>CANUEZ040000183.1:0-4800000 GCA_948099385.1 Fasciola hepatica
AGTCCTTCCATTCCTACCTATGGCACGAGACAGCTTGCAATCAACCTGGGACCACAACGACGGTATCTGTGGACGTTCATCTTTGCGGACGTTCCCACAGGCATACTGGGAATCGATTTTCTGCAGCACTGTGAATTACTTGTTGATCCACGTAGGCTGCAGCGTATCGATCCTTCGTCGGACACCAAATGTACGGGTCTTGCAGCTCGAACAGATGCACACCGAATCAGAAGTTTGTTTTCTGACGTTTCTCACGTTTTTCAGTCTTTATTTATTAAATTCCCCATATTGACTAAACCATTTGAAGAGATAGAGACAGTGACCGATCGTGTAGCACACCACATTGTCACTAACGGACCACCAGTCACGGCACGACCTCGCCGACTGGCACCAGACAAATTGGCTCTCGCCAAACGTGCGTTCGACACTTTACCTTCTAAAGGTATTGTTCGTCCTTCTCACAGTCCATGGGCCTCACCTATGCATATGGTTCTTAAGAAGGATGGCATTAGCTTGCGACCATGTGGCGACTGTCGCGCACTAAACTCGGTTACCCGTTACGATAGCTATCCGATACCCCACGTACACGACATCACGGCATCACTTCAAGGCACGACTGTATTTTCTAAGATCGATTTGGTACGAGCCTATCACCAGATCCCAGTCGCCGCTGAAGATGCCGAAAAAAACCCTGTCACAACTCTTTTTGGTTTGTTTGAGTTCCTCCGTATGCCTTTTGGTTTGCGAAATGCTGCTCAGACATTCCAGAGGTTTATCGATAGCACTACACGAGACTTGGAATTTGTTCACGTCTATATCGATGACTTGCTAATCGCTTCGTCGAGCGTAGATGAACATTTCCAACATTTGATGCTACTATTTCAACGTTTTTCCGAACACCGAATGGTAGTCAATCCTGATGAATGTGAACTTGGCAAACCGGAACTTGTGTTCCTTGGCCACAAGATCACTCAAGATGGTATCAAGCCTTACGAGGATAAAGTGCGCTATTCTAGATTACGCCGTACAGTCCTCAATCAAGAAGCTTAAGGCATTTTTTGGGTTAGTTAACTTTTATCGTCGTTTCATACCCCATGCTGCTGAACATTTGCTTCCATTAACTGACTTACTTCGTGGCAATCCACATAAGTTATCGCCCACGGATGCCGCACGAGTAGCGTTCTCGGTGATTAAAGCGACATTAGCTCAGACCACGCTCCTAATGCACCCAGTTCCGTCCGCCACGCTAAGCATAGCGGTGGATGCATCCGACTTTGCCATCGGAGCGGCCCTGCAATAGTCTGTTTCTCGGATTTGGCAGCCATTAGAGTTTTTCTCTCGATGCCTCAGTCCCACGAAATCTAAATATGGTGCTTTTGATCGCGAACTGCTGGCTGCATATAACGCCGTTAAACACTTCCGCCATGCAGTCGAGGGTCCATATTTCATCCTCGATACCGACTATAAGCCTTTGACGTATGCATTGCATACTAAGTCTGACCGTTACTCCCCATGAGAAGTCAGACATTTAGACTATATTTCTCAGTTCACGACTGACCTACGACACGTTAAAGGTGAGTTGAACTGCGTTGCAGATGCTTTGTCGCGTATTCCGCTTAATGCTATTAAATCTCCGGCTTTAGACATCCCTGCCATGGCTGCAGCATAGGCACAGAATACCTCATGTATGAAAGCCGCTCAGTCATCGTTGTTACAGTGTCAGTCCATGCCTCTGGCCACCAGTGCTGGGACTATGCTCTGCGACATGTCTACTGGCCTACCGCGACTAATCGTACCCTCTACATATCGGCGTCTCGTGTTCGATATCCTACATGGACTCTCACATCCAGGCATCGCAGCCAGTCTCCGATTAGTAGCTGCACGATACGTCTGGCAGTCCATGTTTAAAGATGTTCGTATGTGGGCAAAACAGTGTCTACAATGTCAACGGTCTAAAGTGCATAGGCACGTAGCTTTGCCTATCGGTACTTTTGCTACGCCTAATGCTCGCTTCGACCACATCCAAGTAGACATTGTGGGTCCATTGACCCCATCACACGGGTATACCTATTTACTAACGTGAATCGATAGATTTACGAGGTGGCCCGAGGCTATTCCTATCTCTGTCATCACGGCCGAATCAGTGGCTCGACATTTGATAGAACGATGAATAGCTCTGTGTGGTTGTCCTTCCACAATCGCTACCGATCGAGGGCAACAATTTGAGTCCGAACTATTCTCTTCATTAACTCATGCTGGGTACGGAACGCATTCGCACTACCGCGTACCATCCGGCATCGAATGGTTTAGTCAAACGTTTTCATCGCTAACTCAAAGCGGCTCTCAAAGCACACGAGAGTCCCGACTAGTACGAAACGGGACCGCTAGTTCTTCTTGGTATCAGGACTTGCATAAAGGCAGATATCCAATGTTCCGCCGCAGAACTTGTCTACGGCACGACATAACGATTGTCTGGGGAAGTCTTCACGCCACGGAGTACAGACTCACTTGCCGTACAGACTTACGTTCACCGTTTGTCTACGTACATGCAAAATCTCGCTCCGGCGCAGACTCGAATGCAGTGACGACAGGTTTTTGCTCCGACCGAACTCGAAACTTGTTCGCATGTATTCATTCGTGTTGATTCGGTACGGAAACCATTACAACAGCCTTACGAAGGTCCATTTTGCGTGATTTCTCGTCACGACAAGACCTTTAAGATTAATTGACACGGTCACGTCGATACCGTTAGCATCGATCGTCTTAAAGCCGCGTACGTTGATGACAGCGTGTCACCCGCTGACATGAGATTCGATGTTAACTCTGCACTACCTGTTGACGACACTTCCGTGTCACGCCAAGGTCTGCAGTCAGCGTTGCCTGCTACGACTTCGAATGAGGCTATCGTCTCACGTTCAAGACAGCACCCAGTTGGTACTGCTACGACTTCGATTGAGGCTCCCGTCCCACGTCCCGGTCGGAAGATCGTTTGCCCAGCACGTTTTTGCGACCAGGTCAAACACGATCTTAGTCATTGCACTTCACAGTAATAACTTTCGTGTTTATCGTTTCGACACGATTTAACATACCTCATTAGTTATTACTGTATTCTAGTCAAGTCCATCGTGGCTGCTACACCAGTTTTCCGTTTCTTTTCGTTTCATGGAACCTTGCTATATGGTACGCTTCACTGGTCCCACGAAATCTGGAGAATTTTGGCACCAACGTTTGCATTCTGGATCGGCCCTGTCGCTCTCGTTCCTTGCCACTGACAAACCTACCGATTTGGCTTCCGGATATCATATTGGTTAACGGTTACCCGACGCTGGACGTCATTGGTGTGGCACACCTGAATGACGATTTACGCAACCGTTGTCATTGACAACGAATCTGGTTTACGCTCGACCATCATCCTACGGTTCCTGCATACCACGGATTATGCCCGTCAGCATTCTACAGCAAAGCTACATTCACGTGTTTTACACGCATTCACGCGCACGAATATCGTTTGTATGCCTTCACCTCCTTGATGGATTTTCAAAAGCTTTCTGCGTTTTCTAGCGGGGGGCTGCTGTAGTGACCTCGATCGTCCTGAGGAAATGACTGTTTTCTGGACATTTTCTATTTTCTCTACGATCTTTTCTGACGTTTGACATCGACCTCATTGTGTTGTTCGGTTGCGTACGTTCTACTGGACTGACTTTTCCGAGGTTTCCGTCGACCTCGTTTTGAATCAATTTCTCTTTCGGCCGTTCGCCGATTGTACGCACTCGCGGTTCGCTTTCTGCACAGCCGTTGCGTTCCGTTTTCCGTTCGGTGTATCTTTCGTATCGGTACTGTTTCGGTGCCACAAAATAAAGAATACATCTTGCATCTTTCAGCCGACTTGCGTCTTCTCTATTCGTCCGATAGAGGAAATATCGTTGGTATTTCGCTGCCAGACCGAATAGGAGACACGTTCACTAGCCGCTCTCGAACGTCTTCTATGGGTTCATGGCCAGTTAGAATCAGTCAAAAAATAGAGGACTGTCACAAGTATACACATCATTTGTTCGCTCAAAACATATTTTTCGCTAGATGCACGGTGGTCATTCAATCGTTGCTCATACATACTTGTCATGCACGTTCTTGCAAATACACACTAACCACTTACTCTACCGAGTTTTTCTTTCTTAAGAGTCGCGGAAAGCCTCGTTCCGGTGTGCCGAGTATTAGAGAAACGGGTGAGTGAACCACACACATTAGGAAGAACTGACGAAGGCGCCATCTGAGTAATTAATGTGATAAGACGAACAGGTTCATAAGTTATCGGTTGGCTGCAACAATAAAAATCGAGAACTCGAGGTATCGCTTGCATCGGGACGATTGTTTTGCTGCCACCGATATTATAAACAAAATAATTCTCAAGTCCTGCTTTGCTAAATGATGAAAAGGTTAACCCATAACGCAGCATGAGTTCGAACTCTATCTATCTCTTTCCCCTCGATCGCACCATGTTTTTCTGGCACACAGACGGAGATCAAGCGAATGTGAAACACACACGTATATATATATATATATATATATATATATATATATATATATTATAGAGAAGTCAAGGCGTACGCTGAGTTGTAAAACGTTTATTGTGACGTTTCGATCCAAACTAGGACTCGTTGTCAAACCTGACTTTTGAACCATCAAGAAAAGTTTAAGCTTGCCAAGCCCTATAAACTCACCACCATACGCCTATTCAGTAAAACTTCTTAAGCTAACTGAAGTTCCCTATATGTCTTTCAAAGGCAAGCAAGCAGCAACACAAAAAACTAAGATCAGTGTGGTGGTGATTTTACCGGATTCAATACGTAATTACTGGTACTCTTTAAATACTTCAGTTCATTTTAAGCTTCTGTTGGTGCTGACTTTCTTATTCAGATGTTTGCGAAATAATGCATCTATTGCTTAGAAGACAGTAAGTGCTTCCATGAAGAGAGCCCACATAAAGTGATTACGGTACGGGCCACAATGTTTCTACTGTTAAATAGAAACGATATTACTTTCAACTCCTTGCGATTATTCTGTTGCCGCCAAAAGTAACTTTATTTGTCTTCCAGTGGGGTTAAAAACGTTATGTTTCTTTGCGCAACTGCGTGGCGTTACATACTGTGTAGCGACATTCATTTTGGTTCATTTGTTTACCACACGTCATTGCCTATCTGAACGCAAGCTTACAAGCACGACGTCCGCTTGAGCGTTGTCCGTGGACGCTATACGCAAGCTTTCACAGTATACGCTAACCGCTATCTCCCCTTAGATAGTGTTCTGCTCTTCACGCCTTGTGGGAAGCCCTGCTCCGGTGATCGTGAAGGCATCGGGTGGAGTACCACTGTAACGGACAGGTGGCCCAAGAGCAGTAGGAAGAACTAGCAAATGCGTGTAAAAATGAAATTAGCTTGGTAAGGTTTTCATGACCCGAAAACTGGTCTAAGGTCTAAAGGGCAGGCTATAAATTCGTGAGTCTGCACGAGTTGAAAATTCGAATCAGAACAAATGAATATCAACTGAAGTGAAATGTCAAAGAAACCTATGTTTAAATATTGGTCAGTGGGTTTCTGGTAACATGGGTCGATACGTCAATACGTACTCACTTTCAAGATAGAAACCCTTCGGTTTCGGCTAGATGGAAGCTTTATCAAGCACCAACAACCATCAGGTGAAATTTTCCCCGTCGTTGATTCTGTACTGACCGTAACTGTCTGGCGCCCAAAGGTCCCGAGAAATTTATTAATCCGAAGATCCAAGACAGCAAACTGCGTCACAAGATCACGCGCCAGATGAACAACTGCTAGACCACTATGGATGGCCAGCACAGACTTGAAATGAAGATTCTGTAGAAGCAAATGAATATATTGACAGACTGCGATTCTTATTACTTGAATTGATGAAAGCCTTGCAGGCAAGTGGTTATATTCAAAATGTTCTGCCATTTTAGAACTCCTTTTACGTTTACGCAGCGAAAATACGGAGCAACTCTTGCGGAAGTTGATGATGTTTTGTCGGCTCAAACAGAATGCCGGTGTACATTCATGTGGCATTTGATAGTTGCACGTTATTGGTTTATCAGGAAAGTTAAAAGACTCTAAAAAAATTGAAAAAGAATGTCCACCTGCTGTTACCTCTATGTGATTTCACCCAAAGGTCCATAGGGCACTGGTGAATAATTCTCCAAGGAATAACCGGTGCTGATACGCATAGTTTAATGTGCGAATATGCGCTTCTAGGAGGACGGGCAATCTTACTCTCATCGAGACCCATCTGAGACGGGGAACGCAGTAACACAAACGACCCAGAACGAGCCGCCCCGGGTAACCTTGAAATCCAGTTGTACTCCCGAGGATTTTACTTCTATTCACTTCAGTTCAGTCCGATTTGCTAAAGAATTTGTGCGGCTAGAGCTGAGCGCGTGCCCATATGGTTGCGTTGCCGACGTTTTTCCGTAGCTCCCGAAGACCTGTGGTGTTTTTCTTTTCCCGAAGGGTAATAAGTTGGTTCCGTACCTACCCAGGCAGATAAGGAGGAAAGCAATGAATAAGTCGTAACTGGCCCTAGAATCACCTAGCATAAATCGAGGCATAAGGCCACCCAACACTGGTTCGCAGCTTTCATGAGAGCCTTGCCCGTTGCGGTATTCATGACCTCCTCCGGGCGCTTGTTCCTATAGGGCACCATTCTATTCTAGGGGTAATTTGCCCTAATTTGGAACCTTGTTTTTTCTTTGTTATCTAATGATATGCCCTTCTGTGCCTCTCTATGGAGTCAAGGAGGGGATCTTTTCTCAATTTATTCCTGACGGTCCCTTCAGTACCCTGAATCTTTCAATCAAATCCCCGCCAACGTGCCTTCTCATCAAGAACAAATTTAGAGCTCGGGGTCACTCTGTGTAGCCCACCCACTTCTGGTCAATTATCACTCCAGCGTCCAGCTTTTACACTCTCTCCAGACGGTCTATATCTGTTTGATAGTACGGTGCCCAGGCTTGCAAGCAGCACGCCAGTTGCGGCCTATCTACGGCGTGGTATACCTGAACAAAAATCCGCAGCCCCCCGGACGACATGATGGATCTAACTCGAGTGACTTCTCTCCTGGCCATACTGGTTGATTCGGTGCACTGCTTCCAAAGCTTGAAGCTGTTGTTTATCATAATGCTCAATTCTTTGACCTGAGAGACCATTTGCAACGATCCCAAATCACTCATACTAGCCCCTGTATTTGTGGCTGTGCACTGGCATTTACAGGGGCTTGGCGGCCTTGTAAATGCACACCACTGCCACCTTCATCCAACCTCCTGACCCGCTTCCCGTCCTATGTGATCTTTCACGCAGCTGCGTCACCTGAGACTCCAAGATCTCACTCAAAAACTGAGCGATGGCTGGGCGTATCACATTTATTCCTGCTGCTTTTTTCATAGGTCGCAGTTCAGTGTACGTCTGTTCCTCTGTTAGACTAAGTTAGGGTATTCGTGGCCCTATGGTTCTCTCCATTCACTCTTCTACATTATTTGCTGGTGAACATGCGCTCTCAAAGAGTGATAGGAGCTTGTCTGTCTTGCCTTCATAGCCTAGATCTAATAGTCCCAGTGCTCGTGCACAATTTCTACACCCTCCTTCACACTTTTGGAATTAAACGTACGTACACAAGAGCTTGCCGTTCTAGCGGACACGTGCAGCTAACCTGCATTCAAGGGACTGTTACCCTACTCTTCTGATTCCCGGAGCCATATTCCTAACCGCCTCTTAGCTATTCCTTGCTAATTGAGTGTAACCCTGCACGGAACGTTTTGCTGTTAAAGTCAGCCACTTTTGCAGGTAGTAGCCTTGTAGGCACGTTTCTCTGGTCGCAAACACTGCCTATCCGGGGCGGGAGCAGGTCCCGCTCATCCACGGATAAACACCGGTAAGGTTTTTGAGCAACTGTTACGTCATTATCCCTCCTTTCTTTTCTAGATAAAGAGATTTTGCCTCGAAAATCTCGCAGAGCTTCAGCCATGTGTGCAGTCCGAAGATCACATGCGCGCAGCCTAGGCGCGAGGGGAACCCTGGATAACCAGGGTTTAACAGATCGTGAGGAGCTCTAAGGGAGAAGGCAACGAGTCAAAGGTTCCGATGGTTGGAAAATATGGAGGCACATGTGTCACTCCGCAGGGACCCTCGATGTTCTTGAAGTTCTCCTGGGGCTCGAGGCTGAAGCCCGGTGAATCCCGGACACTGCTTTTTCTTCAGACTTTTGGGGTACTTTTCAATTCGGCTTGAACCTTGCCGCTCCTCCTTCTGGAAGCTAATTTTTTGGTGCTTCGGTGGCAGCTGTGAATATGTAGCCATGATTCGTTTCTAAAGAATTTGCTGACACCACACCAACGTTACATGAAATTTATGATCCCCCCATCTTGCTGGACCCCGCTTCTTTCCGCAAGCGAGTCGTTTGTCTAATTTTTCAGTATACTCTGGAGTTTTTGTTTATCCGTTCTATACCACTATGCCAAGCGGCCCGAGCCCGAGATCGTCAGAGTTTTGTGAAAAGTCCGTGGGATGTGGAACCGCATGCGATTTTTCCCGACAAATGGCGCGCAAAAGCTGCTTCATTAACAAAAAGAGCAATGTTCGGTGTGGAGAGAGAATGATAGGACTGAGTGGAGGCGCAAACTGTATTACGCTGCTCCGAACAGGCCTAAGAATCCAGTGGTACTAAGGAAGTGTTAAGTGGCATATGGGAGCTTGTGAAAAAGCTAGTTAGTTTTGGAAGTAGAACGGAGAACGAGGTGATAAAACTAAGCCACGCTGAAAAGGTAAGAAAGTCAGTGGGAATGTAGTATGGATCAAGCCAAACGCGAAACCAAGGAGCCAAGAGAAGTAGGCCGCTGAACATCAGTAGCAAGGGAGCAAGTGGTGGTGAAAGGACTCTTAGGGGGACCAGAAAACGAACGAGAAGAATGATAACAGCAACCAGCATGGATAGCGGGAACGATGAACCCCTGGGAGGAAGAGGGCTCTAGAATAACTTGATAAACCTCACGGGGAAATTAAGACGAATGAGGTCGAAAGAGGACTCCGTTCCCTTTGGGCGAGGAAACTTACTCCAGGATATCATTGAGGAGCCCACTGTAGGAGAAGCCAAGGTAAGGCGGGGTCTGGGCCAAAGTAAGGTCGTGGATATCACGAGACAGGACCAGAAGGGGTTCACAGAGCGGGAACTTTGAAGCAGGGAAGTGAACGCTCCCTGCCCTGTGAAATGTGGTAGAATGCGTGGACTTTGACATCAGGGACCAGCTTCTAGTACGAGCGTGTGACGCTCTTCATTGCTCGAGGACGAGTTGTCGCATTTTGCCAGATGTCTAAAGGAAGGAACAAGAAAGCAAGCAGGTTTATAATACGATGAGGAATAAATGCAAGCAAGTAGTGAAGCCCGGGGTTATGGTGCGAGTAAGACGGTCGATAGGAGGCCAATAATTCAGAGACCGCACCACCAGACGAGGGTTGTAAATGGCCGTAAAACGAAATAAAATGTTAGACGCTCGGTACACTAGATTGAAAAAATGTAGTGATCCATTGGGCTCCCCACCAGAAGTGACATGCAAATTGAGGGAGGGCCTGGACACCCTTACGGGAGAAGCAACCGTAGTGTTGCACTTGAACATCTGTGTTATCAGAAACAAGTGGGCGAAAACGATAGAAGAAGCTGAAAGCTGTGGCTCCGAAGCCTTTGCAGTACCAAAGACATGGCTGTCTGAAAGTTAATACATACTGCAAGAAGTCGAAAACCACCATCGTCAAGACCGATGCAGTGATAAGGTGGGTGGAACAGTAGCCGTGCCTATTAGAAATGGTCGGGTTGACGTGAAACCGGAACTCAGGTTATTTCTGGCATACAAGCAACTATGTGCTGTCATTGCTTTATCTAGACCATGCAAACATTGCTTGGCATCACAGCTTCTCGAAATCTCCCCAATTAAGAGAAGTTGGCGAGTGCCTAGCCTCCTTGCGCCGAAGTATCTCAGCAGCTGTTCTACGGCGCCCCACTCTGGAAGAATAAACCACTTCCTTTGGTTGATAGTAAACACTAGTAGTCAAGTAGAACTGTAAGTGTGTGTAAACCGTTCTCCCGGATTATCGTACGCTTCTACAAACTCCCTTGATGGTGCATTTTTTTAGGCTTCGCACCACCCTGTGAGTCTCGGGCTAATAGCAGGAGACTTTACTTACCCTCAGAAAAAATTACCTTCAAAGGCAAGCCCGCCTTCTCTGACAGGTTTTCCTTCATTCGTCCTCAATGTGGGCTGGACCTGACAATTAAACACACCCACTGGAGGGCAGAATATCCTTGACCCGATCTTCACGAGTAACTCAACTATTGTCAAAACTCAGGTCACTCACCTTTTCCTGGGCAATGGTCACGAGACAGTCATGTAAACTTTTAGCTGTCCAATCAGTGACCCCCGCCTTCTAAAATACCAAAGCCTCTTACAGCCATGGCTATTATGGTCCACTGCCAAACAAGATTCTCTCTGCTGCCAGAGACTCAGTTTTTCTGGCTTCCGAAGATGAAACTGCAACCAACTTTTTAAACAGAAGTGAACAGCAACCTAAATGGCACTAGTTTAGTCTCTAGCCCGATCACTTAGTGAGGATCTCAGAAACATTGGGGATTGAGTTCTGGCTGCAATTACCAAAAAACAAAAGAATTCTCCGTTCTATTATACATCAGCAGGAATGACCTGGAGCTCCGTCACCCAAATTAAATGCGTCTCAGCAACAGCAAGCACTGGCTTTACAGAGTTCGGCCTATTTTCTATTTGGAAAGTATGAGATCTCAACGCTCCAACAAAAATTCCTCAAGTTTTTTAATATACGCCTCTAACGCTTTCCACTCATCCCTGCTAGGGCAGAAGAGTTCAACCCATAATCCTCCTCCTCGCCCATACTTTGTGTCAGTATTCATCCTCCTGCCATCCGTGTCACTTTTATCAATACTATCGCCACGATTAGTTTCACGTCATCTAAAACTGACAAGGTAGTCCTTAAGACTCGGGAGTACCTGGGGCTCGTTTCCGCTCCGGTGGCTCCGATATGGCTTTGTCGTTACCTAGCCCAAGCACACCTTTTGTAAGACAAGTTTGGGCAATGCGTAGCCAAATTCGCAACGGATCCCGAGATCCGAAAGCAATTGCCCGTGAAATCAACGATACTAGTTTATCAAACGAACAGTGACACGAAACAGATACAAACCCCAATTATGTAACCACAGGGGCTCAGTAAACGAGAAGCGAATTGCGGCGTGCAAGAAAGTAGCATGTGCTTCACGCATGTCCAGAACTGGGATATGACAGAGCAGCAAGCTAGGTGCGAACAAACAGGCATTTGTCCGTAAAAGCAAACAGTGCATAAAACAAGTCAGTAGTGTAGATAAGTGAGTGATGTTAGGGAAACATGGAACTGCGGTGGTTCTTGGGGGGTTTCCACGACCGGTCGTTACACCGCCAGCCAAAATCCTCCCGAATCTTAGCAGAATCAAAGGTTTGGAATTAAGGTACTGGTTCTTCCTACCTACCCAGACCCTACTGTCAGTGCGCGTACCCATACCTTGTTGTCAACGTCCTACTCACGATCGCAATTGATCTGGTGGCCACACCGACGCGAGGCTACCCCACATCGTCCATGAAATCGGCTGAACGATGGCGGGCGTGAAGACGAAGCACAGGTGCCGTCCTCGGGTGAGCCTTTGTCTTTCGGCCGCGTGCGCTTGTGTGTGCTTGTCCGCGTACGGGCGTAGATGTTATGGGTGAGGTCGCACTCTGGTATATGGGCAAATAGTAGCGGCCATCACTTACGGGGGATATCTTCCATACAGCCAGTTATAAAAGGGTAAAAACCAGCCCTGCGGCGTGTTTCGATATCGGCCATAAAATATAAACGTGTATCATGTAAGTGTGTATGCTTCGGGCTGTACGACGGAATCACAACTACTGCCACATGCTGGAAAATCCCTCTGTAACGTCAACGAAAAACGGCAAGCACTGCAACTTGTTTGACGGAGGTCATGAATTATAAACTTGTATCATGTGAGTGTGTGCTTTAGGGTGTATGATAGTTCAAAACTTCAGTATGTCGTAAATGCCCCCACACAAGAAGGCTGTTTCACCCATCTCGAAGACGAATGAGGGATGGTCCACTGGGTTCCCATGTTGTCGGCTTCTCCGTCTTCACTCTCTTGGAGGCTGATACTGCGTGCGTCGCGGATTAGCTTTCTGTGGGCGGTCTTTACCTACACAGTCCTTATCATTTCGTCGGAGCTTTCCATAACCACGCCCAAAGGCCAAGTGCTGAAATGCGCGTGTTCGTTTGCGATCATCACCACATCCCCAACCTTGAATGGTCTGTTTTTCACCAGACACTTCTGTCGAGCTTGTGGAGCCGGTAGGTACTCCCGAAGCCATCACTTCCAAAACCCTTGGAAAGATATTTGGCCTGCTTCCATCAGTGGAGGTAACTCTCACGAAAATGTATCGGTCCTTGGAAACCCTAGTTCGACCTTAACGACAATAAGTTGTTCAAGGTGAGCCTCAGGTGGGTGGGGTCGCCGTTCATTACTGAAACCAGAGGACGGTTGTTCAGAATTCTCTCGACCTCAGTCATGACGGTGCCTGGCGTCTCGTCGTCGGAAGGCTGTTGCTCAATGATCGACAGCAATATCCGCCTGGTGGACCGGATCAGGCTTTCCCATATGCCACAGCGACGTCTGGCCTGCGGAGGATGGAAGTGCTACAGCATACCATAGGCAACGGCTCAATTCTGCAGTGCATCCCTGTTCATGCTTTCGTGCCAGCGCATCAGTTTCCAGTGAGAGCCCACAAAGTTCGAACCACCGTCGGGGTATATATCTGCCGATACGCCTCTTCGGTTGACAAAGCGCTGCAAGGCCCGTAGGAAAGAGTCGGTTGTCATTGAATACTAAACTTTCAAGTGCATCGCACGTGAATTTATGCATGTCATGATACACCCGTATCGTTTTTCCAGACTCCTCCCAAAATTTGTCCACAGGGGCCCGAAATCGTCCAATCCGGTGTCGCTGGACGGCCACCAGCCCGAAGACGCTCTGAATTCCGGCAGCTGGGCCATTTGTTGTTTGCCCGCTGCGGCATTGCTTCTCCTACGGCGCACGAAACGTCGGATTTAGCCTTTTACAGTCGCTCTTCCTCTCAGCAACCAAAGGCTTTTTCGGACGACGCTAGTCACGTGACTTTCCCCGGCATGTCCTCCCACGGCGTGGGCGTGCCGGATCATTAGATCTGTCACAGGTTGTCGAGCCGGCAGCAATATGGGTTATTTCGTGTCGAAGCTCAGGTGAGGGTTGGTCAGCCTGTCATTTACCCATAGTAGTCCGGTAATGAGTTTGTGGGCTTGAATGCTTCAAGTCGCCTCTCGGAGATGATATTCCTTTTTCCATTGGCCCCACTTTTTCCGCCCTCTTGAGTTCTAGTGTGAAAAGCTGCCGTTGTACCATATTGGATATATCGTGTTCTGCGACTAGTAGGTAATCGGGGCTTATCGGACCCACTCTTATCCGGTCGGAGGGGTGGGCCCCTTCCATGACTGGCAAATGTCTCCTGAACCTGGCCAACTAAACTAACAATAATAATAACGGTTTATTTCGGATAACCCCGGGGTGTGCTGTCAAGCAAGATCAAACTGTACAATTGGACGTAGCGTCAGAATTCCAAGGGGATGATTCAGGTATGTGCACTCGATAATGTACAGGAGAAAGCGTTTAAGTTACTCTTTAGGGCGGCACCCAGCAAATTTGAACTCAAGGTCGGGTGGCCCAGCCGACCAAGCCAGGGTGGAGCTGGTCGGAGGCAGTGGACTCTTACTGAAATATTACGAAAAGAGGGACTGTGTAACGATAGAATCAAGTAAAACTGGCGAAAGTTTTGTTCACCTTGAGGAAAAAGAAGTTTTTAATGGAGGCATGAACCAGCTATTGCGCTCCGCTGCTTTGCGTGACCTGCTGGTGTCCAACGTTCGGCAAGGCTTTTCAAAAATGTCCTTCTTTGAGATATTTCAAAAGCCTCCGGGTAAATTCTCCATTTCTTGATAGGTAAATTGACCGTGGTCTCTTAGGTATAGCAATTTCGTGTTTCCCACTGTGAAGTCCCGTCTTTGAATTCACCATCGAAAGCACCGACTGATCTTCTTTTGAGTGAACTTCATTTTCCTGAGACGGACCGTTGGATTCAATATCAAAAAGTTGATTGTGTTCCATAGAGGCACTTCTCTCAGCAACAGTTAAGTAATTTATTGATGCCGATTGAAGTTCGTTCGTCAGGGGTCCGAGAAGTGTCCAGCCAAGTATCGTTCGCGTAGCCAATGGTTCTTCTCGACGGTTTACGCCCTGTTCAAGCACCAAATTAGCCTCTGGTACTTAGCTCCCAATTAGTATGTTGGCTTGGGGGATAAACACTTCTTCTAACGCTATGTCTCTGAGGTGGGACTATCTCCTGACGATCGATCTAACGGAGTCGACTGGTCCAACTGGCAAGCTGTCTATTGCAGAGGCTTCCGGAATTTCTAAGGTCCCCTCATCAGAAAAAGACGTTAACTGCAGGGTCAGCCTCTTAGAATTGTTAACATGGCCGCCTGCAATCGTGCTGATAGTGAGCGAGGTAGGCTGGCCGACTAGTTCACAGCTCTCTACAAGTTCTCGAGTAATCAGCGACGTATCCGGCCCCGTGTCCAAAAATGCATTGACCCTCCTCAATCCTTCAGGTGTCACGATGCCGACAGGTGCGATGCCTATTCTCGCCGGTTTGAAATCATCATGTCCCGTTGAACAGACAATTCTGGGTTCATCCGGCTGAATAGGCCTGTTGTTGGGGGGGCCATGTAGTAACGAGTGATGATTAACAAAGCATCCGTCCTGCTTACATTTCACTCTTAAGCTGCATTCAGAGGCTCAATGACAGTTGTTCAAACACGGAGCATAAGCCAATCCTTCTTACTGCGCAAAACCGATCGCATACACTCATCCCATGAAAGGTCGGACCATCCGGTAACCAATGCAGGGAGTTGCTTAGCTTGAATTTAGTTGACCTCTCGGGTTCTCGACTTATCATGTACATGTTAGCCAAAGACTGGATTCGGTTACAGTCCTTCCCTACAATTTGAGCAACAGTTGGTTCTGTTCGCCCCAGCCTGCAACCTTCGCGTACTATTTGTCCAAATCGGCTGTTGGCGATACGGGATTGACGATCTATGAACTCCGTCAAGTTGGCGAGCGTAGATTCCGGCTCAAGCATATTTATGTCTTCAGCTTCCTCTGCCCGTTGGCTCTGTAAATCAATAGGTAGACACTGGACATTGCATTCCTGTGTGTGCAACGCATTCAGATCAAACTGGTATCCTAAGTGGTAATGATGATAATGATAAAAGTTTATTTTGGATAACCCCGAGGCATGCTGTAACGCAAGGTCAAACGGTACAGTTGGACGTAGCGTCAGAATTCCAAGGGGATGATTCAGGTATGTGCACTCGATAATGTACAGGAGAAAGCGTTTAAGTTACTCTTTAGGGCGGCACCCAGCAAATTTGAACTCAAGGTCGGGTGGCCCAGCCGACCAAGCCAGGGTGGAGCTGGTCGAAGGAAATAGACTTTTACTCAAATATTACAAAAAAAGGGACTGTGCGACGACAGAATCAAACAGAATTGAAGGAAGTTTTGTTCATCTCAAGGAAAAAGAAGTTTCCAATGGAGGCATGAACCAGCTATTGCGCTCCGCTGCTTTGCGTGACCTGCTGGTGTCCAACGTTCGGCAAGGCTTTTCAAAAATGTCCTTCTTTGAGATATTTCAAAAGCCTCCGGGTAAATTCTCCATTTCTTGATAGGTAAATTGACCGTGGTCTCTTAGGTATAGCAATTTCGTGTTTCCCACTGTGAAGTCCCGTCTTTGAATTCACCATCGAAAGCACCGACTGATCTTCTTTTGAGTGAACTTCATTTTCCTGAGACGGACCGTTGGATTCAATATCAAAAAGTTGATTGTGTTCCATAGAGGCACTTCTCTCAGCAACAGTTAAGTAATTTATTGATGCCGATTGAAGTTCGTTCGTCAGGGGTCCGAGAAGTGTCCAGCCAAGTATCGTTCGCGTAGCCAATGGTTCTTCTCGACGGTTTACGCCCTGTTCAAGCACCAAATTAGCCTCTGGTACTTAGCTCCCAATTAGTATGTTGGCTTGGGGGATAAACACTTCTTCTAACGCTATGTCTCTGAGGTGGGACTATCTCCTGACGATCGATCTAACGGAGTCGACTGGTCCAACTGGCAAGCTGTCTATTGCAGAGGCTTCCGGAATTTCTAAGGTCCCCTCATCAGAAAAAGACGTTAACTGCAGGGTCAGCCTCTTAGAATTGTTAACATGGCCGCCTGCAATCGTGCTGATAGTGAGCGAGGTAGGCTGGCCGACTAGTTCACAGCTCTCTACAAGTTCTCGAGTAATCAGCGACGTATCCGGCCCCGTGTCCAAAAATGCATTGACCCTCCTCAATCCTTCAGGTGTCACGATGCCGACAGGTGCGATGCCTATTCTCGCCGGTTTGAAATCATCATGTCCCGTTGAACAGACAATTCTGGGTTCATCCGGCTGAATAGGCCTGTTGTTGGGGGGGCCATGTAGTAACGAGTGATGATTAACAAAGCATCCGTCCTGCTTACATTTCACTCTTAAGCTGCATTCAGAGGCTCAATGACAGTTGTTCAAACACGGAGCATAAGCCAATCCTTCTTACTGCGCAAAACCGATCGCATACACTCATCCCATGAAAGGTCGGACCATCCGGTAACCAATGCAGGGAGTTGCTTAGCTTGAATTTAGTTGACCTCTCGGGTTCTCGACTTATCATGTACATGTTAGCCAAAGACTGGATTCGGTTACAGTCCTTCCCTACAATTTGAGCAACAGTTGGTTCTGTTCGCCCCAGCCTGCAATCTTCGCGTACTATTTGTCCAAATCGGCTGTTGGCGATACGGGATTGACGATCTATGAACTCCGTCAAGTTGGCGAGCGTAGATTCCGGCTCAAGCATATTTATGTCTTCAGCTTCCTCTGCCCGTTGGCTCTGTAAATCAATAGGTAGACACTGGACATTGCATTCCTGTGTGTGCAACGCATTCAGATCAAACTGGTATCCTAAGTGGTAATGATGATAATGATAAAAGTTTATTTTGGATAACCCCGAGGCATGCTGTAACGCAAGGTCAAACGGTACAGTTGGACGTAGCGTCAGAATTCCAAGGGGATGATTCAGGTATGTGCACTCGATAATGTACAGGAGAAAGCGTTTAAGTTACTCTTTAGGGCGGCACCCAGCAAATTTGAACTCAAGGTCGGGTGGCCCAGCCGACCAAGCCAGGGTGGAGCTGGTCGAAGGAAATAGACTTTTACTCAAATATTACAAAAAAAGGGACTGTGCGACGACAGAATCAAACAGAATTGAAGGAAGTTTTGTTCATCTCAAGGAAAAAGAAGTTTCCAATGGAGGCATGAACCAGCTATTGCGCTCCGCTGCTTTGCGTGACCTGCTGGTGTCCAACGTTCGGCAAGGCTTTTCAAAAATGTCCTTCTTTGAGATATTTCAAAAGCCTCCGGGTAAATTCTCCATTTCTTGATAGGTAAATTGACCGTGGTCTCTTAGGTATAGCAATTTCGTGTTTCCCACTGTGAAGTCCCGTCTTTGAATTCACCATCGAAAGCACCGACTGATCTTCTTTTGAGTGAACTTCATTTTCCTGAGACGGACCGTTGGATTCAATATCAAAAAGTTGATTGTGTTCCATAGAGGCACTTCTCTCAGCAACAGTTAAGTAATTTATTGATGCCGATTGAAGTTCGTTCGTCAGGGGTCCGAGAAGTGTCCAGCCAAGTATCGTTCGCGTAGCCAATGGTTCTTCTCGACGGTTTACGCCCTGTTCAAGCACCAAATTAGCCTCTGGTACTTAGCTCCCAATTAGTATGTTGGCTTGGGGGATAAACACTTCTTCTAACGCTATGTCTCTGAGGTGGGACTATCTCCTGACGATCGATCTAACGGAGTCGACTGGTCCAACTGGCAAGCTGTCTATTGCAGAGGCTTCCGGAATTTCTAAGGTCCCCTCATCAGAAAAAGACGTTAACTGCAGGGTCAGCCTCTTAGAATTGTTAACATGGCCGCCTGCAATCGTGCTGATAGTGAGCGAGGTAGGCTGGCCGACTAGTTCACAGCTCTCTACAAGTTCTCGAGTAATCAGCGACGTATCCGGCCCCGTGTCCAAAAATGCATTGACCCTCCTCAATCCTTCAGGTGTCACGATGCCGACAGGTGCGATGCCTATTCTCGCCGGTTTGAAATCATCATGTCCCGTTGAACAGACAATTCTGGGTTCATCCGGCTGAATAGGCCTGTTGTTGGGAGGGCCATGTAGTAACGAGTGATGATTAACAAAGCATCCGTCCTGCTTACATTTCACTCTTAAGCTGCATTCAGAGGCTCAATGACAGTTGTTCAAACACGGAGCATAAGCCAATCCTTCTTACTGCGCAAAACCGATCGCATACACTCATCCCATGAAAGGTCGGACCATCCGGTAACCAATGCAGGGAGTTGCTTAGCTTGAATTTAGTTGACCTCTCGGGTTCTCGACTTATCATGTACATGTTAGCCAAAGACTGGATTCGGTTACAGTCCTTCCCTACAATTTGAGCAACAGTTGGTTCTGTTCGCCCCAGCCTGCAATCTTCGCGTACTATTTGTCCAAATCGGCTGTTGGCGATACGGGATTGACGATCTATGAACTCCGTCAAGTTGGCGAGCGTAGATTCCGGCTCAAGCATATTTATGTCTTCAGCTTCCTCTGCCCGTTGGCTCTGTAAATCAATAGGTAGACACTGGACATTGCATTCCTGTGTGTGCAACGCATTCAGATCAAACTGGTATCCTAAGTGGTAATGATGATAATGATAAAAGTTTATTTTGGATAACCCCGAGGCATGCTGTAACGCAAGGTCAAACGGTACAGTTGGACGTAGCGTCAGAATTCCAAGGGGATGATTCAGGTATGTGCACTCGATAATGTACAGGAGAAAGCGTTTAAGTTACTCTTTAGGGCGGCACCCAGCAAATTTGAACTCAAGGTCGGGTGGCCCAGCCGACCAAGCCAGGGTGGAGCTGGTCGAAGGAAATAGACTTTTACTCAAATATTACAAAAAAAGGGACTGTGCGACGACAGAATCAAACAGAATTGAAGGAAGTTTTGTTCATCTCAAGGAAAAAGAAGTTTCCAATGGAGGCATGAACCAGCTATTGCGCTCCGCTGCTTTGCGTGACCTGCTGGTGTCCAACGTTCGGCAAGGCTTTTCAAAAATGTCCTTCTTTGAGATATTTCAAAAGCCTCCGGGTAAATTCTCCATTTCTTGATAGGTAAATTGACCGTGGTCTCTTAGGTATAGCAATTTCGTGTTTCCCACTGTGAAGTCCCGTCTTTGAATTCACCATCGAAAGCACCGACTGATCTTCTTTTGAGTGAACTTCATTTTCCTGAGACGGACCGTTGGATTCAATATCAAAAAGTTGATTGTGTTCCATAGAGGCACTTCTCTCAGCAACAGTTAAGTAATTTATTGATGCCGATTGAAGTTCGTTCGTCAGGGGTCCGAGAAGTGTCCAGCCAAGTATCGTTCGCGTAGCCAATGGTTCTTCTCGACGGTTTACGCCCTGTTCAAGCACCAAATTAGCCTCTGGTACTTAGCTCCCAATTAGTATGTTGGCTTGGGGGATAAACATTTCTTCTAACGCTATGTCTCTGAGGTGGGACTATCTCCTGACGATCGATCTAACGGAGTCGACTGGTCCAACTGGCAAGCTGTCTATTGCAGAGGCTTCCGGAATTTCTAAGGTCCCCTCATCAGAAAAAGACGTTAACTGCAGGGTCAGCCTCTTAGAATTGTTAACATGGCCGCCTGCAATCGTGCTGATAGTGAGCGAGGTAGGCTGGCCGACTAGTTCACAGCTCTCTACAAGTTCTCGAGTAATCAGCGACGTATCCGGCCCCGTGTCCAAAAATGCATTGACCCTCCTCAATCCTTCAGGTGTCACGATGCCGACAGGTGCGATGCCTATTCTCGCCGGTTTGAAATCATCATGTCCCGTTGAACAGACAATTCTGGGTTCATCCGGCTGAATAGGCCTGTTGTTGGGAGGGCCATGTAGTAACGAGTGATGATTAACAAAGCATCCGTCCTGCTTACATTTCACTCTTAAGCTGCATTCAGAGGCTCAATGACAGTTGTTCAAACACGGAGCATAAGCCAATCCTTCTTACTGCGCAAAACCGATCGCATACACTCATCCCATGAAAGGTCGGACCATCCGGTAACCAATGCAGGGAGTTGCTTAGCTTGAATTTAGTTGACCTCTCGGGTTCTCGACTTATCATGTACATGTTAGCCAAAGACTGGATTCGGTTACAGTCCTTCCCTACAATTTGAGCAACAGTTGGTTCTGTTCGCCCCAGCCTGCAATCTTCGCGTACTATTTGTCCAAATCGGCTGTTGGCGATACGGGATTGACGATCTATGAACTCCGTCAAGTTGGCGAGCGTAGATTCCGGCTCAAGCATATTTATGTCTTCAGCTTCCTCTGCCCGTTGGCTCTGTAAATCAATAGGTAGACACTGGACATTGCATTCCTGTGTGTGCAACGCATTCAGATCAAACTGGTATCCTAAGTGGTAATGATGATAATGATAAAAGTTTATTTTGGATAACCCCGAGGCATGCTGTAACGCAAGGTCAAACGGTACAGTTGGACGTAGCGTCAGAATTCCAAGGGGATGATTCAGGTATGTGCACTCGATAATGTACAGGAGAAAGCGTTTAAGTTACTCTTTAGGGCGGCACCCAGCAAATTTGAACTCATGGTCGTTTGGCCATCCCGGCCAAGTCAGTGTGGAGCTGGTCGGAGGCAGTGGACTCTTACTGAAATATTACGAAAAGAGGGACTGTGTAACGATAGAATCAAGTAAAACTGGCGAAAGTTTTGTTCACCTTGAGGAAAAAGATGTTTTTAATGGAGGCATGAACCAGCTGTAGCGCTCAGGGGAGTATGGCAAGTCTTTGGATTGGAAATCAGACGGTGGAAGAAATGAATTCGGGGACAAAGAACAAGAAACATCTTTCGAAGGTTAGCCTTGTCACGTTCGGCGGCGGAATATCTGCTGAGTCAGTTAAATACCCAGTGAATGACTCATTTGTAGAGAAAGATTGCCTAGGTGATGGTAAAATAAGTGGCCGGATGTAAACATGTGATCGTTGCGCACACTGTTTACTTTCAGAAACGTGGAATGTGATGCGCCAAAATGGAAATGGAAACTGGGGGACAAATCAGTTTGTGATGTGTAGCCATGATAGTCACAGATACACGGGTTGCAAGGGAGATGAGTATTTAAATGACAAGTCGGTATTTACGTATGATTATCATTATCTAAGGGCTGAACAATAGGACCAGAGAGTTCCAAGGATAGAAATTGTCTGAGAGGACTTGCCAAGATAGAATACCGAATATGAAAAAGCACCAAATAAGTTAAGTTGGGTGGTGAAGTAATCGACAGGTAAAATACTATCTGTTGGTATTCTCTATAAAAGGTCGAGCATGTGCTGGCGAAAGATCAAAGCGCTGCGACACAGATGTGTCTCAGGTGTGAACTTATGAGGAGGGCGTGAATCTGTGCAAGGTGAGTATATTGCAATGCCATAACCGTGTGGGCGGGCAGAATGACTGATAGAGAGAGCGGGCTGTCTCAATATCGTCGGCCTCTGGGATGCTCTGATGACAAATATTCCTCAGTGAAATATACTGTTTGGACATTGTGAGACGGAAGTGTATGGCAATATCAAATGTGACCTTTTTAAATATATATCGGTAACTGTGCTAAAAAAGGGCGAGTTTTATCTTGGGGATTGATTAGGTTTGCGAGTGGGACAAGCGGGTGGTTTGGCACGAATCCTCAGCAGAAAGGATCACGAACGGTAAGCCGAGTACGGAAACGGTCTTTTGGCCCCGCGATAATTATGTGATAGGGAAAGTAGATCTTGCCGGGAGTAAGAAGCGGTAAGTTGAGATGGCGACGATGGAGACGAGTACGACGAAAAATAGGCGATAATTGCTGGGGGGATAGTTCCATATTTGCAGCATTTCGGGTGCATAAGTGGTGATTTTCTCCTCAACCGGTGCTGGTGGATGGGGATGACCGCGCGCTGGACACCCATCCTGAAAACCATTTTTGGTGACAGGAGGTGCCATCCACCGTTCTAGCTGCGCCCGCACATCATTGCAGACGTCCTGTGCGCTGGATGTGCGCCGGCCAAAGCGGTGGATCTGGCCGCGCTGTGCACCCGCCAGCTTCGCTTGAGTGATATTGGCGTTCTCACCTAGCTGTAGAGATCGAACAGTCCAGGAGCTTGAGACCAGGTTGCGAGAGGTCCCGGAGAGAAGGGCCAATGTGGTAGTGATGAAATGACGGGCAGGTATCGAATTTTCAGCTGGAAATGTGGGCAAGGTATTATGACGAGCAATCGAAGGAATGGCACACATCAGTGGTTGTTCGGAAAGATAAAAATAGAAAAAAGCAGCCTGGGATGTTCCCGGCTGGGGATCAACGGTCAGTGGTAAAAAGAAACCTCTAGTATCTGGAAATTGGAACTACTTGGTGGATGGCTCGACTTTGCACAACACAAGATTGTACACTAATGATTAATAAAACTTGAGTGATAGACACGGCAACTTGTGTGGCACGTAAGTCTCGTGGCCCCTGACTCAGACCCGCGTGTCAGTAACCCAAACCAACTTCGTACGCTTGCACCCCCGAAGTGTATAGATCATTGTTTGATACGAGTGTCAGAAAATCAAGCCGTTTGTTTAATTCCTCTTTAAATCTCGGCAAGTGGCCGATTGCACGGACATTCGGTGGAAGTTTATTCCAAATTTGTGAATATTTAACAATAAAGAAATTAGACCATAGGCTGGTTCTGGAGGACCACCCAGTGACTGAATGACTGCTGTGTCGTAACGAATACCTTAGGCTTAATGGGTCTCGTACCACAGGGGAGGCTTTGCAGGATCTATATTTTAATAGTGAGTGGAAAAAAAGATAAGTTGTTCTTTATCCGTTGGAGCCAAAGAGGTTCGATATGTAGCAGGTCACAGCGCTGCATATAGTTGAGACTAGACGAATAGCCAGCTACTTGTTTAGCAAAGGTGCGCTGAACGTCTTCAATGGCGATCCTATCAATCTGGCGCATGTTGGAGCCAACTATTGAACTATACTCTAGCAATGGTCTAACGTGTGTTGTATAGACACTGAGTTTACTTTCACGCAAACGGAATGTTTTGCGAACAAGTCCTATTAACCTGTGGGACCTAGCAATTTGAGTGTCTGTTTGCTCCGAGAAGTTGGACAAACAGGAGTAGTATATGCCCGGGTCACGTACCGATGATTTTTCGGGGATCAGATGACCACCTGTACTAAACATTTCTGGAGGGACATGACACCTGTATGTAAGAATGGAGCTTTTGTCTGCCGAGAACTTCATTACCCAATCGGTACACCACGAATTAGGCATCCGTAAGTCCTCCGATATTTTCGCTATAGTATTACCCAATGAATTGTGGTCGAAGGTGTACAACAACTTTACATCATCAGCTTATAGAAACGGAGTTCCATGTCGAACCACGGTAAACGCATCATTTATGTACATGAGAAACAACAATGGGCCCAGTACACTACCTTGGATCACACCGCTGGTTACAGGGCCAGGTGTGGAAATCGTGCCATCAAAGTTCACCACTTGACTGTGCGAGGACAAGTACGATTCTAGCCAGGCATATAGTGGGTCAACTATGCCGTATGTCTTGGCCTTTGACAACAAGAGAATGTGGGACACCCGGTCGAAAATTTCAGACTTGTCTAAGAAGACCGAAATCACCGCCTTACCATCATTGGCAGCTATTGTGATAAGGTTCAGAAAGTCAGTCATACAAGTTGCGCAGGATAGATGTTTTAGGATACTGTGCTGACCTTCACTTATAAGGTGGTTTTTAAGGAGGCGATTGGTTAGTTTAACTTTTATCAATCTTTCCATAATCCACGATGCTACTGGGGTATGATTCACAGGTCGGTGGTTGGCCGGGTCCTCCCGCGTTCCCTTCTTATGAATTGGAATAATGACCGAAGTTTTCCACTGTATGGGGTTTCAACTAAACCTCATAGACAAATTGAATAAATTCAATACAAGAATTGGGATATTTGGGCAGCCCAATTTAAAGATAGCCGATGGTAGCGAGTCCGATCCGGGGTGGAAAGACATCTTGATATTTGAAATTAAAGACCCGATTCCTTAGGGCAGGAACGTTACAGAAGAAATTGGCTCATATGATGGTACTGGTGGATGGTAGAAAAATGGTGTTGTGTCACTAAATAAGGAAGAAGCAAAAACATGTTAGGAGCTTCTGCCATATCCAGCCGTTTGTCGAAGCACTCGTTATTGAAGGAAATAGGAGAGACAGACAAAGTTGTTTTGGGGTTCCTCGACTTCATCAGTTTTGCAAGAATCTCGACTTTCTTGGAATCACGTTAAGCTCCGTGTTCCTGTTGTATTATTTCACCCCCAGAGTACAGTTTTATCGTTTCAGCAGAACGATTTAACTGTATAAACAGTGAAAAGTCTCTTGTTTTAAGATAAACGCGTTGGAGTCTACTTAACTTCAAGTTAAGACGAGAAAATTTATTGTCTTCAGGGCGGATTGACGATCCTAGTGACGGGGTTATTAGGTTGAGGCATCGTTCAAAGAAAGGATAAAGTTGATCTGCCACCAGCTCGGGATCTTCACTTAAAAAGAAAGTGTCCCAATTTTGGCTGCGAATCAGCTAAGGCAGTATATTCCAGTTAGCCTTATGATATGGTTTATGCTGGGGTGTCGGCTGTTTATCCTTTATGGGCACTGTGGAGCAGCAGTGGACAGTTGCGTGATCACTCCGGGTAAGTCATTCTGAATTTTTGTTATAACCTGGGTTAATCCTAGTGACAAGATTAAGTCAACAGTGTGGTCGCGTCTGGTTGGGGACGTGACGTGCTGATTCTTTCCTCCTAAGTGAGTTGCATTCAAAAATTGCAGTAAATGGCGTGGTGCTGTGAGTGATGTCCAGCATATTTCTGGTGCATTAAAGTCACCAGCTATCAATTTTGGGCCTATTTTGACATCACTAACTAAGCTGAATGCCTCGATTATTTGCAGGAAGCCGTCATAACTAGATCTAAGCGGACGGTATACGCAACCCACTATCAGCTCGTGACTTTTCACTACAACATTCAGCCATACAGATCCGACAATGCCATCTAGGATAGGGTGCTGAAAGCTTGTCTCCCTGAGAGTTTCCTTTACTTACACTAGACAGTCTCCACCGCTTTTATGCTTTCTGCCCCTGGCGACGGATTTGTAGCCGAGTACCTTCATGTCCTCTACTAGATAGGAGTCCGGTAACCAAGATTCCGTCACAAGAATAAAGTTATAGTCGTTTGTTAATGCAGCTGGTTGTATGTATTGGATTTTGTTCCTAATAGAGCGTGCATTGACCAACAGCACTGTGAAAATATCGGTGCCTCTGACGTCATCATTGATATTAGTACTTACTGATCGCTGACCGCTGCATTTAACCTGAAAAGAATCATCAGCGCAGGATGCAAACCCGCTTAAGTTGTCATTCGCAAGGGGGGGACTTGGGTCTGCCTGTGGAACAATAAATGACCGGGTATTAGGTATTAATGGTGGTATATTTCTCGGCTATGGTCCAGACGCTCAAGCAGGCGCATGATCATGTTGTGCACTACTATGCGGCTGATTAGAACGGTTCATATGAGGAGTATTTAGGTTATGAGACCATGTTGTGCCCACGGTACGTACGGAAAAAAATGGGCACTTTGGCTGGATATGGGGTACCCGCTGGTTGATGGGAGGAGATGCGATGAGCTCGGATGGTTTAACGGAGGGAGAGGTAGGAAAGGTAGAAATAATGGGAGATTAGGCTGGTAGGAAGGTTCCATTAATCCGGAGTTAGGTATGAACGCGGTCCGCTCAAAATACCACCTATTTCTATGACGGGTATGGTCCCATTGTTGTTGTATCACCATCTTGGAAGTGCTATTTCGTTTCATATGCTGAGAGATACGAAGGTATCCCAAATGGGGGAAGCCGGTCGGTGCCGAATTTGGTCTAGAGAAGGAACTATCGTTGTCATTGTTCATGAATCCTCGTATCGTTTGCCTGCACGAAGACTTAGCTTTGGCAACTAACCTCCCTTTGACCCCCTTTTCTGGACGGTTATTTATTGTCAGCGACATGAGTGGCTTACGAGTGGCACGCCTGAGTTTTTCCTTAGTTTCTAAACGGGAGTCTATGGGGACAGATTTAGTGCTGCAGGTTTTACTTCATTGCCAAGTTGAAGTCCCATGGAAAGGTCATCCGGAGCTGGAGGCTTAATGTGAGGACCCTCCTGGGATGAGCCCGTAGGTGTTGTCGATATATGCTGTCGTTTTGGCCGGGGTAGCTCTGGGGAGGTGGGGCAAGATTCGTCCAGGTCAACTATCCCTGTGGATCTTCTAGAAGTAGAAGTTTGGGGGGTTTTGTCGATCCTTGGTAAAGTGCTTTGGGAAGGGGGTGACTTCTGGGTCCTAATGCCAATGTGATTTGACTTTTTAGCGGCACACCTTATCACTTCTTTTTGCAGTGGAGTGCTGCCTGCCTGTATCTTGATTGATTTTAACTGTAAAGCAGTTGCGATTATACTCTGTTTGTGATGAAGTCACTAGCGATTTTTCATCAGGAAATTGGAACATAAGGAGACCAGATGGCTTTTGTGACCTTTTCCTTAGTCTTCTTCAGTGATATGGAAATTGGGCCATGCCCGCGGCTTAAAGGATAGCAGATTTAACCAATGTGATATCTAGCCGATCGGAAATGTTGAAGACAACTGCATCTTTTGCATCCTGCAGCTGTCTCAGGATTTCCGATACCACTGAGTTAAGAAACTGACTGGCTGCTGTTAGGTTCTTGGGACCAGGGAGTGCCGAAGGCTCAAGAAGTTAGGTTAGTGGTGTTAGTTTTGATAATATATTGTCAACCGACTCAATCTGGGTAGACATACTTGCTAAGTTACTTTCAATGGCACTGGCCCTCCTACTGGCCTCCTCAAATATTTCCATCATATTTGGGCTGTCTTTGTGCTCTAATCGTTTGGGTTTCTGAGTTGCTGTAGAGCGATAAGCCATTGTATGGGACCGCTTGCTCTTGAACCTTGCCATTTCTTTTTACAGAATATTGGTGGAAGGCCACATGATCTATGATGATTACTAGAGGATAGGCAACACAAGGGCTGGCTAGTATAACTAGTGCTGTTTCTTACTGTAGCCAACTCTGGGTCTCTCACACGAATTATGAGGGACTAGCAGTTTAGATAAAGGAAGGATTTATTGAATTTGACAATAGTGAAAGTTTTATATAGATTGCTGGAGAAGTTGAATAACTACTCGAGAATGAATGACAATTCCCGGTTAGTCTGATGTAGTCTGCATCTTATCTTGCAATGGTATGATCCTTGTGCGAGTTACCCTTGAAACCTGGATATTCGATAGAGTCAAGGCCAAACACGCACTTTTTCTCGTTGGCCGTGACCACTTGTCTTGACAGGCTATCACAAAGTGTGCGCAAATGCTTCAGATGTCCCGTCTTAGACTGGCAGGCAATCAGAATGTCGTCAAGGTGAGCCTGGTCAAAGCCCAAACAATGGCATTCCATATCGGTGAAACGGGGGAAAGTTTTTGCGGCTTCGCTTAGTCCGAACGGTATCTGTGGAAACTCAAAAAGACTGGCAGCAGACGTTGCGGCTGCGTAAGAGATGTTTGTCTCAGCTACTGGTATTTGGTTATAAGCTCACACCAAACATATTCCGCTGAAATTTACTTTACCCGCTAAACCAGCTGTGAAGTCTGTGTTGTGCGAAATAGGATGACGGCTGGACACAGTAACTCGGTAAAGTGAGCGGTTTTCCCCGAAGGTCTTCAGTCTTCAGGTATTTTCTTCGGGACTATGCGTAAGGGCGATGTTCACAAACTGTTGGGAGGCCGGATATGTCTCAAATTCAGAGTGTACTGGAACTTAGAGCTTGCTACCAGGAGCTTTTTGACAATCGCACGATATATGGGGACTCAAATACCGTCCAACGAAAGGAAAACTCGGAAGGATAGCAATTATTTAGTTTTGATAATTATTTTTTAAACCTGTATAGCTGACAAAAGATGGGAGACTGAATGAGTCATTTGCCGGAGCTGACGAGCTGGAGTACGCCTTTCCCCTAGAGTCGCTTGGCTTGAGATGGCGATGCTGTAGCGTATGCCAGTACCGGGTGAACTTAAACAAACAGACTCCAAAAACCGGTAGTTTGAAGGAGCTGAAGCTTACCTAAACTCCGGGGTTGCCAAGGAGCCTGGTCAACTTTTATCTTACCAGTTACGTTCTTCAATGGATGACCGATGAGAGTCAGCCAAGTGTCCTACAGGACTTCTAAAATAGGCATGTGTCCGGCCAAAGAGGGCTATCCTCGGGTTTGAGTGTATAGAAGTAATTTGAAGTGCAATTGTTCTGACTTTAAGCCACTTTATGTGAATGAGAAGAAAGATTCAAAAATGAAGGTTGCTCATGGATAGAGGAAGTCTTGATACCGGAACGGGATGCTCCGGGACAGCCATTGTCAGTCTCAAGTAGACCTGAGTGCAAATATCTATTCATAAACAGGGTGCTTCAAAGCACTGGGCTCGAAATAGTATTTTGGTGAGTTTGGCTTCTGCGAAGGGGCTATACCTTGTCTGGAGCCAGCCTGCTGGGTTCAGCGTAGACCATGGACCCTTGTGTGACGATATGATGGGCCTTATTAGTTGCGATCAGAGGCAAGTCACAATTTTGACAGACAAAATTAAACTTCTTGCCGAAAGAACCATCGTATTCTTGTTTCGACCTAGGAATTGAAGTGGGGATTGCTGATGATCGAGCTTGGGTCGGGAAATTAAAAACAAAGCTCAATGTAACGCGATTTTAGAGCTGCCGCCTGCCGGCTTCTACTGCTTGGCCATGACTCTCTAAACATATTACAAGACTAGAGTACTTCGGTGCCGTTAAACGACCACGAAGCCCACGAGAAGCGACGACCCAGTCCGAGGCCAAGGGTGAAAAACTGACTGCCGCATGTTGGGATTAGATTGCCTTTGGCGGCTTGCTGTGTCAAGACTGTAGGAGATACAGTGGACCGTTATAAAACCGGCATTATACTGGCCCGCGCTTTCGTGTCTACTGGGAAAGCATGCCATTAGTCTTGTCTCTCCCACATAAAGGGGCAACTAGGAACAGAGGAGCCTACAGGGCTTGTCACCATCACCTGGTAAGCGCGGGAACTATAGGGCCTTCTTATCTGCCAGCATGTGGTCGGAAATAGCGGTGGGAGTGACACTTGCCGGATCGGTAAATCAGCCTAGAGGTAAGATCCGGGAAGTGACTGCTGGCCGGGTTTTGTTTGCGGGGGCTTTTGGATGTGCACTCTTGTTATTCTGCCATCTGCTTCAAAATGCAAACATTCTTACATAATGTCTGAACATCAGATTCTCTACTTTGTGCATTGTGGCGTGTATCTTTCAATGTGGGGCTAAAGACAGCGTCAAAGAGAACAGCCGTAGTGGTGCAGATTGTGGGGGACGGTGAGGCAAATACTTTGGCATGTTCAGGGTGTTTGTCTGCAGCCTGCAATTATCTAAACAGTCGACCTGTAATAAAACGGCTACTGCGCTCTGGGCACGCAGTGGGAGTTTCTCCTTTCGTAGTTGACGCGTGATTGCCTAGTCCATGGACCTTGTGCTCAATAAAGAACTTTGTCCCTAGCAACTGTAGAGAAGTCATATTTCCCAGCTGGATTTCTGGGAGGTGCTGGATATGTTTCTCTTCCGAAGCTGTTATGTGCTTGAGGAGAGCTCCTCGTAGTACACCCTACGGGTTGTGCTCCGGGGGTTCATAAAAATATCTCCGGTTGATAGGATCACCTCGGCTGGGATTGCGGGGATAAGGTTATTGCATATTGATCGTTGGCCGGATATGCAAGCCTCCTAGAAGAGAGAATCTAGAATGGCAAAGAAACCTCCGGGTCCTCCGGCATGAAATCCGGAATTTTCATGTGCCCTTCATGACGCTCCGTTTCATAATCTGGCTTGCGCTCCGTGTCCATCGGAAAAAAGATGCTCACTATGTAAGCAAACTAGGCTGGGATTCTAAAATTTTGGCTACGCTTGTATGGAAAAGCAAGCAAAGAGAAAAACGGAATTCGAATGGAGCTACCGTGACCACTGAAAAGAAAACTGGCATGGCCTTTGAAAATACGTACTTATTCAAGTTTTCAACCGGAACACCAATCTGTTTACTCGATAATTTTTTAACTGAATTCAGGAAGAGTCAGCCGCCGACGAAGGAAGAAACTACCTTTGAAGTAAACTGGCTAGTTAACAAGGAGGGACTTAGTTCAAAACAAATAATGGAATGGGCCCACTAACTATTGGAGGGCATGACGTGATAAACTCAACAAACTGAACTGACTGAAAGTAATGAAATTTCCTCCAACTAGAACTGCGCGAACGAAAGCTGCAAGAAGACTAAAATTGCAAAAAAGCTCGCTAGTTGTACTGCGGGAAGGGTTTTGTGTAAATATGGTAAATTAGAAAGTAGAATTGGTAGACTCGAAGTTGACCACCCACAAGGAGCTTTTGTCAGACTTGTCGGCCGCAATCCCGATTGGTTGGGGCTCGTCCGCGTAAGTGGTTTTGAGGCCGCACCTCGCCGTGTCATTTGCGGGAGCTGCTGAATCATCACACACAATCCCCAGCTTCAACGATCGCTTTCGTCGGAGGAAGCCAACTACAATACACCGTGGAATGCCAAGTGCGTGTATTCCCACAGGGCCTGAGTACAGAGAAGGTAGGCCGGCGTGTGTCTAGGAAGTGCACTGAAAGTAGCTATTGCGGTTGCCGCATGCGCGAGTCACACAGTGAAGCAGGTGCTAGATAAAATGTAATCGGTTGGTCACCATTCTGGATGAGAGGCCTGTGCCTAGATTACAAGCAAATTGTCCGTGAATCTATCTGATGGTCTGCATGATAGAGGGAAATCGGCGTAAACCAAGCCAAGCTCATAACACAGCTGAAGGAAAAAGGCGAATGTCATCGGCCCAATCTGGCTCGTTTGGAGGGGAAAATGCTGACGAAGCAAAGCGAGAATATGATTCTACAAACGGAACGAACCGATAGTGTTTTGGCTTGTCGGCGGGCGTATTTATTACGATGATATGGCCGTTTTGGTTTCTGGTCTGCTCGGATAACTGTGGAAAAACCCAGTTTGCACCCTCGGTTTTCCGCCGGTTGAGTGGGCACCCAGACTCACTCCGAATATCGATCCCGGGATGCGTCCATGACCAGCATTGCCTCCAGTTTTCTGCCGTAGCATAATGCTCCACCACCACCTATTCACCCTAGGAGATCGTTTTTCTTGTTGCCTGCATCAACCTCATTGTCCTTCTATCTCTGACTTTGATGTCAACCACGCTGGAGCACCGTAGTAGAGAATTGCTAGGTAGGAAGTAAAGTCCGTTAGAAAGACCTCATATGTGGTTGATTTTACCATTCCTAGCTCTTCATCTGTTTTATTCATTCACTTGTTGTTCTCACCTGATCGAGGTTCGCTGCCTTTACTCTCAGTTTGCTCGAATTGAGCCCATGTTATTCTATCTTTATCGGAAGTCTACTGCTCGGTGACCCTTGAGTTCTGGTTATCCCTAAGATTTTGTCCTTTTATCATTTTGAGATGAACTACAATCATGTGAGCTTCCCAAAATCATTTATGCTTACGCACTGGTTATTCATATGCTGAACTAGTAACTGTATAGATTATTTGAATATCACTGAATCTGTATTCCGATTCTCGGGTCCCTTTTCTTTTGGGCTCGCGGTAAGGTAAGTCTTGCGCAGTCTCGTGCTCTTCTAGACAGTCAGAAACGGGCTTTTGAAACGCTAACTAGGTACGTATACTTCCAGCAGCGCTACTGAAATTAATACATCATTCGATGTATGAAAGGCCTTGGGGTGTTCGACCGTGCTCGTTTGAAGTTTTTGGTTTCACTTTGAATGCAGTTTACTTAGCCATCTAGTACATCTTGACGCCCCTGCTAGGGCTCATTCCTAGCAAAAACCAACTAAATTTTCCATTGTTTTGGTGGCACAATCAATGTTTGAAATTATTTGTATGCCTGCTATTTACCAATCCAGCACCCAATAATCTACGGATCGATCTCATTCTTATTTGGTATCTGCTCATTTGTCTGCTTTTTATTCTAAATTGGAATAGCCGGTTTTATTTCAGTGATTTGATTGTCGAGCTCAATTTTGTGTGCACAGTGTCACCAAAATGCGGGCCACTGGGGCTTTGTACAGGGCATCTTGATGATAAATGTCCAAGCTTCTGTGGCTCGAGCTCTAATTACTGGTGTTGAGGTAGCCGCTCCCGCTTTCCAGAATGGTCCCCCCGTGCGACAGCTTCCCATTTTTCGTGTGATTTTTGTAGTGACTGGTAGGAAGTGAACTTGATGAAATCTAAAATGCCTCAAAACTTCCCGTCAGTCGTTCGCCCGGGGTGTGGTGTCTTTTGTTTAGGTAGGCCTGGAGTGTCAACTTTCATGCAGCTGGAGTCACCTTTGCCGAACTCAGGGCAATTAGTTCCAGTCCAGTTGCACTGTTCCGCAGGACCAAATCAGTGTAGCTGGAACGAACTACAGGTTACTTAACCTTAATGTTTGACTCTAACATTTTGGCCGGCACGGAGGTTATAGAATACCACCTTACGCTTCCATTCAAAGCGGTTTATAAAAGACCATGGGGAATTAAAGAAGACCCTGCCAGGTCTCCGACTGAGGCAACTCGGAGTTTTGTTGGACAGGCTGCCAAAAAGAAAAATCACCGACAGTTTGGACGGAAATACAACTTTGACTCTTGCCTTCTCATTGAGAGCTGAACGATAGCCTTGTAGCATATGAAGCACAAGGTAGACCTAGACGCTCTATTTGCGCTGGAGAAAATACTGAAGAACTCGCTACATGCCTTGCAGTGCGAATGGGTTGTGACGGTTGATAGGATAATCCAAAGCTGCGGAGAAACTGAGTTTGGGGAACTAACGGAATGTCCGTCGTCCACGGCCAGCTTAAACGGAAGCTGCTTTGGTTTGCTGAAGGAGCAAAATTGGAGGATCCTTGAGCCTAGCCAGAACTCACACGGCAACCTGGATAGAATCACACTGCTGACCTAGATAAAAAAGTTTGCGATTGTGGGATAACCCGGTGTGCTTTATATACGGAACGACACTATTCAGAAGAAAGCCTCAAGGTCCTGGAGATAGAAGCAGCGCCCAGTTGACAGAAAGTGCAGAAAAGCAATGTGTGCTTTATATGCGTAAGGAAAAATCATTGGGTGAGTGAGTGCAATGCAAAACTAGGCACCACATAAAAGGTTTTTAGGTTGGCAGCATCAACTGCTGCATGCGATTTCGTTAGGTGTGATGCTTCCACGGCCTGGATTTAGTGAAATTATCCGCACGTCAAACAAGCAGCGAGGTGGTCATGTATCCTTTGATTTCATTCCTAAAGTTTAGAGCTCAACTTCAGATTGTGAGTGGGTAGGCTTTACCGGGCAATGGAGCTGACACTGCCCTCTTTGTAGCGGTTGTGTTACACCGGTTAGGCCTAGAACAGTGAAGTGGCGGGTAAATAGTAAAACGGCTATTGTGACCATCAAAACCGGCCCAATCAGTGACGCCATTGACTTTTTTCGGAGGACAAAAGGAAATCCGTTCGCATGGGCTAAGTCTAGGTACTTAGAGAGCCACCTTAGACCGGGCCCATCGGTTAGGGTCCAATGAGAATAAAGCGATGGGCAAAACGTGCGTATTTGCCGCTTGAAGAGAGCTACGGATAAGTATTTGTGGTGGCTCCAAGTGAACCTCCGGGAGCTCATTGGTGTTGAGACCACAGACTCCAAGGCCCGATGCACAAGCATGCCGCGTACACCTTGTTGGTTGGGTGATACTTAGGCCTTTGCACTAAGCAGACTACGATTTCAGTTCATTCGATTGCATTTCAACAAGCTTTTCCAGGTTACTGGATTGACTGACGAGGATTGGCTAGGTGGAGGACGCAAAAGCTGGCGCCCCAGCGGAATCCGGCAAACACTTTATGACCGATCAACTTGTGGTTCCGTTACCGTGCAAGGAAAGAAGCAAGACTTCGCTAGGAAATAATACCTCCGCCGTTGCACGATTGCGACACTTAGGGCGGCGACTATCTTATGATGGAGAGTTTTGTGGTAAATATACTCATTCGATAAAAGTCAATGGGGAAAGATTACTCAGTCGCCGTCCCCTAACGGCATATAAGGCTTGGGTACCACCTAGGGTGGTACCCGCGGCACCATGTGGCTTTTAATCTGAGAAAGCCAGACAAGTTGCCCCTAGTCATGAACCGCGCTGCAAAAGAGTAGCGACCGGTAAACGATATGCCGCATCAAGATCCTGGCATGGCTGTGATCCAGTAAAAGTACTTCCGCCATTTCGAAAACATAGGGTAGCCTCACCAGTTGATGCCGAGTAAATGTTCATGCAAATAAGAGCACCTGGAAGCTAAAAGCAAGCACTTTGGTTTCCGTGGTGGCAAAACGGGGACCAAGGTGCAGAACCTTGCGAGTGCCAAATGGCGGTGAATCCGTTAGAATCTATTTCGTCACAGTTTTGACCTAATTCTTCTTTACCATATGCAGCCGGTAGGGTCCAAATGGTCTTCGGTCTGGACGCGGTGCTGTGTGACTTCTAGGTCGGAGACTGCCTCCTACGGTTTGCTGCTTTTGACGATGTGAAAACGTTAGCGAAATTAATAAAAGAATTGCCGTTGGGGGCTGGGTTCAAGCAAGGGAAGCAGACATCTAGTTTGCCTGATTTGCGAGAGTTCTACTTTGAAGAAGAGGTGCACAGTGGTTCCGTTCCCCTTCTTCAGTCGGGTACTATTGGTCGACCAGCAGTAGGGTACAGTTGGATAAGGGATCCGGTGATTGTGCTCTCCCTTTTCGGTTGCTCGACAGATCAACAACTAGGAGTGGAGTACTGTCAAAGCTGAGTTCTTGGTAAGGTCCTCTGGTCCTGGCTGTACCTCCGTGCCCACCTGCGAAGAAGCTTTTGCCGAGGTCATGTAGATCAAAACGGGCTAAGATCGAGCCCCGAACAATGCAGAAATCGATTAATGGCGGAAAAATATACGTTTTCTCCGGGGTTTAGACCATATAAGGAACCTGGAAGTGCGCGTAGCTGAGACGAACACAGGGCTTGATAGAACTTCATTTATCTTGTGACGAATCCGACGTCGGTTACGCTGCAGTCATATATACCGGCAGAGTCCCAGTGGACAAACTGCCCCACTGTATGTTACTATTCGGTAATTCTTGAGTAACTCCTGTGAGGCCCGGTGCAATACCCCAAATGGAGTTGTCTGCCACAAAGCCGGGTGTAAACAGGGAGGGGAAGATCAGAAATGCCTAACCATGGCTGTTTGATCACACCTGGAGTTGATCTGCTTTCTTGATAGTGAAGTACTATGCAAAGGACACTTTCACTCAATTTCGCACCCTCGTAACAAACCGACTGTCGCTTGTGCACCCATAATTTACAGTATTCCAAAGGCGAGTTACAAGGCCAGAAATAGACCTGGCTGATTTCACTCGCGAGGTACATCGAAGAGGGGTCAGGAGCCTTGATTGACAGGACCTACCTTTTGTCACGACTTCGTCACTTCTGACTTTCCCATTTCTGTTCCACCTCCAGGAAATGGAGATAAAAAAACCTTGTCTACCATTACTCGGGATGAGTAGCTAGATAAACAAAGATAGCTTTTAAGCCGTTATTCAGACTGTCCGAGGATTCTGAGGGCCAGTGCGTGGATAACCTGGTTCGCATTCTACACTACGATCATGCTGTGTCCGAGGGCCAGGGCGCACATGAGGCAAGAGTTCTCACCTTCGGCGAGATAAGTGAAGCTAGACCAAGGGCACTAAAGATGGTTCACAGGGAGGCATTCGGAATTCCACGCAGGCGGTTGGCTGTGATCCAGTGAGTTTACTAGTGGAACTTTTTCCCAGTGATGCGAAGTGGTTTATTGCGTGTAGGGGGGCGACTGGCCTATACAATTTTGTCAATAGAGTTTAAACATCCGGTGTAGCAGCCGGCTGAAGAAAATCTCCCAGAAACAACTAAATTTCATGCTTCCTTTACATCGCTCGCTCAACGACAATTTTTGCCTTTTCATGCACGGTATGTTTTCACGAACAAAGGTTTATTTGTTCTCTTCCGACGCGATACTCTGTCATATTCCTGTTCTGGACCGGCATGACGCACTTGCTTCTTTCTCCAAAGCTGCAATTTGATTCTCGTTTTATGAGTCCTAGTGATCACATAATTGATGTTCGTATCCGTTTTATGTCACTGTTCACTTGATAATCTAGTATCGTAGAATTTCATGGATAATCGCGCTCTTATTTCAGGATCAGTTTCGAATTGAGCCAGTCATGGCCCGAAGGCGTCTCACTCCCGTTACTCTACCTGGCCAACGCCACGTCAAGGATCCATTAGTACTCCACTGCCATCTTACAGGAAAACTCGGTGGTACCCCGCTATTTCTGTCGGTTGCCAGTGAAAGGTACCGGATGAAGGAGGCACTTGGTGCCACAAGAATAGTAGCTGGAAGATGTCACCAGTCGGAGGGTACTGTGGCCTACTTTAAGCAGTTGGTGGAGCCTCTGCCTTTGTGCCGCTTGGGAATGAGCAAATAAAGCCTTTGTTTCGTGGGCTTTTATTTTGCAGCCCCATTCTAGTGTATCAAGGGAAAGGTATTGCTTACGGAAAAAGCTTCCTGAGCTCAGCCAGTTATATCAAGAATGCATAATTCCTCCTCTTTTGTACTCTGTTTAATTGCTTCGATCTTACTGAGGCTTTACGAGCTGCTCAGCCGTTTTGGTTTTTGGTCGTCCCGTAAGGTCGGTTCCGTTCCACTCTCAGGGCCAGCATGAAACCGAGCACAGCTTTATTTGGAGTGCTACGTCATAAGCTTTCCCACGCTCTGTGGGTTTGACTGGTTGGATTATGTTAATTATAAGTTTGGAGGTTGCGGGGAGCCTTTCTTCAGTGAGGTTGAGTGCCGTGGAATCTTACACGGATTTTTTGATGGATTCAGGTGAGATGCCGGGCAAACTTCGGTTCCATCATAAGATGATGTGATCTGGCTCGGGGAAGTTAGTGTGGCTGAAAACTTAGAATTACACCTATAAGAGGCCCTAAATACGCAGAAATAACTGTGATAAGAACATATGACGACAAATAAATTATTTAGCACGCAAAAAGAACGGAGAACAATCGATATGAAATGGAACAGTGGTACATTGTGATAAAAGAATGGTATCAGGGTAAGAAACACCATGTGGATGGGAAAAAGAGTCAGGTAGATGGAGAATGGTGATTTAAATACGTGTAAAGTTAGGAGGATCCGGTATTTCATAAGTGTTTCTTACGGATGCATGGGAAGTGGGCGCATATCACGGGACAGTCGGAGGATGGATAGAAAAGAAAAGGCTGGCGGAAGGCTAGAAGAAGTAAATCGAATACGTGCTCTTTGTTGTTCACAAAACGTGGTTCATCAGCAGAGCAAACGAGCTAAAGAGTAGAGCAAAGGACGCCAGACACTGAAATCGCGATGGAAGATAATATAAGAGAAGAAAAAGTCCAGTAACGATCAGGGGGTGCAAGCACTGGTGGACTGAGTGGTCATGAAAACTCCGAGACGTCATGACACATTTTTCTTTAGGGGGTAGTGCGCGGTGAATCACCAGAAGAAAAACACGGACGAAACGAAGTGGAGAGCACAGAAACGATGACGGCTTTGGCAAGCAGGATGTAGGTTGGGGAAGACAAGGGAAATCTTTCAGAGGGATTAGTGAGATTCGGCTGACGGAGTCATTTTGTGCAAATGCACCAAGAGATGACGGCGGAAAAAGGAGATTTCTTAAACCTGACACTTAATATGTAAGAAATAGTAACGCGATGGCGGGGGAATGCAGGCTGAATGTAGTTTTAAAACTGTCGACAGAGCATGGGCTATCAGCCGAGAAGAGGAACTGGGAAGTAAGAATACGGTACCAATAATGGTGTCAAGAAAGTTTAGCAGTCGAACCTTAGACGGCTCTACTAGTTTTTTCCCTAAAGTAATACCTTATGTTTTCATGGTACTCACAACTCAACAGAAAAACAAGTTTTGATGACCGACGAGAAATGCCACAGAGCCTTCTGGAGTTGTTTTCCCCTTTTATTTGTTCTCGAGGCTGGGTTAATTTATTTCTATTTGACAATCTAGAAGTGTCCGCCGATATACTTCATTCTAATCTTAGTAATCGCCCCGACCAGAGCACAACCGTCCCGCGACCCACAATAAGGAAACAACCGATTCTTCCAGACTGTCTCAATAGTAGGCCAGCCAGACTCCAACGAGGGCTCCACCTTGTGCCATCAAACAGCATGTTCGTGCCATACTATGAAAACGATTTGGATTCTCTTGGAGTAGAAAAAACAATCAAAGGCTTCAAGCCACTCAAACAGAGTGAAAGCTCTGACCATGATGATGGAGGTCGGAATCAACCTTTTTGGTCAAGCCAACTCCTACTTGGGCTGAAACAGTATTTACTCAAATCACCATCTTTCGACTGCGGAGGCCTTCAGTACTTATTTAACTCCTCTCTAACGGTGAAGGATACTACATCCATCCTCTTTGTAAATCCGGAGACACCAGTAGCTTTCTCAACTGCTTCGTTTCACTTTCATGAGACCTCATTTCTGGCAGTAAAACAAGACCCTTTTTCTGAAGCGGTTCCCAAGCTTTGTCACCGGTCATTTTCAGTCTGGGCAGTATGGGCCCTCCCATGCTGTTGAAAAACGTCTAATTTGTCAAAAGGGGGGTATTTCCCTTCCCAGCGGAAGACTTTCATTGATATTCCAAAATACAAAAAACCAACCATGTTCAGATCAAGTTACTCGCCGGCCGGTCAACCGCAGCACTATCGTGTGCACAACACTATGGAGTGATAACGGGAAAGCTGACACTTCAACATCCCAAACGCAATATAATCATCGAAGATCGGCACGGTTTCCAAGAAGCGGATTACCTGTGACTTGCATGATAGGGTTTCTCGACCTAGTCACGGAGGCTGTCAGTATTGGCAGACCAATGATTGTGATAATTATGGCCATGACCAAGGCTTTCGACCGAGTTTTCCACGTCAGGTTACTGGAGGGGATCAGAACACATGCAGTTGTGTACCCTGTGCTTGCTTGATTTCCATTATATTTATTATCCAGCGATCAGGTAGTAAATACAGGAAAAATTCCATTCAGACCCCGATCTGTACCTAGTAGTGGGGTTCAAGGCAGTGTGTTAGGCCCACTAACTTTCACAGTCCGTAAAAGATGTACTTACCATCTTCCCACGGAGGTTTTCCCTCCTGTCTGCAGATGATATTGTAATAGTCCATGTTTTTGAATCCTTGTCGTCTGCTTCAATAACGAGTGACACTGCAAAGGAGATCTGTGGTTTGTCCTCCAGGTTCAACCACGGGGAAAGTCGTGATCTGCTGAACATAGATCCTCTGCAGCTATTTTACCTAAGGAACAACCGTCTCTTCTCTCAAGATGTCATTAAAACAGGGCATGTTTTTCAGCAACGCCAGCAAGAACTCTTTATTATTCCATCCTTAACTGCGAGTTTTGGCTTCCATCCCTTCGATTTAGCTTACTATAGGGTCAAACTTTGCCGTCAATAATAACATAACAATGCGGAACAAGTTGCCGCTGCACACCCATGCATTATCACCATCCTCCAAGGCGGTAAAACGCAAAAAACAGAGAAAACGCTAAACATGACCTACACTCATTACTTCAGGGGCTTAGTTCTTTCAGGTACATATAAGGTACCGATAAAGCAAGTTTCCACTTTTAAATTCCTGGTCCCAATAATGCCCAAATATGGTTTGTCTCCAGCTACCAGCGACCCGAGCACCCAGTATATGGCACAGTGACCCAGTATTTTCATTGACAGGCCTGCACAAAGGACTATTGTTTTTGGTTCTGGGACCTAAGATACCAAAGCCCGTACATCTCAGTGCCCGGTCAAACCCAAATAACTGTCCTTCAATAAACCCACCACATGCAGCCGGTCTGTTTCTCGACTTGTTGTTTTGTGCGCTGCGTGAACTGCCCCTGCCTTGTGTGAAACAGAACTTCGATGGACTCAAATCTCATCGAATGAACTGAGGTTGTTGTAGACTCTACCTGCCTCGGCATCCCGTTTCTTACTTAGATGGTCCTAGTGGCCCGTGCTTTATGGATTCGGCGGGTTCTTCAGCAGCGTATCTGTAAGCATTCCTGACTGCTCTTGCTGTCCTGCATGAACTTGATCAAGAACGGGCTACATGATCACCAAAACGAAGATAATGGCATAAAAATGCGGGAAAAGGTATTTACCGTGTTTATCTTTCAATCATGTCTTCATCGTTGCGTTCGACACATGTCGCTGGGTCGCGATTTTGCTAGGGAATGACTGGTGTGACTGACTTTTTCCGTCGCTGCTAGCCGCATGCGGTCCATTGTCTTCCATGGCCCGTTTTACCTTATGTCAGAGGCATTTTGATCCGTCTCTCCGCATTCCTCCCCATTTGCAACTCCAGTTTTTTGCATGTCTTCCATAAAATGCGTACCTGGTCAAGATTGGTGCGCGCCAAGATAACACTCCTGCTGAGCTAGGGTTTTGTGTATACCACGTTACATAGCCTTAGCTTTAGAAAGCTTTAGTGCCCTTGCCACCAAAGCTGATGGTCGGAACAACAGCAAAAAGTTTACCCCTTTTTGTTTCTGTTCCAAATTTTGATGGTTAACCTTAGGTCCTTGCCTTGCCACCTGGAGAAGATTTAAACCGTTGCCATACCTAATTTATAACGCGGATCATCGGCATATACTTCACCCAAATTACGACGGGTCTCGATTTATCAAAGTTCCTATCTGCCCAGAATCTGCACACGTGTAATGATGAAACCTCTCCGGAAAAAGGCAAATCATCATGATAGGGGATTTCTCAGAATCCTTTCGCAGTTTCTTTCTGTCCGTCTGTTTCACCATAAATCCTTTCTCGCAATGAGTCCGAAGAAGCGTTCGTCAATTATTTTCAGCACCATCCCTGGATATATATATATCCTTCGCATCTAACACTAACTCTCTTTGTAACTATTCCACGTTTTTCTGATTTATTATCATCGTTATTACCCGTTTTCGGAACAGGATCAGATCCACGGCGCTATTTTTTGCCACGTCACTTCAATAAAACACCACCCCCACCGATTCTATTGTTGGCCCGGTGTGCATCTTCTTTAAAAGTTTGAAAGTATTATTCCCTTCTGGGTAAATCTGTTCACTCCGACCATGCTTTACCCGTGCTTTTTGACCGCGGTAAAGAAATGTGCCAATAATACGATTGTTATTATTACTTTATCATTATCTCTTTCTGCCAAGACTCAGTTAAGCCACCAGGCCACTTGAGTAATGAACTTGGCATTCAGGCATTGAAAATAGATGCAGGGTGCTCGTCGGCCCCCGATGCCTACATTGATAGACACCGCCTGTAGTTTCCACGAGGTCGTAAAACTTTGTCAGCTTTTCATCCCCCACTGGTCTCTTTAAATGGAACCTTTATCAAATTTGCATTTGAGTGTCAATGATGGCCTCGTACAGTTACCTCAGAATAATATAACTGCACTTAGCGGATGTAAAGACCCACTGAAGTTAGCTTTCCTGTTGTTTCTTTTGTACACCATAGCTCACAGGAGCATAACAAACGGACGAATCTGACAAAGCTATACCGATGCTTTCTGCCACGTAGCTGAAATTCCGCAATCTGCCAAAATCATATCGGGGGACCTCAACCTCCCTGGCATTTGTTGGACAACCCTGAATTCCTCTCCGAAGTTATGCAATTTTATCTCATGTATCGGCGCTGGCGGATGGACACAACAAGTAAAATCACCAACCAGAGGGAACAATATTCTTGACCTTATCTTCACTTTAGGCCTCCGAAATATAAAGGCAAATGTCCTTGGCCACCTTCCTGGTTTTGATCATAGGGTCATAACATGTGAATTTCTCGTTCATCCGCATCACCAGGAAAGTCCTCAAAATCGAAAATCATTCCGAAGTGCAAATTAGGATACTTTACCCACCATCCTGCGGAATCAGACTCGGGATGAATTCTTTCAAACATCTGATCCTCAGCTGGAGTCGGATGTGATGTACTCTAACTTATTCTGTTCTCTTGACATTACATCTCTCGGGATAACTGAGTTCAGTGGGAGAAAGATCTATCGAAAACAAAAGTTGCAACGTAAGTTTGAGGAGTTGCAGCTTGCCTACAAAAGGATCAACGACCTTTCTATCTTCCTCTGCCTGAGCCACCTCTCACGCGAACTACTAAGCGAGAATGATAACAAGCTGGAGAAGCAAGAACTGTACGCTCTCAACCAGCCGAATAAAATAGCCCACCTCTCTGGCCTTATTAAAACTGGAAACCCTCGCTGTACAACCAAAATATTCTATCAAAGATCATTTATATTAGCTCGCCCCAGTTAATCGCTGAGGCATTCAATAATTTCTTCGCTTCTACCTCCATAACAGACCACAATGTCCAACCCAGGATCTCATCCCCTCGACTGCCGACACCTTGTCAAACGTAGTATTCTAAGCCAACGAGGTCAGAAAGATGTTAAATACCACCCGGCCTCTGGCTCGCCCTGGACCCGATGGTATCCCACCAGCTCTGTTTCGTCTTGGCGGCCCGGACATTGTGATGCTTTTGATGGACTTATTTAATCTCTCCATGTCACAAAGCATTTTCCAATCCCAGTGGAAAACTTCCCTTATCATTCCTCTCCATAAAAAGGGTGCTTTATATGACTCTGCTAATTACCGCCCCATAAACCACGCTTCCATTATATCTAGGATAAAGGAACGAGTAGTTTAAGATGAGATTGCCAATTTTATCCTCACCCGTGGGATTTTAAATAAAAACCAACACGGCTCCTTAAAGTCTAGGTCATGTCTGACCTGCCAACTTGTTTTCCCTAATCTGATCACAACGCCAGGTGACTCTGGAATGGCACTTATCATTATCTTACTTGATATGACGAAAGCATTTGACCGCGTGCCTCACACCCAGCTGCTAACCAAGGTTAAACCTTACGGCAAAACAGACCCGCTCTTTTCTCGGTTTTCATCCTATCTTAGCACGAGATCGCAAGCAGTAAACATTGAGGGTTTACTTTCATCACCCTGGCCAGTCACAAGTGGTGTTGTACAGGGCAGTGTGTTAGGCCCACTTTTATTTCTCTCTACATAAACGACGTATTAAAAGTAATACGCCATGGCACCGCGTTTCTATTCGCCGATGATATCAAGATTGTATATTCATTTGAACCCCATACCTTGACCTATATCCTCACCAAAATAGCTGACGACCTGAACGCTCTTGAAATATGGCGCAACACGCGTTTTTCCGCTGCCAAGAGTGCCATTCTCACATATAAAAGCCAATTTCTTCCTCAGTCTCTCGCCTTAAACTGCTCGTTCATTCCTACTGCTCCGCTAGTACGAGATCTCGGTCTACAATATTCTTGCACGTTCACCTCCCAAGAACAAGCCACCTACCAGGTGGCTCAGACTAAGAGAACGATAGCCTTCATCTGCAGAACTTTTAAAATGCGCCACAACCAGCTTCTGATCTTCAAATCCCACGCCAGACCGCAGCTCGAGTACTGCCCTCTGGTATACACTCACATGCGCAAATCTGACAGACTTGCGATCGAAAGAGTTTAGCGATCATTCACCAAACGCTTACTCGGCTCATCATCCCCCTTGAATTAAAAAAAGAGATGTGAGCTACTAAGGCTTGAACTCCTATGGCTACGACGTATGAAACTCAATCTTTATCTTCTATTCAACCTCCTACATTCTAGAGCGCATACGTCCATCACTGATCTATGTTTCGCTCAAGACGCACCCTACCCTCTTCGTAACCGAAATCATGCTACTAAAGTCCCATACTCCAGGACAAAACTGAGAGAAAGGTTCTTCATCACCTTTTATTCCCGCATTTAGAACAGACTGCCTGAAGACTTTTAGGCCTACCAGAAACTAGACCGTTTTAAAATTGTCCTTACAAAATATTTAGATGTCTCCAAAGTACTACAATTAACCCATATGTGTACCACGTTGGAACAAGTTTATGAGGGTAACCTAGATTTTTGAATAGGGAAAGAAAGCACGACCCGGTTAACATCCTCTGCAACATCGACATCACCTACCCCATATGCCTTCTCCATTGCCAGTATATTAGTACCCATTAGAATGACTTACATCACTGACTCTGCTCTTGTTAGATTCTCCCCAACTCACGCGTTCCAACATCTCCTATCTATTGTCTCTATCATACTTTGTTCGCTTTACTCGGTCCGAACTGACTTCACTCCCCTCCTTTATTTTGCCCTAACGTCCCAACACTTAATCCAATTCCAGTGACCACCACTTACCTTCTAAATCATCATTCTTATTCCTACTTTTATTGATTATTTTCGTATTCCCATTCACCTTCAATGGCGCACAGTCCTCATTCTCCCCAAAGTAGTCTGTGTCTACATTACTAGATTTCTCTTGTCATCACTGACGGTCGATCCTCAGCTGGGAGCATCCCAGACTGCGTTTCTCTACTCTTATGCTTCCAGACACCAACCGGTGCGCATCTCCCTTTTGATGTTTTGGAATGATCCGGAGATAACACCAGCGAAACATCTGGCCCACACGTCCGGCTATAAATTTGGATCCCCCGAAATCTCTCAGACTACGCGATTTCTACGTCTGTATGATCTCGACCAAATTCACCTGTGCAAATCCCGCCGGTGCGGGGCGCGGACAGATCCCTCGCTTTGGCCGGTGCACATCGGGCGTGCAGGACGTCTGCAACGATGTGCGGGCGCAACTAGGTGGATCGCACCTCCTGCCTCCATAAATGGTTTTCAGGTTGGGTGTCCAGCGCACGGTAAGCCCCACCCACAGCACCGGTTGCGGATTGAAAAATCTAAAACAAAACGAAACAAAATGAATACCGTTCATACACTCAAAATGTTGCTGTCTCCTCCAGCTAACATTGACTCTCCATCGTGCTCGCTTCAAATTTGCCTTCATAACCTAACGCTTTTTTCGTATGGCAAAATTTGCTTTCTTTGGTGCATAATTATCGCATACTTAAAAACCCATCAACACTTCTGGCTCATTATTCCCGGTCCACTTCCCGCGGTTTCATGCTAAACTATTCACCAGTCTTATTTGCAAACCTAACCACTCTCTAGGTTAAAGCCCACCCCTTTTGCTACTTTTACCGATATACTCGAGAAATAACGCATTTATTGCTGTCACTAACTTCCGTACTGCAATCTCCAGACAATATATGACACTGAAAAATTTGTCTCTAGAGATTCCCATCTCCGCTGTTTTCCCACTTAGAGCTGTTGCATTGCAATGTCCTCATATTGCAAGGTATCGTGTCCCACATATGCACATCTGATAAGCTCTTTTGCCGCAGAGTTCTGTTCTGCCGCCACAAAGTGGTCCACATTTTGTATCAAACATAAACTGATAGTCTTCTGCCCATCACTTCATCGTTTTTGCCAGCTGTGTCCATCATATTGTTGTAGATGAGCACCAAGCAACGATTTTTTCGCTAATTCCTGGTTCATGCTGATGCATTACGTTCCTTTTTTCTGAAAGCAAAACAATCCACTCAAAGTCCGTACGTTTTATCCGATCACTTTTTTCACCATCACTTTGGCAACCCCGGTCCAGATGTGTAGTCCATTTGGCTTATCACACACACTCCGCCCATATCCGGCTGCCGAACTTTGAAAACCCATTCATCGGTTGTTCTGCGTATTTTCTTTCCAATGCTCCATTCCGATAGATCGTCTCAGACACTTTCGATACTCGATACATTTTTTTTCACCACTTGAAGTCTTCGCTGAGAATTATCAGTATTAAATACTTACCTGTCATTTAGCTGGTCATCTCTGCCACTATCGTAGCTACGCACCGCACGTCGATTTTTTTGCCAGCTACCAGTTTCATGCTGATGCATTACATTCCTTTTTTCTAAAAGCAAAACAATCCACTCAATCCATCAATTTGACACCCAGAGTCCAGTGTGTTTTCCGTTTTGTTTTACAACTGGCTCAACCTACATACGGTCACAGAATCCCAAAATTGTTGTCCTCGACCGATTTTCTTGTTCTTTATGTGTTATGCCACAATTTTTCATCGTCTAACTTTTCATCGCAACCCCTCTCATTCATTGCAAAGCTCTATTGCTTGAATACGTCTCCTTCAGGAATGTTTCTTTTTCACGACATCCACGTATCCGTAAATCTGGTTTAGTTCTCCGGCAGGACTGTCTTCCTTCTGTAAGATTTGCGTGATTTTGTACCATTCCCCACCCACCCCACACTTTGACAGAATAACTACACCTACCTCTAGCCGGATCAACCACTTGACCTTGAGTTTAAGTTCACCGGGCGGTATCACAAAGAGTGACTTGAATGCCTTCTCTTATATTCAATTGCGTTCGCAGAATTGTACAATCCTACTGTAACTTTCATTCAGCTTTCAACTGTACTGTTTGATCTTCCATTGCAGCATGCTTCGGGGTTGTTCGAAATAAACTATTATTATTATAGGTGGCTAGCTCCAGCGGTGGTCTATATTGGTTCGAGAACCATTTGTTGCTCATAGTGCTGTCGTGCTTTTCCGACATTCACTGAAAGTTAGAAATTTCCTGTTGTTTACCGATGTGAAACAATAAACCACATGGACGCACTTACTACTTCCAGGAGCCTGCTTCAAAGAGTCTTGTTCGGGAAGTTAGTCGTTTTTCCTAGTCCTCGCCCTTTCTTCTTGCGGTGGCCTGATTGCTGGCAGCTACAACACCCCAGGGGCATGCTGGCGCTTTGGTGGAACCCAGGTATTTATCACGAATTGGTAGCTTGCAGCTCTTTTCGTTGATTGGCCAAAACCCTAGTTCCCCCACCGGGAGTAATCACGCAGTGGACCCCGTGTTTACTCGGGGCATCGCCAAACTGATCATATTGGTCGCAAAACTCCCCCCAGGGGCAAAATTTAAGCTCTTCTTTCCTACGACTGTGACCCATCCACACACAGTTCTTGGGTCATTTTACTCAGCCTAGTGAAATGAAATACCACAAGTCGCTCGGCCTCAAAACGGGGATATATTTTTACCCTATCCAATGCTCCCCACCTACGAGTCAATAAGCTTTGTAACGGCCTTAGTAGTTCCATAAATACCATCACTCCAGTTACAGCTTACCGGCCAAGGATAAGGATATTGAGGCCACTTTTCGAAATGTCACCCTTTACGCTTTGCTTGGGAATTTTCGACATTTCGACAGCTTTACTTGTCCAGAAGAGGTGAGCAGGAGAGTAACAGCGTTACACGCTCCCACTTTTGCCGTCTTTCATCGGCAGGCTCCAGTGGACAGATCACCGAATGGTGTGGTTCATAGCAGTTTGCAGCAAAGTTGCATTGTCAAATCAGGCCGTGATTCCTCACTGTACACGGGGAATTGTTTTGGTATTTTGCCTTACAGGTGGTTCGTATAAGTGAAAAGCTGTAAGGTACCCAGCCTTTATCGGTGGAGGATTGAAAAGTGAATTATGGGTTGTTCTGAGGGACGAGGGCCCGCGGTGACCTTGGATGATCTATCTTTGAGAAAGCGACGAGGAAGAGGGAGCTCGTTGTCGAATGTGCCACTGATTTGCGAAGTCTTTGGGAAATGCAATTAGGATCATGCGGTCTTCGTGGGCTTAAATATGATCATCCGTGACGCAAGGCACGGTGACGCTTGGCCTTCCTGTTAAAAACAAACTTAGGCAGAAGAGCATGATCCGGTCTTGTGCTGGTGCGCTAATGTGAGCCAATGGGAAACAATAAAATCGGCGCAAATGCACGACGTTTTATAGCTGTTGTCTGTTTAGTCTGTATTGAGCTACCCGGGAGGGCTTCGGAAACAACACCCACTTGAGGGATTTTATAAACCAGAAGTTTGAGGAATATTTTTGAAAACTAAGTTACGAGTTTTGACTGAAAATATGTGCGAAAGGTATTTCTGAACAGCCTGTCTGGGTGGAAGTAAAAACCGTCGGTTGTAATCTGAAGAGTTTATTGAGTTCCAGGAAACGGCATCCGTCATTCTCTCCGGAAAATAACTAGGGCCGTTTACGTGAAAGTAATCCTCGACTGCTCAGCGTTATCCCTGACCTTCAGAATAAGTACGTAGGTAAACCAGTAAAACTATCTGCTGAAACTATTGCTAACAGTTAGCCGAATAACAAGTACGGTTATAATCCTCCTGAATTTAAGCTCTCATCCTAAGGCCTATATAAAGGTTTTATTCGACTTTCAGCCCTCCTCTTGGGTAATGTCTACCCAACCAGCTTTTTACCGAATCTTGTCCCATTGCTCATGTATATATTTACCACCAAGGGCATACATACTCCTCTTACCAGTCGACCCGAAGTCACTGTCAGCAACCAACATCATAGAACCGCTAAATTCCAGAAAGCACTGAGTACCTTCTCATCTCCCGCGGTAGGTGAGCTTAAAGAAGCCCATAGAAAATCTGGTGAAGTAAGCACAGAGTTGAGGGTCTTCGCCGTAAACAGACTTCGCCGACCTGATCATCGATAAGATGACGACTCTAGCTTTCTAGTCCGATCCAGCAGCACAATATGCACAAACCAACCTACTGTGGGCTATGGAATTTGTTGCTTTTGAAATCATCAGAAGTAATGAAGGGGCGAACCGTGCCATCCTGTTCGACACGGTTATGATTTATTTCTAGCAGCTGAACGAGATGCCTGATACAAGCATTATCAAAGCCAAAAGGCCGTGCATACACATTGAAGTTGGCACCGGGAAAAGTCAAATGAAATTCAAAAAGGATTTCCCGTAATGTACGGTGAATTCAACACCATTCACCTGGTGAAATTAGCTGTCAAGGTAACAGGGAGAAAGGCACAGACAGAGAGCCAGCTAAACAGAATTTTGAATAGAGCAAAAACTGACAACAAAATGCTGGAAGTGACCGGGAAATAAGGAGGAGCTGAGAAAAAATCAAAACTGTGAATTGGTTCCAGGGTAGTTGCAGACGAAATAGTACCGTTCCAAAAACAGGTGGGAAAATAAATAAGCAACAACAGGATTTCAAGGTTTTCCGCTGACGAGGCTACCGATGTATCCTAACAAATATTCAAAAAGGTGGCCTGTGGGAGAATTCGGGCGGCTCCTTGCACGTGGATTCAAGAAAACTCCCATTGGATTCTGTGAAGCTGAACTGTTGATCAACAGTTTCAAATAAGTTATATGACGGTCAAGGCAGAAGGAGTCATCGGATTACTGCAAATCGAGCAATTCGAAGAGCGCATGTCATAGTGTTGGCAAAACTACAGTGAATAGTTCCTTTGCCCGATTTGCTCACAGTACTTGAGCCCTCAAACATTATAGATGGTTGAATTCCAACAGGCAGAAATTAAACGGAGTACGTAAAGTGATGCGGAAAATTATAAGTGTACACTCCGGGGAAGGTTTGGCGTTGATTTGGGGAAAACGCAAGTGATCCATCTGCGAGGACCGCCTATAGTTCACAAATGTTCAAGAAAGTACGATCCTTGTGGGCGGTAATTAAAGATATACAAGTCAAAGAGGATTAAAAAGATCTCCGTGAGATATCGAGGGCGAGATGGCTTGAAGCTCCTTCTGGTATTCGACGTTTATGAAGAAACTGGACGGAGAAACCAACCGAGGGAATTCCTGTCGGTACTTGTGGTCCTCGTTTTATAGTCTAGAAATTTCCAATGGAATGTCCTGTGGAGGTTCTACTTCAGTGCTGAAGGTCACAATGGGGCTGATCGAGCAACTTTTAGCAGATTCGCTCTAATCCCAGCACTCAAGTATATGGCTCAATAGATTCACTAGTAAAACCCGAAGGCTCAGGTTCTCGCGGTCCAAGAGCGACTTCCAGAACAGGCTGAATGCTAAGTTCAGACTCCAGACCAAGCACCGATTTGAGCGGCCGAAAATATAGTCCGAAGTGCTGACAAACGTGATCCGCAACCTCATTTCTGTATTACACCCCGCAAAACTGGCCGACGCACCTTATGTCAGCTACTGTTTCAGGTTACACATGATGTTGTGTGTAGGGATTTTATTAGCCAACAATCCCTGGTTAAAGACGGAAGTAGCCTCGAGGATACCTAGGCACAGCTTGACAAAGCCCCTTATAGACAGAGATTTACAGGAACCCCAACCAGAATGGGGGCCTCAGTAAGAATTCAACCAGTAATCTCTCCCAAAACTGATGTTTTTGTCACTGACTCACTCTTGACTATGCACTCTGTTACAAATCACGTTTCTAATCAAGAATCAGGCAGTTAGCAAGTCTCTTCGCCAACTAAACCGCCTCGCAGGCTGCACAACTTTCTGAATATCTCGTACGAATCGTCAGATTTGAAAAAACTCCGCAGCATCCGCTATGCTGATTACGTTTTTCTCCGACTCATCCACTGACGGGCGCCTCCTTTCCCTAATTAGAGATGATTCCACTCCTTCCACCAGATTCATTTTCGGTTGGCAAAACACGTGCATAAATTACTGCATCATCACACTGATTTCTTCTGCGCCCGTGGATTGCAATGCCTCGGGTGACCTCGGAAACGCAATGAAACCTCGAAGCCTAAATGTCGCGCTCTCAAATTATCCCCTAGAATATATCTGGATATCACCCGGGCCAGCACCACAGACTAGCCTGCCAACACAGATTCACCCTAAGAGCTTAACACCCCGCCACGTAAGAGGCAAGGTCTATCAACCTAAAGCACTTATGAACAGTGAGATAACGGCACAATCCAGTGAAATGCTATTGGGGTTTCAAGTAGAGTTGAATCTTACTGTGCGACCTAAGTTAACCACTTCACCAATTCAATCTTACTTTGATCCGCTCTACCTTCCTTCACTCATCACTCCATTCACATTTCTATCCGCCATACGAAAAGTTCCTTGCTCTACCGGCCACCCAGCCACTCAATTACAGCCATCACCGCGTATCTTCTGACCTACTCCCACAAGACTCACCCGCGACATTTGGACCACTAATGTTACCCAATCGCGGTCACACTTTTCTTATCAGCTCTCTTCAAAACCACCGGTACTAGTACTCTTCCAGCCGGAGCCTTCGCAATCCTTCTTCCCAACAACCCCCTCCAGCCTTCTCTTCACCAAATCCTTGAAACATTTTGTGTTCGTCTCCCATCCTCCCCATGTTCACCAGTGGGATTACCGTTTCGCCGTAGCTACCAACCCCTCCATTACATATCACCCCCACTCCTAGACTCACCACCACCGCATTCAGAGTCATCTCTTTCATACTGGAACACTCGCTTAAAGCTGAACAAAACTAACTCCATCCACAGCATTCTTCTTATGTCTGACTTTGTTGTCAAAACTGTAACTGAAACGTGTGTTATGGATTCCGTCTAGCCAAGGCAAAGCTCTCTGGCCCGTTATGAGGTATTCAAAAGGTACAGGCCTCATCAAGGAGAAGGTTTCCAACCTACTAAATTTCTTACCTAGTTCATCAATCTTCTGCCCAAACTCGGACCCCATTCAAGGTACTCTATGTTCAAAGTTTCCCTCACCTAGTTCCTCCTTTCACGACCGGTTCCAGTTGTCCGCCGCCTGATTCCACCCCTATGGATCTCACCTTGGTCATTTATGCCCCCAACCGCCTTTTCTTACCTCCCCGTTCCCCTAAATTCATTGCTAGAGACTTCCTTGCATCGCGCACTCGTTGGAATACTCTGTCAACCCCAAAAAGCCTGCTGGACTTCAAGTCCTGCTTCGGCACATGGAGTTGGATCCAGAATATAGCTGCTCCAACCAGAAGAAACAGCTTCCATGATCTACTACTCGTTTATCTGATATTTCAGCTTTAGGGCTTAGACTCTAACCAGGAGGTGATCACATAATGGTGTCATGCACCCTCACAAATCCGGAAGCTTGCTACGAACCCCACCCGCCAAACTTTTTGTCTTTAGCTATCAACTGAGATTAAGTAACCCGCAAGATTCGACCGTCAAACTGGGACAATTCCCTTCAGCAAAGCAACCTCCGCCTTCCACTGACCTACTAATTTCCACCTTATCCAACATGCCATTCGCAATCAACACGAAGCTTAATCCCGACCCGATTGTAAAACGAACAAGTGAAGCTTCAGAAGGCATATCCAAACCATGGTGACTTACCCTTATTCTCGCAGCTCCAACATTTTTCGGTGGAAATCGGAATCAAAAGTGATGCTAAGCCCAAGGGAACGAGAATTTTCTGCCGTGAAATTACATGATACTTATTCAAATATTTAGGGCCTACTGAGGAACAGAAATCAGCCCAAGTTCACCGGATTCCTCCTTCAAATTTTAGCCAACCGTATGAGTATCAGCCCACCAGTTGCAGTAGCAGAATCAATTCATTCCTACCTTGTTGGTTCCATGGCCACTAACACCCCCACCTCATTCTGCCCAATCCATTTCACCAAGCATACTAAAAATTCATTTTTCTTTCTAAACGAGTCAACCAGACAGCTTACTCGTGGCCGACCGTCCTCGTGCCGTGGCATCGAAGGGGTTCCGCCAAAACTTTGACTCCCTGGAGGGACCTAAGTTGCATCCTTATCATGGAACTTCTACAAACTTTCGTCTATTTTTTCAGAGTGTAAGGCCCCCTGCATTATCCCAGTTTATACGGTGGGACCAAAACAAAGCCCTCCCCAATACTGCGGTCCCGTCGACCACAATCCAGTTGACTCCAGGTTGATGGAACAACTCATCAAGCAGCAGACAATGACAATGATAATAATGGTGTATTTTGGATAACCCCGAAGCTTGCTGCAATGTAAGATCGAACAGTACAGTTGAAAGCTGAATCAGAGTCGAACGAGGATTTTACAATTATGTGAACGCAATTGGATGCGTAAGAAAGCATTTAAGTCACCTGTTGTGGTGGCGCCCAGCGAATTTAAACTCAAGGTCAGGTGGTCGAGCCGGCCCAAGTTAGCGTGTAGTTATTCTGCCAAAATGTGAAATGGTTGGAGATTAGTAAAGAATCACACAAATCCTACGGAAGAAAGGCTGTCCTGCCGAGGTCCAAACTGGATTGACGGAAATATGGATATCGTGAAAAAGGAACAACCCCAAAGGAGACTTAATCAAGCAGTAGAGCTTCGTAATGTGTCTGAACAGTTACGATGTAAAATCAGACGATGAAAAATGGTGGCGTTACACATAAAGACCAAGGAAACCAGTCGTAGATTACAGTTATAAGGTTCAGTGGCCGTATGTCGGATGAGCCAGTTGTATAACAAGTGGAAAAACAAACTGGACTGTGGTTGCCAAAATGATAATGAAAGAAATGGCCGGAAGAAACAGACTTTGAGCGGGTTGTTTTACTTCCGGCGGAAAGGAATATAATGCATGAACGTCAAACTGAGAACTAGCAAAAAATCAATGCGTGGTGCTGAGCTGCGATAGTGGCGGAAAGGTGGCTTGCAAAGGGGATGATCAACTAATTGTCAGGTAATCATTGACATACTGATATTTTTTAGCAAAGACATCACTGGGTGAAGAGAGTGTATCAAGGATCAAAAGTGTCAAAGATGATCTGTCACAATAGAGCGTGGGAAAGGAAATAAACAAAACAACCGATGAATAGGTTTGCAAAGTTCGGCAGCCGGATATTGGTGCAGTGTGGGATATACCAAGTGGGCTACACACCTAGATCTTGGTTGCCAAGGTAATGGTGAAAGTAGTGGCCGGATAAAACAGACTTTGAGTCGATCTTTTGCTCCCAGAAAAAAGAATATAATGCGTCAACATGAAACTGGGAACTGGCAAAAAATCGATGTGTGGCACTCAACTGCAACGGTAGAAAAGATACAGCTGACAAAAATGATGAAGGGACGGGTAATATACTACTAGTTCCTGTTAATTACAGAAGGCGGACCACTTTACGGCGACAGAACAAAACTCTGCGGTACAAAAGCTTGTCAGATATGCACACGTGGGACTTGATACCTTGCTAGATGAGGTATTGCAAAGCAACAGCCCTAAGTGGGCGAACAGTTGAACTGACTGAGAAAGCAAACAATCACAGAATCGTCGATTATTGGGAGTTTATAGGGATATATTTCACAGTGTCATAAACCGTTTGAAGATTGTGGCGCGTAGGTAAATGACAACAATAAGTGCGTTAGTTTTCGATTATGTCGGTAATAGTGTCAAAAAGTGACGAGATTTATCTCAGAGAATGATTATGTTCACAAACAAGACTGGTGAATTGTTTAGCGTGAAACGGCGGGGAAGTGGACTGGAAACAACCAGCTAAGAATGTCGACGGGTTTTTAAGTATGCGATAATTACGCTCCAAATAAGCAACTTTCGCCGGGCGTAAAAAGCGGTAAGTCATGAAGGCGACTTTGAAAGTGAGCACAATGGTCGGTCCATGTTAGCTAGAGGAGACGGCAGCATATTTGCAGCATTTTGAATATATGAATGGTATTCTTTTTGTTGGCTTTTTTCTCATGGTCTCATGTAGACAATCCTAAAGAGCAGCAAGGAATTTTCAAAAGCACGTTCACGCATCCTTTGCGAAAATTACTTTTTGACCTCAAAAATACAGCCAACGATAAAAGCCAATCTACCATTCTCATGCATCTTGATAGGAAAGGGACCTCTGTTCTTGTCCGGCACTCTGTTACTGACCAAACTCAATAATGAGGGTTTCTGAGGATTTTACCTTTTATTTAGTAACATCTTGCTTATCGAAGCATTCGGTCGTGTTCTCCGTTAATGATGCTTCTCGCAACACTATTCCGTTGCCATGTGGATTATACCAAAGGGAAAGCTTTTCCCCAGCATTTTCCACTTCACATAAATGATGTTTTTTCCCATTCTGCACCAGGATACTCCATTCCTTTTCGCTGACTACATCAGAATTGCCTACGGGTTCCCTCGTCACAACCTCAACACTATGCCGCCTGAAATATCCGGCCATCCAAAGCGACTCGAAGAATTCTGCAGTTCTAAGCGTATGAAATTCTCAAGCTCAAAGAGCTGCTGCACAATCTTTGGAAGCCAAGTCTCCCCACCACCTCATTGCTGAACCACACCTCACAGGGACCTCGGGCTTACCGCCCGTAAATGTAGGCGATGAGAACCAACTTCCTTCTTGTAATACAATCCAATCTATGGAATAAACCTCCTCTTGGCATACGCCAACCACGGTCAGCCTATACTTGCTGCGAGACCGTACCTCACAGTTACCCACCAACTAATATTGAGTTCTTGCAGCTTAACTGAGGATCGAGCTTTGAAGAAGGCATCGAATTTCGGAACTGCGGATCCACTAACCAAAGGTTCTTCATAACGCCGTCAGCATGTGGTCGTCGAAATTTGTAATTTTTCAGCACTACACAGGAAAGGGCTTTACTTCACTGCTTTCCTTCCTTACTTTCTAACCTTTCAGAGGTTATCACTGACACCTTTCTTAGGCATGCAGCCAGGAGTATTTTCATTCTGCCACCAAACATGGAGAGATTTTTGATTTTCGGTGGTTTGTTCCACCAATAACTTCGCACCACTATACAACATTGTCTAAAGTAAATGGAAGCATCAGCTCTTTGGAGCACTACAGTTATGAACTCCTCCGCCATGCTGATAATCAGTGATCATTCCCAAAATACAAAATGACACTATATTTTTCACAGCAGTCCAGGCCCTCCATGAACCATCAGGGTCCATGTTTAGTGTTAGGAGATTCCACTCTGTTTCACCTTCTATCACTTCACGTCTCCTTTCTGCTCTTCTCCCTTCTTCCTCCACATATTCAACTGGTTACAAACTCGTCAGCATTCATCGACAATGATTCGCCAGTGGAATAGATGCCGGCCTTTGTGGGTGTCCAAAAGCTTCTGAACTGGTAGACAACAGATGCTCGCGGTCAGTCATGCGTCTTCCTGCTTTGCTTGCTTTTTCTTGCCTCCCATATTTGATGCTCAGAGTAGCAACACCCTGGGAGAAAAAGGCAACCAGCGGTGGTTACCGTCGAAGGTGCTGGGGAAAAGTCCAGCCATATGACTTTGGAGCACCATGTGCGCAAGATTGAAATGTGGCGGGCAAGAAGTTACGGAAAGTTCCTGAATAGGCTGAAACACTCCTCAATAAGAAAAATATTGCCCGAGGCCGAGTGCGCAGAAAAACAGCGCCCCCAAATTTTAGCCCAGCCTTGGCTCTGATAATGGGTAAACTCTGCAGCAATGCCTGCTGCGGGGTTCTGGTCCACAGATATGTCACTTTCCTCCAGAGTGGGCTTTCCATCTATATACTTCGACCACGCTCTCACGTATATCAATTCTCACGGCCCGAAAAACACCCAGAGACGCGCAAGCAGGTGCCACCTGCAAAGATTAAAACAGTTTCATGGTCGAGGATTCTAACTGACCGTCACCAATGAGCAGTGAATAACAGAGCAAAATATTGAAAAAAATATTCACGTATAAAGTGGAGAATATCAGCCCCTATCAAAATTTTTCTCTCCTGAGCTGGAAGCTCAGGTTTGAATCCTTCGACCCATTCTTTATTGGATTCTGGGGCACTCCTTTTTGGTTGTATCCCGGCCTTACTGAGGACCATGTACTGATAATCTTCGCACTAACCAGAATGTGGCATAAGCCCTCTTAAAACTGTAATCGTAGCTAGTTCAATAGGACGTCCAGGCCGTTTGTCAAACCAGGTACCACTATTTCGCAAACACAATAGTACCGAATACAGCAAAAGGTAAAAACCGTCCTGAGATTGTAAATTGCAATCCACTGCCACAAAGGGATAAGCAACACGAAGTAAACGGATCCGAATGTTATGGACCAAACCCTCAGGTCCGAAAAGCCTGTGCAAGTAAACTCCTATTGTTGCATTCACTACAATCTCCAACTGGAAGATCCTCCAGACTTCCGCTCGATCCAATTTAGACCCCGTTGAAAACTGAAATCCGCCGCCGAGGCCGGCTAAACTACTAGATTTCATTGCTTTGGAACCGCAACCAGCACAAGCGGAGTTAAAATACGTAGAAGTATAGGGACATTTGACCGCGTTCGACCACTTCCCTCCAACTACAACCGACGGATTTATTTGTGGCCAAGAAAGGTTTGGCCGTAGCCTTCTACCAACCGGCGATTTTCATGCAACTCACACTTTATCTTCTTTAGAGTTATACAGGCACTGTTGTCGATTACGCACCTGAGTGCGTGGGCGCTTCTACCGTACGGAGTAACTCGTTGAATCCAAAAGGAGAAAATTAATTTCTATGACAAATATTATGCTGATGGACCTCAGTGTGTCCCACTAGACTGTAGTGTAACTGCTGCCAGCGTAAGTGATGGGTCTGGCAAATTTACCCTCGACGCAGGATGAACAGGAGCTGATGATTCCCCCCAACTGCGTTGGAGTAGTAAGCTGTTTGTTCATATTAGTATATGGGTTCACTGATTCTATTAAATGGCCTTCAGATATACGAGATCGTCAAACTCAAACAATAGTTTTTATTGTTATCTTGACCGATACTCTTTGCCAGTTCCCCTGTTGCACAAACTGGCCGATGGGCAACAGAAAAGAGGAAGAGTGGCGAATGGTTGCCACAATTCCGTTTACGTGTTGCACCTCGCTTTTCCCAATGTAATAGCCCACCCTGTAAAATGAGCTGTTTCGAGTGAGGTAGTAGATTACACCATACGATATTTGAAGAGAAAATGACAAAATTTCCAATATTGATCCTTGTGGGAATAGGCGACGTAAAATGGTGCTGGCTACCTGCATGTGTACATATAAGTATAATCACTGGGGAATAAAGTAAACCTTATTCCTCACTTATTCAGTAAGCGAACAAATTGATCGCTGCGTTATACAGAACCTCGGACCATTGTCCGCCTTGAGTTGTCTACCTTCTTCATTCAAAATAAGTAACCCTTTTGGAGGACGATTCATGAACCTTGTGGACAATCTCCGAAGATTATCACTAAAGAATACCCGTTATATGTTAACTTATATTCTGAGAAAAATTTAAATTGCATATTTAAAGCTGATCCCGTTCGCAAGAGTGGAGGCATTTGAGTGGAATGATTGGTTTATGCAATGTCATTCAGTACACATAGATATCCGATTACGGCGGCCCATCTTTCATGAACTTTGTTCGAATGCTTGAAATTACATTAGGCCCTCTCTTACGTTCATAACTGAGATATTTCCACAACGAAAGCAAGCGAATGGTGCACCTAATGAATAGTTCGCTACTCTATGGGAGGGATAGGTAAAGATATATGTGGAAGGGGAATTTTGTGCGGGCTTTCCACTGAGTTGTTTGGGGTACTAGTCAGGATACGACTGCTATTAGGAAGAATAGACAGCAATGAAGAAACTAATTCGATATTCAGTTCCTTATTAGGGGGTAACATTTTTAAGATTACACTAATTGCCAATGGTGTTTGATAATAACCCAGTCAACTGGATAACAAGCATTCATTTTAACCAAAACACTTTTTGGTAAACGTCGATCACACTAGACGTGTTGTTCACTCAAATATTTGTCATCGGAGTAACAAGATGATTTACCTTTCTCACGGGAAACCGCTTATCACGGGCATCCCGTGTCGTACAAAGATTGGCAAATTTTCCATATCAGGCATTCGAAGGAAAGGTAACGAATACCATAGGACAGCCTCGGACCGTACTCATAGTGTCTGGTGGAGGTTACAATTTTTTCATACAACTTATAGGAGAAAATTAAGTAAAGTGGTTTCCCGTTTGAATTAATGACGGCCACGTCAGAATATAACAAAGTGGTTCTTCAAACGAAAGGCTATGTTCTCCTGCAACCGATTTATCTTGATCAAGCAAGATGCCTGCAGCTGGAGCAAAACTCTCGGTGGACATCCACGCTTGTTACTTGACCGGGGTTTTTTTTATAGACAAAACAGATCTGAGATCATTCTTCACATCAGTAGCTAGCTGTAGAAACTGCTTTCCTGTTCCTCGTGCAAACGGAGGGGAAGAAGAAGAACTCTGCCACTCTAAGCTTTCACGTTCCTCAATCTCTTTTGCTCGATGAATAGTTTGCACTTCGGAGTGGCTGTATTTTCGTTAGTTGGGGACCGCGGTAACGTCAGGCTTTTTCAAAGAGTTTTTATCCAGGCATCGCCCTTAGCCCGTCCTTTGGTAACTCATTTCCGTGGTAAAAATTGAAATCAATAATTTTGTGCCCAAACAGTTTCTATGAAACCCCGCATTTTGGTAACAGCCATGAAAGGAGGGCTTTCCCTACAAAGCAATTAGTCAGTGATTCGTTGTTGGTCAATACCGAACCGGCTTACCAAAAACTCATTTCTTGCTAAAGCGCAGTTGCTCAGAGCCGACTTCAAGTGAAAAACATCAGGGAATGTAAACGAGAAAACTCGCACTGTGATAAAGCGTTCATGAACCAGTGAAAGGTTTTTCCAGACAGAAACGCTAATAGTTGCAGCATAACCATCAGAAAGTGGTGGTGTCTTGGGCAGCACTTCACCTTGCCTCTGGTTCACAGTCCCAGAATGATTATTATTATATAAGAAGCAGAAGATTCCTTCGTCGTAACTGCTATTTGCCCTCAATCACTTACTTGTAGTTCCCATATTTTGTTTTTGACTCCTATCATATCCAGAAACAAAAGAGAACTGAGAGCTGTAAAGCTAGGTCACCACTGAGTGTATTCAGTTTATTAGTAGAGTATGACCATGAGGCTCAATGATTAGACGAAGCAGTAAGTTGAGGACTCAGTCCACTGCGCTCATATAAAAATGACTCAGATGTAATGACAACATTGTTCCTATGTTAATACCATATAAGGCGAAAAACGTGCCGTTCTGTTTCACGAAACCTTATTTAATAGACTATGCAGCTCCCTTTACCGCCCAATGGAGAAAAGGACTCATTTCGTGTATGACGGTAGGGGCGCTCCGATTGGCGTCTTGGTGGCAACGGTGGCTGCGTATGATTAGATATTGGAGGAGTAAACGTAATTTCATTTCCAAATGGGTTATTCGGTCCGTTAGCAATGAGCTGGTTCATCACTACAAGTAACCAGTTAGGTGCCACGTATTCACCACCAAACTGGCTAAAGCTAATAACAGCCCAATTATTTTTTGTTATTGGTTCTGCCACTTGCACAAATTATCAGAAGGCTATGGACGTTATAACCTATGCGTAAGTTTACTCCGCTTGTCTTGTAGTTTACATCATATTAAGCCCTCGCCACTTGTCAATTCCTACTCTTTGTATGCGTCACATTTATGAAGGGAAATGCATTCTGGTTGTCTACACTGGCATGAGCCGGTATTTAGTAAACTGGAAATTCACAGTGAAAAGTGAATAGGGACGGTGGGAAAGTGCTTTGTACACGAATAATCGTTTTACAGTTCTCTCTTTTTCCTGTGAACACTGCCATTTTTTGTTTCACGTGATAACGACCATCAACTCTAACATTTTTGACAGGGATTTCAGTATGAGCTCTATCTTTATCCTCAGTGAAGAAATAATTGCAGGCCACTGGTTTTGATTATGCAGAATTTTGGACAATGTGGTAGCTGAAATGTGTGAATATGATGCAACCGAAAAAACGAAGTGCATTTTTCGTTCACCCATCAACCCCTCTAAACATCCTACTATTCATACTGGGCAAAAACATGTACAACATTGTTATCCATATTTGCCTCGGCTGTTTTGAAATTCTACTCGTCAGTCGGTAACAGTTATTCGGTAGGCCATAAAAGAGGAACACTTCGCATTCCATTATTATAGCCGCCAGTAAAAGTGGAACCCAATTCTTCCCACTAAGTACCCATCCAGAAATTAATAAACAACCGCTCATATCATGAAAGCAACAACATTTATTGATCGATAGTTTCTAGCCAGGGGGTCACAATTTTGTCAGCGGAGGAAAAGGACTAAACGTTTAAGGAAGGTAAAGTGGCAATGAAACACACCGTACATCTGATGCAATTTTGAGCCAAATGGAGCAATGGCAGGGAATCCTTCGAGCACGAGACTTCTGAGGCTGTTTTTGTCTTCTGACTTGGAAAGTACAATATTTACAGGAATGATGTAAAAAAACAGTCGGTGATGAGTGCTCAGTTTTAATCGAAAGGATAATTGATGAAGAAGTCGGGGGACGGGTTAGAACTTCATTAGGGCACGCACAACAACAGTACCTTTATTAGATCTGTGCATATGAAAAGAAGCATTAACCACTTAGGAGGTGAGAATTTCCATGGGAATTGTAACCTATCGTCTTGTGCTCGGAATTTGCAGCCCAGGAAAGAAAGATAGGATTCCAAACTGACCCAGGGTGATTAGCATGAGGAATACTGTGACCACGAGGAAAGGATAATGCAAGAAGGGAGGTTGAATACCTTTGCAGCAGGCCAGGTTACACTGAGTAAGTGACGAACATGATATTTTTTCAGTTTCCGCGGCTTTTCCGTGTCTGTGCTTGGCTTTCCTGACTAGGGCTTGCGGAGGTTTATGTTTGCTTTTTTGCTATGGTAAGACTCCCTGAGAAAGAGGACAGCATCACCAAACCTAGACCGTTCACCGTTTACTCAGTTGTCTTTGCGCGGAGGTCAAAGTAGCTCCGACTTCGGAGGAGTCCCATAATAAAGTGTTCCCAGTAAACTCAATGGGAGCCTATGAGGCAATATCAGGACTTCGCGCTCGTGAACACCGATAACCAGATCTCGTTCGCAGCAGCCAACGACAGGCAGGGTCACAAGTGAACATAGGAGATTAGCTTTCGGCAAGATATGTTACAGCCAAGCCATACGGTGCTCGAGTGGTTCTGAGATTGAAAAATAGACGGTAGCTGTCTGAAAGATGTACCAGCTGAGAGTTAGCGTGAGCAGAATAACAGATAAAAGCACGGAGGCTGGAAAGGGGGCACAATGGTCTTACTGACGATATCTCACAGGCATTGTAAGTCGCTTTTCGTAGGGACTTACTTCACTTGCACAGTTAGGCCCAGTTACGGATAACCGGCTGGGCAGGACCCTGAGAAATCTTGTCTCTCGGTGTTACTGAGCCGTGGGAGCCATTGAAAAAACAAGGTTCAAGGGCGAGGAAGCGACTGGAAAGCACTAAGAACCAAAATGTAAGTTCATACAATGGGTCTATAAGATATATGAAGCATGCCACTGTGATGTAATCAAAAGTCTACCGCTGGAGGTTGGTTTCAAGTCTTCGTATGCGGGAGGTTGCGGTTAGATCAAGCTATGAACCGGTGATTGGGTGGGTTGCTCGTACAAGTGGACAGCAGCTTTTTACAAAAAAGGGAGAAATAAAGAAGTTTGAAAGGAAAATGCGGACTGTTTTCCGTAGATAATATACACGCAGGTGTGTACATTCATGCACACGTAGTGATGTAATGAAATGTGTTTTTCTTCTGAAGTAACGGCTTGTTGTCCAAGGCAGTGGAGTAGGAGTCAGGCGTATGGTGGCTTTGGTAGCTGATGTCACCATAAGGAAGACTCAGACCAGTAGCCAAGAAGAAAAGTAAGAGACAACGAAACCGAGGCCAACATGTAGCCACTAAGGGCTGGGCGTATGGGATGGGAGATTTCGGAGCGGTCCGACCAAGGAAGGCAAACCACTATCGGGCAGAAAAGCTGGGGGGAATGGAAATCACAATGGATGACAGATGAGTCGAGAAATCAAGGAGTAAAGTGGTGAACGACGGAGCTTCATATCCTGGGATGCAACAGTGCTTAGTAATATGACGCTAGAGGGAAACATCAGGAGCTGAAATCACTAGGATAGGGGAAAATGTTTTGTACTGCTGTCCTGGTACTACATAGGGGAATATTCGGAAAGTAGCCTTTTACGGTTTTATATATAAGGAGAACACTAAGTACGTCTTAGGATGGTTTGACAGCAGGGCTTATTGCCTGGCTGGACCTAACTGTTTGGGACGAGGCATGTTCTGGGAGTTGTAGATAGTTGGTGTATCAAAGCCGAGATCCTCCACTTATGAGCTCGGGGCAATGAGCACTTGATCCACTGGAGGCGCTGGAGGGCACACTCCTTCGGCTCCTACAATCACGCTCGTTGGGGAGGTCAACGAACAAAGGCCGCGAAGTGCCAACTGCGTGTATTTCCATAGTGCCTGTGTACAGAGGCCACATGCTGGCGCGTGCTTTTTTGTGTTAGAAGTAAAGCTTGCGGCTGCCGTGTGCGCAAAATGTACAGTCAAACAAGAGATAGACAGGGTGTGATAGGCTGATCACTGTAGAGGCCCCCAGGCAGAAGACTACCAGCAAGAAGAGCTCCGACTTGTGAGCCCGGCAAGAGAATGATTGTGTTGTCCTTTATAAACCCTGTAAAATAAAAAGAAGAAACAAATCCTCGAAAATTTTCAATAACAATAGCAACAACAGAGGTAATATAACGGTCTATTTTGGACGCGCACGAAACACGCCGCAAGCGTGATCAACTTTCGCCAAGCTATAAAATGGGCAAACAAAATTCGTAGAGAATTGGAAATGTGCACGCCAAAAGTAAAATAGGCGGACTTGGAAAAGAGACGAGAAGGATTTCAATGAGTGCTTGCCAAAGAAAAGTGGAGGGAATTTGAGTGAACCCAAGGAAGGGTTCAACTAGGTGCCCGTTGAATTTGAGAGTCGAAGTCAAATGCAGCGTTTAACTTGACCACGTAAAGATCATCGAAAGGTGACAAGTCCACTGGAAGGAGGCTTAAATACCGTGTGAGAAACTGTGATAATAAGAGACGATGAAGAAATTGAAAATTTGAGATTCATGACAGCAGATTACATGGCCATGATGCAAGCCTCGTCGCAATAAACGGAAGATGCCAGGGTAAAAGCTCAAGTTGAAAACCGGAGGTGGGCAGTATAAGATGTAGTAAAGGGTCGGATGGCAACAATGGCTCGGAAAGATGGATGTGAAACACAAAAAAGAGTGGATGGAAGCACATCTTGAGGGGCAGCAGGGTGATAGCAGGAGAAAAGGCCGGCGAAGAACTGGAGGACGTAGAGGACATATAAAAATATGTAACTTTATGCATATATATATATATATATATGAGAAGCGGTGGCGAAGAGTAATGAACTGATACAACATGGAAGTTGTAATTCTTTGAATCGACCGATGCGGTCAGATTAAAAAGTACAAAATTAACCTGGGAAACTCATGATCAATTTGTTTATGACAAGTGAGCTTTGTAGATCAACAGAGAGAGCCAAGCGACTTCGGAAGCACAGAAGTAAAGATGGCTATGGAAGGAAGCTCATAAACGAGGGAATATAAAGTAACGTATCGAAGAAAACAGGCAAAATTTGATCTAATTATTTGAATAATGCGGGTGCGACATGTGGTTATGGTCAAAAGAGTGAACCGTTAATTAATGGACGTCCAATATGCAGCAAGATGATGTCTTAAAAACGGACAGGGAGTAGAAGGAATAACAGCTCGGAGCGGTCGAAGTAGTGTGAAATAATTGTGGAGAACCGTACCTTGGATGTACGACGAACTTTGGTGCAAAGATGCAGAATTTGTAACGGAGAAAAAACGTAGGAGAGGGGCAAGTGACAGGAAAGCAAGAGGTCAGGAGATGCCAGATCATATGGTTTGAAACGTGATGATGAGTTCACTTATTGAGCCACATCTAGCGAAATAAATTGGACGGAATTTTTCAGTCCAAAGTTGCTGAGAAAGAGATCGAAGCATGCTCGGCGGGACCTTATGCCGAAAAGAGAAGTGGTAATTAAAAACATATCAAGGATCTTTGGGTTAATTGTCTTGCTTTCGCCACGGACTAGGGGACCGGAGTTTAGTGATTGAAGCTGTTCCTATAACTTCGTTGAGATTGAATTCAAGACAGCCGATGTGACGTAACTAATGAAAGTAATAAACCACGGGACGGATGAGATGTTTGCAGTGTGTGGGAAGTATTTCAGTGGCCCTCCTGAAAACGTGAATAAGTCTGGAGGGCTTAGTTCAAAGTAAACTTGACAGGACAAGATAAGTCAGCAGGGGAGAAGCAGTTAGAGAACACGGTCACTTTTCAAGTATGTGGCTGCTGAATTCTAAATGAAAATGGCCAAACGGACCAATAATAATTCGAAGACCGTTAGCATCAGGAGGGGGAAATATCAAATGTTCTTTGAATGCCAGATGGTTTGGAGAAGCAGAGTAGTGGCCTAAATGTCGAGACATTTTTTGTGAGCATGGCTTCCGGTTATGTGAAATTAAAATGAGTGCAAAATAATTGGGATGTAAAGGAATTTACCTAAAGCATGCACAAGTGCAAACTATGACTGGGATCTAGTGTGCAAAGGGATTTTATCTCAGATTCGGTGGTGCGTAGAGAGAAAAATCTTCCAGCGTAGAGCGGTCTTCGCAGAGGGTGTGGCAAGAGTATTTTGTCTGTTACAGAGTAAATATCTAGTGTCCGGGGAAAAGCATAATTTGTTGGAAGAATAGGGTTGCCTAATCGAATGTTTAGACAGAAGTACCAAGTTGATCTCGAAGCGACGAGGCCCTAAAAAACCGATTTTGAGATATAAGTAGTTTAGATGTGAAGACCACCCAATGAGCTGCTACATGAATCTCTTCTGAATACATTCAATAATAATTCTGTCGGATTTTCGCATAGCAAAAAAGAATAAAAGACAATATTCGAGATGGGGTCTGGAGTGTGCTTTGTTATTGGAAAGGATGCTTTCCTTAAGCTGAAAAGATCTCAATGGTAGACCGAGACAGTTTTCAAAGTTTGCCTTTTCGAAAACAAAATGATCGGCAAAGTTAAAAAGTGAGAATAACTTAGGCCGGAGGTTTTTACTAGGGGCTTGCTTCCGACGGGTGAACTGCAGACGCAAAAGGAACCAGGACGAATCTAGCTTTTGTAAGTAAGGAAGATACACTTATTGGCTGGGAACTTTATCACTCAGGTTGAGCGCCATTCATCCGGGGCGGCTAAGTTTACAAGGATTTTAGGGACGGTAGCACTGAGGTTGCCGTATGAAAAAGCGAAGGCTATCCTGGTGTCGTCCGTAAGAAGGAGGGCTTGTCGCTAAATACAGCCGGATACATCATTCATGTATATTAGGAAAAGCATGGGGCCTAAAACGCTGCCCCGAATGACGCCGCTAGTAACATGGTTAGGGCTAGAGGTGTGTCTTTTATACAAAACAACCCATGAACGATTAATTAAATAAGATGAGAAGTAGGAAACTGGTAGGCTGATAATGCCAAGGGATGGTGACTTTGTTGAAAAGCTAGGGTGAGGTACCCGATCAAAAGCCCTAGGTTAGTCTAGGTAAAGAAAGATAAAAGATTTCTCACGCCCAGCTAAGTCAGCCTCAAGATCCAGAATATCGTACTGGCAGGTTTCGCAGGATCGTGGGAGAACGAACCCAAGGTGACTTTCATTATCTAGATTGAGCGTCAATCAGTAATTAATGATTTGATCGGTAACTATATTCTTCCTTATTTTGGATAAGAAGTAGGTTCGATGAGTAGGGCTATAATTAGGCACCCCTTATTGAGGTCACGTTCTACGAACGATAACGAATGCCGAGTGCTTTCAGTAAGCAGATATGATGCTGCCATTAGGTGGAAGAGTGGAGAGATACAGCAGAAAAAGAGGGATATCTGGGCCGACATTGACAAGAGAAACTGGCGGTAGGCCATCGGTCGTAGTCCATGGGAGAACAGGCTATTGGGTATTAAGTTAGTGATACTGCTGGTATCAAAGGGCATGGTCGAATGGGCAGAGTCGGAAATGAGTGCAGATACTAGTAATCAGCCGGTCACAAACGGTCTGTCAACTGTTGAGCTGTAAATTTTCCACACACGGCAGCGGCAAGTGCTACCTCCAGCACACGCCAGCATGTGGTCTCTGCCTCCAAGCTATGTAAAAATACACGCGGTTGGCACTTCGCGGTCTTTTCTCGTTGACCTACCCAACGAGCGTGATTGTAGGAGCTGGGGAAGTATGTCCTCCACCAACTGATGGGTCCTTTTGGTCCATAATTTTTGAATAATTTAACCGAAAGAACATAGCCAGGTTACCTCTAATGTAGCTACTCAGTCGCTCCTTTGTTCGTAAATTCTGTCTAAGGTTAGTGAGATTTTCCTTTTGTCGCATAAATGCATCACAAGCGGACATTCTCAACTAAGTATATTTTTTGGTAGGCACAGACATTCCCCCCTTTTTGATGGTCATAATTGTGCTGGTCAGGTTTCTCATAGTAATAATAAAAGTGGTTTACTTGAAGAGACCCGAAGCATGCCAGATGCATGGTCAGAATGTCACAGAGGAACACTTGGGCATATACTTCATGATTATGTAGAAGGGAGTATGAACAATATGATACTGATGAATTCATTACGGGTAAATATGAGGTAAACATAAGATAGATATAAGATAAATGTATGCACACCCGGAAATACCGGGGGGAGGTTCAAAAGGGCCCAGTGATAAATTACAGTTGATGCCTGGTGAATTCGAAATTTGAGGCCAAACAGAAGGGTCCGACTGGTTAAAGTAGAGATGCAGCACAGTTGGAGTTGTACACGAGGAATACCGAACTATGATTGGAATATCTGTGATAATAGAAGTCGAAGAAAAGTAAATTTATATGCTTGGAACAGGGATGGATAGAAATGGAGCTATTTTGTTGTAAATGCTAAGCAGCAGGTTGCAGTACTCTGCGGAACATGGATCGAGGGAAACAGGCTTTTAAAATAGGTCAGAAGTAAAATTAGTTATGGAGAGATTAGTACACAGTGTTTGTGGGTGCAGATATTTTCAGAATGCGTGCATATCAAGAGAGGCGGCTAGATGTCGCAAATGTGGTCGCCGTCAAAAGCTGGAGGAGGTTCAGCGAAAACATGCTCAGAGTCATCAAACAAAAGTGGAATGTCGGTGACAAATTATGACATATTGGTTTTTCCGCGACAAAGGGAAAGTGGTGGATCCGCAGAGAGAAAAATTCGGCCTCGGAGGCACTGAAATCATGTCAGTTGTGTTGAACAGCTCATGAAGAGTGGGGGAAGAGATCGAAGAGATCAAGTAGGTGTAATCCGATGAACTTGTCCAAATTAAGTAAACCGCCAAATGACCTTCAAAAATGAGAGAAGCTTTGGAAGTGGGCATTTATATTACGAAGCGGCTGGATAATGATTGTAAGAAGTGCTAGGGAAAGCGGAAAAAACTATGGTTGCATGGCGGTCGTAGCAGTAAGGACTGAGAGCACTAAAAGCTACTGGGCCTTTAATTTGACTGGGGTGCATGGATACAGCATTAGTAACGGCGAACAATGAAGGAGTGAAACGTGTATTTGGAAGATCCGAGGGAACGAGTAATGGTAGATCACAAAGGAACTAATCCTGAAGTTCATGGCATAGCAACTTCTCTACAACAGATGGAACCTGGGGGAACGAGGCAACCTGGGGAGCACAGAGAAGTTGTCGGTGGCTAATAGAACATGAACCAGGTATTTGGTGAATAACGAGATTATTTTATCTTAGGTAAAGCAGGATGTAGGCCGAGGAAAAAAGAGGCCCCAGAAGGGGATAACATAGATGCGTAGCGCAGATGGGACGGTGGAGCTGGAGAGCTGCATCAGTGCAGGCAGCTGTGTAAATAAAACGAAATGAAGACATCAATCGGGGCTTTTGCTGATGGGGAGACCACGAGGGATGCGTAGAGCGGAGCACGAAATACGTGGTGGTAATTATTCGGTATTAAATATGGTCATAGGAGATGTGGAGGTTAGAGGGCCAGTTGTAGCATGAGCGCTGGTCGTAAACGCGGATGTGGCTGGTGAAAAAACGGCAAAAGAACGGGAAAAACTGAAAAGTGTGCAAAAGGTGGTAGAACAATGACGGTGGTGAAATGGACGAAGCGGTCAAGTATGCGTACCAGAAGGTAAAACAGAGGGCGGCAAGAGTAAGTAAAAATCCACAAGTAAGTCTTACTTGGTTTTGCGAAGGTGAATAAAGCATGCAATCCGCAGGCTGCTATACTGAAGGCTTTTGGACTGTGACAGTGATAGCTTGAGACTAACAGTCGGTGCCACTACCAGCGATTTTGAGGAGCAGGCTTCACCAACAAATTTTTAAACACCCAGACCAATTCATTTCTGTAGCACTTCCCTTTCGCAGTGGACAGGGAGTCTAGACCCCAGTATGAGCCAGGGTGCCATTTAGCACAAACGAAAGTATTAGATTTCATACCTGAAGATCCGGAGGTTTTTATTGCCTTACTCTTGGTCCCATTCACAGAAGGCTCGCATACTTAGGCAGCAGTCCAAGTATAATGAGCTGCTCGCCGAAGTCCCACTAGGACGATCCCACAAATCCGGGACGTCGTCATAAACTCCCTGAGATCACCATCCCTATTGCACCCTCCGGGAAGCTCTGATTGAGCGCTAGGCAGTTTCGGAAGAGAAATATCTTCTCGCCAAAATTAAACTGAGAGAAAGTATACTCTCGCAGCTGTTGCGGAAAAAGCCTCCATTATTAGGTACGACTTCAGTGGAAGATGCAGTCCCGCTTCAACTAATGATGCAGCGTCTTCCACTATATGCTGAGAGTATAGAGGCCGCTCTAATATGAAGTTCGGACTTTGGATAAGTGCTCTCAGTCCGCAGAGGAAGTCCTCGGTCAGGTGCGCTTTTACCCCACCTTCCCACGCATCCTCCAAATCCAGTGCTACTCCTCCGGATCTCGTTGTCAACCCTACTTTGACCACCACCTGGAACAATGTACCCAGCAGCCACTCCGACAATCAGATTTTATGTCAGGAGATCCGTCTTTCATTGCAGGGGGTCGAGCTGTAGGAGACCACCGTCAAAATACTGCACTCACGCGGCCAAAGCCGCCGCCGTTTATCATTAGGTGCCCTCACAGAAAAGGCACAGTTTGGCTAGCGACATTATCAAGGCCACTCCGGGTCCCATGCGAGTAAATTCGAACACCCTTGCAATTACAGTACCGGCCCCCGAGAGCCGAGATGCATAGGCGCCGACCTACTCGGGCACCCCTGTTACAAGTCGCTTCAGCTGCCTGAACGACAGGAATACCGATATGCACTTCTTTATCGACATTAGGGTGCGGGCCAGTATAGTACAGGGTTCAAAATGGCCCACGGTATCTTTTACAGCTCGGACATTGCAAGCCGCCAACGGCACTCCAATTCCAACATGCGGCAGTCAATTTCTCACCCAAGGCCTTAGACTGCGTCGTCCCTTCTCTTGGGCTTCGTCGTAGCCCAAGCTCAACGGGTTATTCTGGGCGTAGATTTTTTAGAAAGTCGCGGTCTAGTGGTCCAACCCGGAAAGCGGAGCTCAAGACTCGAGTCCCATCAAAACGGCTGTTGGTCCCTCAATCAAAGCTCTACCACTAGCCCTCCTCCCGCCAATTCTCACATCCAAAACAGAATGTAGTATTTCTTTCAGCTACTACCCTAACCTTGTCCGCCAAAACAACGGCCTGCCCCAAATCACCGCTGACATGGCGCATCACAGGGTGACAGAAAGACCCTCGGTCTACACTCGACCTTAAAGGTTTGCTCCAGATAAGCTCCGTGTGGCCCTGTCCGAGTTCCTTTACACGCTCATCTTGGGGATTATCCGGCCTACCAGCAGCTAGTCGGCATTGCCCTTACGCATAGTCTCGGAGGAAACAACTGAGGGTTGAAGACCTGGCGGCAAATAGCGCTCGCTCAACCGAGTTTCTGTGCCCAATCGACATCCTATTTCTCACAGACCTCACAGCTGGCTGAGCGGGTGAGGTTGTTTCCATCGGAATAGGTTTGGTGCGGGCAGTTTGAGTGATTCTAGTTTGGTCTCAGCCGACGTGACCCAAACCGCAATCCCTAGCAGTTCATTATGAAAAGTGAAATGCGCAAAGAGGTCAGCTGACGAAACCCTTAGTGACAGCAAGTAATGCAGTCAGGCGCTTTGATGGACACGCCAGTTTCCAGTGCAATGTAAGATAGACCGAGAAAGCGGCAGTCTGGAAAAAGTTTAGGTCGGAGATCGCCGTAAAAGCCATAAAAGAAATCTGTTACCACTCCTCCTTTTAGATTCACGGGCCTATTTCTAAAACTCAGGCACGTTACTGACAAGCCACCTAGAACTTCAAAGCTTCACGGTCTCCAGATGGCTTTTTCCTATTAGGTTAGGTTGTTTGGCTGACTGTCTTTTGGGCTTCGCCTTTTAGGCACAAACTCCAGGTCGTCAGGCCAACCAGCACTCCGAAGCAGCTGACTCGAGTTTTGCTCTTGTCAAGGCTCATTAGTAGAGGGTATCCTCCGCTGCTCCCAGTTTTTGATCCGAAGCCCCTTCACTTAAAAGGCATGTGTGTTACCACTGCACCATCGCGATACATTCTTGTTTCTTGTTTGAATATACCTTTTAAAAAGCCCTTCACGGTTGCGGTGGGTATCGAACAGCCGTGGTTCAGAATCCTGGACAGCGAGATACATCAGGCCTTGCCGTTGGTAGGAGCATGTGGACCGAGTTGCACGGACGGGGACGTGAAGGTTGGAAGGCTTAAGGCACAGTCAAAGTTTGCAGACGGGAAGCTTGGTGTTCCATCACATCCTCTGAACTCTGACGGAAGGACAAATGACTAAGATGGGGAACAAGATGAAAGCGTTGTTGTGGGTTGCGCCATTTGCAGGGTTAGATTTAGGGTAAGTGATGAACACTCTAATTTCATCCGAAGCCCGCTCTGAGAAACATATATTCATAAACTGGGGAAATTATTTGTAATGAATTTGGAAGTAGGATTGGTTGACACCGATAAGAAACTTTCTATTGATCCCCGGCCCGCCAAGTTCTTATACGTGCTCAGGGGCACTCAAAACTGGTTGCAGTGGGCTGTTTTCCCCCAAACTCGATGGCCGCTAATGTATAACGGCCTTTGTGGCCGAGGGTATCGCAGACTTGGGGGTCAGGAGCGGAAGGGGTAGGAGAGAAAAACATGCAAAGGGGAAGTATGTCTGATCGCCTGCGTTTGCTTGCTGAAACAGCGGATTTTTCGTGACATCCACACTGATCGATTTCCACCTACCTTGTGAATTATTGATGATAAAAACTGATGGGTTTGGCACCAGTGAAATAAATAAGTAAAGAATAAATGATGAGTTATTTGGAGTAATGGAAAGGTTGTAAGTGAAATGGGTTGGGGTCCAACTCTGCTAGTGCTAAGTTTTTCGGCCTCTTAGTAGGTTCGGATCATCGTAATTGGCATCAGTATCTGTTTTATATCGGGCATTGTCATTGGTTACAATAAGGGTTGGGGGGTCCATGTCAACAGTCTAGGTTATTTCAAGCATATATGGATACAAACGGTATTGGACAGTGCAGGGGTTTGATAACAACGAAGAAAGCCACGGAACCTATTGAAGTTCCACATATCCGACAGCCAAATGGATATACGGCTAGGTGCATGAATTTGAACAAAATAAGTAGCTTACTTCAGGAAAATCGGCCGTCAAGGGGGAAAACGTGGAGACTGTGGCTAAATCCAAGTTCTTGCCGGAACATTTACTCATACCGACAACCACGTAACTGATGGTTTTATGAGGAACCTTCGGTTCAGTTTAGACTACTTCAGTTTAGTTTGCGCAGGACAGGCAACGGCCATGGCCAATAGAGCGTTCAGAACTCCTTTGATGGTACGCACACCAGTTATGCACCCACCACTGCCGAGCGTATTTCGTCGAACCCCCGCTAAAAATGAGTAGGAAACGGAAGACCTCATCACACATCAGCTGCGAGAGACACTAAGCATCGTTAACCTTCACCGAGACGGCAAGCATCGAGCGAAAACGTCGAACAAAACATATTCCAGGAGGTCCAATGCTCCCCGTCATCCATCCAGTTAACATATACAACGCTCACTGCAAGGGAATATCTCGTACCTTTTGCGATCTAGGGCACCTTTGAGGGACTGGACGGTCTGCGGACCTATCATGCCTCCCGACAGACAGCCCACCTGTTCACTACCCTGTGGCCGAAGACGTGCCACCTGGTCATCCACCTGGCTCAGACTTTCTTCAGATTCTACTCATGCCCCGCTGTTGTGGAATCTAAAGCCATTTAGAATAGGCTACCCGGACTAAGGCCATCAAAACCTATCATTAACTTGAACGCTTCTATCAGATCCTCCCGAAGTCGCCCTCTTTCCAACGAAAAAAATTCAGATCACAGAGTCTCTGCTAGTACATCTTACCCCCTGCCTCTCAACCATTTGCTTGGCGAGAGTTTAGAATTCCTCTAAGCAGGTGGAGTCCCTTTTTCTAAAAGGGCGACCAAGTTTGCACGCTTCCTTCTAATTTGGGCCGTACTGTGGCCATGTAAGTAGGTACGAGTATGCTTGGCGGCCTGTCGGTCCCTGTCTGTAGTGCTCACAACGAGCCTTTTGTGCTGTTGATTTGCACTGCTGCGACCATTTAAATTTACTGCACATGATGACTCGAAGGTCATCAACCCTACTGACTGCCTCCGTGGTGAACAGCCCTTGGTCTTGAGCTACGGTTAAGTTTTCTGTTGGCCTTGAAAACAAGTGGCTTTTTCGGCATTCAGATGTAACTCCCAGTTGTATGGCCAGTCCAGGACGGTACCTATGTCCCTGTTTAAGTCTGCTCTACCCTCAGATCCAACAATCTTCACATCATCCACAAAGATAAAGCTGGGCTATTGAAGAGCGGATGCCAGGTTAATAATAAACAACAAGAATAGGACCGGACCTAGGACGGATACCTGAGGTACACCACTGGTGACGTTCACCAAACCGGAGCACCTGCCCCTGATTCGACCTTAAACATCCTGTGAGAGAGGAAGCTCGCCGGCCACCCATATACTGACCCACCTTTACCAAACGCCTCCATCTTGCATAACAAAAGACGGTGATTAACGGAGTCGAACGCCTTGCTAAAGCCGAGGTAGCCTACCTCAACTTGCCTACTTTCGTCCAGTCATCGAGTTACTTCATCTAAGAAGCACAGGAGATTGGTCAGACAAGATCTATTTTTCGCGAATCCACACTGGGTCGGACTTAGCACGGAGTTATCCAGTAAGTGCTGGAAGATATGGTCACGAATGACTTTCTCAAGGACTTTACAAGGGATGCTAGTTAGGCTCATTGGCCTGCAGTTATCCAAAGCCGGCTTGAGTCCACTTTTATATATTGCCACGACGGCCGCGGCTTTCCAGTCCTGAGGCAGCTTACTGTGATCCAAATTTATCCTGTACAGCCTGCATACTGATATCCGCCAAAGGCTTGAAGGTAGCTGGGTGAATGTCATCCGGGTCGACTGACTTGTGGCTGCTTAATTCCTGTGGTTACTTAAGCATGCTTTCGTCTGAGAGATTTAGCTAGTTTACCTGCAGAAGAGGATATGCCGGAGCCACTACCTATCCTGTGCAAGCTGCCAAAGTATTCCCCCAGGGTGTCTGCTTCGCCCTGGTCATTAGTGACAATACCATGGTCCCTACTGGGTGGTGGACCTACGGCTTTTTTTGTTGAGCCTTTCGACTGCATACATCTATGAATTTTCGGCCGTTGTCTTACAGACTGGGCCAATCTGAGATCAAAGTCTGGCTTGAAAGTTCTCAGAAGACTCACAGTCTCGATTCTAGGCTTTGTATAGCGGTTCCAGGCTGGCCGACTGCCAGAAACTTTGTACTGGTTCCAGCTGCGGTTTCTACCTTTGATGGCCTTGGCCATTGCAGCCGTACGCCACTTGGGTTTGCTCTCCCCACTCCTCGGTTTCAAGGGCGCGAACTGTTCCTGCAGGGCAACCTGGGATCCCTTTATGACTTGCCGGCTCTCCTCCAAGGTAGCCACCTCAGTCGTTTCCCAGGTCAAGCCCATCGCCCTTTTACGCGGCCTTACTATACTGATACTATCGAAATGTCCAACCAGCCTTGAGGGTGCCTTGGGTTGCCACGTGCATGGTGAGATTTTGACACTGGCGTGGTCGCTTTTGCCCAGCAGTGTACGGCGATACAGTCTGGACAACTCGTTGGGGAGTTCTGTTATTTCCAGATCCAGCAAGGATGGAAGCATCCAGCACTATATCCGGTATTTTCCCCAATATGCTGCTGCAACACACTGGCATGCAGCCATTCTAAGTAGGTTTGCTCCCTCGACCCCGGCACGCAGACTTTAGTCGTCCAGTCGATTTGCGGAAAATTGAAGTCACCCACTATGAGGGTCTTTTTGCGTCCTTAACTAGTTCAATCAAAGTCTGCAATAAACAAACATCCTAGTCGCGGTTTTTACTTGGTGCCCTAGAGGCACAGACGATGTTATTCCTTCTGCCTGGAAGGGTGGTCACAACAGCGCACAACTGGACATTGTGACTGCATATCTTGATCTGAGACTCAAGGTGGCTTGTACCTGATCTAATGAGGACAATAACTCCTCCACGGAGGTGATCGTGTTCTCTATCCTGCCCATAGACTGTGAAACCGCCACTTATTGGTCCTGACGCATGGTCTCCTTCAGGGAGCCACGTTTCTGTAACGATATCTATTGACGCGTTGTGCTCCCCAGCGGTTTTGGAGAGTTCCATCTATTTGTTTCTAATTATACACGAGTTAGTATATAACGCCACCGAGCTTGCCCCGTCGCTTGGGTACCTCTTATTATTTGTTCCTGTCTGGTTCTCAGATGCAAAGTCTGAGATAGTGACAAGCTTTTGTACTGGTCGTCCCCGCTAGTGTGCATGACTCCGGCTGACGATCCAGAACTTCTGAGAAATAACAACCCATCTCAACAGGAAGTTCCATAACATCCAGACTGACTGGGGTCGCAGTGTCCTCCAACTTTAAACAGTACTGTCAACTTCCGTCTTTCGGAAAGTCTTCGACTACAACTACTTCCGACCCCGCAAGCCGCTTCTTTACTACTGTCAAGGCCGGGGCCCAAGGAGCGAGTAGGGCTTTCTGCTGAACTCGTTGGTTTCTCACCAAAGCTCTGGCTGGTCCAGCCAGGATCCCCCCGGTGCTAGACCACAAGGTCTTACTCATTACTCGTCTGGCCCAGTTTGAACTTAGCCCGGCTGAGATGTGTTTAATCAATGGCCTCTACGATCCGTTCTTTAGGAAGCAAGCAGTCTGAAAGCGGGCTGTCGGAAACCGAAATCAATTTCAAGTGTCCTTCCTTCACCTTTGTACTGTTCACGAAGTTGAAACGAAGTGAGAACCTTTACCGACCGATCACTCTTAATAGCAAATCGCAAACAGAAAACAGCTAATTTAATTCAGGCGCTTTTATGCAAAGTGAGTATTTTTTTCTCATTTTCGCGCCTTGTCTAAATTCTTCAATTTCTTATTTGGTCATTTTTTTCCAGGGAGCTTGGCTAATCTGATTATATTCCACTCTTACAATCAGCATGGGAAAGTGTGCAGCCAAGTAGGACTGGCTAGGCCAAGTCTCATTATTGTCAAACTTTAGATCCGGCGTTGAGTAGTATAAGTTTCGTCCATTGGTGGTGGCAGTACTTCGTGTCGTTTTATTGGATCTGCGATTTTTCTTGAAATGGGTCGGCGCAGAATACAAAATTCGAGTGTGCTCTCGTTCAGCCGGTGCTCTTTATAACCAGATACACTAAGTTCGGGCTGCAGCTTTATTTCGTTTATTGCAAACAAAACGAGTACTCAAATCTGGTTCTAATTATTGCGGTAAACATTCCTTTTCTAAATTTGTCACACTCATTAAATTTCGTTATTCCGGGGTTCGGGAGCGGAGAGAACCCGTCGTTAATTGCGAGTAAAGGCCAACATTACGGGTTGTCATACAGTTCTTAGGTGCGTACGAGCCTCAGTCTCATTGTAAAGGAGTTCAGGAAATCCCGTTCCATGCATTAGCATCCATATTGCAAACGACATTTATCATTCGTATGAACTATCTTTGCTGGAATTCCGATTGTTTGTTTTATTTCTTTAAATCTTTGTCACAAACCGGACTCCTACCGTTGCCTCGAGCGAGAGTCGCTCAGCTTGAATTTCATTGTGGCTGCATTTGGTAATCTCATCTTCTGTAGCTAACCTTTGCTGTAACCCAGCTGCAGTTGTTGATTTGTTGTCCAATTTGGAGCGAAAGTGCCCAGAAGGAACACTATTGAGGTGTGATTATTGTAAAATTACTTAATTTGTTGTATATAGTACCGTAGCTATTTGGAATCGACTTTGTTTTGAATTGTGTCGAAATTGGTTGCTACACGTCGCTCGAACGTTCCGGTGGCTGGACTTTACACTCATACTCCTTAAACGATTGTATAGAACGTGTATCTTGTGGCCACTCGTTCTGTAGACCCACGTGCATGACCAGAAAATGGCTGGATCTAAGTGCCTCCCTAGAAATGGGAACCATGATTGTCTTGCCCCTTAGTCTCGAGGGTTATTGTGAACGCCTTAGGTCTCTGAATTTCAGCACTGCTACGATGATTCTACTCCTCGCAAGCTTACAGAATAGGATTAGTTTCAACTTTTCTCGTCAAAATCAAAGTGGACCTAGCTTCATATGTTCATATTCTCAGCTGTGTACCAGCTGAACACAAAATTAATAAATTCTTCCATCATTAGCTATTGGAACATTTCAGTAGCTGCCCTATCCAACCGGCTTATGCTGGTAAAGCTTATGAAGCAGCTTTACATTGGGGCTATGATATGGGTCTTATGGGTATTGAACGAGCTCCCTTGAAGATAATGTCCTATCAATCAGGGCTAGTAATCCTTAGCCTTGGCACTTTGCTTTGTGTGCTCTCAGGAAAGGAAAGAGTCTGAATAATACGAACCCAAGTACCCTCCAATGGGTCGCCTGAATGCGGTTTTCAGTCATCACCAAATACGTCTGGAAGTTATGGCGCTAGAGGCAGGAATACCGCCTTCTTAACCGGAGAAATTCACCAACGTAATGGGGCACCAAGAACCAAGGGTGGGTGAATCCTGTTGTGTCAGTGGCAGGAGTGAGCATTCTTGGATCAGTAATCTACAAGACCGTGACGTCTCCGCATTAAGGTGAAGACCGCGACTGCAGACGACGGTAAAACATCGATATGATATAAGCAGAGGGGAGATGAACTCAGAATGTTGCCTTGGATGAGGCCTCCGGCTGCACACTTGGGTTCAGAGGCAAATACATCTGTATTAACCAGCTAGTTTCAGTCGCAGGACTGAGAAGGCAACCAACTGGGTAACGGTTCCTTGATGCTACAGGATTGGGTCAGTGATCGAACCCCAGTGTGTGGAACTCGGTCGAAAGTCTTCTCCATATCTATGATAATGATTGCCACGGACATGCGCCTGTCAAAGGCTTCCATGATTGGGTCCAGAGGGTCAGCTTAAGGACCGAATTATGAACTAGTATTCGGGAGACCTTGTTCACCCAAAAAGTGCAGGTAGTCTTTTAAGAGCTGGGCCGTGATATTATTCCTGACGGCCTTCTTCGTAATTCGGGAGAGAATCGTTGTGATTGACGGTAGAACATTTTTCGAGAACATAAATAGAACCGTTATGTGCGGGGAAATAGTTGTAGAGGTTTTCCGATGAATATGAGACGAGGTGTGATCCACAAGCAAGTTGGATAAACTGAAGCTTGTGGTGACGGTCTTATATTGCTTGGGACTGGAAGAAAGCGAAAATGCCTAAATTTAAGGGTTGACGGAATGGAATCAAGTAACTGTTCTCTTTTGGATGACCGCAAGAAATTAAAAGATGAAGAAGTCGTGAAAATAGGCTCCGTAGTAGAAGAAAAATTCTGGATAGGACGCGAGCCGTATTGGAGAGGGTCAATCAGTTATTGCGAAAAAGCAATATTGTAGGCACATCATATATCAAGCTAACGAGAGAGGGAATAGGGGTCAGGTTTGCAGCCAGCCCCGGTTGTGATATCACAGAAGATCAAGAGTAGAGCTAAGCCCATATTGAGAGGGGATGGTTCGCGAAGTTAAGCCCACGAAAAGTTGCCACTGATCTCACAGTCTACCATCATAAACTGCCAGTGTGGGAGCATAAATAACAATACCACCTGGGTAAAAGTAATGTATCCGATTCCTTAACAAAAGTGTTCGCAACAGAAAAAAAGTGACGGGAGGAAAGCTCAGTGCAAAAGATAAAAGTTTTATGCTTAAAAATCAAGTTACAGTAGTGATAGTAGCATACTCACAAGAGTCTTCGTGAAACCTATAGGTTAGCTCCCTTCAGGTCAGTAGGGGAAAAGTTGTTGGAGCCACGGAAGGATGATGGTATATCTTCGAGTTTCACCGTGGGGCGTGTACTTTGGTGATGACTCGTATTCCATGTGGTCCGATGGTTGCCATATTTTCTCGGGGGACAACCATTGGATCTGGAAGGAGCAGATTGGTGCTGTCTAGCCAAACGAAGGAGTGGGTTTAGGAATCCCTCCGGTAGCTAAATCAAAGGGAACTTCCTTCAAAGTTGCCGTGATTCCATAAGCCTACATGGTGAGAACAGTAGTTTAATAAGGGAAGATCAAGGCATGCCGCAGTGCAAAATCAGTGGATGCAGATGATAGCGAAATCAGGTTTTACAAGACCAGAATGAAAATACGATTACTTGGTAGGGCGGAGGAAGACTGGTAAATGAAAGCGTTTAAGGCAGGGCGCGTTATTTTAAACTCAGGTTGAAGTAGTCAAACTGATGAAAACCGGGCTAATCCGATCAAAGGGGTGGAAAATAGACACAAATCCTTCAAAAATGATTCAAACAAAATAAACAGGTACTAACTTATGAATATTTTGTTGGGCTGCTTAATGGAGATTTTTTCACAATGAGCATGGAGGACCACAGCCAGGTCCAATGCATAATGTAAATTTAACGGAGAGTCATATGAATGGGAGAAATAAAAAAAATATGGTATTGGCTGAAAGTGTAGTAGGGAAATTAGGTGGTTCCACATTGATATGGTCAAATAAATTTTGAAGTAGACATCACATCTGGCAGGAGATAATCAGGCTGATAACGGAAGGAGCAATCTTGAAGAGAAGGGGAGAGTGATAGTAATTATCCGATTCAGAATAGGTAGGACGCAATGTACCAATGGAAAACTGAGAACTGATGATAGACCAACATGGTGTGCGTATCTACGACAAAGGCATTTGCGAGTGGCTTCTGAGAATTAAAATAAAGCAAAAAGCGAGTAAATAGCCGTCACTCAATACACTTATTGAAGGGTGGAGCACATGACAACGACAAAACTACCGTGCTACTTTCTGGTGAATCTGAGTCAATTATCCAGAACGGAACATTAAAGCCGGAATAAAACTAATCAGTTGACGAATATGATGTTAAAAATCGGTGAGCTTAAGTTGACGCGGTCAAATATATGTCAACTACACAACACAAACGACAAAAGACTTTCGGAGTAACGGTGGGAGAAGTGGCCAGCGAGGTTAAGCAAACTATTATGAAATTAATTATTACATTACAGGTGATCTTCGAGCATCCACCAGAGAAAGGAAACAAAATTATAGGTTTAAGCGACATTTGTTAGTGTAGCAACATCATATGCAAGCAGCCTGTAAAAGTAATAGGGTAAAATACTATTTACATTAAACAATTTTCCAAGATGGGTAAGGTTATTATGACAGAGCAAAGAGCAAAGTGGCAAATGCGTCATAGTTGCGCGCATATCAATAGGGCTTCCTTACCCATAAGATCTGAATGACGGACTACCAAAGCATTATTCGGATGAATAAATTATTGAGACAGCAGACCATCTCCAATAAATCGTTTATTGCTGGAACTCTCTGATAGAATATTTCACAAAAATAACACCTATTGATCACAGAAACGTACCAGGCAGCGGCAATAAATATGACAACTGTTGATGAAATTTGCCCTGTGGAATAGATATAAATAAGAACGGGGCTGTCAAGTAAACAGACTTGTAACCCAGGAAAGCAGTCGACGAAAGACTAGCCATAAAAGGCAATGGGTTTCCGAATATGCTATTATTATGCAAAGGTAAAAAATACTGGAAACTTATTAGTTAACTGGAAGTGCACAACAAAACTCATAAACCTCGCCGGGATTAAAATGATGTAAGTTAGAGAGGCAATGTTGGAAGCCGGCTTGGGGGATGATCGATAGAAATAACACAGGACGATAAACAAGGGGCCATGGCGACAACCTTGGGTGCAACGAGAGAAAAGTTTGTAATCCGCTACCGGAGCGAGTGTGAAAGATTGACCGCGAGCCGGAAAGCGACTTGAAAACAATCTGTTGTAGGAAGGGGTGCGGTCTATCCGTCTCTTTGCAGTCGCTCTTCGTTGCAGACTTCCTGCAAGTCCAACATTCGTCGGCCGAAGCAGCGGATCTGACCGGGCTCCACAAGTTGCCATTGACAACGATAAAAATGATGGTGTTGCAGTGGCAACGCTGAATACCAGTTGAAATGGCGCAATCCAGAATAAAATAGGCGGATCAGAGAGGAGCCCGCAGGGTAGGATCCATGAAAATTCTGCTATGTGGCATGCTTATAGGTAATTGTCTGGTGGTGGTCCATAGTGGGGTCTAAAGTTTCAGGAAGAGTATAAAACCGTCTCAGAATGCAATATACTCTGAGATAATGAAGTGGGGAGGGAAAATTAAGGGAAAGGCAGCCAGGAAGCTCCCAGCAGTAAACCCTTGAAGAAAACAGTGAAAGAACCAGATTTTGCAGTGGAACACTGGGACTGGCAGGGGGAAAGATAATAAAATGGTGCGGTGCGTATGGTGTCAAGCACTAGGTCGATGCCGTGGGTGGCAAGGTAACAAAGCAGCAAGCATATGAGAGTGGTATCGATATGGAAAAAAGGCCGGTTTTTCTGGTCCAGCAAATACTGATGACGTCTTTGACATTTCTCATAAAATAAGATAAAAGGGTAGAGACTGTTTGCTTGCTTTGATAAACGCTGACACAACTGGCCTTGATGGGTCCCAACTGTGAGGTTGATGCTTGCATAGCTTGGAACTAGGTAACACATTTTAGGAGGATTCAAATGGAGAAATCAGAGATGCTGAGCCGTGAGGCAAACACGGGTCGAATCCTAACAAGAGTCGATGTGATGTCTGAAAAGGAGGAAACAACAGGAAGTATGACGGTCTGCTAACTGAACCAGAACAACAATCGCATACTTTAAAAAGAAGCTTCAGTGAAATAACGATTAGTGTGCAAAGCAAATATTGGCTAGGGTTACGGCGTCTCCAGCAGCAAGCAAAATGGTATACGAAGCGCGAATGCCGTGTTGGACCATGTTGAGGCCCTTGTAACGGCCGGTTGGGGAAAATCCCCCAAAAACCACTGCAGTTCCACGTTTCCTTGACATAACTCACTAATTTACTTTATTGGCTTGTTTTATGCACTGTTTGCTTTTAGGGAACAATTCCTGTTTGTCTGCACCTAGTGCGTTGCTCTGTCATATTCCGGTCCTGGACCTGCGTGACGCACGTGCTCCTTTCTCGCACGCCACCATTCGGTTCTCCTTTATTGAGTCGTTGCGATTGCATAATTGAGAGTTGTATCTGTTTCGTGTTATTGTTCATCTGATAAACTAGTACTGTAGAATTCCACAGGTAATCGCCTTTTGATTTCGGGATCCGTTGCGGATTTGGCTACGCATTGCTCAAGCGTGTCTTACAGCCCCCCAGGCTGAATCCGTATGTGGTTTCAAACCAGAAAACTAAATCGGGGCAGATTTAGATACAAAGCTGACGAATAAACCCAGTGAATTGGTTCCCAGGAGCCTCTGTTAGGTGGACAGTACGGAAAGATGTTCCGACTCGAAGGAAGCTAAAAGATGGACACTGGTATCAAAAATTTCTCGTGTTGAGGGGCTACGGGTAACCGAGCCAAAGGCAGAGAGAAAAACGTTCAGAAAATGAACACTCAGCGGTTGAATTCGAAGAAGTGTCACAAGTAAGTTACAAAGGAACGGCTCTTCCGAAAGTGAGAGGAATGAAGACGCACCCACGTTCAAGGTAGACCGCATAAGGGGCGCTGATGTATACATCCAATGCTTGCTTAAGGGTGGGGGAAGATTAGAAAACGACGTAAATTTTTGGGGAACTTTTTCCATACCTGGCTATAAGAAACGAGGAGGAAATTGGGTTTGGTGGCTAAGCTTGAGAGCTGTATGGCTGAACATGAAACCCGGCTTTGCAGCAAATAAACTGTGCTCTGGTCTACACAGCTAAGTGATATCAAGTTCTAGGCGGCGCAATCAAGGTGGCCCACATATGACTAGTTCTAATCGGTCACGATGGGATAGAGGAAAGAGTGATCAAAACAAGCTTTTGAAGAAGAATGGATGAAATCCACCTTTGTAGCGGCTGTAATTTTTGCTATAATGGAACCGATGAGTGGGCAAAATTGACCTGGTCTAACATGGCACTAGTACAGAAGAAAGAGGCTGTCCTTCGGAATACAGCAAAGAAAAATAAGCGAGGCTAGTCGTCTCGATCCAACAATTTGGTGAAAATCCTGTTTAGATAGATTGGACGAGGATGAGAAATGCAGCCCAATGTTCCTTAATAAGGGCCTCTAAATCAGATGGTTTAAGTGTATATATCCCTTTGAGCAATGTGTAGGCAAACTATTACTAATCTCGAAACCAAAACTAGATCGGCCCGTAAACTCTACATTACGAAGTTATCGAATGAAAACACGTATAAACCTCAAATCTGCGGTCGCGTGGACTCAAAACGAGAAGCAAGGTAACGGTGTGCGACAGACAAGCACGCGAGTCACGCAGGTCTAAGATAGGATATGCCAAAGTGGCGCTTTGGACGCGAATAAACAGGGGTCAGTTTGTAGAAACGAAAGTTGTACGAAACACACAAATAATATACGTGAGAAATTCCACAAACTCAAGATATTGCCATGCCTTCGAAGGATTTTCCACAGCCAATCGTTGCACAGGGCTTGTGATGCTTCTGCGAGTAAATAGTGCACTTTTGGCCTCAAAAAACTGCATAATCTGCCCGTGGCATTACTGGTTGGGGAAAGTTAAATTGTAAAGAAATGTGGCGGGTTAGCTTCAAGATTTCAGGTGTCATTTATACGCAATAATTTGATTTCGTCGGCAAATAAAACCAGAGATCCTTGGCAAACCGCAGCAAAGGTGTCGAGCACGTACATAAGGAAGAGTAAAGGGTTTGAGACTCTTCCCTGAATCCCTCTGCACTTTATGGCCTTAAGTGATGGCGGGTGATCGTCAACCAGTACTACCTGGGATCGAGGTGCAGGTAAGAGGATGAACAAAAAGGAGTAGAATAAATATCACTGAGTGAGCAAATTTTAGTCCGTAGATGGTTATGTAGGAATCTATCGAAATCTTATGTCGTTTTCGAAAGGAGGGTACGGGCAACTTACGTTTTTGTCTGTGACTGTGACAAAGGCGATTAAAAACTCAGGCCGATAGAAGGGCTGGACCTGGTATTTCTGGAGCCGTGACCCCGGGAGTTTATCAAGTCGCTGTTACGCTGATATTCGAGAATTCCCTCTTTCGCGATCCGTTATGTCATCGTACGCACAACAAGAGTATGGTTGATAAGGCGGTAATTTTCAGGGCCACGTGGAGATCCTTTTTTAAAAAAGTTTGTTATAATGGAAGCCTTCCACTGTTTTGGCACCAAACTGTTGGCCGGGAAAAACTAATGGGTGTTTATAAGGAGAAAAAGGATGTCCGTACAAATAAAACAAAACGGAGCTCGAGAAACCCACAAGTATTAGGTCAAGAAGACGGCTCAATCAAGAGGGCTACACTGTGGATAAATCCAGCATCGAAAGATCTAATGAACTTTGTGACGCTAGTTATGAGAGAATGGGAGGGAGAGTCAGGAAACTGTGGGGTGGGAGAGAGAGGGGCAGTAGGCAGCGAATGATTCAGACAGAATAACGAGGATCTCCAGGTCTGGAATTGTGAAATATTAGTTTAAGACCAAGGCTAGAATTATGTCCAGACCATGAAAGTGCCAGTCTTAGCAGGAGTTCAGTCTTCGGAGCTTGGTTAAAGGCAGCACCTTCTCGCCAGATAGGGGTGGCTGAACTTCTGGGGTGGCGATTTTGAGTGGATAAATTCGGGCGAGCCTCTGTACCTCGAATACCCGCCCTGAAGGGCTGTGATTTCGCTTTCCATCTTCGGCTTTCAGGGTAAAGATTTGGGTTTGAGGAAGAAGGTGCAAGAGAGCTCAGTTAAACGCTGTAGAGGGATGGCAGTAACCAGCACGTCAGATTTTGCTGATTTGGAAAATGTATCCCGGTTTGAAGATCTTTTAGGTGGAGAGACTGGACCCCATATGGTTGTACGGGACAATACAAAGGACGCTGGGGTTGGCTACCTACTGGAAGGACAAACCTGTGAGCAACGAATTATTTTGTGGTTACTTCCAGGTAGATAGAGTGCAGCCTGGTTTAATTTCAATGAGGCCGTGACTGAAGACTAGGTCAGGGATAACTTTGCCTCCCGTGGGACACCCGACATTTGAGGATCCTATCCCGAACCTTATGCAAGAGGTCAAGTTCTTCCGATCCGGAGGGTCCACGGGCGAATACCAGCAGGTCTGCGATAGTTTCGAAGCTCGGTGGGTGGTGTCAGCAAAGTTTGGGGCATCCGTGATAGCACTGATGTTGCGCGGATTAGTATCAGGATGGCCATTCCTCCAGTCTAGTGGGAAGCTGGCATTACTCCAACCTGTACACTCATATGAAGTCCAAGAGTTAGTCAGGGGTAAGGAAGAGAACATAGAATGGATAGTTGGGGTGCAGAACCTACGCAAGGGACTCATAACTTGGCGGAGAGTGTCCCGGGCATGCAAAGTATGCCAATCAGGGATACTAATAAATTAGTAGGTGTGTGCTCCGAAAGACACCTCTTACCCACTAGAAGGAAACCTGGGTTAACAGTGGAAGCCGTGAACTTTAGCAAATTGAATTTGTGCTTTAGAGGGCGAGTAATAATAAAAAATGGGAAAAAACAGAAACGGGGAGACCTTTCGGCTTGAAACTTGACATGAGTAAGAGATCAGGGGTGGCATTTTGATAGAGGTGATTGGGGGTTGGACGTGACTTTGTGAATATAATTTAATAAACCACCGTATTTCTCACAAGGCGCTAGGAAACGAATTCGAGGAGGTGGCATGAAAATTAAAGAGCTAAGGATGGAAGGGGCCTATCGGGGAGGATACCTAGAATAAAGTGCTATGGGTTAAGAGCAACGCGAATCAGTAAATGGTGGTGGCACAGAGCTTGAGGATGGGAAAGGGGGTGGAGAATATGGAATATATGAAACCAGGAGAGGCTACCTGTAATTCTCACGCTGGGGTATTCTCGAAATGTGTTTCTAAGGCTCCTGCGGTGATTCGAGTGAGAAGGATTCAGGACCGAGGGTTGGCAAGGAGCATCCAAAAAAGGGGGTGGTGGATTTGGGATGTAAAATACCTTACAACGGTCATGATCGGATGGCAGCTATTTTGGTTACCGCCGTTATGCATCAATCTTGTTGGTAGAGTGGCACAAGGGACTTTGCAGCCCGCATTCACGATGGTCGAACAAGAGGTTTATAGCGTAGGTTGACCTGTCAGTAATCTGAAGTGAGAGAGCCACTATGACCAACCTTGAGTAGCACTGCGCCAACATAGCTCAGGGGTAGCGTACTTGGTGAATGCATCATAACAAGGTAAGAGGGGAAAACATGGAGGCGCCTGAGTTTGTTTCGTAATGTGATAGGGAAGCAGTAGCTCCCAGCTGAACAAGTGGCTCAGGGGATGTTGCACCGCGTAGGGCTGACTTGGGAGATAGTGCTGCTAGAAGATATGCCCCGCCATGCATACTGATTTCCTGAAAGTCCCGGAGTGGACTGCAGACGTGGGAACGTCAATCGGCATGATCAACTTATTGTGGTCGTGCTCGGAGATGCTGCTTTTGTGTGTAGAATTCTTCGTACAGCGATTTTGCCATGGGTCAGTAGGGCATTTTTTATATTGAATAGGTGCATTTTTGAGGATTTGGTTATCCAAGTACGATGTGGCTCCATGTTCAGAGGTGAATTGAAAAAGGAAGTGAAGAATGTAGGCAACTTCCGAATTTTTCCATGATTTTCAACGTCCCTTGGTGCGACACTCCTTTGTTGTACCAACGTTTTAATATAAAACACACACACCTTTTGGTCGTCATCGCCGCGCAATACAAAAAGGCTGAAAACAAATCTTTCATTCTGGCACAAAAAGACGTAGAATTTGAACGTGCATCTATCGATTGTCCTCTTGACTGTCTAAGCGGAACACGACTTCGTGGAAGAATAAAAAAGCAGCACTAAACACAAGCCTCAACGGCGTCTCTTGGCACTTCGCTTAATACCACCCCGTCCTGTTCAACGGATGGCTGTCAGATCGAACTGAATTGAAGACTGGCGGATATTTGCTCTTCGGCGCTCACTTCCTGATCACAAGAACTCTGAACAATTGTTAGTTTGAGTCACACTTTTTGTTTCGTTTTAATTCCTAATGTACATACCCTTTTGCCCTTTTTATCACGGCACGCTCCTCCGCCCATCTTAGTTTGCTAGTGTCGTCTTAGATATTGTTGACATTGATTTAATGTACCATATAGACAGAGTAGTACGCTGCAAGAATAAACTGTAAGGATTTCTTTCTCAGTCGTGAGCTGGAGCTTGCAACTCGGTTCATGTTGGTGGTACCAACTCAAGTTGCTTTAATTGCCGTTACAGATGACGAACTGAGGATGATATATACTTTCACACGTTTGAAACTTTGTACTTTCTTGAGGATCTCCTAGTCTCCGAGTCTATGAGTCTGCCCCAAACCGCGGCCTCTTGTGAGCTGCTACTTTCAGAGCTTTCCCTAACCTAAGGGGTACATCCAAAACTCCTCTCGCAACTCAGAAAATCCACCGATTTTTCCGGACATAAAATGCAGAGGCAGCCCACAGGTCATAAATTCTTTGCTAGAGCGACACTCAAACTACTGCTTGGGGCAAGGGAGTGAAACCCATCTGCCCGGATCAGTAGATCCCAGAGCACCCAAAACAGTTGCGATGGACATGGCCCCATTGAGGCAACAAAAGGCGTTTACTTTAGAGTATATTGAGAACATTCAACCTTCTTTCTCACGGGCAAATTTGATAGGGAGCGTACTACGGAAAGACCACCATCTTTAGCTTCTCAAACTAGTGAGTAGTGAAAAACTCGATCCCTCAGCAGCCACGGAACAACAGATGCTTGCAGCACGTTCTGCGAATGAATAATTGCACAGGTTTTCTTCCCCATTTCTTCAGTTACGCCAGTAAAAGGGCCAGCATCATAGGGCGATCTGGACTTGTTTCCGTGGGCCGGATTTCCACGATCGAGAACTCCATCCCGGAGCCGGCCCCCCTCTTTTGCATAGTCGAGCTTGATAAATTGTCAGAGAGCCCGTCTGTTATCTGCTAGCTGGTAAACCGACTCTGTTGCATCCTAGTTACCGGTGAGACTTCATCGCTGCTGTAACTTTACATCATTATCATTATCCCTAACAGAATCCCCGTAGATTCAACGAAAGGTTATTACTTGGTGCCTGTGTCATTGCCCACCTCGGACATCTGGCTACGAGGCTGCACAAGGCATCTTCACCAAATAGTTGTCTGGCCGTTGAGCAGTTTCTTATGGATCTCCTTGCCACGAAGCTTAATAGCATACGAACAGATTTAGCCGCAGCCTCCTCATTCAGCATACCTCTCCTTGCCGAGAGGTACGCTGCACAGCCCACGGTCATACGCACAAATTGGACAGCTCAAAGCTGGCACGGATCATGGCCCACGCCTTTCCTGTGTTACTTTCCGACATGGTGCCCTGCTGTGGCACTACCACAACAGTGCCCGATCTTCCCAGCGGTGCCGTGCAAACAAGCTCAACTGTTCTCTGCCCTCTATATTAGTGCGTGGTTTGTCGTTGCCCACTCTCTCGGGCTCCACTTTCGGAGACCAAGGTCCACAATTTGACCCGTACCGACAGAGAGCTAAATGGAATCTTTTATACCAAACAGGATTGCAATCTAGCCACACGACCTGAAACACTCCCAACTGCTTACCAGTGGATTGATAGGCGTCTTCTGAAGCAACACCTCTACTACTGATGTCGTTGCTGGAGTCTTCACAAACAACAGTTCAAAGCTAATTGCTACCGATTGATCGACACGTCCCTTACCCCGCCCGATGAACCATATTCACGGGATGCTGCACACCACCTTGATCTCATGTGAAACAATCCAATAACAGAGCCAAAAAAAGTAACACAGGAAATATTCACTCATTGACGTTTCGATACGTCATCTAAAAGCGAGTCATCTTATCCCCTCTTCCGTGGTTCCCAATAATGACGCCGAATATCACTGACAATCAATAAGTCAATATATTTTTGTCAGCGGAACAGAACAATAAGGCGGGAGCCTACGGGGAAGTTTTTCACTCAGTTTTCTCTTGCAAGATTTCATTTTTGTTTTGATCGGTATCCGGCTCGAAACTGATTCTTCACTAATTCAAGGCCTTCAAGTTGTGCTCCTTTTTTCCTCTGAATGATACGGGTTATTGATCCTGAACCTAAACTCACCTTTTATATGGATTGCTGTTTCCTCCACATTCATCAACCTTTCCTAGTCCACTTCCACAAAGTTTGTTCATGTCTCCCCGTTTTATGAAGCACCCCGTTTATTGAGACCTGGAATATACGTAATTCGAGGCAATCATAGTCTTTAAAGAGAGCCATTCTCCTCATATTCACCGAAGTTCACGGGTGTACTCCCATTCATTTCTTTCATCCCTCCATGTTCATAAATTATTCCTTTCATAGAACCCCAATAGGTCTCCGTCATCCACAGCTAGCATTATTTTGGTTGATAACGCATCCTTAGCGCCATATTTTCACGACATGTTTCGCATCTCCACGGGCTACCACCACCCAACTCGGATTCGAAACCAAACCGTATTTGCCGCGCAAACCATTATCGTGTCGGTCGACTAAAACTAGCTCTAGCTACATTGCTTTGCTTCTGACGATTTTCACTCGCTTTCTTGAAATTTTTGCATAGTTCATTGTTTTGAGTAACGTTGTACACCATGATCATGCGCTTGCGCGTGCGTCTCGACCATGGTCGACAAATATACCGTTATTATTATTATTATTATTATTATTATTATTATTGTTATTACGCAAGCCTGCAAAATACGCCTGACGCCTCGCCTAAACAGCCAACATCAAAATGTTCCAAGCTATATTCACCCTAAGCTCTTTTAGGAAACCCTATCTCAAAGAGGAGTGCGGACTCAAAGCCTACTCCGGCAGAGACAAAATAATTTGGTCTTTCTAACAGAGATATCCCGGCCAAACTGCCCAAACCAACGCATCCGAAAGAGTTACCTGGAGGTTGTACTTGCCCGCTAGTCGACCCGTATACATCAATGCTTTTCAAGCTCATCCTGAAACCTCCCAATCGACGACCGCTATCCCATCCAGAACCCATTCGCGGGGTCAACCCGCCTTTATCTTCCACTGGCGTCATAGCTCTCTACATCTGTGGTAAGCCGGTACCACATACTCTTGCCCCATTATATCCTCTTTTTGCAATATAGCAAACACTTGACGACCAATCCGCAGCCCTTGGTTCATAACCTCTGAATCTACCATACAATCACTTCTGAGTCCCCAATCCCTTCATTACCGCCTGCCAGAAACCAACCAGTACACGTTTCTAACCACTCACTGCTGTGCCATCTGATTCCACTTACATTTTTGGCTTCCCTCTCCAGGATTGGTCACGATATTCTGCCAACCCTACTCAACCTGCAAGCCCAAGATCACTAACAACTTCAACCGGGCACGACAACCTACTGGACTTGGCTTTCGCCTTAGGGACATCTTATACGATTGGTCAGACTACGGGCTACTTTCTTCGTGGAGACAACAAGATGGTGCACTGCAGATTCTCCGTCTCTCTACATGTCTCTGAACTCCCCAAACCGACGCCACCTGTTGAGTGGCCCAAGTTAGCCGCTGCTTTATGTGTCACGAAATGGGACCATTTGCTCTAGACGTACGACCCACAACCCAAGTTTTATCATTTTTATATTATTTTCCTACTTGCACCTAATGAGATTTTGACACTTAAACGAAGAAGAATATCATGTGGATCAGCTCTCAGGGAGATGAGTAGTAAACTTAAAAAACCACACGGCTTATTCAAGGTCCTATAATATCTCCTTTCATGCTCAGATAAGTCTCCTCTAACGGGATATTCATCGAACTTTCGATAACACTGCTGAAAAAGAGGAGTGCCGAGCCTCGTAGAGTCGTGAAAAATCTTTCAAATTACCCCATTTATTGTGAAAGAGAAATGAACAGCAACCTTCAAAGATTCCATTTCTGCTTATCAGCAAAGTTGATATCACTTCCATTGTCGCTGTGGCTGAGGCTGTCCTAGGTATCATTGGCAAGGAGTCAATCTGCCGATGTTCTCCACCACACATCATCAGCTAATATTGCCCTGTGCTCCCTAGAATTCACTCTCCACAACACATTTGAGCCTTTTTCATGGATTCGTTTCTCGTCGCATCCCGGTCCCCAAGTCATCACCATCGCACTCCTGAGCAGGTGAGAAATTGACGTGGCAACATTTCATTATTTTTGAGCTGTCCTTGAGGTACAGTGTCTTTTCTCATCAGTGGAAGACATCTATATTACTTACCAACCACAAAAGTAGGCCTCTGTATAACCCCAATATTTATCGCCCCGCTATTCATACAGCTGCCATATCGAAGGTACCGGAAAGCCTGACATAGTGCAATTCTGAAATCACCTGATAAATCAGAATATTATATTTTCAGACCAGCACGGCCTCCTGGAGGCACGTCCTTGCACTACTTGAAAACTCAACTTTCTCAATCTGACTACCGGTGCAGCGGGTGAAGGCCACTTTTTGCTCCTTGTTCTACCTGATGTAAGGGATGTTTTAGGTCGAGTTCCTCAAGTCAGCCTGCTCTTCCATTTCCTTAAGTAGCGAGTCCCCGGCTTGAAGCACGCGTGGTTCGCGTTACGTCTGTCAAGCCCACTCTTCCAACTTCTGCCTAGCCGAACCATTGACGTTTTTCTCCACTCATCCGTTTCATTGATGGCTTTTCTTTAAAAGTCCGTTATACGTCCATACACCATTCATGCTCTTCAGAAGTTCACTGAAGTCCCTGCGAAGCTTTTCGCCTTCATTTGAATTCCCATATGACACTGTAATCACCTGCACAAAAGGTCCGTTTTATTATCACCTTTGACTCACTTGCCTTTATTTCACATACTTCCTCCACAATTAGTCACTCAATGCTGGATCAGTTTCCAATATTCCGCTGGTATCTCTCACTGCACGTTGAAAACCCTATGCTTGCTTTAATTCTAACAATGTTCTTTGGCATCTCCTCCGCCCGATTACTCGTTAGTGACCGTCCAATTGTCGCTAATATCAGCGATCCCACTACTGCCCAGCTATCCACACCGCCCCCAGCGATTTCGAAACCGATTCGGAACTCCCGCCTCAACCATTACCACTTTTGTTCACTCAAACACCACATAACTTTACTGGTGTATTTCGGTTGCTGTGTGATTTATAAATTTAGAATTTGTGAATACCTCACATTGACATGTACTGCTGTACACTCTAATCTTGCCTTGTGCATGTGTATTGACCACGGTCAAGAAATATACTATACTATACCATACTATAATACTTCTCATAGGTGACCGTGAATTGCGACGTGCTTCAGTCACCAGAGTGTACTAAAAGGCAGAGTTCTATGTAGAGTGTTGTTCCCACCCTATATTAAAGGCTTATTGCCTGTAATTCATCACGGCACCCCTACTTACTTGCCTACGGGAGCAGGCTTGTTTGTGATTTCCAACCTCATAACACTCACACTTACTCTGAGAATGTGAACAATGACCGATGACACCCTGACCATTGATGTCAGAACTAAGGAGGAAGTTCTCAGCTAATAAAAGCTCTTTCGCCCCCTGGTGTTTGGCACCCTCACAGTAACCCCACTTATGCACGTCTTGCCCACTTCGAGTAACCTGTTAGCTTGAGACCTCGGTCCTCGATATTCGCGTAGTTTCAAGTTCTATGTGTATGTTGCACTCCTGGTCGCAAGGGCAAGATAAACTTTGGGCCTCATCGCTGGGGCCTTTCGGTTGCATGGCGGCAAACAGATGGCCTACGAGCCCCAATCCGGCGCCTCCTTGAACATTATCGCATTATCTCCAGCAATATGAAAAAATCCTCAAGGATTTCCCCAGAAACTATGCAGTGCCATTTCAAACAACAATTCGTGGGGTCTTTTTCTAGCTTGGGCCACGGGGATTGGTATGACCAACACAATCTGTACCTCGCATGGCCTCTTCCCTTGGAGCTTAACCCGTGTCTCCCGTTTAAGCTAAACCGAAACCTGCCCCTTTCATGCGCATCTACTATTTGCCTCAGTTCCCACACAAGGTAGGCTTTGATTCGCCACTCGCTGCATTTTCATATTCTCGGACCGAAGTTAGCATCAAGATCCATCTTTTTATAAAACACCGCATGGTTTGGCTTAAACTCTTAACATAAATCCGTTAAAGCTTCTTTATCTTTGAGTTCAGCCGTTTGCTAGAACACTTCTTGACCGTCAGCAAAATGATTCTCCTTACCCATTATATAGTCACCCAAGAGCTGTCCGATGAAAACGGGATCCGTTACCGTAGTTATAGCAGTATACCGTAAAGCCTCCATTACCCCTCGAGTGACAAGGGATAGACCGACCATATTCAATCACATAATAGTACACATTATCTGCATGGCGGCGGAGTAAAGTTCGTTGTCTCTTGTATTTATAGCTAGGTAAATGCCCGCCGGTTCTCACGATTCTATGCAACACTCATGTTAATAATAATAATAATATTAAAGGTTTACTTCTGGGACGCCTGAGGCATGCTAGACGCATGATCAAGATTTTACCAGGCGATGAAATTGACAGACAAAATTCGTGAAAAAGCAGCAGTATGAACGACAGTAGTGGGATGGGTAGGCTCTGGAGGGAGACAAAAGTATGATGAAAGTATTCACTCCAAAGAAAAATGAGGAGAGTTAAAAGAACCCAAGGGCGGACTCAGATGGATGCCCGGTGGAGAGTCTGGCCGGTCCTAGTGAGGATGTCTAAAAACTAACAAATATACAAGAATGGGGCCAGAAATTGATATAAGAATCTGTGATAGCTGGAGAAAGTGGGGAGGAAAGAGGGATCCATTGCTGGGACTAGATAGCAAAGCAGCCTTGCTGCACTGCAGTAGTTGGTCAGCGAACAGGGCACAAAACTCATCGTAGAACAGTTACCAGGCATTAATAGAAGCTAAGGATGGTACGGATGAAAACTGTTTTTGGGAGAATTGGATATGGTTAATGTGGGGCACAGATGTATGAAGAATGGGCGCTTATCATGAGGGTCAACGGGCTGATGGCGCGAGAAATGGCCGGTAGAAAGTGCTGGATGCAGAGCGAATGTGAGTATACATACGTATTTATATGTACCTAAATAGGTATGCGGGGAGCGGGAGCAAAGAGCAATGGGTTGTTAGGAGAAAACAGTACTGGTGATTGGGGGAGAGGTAAGGTCCGATCGAAATTTGTGGGACTGACTTGAGAAAATTCAGAGGAGTTTTTCCATGGCGGGCTAACATGGTGGATCAACGGAGAGAGAAGACTAAAGAAACACCGAAGTGATGCAGACTGTAAAAAGCAAATCAAAAACGAAGGAAGATGAAGGACAGGATCGAAGGGAACGGATGAGAATGGGTCTAAATAAGCCATCAATGCAGGTGCGACATGTGGTGACGGACCAGAAAAATCAGGTTTTGGCAGAACAAACGACTTGGAACTGGAAGTGAATATCATGGCGTAACACTGTCTTTACAATCGGTGGAACGTGGCAAAACAGACCACACTGAAAGGCACGTAGAAAACAGCCGTGACGAGCAATATACGGAACAGGAGATGATAGCAACTGCAGAAAAGACACAGGTGAGACGCGACCAATCAGATAGTTTTACTGCGGGTGAAACACGAAAAGGGTAGAGGACAAAGAAGCAGGCAGCAATAGGATAGGTCAACAGGTAATAGAACAGAAATCTCAAGAAATGAACGTGCGACGAAGTTGGGGCAGTGGAACTGGGGCAACGGAACTGGAGAGCTGCGTGCCAGCAGTCAATTGAACAGATGGACTGAGCAGGAGGATACTAATCGGGACAATGCCTGATGGAAGGAACCACAAGGGAATCGCGGAGCCAAAGAAAGAGGATATGGCGGCGGTGACTAGATAATAAATGCGACCGTAAAAGATGCAAAGTTTGGAGCGGCAAGTTCCAATATGAGGATCGGTGAATGGGTGTGCGTGTGACTGGTGCCTAATGGCTTGGGGCATGAGGAGGGGGAACAGGGAGGGATTCATCAAAACGACAGGCAGTGAGGTGTAAGAAAGCTATCAGTGTTCAGCTAGCTCCTACGTGGCTTTGCTTAATGCAAACCACCGGTCGGTCTTCATAGATGCTATTTGACACTAGCTGCCTTATTTACAGTGTAAAGTGAGATCAGAAATATAAACCAGTTTTCCCATAGCCCAAGGCTTTTGGCTTCGGTTGTGTTTCCCTCCAGCACCAAACATGTAAGTGGCGCTGGATCCTGGGGCATTGATTTCCGTAGTCCACTCTCTACTTTTTGACTTTTTCACCCTTTTCCCCTTCACCCTAGATTTAACTTCCTCCGGCCTTCTTGCTTAGCCGTATTTCGCTTTCTCTATTCATCTGTCCAAGAAATGCCGTATTTCAAAGGCTCGCCTCCTAATAACCTTAAGTTCACTCGTCTTTCCTGTTCTCACAATTTAGCACTCGAATACTAGTCACTATGGCCATGATTTCTGAGTCTTTCGCCCACGAAACACCACTATCATGCTCTGCGCATGTGTAGTACCATTTTCCGGGCATGCAGTTAAGCTTACCCATACTAGCTGTCATCGAATGGCCGCTGACAGTCTTGAGCATGGCCTGGCTTTGTATAAAACCTGTAAGTATACACAAACCTGTATTTTGCAGGTTTTGTTACCACCTTGTGTATTTGTCCAGCCTCACCTTGCATTTTTGCACTCCATGCCAGCCAAACCCTTGTAGTCAAGAGCGTTTGCGCAGTAACTCCTTTCTCACATGGAGAAATCAGACGACCTCATCATTCGCGAAGAAAGAAAAGTACGTGGAAATTTATGGCCGAGCAGGGGCTGTGGAAATTTACCAAAAATGCTCAGGCAACCTTCTGTGAGAGAAGGTTGCAAAGATGTCTACGGGAACTAGCTTGACCTCGAAATACCTCTGATATTGAGCTGTACAGGAAAAGGGTTAGACTCAGTTAAGGGTACGTCTCCTCTCGGCTGCGACCTTATCCCGCGGAAGATAGACCCCAAGTGGCCCTTGTCTGCCCGAATGGCTTTTGGTTTATCCACACGAGACCCACTGGAGTTATAGCGCTCTGGACTGCCACATAAGCCTGCCACCTCCAGCTGTAAGGTTCCTCCACCCCATACCTTCTCTAAGCAAGCCCGTCATGTCGAAGTCAGGTAAACTAGTTGCCATAGCCTAGCTTACCTTCCAACTAATCACCAACCCCTCCGCTCGAGTCTGGAAAAAATACAACCAGCCCAAGTGAGCTCATATTCCGACTTTTGAGGATAATATATTTCTACAACACATTCCATCGTGTTCATTAATACCACAAACGATGAGTTGGTTTTCATCTTCACGGCCTTCTCCAATAATTCATCATGAATCTTCATTATTTCGCCCTGCATTTTCCCAAGATTTACACTGGCAGAGCTCTTATAACAATTTCCGCGTCAGTTAGATGATCTTTCCGCCCTTTTGATTTATTCTAAGCATCATAGAGGTTGCACCCTTCGACCATTCTAAAGCAAACAGTTCACACATATTGAACCCCTACAAACTTGTCGATTGCCCTTGGTCCTTGGTGGCCGCCATTTTTAATCCTCCGTAGAATTTTTCTACCGCCTGCCCCTTTGTTCTATTTATGAATTTTCGATCTTTTCTCCATCAATACCTTTCCTTCTAAATTTACCTTGTCCGTAGATCCCGGGTATCTTTTGGGCTATCTCACGATGCTCGGTACTTTCGCCAAGTGACCATGATTATTTTACGCCCCTTTTCACCATTGTAAACTTTTTCAGCCCGCCATGTTTGCATTACTCATCGGTTGTGCACCCGCCTATGCTTCTTGGCCCGATCGGGAAACATACCTTAACAATTATTCTCATTTACAGAGGCCTCGATTACTTTGATGGTTAGGGCTCATTCATATAAAGTGTCGCCCAACTTACCAAAATGTGCAGCAGTGCTGGATACGTCAGCCTTGAATTTGGCTTTTATTTCATAAGCCTTGCCCAGAACATCACAGATAATTGCCAGGTGGAGGTTCAGGTTTAGGTAAGTGACTAGGAAACCTGATCGTTTGCATGGCTTTCTTGCGAGCCTTCTCACTGGGATGGGCTGCTTTCGAGCGGAACATAAGAGAGGCAGACGGATAACAAGGTGAGTGGGGGCCAGATTATGGCAGGGAAAAATAGAGTATACAAGGGTACTGGGAAAGGAGATGCAGCGGATGAGTAAGTGAAAGTGGTCTAGTTTATAAAATGTCCGTATAGACGGAATCCTGTAGGGTAATGTCAGAGAGTTTTGGCTTTGAAGCAGTCAAGAGAACGCCAGGTGCGAAACAAGATCTATTTTGGGGAGTCATTTAAGATGGCTTAAGGCAGACCAAGGTGCAACAGATCCTGCAAAGGACCTTATTATCAATACATCGCAATAACTTGGGCCCGCACTGCGGTAGAGCCAGGTCTGATAAGGTGGGTAGTCAGTGGGACATATCGAGCAATATGACATAATGGGAACTTTTCAAAAATGGTCCAAGCAAGGTAAAATATCAAGAACTACAGGCTACCTGACTTTGACCTCGAGATACGTTACAAGTGCAGGATCTCAATCCACGTCTCATGTCACAGTGGTTGCTTTTATACCAGCGTAAGCCTTGGAGAAGCGTAAGGTTAATTCAAGCAAAGAAGCATGTTGAAGTGACGGAATGCTTTAAATGTGCGGATATTTTAATGGCCCGCCACTGAGGTGCTGGGTGATCCGCCTCGGCTACAAAGAAGATACGGTCAAAAGACTGTTCATTTCGATCGGTGGGAGGAGTAAATGATCCGAAAATAGATAACGTATCTACAGTGATAATTTTAACCACCATACTCATCCGGTGTGGCTAGATATCTGGAACAGCTCCAGGTGGTGGAGCTACGGAAACGCATGAATCGGCGCTATGCATTGAAGTCACACTGAATCGTGACACCAGCGAGAAATGAAACGTTTTGCTGATGGGTCTCGTTCTTGAGGGATTGGCGTTGGAAAAGCCTGGGAAGAATCAGAGCTGCATTCCAAAGGACGTGTAAATGGCTGCCTGCACAAGGTCTGATTAGGTCCCGGTTTACCACATCAGCGGGATTTAGCTAAGCGAAATTGAAAAGTTTAGAGTGGATGATGCTTACTTCAAAAATAGCACCTACATGATCAGTTGTTTACAGCTGCGAGCTGCCAGTGGCATTCCTGTTTCAGCTTACGGCGGCGAACTTCCCTAATGAGACATCATAGTGCGTAGTTTTCTCCCCGTGGGTTGCCACCATCGCCCAAATGCACTCATCCATTCTGGTCTTGTATTTTTTAGAAGGTCTCGGCTCTGCGGTCAGTATAGTAGAATTTTGCCGATGGCTCCCTAAATCAAGCTTATTCACAAGCGGTTATCAAGCCTACCCCAGTTTCCGAACATGAATTCATTGGCCGATTCGCTGAGTGCCTCAACCCAGTGTGCCATAAATAAAGCCATCAGCGAGACGCACTTCATCGTCACACTGAGACCTCCGGTCCACTTTCGGCCCTGCAGGTTAGCCCAAACAAGCTGCATGTAGCCGGCTCCGGGTTGCAGCAGGTGTCTATTCCGGGAGTTCCCCGGTCTTTCGATAATTCGTGGGAATCACCCTTACACATGGCCCAAAATAAGTCACCTGACGACTGGGGACCATGCGTTGATTGTCGCTCACTCCACGGAGTGACCAACCCGGGCCGATATCTCAGAGCATATTATTGGTTTTGTAGCTACTTTAACTCGTCATGCAACTCGGCCAAATCGACTTGGTGTTCGCATAAGAACAGACGCCAGTGAGGAAAATAATAATGGTGAGAGTATATTTTTTAACCATGGTCGAGAAGCTTGTTTGAGTGCATGATCACGGCATGCAATGTTACTGAACTCGACGAAGTATGCTCTCCTTTTAGAGTAGGAGCCAAAAGCCAGAAAGGAAACAACAAAGCTATGCATAGTTCGAATTGATCAAAATGAAAATAGTTTGCTCTGAAAATACAGGGCTTTCCTGTATTCAAGTTCGGCAATGACAACATGAAAATGATGAAAAGAGAAATAATGCTGGGTGTCAAAGGTTCGTGCAAGGCAAAGACTTATGAAAGTCACAAATGTCCGCAACTCACCGAGGTTCAGTGAACGGAGTAAGCTATGAAGTATGTAGACAGGAAGAAATCGTGTTAAAGTACACAAGAGGCGTCGTTGAATATGAAAAGTGCGGCAGTCAATAAAATGGTGAGTTAACTGCCACGATCGGTGACCAGTACGGTGCGAAAGAGGAGACTGCTCAGCTAGAGGCTGATATCCCTAGGACAGACTCAAAGAATACCCTCGGCCTTTGTGAACTTTTGCGAAAGCCGTTTGAACTTAGCAACACTGCACAAACAGTCTGAGGTTCCGTCGATATGGTATGTGGAAACTTAGATTTTGGGTGCACCTATCTCGATGGAATCCTGATTTCCAGCTGCCCTGATGTTGAACGCCAAGCTTTCCTACGCACACTTTACGACGGCATGCCTGAAAGTGGGACCATGGTCAACGGGGAAAGGTTGCTGTTGGAGTGGACTTCAGGGAAGTGCTGGGCCTTATGGTTACTCCCACAGGAGATATGCCACTACAAAAGACGGTGCAGCCCCTCTCGAAATGCCCAAAGCTCAAGTCATTCAAATGACTGCGAGGTTTAGGGGTTGCTCAGCCTTTATCAGTGCTTTATTTACACAATGCCCTCAGATTTCGCAGGCGCTCACAGACCGGAAAAAGGCGAAGCGACCCAGCTAGCTTGAACAAGAGCCACACAAAATGCACTTGCTCTGCCCAGTGAAACAGCCTCCCTATTACACCGAAGGCCATAGCTGTTCTATAATCTCGCCATTAACCCACGTTCGCCTGCTATCCATCCTGACCCTGTCTGTCTCCTTAGATCTTGTGCTGTTAAGTGGACCCAACACTGTTCCTCATTGCTTATACCGAAGCTCATACTGCAGGTTGCAGTCATTCACATGTACTATCTCCTAACTCGTTCTGGAAACCCACTGCGTGGACAAGCCTTTGTTCAGTCTTTTTTAAGTTTTCTGCCCGCTGGCTCCAACCCTCCCCGCTCTGTCGCATCCAATACTGTCGGTTTCACCTCACACGCTCTCACCCTTCTTGTTCTGCCCTCGCAGACCCACTTTTCTTTCTTGTCATTCGTTCTCGCCGCATCCCATTTTTGCTGCTTAACCGCCATAAGCACACCCACACATTTCATCTTTGCTCAAATCGTTATCCATCATGACGGCTCTCAGGGCACGGTGTCATTATCGCCTTATGCGCTTTACTTTGCCTATCCCGCCAAAATTTTCCTTTTTATCCATGTCTCGTTTGTCCGCTCCAAACTCCTATCCTCTCGCTACCGCCCCAATCCCATACAGCTCGAATATCACCTTATGCTCCTGCAGCTCGCTGGTAGCCTTCTCATACCTCACGGACTAAAGCTTTGTCATACCCCTCACTGTCCTCTCTCCTCATGACTCATTCCATTACACATTGGTCTCGCCCCCACCCTTGTCCAATCCCCATATTAGAACCCATTGCTTTTACCTTTGCATCTTTAAGAGCCACGTTTATTAAACATTAGCCACAACCATATATTTCTTACTATACTCCGCAAAACTTGTGTGGATCTTCGCAGTAGGCAGTGCGTCGATCGGCAACTTACGGCTCAGCCCACTTGCGCAAACGCAAGCAAGCAAACAGTGTAGCGCACATGTATGAAAATTCCCCCCAGCCGTTGTCACATACTTGTATCGTTGGGACCATGCTCTTTATTTTATTGACCCTCGAACAAGTACAACATGCATCAATCATTGCACTTCAACATTTGTTTATATTTTGCTCATGTGAATTGTCATAATTTTGATTCGAACTTGGACTGCCGTGATGGTGGTACCGGACATCGACCTTTGTCGAACTCTGGTCCTCGTTGCAAGACGTTGTGGCCGTACAGTTGAGGTTTGTACATATTTATGTGCGTATAACTTGTTAATCCAGTACCAGAGAAACTATGAATCAATCTTGTTCTGGTTTTGGGATTCGTTTGAATTGGCCACGCGTTACTCACAGTCGGAATATCCGTTACTGTACTCAACCTTGGATCTTTACGAGGAAGTCAATCAGAATTGCCAAGAACAGGACAAAGGCAAACAGAAGCTGGACTGTAAGTAACTGGTAATTCCCTGGGGTGTTTCTGGGTGATACTGATTCCCTGGATATTGTTAGGTCTACTAGTCCTGTCAGTGCAATTTCGTGTACATCAGATAACGGTATGGAATTTAAAGATGATGATATCTATAGATTGAGAATAGTAGAACGAGAAACCCAGCTTAGGTGGGCTGGGTTAAGAGCTGAATCAGCCAGGATAGATCAACTCAGAAGACTGGAGCTAGAGGTGATCTCTATGACCACGGAGCCTGTGGCAGTTCGGCCTGGCAATTCCGTGGAACGATTGAAGCCGACCTGAGCCAGTATAACACAAGCTACTGATATACCAAAGGTGGAACTGTCCCCTTTTGACGGGAGAGCAGAACGTTATGCAAGTTCGATAAACAACACGAGAACTTTGTAGAAAAGATAGTATCTGATCCAGGACAGAGAATCCTGTATGTACTACATTACGGTAGTGGAAGGGCCAGGGAAGCGGTCGACGGGTGCCCGATGTTGGACCTTGAAGAGAGTTACACTCGGGCACGTGGAATCCTGAAAGACCTGTTCGGGCAACCATTTAAAGCCGCCCGGAATGTGATCGATGGTGTACTATCGGAGGCAGAACTTTCCAAGGCCTAGTCGGGTTCTTTAGTCAGTCTGGCGATAAAAATGCAGAGCTGTAGCGTCGCACTGGATAACCTAGATTACCGATCGGACCTGACTGCGCTGCATACATTGAAGGCCATAGCGCACAGTTTGCCCGCAGGGCTACAGAATAGATGGGCCGAGGAAAACGATGGGATCAGTAGATCTGGGCTAGAAACTACGTTTCGAGACCTGACGCAGTTTATAGAACGTCATGCACGAAAAACAAACAGTCGTTTTCCTCAACTGGTGTGCGGGACGAGCGGGTGACCAAGAATTGCTACGAAGCACATCTGGACCAGGGACCTAGTAGGAGCCAACCGTTGGCAAACATGCACGCATTATCTCGCGAAGGTGCAAGCTTTCCGGTGTGTAACGCTTGCGGGGCGCCTCATCGCCTAGTGGAATGCTCATGCTTCCGCAACGTAGAGGTCGACGAACGATGGGAAATGGCTCAGAGACTGGGCGCGTGCTTCATTTGTCTCAACGACTCACATCGAGCAGCGGTGTGCCGAACGAAACACCGTTGTAATCAGGATGGACGCCATAGGAAACACCATTACCTACTACGCAAAACCCCAGAAGTTGAATGCCAAAGAGACCCCGAAGCCAAGCGTGGTCTCCCAAGTTTCCCGCTCCACTAACAAGTCCATTCACGTGGGGGTTACAAGAACTATAGCTTTTGTAGATGGTGGCTCGGATACCACTCTTGTAGTGAAGGAATTGGCAGAAAGATGTGGGATCGGAGGGCATCAATCTCCATTAGCGGTGAGCGCAGTGAACGGCACCTATGTCATCTAGTCGAACAAACTGCACCTGAAACTCTTTTTCTTGGTCAACAACAATAGAGCAGAAACTCTAGAAGCATTCATCACAGAAGATCTGCCGATGAGAACACCTAAGTCAGTGCAATCGATTCTGACTCAGTGGCCGCATCTCAAAAGGATTACAATCGAGGAGTGGCGTAATAACGAGATTGATCTGCTGATAGGTTGTGACGTACCGGAAGCACATCTGATCCTGGATCAAAGAGAAGGAAGCCGCAGAGCACCCTATGCAGAAGGCAATATATTCTGCTGGGCTATATATGGTAGTAGAGATGGAAGATGCCGCAAACAAATCCAGATCAACTGCAATTCGGTGGAAACGGCGAATATTGCACAAGCATTCCAACTGCTGTGTAACGCCGAATTTGCCGGCCTGGCCGTTGATAGGGAAGCTCTATCACCAGAAGATAGGTCGGCTTTGAAAATTGGTATCCGAGAACGCCAAGTATGTAATAGATCGTTTCGAAGTTCCTGCCCCTTGGAGACCCAACATGAAACCTATGCCAGACAGCCGGGGAATGGTTCGGAAAAGATTACACTTCCTCGAAAGCAGGCTAAGTCGAGAACCACAAATAGGTTAGAATACATGCGAGCCATGCAACATAACATAGATTTGGGTTATATAGAAAGAGTGGATACAGCGGTCTTCAGCGCAAATTTGAGATGGTACATACGCCATCACCCGGTCGTGAACCCAAATAAACCGGGGAATTTCAGGGTGGTTTTGACTGTGCCGCAAAATGTCATTGTGTCACTGCACGACCATATACTACACAACCCAGACTGGACAACACCATTAGTCGAGGTTTTACGTCGTCTCAGAGAGGGGCGGGTTAGGACGAGCGTCTCCAGGATGACGACGATAAGCGATGGTACGAGTGGTTGCACAGCCTAGATCAAGTGGTGAGATCAAAATACAAAGATGCTTGGCCGGAATGAGGTGCACAAAAGACGCCCCAATACATCTGTTTTCTGATGCCTCAGAAATAGGCTACGAGGCAGTGGCCTACGGCGGCTGGAAAGATGAAAGCCATGGGCGGCACAGTCAGATATTCTTCGCAAAGGCGAGAGTGGCTCCACTGAAGACGGTGTCCAGTCCGAGGCTGGAACTGACAGCAGCGGTATTGGCCGTGAAGAACGCGAAGCTGATTGAAGGATTCTTTGATCGGGTAAACTGGGAACCAAACTTTTGGACGGACTCAGCACGGTACTGCGTCACATGAACAACATTACCGCTCGCTTTAACACCTTTGTGGCCAACAGACTCACTATAATATACGAGCTGACTAAGGCCGATCAATGGCACCATGTACAATCCACCAGTAACCCGGCCGACTTCCGCTCAAGGGGCCTGAAAACACTAGAGAGGTTTCAGATGTGGACAATGGGACCGGACTTCCTAACTGTGTCTAAAGAGATGTGGACAACGCTACTAACACCTAAGCCTGATGATGGCGATATCGAGACCAAAAGACTGATATTGGCTGCAAGCTCCACGTGAAGCGTAAGCCTAACAGAAAAACTGTGCCACTTCTCAGACTGGATAAAAATGTTTAGAACTGGTGTTCGGTGGATACGATACAAAGCACTCCTATGGAGTTTGAAAGGCACACGACCACAGAACTCATTGAATGCGGGGATGATAATATCGGGCGAGCTGAACCAAGCCAAACTCGAAGTTATATGCCTAATACAGCTAAACGCCTTCCCGTTCGAGGCCCGCGAGCTAGGCAGGTAGATTGTAAAACCAAAGGAAGCAAGCTTTTGTACAGCAGTATCCAAAGACTAAACCCTATGCAAACCAACGGACTACTGAGAGTTGGAGGGCGGCTGACGAATTCAAATCTAGAGTATGAAATAAAATACCTCAAAATAGTCCCCGTCGACCACTACATACCGAGATGCTTGATAGACCATGTACATTGAGAAGAGGGACACCCGGGTTTGAACCACTTATTGAACAAAATACGTCAACGATTTTGGGTGACGAAGGGACCAGCGACGGTCAAGCTTGTCATAGACAATCACATCACTTGTCGTCGCCGGAGGGCGGTAGCAGGCCAACAAATGATGGCCCCCTTCCAGCAGTGAGAGTTCAGCTGGGATGGTGCCCGTTCGTGGAAATTGGCGTCGACCGCTTTGGCCCGTTACTTGTACGACAGCAAAGGAGCTCGCAAAGGAGGTATGGCTGCCTGATAACATGTTTACAATCCAGAGCAGTCTATCTTGAAGCAGTGCATGATGTGACCATAGACTCATTTCTAATGGCTTTTCAAAGGCTCATCGCGATGCGGAGGGTCCCCGAGAACGTATACTCAGACAATGGCTCGAACTTCGTTGGAGCTCATAAGAAGTTAAAGAAATGGTGGAACCACCTGGACCAAGCCAAAATGCAGAACGAAGCCGTAGCAGAGGGGATAGAAAGGCACTTCAACCCACCTCATGCCAGTCATCGTGGTGGCATTTGGGAAAGGTTAATACTATCGACAAGGAAATTACTCATGGCCCTGTTCTCGCAAAAAACCTAGATGACGAGACACTGACTACTGCACTGACTGAAGTAGAACGCATACTGAATCACAGACCCCTGGCGCCGATCGTCCCAGACCCGGAAGGCTAACCGGCTCTCACTCTCAACTACCTGTTATCGCCGCGGTCAAACGTAGGAGCAGTCACACCGAAAACCCTGCGTGGAACGTACATCATACGATGGAAACAAGTGAACCACCTGGCACAGGCTTTCTGAAAACGTTGGGCGAGGGAGTGCTTACCGACCCTGCAGCTCCGGCAAAAGTAAATCTTCAATGAGAGGCCGTTCAGACGTGGCGATATTGTCATCCTAGTGGAGAGCCACTTATATAAAGACGGATGGCCGACTGGAGTGGCCAAGGACTGCCGTACAGAAATCTATGGTCTCGTGGGCACGGCGGTGGTGAGAACGGACAAAGGAGACGTTCTGCGAGATATCCGTAGGATACATCTGCCTGAAGGTGAAAATGGAGAGGGCAATGTCCACGCTACTGACCAAACCCAAACCACAACCACTGAGACCAACTTAAGCTGAATTTATTTACTTATTCCTCAGACATTCTCCCGTGGGCTTCATCCCTTCACACAGTCTTTGAAGTATACTTGTTTCTACTTCTATCAGGTGTTCACGATTTACAATGAAGTTGGTTGTCGAAACCGTAGTTTATCACACGATACGACATTGTTTGTGAAGTGGCGAAAACTCCTGAACAAGCACTGTTGACCGTTTTTAGAAATATCTTTATTCAGGGACCTCCGATTTGTATTAATATCCAACCTGTGTTCAAGAGGATATAAGTTGTGAGTCAAACATACTTCTAATGTGATAACACCACAAGCTGAGTATCTGATGTTGGAATGCCCTGCGGCTATCTCGAATTTTCATCAAGAATTCCCAGTTTTATCTCATGACGTACTTTACTCTTGTTCGAGAAGCCTTTTTCCTCTACATTCCGCAATCTGTCTACGCATCCCGATCACATCGAAGTCCTTGTTCCTATACGGATAATGTTGTATCATCCTCAGACGAAACTCTAAGACATCAGGCTATGGGGCATAACCTCAACTGGACAACGATAGACGAACATCGAGGCTACCTACATATGCACTGACTTAAGGGTCAATGTAGCTTGGGGCGAATCAGTACCTCTATTTCCTCCCAGGATATTAACTTTTCATGGAAGGATTTGGTGGGCGGTGCAATGTAAAAGTGTGAAACTCCTCCCTAGCCGTTGTCACATACTTGTATCGTTGGGACCATGCTCTTTATTTTATTGACCCTCGAACAAGTACAACATGCATCAATCATTGCACTTCAACATTTGTTTATATTTTGCTCATGTGAATTGTCATAATTTTGATTCGAACTTGGACTGCCGTGATGGTGGTACCGGACATCGACCTTTGTCGAACTCTGGTCCTCGTTGCAAGACGTTGTGGCCGTACAGTTGAGGTTTGTACATATTTATGTGCGTATAACTTGTTAATCCAGTACCAGAGAAACTATGAATCAATCTTGTTCTGGTTTTGGGATTCGTTTGAATTGGCCATGCGTTACTCACGGTTGGATTATCAGTTACGGGGCCAAAAGCGGCACGAACAACAATGGTGATGGGATAACGTGAAGAATAAATTGAATTGTACGACAAAGGATTAAGTAAAAACGAAACCTTGCTCTACTGAAATAAATGAAAGCTGAAGGGGTAAAAACTCACCGTGAAACGAGAAACGAACAAAGCAAACTGTTAAGGATGGGTCAAATCACAAGAAGTGTTTTGGAGGGCTTGATATGCGGTGGCTCCGGGGCACAGATGTTGAAAATATGTTCACAAAAGGAGGGGCCTCGGGATGATGGCACAAGAAAAAAGCCCGCAAAGAACGGGAGAATGCTGAACCAATATATAAGAATAAATTCATCAAGGGGAGGCAGGATCAAAGAGCAATTGGGTGTTAAGACATTGAAGTGCCAATGGATGAATAAGATAGATAGGGTGTAATTCTCAGTCATAGCAAACCGAGCACCATGTAACCAATTTAAACGAATCCAAAAACCAAAACAAGATTGGTTCTTAGTTTCTACGATACTGAATAGAGAATCACAAAATCTACAAATATATGGAAAACCTCTAGCATGCCACTAAATAGGCTCAACAGTAAAACCCAGAGGTTCAGAGCTTAGTGGCTCAAGCGCGACAGTCAGAAGAGGTTCAAGGCCAAATTTAGATGTCTCACAAAAATAAACAAACGTGCGAAAGTTTGATGTACGGAAGAGCCCACCAAAGTAATGCCAAACACAGTCGCATTCACAAAGCACGTCAAACATTTAGAAGGACTTTCAATACTTGTTCTTTACACAAAGTTGGATCTCATGGTGTAGGTTTGGCTTATGAAAATCATGATAAATGTTCTTTGTGACAGGTCAAGCTGGCTTATCAACGGGGAAAGAAGGACGAACTTAGAGTAGTAGGTGTGACCAAGGCTATGAAGCACTGTCCATAGACGAAAGAAAATTAATGAAATAATCATAGAAAAAAGTTAAGCTTGGATCTGCTAATTTGACTTGTTCAGTTGCCCCTTGTAATGGCTGTCGTATACAAGAGAAGCGTTAATAAATTGGAATGCAGTATGTAGCAGAAAGATGACGGCAACGGAAACGGCTAATAAAAGCAGGGCGAACATAGTCACAAATTGTTCGAAGTAGTTCGGAACATCAGTGGAGAAGAGTAACTAAGAAGTAGGACTTACTGTGTTACAAAGATGCGGCCGTTGTAACGGCTAGCAAAATAGGAGATAAATGACTATATCGAGGACCAGGGGATCGGATAATGGCAAATCATAAAGCTTGAAGGAGCACGTGAAATTCATGACATAACGTTGTTCTTACATGAGATGGAAGTTGGGATGGCAGAGCTATCTGTAAAGCACACAGAATATACCTGCGGAGTGCAACATGTAAAATAGGTTATGAGAGTGCGGACCGAGAAGAAATAGGTCAAGTATGACCAATCAGATCGTTTTACTACAGGCGGACCTTCATGAGGGCTGAAAAAATTAAGAAGCATTGGGACAGGTGAATCTGTGAAGGAACGATAGACGCAAGAAAAACAAACGCAGCTGAGTTGGTACGGTGGAGCCGGAGAGTCGCCCTGTACGGACATTCCGACTGTGAGTAACGCGTGGCCAATTCAAACGAATCCCAAAACCAGAACAAGATTGATTCATAGTTTCTCTGGTACTGGATTAACAAGTTATACGCACATAAATATGTACAAACCTCAACTGTACGGCCACAACGTCTTGCAACGAGGACCAGAGTTCGACAAAGGTCGATGTCCGGTACCACCATCACGGCAGTCCAAGTTCGAATCAAAATTATGACAATTCACGTGAGCAAAATATAAACAAATGTTGAAGTGCAATGATTGATGCATGTTGTACTTGTTCGAGGGTCAATAAAATAAAGGGCATGGTCCCAACAATACAAGTATGTGACAACGTCTAGGGAGAATTTCCACGCATTCAATTTACAGGCCCTTCTCAAGGTAAGTCTCACAGATTCCCTTTATCTCCACTTAAGTCAACCGAAAGCAATTTTCGACCTTGACCTCCAAATTCACCGGGCCACCCTCTGAATCCCTCCGCTGATTCTTTGAAACCCCTTTCATTGTCCTTTTGCGTGCATTCATTTATCATACTTTTATCTTTCTTTCATCTTCCTTAAATCCACATATCCTGACTTTTCACAAAGTTTCCCATATTTTCACCAACATCCTTCCATATTATCGCCTGTACCTATTAGATCATGTGTCTTGCATGCACTGACCATCTCCGAAGTGGACCATTGCTAGGCAAACCTGTAGCTCAGACTTGAACTACCTGAATTACCTTTCGGATCTAAACTCTCTGCTTGCCCCTGAGTCTTCTGCCTGGAGAAGGGCAGAGCCGATGGTCGAGAAAGCAGAACAACCCTGCCGGAAAGGAGGTGAAGCAACTTTGAAAGATCTGTCAGAGTACCTTGACCTGACCATCATGCATTGAGAACAGCAGATTTGGGAGCGATATGCTGGAAGGCAGTAAGACAGTTGAACCGAAATCCAATGGGCCACTGATGGAGCAAATCAGTACCACTTCACCGCTGCGGTTGCTGCTATTTCTCACTCCTCCAGCCGGAGGTCACACACTCTGAAACAAGTTCGAATGCCACCCAAAGCCAGTCTTGCCTTCAGCTTTTACGCGACTCATTTCTGGAACCGTGCACGAATTTTCGCACTCCGGTATGCTAGCCTCCACTAAACACATCGGAGGTCATTACGTCGGCAGACGGACCTTGACGTGGCTGTATGGGCCTATATCTGCATCTAGCGCCAAAATTGGAAAGTACATTAAAACATGATGGCCCACAATCCAAACTTTCAACCGTCAACTCGTTTCCAAAACTTATGTAAGGCACGTTTGAGCCAAGAGTAGCCGAATTCGCAACCGATCCCGAAATCAAGAGGCGATTATCCGTGAAATTCTACGATACCACAGTATCAGATGAACAATAACACCAAACATATACAAACCTCAATTATGCAATCAAGAGGACTCATTAAACGAGAACCGAATGGTGGCGTGCGAGAAAGGAGCACGTAATTCACGCTGGTCCAGAACCAGGATATGACAGAGTGGGGCGCTGGGTGCGAAGAAACAAGCTTCGGTCCGGTAAAACAAACGGTGCTTAAAACAAGTCAGCAGTGTAAGTAAGTGAGTGACGTTAAGGAAACATGGAACTGCGGTGGTTTTTGAGGGATTTTCCATGACCAGTCTTTTCAGCGTACACGTTGACTTAGTAGGGCCGTTGCTTCCGTCACAAGGTGGCACATGTAGTCCTTCTTGCGTAGACCGTTTTGAAAGATGACCTTGTTATCACTTTTGCATAATGCAGCTAACGGAATGGTCGTTGAGGCTTTCTGCGAAAACCGGTTCAAGAGCTTGCTTGTCCGGTCCTGGTTACCACTGATCCCAGCTCACATTTCGAGGGGGCTGCTTGTAGCCTTCTGTAATATTAGGCCATAGGTCGCATTCATAAGACAACCTACCACCCGTCGGCAAAAGGAATGGAAGAACGTTTCCATCGGCAACTCATGACTGTCACAGAAGCCTACAGAAACCCAGACTGGTGGGAATCGCTACGGCTAGTACTCCTATTTCGCCACAGCCCTCCTGAGAACGGTTTACGGACCAAGTCAGCCGAACTCACTTTCGGTTGTGAGCTTTGACTTCCCGCTGATATGGTGGCTCCGAAGTCCACCGTCACATGTAGCTAAGCTGATTAGGCCGCGGGGTTTATGCACCAGATGCGTGAGATACACCATCCCGTGACACGCGAAAAATACGCGACAATTTACGTGCACCCAAGACTCCAGGACCGTATGTACGTTTTCCTTAGGACCGAGACACGCGCTCCCGTAAAACCTATTTACTCCGGTTCTGCAAAGCCCTACGCCGCCCAGAGGATATAAATGACATCGACCACATTGGCAGAGCGGATGTGGTTAGAGTAAACCAACCTAAACCAGCTTTTTAAGCCGAATCCATTCGCCCGTGTTGTGTCCACAACCGGTAACAGAACACGTAATAGTGGCGTTGCATTTATTTATGCGATAGTAAACACAAAACCCGGCTGTAGCCGGCGACTAAGCGGCAAACAAGCAAGTGAGTTGACAAAAAGTAATAAACTACTTGTGCCGTCACGCGCAGCAGAGGAAGACCAATCAATACACAGCAAAATCGATAAGTCAATACTGCTGGCGCTAAGGCATGGTTAAAGATCGAGGCAAATTGGGAGTATGTCCATTCATGAAAGGAATATTGATCGGTTGTCCGCTTAGTGTGAATGACCCTAACCAGACACAACAGCCCGTTTTTACCTCACAAATTATTCGGGATCAGCACCAACGTGCATGGTGTTCTATACACCGACCATGCCCACGCCGGTGTCCCTGATGGCTGGCGGTCCTGACATGTCCATCGACTCAGAGGCCCCTCCCGGGGTTTTGGCCACAGCAGACTGATCTAGGTACCCGTGAGGTTTTCGGGTTCTCTTTTTCATTCCGTACCAATGAAAACACCTACTAGCGTTTAAAGTAAAGCAGATGAGCCCTGGCTGGTTTTCAATTTCGTTACCATTTTTTCCCCTCACACGAATGTTATTCGCGCACTGAAACCATCCATCATTTTTTTGTTGCTACACAACATTAATCCAAAGCCCTTCTCACCCGTCCCCTCACCACACTATCACTAAAAGCTTCCAGGTCTGGAGAGGGCTCGCACCACCGTCAAAGTAACCGTTCGCTAAAGAGACGAGCCCGGCTGTCCCCTGGTAAGCTGTCGCATTCCTGGTCCAAATCGTTCACAATAGGTACCCAAGCACCAAACAACTTAACAACAGGGAAGATTGGCAATGTCTCCCCTCAATTCCGCTAGAGGGATACTAGACCAATCCGTGGCGCGAACGGAGAAGCAATCCCACAAGGTCATAGCTGTGGGCAACGGAAAATCTCATCTACCGCACTGAACCTCTGGTTTGTTAGCGGCCTACAGTGGCTCTCCTTTTGTCACCTTTCTCGTGCAAGCGGCCACACCTTGCCGTACGTGAAGACGCGTCCTCTCCTACACATACTCGTTTCTCGAGGCAGCCATGTTAGAGCAGCAAATATCAGCAACAATTTTTACGCCGACCTGGTCATCTAACAACCGAATATATAGTGTCTTCTTTTGGGGGTCCATACTGACAAAGCTTTTTGTACAGCAAATAAAATATCCTCCATCCTTCGTTTAGTAAAAGCTTATTTCCCCATTTTTGAGTAATCTCAAACGTCCATTTACTTCCAAGCCGTAATTCGCCCAGATGGATGGACATCCTCAGGAGGAAAAACCACCGGAGGTCTAGAAGTCATAAAGCGGAGATTTGGGCCCAGGAACAGTTTCACATTTTCGGAGAACTGGCGAGATTCACTTATTTTAATTCCATAATCCTGTATGACTTTCCCTGTTCTCTCGTAGACCCTTTAACTCAAGCCCTTTCATAAGTAGTTTTCTAGGGAGGGCCTCTACAATGATCGAGCTTTCTTCTCCCATTTGTCGCGCGTTTTGTGCAAGCGGAAGCCACCAGCTTTGCTTTCGAAGAACTTCCTCGGCACCAGCCAGCCTGCTTTGGTGAATTTAGGCCTATTGAGAATGCACACTGTGTGCACCCCGCGGTTTTTCCACGTTTACTTCCCCGGCAAGTGCGGTAGCAAACGGGAGGGAGGGAACTAGCCTCCATTGAGCTGAAGGAGATCTTAACGCACTCCAGGTTAGATCGGGCGCAGCATGGATTCCTGAAAAAGAGATCTTGTCTGACCAATCTCCTGTGCTTCTTAGATGAAGCAACTCGATGACTGGACGAAAGTAGGCAAGTTGAGGTAGGCTACCTCGGCTTTAACAAGGCGTTCGAATCCGTTAATCACCGTCTTTTGTTGTGCAAGATGGAGACGTTCGGCAAAGGTATCCGTCTTAGGCCCGGTCCTATTCTTGTTGTTTATTGATGACCTGGCATCCGCTTTTCAATCGCCCAGCCTTATTTTTGCGGATGATGTGAAGATTGTTGGATCTGAGGGTAGGGCGGATTTGGGCAGGGAAATAGGTACCGTTCTGAACTGGGCATAAAAATGAGACTTACCTCTAAACGCTCAAAAAAGCCATTTGTTGTCAAGGGCAACAGAGAGCCTAACTGTCGCTCATGATCAAGGGATGTTCACCATAGAGGCAGTCACTAAGGTTAAAGACCTTGGGGTCATCATGAAAAGTGACTTCGAATGGTCGGAGTAGTGCAAGGCTGCTGCGCATAAGGCTGGTGGGGAGCTCTTAAGGCTGCGATCCGGTTTGTCTTGCCGGAAGCCGGGGGTACTCGTACTTATTTACATGGCTATAGTACGACCTCATTTAGAAGGTAGTGCGCAGGCTTGGTCACCCTTCTACAAAAAGAACGCCGCCTGCCCAGAGAAAGTCCAACTTCTCGCCACCCGAATGGTTGGAGGGCAGAGGGGTGAGACTTACGAGCAGAGACTTTGTGCCATGAATCTCTTCTCGCTGGAAAGGAGGAGAAGTCGAGGGGATCCCATAGAAACGTTTAAGGTAATGAAGGGCTTTTCTGGCCTTAGACCTGGCAGTCTATTCTAAGTGGCCGTAGATTCCAGTACAAGGGGACATGAAAAGAAGATGATAAAAGTCCGAGCTAGGTTGATGGCTAGATTGCGGCCCTTCAGCAACAGGGTTGTGAACAGTTGGAACGGTCTGCCTGGTGAAATGGTAGATCTGCGGACCGTCCAATCCTTCAAAGGTGCCCTAGACCGCAAGTGGTACGATATCTATCCTTGTAGTGAGCCTTGAGCACATCAACTATATGGATGACGGGTAGCACTGTGGTCCTTCTGGAGTATGCCTTAATAGACTTTTTCGCTCATTGCATACAGTCTCAGTGAACGCTCACGATGCATAATGTCTCTCGCAGTTGATGTGTGATGAGGTTTTCCGTTTCCCCCTCATTTTTAACGGGGATTCAACGAAATACACTCGGCAGTGGTGGGTGCATAACTGGTGTGCATACCATCGAAGGAATTCTGGACGCTGGATCGACCGTGGCCATTACCTGTCCTGTGCAAACTGGAATGAACTGAACTGAACAGGCGCTCAAAAATTTTCTGCCAGTGTCGATATCTCAAATGGCTGGCACCCACTCCTGTCTTGAGAACTCAGCACTATGGGTTAGTGAAGGACACCAATGACCCTACCCTGTGGATCCCCGGCTGGCTTTAGAGACTCGAAGTCACGTGGGAACTGAGCTGGTTTGAATTGAATTCCATGGATATTGCGCATACGTGGACACCACTAGCAGAAATAAACCTCAGCGAACCGGAAAATAGTAATTGCATAAGAAAGCATAAAAAGGACACAGTAAGGGATGATAATGGTGATCTATGCACCGTGCATCTTACTGTACAGGTCCTCTGGATCGAACTGAACTGTGAAGGCTGTTTTTTTGTGGCGCTGTTACAAAAAGCGCTTTAAGATATCGCCTGTACTGTTTGAGACAGCTAACATCTGGGAGCGCATATAATTACGTTTATAATATGAAATTCATGCAATTAGTCGATAACAACTTCATAAACTGAAACGTTATCGAACCAAGTAATTATTTGGGGCGAAATCTGTGCCGCATTAGTGAACTGTTGATGCGATAATTATCACATTTACAAAGAAAAAAGAAATTGGATTCCTTGATGGAGGAGTACATTACCCAGATTAATGAATACGAAGCTTTTAGAACAAATTGAGTCTGTCATAAACGGTAAGAAAAGTGGTTGATTGAACAAGTTGTTTATAAACAATTATTAATACTTACCTATGTGGTAAAACCGCTAAGAAGTCGATCGGTTTTCGGGCCTTATCCGATCAGTTTAGGAACATTTTAAAACCGATTCTACGGAAAGCGGGATTTTCTGTTATTGTTTCACACTGTCATTACTTTATTATCATTATTTATTTATTTGTTATTTTCTGCCACTTCCCTCAAATCTCGCCTCTTCACTTACTTCCTCATTTTTTATCACGACGAAATCATTTCAGCAACCCACTGTAGCACACAGACCGTTCGTAACATCGGTTTTCGAATGGTTTGCGATCGGTTTGCTTAGTAACCATTTTACACGGATCAAAAATGAATTGTCACGAAGGGAATCGATGACTGGAGTAATGTGCAATATTGAGTTGAGGTTTTATTTCGATAACCAGCGAAACGCTTTGAAATACCTCGATTAAGATCGTTCTATTTCGTGCCTTCAGAATGGATAAAATAAGGAAAATTGTTTTGAAAATCATAATTTGGGAGACAAAAATAAGCGTCGTGAAGCGTAACTTGGTAATAGTGACAGAAGTTAACGAAGCATATCACATATTCCAAACGATTGACACAAACCGCTCGGAAACCTTCCTGAAATTGCCCAGAAACCGGTCAGAAACCACTAAGAAACCACTAGAAAACCGATCGGCGTAAAAGTAAGACGGCTTGAAAACCGGCTTAAAACCCAACGATTTTGGAGCGGTCTTGCTGCAAGGGGTTCTTTCCTCCACTTCTTATGGCGCGTAAAGGAAACCACTTATAAAACGGAATAGGAAGAAAAGTATTGAAATGAGAAAAGAAAACTGTGCAAAATATGTACAGGATCGCCGTATTCTCTTTATTCGTTTTCAACCTTTGGATGAAGAGACGGAAGTAAAAATGTGGAATAAATTTTCGTGTACTTACAAAAACAAATAAGTTATCTACTACAACCAAACCGACCGAAAAAGAAATACGGTCAACAAATTTAGGCAAATACGTCTGATGTCTGGGGTGAACTTGTTTTACTGGAAAGGATTGCATATGGACTGATACGTCCTAGATATGATATTACTTGAAGTAGAAGCATGGAGGAACATCTATGCTGAGAATGAACCAAATAAGTAGGGGCAGCTTTCTTGTATTTTATACCATGACTGGAATACCAATAAAGTGAAGAATTATGGCGTTAATAATACACAAAAAAGAAAACTCACCTCATTTCTTCCGGCGCCTCCTTGATGTTTGTCATTGGCAAATGACAGCTGAATGAGCTTGCTAATGTCATTGACCGGTAAATCCCTTAGGAATAAATCTGCATACACAGGGTCTATGGTGAGATGTTTATCTGCAGATGACACCTCAGGTTTGATGAAGCTAATAATTGTGCACTTGTGCACCAGGTTTTTTCATATGAGATTGTTTCTTCCATCGTCACTACACTTGTACAGCAGACAATCGTGTTGTAGCATAATATCACGCACCCACTGCGTTCACACAACCCGTTGCGACACTGCACGCTGTTGCTGAAGGCAAAGAAGTCGCCAACTGTCCCGCGGATGAACTTGATTCTTTGAATGTTTTGAATCCATCTGCACATCACCTCGATTGGTATTTAGCAGATCCAAAAACAAAAGTAAAGTACTTTTAAGGACCATCGACTATCATACAGTAACGTCATTCTGTTACGCGTTCAACATATTCCCACTTACAATAAAGACTAACAATTGTATACATCAACGGTTATCGCACAAGCGCATAAATTTCTGAAAGCAATTCTCCATAAACTTCCGGCTTTTATTTCATAAAGCTCCAGTATAATTTATTTGAGAACAACGTTAGCGAAGTCAGTGTGGTAGCTCAAATAGCCACCCAAATCACATAACAAAAAGCCAAAGGACTGATGTGACGGCATTCCAGCGATGCTTGCTATATGGCCGACATTGACCGATCCAAACAGAAACTCCACAAAAAGTAACGCAATTTATGATCATTTTAGCAAAACATTGCTATATTTTTGTAGTGGTTTTGTAATTCCCGTTTCAAAAATACGAAACTCCACTTGGTAAAACGGCTACTAATTGAGCCAACCGAAAACCGGCCGAAAACCGGTGTTACAGATGGGCTAGGGGCTACTAGGGTACCCATATAGTAAAACCATTCAGAAACCAGCGGGTTTTTGACTGGTTTGCGCTTTCAGTCTGATCTGTGTTTGAGCAGTTTGTAACATTACAGCGATTGGCTTTCGGTGGGTTTCGGGGCGATTCCCCATCGGTTCAAACTTATGGTATACTATCAGTTTAGATATCTCAATGAATATACTAATAGAATACTGTTAGTATATATACAGAAATATATCTTCTAGAATCAAACCCAAGGTTTGCCTATTTCGGATAGGTTTGGAGTAGTGTTGAGTTAGTCCAAAAACATAAGGCATCTAACTGAAGAACTTTAGGAAGCCCTACCAAGCCCCCACTGGGATGGAGCTGAAAGCACCTCATGCTTGAGAAACCCACAGAATCAATTTTTTCTTCCTGAAATTCACTCGCAAGTAGTTTTTTTGTTCAGTGAAACGATATTATAATCCCCATTTGTTACAAATCGACCAGTAAATTGCATATATTTAAAAAATAGTGTTACCTCAACGGAAAGAAGTATTATCTAAAGTAGTAATGCGCATGTGTAAAAAACTGAGGATTTTTCGATTTTCTTTATTCTAGGCTTCCATTCTGTGTTCCAGATGTTTCTTCAAACTGTGATCTGTCAGGACAAAGCTCAAGCATTTTATTGAGTCATACAGTTAGAGTGAACATTTGCACTGTTTAAGGATAGGTCACAATGGAATGGCATAAAAATGACGAAATTAGGAGCCGTGTAATGGTATTATAATCCCAAGTATAGCGTGAATAAGTATATATAATCATATATTTATGTCTGAAAAATATAATCACTCGTATCTGAGTTGAAGTTAGGCGGAAATAACATTAACGCAAAAAATATCTTAACGAGCCGAACAATAAGGCAATAGGCAAACGTTACTCGCCCACATATTGTTTTGACTCATCGCTATCTCAAACAGTGGTAAACCAGCTCTTGCCTGTGTATTTTGTACGTGGATTCTTCCAAAAAGAACCAACACTATTACCAACTCCCGGTAGTCAAATGAAAACGAAGTTGATCAACGAACCTATAACCGCTGAGATTATTTCATAATGACAAACTGGTTGCCATTGAGAACTTCCAAGTCAACGAAAATTCACTACAATATGTTCGCGGGTGAATGAGGTCAACATGTTCCTCACAGTCTCGTCCAAATTCCCGCAGTCGTAAATACTGACAGTTGCAACCTGAAGACTGTTCATCTCAATTTAAAATCGTACCACGCTCGCCGCCGACACTTCTGCCGCTTGCTCACTTTGCCAGTTACGATTTAAATATTACCTAGGCGACTAAAAACAGTACATCGCAAAAAGTAGCGGGAGCAATGAAAGAATGAAATTCACCATGTTATAATAGTCTCCCGGGTTAAAAGTCTTTCATATATTTCTACAACAGTGTACGAAATGAAAATCTTTCTCTGCAACAAATGTTTGCGTATTAGAAATCAGCCGTCTACACAGCGTGAGAAAATGCATAAAATTAGATAATACGCTACATTTTTGCCAGAGGTTCATATAACAAGGATATTTACTACTGGACCACAATCTTTTGCAACAGACAGCGGTTTAAAACTATGATAAGAACCCAGCCAATATGGCAGATCACGGGCTTAACTGGCCCTTGACTTGATCTCCAAACTTTTCGCGAGCTATGATGCCTAAGAGTGTTTAACAAATACATTGCTATTTAAAGTGATATTTTGTGAAATTTACTGTTTCATAAAGTCGTCTCAAGTTTCCGTTTGGAGGCACCTAACAGGGTTGGGATTTGTGCTGCTTGGATCACACGTGTGTCACATATGCGGTATACAGAATAGGCTCTGTTAATTTGTGCCCTAGTAGAACACAGCATTTTTTTAACATTGGTTTTTGAAAGTTTTGTTTAGAAGCCATTTTCCACAGGTCAAAAGTGAATTATTACAAAGGAAGTCGACCACAAAACCACTGAAAGCTTTCCAGGGAATATTTTATTTCAGAAAACTAACCTAGACGCAATAAAATTCTCTTAATTACTCGTGAAAAAGCCCCCTCAAAATCTCTAAAATATCGATCGGTTCTCTTCTAGTTATTAAGTACTCCGTGTCATTGCCTTGATCGGTTTAAGAGTGGTCACTCTGTGGCTTATGGGTGGTTTCTCTGAAGTATTAGGAAGGCTTCTGAGCAGTTTATACCAATTTCGTGGTAGACATGACATGAGTCATGAAACAGAAAAATCTGTACTTTGGTGATAAAAGACATTTTAGTGTATTCAAATCAATGTGTTGATGCGAAATGCTCAATAAACGGTGTACAGTAATCCGGTTGTGTGTTTCTTTCCTGATAACTCGCTTTCGACCGGTAAAAAATGGCTACTGAAAAACCGGTCTGAAGCCGTCCGGAAACCGGTGTTACAAACGAATCGTGTGCTACTAGGTATTCATTTTAACTCTTGAAAAGCACATTTCTTACAGTGCTGTAGACAAATTTGAAAACCTAGAGTGAACAACTGTATAATATATATATAATGTCTTACCCATAAGTAATGATACAGGGAATCATTATAGTCGAAGGAAAAATCAGTCATACTTGCCTTAAGCGAAAAAATGCTTGAGCATGCTGCTTGGCTAATTGGTGAAGAAAAATTACATGCAAACTTAGTTTGAAATGGGAGAGCAAGAAATACGAGAGCAGCTTGCAAACGTTAGTGACGAAAAAGTTTTTTGCAAAGTTTCCAATTTCAGTCATGTCATTTTTTATTTATGTTTGTGCAGGTTCATCGTAAGAATAAATAAAAATCCACATTTCCATTTTTAATTTCTTTTACCGATACTTGGCTAGTTTACTTACAGAGGAGTGAAGTGCAGGGTGAGCAAAGAAATAGTAGCCCGACGTTAAAAGATTCAAAAACCATCTTAAAGTTTGCCGTTAGCTTAAGTGCTTGTTTAGGGCCGTTGGGGATAAAAAACTGTCAGCAAATGATTGCTGAAGGGTTTTCAGAAGCCTGGAAAGGGTTTACGAGTAGTTCTGGAATGGCACCACTTGAAGAAGTTTTAGGCTTGGGAGCCAGAGGCCAGTTTTTGGATATAGCCGTCAAGCAGTGGCTCATACGTATTTGCTTTGAATTTCAATTACGTATACTGCAATATCAAACCTCAGAAGTTTGGTTACAAGCACTTATCAGTTTACTTTCAAAAACAACAGGATTCGTAACATTTATCAAAGACCACTTATCATTACCTTCATGCATCCCAGTCCAAAAATTCTCGAAAGGTATACTGTTTGACAAATACGTTATAAAAAGTACTCGGCCAGCGACCTGAAAATGTCTTCTTTCGGGCATAGAAGCGGATTACCACCAAAATCGCCCAATGAAAAAATGAGGCCGAAATTGGCAGACAGATGCGACAGGGCATTATATATATCGTGACGTAAAAATGGTAACAATTCGAGCAGTACACGGAAGATAAACCAATGCAATCTCAAAGCAAGAACAAACCGAGCGTGCGCAGTCTGTGAAAACCAAAAGTATGGCAAAAGCGGAGTTCACGAAAACCTTGTAAAGAAGTTGAGCATCAGGCCGTAAGGCTGTTCCGCCTCTTCATTTTGCAGCTCGTTTCACGGATTAATAAACATATTCAAACAGACTGCTGATTGTTGAGTATGAGGAAGTGACCTCGTAAAGGCTTAAGATTGCAGAAATCGAACTCTGTTCTTGGCGCAGAGCCGACATCTCTATGGACAGTACGCCCGGTGAAATCCAGCTGACGCTTTTTGACATGCAACTGGAAACAACCTGAACACCGGAGGACAATTTTCATAGCTAATCACATACAGTCCGACAACAAGACGGACTATATTTCTGTAAACCCTTTCCAATTTATCCACTTCAGCCTTCCACAGTATTTCAGTCGAAATATTACGTAAGAGATGCACAATACTTTAAAAGTGTCTAGTGAGTTTTTTCCAAAAGATCTGGAACCACTAAAGGCGGATGCAAGGACGTCGTGAGCACTGCCTCTAATTTTGTTGATGAAGCAACAGCCTCACCAAGGTCGATTTCATATATAGACAATCAAGTAGAGGGGGTACGGTACACATGTTATCCCACTTCACTGGTTACCATACGCAAACGTGCGCACAATTTTCGGCTTTAACGGGCAAGAGTCATTTCTCACACCAAAGTTCTAGGGGGCATAATATCCTGCTGAATTATGTAATTGCATATGTTTGACCTGATTATACATGTTGTTTTTTCTCTTTCATAGATTAGACACAGTGGCTGAAAAATTAACAGGAGGCCTTTTCTGTAAACAGGGGAGGACAGTGGATCTAAAACCGACTCTTTTCTCACAACAATAGAAGCAAAGTTTAATTCCATTATAAACTGTTTGACACATATGGAAATGATCCTCCCCTTTAGGAAGTTCTTGACCCAGGGAACGGACCATTCGAAAATAACAAAGGCCTCGAGTTTTATATCAGATGGTCATGAGGCTCTTTATCGAAGGGTTCGGCGAAGTCCGTAATGATCAAGCCCGCAGCATGTTCCATGGCATTGGCGCTCCCTTCATATTCAAGCACTAGTATCAAGTTTGAAACTGGATCTGAATGTCCAAAGTCTCTGTTGTTGCATCTTTATACAGTTACTTCTGCCGATATAGTCCCGGAGTCGAGTGACCAGTAGGCGTTCCATTACCGTCCATAAAACGGATGTAAGATCAGTAGGTCGCCAGCTGACAACCTAAACCTTCCCATCAGCTTTGCTATGTTGAAGAACTGCTGCTTTCTTCCGATTCTGGGACAGCCTTCCAGATGAAACCAACTCTTTGTGACTGGCCGAGCTGATATATTAGCAAGCTCGTTTACCGAAGACTGAAGCACCTCGTCTGGCTCTGGAGACTGATTAATTTTCGTGGTACACCTAACTGAATTTGCCCCACCCTCTACAGTCCCATAGAGCTACATAGCCGATGCATCTGTCACACCTGTGGGGAATAACAGTACAGCAAATCGGTTGAATAAATGGACAGGTAGCACCTTATTATTATTTTAGCCTCCGGATCATCTGCTGCTACCGGGACCTGTCATTCCGGTGGGGAATAAAGTCTCATTGAATATGCGTCGTATGATTCGTCTAATGTCAGTGCAAGGATTTTGAATGGCACGGTGGAGGTAATATTTCTCTTCAGTTCGGTTTTTTGGCTTTCAGATTAAATCTCGACGTTCTGGAACACGTCTCAAGTGCGAATCAAACAAAACAAAGCTTTTTACTGGGGTCGCTGACGGTAGGATGAAGCGAAGTTTACTACACCTGAAGAATTAAGTCATGATCTACTTCAAAAGTTTATCTATGTCAGTTGGGCTTAAGGAATAGCTCGATGCTGAGAATGGAGCTTCCTGGACATGCCTAATTATAGAATCCGCCCTGTAGTCTGGGTAAAACTGCCTTTTCTAGCTCCCAGTGGGTAGCCAACATTGCGTGATCGCTTCTGAGAAGTGGCGGTGGGTAATGAATATCCCCATAGGTGAAAATCTGTGGGAAATCACTAGTTTAGAGGGTCGGATGTCACGAGTTGTTTTGGGCATCCCAACATGCTGGTACCGGGCCACCTTCTGGGAAGTTGAGATGGGCTCACATTAAAACCGATCTTCACACGACTTGCGTCGGTTTTGTACCCAGTTGGCGTTCGGCTAGTTGAAGCCAACCCGGGATTAGAAAATAACCTTCACCAGACCACCTTCATGTGCTATCTCGAATCAATGGGGTTCATTGCTGTGATAAAGGACATTAATCGATGGAAATCCATTATCAGTTCGTGTAGAGTAACACCAAGGAGATTCGCCGAATTATTCTGGGTCTACATTACGGTCGAACTGCAGCAAGAGATATTTACCGGATAAACCTCTACACACATTCTTCTCTTGCTTGACTTCTATTAACGTGGAAGGGGGTGCTACCTGGAGGGACAGACTTGGAGTCTTGCACGTAATGGACGATCCATGCCGTCATCAGTACAGTCGGTGTTGGAGAATGAAACTGCATGCTTAAATAGAATGGACATTCCGTAAGAGTTTGTAACTTCACACAATCTCAAACCAGGATAAGCAAAGAAAAATGAATAGAACTTTTGTTCTAACCCTTCCCAATAGCTCAATTAAGAAGACATCTCTAACTTCGAATCACCTCGTTTCAGTGACGGTAGAAGGACACTTTATGCAGGGTACACAATTCATTATTACCAGTCGTCTCACTACCAACAAGTTGGTCCAAACTATCATCGGGTAGCATTTTTTTCTGATTGCTGATACGGTCAGCCTCCTCTAGACGAGAAACTTTTTATTTTATCGATCCATTTTCCTGTCGTTCGAAAGTCCTTCCGTTCAAACCCTGACCTGGGTTTTAGGCAGACGATGATGGACTGAATGCTAACGAAAATTATCTAATTATCCATCACGAGTCAGCCTCTGCCGTAGCATCCTTATGGATAGAAAATCTTATACTTGTGAAGGTATGGTCTGAAGTAGCTTATGATAACCGGATTGGTCTCGTTGGCAGCCAGTGCATCAGCAGCCGCCCAGCACTGAGCCCAAGGTTTGGGACAACGAAATCACGAGCAACAGGTAGCCGATCGATGACTTGGATCAATAAAATGGGAGATGAACCCTTTCAGTAGTGTCGAAGCTCCAAGGCTCGGTTGCCCACACCAGATGGACTAATACGTTGTGTACTACATCTGGAAACACGAGCCAAAGTCCTATTTATTCGTTATTTTGCGCTAATAAAACGAGATGATTCGAAGGCAGAAAAGCCTTCAAACTAGAGTTGGTGTGATAAAACAAAATAATACCTCTGTTTTCACACACTGAACAAAACAAAGGCATAGATAAGCAGATACCTTTCAGGGCTGAAAGAAAAGCTGGGGAAGTCTCTGCGATTTGCTTTGAATCCTAAAACAAATAGACCTGGAAGATTTTATGGATTACCAAAAATCCACATGTTCGGAACACCTACCCGACCAATCGTGGATTATTCCTTGTGCGACCTATATGTTAGCCAAATACATCAGTACTCCACTAAAGCGGTACCATAAATGGTGGTAAGTCACATAAATGACGCCTTCCATTTCTCCCGCATTTTGAAGACTGTTGTATTAGGAAAAAGCGAAACAGCGGTGAGCTTTGATGTGAAATCTCTTTACACAAGCGTACCCAATAAAGACTGTTTGGAATTTTTACTCTCCATTTTGATCAGTGACACCACCTTAGAACACAGATGTCCATTGGATCCAACTGATATTATCACTGGCGTTGAACTATGCCTCACTTCCACCTTATTCACATTCAGCCAATCATTGTACAAGCAGACTGACGGCGTAGCCATGGGTTCTCCTGTATCACCCATTGTAGCTAATCTGTTCTTACATTCAATCGAACCTAAAGCATTGGCAGCGTTTCACAATCCACCATGAATCTATGTCAGATATGTAGACGATCCGTTTGCAGCTCTGAAATCAGAAAATATGCATGACTTTCTACAATGTCCCAATAATCAGTCTAACTCAATTAAATTCACAATGGAGACTGAGGGCACTGACAGAGTCATCAGTTTTCTTGACTGTCGACTACAAGTAAACAACTCCCGTAGGTTTACGGTGAGCAATCACAGGAAACCTACACATTCCGACAGATATCTGGACTTAAACTCAGCCCATCCACAATGCATAAAACGAGCACTCGTATCGTCGCTAACCAACAGAGTCGACAAATTGTGCAACGGTGATATCGCTCATAAACAGGAAAAGCAAGGCTTACACACAGTCCTTCAAAACAACTGCTACCCACAAGGACTAGTAACGGATGTGTTAAGAAACAAGTCGGCAACACACGACAAGAAGGACGTAGGATAGCTAACCTCCGTTGGTATCCCGTTCAGATCTGGCACATCGGAGGCAATCAGGAAAGTATTTGGTGCGTATGGTGTTCGCATTTTCTTCCGAATAGATAACACGTTGCAACGTCATCTCACAAGAACCAATAACTCTCAACACATACACGAACAGAACAATTGTGTTCACATTATCAACTGCAAAGACTGCCCCGCTCAGTACATTGGACAAACATGCAGACAGGTGAAAACCGGAATCGCAGAACACAAAAGTAAAGAAAAATGCAGACCGGAGGACCAAGTGGCTTTAATAAGGTTAGAAAGCGACTCTACAATGGCACTTCAGGCCATATCCGAAAACCACACCATCGACTACGAAAACACCAGAATCCTCTAGTGTAAGTTTTGTGCGTAAACAGAAAGTCTCTACGCGGAGGCTCTGGCAATTGACGCCTACCAATCGTGTCTCAACCTCAGCGATGGGGCAGAGATTTCAAGCATATGGATGGCACTTACGACTCGGAAGGACAAACACCAAAACGGGTCATAACACCTTGTTGACCTCAAATGATCCCACTATTACGGACACGTAGTATGGACGGAGACTCAACCCCCACCCTTACATTAAACCAACATCACAAATACACAGACCAACACACGAACATACTGACTAACACCCAATTGCACTTAGCTATCATTCCAGTTTCATTCGGTTGTAAAACCAGTCTTGAAAAAGGTTACCCGTGGTGACCGAAACGACGACAACCTACCAATGATTTCGACTAGGCTGCGTTATTAAAAGATAAAATTCTTCCATATTTGACAGCAGCGTTGCAAATTTGGTTTTTCTGAACTGCCACATCCTATTAGTTGTCGAAAGTAAAACTGAAACCCAAGAGTGTATTCTCCGGTCTTACAGTTTAGAAAAAGTAACACAAATGACAACCAAAGGTCAAACCATCAACTCCTTGAACTATTTTCTTTCGATCAAGGGCTTGGATCTCGTCACCCAAATGCGGTAACCGTATGGCGGATACAGTCAACAAAACAATAAAAAGACGTCGAAAAAACCAAAGGATTATCATTTTTTCGCTTACCAAACTGAACTAGGTATCGTAAGTCTGCTGATGAAACGTAGTGGATGGATGAACTATTCCATTTCACTCAGGGTTAGCCACCAAAGAAAAGCTGTGTCAGCCGGTTCTTCCCAAAATCGATCATCTGAATTTCCGTAATTTCATTCACCCAACTTTGGGACGAGACATTGCGAGGAATTATATGATCATAAAACTGAAGGCATGGCCGGTTTGCACAAAACGAATGGCTATGGAGTTGTCAGAAACAGATGATCTATCTATATTTCGATTAGTCTAACGTATTCCTCAATATTGGATAGATAAGCCAATAGCGTACAGGAACGAGCTGGCTGAACTTACAGCAGTATCATTAAAGTTGCTTTGTTATATCCATCGCATTTGTGATAATATTGCCAAATCGTTAGCATAAAATAACAAAAATCTCCAGGCTACTGAAAACGGAGTAAGCCAATAAACTAAGGTAACAAGTGCCGAGAATTCAGGTTAGTAACTATGTCGTAAGCGTCTGTCGGTAACTAAAGATTTCTTTTTGGTAAGGAAAGTATTATTACATGTCGAGTGAGAATATTTACTTGTGGAAGTGCATCCGACAAGGTAAATAACCCGTCTTTTTGCCTTATTTTTGGAAACGACTTATAGGTAGGCCTAAAACATCATCCTTTTAACTCAAAGACCACGTCGGAGTCAATTCTGGAGTGTTGATACGCTTAAAGTTACCCTCATGTTGTCTGTACCTTTTAACTGACCCAAGATTGATGTTGAGTGGTAGTGGCTCTATACACTGAATATGTAATTAGCACGGTAATTCACCCTGGCGGGGTGATTTTAAGCACGGCAGATTCCAGGAAACATACAGTGAATGAGAGTTCATTACTACCCACGGCAGTTTCAGTGCTGGTTACCAATGAAGTAATAATAACAGCGAGAATAGTGGTCAACAAATGGGAAAAGTTTACCTCTTTTTTGCTGTTCTGCATTTCCTGATTGCCCAAAACTGCAGACAGTTGCAAACATCACGCCTAAAATAAAAAGGTTTCATTAAAATAGTTGTAACTGAAATGAGACGTAGGACACAGGGTAGTTGGAGCCTTGACCAACAGGAGAATTCCTCTTCAAGAGTACGTAGAGAAACATAGTGTGGATGGATCGTACAAGATTATAACCATAAGGTCGTTCACATTTAAGAAAAACCTCTTTCTGAATTGCGAATAACACAAGAAAGTGGCATGACTGAGGAGAGAAGGGACCTCTGACAACAGCAACCAACATTTTTGTTAAAGGAAATAGTTGTTACTAAATCCGTCCTATCGTCTTCAATAAAACCATTTGTTGGAAATAAAAAGCTATTGGACTCATGAATAAGGTAGGGAATGGGACTGTCATCACTTACAAAGGCTTGTGACCAGTCAGTTTACAGGAAACGTTTCCGTGCCTCATACAACTACGCGATACTACTTCTGCTTTTCATATTTACTAACTTCCTACCATTAGATCCGTGCTTATATCTTCCTTTACAGCAGTACTACCCGATCTACTGCATTTCTTTATATCCATTTTTGATTACGGTGACTCGTAATGAGCCGACTAAATACATCGAAGACGAAAACATTGAGTATATATATATATATATATATATATATATATATATATATATATATATATATATATATATATATATATATATATATATATATATATATATATATAAACATAGAAGGTAGGTTAACATAACTATGTACAATCATCTCCAGTAAAAGCACTTATTTCAGGAGTCAAGTTGAAATCTTCTACTATGATATAATCAAGTTTCCACAAGAAAATATTGTGACCAATCAAAAAAAACCTCTGTTTAAAGGAAAATTGCGCAGCAGTTTTATTTCAAAGATTTGTGACAATAAATGAAAAAAATCAAGCCTTGACTTTAATTAACACATGAAAGAGTATTGTTTTCTATGAAATGGTATGTGAGTACACACAAAACAGTTTGTTTAAACTACTCCGAACCACACAGAATGACATGCACCACGTTGGGAATTTTTCTGCTACATTTACAGCTCAGGTGAAAGCGAATAAAGTCAATTTATTACAATCCAGTTCGTCCAGTTCAACGATTACTTTATCAGATTCAATGTCCACTACGACCACCACCACGCCTTACACCACAACGACCACAACAAGTGGTCGTTCCACAGTCGAAACGGATTCAGGACCAACAAGTGGTTCAGTGTAAGTTTCAAAGAATGACTATTATTCTGGTCGTAATTACGGTAGTACAAGATTTAGGTGGTAAAGTTTGATGAAATAGCATAGTTATCACTGAAATATCGTGTATTCCCACGAAAGCAACTGAAGAAACACGCTTCATACTTTCAAAAGTTCACCTGGTCGAATTATGATAATTATAGTTACTATGATATCAAGTGATTTCATAAAACATAACAAGAAGATTAGAAATGGAAGGAAGACATTCACAGGCAAATAGAATCGTCTACATAATGTTAGAAGTCCTAAGTTAGTGGACACAAAAGTTCGAGGCACAGCCGGAGTTGAATTAGGAATTAAATGAACCACGTTAATATCAAGTACTCGAGGCTTTCCAGATAATAACATAGTATTATTGTACTGCTCAGGAAAGGCTCTGCTATCCGAACCGATTCTCAACGGTTTGCTCTGCATCAAAACCACGCGATATATCTTCCCCTTCATTGACCATACATCTCACTTTACCTCGGTTCCATACGGTTTCTGAAATACCTGAATAGGAGTATCATACGTGATATTCCAAGGATTAGCCTCATTGATATATGGTTTACCCAAGCACTCGAAAGTCTAACTCATCTACATCAATTCACCACGAATAGAGAATCCAAAAGGTAAATAAACAAATAAGGGAGAGCAATCAGAACATGAGGACCCATTGCTTTTAACTGCTGTTGAATTGTCAAAGTCTTCTAACAGGTAGTAACTATATACCCATACTACATGGATCGATCATTTTCGCACTTGCCTCGCACTGATTACCTATATTGTCAACAACGCAGTGACAACTTTACACACGGAGTGCTTCTCCCGAAATGTCCACAGTTCAATTTATTTAAATAACTGAAAGGAACAGCCGATATAAGACAGGAATTCTTTGTGGGTTCTGAAAAGAAACATTATATAGCTTTTTCTGTTTATTAGCTTGGTGTTCTCCGATGAAGCAACTTCTCAAAAAAAATCAGTGTCTAGTGCCGGAAAGCAACAATGAAAATTCCTATCACTCTATTCACTGCTTTTCGTAGTACTGCCAAATATTATCGCGTTGGTGGCATTCCCGTTAAGCAAGTAGAACATAAAATTTGACCACCCAAAAGTTTACTAAGTCTGCTAGAAAATATTTGCTGAACCACAATGGGGTTTGTAGCTTCGGTAAGCTCCAGGTGGGACATATGTGGTGACTGCGTTTCCACAGACGCACTCGGTCAGCATCAATGTTCGCACCTAACAAGCTGCCAAAATCAACGGTGAGCAATAGATTTTCTTGAGTATTTTTCCTGATTTGACTATTGTTCTTTCATAGACAAAGGTCAAGTAATATCAGAGCCTACGAGAAAAAAGCTGAATATTTTAGGTTTTATATAAAGAGAATGGAAACAAAGTCTCTCAGAAAGTGTGGCACTGCTTAAGAGTTCACAAAATATCCGTTTACATTGTGCAACAACTGAAAAGTATGTAGTCAGCAAGTAAACCAGATTCATTAAAATACCCAAAAGAGAGTACTTAGAGACCAGGACAACGTAATTATCAAGAACGTTGAAGACATTTTGAATACCGAAAATATCAGACCACAAATGTCATAGTTCCTCATATAATTCCCCTTTCAGGGTTTGAAAGAATCCAGATTTGTGATATTAAGTTGCGCATTTTAGGTAAACAAAAGAGAATCTTAAACACATTTATATGTTCATGCAAAACTCTAAGGAGGAAAGTTAAAAAACTAGATCGAAAGTAGCCGAAAGGTGTTATTATTTTTGCAGACTGTAAGTTGCATGTTCACGACCCACAATGGTTCTCACTTACATGGGAGCAACCGAAGTCCATATAATGTCAGGAGACAACCAAAGTTTTTTATAAGATCGTGATTTTTTAAAAATAATATGCTCACCTCAGTGAAATTTATCATAATAAATGCGAAACATGAGTGACAGAGTTGAAAAACACGCTTGAGGTAAGTATTTAACAGTTCTAGGTGAGAAATATCATGACCCGCTGGTTAGAGTGAAAAGCCGTCAAATTCAAGTTAGCCGGCAGTTCAGAACAGAGTTCAGAAAAACTTGTCAATGAGATTTCACATCAAAAAATGGTTCGAGGTACAAAATTTGACTCCTGAGTGGCAGTCGGCAGCGAAATACGGCGAAACAGGAGCATGAGCGGAGAGTCACAGTTGTTGTTATTGTTGTTTAGTATTAAATCCTTCAGGGAAACTTACGAAAGCTACTTTAACTGAGCATCTTATGAAGGATGTTACCAGGTTCAAAGATTAAGACAACTAGGATGTTTGAAGTAACAAAATTATCGTCTCCAATTTCAAAAATCTTTTCAGGGCATTTTATTAATCACAATCAACGCATTCCAGGATAAATAACTTATCAACATCAGTACGTCTCCGAAAACAAAATCCGGAGTTTTCTTCCGGAACTAAAGAAGTCCAAACAGAATAAAGCGAGGTCTAAAAACAAAGAACCAGTATTTTCAAGATGTACGCAGGATATCTTATTGTTGCCGAAATTTTCAAACGATCAATGCACTGAATGCAGGAGTGATGACTGAATTCATTGAGCCAGTTCAAATGATTAGATTCTTAAACATGCGGCAGTGTTCATTATTAAGGAGCAATTCGAAGGACTTTAGTATCTGCAGTTGTTGACAAGTAATTTGTTTGACCGTGAGTTCTAGGTCTGCCATGCATTTAGTAGATAAACATATACAGGAAGAAAACTGGGCTCACTATGAAAGTAGCCATACTTGCTCGAGTTGTTGAATATTTCACTAATAGATTTGGAAGCTGTTCTCCTGTACTGTAAACTCAGAAAATCTGCATAAACCTCGGAACTTGGACTCCAACCACTTACTTATGGTGGCTAACATTATATCAAACATCAAGTAGTACTTGTTTTGGACTAGCCACTTTGACTGCCTTATGCAAATAACACCTTTTTCAGCTTCAACGGTCCTCTGGTCACTGAAACTAAATGCCTGAAAACCTTTGAGATTGATTTCTTCTAGTAGGTAAAAAATCAGTGAGCCTACGTTTTCGAATTATTCCTTACGAAGAAGCCAGGTTCAGAAATTTATAAAGCACGATTTTGGTTGACATGCCGCCTCTGTACGGTGAATCGTAGATATTTCGAGACAAGCAATTTGATTTCGCACGAAGTCGTCAAAATAAATTCAGCGATATCTTATAAAATAAATTGGATGGACTTGAATGGTACTTTGTATCTGGACTGAACGAGATTCAGAGTGCATCGAATAACCGTGCTCCTTGTTATTTCTAAACAAAAAAAATTTAGCATCAATAACACGGCATTGCCCAAGGAAACATTATAAGTAGCCTACCATTTTGTTACCAAGAGCAACCTTTCTCAAGGCAGTTCTGATTGTAGAAATGGATTGAGAAACTTTTAAGGCGGTAACCGAAAGGTCGAATAATCATATTTTTTCCGGACAAAACCGTATAATTGACAATAAGTTTTCTTGAACTTCACAATGTACGTTATGTTTGGTATCCAATTTAAGTAATGGATTCATGCGTATCACGCTCTATTCACGTTCATACGAAAATGATAATCTCGTCTTGTCCAGATTTGTCCCCCGTTTTAGACCTCGTACGACTTCATTTCTAACAAGGCATATGGCATCGAGATTAAATATCCAGAGGCCCTCATCTAGGCGTACATTTCATGGGGTTTCAAAACATTTGGATCCAGCTGGTGACAGCATTTCTATGGATGTTCCAGCACAAGCGACAAAGGTTGTTGTGCCAATTAGTAATCAACAGAAGTCCGTGAAACCGACAGCTCCTTCAAAGAAACTGGGAAAAACAAATGAGGAATGCCCTGAGAAACCAGTGCAAGCAGAAACGTTGGTGAACCGAGGTCAATCTGTACAGAGCAAAACATCACGAGATGAGAAGACTTACTACGTTCACAAAGAAACTTGTTCGGAATCGTCCTACACAGGCCAAATCGGCTATGAACAAACTGAAAAACAAGCCTCTGAGCAGCGAATTGACAAGAAACAAGGATATTTGCAGACAGCATTTAAAAGCGCAGCCTCTTCTGTGTTACCACGCATTGTGGTCTGCGTGCGCAAACGTCCAAAAAACAGAGCAGGTAATTCTTTGAGTTGGACAGCGGAACCTGAAATACCTGGTTTACACAGTCTGCACTTATGACAAGTCGGTGTGCTTCAGGGCAAACAAATCGGCTCATCTTTTGTTGAGCAAATAACTGTTATTGGTCTGGTCTACTTTATCGAATTATTTACTCATTTCCTTCGGAACAAATTAGAAAACATATTATTTGCCCTAATAAACATTTCGAGTTTATTTATCACGACTCCGCTAGTAAACATTTAATTCTGATGGTATTTTAATAAACATGGGACTCATTGTAGGCCTGACAGTCTGCAATATGAAGTTGTTTCTTAATGCTAAAATAAAAGAAATCGTTATGCAGAGTTTCATCAATATAGCGATATATGCTTAGTAAAACCGGGACAGTAACAAAGCGATAGTATGTGATAGAAAGTTAGCTGTACACAAACACTGACCAGTAACATGCTTCACACGGAAAAGGTTCTTATTAAAAATGCTGCACTGATAGTGATTTATACTTACGGCTTACAGTGGGTAATTTATCTTGCCTTGAGGATTCGGAATTCATTCGGCGTATGAACAGTTGGAACCATAAACCTCATTTTTCTACGATCTGTTCTTCTGAAATAGCAAGATACTCTGTCCTGCTCACTCAGTCTTCAAATACAGTTAAGAAAAGCTTAATAAAAGACAAATAATCTCTGTTCCTATTAACCATCTTGCGTAATTATGGATTTTTCTTTTGTTTTTCGTGAGAATGATCAGATTGAGAGTAAATGTTTCTTCATCTTGTTTCTTCTCTCATGCACTTCCGGTGCATAAAAGAAATTCAACGGAACGACTTGGATATTTTGGCTATACCCAATTCTGATCATGTAGTGATCTGCGAGCCTCGACAACGTTTCGATTTGACGGAGTATGTGGAAAGTACCGCATTCCGTTTTGATCACTGTTTTGACGAAAATGCAACCACAGCTGAGGTGAGTTGGACAATAGTTGTTCAAAACAACAAAAATAGTGTGGAAATGTTCTTCTCGATTGCATGCCAGGTGTATATGGGATATTGTGGTCTAGTTCTTAGTTGGTTTGCTGCAACGGTGTTCTTCTCGATTGCTCAAGTTAGGTATTTTGCTTAACAGATCGATGCATGCTCAGTCTAACTGATACAAAGAAAGATGTGCTTGAGATCAAACGAGATTTTGATGCTATTCATTGTATCATTACATCAGTTGGTTTTCATGAGAAACTGAATTTCAATAGGTTACACATGTAATGTTTAATTCCCATCCTGAGGAACTGCCCGATCAAAGAGCTCGCAAAAATCAAATAACTCGTCTATCTTCTGGTAGCAAGCGGCATCAATAGTTTAAGCCGCTCAATAAGCAGAGGTACTGTGTGATATCCAGCCTATCTGAGTTGCTGTAGATAACCAGATGTAAGTAATTTTTCACAAGGCTTACTGAAAATTTCGTTGATGTAACTGATCTAGCAACCGCACAGTTTTTCGGCGAGACTTTAGAGTAAAACTTGATTTGCATTCTATCAACAAACTGTATCAACTTCATTTTCTGGATCAAATACGCTTGCGGCAGTTTCAATGAAATAGGCGTAATGTCCTGCTCATTGAAGATGAAGCATTTTTGGAGAAGCATTGTGAATATAGAACACTGGCAATAACCTGACAAACTAAAAAATCAACGTCAGAGTTTATGTTCACCAGTTATTCACACTCACATGATGGTTTAAAGACCCATTAAACACACAACACAACCATAGCCACAGGTGCTTTTTATTGAAAGATTATGCTCCATATGGGTGTGGACTTTGCGTTATTTTCCAAAAAATAGATTTTTCAAGCTTATTACTAAGGCGTAGTATTATCCCAGTGCTTCATATTAGGTTCGTGTGAACCTGAATCGAGCTTGAGCTTTCAAATTCCTTCCCTGTGTGCACTCGTGTACATGCATGCAGGTCTATGAGTACACAGCAGCACCAATGGTAAACTGCATTTTTCAAGGTTACATGGCTACTTGTTTCGCCTATGGCCAAACTGGATCGGGTAAAACGTTCACCATGGCGGGTCCAAAAGGCGAAACGACGAACTCTCCATTGATCGAAAATGGTATATACGGAATGGTTGGTAAGTTAGAAAACAACTGTGTAATATTTCATTCCCTAACAATCAAGAATATAGTACTAAAATAGATGAAATGAGCTGTTCTTATGCTTAATCTCCCGATGAATACTGCAGATTGTAAAACGAACTACTAAATATAGTTATTGGTTATGGAGACGCGCTTTGATTCTGGGATTTAAATACCTGAGTAAGCAATGAATGTTTTGCTTATGTTGGTTTATTTTTGGCCAAAACGTGTAAGTCTGTGATGATAAACGAGCTTCTAGCACTGATAGGTTTGAAACAGTTCTTACCAGATTCTAAAGCATGTTTAGGAATATTATTCACCTAGTTAACTGGAAAATAAAAGAGAAAGCGGCTGAAAGTAATGTTATCGTGCTGCTCCCTAAGGTTTCACTCATTATTAATCAGATCGTATTCGAAATGTTTTATTGTATGGGCTTGAACAGCTGTCGTATCACTGTCACAACAATTACGGATCATCTGATAGATTGCGTCGCCTGCGTACTATGATGAACCGCTGGATGCGGTAAGTATGCGAATAACCAGGCAATATAATTTATAGACGTTTAGTAAATGAGGCTCAGACAAGTCCGAAGATTGCTATTGCTTGGAAGAAGAGGAAGATGAGTAGGATTAGCTGTTAAGGGAAACCATACACTATTAAAACAGGATTTGGTAAAATATTGACTGTTCCTTGGTACGTGGAACAAGGCTGAACCTCAAAATGAACGACGAAACTTATCAGTGAGGCGATGAGAGGTGGTACTCCATAGGAATCGTCACGAAAGCCTCATCCTTTCATATTAGTTTGAAATATGATCACCTATGCAAAACTAAAGTTGTATTCAACTTTCTCATGCGTATCCCACAGTACTGGTCTGTTTGCAATGTATATTTTCGGAAACAACTTTGGGGTATGGATATATTGAGAACACCAAAGATATCAGAAACTTCATGACTCCTTTTCAGACGACTCATTGTGATACTTTTATTCACTATAAATTATAAAGCAAAACATTTTACTAAGGGGAAACCGTATGTGACAGTCTACGAAATAGCAAAGTTGACTGATGACTGCAAAGTTGAGCCAAGGCCTCCAAGCTAACAAATACGTGATTTTGACCATTTGATTATCACAATGCGGGCGTGCTACATATGACCAGTTTTGTTCACCAGAAGGGTGGGATTTTAGCCTCTATTAACTCCCGATTTATCAAACATCCAAGATCGAGTATGTTTCAGGCTCAGTTAGAACTAAAGTCTTGAGCAGTTTTGTTGCAGTACCCAGAGTACATTTCAATTGGGAAAGTTCGTGCTACGGAAATGAAAAACAATGTAGGATGGATTTGGTTCGGCAGATTGTGGTCCCTGTAGGCGTTTAGTCATTCCTTTATTTTATTTGGTCTTTAGGACTTCGAAATGTGCTTTTTGAGAATGAAGTGTTTTACAGATGACGGTTCACGGATGATAAGGAAGCCCCAAAGTATTTTCAAACCTTCGGCATTTTTAGCTTAATGGAAAATCTTGTCAGGAAACTTCTCGGTAATAATATGAAGGAATACATTTATTCAACAGTAATTAAATGTCAGGTAGTTTTGTGAATTGACTTTCGATGTTCGGTGAGCTCATAGTCTGTGCCCAACCTCGATAAAATCATTCAAAGTTAGAGTGGTTAAAACATTTTGCGGCTCTTCATCGTTGGCAATTTTTCTAAACGAACTTCCGTTGGATTATGGGACACGAGGGGCCATGCCAAATACAGTGATGCAATAAGGTATACCCTGTCAAATTCCACTTCAGTTTCAGACTTATTTGCGTGTTACAAACAGGGCCATTATGCGGAGCGTGTAACAATCAGTGTCAATTTCTTCGAAATTTATTGCAATAAGGTGAGATATTCAGATTTATCGGCCTATTTGCTCTCGGAATTTTGAGGAGCTCAAAGAGTTTGGACCTTTGCTTGAAAGTGATACTTTCGTTTCTCTATTATTTACTAGCATTTATAAAAGAACAAACGCGCTGATTTTATTGATATCAAGCAGCTGAAAGCAAGGTCCTCAAAGTTATGTATCTAGTCAGGAGTGTAGATTTTTCCCGTGTGTAGCCGTCAGGTATCCTAGAAAATATTAACTAGAGATTGTGCCAGATCTATCCAGATACAAACAGCAAAAAGTTACCTTGTGGTATTTTCTTGACAAAATAATAAATAGAATTCTATCCCTTGTTGGCTTACCTCCTAATCTAGGGCCCTGGAGCCTCAATCGGATGTGATCATCTTTTAGTCAGTGATAAACTGCTCATGAGTTTGCTGATTTTAACTCTCGTAGAGTATCTAGCCGGATAAGGGAGTTTTAAACGGGAAAGAACATACGCGTCACAGTGAACCTTGACATCAGATGTATGAAGCTTTCAGCTGATTGCCCTCAGAACTAGGGAGCAAAGCTTCTCCATATATCTTTAGATTTTGGAGTACAGATCCCCAGCACAGAATTTCTTCGATGAAATGACATAGAGAGTACGCGATAAGGAACATAGTACCGCTCGGAACAAAAGTATTGTTATTAGAAGAAATTGTGGAAAGGCTATATATGCAAGAGCAACTGTGCATGATAAATGATCAATCGGTGGTGAATAATGTAAATCGCTTGGACGAAAGAAGGATAAGCCGCAGTTCTGGGAACTGACGCGGAGATCATATGGTTCTAGTGGACTGGGCGTAGCAGCATGCCACAGAACAGCCGGCGAAGTCTGTTATCTGTTAAGGGGAGAATCATTCACCGTCGTCGGGGAGTTGTGGCTACCCATATGTAACAAAAATACATAGTCTTTATATATATATATATATATATATATATATATATATATATATATATATATATATATATATATATATATATATATATATATATATATAAAGATCTTAGAGTGGGGCATGGTGCAAACACCACATACAGACAATGGGGTAAAAAAGGGAAGAAAGTGAATAAAAACAAACAAATTTGTAATGAATTTTGAGCCTGACAAAGGAGAGTGCAGTCCACATTCTTCAACTAGCTGCGGTATGTAACTATGCCTCTGTATGTGGGAAGTTTGTCTTTTTTGTGTTTACGATAACTGTGTTTTTACTGGTTTCTGTGTGTGGGTTTGTTCAAGTCATCAAAAGTGACCGGGGATTTTGTTAGCCTAAGTTGAATACAAAATGGAGTGCTTGTGTGTAGGACGAGTCGAACTAATTCTGACTGACACTCCTCGCTTTTAACTGAGACCTAACTTGGATTCCAAATTTAACTTCATCGTCCAGGGAGTTTGAAAAAATGATTCAGAAGAACCTAGAATGCTGAGCGATTCAAGGAAGAAAACCCATCAGTTATTTCCTAAAGTGGATATGTAGGAAGATGATACCAATGCGAGGTGAAACGGATAGTAAGCTAATAAAACGTTCAGGACTTTTGGGTAACTATCTGAGCAGTAGTCAAGCCCACAATTTTTGAATCGATTACTCCGAATTATTGCTTACTGGTAGTAATTCAATACACAAGATCTAGTCCCTAGATTGGGAGTGCTGGAACTAAGCACTTTAATTAGACGTTTGAACTTTAACGAGCGATTTCGTTTGGGATGCTGTTTCTCGGGTTCCTTTAACTGTGTATTTGGCACAACATTCATGCATAGGTGAACGACCTACTCAACGCAAAACAATCTCTTCGAGTGATGGAAGACTCGTTTGGATCTGTTCAAGTAATGGGATTGAGAGAGTATATTGTGGATGACAAGAAAACCACGTTAGCCCTAATAAAACATGGATACCTGCAAAGAACAAATGGCAGAACTTTGGCCAATGAGAATTCCAGTCGGTCCCATGCCATATTCCAGGTGATTTCTTTGACCAGATAAAAAAGTTCATGTTTCGATTACGTTTGTATCATTGCATGCAACGGATTCTAATATATCCTTAACCTATTTGTTATACTGTTGTAAATATGTTTATTAGAACTGTCTTAAACAGAAACATTGATTGCCATCTAGCAGTTAGTTACTGGCGATCAAAGCGAGTGGTTAGATCAGCTGTTAGAAATAGAAAGAAATAACTGAACTAATTTTAATCGAATCTTGGCCCATCAAGGAGCCACAGTTCACCGCATTGGTGGCAACTCTATTTAAATTACTCACCAACCTAGACGGAAAACATTGTATTTCTACTTCGTAGCAAACTACAATGGCCCAATAAATCAGAGGCTCAATTTCTGAGGCATCTAGCCAATAGGAGCTTAGAAAACTACTATGAGCAGTGGTTCCCTTTAAAATATAATAAGACGGAGGAGGCAGCGGCGATTGGAAATAGTCACAACCTTTAACGTTTGATTGTAACTACCGGCCCATGGAAGCCTTGTATGAGGTTACCAAGGATATCGAAGACAGGCTACTTTACTCCTCATAGGGTCATTCGGGCAGTGAGAAGATAAACTGTAAAGCGTAATTGAGATGGCCGATCTTCCGATGATTTCTGCTAGAGTAAAGCTGTAGGTAGACGTTCATGTTCTGTCGCAAATGAATGTTATCCGAGTAGTGGGTTATTTAAACAGGTAGTGTGTTCAATGAATCTGTTCACATTCCTGGGGGTTCGGGTTACAATTTTTGCTACTGATAACGATAATGGCGGTTGAGTTTTGACTCCAACTGATATCATCCGGGAAGAAGTTTACAGGAGTTTCCCCACTCCCCTCCCAGAAACCTAAGACATAGACATCGGAATTTGAAAATTATAGCTTCAGCAGAGCAATATTTATTCACAAGGTGATTGAAGAGAGTTGGTGATCTATTCCGTCGGCCCCATTGTTTTTATAGCAACGAAAATGAACTCGTTAGTCACAAATGAACTGGCCATTTTGGCCGGGCTTTCAACCACCTACAGAGAATATCCAGTTATTTGAACATTTCGAAGCATATACCCAGTGGTATCTCACCAATTAACCATTCATTTACGGCGGTTCTGATCGTTACTTCTCAACAGTAACCTAGCTCAGATGTCCATACAGTTAACGACATGAAAACATGGGACAGAACTACAAATACTGATATCAAGTTGATGAATAATATGTGTGAGTTGCTTTTCAGAAGGCGAAGTTATGTCTCATTGTTTGTAATCCATGGTTCGATGGACCTCTTGGACAGTACAATGGAAGCCCTACACACCCAAAATACCCAAAAGCAGTGGTTCAACTCAAAATATCTTTCATCTACGCCATGGCCTATCCACTTCGCTGAGTACCTTCATATGCTTACCCTTTATAGTTTGATATAGTATTTTATAGGTAGTTTATCACTAATTAGCAAAGCCGACTATGGGTTGAACCATTATATTTTATTTAGTTAGCTGGTTAAAAGATAATAATGCAATGAATGTCTGCATATCATTGAAGATCCAACCGGATCTTGTTCATGAATTTCTTCCAGAAGAATTTATGAAATCGTCAAATGGGGATCAACGATAATCAGTTAGTTAGTTCTGATAGATTGTACAGTGGGTGCGTTTACTGACTAAACAATCATTTCGGCCGATAGTTTAGCTTTTAGCATAATTTCTGCGAAGTTTTGATGAAGAAAGTCCCCGATGGTTATGCCCTAGCTCAGCATTACACTAAAGTATCAGTTCAGATAAGTTTGAAGACTGCGGGACTTGAATCGACTTCATTCAGCAAAACTGAAATAAATTTTCAACAAGTATTTTTAACAGCGAACAGTTAGCTCTAGTGAACAGGGTAGTAATCGAGGTTTCTGAAAGACCACATGAATCCTTAGCATTTTAGAAATACCCAGCCATATATTAAGAATCATCACCAAAAGCAAGGAATACGGAAATGCTTAGAGTACGTTTTCTCATAGCGCCACAGATCCTGAGTTAAAAAGCACTGTCGAAGAAGCTGGTTTCCAAGCCAATGCATCTCACTACATAGTGGAGACTAGTATCTATACACCGGATAGTGATACAATTAAATCAGTCGGAGACAGTTGGTTCAACAGTGAAATGACTGAGAAATGCCACCGGCGAATCAAACATAAAACAATAGATCCAAATCGTCCAAATAATCCCACAGAGCACATGATGAACAATCTCGTTTTTATTGACTCATGATCACATCATTACATCATACTTCGTATGAACGGTGTTGAGTGAACAGAAAAAAATCAAGATAAGGCGATGATTCAAATATAGGGTAGGAGAGGGGAGACCAAATTTCACTTGCGTGGCCTAGATCCATCTCTGATTGAAAACGTGCTTGTTCTCCACCTTGTGTTGTTCTTCATGTGTTCTATGAAATTATTCGTACAACTAAAGTAAGCTAAAGACCCAGGCGCAGTTCGTGAACTTTTATAGTTACATTGGGTTTCCTACGAAGTTGGCATTGGCATATGCTCGAGTTCATTTTATTGGTGGTTGCACAATGAGGTCATAATAAACGTGTTGAGAAGGAGCCATGCTACTATCGCCCGTGTGTCTCTATGCTGCCATGATCTTAATGAGTGAGATACGGTATCCAATCGAATGAGTGAATGGGAATGTAATCTAATGCAATCCACGCATGACAAACAGACACCGGAAGAAAGGCAGTCGTTCGAAGCGTACGTGGAAACAGTAGGTGACAAACAGACCCAGCGGAAACTAGTTTCATTAGGAAAACTTGTCAGTCCAACGAAACCAGCTGGTGAGTTCCCCACTGATCCAGTGAAATCTAACTACAACTTTTATCCATTAGTTTGGAAAAAACGTTGCTCGAAGTGTTAATACTAAGACCTAAGTTTTTCTGCCCTAGAAAAAAAAAAGGAAAACAAATAGATATGGAAGTCGAATTTGAGAATCTTTTGCTGACTCACAGACTTGCACCCATCGTCATTAGAAGAGATCGAGAAGCTGAAGTCTACTCTCGGTAAAGCTTGCCACCAATACCGGGACAGCAAACCATCAACAAAGAACTTATTGACGACGAAGCACCTGGGGTGCCTAAACGATCTACAGACCAATAAAGATATCATTCTATCAAGTCCGGATAAAGGCCCAGAAGTCGTAGTACCTGATAAATTGACCTATATAGAAAAGATAAAAGCAATATTGAGTGACGAGTCCGAATTTACCAAATCCTCCAATGAGAAGGATAAAACGGTTTGCATAGGAAATTCTATCTCCAAGAGATTACGATCACTTTAACAGAAAGGGATCATAGATTTAAACACATTCAGAAGGAAAAGACCAACCAGAATGATAATTCCAAGCTGTATGGTTTACCAAAAGTCCATAAGGAAAGCGTACCATTAAGACCTATTTTAGATATGTGTACCTCACCCTAACATGCAGTAGCCAGGAGTCGAGCCGTTTATTGGAGCCAGTGGGAGCTGCAATCTCAGAACATAGTTTACGAGATACTTGTGATTTTGTGGACAGTGTCCGAAATATAAACTTGAGAGAGAAACAAGTGTTTACATTTGATGGTACCTCGTTGTTCACTGGCGCACCGATCACTGAAACTACTAGCTATCTATGTGACTATATTCAAGGAAACAACACCGAGGTAGGCCTCCTGTGGACTAACTGAAAGAACTCCTCTATGTTTGCACGTTTGACGTCCAGTTCAAATTTGATGACAAAATTTATCATCAAAAATATGGAGTAGCAATGAAGTCACCCTCGGGATCACTACTGGCTGATGTTTTCATGGCGAAAATTGAAAATAATCAACTGCAGTCTCCCATCAGACAAAGGATGTTCTATAAACGCTATGTGGATGATATGATGTGCGTGGCGGATGACACAATGGACATAAACTTTATGTTAAACACGTCCACCAAAGCCCATCAAAATATCCAGTTCACGATGGAAAATAAGTGAACAACAACATAGCCCTTCTAGTTGTGTGCCTAAGCAGGCAACTGGATGGTTCTATTCAAAGACCAGTGAACAGGGAAGCAAAGTGGAATGGGCAGCATGTTCAGTTTGAAACCCTTGTGCCACTCATGTTTAAGCGCAACCTAATTCGTCTGCCTGGTTAATAGAACGCGCAAAATCTGCACTGCGGACACACTGGGCAACAAACTCCGATTTCTGCACAACGTGTTCCTGCAAAATGGATATCCGGATCTTCTCATTGACAGAAAAGTGCGACAAGTTGAGAAAAGAACGAAGATCATAGTTGTCCCAATAAAGCTAGTATACATTCGGTTTGCTATTCAAAGGTGATATCCTTGCGGATATTATACATCGCAGATTATCGGGAGCTGTTGATAAAACATTTGAGGGAGCGAAGCTCTCTATTTTGTTCAGTGCAAAGCCGTTTGTGTATTTGCGATAAAAGGATGAGGTATCAGATTCTATGGCTTCATTCTGTGTATACTCCTTTACTTGGTACTGTGGAACTACATACAATAGCCCTATGACCAGGCTTTTATCCGAACTTGTCCATGAACACCACCCGGCTTGGTTGAACACTGAGGCAATTAAAAACATTACGAGCGCTGCGTGTTCACACCTAGTTCAGTCCAACCATCCACTTAATGTGACTGAAGCGTTCTGGCCAATTTACAAAGTTCAAATTAGGCAATCAAGACCGGTGAAGTGCCCTGTCCTAGCTACAGCGGAAGCGGTATTCATTCGTCTCTACAATCTGCAGTTGTGTGCTTAAAGGCAGTTCGTGCAGGGGTTGGAGATTCCTGGGCCCACCCTCTACCCTCAAACAAACCACAGATCCGTTGATCAAAACAGTGACGCCGAAGACACCCATTCACGGTTCAAAGATGAGTCTAGGTTACGCATATGACACTGATCCACAATTTGTTAACAGGTTTGGTCGTCCATACCTATCGAAAGACGTAAAGTTATGCCTAAGAAGTCAATAAAAGCTGCAGCCCTATGTTCGTTACAATCCCCTTAGACAATATCATTCAAAACACGAAAACATTCCGTGAAGGGTATACACCAATTCCAAAATCCACGGTGTCTGACAAATCTCGACAATACCCAGGGAAGTCACTCTCTGGAGCATAAGTTTACCTTAAACAGGTTAAGGTGGTTGAGGCGTGTGCTAAGCATGCCAACAGATTCAATGCTCCTCCTTTAGAATACACTGTTGAAGAACGGTCTCTCACTTCGTGCGGACACACTGCCTCCATCCCAGCTGCTTATATCGCTGAAACCCCTGAGGAGTAAACACGCTTTCGAGCAAGCATAGTCATCGGATAGCAAGCCAACACATCAACAGGAAACTCCGCTTGAGCTTGCGATAAAAAAAACGGTATTTCCTTCTGCTGTGACAGGTTTCAAATGTTTGAACCGAGAACTTAAAGTCAGCAAAAACTTGAATTCACGTTTTGGTTGCTTCAGTGATGTCTTAACGCTGAAGTTGAATTGCGGAAAAAGACTTCTGACACACACACCCAATAAAACGAATGCCGATGCTGGGGGAAAGGCCCTGTTACAGAGGGTATGGAAAGTTGTAGTTCTGATTCTTTATTCACATTATTCACCTGGACGCAATACACCATATAAAATAAACGGGGAGGTCACTCATCCGATCACCTTCAAATGCTTCAAAAACTGCGGAATTTTCGGAGAACCAATCGCAAGTCTGATATGTGTAAACCACCAGACGGAACAGTAAAGTGAAACGCATTATTGGCGTTAATTTTAGATGGATTACCAATAGGAACTTACAACCATAGGTGTCTCATTTTTTTCTGGCACGGATGATTGCTCGGTCAGACAAAAATACCGTGTGCATGAAAAGCGCAGAAACGTTAGTCTCAGGAAGTGACTTTGAGGAAGGGTACATAGCTGAATGCGAATGGGTTTCGGCGACAAGTGTAATTCAAACTGCTCAACTAGTGCAAAAATAATAATTGGAATCTGACGTAAATTTTTGCTCGAATTAGGAACATACAACAGAAACTAACTGTATGCTAGAGACAGCGCTCCAGGAAACAATTACCAATGGAATCCTCTTTAATTACATGATTGCAACTGAAATTTTGTTTCTTGTCTGATTTTAAACGCTGTGGGCAACACTAATCTCACTTGAACCTTTTGGAATTTCGGTGGGCGTTGATATTTCTTTTCTCTCATGTTTTAACCACGGTTTGCGCTATTTTTATAAGTCCCTATCAAGCGCGAACTTTTCTGAAGATGGAACAAATTTGGTCGGTCTCGACGCTGTTCGCTCTGGGAGTGACCCTTCCGTGTACATTGTTATCCAACTCGTCTATGACATGACAGAAATGTACGAAAGCCGTAGCTAGAGGACTTGGCCAAGTAGGAAGTGGTCTTTCGACCCACAATGTGGTCGGATACATTAGGTGACATGGTTAGGTGGTGCGGTCAGCGGTATACTTGCATTAGAACTTATTCTATGTCTACACGTCTGACAATTATTATTTCCCCTTTTTCGTTGTTTGCTTTTAACACCTGTATTCGCTTCATTTTGAACTGAACGATCCTTTGGGTTAGTAACAAGAACCAAAGCACAGCGAGTTTATCGTACAATACCGGGATGCAATTTGCTTGGCGGAAAGAAGCAAATTTCCGGTGAAAAATGATCAGGCATTTGCTTTTGCAATAGTAACAAAAGTATGGTAAGGAAAAATGATAAGGGCTAAATGAGCATGCCGTGTTCGTCAATGAAGAACCAGATAAGATATTAATAATCGTGGTTGGGTAAGCTTGTCTTGCAATTTGATCACGAAATGTTCCTTCGAAACAAGCGACCTAGCAAGGTATGAAAAAACAAAGTTTTAAATTGTTTCAGTTTGGAAATGTGTTAATTCAAACTTACAGAGTAACTAGGAATAGAAAATACAGCGAGAGAAAGAGAGCGAGAGGGAGATGAAAGTAGTGCGTACGTCATCAGGAAGTAGTACTACACAATAATTCAAAAGCAGAAAAATGTTTTCCTCTCCTCACGACATGGATCATTCAGAGTGAAATATTTTGTTGCACTATGAAACAAAAGCTTGGATTAGTTTGACTAAGGCGGTTCAAGTATACTATTTCCAATAGTTGTCAATAAAACTCCATTATTAGAAATAAGAAGGTCACATTTGCTCTTGTAAAAATCATAGCATAGGTGTTAGGGTAAATGTGAGTGAAGTGGTTGCAAATAAATGTTCTGCAATTCCAGTCCATGAAAGTAACCCTAACTTTCCCTTGTGAACACCGTCTCAATGTAATCAAAGTGCAATTGGCTAATCAAATACTGTCGATAAAATCCGTTATGTTAAGAAAACCTTTACTCAGTGGATGAAAGTTTTAACGTCTAAAATGTTGGAGGTAATGTCGTACCATTTCGGCACCACCGAACTGTATCACCTGCATTTTGGTGCAGGAGCATTTCCGTTCCCATATTACTAGTTTCTGTATCCGAACACTTCAACAGAGCCTACCTCTTTCGTAAATTTGGTCATATGATAACCCGAATGATGATAATAATATTTTGCAAATCTTTTGCATTCTTAATACTAGTGTATCTTGCATTCCATAACTCCAAAGAACTATAGACATGTTCGCGGTTCATCATGAGCAGATTTACTGATGTGGCCACTTTAGCGGACAAGATGGGTCTGGGTGGATGGGCGCGGTGATGACTGGTTTAATGTGGGTGCAAGGCAGGCTCGATTAGTAATTGATAAAAGAAAACTGGGTCAACTTCTAGAATCCTTTTACTTCACAGACCGGCACACCATGAGGACAGATACCGGTTAGTAGTGTGTAATACTTCAAAAATAGAAACCATCCTGGGGGCAGGAAATCCCAGGGACCGACGGTAATACGAGAGAAGAAAGGAGGTTTGTAGGCGTTCACTCTCACTGGAAAGTTCTTGCAGAGTGGATTCAAAGGCATATGGACCGGGACGGTAATGAAATAGAGACAGGATAATAGTAAGACAATGGAAATAGTAATGTCATATTTACACATTGGCCTTAAAACCGCTGATTTTAATAAATTTGCCCTTCTCTCAGAGGGAGGTATTGTCTGAGTGAATAGTCGAGGTGACCATCGGCCTAAAACAAACCCCAAAGAGAATAGGTGTTATTACTTGATATATAAAGACTAAACCTTTACCTACCGGATCACTGACCCAGCACGCACCAGAGTGAAGACGAAGGCCGAGTGACTAATTATATCCTGGGCACAGGGAGTCCCAGGAATAGACAGTAATACAAAACAAGGGAAAAGTTTTATAATTGTTCATTTTCTTCTCTGGGCTCTTGCGGATTGGATACAATGATAGTAAGGCATGAGGAGTAAATGGAATGGAGACGGGAAGTAAATATACAAAAGAGATTGCAAAGCCATATTTACACGTCGATCTCAGACCCTCTGCTTTCATTATACTACCTATCATTCACCTCTGCTCTCTACCTTAACGTGCAGGACAAGGCTGGAATTCGCAGCGAGGAGGTCAGGTCATTATTTAGCTTGTGGGCACGAAGAGGCTAGCACAAGTATTAGCCTTGGCTGGTACTTCAGGCCTCCCTGTGTAGGGTCCAAGTATTGAAGATTTCATAGGTGACAGAGTTTGAGGGATATGGCTCGGAAAAGAGGTCGGTGGCCCGTGTGCTGTACGGCCTTCCTATTGTAGTCTAGTATCTTGTGATTATAAAACCTACCAAATGCGAAAATAGAATTCGAAAGTGTACGGCGAAAAGGCGAAGCTATTTTTACTTGTTTAATAACTGCTTATTCCACGTCGTGCACTCTGAACATTTTCCATTTTGTAAAGTTTGCATCATCTTTAATTTTAGGTCCGTGATGTTTATATATATATATATATATATATATATATATATATATATATATATATATATATATATATATATATATATATATATATATATATATATATATAGTGTACAACTGAATCATCCAGATACGCCACAGCATCTACCACCGTTATCAAATAAGAAGGATGAGTCAATAGAATGACAAAGTGTTAAGTACGTGATTCAGATCCTTCTGAAGACAGAAGACGGACGTATTTGTACTAAATTATGACCCAGACCAATCGGTTTTGAATGGTTAGGACTCGGGACTTAGGACAAGGAAAAAAATTGTAAGCGTAAAATGTTTTATACGCCTAACGGAAGAGTACGAAGGCTGACGTCTACCGCTTCCACTTCGAACAAGTCAGGCTTTTAATAACTCAAACATAAGCTTACATTGAGACAAGGACCTTGGATCCATTCATCAAGTGGATAGCTTTGGCGAAGAGGTAACTTCTGCATTCGACAACAGTCTTGTATGGTGTGACTAACAGAAAAGTCTCTCTCTTGACTATCAAGTCAACTACTCTGTCAATCGCTTTTGGGCGAAAGTACGTATAAAAATGAGCAACAACTATTCATCGCTTAGTTCACTGATCGGAAATCCGATTGCATTTTGGTTTTTTGATTGCAATTCATGCTGCTTTCTTGATATAACTTGGTCTGTTGTTTGGTCGGCTGCGCTCCAGGCAAGGAACATGAATGATCTGAGTTCTCTCAGGGCTTATCATGAATATCGCGTGAATCAACTGGAATCAAGGAAATTTATTGACCACCATCTTGCACCCCTTCCTCTTGAGTGCATCTAGATCTGTAATTATTCCAGATGAAAGCCTCATGAGCATTTTGAGACATTTGCAAAGGTAGCTTACCGGGGTTGAAGTTCAAGCGCTGAAAGTGGGTATAAAACGGGAATTTACGTAGGTTTCTAACGAATACTCGAGTGTCAGTCATCGCCATTGCTTGGCTGGATGGTTGAAGTGCTAATCGTGATTCCGCGTACATCTTATACTTCTATTACTCGGTGCTGCATGCATGTTTAGCGTTGCATTCGATGGGTTGAGTGTAGAGCATATGTTCCCCTGAAGAGTGGCTCCATAATACCGGAGAGTATAATCTTATATTTCAGTAACTTCAGGAATATTTGACAGATGGATGAAGTCGTCATGTTAAATTCCTTGAATAGGATAGAGTTTTCTATTATGAACTGCCTAATTGCTTGGTCCATCCCAACCAGTTTTCGGCATCTGCTGAGGAATACTGCCGTAAAAACTCAACAGCAATTCAAAAGATCCACACTCTGGATGAAATTACATTTTCGTGATCGGATTAAGTACGTAGACTGATAATATCTCCAGATTGTGGAAGATTCCGGTGGTCAGAATTCTAGAAGGGGGTTATGGACAATCTGGAACATAATTTATCCTAACGGAAGAAGCTCCTTCCCACATATCAGGAAGATCTATTAACCCAGAACCACTTACTAACAGAAGCATTTTCGGTCTTACCGAAGCCATCTGCAGGTGATACAAAATCGGAAATTCGAAACGATCTTCGTGAGCTCTGTGCAGTCAGTTCGGCCTTTCTTCCTGACAAAACGAACCTCATAGCTTCGAATTTCCGCTGACTACAGTGGTTTTATACGCAATTACCGGTTAAACAAGGTACATGAGAAAGTTGCTTATTTGAGTGTAACTGAGCAAGAGGCGAAACGAGCATGCGAAGGATGTACATGCAATTGGGCCACACCAAATAGGGCTGTCTCGTTCCTAGAAAGATCTGGTTGGCTACAAGATGTTTACGTTTGTGTAGGCATGGCAGTTTATGAGCATGAGTCAGAAGGGCAATCGAAATTCCAGACTGGGTGCATTCAGTTATCGACGTGAACGTTAACAAGACCATGTATTCGAAATGAACGACTACTACCCAGTAAAATCATTTTTGATCTTACGCAAGTCTCCTGGTGCCTAAATGTCGGCCCCGTAACCGACGCGGGCAATAATGAGATCGCCATGTCCAAGATAGAGATAATTAAAAGTGGTTGTTTCCTGAAAACATGTGAATTTCTCATTCTGGGTGAAGATGTCTTTAAATATTTAGTTCGGTTGACGGACATTTTACTCTGGATACAGGAAAAAACTCATGGTCTATGTAACAGTAATAAAGACTCTTGAATTTCTTCATCATTTTTCGGTTCTCCATTTGGTATATCAAAGACGCAACCTTGTGGATTTCGTATAAAAAAATTTGTGCAGTTATTCCTGTTTACCAAATACTGTAAATTGTGTTCAGCTGATAATTACAGCTACACCAACTATCTAGAAAGGGGTTTTACAGTTTGATGGGATATTTCTTTATCCTTCATCCGTCCCACGGTTTTGCCTACTGTCTTCCGTTTAAAAGAAAGAAGTGAGGAAAAATGAATGGAAATTTCTGAATGAAACTTCTTCGAGTTGCACAGCTCAGACAGCTTGAAATTGTGAGAGATTTTTAAGGGTCTTTCATTACGACGTGCTCAAACTCCACCTGCCATGTTTCCCTGATAATAAGGTCTATCCCAATAGCAAGTCCTAGCTAGATTCTCCAGGATTCTTTTCATATAAGCCCACCCTGAAAATAAGCCCTAGCTGATAGTCTCAGCTACTGAGTGGTTCGATGAGGTAGAAGAATGTTGACGAGCTTCGTGTGGCCACTAGGCCCATACCAATTCGACTGTTGGGCATTTTCACTTTGAACCTTCGAAACCTGATCAAACGGCAAAGCATTTTAGCAGAAGGCAAGCCTTTTAGATTGAGGATTTGTTCGAGTATCAACCGCAGTAGGGCTTAACTGACTTATTTTGACGGTTTTGTTGACCAAGTACATCAGGCGTGAATGTTCACTAGGTGCAAATGATTAAGAGTTCTCAGTTATTACAAGGTAGACCTAATAGAATGTGGTCTGAAGCTTTCAGATTAAATGCTCTTTGTCACCTTCTGCTAGATCCAGCTTGAATCAACTGAGACCCGTAAATGGTGCACATCATGCGAGCATTCAGGCCTGGCGTACTAGGTTGTCCATTGGTCAGTCGGAGAGCAGACGCCACAGGTGCGTACTTGATAAAGAGCCGATGTGGATCCTAATCCAATGGCTCACTATATAGTGAAATAATGAAGTTCAATTCTAGCTCCGGTATATGCTCTTCGCTTTTCTGCTTACCACCGAATGATTTTGGGTAGAAAAAGAAGGAGCTATTCCGTTGATTATATTTAAAGAATTGTTGAAGAGTCCCGGGGCAAGAGTCTTACAGCTTTCTGAAAGAAGAAAACACTCGATCATCGAATGAACCGAAAGTGGAGAGCAGCGTACGAGAGCCTCAGTCAGCAAGTGGAAGGAGTTAATGCTAAGAATTGCAAGTGGGAATCAGATAGGCAAACATCACTTTCTGAAATAAAAAATATCATGTGTGGATGGATTGTCGGCCAGAATGCAAAGACTGGTTGTGATCAGGGCTGGTATTCAACCATATACCGTTGTAAGGTTACCGTAACTTGGAACAACTTCAACAGCATTCAGAACATCACAACACTGAATGGATGGCTTTCTTTAGCGATATAAACTGTCTCTAAGACGAAGGACAACACTGTTTGGGCTGGAAGATACTGATGTTGATAAACGTGCATTTGCCTTCAAGTACTTTGGTAATGGAATAGACCTTTCCAAATACCAACTCTAACATGATTGTCATGGATGGAACTGGGTTGTTTACGGACTCAGGATCTCAAATGACAACCAATCAGAAGGGCACCTAATCAGTCTACATTTTGTCTAGTGATTGCGAAGTCACAAGCTTTAACGTGTTATAATCGGTAAGTTGTGCTTAGACATAATTAGTTTATTGACATCACCGATTCGGGAGTCACGAAAATTAACCAAATGAGACTGATTCTCATGTGCATACCGGATGATCAATCCACTTGGAGATAGCCATTATTCAGACGAAACATAAATCATGTGGTTTGAATGCAACTGTTTACCTTATTGCGTTTGGTCTCTTTGACATAGCCCAGTTCGGTAATAATCCACAACTGTCCGTAGTTGCGTTTTGAGCAATCACCTACTCACTTATTCAGTAAGTAGTATGTACACTACGGCACGTACTTTGGCAGTTCATCTGAACGGAAGGGAAGGCCAACCTGTGATCATCACCCAGGGGAAAAAAGATAAGGTTGATCGTGTTTCAGGAGTTTACTCTGTTGCATCTGAAAAAGCCTGCCCCACACGTGAATTTCTGAGAAAGTGGGTCCATTTTATGATGCCTGTTGATTTTTAGGGTGATCAGCTAGGTCTACTAGTCAGTACCCTATGCACTGTGGGCACAAAGAACCTCCTTGTAGAGAGAAGAATATATCAAATGATATAATATGATTCACCATGCAGCTTCATTACTCAACTCACCATTGAAAACCGTGGAAGCACTGTACAGCTGTTTCATCCTTGTTGGGAATCATCAGCAGTGCACATCTACCGAGCCCCCACGGGGACTCGAACCCGGGGTGAACGATTGTGAGTCGAACACCTTAACCACAAGGCTATCCGGGCTGGCTCTCAACGGTTTGTTGAACATCTACACAACACATGATATAGCACCCTTCCGTCACTGGCTTCGAACGGTAACAACCCGCTTCCCGCACAGCGATCGACTCCCATGATGGAAGGCTTCTCTGTAGGGGCCTAAGTACAACGAAGGCATTCCGTTATGAACAACCTACAGAGCTTGGTTACTATTTGCAAATGATGGTTCCTGCAGCAAAGCTTTTGTATCTCAAGACTCTTGATATCGAAACAAACAAACCTTTTATGGACCATTTGCAAACAGAAATCAAAGACCATATAGAAAGTAGGATAGAGAAAAATCAACGAGGAAACATTGTGAAACCTAGCTTATAGGAGGTCGTTAAATGGGTGAGCAATCCACAGGACTAAATTGCAGTTAGTTGTGTTATCAAAGCACTGAGAGCATGCTACATGAACAGTCAATGCTCACTCAGGGAGAGCCTTATTACTGAACACGAATGACTGGGGCCGATAGTTCCATGGGACATAATGTCGCAATAAAATCAGGTACGAATTCAGGATTGGGAAATTTATGACAGTATCACAAAAGATGACAATACCGAGTTGTATAAACTTAGATACATGCATGTGCACACCGTTGACTTTTATACCTGAAAAATAAGACGCACGAAAATAAGCCTAGTTCAACTGGTGAGGCAGAAATGATTATGAGACCATGTCTTTTATCGGGGAAAGACGATATCAGTGAAAGTATGTGGGAGCACTTTATATTTGTGACACCAAGCAAACTGTTAGTTCTGGACAACCGTTCGATGCAATTGCGCACAGTATTGTGAGTCCCACATGCCCCAGGCTAAATTGTTTCGTCGGACTTTATACACCCAGTTATTCGCGTTGATTCATCATGTACTTAAATGCTTTTCAGTAGGTGGTGATTACCTCGAATAATCACCCTAGTTTCGATTTCATCGCCAATCTCATCAATTGTCGTCCCATATATTTATCGCGTAAAAGAGCCAAGCCCAAGGTGGCCATTTTAGACTCTAACGAATACATTTTTATCGAAATTTATCACTGCCTAAAGCCTACTTTGTAAGCTTTGTGTTATGGATATCAGGCTCATCAAATGCATTGATGAGCTCGGATATATATTTAGCTCTAAAAACATGCATGTCCATTCTATAATTACGCTTCAGATTAATATACGCCAGCGGATTTCTGATGAACGTCCTCGTCAGAACGAACCAGTTGATGCTTCTCGGTCACAAGCTACCTCCGGCAGTGAACGCTCCAGAGCAAACTTTGCTCAATCACAAATCAATCCGCGTCTTTCTGGCCCACTGGTTGGCCGCTTCTCGTTAGTGGATTTGGCAGGAAATGAACGCAGCGCTGATGGAGCTATCACAAGTGATCGGATTCGACACATGGAAAGTGGGGAGATCAATAAAAGCCTGTTAGCACTGAAGGAATGCATACGAGCCATGGGTAATAATGGAACCAGTTACTTACCATTCCGAACCAGCAAACTCACACAGGTAATGTAGACCAAAATAAACTAGTCGGCTATAAGCCATTACATTCACACAGAGGGCCATTAATTACCACGAGTTTTCCGATGAATGAAAGCTAAGACTTCTTTTGTCAAAGAGATGATAACAGAAGTCGTGATCTAACTAAATTTTTCAGGTTTTGTTTGTGATTGCTTTATCAAGCCAGCAAAATCAACCGTGAAGTAAGGATTAACAAGGCGGGGACTACAAGTAAAGTTTCTAATGAGGCTGATGATGCCACTCTTTTTAAGGTTGTTTCCAGTTAGTCCCATTTCAGGAAATTCAATCAAAACCTATCTCGTTTAAAACTGGCGAGCTTAAAGTACATTGAATGTGTGCTCAGTAATTCCCGCCCCCTGTTCTCTACAAGTTCAGCTTTTGTTATTTCCAAATCCCTATCTACAATGAGCTCTTTCAGTTACATGTGAGTTAACCTAGATAACAATTCACAGCGGACAATTCACACTGAAAACTGTACTGGGAGGCTACGACGACCCTCTTTTCCAGTGCTGAAGTCCGGACAGTCTGAGATGCGGCCATGAGTTATTTCCATGTTAGTCTTATTATGTACTCTTCCTATCCTACTTTACCGTCCCACTGCAGTTGTTCTGTGGCTTTTGAAACAGGACCTTAGAGCTGCACGCTGAGGCTTGGTAGTATTACGTCGCATTTTATCTATCCCGATTGCTACTCCTTTGGCTGAACTCGTTGATCAGCATACTGGGCCGTGTTCAACCTGAGCCCATTGGATACTTTGTTAGACACAATCTTGTCCTTCTGTTACTATAATTTACCCATCCTTTTTGCATCCAAACGTATTTTCTCCAGAACATATTCGTAAAAAACTCCCCCATACCAATCTTTCTCAGTTTCTGACCAGTGGGGAGAAGACAAAAGCTAAATAACTTGAAAAACTGTACAACTAACTTAGCCTCTCATAAATCTCTCCTAAAAACACTCCATGGAGAACTAAGGTATAGATATCTAGCCAAATATTTTGCCGTTTGCAACATCTAGTTTACTTTTTGTGATGTCATTTGTGCAGTGGCTGAAATGCCAACATACTGCTTGCGTAAGTCTACCGTAGAAATGCAAATATCAGGAAAGGTTCAAAGAGGAGAGAAAGGCGAATATAGGCCGGTTGTCCTTTGTCATATCTGACCACTTATCCCATTTTACTTTTCTGTCGATTAATTCACTTTTGGGCTGTATCAAAGAAGTGTGTCAATTGATTACCCAAGTAGATATCTTACACTGGTGACTTCTATTTGAGATATGCAAAAAAGTTCTCAAAAATAATTAGGCCCATTCAGATATGGCTCATGACCTGACAATTTGCCAAGAGTACCGAGCTTTACGTCCGACCTCAGATTAGCTGTGGCAGCGTTCACACCATTGTTAAGGAATACGGTAAATAATATGATCAAAGACGTTAATGATTTTCTTGCCACTCACCTCAGTACTCAGCCCTCGATCAATGAGCTATTTTCCTGAAAGATTATCGAGCGTTTGACAAGAGGAATCTTGCGTTAAGTATTTCGACAGCATCCAGTACACTAACCGACAAAAGTATGGACCTTTCTCCATTTTCCGCTTATTTCTGTTTCTGTATTTCCTAACGAAACCATATCTGGTCAGAATGACGGAATAACCATTACGACGTAGAAAATAAAACTTCATGACAACACAATTTATCATGAAGTAATCAAATCAGAATATGCAAAAAAGGGCTTGCAAAACTATGGGATCCCGGTCATCTCGGCTTCTCTAGTTGCCACTTAAACTCGTGTGCAACCGCGATCCTGCTTGAAGACCCGGATACATCTTTTCGGCATATTTCTTACAAGACCCGTCACTGTTCCTTGGTCAATGTTAACCCATTCTCGCATAAGAGGGGTTGCCAGTTTACTCTTTGACGGGTATACCGTGGAATCCTAGCACACCTGCCGAACAAGTATGTCCCCGAAGTTCTCAGTCGGGTTCATGTTTGGGATGTAGGCTATCACTTCACGGTTTTGATCAATCGAAACAGCAGCTAACGTTTTTCAGTGTATTCGCTGCAGACAGAAGCATTATGGTGCTGAAATATAAAGTCATCTTGTAATCTTCTGGCCAGTAGCTGGAGAATAAACTGCTCCAAAGTACGGATTTACGCGAAGGAATCTTGTATACCTTCAAGTATAACTAGCTTACATTTGCCGTTGGCTGAGAGGGTTCCCTAAACCATCTCTAAATTCTTGTCGCGGTTTCTACGACTAGAAATTCTTTCTGATTTTCTGATGTCATGCTAGTGATAACTGAAACCATCCAGTTCATCAAAATTATTTTTCAGACACGAAAGTAGAGATTTCCCCATTAGTTTGTTCATGTTAGGTGTCTCAGCTCACAACAGGAGTTGTTCTTTATAGGGTGGCGTAGGGGCAATGTACCTACTCATTTATTGTATTTCATTCACGACATAGCTTTGAGCGTTTCGCGTAACATTTGTTTTGAAACACTGACTCCGATCAAAACAATTAATACCCATATGGAGTGCGTGCTATTGGAAGTTAGACGAAATGTTGTGTGTTCGTACGAATTAGTTTGTCTTTTAGACAACCCAGTCGTTTTTTAGGTGCACGTAGCTGGTTGCATTCCAGACACCGTCGTGCAACGTTTATCCATCTCTTGTAAGACCTGGAGATCTCGTACCATCTGAATCTCATTTGTTAGAATGCGAATATCTTGTCCTTCTCGAAATCTTAGCTTATTTCTGTGTGACATTGAACACAACGTTTGGCGTGAGTTCTGTGAGGCGTACGCGTTCAACCGGCATGAATAAAGGTCACATAGGTCACTAGGATTCGTCACGTGTTCCAGTGCACATGATCTATTTGATTCCGGCTCTCATGGGCTTGTTAGTCGCCAAATCCACAGGCCATACTAATCAGCATGATGTCAGGCTTACCGGCCTGTCTGGTTCTAGGAGGTTCCCCATGGGATAGCATATCGGCATTCGGAGCCCTGTACTTTGGTCACACTGGTCTTTTTTGCATTTTCTGCTCCAGTTAGCACACACAGCATAGTTTCGTTCTGGAATTTGTGCGTTCGATCATTCTGACCAGATATGGTTTTGTTAGAGAATACCAAAGGGGAAATATGCGGAAAAATGAAGGGGGGGGGGGTATTACTTCTGTAGCTCTGTATACAGTATTGAACTACGGGCGGAAGTACGCAAGATTCACAGTTAGATCTTATTTTTGATGGAAAAAGTTGGGTTGCATGACTTCAGCTGTCGGTACGTGTACTGTGGCAGGATAATTTTATTCGCACACCCTTCAATGTGTTGGCGGGTTCACCACTCATCAGAGCCGACTATGAATCTCTCTGTAGCGCAGATATTTCAGCATAAAACAAGTTTTTCTCGACTTTCGTGTTGGTGCACTTAAGTCCACGGGGGTGTGGTGAAAAATGAAATGAAAGATAAGAATTATAATAATACATTCCAAGTATTTTGTTCCTTTGTATTTTCGCAAAAATCATCACTGTTTATCTGTTGGACTGCTCAGCTTCAACCTAATTTACAGGTTGACAGAATGCTGTTAAGAATGGATGTGAAATCCTTGGTCTAATACAAGCTCGTAACGATTAAGTTATAATAATCTAATCTGCAATTCACATGGGGCCACACTAATTGAAGTTTTCATATTTGTCAAACCTACAACAAGAGCATCGTTGATGGCACAAAAGAGTTTCTTTAAACGTTCGAATAATACTGCGTGCCATCATACCTGGGAGGACTCTCATCCGAACATTTATTCCATTTTCACAATCCAAATGTGTTGTATTCAAAACAGTTATTTAGGATTATTTATCGGGATTTCATTCACATCACTAACACCTAGATAGGGGTTTACTCAACTAGAGAAATCATAAATTGCGCTGTGTTGATTTTACCACCACTTGTAGGTTCTGCGAGAATCTTTTATTGGAAAAAGATCAAAAACCTGTATGATAGCAACCGTTTCCCCGGGTTTATCCTGCTATGAACACAGTATGAATACGTTACGCTATGCTCAGCGAGTGAAACATTTACAACCGTCACTTTCGGTTGAAAAGCGCGACTACGATTGCATGTTTACAGAAATAGCTCGAAATAAAGAGAGAACCAAACAAGCTGAGAAAACACCTGGCCCGGTGAGAGCAAGAACAAGACGTCCGCGTTTGGATGTTGATAACGTGCAAAGACAGGCTGACGGAAAATCGAACAAAACTAGGAGGCGTTTGCGAGATCAACTTGTGAGTCACTTGTCATTGACATCTCATCAGGTTTCTGGAAATACTAGATTCTGCCAGTCGATTTCTTTTAAACAATGGCGGAAAAATTATGTAAGGCTCAAAACCGTTTACAACATAAAAGGCCATTGTGTTTCAACGATGATTCTAGAATCTGATTATAAGAAGATTATATTTTCATGTAATATTCTTCATCATGGGTCTATCATAGGAGTACAATGCTTTGCGAAAAATGCTCCGCTATTTTTTAGAGAAAGTGGCTGAAGGACGATTTATCATGTGTTGTACTAATTCAATACCCTGCTGAGAGCCAGCCCAGATAGCTCGTTTTTAGATGCTCAACTTAAGGTCGTTCACCCAGGGTTCGAGTTTCATGAAAGTGCACGGCCGATAGTTTCTTCCGTGGTTTTCAGTGGCGAGTAAACCTGTTACAAAGCAAGGCAGCAGTTTTCACAACCTTGAAATGTAAATGGTGGGGTGATACTCCGTTGAAAGCTCCGTTCATATCTGAATGATAGGAGGGAGGCACGAACAATTAGAAGAAAATATGTTCAATTGTTTGTGAAATATTTATCATAGCTAATGTTATTACAGATAATGTTCTAGGTTCTCCGATGGCTCTAGATATTTCAGTCATTTCTTGCATATCTTATGACCGTTATCGTTGGAGTAAAGAGTTTATTCATTTAACATATTTACGATGTTTGATGTGCCTTTACGGCGGGACACCAAAAAACGTTTGGGTTACTTCTTGAAAAAAAAAACAAGTTATTCATGAATCTTTTCAAAAGACAAACTAATCAGATGGATGCCTCAGAGTGTACATTATCGGAGGATTCCTTACTCACTGCAATCCTAAAGGTAGTTGGATAAAAGTAAGAGCATGGAAGCAAGTCTCCACTGTCAAGCTTCTGAATAAATCGAAACTGATCGGTGTAAACAAAACCTTTCATCTTGACGGTACTTGCTCAGATTTTGGACTAAAACCGTGTTCGGTTCAAACCCCTGACCTACTTTCAAAGAGGAAGTAGAGGTAAAAATTAGCAGAATATTATCAATACCCACGGAATGATTTTGGACGATCACTCTAGGATAAGGTTTCAAAATTGATCGCATTTCAGTCGAAAGCTTTTCTGATAAATTGAAAGGCATCATTTATGAAGCTTTTACGACATTTATTGGTAAATCTGTGCGACAACAAATAAATAAATCATCTGAAGTTATTAACCTCATTCATATTCATAATGCCGAGAATTAAACTAAAACGAACTCTCTGTTTCAGAGATCGCCATCAGAAAGCTCGCAGTCGGGTGTTTTGGTTACAGCTAAACCTCTGACTCGCAGTCCGAGCTGCAATACCTACGCTCTGATTCCTCTCCCCGGATCCAGTGCATCGGCATACTTTTCACCAGAAAATGTGCACGACATACGTGACTCCAACGACCAGTTGGCCGATTACTCTGATAATGATCAGATTGATCTGAAATCAACAGAACCACTTCCGGTCCCTCGAAGACATTTCTGTCCAACTTTGGGGTCTGTCTTGCCGGTGGAATCAACAAAAAAAACTAACGGCGTACGATGTACAGCTTCCAGGTCGACGTATTCCCGGGTGAGCTAACAAAATTAAGGGATATGACCAGTCCATAAGGTTTGTATAATTTTTGTACCCTTCTTGTGAATCAAAGTCCGGAACATTATACAAAATACCTTGTTGGTAATAGTAGCAACTGTAAACAACTTTATTTACCGTATTCTTCGTTGATCTACATCTTATTTGCCCTTCTCTTTTGGTTTTGTGTCTATCTTTATTTTATTTGTTATACCTTAACAGTTCCTGGTTCATTTATCATCACAGGCGGTTGGAGGCTGGGATAGAAGTACCACGATTTGCGTTAAAATCACTGTGAAGTTCTGATGTTCAGGTGACTGTGCAAGGCAAAGCTGGTGTGCTAAACAGTCAAACCTTTTTTTCGGTAAATGCAAACTTCCTCAAGAAAGTGTTTACTGATTTTCTTGTCCTTCTCGATTGGGAGTGGCGTTTAGCCAGTCATATAACCAAATAATAATTACTGACTTCTCAACGTATAACTGGAAGTGCAGTTCACTATGTTCCTAGTTGTTATTCCATATTTACTCGGATACTGTAGAAATATATCTGGTTTTATTTACATCCAAAAGCAGCAACCTGAACACGATGTGCTTCCACCCGGGTACAAAACGCTTTGACTTGGTAGTATACGGTTGGGTGAAACGGATCTGTTTTGTTGCTGAATAGACGAATGAGGTGGTGGTATTTCATGCGAACACGTAGCAACGTTTAAACTGATCTTGTTTACTTGCGATGAACTGATGATGAGGACGTGAAGGAGGTAGAACAACTCACATCTCTGAAATGATTTACCATTCAGTTACATCAGAAGCTCAGTTATAATGGCTATTGGATCCACCTGACAAGCTAAGGTCAACAAGTTTCGCCAGTTAGAAATTAAACTTCCGTGATCGATAACCGAATATAAGAAATACCAGTAAGCCATCGCAACTGTTTTAACCACATTTCTCTTCCTCAATTCTCTGAAAATGTACGTGTTAGAGTTATTAACAGTGGCCACTCACTTTAGTTTTGGCCTGCAAAAAGATCTCGTGTCACCTATTTTGTGAGCACCGTTGGAAAGTTTACAGCTTTTGTTAGTAAACTCATTTATCCATACATATAAGTAATGTATCATACATAACGAATGCAGATCTATTTACTTATCCATTTACTTTTAATCTTCATTGTGCCTCGTAGTTAAAATGAACCATATTTCCCTACTGAACTCGAAGGCTGAAAGGACTGAACGAAACTAATGAAGAAACCAGCAGTGTGATCAATCGTACTTGCTGTAAATCTTTCATCTAAGTAATGTTTAATTATTCACACAGCTTGAATATTATTTGTCCCCACTGAAAGGAGACTGATCAAACGTTGTAGCACTCGCAAAATTGGTAATATGAGTACTCAGCTGCTTAAACATGATAACGTCCTCCGCGTCATTCTTTGTCTTGATAATACTCCATCCTTTGTCAGAGTGCTACCAGTTCAACCCAGCTGGGAAGGCAATCACTGAATGGAGGGTCACGCTTATGGCGTGTGCAAAGACAAAAGAACGATGTTATTCACAAACACAAAGAGTTCGTCAAGGTTAGTTTTACTCTCATCATTCAGTTTGGTGGAACTAACTTCACTCGCCAAACCTTTGCGGAAGAATTCTCACATCGTTGGGGAGTGATTATTATGGATTGTTTGAAGTGCTCTGTTTTCATTAGGAATGGCGACTTTATATGAGATATTTTTGCGAAGTCCTAGTTTGTTGAAGCGAATTATAGATTATTTCAGCCTCGCCTTCTTATTTGCTTAGAGTGGAAAAAATGAGTATCAATCCTCAGTAGCACCATAATGGAAAAATATAAAACATTATTTTCATAAGTGCAACTTATCCCTGAAGGCAAATCTAGCACCATGTTGCTACCAAAATTATCAAATCATGGTCATTTAAATTAAAATCTTAACCGCTATTCAGTGAAATAATTCTTTTTGGAGTCTGATTACCAAAATTCCTACAGAAATGGCATACTTGCGATCATAATTTGAACTTTATTTTCCAACTTACATGACCCCAGAACAAAACCGTTTTCGAATCCACGAACCTCACTCCTACATGAACCTACCAATTCGTGGTCTTTTGTCCCAAGCAAACGGTATAAATTTTTCAACTATTACTTTTGAATTTGCATTAGAAGCAACTACGGCAAAAAAGTTAGTTCAATCATTTGACGGGTGAATTTAACTGACCCAGAGTAAGAAACAAGTGCATCAGACCCTTACGGACCACCTGAAGCGGCCTTGGAAAAGAAGGCTGAACATTTATTTTAACCCGTTTCTGCCTTGAAGAAGTCATGAGCCAAGGAATTCAACCAGTATCAGGTGAAACATTTCCAAACCAAATGATGTGACAGTAGATTAACCTCAAGTAGCTAACTTTGATGAGATAAACCATCGAATATCTTAGTTAGCTTCCGAAATTCCGGCTAGTTTAGAGCCTCAAACTCGTAAAAGTCTGATTTGTTCTTTGCTGCCAATATGATCTTTGTGATAAAGAAGAAAATAGCATCAAAAGGACCTTTTTTAAATTGATACTTTGCAGTTCAGCTGTGCAAGACCAAAGGGGATAAATTGCAGACTGCTGTAGCAGCATTGTTGGGATATTAGTATTCTCTATAACTCATTTTTAATCAAAGAGTTTCCCACTTTCAAATTATGAACTGCAGTCGCACCACTGGCTTGGTATAGCATACAGTACAATGGCTGAATAAATAAAGCATTGTAAATGATACAAGCAATGGAGTAAAGCGAAATATCGTATAGTTTTTATTCTAAGAAGAAGCAGGGGTCTTGTAGAGGGAGATCTTGTTAAACGATGTAGACTCACTATCCTGAAAGTCAAGTTTCATCTTGCAACATATTCGAAGCACATTGTTAACGATCTTAAAAAACATGAAATAACTGCATATTACTTCTAGGGATACTCAACTGTTAGCTGAAACCTGGTTCTGAACGACGAATCGTTTAAGAAGAGAAATTTAGATGCAAGGTTAGTTGGTGAAACCACCCAGAAAATGCTGGAGAAAGGCCAGTTTTAAAGGTGATGAAGTCTTTCTGAACAACAGCTTCACTTAGACTTATACGTTGCGAGGTGTATTACTTATGCAATCATCGGTGTTTTTAGCTGTGTTTAATTGCATATTAATGCAAAATAACTGTGGATGCAAAAGCAAAAGGAACACAATAATTTGAGGACGAAAGCTACCATGACCATCGTGAGTCGTATCAAAGACAAATCAGAACTTGACAGACAAAATAACCTATGGTATTTTTCAGGCTTGTAGAGGTGCACGTGATTCGAGACTGTACCAGAGTGGTGTTGAATGTCAGGCTGAAGGTTAAACGTGCCCTGCATTGTATACTCAGGTAACCAAATAGTTTAGTGCTTTTCTAAATGTATTTCAGAACATATTTCTACTAGTCTCCAACCACACTGTTTGGTTGATTAGGTTCAACAAACGGAGGCTGCAATAAAAAAGTATATTGTTTCCCTAAGTGAACTACTGACTGTAAGCATCTTCATTGAGAACTCTAGAGTATAATATTGGGAACATTTCCTACAAGATAGTAACCACTTTGACTTATAGAAGACCGCGCAGAGGGTGGACCTTCTAAAGTACTGATAAATAAAATATGTCGGACTCCAAAATATCAAAGAGGCCTTTCAGTACCATTCAATATGCCACCACCGAACAAGGGTTGGAGTGTATAAAAATAACTGTGCCATGTTGTGTGTTGAACGAGAAAGATGTGATGACAGCAAAGTAGCAATTGTTTAAGCTGTCTTAAGAAAGGTTACTGGCACTGGCCAAAACGTCGGTAATCCTAATTTTCCACCGACAACGCCATGTAATTGATTTTAAGTTTTTCTCTTTTTAATCCTAGCTGATGTGGTTTAATGGGGAAAGATAGCTCGTCAGTTAACTAGGATTGAACGAAAGCCATAGATTTTGATGGTCTATGGGTGATACAGTTGGGCACGATAACGGATTTGATACCATCATCGTGCAACATGATAGTCAGTGTTAGGGGGATTTTCTTTCTTTCCAGTGATGAATGCTTGGTAAGTTAACAACATTTCGGAACAAATCGTCTTGTAATCCCAGATTATCAGTCATTATAATGGGGCAATTCTTCCTTCCTGGGAAATTAATATCAATAAATTTATCAGTGTTCTTGCAAACGTGGTTACAAGGAAAGTATAGCATTACCCGACGACTTACCAGAATAAGTTCAGGCCTCTAAAGAGTTAGTAGATTCTACTACTGGACAACTGAAGCATTCAAATAATTACTTCCATCTTGGGAGAGTAGACTATCCCTGTCTTAAACGGTTACGCAGTAAGAACGGGTTAGTCTACAAAATGCGCAATTCACCTGAGGTCGGCAAAATATCCAGCTTGATCAAAAAGGAAATCGAACATCAAGACTTAACATTCCCTCAACACTTTCTGCACCGCAGGATCATCAAAGATAGATGACAAGGGATCAGCTTACTCTGTGGTTAGAAGAAAAGTCTCCGCCGTGATGATACGGATTTTCACCTAAATTCTCAGTTTTCCGTCAAGCCAAAAATTCAGAAGCTAAACATTTTCCGTCCAGGAAGTCATTTTGCTCTTCAAGTCCACCGAGTTCAGTGAAGCTTTTGAACCGAAAGACCTACCTTCAGCAGTACTTAGATACGGAGCTACACCTCGCTCAAAGTTAGTGATCATTGCTTTCGATCATTAACTTGAACCATTCTTTATTCCTGACTGTAGGTGTCGTGTCACAATCATTCCGTTACCAAAAGTATCTAGTAACCGAAGGTGACCCAAGAAATTCCGCCCAGCCGTAATTCCTCCATCGAAGGTGGAACTAGTTGAAAGTGCTAAAATTCAGACTCTCAAAAAGCACTGTCAAAAATCCCACCGGTGAATACCAATTTGCGCATGAGCCCCGGAGTTCGAAGATTAATACAGTAGCGTGCATGGTCCATTGCATTGTAAAATTTCTCAAGGATTTGTACAACCCACTTACGTGTGTCTTTCCTTATTACATACTAGAGTCTGACAGTGTGCCACGATCCCTATATCTCAAAAGATTGAAATCGTTTGGTTGCCTCGCATTCCTACTTAATTGGCTGAAAGTGTACTCCTCGCAGAAGAACATAGTGCACCACATTTGCAAGAAAATTTCCCGGACATCTTTTCAGCAGTACTGGTGTTTGTCAAAAGCTGTTCTTTCTCCATACTTATTCAATACTTACATCAGCGACTTAGAGGCAACCCACCCAGCCATCCTAGTCAAGTACACTGATGACGTTGTTTCGGGTCGATCTGCCTCCCAGCAGTCCGATTTTGATGCGTCGTGAAAATATTGTACATGTTCTAAACTTTTCTGAGCAGTCCGGCCTTATGCTAAACAATACCAAATGTCAAGAGAGCCTTTTTCCATTTAACGATCACGTTTTATAGAAGACAGCATCAACAACTCTAGTCCCGTTGCACTTGTGGACTGTGTAAAATACGCTGATGTAACTTTACAAAAGAACTCACTTTGGGTTTTACACACAGAGACTACTATTTTAAAGTTCCGTAGACTTCCCCTTCAAATTCTTGAATTTTGAAAGTTCATTGTTCACCAGCCTATCATTTATTCCTTCCCATGCCAGTGGACATTTTTCCTTATTCTATATTATTCTCCAGTGATTCTTCATGGTCCGTTACAGAAGGACTACGTCACTCTTTGTAGCGGTCTAAGCACCGTAAGTCTTTTTTCTGGGGTAGACATGAGAGATTTCATATCGGGCTTATGTGATAAGCACATAATAGCATCTATTTTATTCACCAAAATGATCGCTGCAAACAGTTTCCACGCACTTCATAAAGACCGTTCTCTGAGCCAGTTATATCCGTCTGCCCATTCCGAGTTTCGGCCACTCCCTTCCAAAGTATCACTGTGCAGAACGTCCGTAGTTGGTGTTGGAACAAAAAACGATGGAGTTTTGTGTGAGCTGTTGACCCATTTTGGCACATACAACCTTTCTTCATTTATTTCTTGGCTACGGAAAAGCACGGTAAAACAAGCTCAAGCCAGCAAAATAATAACAATAATGTATTTAACTTCAAAATGAATCCTATTTTCGATTTGTGGTTATAACTATCCATTCTTGACTGCGTGATCGCATGGGACATCTTTCATGCCATTTTCCAGAAATAAGAAAATATTTCGGGAAGATAAGTATTTGTACCGCAATAAAAAAGTAGAGTCTTCATGACGGTATTTTCGATCTCAGCCCATTCACGAATTTTTTAGATACTCGCTTCTTGAGTATGATGTTATTTGTATAGAAATCGAATGGGCTGAAACAGACTGAATCATTTCACGATGCAGATAAAATGGGATTTTGACTGGTAACTCTACTTAGTTATGGCGTACTTTAGAGACTGTAGGTATGATTCCGTTGACAGAAATGTTCGCAGGTAAATAATCTATGTTGAACGACATCAGTCTGCGGGAACATATGAGTGGCCACTGCATATCTTCAAAAGCTACTGCCCAGCTCTGGCAATGAAGTTGACAAAATCTTTGGTTTGATATAAATGACGAAGAAAAATTCATTTCCGCCATGGAATATTCGCTAGAATAATGTTACACCTTAAGGTTTCCTTCGGTTCCCGAGATCTAGATTGTCTTAGAGATCGCCCTGTTGTCACATGAAGACTGTGATACCGAGCAATGTTTGGTATTTTTTTGCACCTTCACAGTGTAAGATGCTGCTCCCGAAATGGGTTTATCTGAAATCAAACCTTGAAATATTTATGGAGATAATAAATCAGGTGCTTCATTTATCTGGTGAGTTAGTAACCGAAAATTTTCATCATGTACACAAAAAGCACTTCCCAGTGTCAGTCATCCGTTACGTCGATAGAAAATCTCCTTGTACAGTAAGGGTCTCGTGTACGCCGCTGTAATTAGACCAGTTATATTTGGTTCAGGAACTCGATTATCGCGCAAATTCAAGATGGGACACAGGGTCGCAGGATTACGAAACAGATCATAAGATGAAACGCAATTTTTGTTAAGTCAGGTCTTGATTGGAAGTAGGGAAAAGTGATCAATATTGGAAGAAATATATGAAATGCACAACCAATGGAATTTTTCTTCTATAGAATGTCAGTTGCTTTTCTTGGATGGGCTCCCGGATGCTCACTCTATTAGTGGTCAGATAAACTCCGAGATATGAACCAGCCTTGCTATTATGTTTATACAATTTATAAAAAAACTTACGGTCATTCATAATTATGTTCTTACGGTTTCCACATTTTGATTATTTTTGTTTCTAATTGAGGTTCTTCATAATTGGTAACAACTCACTACTCGGTTACTGGTCTTTTCATCTGAATTAGTAGGATCTGAGGACTGTCAGTTTGACACTCACTTCATACTCTATTGGGTTTAGGCTTCTCAAAGATTTCTTAGAATGATGGCGTGAATAAATATAACAAGTAATACGTCACCTTAATGTTTTGACAGAATCTGCCCAAGTGGATAGCAGAACACCAGAGGCTTCTGGATAAAGCGCATCGCGACAACATCAATATGTTAGGTAAGAAATGGCTGTACGATGTCAGGTATGATTGAATGAATGAGTTCGCATTCTTATGGTTCTTCACAGTATGCTGTCGTTTTTCTCACAAAGGCTCCCAAGACATTAAATTAACAATATTGTGTGCAACTTTTGATTTAAATTCTTAAGTCATTTGTCTTGCTTACTTAAGCTAACGGTGTGAAGGATTCCAGATATAAATTTGTTATCAGATATTCTGGAATCCAAAGATTTTTGTACTTTTTGAACAAAGATAAATACTCGTTACAAGTTTTGTGCTTATGAGGCAAATTTACACCAACTCGGAAACGTTACCTGAATTTCAGGGAATTGCCGTTGATTGTGTGGCTTTTACTTCAAAACTTTCACTGTCAAACAGTTTTACTTGGATGTACGCCTGTGATTAAATACGACCAGTAATAGTTAACCGGTTCTTGGTTTGTCCGACATGGTCACCCAGGGTCGGAATCCTGCAGCGGCCGGTCACTTCCAATCTGTTGGCTATTAATCTTATCTAATGAAATTTTATTATGGTCCCTTGATGGATCATCTAATGTCACTTCTCATCTCAGGAAAGATCACATCGTCATTTACACGAACCAAAACAAACTACCGAAAGACAATTTACTTGTGGTTAAATAAGAAATCAGGGACCTGTCAGACAGCAATTTTGGGATGTTTGTTACCCTACGAAGAATTTTACTTCGGTAAATTCATTACAACTAAACTCTAACGAGGTATGCAAAATATATTTAGTTTCAAGGCTCTAATGAAACTTGAAGTGGAAAATAGAAATGTAAGTCGTCACGTTGCATGTGAAGTTGCCATGTTTCACAACGGATGCACAAGCAAATCTCCATGACAATCAGTTACCCGGACAATGGGTGGATGAGACGGGAGGAAAACAGAATACACTGAAACAAGAGTTTTAAAATATTCGTTTTTTACATATCAGTTAGGGCATTTTCATAAGCTTGACCTATGTACGCAGTTATTGATCATTGAACACTGTGACTGGTAGACACAAGCTCGTCGAAAGCTGTCAGATCCTGCACGGGATTTATGCGCGCTGCTATAATCAATATTCAGGTTTGTATTCAGATAAGTTCTACGCGTACGATACAATGGATCGTGTAAAAAAATTCATGTATAGTGACTGGAGTGCACACTGAACAAGTGAACAGTGACTGGTCCAAATGAGATTTCTGGTTTTGCTAGTGAATGAAGCCCGAACTCGCCACAATGCTGCCGACCCGTCTTCTTATTTGGAGATTGGAAGAAATCTCCCGGTAGAATGGCCAAAGTCAGTGTTTTCCCAGTAGTGACGAAACTATATATATATATATATATATATATATATATATATATATATATATATATATATATATATATATATATATATATATATATATATATATATATATATATATATATATATATATATATATATATCAAACCAGAAGTATGAAAATCCAACAAAATGTTCTTAGGACTAAATGGATGAATACTGTGTCGTTTGTGGTAGCAAGGGTGATAAAAACTAAAGGTTTTCAACGAATAACTTGCTTGCTTGAGTGTGAAGCATCTCTTTAAATAAAACTTAATAAACCATTTCTGCTATTGTTTCGGCATAGTCCAAATTATTTACTGATTATTATGAACGCTGCTATGCAGAATTGGGTTTTACTAGTTTTCGTCTACAAGCCGTTCAATAAGTTAGATGATGAAGATTTTCAGAGCAACCGAGTTTGATCACTTTTATTTAAAGAGAAAAATGTTAAAGCTTTTCTAATATAAAGGTGTAACCAACAATTCAGCCCAAGTAATTTTTGTGGCTGTTAACCTATATTTGAATTAGTGCGGACGTGGAGTTATTGAAAAGTATCTTTCTCATTATGATTTTAGCTTATGTGGATTTGCTAACAAATCGACTGAGCAAGGATATCAGCCAGCTGAAAACCATACAAGGTCAGTTTGCCAATAAGAATATTCCATTGTATTCGGTTTGCATCCCTTTCGTGTGAAAATGGATGAGTTGTTTGTTTGAACTAATGTGATCCCAAGCACTTAAAATTAACCGAATGGTAGACAATTTTCATTTTGAATGGTTTTCGTACAGAAGGTGTCAGTCCTATCAGGTTATAAGAGAGACAAGAGAGAATTTGTTTTCCGCCTATATCCAGCGGGATCCACTTCATAGTTAATGAATCACACAGAGGAAAAAGAAATCCAACAGCATGAGCGAATATGATGGAAGTCTTGGGAAGCATCAAAAGAAACTAAGTGTTAACTCTTTTGTCATAATGTACAAAGAGGAAAGAAACAAACTTAAATCAGCTGGCTTAACGTAGTTACCTACCCGATACAAAAGATAAATTTCTCTAAAGAATAATGTTTAGGAACAGCCGTGGATGAATGTACGTGGCATATTGACTGCAGTTTTATTTGTGAGTTGTCTGTGTCTATGTATTCTTTACACTATGATGTAGGTATTACCAACCAATTCATGCTCGCTATAAATTGTAGGCCTGACTTGTATGTTTTATTATTCAATATGCGTTACCAATGCTCACGTAACCAATAAATGTCACGGAAGAACTGTCTCCGTATCTGATTCTAGCTAGGAATCCTCAGTAGTACATATCCCGAGATTCTATAAGATGTTCAACTGAAAATTTTCAGCCCCGTGTTCACGTCTTAGATAGAGCTCGAGGTTTTCGACAAAAAAACGTTGTTTAATGTTCCAGTGCATGAAGTGTATTAGAAATCAAATGATTCATCGGTCAACGGCTTTTGAATAACGATTGATATTTTATCTGGAGTGCTTTAACGGCACTCTTTTGGTCATCGGAAAACCACGAGATTGATTACAAACTGTTTCATCCTGTTTTTCAGGGACTAATAATTGTGCATGTCTATTGAGCCCTTACTATGGCTTAAAATTGAATTTACAGGGCTGTGAGTCCACCACACTAATGCGTGGAGTATCTAAATTTGCTTTCTGTAGAGTGGTTCACGTTATTAATAAAAAAAGTTCTGGTGATAGTCAAGATCATTGAACAAATGGAGAAGTTTCTTACTTTATACTTTCTGAAGAGGCATCCATTTTTATGAGACTACCTTTCCTGCATATGGTAAACAACACATGATCAAATGAAAGTGTAGTAGCTCGAAAGCACCGCAGTTTCATTTGTTACCCAGAGAATGATATCAAACCACCCAAGTCATTATATCTTTGGTACATCTGTCGATCCGAATTTGCAATAAAACGGGGTTTTGAAGCCGAATCAAGTTCGTTACAAAAATTTTACTTCCCGTATATAATCGCAAACTAATGTTTTTTATTTGTGCTCTCCGCAGAGATCATTTACTCCACTCACATTTTGCTTTTCAGATGACGCGATTTTCTTGCGAAGCCTGCAAACACAGGCCCAGTCACTGTCTCCAAACTGGTAACCGTTGGCACACAACACGTCCGTCACTACCAAATTCACCCCTTACCATTGACAGACGGACAAAACATGGAGAACATGAACACTTGGCAATTGTGTGAACTCCAGCCCGGTCTCCCATTTAAGCGTCCGACGGAATTGTGTGTTTGCAAACCATGTCTTGTACATAATTGAAAACTAACATAACCTCTTTAGGAAAGCTGATCATCTACCTATCGATCCTTAAATGTCAAATGAAACTCAACATGTAAATTCCTAGTCCAATTCAACCGGGTTCTCGCAGTGAAAAAACACGGCAGACCTGTAATCAGTTCACGGACAGAAATTCTCTATCGTTCTAAGCGAGCGGTTTACACGAGTCTAGGGGTCTGCTGCTTCTTGGTTTAATGTCCCAAACGAATAACGGAAGTCGTTCAGGAACCAGACTGTTCACACTTTGCATGTGAAATTTTAAATGTGTATGGCTATTGGATGTCTATTTGTTCACAGTGCAACTATTTTCGAACATGATGAAACACGAAAAAAGAGCTTGCTAGTAAAGCTTGAAAATAACAGCTAAGTGACTACTGAAGTACTTAGTTCAAAAGCCTATTTGGCGATATGTTTTCATGCTTCCCAATAAATAAGTAGCAGATAAGGAGGGAGAAATAGCATTTGGAGGAGGTATATATATATATACATATATATATATATATATATATATATATATATATATATGTATATATTAGTAGGTAGTAAGCAGATAGGAGGACAAAATTTTCCCCGAGGCTCACGACCGGTTTTGCGCTTATTGCTGCTTATGATGCATACGTAAATGGTGCTCACCGCCCTGAAGACGTGCGTAGGGGATTTTGCCATATAGAATGGAAATAAAAATGCAATTCATTTTTATTATCAAATTGTGCTTTCATGATACTAGAAAGTAGGTGATGTCTATTGAGCAGTTAGTTTGGAAGAGCGACATATTGTTCGGAAGTTATCAAAAAAGTCATTTACAGACAAATTGGAAGCCTTTCCTTTGAAAGCAAAAATTCCAAGCAGTGTAGTTATGCTGCTCACGGAGGGTACCCTGATAACAAACAAAGGAATCATTTTACATATATGCCCGAACAATCTAGGTTAAGCACACGGGGCAAATATGAAGCACCATCAATTATCATCAGTGAGGTGAATTTCTTGTTTTGGAAGTAGAATTGTGGATACAGATTCGTTGAAGATTATGAATTATTAGTTTCTCAGAAAACAAGAAAGGAGTGTCACGCAGATGTTATTCTACTGTAAAAGCTTGTTTTTAAACAGGATCCACATTTTGACTTCAACAAACAAGCTTGAATGTTCACGAGCTGCTGACCTGAAACTAGCCCACTGGTGTCAGTTACCATAAAATAATTATGAAACCTCTTTCAAAAAACTGCTCAATTTTTTTCCACGGTGCCGGTTTTGGAAAACAAAATTAAAGGGAACGACTATCTTCCGGCATGTCAATCTAAATATTTCAATAAATCACGAGCTTTCTAGCAGAAAGCAGTCCAAACTTACCGAAGGTTAGAACCAGCAGTGAAAAAGCCGCGTCCTAATTGTTTCCATTTCCATGATAACCCTGAGTTTCTGAAGGACGGAAGTGGGCGAACTTTCTGTAATGTTTGACCAATAATCAGCTAAAAAGATGTACATACCACGTAACTACTTGCGAGTAGTGCGTGGGGTTGATGACTAATTGACTGACTCCCCTTGAGTAGATATTCCGCCTCACCCAGGGTTCGAACCATGACCTTCAAACCTCGAAGGCTTGTGTGTTACCATTGCTCAACCCCGCTGCCATCCAGGGCTGATCCGAGTGCTGGGTTGATCCGGTGACCTGAGGTCCTGCATGAAAGGTGAATTCCAAAGGGCAGTCAGCCAAGCCAAGTTAAAAGGATGTTTTGCTTGAGTTGATGACACCCAAATTTCACTGGGCAGTTTTGAGTAGTTTTCATTAATGTAGTGAACAACAAAGTTCTGGCTATCCTACATATGTAGAATTCTGAATTTAACAGAGTTGGTACTTGAGACCACCAATTGCACAAACGTGGTGCAAAATTGAGGCTCCGGACAAACCGGAATAAATAGCAGTACGATACAGTCGTGCTCTTTTCAGTGAAAAAAAGATCTTGGAAGCTACACAAGGAACATGAGGTATTTGAGATAACTCTTGAATCAATAAACGTTTTGGTCAATGAAATCTTTGCTTCAATCCTTATTTTGATTCAACAGAACTAATGCATTTTATCTGCCGGTTGAATTCTAGACTGGTGATGAAAATGTTTTGCCGTAGCAGACTGTAGTCAGAATACGCAAACAAGGCTTTCGTTATCTGACAGGCAGTGACCAAAAGGTCAATGGTACCGATGAAAATGTTGATGTTCTTTGTTCCAGTCAAGTTACCGCTCCCCAAGTTTTTCCAAGAGCAAGCCCCATCATCTGTTTTATCGCTCTTGAAATTGTGAATGACAGCCTTCTTTGACAAATATATCTTCATCCATCATCAGCGTGAAAATGACTGTCTATTTACTCGTTCATATGCATATAAAAACTTTCCGTGGATGTGCTTTTATGGTTATCCATTGAGATTCATATAAAAACAGACCAGTATGAGGATCGTTACCACAAAAGTTTAAAGACTCGGCAGAAAAGCGTTATGCATTTTCATATTACTCAGTTCGGTTTCTTGTTCTGGACACGCTACTATACCGCTGAAACGACCGTCGTCTAACCGTGGCAGACAGTAGTATCTTTTTACAACGATTTCTGATTCATCCGATAACGCATGTTAGTTTCTTCAACTGTTAATTTCATCAGAGCGATAGTCAAAGTTTTTGCTATTCATCGGGCCAACTACTTCGGAGTGTTATCACCTTTGCCTAGAGGTTCTGATGCCATATTTTCAATCATGCTTTGTTGATAGGTACTATTCCGCTAATAGATAAGTGTATGAATAACCCTCTGTGACTGTCGTTGATTAAACAGAAGACATCGTTCTTCACTTAATATAGTACTGACTGAAATTGAGCTGTCGATAGAAGTTCTATCTCCAGATTTAATTGTCACTCAAATGTCTTTTGATTACAGTTAGGTTAACTGCTCGATGCAACCTACAAATTTAGAGTAAAAGGAAACCAGACCGAGTACTGAACTCAACAGACCGTCGATCTTATTTGCACTGTGAGGCAATCTCTAGGGGCAATTGCTTCACTTTGACCCGCTTGAACTAATGCACCGCGGAAAAACCATTGTAAATTGACAAGACCACGGAAATATGCTCGCATAGAAGAAAAGCCCGTCACTGTAAAATGCTAAATAAGTAATCAAACATCGGCATGCCAAATAATTTAGGTTTTATCACCAGGTGTTTCTACCAAAGACGCCGACGCAACATTCAGAAAAGCCAGATAAAATGAATACCTAAGTAAACATGATCCTTTCGGGTGCAATCAGACATGCAATAACATGTAGTGTGCTACTACGGCTCGCCCTTTTTACGTACCATGCACCATATATCTGTTTGAAGAAGAAAGACCCCTATGGAATGGTTTACCTGACTAAGATGTCCTAGCTGAAGCCTTTATATGCGGACGCAGTTCCTACAAAGAATACTTAACTTTGATACCTACATTTCAACGGAGCGCTCTGCATCACGCTTGTGCTGTCCGAAGGTTGCTGCTATAGTCTGTTTTATCCGAGTGCTTTTCAGTTCCGGGAAGTCAATTCGCGTATGGCATTCCAGTTATTAATGAACATCTCCAATACGGTATACGTATGTGTAATGATTCTGTGAATAATTCAGCATTATAAATTAAGTTCAAGGCAAATTTAATTTAATCGAATATGCTGGCGATAACATAAAGTTAATTTTCACACAATCAACATTATGTAGACAAAGTTCATTCCACTTCAGACTTTGATTATATAATACGCTCATCGATTGTGAAAGTCAACACATTCGATCGAACTCTGTCGTCTAACAGCACTCGAGTAACTGATGATTACTTGTGGGCTTGCTACCCAAACGCCGCTAGCCTGTATGTTTCTCTATATTTGTGATGTTTATGAAAGTGCCATAATTTGCACGCTTAAGGAACAATACATCTCAGTGCCATTTGTTCTGATCTTTGATTTCATTTCTGGCAGTTCGGCCATCATAGTAGGTTACTTTTACAAGATATAACAACTGAAGCATACAGGTCAACGGTTCGAGCGTAATTTACATTCAGTACCTCTGGTTATCCGTTGATCATATTTATCTCATTCCGGTTGTGCTCACAGATGCAATCAGAATGAAGAAAAGAACACGAAGCTACTGGGGTTCACCGAATTAGCAAAAATAACCGGAAAACACCAATCAGAACTCTAGTGGATAACCCCTATAAAGTTCCAATGAATTAGGCAGGTAGGCAAGGTAAACCCATATAAAAAACCATATTGATGCATTGGAAGATGTGTACCCCATAAACTCGAGTGTCCACTTCACTCAAATTTACGGTCAAAAGCCTGATCCGGAGACTTTTAGTAGAGGACCACGTCTGGTCCTGAAATGTCAGGTGTAGCAATGGGGCAGGCTATTGCTAAGTAATCGCTACCGCCAAAATGACCTATGGTGTCGGTATTTGAATATCTGACCTCCGAGATGGTTTGTAAGTGGTCGGAACCACTTAATCATCAACGATAAAAAGATGCCATGCAGAACATCTTAAGAGGTGCTCATTGTTATTCTCCCGTGGCAGGAAGCATTTTACGTGTGACAGTCTTTTGCTCTAAAGGATAACCTCTTGACGTTAACAAAGAGTTAGTAATACCCAAATGGCCTTTAAAATACTTTGATCTGCTGTGAGAACTTACTTCAGTCAAGTAAAGCTAAGAAATTTTTACTCATCTACGGTAGCTAGATTTCGGACCAGATACTATCATAAATTCTATCTCAAAAGCCGCAGTGAGGTGCTGAAGATTGCACACAACAATTTGGAAGTATTTCAGGGACCCAACGCGAGTCAAATAAAGCGCATATGGGACTGACTGCAGGTCACAAGGATGTTCCTGTTGCTGTAGGCCGAAGGAATGACAGGACCAAAGGTTGACTAAATTTACAGGCATCCGTGTTATGTGCGTGCTCGCGTTTTCCGTTACCCTTTGAGGTACACCTGTTTTAATTATACTGATTTATAACCGATTCTCATGACACTATTAGTACAGAAAATCATTTATTTTTTAAATATAACTACTTTGTTTTCACTGTCAAAACGTTTTCCTTCGGAACCAGTACTTTTTGCTGGATCTCGCCTCTGTCTGTCATTGTGGTGTTTTGTTACAACTACTCTTTTTCCCCATGTGCTTGTTTACTGCGAGTGTGGGTGCTTTCTCCGTAAAACGCGGTATATTTGCAGACGAAGAAATAGCTGAAGTGCGTGGCTCATACTAAATCTCACAATTGAACAGAAACTGGGGTGGTGCAATTGAGACTTTCTCTACGATATAGGGCGACATGAGCACCAATTCATCAGGGACAAATGAATGGTGGTATGACTTTGAATAACTGAGGTTCTATATCTAGCTTCTCATACCTCTGGACCATGCACACATTAGAAATTGTCTGATGTTTCAACTGAGTTCAGAATAGCACCAAATGTTCTGACACAACCCGCATAACAAATCTTTTATACCCAATTGTAGAATGGATGGAAGACATTGGATACATTAACGATAGTATTTCTGGTGTATTCCAGCAATGGTTGTTGTGACTAAACTGAAGCTGCATCTGTCGGGTTAACGGTGTGAACAACTTTGATCAAGCCGTTACTGATGGCCGGGATTAACTGGCGTAGTTCCTTTGACTGAATCATAATGGGTCGTCCCATCAGGTAACTAAACAAGCTCTTTTTAATAATTATGCCCTTACCAATGCCACATGGAAATATGCTAAGTTTAAATACGTGTTTTCTTTGGAATAAAAAAGAATGTTTGGCGGAAATGATATTAGGAATTCATTTCCTTGCAGTTTTCCGAAAGCAGAGGAAAAGTTCAAGGAAAATACTGGTACATAAATCTGCTTGACTGTTATCAGAAAGTTACGAGAAGTGGAACACTTGATGATTTTGACCAGTACAAATTCGCTTTGAAATCAACTAAACTCACAACTCAAGCAACAGAATCGGTCTCATCCTGTTCTTTCTTTTTCAGTGTAGTTAGGAAAACCGAGAGAATGTGATGCTTTCTGACTGTTCTTGTAAAAAAAGGTTTCGTGAACACAGTGTGAAGTAAGCAGTCACTCGTGATCTCGCAAAAATAGATAAAGGCCACAATAATGAACAGACTTTCCTGATTTCCTAAAAATCAGTGCCTATTTGGTAACCACAGGTGAATGTTATCGCGCTGTTCCCTAAAATCCGTGATTCAACATACCAAATTAGTTAGACGGAATACAAGGAAACTTTATTCTTTGCTGTTTTTTAATTGTGTTCAGGGTACACAAAAGCTTTACAGATTGCTTCTGGATAAGAATAATTCCTGAAAATAAATAGTGATCAGCTTTTAGTTTGATGATAGGTTCACATATCAAAAGGTTAAATTGGTTTGGTTTCTTTGACTAGTTCAACTTCGAACTGCCAGCTTGCGTAGTGGCACGTTTTTACGTGTATTTTTTCTCGTTAGTTGAAACAATATTTTTCCCAACTTCAATTTCAGGTAGATCATTGAACTTGGACAAGCTATTTATCGATGTACTATATCTGGTTATTGAACAGATAAGATAAAACATGACTATTTTCAAAAACCATCTGAGTCTCACCTTCATCCTCTACTGATTTTGAATCACAAAACTACGTAATTATTAGTTTAGTTTGTACGTTAGTAATAATGGGTTGTAAACATGCACCATTATTAGGGAGCTGTTTGAATCCGGGGCTGATGTTTGATGTACTCATTCGCAGTAAGAGATGTGGAGATGTGGATTGGTAGGGAACGGAAACTCCCCACGGCCAAATACCACCCCCCCCCTCCCCTCCAAAGCACATTATAACAAATGGTGAAGTCTTTTCCCTTCCTCTTTGCCTTTTTGTTAGCCAAGCTGAGTTATAAATTTAGTTTAATACTACAATATCCGCATTTCAATTTGTGCATTACTCCGTGGTAAGTCATCCAAGTGAAAAAGTGCTCAGAATCAATTTGCCAAACTATTATGAACTGGAAGCCACTAACAATTCAGTATCGCAATATTGAGAAAAGGAAGTCGAAGCCATATGTCTGGGTAAACCTGACGATTGTTCTGATATGAGTTCTTGCGAACTTTGAGAGAGATTTAACCAAGACGGGCAGAAAATGCTGGTTTTCATCCAAGCTTTTGATATGAAAAAAGGCCTTCTGCATGGACTGATCTGTTTGTTTACTTTCTATCGAAAAAGTAGCATATCACTTCCGGTGCTTGTGGGATAGATGTTTTTTAGCCAAGAGAATATCTGCAATTTAGAAGGAGCCACTACATTTTTGTAACAGAAAAGTTTTCGATATAACATTTTATGCGTATTTAGTACACTTTGATTGGATCATGCAGCTTTCCGCCTAAGTCACCGATCACCAAACCATTTTTTAATTAGCTACAGTAAAAATACCCCTCAAGCAGTATCTTGTGCCACTCTGAAAAATACAATAAATTTGAAAAGGCAATTTCAAACATTTCAAGAATGAATAATTACATGTTATTCTTTGGTGAATGGGTAAGACGGTGCCAGTAAAAGGTTTTAAGCGGGGCTGATGATTATGCGAACTTTGAGGAGCTATGGGCTGAAGTTCGTTAGACGCTGAAGAAAGTCAGTTCTGAATACATAAACATTTGGTTCGTTTGCAGAATGAGGGCAAGAAAAGATGGGTTGTACAGTTGTCCACCATAAGTATAGCTACTATTTTAACAAAATCTAACTGTAGTGATTAGGATATACTTCGAGAAGGATAAATATTGACTTAAATCAGATAGTCCTCCATCAGAAAGTCATGCGCGAGATTTTTTTGGAATTATACACTTGCAGTGATGTAATAAGAATAAATTACTTAATCTTGACAAGCAACAATGTCGTTCCACAATAAACACTGATTTTTCGAACATTTGGTAGCAGCAGTTGAACGATGTTTAACCATGCACAGAAGTAGTGGTTACGAAGCGTGTTGCACCCAACCAACTATCCAACAAATCGCTCTGTAGCGAAATACCGCAAGCAGTTCTACATAAATACAAGAACTTTTGTTTTAATACGAAAGAAACCGTTGACGCAAAGGTTGTTTGTCAGTTAAGCGTACAGATACTGTACAGCAACACCATTTCATTGTAGAGCATGGACAAAGTAGTTTGGGATATGATGAGTTCACCTCAGGTACAGCTGAGCACGGACAACCATCAAACAAGCCAGGGCTTTTATTCCATTTTACAAAGTTTTGGTCTTATTTCTTGTTTGAATGATTTTATTTCAATGGGCTCTGAAATTTCACTTTGGGAAGAGAAACGCAGAGTTATAGATAGAATTGCCGGTTCTTCGAACATAAAGTCTCATCAGCTACCTGAAGTCATGTGAGCGGGAATAAAACATAAATTACGGGGATTCGTGAATTATGCAGAAAACATACCAAATATTGGACATTTGCGAACTGAAATGCAAAGGCTTCCGGAGCTCAGTCCATTTATCACCATATATTGGTTTTAGAAAGAACAAAAATCAAAGCGATACCTCATTGTAATCGTGAGCCATTGTCATGAGTAAAATAAAGAGTTTGAGCAAACAGCCAAGGAAAACTGTGGATATACTTTGCAAATAATAAATACACTTTTTAGCAGGATTGATCAACTGACAGCCTAAATCTACTGCTTACTATAGTAGCCAGCCTTGTGACACGAAAATTTATCAAAACGGTGAGCCTTACTGTGTCATACGTGTCAAAAGTGTACGCGAATTCGGACCTGCAGAAAGTGTAAAATTAATCCCTGTGGGCAGAGAACCAGTTCCTTATGTTTTATAGGACGCACCCTCAAGGTGTTACTGGTTTTATCTTGTAGAATCAGAAAAAGACTATGTCAGCTTCTTCAGGCTCAATGCTACTGGACTTTGTTCAGAAAAACTTTCCCTATAAATTTGATGGAATCAGCATAATCCATACGACTAGTTGCCAGGGAGGGTTACTGTGATAAACTCTAACCTAGCTGCCGCAGCACGGAGGAAACTGCAATTTTGTATTTGGTAAAAAGAAACATCATGAAAATGTCAACACGCAAATCATTTCATGATCCTTCCAGTAGTCTCTACGAATGGTTGCTAGAAGTATACGTTTTTTATAAGAAAAACGCACAAGACGGATGAATTTACCTCCTAAATGAAGTGTGTACTTTCGTCGACAGGTTCCTCCAGAATGCTGTGAGGTATCAGCGCTTTTTGCTACTCTTCTCATATGAAAATTAAGTGACGTAGAAGACCTGATGACCAAAACACTCAAGTGTGCAACAAGAAAAAGCAGAGTCCTGCCATTGTCTAAAGCTGTACAGCAACAGGAAAAGATTAAGGATTTAGATTTATCGCACTTCTGGTGGAAATGCTTTCCATTTTTAGCCTGATTACAATATCAGTGCGAAGTAATGAAGATCTTTGCCAGAAAACCACAGCTTCAAACCTATAGAAAGGGTATGAGACAAGAAAAACAAACCATTTTATCCGTCAAACACGTTCATAGACAAAAAGTGGTAGTTATTGACCGACACACAACTCTCCAATGTTCTTGAGTTATCTTCCATCTAGCAGCACGCAACACCACTTAAACTATATTTACTCTGCTTCCCGAGGCTAGGAGAAGAGGTGATAATGTAGTCATTTGCCTGAAATGATCATCAGTCAAAAACAAGATAAAGAAAAATGAATAGTGATAAGGCCGCATGTGACAGATAGTGCATAGCCTATCAAAAGATAAATGCATAAGAATATCCGGACACAGAAGTTGATAGAGACATCTCCCTCTCGGCATTTGAGTTAGCAAAGAAGAAGCACTTCACATATGAAGCTCTAAAAAAGAAAGAAATGGAAGCTACATGAGACCTAATGTTGATAAACTGTAGTCTCGAAAACGAACCAAAAAATTAGAAGGCAATGCCGTTCCGCATCATGATTTGACGTAGGCAAAACCTTTTAATTTTCCTGAAAACGTACGCTTATCCTTGGGCAGAAATTTGGAATGAGCAGTGAAACTGGCAGCTACGACTGTCATTTGTGTTTGGCACATATGCCTTTTGAGGCTGTTCTTCTTACGTGCTAATAAAGGGATGTTGTTCCCAGTAAAACAGCAAATAAAGCTTCAAGCAGCAACTGTCACAATATCAAGAATGCGTGGTCTTTTTATCAGAGGTGCCGAAAATATTCCTCCAAATACAATTCGTGAGCGGTACAAGTAGACCTGGCTCACCCCGTGAAGCGTCGATAGATTTTGCACTTCAAACACAGATAAAAATGGAAATGGAAACGTTTTTGTCATGTACAAATTATCAAGACTTTGGGAAACATAATTCACGTTTCATAACGATAATAGTAAAATAATAATAGTAATACTGATGATTACTTTTCTTTTGAACAACGTTAAGTAAAAAAGTGAAAGATATCAAAGGAATTCATGGTCAGTTATGAAACGCCAGAAAGAAAAATGATCCGTGGCTGAGAAATTTGAATCCAGATGTACATGGTTTGAAATTTGCCTCGACATCAGTTTGATTACTTTCGGTCATTATTTACTTGAAAATGCATTTTTCGGGTCATTTATTTTGGAAGCATCACATAACAGTTTTCTTATCAAAAAAAAACAAGACAAATATTCCTTCCACGTTCCCCAAATAAGCCACTAGTTATTTTCACCTTCTAAGGTGGAAACTTATTTTGGACTGTCACAATATGCACACTCAAAGTCCCGTTTCAACCAAGGGGATTAAAAAGCAGTTTTCCCACCAGTAAAGTTAGTCCACTCGTGAACGGATGAGGTTCTGAAGCCCTCGGGTGCAGTCTTAGTATTCATTTTTAACGGGAAACAAATACACTTGGAAGCTATGGATAGGGACAAGAAGTCGATGATGAATACTGGTGTGACGTGATTTTTCGTTACACTTCCATAAGCTGATCTAATGATTTTCTCCGCAGGATGCAAGTAAAGATTGTATTCTTCTTAGAGGCGTCACCTTATATCTCAGTCAGGTTTTCCAGTGTCTACTTACGTTCAAATGAAAGATCCAGTCAGTTTTAACTGTGTGTAATTTCGAACGAAAAAGCCATTGAAACTTGATTACTGATTCTATCCATAATATCCATGGTTTGGAATTTTCTAAACGCTGATCTATTCTGAAAAACGCTGCTCATCGCATGGAGCCACCAAGCTCAGTGAGTAGGGTTTGTGAAGTTACATAAAACATTCAAGTGACCTTGTGCAATAGTAATTTTTGGTAATACCGTTAATAAAATAATACTAAAGTATAGTGAATGGAATTACCGAGATAAAGATACTAGTTAAGTTAAAAAGTTCCACTTCCTTCTTTTCTGCAGGAAACCATGAGAATAAGACTGTTGACAAGTTCATGACTTCTTCTTGTGCACTGCGGTGAATAAAAAAGTTATCCTCTCTGATGAGGCATATATAAAGAAAATTGATTAGATATCCCATCTATATTAGTTGCTTGAAATTAGCTGACTCACTGGCGTCGTTGAAAGTTGGCTGTGTTTGCTGTCACATTTTGAGTCCGATGAGAGGAACATAACATCGACCTTACTAGTGTCGTCATTACCATGCAAAATATTTCAGGGACAGAGAGTTTTTGGGCGTACACTACGCCGCACTTCGTTGAAAAAATTATTATTTGTAAACGTTGGTTATAAAAACAATTTATCTAGATTCCCCTTCATGTCTCAGTTAGTGTGTTGATAATTGTGTTGACCTGTTTGCGCTGCTTCACAATGCTCGAAACATCTGCGAACCGAAACGAATAATTTTGTTTACCTTCCAACCGCCCACTACCGGGACCTATTCATCAGTCCAAGTAAACTTCATAAAAGGAATAGTTACTACCAATAAAAAATGTAAACAAAACTTGCAGCTGTACTCTAGTTTGGATTGAAAGGAGCGTGGACTGATAGAGAGTCCATTTTTATAATCTCAATATTCTTCCAAAGTCAATTCGACGGTTGACAAGGCCAAGTTCGTTCTTAATTTTAGCCGTGTTAACCGATAAATCAAATTTGGAAGAATCACCATGTGATTATAAAAATGGACTCCCCTTCCATGCACGCTCCATTTGATTCCAACGTGAGTACAGTTGTAAACCAACTGTGGAGCTCTCAATTATAAGGCTGATTGGATGAAAGAGAACCAGTTACGCACACCTGAGGAGCGGCAATAACGGTAAAACCAGTCGTGTACTTCCGGGAAATGTTGTCCTGTGATCTAGACACAATGCTCTACTACTCATATCAAAAACGAAGTTGCCTCTGAAATGAGGTTACACACACTACCTCCAGTCACCTCAAAATAATGAGCCGTCATGTCCTCGTTGTATAGATTTTGTCACCATTTCCCCCTATCTCTCCAGCTTTGTTTCATGTGTTCGGCTACAAAATGACTTAACAGCGGAACCGTTCTTGGTTTTCCGAGCTTCCGTCATGTCCAGCCACGTTGTTAGTGATACGTTTCTCAGTCAGCCTTAAGAACTACATCTAGACGATCACTACGTTTTCATACAGCTTCCAAGAAGACTGCTTGAAGATTATATCACTCAAGCGTCTATCGATCGTTCGTTTGCCATTACGGCATCATCTTTTATTTCATGACCATAATAATTTTAAAACTAAAGTAAAATCCACCGTTCAGGGAAGTAGAAGGGTATTGTTTGTTTATGAAAAGACCTTTCATGTAGCAAGAATGCTCAACTCAGCATCAGTGACCATAGGAACATCGTTCAATTGACTCTTTTTTCTTCTGTCCCAAACTGGGGCATTACCCAGGGTATAAATGTCGGTCAAACATTTCCAATGAACCAGAAATTCCGGCTCTACTCAGGCTAGTTTATATCAACATCAGTTGCTAAGTTTTACTGGTACTTGCACTTCACCCGCAAAGCAATTCAACAACCGTATACCGTATTCAAAATCGTCAGGATATCAGCATCGGTAACCCTAACTCTAACCCTAACCATGACTCTAAACCTGACCCCAGCCCCAACCTCTAACCCGAACCTAACCCCGACCAATTTGGGCTTTGTTTGCCAGTCATAGTTCGGCTCAGTCGTTCATTAGCTTATTCATAAACTAAAGGAAGATGCCATCGTATATTCAGTTCGCGAATACCCCGCGTAATAGGTACACATTTTACTAGAAATAGCTTAAACTACCTGTTTTCATATTTGTAAGCCTAAGGTTTTGAATGATCCAAACTGTCCCTAGTTTTACATGTATCTTGTGAAACTTGCCACGCCAATGCAAGGTGATTTGCTTTCAGAAGCTTTCCATCTAAATTCATTCAAAACCCCCAGCTCGTTTCCACTATTCGAATAGTTCTTCATACGGTAATGATTAACCTTAGGTTTTGCGATGCAGATAACTGTATTTAAATCAGTTCTCCCTAACGATGATGAAATAATCATTATACAGCATAGCTAGGCGTAGAGAATATATATAGTGCTTCGGGAATTTACTCCCATGGGTGTAGAACTGTTATGCTGTACCAGTCAATCATTTTCGGGAAGGTAAAATTCTTTTCAAAAACTAAGGCTAGGTGGACATTTGGATTACCAACCCGTAAACTTGATAGGTCATCACTGAGATTCATTGATTATCGGAACGTTATAAACTAATTGAGTAAGTTGAGATTTTATGGAAATCATGGTTTAATCTTTCAGTCTATGCAGTAACCATTTTGTGCTAACTCCTGGTAATCCTACAAATACTAGACTTTAATCGTGTCCAATAATTAAACTGCTGGGGTTGGGTAAGTGATTCGTGCGCTGATGTATTTTTAGCTGCAAATGCATGTTAGGAAAATATTCCTCTGTTGCACTCAGTAAGATTTGAAGTACATTGATCTTCCAAAGTACCTAAAACATTTGATCTTCACTGGTAATAAAAATTCTGAAGCTTTCGCACTTAATTTTCACTGTTTAATTTTTACCTCCTACGCGCAGTTTTACTCAGAGATGACTCTAATACCCTGCATTCGAACTAGGACTATGCGTGGAAACGAACGGTAACCGTATGTGTCGTGCCAAAAAATAACATGTTTTTCCCCTAATTTTAGGGTGGCTTCGTTTACGTCCCCGAAGCCGTATTTAAATCAATGACCGTCACTCTTCCAAGTTGTAATATTATATTTCAACATCTTGATGAGTAAATTAGTCTCCTTTTTCTCATAGGAAAGTGCTGATTTCAGAATGTTGATGCTCGTTCAAGTAGCCTCAAACAATAAACGGTTGTCACGCCCTGCCATGTTTTTATGCATCTGAGATAAGTATTTGGTGTAGATGGATAGCGTACCGTTTATCGATCATATACTATGTTCAGTCATGTTCATTTCATCTTGAAATGGGAAGATTAACAGAGGTGTCTACTGAAATAATAGGACGTTTTTCGAGATAATCTGATTTGAAGATAAATATAACAAATGAGTTCATAAATACAAAGGACTAAATTGCGGTTTAGAAGTTGCAGTATATTTTGAACCCATAACAATGTGTTCGCCTGAAATTGGCTTAAACCGTACATTATAAAACATACATCTTGTAATTTAACCCGGTTATCCTGAAAAACAAACTGTTTTCAACTGCAAATATAAAACTGTGGTGCACAACAGTTCTCGTTTAGTCACCCGTCATTTTGGCACACGCTTGGATTTTTTTTTTGACCGGCTAAAACAAAGAAAATACTTCATTTCCGCATTTATTTTCATTTTTATGGTGTGATCAGTTTGCAGACATAATGATTACCAAATTGATTAGCAAGTTTCCTTGGCTAAATCTCCCACATATTTAATGCTCTCTTTTGGTCTGGATCTTTACCGTGAGCTGTTCGTTTCCTAAACTAGAGGTGAGCACGCGCGCTCTCATCATTCAGTAAGCATCTACAGGACAACCAGATATTGGTAATAACACGTAGAAACAACGGAAGCTAATTTGCTTGGTATTTGCAAAGCTTTTGATCTATAGTTGACTGAGACTGCTCGACAGGAAATTTTGTTTAACCTTTTCCTACGAAGAGTAATGCCATGCAGATGAGGAATACAGAGTCTTTATTTCCGAGGTAATCCGCCAGTTGTCTGTTACTTTGTCGGCAAACTTGTTATCAAACCAATTAAACAAATCAAGCCTTGCGAAATGTATGTAAAGTCGGTTATGGTTGGTGTTAGACTGCCATATCTCTGTCAGTTTCCGGAACATTTATTAGCTTTGAAATAGTCCTTTTTTACGAAGGAAAGAATGACTTTTATTTATTGGCCCAAAGCTAGATAATATACTCTTTCATACTGCAGTAAACACGCATTCGATGAAAGAAAGTCAAACGTTTGCTAGTTATCAGAAATAAGACTGGTTTCACTCTGATCAGTAGTCAGCTAAGAAGTAGTGCTTATGTTGTATTCGGTGTGAACAGGTACGTGCACGAAAGGATAAAATGTTGTATGCGCACGTATACTACACGCCCAGTCGATCACAATCTCCGTCATACATGGTTATGCACATACTCAGTGTTGACGTTTACTGATCCTTCAGCCCGGACACATTTATCTGATATCTCACCGTTAGCCGATCGAACCTCGTTGGCCTAAACCATAGTTGATGCCTGGATTGCATGTCAAAGAGTGTATAACGCAGCTCACATCTTACTTACTCGCCTGTTTGCTGGCTCGTCGACCAGGGTCGGGCTTTTGTGCGTACTTAATCATAAATAAATATAATACAAATGTATTCCTTCTGTGACCGATAACGTTTATAACAATTTATTTGTCAAGGTAGAAATGACTATAAGTCGTTCCAGAAAACCTGTTGTTCTCATGGAGATCATATAAAATAGGATGCTCAATTCTGTTGGTTGATTCTGTCATGTACGGTCAAATCATTTGCGTAGTGTAAGAGAATTACTAATTCACTTCCAAAGTTGGGGCATTCTTGGATAATCACTGATTTAGTTGAACAACCAGTCCTACGTTTCTGGGCCTGTTATTCCTGATTTTGGATTATTTGTTCCGCCGAGGATATTCCTCAAACAGATGAGTCTTCCGGTCACGATGCACTGAAACGTTTGTTACAGTTGTGAATTTGTGAAGAGGTGAAATGCTTCCAATGCTACAGATTCATTGTCTGCGGTTGATTAGGGCGTGAAAAAACTTTCTTCATTCCTTACGCATTTGACGTGACACTGTGGTGATTTCTCACTAGCCAGTGGTTTCTTGCTCTTGTTTATTTCACTGTGGCAAAAGACCTTTTCTTAAAGGCAACCGAAAACGTTAATTTAGTGATATTATTTGTCATTGTTTAGTCATCCGAAGTGTCATCCCTACGTTGTAGCTATTGACAGTGAGTTTATTGGAAATATTCTTTTGTAAAAGTCAGGACCACTTCATCAGTCTTTCAACTCTCATGAGGCTGAAATTGTGATGACGCAAGCTACAATCGTACTCAGAGATTAGGAAATTCTCATTTCCCAATTTTGAATTACAACAGGACCGAGACATGCAAGTGAGCAGCCGTAGTTACTTATGAAAGCAAAGCAGTATTGTAAAATGTGATCGGTATGAATATTTTGTTGTAGAACATTACTGGCGTGCAACGGGTACGTCACCAATCCACGGGGTGTAAGACTGTCTCGCCGCCTGAATTTTCGGTTGTCCTGGGTGGTTTTCAATGACTTTGATGCAGGGCCCTCCAGTATGAATGTGAGGTCGAGTCCTGATCTAGTTTTACATCAATCATGGTTTAAAGCAGATGTTGTTGAATGCAAACAGTATAAACCCTTGGGATGCGTGTAGCTCTTTGATTGATACTAGTGGCATTCAAAATCTTTCCCCGTGAATATTTAGGTGGTTACATTATTGTGGGCAATGGGTTGCCGAACGTACGCGGATATTCTACTTTACGTCAATCTACGGCTTTCCATCAATCAACATTTTCTCAACTAGAAACTCCGATCTGCGCTTGCACACTAACGCAATGCCTTTTTGAAATGTGTTTGACAAGTGTCTAGAATGAGGGTTACGCAACAAACTGAGTAATTTGTTCATTTCTGCTTGACAGGCATTAAAAGTGTCACACCATCAAAAGCAACTCGTACGAATTTGAGTTTGGCTTGAATTTTCTCACCCATCGATTAGTCGATCGAACCTGGATGAAGTATTCACAGAAAAGAATATGAAGTTTGTAGTAGTATCTTGCAAAAGAATGCAAATTATATGTTTTAGCAATCAATGATGAATTCACTTTTCCGGTTTTGAGGATAAGTTTCCCTGGGGGACTGACAATTTTCCATGCTTGCTTTTTACCACTTTTTTCTAGAAAGAGGCTTACTCTGACAGATAAGTGAACCCGCTTATTCCCGGTGCAAAGGCCCCACATTTTAATCAAATATTGAACTGTTTTTGAACTAACTTTTCTGCCTGTATGACGAAGCGCACTCCTCGTAATAAACTAAACAAAGTCTTATTCACACCAAACTGATCATTGCCTAACTCATAGCACAGTGACTATCCTTGTGAAGGTTATAAAACGAAGTGATGATCACCGTTATTTTTGTCATCGTGTATCTTAACGATAGTTTTTGTGCAATTCGAATCTGCTGGTGCAAACCAACGGCGGTTCAACAGTTGTACTGGTGGTTTTTGAGCATCCTGTTCCCGGGGTTGAACTTCTTTGCTATCGGTCACTTTCTGATTCGGCAGCCCCTAACTGTCTGTGGCCAACGCCCTGATATATTACACCACTTCTGCATAATAAATGAGTAAAAGCGGTGAACTAATAGTGTAATTATCAAGACAAGGACAACTAAATGCAGCGAAAAGTATGATTAATTGCTTTCGTTGTGAATAGTCTTCGCTAAACAACGTTCTTCTTATACGCAGTATGTCAGAACCAAATGACGTTCAGAGTGAATCAAAAAAACGATGTGCCATATAGTATAGTAGACGAGGAAAATGTAATATCAATAACGAGACCTCGTCGGTGGAAACATTATGAGTCTATTTTAAGATTACCCAAGGTTATCTATCTCTTGAGGACTAAAATTCCGGTTTTCATGAACCATTCAAGTGTTTGTTCCAGTTTACTATTTCGCATTGCTTTCAAGTAATTTTCCCTGGTCATGAGTGAATAACGTATTAATTACTTTGGAACAATTTGTCCAAGTGATTTATTGATTGGAATTTAAGGTACGAATATGTAGTATAGAACCGGATATTTCGAAGGAATTTGTCCGATGTCGCTGCCAATGAAAGCGCTTAATTATTGGAACAAAACCACATATCTTCTAATCTGTCAAAATTGGATTGCATTAAAAAAGGCTATTTTTGACGGTTTGTCAGTAAGAGATGCGATCAGCCTTCCGTGTTATGATTTTTCAAGACTGACAACCACAGCGGAGCAATTTATCCATTGCCGTAATCTAAATTTTCGATATAATAATTAGATATTCCACATGTCACTAGAGATTATTCCGTTAAACTATGAGGCGATCCATTGATCATATCAGGTTCTTAAGCAGCAGGATATTTAAAAAGGAAGACATTCTTGAAATCCTAAATTATCTTGTATTTACCTAAACCAGGCGGAATCTACAAATGTTAGCTATTCTTGAGAGCATCTAATTTGAAATGAACCAATTCAAGGTGTAAGTGTCTCTTTGTTGTTTGATCACAAATATAACTCAACAGCTTAGGGCTACACATTTTCAGATGTTCTTTCTTCACAGTACTGCATTTATATGCTATATTTTCGGCCACATTGGACCAATCAGATAAATATCAAAGGTTATCCAATAGCTCTTGCGAACTATGACTCAGTTGTTCTACCCAAAATAGGTCATTACCGTCTTTGTGTACGGGGGTACAAAACATGTTTTTTATACTATCCCTCTATGTGTAATTCTAATGCAACAGACAAATTCCTATCTGGAAACGGTATACCGGCCCGTTGCAAAATGTTCACCAAATTGATAAGCTGGACATGCAAATGACTCGGTTGGTTTCTGTGCAGCATTTGTTTTCACTGAATACGTGTTGATCTGATATTGGAATTGTGAGTTGCTACTACTTAGGCTGACGACCAGTACATACTGTATAACACAGTATCTGATGCGAACACGTAAACAGTAAATGTGCTAAACGATGGTTTTCTAATTGGCGAATATTTACAAATGACAGGTCAATATCTTCCTTGTCTGGCAAGGACTTTTCCAAGCCAAATAACACCTGCTGATCGTTTATCTCAGAAAAATGTATTCGTTGCATACGAGCATTTTACAGAAGGAAGTGCTCACAGTTGTTGAATATGTTTTCAACAGCAATCCTACCTGCTTTGTTTTAAATGTCAGCAGATTGTGTAGCCCAGATTGAGGGCTTCTAGCCTTTCTCATTGTTGAGCTGAGTTTTTAACGTCGTAAAAGTTTCATCCTCACTCAAGGTGACATCATCAATGAACGTTTACAACGTAGAGGTCATCGTGAATGTGGGAAAAATGCAAAAGCATAGTCGAAAGATGGACTCCTGCATCCCGTTTGATGTACTTTTGCATCATCCAAAACTGGTACAGAGTGTATTTACGTGTCATCACCCCCAAAACTAGTAGGTGACCTCCTAACTTGCAGCTGCTACACTGCTAGGTTGACCACAACCCGTTGTGTTCATGTTAGTCCCTTCCACACAAAAATGCTTCTCCCGAATATATTCAGCATTCCTCCAAAACACAATAGAAGTACATCACAGCGAGAGACTGGAGGTGACTCATCGAGTTTCCTTTCGAAAACCACACGAGCGATCGCCGCTAAGAAGCGTTCCATTGCATGATTTTTCCGGTCAAAGAACCGATATTGTGTTAACTGTACACTTCGGAGTTCAAGCAGTTATCCTATGGGATAACTTGTAATGTATATAGAAAAGTCAGTTAATCTACGAAAATGTAAATATGTTTTCAGGTAAAAACCTCTGGGTATATTATGTAAAATGCTAGGGAACTCATAGGTATGACTCAATATTAAAAGTCAGCTTCACTGAGATATGTTCCCATAAAAGTTCCACATAACAAATATTGTATTAAGCTTGAATTTTTAATGCAGTTGTCAGCAAACATAAAGTCCTCGTAGGACATGAAAGAGATTGATGACGCCTTTTAGTTACCTAGTACTTACTATGTAGTCATCTTTGTGGTTGGTATTGTTTTCGAACCGAGCAGTGCGCGGTCGTCATCAACCTAAATACATGTCTTACATAACTCACTTTCTGTCACACAAGAACAAGACTTGAATATTATTGCGAAAAACAATATTTGAACGAGTTTTTCAACATATTCAAGAGGAAATTAAAGTGACTCATGCAGTTTCTCACTGATGAGAACCCGCTTCTTAAGGGAAAGACCGATTCTGTTTTCGGTGATTGGTATGCCTTCTAGAAATTCGCTGTCTTATAAACTATTCGGATAAGTTAGAGGCCATCGCATTTTTTCTACAATACTGGTTATTCACGTGGCCAAATTAAGCGTTTAGATTTTATGTTCTCCGAGGGTAAAACAGTTAGGTACGGTAGTTCTCGTGTTTGTTAAGGGAAAGTGTAAGAAATCACAATGGGTTCAGAAAAAAGTGGAATCAAACGAAATGAAAAGAACAAAGTGAGGTGAAGTGCCTAGATACTTTAAAGTAGCAGATGGGCACCAATAAAGCACAGTGAGGAGGAAATTATTCAGATGCTGTATGAAAGTTCTCCTCCTGAAAGTGTCTTTGGTGTTCACTGTAGCAGCGTTCAGTAGAATCTGCACCCTGGAAAATTCCCTAAATTGTAGTGAGTACCGCACAGTTGGGAGCATCTTGTATGTACCTTTTTGCAAATTTTATGCCTGTAACCTTTGTTTGTGCTTTTTATGCGCCAAAAAGCGTTTCCGGCAGCGCTTATGGAAGATATATGACTTTCCGCACCGAGGTGTCGGACCTTTGAGAAGATGGATGAATCCCTACTTAAAATCCCTTAATTACTATATTTCACCCTTAATTTACTTGAGTTTATAACTAAAATAGTGAAACAATAAATAACTTCTTTGAATGGTTTGTTGTTTCACTTTAACTGGACTCATGAAGAGAAGTCTTGCCAGCTTAGACGCATCCATTTTTAACTGAAACCTTTACATGCTCACCAATAAATAAGACATTATATGAAGCATTTTGAGTCCTTATCGTGTTTGAAAATCAAAATGTTCACTTTTCCGTATGTAATAGAACAAACAAACGTAGCTATTTGTCTAAAAACGTTGATTTCAGTTCGAAAACAGAGGTACAGTGGTAATGAAAAAAGGATGCTGACTTATTTATAACCTGATATTTTTTCAACATACTTCAAGGTTTATCATCTACATGAAACTGAATAGGGCTTGAACCGGTATGTTTCATAAGCTGGCGTTATTTTATGCTATTATACATCAGTCTTTGCTGTTAAAACACTTTATTTTTGATGGGTTTGATTGAAAGTATTTTGAAGCAAGCAGGTAGAAGGCATCTTATTGAACTAATATTTAGGGCTGAATAACAAAGACAAATTTTGTTCCCATGGGTATATATTTTTTCCACAAATGAAAAGATTCATGAATAAATGCGCAGCGTGCAGTTTACGTCTGTTGTCTGTTCGTCCCAGTTAAATGAACTGTTCATTTTGCTCATATATTCTTCATCCAAATCTGTGCAGTTTTATTCAGCTAATTCTCATCGGAAAGTCTGATTACCAGCAAGTTTACAGCAGTTCGTGTACTTGAAATTTGATTATATATAGAAGTGCGAATAAATGGGCAAATTGGATTATCGACTAAGAATCATACATCAAATCCCGACTTGTATTAGTTCATAATTTGACAACAAGATTTAACCCCATCCATAAGTAATGATTCTATATTGGTTTAGATATAAACTGTAACGTAAAACATCAAACTTTATCATACATTTGAAGCTCAGGAACAGACGCTTTACTTTTTATGAACACGGCGTGTACGAATAACAAGTCAACAATATTCCGTAAAAAAAGTACAAAACTCAAAGATATAATATGCTCTTGAAAGGTGAAAGGTCGACTGATATTCAGTAATATGTGCTTTATCTATCGCGATTTCAGCATAAATCTGGTATGAACAAAATAAGTCTTAGTAGATATCAAGACGAAATGTTGCAAAGGGTGAATCGAAAATTTGATGCGCCACCTGTTGTTTTCATAGTGAAAATTGCAATAATATTAACACATCATTGCTGACAGATGTAGGAACTCACTAACGTTTCAGCAAAGGTGGGTAACATTTCTCATGGCAAGTTTACAGTAAGTTTGATCAATAAAAAAGATATATGTTAGTTCATGATGGATACCCTGGAAATCAACGTTTTTGGGCAAGTGGTATCGGTCTTAAAAAATCAATATTTATCCATTAGGTTTGAAACCACCAGCACTCCTTTATCGACGGGCTCCGTACCACACATGGTCTTTTGATAACTCATGTGACTCTATATCTCTATATCGTGATTAGAGGTCTTTTTGTTGTCCCAGTGACTATAGACGGAAGTCATTCCACTGCGGATGTCATAAAACCCGGGGGGAAATGCAAGGTACTGATGAGTATCAGGTGAATATATCTTACTCTTTATGGAGTTGAATATACTGCAAGTGGATCAAACAGTTTATCCCTAGGAAATCAATCGGGGAGTATGACCACAAAGTAAATTAACCTCAATCGAAAGTCTGATGGAAAGGAATTCTTTATTTAATAAACCGCCATTATTCAGCACATGTCCATTATTCATTAGAAAGCCAGGGCGAGAAAACTTGATGCTGCATAATCAAACATTGGGTGAAGTTACCAGAGATCTGTTCTGCAGGAACCAGTGGTGAACAAATTATCGTTAGGTTTTGGATCTTGGCTGTTGCAACCTACTATAGAGTGAGAAGTCATTTGACAACTTTTTTGCTCGCAAGCCCAGGTTTTTTCATCGGCTTATGGATCTCAGTCGTGTAGATTTTGTCCACTGGTGATCAGGTATTGTAGAATTGTGAGGAAAATATTTCAGGTTTTATCTAAATAGAACAAGACCAAGTAGTGGGCAGAAGTGTGGTCATGGGCTCAATACGCTGATCTCTATTGATGTAAGTGATTTGACATCGAACAAAAAAAGGGACTGATATAGCGACCTGCCCTGATTTCTTACCATAGAGGGCCCCATCGTTGATGCAAATGCTAGATGCGCTCCCAAAGACAGGTATCAGCACCATATAACAGTTGTAGTTTCATAATTTCAGAAATCCTATCACCTTTGAACTGAACTGCGATGAGTGCCTTTTTCGTCTGGTTGTATGTACTACTTTCAGGTTAAAACTATCTTGTCGAAATTTGTTCTCAAATTCTGCTTGCTTCTTGGGTTTTTTTGATTGGTCTGATGCCATTTCCGTCGTTATCCTGAATTCCGGGTTAGTCACTGTCGTGGAGTCGGCCCTCTCATATGCATGCTTATCAAACTATGCATACGTATAACCGAAGTAGAATGTTTTGGCGGGATTTGAGATCCAAAAACTTCAGTAAGTCGGAGTTGGTTGTTGAATTGGTCAAGTTTATTCCAACTGGTTCAGAATTAAAAAATGCTTTCATTCTTTGCAATCTCCTTGGTAACTCTGAGTCACAATAGTTTGGATGTTTGAGAATCTCCTTGGGTGGGTGACTCATTTTTCGGAAAGAAGTTTCGAAGATTATCATCAACTGAAATAGAAGAATTATCCGGTTCAGCCTCCTGTGAAATACGATGGAAGTGAAAGTTTCTGAGTGAATGACCTTCGATTACATAACCCCATTGCCTATAAAATTAGCGAAAGTCACATGATTACACACAATCAGCATAGTACATTTTCTAAATGAGCTTCAGTGTAAGCCATTTTGCTTCTAAAGGTTTTAGTTATGGATGTGCAAGTGAGCATTTGAGCGTGCGATAAGAATGGTAAGGATTAGCTCACACTTGCCTGGAATTTTGCTTCTTAGAGGCAAATTCTTTTCCGGTTCTCACAGAATTTCCTGGACTAAAGGGACTTCCAGCAGCGTACGATGTTTCTGGTATCAAACAAAGAAACAACAAAGTCTCCTGAATTGTTCGTTCTTTTATTGTACTCGAGGTTTGTTATCATTGGAGACAACCGCAATTTTTTCTGAAAAATTCCCTCAAATAAAATCTGACTGGTCACAGTTTATATCCCTGATTGACCGATAAACTGGCATATTACCTTTTATGACCCTAAAGTGGGGTGCAATTATCGGTTCAAGAATGAATATGATTGTGTTGCTATCAGGCTGAACACGATACCAACCTGAACGTCCGGTTACGAGAATAGTATTTTTGCCCGTTTATTGTGTTCGGTTATTATACTTTCAGTCATATGACGATTCACTATGATTTCTGGTGGACAAAAGCGGGTCGTCATCACCGTGTTATGATACAGTTGTCTACTCTATCATATAAAAGTTCACAAAATGGTTTCCGAGGTTATTTCCATGAAATACTATAGTGACGGAATAATTTATAAGCTTAAGCATCATCTTGTATTTGAATATACGGATCAATTTAAAGCCTACTGATCTTATATAACGTTATTTATTTGAAAAAAGGAACATTTTTGGGTGTATTGAATGTGCTTGAATTGCACACTTACGCTCAATATCTGCGAACGGCTCAAAAAACATGTTTTTTTCTTGTCTGAAATTCAGTTTCCCAACTAGTAGCACAGTGTTTTCAATCAGAAAACAAAGAACTACGTTGTTCATGAAGTTGTTTTAGAGCTAGTAACAACACTAAACTCCAAACAATTGTATAGATAGAATATTGTTAGTCGAATTTACTGAACAGGCCTCACAGTATTTTATGCTTATACAAACAAAGTGTTTGTTTTGTTTCTCCCTCACTATATGTTTATGGAAAGCAGAAGTTGGCTGTTCACCCCTAGAGGAATATTCAATAATGTGTGTAGTAAGATCGTTCATGATATATATATATATGCACATATATATAATGTTTGAGGTATGACAAAAGCATTGAAAAGCTCTCACTATAAATCTTCGAACGGAGACCTTTTTGACTCTAAGGTATAAAAGGATAGTTATTTATGAGACTGAACAACGAGGACATTGTTTTACAATTTTGTGAAATGGGTTTGGTCAACTCGATGCAACTTTTCTCCCCGCGTATGCTACTCACACAACACAGATGGGTCTGTATAGGTAGAAATAAAAGAGGATCCACTGAATTCCTGTTCTCATTGAGAACCATTGGCCATGACACAATGTACTTGGGAAAGGAAGTGAATCTGAAAACAAATGAAATTACAGGAAATCCGTCAACAGTTAAAAATAGTATAATTTAAGGTGGTTAATTTCATGCTCATTATCGAGTATGCCTTCCTATAAAACCTTGCTTTTTACCGCGATAAAAATCAGTACAAACGACCGTGTATGGTTCAGTCGAAAGTTGGATAAAAATCGACAAAAAATTAAAATCATGGACACTGCTGCGATATGACTGGACAAACAGAGAATGCTGGTATTCGAATCTATTCAAAAACCCAGAACCAAGTTGTTGCTGATTAGATAACTGAGCCGTAGTTAGCAGTTTCCAAAGCACAGTTCACATCCTGTTTCAAACTAAATTTTCGTTCAATCTGTGTTGATCTAACACATCGAATAATGGTGATGTCTACTGAATACTGGTTTATGCTCCTGTGGCCAAATGCATTCTATCTTTCGCTGATGTTTAGGCTTTTATCAGCATAAATACGAGTCGGTCTCAGTATGAACACGAACAATTTTGAGTAACAAGCAAACTCAGAAAGTATCCGGATTTCCCTTCAGTAAAATTTCCATCTATCAGAACGCTACCGTGGACATAATGGATGTAGCATTGTCACAAAGTTCGGGTTCTATTGTAGCGGTCAGGATGTAAGCAGCCGTATTTGTGCTTGATTAGGATTAGTATGGGAACCCGGTGATTCACTTACTGAGTTGGGCTCACCAAGTCTACCGTTTTTTCACTTTAGACCAAACACTTTTTATCACTTTGGGGAAAAAATTCTCTCTGCATATTACACATGCATGTTCCTCTGTTTTTGAGTGATAACCCTGAGTAGCTGGTGCGATTTGTGATTGATACAATATTTTGAGTATCATACAATTTGGCAGCTATCATTTTCCAGGCCATTTTTCACAACCACTGTTTCTTCAAGACAGGCTATGAATATAGCCCTCACCACAAACTGTGGAAGGAAAGTCTGAATTCCTTTTTCAATACTCCTTTTTTGTTTCCTAGGAATCCCCACTAGAGACATTTACGGCCACCTTTTTTCCGAAAACACGACTTTAATTTTAGAGCACGTGCTATGCACAATCAGTCGCCCGTAATTGGTTTTAAACCAGCTAATGGACCAGATAAAATACGGCATGACTTACTAGACAGAAAAAGGACTATCGTAACCGAAATTTTGAACACAGACCTAATATGAAACAAAAATTATTTGTAGCCACATTATTCAATAAGATTTAATCATATTTTCGTTATGCACTGTGACCTATACCAGTGGTCTTGAATCGTGTTCTCTTTTTAATATGATTTAAATGAAATTGACAATCAGATATGATTCTGATTAACAAAGTTCATCTGATAGTTTTTCATCTACAGCAAAAAAAAATATGGTGTCAAGACACTCAAGAACTAAGTGCGTAAGTGTGTTATACAGCTTCATCCAAAGTTTTTTTCTGGTTCGTCAAGTGTCTTCGTCGATATTGTTTATCAAGGAAGAATAACAAACAGATAAAAATCTCAGCAAAAGTGTGAAATTTTTCAACCCTTGAGTGTGATTTTTTTCGATGGTTTGATGCAACTGGTATGGAAGATATATCACGCAATTACTTGCGAGTAGTGTGGGATCGTTTAATTTTTTCTTCTGATTGACTGTCCTTTTGGACTCCAAGTTTCACGCGCAAACCTCAGCTCATCCGACCAACCAGCACTGGGTAGCACCAGACTCGACTTTAACTCTTGTTAGAGCTCATCAGTGGTGCATATCCTCGGCCACACCCAGGGTTTGAACCCAGCTCGGACGGGAGCTGGATGGCACAGTGGTAACACATACACCTTCGAGATGGGGGGGGGGCCGGCTGTGGCGGAGGATATGCACCACTGATGAGCTCTATCAAGAGCGAAACTCGAGTCTGGTGCATCCCAGTGCTGGTATGGAAGAGCTAGGAACATGCAGATATCCACTTAGTTCCATAATAAATATTTAGCGGTTTTTCTGAATAACCCCCAGTGGTACCCAGACATGCGATTCTTCGCTTTGGTTTTGTTGATTTGGATTGGTATTTTTTCATGCAACAAAGAGCCAGATTCGGTGCATCCAGAATCTTGCTGGGTGTACAAGTTAGCGGAATGAAAATCATTCGATTCCGTACGCTCTATTGCTCTTTGCACAAGATCATGTGTGCATGTTCATTTTGGTTTCGTTTCACGTGCTTTCTAAAGAAAAATCTAACAGCAAAATCACGCTTAAGTTGCTTTCAATAAAAATTTCCAAGTTTTGCCACTACACCGCACTGTTATCGGAATCTCATCCCCAATTTTGTAGTACTGCAAAATAGCCTAGAACAAAAGTACCAAAGCTTATTAAAATCGCTATTTATGAGTTTTGGAACCAATGATCTACAAGAGAAGTGATATTTATAGTTCAAAGCTCTGGGGTTACTTAGGGTTCCCAACGGAGTTTCGTGTTCCAGACAAGCGGTTGGCCGGTGACGTGATTTTGGGTCGGTAATAGAAAAAAAGTAATTCCGTTTATGAATACAAAGCAAACGACGAAACTTAGTACTTTTTCAACTTTTCACGCTGTTCACAAAATATTCTCGGAGTATTTCAGGGAAAATGTACTAGACAGTTCATTTTCTCTTGGAAAGAGTTCTGACAGTCGTTTGCGAACTCTTCCGTAGCAAAATAATATACTTCTGAGTGCGTTCCTCAGCGTGAGTTTGCCGTTCTAGAAGCAAAGGATCCAATCTAGGCTTCTTCTCTGCGCAGAAGAGCATATTACATGCAATTTCCAGTCTATTCGCTTTGATGAGAGTTGGAAATTCACTAGTAGCGATGTTTCTACGGCACAGCAGTTAGCTCTTTTTCATGCAGCAGTGCCAAATGTCATACGTTCAACTTACTGCTACAAAAAGCTGCTGCCCGCTTTGTGGTCGCTTTCCTCGGGGAAATGTGCCAGCCTACTAGCTTGATCAATGAGTCAACTTGAAAAAATGAAACAGCTGTTCCCACTAAATGGTCAAAAAACATCCTGGTATACGAGTCTCTACTTTCCACTTTTATGTGCTCCTTGTCATTCGGACATCTGTTAAAATTGGTCTGGGTATGTAATTGGCAACTGTGACACCCGACTGGCAATACAAGAGCCATACTGAGTAAATTTCCAGCTCAGTAGCGTTTAGCTGACCTGGCGACAAATCATGTGTCCTCGCTCTTACTGATTCTAGTTTTGTGCATTTTTTCCCATGCCATACAATCCAGCGGAACAATTTTGTGGACATCCGAATGGGTAGCATTTGAAATCTGACGGCGAGTAGGAAATGTGATCAACCCGGTGGATACTGATCCGTGGGAGCAAACCAGTGTGTGATGGTGTACCACCCGAATCCCTAATTGCACGATCCTCTAAAACATTGGAAATGGTGTGGATAACATTTCTGTTCTGGAAGCGAACGGGGTGAAATTTATGTGTAAAACCCGAAGATCGGAATGATTTTTGTTAGCATTTACACATAGTTACCTAAAAGGAGACTCGTGGGTGTCTGTTGACGCAGAACATTCCACTCTGGGCAGCCGCTGTTTTTTGGGTCTTTCGTTTTATTTCTGTACAGTACGATAGAGACATGGGAAGTGGGTATCGAACAAAGAGGTAAAATAGAGTAGGGCTGTAAACGCAAGTCGGAAAAAAACAGTTTACGATTATCCTGATAAATCATTTATTCACTTCAATTTTGTCGGCTTTTCGTTTTGAACTTCTCGAATTCGGTTCAGAAAATTAGTTTTCTAATGTATTTAGAGATTAACCTCAGCTTGAAGTAACAAGTACTTCGAGTTTATCAGCTTCATGAAACGATCTTCCATAAATTTAAAAGGTTATATAATTTCAAATGATTTCCCTAAAGTTGGATCTCACTTTATCGATGGCCGTATTTTTTTGGATATTCCCGTCTATTCCATAACGGCAACTCATGCTTCTCGACAGAATAACCAGTGAAAGTGACTAACTTCGAAAGCACTTATTTACATATGATAATTTCAGTGCCTTGTAGCGTAAGATGTCCTGTCGAATATTGCAAAAACTCTAATCCACTGATTGAGAACAGCAGAAATTGAACGCACGGAAGATCGTTGCCACTGTTCTTCACTTTCTACGCCTTTCGTTTTATATACCACTTAGTACTTTGTACTCAATCTTCCCTCGACTGTCTGGCAATATAGTGTCTCGAATATATACTTTCCCGAAGGCTTTATCGTTTCCATTGGAACTAAGTTGGCTGTGGTGCGTCTAGAGCAGTGTTTCATTCACAATAACCTGCAGCAAGTAAGTGGATTGTCTCATACCGATGGAATAATATTCAGCGATCGTTTTTGCAAATCCTTCAATCTACCTAATACGCGTATATATTTATAGATATATACTTATCAGCGGATCACAGTCATGTTTCTCCGCTATATTCCACGACTTAGGGCTCCCATTTACACCGCTGAAGCAAAACATGTGACACCATTAATTTAGCATGAAGATGAGTAGATTAAGAATGACGGGGTACGCATGTCAGATGAGTGGCGATAACCAGATCATTCACCATATGCTACCGGAAAAATTAGTCCACTCTTCTATCAGCTGCTTACGCGTATATACTAGTGTACTCCATAATAGACTATCAAAGTGTGAAATCTCGCAATCAGAATAAATTGCAGACAACTAACCTCCCGGGGCCTAATAAAGTGGTCAAGATGATGAGGCTTAGCAAGTAGAATAATATGATCCAAATGTTTGCACTACTTGGAGACAACTACAAGATAAGCAATAATGAGAAAGTGCAAAACGAACCGTTTTTCCTGGAAACCTCAGTCAAAAAATTAGGACATCGAAATAAAACAGATTATTCTGTTGTATTACTTTCGAATTAGATGCGCTTGTTTCTACCTCCAAACAGCGTTTTTTCAGTAAGAACGAACTTGGTAAGAAACTCACCAGATGTTGCTATCTTGAATGGCCTACTAAGATCACTGCTTTTTAAAAGAAGACTAGAAGACCAATTATTTCAATTTGCAGAGGTTATGGGGGCAAAAAATGGATGGTAAAAATGAATCTACCTCATCCACATGCATTCTCGTTCAGAAGATTCATTCACAATACAACATCCTAGTATGTTGGAGAATAATTTGGGAAAGTACTTCAGCATTAACAACATTTGACTTATGCAAATAACTTATTCATTTCCAATGCGACTGTAAGATTATCGAGATAAAAAGCAGTTTCCTCAGGTCATACATAGACAGATAATTGTATGACATATTAACAAAACCGTTCATCAAAAAGTAGATGAAATAACTAAAAAAGTACTATGTAAACGATATGACTTGTGTGGCTGTGTGTCACTATATATCCACAGGGCTTCACGTGGAAATCTCATTGAACACACTAGAAAAAGAGTACTCCAACGACATTCTGCCCTTTCTGGAAAAAATTTGGCTATATCACTTAGATTGCTTATAACAGAGATAAGTAGTAATTTCCCGATAAAGCCGGAGAGTATTCTCATTTAGATTGAAAAAAGATATAGCTGTTCAGCAACCATTTTATTGGAAACGAAAGCCACGAGTGCCAAATCAGCATGAGTACAGAAAAACTCAGTGGAAGTCTGAGCCTGCAAACAGGAAGTATGAAATTTATGGCTGTTCTCTAATTTGAATCGCGACGAGTACTCAAGAAGTACTCAAATATTGAGATTATTGGTCAGAGGATTATTGGCTGCTAATAACGAATGAGCGGCAACAACCCGAAAGCCGGTCGTGAGCATCCGGTGAAATGTTGTTCTTTCATCTGGGTATAGCACCATATTACTTACTTCATAGATACGACGTTTATCTACGTTATTTTGTTGCTGATAGCGGGCTCAATAACTGGGAGGAAAAATATCAACGTTTCCTGTTAGCAAACTCCTTGTTTTGTTGGCTACATGGCCCATCCTTTGTCCTGAGTACAATAAACAGATATCCGTTCATGCCATTTACGTCTGTGAGGTGATTTGGGTTGGCTGGTAGTTAGCTGGAGGACAAAAAGCAATTATTATCCATTTCATTGAACGCAGACTCGGATAACACAAAATGTCAACGAGGCGTGTCCTCCCTTCTCAGCTGTGGATGGAAGACTAAAACACGATAACTGTCGAATCATAGCCACTTCTGAAGCTTTTGGCAGTTTTGCTCAGAAGTCACAAGTAAAAATGCTACGCTGATTCTGGTCGTCGGCTTAGTGCGTCAAGAATAAATATTCTGCAGTACAGAAACAACAAAATAAAAATCCCCATCACCTCTCGAGTCCCACTATCTTTGTAGAAATGAATACCAGTTGTTGGCGACATGGTCGTTCATGATCGTTACTGTTTTGGTAGTATGACTCCAATATTCAGACCTTTGAGGTATTAAGCCAGTATTGAGACACGGAAAGCAAGTTTGTTCGTGACGGTGTGTTCTATTGCGGACATTATTCAGATAACGGGGTGAAAGCAAAGCTTAGTGTTTGCCATCGCCCTGATTTGTGATAAAACAAATAATCGTAGCTTCTTGGAATCGATATCAATGTGATTCCCCAAGAAAATTTATAAACACAAATAAATTCCTATATATTCGTCGTTTTTCCGTTATCATTTCGTTCTCCATAAGTGCCTATAGCTCGGTTTAGCTAAAAGATCTATTCTAGGACTCGCTAATCATTGCAGCCCTGAAGGATACCTCAGAGGCTTCATCAATATTGCTTGTGATAGCAGCTTAGTTTGACATGTCGGGCAGTTTGACCATCCTGTCAAGTGCGCAACACGAATGCATCTGAGTTTCACACGGTTTTGAAACAATGTAAAATCCTATATTATATGACATGCGTTTCTAGATCTCTGTTTTTTTTAATCCTGTAAAACAAACTATTTAGAAGTGCGAAAGGTTTAAAGTGAAGGTAAAAAGAATAGTTATTTTGTTGCGTGATCAAACAGTGCTTTCGCGAAACTGAGTTTATACGACCCAAAAGAAAGGCCGACACATGTTTCGAAACCCCTTTGATTCGAAAACAATCGGTGTGTGTATAACGGCCATGGAGCATAAAAGTAATTGAAGAGAAGAACGAGTATATCCGAAATTAACCAAGGCTTACGAAATTTAACAGCCCTACACCTTTTCTTACATCAAGATCAATAACACGGGAAATTTAGCCAAAATCTTCCCCCATTTAATTTAAAAACTTATATTTTCCTATTTCGTAAATGGATATTATTCCGTTGAGAGAATGGTATTTGTGCAATAGTAATTGCAGCAGAGTAAACAGTGTTTATCTCAGTTCTTATTCAATAAACGTTTTTTAGTTGAAAAACGACATTCACATATGAATCCAAACTTCTTAAGATAACCTTTTGGGTTAAATCATTCTGTGGGTAAGAGGCAGAAGACCGCCTCCTGTTACAGAAATTTCCTCACAATGCTTGTAGAACTCCGTAAATAAAAACCTAATATTACTTCATTACTTTCGTAGTACATAACAGACTGGAGTACTTCAATGTGTCACTAACTAGATCCGTACAGCTGAGTGAGAGGACATTTGACAGTATGGCAGGAAAGCACCTATTGAGAGAAGTAATCTACAAGCGGAAGAGCTGGTGCTTTGCAATGTTTCGAGTCATATGAAAGGCAGATAACGTGATAATTTATTGCTGGTGGGTGGTTGCTGACGATCTGAATAAAGAACGGCATGCATTGTGAATTATTTTCACTGGTTCATGCTCTGTCTTATTAGAAAATTGTATTCCAAATGAATATATGCGCACATAAATAAACGTCAGAAGTACAGCTAAATGGTTTATCTTGTTTCAGTGAACATCTACATTTTCCAAGGCTTAGTCGACAAGAACTGAGTACTAACTTTTGAGTATCTAGCTTTAGAAAAGTTCCTTTCCCAGTAGTGAATGAATCTGTCGTAAGTTGTGATGGCATTAGTGGTGGAAACAATGAAAAAACATATTTATTGACTCAAAGCAGACGAAGAACTGCTCATGCACTAATGTCTGTTGAATTACAAGTTCAAGTTATAGTCTGCTTCTGTTGTGAAATCAGGAATGAAGGTGGAACAATACTAGTAGATGCTCAACGGTGAATTTTGGAAAAAAAATTTTAAACTTTGACCTAACTGGAGTACCACTAAAACGTAAATGTTTAGTCAACTGAACTACGAACAACAAATATTAATAAGACGAGAAAAATTGTCGTTTAGTTGGTCGACTTTATTTGTGCAGTAAAACACGATATGATTGGTTGGCTATTTAGTGCCCAAATTAGGGCAAGTCGGTTTCATCAGGAAAATTAGATCACAAAAGTCTGGTAATCTGTAACTGATATAATCCCGCAGAAGAAGCCAAAATACACGGCCTCAATAACGGAAGCGCTTAGGTCATCACAAAATGACTCCGGTAAAAAGTGGAAAAAAGCTAGGCATGGTCAAGAAAACCCAGAGGTTCAAACAAATAACTGAAACCACAGAAAACATATTGATAACGTGTGCTCATCAGGGTACATGGAAACATGATTGTTATTTAATATATCTCAAGCAATGAAAGCGAACATTGAATGAGCAACGAAATCTGAAGCGGAGGCATGTACAAGAATATTATGGCAATTTACTGAAAAACTTTAAATTGTTATTAATTTTGATTTACTATGCTTTAAGTAAAAATGGATGAAACATTGGATCGGAAAATTACCGAAAGTTAAACAGCAACTCAAAAGAAGAACTGATGGTTGTTTATTCCCGGGACTGTTTTTCAAGTGTGATTATTTCAGAGATGTGCTTCAAGTCAATCTTTGAGGAATGTTTTCAACCCTCAACCTGATGGAGAAAAACTTGATCGATAGGTTTTGGCTGCTGTCTAGTATTCCATAATTTTTTTCAGTGGAGTCAAAACTGGGTTTGCGCAATCGAAACGTTCAAGCATTTTACAAATTTGTGGAACCCGTAACGGCAGAAATCACTACATTCGTTGTGATGCCACCACAGGATTTCCAGTGTCAAATAATATGCGACAAAGGTGATAGTGGTGCAAATCAGACAAAAACAATGTTACCACGCATATCTTAATGACGCTTGAAATACCGGAGCCAATCCTAACAAGTGAGCGTGTGAAATTAAAGGAATGAGCTTCAGTAAAGCTTATTTGCACAACCCTAGTTATGGTTACTGAAGCTAAGTGAAACCTCTAAACTAAACTACCGTAAACTTGAAGTAAATACAGAGATGAAGACGTTGGAAAAAAACAAAAAATAAACGAGCCAAAACGGACAGTGTCCATCAGAAACGAATAATGTATACGGCTATTCATAATACATGAACTGGTAACATAAAAATAAGTGTGAGAATTTGTATAGCTTTAGGCTAAGTGATGGAGACGTAAAGACAGTCAAACATGTTCAAGCGAGCTTGGATATAAGTAACCCTAACTCATTCATGACACCCAAAACTGCGAAATAATCAGATGAACTGGAAGTGTGTTTAGTCTTCGGGCTCACTCACGGTACATTGCTTTACCAGCTGATCTGTTGTATTTGGTGCCTTTCGGGATGGACGTAGCGAACAGTCTCTACTGAGTGTAGATTGACAGAAGACTTTCGACAGTGAAAAGCAGCTGCGAATCTGGAACCAAACTACCAATGGGTGAGTGCGTCCCTTAAAGAAAATTGCGTTGTTGCACAATGATCCATTCATCTGTCACTTTTTCATTTGGCAACTTTTCACCGGCTCCTTCCCCTTCTCATTTTTTATTAAAAAAGCAATCAAAAATATTTATAAAAATATTAAAACAGTCTGTCCCAGCAGTCATCCTGTGGCGTGTCAATTTCTTCACAAAGTTGCATTTATAAGCTTGTGTCTGCTATTACGATGCACATCACTGAACGAATTCGTTTGAGTATAACATCACTGAATGCAACTGAGCCTTCCTGATTACAATATTATTCACAGTTACGAAGTATTTTCCACGTAAATAGTTTTTCAAATCCTATGGCAAAGATATACGAGTTTTTGGTAACACTAAATTCCTGATAGCAAAATGTGCCCCTTTTCCAGTAGACTGTCAGAACTTTCGCAAAATTCCTTCTGGTAATACATATTTCTCATCTTTCGGGATAGCTCTTGACATTAGAATGATAGTAATACTTATTTGGCGTCTTCCGATAGCGCTTTTTTATGATTTTTAAATTAGTCGTGACGCCAATTGTGTGTTAACTTAGTAGCACTGGAAGTTTGTATCACACAAGTTACGCGTATTGCCGCTGAAATCCAAATCTAGGATTTGCACAATAAACAGAACATACCATACTGGAGCCAAATCCTGCAATACAGTTGAACTAACGAGTTCAAGTTTCATTTGCGTCCACCTACTTTTTCAATCGGTGATTGATTAAGCATCACAACCAATTTTTTCCATCAATAAAATCCATGTCGTCGGTTGGTGGATGAAAATGTGCCCCCTTCCTTCGTAATAAGTCTTTTGAAATTGAAATATTTTCAGTGATCACTGTTTAGTTCGAAGCGTCAAATTTCCGTTAGAATTTTACACACTGATAAAACGTTCAACATCCTACATCTACTCGAACACTGGCTGTGACACGTAAAACACATTAGGAAACATTCAGTGTGTTTTTGAAGTGTGCTGTTTGCGGATTGTTGCAAAACCTGTTGACTTACTGAAGATCCATGTATCTCATGTTAGTTTGTTCTCTCTTTAATCGATATATATTTTCAGTGTGTTATCGGAAGCAGATAAACAATTTTGAAACACTACCTGGCTCTGAATGCCTGCTTATACCACCAACTGATAAGTAAGTCAACTCATATTAGGTAGATACAGGTTACCGAACCGTCGACGAGAGCCGTTTCGCACTTTAAAACGGCCATTTGTAATGCAATTTACAAAAAGTAGATGGTTTTCCTTGTTGGTTGATGCCATAAACAACATCAAAATGGTCTGAGCTGTCCCAGATTTACAGTTACGTTAGGAAAAATACCCTCGAGAGAGAGTAGTTTATAATGAGTTCCATAAGCGCTCGTTTAAATAATACGGGCGAGATGAAAGTAGACTGCATTAGCCATTGGTCGGGATGGAGGTCACTGACGAAGCAAAGTTCAGAGGAGGACTGAATAGTGGAGGAAACGTTTAATTTGTATGGATGTAGTGGGGAAATTTAAACTTCCATCGGCTACTTGATAATTTCGGTGTTGGTCAAAGCAGCTGAAGAGCCTCGGTTAGCGATTTTCGTGCACGCAGTTCACGATTCACTAGGTAAATAGGTAATGCCTCTGCCGTAGTTAGGACCCAAGGGGGCGGGACCCGGTGAATGACCTCGAAGGCTTTCGCTAAGTCATTTCTGTGGCCAGTGTCCGCCTTGATGACTGCATTATTGTAGTGTTCATTCAGAGGTCGATTCGTTCCAGGCAACTGAGCAGGTTTCGTAGTTCGTCCTTTTTGGGTACATGTTGGAAACCTCAGCATGGGCAATGGAAAGACACATGCAAGTGTTTACTGAAGTCTCAATTCAAGTGCGTTTGTGACGACTGTAGACGAATTCGTCATTTATGTTAACAGGAGTGATTTGTCTCAACTAAACTTAATGATATGTCCCGAAGCGGACTAGTGGTAACTCCCAAATGTCACAAACAAAATTACGAGTCAGAAGGTGGGAATTAGGTGGTGTTCTAATGTCGAATCAGTCAGTATAATGACTTCAGCATACCGAAATCCATGCCATATATACGTGTAACTATGTGAATGCGGTCCAAACCAAAGTTTGTCAACGGCCAATATGTGTTTATGGACCTTCCTTCCAATCTAACACAGCTAACATCACCATGACCGCCTTATTCGTTCTGTGCGTTCTTCAGCAAGTGATCATCAGTGGTCAAGCTTTCGGTCAGACCGAGTCATCTGACATCAGCTGCCACACATATGACAAATATTCAGTGCTTGCAACTCAACCTTTGCTTGCATGTTTTCTGCTATATATAATAGGCCTGCAAAAATGTCGTACATCGCATCTACTCTGAATTACTTTCGGTCATTTCTTTCACAACAATTTTTGCTTGACTCTAAGAGTTCCACTAGCCTCAGCGATGTTTCCAATGCACGATAAGCTGATACACATGGCAAGAAAGCATTTCGAATTTTCTGAAACGTTCTACAGAAGCAAATAACCAGCAGTAGGGAAACTGCTCGAAATATTGCCATTGGCTGCCGGTTTTTTCTGAAGGATTGTGAATCAGTCACCTTTAAGCTTAGTTGATCCGCACTTCTGACGACTTCACAACAAGGAGGAAATAGCTGTGCTTCCATGGTTTTGATTGTGAGCTGAAAGTTCAAACAGCTTGATGAATCATATTACAATCACAATTATGATGGCTTCTCCGCAACGAGTTGGGCTTCGGTAACGATCACCAACTCCAAATGGGAAATTTCGCCGGTTTGTGCAGGCATATTAAATGTTGTAGGTGCATTTTGGTCGCCATCCTTTGTGTTATACTAATCTGTTTTGAATTATTTCTGATTTGGATAGAGGTTGCGAGTGGTACAGTCACACTACTTGCGCGCTGATGCTATGGCGACAGAAACCGAACAATTCGTAATCTTGGTTATTCTGAGTTGTTGAGCTAACACCTGGGAAATGTTGATAAAAAATATTTTCAAAGTTGTTAGAAATATAAACTTTTTACTGAGTAATTCCTGGCCAACAGGTTTCAAACAAAATGAGTGCCCTAATCACTTCAACTGATCGGAGTAGACAGTGGTCTTTGGATAACCAGTGTTTGATCCTAGCAGCTGCGGTTTGCAGCTTTCCTTTTGGTCCCGCCTCCCTCCTGAATTGTTGTACCATATATGATGGATCCAAATAATTTCTGATCGATGGTTTGAACTTCCTGACAACTAAGATGTATCATAGAGTTAGGGAACTATCTACAGTTTCCCGTCATTGAAGCTGATTCCCGACTGAACTAAAGTGTGACGTGTATGACCGTGGTTGCCTAGATGAAATCCAGTAAACACTTCACGTTTCGTCTTATCAGTGAAATTGGATATACTTTGTTTGATAAATGGGCGAATGAGTTATATATTCGCAGAGATACAGATGAAAATCATTCGCAAAACGGTTTTTGAGCTATTGGGGTTTTCATAAATGTGGCTCTATTTGACGGTCAGATTTACTTTTCATGATCTGGAGTTGCTATGTGAAGTTTGATTCACTGTGAATCCCTGACGATGAATTCTCATCTAATCAAAACCAAACTCTAACGTTTCTACATCGGGAAATTTACTGAAGGTCTCGTTTATGTGGGCTTCTTTATTAGTTTCTATTATTTCCACAATAGTGACGCAAGAGGCTGACTCTTTATGACACTTTCACGTAGAGGTCAAAAGTTGGAGTGCGAGGAGTCACCGGCTTCTCCTTCCTACGCTGGACCATGTCAAGTGTCTCATTTGAAATAAGCGCATCATGTATCGGATATTTCACGATGAATAACTTAAGAGGACACGTTTTGTAGCCGGGAGAAGCAGAACGTTCAAAGTAGATGTTATCGCATTGAGGAAAAACAACAGTTTTCTAATTTTTCTCCTCTTTCAAACAAGAGGAAGTACCAGCTGTGGTGAAGGAAAAAGTGATATGAAATGTAGCAGGTATCAGGTGGTACGAAGTGGGCATCGAATGACCAGCGAAAATGAAGAAGATTTATTGTTTGATTCCACTAAGGATCATTTGGGATGTTAAATATGGGAGGCAAATATCAGAGTTAGTTTTTGGGAATAAACTGTTCAAACATCGCAAGAAAATGAATTGTAGGGAATCATACCATTAAGGAGTATTGACTTTGGCCGGAATAGAATATAGACAGCCTTAACTGTGGACTTCCAAACGATGCACCACTATTCTTGGTCCATCCCTTAGCGAAGAGACTGAAGCTTTTGCAAATCGAAAAGTAACGGGAAAAGTACCGATTCTCCAGATATAACTCTACGTAATTTTTATGAATAATGTGAATACGCGAAACATATTGTCGGCGTCACGAGCAGAAACGAGGTTGGTAATGAAAAATTTACTTTCATCCTTCGAATTCAAACCCGTGTTTGAACATAACAACGCAAGACGAATCTTTCACTCACTTACTCGCAAGATTGTGTACGTATGAGCAGCCTAACGGACAAGTTCAATAAGCAAACTCCCAGTATCCCGCATTTGAAGTTGATGAATAAGTTTCCGCTGTGCTAGAGACAGAGAGAAGCCAAGAAGCCTACTTTGGAAATTTGAGCCGAATGTGAAAAGTGTCATGAGATGTGCGTTAGAGTATGATGACATATTGAACTTCGTGACGTTTATGACGAGAAAGCAGATGAATCGATTCCCAGTGTACATAGATTAAGGATTTTTATTGCCGTCCGAAATGCACTAATTCGTGATGGATGCGGGCTGGTGAAGGCTAAAATGTGTCATCCTAATTTTGGCTAGATAACAGCAATCCAAGATGGTCACTGTTCTAGAGTCTCGTCAACAGTCGCTGACTGAGAATGAATGGGATTCAAATATTTATGGATTTATGTTTTTATCAGATGCCCATATGAAATAATTTTGATTAAAATGATGGCTGAATTTTTGGTCTGGGTTTTGCAGCAGAACATTCCCGTACTGTAGCCATGATTCAAGGAATAGCTTTTTTAGATTTGAAAACCATGTGAAACCGTCTGTTTGCTCTCTCTCTAAAAGAGAACACTGACGAATTTGTCACTCTTCATCACTGTCCAGCATGTGAAGGGCGAAGTTATCAAAGAAATGTTCGTTCACATCTCGGTGATGTTAGCTACTAATAACCAGTACGTAACTTCAGTTTTAGAACAGCTTGCGTTAACCTCGTAACACGTTTAGAAACTAATCGAATGTTAGACATTATAAGAGAGTATTTTCTATATAAAAATTTACGGCGATTCATATGTGACTCTAGTTACCAAAATGAACTCTATCTGACGCCGGTGATTCCCAAGTGCTTCGCGAGAAATGTAGTGTCTCCTAGCAACCAGATAATTCTGCCTATGATAGACAGTGAACCGGTTTGTGCAACAGATATGCATCATTCAACAACGCCATTTTGTGTTCGAGAATCAACGTTTACGAGGTGGTGCTAACCAACCAGGAAGTGTATTGTTTTCAGGGCTTAGTCGTCTTGTTCCAGACTTTCTGCTTTGTCTGTAAAAAACACATACGGATTCTGTATTCATCATTTTTATTTGCAGAAATCTGTGAATTTTTATTTTACTGAGCTGGGTTTTGACCTAATAAAGTTTAGCTAACATATTTGATTTGAGTCACCCGAAAAACGTAGCTAACGGACATCCACCTCTCGATGCTATTTCGAATCTAAGCCATTTTTTCCGAATAATAATAATAATAACAAACTTTGAACAGAAGTAACAAATCGATTCACAAAGACGGTTTTCGAAAACAGATTTTCTGGTCAATGAATTGTGACAAAAAGCACAAGTTTTGATTGCTGTACTAGTTTTCGACTACCAAAGAGAAACGTAGGCATACGGTTAGCCAAGTTTAGCACCATTCGCAGTAACGCTATCTGCTGATTTAGCGACTGACTTTTACTGTTTTTGATAGCTTTGGTCTCCCTCACTTTCAGGACTTATTCTGGCAAAATGCAAACGGAATAATATATGACAAAGGTGCACTTGAATCGTAAAGTTTTTCCTTGTGTAATTATGTATCCCTTGCTTCATCTTACATTAGGTTTCTCACGGTGTGAACGATGCGATACAGTTCCTTTCCTTCCCTTTTTGGGTAGTACGACAGTAAATGAAAAAGTTTCTAAGCTTTTGCTTAAACCTTGTTGTAAATTGAAGTCGACTTATCAAAAATGAGAACCCAAACCCAATCTTGACAGTTCATTTCAATTTTCCTTGGTTATTTGATTCAAAGTGAACACTAGTGGGAAAAGGGTGTCAAGCCCATGCTAGATATTCTATACTAGGAACGGTAAAGGGTTTCGATTGTGGTACACGTGAGTTGCTTAAGTGAGTCCTTGAAACAAACATACACAATGAAATCAGATTTTCATGTGTTCCGAGGTTTTTCGCGAGCTCATTTTGACTATCGTTCAGTTATTGTAGTATATCCAGGAAATATGAATGACACATGTCTTCCCCGATTTTAATTAAAAAAAAACAATACTCTAAGCGGAGATAAACAGTTTTACTGTTTCAGCTGCTGCATTTTAGGTCCGTTGTTGTTCTGAGTTTCTGATTACTATCACTGAAGCATTTTCCGTTGAGATAATTCATTCAGTTTCATGGAATCCCCTTCATAGTGTTATATTTCCTGTGAGTAATTACAACGGAGTGAGGTTTAGCAAAACTATTTCAGATATTTACGCATACTTTCATACCAACCGCAAATATTGCTTGCGGGTTTCCGTGACACGTGCGAACCTTTTTGCACTTTAGTTTGCAACCATCTCTTGCAGAAAATCTGGTCGTACTCGGAGCAGCCCTAGGAAACAGTACGGAAGAAATCAGATGGCCATTGGCGATCGATTCACAAGCTAGTAGGTATTACATGGTCAGGTCAGCTTTCCTTTTCACTCAAACGCGACCTGTAGGGACACACCTAAACCGCAGCATAGTGTAAAAAATGCATGTGGCAATGGCCATAGCTAACTCAATGTTTACATAGGCAATCAGTACGGGAGACTGCGAAATTACTAGAATAAGAATTGAGAAAGTTTACCATTTACCAGAACAAAACATCTTACGAACGAATTCCAGGTAGATTCCAATCCAATAAAACCTTGATAATTTCTCGTAGTTCAAAAGCAGAAGGTAAACCGCAAATGTGATTATCTCTTTTGTGTACAGGACATACTGTTACGAGTCTGTTATGCATTTGGAGTCTGCAGCCAAATGGTCAAATAATGTATGACTCATCGATATGGATATACTTACCGAATTTTAAAATTTCTTGCGATTTTTTAAATGAAAACCATCATCGTCTGGGAATTCCGATACTTTTCTCAAGGGAAAAAGTAATCACCTTGGTTGTTTCTGATGCACACTTGGTGCGAATTTTAGACATTGAAGAAATGGTAAAAAATGCATGGGTAAATTAAATACGATCGCAGTTTTATCGCGAATAATGGGAAAATTAGTTGTATTTCGGAGAAGTAGCTGTCTTTTCACAGTGGATTTTTCTCCGAATTATTGTTCTTTATTAAAATGTTTTCCGTATTTGATTTTTCAGTATTTTACCAAGTTCCTTGTTTTGGTTGATATTTCGGACCGGTGAATAATATTGCAGTTTGTATTTGAAGACAGTTAACAGCAGATGGCACATCAAAAACTTTCACAGCTGAAATATGCTATTTGTACTCTAGATTTATTTCACATTCGTGATGTCACCAAGAAGTTGGCGGGGTAATTGAACGATTGAAAAAGAGACTTTGAAAAAATTTTTTCTTCTCATAATTGGTTCTGGCTAAAAAGGAAAGGATTGTCTTATATATCCATTGAATTGTTTTGGTACTACAACTTCGGATTTCCGATTTCCGACTTAACGGGTAAAATACGACCAATTCACTAACAGTAACAAACACTTAAACTACGGCCATTAAGGATCCTCTATCACTTTTTTCAATCAACAGTTTTCAGTACGACGTAGAGGATAATACAAATGCAAAGCATTAGCCGTGTTCATTGTATCGCAGCCGTTAGGCCGATGAAACAGCCCAGAAATTTTATAAATACGTTTTGAAGCCGAAGAGATTATTGTGATCACGTGATGTAAGGGAAACGGAACACACTTGCAGTGGTAATGATGTTACTGGAGTAGTTTTTGAGTACTGAAACGCTGTAAAGCACTATATACTTTCTGTTAATTGGCTATTAAGTCATTAATGTATCTGTAACTTAGGGTTTGATCATAAAATACGGTAAAAAGCTGAAATGAATAAATGGTGAGAATTTGCTGAATCGAAATGATTTAAGTCACGAAAGTTATTCTTGAATGAAATACATCTATTACGAAGGTTTCAACATTTTCGTTTTGTTTACCTTCGACACCCTAGATACAACCTAGGCTTATCATTTCACTCTTCACATGTCAGGTGATTCGGTGTCTAGTGCTCGTGGTCAGGCTGGCGTTGGCAACTCTGTGAGCATGGAGCCTGAGTCTGCATTGCTCGATTGGATCCCAGTCACCAGCCTTCTGTTTGCCGTTTGGTTGAATGGTTCTGTGCATGTCTACAGCACTAGACTGAAACGCCCATGCCGTTTGCCGTTTCTGTGTACGCACCAACGGACAGTGGCTCTCCTGAGGCCAAAGACGAATTCTACCAGGATTTGTATCAACTGCTCCGCGTCGTGCAGACCTTATGGTTGACGCTAGTGTTTTCAAAACCTAAGTCGCAAGCCTAGACGGGACAGAAAAGGGTATGGAAGGCCAATATTGCGTTTCATCCGATCGATATGATAACGGTGAGCGACTCATTCAACCATATTCCGACCATGGACTATTCTCAACAAGTACTAATTTCTCGCACAAAAGCGACACCGGCTAACCTGGCGTCCTCCTTCACCTTCACAATGTTGGACTCAGATTGACCATACTGCTGTCGCTGGAAAGGACCAGTTTAGGACTTTCGACCATTTTGGTCCACGTCTGTAGGCTTTGATCTCGCTCTTGTCCGCGCGAGCTTCAGCTTGGGTTTCATCGGTGCCCGAATCAACGCCAAGGCGAACCGTTTCCTGCAGCTGTTACTAGACAATGACCGAAAATCTGCTTTCCGAACAGAATGGTCCGCTGATTCGGAGTCTGAGAAATGACCGTATGCTGTGGTGGATTGCGAAGTGCAGAGAGATGAAGAAAGCCTTGGAAATTTGCAACAGCCAAAATGTTTTCCCGTCTGGTTAGACAAACCGGTCCACGTAAACCAGGCTTTAGCGAATTGATCAAAGAAGCAAACGGCCTAATGATTCAAACTTAGGATCGCCATCTAATTCACTTGGGGTGAATGCAGTTCAGCCAACCTTTATCTTCATCGTGTTTGGTCACTAGCGCAATGGGTACTGCTCTTATTGTAGATACCAGTCATCCGTCAGAAGCGGAGGTTCTCCGTGAGATAACCTATCTTAAACGACATAAGGCTCCAGGACCGGATGGGTTACCTCTGTTTGTTTTCAGAGAAAGTGGTCCAGCACCTCTACTGGAGTTGACAAAACTCCTTGATTTGATTTGAGAGAAGGAACAAGTTCCAAGGAGTTTGTTTGAAGCGGTGGTCGTACCGATTTAAAAGAAAGATGGCAGGTACTCCAGTGAAAACCACAGAGGACTAAGTCTGGTTAGCATCACATCCAAACTGCTCGCTGACATTATTCTCCACAGCTTATCTAACAGTCGCGAACAGTGCTCGCGCGAGAAAAAAGCTGGGTTTAGACCTGGTCGAGGTTGTATTGATTACGTCTTTACTCTTTGAGAACATAGACGAACGTTCCGTGGGCCCCACTAACTCCTTATTTTTATAAAAGCGGTCTTCGACTCGGATGGCGGCACCTTCCTCCGGCCCTGCCTCTTGCTGAAAGGTGTATCATCGGCAAATCCCCTAACATTATCAGCCGAAGCCGAGTTCGGGCTTACGGTGACCTTTTACGCGAGTTCACTACGAACAATGGGGTAGGTCAGTGTTGCCCCTCCCTTCTTTCCTCTTTAACTTTGAGACTGATATGGTCCTACATACCGGGCTTTTATCAGGTGAGGATAGCGGCGTTGAACTTTTCCCGGGTGTAACGTTATCAGACCTTAGATGTGCTTAGGAAAAAGTTCTTTCAAGTGAAGACCTACGTAAGTTGCAAGCTTTCCTAGGCAGCTTAATGGATTGCGCAGCAATGATCGGCACGCGTTTTGCACCTTCAAAATGCAAGAAGCTGTTTTAGGAATGGGTTAGTCCGTGCTAAAACTTTCAGTGTCTGGGGAGATTATAAACATGGTAGACAACCTCTGTTATCTGAGGAACTGTGTTTCACCTAGAGGCCGGTTATCGGATGAGGTGTCTCTGCGTATACAGAAGGCTTCTTTTGCACTTGCCAATCTGAGTCATCTGTGGCGTTGACATGACATGCGTTTTTCCGTCAGAGGCAGAGTGTGTGCTGCAGCAGTCACGCCGGTGTTCCAGTACGGTTGGGAAACATGACCATTGCTGGTGGAAGATATACGGTGATTGTAAGTATTTGAAAGCCGATGTCTTCGTAGTATTGCTCGAATCTGGTGAAAACACGGTGTGAGCAATGTTGAGGTTGGGCGGAAAGTCTGAGGTTCAAGGAATAAATTATTAGATGAAACACTTAAGCTGACCAGGCCAAGATTATTGGGACATATGTTACTTATGTCCCGTCACAGGGTTCCTCGAAATGCTACATTTTCTGAGGCTGGTTCTGGTTGGGAGCGGGTAAGGGTGTTTAGTCCATGACGTGGAAGAAAGGTATGAAAAGCCAGAATAGTGGACTTGGCCATGTGGGGAGTGTTAGACTTCCGGAGTGGGGTCCAATGGACTCTCCCACCAATGGTTAGGTGTTCTGAGGGATACGGCTAGAGACAGCGATCAGTAACACTCCTGCATCCACAAACTTTCCTCGTCGACTTCATTCTATTACCGTAGTTCCACTCTTACTCCTTTCACACCGTTTTTCTCCTTCATTATTTCTTTGAGATTGCCCCTAGGAGATAATAACCAAAGCCACCGCACCCAGTGTGTGACTGTTGGTTGTTTGAACAGAACGGAACGGAATCTTCAACTCGTTCTGACTCTCCGTGATTTGATATGGGGAGAAACAAGCTAACACGAATATGTGATGATCCCTCTTTGTCGGGGATGGATTTCTAAATGGCTTTACCAATGATCTTAGAAAGATTGCAAAAGACCAGTAGTACTGAGACACAAATCACAGCTGAACACGAAAACGGCTGGAATCACTCATTCGAAAATAACCGGAAATCCTTTTAGTTATTTCTAAGTGGTCTATACGTATACGTAATTTATGTTAGCATCTGTCCTCCGATTCGACAGTTTACGCAAATCACTACGGTAACAAAAGTTTTCTTATTGGTCGGTGAAAGCAGGAACTTTCAAAATAAGCTTCATAACAACGAGAGCAAGCTGATCCAAATTTTATACTTGAAACAGTTCCTTTGATATGATTGCTATCGGCCAAAAGTGTCTCTTGGTAACTCCAGAATGTATCAAACGGTGCAGTTTAATTCTACCACAAAATTTTCAAATGGTCTACATATTCGGATGCACTTCTGCGAGGTTCAGGTAATAATTGCGAACCCATCATGAAAAAGAAAATTAAAGATCCCATGAACCCAAACATTGTTTCTTTGCTCGGCATTCTGCCTTATAACTCCTGTTCGAACTCACACAAGTGTCACTTTCTAGCAGTTACAGGGAAATGATCAAATCCTTTTCTAGTGGATCAGACGGATAATGAGTTTAGTTGAAAGCCACTTACCTTGTGCATGATTTTTTATAGTTTCTATGATAGCCCTGTTCATGTTTGGTAATCAACTTATTAGCAAACTAATTCTATTTTTTGGGTTGTGCTGGTCAATTGAGACATAATGCATTCGCTTCATGGGTTAGGTACCGACACGATCATCAAGGTACGCCCAAACAATGAGGCAGTGCATCCCTTTTGCGTAAGTTTCTGAGAATTGTGAGCTGAAGGCAAAGCTGAAAAAATAGAAGTTGAAAAATATTACTGAGCTACGAACGTCATTACTATTAGAATCCTTTAGAGTATGGAATCCAAAGGGGATCCGTATCAATAATTTATCCGAATGATTCTTCCAAAGTGTCCTACACATAGCTAATCTACTCTGAATATGCGATTTATAGAATGGGTGATCATATGAACCATTCAAGGAAAGTTACCGAATAATTCGTTTTCAATGATGCCTACAGGTTTTCGATAAATTACCCTGTATAGGTGTGAAATGAACAATGATTTGAGGCCGGTTGTGTCCACTACATACTGTGTGGGTAACCAAAATGCCTGCCTTTTCTCCATGGGTTGGCAATAATTTACGAACCAGATGTTTTTTGATTGAATCATCAGCAGTCAGATCTCAATATTAAATGAAATCCCAGTCTTTTTCTTATTACGAAACGAGTGAGGCTTTAATATGACTTCCCATTTGTCATTTTTGAGACAGGATTGGGAATGTTCCCTCTCGCTGAGGTCATGTTGAAATTTGTCTACATCTTTCCCTCAAATCTACTCGGCTCAAGCAGACTTTAGTGGCAAGCAAGTGTATTTCGGATAAATAATCATCTGGATAAAAAGGATGCATATTTAAGTGATGAGGAGTAATAGGGAATTCTGCAAAAATGTATTAGAGGGATTGTAAAGTGATGATCAGGACCTTTTTAGATTGTTCTGTTGAGGTTGGAATAAAAAAGCTTTAATTCCAGATAAGCGATGGAGCAAATGATTTCAATCATATTTAACCACCTATGATTACATAAACAAATCAATTAAACAGTAAATCATCTGTGAGCAAGCAATGACGGTTACCTTGGTCAATGGTGTTACTTTCTCGAAAGGTCTCGGGGAATCAGCAGTGGAATTTCGTGCCTGTTTGATAAAGCTAACGCCGTTGCTAGATGCCTTTTTATAACAGCCTGTGAAAAGTTTTGATAAAGATTTTTCAAAGCACCCTTGAAGCGTCTTCCTCTTTCTTAATGTGCCACGTATCGACGAAATGCTTTTGTTATACGTGACAGAAAGAAATAGACAAAGGCTATAAACAACACACGAAACGGGCAATTTGGCTCCACTATCCATCGCTTTGTTCCCAAGTGCTTTTGCGGGAATACAGCATAAACCCATACCTGGTCAAGACGCTTTATCAAAAAAAAAACATTGGAGACAGTAATATTTTATTTAGATGTTTGTTTTGAACCTTAAGTGAAATTATGTTTTTTTTTAGTAATGTGTCACGTGGACATTATACAAGTGCACGGGAAGATTTTGATGAAAATCCATTTTCCATCCATCGCCTTTACCTTAATATTACCGATAGTCTTCATGCATCCTTGTCCTTTGTTTATAAATATACAATCCATTGGTTTATGTGGTAGATTCACAAGGTTTTTTAGTGTAGCCTTGACACTTAATCAGGTTGTCGAACTAGGGCATTCCTATTTATCCCAACATTTCCCATGCCTGTAATGGCCAGGATTTGAGATGGCGGGTGCTACAGTAAACCATTTTGTCTGTCAATCTTCATCATCTTTCTCAACCCCAGATGGAAAACACGGAATGAATTGTGCCGATGGGTACAAAAATTCGTGATATACCTTTTAGAGTAAGACTGTTCGGAAAGCAGAAGGCAAGAATGAATTTTGTCCAACATAAACTTTTCCACCCCATATCTGGATGCGTTTTTCCCATTTCGCAAGCAGAATGACGGCATTCTAATGCATTATTGACTTGAACGTCGCCCAAATTCAACGCATGCAACCAAGCCATTTATTTCTCTTTACCTCTCTCACTGTTTTACGCAGTCACCAAGAAAGATGTTCAAGTTGCACAAGTTTCACGTGCTTGTCTTTAATCCCACGTGTATTGATTTGCACATGTTTGAGTTTGCAATCTTGCACTAACCGATTTTGCCTACATTGTATTCCACTATTCAGTTGTTTACCTGAAACACTGTACAACCAGTGAAGTACGTATGCAACTGTATAGTGCGAGGATTGCACGATCAGTATGAGAAAAACCAGGTAAACTTCTGAACCGAAAGCGTCTTGCATTTTTCGCTGTCTCTATTCATTGGAATGTGCTTTGATCCAATTGATTTGAAACGCTTGAAGGGTTTTCACTGAGTGAGAGAATACGGTCTTCCTGCTCGGAATTGTTTCTCTCTCTTTCCCTTTCCTTGCATGTGTTTTTGTGTGCGTGCCTTAATAATCGTCCACATTTTACGCCTTTGATAAAAGATTATACAAGTGGTAAGTTCGACTGAACAAATTCGGTGCACCGTCTTTTCGTAACCAGTGGTAACTACTGACTGATTCCCGTCCGACGTAAACTACCTGTCTTTCTTTCCCATCAGTCACAGCTGGTGATCTTACATTTTGATGATTTTGAAGACAAGTGGAAGGTTAGCCCGTTTACATTCTCCAACATTTTCTTGACTACTGTGGTACGAATAGAGGTCTCCAATCAATGAAACGGAAGTTACATGGAAGACCCTCTTTTTGAGTCTTCTAAATTAGGCAGGATTGTCTGTTTCACTATAACGCAAATACCATCATATTACATAACCAGACGGAACGTTAGGTTTTAATTTTTTGTGCCCCGGAATATTCCACCCTGTACGTATATTTCAGTGAGAGAATGAAAAGTTTGAACAGCTCCTTCTTGTGTAGGTGTTTTTGAAAAACATGTCGATATATAATAAGGTTTTGGATGATAATTTACAAATTCAGGAACAAGTATTTGAATGGAACTGTCACAGCTCGATTGATCAAACGTGGTTAACTACTGTATTGCCTTCCCCTTGAAGAAACTGAGATGTAACTGGATTCAGTAATTTCTCTATACTAACGGTTTTAAGAAATTTAACGTTGTTCTCTGTCGACTTTCAACTTGTATAATATCGAAAGGATTTGATCTATTTGGAAAGAGGTTGGAAGCTATATCTCAAGGGGAAACCGTAGGAGGCAGTCTGTCTGCTGCTAAGTGCTGCCGAGGTATTTCATAGTTTTGAATGCAGAATAATAGTGCATGTTACAAACCGCATTTTCACACTGCACACAGTTCCTAAAAACCTATTATCCAGGTAATTTATTCTAAATAAAAGGAAATTGTTTCCCTAGCTAGTCCGAAAACAATCACGAGGTTTTCTCTTTGTGATATTAACCAGATTAAGCTTGATAATTTTTAGCAAAAAATGTTTTTTTATTCAACAGCTATTGGAACATCTTTGAAGAAGATGACTTTCTTGATGAACAGTTTACTCCACTCACATTTGTGACAGTAGTTGAGGTCATTTAGGCTCTTTGATGGAAGGATCCATGGATTTATTACAAACAATATAAGATTTTGAACAATTTGAAATTTTCACCTGATCCTTCTGATATACCGTAATGTACTGAGAGAAGAAGTCCACTGAGCAAAGAACATAAAGCTGAACAAACTTTCTGAGCTATTCTGGTACCTATACACTTTACCTGCTTTCAGTGCTGAAAGAAGCATTGACGGATTGTGAACAATATCACTGACTAAATCGTACGCTGTTTTTTCATGGAATGTTGGTTGGCCTTATTCCTTACTGAATAATATGTATCTTTGGTCATCGAAGTGCTTTAAGACCAGAACGCGGTTTTCCATCCTAAGTGGAGTGATTTTTCTAATCATTCTTTTATACATTAATTTTGGCCACTATAAATACAAAAGTGGTCATTGCTTTCAATCAAACGATTCACGATGATAAAACATTGGATTATTTTTTGTTATCTGTAAAGTACTGGGTTTATCTCTTGGAAACTGGAGACGTCTAAGAGAAGACAAGAACACACTGTCTGGTCCTCTTAACGATCGTCTATTTCTGAGGCTGATTGTGCCGAATATATCAAGTTCCATCTAAAGAGCTTGACTGCTAGAACGTGTATCAGCGTCTAATTCGCATTGCACAAAAAAACCTTGAATTTCACTAAAGTTTCATCGGCAAAATGAAATGAAGTAGCTATGAAGTACACTTCACAGTGTATGTTTTTTCTACTTGGCTAGCATCACAAAGTCCGCGTGCGCTAAGGGTTCTTTTCCGCACACACACACAAACAACAATCACAACAATCTTTAATCTCATATTATTGACCGTCTCATCCTGAGGCATTTATTTGACAGATTCATGCAAGTTTCCACGGCATAATTTGGCGCCTTATTTGTTGTTGATGGTTCAAGAGATGCCGTTTATTAACTGAGTAATTATCACCGAATATTCTGTGCCCTCTGTAATACAGCATTGAATAATTAACCAAAGAGACATGATCTACATTTTTATTTTCAGAGCAGAAGTGAAGTTGTGCTGGGAAAAATTATTTAAAGCAACACTCACAGTGTGAAAATGGACACATCAGTTACGATGCATTGCATGCCTAGAAGATTATGCGTTCTGTCAGCCTCATCATTATATGGTACTGATATCTGACTTCAAGAGTAGAAGCCTGATTGGATTTACCAGCTCGCTGGTCTGCTGCATCTAAGTTCCAGTCCCGTGGTTTAGGACAAAAAACATCAAATTAATCTAACTGAGAAGCCTTGAACCCATTTTGGGAACGTCACTAAATCAAATTTTGAAAGTTTTATTATCCAATAAAGGAAAGAATGAAACAAGTGGGCATTTCGTTTACTTGAATAAACATGAAAGTTTGTAAAGTAACGGATTTTACGGGCGGATGTAACTTTGCAGATAAACGTTTGCAATGGTGCCTCATTTATAGAGATTTCCTACTGAAATTATTACAATTCAACGCCAACAGATTGGAAGTAACTTGGAAAATCAAGCTAATGTCAATAATGTTGCTAGTATTAGAAACATTTGAAGCATTATCTTATGAAGTAGACGCTAAGAGAAAGAAACTAAATTTAAACCATTCATCGAACAAAGCAGTCACCTGATTGCTTCTTGCACTTTTACCAGAGACACCTAATCCACTTTTGCGCAGTCCTTGGATTACAAGCATGTAGTATGGTTATTTCGTGGGCTAAAGCCACTATCTGTACAAAGCAACGAGACAATACAACTACATACTTGGATTATTCCTACTATCTCATGAGCACAGTACAAACACACCACACGAATTTGGCTGCCATGCTGAACAGACAAGACTCATCTTTGACTGATAGTTTTCTACGGTCAGCTCAGGTATGGACTCTTTCTAATCCTCCAAGTATCCAGTCTAGGTCTAGCGAAATTCATCTTGGAGTCTGGATTCACCGACCGATCAGTTTTAATTCCCAAGTAAATCAGATTGCGCAGATAATGTAGCATCATGATATAACAAACACTCATTCCGTGCCTAAATTCTAAGAAAACACCTCATATATACCGCAGCTTTCACGTCGAAAGACTTTTGAAAACATGAAGAAATTGATCTTTGCTGGATAGACCATGTTTCCAGTGCAAGCACTTCACCTTGTGTAACCGATCATGTTTCTCCCGGTTGGTGAAAGGCCCAAGCGGATTACCTCCTTTTGTTTATGCCGTATCTAGCGGGGAGACATATTTACTTATTTATTTTTGTCGTAGAAAAGAGATCTGATGGATGCAAACGGAAGCACTTCATATGACGCATTATATACAGTTTGCAACTTCAAGTGTCACACTTTACGCTCACATTCAAGAGCTGTTCTTGATTATAATTGTTTGTAACCGGGCAGAGAATATCATCCCTATACATTTCCAAACTGGGTGGACACAAACGGACAAAAGAGTCCTCTGCGTATGTGCGTTTATTTTACTCGTTATCTACGTGTATGTGCTGTTGTTCTGATGAAGACAAATGCTGAACCACATGCACGCACACTTCCATGAGGGAGTACAAATAGGAAGAAAATGAGTCACAAAACGGCCATGAGTTTCGCGTTTTTGGTCTCCGTCGCAAGTTTACATCTTTTCAGCAAGCATGTCCACGGTGGATATGGGCCTCAAGTTTGGTGTGTTTCTGTTCCGAGCTCGTGTGCAGTTCCTTGACTTCCCAAACTTACGTTCACCCACTTGAATGTGTCCGACGACAGGGGAGAATAGAATGGCAAACAAGCATATGTACACATCACAAAAATGTGTACCTGTTTGGACATACACCAATGTACACCTAAGTAAAATAGCTTTGAAGTGAGAGATCGCTTGACAACTGCTATTTTGATGTCCTAGGAAAATACTACTATGACGGTTACAAACGTCTATTCAAAAAACCAGCAAGGCTTTAAACTCTTACTTGTTATTGTTTCGCTCAAGTTTCCATTAGGAACAACTGGGCTTCACTGTATTCCGGAACATTGTTCGACACTGTGCTTCAATAATCGTAGGGACTTCAACATAGTGCTAATCATTACCCACTTGGAAACATTTCCATGCTAGTTGTTTCCACATACCAAATGGAGATATCATTACTGAACTTTTTAGAATAGCGCATAATGAGATGTGCGTAAAAAACAGATATTTTTCCTTCTTTGGTAATTGTCACTCATACGTAGGCCGCGTTTTTTTTTGTTTGACTAGTCTATGTTGCAAATAATTCTCATTCGATTCTCATCCGCGTTGTTCGAGCCACGCAGGAAGCTAAGACAGCAAATCAGGCTAACAAAAGGCTGAGTGATAACCACTGATTTGTGGTTCTATGCAAGTCTCCAGTTTGTCTCGCAAGAAAACGCTTTTTGTTTATTTGCATCCAAATTTTGGTTGTGGGCAATCAAACTGTTGCAGCTGAAGTGCAAGGCTTCAAAAGTATAAGTCTGTATTGATCTGCGGAGTATTTCCTATCAGTCTTGCGGCAAATATAAGGATCAGGTATAGAAAGGTAGAAAAAATCACTGGACACATCTAATAATATTTAATTCCATGGATAAACTTATAAAACCAAGTATTTGACTTGTTTCTCCAGTCCACAATGGACTTCTGTCAAATGGTAACAGCTAGTGAGCGGTAATATCTCTCTGTTCGGCACATATTCAAAGGTTTCCGTGGGTGTCAGATGCTACGTAACTCCTTTTATCAAAAAACTCAAAATATTCAAAAGCTGTCAAAAATTTCCCGAGAGCTCATGATTTTTACTCTTTAAAGTAATTATAATGCGGTTTTTTGTAAACAGTATATTTACAGGCCAAGGACATTTTGCTAATGTGCAAAGTTCGAAACTACAGCTTTGGTGAGGAAGTTTGCAAATAATCTAATAGTTGTATTTGTAACTAAAGCAGGGTTTTCTGCAAAGCACTTCAATACAATTGCTATTTCTTTATTAGCTTTATCCAATCGATTGAAATAAATAAGGTTACCGTGCTGCTTCTTGATTTTCAAATATTTGACAATGAAACCATCAAAACCAACTACTTTTTGTTGTTTGAGATGTCCGTAATGCTACTGAAAACACAGTGACCAATGTAATATTAAATCAGTTTTTTACTAGCAACAGAAACGTAGACGGTCATCAAGTATACAGCTATTCAAACCCAGTATCGATCAAAGCAGCCCTCTATCAGCACTTCAAAGGATATTCGCATGGTTCTTTTCGAAGTAAGCCGTTGCATTTCTCATCGCAATTGAGTGCTCATCTGAGAGTGAAAAATAACCTGATGATTTTAGGGATTATGGTCTTTACTTGAAAATGCTTAAGATGTGGATTATTTACTGCCCCAAATGATGACCGAAAACCTCGGGGGAAGTTTACGAAATCGGATTATTCACCTTGGCCGCCATTTCGAACATCCGCGGATTAGTCCATACTGATTTTGTTCAACCCCAATTGAGCGTCCTACTATTCAAGGTCGGTTTCACAATGTAGGTTATACAAAAATATCTCGAATCCGGTGTGAATTCAAGTGGACTCATGTGCGACCGCTTGCAGTTGGTCGATTGGTGTTGTTTTTTCTTCCCCTACAGCAGATGAACTACCAACACGATAATCGTTAACTAAAACGTAATTCTGGCGATACGTACGACATTCCTCGTTGATTCGCTTCCGGCCTTCGGCGCGTCATATGGAAAACAGAGATAGTATAGGCAGACTTTTTCTTGATTTACATTTACGATTTTCATGTCATCTGACGTAAACAATTATCTCTTTTCATAAGCTGTCTTTTAGATGAACAGAACATTTTATCCACCCATCACACTAGCGTCATCATCTGGTCAGCAATAGGAAACAGCTGATCACAAGTTTTTATTTTACTATCTGGCCCACAAAACTCGTATCGGGACTGCAATGTATGGTAGTTGAGTAATACCGTGGTAAATTGCAGTGGATACGGCAAACATTCAAGTGAAGCCGTAAATCGCGTCGTGCCAGAAAAGGGTTACGGCTTACCTGAAGCACTTGCTTGATGAGCAGGGCAGTTTCCTAACCTAGGATTTTTTCAACCTGATGACAATGATCTCATGTCTTTCAATTATTTCGAGAATCGTTGGTAGTTGTTGTTCTTATGGAACTTTCAAATTATTTTTGTTGATCTACATCCAGCGCATAAATGGAGAAAGTCTTTTTGAAGATTTTGGATTTATCCTCAAACGTTATTTGATAATGTTTGAACTGTGTTGCCATCAAATTCCTCAAATTATTTCATCGGTGCTCTGTACATATGTTTCATATCGGTTGCGCAGTATGATACTGCTTATTTGATAAAACTTCGGGATGTTTGCTTTTCTAACATTTTTCGCCTCACTTACCCGTGAACCAGTCAGCCCGAGAAATTGAAACTTCCTCTTTAAATTTTACGCTGGTGGTGACCAAGGCCGAGCTATAGGTTGAGTTACGCCTACAACAGTCCCGAAGACGACAGAAGGCAAAAGAATTCAGGTATATTTCTTTAAAACTATTCATACCATTTGTATAAATGCAAAAGCAACCTCGACGATGTCAGCATCGTACTTTATAGTTGACTTGGGGGAATTGAAATTCGCGACTGTTTGTAAATCAAGTGAACATAACTGGCGCATACATCCACATCCACAGGGTCAAAGGATATGAGAAATAAATTCACCCATCAAGCTTCCACCATGGTCAACGTTCACTGTGTGGTTTATTCAGTGGAGAAGTGGTGCAAAACACAGTGTCAAGGCATGAGAGTGGGAACTGAGGGAAGGAGACCGGGCGTTCGTGCAGACAGTTTCCGATAAAGTTTACCCGCCTTTTACTCCTGCTAGGCAGTCAAGCTTGCTTTCCAGGAATTAGATTCAAATAACAAGGCAATGTTTCGAATCACCAACTTTGTGGCGGAAAATGCAGATATTTTATCCAACAGATTTCTTTTATCAATGTTCTAGCCTTGATCACTTGGCGAAACTTGTCGGTCACTTCCCAGTGGGACGATTAGCACACGGTTGAATGCGATCCAATTGGCATGGACATTTATAATTCGGATGTATTATTGATACAAGGAGCCTGAATCTCATATAATGAAAACTCTTTCTAGAAGTAACCGGAGAAGCTGGTTCAATGAATAAAACCAGGGCGGTAGCTGCGCATCGTTGGGATAGTGGTTTACCCACCACTAGATATTCACCTGCGTTATTCACACTCGATTGTCCATGCCACGAGAGCTCACCTGGTACAGCCCGGCGAGCCGAATGTCGCAGGTCCTAATCCGACGAAAAATGAAACTGGGTTTTTCGTCAAACGAGATTCAGGCTGTTCGTGCCTATGATATGTTCTATCCTATTATCGGTGTTTGACGAAGTTAGTTTAACTGGAACTGTAGGCAGGATATGAATCACGTTCCCTGTGTGCCCAAAAGCACGTCCATTTATGAGCTCAACGGTCATTTTACCAAATATTAACTGGAGATCATGTGAAATCTGGCGGCTACTTTTTCTATCTTAGTCTGATAGCATATCTGAATTGACGCACAGTAACTATTTATCACGACATGTTGACTGAACTAGGTATTGATCGAGTCTTCCGTTTGTCACGCATACGTGCCCGGTGCAATCAACGGGTTGTTACTATATTTTTTCTATACATTTTTAGCAGCGGCAGGTGGATGAGGTCATTTTGAGAAAGAAGCTTGGTTTTTCAATTTTACCGTATTTAAATACTCATAATTACTTTACATATTTTCTATTTGTCAAAGTTCCGTGAGCAAAAAACTTGACGGCCTTTCCAATATATTTTAAATTGGTGATCACTCTCAGTTGCGTTCAGGAATTTGCCGGCCAAACTGCTCTATTCCATGAAAGAGTATTCGGACTTTGTTCTTGTGCTCTTAAACAAACCCAAGAATTTTCGGAATCCCGGTCTCTGGAACAAATATTTCTCAATTTTCTACTCAAATGTGAAAGCCAGTTGATAAATGAAGACACGCACAAATTGGAGAGAAAAAATGCAACCGTCAATACAACAAAAGAGTAGTTATGAGTAAGCATCCTGATTTGTGCACTTCATCAGGGTGGCGTTCCAGCTGTTCGATTACTTTTGTGTCAATTCACATGGGTTTGCTGCATTGGTAAATGTTCCTGTATATTTATTTTTTTATGTTTCTTGTGCAAGTGTGACAACGCATATCAGCGCAGTCAGACGAAGTTGCAAGAACAGCAGTTGCATATGTTACACTGGACAACTTGTCATTTACAGGAAGTGAATAACAACACGAATTCCGGTCACTCAAGAAGTCGAACGTGGGATTTCCGGGTTGTGTTTAGAAGAACATGTACTTCATAAAATGTAGAGCTCTCGAAAACAACACGTGATACATAGTAAACTGTATGGTAATATCCGAATCAACCTCAATCTTTCGGACGTTTATCAGTTTAATAAATATATTTGATGCTTGTTTGCAAATCTATATAGTAAAAACTCAGTTTTATTGTTAACCTTACAAAATAATATGCACGTGAAATTCGCTGTTGTAGTCGTCATCGAGTATGATAGAAATATCGGTGGAAGTGGTTGCGTGGTAGTCTCTCATTATTCGTCATACTCTCTCCTCGGGCTCAATAGATTGATCTTACAGGAAACGCGTTGATAGTAACATTTAGGTTTAGTGAAAATATGCCAGTAGGGACCCAACATAATAAAGCCTCCATCTTCTCATATTTTTATTTCTGCCGGTCTACGTCAATGCAAAACACAGTCAGTTACCATGGTCGCATACGGGCACCCAAGCCAAGCAAGCACTTCGTAATTAGTGCATCACACGGTCTTTCCACTTGGGACATTTATTTCAGCTTCAGTCTAGTTCAGCAGAAAATATCTCCCGGAGAACGTTAGTGTTCCCATGTAAGATCACCTGGACGAGTTTGTGAATCAACAACCGAAGCAATGATTTCGAGAGCGATTTTTTATCCATAGTGAAAGAAACTATTATTTGCTTTTGGTATCCCTTATACTAAGGTTATTGTTGATAACGTTTAACGGAAAGTATACCACACCCGACGAAACGAAGCGGAATAATGTATTTTCAACCGTGAAGACCCCACGCAGCACTATTCATTCGGAGAATACGCAGCAGATGTGATATTCAGCCGTCGTTTTTGTATGCCAGTTTATTTATCCAGAATACATAGTACCAATGGGCCACAAAGGCTCCCTCGATTGGTTGCAGTATGTTTTTTCTGTCCCACCTTTACGTTACATTTTTGATCACTACCTCACGAAAAGTGCCATAAATTTTCATTGCTCCTTTTCATGGGAGTTCATTGTCTGCCTGAAAATGTTTACAGTGTTATCTGTGCCACAAGTAATTATTTGTTTTCTGAGTCAAACGTGATCAGTAAACATGAGCAAGCCGGTTGAAAAGTGGCTCTTAGTTGCGTCTCTCCAACCTATATGACTGTGCCTTTGTTTGATAGATACTCCATTGTAGTTCCCAAAACAACCAAAATGGCTGCAAATCCTCAACTGGAGTATCTATCCGAGTAATTGGGTGGTTAAAGTACAAGAATCCTGTTTATACAGAGAAGTTAAAGATGCTGGTGTGCCTGTTGATGTTTATGAATGTTGTCGGTATTTACTATGTTATCGTGTTTGTGCAAGTCACAATTTTTCTTAATCCTTGGGGATCGTTGACTTTTCAAACATCGAATGTTCCCTATGACTTCTCCGCTATAGAGGTATACCAATGAGAGCCTTATGCAACGATCTGATTGTGGTTGTATTCATTAATAAGTGTGGAGGATAACCACCCAAATACGCTTTCGCCCAATCAGTTCCTTGGAAACAATGACAATAATCTTCTATGGTAAAGCAGCCTACCTTAAAGAGCAAAACGGACTAAACATTCCATCTTTTATGCCAATCTTGAATAAACCGAACTATCATCATTCCACTAGCCGAACAGCACCGTATTCTACTGTTTGTTCAGTGAAAGTATCACAGTCGGACCGGCTTTCAAAAATGATGTACTTAAACTCCTACGAATTATCAATGCATCTCCTGATTCAGGTCTAAATGGTGTTTTTTTCTATTTTCCACGGATACGTAGCCCGTCCTCTTAGCAAAAGGTGATATTTCCCATCGTGTTCTAATATTTGATTATCTTTGCTGTCCAAGACTCATATTGGCCTTCCAAATTTGTCCCATTCCAAAGGCCAAGGAAGCAATATGACTTGTGCAACATGCTTGCCTAGTAGCCTTGACACCCATTGAGCTGAAAATGAATGAGAAGGCTATAACCAAGAGCCTGAAACTACGTGAACTGTCCTAAAAACCTATTCATTTTTGTATATAAATGAAACAGTTTTGCTCAATGCACCACAGCCTTTATTTTTCACCTTGTGGATACCACTGTGGTTGACAAAGCTAAGTTAGTCGGGCTTATATTCGTTTGATTCTACTCCAAAATCATAACCGTTTGTCATATAATAATATTCCGGACGTTGCTTTCCTGCATATATAATGAATCCACAGAAACACTGTGCATCATATTTGGTAAGCTTTAGTCCGATCTCTTGGTCGATGGTTCTGATTATTCTAAGAAGTCTATATCTCAGCATAACTATTCCTGACATAAGTCGTTGATATTTCTTGACTGCCCTCCTGATCACTTCGATATACACAAATAATTTTTTTTAGCACACGATAAACAGTTCTTATGCCGACAATTGTTCAGAAGCAATGTTTTCTAATGTTGAACACTATCTCCAGTTTCACCTCAGACTAAACCAATCAAAATGGATGGGATGCACCTTTATTGTACCACCGTTCCTCATAGAGAGTGTGACCTTTGGTAACGGTTTGCTATTTAGACCTGAATTCATTAAGTATTCTGGGATAATAACAAATTTAAGCCTGTGGTAGTCTAACCAAATTCAATTTATTGTGGGTAAATTAGAAAGGTTATCCTTCCAATAGCATAAACTCATGCAAATCCAGTCCAAACAGTCTGTTCTGTTTACTAACGTCAAACATTGTTCAGCCAGTCATAATCTTTTTTCTTTGATAGTGATTCCTGGAGTTTTAAAACAAACTTATAAGTTGTGTGTTATCTTTTCAAGGTACCTGATATTGTTCCTTCATTCCCTACTGAAGAGTTATTCCTTGCACGAGTCGAAATGAAAAAGTAATCAGTGCATGAAAGCTGTGATTTTGTCCTACAAAGCAAGCGATACTAGAAACCGCATCCTATCCAATCACTGTTCAATTTCACGGTGTATATTCCCGCCATCATCCTCGCATTTCAGAGCATGACAAAATATTTTGTGCGCGTAAGCCTCATTCTTGTGCAATGTTGGGCAAAACTGATAGCAGTGAGCACATCTCGCGCGCGTGATCCGCCTCCACATCACATGAGGGAATTTGACAAGTTTTTACCCACTAACATCACCATCCATAGATCAATAACTGGGTGCATATGTTTTCCCTTACATGTTTCAGGCCTATAAAAGTGTCTTATTTTGTATGCTGGAAGACTAATACTTTCCGACTGTTGGTTGTTTGTCTCCTGATTTCATTTCTCGCAGTTCGGTCACAATAATCCACTGTTTACTTTTGAACATTTTCAGAGTTCAGAATGCAGATCATGATTTTCGGTACGAGTTTATTCCTCTACTCATGACCCGACCACAAAAAGTTCTAAAAGGTGTGAAGGTCGCCTACATATAAGCAGGAAATGAGAAGCCGTCCAATGTTTACATAAATTGGTGGAGTATATTTGTTGTTGGTCCTTCAGTTTCATTTACTGAAATGTCTTCCGGTTGATATTTACCCAAACGCAAACTCCCAGTGTCTGATTTAATCGTAAATACGAGACGAGATATATAAGAGAAGTGTGTGCAAAAGCATCTTGGAGTCGGACAATAGAGACTCACTCAACGAAAGTTCCAGTAAATCAGGCGAGCTATGATGACTTGGTACTAGTATAAACAGGAAAGTGGGCTGAGCTCGAAAGAATACGTAATCAGCAAGAAGACTCGGCGGAATATGAAAGTTAGGCATTGCCGCAGAAAAGTATATTTACCCGTCTATGCTTCGTAGAAGAAGGCCTTGAATAGCTTAGTAAAAACCACTATGGAGCCAGAAGTTACATCGGATGCTTCATAAACCCCCCATTTATGTCATACAGCTTCCCCTTCTCTCACTGGTTTTTGGAAAGTGGGCGACAAACATGCACACAATTAAGTCACTTTGATATCGGAAGCAAATAGTACTGATAACAGTTAGGTAACAACGGTTGTGGTTATCCACGGATGTGCTACGACGGAGAAGGAATCTGACGGAGAGTATATTCGTTTTATCAGGAATGGACGATTTGTTGTGTAGTTTCGGGTGAACACAATTCTTTAGGACAAACTAGTAAATTCACCAACAACAAAAAGTCATATCAGGAATACAGGGATTCAAAAATCATTTTATACACAAAATATTATTCAGGGAGTTGCATGAATTGGGTGTGAGATATGGTTTCGTTTTCACGGTGGCTATAGTCTGATCCTATTCTAGCGGACGTAGATTTCCACGCGTGAGCTGTATTACATCTTTACTATCACGTGACTTGGTTTTCATGATCAGTTTTGTTGGTGTAAAGTGAAAAGAAATTAACGGCCACGTTCAGTAAAATAGGTAGATATATAAAGAACCCATTTGTAAAATGAAAGATGCAGTTAACTAATCAGAGCAGCGAAGGTCACGGGAATAGTAGTTATCATGAGGTATTGAAAGTTGTTGAAATTTTACATTTTGTGTAAATTACAGTGAGTACTTCTTTCAGGACCTGGTGTAGTCCAACATTTTGAAAGCAAAACAGAAAAGCATTCGTAAGTGAAGATTATTACTGGTCCGAATGACGAGATATGAGCTGTCTGAACTATTCTATTCTTGACTACTGGGAATTTCTTAGTTTTGATAAGTTTCTAGTCAAAGACAAAAGACATCAACGAGTCAGTACTGGAAGCAACCGTGATACGTGAAGGCATCTGACGAGTCAACAGCGACATGTAGAAAAACATGTTTTGGTCTACATCTATAATCACTGAAGTGAATGATATTTTCTGCACTGGTCATGGTATTTTGTATTCAGCAACAATAAAATGGTCATGAATAAACTCATAAAAGTGTGAATAAGTCATGATTTTGAAATAAGCGTGCACAAGTCACGTTTCAAATGGAAGGTATCATCTACAACACAAAATGGGATATTCATAAACATTTGGGAAACATAGAGATTGTAGACCTAAACTTAAGAGATAGCATTCAAAAGCATCAATGAATTCTGCTGGATTATGTGATGAATAATTTTCTGAGTCTGTACAGCACGTCGTATTTTTCGCAGAACAAAAGCTGTTTCGGTAATATAACTGGCACAAAGCTTGCTACATACGCAGGCCGGAAATATCAGTTGAAACGATCTCATAAAATTAGTAAATGTACAGTGAGGAAATAGTCCAAATATAACGGTGATAACATAGTTTGCCGAAGTGGCCAAATCACGAACCAGTTTCTCCACTGAAGTCATTGCAGGGGTATCTACCAATACGGATCCTTTTTTCGCGGCACAAACATAAGTTGAAAGTTGTTCAAGTTCCTCGTTGCCGACAACTACATGTTTTCGGTTGTGGCACTTGATTTCAAATTGACCGAGAAAAGTCTGATCGTAATATGACTTACGATCTCTCGAAACATTAGTCAGAAAGGCCTCAACTCAGGCGGCAATTTGCACACAGACAAATTATCCATCCAGTTCCATGTCGTGCCAATTTTTCTGTGCAGTTTACTTTTCTCTGTTCCAAACTTCATATTTCGTTGCCTCACACATTCGATATGCCAGTTTTAATCAGTTGACGTGGACACATCGCGTCGTGAACCCTTGGAGCCGTGGAACCACTGATTACGTAGTCACATCACTAATTAGTTACATTGAATGATCCCAAAATGTCCCCGTGAGCAAAACTACTGACCCATCGGACTCAAAGTTATCAGGTATAAAAATATGACTGAACAGAAAAACCTTGTTTCCTATTACAACGTGCTAAAAAGACAGTTTTGCTTACGTTACTTTTCAGGTGCCTTATTCACGGCATTTCCTTCCTGTGTAAGGATCACGCAGGCGACAGTGGCAAAGTGTAGCTACTGAATACGTGTGAGAATGCAAGTTGGTCCAGTATGTTCACGGCGGTGAAGAAGCTGTACTTCAGTTGGGTGAATTCATTAATTCCCGTAAGACCCTTTAGAGTTTATGCTGATGGAAAAGTGACATGGATTATTACTGCTGATCCAATTTGTGAAAGTAATTGGCGCTTCAGCGTACAGCATTAAGCCAACGACTACAAAAAATATCACCCAATACATCGAAGGGACGTGACAGAAATCAGACGCAAGAATGTTTGTAGTAGAACCTCAAAACTCCGGTTATGTGATGGGTGTTTATCCGAATTCCCCCCCCCCCCCCGAACTCATTAGGCTATACTGTATTTTTTATTTCTTTCTCTGCATTTTTATGTATTTGGTTACAGTATAATCACTTTCGGATTTGTACCATACCGTCGTATCCAAAAGTCTGTTGCACTCTATCCTATTGTGTTATATTCAGTATCAGATGACTGGAAAATGGTTTTTTGAGAAACCAACCATTTCAGATTATTGCTCTGTTCGTGTTATCCATTCGACGAACGATGACCGGAGAATGACTAAAAGGAGCGAGATTGACGTCAGAGCTGTTCTACTTAAAACAGCCATTTATTTTCCATTATTCTCTTCAAAGTGCTTTATTTTGGTGATCAAATAAATATTATATATTTTTGGTTTTTTTTCTGCTGCTCAGCCCGGAACATAATTTTATCAAAAGCTTTAGACGTGCAACATGATGAACTCAGTATTCTATCAATGGGCTCCTATTCGTCGAATTTGTCCACTAATTCTTGCACGTACTCTGCTCAGTTTATCATGCTAATTTCTCCTCCAAACTTAAATCACAATGACAACCATTTAGGCACTGAAGTATAACGGAATACCGTCATTTTGAATCCCGTTCGTTGAAGGTGAATTTAAAAAAAAAGATTCTTCTTTTGGTTTTCATTTAGCCTGAGAACATATCACGTGGATACTACAACAATAGCTTAGAGAAGTATCTTTGGTCACTTGTATTGCATGATTCTAGAATAGTGTTATTCCAATTAGCCTCGAAAGTAGCTATCTTTCGAGTGACTGTGATTCGTCACAACCTAAATGAATATGTGTTGAGTGAAGCTATACAATTGCCAATCGAATGAATTATTTCACAGGTTTCTCTGCTGCGGTAAGTCAGCTGAGGATCATTGACTATCAGGACCAGAACGACCACAATGTTTTCGAGGATTTACGACTTGCAAAGCGGGAATTCGCAAGACTAATTCTAATTCCGTATCAACTGAATAGTTGGGTGGTTCAGAATAATTTATGTACCTTTTGGTAGGTCAACAAAAATGTTCTAAAACCCCCTGCCTCGGCGTAAATGCCTGCTAAAATGGTGGATTTGTATGCGTTTCGTTGCATTATTTAAAAACGACACCAGGTGTGACAGTCACATTTGTTTTAGGAAAAGACATGACTCTGTCGCTGTAAAACCCTAATTGTATTTCTTTCATTAGTTTATTTGTTCATCTTTTTCAAAAGAGACACTTTTTCTCAAGGCAATTAAATTATCAGCCCTAGCTAACGAATTGATCCAACTGGTAAACCCTTGGGACACGGCCTGATCACCAACAACTCCATTCAGTATTTTTTTCGAAATGCAGAGAAGAAAGACTCATCCTTCGGAGTAGATGAATAAAGAATACCACCATCAAGACGGTGGCCGTGGTGATGGTGCTAACGGTGTTCCGTCGCGGATTAGAAATACGTGGAAATTATTCATACATTCTTTTCGCTAGGCTTTTTGATTTTTCGAAGTCCCTTCAACTGGTTGTCATAATTAGGTTGGCAAAAGATAGAAAGAAATTCTTGTGTAAAATACTAAATCAGATGAAATATATGATGCATGAACTCAGGCTCCCTCGGAAACTGTGTTTAGTAAAGTGCGACTGCTATCAGTCCGGTATTTTGAAGAACTATCTTCCTGATAAATTTCACTCTTCTGACACCATAAAAGCACAATACATTTAGTAACTCTTAATGTTCGTCGACAAATGAGGCGAACAAAACGTTCACAAACTATGGATTCACATAAGAAATCGTATAAGAAAGCTTCAGAAACAAAAACGGTTTATACCTTGGCTATTCAGCCATTAAATCGTACTAAACCTACTTGCAAATGCTACTGTTGAAAGTTATTGTACCAAAAAACGTCGAAAGGGATGATTACAATTGGCTCTGGTGATCATCTGTAGAATGATGATCATGCAAAACGTGTTTTATGAGGGCAAACACATAGATATAATCATTCGTTCGTTAGCTACTATAAAATGATCACTTTCTGGTCGTTTATGTGAAATTGTGACAGGATTTTGTGCACCCCGGGTTTTGCACGAGTAGTTCTCTAGAGATACACTAAAAAATATTCGTATACCAAGCTGTACTGATTCTAGGCTTTCAGAACGAAACTGAAATCTGGTTTTATCCGCAAACCCTCATTAATATTTGTGAAACCTCAGCAGACCGGACAAGACTACGCAACGTAATACGAGTGCATATTGTCTCGACCAAAAGAATGACTACCTGCTCAACAGCGTTCATGGTAAAACCCTTTAGGTTGTATTTACCTCGGTCTAGCAGACAAATCAGAGGGGAGGGAGTGGTCATTATACCAGAGAGTGACACATTTTTCATTGCCCGAAAGTAAAATAAGATTTTTAGGACCGCATCTTTCAAGTCAAGTCTCGTCTCTGTGGAAGGCTCCACCTCAAGAAAATCCCCCAGTGAATCATTTACTTTGTTTCAGGGTTGAATTTTATGAGTAAGAGAGTTACCCTTGTGTTCGCTACCTTATTTCTGCACTATCTGTGGCCAAAACAAGCAACATTCATTACATATATATATATATATATTTATATTTATATTTATATATATATTACACAGATCTAGGGCAGACTGTTTGCCCAAAACCATGGGATCATGGAAAAATCATGCACCAAAGGGAGAAGGATAGAAAATTAGATGCATTTTTCCCACAGGTTTTACCACACAAGAAATTTTTTTGTATCTTTGGTAATTTCTTATATATGGAGAGAGAAGGATTGGCAGTCAGTACATCATCCCTCCCCGCTTTGGCTCAACTGACCTCGATTTTGGGCAATATCCGTCAGCGTCTTTAACCTGCTCTTTTCTCACTGCAAACTGATAGACAACAGGAGACACTCGGGACTTAGTGTGTAAATCGATTTTATAAAATACCCTCTTCAGATATTTGGGTATCCACCACGCCATGTTTTCCGATCCCGTTCGTCTAGGGCAAACACAGCGCTGCCAAAGGGGGTATCCACGAGATGCGACATAGCCACTGTGGCTGACAAAAGGCAACAATTGATATGAGTGATGAATAATCCACTCCGAATATTTTTCATTTACACTTCATCATCAATGATGGTGATTGCTTATTGTAATTTGACACTTTCAGGCTGTTGAAGAGCGGTTTTTTCGTAATCTGTATTCTTCAGAAGTATTAGAAAACCTTATCCGCGATTCAAAACTCGAAAATACACAAGTTGTAACCTCATCTATTGACCGCAGAATAAATTCGAAAGTTAGACACAGGGTCAGCAAGTGACTGTCGATTTGAAAAAGTGAAGTGGCAATAAATCCATTCGCCAGCACATCCCCCCAGGGGGTCCGAAGTGGACTCCTTGAAGGCAGTTAGTTAGACTGCTTGCAGCAATGGAAATGGCTATTTAGTTACTCGCGATAAATTTACTTAAGAATAAACTCGTCTTTATCATGGGAAACTGAGCAAACAGGGATTTCATATCTAGCCAGACCAATGAAAAGTTACTTCTTTGCTTTTGTACGAAAAATAAGAATGAGTTTCAGAATTACATTGTTGAAAAGCCAAATGAATTTCAATTATTTACCGTGAACTGGAGGGTTTTATGAACGAAGCCGATTTTAGGATTTGTTTGCAAAAGCTATTATTAGAGTCAGTCAAAGTTGCCGGACGTGAAATGAACGTCGATCAGCCAGTAGGATGCTCAGTCTTCGATAATGGTCACAACCGACCACCGTTGGCTTTACACATCGAGTAAAATATCATTTTGCCGTTCATTTCAGAAAGGTAGCAAGGCCAATTTACTGAAACTACCAATCCATAGATAGAAACCAGTCTGAACATAGTTTCACCCAAATTACTTGTATACGTTCATAATAACCTCAAACATCTAAGTGTGGGGTAAAAGATCGTGACCAAAAATCTCTTGACTTCTGCCTTTTTTGTCGTGTAACACAGTGATCAATGAGATTTTCACCCATCCGTGATACTGTGATACTTTCAAGATAGATTGCACTCGAAACTCCACTCCGTGTAGATCCACTTACCTTGCATTTGATGTGACTGTTCGGCATTTATGACGAGGAATATTGTGTTTTGTTTTGACTGACAGTAAAACCATGGGATTAAAAAATACTAGGCCGTTGTAAAATGACTATCGGGATCTAATTTCAATTACCGGTTTCACTACATACTTCACAAAATGAGAAGTATTGTCTTACAAAGATACTGACACGTAATGAGTACTGAGGCTGCAAATATGAAGCCAGAGTACAGCAGCTTAGTCCTTGTGATAAGTGTTCATCTTTGGTGTGCGAAATTGCATACAATCAGTCATATATTAGGTGACACGTGAGAATTACCTGAGAAATCAGTATTTTCTGTGTAACCTTTCCTCAGACTGGCTAGCAGGCGAATAAAGACCTTCCCGATATAGTTACCAGTGGTAATCGGAATGTCGACAGACTGCGGTCGTTTTCAACACTGCTGAGTTAATGAATATTGAAAGCCTACACAGGTTACATCATAGAGCGAGACGTTTGTTCCGCACAATTCAAACTTAAATGTTGAAAACAAAAACAAAAATTAGGACTTCCTCGAGACAAACGGTAAACAGAATAACATAGAATACGTTAGCTGTTTGGATAGGGCGTATTTTATGGCAAAGATTCTTTAAAAGCTTCACCTAACTCCTCCGGGGTTTTCGTGTGTGATTTCCTCATCGGGAACTTGAAGGTTATGAAACCTAAACCTGCATTCGAATGATTCGTTATTCATGAAAATACATTTAAGGATTTGATAAGCAGAGTTATTCGGAGACACTTTCGCGCCAGTCTAGCCCGAATCCTTCAGAAGCACGGAGGTGACAAGAGACCAACAGCACGTTTTGTTGAAGTTGTTACCAAAAAGGGTTTTCTGTCTATTCCATACGTTGTCAAAAGCTTTTGGCATCAATAAGCCTGGTCTATGGCTTTCATCGCAGTTCCATACAAACCGTTGACATCTTGACTAATGATAGAAGTTTGCAAACTAATGGCCAAGTTTAACCATTCTAATCGTAAAAAAAACTAGTTTTGAATAAGAAGTCCACAAAAGTCTAACGCAAAGGCAAAGGAACACCAATATCACGATCCAAGAAGTATTATCATTTTATAAATTTTTATTTTTAAAATAACTAGCAAAGTTCAGGTAATATCTATTGCCAATGGAGCGAGGAAGATTTGCTTCAAAACTAAACTAAGTAAAGCTTACCAGCACTTACTAGGTACACGTACAGAATACGCTGCTCAATTAACGTGTCAATCCAGACCTGCATCCTATCTCTGACTTTATTTGCCTCTTCTCAAGTCCTTCTTAATTGAGCTTTCGGTCAAGAAATTACCAATTATTCTAAGCAACGCTGTGATGTTACGTTTTTTGCCAAAAGAGGTTTTATTCGTCCAGTGGATGGAAAACACAACTTTTCAATTAGTTTGCTTTACAAGTCGCAGTTTACTGCAGAAATGTCTTCAAGTTTCTATCGACTGCTTCGAAAGTTCCGAGCTTGGTGATTTTCGTAAATATGTGCAAATGTCAAAAAAGAATGTCATCCATTTAGAGAATGCTTTTTTATCATAAAATTTAGCTTGACTTACAACTTCAAGCGTGTACTACGGATTGAGAGGAGATAGATTTTCTGTATCCGACCTCCATCCAGATGTCAATCCACCTGGAGGTGGACACAAAAACGAGATCCTTCTTGTACGGACAACTATTTGTTTCTTTGAAAAAACAAAACGGATAAATGTTTGCATCAACTCCGTACAACTGCACTTACGTTCTAAAAATGACATCTGATGGACCTATTTCACAGTTTAAACAGAGAAAAAGGCCGCTATTTTCAAGAAATATATTTGGTACTTTCATAGAAGGCTTTGGCATTCATACTTTTACGAGGTTCTTTCATTGAACAAACGAAGGAAGCAAGATTTGCTAATGAACTTTTCGTTTGGTATACAAGAAAGTCATTTTTAAAAACTGATGTGGATTAAAAAACTAGCCTTTATTTTTTTGATGGGTATGATAATCCCCATAGATTATCAGAATAAGAAATAGGAATTCACAAACGAAAAGCTAAACATGATTTAAATATGAACAATAACTGTCTAAAAACTCGCCATGCACACAATGATCAGCCACCTTTACTGTAGAAGTAAAAGTCCTGAATAGCAATCTGACCCGGCAGTTTTCCATCCGTCAACAAGAGAAATTTATGCGATGCTTTTTCTTGTTCATGTTTGTCGCTTGCTTTCACTCCCTATCTTGGAATCGCCAAACAAAGGAAACTTTTTTCACAAAACTGTTTGTATTGTCATACAGAAAATATGGTTCCAAACGAGGACGAAAGATGTGTGTAGTGCTTCATCGTTTTCACTTATCGGTTGAGCTTTCAAGTGTGTAACGAATCATCATACGAATCTAGCCTCGTACTACTAATATGAACGCATAAAATCATTCAAGTGATTATTGTATTCTGTACAGCACAGTCTCCATTAGCTGGCGTATTCCTTCAACTTTGAGGAGTGATATTTGTTTGAATCCCATGAGAACAGGATATTTTGTTTTAGTTCCACTTTGCCTCTCGGAAGTTATTTCATTTTTCTCTTGTGATATGCATACAAACAGCATTCCCAGTGTGTCCCTTTGTACCACAACGGAGTTTGCTTTTTATGTATGTACCTGGCATCTGGAATCTGAACACGAATCAACCGATAGCCAACCAGCTAATGAAAAAAAGAATAATGATTGAAGAACTGAATAATCATTGAATTGTCTTTGATGAAGGTGAAGCCTCTGCAAAGGAACAAGCGAGAGTCATCTCCTTTGCACCGTACCGGTGGAGTTTCTCATATATAGGTTGACTAATGGACACATTCATAAGCTGATCATTTTAGGTACCATCATTTGTGGCTTCAGTAGACTGAATTTTGTAGTTCACCCCCCCCCCCACCTTCCGCGTGACTCCACAAGATCAGGGATCATAAGGTGTGCTGTTTTACCACTGTTGATTAAATATCACTGATGTGCAGAATTTCCCTTTGTCGAGAAATTATAAATCAGATTTTATGCTTTTGGAGACCAATTTTCTTATTTATTTGCTGTTTGATCAGAATAGTCTTCCAATCTTCCCACAGCACCACATAGGAAAATATTGCGAATTTCTGGTAATCTTGAAAGTGTCAATTATTATCAGTAGCTTTACGGGTGATTGTCGGTTACTTCCTAGCACCGAAGAACAGTGGCAGTTCTTAGCAGGGTGCTTACGTGCTCAATTTTATAAACATGATCAAACAAAAACAATAATATTTACTGTAAAAAGATTGCTCAGGTGAAGTGAATGCAGATTCCAATGTGTATTCAAAAGGGTTTATGATTTGGAACGATAAAAAAGGTCATCCGCTTTGTCAAGCTGACCATCACCGAAACAGTTTTTCAAAAAAGGGAATAAACCAGACCAAAATACAAGTTATGCTGTGGAATGTTTGAATTGCCTCGTTTCTGGGGAAGGCTTCCAAACTGGTAAAATTTCTGTAATTTTGCTCTTAAGTTTAAGTGAATCCACAGGTCCCACCCACTTTGGCTACTCTATTTATTCCACTATCCTGTTTGCAAGCACTAATCACTTCAAACATGGTTACATGTATGTGATGTAGCCACTGCTGTTGTGATATTTGACACATCCTCAATGGCAACGTTATTTATTTAGGCTCACCCTATGAGGATAAATAGCAACTGCAGAAAATTTAGTAGACTTTGCCAAAGAAACCGGTAGAGTGATATCCGGATTATCCGGGGAATATTGAGCTATTTAACCGCTCCTTATTTCCATTTAACTATATGATGATAGTTTTTAATTATGAGTTCAAGATTAGTAAATAAATTTACGCAATCTATATCGTGCTTCTCAATGAAATCGTTTTGGGAAATAATATTATCACTTCCGCTAATTTGCAGCATATAAATAAAAAATTTAAGCTGTTACGCTGGAACGACACTTGTCCATATGCCCGTTGCCGTAGCTGAGAACACTGAAAACTTCAATAGGACTCACAATTCTTCTAAATTGTAGGAGTCTCCACCTTTTGTAGATCGATTCAGTATAAGGATTCAAAGCTGAGACCATTGGTCCGCGAGCTTTCCTAACTGATATGATAACTGAAACTACGTGAACAACTGCTTCATTTTAACTTTCATGGGTTGTTTTGTATTTTAATTGCTGAATTGTTGAAAATTACTCACATTTATTTTACGTAAATGCAGTTGTGAGGTGCCCATTCCGTCTTTTCTAAATTGGTGTTTCTCTAATGATGTCACTCGACTAGTTCATTGATAAGTGAGCTGCTGATATTCAGACTGAGATGGTCGATTGTATCCATCTCACAGCTAAAGTACAAGTTCTAACTCAAAGGTGAGTGAACCACTTAGGTAACGGAAACTTCCGCCGTCACAAGCCTAAGCTATAGTGACCTAATAAGTCCTTACACCAGGAATTAGTGTTTTCAACGTATATGAAGTGTATCTACCATGAAAACTCATAAAGATTTTTTTTTCTGTGGAGACCCGACTTAGATATTTTTACAGTTGATGGGTGGTGTATCATTTCCTACTATTGTGGACATTTTCTCCGGCAAAATGTTTAACTCCATTGAATAAACTGTCAAATAAATCATAATCTAAGGTTTTTAGTGAAATCAACGTAATTGCTAGCGATAATGCTATTTGTAGTGCTGTTTTGATAAACAATCAGAATGAGTTGGTCTGCTTCGGTCGTACCTTATATGGTTTGCAAACTTAGTGATTATCTGAATGGAGCTTTTTCAAGTCACTCGGATCATTTTGCCGGGCTGTGTTGGCAGTAATTCCCGTCTCCGCTTTGCCAGTTATAACAGCTGGATCATCAGAGGATTAGTAGAATCAGATTATGTACATAATCCGGAATGGATAGAAACCGGAGAAACCAATATCTCAGTTTATTCTCGGCTTATCTTTCTGTATGAGGCAATGGTCTTGGGACTAAGCCGTAAACTGTGGACCATTCAGCAGGAGAAGATTAAATAGACGACATTTATTAGCAATTCAGTGAGATTATTCAATTCAACTATACTGCTTAGCTCATCGGATTCAATGGTTTACCGTAGTCCTACTAGGAACTGAAAACAAACTAAGTTTGATTGAGGTGGTTCACAGTCTTGGCGGGACTATTACCTGCGGATACATTTAGAAACGCAGTCCAAATGCGGAATGAAAGACGTGTGAGTCAAACAAAAATGGACCCGTAATGCAATCTTTATATGAGTTTATTCTTGAGGCTTTTTGTGGGACGAATATTAAATATAAGCTTATTGCCTCAACGGCCATTACATTATTGATGAGTGAATAGGAGTAGACCACGTTCCCTCGTATTTTTTCTTCCTTCCATGTATGTATCAATGTGATGTTCCGACGAGGTTGAAGAAATAGCATGCCTTTATTCAAGGTAATTTTTTTACCCATATCAATAAATATAACGGCTTGTTGTGGTTCCTAAATAGTTTTTTAGGCTCATCAACAAACTTTACAGCATAGAATGATCCGATATCATTGATTTGCTTGAATAACCGCAGCCTTCCATCATCGCCGATAAACTGCTTGTTGGTCAGACTATCGGCTGCTTTGGTGATTATTGTTCGAATGTGGGAAGCGAAGGAAGTTTTGGGCTTATTCTTTAGATACGCTGAACCAATCAGCTGTCTCCATCTTCGATTTGTTCGTTAGCTTAGACAATTTTGCAATTATATCTGCCGTCGGTGTTAGTATTAACTGCCGGGAAATCACGGATAATCAAACTAGTATCTATCTTGTAAACCAAGAAAATCATCCATCAACCAGTATCTAGAATTATTGTTCAACATGATTACCGTGCACGAATGAGTGATAGAATTAAATTCGTTACTTTAACTTATCCATTGAAAATGCACTTGAGCAGACTTGTTATTCTTCAGTGACGGTCATTATGAACGCTCAAACAGACTAAAGCGGCAGAAGCCATTGAGACAATGAACAGAATGGAATAAAGCATCCGGTTGAACATATGTTCAAAACTTCAGTGGTCTGAACTATCCAGTGATTGTATTGAGAACAATAAAAGGGAGAGAGACCGTTGACGAGACTCTGAAATGATGATTGTTAAGATAGATTTCTATTCGGCCGCGGAAAATTCTTGTTGACTACGGTCAGAAAAACACTCTTATTATGAACTCGCTTAGAAGCCATGAAAATTTGGATGTATAATCTAGGCTCCGATTTCCTAAGTTAACTATGAAGCCTAACGCCATACATTTCAACATCAGCCGGAACTGCTTCAAACTAATGGATGCTTGTCAGTCTTTGATGATCATTTATCATGAACCTACTCTTGACGTACTAAACGGTGGCGATACTTAAATCTGCATAGATGAACGATTTCATCAATATTAGGACAGATTTGTTTTTCACAAATCGTTCAAGCGATTATCATCCCGCACGCGCCATTCCCCATTGTCAGTCAAATCTTACATAAGATCATAAGGTGAGCCTATGAAAAATGAAATGGTCCCGGGAATGTTAAACAGTTTTGTGATTAGACCAGTAAAAATCCGAATGATTCACCATTTTTCAATAAACCAAACCATTTGAATCGTTCTTCGCTATTTTTTAGATTCACCCACCACGCTCGTGCTTTCCACTGTGAATGTCACCTTATCATAACGAATGTTTCTCCATATGAAGGCAGAACAAAATTACACACATCGTTTACTACTCCAATACAGTTGAAAAAATACATATCGGCGGTGTTTATTCCTGGTTATTGCCGTGTAGCTGCTTGCTGTGTTTGTGTGCATGTGGCTTTCAAGCTGAATACATGGTGATGGTGTTTTTGTCTTACTATTTGGGTGAGTGTGTGTGTGCTGAAACAGAAAACAAAATGTCAAGAGAAACTGAAAGCACAGTTGGATAATTTACAACGCTAAATTTTGTTTCCCCTGTTCTCCATAATAAAGAGTGGTGGGATACATTTCGGAAAGGTCATCGTAATATGCTGACTGTGGTGACATTTGACAAAATGACCGTCGTACCACACAAGCTCACAGACACATGAAGATGAGAATTGTCGTCTTTTCGGACAAAATTAATGATTGAACAGAGAGTCATTTTTTCGATGGATAATGGCCACGCCGTTCTGTTTCACGAGGACATGGGACTGAAGTAGTTGGTTGAGTGATTTGAGAGGGAAATGTGAAATAACTTCCATGGTCCAGCAAGACCAAACCATAAAACAGAATCTCGTAGTCTCACTTTCTTCCCCCAGCCGTCCTTCCTCCCGAATTTTCGGTCTCTTCAACCCTTGTTCAGAATGAAAAACAGAAAATGTTAGAAATATGATAACCGCTCCGGGTTATTTTGTACGTCATTTGGAATGATCCAGGAGCGGGTAATCCTTCAGTTTGCTTTACGTGACCATTTCACCAAATAAAGGCAAGAAAATTGAAACACGGATGTATAATATATGCAATATCACTCATGCAAAACTCCACTAATGCCTCAAAGATTCAAACCCCTTATTTCGAGAACGACTTAAAACAAAACGGTACATCCAATCACACGTTTATTAGTCAAGAGGACTTGTGAACACCGAAATGAAACCGTAAATTTATGTACGTACCCGTAAATATTTGGCAAAGTGCTCACCATACTCGCTATCACGGAGTTAGCAATGTAACAGTTGATATGTTTTTTGAGTGGTAAATGGTGCTGCACTCTTCGTTGAATCAGCTAACCTCAAGCAAATACCATCTTCCAGTCAACTCTTCAAACAACTAACATTATAGCTACTAGGTGCTTGCGCTCTTGAAGGACTACGCTACGCGCCAGTCCGTTTTTGACGTCACTATTTTTGGGATTACTTATTTTACTCAGTCCATCGCTGCCAAGTGGCCCACTTGTAATTATTAGAAGTAGTTTATGTCATCGATAAAACACATGTTTAGATAACAAAATGTGTGTCCACTATCCGAAGTCCGAAACCGGAGCCTTCATGCAAAGAAAGCAAAAGAACTGATTGGCAAGCTGCTCTTGAATGCGCGAAGCCGAAAAGTTTAGCTGTTCCCTGTGTCATTATTATAATAAGCATTTCCTTTCCAACAACCTATCAGATCTCATGTACCCGCCCACGGCCCGCAGCTTTAGAAATACATGTGCTGTGTGTTTACAAGAAACTCAGGTGGATGGTCATGTGAATGACGCTGTGTAGCTACTAGATCAGTTCACCTGCTTCCGTGAAGATGGTATGCTTTTCAATACAAATAGTGGCGGCATGGCCACTACATCAGTTCTGAGTGGTGCGGCAAGTTCTCCTTTTCTTTCCTACTCATATGATGGCTTTGATTTTTTAGCTATATCATATCACCCTAAATTCTTTCATTCCGTCCAAGTCATCATCGGTGGAATTTATATAGCACCAGAATGCTCACAAACCCCAGTTAACATTTTCTAAGATTCATTAGTTTCTTTCATTGTGCCTGCTCTTGATGAGAATATGCACATGGTAGTCGAAGGCTTTGTTGATGCATCAACTCTTCCACTATCATATTTCAATCTTCTCAGTATCTGTCGCATTCAGATTCGTGGTGACTTCTACTTAGACCGGATCCCAAGCAACCTCTCAGAACTTTTCTGTCAAGCCAAGTGCTCCTGTTAGCCCCAATGATCACCGCATATTATATCTTAGGCCTAAAATATACCTTCGCCGAGATCATTATCACGCACGCATTCCAGACGTATAAGCTTCAAACAAAGAACCATTTCCACGAGGGGTATATTACTTTCCATCCATTCATTGTCATTTGTTACGTCGCAGTTGAAGAAATATACACTTCCGTATTTTTCTGTCAATGTTACAATGGAAGTGATTGGGCGGATTTTTGATACACGTGGTTCTATGGAAACCATTCGTCTTAATCTGTAAGAGTGGTTTCCCCGCACATGGAGCACCTACTCGCAGAAGTTAGGTTTTAATCTGCAAGATGCGAAACGAACCTGAAGTCAGTCGACTGTCACTTTTATTTAAATCTGAGATGAGGCTGTTTGATGATAACTTCTCTCGACAGTTCATAAACTCCTGAGATATCAAACACAGGTAGCATGAAATTAGGCTTTTCTGTCGTTAGACGAGAAAATCCCCGGAAGTGAAAGTGGAAATATAAGCCTTCTCCATGTTCGATTTCTCCAACAACCATACGATCCAGTTCCCCATTTCAGTTTGTCTGTCTCGTGTGAGTTTGAAGATGAACAACCATAGGGATTTTCAAGTTACTCAAATCAATAAACTTTTCCAGGTCAACTGGTCCAGAAGGTCTTCAGAAGGAACTGTTTAGATATTGGGCTGATTCTTCGAGTGATCTGATGACTTCGGCAATTACCAGTCCACTTAAATCACATCCTATCCCCACTGTTGGAGCCCTGGTACAATTATTCTTATACTAAAACGATCTCATAGACAGACGGGACTCAGAATGTATCCACGCATAGCTCTCTCTTCGTCAGCGTTGAAAAGTGCAGAATTCTTTGTGCTGCTTATTCTTCAAACCGCGGTGACAAGTCCAAATAAAGAGTTACAATCTGTGTACAAATTCAAGAGCTCTGCAGTTGATGCTGTAGCGTCCGTTGTGCACCATATTGCGGAACCCCTAAACGATACCATCAAGTCAGTAAAGTTTGCTTTACTTGATTACATGTCGACGTTTTAAATGTACCTCGCCAGCTTCATTCAAAAGACGAAAATCTTTCAGTTTTTCGGGTATCCGCCACATTGTTTGGAGGACTATTTCTCTGAAAGAACCTGAAGTTTCAAAGAGAACAGAAAGGTCTCCAAAGGTCTCCTAACGAGAGCAACTGTATTGTAGTATGCTGTCCTTTATCCGCATTAATTATCACCATTCATTATTGATTTACTTGTCTCTGACCCCGTCCTAGTCGCTGAATATGCTGACGACATTGTTCTGCCTAGGTCTGTCTCAAATAGGTCACACTTCGACGAATATATTGCAAATCCGTCACATGTTCAGAATTTTTCTAAATGATGTGGTCTCCGGTTGAACGGTAATAAGTTGGTTAAAAAGTCCCATGGTCACATCAGGAAACAACAGTGGAGAGATACTAAACTTCGAGAGTGTATTTTTTCCATCACTTGTTCCCGATTCAAAGAAGACATCTCTTCCATTATTTATATTTCTTTCGCAAGTATCAACCACGTGCGATACCTGAATCTTACGCAGCAGTATAATCTGCGTTGGTCTTTGCACATTGGAATCACAGCTGAAAAACTGCGTCACTTGTTGTATCAAATTTAAACACTACGCTAATTTATTGCCCCACAGTCAGTTATTTCCTTTTTTGTAGCATAATGTATATTACCCATCATTCTTTATTGTTCTCTTATCATTTCCCCAAGAATACTGAAAAAAGGACCTTTTCAGTCCTCGGAGAGTGGTACGCCTTACTAGCCTCGTTTCTGGTACAGCCTTAAATGTTCTGAGTGAGAAGAACGCAATGAACTCGATGCGGTGAACGGCTCGAATAATTTCATCATGGTGCAATTAAATTAATTGTTTATATTTTGCTTGTTTTTCACTGCTCCAATACCGTTGATTAATTATCCTAGCCGCTTCTTCAATGCTCTTTAGGAAACTTACATTATTGTGCGTTATTTTTGGAGTAATTTCATTGTTGAACACTAGTGACCGTGGGGAAACTCTGATAGTGTTACTACATTAGGGAAATGTGTTGTGATACTCAGCTTGAAATGACGATGTGTGTAAACCTTGTTCTGTGGTACAGGTGAAATTTCACTTCCTGGAGTTGTAAACTGGAACAGTCTCAATACATGAAAAGAAAAGTAGATGATGTTTTCGAAGAATTCATCTCTTTCACCAACGTAGGTTGTTGGAGAGATACCATAACTGATATTGACTAATTTGCAGTGCAGAATTGAGGGTGAATGTAAATGGTTATCACGAGAATTGATTTATTATGGAGGGTTGTTTGATTGATCGTCTTGTCACCTAATGTTACACAGTCCGTACTAGATACATAAATGAAACAAGAAGTTATCAATAATTATTCCGGAAATGTAGATCTGATTAGTCAAGTGTGTGTGTTATTTTGACATGGGCCCACTACATATTGGATGTGGAAATATATCAATATGAACCACGACCACGGTAAACAGAACAATCGAAGAGATGTTTGTTTCGAGCATATGGTTTCCACTTTTTTATTGTTTTATTTCTACCTCAGCTCGTGACGCAACGAAGGCCCACATGGCTTCATAAAATGTAATTTGTGTTGCCCGACTTTTTGGTATATATGAATCAAAAACGAACCAAACGGCAGTCTCACATCCTCTACGTTACTCAGATCTACTGAAGTTTTCGGAGTATCACGTTCGCAAAGTTCTGATTCTCAGTTAGACACACAGATGGCAACTGCATGCGGATTTCAAATATTTTGTATTACATTTATTGATCGATCTGAGTATTACCGTCACCTAATTTTTTTGATTTATTGGACCTTTAGGATATTTGAATTTTAATCGGAACAGAATCATGAGGTTCATCACAAATGTTGTGGGCAACATGGAAAATATTCTAGCGTTTTCGATGCTAACTGGATTTTTGTTCATATTCATTGAGTTTGGTCTTTGAGTCTACCCAATTCGAAGGGCGTGGTTATAAAAGCAGATGTCAATTTGTGGGTAAAAACGAATGAGAGAGAACAAAAATCATTCATTTGACTGAATGTTCAACGGAGAAAATTGACAATAAGCAACCTTAAATGCAAGTACATTTATTAAACCTTTAAATATGCATTTGAATATTGTTCCACCTTTTGGTATGTTTAAAGAGATGACCAGAATCAGAAAACGTTTACCAAGGATAGACTTTCACAATGCAAACTCCTGGTTGTTCTGAAATACTGCTCCAAACATTGCACTAATAACTTCATAAGTATCAAAACAAAATTAAAGTAAATAGCTTGGGCAGAGGTAAAATGTAACTTTGGGAACTCCATGCAAACTCACTAAATATTCACGGGAATGAGATTTATTTTGTTTGGGTACAAGGGCTTTGTTTTAGGCTTCTCTTTTTCATATAAGAGGTAGAAAAAACACTACTGTTCAAGCCTGACAATCAAAATAAGTGCATTTTTCTCCGATAATTCTTGGGTTTGATTCTATTCGTAAGAAGATTTTTCGTGTTTCATCAATACATCTGTATTTTTCGGAAATCATGGAAACAATACTAACTAAATATACTCAAGATAGATGTTTATTCTACAAGAATTCGAAGTATTTGCCGCGGAATTTCTTAGAAGAGCATCTCAGCACGATTGTATAACCAAATCTGCATGAGGGTTCTGTGGAAACCTGATTTGTTCCGTCATGTTTCGAAAGATGATGAGGGATTCTCATGTGTAGCGACCAAAACGCACCAATCCTGGTTTGAGTGAGTCAACGATTGCACGTTTGAGTCACCAAATAACTGTCTTCTATCTCAGTTTGGAATAGCACCTTAGGACCTCGAAGAAAGGCGTAGCCCGAATAGATGCAGAACCCAAATCAAGAACAAGACTGCTCTTCAAGTTCTACTGTACTATTCATGAGTCAATGCATAAAGATCACACGTTTGACAGTGAGCTTCAGTCTCCATCCAGCCAACAGATAGACCGAATTTGGACAGAAAGTGTGTACAGAAGGGCCAGTTTAGGGAGAATGAATAAATATGACGTACCTGTAATGTGGTCCAAGTATATTCTGCACGCTCTTCCAGAGCGGGAATACATTGACGTTACAACATGCCCAGTCTCCTCGAGCTCACTTTGAACTAGAATTATCCCCTTATAATCTAGATACGATACCTTTAAGGTATGCTTAGAAAACATTTCGAACCCCTCGCTATATCCTCCCGGTTCAGCCGGTAGATGGTTTGCTCTATCGGAGCATAGGTTTCTAACAAACTGAACCATTTTATTATTATGTACAATACTCGTCGTATAAATGAAATTACCCCAGCTTCGTAGCATGTTCGGACATTTGAATCTTCCACCGGGAACTTACTGATTACCAGTACGCTGTCTGTAACTTGTCCCTTACACAAATAAATATGTACATAGTCACGATGGTGCGTGCAAATATCAAATAACCCGAATAAAAGTACTTTGCGCGGAAAGCCGGAATAAAATACATCCTAATGGATAATGGAATAGTCAAATACAAATGAATCACGAATTTGCACTAGGTATTAAAAAGCTTTACTGTCTTGATTAATAGTTTACTACATTGCATGACAGCACAAAGTGATTCATTTTCTGACAGTTTTTCCTATTTACTGCTTACAGAAATGAGCAGCACTGCTCACAGACTGGTTGCTGTTTATAGCAGCTTTACCAAGCACCATTGAATTCGACGTACAAAAAGAGCAACTGAAATTTCACAAGTTCAGACAGCGGTAGTTGTGACTTAGTTTATGCCAGACTAGTGCGTTAGCACCTTTTTACGATATCTAAAAATCGGTGCGACATTTCCACTCTCTTGATGTTTTTGTCTGGAACTGTGACTTACTTTATACAACTTTGTCATTCATGTGCACGTTCAGTCATCCGAAATCAACTAATTAACTACGGTTGCATTTCTCTTAAAAGGCAAAGCTTTATGAACGACTTGTTACAATAGAGAAATAGACAGGAGAATATATTCCAGCAGGTGAATTTCTAGTGGTTCGTCTTTTGTCCACGAAGGCAGCAATATCGAAAGAATGGCAGACAACGACTGTTTCGCTGCCAGCCAGTAGGAATGGTGCGAAAAATGACAAAATGAAAGGTCCTTTCCAGAACAGTTCACGGAATTAGTGTAAATTTAGGCTGGTATAACATCAAGTGAAGGAGTTTGTCTTTTTGAACGGTAAATTTAGTTATATTCATCGATCACATTCTAGGTCCGATCACATTTTGGTTCAGAAGAGCAACTGGCGTATGAATTATGTAATTGAAACTCGCTGCTGGATGAGGGACAGCAAGACGGAGTATCAAAATACGGCCATTAGGGTAATTTAGTTACCACGAAATGTTGTCTCGAACATTCATTTAGAAAGAGGAAAACGTGACTCGAACTACAATCAAAAACCTATGTTGTATCATGTTAGTAGTGACATTTTCACACTCCAAACTCACCCAAACTGGTAAGTTTTATTGATTGGCATCATTGGAACTACACGTTTATAAATCTTGTTTCTTTCCATTTTCATCGAAGTGTGCTACAAGTCGTTTAAACACATACTCCGTAGACTATGTCATAGTGCCCCTGAATAAATTTTATTAGGTATTTTGGGTATGATTTTGAGCCTCAGATTCTAGAACCTCCAGAGAGGTTGTTGCCATGGCGATTTCTGTCTGGTCCGGAATTGGTTATTCAGCACGTTTTAAGCCACCAAACTTTCACATAGTCACTGAAATCTCGATGAAATTCTGCTAAAGTAATTTTAAGTTCAACAAATTTAACCTATATTATTATGTACGGCTGAGAATTTCTCGACCTCATCCTTCATACTTCTGGTAATAAAAATATATGAAGCCCAACAGTTTTTACGGAACACCAAGAATAATTTCAAGATAACGAAAGAAAAACATTAAAAATCACTTTTATTGTGATGAGCTATTCCGTTCGCATTCAAACAATCCGAGCTTGTTTCACGTCTGACAATTCATTTTGATTACCACTAACGAGAAATAACGAGAACCCTTCGTGCCATGAAGTTTCAAAAGGTGGTACTTCACAATCAAGATATGGGGTGTGAAAAGAGCTCAATGAATATTTGATCCAGTATTTCTCCCCACCACGTATATGAGAAACTCATCTGGGTTCTCAAAAGCAGATTCTGGTAAAAAAAAGATGAAATTTTAATGCAAAGATGAAGTGATGCCTGCTACTCCTTCATCTTTATTCGCTCCTGAAGAAAACTGTATTTCATATTTCCCTGACCGTGATGAACCATAGTGATATGGTGATTTGAACGATTTGAACCGACAAAAGTGGTACAATTAGGTAGATATGTTTGTCAGACGGTGCCTCTGCGGGATACGTGAGGCATTCAGATAATGCTGTCATTGATGAGCATGGATGAACTTCACCAAAGTCGGAACATAAGTGATCCGTCCAGAAAGGCGGTATTTCTTACCTAAAGAATTCAAACAAAAGACCACATATTTAGACTCTTGTTCCGGATCACTAAGACAACCTGCCGCGAATGATCTGCATTGTGGATAAATGGATTATTCACCGATTGGAAGATTACCGAAAATTAATTCACAAACTTCCGTTTCCTAAGAGGTAAGCAATATTTTATGTTACGGGATGCGAAGCACATTTTAGATATTTTGGCCTCTATGGATAACCCCTAAATACGGCCATAAACCGAACTTCATTTAAAAGTAGGCTTTCTATCTGACCGCGTAGCTGCAGATTTATTCCGGGAAAACTCTAACCAAAAGAATATCGACAATATTGCCTGCTAGAATGCATCTTTGAATGCTGGATTAAGTTTTTCCAACTGATAACTAAAGTTTATTGAACTCTAGAACCCATAAATTGCGAGTTTACCACGGTTTCACTATCATATGTCGATAAGGAGAAAAAACGACCCCCAGCGTCATAAAACTGATCAAAAGAATTGGTAAGGAACAGCTGATATCTTGCTTAACCGAAAGTATATCTAAACGCAAAAGTTATTTTAATTAATTATGACGTAGGAAATCTGATGATTACGTTTTTACTACCGGATAATCTAGAACGACATTTGGCCATGTTGGATTCTATATTTTTATGGGAGGCTATTCTCCTAAAGTCAGCAGTGAATCTTTACTTTGCTGTATACATTCAAATTTTTCCAATAAATAAAACTTGATCGTGAAATGTTTGGACGATGTCGAATAAATCGCTCTCTGAAATATTGATGACGCTTAGAATTTTTTAAAATATTCTGGAAAAGAATAAAAAAACAACTTAACCCTCTGCGATATAATCAGGTTCCACTGGAAAAGATTGTGAGTTGTTTTATTTGTCGAGTAATTTGTTTCGCTTGTTTCCCCATCACGATGTACTTGGTTATTCTCTTCAGCAATGTCAAGGATTTCCTTCACTCGTGCCGCCAAAGGTGATCCCCTAGTGATTGCCAATATTTCGCCACAATCGCTTTTAAGTTTCACCATCGTTGTTAAACTAAACACAAGCAAACAATACAATAATAAGGTTTGTTCCGTCGAGTATTTTTCCATTCGGTAATAAAGCCACAACCAGTTTGGTTTTTGGCAATCACACCTGATAAATAGGCAATATACTTTAAAATCTTTATTTTAAAATAACAGCGCTTTAAAGGGAAGAAAGTCGTATCCCTTTTCTGAATCAAAGTATCTCTGTACATGAGCTGACTTTCCTTTACAAAATGGAATATGATAGCAGCGATATTTAATTAAAATGTCCACGAAGTCATTTTTTTATTTTTTTTACTTGCCCAAATACCTACTGCTTCTTGATTTAGTTAAACAGTCAGCCGAATGCAGATATCCCGCTGAAATCTCGAGAGTTTCCAACATGAAGATCATGTCTTTTCATCATAAAGGTTTGCATAATATTGACTAGAAATGGGAGATTTGAGTGAAAGAGGGCGGCAGAAGGTAGATACGTGGTTATGTTGATTCTCAGGAGTTGCAATGAGAAAACTCTTTCAGATCTGCCAGCAGCCTCCTCATGATAATTAAATACTTGTTCGTACTTGCAAATAAAGACAGCCGTGAAAAATTGCTACATATTCTAGACTACTATACTAGCAATGCAATAGCTTACTTGCTTGAACGATCAATCTGCTTTCGAGGAATTCTTGTGAACTCAAAGAGACAAATAGACCTCAACAGCAAGACTCAACATGTAACGTACTGATCATATATTCATCAGCCTCTTATTTGGACAGTCACCTACAAAACTGCAATTCAATGCTCCGTACCGCCTTAGAACTAAAAGAACAAATAGCAATGAAACACACGAGTCGTTCATTTGCTTATTGAAGCTGAATAATTATGATAAGAGTGAAGGATTTGTCTGTCGTTTACCTTTTATTGATCACAGTGAGTAGGTATTTCAAAACTAGTTTAAATTTCAGAACCTTTCACAGGCTCATACCTACGTGTATGAGTTGGTGACCGAGTTGCTTGAAACAAAATCAGAAGATGCTCAAACTGGCACTGGATTGTGGTCTACGAAGTGCGATAACTTTATGGGTGCCGGAAGACTGAGGGAACAATAAAATGTGTGGACTATGAATGTGGATGAGCGTACAGCACTATCAAAGTCTGAAATGGAACGAACCACATTTGCATGATGATGTCGGTAGCACGGATATTGATTTTGTATTGTCCACGTGTCCTTTTATGTGAACACTTTCTTGGACTGAGTTTACCATGTTGGATGAATCACATAATATCACCATAAAAATAATATGCCGGACTTTTATTACCTACTTCAAAAGAGCTGAGCTGGTAGCTACTATTGCTAGCCCACTGACTGCCCTCAGTTTTTGACCTTATCTTCTTATTTTATATACCTTTGGGAATTTTCTAAAACTCGAAGCAAAAGCTCTTTGCTCGTACGCACTGTTGACACTGTTATTGTCTCAAATTACACTTGTGAATCCTTGGCAAACAAAAATATCGGTTTTCAGACATCCCTCAATCTTCTGTTTTACTCGCGAAATATTCTGCGCCATTCATTGGCGTTCTTCTCTCTCCCCTATTATGATCCTCTCCAAACGATTCTTTGAATTCAGACTATTGACGTAAGTTGTAGAAAAACCCAGCTTCCTGCTTATCAGAGTTCTTGATTACCGGTCAAAATTGTTTGCAGTTTGTTTTTGAATGATATTACGATCACTGGGTGATATTAATCGAACTATCTGCGCTGTTGCTAGTTTCACCTCCATGTGCGAGGTATGTTCACAACTAGTTCGGTAACTTGACACTGTTCAGCAATGAATCATGCCAGCACGGCACATGTGTTCCTGTGTGGTCGTATAATTGTGTCCGTGTGTGTGTGTGTGTGTTGTGTTTATTTTGTCCACACTATGAACAGGAAATTTCAGTGTCCTCGGGGACTAACCACTTGACCTGACGTCAAAATAAGACCTGAACTACGAAGCGAACGCATAGTTTCAGCCATCTGGAATAACAAATTCACGGTGGACACGTGAAAAACTACATTTCTGGAGAATACTGAAGAACACCTGAATACCTTTCACCAAAACGTACTCACTTTGTAAATTCAGGACATTATGTAGTGTGTTGACATTCCGGAGGTCATCAGATGTTCAGATAGCTGCAGCACACGGATTTACTTGAAAACTCTGTTATGAAAATTAAATTCATTCTGGTATTCGTTTGGTGGACAACCGACAGGCCGATTTGTGTGATCCATCTACGGTCCCCATGTGTGTAGTTCACCACTGGTAATCGCCTATACACATTTAAAATATATAGCCACAGACCGAAAAGAAAATTATTTCAGGCAATTTCAACTTGGTCCGTTGGCAATGATCCTCGACTGTGCAGATCTAATTAGTAAAAGTAACGAAATATATCTGCGTAAGCCGAACCACGTTAGTGGAAACCAACCATGAATTTTTTTTCATGACGTGTGGTGTTGTGATGTGCACCCTCCAAGGGTTGATAACTACTGAATGATTTTATTAGTATCTTTGGCTTTTCAACTAATAGAATGCATCCGTTTTAGTAACTGGGCTCTTACCTAATATCATTTTTGTATCGCTCAATGGCCACCCCCCAAAACCTTCTTCATCTCACTTATAACAAAAATAAGTAATTAGCTCTGAAAAAACGGAACCTAAACAACAATGCCCCCCCCCGTGTTTATTCCGGAAGTGTCTGGAAAAAGTCCTCCTCCGGTCAAACGGCGGACCTCAGCCAGTGAACATATAAATCCGTTTCGTTTCATTTCCGTTTGTTTCGTTCGCATTCGATTCGTTAGACTGCCCCACAAAAGATTAAACACGCACGCACTCTGCTGTTGTTCTGGATCAGATAAAATCAGCCCGGACCGGACACGCTCTCTACCGGAATCCCTCCCGTAAGCGCGTGAATATGTGCAAGCAGCAGACCACTTGCGCGTGTTTTCTCATTAGTCGCTAGTTGATGCTGTGTGTAGATCGTCCGTTCAACCAAATTACAACTTCATCGCTCCTGCTCACTTTATTGCCACATGAATCACGACTATAATCCAGGGTTTGTGCGGCACCGCCAAAATCTTGTGTTGAGGAAACTACATTGTTTAGAAGTGGTCGTAAATAGATGAGACTGGAATAAACGTGAAGTCATTGCGTGATGTGACTTGCGTTATTATTTTTGTAGGTGACCTGATCTGGGCCTTGCTGATCCGTGAATTAAATGGAGCGAGTGAGGAAGTTGAATTTGCACTGTTATATTCCGTGGTCATTTTTATTGTAATCAAGCCAAAAGGACAAAATATACATTGATCCAGGATGTTGGGTTATGTCGCAATGGCATTTGTTTCCGATAAAACAGTGTCAGATATGTTGTCCAATTTGATCCTGACTCGGATCATGCACACTTGACAAATGCAGCCTATCTGCAGCTGTTGTTTTGGATTTTGAAGTACCATTATTGGATCAGTTTTGAGGTAAAGAGTTTTTGATTTCCAGAGAATATCTTACTCAGTCATACTTTATCCACTTTCTATTTATTTAGCCCATTAGTGATCTTAATTCTCCGACAAATTGTATCAAACAATTCCTTATACCTTGTGGGGGTAATACACGTATATTCTTTGCTATCAAAAACACTATGTTTCGGCATCATTGTGGACCGAATTATTTGTGTGAAGAAGTGAAGGCCTACATCACTGATGTTGTGTCACATAGGCTTATCCTTTTCGAAAGAAGATACCGTAATTACGTTGATATTCATTACATTATTGGTTTCTTGATCATGCAAAAAAAGCTTGAAATTCCTATAACACAACCTCAAAATTATTGTGGTGAGTTCTGTTGGGGAAAAGCTAAAAGGCGAATATCATCCAACTTTGATTTGAGTAAAGACGAGTAGGCATGAGGTGGTTGTCTCGAAAAAAACAGTGTAAGAGTAGCAATTTCTAGAACAATGAGACGCCACATGACTGAACATTGATTACTATTTTAGCAGTACTCATTTTGGGGTAATCAGTAATGAAAATTTGGGCTAGTTTAGGATGATACTGAAGACATATTTTCCTAACTAAGTATGTGACAGGGACTGTAGCTACGGCTTTTTATCAGGGAAATATTGAAGGATAACTAAATGTGATTTCTAAAATGTTTAGTAACTAAGTTTTACCCAATCTTTGCACTCATTCTAATAAAATCGTAAAATGTCGAGAATGAACACTGTCACTCGGCAAGCTTTCTTTTGTCACAAGCCTCGAATAAATATCCGCCCTTCTCAGAAATGTGAAGAACGACGAAAATTATTCATTTTGTTTTAGCTGCCATTGCGGTAGTTTTTTATTCGGTAATAGCTGACACAATCGCAGGTAAAACGTTACCCTGGTAGAAAAACGTTCTTCACCTGAAATTAGCTCTTCAAAGCTAAAACACCGTCAGCGGGATTCCCTTCAATATTACCCGTCATTTCTTTACGGCAAAAAACACGGCAATGAAGTTCGGTCAGATGGCTTCATCGACGTACTATATTTTGCATCAGGCGCGTTTGAGTTGTGGACGCGGTCAGCTTTGCTGTGCACTACGCACAGAGTCAGCCGATCGGGTCTCTCATTCATCATTCTGCCTTTGATGGTGATGACACCATTACCTTGCCGTACTCGTGCATTAGTCAAACGGAACCTCAGTCAAATTACAAGAAGACTAGTCCCCCCCAGTATCAGTCAACCAATTTTAGAAAAAACAAAACAATATATTTACTGAATCTCTCAACACCTTAAAGGTTGGCAGAGACGGAAATAGTCATCATATTGTTTGTCTTACTAGTAACGTTCGACTTTCGTCTTATATATTATTATGAGGAAATTGCACATCATATCAAGAAGACGTCCGCGACCATTTGGAGAATGTAAAGTAGAGGAGTGATCGAGGGCAGCAGGAGTTGAACGCGGAACGGTAGGGCTCGACGTTCACCGTGATGACCATTGGACCAGAACCAAACAAAAGAGAAATATTTCCTGCTGGAAAGATTCAGTCAAGTTCTCTCAAATGAGTCAGTAAGATGAAGCTGGAGAGAAACGCTGTTACGCTTGTTTTTAATGCATGTATCCCATTCACTTGAGAGAAACAATATTGCCTCCGACGGAAGCCTACTAATAATTACAAGGTGGGCAAACCTACATTTCAAGAAATAAACTAACAATAAATAAGCTGAATTTCTAACAAATATTCAACACACTTTCAACATTTTATGTTACTCTCAATTGAAGCGATTTAGGTGGTAAAATAAATGCAGGTTCGGCAAGAGTGTGCACGGGTGCCAGTCATAACAACAATTGAATATCTTGTATATTGAACCCCACAACCACACCCGTGTGGGTCCCCAGCTTGATCTGTAGGTGTCACTGTCAAAAGTAGTCATATTATAATCACACAAACTGTGAAGTAAAATTTACTAAGTTACCAAAATCAACATCATCCGGATGATTTAAGTACAGGCGGAAAAATGTAAACGGGAGCAAACGGCATAAAGTTGGATTCGTTTGGTGTAATATTCCATCGATTGGTTAGGTAGAATAGGGAACTGGAGTGACATCTCATTGAAGCTATTTTTTCTCATGAATTTTAACAACATTGGATATCTGTCCAATGAGAACACTGGTTGTAATTGGACCTAAAGTGAAACATGACTGTGGTCTGTAGCAGTAGGAAACTTTAAAAGTGCAACTTTCGCTACTGCGACGGCTTTGGCTTAGCGGTATGATAACTTGCTTCTCCTGAAAGTACCGTTGTTTGTAATTTATAAAGGGTAAGTCGGTTTCAAAGAGCTCATCAGTAATTCTTTCTCAAAACAAAACATCTCTCGGTCATATACTAGTGAACCGTCATACGCTGTGAAACTAAACATTTTCCAGATCGTAAATAAAACTTAGGTTTTAGTATTTTCCTTTCTAAACAAATATTTGATGAAGAAAAACAGCAGTGACCGTTCTGTTCACCCAACAGACTGACAGATGAAAGCTTCTTATTTGATTCAGTGATCTGTTAGGAAAGTCATAATCAGACAATACTAAATAAAACAGTTCGGGTTGATCTCCAAGCACTATTTCTGATATATTTGTATCAAAACGAAAGTGGAACTAGTAAGTAAGACATGCTTTCATTAAATACTGAAAAACGAAGATTCATCAATCTTCTCATAACTCTGTTTGAACTGATAATATTCATCCAAAAAACATAAAGGAAATCATTCTTGCGATATAAATGCGGGGAACAACATTGCGACTGAAATGGTATATTCATAACTTCATTGCTAAATAAAATAAAGCAAGATAGATAATCATTATAAAGTGAGCGTAATTTCAAGTAAATTAAGTCCAGTAATGGATCTGTTCTTTTTTACCCAGTATAGCTGAGCAACGGATTTATGGATATGGGGAAAACAACAATAAATTGTAAAACACACCAGCCAATACATTATGTCGCCAAAGCAAAACATGCTATCAAAAATGTAAAGCTTCCATAAGATAAACGTCAACATTGCAACTTGGGGAATTCCGTAATGACTAACGAGGAAAGAGGATCAGGTCTTAGTTCAATAACAGTTAATTCCCCTGATGTGCCGTAATTATAATCCATCCACGTTGATTGCACGACTGCGAGTCGTAAGAGCTGCTTGATAGCTTTCGATTATCCTCATTGATCGGACGCTGCTTTTCGTGTCAATGAACAAAGATGATCAACATGGGTAAATTCAGCTATCTGTCTCCGACGAGTAGCCTCCGATATGTTTTGGTAGAAAACTACGTTTGATCTGTCGGTGCTTTCTGGAGTTATATCGAAGATCTTCCAGCCATTCTATCATAGAAGTACTGCTTTGTTTCACCTCAAATTTGGGATATTTCACCCACACTCGGAGTGTTCAATGTCATGGGATATGGCTTTGATAGGTTGTTTCTTTCTCCATTAATAATTTGATCAAGACAAATACGTAAAGAACCACCCATTTTGAACGCCCATTGATTCTGAATGATAGAAAAGTCTAGAGTTCCATGGATTTAGTGCCTATTAAAGCCACCTTTGCAGGCAATTTAAGTACCTTTCCAATCAGCTTAGGACATCTGATGTTCATAAACCTACAGGAAGGAATCTGAAAATCAACCGTATTTGTAAGTCCTGCCGTTGTTTTACAAAACGCTTTATCGGTAGCTGAGTGCTTGATAATGTCAGCTGACAATCGCTTAACCCATTGCCAACGTTAGATAGCTGCAATTGACCACCTTCGGTGAAAGAAAGTCTAAAATGTTCTTAGGATATTCTGTCAATCAGCTTTATTGACCAACTTACCAAAGGAAAGAATGAGAGCATAGTACCCATGTTTTGTATTTCTTGAAATTGAATATACGTTGAAAAAAGTATTTCCACTCGCTGAGTGGAACCACGTTATCGCAGGTTGAGATGGTACTATACATCTAAGTTCAGTTAGTTTTCTAGGTAAAAAAGACGCAACAATGGGGACCCTTTACCCAGATTCAACAATTACATAAGACAAGCATTTAAGACACATCCATTGAGAATATTAGAAACCCATTATTGAGTTTATTCTCGAGAATACCGTTCCTTTAAACTTGATTGCTTCTTCGCTGTCCGAGGGTTGATTGGTGCACACTCGGTGAAATGTTCGTTCATAACTTTTGCAAACAGTTTTTGTTCGTCTGGCAGGAGGTTCTCAATATTCCCTTGAAGGGCTTTAATTTGACCGGCAGTATCGGCTCTTGGAGCGCAGAAAGTCTTAACTGAAGTTCTCAACTTGCTTATGTGTATTGACCAGAAAAAACCGCAATGATTTGCTAAAATACCCTACATTCGTGAGATGACTATCAAAAAATGCTCCATGATAAAATTGATTGTCACAGCTTCCCTGATAATAGCAAAGCCATTATCAAAGTGTGGTGATAAATTTCATTGAACACCCGCTACAGACAGTTTTGTCGGCAAATATTTCCCAATGATACTGGTGTTGCCCATGAAACCGTACTACCTGGAAGGGCAGCTGAGTGTATATATATATATATATATATATATATATATATATATATATATATATATATATATATATATATATATATATATATATATATATATATATATATATATATATATATATATATATATATATATATATATATATGAAAAAGCACTCCTATCTAAGAAGTGTGGGCCAAAATTAAACCGGATTTTCATTGCCGAGAATTTGAGTTTTTTTGAGTGTATATCACACACTGAGGAAAGCAGTTCTTGTTAATTGACTAGGTGATAGCAGTTGAAGTGTGTGTGTATATGTAATGGATTACAGCGAGCTAAAGCTAGTATAACCGGTAGCGTTGTTTACGCGTCGAAAAAGAAACCCACCTTATTGATCAGTTAGTCTCGTTTGATAATAAACCAATGAAATCATCTTCGAACGATTCCAGTACAAAATGACAAAACCTTTCTGGTAGGGAAGTGGCAAAATGTGCTCATCTGTGTGGGCTGTTTCACAATTATAATTTACTCCTATATAATTTAACGAGAAGTCAAAATCATAACTTAGATTGATGTGTTTTGGAACGGTTCACATCTTTTTCATTTATATGCTGCAGTTGCTATGATTTGAACGTTGTCAGTAAGATAATCCTCTCAACCAAGACAAGGTTCACGTGAGTGAGAATTGACAGAACCGCATAATAACGGGAGGGGTACTGAAAGTAAGGTGAACAGTACAGGGCGAAACTCATACACCCTTCATGCTGTTTGGACCGTAGCGTTTTATGAATGAGAATGGCTGGGGACTTCACACATTAGAGCAATCCCGTATTTACGTTTTTGTATTTGAACTGAAGCAAGATGAAGTTGCAGTATTCTGGTCGATCATTTATTGCGTAGTTGATTAATTGGTCTTATTTTTTAAGCCCTTTGGATGAGCTCTAACCAGGAGAAAAAAGGCCTAGTCTCACCTAGTCAGTTCTGCGTACAAGCTGTGTTTGTTTAACAAAATTTATGAAGCTAACACGAACAGATCATCATGCCATACTGCCGTGAAAAACGGATGTGAAAATTGCCTGGATTGATACTGACAACAAGATCGATCGATGATTTCAACTGGAAACCGATTGGCGCAATCTTTGACGTATTGCGAATGTGTACTGAATTCGACGCACTAACACATCAGCATAAATAATATGAACCAAAAGTACTTTATCAACTTGGGCTCTTGGAGTGCATCAACTCTGGTATATGTGTGCAAGGGAAAGTACATTTAATGCAAGGGAAACCCTTAACAGAAAACTTCGGCAGACCTTTTCATGATGTTTAGTGCAGTAACATTCCATCCTTTCTTCCATCATGTATCTTAACTTTAGTATACCTCAGCAACCACACTTTATCCGCAATAATCATCTTGTATTTGACGTTATATATATAACGCTTCTGTTTCACATACGTGTAGCTAGTATTGCCCTTTTCATTGTTCTCAATCCATAGCATCGCTTTTTCTTTTGCATAACAGCATCAATGAAAACGGGTTTAGTGGTATTTGGTATTTTAAAGCAACAGGATCAATAATTGCCTTGTGCATGGAGAATGGTGTCTAGGTTGCGTTTCCCATTCTTGAATTTTTGTTAAGGCAAAAGTCGATCAATTTAGTTCTATAGAAAATAAGATTGGTTCGCATAATGCTTCATCGTGTGATTTCAGAGCTCAGCTCAACACAAACGAGAAAAGAAACATCACATTGTGATGCGACCATTGGAAGTACGCATCGGTCAAACGAAGCCTTTACTCCGGGAGCATCAGTGAGTTACACATGGTGCTGCTAGGCTCTCTGGGATTGGTGTCAGCGGATGAAATCATTTATGCTTACAGCCAGTTCTAGGTTGTCTTGACAACTGGACCTTCCAAGATCGATGGCGTGGTATCTGGTTGGAGTCACTGACAACCACTAAATTTTCTTATCAAGCATGTCATGCTATTACTTGGACTTCTGTCATGCTTCAGTGTGAATAGTATTGACTGATCCACCTTTCTGTTTCGCGATTGTCCTTACCTGTTTACTTGTGAGAGAACGTGTAGCTCAGCTCTGTTACTGGTTCCCTCACTCGCTCGTTTACTTATATGCATGCCCGTAGCCTACTAAGTGGCTTCGGTCGAGTTGTATTTGCAACCATAGACGGAGCACACTAATTGAATTTTCTGATGTCTCGGATTACTAACACAACTGGTGGGTACTGTTTGTGGACTAAAACGAATGGCTTCGTTCATTCGTATCGATCGTCAATATCAAAAGTACAAATTATGATATAGTATAGTAGAGGACATGTCTATCTCTGTTGATGGGTTGGAAGGTTATAAAGTTCTTTTGAAAGGTGGGCGATAGGTTGGATGATTTGGTACCAATGCAGTCAGACGTCTCGATTAAAATGTATGTGTACGAGGAGCACGGGCATCGCTTCGCTGATAAATGTTGGTTCCGCACCAAGGGGAAGCAATGAGTCCGGTCACCTTTGCTGGAAGTTTCTCGTGATTCTTTGTGACCGTAGAGGCTGCGTCCTTGAGGCAGACCAGTATTCAGTAGGGTAGGCTGACGTCCGTTCTGCACAGAAATTGCAGGTAAAATAATAGACTGAATGTGGGATATGAAATAAATGTGATCTTTTGAGTGATATTGTAAATGTGAAGCTTTGACTTTTTTGTAGCAAACTCAACTGCTTTGCCGAGTATATATGTATCACGGCCAGTTTCCGTTTACGCTGATTAGTTTATCTGACAAAGCAATATTTCTTGATTCTTTCAACGGTATCAGAACGGTATACAAATTAGTACTCCAATAAGAAAAAGCATCAAGCAATTACAATGTTGTCTGCAAAAGAAAATGAAATACATTTCTCTGAAACACTGACAAGTTCAGTGCCATGTGATCCATCCTAAACACCTGCAAATACATTCTCATCATTATAAGCAAAAAAGTGCTTCACTTTTGCTCGCTTTTTAGGACAATAAGCGTTACCATTTTTGTAAAACCAAAATTACAACTCCGATTTGGCGCATCACTTTGCTTCTGAATAATCCGGACGATTTTTATTACACATAAATGAATTTACAAAAAGGTGCTTCAGCGGCAAAATATGACAGGCTGTTCGGTCACCTCTTGCGCACATTGCTAATTGCTTTGTTGTGTGCTTGAAGTGTGTGTGTGCGTCCGCATGCGGGCGATGTTCGCATGCTCCAATCAGCAACAGGCGTGATCTCGTCTTCCACGTGCAGTATCGAGACCAAATGCACGGCACTCGCAAAAGCTGATTCGCAAAATCAGGCATCGGCTAACCTCAGTTTCCTTGGTTCAAGTGCGAGAAAATGAATCACCAGTGTGGATTATGCTTTCAAACATGCTTACACTAGCAGGAGCTGAAGTCACAGCCAAAGAGAAAACCACTCCTGCGAAAATATAACTGTACCGGTTTACCTGGAACGAACACCAAGGCAAACTAAAAGTCTGGAGTTTAAAACTGTGGTTTTCTCGAATTTGTTCGAGTAATATACCAAACCGATTCAGTGATCGTTCACTCAGTTTGCATTCAGTGCCACCCACCTGCATGACTTGTGATACGTTATCAAAAACACTCGGATTTTACTGCTCCATACTGAACTAACTCCGGATTATTGGTTGATTTCGTGCGAAAGATCAAACCACACCAATTATTTCAAATTAAAAGGAAGTCCTCAATCGGACATTCTCGAATACTGTGAGGTACAGGAGGATAGGATCATATTGGTGAGCACTTAAATTCCGTTTATCGTTGCAGTAATTTATAATTATTTGATAGACTGAAGAACATATGAGTGATTGGAAAAGTTATACTGAAATCGTCTCAAATGCCTAATTCATTGAGACCATTGTATTCTGGTTGGAATCCATCACCTTAAAGAAAAAAATTGAAAATGTCTGGCTACGCACAATTGAAATTACATGTGGTTATCTTCGGGAAACATTTTTTCGGAGTTTATGACAACATCCCTGATAAAATGTTGGAAGTGTATAATTCAGTGGAACGAATCATTGATCCCATCAAAAGATTCAATCAAATGAATGGAATCAACTTTTCAAGGAGAGTGGTTGGTTTTCAAATGCTCCGCATCAAATAAGCCACCTGTCGTCGGATAGTAGAACGAAACTGAGCCAACTCTGTCAAAAAGTGATCGGAAAGGGGACATGATGAACAGCATTCGCATGGAACCACGCAATATTAAATATGTACATAAATCGACTGAAGCCTTGAATTCCAAAATCAACCGGTACATCTTACCTGGTCGCCTATCAAATGTTCCCCTGGGTGATTTTTTGAACTCTAGTGGTTAAGGCGAATGATGTTTTACTATCCACATTTTTGGAAAAGCCAGATAGATCTTTGAAGCTAAGAATAATATTGCAAACATTTTCGCGGGAATTTCATGCGTATTCGTTATCTGTCAGTTTCTTTAGTTGGCGTTTGAATAAAACGCACCTGAACGACAACCCGTAGTTGCACGTTTGGCGCTCTATATTAGTAGATGCCCTAATAGCGACAATAGTCAATATTTTTCACCTTCTGCCTAGTCCCCGGCTCCTACTGTACCGTCCATTCAAAACTTCCAGAGGAGCAGGCAATTAATAAAACGACAGTTTGCAGAGGATAATTAATTTTGCACTGGTACATGACCGTGGTATTCTGAATCAACCTCGTGCTCTGTTGCTCGCGTGTTGTTGATGTTCACAACCGCAAATGATTTTATGCTCTGGTGGGCACGGTTGTGTTCATTTGCAACAAGACTGCCTAAGCAGAGGCGAAACAAGGACCACATTCACGACTGCTACTTCCGAGCAACGCAAGAAGCGAGTTCTGTGGTTGTTTGTCGTCTGACCATGGTGGTGCTTTGTATTTGCGCGTCCGCGTTCTTCTCAGTAAAAGGCACATTCAGAGGACAGCATTTTATGAGGTCCTAACCGAAGGACTCGCCCGCTTCAGACACGTATATTGTTACATTCCTGAAAAAAGCTTGTTTGAGCGTGCATGGTTTTGTTTTGTATGCTTGCTTGTCAGCTTCATAGATGAGCAAGCTATTTCAAAAGTCAACTGGGTCTATTATGGGTGGTTGCCGTCATCGTAAATTTAGTCTACCGTGGTTGCATTTTTTCTTCATGAAAAGAGCTTGTTCTATACCGTCCAGAAAAAATGAGGTTGGCTGGCAGTATATACATGAATGCCGGGTTTACGTTCAGTTACCAATTCCATTCTCTTCGATTAAAGACTAACGATTATCCGGGAGGCACCCTTATGGATCTCGGGAATGACGTTTACCATTTAATTAATTCCACCGTATTAGTTAACCACCACCGCTAAAATTGCTACATGTGTGTAATTTGTATCATATACAAGTTTGATAGAATCATACCTTACTGCTGACCTCCCACAGTTAACAAACTCACGTTTTAGGTGGAATTTGATGAGAAGAATAGGAAAACAGCCATCAAATTGTACGAAGTATTTAGCAACCACCAAAATCTAGGGTGGCAGTCTTTCGTTAAGCAATTGGTATGTGATTCAATCTCTTCCAATAGATACGTAGACATCTCTTTAGCAGTGTGAGTGACAATAGCATAAATATAAATATAACCTACCCGAACTTAGGCCTGATGTGTACATTTACAGGAAAACAATCATTTCTACAAAGGACTTCTTTAGAATGAAAGAGTACGATCGATTTTAAAGATCAAGAGCAGTGAGGAGATAATTTGCTCATATCGAAAACGGAGTTTGCGGCAAATAGTCCGAAACTCCATCAGTTCCACAAAATTCGACAAAAGAACGGGTAAAATTTGGAGAAGGATATGGAAGAAATTAATATTCATGGCATTTACTATTTCTGACCTAATATCTCGAGGTTCATACATTCCAGGAGTGTATGAACTACTAAATAAGCACAAGATATACAATCCTTCACGACCCATCGTATCAATAGTAAGCTCAAACTAAAGCGCTGACCAAATGTTTATGCACACTCATAAGCTCTATTCGGGAAATGTTAGCACATTCACAGTGAGAGATAGCTCCCCGCGAAAAGCCGAATCGGGCCATATCGACTACCATATTTCGTCACATCCTAAGATGTCCCATCTCCCTTCACAAAAACTTCAGTCAAGGAAGCCGTGAGGTAAGTATGTCAACTTGTTGATGGTGTAGGGTTTCTTATGGTTTACCTAAGGACCTTGTTGAACTTGTGTGTTCCTAATGTCCAATTCTTGTCTAACGGAAGTTTGTACAGTCAATGGGTAGCTCATTCGAATCAGTTCTTGCTTATATTTTCACTTCAACTCTGTAGAATAGACTAAAAAATCAGTGAAATTCCCTTCTGCCCTATCAGCGGTACTTTAACGATACGCTGGTGATTCCAGATAACACAGCAACTGCCATCATACTGCTAGGAAAGCTGCATTGATTGCTTTCTAACATCCATTTATACTCCAGAATGCAAAACCATGGCCGCGTTACCGATCCAGGGAGCACTTCTTAACCGATTCCCAGAATACAGTCTGCGAATACGTACGTATCAAAATCCTACTTGAAAAAACAAAACTTACATATTTAAGACTTCTGTCCTAAGAATACCAAACAGGGTCTGTCATGGGCAATATTTATCGACTACAACAGTTACGTAACCCTGAATTGGTGGCCGGCAAGAACAGAAAGAGCAAAAAATACGCTGACGGACAACCATTAGCCAAAAGTACAGTTTCCATCGTTATCTCACCCTTGCGCCACAAATTTGAAAGTACTAATTGAAACTCTTGTTTGCATAAACTAATTCAATCCATGCCACCTCTAAAAGTATTTGCTTTTTTCAACTTGGCTAAGTCGGTAGGACAGAACGCCTGCTATCTACTCGGATGTATGAGCACACCTTGAGCTGATGGAGCCGCCGTGGCGGAAAACTAACATACAGTACAGTGTAATTTCAACTGCTGGATTCACGTCAACGTGTGGGACCAATCCGTATCATCAAGAGAATAAGTGATCCAAACTTGACAATTGCGAGAGTTGCAGTAACCAGTTACTGAAAATAAACCGTGTTGAAACTTTGTATCCAGAAGACATTTGTCACGCCATTCTTCTCAGAGTCGTAGTGACCTCTGATCTCATCTTGTCTAATCTTCCATCAAGATCTGCCTGTTTCTGGTCACAAGTATCAGCACATTGGCTCTGCTCATTTCTGTGCGCATGAAAATCTATCGTTTGTACCTAAAGTATTGAAGTATAATGTGCATCGGCAGCTGACCGAAGGCAAGCTACCTCTCCACATCGCTATTTTCGACCTACCACACAATCAACGGCTATGAACCTTCAGGCAGTAAGCTACTTAGATAGTGCACTGGCGGAGTAAATTCCGTAAGATTTTACTTGGGGCATGCAAGTCAGGTTGAACATAAATTCCTGGGTGTCAGTGTAAATTCTCTCCACACATAAGTAGAATGGGACGCCAAGGTTTCAAAGGTTCTGCAATTCAAATCTAGGCAAATACAACGCTGAACTTAATTGTCATTCCTCCCATTTTAACTCACAGCTATGGGTGACGATTGTCGTCATTCCGGAACACACTAATACCAGGGTTTGTGGATATGGGCTGAATTACTTTTTTGTGCGCGTACATGTTTGTACCTCTTGCGTGTATAACCGCTAACTTTATAGTAAGATCTTTCAACAAAGCGAGGGTGTCTCACATAGTTGTCTGCAATTTTTCTGCCAAGCGATTACTATGTATGTACCATCAATATGAATATAAATGAAGTGGTCCAATGATACGTTCGACTCGATCGTTAGAATATACTACTCAAAAAAACATTTACTTTGCGTTGGATAACCACTAGTTTCTCATCTCTTGTTATAAAACAACAGATCGTTAGAATCCAACCCAAACTTCCGTTAAACATCAAACAGATTAATAGCCAGATTTGCACATATCATGGTACAACGAATTATTACTTCGCGGAGGAGGACAGTTTTTCCTAATTGTTTGACAAGTTGATTTCAATTTTTACACCTATAACGAAGTAATCGACAGCGTCTTTTGATTATATTTGTATTTGTTTGCATTTTATGCGCAAATTCAAATCATAGTGTACCATCAGTAAGTGATAATTCTTGATTACCAGTTCTGTCCTTAAATTATCCAACACCTATGAAAAATAGACCGAAATCTGCTACAACTTTCGACTATGTGTAATTAGTCATTTCAGATCCGAATTTCATTCTTCAACAGAATAACTTATGTAACAAGCATATACATAGCACTATGCCTTTGACTGCCGGCATTGGATAAATAAAACCCTGGAAAATTTATTTTCACATCTCTGTGAAAAATAAGGCCTTTGGATTCATAATTTAAGGAAATCCTCATCAGTCACACAGTGTTTTTGCAGACCTTTCAATGTATCTCCTTTGCACCAGTCAAGCCATAAGATGAAAATGGTGAAACAGGGGTGCGTATCTCCTAATATAACTGCACTCCTTAAATATGGTAGAAAAGATGGATGGAAATGGTAATGATGAATGATATACTCCTTAAACACAATACCAAACACAAATATGCACTCAAATCGGCGTCCCTTATTTTAAATTTTGCATTTCGTGATAAGGAACAGTAACTATCCATGCGATAATGAAGCGGCTTTAGCCGACACTCGGTGATATGGAAATGTTTTAGCCAACGATCTTTTCTGGTCGATACCGTGAATCATCATTTTTTCAGCTACCTTGGGGAACATTTAGGGAACCATGGCTGAATGAAACATCACCTCATCACTGAAGATAAAAGACGACTTGTTAAGAAGTCGGATGCTTTAAAAATCAAGTTCTTTTTAGTGATGTAGTATACTATTGACCTCTCGTTTGCACCAATCAAACACAGCCATCCAGCTCTTGGAAAATAACACATTTAGTCTTGTATTCAATAAGCTGGGTGTATCCTGGTTTAATAGTAAAACTGCTTTCAGCATGATTGCTTGTTTTGTTAGAATGTTATTCATCCTTCCAGCCAGTGTTAAATTACTGGGTACCCCTGTCATACAAAACAACCTTCCAGTTATTTGCCTTTTGAATAAGCAGTTTCAGACAAGACTGGCACAATACATAAGCATCCGAATGCTCACAGTATATTCCCTCCGCAAAAACACTTCATTTGAAATGTTCCACCCCTTCAAACTATATTGGCAAAATGGAAATAGAAACTCTGGTTCGATTCAAAAAGTATCTGTGAGCAGCTGGTTCTAACTTTTTGATGAATTATATGCAGTAGAATGTAACGTGCAGATGAACCAGGACAGGAAATAACAGAAGGATTTTTCAAAACCTTGTTCCGTGAAATGGGCTCTCCGACTGTTATTCTTTTAGTTTTCCTATAGGGCATTTGTGAAACAAAATTCAGAAACTCAACCAGATACTATGAGCTTACCTTTCGAAATATAGTCATCGAGCTAATACCTAATTATACGCATTTATTCTTTCTGTAAGCTATAGCAAAGAAATCTTGAATCCCGCGATTGCTGTTAGATGTTATTGCAAACACTGATATTTTTGGGGGCATTCTTAAAGACTGCGAACTGTGTATCCAGTCATATGAAAAGCCTCTGACTTAAATCAAATTATAAACCTATGATTCAACAAGTTTAATATCCTCGTAACCCCTGAGCTTTTGGGAGAATCGTCTTCTCTCGCAGTCACTTTTAGTCGGAAGGCAGTTTCCCGTGCCCTGAGCTGTGAACACTTTCTATACTGAACAATGTGCTGTTTTACTTATGGACTTCGACACTCAGAAATATACCCCTTTTTAGTCGGACTATTGATTTTCATTATGGAGTTTATGAATCGGCGTAAATGACTCTAGTCTGTATATATAAACTTCCGTTTCATTTTGTTTTGGATAAGCCTTTCTTGCAAGCACATTCCCGTGGTGGTCGCAGTGTCCCAGATAGCTTTCAGTTTGACGGACTCTTGGTTCGAGAAACTGTGAGAACGACAATCTCAGCCAGCAATTATAAATCAGCAGCTCGAGTGACCACCGTTTTATTGGCCTATTAGATCTGTAGATAAAAGGTTTGGCCCATCTGCTTCCACTTAAGTGACTGTATAGATCACCGTATCTGGGCAGTCGCTTTTCTGTGGATACAGTGTGATACATTGAGCTTTGTGCCAGAAATCCTTGCCGTTTTGTTTATAAGCACCACAATAAAATATTAATTTTGTGATATCTAGAAACATTGTACGTGGAATCATCTCACGACAGTTTGGAAGAAGACGTTTTCATTCTCATCCAAGTAGGTACCAATCTGCCTCCCTATTCTCTTTACGAATGCTTCAAAGCTTTCAGGAAGTAAAGCCCAGTTTCTGATAAAAAAAACATAGGTGATCTTGTTGCGTTTGCTGAGAGTGATTTTTTTGTCACTGCAACTACAGAATAAAATATCATGCAAATACGAAACAATGATAACAAGTTAGTACCATTTTACCAAGGGGCGAGTGTTTGAATCCTATTTTCCTGTCAAACCTTGGCACAGTTTAAGGAGAAATGGCGAAAATAGCTGCAGCTTCTTGAACATTTTCTGTTTGTTTAAATAAATGTAAACATAACTTTGCGTTACGATATCGCACATTTGTGATGTTGATATGATCCAAAGACCTCCTCTTGCATGGAGCAAACACTGTTCGAGAGCGTTCAAGTTCAGTTACGAGTGTTAACAATAGCTTTTTGAGGTAAAATGCTGTCACCGACATGAGCTGTACTTAGTCTTGCATAAAATGTTTCTCCTCTGTGCACATATCACACTAGGAGCTAGATGAAGAAAGTATTTGCCCCTCCTGGGTGTTATAATCAGTGTCCCCCTTCTGACGATGATTTAGTGACGAATCACCGTTGTCCCCTTTCGTATTGTATATTTAATGTGTTCTTGGGGAAGCGATTCACCCGATATGACTTCAGTCTCATTAATGCTCATTCCGGTATTTTATTGCACCTATAGGTATTCCGTGATAATGAAAACACCTGCAGACAGCGTTGTGCAGGTGTACTCTCTGCACAAATTATCCATTTGTTTGGTCCCAATAAAGGATCGGTTGAGTACTGTCGAATAATCTCTATTTTGCCAAATAATCTGAGAGACATTTGTATCAATAAAAACAGTTTAATCTCAAATTTTCGATAAAATAGATAAGAAACATCAATGAGACAATAGATGGTAGCATTAGAGCTTGAACATCCTCTCCCACTGTTATGCGCTCACTTTTCTGAAGCTGTCTTTTATCGCGAGACCAATTATCGGCAATGACACTTCAACGTAAAAGAGTCCACTTTTTGTAAAACTGATCATTCCCGAATAGGCACCAATTCAAACCGCTTCAAGTCAAATGGCGCGAGAATTTGCTACGAACTTTACTCCACATCAAATGCATCTTATTTCAGGCTCATGTTCTCAAAGCCTTAATTAGGACTATCAGTAAAGTAAATATTCGTTTCACAAATGCCCTGGAATATTTTGTACTATTTGTAGAACTTATGAGAAATCAATAAATTTCAGTGCATTCTAAAATTGCTGCTAGAGTGAGCATAATCATAATAAAGGCAATTTTTATCGTTCTCTTTAATCTCTTAAAATCGAGTTTATGAATTTTTAGTCCTTCACAGGAAAACTGGAATAACCACATAATGAAATTTGTCATTATCACCCTCAAAAAATTGACGATCATAGTGTATACTATCACGCTACCTATGGTGGAAGTATCCTTGACTTAAACGGAACTATTTTTGATATGATGGGTAATGAGTTATGTACACATATTCCCAAGTATTGAGAATATTTCTCTCTTCCAATTTTTGGCACTTTTAGGTTGTGCTCCGATCTCATAGACAGTTCAACAAAATTCTCTTGAAATACTTTATCTTTGATGACCGTTTAATGAAGTCCAGAAGGACTGACATTTATCATTACTCACTTTCATTAATGTGATCTCGTGTAGTTTATTACATATGAAATCCAACATGTTGCTCCGGAAAAGCCGCAGTTGTGATTGGTTATTAGGCTAGGATCACTGCTTGGATTTTATAAGATTAACGTTCATACAGTGGCAGCATTGCTTTCGAACGTTTAATTAGCATATCTGCTCAACTTTACCAGAAAAACTGCTTGACGAGGGATGCGAGTGGGGTAGTAAAGGTGAGCACGGGCACATCCAAGGCTCGAGCAGGCTTTTGTTGAACTGAAGCAACTTGAGTGCTGACCTGATATTCCACTGAAGTTGAAAGGCCGTGTTCAGTATGCTTCGGTGGGTTCATTTTCTTTCCATGGTTACGAGACATGGAGTCCGCTGGCGGATGATGTTCGTCGCCTTGAGGTTTTGACCATCTTTTTCTGTGTAGTATTGCTAAGATTGAATGAACTGACCAGGTGAGAAATGCGGAGGTCAATAAAGAAGTACTGGGTACTAGTTCAGAGAATGTTCTATTACAGCCTATCCAGCTTAGTAGACTTCGTTGGTTGGAGCACGTGTTAGGAAGTGCAAAAACACGTCTACCTGTATTCCAATACCGAGGGAGAATGGAAGAAGGTTTTTCGAAATCAAAGGGGGATGCAGCAGTGGAGAGTGAGAAAATGCAGAACTAACCTGGGAAAAGTAGGTGCCATATATCTCCATAGTTGATCTCTATAAAATCACTCAACCATTTATTTGGAGACAAAGAGGGGTATGACAGTGAACGTTGAGCGGTCGAGATCGTGTTATTACTTTCTCTCGAATAAGAATGACTGATCAGTTTGCTTTTATGCAGGTAGACAGTGTATTCAGTGAATTGGCTACAAGGGCATTCTTTCATATTCCCATCCCTATGGGTCCACTGTCTCTCCTCCTATAAATAAATAAGTACTAGATAATACATTGTTTCACTTTCTTCTATATTTTTATTCTATAATACAACAATGTGCAACAAGTCAGGAAGGGGGCTGCAGCCACTGAAAGGCTGCCAAATGCGAAAGTGTTCGGCAGTGGCGGAACTCGACCCCGGGGGCCTTTATGGTCCAAAGTCCACGATGATAACCGTTTGACTACCGCCTACGTTGGTAAGTGCAACATGGCGAGACAGGCCCTGGACAGTGAGGCTGGCCTTGCGGTTTGACGCTGTACGATAGTGACGGCGATGAGAAGGATGAGGAAGACGATAGCCTTATACAACCTAGTCTATGGTCTGTGCTGGATGACCGATGTGTGGTCCTTAAAAGCCAGACCATTTTAAATGACTGTGAATTGGTTTTCTGGACCCCAAAGGATTTTCCTCGTGCCATCTACACTGACCATGTATCCGAGTGTGGAAACACATTATATTTTAGGAAGACAAAATCATTGTCAATGGATGAAACTTCCGTCAACTTATGGATCATAAACTGCAGTTTTGATCAGGGTATCGCGTCTTTTATCCACTAAGTACGAAAGAAGAAAATCTGTGACAACGACCACGTGAATAGTGTAAGCATCACCGTAGGGTGCGTGGTTCAACTACATACCACTCGCGAACGAAAATGTTTAGTTGGTAAACCTGAAGACAAACAATGAAATTGGAATCCACCTTCGACCAAAAAGTGGTCTTTATTGGAATCCATCATGTGAGTTGGATGAGCTGTACTATTCTTATTGAGCTAGAGAAAGCAAAGCGCACTTAGCCACCGGCAGGAGAATACTTAATGTGAAAATGGGACGCTATGGTCCATGGAAAATGGACCAGCTGAATTTCATGGATGTGCTTTCCTATTTTACCGAGATGCATTCAACCAGATAAAATCTGCATCGATTTTTAATTTTACCTATTTTTGTCCTGATTCCAGCCATTCCTTCAAAGAAGCTGGTGCTGCCTTTGAAAACTGGATTATGAGAATATATACAGTCGCATAGTTGATTCCGGGGATTTTTCCGCTCCGTTATTCACTTTTCACCTGAACCTACCTGGCAACAAACACATTCTGGTGTCTCTACGAAGGAACACAATTGTCTCCGATTATCCTTTTTGCTAAGTCGGAACGTTGTGTATCCTACTGGGACACGTATGTGGTACGTAAGAGAAAGTGTGCAAATATTGTATCTAAAAAATTCTTCCCTCACTGTCTTACTATGTGACTGAGTTGGTATATCTGGCATTTATATTCAGCGAGTAAATCTAGCGAAATGAACAAACGCATGACAGCTTGAGTTCAGAAAGAGATACCTAAACAAAGCTTTGCGATGAGTAAAACGTATTGGTGATCGTCATTTTAATGGGAGAATCCGGTGTGACTTTCCTCTGTGTTTCGATGTGAATTAATCCGGAAAAACTACATTATTTTGAACATATGTTTCCTATCAGACAGATAATGGAAGAGTGTTGGGTTTTGGTCTAGGTGATGAACAAATAGACTTGCCTGATGTAGTGTTGGTCCATTTCGATTTTCGTTTGTCATCGTTTGAGTTCTAACAGTAAATTCATATTACATCAGACCAAACATTATTTTTTGTAATCTCACTCTTAACTTAGGATCAAAATGGTTTATCGTATATTTGAGATCTCAACATCGTTTTTCATGAACCCGTTGATAGATTGGTAGCTTTGCTGAATAATCCGTTAAAAGGAGATACGTAATCTTCCAAATATATGGGTACTGAATTTCCTCCGATTTAAATTTGCCCCCCATAAACTACCAAGTTTCTTGCATTCTTGGAGCCTACATACAACAGTCACTTCGGTGGTAGACAGAGATATGCTATCGTCCTACGCTTTATCTGGTTTGATCTTTTGTGAACATCAGTGATTATCTATGATAGTCCCAGGGTATAACTTAAAGGTGACCTTATTAACGCAATAGATATTTGAGGCTACTGGGCATACTTCGTTCATCAGATACACTTCGACAATAAGCATCGAACCTATTGTTATGGAAAGGAACCCATGTTCTGAATAATTTTGTGGACAGTAGATATGGAACTAGCTTGAAGTGTGCTATACAATGACTAATCCAGTTATTTGTTCATGAAAACCGATCACAATTTCCACATGAAAAAAGTGTTTTGCTAGGAAGGAAATCATTATCCAAGTTTTATTATTCGCAGGGAAGAAACAAAAAAGCTTAACCACTGCACCTTAGCAATAACTGGTACACCCTTTGAGACACAACGGATGTTGTATGAAAAGGGTCAAGTGTACTACAGCTGCGCCCGTGTAAATTACAAGTTATTAGAATTGCGGCGAGGATTGGTGTTGAGCTTCGTTGATGGACAGTTAAATCGCGGTTAGAGCCAGCTCCTGAACAATACCTAGCTCAAAACTTGAGCTCACGGAAAGACGATCATGAGGACAGCCCATAGACAGCACCGATCTATAGAATGAGAGATAAATCCTTGAAGCTGTGTTTAAGTCCCAAGCCTGGGTCGCCCACACCAGTCGAACCCGTATGTTGAGTGCGACGACTGTACACATCCGACCAAAAATTCATATATGCGTTGTGTTTTATCAACGAAGAAAGAGAAGGATTTAAAACATGCATGTTCGCATGCATACTTGTAACTATTTTTAAGTGATTTTGAGTATTTTCTCAAGATCTTACCTCGCACTAAAACAGTCACTGTTAGACTTTGTATTACACAATTCGGACAAGGACAAGATTCAAGAAATCATCTACACACGCTACTTAATTTTCTAAACAATGATCACAAAAACTAACTCTCCATAAGTAATTGGGATAAGTAGAGTATACACTGTTCCCAGTGTTTACAGAATCACTTGAAATTTCAACAGGTTTTTAAAGAAAATCAACCAGCCATTTTGGACGACTGAATATCTTGTGCCCTCGCAGAAAGGAACGAATTTACTAAATCAAAACACCTGTGTTTGTGTAGCTTCAAAGTTCACAAAACCTAGGCTTTGTTTTTCAGTTGTCAGAAATAATTCTTTACAGAATAACAGCCCATTTTTGCCAGAACCTCGAAATTCCTAATCAGCGAATGACTTCCACATGCTGAGTTTAATGTCGGAATCCTATATTTAATGTAGTATCTCTTGCCTGAATAAATTCTATCTTAAGCCCAATTGTCATATAGAGTTAAGATTCTGGATAACTGCAACACTGGCGAGATGCGTATTTGCTCATAGTCGGTATGTGTGACTAGCGGGTTTGAATTTTAAGAGCACTTACGACATCCACTCTCCGTGGTTATGCTGCTTATGTGAGGTTTTATGCCAACCATTTGTTAATACTTTAGGAACAAATTCATCGGGTGAAAATCTAACCTTCCAGATGAACATATGTATACATATATATAGTTTACTATAAAATGAAATTACCTTACGAATTTTGATTGATTTTTGTCACCAGTGGACTGATTTTTATAAGACAGATGGTGCGGAGTCCTTTTTACCTCTGCATATTTTTATTTATTTTACTGAGATCTTTCGGTCCCTCAAAAATTTCAAAAAAGCAAACGCCACCCAACGATACTCTCATCCTTTACTGTGTCTGGATTTCGTTGAAGGGATTTTTTTTATGCTGGTGACAAATCAACCAAGCTAGTTAATCTGATCCACGGAAACGGGTTGAAGCAGAGTTTGACACTTGAAAATACTGATTCTCTCTCTTTCAATTAAAAAACTAAGAGAGGAAACAGACAGGATATTTCTTACAGTGACTGTATTTTATAACGTAATCGTAAAATCAACGGACGAGGTTCTTTCGGATGGACTGGTGGTGAAACCACGTAGAAAGTTTCCATTTTTCCTTTCAGCGTGCCATCTCCTTTCCCTTTCTAAAAAGCATTGCAATTATTCACTGTGATTCCTATAAAAATACTTTCTAAGTCACTCTTCCTGTGGTATGAAAGAAAATGATAGCGTTTGGCTCATTCCTCACTTCGTACTACGTGATATACACCTCATGCTTGCCAATGTGATCTGTTTTAAAATTTTGTGAATGGGATTCATGAATAAGCACCAAATAAAACAACATGTATCTTCAATACCTAACACAGAAACTTAAATTTGAGATAATCCTCCCGAATATCATTTATGATTCTAGTTTTTTGACTTTTCTGGTTCTCAGGGATTATCAGATTCAGAGTTCTAATTGGAATATCCGCCAATTAAATGCAGAATGATTATGATCTACTGTTACCTCTAGCGTTTTACTCTGTGTTTCCTCTTTTGTCACTTCAACGATGGAGTGAATCCGTGCTTCGTGTTGTACAATTTCCTGGTATTATTCACGCCCTAAGCTCATTAACCTGTACTGTTTGAAACCATTTTATCGCAAGACACAAAGTTATATCAGTGTTAAAGCCAGTCGAAGAAATAAGCCACAAATATTGTATCACGACAAAATTTACCTGAATGACCATTTCATACTCTCCTCGTTTTATTTGACGAGCGTCAGTTGGGAACACCAATCACCAGCTTGTTTTGATTCAAGCGATTGTTTTACCCCAATTGAATGCATACTCTGATCACGATCTCCGAAATTAACTTTGGTGTCACATTACCTAGTTATTACTTCACAGGACGGAAACACCTTATGAAACTCTAGTCGTTACGTCACTTGAATAGCAGTTGTGAACGGCTGATTCGAAGTGATCGTTGAAGCAGATAAAATAGTTCAATATGCAACATCTTTTCGGTGAGTATTGATCGGCAAAAGCCATAATAATATAATTGGTTTCGTCCTCGGTGAACATCTAGTTTATTCGGCGTCTTCCAACTCAAATACGTTGAATACGCACCTCGACATTCTAGTGTTATTTGTGAAACGAACACTATTCATGCTGGAGGTCATTTCCTAAAAAACCATAAAAGCTATATTAGAAACGGAATTTTTCTGAAACAGAACGTTAGGGGATACGTCAGTAGCGTTAGATCTTACGGTGGATTCCAGAGAATATCACAACATTCATTCCCTTCAATACTATCATGAAGGTAATCATTTTTCTCCTAAGTTATATTGAACGTTCTCAAAAACAAAGACATACACAAACAAAACCTGAGTCATTCACCAAATCGCAGTAAATAAAGGTGCTTTGTGAAGTTGGGGCTAACTTAATTACCCATTATTTTTTTGTACAGTGGTGGGCGGAGATGATTAGTCGTTGGTACCTCTTAATTCTCTGATTTTTTAGGACTTAAAAAATCATGAATACAATGTGCAGAATAACGATACACTTTGTATTTACAATATATGCGTAATGGACGTTTTGACTGTTGTGCGCAAGCTCTATAAAGTCACCCATTTAGTTTGTTCGCTCATAGCTGCTTAGAAACAACCGGACTCTGTTCAACCTCTCGATAACACAGTTATATTTCCGTTTTGCCGAACCGCACTTAAATTGGTGGATGCAATTAAACTCGAAATGAAAAGACAATGGGGCTTGCGCCGATGATACTTTTGTAAGAAATGCGTAGCTCATGAAAATCCCTGAAAGTTCACAAAATTTTCAACATAATTTGTGGACACCTTGTTTAATATGGCAACTCTTTTCTTGTGGATTTTATGAAATAGTAACTAAGCCGCAAGAGGTCATGGTATTCTATCAAAGGGTTCACTTTAAAAACGTTCTCTAGAGTGAAACCAACAAGAGAATTGAGCTCATTGCCTCATCGAATTGAATGTAAAAATTCTCTCATTGGAGAATAATTTCCACGCATCGATCCAAAAAATATTAGCGAGTGTTGATTATTGTTTGACTGGGCTAGCCAATAACTAAGAAAATAATAATGAATTTATTTTCCTCGGACTGGTAAAGTGATCTGGCTTGGCAAAACATTGTAATCTGGTTTTTATTGGTATATACTGCTGGTCCAGTTATGCCCCGACTAAGCTACTTATGCACCGATACAATTTTTGGATGTAATTTACGGAAGTAGATCACCACCCGTACTTAAGATTACTTCCAGGTGCATTGCTATCAACTACCAAAGTTTGTTCACTTTCTCTTCGCTCAACTTCTTCCATATTAGGTTCACCTGAGGAAAATGCCATATAACAGAAAAACCTGCGAAAATTCGTCATTGGATAGTGAATCACGAGAAGATATTATGGTTCAGTAGTGGTGCTTGTAGCATGGTGTCCATCATGTGAACAGATATTTTGGGAACAATATCAAAGTCTGCTCTAGTGTCATTCGAGTTTCCAAAATCCGTTGGTAGAAGACTATTGCGCTGAACGCGGAGCAAAATGGGGAACACTAAATGCGAAAAACTAAGTAGTTTTATTGTTATGGTACTACAGTTCGTCATCATTTGCACACAAACAGTTGTGCAATAAACAGGAAACTGTGAAAGCCATAGAAGAGTAACCCAACGACGAAACAAATGAGGCATTGAGTGAGAACTGAAGCAAACGTACACCGGTGGTCGCTTCTGCACGGTGAAATATATGACTAATATACATCTACTACTTAAAAACGCAAGTAGGTCAGCTCTCTTGTCCACCATTTGACTCGATTAGTAAGTGAGAATCATGGAAAAGATTTTCCATTTTCTCACTCAATGTTCTGTTGCTGTTCAATACCAATGGGAATGTTAGTTTGTTTTGCAAACTGAAGTATTCTACTCCGTGGATTACATCGAAAAACGAATTCCCTCAATTGCTGCACACTGGTTTCAGTTTGTTGCCAATCATTTTTGCAGCAGAACCATCTTTCATGACTGTGTGTGGAGCAAAACGGTATCTATCATTTCAATGTTTATCACAATGTCGCTCATTAACAATAAACTCCACGTTTTCCTATTGTTGAGCCTATATGCAAATCATTTCGAACATTCTTTATCTCAAAACAACAATAAGTGTGACCCTTTAATTCATTTGAATTCTCAAATTTGATTTTTGTTGATGACACCGTAGCGTAACCCGAATAACAGCCAATCCATCATAAGAATGGGAATACAAATGAAGGACTTTTATTCTCCATTTTAATGTAAGTAAACACGGTGAATCATTGTTCAATAAAGTAAACATAGTATCGATAACGATCACTGGGAAACGAGCAAAAGTATTTGAGCCTTCTTTCCTCGCATCCAACTTCTTGTACTGCCAGTGAAAACACAATCGTTGAGTATTCTTGCGTGGATCACAAGCCCTAACTATGAAAGATTTGTCGTCACTGTGGCTCAACCATCTGACATAATTTCCCTATAATGGTAAAATGGACTTTGATGAAGTCCCAGAAGTTTCCTTGACAAAATATTTCTATTTCCGGGACTGAATGCCATATGCTGGAATGGTTTAGAAGTAAACTGTATAAACTGGAACGATTCACAATAGTTTGCGGGTAGTTTGCGAGCAGCCATCTCAAACTCTGCAGTTCAGAATTGGTAAACGGTAGGTCATGATCACTCCTCAAACTGCAACAATCGACGACCTCACCATGAACCCTTGTTTCTACAGTTCCTAATGGCATATTTTTTTTCTTGGTTAATTGTTCACCAGTATAAAATATATTGTTATTTATTTTCCACAAATAGCTCTCTTAACAAGAGCATATCGGCTTAATTCGTAAAGTACGATACTGATTTTTGTTATTCTACTTTCAAAAGTAATTAACCCAAGTAATTTAGCTGTATATGTAGTCGGGAGGACATGTATTGTTTCTTTGGTGAAAGTGGCTCAGGGTTCTGTCAAAAACTGACGCACAAACAAGCGCAATATTCGTGATATGCATCCAGTCGCATCAAGGTGTACTGAACCAACAAGTTGGTTGTGGTCTATCTTAGGAGCCCACCAAAGATGAAATAGGATTCACTACTGAAGTCAATGCTGATCCGGACTAAAATATTTAAGTATATCCAAAGTAAGTTCTACATGTAGATTTTTTTGAAAGTTCCGATCACTGGCATAAACATTATAAAATTTTTGGTTGGTACAGATAGAGAAAAAGGCAAGTGGTGTAAAAGAAACGGGACGTCATTACAAATCTACGACTTTTCGTTTTTTCATGAATGTTCTTTTCTGTGTACTATTTAATCGGTGGGTCAGTTTATAGCAATACCTTACGGTAAACTACAATTGCTGTAGTTGAAGGTCAACTGTGTTAGATGCTGAACTTCGTCGCAATCTATCTTGATCATTTCAGTCGGTCTCCAGTTGTCGTCATGAAATTTCTGAATGAACGAAAAAGTGAGAAAGGAATCGGTTAATGATTCGAAAATTACTAGTTCGTGAAAACCATCTCAGCCATTTTGTAAGAACACTTGGTTCTGACTGATCATTGATGGAATAATATTAGCATTGTTTTTACAAAACCGTCTTATTACCGTCAGTTATCCCTTGCAAGATATGTTCAACGAGTCAAAGCTTATACCATGTAGAATGTCAAATTTTGAGTCAAATACCGTCACACGATTTATACTGCGAAACACACCGTAATACCGTTGAAAATAACAATCATTTTGCATGCTTTATGTATTTTTGAGACGATAATACTGTGTGGATTATTTTGATACTAATAGCGGAATGAATAAATTGAGCCATATAAAAAGGTTCTTTGAGCACTAACGTTTTATTGAAAATTCATCATCAAAGGTAGCCCTACAAGTTTGTCTTGTCGTGATAGAATATATACATTCTAATTAGAATGAAGAGTAAGTCACGTGATTTGCTAATTAGGATGAGGAATTTACAAGACGAAATTACCACAAGGATAAACAAAACGGAAAAGTTTGCCAACATGCATGATGATGATAAACCAAGAGGTAGCATCTCGTTTCAAGAAACGCCTTTTATTTCTAATGAAACAAAATCGTGACTTGATTATTCAAGTTCTTTTCCCAGAGCTCAAATCTGGACACGTTTTCAATAAATTCCAACGCCTAATTAAGCTAAACTTCACTTTCTCTCCTAAAATCAACTCTACGGTGAAATTTATGACTCAGAATCACAGTCTTTCATGTGTCCTAATGGAAAAGTAATTCTGCTTAACTCACTGCTTGACCTCCGTTTTCGCCAAAAGCACAAATCCATTGAATTAGGTAATTACTAAGGCGAAAGTTGATTCTAGTTCAGAAACGAATAACTTTTAATATTCTCAAGTACATACCGTTTCAGTAAGGGGGTGTCAAACATTACTAATGGAAAATTAGGGCAAACAGCCCGACAATACTAAAGACTTGCTATCTGTCCCTGGATGCTTCCAGTTACATTTCCCTGAAGACGTATGTGGTGGATCTGTAGAAACACCTAAGTATGTATGAACCTTCTAACCACATTTTACTATTTTGGAATCAAAACAATTATTTTTGCTTCACGTGTATCAGAGAAGGAAAAAGGTGACATATTTTATCAAGGTTGATTGCTAGTCCGTCAACTAATACTGTTTTCGTATACCACCTTCATATTCTACTCTATTTTGATAACGTTTACAACACTTTCCTTGGAGAAACGAATAAATAACCAGAACAGATCTCGGTAAACTTCACAAACACTGCCTCAGCTACGCCGGCAAAATCTTTCCAATAAAGTGGAATGGCAAATATTTCAGTTTTGCCAAAGTTATTTCATGAAAGCCACTGAAAAGTTCGTATACGTTTGCATACCTTTTACATTCCATAATTCTACCTTTCTGAGCTAACCATAGAGGCCTTCCTTTCGTTCTGTAAAATACCAGTAGGGTAGGCCATAAGCGTATAAGGTGATCAGGTTTTCTAATACAGAACAAGTTATGCAAAAACATTTCTCCTAGCAACATAAGATTTTCTGAATTATGTTTTAAAGTTGTGATTAAACTTACTTTGGACACGTCTATCAGCAAGCTAGGTAATTTTGAATCGGGTAATATTTATTTGAATAAATCAATACTTGTCTGATTTGTTTCATGGTGGAATTAGTTTACCAATGAAACGGAGTAGAAGTTGTCTTCATAAAACTTATACTTTTATAAACAGATTTCACGAGAACCGCTGATATTCACCACTCGTGATTTTTTTCATACGCGGTAAAAATATTCATCAAGACCGCAGCTTATGAATGCCTTCGTTGATAATATTTTGAATGTGACCCGTAGATGTTTTAGTTATAAAATGCACTTTCACATTCATACAGGAATCATTTCACGCAAGGCAACCTCTATTAGATTAGCAGCCATTTCACTAGATGCAGTGTCTCAGGACAACATTTTGGCAACCACTCCTGTGGCAAACAAAAACACAGAACTACTGGGTGTTTTTAGAGGATCCTGGTCGTTGTGTTTGTTTTGATGTACACGATGAAATGCAATTACCAATTTTTGTCAAACTGGGAGAAAGATTGCCACTAGAATACGTGACCGCAAATTAGGCAAAAGAAAACACAGTCCATCTTCTCTAATATCCGTCCACGAAAAGCAAGAAGAATGCATGTTCACTGTGCATGAAGTTCATACTCTGGACCAAGCAACCACGAGATATACAATGGAGTGTACAGAAGCCTGGTAATTTTCACGAAGTTCAGCGAATGCAGCCGTTGGATCCGACCGCACTCACAATCTCTTGATACGCTTGAAATTCATCTAAGTCAAGAAATGGAAACCTGAACACACTGGACCATATTCCCAAAAACCAATGGGCACTGGACTCAAATTTCCGTGTGAGAACATGAGCCCATCTATTTACCAGAGCATTCAATGAACCCGGAATCGAATAAAATAATGCCGGTTTTTACTCGCGATCGTTAGCCGTGTATTTTCAGAACCCGCGTTCACGCGGAAACCCTCACATGAATTAGTGAAAAGCCTAAATTTTCTCTACGATTCTATTTTTGATCCTTCGGAATAGATTATTCTATAATAAAACGCCATGATATATTGCCCTTCAATGACTGAAAGTAACATCTTACAAAGCCTATAATACGCATAGTTTAGATGCAATGATAGGTGAACTTCGTGCTTTTGAAGGAAGGAAAATATCTACATGACTGCATTGCGTTTCCTGTGCTGAGTCCAGTGATATGATGAGTCATTTCACAGATAACTGTATGATACTCCAAGGGGGTTATACTAACTTACAAACTATCCATTATTTTGGAGAACAACAAACAGAATTACTTGAAAATGTTGTTCCCCATGAACAAAGAGTATATTTTTTTCTAGGAGGAGAAAACCAAAGTTGCTCCTCCACCGGGCATTTTCACATCAAGTCCTAATTGACGGATATAATCGAGGAATGGAACATCAAATTGTTACTCATGCATTGCGGTATGGTCGTTTCCCAGAATGTAAAAGCTTGTTTATTATATAAAAGTAAAATTTGAAACAAGATGATGGAAACATTTTTCTGAATGCTCAAACAAGAGGCTCTCCATAACCTTTGGTTAGCTATATTAACTTGTCCTGAAGATCGGTAAAACCTACCCTTCAGCAACATATCTTTCAAGAACAGGAAACCAATTGGAGCCCATTATTCTTCGAGCAAATTCCATTCAAACACTACAAGTTCCATAAAAAACTATTTGCAGTAAATGTAGACTAATTTAGACATTGTGGAAGCAATATTCGGTGAATCTTGAGTGCAGCTGGAATGTATTCTAGAGTGAGGAGAAATCGCAAGCAGACCGCATTTAAAATGTTCTTCTTGAACACCATGTGGTCTCTACTGTTTTATTCCACTACGTGACACAACGATAGGCTCGATTTGAGCGGACCTTTAATATTGAACCCCTGACTCATCGTCTCTCAAGTTAACACAATAAACGGAAGGTCTGCTGCGCTGTAAATTAAGTTTTTACAATTGATTATTTTTGGTAGCAGTAGGAAAATGCTTCAGAATAAACACAGAATCTGTGCTGTATAAAGACTGAAGTAGTTTCAGATTTGATACGAAGGTTTTCAAATTACCGTGGATAACAGTTATCGATCCCCCGGAATGTTTGAGAAGGTTAACTGTATCTATTTGTATCAATTTAGTGACTGGTCGACATTTTGTGAAATAGCGTAGTTGTCAACGACAATGTCTGAGTTTTGTATTCACACTAGCAAACAAATAAGCTGCTAAAACTTTATTACCGAACGGTGCGAATTCGTTAAATTACCATAAGAACATTTATGAAAAGTGGATTTAGGAAACAGTTGGAAAACTTGACTGATAGCCTTCTTTTTCTGCTGAATGAAAATGATTATCTGACGTTGATGCTCACATGTACCAGTAGAGTACTCACAATCGATATATAAAATATGAGAGAACTTTGCCTGTCTGAATCAACAGTAAGCGAATAAAAGACAATCTTAGGAAATAAAACCAAAAAGTGATCGTTCACATTGATTTATTGTCCACTTATTTATTCGGAATGATTAGTTCCATAATGAGTAGAAAAAATCCAGTGCTCTATTGTCATCCAGGTACTCTTTCTACAAGCAGTCTATTTCGTTCCCATGTGACAGGGCTGCAGTCAATTTTTAGACAAGACTAGATGATCCATTGCTTGTCGACTGAGCGTAGCAAATCTCTCAGATTAGTCTTTCTATGAGAAATCGCCAGCAGTTTAAGTAGTATGTAGATGATTACGAAGTCTATTTACCCAGGTAAAGAAAGCTTAACATTGATCAGGCACTCATGAAAGTAATATTTTTGTTCGTTATAAGCAATAACATTTGATAATACCATTGTTGTTGCGGGTCTGCTTACTATAACTAACCACATAGCTATTTTAACTGTAGCATCAGTAACTCACCAGTTTACGATAAGCCGATTAGTGGTCTTAAACTTACTGAACACATTACGATATTATAATTCTGTATTCCTTTCCCGTGAGGATATTCAGACAGACCGCCTCAGTCACTTTTAGTGAGAATTGTACTAGACCCCAACACTCGATTATAAAGTGTAATTTGATCTTACCTTAGCCTTGAAAAAGGACTATGTTACCATGTGCTTCCTCTAGAACTAGAATCTATTTTGGTGACTTTTCTAACAACCTCAGTTTTCCCATTTATCCACCTTTCACAATACCGTTCACCTTAAAGTCGAACTTTTTCAGTATTCTTCAATGCCTTAAGAGGATTACAGTTTGGATTTTGATTTGTCTTCAGATATTTAGGGTGGTATTATATTGGATAATATAGCGTAGGTGATATGAATCAACCTTTTTCACATAAACAGCAATCCTTTGTTGGCGTAGGTTCTGATAATCACATGACTACGGAAAGAATGTACCGTAATATATTTTTTGTACAAAGAAAGCGAGTAATAAAATCTCCACTTAAGCTGAGAGTATTTTTCTTATACTCCTCAGAACTTTTCATAGATACATTTAAAAAGATGACGTCGAACCAAAGTATTTTGTTTTTGAGACATGAGGGAATGAAAACTGTTTGGATTCCGACTCTCGAAATAAGTGATAATCTATCCAAACCTTTGAAAAACCATTTATTTTAACTTTCCAATATACAGTAATTTTTTCCCCCGCAATTCAGCTCTCTCCTTTCATCAACTATATTATAATGGATAATTTCGTTACTCTTCTAAAATAATTTCTAAATAGTAACGGAAATCTACAATACACCTCCCTGTAGGGAAAGTGGTTCGCTGTTTGTTCCAACCGGTAAACTTGCGTAACCACAGTTGCCAATGAAACTGAAACGTTAAAACGAGTAGTAGTAGATGTTCGCTGTCTGTAACCATTTCCTTACATGTGATGAATTATAGTGTTTGCTATTCACTACGAAAGCTAAAAGATTTGAAGAGTTAACCAAATATTGTCACGCGAAGCCAGAACGGAACAATCTGGGATAGATTTTTTTAAACACATCAACATTTTAAAAGGATGAATATTCGTGTATGTTCTTTTTGATTTGAATTGTTAAAGTGAAAACTGTGCCCCTATTTTAATAAATTAATATAACGCTCTCTCTGAAACATTGAAACCTTGCATTGCCAAGGAATGTATTTTAGACATTAACAAACAACTTGGATAAGCGGAGAGTGGTTTCGCAGGTCATTCTGTGAACTTTACCATGTAATTCACCTTCCAATCAGTTACAAATAACAGATCTTCAAAGTTACAGCGCCTTCGCGAAAAAAAAGACATTTTTACCTTTTCAATTTTGGACTTTCCTCGATGCAATTTATTTCACATATGTTTACGGCTTCATTGATTTCCTAAGTTCAAAGACGGATTCGTTTTTCCGGTTTCAAACACGAGCTCTTGAGATGATCAATGAATTATGCACTTTTTGCGAAAACTCAATAAATAGTTAGAATAGTTTTTTCGATCAAGAATAAGAAAAAACGATAGTCATATGTGAAATATTTCAAAATTAAGAACCCTTTCTTGCGCGTTGGTTGATTCTGAGTGCTATTCTTATTTACTGACTTGCTGCTTTTTCGTAATGAGTCTATTTCCATTAAATCGAAAGTAAGTTTTAAAAAGACAACAGATCGGAGTTTCTAGTCTGCATTATACTTTCACGAAATACAAAACCTTGCATGAATCCCTGCATCCATAAAGTTTTTCCTCTTAGTTACACGATGGCTAAATTCAAAGAATAGTTTTTTGGGGGTGGAGAGGCTCAAACATTTCAAGGATTTTTCTCGCTCAGGCATCTCTTGAATACATTTCGCTGTTGCTCAGTACAAACCATACAAGGAACTATTAGCTTACCCTGGATTAGTATTTTTCTGGATGTGAGGAAAACAGGGATAGATTTCAGATTTCAAAACCGAAAAACTAACTGAAGGATCTCATGAGATATATTGAAAGTATGAAAAACGTTTGTTGAACAAGCTAGCTCCCAGCTGTAGTTATTTATGTTAATACATCAATACCAATGTGAAGGCAGAGCGAGGTGAAATAATAGTGCTTTTTGGCCACGGCTAAGGAAAATTCAAGATTACTGCAGATGATGCAGATAGGATTATGAAATAAGAGTGGGTAACAGCAGCGCAATAAATCTATCCAACAGATCAATGATGTTCTCGGCTTTGGCAGTTTTGCACAGTAGCCTCAGTGCTTTCGTATGTTATCTAGAAGCGCATATTGGAAAAGCTTGTAAACAAGTCTGAAAATTGTTTATTTCCATTCACCGCCATTAGAAATAAACCAAAGTTCTGTTTTCGGGGGAAAATATGCATTCAAAAACTGGTGTAGAACAAGAAATTTGTTTTCGATACGAGTATTATGGCACTGTATCTGGATGCCAGGACAAAGTTTGCCGGAAGCAAGTTAATGGTATCGCGGTTTCCGCCGCCCATCAAGTATGCGTACCCGGTACACCCATGCCCAATCATCCCTATACTTGAGCACTCCGTAGTTGGTTTACAGCTGTGATCCCATTCGAATCAAATGAACTGTGCTTTGACGAGGAGTCCATTTTTCGAATCATATGGTGATTCTTCCAGAACATCGGAGGAAGAGTACAGGGTAAGAACTTCTGATGAGCGGGAACTGGTCGAGAGCTCCTGGGGAAATTTAACCTGACATCCTGATACAGTGCCACTCTACTCGTCTCGAAAACCCATACTTGGGACTATGCGTCCTCGTTCTGAATGTTAATCGTGGTAACCAACAAATTATCTTTGGAAGAATTAGAGCGCGATTCTAAAATTGGATTCTGTCTTTCCACGCTCCATTCGATTCGAATGAGATTACAAAAGCTTTTTTCCATGGAAATTTGAGTAAAAAGTACTCATTGATCGTATGTAGTTCAGTGTCTTCTGATTAGCTTTTTCTTTGCCTACAGCCAATTTTTAAGTCTGTGGTAGACTCAACATCATTAGTAGTCCACAACTGCAGCATACTATCCGCGATTCGCCTTTTATAATCCTGCACATTGCTGGGGGATTATAAAGAGTCCGTTTCTCTGCATACACACATTTTATGACCGTATGAAGTAAATTAAAAAGGCAGTACAGAATTCGAGAAACTATAGGTGGATAAGAGGTCATATTTCTTCTAACTAGTAATATTCTGCTAGAGCCTCGTTATTTTTGAAGTACAATAGGTGATTGATTGTCACCTTTTACAAGGTGACTGATCGGAACTTCTTGCAGCCACTATTCATTTTTCTAAAAAGTACCATTTTTGGAAGCATTCAACACAGGTACTACTTTAGTGGGCTTACAGCAATCACTTAAAGGCTTATTCACCCGCCACACATCCCAAAGATACACTTGACCTTGGAAAATCACACTTCACATCCCCGAGTTTTGTTTTGTACTACGCAATTCATCCTTGAAAAGCAGTCGCGAAATTATCATGCAAAGTTTTTCTCAGCTAATATTAGCATAGAATGGTAAACAACTTCAGACACACTTCCATTCACAGGTAACCAACTAGGTGAGGCATAACTAATGCAGAAATATCAGTCTTTCGTTTCACCAATCACACTGGATGTGGCTACAATACTCGCATTCGAAGCTCCTTTGAAAACAGCGATTGACAATGATTTTATAATAAATAATACGTTAGTTAACCTCAGTTTTTCAGCTTCACATAGGTTGTCAAGCTTCCGTTGCTAACACATGTTAAGGGGCTGTTGGACTGTTGTTATTAGAGAGGTTAGACATTATATTCTCGGGTGTGGATTTCACCATCACTCGTCATGTCCCCGTTCGATAGCTTCTAAATGGCCGCCCTATCAGTCACAAAAAGGAAACCTCTATTTTAATGGATAGAGGAGGTTAAGTATCATCCATTCAGTTATCTATTTTTACAAGGGACGTATTCATCTACACATTGAATATTGCCTGAAAGTGCGTGACAATGTGTCAGAGTAACTGCACTACTATATATATATATGTATATGTATATATATATATATGTATATCGATCAAAAAGCGAAAAGTGTTTATTTAAACTATCGAAGATAAATACAAAATAAGACAGTCAGCCTTCTTCGTAGTATTCTTTATATTTCGCTACAAAAAAGTCTTTGAACAGAAGGAAAAAATAATACCACCATACATTTTATGAAATCTCGATCAGAATTCCCGTCAACAATTGCTCTATGGACCACGTCTGACTTAAACGAGTGATGAGTTGTTCTTGCCGAACAAATTTTGTCTTTTCATCTTACCCGCATGTTATTTTCGAATATAAAACATTAGGTATACTAGTCGTATACGTGGTCCGTGAATTCTTGTGCCGCCTTTCGTTTCAGCAAGAGGATAGAAGGTCGAATGGGCGTCGTAGTTGTACTACATAAACAACGCTCTCCCGTGTGCCTGGGATCTCGATTAGCATTTGCGAAACTAAAAATCTGCACCACTAGGATAAAATAGGTAATGCAACGAAAATTAGATCAGAAAATCTATGTGTGAATAATGCTTCTATATATGACATCCATCCAAAAGGTTGCTTTTTTGTCCGTCACAGCTGATCACACATTCACCTTGGATTCCGGTACGGAAATTTAGTTCCCAACAAACAAGTCAGTCGGCCTTTGGCATCGTACGTACGAGCTAAAGGGATTCGTCATTTTCTTTATCAAAGAGTAGTCAGTCTTAATCGCAAAACCCAGTCAAACCAAGGAAAAAAACTGGAGCAAAATTCAAACGATCAGTGAAAAGACCAAGAGCATTGCAACAGTGCATCAGCTTTAAGTTTGACATTTTATTAAGACGGCGAATTTTCTTCATCGGCAGTTAGCTTTAAAGGAAGAAAGCGAATAGAGCAAAAAGCTCTCATCATTCTATGTTTTCCAGATAGGTGTTACGGTACTGCTGTTAGAAGCATTGTTTTGTTAGTTGTCATTGTAGAATTATATTTTACTGGTGTAGTTCCTAATTTGCAACATTTTTATCCATATACATATAAAGTTCTTCTTTTGACCCGTGATTGGCAAATAACTCACTTTGCAGGCTTTTTATTTTATTGCTCCGGCTTTTCTTGCAATAAGATATCCTTCACGAAAAGTGAAAGTATAGGATTGCTCAGGGTAGAATCCAACCCGTTTATTGTGACTGTTCTTTTGCTCTTATGAAACTGTACGAAGGAACAGTTGTGCTCGGAATATGGACACTCATCCGGCCCTACTGTCAATTAATCCGTTCGTCAACACCTCTAATTGGGCACCATTTTATTCATGAACTTTGAAAGTGCCTTTGAGTACTATGAAATCAGATTTGTGTAACATGATTCATCATGTAGCTTCATCACTGCGCTCACCACTGAAAACCATGGAAGCTTTGTACAGCTGTTTTGTTCTTGTGAGAATTATCAGTAGCGCACATCCATTGGGCCTTCACGGGGACTAGAACACGGAGTGAACTATTGGTAATAGAACACTTTAGCCGCAAGCCTATCCGGACTGGCTATCAACGGTTGGTTAAACATCAACACTGCATGATATAGCACTCTTTTGTCGCTGGTCTTGAACAGTGGCAACTCGCTTCCCGCGAAACGATCTACTCCTGTGATGGGTACCTTTTGTGTAGGGACCTAGGTACAACGAAGACATTCCATTAAAGACAACCTGTGGAGCTTGACGAGCTGTTATTTTTCAAAGCCAGTGACGGAAAAGTGCTATATCATGTAGTGAAGATGTTCTACAAACCGTTCAGAGCCAACCCGGATAGCCTTGTTGCTAAGATTGTTCACCCCTTGTTCGAGTTCCCGTGGAAGCTCAGTGAATGTGCGCTGAAAAGGATTCCTAACAAGGAATCAAGTATTGAAGTTACATGAAGAATCATATTATACAACTTTTCAAAGTCTCCATTTCAGGTTTGCATTTTTTAACCTTATGCTATTTTGTATTGAGCATCTGGATATCTCATTTTTGACACATTGTTTAGATACATGCAACTCGGTTGCATAGAATATGCGGGTAAAACGACAGGAATGTGGAAGAAAATTCGTTTGACTAGCAAAAATCTATTAGTAGTTATATTCTTCACGCTCATTATTACTACGTAATGTGGTATGAATGAATCGTATTACGAGATTTTCAACACCCCAGTTAGTTCAACCTTTTAATCAACACGTAAAGAATGATTGTAATTTAACGAGCACGCGTCAGTGAGACTGACTCTAGTGAAACCTATATATATATATATATATATATATATATATATATATATATATATATATATATATATACCGTGAAGGGGTTCATAAGCACACCAGCTGGAAATTGTTCAGTATGGTTCATTATTGGTATGATGATTCTTATCTGACCCGAAACAGAATAATCCGTTTATTCATAAATGTAAATGTTGTGATTACCAAAGAGACACAAATATTCACCTCCAAAAGCCATGGATGTATAACTCTCTTTTCAAGAGCTTAGAAGTACATGAATGATAGATGATAATAAACTTCCCAATAATTCGTACTCATCTTGAACTTCATTGCCTAACTCAAAAATTCATTTTTTCGCAAGCTCCTGGTCACGCATGGCTAAAGTGTCAGTCAGGACATGCAAAGGACATTTGTTATTCCACTGTCAGCAATTGACAGCAGATACTTTTTTCGAAATGAGAACGGAAATGTGTTCGCAACAAAACTATATTTCCCTAATATGTATCTGTGGGATTCACTTTAAAGAATGATTTGAGATACGATCATATCACAAGTAACTGTACTTGATTGTAGGAAAAACACTTTGGAGAACCGATAAGTTCAGACCTTGAATCTCGCCATAATTTTTGCTAGAGCGTTTTCCCTTTGTCGTCTGTACTACCTTCTCAGAAGGTTTATAATGTCAGTTATGGTCTATCTTTTTCCCGCACAGGGGATTTAAAGACGAGGCAATACCAAAACAATATTCCTCGTATTTGTCAGTACATTTTAAAACCGGTTGTTTCTCAGCTATCTACAGAAGTATACTCAAGTAAAATCGTCAATTATGAGCAAGTACAAAAGAGTGCAAAGTGAAAGGTCGATGGTGAATTTCCACCTCCTTGTATTTGTTGATGGAACTGAAATAAAATTCGTGTTTTGTTGAAAGTCTTATATTTTTCGTTTCATTTCAATTAGAATGGTCATGAAATACTTGCGTTCAGGGCAATTTCATATTCAGGTGATTTTTATTCATTTGAAATGAACGCAATTGTATATTGATAACTGGGTCAAGTGAGAAAAAGCCATTTACTTCAATCAGCTAGATCAGAGCCAGAGATGCACATCAGCATTTTACCATTTACTTCTAGGAAGACCGATATTGTTGAGATGGTAATGAGAAGCGTTATCCTTCTTTTGAATTTTTGGTTTATAATATCTTCGTCATATCAAGCCAAGGTGGTGACTGTAAATCTACCTATGGCTTATCATGTTTAATTTGTCTTTGCAATATTTTCTGGAAAATCGAAATTGCTTGACCTGGGTAATAAGACTGGATTTTCCTGAGGTGTGGAAGACCAAATTTATCGAATGAACCAATGTGAATCGGTTGTAAAATAATCTAGTTAAAACTCACCTTATGTGATTTTGGTCGTTGATAAACGAATTTTGATTCCACCGGGAGCAATTGCGTTAGATAAAGAGCGGATTTTATCCGTGCTTAGCAGGAAAAAGCCAAAAAATAATGAAAACATATTCCAAGAACATAGCTTCACCTTACAGTTGAACTGGAATTTTGCCGTTTACGGTAGAATCGCCGAGAAAATCGATGAATAATTTTTGAATGCATAACCTTGAAAGCAAGGTCACTTTCCCGTTCTCCATACAATGTTTATAGGTGGGAAAATTGATCTTTTTCGTAAGAAGGAGAGACAGTGTTTTGAAGTTATCTTGCGGATGTTTCTATAGTAAATATTACTCAGAATCTGCCCGTTTTTGAGCTGGTGTTCCTCACCATATTTATATGAAATGCACATGGGTGGGATAATTGCACATTCAACTGCGATATTGATATTTTATGCACTTATTTAAACTGAGGAACGCTCCCTAAGTAACACATATATCCGAACAAAACATCTCTCAGTAAATTCCTCTGAGGCATTGAAAGGAATGACGATGCAAAGTAAGCTTTATCATCGTTCGGCCGACGCAAATCCTGCTTCTTAGACAAAAATAAGTGGTCACTCGTTGTTTTCACGGATAAGTTAGAATTGATTTGCTACTTGGTTTCGTTATCAATTAACTTTAAGTGTTTTTAATAATGTTTATGCTTTGAGAAACATGATTTTTTGATAAGACATTCATAGTGGTAACCATTTCAATGGTTTTGAGATTATGAAACTCCTGTTGATGCGATATCTACCAGATCAAGATCAACTTTGTTGGGGTAGTTTTATCTTTATCAATCTGAATGAAAACAGAAGTTCTATCATGCTCAAAAAATACGTAGTACTGGCATAATAGATTAACATTTTTGCTTTTCTTTCGGGTAAGGCTGAAGGTGATGCCTCGTATAAGGATGTTCAGCTCATTTTTGTGGGCTTTCTATATGTATATATATATATAATATTATATATATATATATATATATGTATATATACGTATGTATGTACATATACATGTCTAAAGTAGAGAAGCCATGGATACGTTTACGAATATATTGCTATAATCGTCCCAAGACAGCTTTGATTTGATTATGAAAGTGCATCTCCTAGGAAAGTTGGATGGATAAGTTATTGCTTTTTCTATAAACTGGAATAAGGCGACGAAAGTGTGGCCCGTGAAGAAACAGGATTTCCATCGGTATCGCAGATCTTTCGGTTGAATATTTGCCTAAAACCTGAAGTAACTGGTCGAGGATAAAGACAAATCAACATACTGTTCACCGGAGAGTACACATGACGTAAAAAGGTATTTATCAGAGTGCAACACTTCATATATAGGAGATAGGTTATTTCTTGGTTGACAATTTCATCCCAAAAGCGGTAAATAATCTGATATAGTATCAACGGGGTGTAACCAATATCCTCGATAATGTTTTATTTAGATCACTGCCTTGTAATACCAACGTTGCACCTAATTTTCACACTAACCAAAATTTCTTGTTATTTTAATTTAATCGAGCAACCCGGGGTTCAATTTTCCTAATCTGAGTTTTTTTCAGTGGGTGAATCTTTCAAATTAAACTGTTATTCGTAGATATCAGTACACAGAAAATATTCCATCGACCGCGTCTGATCAACAGCCCTAACAAAAACAAAGCTGTCAACCAGAAAATGTTTTACCAATGTCATCACGCAAACCGTCATGCTTTTGGATCAGTTCATTTCTATGCTTCACAGTAGGATGGAGCTTGCCTACCCGTTGAAAGGCAACTTAGACTGTTTTTCTAACACGCCAAATATTGCTAATTCATTTCGATGGACGTAAGTGAAACTGAGTTTTCATATTCACTCAGAAATAAATTTCTTCACTTGATTTGTGTCTACTCTAAGAGACGAAACGAAGCTCATCCACAGTATTGTGATATGCTCAACAGGCGTGCACGATGATGTAGTCCAAGCTTTTTTGTTATGGGCAAACAGTAAACTGAACGAATTCAAAAATGTATTATTCTCAATTTGCGGAAAGTAAAATTTACAGTTAGGAAATTATTCTCCAAAAAACGAGAAATACGAATACGTACCGAAAACGTGAAGTCCTACTGTATGTTATTTTTAAGTTTCTAGTTCGGAGGTTTTATACCCATTGGGTTCGATACTTGCAACTATTCCTAGTTCGTTCACCACCGAAGATCAATGGTCGGCCATTAGCACAGCGGTCGAAAGTATTATATTCGAATATCTCATTTTTTAATTACTCCTCAACAATACCGGAGAAATGTTTGTAAACAATACTTTTAAGCATCTTCGTTTCCTCTTGTAATCTTAGGGAACACCAAGGACAACAAAAATGAGTGGCAATGGGTTGAACCTCATTTGAATATTAAGTAATTGGTCTCAGCATTGGTGTATTTGCGACAAAATGAAAATATCTTGTATATTGTTTCAATTATCATGGGAAGTTGTGTAATCTTGCAGTTTCCAGTGCAGGTGCTTCACAAACTGAAAGGTTTTGCTGTATTACCATGAAACAGAATAATCGAGGTATTTTCGTATTCACAAAAGGACTTACCAATTCTTTATGGGACCAAAATTAGAATATCACATTGTTTAAAAGTGAAAATACGAAACGGGTGCATGCGATCGAATCAGCTGCAAAATGAATCCTCTGGATAAAAAGAACAAAATGTAAACGAAAATTGCCACAGAACACATTTAGAATAAAACAGCATGGCGAACAAGCTTGTTTGCAGTTATCTGCACCCATACCAATAAATAACAACAAAAGTGATTCAAAACAACAAAAGGGAAAGATCGTCCAAATCGGTATGTGCACGCATGTATATGTGCATGTGAAATTGACCACAGAGAAGAATGTTCGAGTGATCACGCACGTGTTCGGGAACCAGAAGTGGGCTTTGAGAGTTTAGGTGTTTGTGCAAATTGTTTCTGAGCGCACACGAGAGGCTTGTAGAGTCGGATTACCACGGCTTCGGCTATAGCTAAAATGCGACACTCGACTAGTCTTAACTGCCAACCCCGGACTCGGTAAATGGTGCGAAAAGCATTTGTCACCTCTACTGAATGATTTGACTCCGAAAGGTGCACACACACATCACGCCTAACTGTCTTGCGTTTATTGCCCTGTCTTAGTTGCAAAAAAGGAGGAACTGATATGAAGGTGAGATGTTTCATTCAAAAGTACGGTGAGTATGGTATTTCTGAAAGAACTAACTCACCATACTAATCTGTTTAATTTTGCCGACGATACCTGGCGATGGCTGGCTTTGAAAAACACATGTAGTTGTGCCCGATGTTGGTAAACTTTGAAAAAATCGTTTCTGAGAGCGCTTAGTCAAGCATAGCTTACTCTTGCTGGTCTGTTCAACAGTGAGTTATAGTTATTCATGATATTGGAGCAACACTACAGATAAGCTTGAAAGTGTTTTTTTACTGACAACGAACAAATACTCACCATAGGAAGTCATTTCCTTAGTCCTTCGGGAAGCGTTTTATTTAAAGACGAGTCACGGTATCACTTTTGACACAGAATGGCTAGACCCAGTATTATTTCTTCATTTTTGTTGAGAATTATCACTTTTAGGCACCTCAAAGGTGCCGCTCTAAAACGCAGAGGAACTATTAGCTAGAATTAAATAATGGAGGTGATAAAAAGCAAGCTATTCCACTTTTAGCACGTGACTCAAAAACTCGCGAATTATCATAAGTATGTCTATTTAGTGTAACGTATGGTTACCTTTTGCTCGCTGAAGAAGCCCGTTTACCATTCCCATAATTTCCGTCACATAATAGTTTGGGTTATTATCCAGACTTGTTGACGCATAGTAATAACCTCCAAAATGCAAGAAATCGTGTGGAAACCTTGCCTAATTGACTGGAAATCGCGAACTTGGTAGCAGTTAAGTGATCTTATTATTAGAACACCTATACGTCTAACAATGAATATGTTTAGAAAGCATCAAGGCATTTCATTATTCATGTACACAGTATTTGAATTGGCCTAATATATAATAATTATTAAAGCACAAGGACTAATTTAAATCAGCTTGTTGAAGGCTACATTGTAAAGCTGATATAAATCAGGAGTGATGGGGTTCTATTCGTTTATGTACCCGAGGGAATATTTCAGTTGCGCAGGCCCAATTCAAAAATGAAACGTGCGGTTTTGGCTGCATTCCTGCTTTGATTGTGACCATTTGCTTGTTGAAAAAGTGGAGCTTCGATGAAGGCTCACGTGTGCCTGAAAATGTCGGCAGTTAGTCAAACAAAATTATTGTCATATTCCTCATGAATTTTCACTGAGTCCACAAACTGATGTAGAAACAGAATTTCTGTGTAACGTTTTATTCGGCTGTAGATTCGCGTCTCTAAATGTCACAACTAATGAACCACAAAATGCATTACGTAACTATCCGTAGTTCTTCGTGTATGAACTATGGAGTACAACTATTCTCAGAATTGAATCAACTAAAGCGCCCGATGGGTTTTCAAAATTTTGCTTTCTTGAATGAGGGAGTCAAACACACAGAACGGTGTTATTGTCTTACTGTTACGCCCTAGAAGAAAAACCTTCTACACACTCCGAAGATGAAATCATTGTTTTTTAATATATCGGGGACTTCAGTAAAATAAAAGCTCAAACCTTACCTCAAAATAAGGGAAATGAATTATTAGCAGTCTGAAATCAACAAAAACAAATGCTGGTTCAGCCACGGAGTTTTGTGTGAAGTTCGTCTGTGATGCCCATCCTGTCGACCAAATCACGCCCTGAATAAGTCACTGGAGTTGTGATGGATGTTTGTACGTAAGGGGGTCAGATTTAGTACGGAACGTGCAGAGGGATGTAAACGACGTGCGCGTAATTCATGGTGCAGACGATGCTTGAGGTCGGGAAGTATTCTCATGAGCAAGTTCCATAAGCTATGGTCTGTGAATCGCATACTTTGGAGATAAGAGGGCCTACTGGGACTAACAGAACACGGCCGATGCTAGCTAGCCAAGTCATGGTGAAGTGGGATGAAACCAATTTGCGGTAAACCAGAAAGGATTACAGATACACGTTAGAATAACATATGGAAGATACATTGAGGTAAAACAGAGAAAATATCAATTTGTTGGTTACCAAACTGTCTTAGATTGTATATTAAAGAACGCATTCCGGAAGTCAGAAGAACACGGTAAAATAACGCACGTTCAATTTCCAAAGTATTTAACCTAGTCAGGAACAGATATATGGAGAGATTTCACGACTAAATGCTTAGTGGCATGAGAGGACCAAGAAAGGGGGAAAAGCTACTAAAAGAATTTGGAAGTGTTGATATATAGGCCAAAATGCGACGGAAATAACTCAACATTATAAAGGTTTTCACCAAAAGGAATGAAGTTGCTTTAAGTATAGCTGATCTGACATAGGACCACTTCTTCGGCGCCTTTAACAAGCTATGAAGTGGTGCAGTGGATAAGTCGTCAATATTTGTGGTGAAAATTGTGGAGAAAGATCAGCGCTATAAAGAACACCGCAGTGGTTCATTCAACAACTTAATAAACGTCTCAGCAGCACAATACGAATTCTTTACCGCATTCAGTGTTCCCGTCAAATGTCTAGAGAGCAAAGAGAGAATTCCAAAGCAAACCATGACAAGATAATACAAAGTGATATTTTAGGAAGAGCTTTGCTCACCACTAATAAACCTCTAGAATTGAACTTGATTTATTTTGTCATCACGGGTGGTCAGGATTATTAAATGTGGGTCTGTTAGTGATGGGAGTGTGAACACTTTCGATGAAATTGAGCTTTTACTCGTCAGCGGAGCACTTAAGAGTGGGTATTATTAGTCCTACCTAAAGAAGCATTTATGCTGCCTGGAATAAGACGAACCTCGTTTGGATGAAATCCAGTTAAGTAGGGCGTGGTTGCATAAATAGCAGTTCCGACAACAAAGTATAAACTATAGAAGTCCAAATCGGTGAAACAATTGTTTTTCAGTAATTCATTCTCAAGCCATTTACAGATTACATAGTAGACATTAGACAAAAGATAATGAACACGAGCATGAATAACTGAAAAACAATTGTGTCGCCGATTTGGACTTCTGTATGATGCAGTGGGTATTTTTCAGACAATAAAAGTATAAACTGTCAGACAGTATTGAACTTAGAATTGCCGAAAAACGTCAAAAAGGTGACATGCCTCAAAATATATGAACCATTCAAAATCTCCCTTCTTCGTAATCTGGAGAATAAATATAAGTATTTTTGGGAACAACATTAAATTAGATGAAACATGTTTTACTGGTAACCTGTGAACAGAAAACTAGTTTGCGTCTTCTAGCAATGAAAAAGAATCAAAGTAGAAAATCACCACGGTTTTCAAAAGGTACAAAAAGGTATACACATGAAAGCCGAAATTCGGTTTTCGGTTCGTCCAAGCTTCTCTCTTCATCCTGTCAGAATATGAAATGTAGAATTGATGAAATTAAAGGTGTCACCTCTCTTCAGTTTGTATTCATATTTGTTTTCCTCTTTTTATTGTGTATTCTTAGACCAAAATCATTTTTAACACCATAAAGGCGTAATCCATTATTTTTCGTTAACCACTGACAACAAGGTAACGATGAACTCACGGCCTTTTCCAGGCACAATATGTCGACGCTGTAGCTCAGCCTATGAAATACAAGAAGCATAAAGCTGTAGAACAAACCTTGTAATTCTTTTATTTCTCGCCAGTTAACTTTGTTGAAAAAAAGCCTATAAGCAATAAGCAAATCACTTATTGCTCGTTGAATATTTTATTTTTTTGTTTTTCATTTCTTCCGTTTACTAAAATAGCTTTATAGGAAAAACTTGGAACAGAGAGTTGTACCGCATCACTTATTTGTGAGAAGAAAACACAACGGGTCAGTTTACTGATAGGAGAAACTTTGGAAACTTTCAGAATTCTGTAACTAGTAAGATTGGGTTCGCGTAGTTTTATCTAAAAACAACTTTCAGATGGTAATGACTTATCTGATGAAATCGCTAATAAAGGCTCTATGACGGGACCCTAATATACCTCATCGAACATGCTGAGGCTAAGAAAGGCTGATGTCCGTTTATGTTAATCTATCCAGAAACAATGTTCCCATTCAATTTCCTCAGTATAAGAATTCTGCACACTACAGCATTGCCAAAACTGGATTTATCGAGAAGAAAATACTTCCTACTCTTTTTCTCAGCCCAGTCCAGTGTCCCTCCGGAGTCAGTTGAGGTTGAGAACGCCCAGACTGACACCAAAACATTAGTGAATTTCAAGCGCCACTGCCCGGGTTCAAATAGTTATTTCTTGACATTATTATTGACTACGTTTGATCCCAGCATGTTTAGGAGAACTTGTTCCAAATCAGTCAAATGTTCACACTGAAGCTACAGCCTAGTTTTAAGTGGTTTTATCATTCAACGAAAAAGATCAGCTCCTAACCAACTAGAGGGAAGGGATCTTTTCTTGGAAACTGATTCAAACTACACGAACGGGTCAGCCAACGGGATGGTTAAAGCCTATTGAGAATGAAAATCTCGATTTCTTTTATAGTCCGGCACTATTAATCGGGGCGATTTCTGTAAAGTCATTTAATCAGCAGTTTGATTGTACGGGATTGAGAGATTACCAGTTAAGAAGCAAAAGCTGATCCTGTATTATTTTTGCTTTAGATAATGATGATATTTGTTTGTGATTCGTACCGTCTATTCAAACAAACACAACTATTTTGACCAAGAATATAAGGTTTGGCTGTTTTAAAAGACCAGTGTGTATCACCTAAGTCGAGTGATGATGGTAACCGTTATACCTGGCGGAGGTTTGATGGATTGTGTTCAGAATTAATTGTCTCGTGATTTCAGTGATTGTTAGCATGACTCTACTTTTATTTCTGCTGGTCAAAAGCCATCCGTGAAAGACTAATCAAGTTTGAAAACAAGTATTTCTTGAAAAAGCTGCTCTTCAAAAACTCGAACTTCATCCTAATCGTCTGGACGTAAACTCATTTACCACAAAGCTGATTTATTCTCCGTCTCCAGATCGACAAAGTGCATCAAATTATATTAGATGAATAATACCTGCGAAATCAATGCCCGTGTCTTTTATTGTTTGAATAGTCTGAAAAACATTGAAAGAAAGCACAAAGTGGCAAACAATATTGTTTGTCTGATTCCCAGACAAGCCAAAAAATCAAAATCCAAAATGATCATAAATACTTTCCTCGGTTGACTGTACAGTTTTATGCAAGGATCAGTGTTCCTCCGCCGGGGGGTGGAGGATAGTTTTCGTCCAATCAACAAATTAAGTGAAAGTGAACTTCACGAGCATAGAGGCCCAGTTAGTGCATCAACAGGCTCCAGCGCTTACATTATTCGAACACCAATAAGGGTATTGAAAGTCTGCACACTGCAGAACTTTCAAGCACAAACCTCGATTTTCTGATCAGCCTTGTACTCGGTAGCACCAGACTCGAGTTTCTTCCCTGTAAGAGCTCATCCACGTCGCAAATCTTCAACCGCTCACAGAGTTCGACCTCCGGGCTTTTTCACTTCGAAAGCATGTGTGCTACCACGATACTACCCCGCTCCAGTCCGAGCTGATCCAAAACATCAAGTTCCGTCTTTTCATATATCATCCTCCACGACATTAAATAGTTGGTATCCTTAGGTTGAAAGATAAATCGGTGCTCAAAAGTGTATTCCAAACCTATCTCCAGACAAAGAAAAGGGTATTTGAGGTGTTCAGGAGTGATGCTAGAACCGCGAAGCTTCAGTGCTTGTAAAACTGCCCCTAAGCGAGTAGCCGAAGATCACGAGGAAAAGTGCCGACCATTTGGTCTGTAGTCAGGACTCGACACCTCGCCAAATTTTGACTGTCTCCTTCAAATTTTGTGAACTTTTCGAGACTATTCCGTTATATTCACCTAGAGTTTAGACTCAACAAATTGTAGAAAATAAGGCTCGTATTTACTTTAATTATTCAGTTATTCAAAAAACCCGGATGGCGCTCTGGAACACGTCGGGATAATTATCTGTCCGCTTGGTAATCCCACAAGAGCAAGAAAGTAATTATGTACAGATTGACACCACCATATTAGTAACCTGATGGAGTTATAAACAAAATTCTCCTTGTCAAATTTTTTTTCTCAAGTTTTCAAATAAAGTATTTTTCCGCTCAGTTAACATTTATGTAACGTGAAATTACCCCCGTTTTAAACGATTATCTGAACTTTTTCTCTTGCGCTATTCTGGATGTAACTGATACGTCTCGGATCATAACATTCGCTTTCTCAGATTCATCATCAAAGAGTGGTGCACACAACAAGGATGTATTAAAGCGCACCTTATGGATTTCACGGGCAGTCAAATGTGAAGTGGTAGTTTTCAAAATCCGACTATGTGATTCATTGTCATTACCTTCTCCATTTAAAATACACGAGGTCTAATCTCAGCCCGCATTTCCAAGACTTTGGCCAGTTTTGTGTCACACCTAATTGGTCACGGTCGCAACTGACCTTTGCATCTTTGGAGAGGGTCTCCTACGTTTCCAGTCCTCTTTGGAACAGACCTACATTTCCCTGTATTTCTTCACCTATAGGAAAACTATCCTCTTTGCTGCCTTCATTCATCCACTTTCGAGACCTTAGTGATACCATAAGCCTACATGAAAACCGGGTTTAACTTGACCCAATCTGTCAACATAGTCGAATCAGTGAAGCTGAGTCAGCTAGCTAATCATTCTTGTCGAGGCATATTCTGCAAAAGCAGTTGTGGTTGACATGGAAACGACTTAGCTAGGATAACCGTCTGTCTTCAGAAAACTGAGCTTCAAAACAAAAGTGGTCACTGAATTCATGGAGAGAACTGGAAAAGAGGGGTTACTGTTTTGACCATTTGGGTGAATATGTAGAGAAGACTCCGGCACATAGAATGACTAGTATGTTGACGAGATATTCAGCTCGCCTTTCGTTCGGAAATCATGAGCGTGTTTTGGACACTGCAAGCCTGTCACGTTTATCCACCACCAGAATTATGTGAATTCGCTCTGGTTCCTCTGTAAGTTACCTTGGTACGTAAACCGTGCGTCCAGGCTATGACAGGAATCTTGTAGTGACTACGTGGGTCTCAGAACCCACATTAAAAGGTTTTTGTTTAGAACCACCACCCGTAAGTGTGTCTATTACTGCGACGACTTCTGTCCGATAAAGTACTAAGCCCATGGTTGGGACATGTTTTAAGCGAGCAATAAGGCGTAACAGTTTCTTAGTGTGTTTGTCCTTCTTTCGAGCAAAACTGTTCGCGTAGAAAGTAGGAGAATCCTTTGGTCATTTTGGAAAATCGTCTCCCCCTCCCCACCCTTAGCGTTTGTGTCCATCTCTATGGCAGTGATCGGATTTCTAAGAACAGCTGTTCACACGCACACATCTGTCATGCCGACATCGGTTTTTGTATTTATCGACCACCATCAATTCGGTCCACTCAAGTTTTAACTGAGAAAAAACCACAAAGCTTTCGTCACTTGTCCTTACTAGACCGATGGTCTGTGTCCATTATTTCCTCGGTTGGCTTCTGGTTCGTGTGCTTTGCCAGTACGTCCAAAACTTCCACCGTAGGCCTTTTGTGTGTGTGAATTCGTAGGTTATTGATGGACATGAATAACACCACGAAGCACCTAGGCTTTTGTATTCGACTTATAAACATCCCTACCCTAGTCACCGTAGTCCTCATCAGTATCGTCATGTGCGTGCAAAGTCAGACTCAATATCCTACACGTACGTGATGCAGCATGCTGAACAATAGTCACGAATGAACAGACACAAAGAGAGAGAGAGAAAACCCGCTTACAGGAATACGATGGAAATGTGAACACCAAAATTCGAACCTTTCGGACCGTGTAATCTATTCTGTCCTCATCACACAGCACGCGTCTACACGTCCTGTGCGGTGACCACCAAAAAAGGGCTCCCAGTACCTGTACAAGCCCCAAGCACACAAAGCTGGTCACAAATAAGCAGATAGTTCACACTGAACACCAGCGAAACTAACTGGGAAACAATTTTCCTGTGGGAATGCAAATTCAGCTATCCCGGTAGGACTTTTAGAGTAGGACATAGATTTGGTCACAGAATGCTGCTGCTTTTGTGCAAGCTTACGCGTTCGTTCGCTTTCCCAACTATGACACGTTTCTCAGATTGTTGTTTATGCAATCTGAACTCGTCATGGTTACAGCAATTACGGCTAATACAAACAATGTATATATTTATACATAGAGTCCGACTTGCTTTCGACCACGCACTGATCTCATTGTCCCTATTTTGTTAGTATTAGGAACAGATGTTGTTCCTTCCAACCAATTACCGGTCAGACTCATCGACATACTACTAACCCGTTAAAACTACCCACGGTCCCGAAGGAAAACTCCTCTTCGTAACTATAAATATTTGTCATAGCTTCGACCTCACTAAGAGCAGCAGTATCTCCGGGGATGTAATTTCGTGCTTGCATTAGTCACTGAAGCAAAGGCGACAAAGACAAACAAATAACATTTAGGAAACGTTCATTTCTGTGGATATAAAAAGCCTAGATTGTCTGAAGCATGCAACTTTCTTGACACTATACAAGCCGTTTCTTCTCGAATGCTACCGTTTTCCTTGTCAAAGGATCAGCGTAGTTAAGAAATCGGATCTGTGCCGCCTGTAAATGAACCGTAACTGTCAGCCGCCATACTTTCACACTGTCATTTGTCATCCATTCATATACTCCTCTGAGCGTTATTTAAATTACGAAAATTTCGTCGGAATGGCACTTAGCCCACATCACCAGAAGCTACACTCGTGTATCCTAATCATTGGTTTTGTGACATGGAAGTTTTCTGAAGCTACCTTTTAACTGTGACGAAATTCATGTGTGAATTGTGCACAGTCAGTTGCAATAAGTTCGCAAAACTACTTTCCTGAAACCTTGCAAATTCCTCATCCATGTTAACCGATAAACGTGTTTATTGCAATGGTATATAAACTGTGTGCAATCAGAACTAGGCTTTAACTTGAACCGGCTGATTTCAACAAGCCATAAGCACCATTCGCTAAATACGATAATGCGATTTTGATATCCCTCCTCTGTGCATGGCAGACGAATTTCTTTCATATTACTTGTTCCGTTCGCCCACAACCTTCTCACCGTCCGAGATATTCAAGTCCACTCGAAGTTATGAGGAAAACAAATCGAGACTGTTCTTTTTGACTGATTGGCCGACCAAAAACATGCAGCAGATGGCGCAACTCTAACAAAAAATGACAAATGAATGGGAATGATTACTTATTGTTTTATAGTTAACGGCTGTGTATAAGGAAGAAAAGAATTACGATGAAGTGTTTGCTGGTTAGCAGTCTGCACATGTGACTGCGACAGCTTCAGGACTCGAAGGAACCTTTATATTGTTACAGGATAGGGGTTATTAGTTCCGATTATAATCGTCATCATTCTGGACGAACTTGAGTAGAACACCGGTGATGGTTGTAGCACTTCGGTTAGGTGAACCACAATCTCCGTGTCCCTTACCTTTTTCTATCAGGATGTTTGATATCATGTTATTCTATGTACCAGATAAAGAGTAGTGCTTTCTTAGCAGCATTAATAAATCAGAAACCGCAGGAAGGTGTAGATATCAGTGGTATGACTTCGACTATTCACCAAGAGAATCCGTTCAACGAGAAGGCAGTGGCATAATTAAATGAGACCGTACGTGTTCTGATTAAAACCACTGAAATGGTTGCTCTTTGCGCTGAACGACGCTTCTCACTCTGGTCGTTGGACAGTTTTTCTTCATTTTGGTTGATCTCCAAGAGGTTTTCAAACAAAAAGTCGTTCATCTGATAAAAACAAACATTTCAATGTTCAGACGGCTGCATCGGGATTCATCAAAGCCTAACATTCATCCGAGCCAAACAGATACAACAGAATCTCCTGTACCAGTACATCACACAAACAAAATTCGAAATATTGGTAGTTTCACAAACACGAAACATATAAACAGATAATTGCTACACTCGATTTTTTTGAAATAAATCTAAAGGTGGTTGGAGTGAAACTTGCCACCTGTCCTATAGAATCAAACATAACAGGAATATGAGCAGTAGATCAATTTCAAATTTCGATTTTACTGTTTTTAAAATTGGTCATCTAACATTACAAACTCTCGCTTGATGATTGAAGACCTTGGAATATCAGTACAGTTCCTTCACCCATTATTGAAACGATTTCGTCCTACTAAACCCCTATACAAAGAGGACTTCCTCTTTGGAGTCGATCGCTGTGTTGGTTATTATATTTAAGCGTTCAAAATCAGTGACGAATGGACGCTATAACATGCGGTATTGACAAGAAATCAATTCGGATAGACTGGTGGTTATGCGTTCGACTCATAATCGTTCACCCCGGTGTACGAGTTCCACCTGGCGCTCCGCGACTGTGCACTGCTGGTAACTATCAACAGGGATATCGTACAGATCGTGTCGATTGTGAGGCATACGAGTATTCGATAAGCACATATTGTGATCTTACGTGACAGCACTCCCTCCGAACCACATAATTTCCTGTGCCTTAGCTAAAAAGTAGTGGTGACTTTTTTATGAAAATTGCACTTGAGGTTTATTTGAATGCGACAAATAACTCCGCTCAGAATTCAGGCAAAGTATATGCTTGCCACTACCCGTTAGTCATAACTGTGGCCAATCACGAGTCCCTTAGGAAAAAAGGAACAATATTATTTCGCATTTATTTAACCCAAACGTCATTTGGAACACACTGTCTATGTTCAGTGTATATGTGGTCTGCCTTTCTTCTTTATGAAGGTTTCCAGTCCGACAGGCATAGAGTCCGCTATGCAGGTGATGAACAAATTCTGTATCTTATGCACCACTACAGATTAAATTTGTACTCGATGACCATTGAGGAAATAGCTCTTTGATTACTCATTTTATAACAGAATTTTTTATGATTACTTTTAAATCTGCGCTTTAAGAAGACAATGTGTGGACTAACCCTTGAAGTTTCGCATACGTTTGAAAGTCCTACCGTGATTACTTAATCAAAAAAGTCGTCCTGTAGGACTTTATATACAAACCTCTCATGAAACAAAGCATGGAGCTTTATCCTGAAAACTATCACCTACCAAAATGGCTTCTTCTATTTGAATTCTGGGACATTTTCGATCATAACCGCTAAGATTTCCCCAACATTCGACTTGTCTGTAAGTGAAGCCCACCGGGAAACCCTAAAGTGTTTTATGCCAATCAAAGTCAATAACGGTGGTTGGCATGATAAATCGACTTTATGGAGAGGTAAATTTTCGGAGAAATTCGTACACTAAATGACATATTTCTGGGCCTTCCACAGCTCATCATATACCTTGCAATCATACGACAAATAAACCCATCGCCAAAATGGCAGGCCTCGTGATTCGAATCCCCTAATGTAATAAATACGTGCCCTCATTTGATGGGCTTGCAATCCAGGCTTCATATCACATGGTACTAGCCGTACTGAAAATTGTCACTACCTTATGCCCGACAGGGAAAGGGGAGAGCCTCGGAACATTTCCGCGCTGGATTAACGATAGGGGTTTGCAGCACTGTTATTTTATCGTATGGCACGCATAAATGTTTCTTCTATTTGATTTGCTATGTCTTCTTATTCGGAAATTTGTTCTTGGGATGATTTCTCTGTGATTCATCCCTTATTTATCGCTCCTATTTGCGGTAAAACAGTAAGCAAGATAAGGCAAAAAAGGTTCAAAATATGAAGACTCTGAATTTTAACCTTCATCCTCTTTAAGAAAGTGCCGAGCGAATTTAGTTTCCGTGGATCATTTCATCGCTATCGCAACAGTTATGTTAGCGGTTCACAAAGTGTGATCAAATGATCTTCTAGACAAGGCTCATCCTGTAGCCAACTGGAATGTATTTATTTCAGTAGGTTTCTCAATCATCTTAAAGGAGCAGTTTTAAACCGCATCCAACTTGAAATACACAATTAATGAAATAATTTCTCTTAACATTTTAATGAAGGCACAACTACAAAAATATATTGGCTGACAAAAGTATTCCACCAGATCTTTCCGATTGTAAACTTGTCAAAATGTAACCCAGGTTAATTTATGTGGTCTTGTTGATCGGAATAATTATGTCTTCGTACATAGTTAACTTTTACCTTACTTTGCTCAGAGCTTTTTACCCTGGCAACCAAGGTCACAGATTTCCAGCTTCCCTTAGAGTAGCAAAGAACCAACCTTACTGAGAGGGAATTTTGAATGAATTGTTATTATCTCAGCATGATGTGTTATCCCTTATTAAGTCAGGGAGATGAAAATATATGCTGAGTAACTTTGCGTAAGCATGAAAATAAACACTTCTTGTTTACGTTCAGATCTCACATGATTTTGAATAGTGAGGTGAATGCTTTCATTATTCGATGAATCATTTCATACACATGAACGGATGAAGCTAAAACTCACTTTCGAGGTTCCGTCTGGCAGCAATGTTTATGCAGTTGCCTTTGTTCTGTTTGTGGTCAAGTCTCTAAATGCGATTAGGTAAACATGTTCGTCGTGTACAGCTTTTCGGTAGAGTTTCTGACGCTATGATTTAGGAAAAAAGAGTATTTACCTTTTTATGCTTTTTTCTTCATTCAGCAGGCTCTATAGGTGAATCAATCGTGGTAACAGATCTGATGAGCTGGTTCATATATTCCTATCTTCTAGAAACTGGCAATAGTTCTGTGAACTGGCGGTTTATACTGCATGATGAATCATTTCATAAATAACTATACCAATCGCGGATTGACAAAATCCTGAATCGGGGTCCATCCAAGTGCTGTTTTATTCCTGTCGGGTGCTATTGAACATCTCTATTCCCCACCGTGTTGTAACAGGACATTATATTTCATGCGCAACATTTAGGTATATTTTGTCAAGCTGATCATGGTTCCAAGCGATGGATGTGTGCAGAAATTCGTACACGTTGAACGGAGTTACATTCGAGTTTATCTATCTTCCAAACGTGTACCGTGGGAGCGCACTTATTCATCTGTTCACAACATCAGACCGTTTGTAGTATCTTGGTTATCGCGGACTGTGGTCAAACAACAAATATGAGGCTATAGGTTGTTGGCGTTAACAAAGGTTTTTAAGGCCAGTTTTTTCATCGCAGACTCGAACCGGCCCAATCGATCGTGCACCATTTTTATTAATCGTGCAAGGATGACGGGTGCAAAAGAAAACTAACTGTCAGAGCTTTCATATTTACACACGAGCTTCTCCAGCCAGAGAAGTTCTGAAAGGTGGATTTCAAATTTGTTTTTCAGAAACTAACATTACGTTAGGCAGTTAATTTATCATTATAAAAGGCGCTATCCTCATTCGGTTGCTTTCTTGAATTGTCCACCGGTTGTGAAACAATTCGATAGACTATTACTATCGAGTTGTACAAATGAGTACTCAAAAACACTTGCCTCATTCTAGTACATAAAATCCCTTGAGCACGTTTTTTTGTTTCTATGTGTCCCTTACCAATAACAAGTTTTCTTTTCTAAAAGACATGGTTTCTGGTATCTGGGGCAGCTTTGCTGACTTTACAGTGACAAAATCATTTTTGTTACAACCGAAATTCAACATTTCCACCGTCAGACTGAAATAAATTTTTACTGCTGTTGCCATCTTTCAATTTGGGTGGATACGTGGGAGTGATTATTTTTTTATTTCCTTGGTATGCAAACTGGCCATGGTTACAATTCATTCAATCCCGCAATATATATATATATATATATATATATATATATATATATATATATATATTATATATATATATGCACACGCTTGTGTTTTTAAGTTTCTCGTTGGTTACCAGAAGCTTTAAATAGAGTTTTTGTCATGCATCCATTGATTTTAATTTTGGGTTTTACTGCTTAAGTCAACACCAAGCACCCATTATTTAACCATGTTTCAAAGAACGTAGACTTTTCCCATTTGCCTTATGTCAGAAATTCATCTTCTACGGATATCAGTGAAAATCAGTTATACGTCATTGAAACTACTTTTAAGTTTTTCACCAATAAGCATGCCCATTGCAGTAACGTAACTGTAGCACATTCTTCTCCGAAATTTATATCACACAGATTTGGCAAAACATATGTTCTGGATTTATTCTAATGGGAGACAATATAAAATATCCACCGAAATTTTCAATGCAAGTAGTAACTAATTTATTTTCGCAGCTGTTCAGACTAAGAGTATTCCGTTTTTCAATCTTCTCCTTTCTTTTCTGTCAGCGTGTGACGCTGAATAATTACCAATATTGTGAAAGGCGCAGTACTAGAAAAAGGAAAGCAAGAATACGGAGCAAACGGTTAGTTAGATCTGTCATTGTCCATGGCAGAGAAAAAAGCAATGTCTTGGTTTTATGCCCCTACGACATTCCAGTGAATTTTGACCTCCATTAAAGACTAATTGAGGAGAGAGCTTCTCACTTTTCGTCATAGTTAATTACCGATTGTCAGTGCTGTTTTTTCTATGAAGCATACCTTCCGTTTTAGAGGTTACAAACCGGGTAGTTTATCCTAATATTGTCAAGTTCACAAAAAAGATTAGGGATTCTCTCAAGCTGTACAAATATCCCGAAGGTGACAGCAGCCTACAATCGACCACGGTTTGAAAAATGAACATTGGTCAACGAAGATCCCTTTTTCCATCTTATGCTGCCACGTAGAGTGAATGTGGGACAACGTGAAAGAATGGAATTTACAGCCCAGTACTTTATGATACAGACTGATCGCTTGTGAATCACCAATGTAGTTACTTAAAATGTAATGTTTTGCAATCAGCTATTGATTCCTCTAAGATAATGTGATTCTAAGGAGGTAACTTAACATTCCAATAGTCGATCAGTTTACCCATCTTAAAGAAACGACAGATTCAAGCTTTTAGGTCTGGCACAAGTAATATTACTCTGGTATCGATATTCGACAATGTATTTCAAAGTTGTCATAACAGGTGGAGGTCAAATGTGATAAGAATTTATAACCACGGAAATATAAGGTCCGAGTCGCACCGTAGACAACATCAATGTAACCCGCTGTCGCTGGGCTTGTTACGATATCCGCTTTACTAGGTCTTAGCGTGGTTATCGTCCAGCTCGTCACTGCCACTTTCAGAGTCAACTTATCGTTTATTTATGAAGGTATAATGGGAGACTGCACTGGTTTGCTATGACTTGATGAAATAAATTCATTTATCCATATAACTTAAGTTTCATTCGCGATACCTTGAAGCTATTGTGACAGATTACTGGGGATGCTCCAAAAGCAGGTATCTCCTGAGGAAGCAGCTTTCGTACACTGTGAGTATCCACCACATTGCTGTGATACTACCACATTCGTGATGAAGTTCAATTCTTAAGACAATTAGCAACATATTCAGATGAAACTTCAAAGCCGTTTTTTGTCAAAAACGTAGCAGTTAGAATTTACAAGTTCCATTTAGGGCGTCCGAGCCTAGTTCACAACAGATTCCATTCTCATTTTGTTTAAATAATAAACATCGTAGACTGATAGTGATTCAGACGTGTAAAACGTTCGCAGTGAGGTGTTGATGTCATTAGAAAGTCCACCCATAAATCATGGATGGATTACACTGAGCCTGATTGTTTACTCCCGAGCAAGGATTGGATTTTCAGAAGTGATAGATCGTTTCATTATACATATGTTCTAAATTACCTAATTTCATCCTATTATGTAGTCTGTAAAAGTACAGCTTTTCGGCAGATTCACACAATGAAAATCCACAGACACAAATTTCCAAATAAATGTGTTTTGACTTTCCACCTGAGCACATTTTATATGATATGCTTGAAAGTTCTGTCCAATAAGATAGAATCTGCAGAACCGTTTATTTATTGACGGCATGCTAGTAACAAGCGGACTCATTATCAAAAGTTGACAAAAGGAGATGATAAAGGATGTTTGGACTGCACTATATTGATTATTGTACCGATCAGTCGTTTGAACAATAAACGAACAAGGACAGAAAAGCAAAACAAGCCATATGATGTATTTGGTTGGTAAATTCGCCTAAGGTTACTCCACTGAATAATGAACATCTCCTACTACGACAAATCTTCATTCAAGCAGAAAAGTTGTCCAATTCAAAACCAGTGCAGCTATCTGACATTTGCAAACTTTTCATTTAAAGTGGACCAGAATAGCCGCTAGGAACAATTCCAATGATCTCATTCATCCGAAGTGGAAAGACTTTGAACAGCCTCAAACCATTTGTGCAAAACATGCCAAAAATTGGTTTTTTATGGTAAGGAAAGCTAACGGAAGGAAATCTGAGTACAAGTAGGGAAAAGATAGTGTTTTGAGTTATCCCGGGAGAAGTTTTCTATCAAGGGTGAAAACTTGACGTGTAATCCACAGATCACTTATTAGAGATACCCTTTCCCCTACCATAGCCGATCATTTTGTTTTCAGGAAAGTACATGCAGACGTGCTCAAACGCATCTTGTGGATTTAACTTGTCTCCTTCGGTGAATAATCTTACCCTGTCCCTGGGTACTTCATTTGTGTTTCTCTGTATGAATGAAAACATGTAACGAATATCGTAGCAATTAGATCAGTGCACAAAATATAAAATGGACTGGCCATCTTGCTTTGCGTAGATTCGTGCGTTTTTATGTGACTTAAATCCACAGTATGAACGAAAAAGTTGTTTTTCATTTACATTTTAAGAAGTGCTTAGGAAACTGCTGATTTTTCAAATTTTATCTATCAGCTTCAGTCGAAAGCTCAGTGTTAGCACTTTTGTTTTATTGGTGTATAACTGTCCTCACATAGATTGTTCGAATACCCAGACCTATCTAATGCGCTTTGATTTTTCTTGATTTATCCTCTAATTTAGTCATTGCTAGGTTGTCCATGATATTACCGATGTGCATGGCACCACGATACCGAAAACAACAGGTTCGTTTTCGATGAATCCATCTTACGTTGAGGTTACTTCCAGAACTAGGGTGTGGGTGCACATTCAAAAATAACAATAACAGTATCGTCAGCATGAATTGCAGGGAAGCGGTTGTGAATAGCCAGAGACTGTAGAGGACAAAAATGTCTTGTTCGTCTTTGGGAGAGAAAAACAATTATTGAGGAGTGTGATCAAATCAGTTACCCAATTAGATCTGACCACTTTTACTTACGTTAACTGGTTACATGAGTTGTGTTGTGGTGTTTATGGGCAGGTTTTTGGGTTTTATTACGGAAATAGATTAATAAATTGTTCTTGGGGGCAAATCGATCAATAGTGAAGCCGAATCGTAACAGGTTTAGCAGCGGATAGTTTTCTTTGCCGAATTAATTTGATGGATTGATTAACATCTGTAAATCATCACTCTTTTCTTTCCACCGCATGCATTATCGGGAAGATGAATAAAAGTAGCACTGAATAAGAATTTCTTGTTCCCGCTTCCCATCTACCCTGCTGGCCACTAAACTCACGTCTGCGTAATGAAATCCGTTCCATATTTTAACTTCCGATATGAAGCTAACAACAATAAGAACTTGGTTAAAAGATGCTATCAACACCCCTTTTGACCCATCATCGGTCATTCGTAGGGGTAAAATGTCATTCTCATATCTGCAACACAGTCGTAAGTATTTTACAACTGACACAATTTCATCTTCCGGTTGTCTATAATCCTATCAACCACCGGTGAGTTTAGTTAATAAAGTCAATTTATTTTGCAGCAAATTGTAGGCTGTACATGGTCTACTCAGGAAGCACCCGAGAAAACTGTTTAGAGAGGCCTGGACAATTGGGGCTCGTAAATTCCGTGTGCAGTTTCTGTGAGATTACCAAAAGCTGTGGTCAAGTTCATGACTGTGCTAGCTTGGGTAGTATTTCGTTAAAATTATTTCATTATCGGCAAATATTCGACTGATTTAGAAGTCGGCATCATAAGATATGAATTTTTAAAAGCTCTTACCTGTTGATCAGGTAGGTAGATAAATTCGAAATAATGAACATGATTTAAACCCACTTTGTGTGGCATTTATTTTCACTTTTTGATTAACACGCAGCAAAGACAATGAGAACAATACAATGCTAGAGCACAAATCATTTTGCGGATATCCGATTTCCTTTTGCAAAGGTTTTCCTGTCCCGCTAAGATCCCTTTCGGGATTAGTAATATATTTGCTCAACTAGCCAAAGTTAAGCAAACAGTCTTTTGCATATGCTCTTTCATTTGGTAGCTGTTTTCTTCGGGTTAATCAAGCCTGCTGTCGCTTCTCCGTTTCTGGCTGTCATTTTCTCTGAGTTAGGATTTCAGTGAGTTGTTTATTTTCGTCTTTACTGAGCAACCGTCACGACAGGTACAAGTGTGATTAGAAATTCACAATGAAAGGCCAAACCGTCTCACAGGCAACGAAGGTTGCTTTGGCAATATACGTGATGAATGAAACTAACCGCTTGAATGGAAACGGGAGTGACTGTGTTTGTGATAAGGGTGAAACGGATGGATGAATAAAACAGATATTTTCGTCAAAATCTCTGGCGAGCAATTTTCCGTTTTTCGCTGTAATCTTTGATAATTAAAATACAAGGTATGGAATAGCACTGGAAAAGATGTTTGGACCAGGATGTCTTTCCATACGACATATGGACCGATGCGCTTTTTCGATGCTTTTCATTGACAAAGTCAACTGCCGTTTAATGTTTCACAGTTTTCTAAATCATTAAGGCGAAGCACACCGTATTATCTGGCAAAATGGATATTCATGCGTCTGTATGCCTCTCAGTTCTATCCGGAGTCTAAATCCAGAAAACTGTCCATATGGAAAAGTACGAATTCTATAGAACCAAATAAATAACTCTCAAACTAGCCTTGTTACAATATCCATGATGTACACTAGTTACCACTCTGTCGGACAACTCAGGCCAAAGAAAGCTCCTTGCCCCTTGAATTTTGCTCTGTTGGTCTGAATTGTGTTGGGAACATAATGATCGGCCACGGAGATCCAACAATTAGTTGAGAAAGGCTGCTTCTCCCCTCCGATGGGAAAAGAAGACAGTCCCTTGGGATAGCCTATGGGTAAGGTGTGAGCTAGTCTAATGAGTACTTAACCGCTGCAACGGGGAGTTGGTCTAACTGAATACTTTGCAACAGGCCCTTAGCATACATCTGATTTCGCTGGAGGCTAACGAATTTGCTCCTCAGTGAATATAGCCATTTTGAATTATAGACCACTAAAACATTTTTATTGTTTTGTTTTCTGTCCTGTGGAAGTAAATTTTGGTAAATGTATTTTTTAAGACGAGAAGAGCAAGTAACTTTCGAAAATTGCTAGGTACTATCCAGGTTGCATGCTTGTCTGAAGATTAGAAGAAACTACACTGAACGACTTTTCCGCCGATTTACACGGCTTCTCACTTTAGTTCATATACATCAGTCATTTTCCAGTGGGATTCTATTATCCGGTTCAATGCATTTTTTCGATAAACAAGAAATAGAACGAACGAATGTTGGACTGAATCCTCATATCATGAGAGAGTAGGGTTACACTAAAAATTTCCATAAGTAAAAAGAAAAGGTGTTTCAAAATTGAGTTTCATTGTTGGCAGTCTGAATTCTCTTATTAGCTCTCTGTGTCACAATTTGTGTGAAAAGATTGCAAAGAGTTTACTTCGCTCGTCTTATCTTCTGAGTTTGTTAAACAGTTTAAGAGATGTTCTATTGTGTCGGCTTCAGTCCATGCTCTGCACTCAGTACGACCGTTCAAACAGGTAAATTTTGCTTTATCTCTCGTCAAATCCATTTGCTTTTTCACTTCTGAAATTTCAACGCCCTAAGCCGAAGTTAAACCAATAGATTTGCTTTCAAGAGGCGGTTATTTCAGTAGTTGAGTTATTGGGGTCACGGCTGATAGGACGTCAATTACTAGTGAATATCCAAGTAGGCTCAAATACAACCTTGGTAAAGCGTGCATACTACTTACTGAATAATAAATTCGGAGATTTCTACAAATTCCACTTGCAGGGACCCACTCACTTGCTTGGATGGTTGACGAAGAACAACAACTTCGTGTTCAACCGATGTTCTTTGAGATCGGTCTCAGTATTTAATGCCCGAAATAGATCGCCATCCAATATAATCTGCTCACCGTCTAGTGATATTAGAAATTCGTGCATCAAGGTTTTATCGTTTTCTCAAATAATCCTTTGTTCCGTTCTGTCTGTGTTCAGTGGGTTTTCCCCAACTACACTGACTTCCACGGGACATGACTGCGCTTTTCATCTGGTATACACCTGGCCACCGAAACCTCTACACCGGTATCTATCGAGCAGATTTATTTACACGCAATACTCTCAACTTGTACCCGGATACCCCCACCGCCCAATGCTTCAGTGGTGATCTGATTTCAAAAATGGCGGAATGGGTCTTTGTTTCTCCCATCCTGTCCTTTGGCTTTTGAAGCATTTGGGCTAAAAATGACCTACTTTTCCGCAGTAGAAACATCGGACTTGATTCGGCTTTCTTGTAGTAGCCGATTCTCTCTTCTTCCCTTAAAGAATCGTCCGTGATATTTTCTCAATGTACTCACTATGCAGTCTTGAGCCTTTTCGGTCAGCCATATTTGCCGGCCTTGCGTCAAAATTGAGTAATTCAGGGACGGCGTCTGCCAGCTACAGAACATTCTTGTTGCGACCAGCAGGAACGATACGTAGTCTGCTTTGCATGAGTCTCCACAAGCTGTTCACCACTGAGTGAGTGCTTCTGTGCCCTTTGTGCTCAACTCACGGTCCAGAAGCGGACGGAAGGTGACGCATACCCCAAGGGGTCCGTACCAACCATCAGCTGAGCCACCTCGCATTGCTGCATTGCCCCTAAAATGTTGGCTGATGTGTCGAATCCTGCGACTAATGCTTCCTTGGAGGTGGCGCGCATCACCTTTTGGGGACAGCATCAGCAGCAGCATCCAGCACCACCTGAAACTTGCTCTTGAGAAGCTCTCGAATGACCAACAACTTACCCCGATCCGACCGAATCCCGTCTGCTCTGCCACGTCCAGGAATTCCTCCGGGAATACCCCCATACCCCGTCCTCGAGTGGTTGAAGCCGTGAGACCTTCATCCTGTCCACGGCACCAACCGGTATGGTCCACAAGACTTTGTCTATTGGGAACCGCTCGTTCGGACATCACTCAGTCAATCAACCCTTATTGTCATGCCTATATGCATAACATTTGTCCGGTCATCTAGAAGACAGTTGTTATCTAGCCGAAGGATGTAATCACGGGTTTTACATGCCTTCCTTCACCTTAGAGAGTTCGGTTCTTCACTGCCAGTCCACAACTTCTTACAATTCTGTTTCGAGCGGTCAACTACTTACCTATCCAGTAAGCAGTATGCACACTTCAGAACACTACCACATTGATACACAGAATGCGGCCTGCTTTCAAGAACTTACAGAAATTCGTTCATCCCTAACTTATCCATGAAAAAGCTATGGATCGCTTGGTAACATTTTGCAAAGATCTCTCAAACTAAGTTGCAAATACCGTAGCTGATAGTTGTTAGCGTGATATTAGCGTAGAAGTAGATTTGTATAAGGTGGTTTATATTAATTTTACCCCGTTAACCCTATGAAGATAAATTTAAAACAACCAGATGGGTTTAGACTCCCATAGGACATATAAACCCTCGGTTACTTCTATTTGAACCCCCTGTTGTGAGTCACACCCACGATGAACAATTATACACAAGTGCAAATAGGTAATGATAATTTACTAAGCACGCGTATTGGTTATTGGCTGTGATTGGTAAGTGCGAGTTACATGAACTCATCAATCAGTCACTTTCATTCTAATTCGCTGAATGAGACAGTGAAAATAAGTGGACTGGGACTCTGAATCGAAGGTTTGCACGTTAGCGAACAATATCCAGCCATAAAATTGTGGTTTCTTCTTAATTAGGTTCTCCAGAAAAGAAAGTTGTTGCGGTTGCTTTACGGTGAACTATTCCCTTCACAAGAATGAACCAAATAAAACTAGTTACCATAACATCCCATCGCCTCTTCCCCAAGATTTCCTTGACGTGGTTTTTGTTTCATGCCACAAATAATTCTTCCAAAAATAAAAACTCTACGCATTCTCTGATCATCTAGTTCTGCATAATCCATCTTGATCATTGCGGTACTCGAGCTATTGTTTTAAAGGTTTAGTTCGAGCTGTAACTAATATTAATATGACAGAAAACTCAATCAAACTTGGGTTTGACAAGCTCTGAAATCACGGAGCACAGTTTCTCGTCGACTTATCATTATCATAATGGCGTTTTTTTAAGTATTGCACTCAGTAATACCAGAGGGAAAGTTTGCGATGAGGAAGTAATCCATTTTAATTATTCCTAATGTACTATCTCCAGGAAAGCCGACACAATCACACTCTGAATGAATTCTGATACTTAGATTTTGATATTTTCAGATTTTTACACAACTGTCCAGAAAGAAGGATGATACGAAAAAAAATAAAAACACGCTGTAGTTTCGCTGATACATGATGATCTCCGCTATAAGCATGTGAATAAAACAGTACCTCGCCCGTCACAGTGAATGATTAAGCTATCCTATGATCAGCTTACATAGCACACGGTTGGAAGTTGAACTAAATTATCATCAAGTATCACAAACACAACAGAAATTTAGTTTAAATCCATCTGATTTGAGTAAAGTAAAATATCATATTTTTTCGACATTTTTTTCAAAAATGTTACCTTGCGGAAAAGGAAACCGGGAAAGCATTACATGGGAGGTAGAATAGATATATCAGTACATCTACGCAAAAAATAAATGAGTATTATTTTGCTATTTACGTTTGTCTTCGATACAAACAGTAAGTTTTCATTCCAATTTGCCTTATATTTCGTATATATACTGACTCTGGTTTCTAGACTGCCCTGGTTCGTTGTTTCTAGCTCGTGCGTAAATAATTTGCACCAATGCAAGAAAATGCGTACGCACGAGTTCTTAGCTGAAGACGTGAATTATTCAAGAACTTTTGTTACATTTCATTCTGCCTACGTAATCCACCTTGGTGTTCTGCAGACTTGACTGGAATGCATGTTTTGTGAAGACTTGTGGTGACACACAAAGTTTATAAAAACGTTACGATTCAATGAGCAGACTGGCGCCCGAACGGAACTGAGTCGCAACGAATAAAAAAATTCAGCCCTAAAGGAGCATTGAGCTCAATCTCGCCAACAGCAACAACAGAACCGTGCTGTCCCCGGAGACTTGTTCAGCATGACAATGTGGACAAAATGCTTCCTTCTATCTCTAGACAGCGTTTCGATGCTGTAGGTTGTGACTGGCTAGTTTGTCCAGATTAGCTGTTGCTTCTGGGGCAACCTGTCACCGTTTAGTTCAACAACTGAAACGGAAAATGATTCTGTAAATGTTTTGAATGGATGGTGGTAAGCGGTACAAAATAAATGATGATTTTGAAAACGTGCCTCAAATGTAAATTTTGTTTCATACTTTCCGGTTTAACGTTGCGAAATGAATGAGACTCTACAGAATAAACCTATACACGAGAGCAATTAGAAATATTCAGCTGCTTGGGCAAAATACGGTTATAGAGTATAATTTCAAGAACCATGATCTAAACAGAATATAACTTATGTCTTCGCAACAATTACAGCATTACTGGCTTCCTGATTATTATAAAATTTGAGATGACTCTACAACAGAGTTTAAGAAAAATCAATAAGACAGCAAAAATACGGTCTCTCATTTAGCGAGCTTATTTACATCTAATAAAGAAAATATAGACTTGAATTAACCGGAATATTATTTATACACGGCTAAGACGTCAATTGCTTGACGTTTTACCGAAACTTACTGAGGGTTTACATTAATAAATTTCACTCCACGATGAGGTATGCTATTTATCACTTTAAAAAGGTTAACATTTCTAAATGTGTAATCACATTTCATCAACAGTAAGCCAAGTTTGACGAAATAGTACGATAGATAAAATTATAAAGGAGTGGATAGTGGCTGTGATACTTAGCCATTCCTAAGGAGGCAGTTTCAGTTTGACGGATGGTAGCAACAAAAGCGTTGAATTTAACCACTGCTGACTGTTTGATGAAAATAAAGACACTACGCCATCCATTAGTTGTAATATCTCTCACTTATTGGCTTTTTTTCGGATTTGGAGGTGGTGCTTTTTTTCATATTGCAATAAATTAGTATTATTTAATGGTATACCGTTAATTATGTTAAGTTAATGACATTTATATGGAAACTAAAGTTCATCATTCTTCGCAAGGCTTCAGTAGTTCGATAGTTCGCCTCAGTTTCAGTCAACAATGAGCTAATAACCTACCTACCAAGCATAAACTTCATAGAATGGATAGAGAGGAAAACTTAAAGGGACTGCCAGATAATTTCCCTAATCCTGACTTGCAAATTAACAGCAAAAGTGTTAGCCCTATTTACCGGCGGTAACAGCTTCCATATTCACTTTCAGATCAGAAATTTATTAGTAGATAAATTTTGACATCTGCTGATTATTATAGATAAAATAACTAGTTAGGGTACCGCAAACGAAAAAGAACCACGCATCATCAGTCAATCATCATTTCAATTGGGCCCAGTATCAGAACTGTCCAGTTCGCATACACGTAAGTAGCACAGTCTCTGCCAATACAGGAAAGGTGACTAATCCAACTGTATATAGAGTTACTAGATCAATTAGACTTTCTGGTATTTGGTCAAATCTAGCAGCTGTTACTGTCAAGGCAGGAAGTTCTGGTCTACACACCCATGGATTTTTGGGACAACTTTTTCGAGTGGAATTGAAACAAGATTTACGCACACACATATGTCGAAAAACAGGCGAGCAAAACACAGATGGGACCATATTCGACAGCTACTTTTGTGCTATCAGTAGTTCCCTAGACTGTTTTAGTAGGGAAATGTCCGATCTAATCAAAATCGTTTTGACAACACACTGTTTGAATCAAAGTTGCCGCTTTCACGGTAGTAACTGTGTTCATTGAATGCTTGGTTCCACACGTTAGAACTGAAAAAAGTACTTCTATTGATAATTTATTTCAGCTGCTATTTACTGTCAAAGATTCGCATACATCTATTGGGACAGAATAGTGGCATGCCTAAACTAATGTGAATGGAATATTATTATAAGCTTCTTCTAAAACGTCCACACAACTACAAAAAATTGTTGCACTTTTGAAAAACCAAGGCATTTATATGACCTTCCTCCAATCGATCATCGTCAGCTAATGCTGTGAAAATCATCAACGATGGGCTTTCAATGCGTCGTAAGATCATGCAGTTAAAGGAAACGTCGTATCCGCATTTAATAATGAGCAAATCAAACCGGTTCGGGTCCCTAAATGTTTCTTTTCATGTGTGAAATCTGCTGCCAACAAACAAGGAAATCCATCACAAATGTGAGTAAACTGTTTTATAAGATATGAAATTGTCACCGGAAATGATTATCTCAGATTCAAAAAAAACAAAAATTTAGTCCGTTTTTGGACGGAATTCTATTGAAAGTCAATCATACTCGGCATAACTTTGAACTAACGGTGAATTGTTACGAAATTCCATTTTTCTAGATATATTTAAGTCCAGAGCCCCGGAATTTTCTTTGGGATGTTTTGTTTAAAAAGTGCTGTGTTCTGCTGCATGTATTTTGATATGAACTTCAGTGTTTAGTTGGTAAGATCACAATTTTCTTTGTTGTCTGATGATTTTGTAAAGTCATATGACCCATATTTTTAGTGTATTTTAGTATTCAGTTGAACTGTGGCGAGCTGCGTTTTCGATGGAGTGTCTCTCAATATACTGATCGGTGGCATGATTCTGAAGCGTCCACCAGTTGAGCACGAATAATATTATTCACAGATTTACTTTCTAATTTTGACAATTCATCGATATTCATTTTTTATTTTTTTATATGATGTTTAACAATCACGGTATTTCATTTGACCTAATAACTTTAGACTTCATATCATACCTGATTTATCAAACTGTTTGTAAGAGCACGTATAGGATTCATTGAAAACAATTGTTCGCTCTCCAGCGTCTTGTTCTTAATGTTGGCTAACAGCTTTTATTTTTGAATTTTCAAACTGTATTTATAAAATTCACGAAGCCAAGTGATTCTACTCATACATGGCTACTTAATTTTTTATTTTCTTGACAAATACTAAGTTGTATGGAATGTCCTGATGTAAATACTACTTGGCTGCATAGTATTGATGGCATCGACTATTGTTGTTCAGACCGAAAAAAAAAACAATTAATAATCAGTATCACTGACAGTACGGCAGACCGTGACCGACATCCGTCCCTAGAGGTGTTTTCTGTTTATATTTCGCACATATTAGCATAAAACCCGCGTTCGGCTGTAAAATCTGTAATTGTTTTCATTTTTAAATATCAATGAGGTAGAGTTCGTACAAATCAGATATTCAAATTTGATGTTTTCCAGTTACTTTTTAAATTGTATTGTTCGTCGATTATTGTATAAAACTGATGAACATTGCACTGTGTGGAGTTTCTTGCAATGATAGAATATGTCACTACTAAGCTGGCCGGCCTTGTGTTAACGTCTCGCAAGTTGACTGCTGAATGGCAGGGTTGTGAAAGTCGAAAACTATTCATGAGGACTCCTAACTACTTTAGCGGTTTTCCGAGTTTTGTCATTGGTTTATCGAGTTACGAGCCATTTTGTAAAATACAGTTGTATTTAGCCGAATAGCTTTCTAATTTTCATATCTGTAGTTGAAAATTTTCCGTAACAAACATAAAGCAAACTCTGATAGAATGGGGGGGGGACAAATAGTCTTAGCAATGCAAATAGCAGTAACTGTTCCCTTTCATTATTTTTGTCGATTGTACGAAAATAGTTCAATGCTCCATTGGATTGCAACCAGTTAGAGACTGGCGGAATGGAAATCTCTGGTGACAGAGTGAATTGCTCCGGGGACCACAAGGTCCACAGTTAGCTAAGGTGACCATTTGACCACTGTCTGCCTAATTTGGGCTTTGATAAAGGATCTCAAAAAGAAGAAAGTTTTACATCCATATTCATTATTTTTGCACATGTTGGAAAGTGAAGTCTTTTGTTAACTGTCAAAGACCTGACTTTCTTCTGTGAACCAGCACGGCTGCTTTACCAAATCACACTAAAGGGGTGGCTGACTTTCGTTCTTTATGCTACTTCACCGACAGTCAAGTAAATGAGTGCATATCATTTTTTTTCATTTCAAGTGGCAAACCACTAAACTGAAAATTTCGATTTTCCACTAATTGTAGGAAACGACCTGTGGCCAACGAATTGGTGAGTCCCTGATTTGTTGTTATTCGCGCTACTCACAGACTATGAAGTAGCACTTTTCGTCATGCCAAATACCATGGTTCAGCCTAACATACGGCGAATTTTGTAAACGAAAGTATTCATATACTCACCGTCCGACGAGCAGAAAAAAATGAAAATAACGTAAAAGTTCACGAGCAGTTCACTTGCGAAACTATGTATGACTGTGTAACAGACTTTGGCACAAATTAATTCGGGAAGGATTGAGTTTAAAATTTGACCGTCAGGTCAAGTGATTGCATTGTGTACCCGAGGGTGACTACGTGGCAGCTACGTAACCAATAAATACCAACATAATAAGAGAGAAGTACGTGGAAAGTGAAAAACATATTTAGCCTAATTGGTTTGCCAGTTCTTTTGTAACACTGGAAGGGTTGATGAGGAATCTGATGAAATAGGGAACCGTAGGTGAATTGAAAACTAAGTAACGGGCAAAATAGTGTTTGTAGCTGAACTTGGCTGGGGTTGTGGAAGCACATTCGATAAGATCAGAATGAAGAGAATGTTATTGGTCACCTAGTAACTTCGAAGCAAAATTTAGGCAATCTGGTTATTGTTGGAAACTGTTACGTTAAGAGAACTGATCATAGGATATCCCTCTACAACGGGAAAAGTGTTTTATAGATTTAACATTAAGTTGAACTTTTTTAACGGGCAAACCCGGAAATCTACGGAAGAAGCATAGAGCCAAAGTGGTAAGAGGTACGAATGTAAAACGTTTGAATTAATAGAGTGGATTAGAAAATAACCCCAGAAGCAACACGTAAAATGTTAGACGTCTAATTTTCTGGAAAGGAGCTGTGGCGTGATGGAACCAGGAAGCATCATGGCTGGTAGTGATTGCGAGACACTTGGTAAATGATGTTCTGGTAAAGTGTACACCTTTTGTGAATAATTCCGAATTGGATAAAAGCAGATCGGAATATCTGGGATCTTTGTAAAGAAATGATAAGATATCGGATCATCTGGAAGGATTCTTATTCATATAATTACCGAAGGACCCTTTGGTGAATTCACTGACTATTCTTCAAGAGTGTTTATTGGGAGATAACAGATTGCGGTGTACCAAGGATAACGTCATCGGCGTATTTCACAAGCGAATTGTCATCGCTTGCTGGTATAGGAGATATAAGTAGAAAAAAAGAAGGTTGACAGAATGACCCCTTGTAAACAACCTGTTTCATAAAGGAGCCCTGAAGAGGTTTGTACAGTAAATCGAACGAACTGTTGGGGATTGTAAAAGCAGTTAGACAGTAAATGTTTATGGGATATAATGAATTTGCTTTCCACAATAACCTGGAATATTTTTGACTTGTCAACACCTTTAGAATTATCACTTTAGTCGAGAAAGTGCACTGACCGCCTGACTTTTACCGTCTAATGAAGATGAAATAAGGTTTGATTGATGCTAGGGCATCCACTGTCGAGCGTGAGCTTCGGTAAGCAAACTTGTTAGTATCCACATCACTGATAAGAAGGATATTTACTGCAGAACGAGCTTTCAAATGCTTTGACGGAAAGTGATTTATAGGCGGCGGGTCGTAATTCTGATCATCTTTTTCGGCACCGGAATAATAAATGCCACTCTTCAGCAGTCAGGAATGTTCTTTTGAGTTAAGTATCTGTTGAACAGTTCCCACGTTATTGGAGACAGTGTTGTCGGCGGTACACCTTCTACACCGACTGCCTTGTTAGTCCAGAACAGCGTTAGTTCTTTGTACACTTCTGAAAGAGGAATAAAATCTACGACAGAGTTTTGTTGGCAGTTCCAAATTGTGTTCAGTGAGGAAGCTGGTTGAGCAAGTGCAGTTAAGCATCGTTTAATTTTCTCAACATTTATCCGAGATGGGCGTTTACCAGATCTTGAACCACAGCAGGAGGGTTTTCCATGTATCACGGCCGTTCTTGTTGAAAGTCATTGATCGTATGTACCGAGAGTTAGACCTGTGAAGCTCCACTCAGATAGACTTGGATGGCATACTGACCGTGGTATGGTCCCTAGCCTTGGAAGCTCATTCCCCCTTTCAGCGTTATTGCTTCACATACGGAGATAAGAATCTGTGGTATGGTAAAACGGAAAGGACGGACTGATGAGTCAGTGGAAATGGCAGTGGTAAAATTTCCATGAATCTCTGAACAAGTTCAAATAAATTTCTTCTCAAAAGGATGTGAATACTCGATTTTTAAGGAAGCATTCTCATGCATATGTAATGGAATAAAATTGTTAGTACAAATAAAAGACTGCTGAAGAAGCATGTTCTCCCAGTTTGTCAGTGACAGTATTTGGGTATTTAGGGAATTATGCAAGATAACACAATACAAATGGCACGAAAGAGTCCATCAGGACGAAGATGTGTCTGTAGTGGGACACAGTAGATTCAGCAATACATTTATGAATTTTTGTATAATTCCGAGGCAACTGGTCCTCCTGAATTTTTGAAGAAACCATCACATTTTTGTCGTGGTGTCGGGATATTATATATTTTATGAGAAGGCTATGACGAATCTCAATACATTAGTAATGACGGGGGTCGGTTCTGACTTATAAATATCTAGCAAGAAAACAAGGAAATATGAAACCGAAGCACATAGGCAGTGTACGAAATCACATGCACATTTATTAAGTCTAGTTTGAGGGACCTTAGGTAGAAAAGCACTACACTTGTAACATCTAAATTACTGAACCCCCACCAAAAGGAAAATTACAGCGACTAGATTAAACCAAGAATACCGTGGATGATTTTCACCCCGATGTATTTAGCGAATGATCTTCTTACTATACGAATATCTTCAATGGATAAAAGTTGGCTAGGGAAGAGATCTGAATACTTACTTTTTATGAAAGAAGATAAACTATGGGCGGACAAACAGAAGGGAATTCTGACGTTGAGATTAGAAGGCCAGTTGATTCGTTCGGGGATACCTGTTTGCTGAACAGGACTATCAGGATGAGTAAATCTTATGAAGAAACAGATGGCGGGATGAAATCCACGCTGTGTGTGTATCGCTTCGAGGAATTAAGGAGGTATGACTGCTACTAGAAAGTTCACGAAGAACCAAACTGAATTGTTGTAAGGGAAAAAGTAAAATTCACCAGAGAGAAGGGCTGTAACTAGAATTAAGTAGCATATAAATGAGAGGACAAATATTCCCTGGGTCAGGACCAGTTTCGCGGTCATTGCTGCACACCAAGTGGGCTCGCCCGTGAAATGGATTGATCAATAAGAATAGAAAGTTAGTCAAATCTAAAATACTATGGTGGATATGAACTTACTGCTGTCTCCAAACTTAGAACCCCCAATGACTGATATCCTAAAGGTGTATACTGGAGTTCATTCTCTTGGACAAACGATTCCAAAGGGAAGGGAGACCGTGAAAGACTGAAATCGCGTCAAATACAAATGAATAGGCTTACACTTACAAAACAACATGGCAAAGAGCTTCTGAATGTCCACCTTATTGTCGAAAAATACCTGGAGACCATGATATTTAGAGTGAGGGTGGCATGACAAATTTGATCGGGGTGCATAAGTGGGCGAACCTTCGGCGTGGTAGATCAATCGTCGACCTAGGTAGGAAATGGGAATCAGGAAAACATTATTCTATGGAACACCTGGTTCATTCACCGAGGGTTTGGACAACTTACTTTCCATCTCTGTACACCCGGCGACATAGGTTCACGCTGGTAACTGGGTGGAACAGCCCTGTGTTTAAAGCTTAAGATGAGTGAGTGATCGGTGAATAGGGTTGAGGAAACTCAGTTAGCAAATGTTGCGCCTGCATCTGAAGAATAAACAAGAATACACAAAAGTGAAAATGTAACTAAGGTGCATCTATTGGGCCTGTGCGTAGTCTAACGGGAGCTAAAGTAGACCAGTGGAGTAGAACGTAGTTGAAGGAGGTAAACTTACTTAAGCAGCTTAAGAACAAAACTCTGTAGGTTTTGAACGAATATCTCTGAAAAAACACTGCCAGAAGAAGAATATTGAACAGACGCATGAGTGGATGGCCTTCTACAGTGTGGCAAGAACTAAATGTTCTGTCGTTAACAGAATAGTCATGGCCCCTTATATGTACGGATAAGGGGTCAGCCCAACTAAAGCTTGGACATTATTTTGAAGACACAAGTCCTAGGACCTCCTGCATCGCCAAACATTCAGCCAAAATGCATCGACTCATAAAATAGAAGTAGTCGTCCAACTGTTGAATGGATATTCTTCAATTCTATGGACTTCAGATCTATTCTTTGATGTTTTTGGTATATTTCTGCACCGAAAGGTTATACATCGACTAATCCCAATATCTTGGTCCCCGAACAAGTTCGAGTTTTTGCACTGAGAATGACTAAATCACTCAGCTAACCAGGTTGTTTTTTGTCATTGGATGTCGCATAAATCATCTCGTTCAATCAAGCTCGAAAAACGCGTATTTATCGGTAAATATCCAGTCGGTGACAGTCATTGCACGGTCTGCGAAACAGTATTTACCGGTGTCGTTTGTGAAAATTAGTAGTTCTTATCAAAAATGCAATTCGAAGGTGGATATTTTTTTTAGAGATATTCTGTGGTGTTTATTGGTCACTTGAGGAATAGATACCGAAACCGATCAATGGTCATTAGCACTGGAGACAAGATGGAACTCAGATCGAAATATCAGAATTTGTGCCATTTAGCCGTAATCATGATATTTGGATCCGAATAACTGTGGTTTTTTTGGTCGGAATGAAGCCACGAATATTAGCGAGCATGGATGACCCTATCTGTGTGCACAAGGGAAGTTCATATAAGTGGATGCTTATTTGGTCTGCAGTGATCTTTGTGTACAAACTGAAGTTTGCGAGTGTAGAGGGTAGCCAGTTAACAGTATGAAAAGACCGTTCCACGTTATTGTTGATTTATTTATGAATCACCCTAGATTTGCACCCCTCTTGCTTAACTTTTCGCCTTAAACGACTAAATGTAGACTGTGATCAGGAAATATTTGCCTCGTAGTTCGAAAGAAGATAACTGTATTGCATGCACCCTTAAATCAGTAGGTAGTCGCCCAGGTAACCGGCGCAGGTGACAAGTACTTGCTAGTTTTTCCCATTATCATTAATATGTGAACTCGCAGAATATGTACAGATTTGAATATTCCTCTGAAAGCACTGCTGCTGTGGTTCGGTAGGGCTCTTTTTGAAGAATGGGTGAATAAATAAACCATTCCTCGGGACTCTGTTAGTCTAAAAGCTTGGCCACATGAAGCACGTAGGATATTCCTTTTTATCTTGAGGCTTCTAATAGTCTAGGAACTTTTTGAGTTGATCTCTGTTTCAAGTAAAGCTAGAAATCGTTCTGAAAATTACCTTTTGTTGGTAGGAAACTGTTGCAGTTGAACAAGTGTCGAATCTGTACGCACCTCGTTTTGCTGCGCTGCTGACTCTCCTAAGTAGTTTACATTAAACATAAATACACTTTTGTCCACCTTTCTCTCAGTACTGTAAACTGTTCGGGTTTGTATTTGTGTTTTGCGTTGAACTATTTGTATCAGCTTATTGATCCGTAGGGAAGTATATGCTTGGATGTGCTCCAATGCAGCTGAATCGAAATGTGTCTTCCTACATAGTGAGTTGCTCAAGGATAGCACCCATCTAATATAGAAAACTGTTGTTTGAATGAAGGTCAGTCCTGACTAGCGTGCGATAAGTAATCAAGCGTCCCGATCCATATAACCATAACCATCGATTTATTCGAGGACATTCTACACGTGAGTCTCATGTTACTCAAGTGTAATTCATTCCGGTGTACAAAGCGTGAATTAATTATGTCTCTGGGTAGTTTTCCCGATCAGATGAGATCAAGTCAGGGTTGCAATCCGCAAAGCATTATCAGATCGGCCTGCTAGAATGTCTTTACTTCGGTTTGACTCTTTTAATTTGAATTTTGAAGACACCACTCTTTTTTCCCGTATAAGAAGGTGCACTACCAGAATCTTGAAATGTACTGGAGACAATCTGTTCGGTTTCTTTTGATTTCATACCACTGGGGTACCAGATACTCATTCGCAATAGTAGCAACAGCTGTAGGTGAGGATGGGTTCCAGTCGTTTGGGTTCACGTGACAGCTTTTTCTATCCTGGTGATTGGAAATAATAAATCAGTCGACTCTGCTACCTTCCTGATCGCAGTGCGAATTCTAGTCTTGCTAACCCCTAGATAAAGTAGTCTTGGAGATTATGCTTGGATAGAAAAAGCGAAATATCGATCAAATATTCATCATTCATACCATACCTATATGTCGCAGTTGCGTCGATCGATCGATGCAACCTTTCCATCTAAACGGGCTCTAATGTGCACTTGCACATATCATCCAAGAATTCAGCTGATCCGTGATCGGTCCTAATGGGATAGAGAGATTTCGTGGACAGTTGATGACTGACGGCCGCCAATCCAATACCGTGTTTGTGTTTGGACAGCCTTGCGATTATGTACTTTAAGCTACAAAACATTCAGTTAAAGTTACACCCGGAATTGAAATTGTTATAGGTGTTTGTTATAGGACACATCGTTTTCAAACTGAAGCTCTTTTCAGTACCCATTACCACAACCGGTACAACTCTTTGATAGCCGGACTTAATCTGAAGTTCCGAAATTTATGCTTATAGGGCTTGGCTTGTGTAGAAAAAACCAGCTTTGATGCCAGTTAACCGAGTTGAACCTCTCTAAAAGTGTTTCTACATTTGGATTTTGTCACCGCCTGTGGAGATCTCATGAACTGTTCACGGTTGTTGGAGACAAGGCAACCGCTCAAGTTGCTGTTGAAATAGACTTCTTTTTCGTTCTTCCAGGTTATACAGCACTGCGTCGGTTACTTTGAAAGCGTGTACTCTTAGTATTTTGTCTCACACGGGTTTGACTTTTTTCATTTCATTCGTATGTATTCCCCGGATTCGTGTCAATCAGTCGAAGCAATCTATTCCTCTTGATAAGGCCTTTTATGAAATCAAGATTACTTGGACCATTAGCCATGAAGGTTCATTCGAAGATATCTAGTTCCCGTAATGTTCCGTACGGAACACGCGGACAGGTTGGCACGAACAAGTTAAGGAATCACTGGAAATAATAGCAAGTCTTAGGATCATTGTACGGTTTTAGTGCTTTCTGGAATATAAAATCAACTCATACAGCAAGTTTAGTTCGCATCAAGATTTCACGTATAAAACATTGGAAAATCTTACAAGTGGGTAAAATGAATAACAATCAGCTAGCTTCCTTTAATTATTACTTGACAAAGTACAATATTTCTGGATGGGGGCGACAATCAATCAACGGCGTCAAAATGATGGAGTGGCCAGGATTTCCACCATCTAACTCCACCGGCTAGCTTCCTTAAATGAAGTTATTAACTATCAAAGAAGATAGGGATGACAAACAATGAACTTAATGTAGCTGGTTAAGTTTCCCCATCAGCTCCACGAAGAACAATGCTGGAGGTAAACTGATTCATTTATTTCATTTATTATGCCTCGAAGGTCATCGTTACAGTGCATTTGATAAGAGTAAGTTAGGCGTGATCTACAGCTTACAACGTAAATATCAATCGGATCTTGTTTCAGCTAGCAATGGGATTCATGTTCATCGTACACGCGTTAACTACTCACGAGTAGCGCAGCGTCGAAATCAAATTGAACTCAAAAGAGAGCAATCGTCGTTTCCGTATCCAGCCAGTGGAGGTTAACTTCTGCCATTCTTCATCCAAACGAATGTGAAAAAGACTTCTCGGAAGCATAGGACTTATTTCACCGTTATGAACGCTAATCAGGTATACGTTTCCGGTACTCCTCTGCCTCTTTACCTCACACTTGTACACTTTGTAAATTTATTTCAAATCGATATGATTTGTCCATCTCGGATGCGGGTAGATACTCTTAACATTTTATAACTCCAGATCGCAACGTCATCGTTCTCCAGGTTATCTGACCAACGTAAAACTATCAACGAACCACGGTTGTCAGCCCCCTGTTGATTCATCTGAGAGGAGCATTATTGGTGCACAAATCAGATTTTCGTGAACAACAACCGTTAAAGTCAGTTCATGTTGCTGTAAGCACTAAATGTACGACATCCCACGAAATACGCTTTTGCATCTTTATGCGTTTTTCGTCAGCAAGAGGTTTGTCCCGTGGATCCATCTGTGAAGTAATGTACTTTTTATGGGAAATTGTATCTGAAGTTAGCCTGAAATTTCTTTCTAATTTTTTACTTCGTTTCATAGTATCTTTTCTGTATTATACTGAAAGTAATCACTTTAAGCTTCAGGCAGTTGGCGAAAAAGCAGATGGTTTTTATGTGTTCATTTCAGTTTGCCCTTGGTCTTACATCCTTCGGAAAATAAGCAAACCAGGCCACTGTTTTGTGCCTTAGAAATCAAACAACCAAAGATCAGCCAGTAGCTCGCATTTTCCAGTCAGCTCAAGGTTCGTAGTACACAGTCTACGAATTATTCCCCTTTTTTATCTATACAGGATCATACAGATCAATGCACTAGTCAAAGAGTTTTAAGCTCACCGATGGTGAGACTCAGCCTGTGGTAGTGAAATTCCATGGGGCAGGAAATACGAGTGACCACTATCAAGCGAATCATGTAACGATGTTTTTACAATTTTGTCAATGGTGACTTCACTCCACTTGTTTAGACGGCCTAAACTTGAAAAGAATAGCTGATTTCGCTTGCTGTCTTCCAAGCCAAAAGATCAAGCACTCCAACCATCGTATAATCTGATCTAAAAAATGAACTGGGCAGGACTGAGTATAGTAAGGGTTGGGGAAGATTTCTGGACAGCGATCAGTACTAGGATGGATTTGCGTCTGCTCTGTTTAGCTATCTCGCGTCCAACTAAGTGTATAGGATGATGAAAAACGTGCTCTTTATACGTGCTAAGCAGAATAAGACACGTTTCGAGCAAACCCGGTGGAGTTCAACGGATAATGCTGCGTCGGTTTCATTCCCGCGCTTTTATCGGTAGAGTTTCATGAAAAGCATAACACCGAAAAATGACGTTCTTCACTAATGTTCACGAGTTACTGCCAATGGTAGTTTCATCTTCAACCTATTTTCATTACTTTTGCGTCAGTAACCTGCAGCACACCATTTGACAGAATGTCTAGTTCCGTTTGAACTTTGAGAAATTAAATGCTGTGTGGGATCTGTGCAAATCTTTACGCATTATAAATGAGATTAGATGGGTTTTCACTCCTGGAAATTGGCCTACTCGTAAAAGACACCAAAATGAATTATAAATAATAATCGTTAACTATTCTCCGTTTTTAATGACAACAATAGGGTCTACTCTTGTAGCCGATCAATTTGTCGAGCATTAATTTAATCCCGTTGAGTAGAGTGTAGATAAACAGTTGACCTAACTTTCCAAGCAGTTGCCAAGAGAAAGAAGAAAGCTGTTTCAACGAGACGAATTTTGCAGGAACATTTTATTGACCGTATCCTCATCACTGTTACCAAAGCCTCGATAAATTAGCTAAGATAGCTAAGAATACTTTTGTCCTGAAATGAAGCAACTAAGATGTATTTTCCACTTTGCAGAACCAGAGTATCGTTTACACAAACCTAAAAAATGTGACTTCCCTTACTAATTCATGATATTCTAAGCAAAACGTACAAGACGACATCGGAACAAACTTAAATTGCTCATTCGGATTTGGAAACGGGATGGCGCAGTAGTAACACACGTCTTCGAGTTGAAAAAGCCCGGGTTCATACCCTGGGGCGGTGGCAGATTTGCACCACTAATTAGCTCTAACAAGAGCGAAACTCGAGTCCGGTGCTTTCAAGTGCACGGTTGATCGGGTGACCCAAGGTTTGTTTGAGAAAGGTAGATTTCGAAGGACAGTCAGCCAAGCTGGGTGCCATCAGTCGCACACACTACTCACAAGTAATTAGGATGTACATACTTTTCATGTTTTCTTTGTGGGGGAATGTGCTAACCCATCGTTGGCGGACAGCTAATTCACGTTGACAGTCGGAGCTGGTGCGGTACCAAGCCCATGGCTTGACACAACTAGACCTCGAGTGACAAGACAGCCGGTCGTTGGAGTGGCTCGAAAAATGAGAGATGATTCTTGTCAGTGTTATTTAAGCCTAACGGAGTGGTCACCAGCACCAGAAGGGCCAATGCATTGTGCGCAACGAGTGGGCGAATGTGAGATCAACCTATATATTCTTTATTTTGTGCTAATAAATTGGGGTGATTCTGGAGCAGACTCGACTTCTTACTAGAGTTAGTGGGACGGTTTAAAACACCCTTAGTTTACAGAAGAAACCTTCGTGGTTTTCAAGTCTTTAAATCTTTTTGAGTTTGGTTTGAAAGCTTTCCACGATCTATCGATTTCGTTTTCAGTAAGCATCCAAAACCAGTTTTAGTCTCATCCAATCAAGACTCCATCAGGTCCCCATATCATAGTAGGTGATTTCGTTCATTCACATTACAAGCCGCCCTGGTTAAGAGATCTAGGTTCCACGCGGTCGATATACGTATTCGAAGACAAAAAGATACCATCCAATCTCATCGTTGTCGACCAAATAAACGACACTTAATGATGCTGAACAAATCCCCCGAAAATGGACTTTATTACCGTAACCACAGAGCTCACTGACTTAGATGGTCTTAATTTAACTGACTGATTTTATTACCATCACCTGGTTAGGCACTGGATTTTGCCACGGAATTTAGTCATTTAATTATATGCCAGACTACGTGCACATGCACGGGGGTTAGTAGTCCCATTGTGTGTTATTTGCCTGTTTGTGTCCACAGGACAGTGTGTGTGTGTGTGTGTGTGTGTGTGTGTGTGTGTGTACATGCGTTTGCTTGTGTGAATTGGGGGAAAAACAATCTGTGAGACAAGATTCCCTTTGAGGCTAACCCAGACAAAGATGTGCTGTTGAAATGTGTTCGTGTGGAGGCATGTCATTTAATGAGCCTAACCGCATCCACCTGTTCAACACGTTCTGTTTTTTCGCTTTGCATGTGTGCACGTTTCCATCAAATCCATGGCGTGTTTTCACCACGGCCGGCAGCCTCGTTGTTCGTTTATTACGAGGGCGGGAAATTCGGGTATTTTACCAAACAATACGATACGAAAGTGTGATGCTGGTAATCTCACCGGTCAATTTTCTCCATCTGATGTTTCTTTGCAATAGACAAGGTAGTTGCCTAGCAATTTGTCTACTTGCTAGATAACTAGCACAAAATTAACTATGAAGCGCACAGACATTATCAGTCCGTCTGGACAAGAGAGGTGTGAATCAGAAACTTCCAAAATTAGATGCTGCTTTTGTTCCCCCAGTATCATTGCTTCCACTCTGCTGCTTTATTGATTGTTGACAACTATCTTTATGATAGCATTACTGAAACTGGTCTCATTGATGAGCGGTACAACACGGATTCTCTTTTGGGGGGTTTTCTTCAGCGCACAAAGCCGATCATTCAAATTATTTCTGCGAGGCTAACTGAACAAAATGTCTTTTAGAATCTGATTTCGCGTGATAAAATGTAAGTGTTCTTTTTACTTCTGCTTTCATTTATCATGTAACAAAGTGCAGCAGTTCAGGAAAGAGTTCACGGTCAATAAAAAGCTGCCATATCGGAAAGTGGCCGGCGTTGCCGGGAATCGAATGCAGGTCGATATTCTCCGAAGTCCCCGATGATAACCTGCCGGTCGAAAGTGAAGGAACTCCCACAAGCACCCGAGGCTACTTTACCATGATCTTATGTGTGCCGATAAGAGAATAATTGAGATTTTTATTATAAGGATTTGGGCGAACTGAGGGAACATTTTGGCGAAATAAACTACTTACATCCGTTGCGCGTGTGACTCATATTTCGTATACATTGTGGTCATGCATCCTAAGTTCACACATGCTACTCTCTGGGCACTTCAGAAATATAATTTATCGGAACACCTATTTCTTTAATTTCTTGGTTGGATAAATCTCCAGTAATAAAGTTATATTACCAGCAGAAGCAGCATTAGCAATTCGTTGATTAATAACGAATCTAACATTACTGTCCCGAGCTTGAAATCCTCTCAGCCAAAAGCCAAATTACCTCGCCATAAAACTCGTAGACTACGCTATATTCCCCCCTCCCACTGTAGTTTCACATTTTAATCGGTACCTAAGTCAAGTGATCACTGAACCAATATGCGCTACTTATTTTATTGGAAGTGATAGTATTTTTCACTTTGGCCGAACTGATATTGTTGTGGGTGTCTCCCTATTTCATCGTATTAACATTACCACTTCGAAATCATTTCGAAAAGTTCCGACATGAGGTGAGAGCTTTTAAATGCCTTCAGACCAATATGAAGAAGCTTCTCCTAGAGAAATATCCTAGTCACAAACTAACTTTTCATTACAAGGAAGAGATCATTTCAAACCATGTCTATATGTACGTGTGCTTTCAAATAAAATCAAATGGAATGAGTTTACAGGTAATTATCTTGTATTACTTTTTATCCGGCGCAACAACTAGAACGGTTTTTTTATCCCAGTTAAGGAGTCCTGCTATCTTTCAGAAGCTTCATTAATGTTACAAATACCCAATGTATTTATAGAGTCTAATTTCAAAGGAGAGGTAAATAACTGTAATCACATTTTAATGGTACAGTGCTTGCATGGATGAAGAGTGCATCTGTCGGATCAAGCAAAGATTCCTCCAGTTATTTCGTCAGTAAAGATGGCTCACCTTCAGAACGAGGACAAGTGGAGCCACGTTTGGATTTTTCAACCGATTAGTTTGAAACTGCATCCGGATTAGAGGACAAGATTCCCCCGGAAGAACACGACCGGTTTCGTGGCTGTTGCCGCTCATCAGGTATGCGTACCCGGTACTCTTTCGCACGTCATTACTATACTTGACAGATTTACAGTAGGTCTATGGCTGTCCTGTCATCCAGATACAAAATGATACCACTGATTTTGGAGAGGTAAATAACACCAAGATTCCTACTAAAGCATTTCTTGACCAGTGATGGGTTCCTTTAAAGGCTTTCGTTTTCTCAGCAACACAGTGTTTCATATTATATCCCAAAGCAAACTAGCTACAGAGAAGAGAGTTGGGAATGGTGGATGATGACTTAACATATCCAAATAATCAATAAATAGAAACATTTGGCAGAACTAATCTGATTAGATGAGAAAAAACCTTCCTACTTGTTAAAAATTTGACAATAACTGATTCGTCTAGTTGGAAAAATAAGCATCACCTGTTGAGTAAATTACTCTGTTACTCTTTCTAAGGTGTCCAAAGCAGACACATCAAATGGATAGTTCAAGCCGGGTTGATAGTTTACAAATGTTAAGAAAAAAATCCAAATTCGAAAGTTCTAACAGATTAGGCAGTGTTATCTGGTGAAATGACGAACTTTGAATGCACTTGGCGGAAAGAAAACAACAAAAATGCTAGCCTCTTGGGGAAAATTTGAAATAAACTGAGAATAGTACTGGAGAGCACAAAAAACAACGAATTTCGTACATGCTGGTGTGCAAATTTACATCAACTGGAGATTAAGGCGTCAAATGAGAGAAACACTATCCTGGGTGCTTAACAACGAAATATTCATATGTAACTTAGAAGGAATTTTCCGGCCCAAGATTTACTGACCAAGATCAGAAATTTGAAAAGCACATGGAATGGGAGCAGAGTTCAAAACCTGAATCAGAATAATATTTGAACCTAAAGTGTATACAGAATGGCCAGTGATACGTCGGATCGTGACAATATTAGGCTAAATATGAGCGTTCGCGGGAAACGATTCTACATGAGACCTTGTAGTGGTGGATTCGACACTATCCGTGTGAATAGATATAATTTGATTACCGTCCGGAGTAAACAAATTTTGAATAATATTAAGAGAATGATTGCAAACCACAGCTAAATTAAGGGAAGAAAGGTTATCTGCATTTGAATTTGGGGTGGATTTGAATCCACGGTCATGTGACGAATTTAACGTTGACCACAAACACCCCGTATATGACCAGTCTTACCTAGGGGAAAAACACGGAAATCGTCTGTGTGGATATGAACACCGGGAATGTAGCCGTCCACAAAAAGTACATTTCCTGACTGTTCCTGCTTGAGAGCATGAGAACTGTTCAAGCTTTTGCCAGAAACAACTCTGGTGCGGTAACCATTCGGTGATTTGAATTGTTGTCGGGTTAAAATGAAAACAACTGGATCGCTCGCAGGTGCATTGATGAATATAACATCCTGATGCAGTTGGCAAATATTTATGATACTCTGAAACGTATGGCCGCTCTGGATTAGCGGTCGGTTTTTGCAATTCCCGTATATATTTTTTCCAACAATGAGACGATCTCGTAGTTGATTATTCAGTTGTGCACCCCAATCATACTTTGACGCCTCAGTCTGCATTTCAAGAGTGAATGCTCAAACGGACTGGTTTTCTATGCGGACGAAGGAATTCAACTTGATTCGGTTAGCTTCAATAAAATTCATGAGTTTGAAGCAATGCAGTAGTATTCCCTACAGTTTTTCACAAGAGGGGTTCACTGGAAAACACGAATACACAAGATTTCTCAATGATGCATATGAATCTTTGTCAATAAAACGTAGGAAAAACGTTATTTTTCCAGCACTCAGCCTTGTTTTGGTCAGACACTAAATTTCCAAAAGTTCGAAATAGCCCTCGCGTTCTCTGGATTTACGATTCACATCCAATGGCTCCACGGGAGTTGCTGAAATTCCTTAGACATAACGGTTTTCCAAAATAGCTCATCTTTCTTGCAAAACTATTCAACCCAGCATAACCTTTTTGAGTTAGCTGACTTAGTGGTCAGTACATACGCAGGCGGTAGTGACGAAAGCAGGACGATAAATTCAAAAAATACATCATTTCGTTTTCATCATTTTTTACTCATTGACATAGGAGAGTGAGAACCACGAATGAGGAAGTAGGAAGTACGTATTCACATGCAAAGTTAAATGATATTAGTCGAAGTATATTTTATCACTCGGTTAATAACTCATTAACTTCCATTTCATCTTGATTAGTTTTTCCAGCCTTTTGGTTATCGAGTCCACCAACTTGGTGATGAAATCACTGGTCATCTTAATGGCCTATACGTGTCACATGTTATTGTCCAAAGTCCAGCGGGAAAAAAGTGCATTACCTCTTCTTTTTGACATTAAAAATAAATTCTCGATCACCTTTAGGTCGGGCCTGCAGGGAGGTAATGGCAAAAATTGTACCTATGAACAGCCCATGGTTTCCGATGTCTAGAATTAATAACGAGGAAACGATTTTGTGTTTGGAGAACGTTTAGCCAACTTGGGGAATCATTTCAGACGAGCCTTTTGTTTGACACTCCGTAAAGGTGTCATTCATGAGAGCCGTGAATTTCTTACTGTTTAACGTGCGTTTGATAGCAGTCCAGTGACATGAATGGCCTTGCATTATCAGAGCCAAAATTTTCAGATGAGATGAGTGAAGCAAACTTTTTGTTTGTGGAAAGATTCCCCGGGGAAAATAACTTTCCCAGATAAGCTTTTTATGTGTCCTCCGGGGTTCATCGTATCTCACGAACTCATCAGCAAAATCAGCTGAATTTCAAAGCGACTTCCGACCGTATTGGAATTCATCATTAAATTCAACACGTGTTTTCATTTGTTTGATGCTTAGGGACGGCTTTATATCAGTCGAAAGCTGACTGAGCTTGTTTTTCTCATCCGTCTTCGCGACAGGGAATAGGTAAATCTCGGAAGATCTCCTCATTGGATCGATGCAAGTCTATTACCACAACTTTTCCTAATGGTCATGTGAATAAAATCATCGTCTGCCCTGGATGTACCAGGTTTTTATCCACCACATATGTTTATGTGGCTGTTTTCTCAATAATAACGGAGGAAGTCATGTATATGCTAAGAACATCGCACCTGGAAATATCTGTAACAGAAACTCCAGCCCCAAGCCCACAGGAGTTCCATATTCTCCTCTCCGTTGACTTGATGGAACTTTTCCACTCTGTGGTTACTTAACTCCACCACGGCGGCAACCATGCCAATGTTTAGCGAATCACGCTAATATGACCTCGATATTCAGGTCGTGAATTCAGGATAAATTGAGAGCTTTTTCTGTTGCGTCTGACGTCAGCCAAAAATTTTCTGTGCAGCCAAGGGATCACGTAGGACTGGGTGCATACTTTCTATTTTTTGTGCTTCTTTATATCAGGAACATTCACTGTTGACAATTTAGTAAATTAACAGCTTTTGATAGGGCATGTGATAGTTTGTCGTCGGTGAAAACGATCTTTCGCGATTTTTATTCTCACAAGTTTTTTAATTGACTATATTGGACACTTCAACAATTTTTGACGTCTATTCTCCAGGCTCACTTGTCACTGTTACCATGGTTACACAACTTCAAACGCTCACGAATCGCCGCATAACCAACGTTTTCAAAATAAATAACAGTGAAATTTTACATTTTGGCCTTGGGTAGTAATATACTATGGAAAGTCCCGAAAAGATTACCTAATTACGATGATGAATATTTGCCTAGCGATTTTCAACAACACGTGTACATCAGCTGAACACATGAATGGATTTCCGTACGCGAAGCCAAAATTGATCTTCTGTGGATTAATAAAGTGTTATCCAGCACAGGATATGACTTAATCAGCGCACAAATATGGCACACGAATTACAATAGAATTTTTTCTAGTTCACCCGAGAATGCACAATACAGCAGTAAGTGAGTACAACAGAAATAGCAAAAGTCACATGTATAGTCAGTCATGAACACCACAGAGGGCCTATCGCATTCACTCGGAAATTAAAACCATTCCTGCAAATCATAGATCTCTGATTGTTTCTCCATCTTTGTGGTGACATTTATTTAGAATCTGTTACAATCCACTCTAAGAGGCTCGATACCTCTTGATTCACTGAACAGCTATCTCTTCCAAATAAGCGAGCTTCTTGTTACTTGACTGTTGGTTGAGATACCTCTTTTGAGATACAACCTGTCCCGACCAAAAGTATGAGTTCCGGTCAGAGTTGAGTCAGTCCAACGATTAACTGATCGACGTACAGAATAATCAACTTCGCGCTTTCCGAATGGCTCCTTGGAGCCCCAAAGCAAAGCGTACCCCAAATAGGTGCGAAACCCAAGTCAAAACAAGACAGCACCACAAAATGTACGGTACTATTTGTGAGTTAAAACACAAGTGCAAAGCAATCATAACTTTGACTGTGAGTCTAAGTCACTATCCAACCAAAAAGTAGTTAAAATTAGGACAAAAAACTGTACTTCGAAAACAGTTGACGAAAAAGAATTAATAAAAATCACGTGTTCTGTAGTCCAAATAAATAGAACAAATTCTGCACGCCTAATCAGGCCCAAAGAAAATATCCCGACCATGGAGCCAAAAAGTCAACATAAAAGAGCTGAACATCTACGACAAGTAGAGGGGAGCGAAAAAGTGAAACGGAGCGGTAACAAAACAAAAGGCCTTGAGTCAGTGCGACTCATCAGTGTGCTGAATGCACAAAGGAATCTCACTAAGAAAGTGCGAACATGTAAGATTAAAGTCTGAGTAGTCCTACAGTCATGGTCACGTTCAGAACAAGATGCTGGAGAGAGAACAATTGTTTTCAATGAATCCTATACGTGCTCTTACAATTCATATGGGTAAGGTAACATTGGAATGCGTTAGCCATTGGCCGGAGTAAAGGTCATTGTCGTGGCGTTAGGATAAAGGGGTTGGTGTGCGTGTTGTGGTGAGAGTTTCACTCCCACCGTCACGAGTAGTAATCGATAGTGGACTTTTGGGGTTCGGTCGGCGGTCCGTGGTTTCCGGTTTTGGCTAAGGCAGCTGGGGAGCCTGGACTAGTCGCTTTTGTGCACATAGATCAGGACTTAGTGGGCGAATGGCGATTGCCTCTGCCGTGGCCAGGGATCGAAGTCGGACTGGCTTTGATCGATTGGGTGGAACTCAGTATATGACTTCGAAAGCTTTTTCAGGGTCGATCGTGTGGCCACTGTCCACCAAATGACCTAGAATCGAACTGGTAATCACACCGGTTTTCCCCTGACTCAACCATCTTGAGTGATGTTCCTTGATGCGCTTAGATAAACGCATAGCCGTGCGACCTATGTAGGATGTGCCACATTCAAAGCCAGTCCGACTTCGATCCCTGGCCACGGCAGAGGCAATCGCCATTCGCCCACTAAGTCCTGATCTATGTGCACAAAAGCGACTAGTCCAGGCTCCCCAGCTGCCTTAGCCAAAACCGGAAACCACGGACCGCCGACCGAACCCCAAAAGTCCACTATCGATTACTACTCGTGACGGTGGGAGTGAAACTCTCACCACAACACGCACACCAACCCCTTTATCCTAACGCCACGACAATGACCTTTACTCCGGCCAATGGCTAACGCATTCCAATGTTACCTTACCCATATGAATTGTAAGAGCACGTATAGGATTCATTGAAAACAATTGTACGCTCTCCAACGTCTTATTCTTAAGGTAAAATGAATGCCTCGATCGCAGAAAGAAGGACGCTCACAAAACACTGTCAGCAAGAATAATGTGGGATAGAGTAGTCCAAAATCCATATGGAAATTTCTCAAAGGTAACGAGAAATTTTCAATCACTCAGGATGGTACAAACCATTTCTATGAGGTTCAATCATCCTTGTTTCAGCCAACAGACCATTCGATGGTTCTTCTTTGCTCTCCCGCTGTTACCTCTTTCGCAATGAGCAGTGCGATTACAAAGGTGACTGAAATCTCTCGACCTTTGACGGATATTTGCAAAACCCACGACCGTAACCGCGGAAGATTATATTGACTTCCGACACAAAACGAAGTAAAAATTGAGATAATATCAGATAAAAACAGATACGAGTGTGATTTTACCTACAAGAAGCACTTATTTAAATCTTGAGAGCATTTATTTGACAACGAATAAAAATATTCAGATATTCAGATGTACTGGCGGCCAAATCTGATTGTCAGCAATATGTAACGGTCTGTGTCATCAGTGATCAGCAAACGTTATTACTTTTCAATTCTTTAGTAGTGCACGTGGACATCAATGAAAGGAACAAAATTAAGTATTGTGGTGATGGGTAATCAGAATATGCTAGTAAACTTTTAGACGGACCACACTGTCACATGAAAGAATACACCTGACATTAGATTCCAATACGAGGATTGAACAAATGCAGACCTTAGAATGAACTCCCATATGCGAGTGACATCCGAATAGAATTGTAAATGAAAATAGACAAACACACAATGAGTACTCGAGGGGCATGCAAAAGAACAAGAACATCGTCATCTCTTTTCAGCCTACTTCTGATTCAAGAGGAAATGACATATCTTGGTGTTTATACCGAAAGCAGGCCAAAGCATTTCAAGCGAATGGACTGCTCATTTTTCTAGACAGGCTGCGTTGGAACCATATTCACTTTCTCACCAGGGTGCCTGGCGTCATTCGGCAATATCCTAATGTTTTTAACGGTAGGCCGTTGTTTTATTTTTTCAAGTAACACTCGGCAGTGCAGTTTTACTTTGTCCACTTCAAGAACATTGAATAGCCGAATTTCCACTCACAACTGAAAAAGGTTAGGGACAAAACATTATTCGAGTGTTTGGTCCTTCCGTTGGAATCATGACTCAGCAACACTCCTCGAACCGTGTAGAGAGGTATCTAAAGCGAATAATGAAACGAAGTTAACATGTACAGCGTTCTTCTTAAGCCTCTGAATTCCATTAAAATCAGTTGGCTTTCCGTTATGGAGAAAAGCACCGTCACATATTCATTCATTCATTATTCGTGCTTTGTTAAAATGTGTATAACACAACTCTGATCGTGAATCTCAGTTGGCAAGTAGCTACGGGGTAATAATATTGGTGCTGTCCTTGAGAGTTTTCGAGTTCGGCCGAGACAAGTGACTTCTGACATCTGAGTTAACAGGTCCTTTGTCATACCCACTAAAACAGAATTTCCAAAAACTGTGTAATTCACGCTCAGAATGTCATTCAGGACTCGAAGCAGCATGCCTTTTTGGTGTTAAAGATGTCAGAGAAAGTAGCAATTAGTCATTTCAGAGGCTCCGAATATTAAGATTATTCCGTCAGTCTTATTGATCTAAGTCGCTTAGTTCAAAAAACTTTGCAGAAGACTTCGTGAGGAAGACCAAAGCTAAGTTTGTGAATGCGAGAAGCTGTAACTGTCAGCCTTCTATGGCGTGGCACAGAAAGTTTATCTCTGATTAGAAATCCTAAGGCACTCAAAAATCACTCTACCGCCTGTAGTCAGGATATCACCATTTTCACGCGTGCTGAACATCAGGTGCGTATCTCATTTCCTCAATCCTGAGTGACTGTAACAGAACTCATCCAGTGCTATGGCGAAAAAGTCACCAATATGTAGTGTGGTTTTATTAGCAGAGATTGCACCATGTGTCCTTCTTCTGAGGGTTGGCCTTGACTAACTGAAAAACGACTTCTGAAGAGCCACTATGTGAGTTTGAAGATGGGCTCCTTCCACACACACTCCGCTTTTAACAAACGGGATTCCAACAAGAAAAGGGTACCCATTGAAAAGGACATGCGAAAGCCACGCGCCGCCTGAATCGGTAAATATCACTGAAGATTCGTTGATTATTATGCCTGATCAATTTGGTTAGAACTTGACGGGTAAACGTTCTTTTTGCGCCCATGAGTATTTTTAAGAAATTATTTTGACATTTTGTCACCCTCTAGTGTCTTCGCTAGGTAAGCGCAAATGGTTGTTGAAGAAATTCTGTTTTTGAATACAGAGATTGACTGGATGTCGTAGGCCGTCGATAGGATGAGTTTGTTGAAAAACCGTACATCTTGTACTATAGTTGACTATCCCCTAATTCCAGTTAGTCTATGAAATATATTTTAATAACAAAACGCCAGTCACACGATAGTATATGTCTTAAATTTGCGGCGATGGTACGCTTTTTGCTTTGCTTTTCTAATATCATAAGATACAGGTACAGATAAACATACATTTCAAAGCGAATTATTTGCTCATTTCACTGAGCCTCACAGCTGTGACCCTGGTTCGGTAAGTAGAATGAAGATACGCTTGTACGGATGAATGTGTATGCGGTAATAAGGTATGGTAAGCGCAAGTACAAGCAAGCGAGTGAGTGAAAACGCAAACACGTACGCAAGTGCGTGAGTCAGCACTGTATGCAAGTGAAAGCATAAGCCAAATGCACAATCGGATTAAGTCAAAGAAGATAGTTCAGCGCCTGATTTCATCTGATTGGTCAGCGCCTTCCGGGGGGATCATAACTAACGTCGAATGTATATGTGTGTGTACGACTGCAGGAGTGTTCGCATAAATGCAAGGGATTTGGAGCAACTGCTTGCGGAGTGCTTGTGTGAGTGAGAATATCTGGCTGAGCACATGATTGGTCCGGCCGAACACAAAACTTACTGCTACTTGTTTTTCATCCACCACTGTACAACTCCGGACAGTTTTTCTTGCACTGCACAAGCTGCGGCTCTACTCTGAAAAGTAGCTCGAACTAGCATTCAGGCTTCTTTGGTTCGCCTCATACTACCGAAAGCAGCACAGATCCATTGCCCGAACCAATGACGCCAACGACATCCGCCCACCGTACGCATGGGGTTTGGGTCACACGTGGTAAACTTGATCTCCTCATGCACTTATTTCCACCAAAGGCTTACGTTCAGTTTTGCTTTGTCTACTAAATACTGTTCATGTACACTTATTGATGTGACGGTACGATTATGAATCAGTGAAAACCAGCTTTCTCGCCACCTTCTGCTTATCTCCGTGCATTTTAAGGAATTATTCGCTCAGTGGATCATATTCACTCAGAAACACGGCACTTCTTTAATACAGAACCATAAACCAATGCTAGCTTACCTATGAAGAGGGAAACGTTGATAGACTCTGCATTGGTTCAAAAAATCGGTGAGAGTCAACCCGGATAGCCTTGTGGTTTAGGTGTTCCATTCACAGTAGTTTACAGCGGGTTCGGATCCCCGTTGAGGCTCACTGAATTTGCACAGCTGAAGATTCCTAACAAGGATAGAAAGGCTGTACAGTGATTCCATGGATATCAAAGGTTTGAACATTCAAAATGCATGATGAATCATATCATATTAGGTTGTGAACATGGTTACTGAAATTATTGCTTAGGATAGCAAAAGAATCGATCGGGACAACATGGTGAAATATTTTTTTATGATGGAAAGACATCTTGTCCAAAAAACGAGTTTAATGTGGGCGTTATTGTTTTCACTTACTGTGACGTAACCAGTCATTATACTAACACAGTAGCTTCAACGTGAATACAAATACAGATCTAATAATTATTCACTTGAGAACGGAATAAATTCGGACACTGAAGTGCAACTACGCCATTTGAAAAGGGGGGGTTTACTAGCCATACATCTCCGGACAGAAAGTACAGCTAATGGTCAATTTCTTTTTTTGAAACTGAGATGCATCTAGAACCGAGAACTACCTTGTAACTGCTGCACAGCATCTCAGGCTATGTGAATACCACCGACCAAGAAGTTTACAGAGAGATCTAGAGAGAAAAGAAATCACGATTACATTGATATTCAAAGATGGATGGTGATACCGATTATCAAAGTGTTACCAGAAGCTGGGCATAACGATTCAGCTCTTTTCCGTCAATATAAAAGATTTCTTAAGTTAGTTCAAAGCACGGGGTTATTTCCTAATTCAAATTAGATTTATTCCAGATAGACCAATTCACTGTTAAGGCAGAGAGTCCCAATGCAGTTGTTGTGTCTTCATGATCTTGGTCCTTTAAATCTATTCCTCTGTGTAAACTACTGGCTACGGATTGAATGACTTCGAATATTGAATGCTTTATTTCGGAGTTGAACTTACTTTGAACAGTTTGTGGTGTACTTCAGACAGTCTCACTACCTGAGCACAGAAGTCAATAGCATTAGGTGTCATAACATATTTCGGAGCATTCCGCATTCCGCATTCCGTGTAACGGAATAACTGCACACATTCCGGTTTGGCTACACTGAGCGATAAACAGACAAAACCGATAAAATCGGCGACTTCATCGAGCGCACATAAAACACTCAAGTTGTCCATTACACAAAATCTATGTGGGGCAAAACACCGTGTCCATCAGAGAAAGCCGTTCGTCATCATTTACGGTACTGACAATTAGCTATCACCACCCACGAGTTAGTAAACAGAGAAAAAGGCTCATAAATTTGATCTTGCCTTGGCAATGTGGTTCTACCTGCAAACACTTATTGTCTGACCCAGATGTGCCAGCTTCTGGTCTACCAAAAAGGTCAGCTCAACCTTCAAAACGAATATGAATGAAGTATGCATTTTTTAGGATGCAGTGAAATACTCCGTAAGATATAGTGCAATGTCGTGCTATGTACTTCTGTTCTCGAATGCGTCGGAAAATTCAGCTTTCAATTGTCACAATCAGCCGATCAAATGCGATCCGTTACTTATGAGACTCATAAAATAACCAACCATTAGTGTTGGAGTAATGTTTTGGGAAAGATCGTTCAGGCATCCATATTTAAAAAATCTGTTTCTTCTATAAAACTTTCTTGTTTACCAGTTTCGAAAACTTTCTCCGGTCAAATGATAGCACTGATTTTGTGGCCCCAATTTGCATACGACAGTTCTGACGTTATATGCGGTTCATTGCAACCGACAGTGCACGAAATTCGTATGCGAAACGTATACGCTAGCTTATAGCATTTTAGATAGTCAAATGTAGAATTTTATCAGTTTTCATTTACCACTGAATTATCTCAAAAGTATTTACTATCAACCCATACTTATCAAGGTTGTAATTTGAATCTTGACAACCCGCTCCGAGGAAAAGTTGGGGAAACCTATACGTAATAGAAAAATTGCTAATATGATACTGAGAAAAATATCTGTGAAAAACAATCTTGTTTACAGTAAATGTATCTGTCGGCACATGCAATCACTCGTATAGGGTGAGACGGCGTATTCCAGCTCGGTATTATGCGTGCCAGTAACAGTGATAGTCTGAAGAAAGAGAGCGATCGAGAGTGGACCACAAAGGGTTGGGGGATGATGCCAACTTCGTGCTGCGTTTTGGAAGAAAACAGAGTCAGTATTATGCTCGGCTGGGGTCAAATCAATTTCCTCGACCAGATTTGACCACTTTCATTTATATCATCTACAGTCACGCGAGGAGTTACTCTGTATTTATGAACGGACATTGGTTCTTGGTCAAAATCATGGGATTACCATGAAAAATCGTTTTTGAGAACACGGCTACGAATGGCCAAGCTTGGTCGCCTCTGTTCCGGCCGTCTTGTTCTCAAAGGGACTGGTCTGCATAGCCTTTCTCTGAATATTATTCCCCTTAAATTCTCCCCGGAAAAGTGAAAAACCTGTAAATGAAGCCTAAATTTCACAACGACCATAGGATGACAGTCAACAAAGGGTTTTGCCTCTCTCCAGCAATTACAAGACTAGAGCTAATGTGTCATATCATACATCCTTTCGGAGTGTATCGATAAAACGAAGCTTCATGTCGTATGGTAAAGGAGAGTGTTTACTGTTCGGTAACACAGCTCTATCGGAAAAGATTGTGGTCAGTCGACTTTTCAGTACCGCGGATAACCTTTCTCATTTGGTTGCAAACTGGACTTGAAAATGGTTACCTCTGAGACCGAAAAGTAGATTGACTACCGTCATTTCCAATAAAGTTGTGTTACCGAACAATAAACACTCACCTACATGATCAGAACCATTCAAGTTGAATAATGTCACTTTGACGAACAGAAACAACGCCACGTACACAACGTCTCGTTTGATGTGACTTCAGTTAGTATTTAACAGTCGTAAGCCATAAACTCAAGTGTCATTTGGTCAGAAGAAATTCCAAATAAGCTTATCTGTTCAAGTGTGACAGATGCTCTCTTAAACGCCCGTAGTGCGTCCATTTTGATACTAATGCAGCATACGGTGCAAGGAATGCTCTTAAACCCACTTAGTGTTTCTGTGCTTCTCTTCGTTTACCCTTGAACCAAACCACTTAGAAAAACCGATTTCGACATGTGGGTGTATCATCCATTGCTGTGCCAGCTATGGACAAGGATTTGATGTAGTTAAACAGGTAAATCGATCTATTTCAGAAAAGGACGATAAAAGCATTGGACTAGCTTGCAAACACAGTGATTTTGGTCGCGAGTGACTCATTTCAATATTGAGGGGTGTATAACTGAATGGTATTCACTTAACATGGGATTCGTGAACAAGGCTTACCCGAGCTATGTGTTCCGATAAGAAATAAAGAACTCTTATTCAAAAAAATCAAAGAATGGAATCAGATTCAAGGTTGTCTGATGTGAAACAACGATAAACACTCATCCAGAGACTCAGGGCTAGACGAACACCAGATTCCCTAGGAAATTTCAGGAATGGTGATAATAAGTTGTAACTTCATGAAGGATTCAAATCTTTTTGTGGCAAAGAAAATACGTGTAGTTCGGAGTAAATATCCGCGCAGGCTCTGAGATGACACTTGTATGGCACTTCATACCAACGTACGAGTGCGTCGATTCCGCAGAGGTCCTTGCAATTGAAAGTGATTATCGTGTACAGCAACTCTTAGAGTCTGCACCATATTTGCAATACAGAAAAATGAGATTTGTTCGACGGAAGACTGACCGTTCCTTCCAAAGTAGATAGGAATGGGGTCGAAGTTATATTAGTTGTAATGCCCATTGGAATAATGTGGTATTATTGGTTTAAAACGTTCAATTTGGACGGTCCTGGTGGAATCGTGTACCACTGGCATGATTTCGGGAAATGCAAGCTGTAATTCAGTCTTTGAGCCTTTTGTGGTGGCTCTGTGATGGTCAAGGTTGCGGGTTTTACTATGGAAAATCTCAGCTAGCAATCCTAGAAGGCAGACAGATGGCTGGCTTATAAATCGGAACAATGAAAATACTTCTTCTCCCAATGATTACGGAAAAGTGACTGAGCTCTTTATCATTCAATGTAGTGATCCGGCTACACATGTGACAAACCTCACCAGAATGTAAGTATTGCACCGAAACATTAAGAATAGTACGTTCGCATTTCAAACTTGCATCCAGTTAAAAATATCTGAGGTGTGTTAGCCGACGAGTCCACGCACACGGGAGAGTCTTCAACAATTTAAGCCAGTTGAATTCCCCCATCGTCGATGAACGGTACAGTGTAGAACTTGAGACATTCCGGAATATGACTGGAAGCATGCATGCATTCATCAACAAAAACGTTTATCGAAGCTTGTAGCCAGCAGGTTGTTTCTGCTATGTGTCTGAGGGTGAGTTTATCAACCTTCTGCCTATTCTTAGGCTATGTCTCCATGATGAACAGACCAGCCTGCCTAATATTTCAAATTTCTGTGCATTAAATATAGTAGTGGTTGGACATATGGTTCCAAATTTTGTCCTTTCTAAATGATTAGGTTCGAAATTAAAAGCAGGGCAAAACATCACATTTCGTGCTTTCCAATTTGACTTCTTTCAAAAATTCTGGAACAGCAGAAGACTAAACCATTGTCCCCGTGTTCTGCCAAAATGCAAGCAACAGTGAACAACCAAAAAGAAAAAATCATAACAAATGGGTTCATATTTAAGGCATACAGGAAATTCAATCTCCGTTGATTTGACCTATTGATTTGTTCGTGTTCCTTTACTGGCTGACCCAATTCGCTCCAAACACACAGGGATAAGATGTGCCACAACCAAAATCTGAAAGGCGATATCAGTTACATTGCAGCTTGATATAGTCGTTTGCAGCATCATGTCAAAACCAATAGTAAATTCAAATTCTATCGGGAACAGATATTGCCGAATAAAACTCATATAAAAGCAGACGATATCAAGCAACTGATACTTTTTGGAGAACAGCATTCTTTTTACCTATTTGCTACAATTGGGTATTGTTTGATTGATTATTCGGCCTCAATATTCACACTGTCTTCATAATGCGGTTGTTTGGTGTATTTAACAGGTTAGATTAAGCACTTTCTTACCGGCAATCAATTAGGCAATATTCCTAACTGGGATTATCGCGCAGACTTGTTTAGAAGCCATATAACTCAAGGATGACTCGAAAGCCATCGCTCTGTGAATCCCAAGCTTGAATGAACAAATCATTCAAGCTGAATTCGCGCACATATGTCTTACATAAACGTGTGACTGAATCTCGTCAAATCCCAGAAACAAGTTATCTATAGAGTCACTGGAAGGGTAGAATATGGACCGAATGGCGACTGACTCACCTGAATAAGGCAGCTTTCTTTTTTGTCAAAATTCGCGAGTTCCCCTCGTTGTGATGTAGAAACCAAACCTTCAATCTCACATGAATCAATCTGTCGTTTAGCTCTCTGATGAATTTAACATGTGTCGCTATAAGTACACGTACGTCGTCCCACGTGTTTGTTCATGGGAAAAGGGAGGAGGAACAGGCAAACGAAAGAAGGAGGGTATTGACATATCAGAAGTGAATCGGAGGATGAATGCCTGATGGGGCAAGCTGCAGAAAACTGAACTGGTCTGTTCCGAAGATGTAGAGGAGCTCATACATTTCGATCTGAAACATCGAATAATGCTAAATTATAGCATATTCCCACTTCCATACTTATTTGGGACCCCTACTGTGTAAATTTGTCTCAGAATGATTTTGTAGTCGATTAAAAATATGTGTAATGAACAGGTGTAATGAGTGTATCAGATCCGAAAGAGATTCGGAGTGAATCGAAGAATCGATGCGCCTTGTTTTTGTGGTTTCAAAAATGTTTAATGGTCAAGAACAGCTTTGTCTGTAAAAGTTTCAGTTAGCCGGTGTTTCGGGTACCACAGGCAAGTTTTGTTCAAATGATTCTAAGATGCATATATCGAGCAATAACTTCCCAGTACTGCGTAGGACTGGTGATACTTTATTGGGTGACTGCAATCTGGACTCCAACTTTCACGCACAAACCTCAAGTCAACTGAACAACACTGCACTCGGAAGCACCAGACTCGAGTCTCGCTCTTGTTAGAGCTAATCAGTGGTGCACATAGTCCGCCGCACTCCAGTTTTTAACCCGGGCTTTTTCATCTCAAAGGTGTGTGTTACCACTACATCACCCCACTCCCATCCGGGTTCATTCAAATCAGCAATTTAAGTTTGTACAGATGTCATCATCTGCGACAGACAGCCTTGAAAGGATAGACGGTTTTCTGTCCCGTTAGCTCCTAGGGAATTCCTCTCACCAAATCACATCTGTCGGACATTTCTGACTGTCATAGAGGATGAAATCTGAACAAAATAACTTGGTGATTCGGATCAGCCCGGATGGGCATAGGGTGGTGTAGTAGTAACACACACTGAAGGCGAAAGGGCCCAGGTTCAAACCCTGAGGGCAGCGAACAATATGCAGCACTAATGAGCTCTAACAAGAGTGAATCTCGAGCCTGGTGCTGATAAGTTCAGGGTGGTCGGACGAACTGAGGTTTGTCCGTGAAAGGTGGAGTCCAGGGGACAGTCAGCCAACAAATATTCCAAGGTAGTCGTCAAAGGCCTATGTATGTGACATGTGTGTGTGTTACTGAGTGTGTGTTTGTTTCTGCGATCACTTGTACTGCTTGGGTGTGCGGTGGTTGGAGGAACTGAGCGTCAGTTTCACTTGTTCCTTTTATCACAGTCATTTAAGGCAGGGTTATCTGAGGACAAAGCAAAATTGCGGTCATCTCTGTTTTGGTTTTTCAGTGAGCTTACTGCTGTCCATATAACTGAATACACCCCCCCTCCCCCGGCCTGTCGTTCATGTTATTGCACGTAGGGTGGACGGTGACTACCAAGGCTTCGGCAAGCAGGCACTCTGCGTAATCTCGAAATCCGAGTTGGAGAACCTTGGTATTGCCACAATCGATTTTGTGGCCTTCGGCCATAGCATGAAATGCGATCACTGAGTCTCGCTCAAGTTTTGCTGAGGCCGTTTTTGGTTATTCTACTTTTTTCTTGTGTAATGTCTGATTCTGGTTTCTGATTGTCTGTAAGTTTGCCCAGCTGTTCCTTTGCGGCAGTTCTTGTAAATACAGTCGCCTTGATCTTCTAAGTGAACTGGATCCTTGGCTTTCATGAGTTGGCTCTTCAGAGTGTTTCCAATAAGGAAGAAATTGATGATATGAAGAAATATTCTGAAGAACAGGTATTTCATTTAGTTTTGAGTTTGCAAGACGGTCTAATTTCGTCACAGACGACGTTGGTGAACCGAATTACAATTTCTACTATTTACCTTCGTGTTGGAAAGTTCACTTGGTTTTTTTCACCCACAAGTGAACGCCACATCCACGCCTCACGAATGGTATTCTGACCACAAAAGAATGTCAATAAAGATACTTCATCGTCAAAGCACTTGAACTGTGCTTGCGAATACCAAGGGACTGGAGTACGCGTGTTAGTGTACAACCTCTAATTTGGTGGTAAATTCCATTCTTTCGTTGTTGATGTAAGAAGTATGGTACGGTATCTGGATGACAGGTTACAATTTCCCCGGAAGCAACTCACTGATTTTGCGGTTGTTGCCGCTCATCAGGTATGCATACCCGGTACTAGCCTGCCCAATCAACCCTAAACTGAATGCATCAAATCTCATAGGAACTGATGCATTTGAGCAGGATTTTCCACCTAACTTGAGGCTATAGTAATTATGATCAATAATCAGCTCTAACAGGTCCCGTGATAGCATTGAGTTTGAAATACAAGTGATGCGGCCACCGAATAAAGCACATTTATTTGAAAAACAATAGAGTCTGAATGCTATGCGAGCAGTGTTATTCGGATAGGAAAATCACTGTAGCTTATTAATTCTGGGCCCAGATATACAAAGGTAACCAATGAGCAGTGTGAAATACCAAAATCAAAACTTACGAGAAAGTCTTAAATATTTGGTTGTGCACCTCATGTGTTTTTGCCCAGCAGCTTGAGTTCTATTTAAACACTACTGTTCCCAATTTCTGTGGGACCTATTTTGATAATTACGGGTCAGCTCCGTGACCAAAGCAATGATAATATCTTCACATCAAGGTTCTTGTAAAAACTGCCACCAGGCTTTCTGACTTACCTTAGATGAAATTAAACCCACTGAAATGTTACGCCTTGATTTACATTTTATTATGACGCATTAGTATTTTTATATAATCTTCTTTTCATTTTTACCATTTTGTTAATCATTGTAGGCCTTTTTCAGTGTAATTTCCAATTAAAGTTAACTTTTCGTCGAAGTAGAATAACTTTATTTTTAAAAGCTCGGAATAATACAGACCAATGTCAAGACCATGGTTGCAGGACCAACCTTACTGGAGCACTTTACAATACACGTCAGTAATTGGAACTGAAAATTACACAAATATATCTAAACAGCCCTTCAATAATTGGACCTTATGAGTCATGCATGCTGTTTCATACGTGCATGTATATGACCGGTCACCATGGCCTCGGATTAGTATTTCATTATGAAAAGCCAGACCGAAATTTCGAACCACCATACTACAATTCTGACAGATTAAAGCTCGTATGTTCAAACAATCAATACACATTTGGCTGTTTAGTACAAGTCATCTTTGTGATTACGTGGACAGCAGCACTTTTTCTTACTGCCATTACGGAACAGCTCTGAGTAAAATCAGCCGCATGTCATCAAATGAGGTCTGATTGGGTAACAACACTTCTCATCATCAGCGGGGATTTTCAACTCGATGCAAAGTGAAACCATCAGCTAACTGAACCCGTCAAAATTTGCTCCTCAATAGGAAAAAAGGAGTAAACGAAATAATTGACAGTTTTTAGAAAATCACTCAGGAGTTGCTCACTGTTTAAATGAAATGCATTTGACCACTGGACTTCCCTGAAAACTTCGTGGTGCTTCATTTTTCTATTCTGCCGCAGTCAACATATTTCAATGGTTATTGGTTTTTATTGAAATCCTGGGATCTGCAAATGTCCCCAATGAGACCTGGAGTGCAAAGGGTTCACAAAATGTAGTCTAAGACTATCACGTACACGTGTCCGAAGAAGATGAATCTCGTACAAAATGCAAAAAAGGTAGTCCCTCTCAACTGGAAGGTGTGCTCATTGGTGAAATTCATCCGGGTTTTGTGAGGTAATAAGACCGGATTTGGTTCCGAGTTGACTTTAGGTACTCAGTATGAATACAAGAACTAACCACAGGTTTCTCCTTTTCGCTTTTTGGAGTGTACATCGGTCAATTTAAACTACTCATCTGCCGTGATAATCGGAAAATAATCATGTTTCCATTGTATACTTATACTTCACATCATATAGAAGAAGAATATCGCCATTATGACAGTTGTGCAAAACTTTAATTCATGAATTACGTGATCACGAGACAGGGCATTGCGAACAACAGAATTGTTGATGTATGATACGCTATGAATTTCATTTATCAGTATCAACGTTTCAACAAACCATTGAAAGCCAGTCCGGAGAGCCTGTGGGTTAGATGTTCAACTCACAATCGTCCGCGGCAGATTCGAGTCCTCGTTGGGTTTTACTGGGCGTGCACTGCTGACGATTCCTAAGAAAGATGAAACAGCTTTACAATACGTCCGTGGTTGAGTTGAGCATTAAAACTGCACCATGAAACATATTTTACGAATATAATTCCCCACCCGCCCGTAATTTCATTTAGATGAGCCGGATGTTCCAGAGAAAGGATAAGACGCCTTCTTTGTGCGTTTTAGGAATTTTGCAAGCTAAAACTATCGTTCGACTTTTGCTAGACTATCAAAAAATATGTGGCAATTCTGGCCATAAACGAAATATGCAAAACATTTTCGATTAGTTTTATCGGCCTTGAAAATTAATTTCCATCGTTTTGGATTCTTATATTTCGAACATTTTTCTGAACGTTTCTCAAATGTTTTACCCAAAACGACCTTGAATGGAAGGCTGATGATCGCTATCCTCAGTTTGTTCACAAATAGTCAATCCTGCACTCACTAATGTGCAGCAAGCACCCTTATAGTCCATCTCACGTTGTCAGTGTGAGATGATTGAATGTAGCTTAGTCCTAGGAAGAATTTCCAAGATTTGGAGGGTTCACCAGTCAGATAATCACATTAAATACTTAGCACTATTCAACTGGTTTGACAAAGAACAACTGCAAATCGAAACTCGGGGTTTCGTCAACCACGTGGTTAAGCAATGGCATAGACAACTTACAAAGCGTGTGTTCGTATCCACAATATCATTTCAGTTTAGGTCTAAAAATGGATACAATTTTGTTTATTAACCGCTTGGCGGCACTACGTGAGTGTATAGTTACATTGTGGGTGACCAATGAGTAAACAATTTCAGACTCGACGTATCAGACAATGGACACCCCAGTTTCTTTGTGGATACGTTGCAAACTAAGCTGACATAGAAAATATTCCGTTCAGATTCGTCAAAAATCATCATGATCTGGTTTTTCATTTATCTAGTGGGATTAATAATGAGATCTTAATATACAGTTTTGAAATTTCCACATGTCGAGAGCTTGAGTGTCGAAGACTTTCTGCGAATATGAAATGGGTACAAGTGAGTTTTTATCTCGGCCACAGATTCGAAAGCTACAATGAGCAGAAGTGTATCTAAGGGCAGAACCTTTAAATACCGTCGAATGCCGGCCACTCTTTCATTACTACTGTTCCACTGTTCGAGATTTACCGAAGAATCCTTTCTTCTAATTCCGAAGTTCGATCAGTTTTCAAGGCCAGTTATCTTATTACGGCTCCATTTTGAATCCGCTATGGATCTTTGCGCTTTGCAAAGAGTTTCGAGCATTTTCGAATACCATCAGTAATCGAATGAATCATGGAAACTCACGAAAACATCTTGCTCATTAGACGGCTGCTAGAAGACACCATAATCTTTGGAAAATGCCCACCACCAATATCATCTTCAAACACTCGTTTCCTTCGGGAGGAATTTCGTGGGATGTCTCATGTCACCTTGCAAAACCAGTTTACTTAAGTCGGTGAAATATTCCTCCAAGAAAGTTGGTTGTACATGGAAACTAATGACGTCTCCTCCTTCTGCCAGGTTGTCCTCGTCGATTTTTACGTACCACCAAATCCTCCCGCTGATGATATCAGTCATTCAACTGATAACCCTGCCAACTATTTCATCACAAATCTGAGTCAGTCCTTGTATATAGTAGCAAACGATTTCAATAGACTCGACTTATCCTTTTACCGGCCTTAGGTTTTTACATATTGTGCTTTTCCCAAAGCTTTTCAGTCTCCTTCCGGAATCAATATTGAATAATTGTCCAGGTATTCTGACAGTATTTGGATGTGCCCCCTTTAACATTCCTGATCGCCGTACTTTACTTCTTCACCCTAAAGTCCACTGTTAAAGTAAATCTTTGACCAACCCGCAGCACTCATCTTGCTCTCAGAAAATGAGTTGCATCACTGAGCATCTCGATAAGCCTGGGACATTTGTTGACCCCAGTGATTTTTTATTTTTCCTGGGCATGATACTTTCTCCTATTTTGAAAACATAACTGACTACCTTGATTTTTCTATGACTAGCGTTTCTCCACTGAAGTCTATCATATTCGACCAAGTATGTTCCTATACTTTCGTTCGACCGGGCTCTGTAGAGCTAAGAAAAGGATATACAAATCGGGATATCGTACTGTTGTAAAAAGTCACCCATACCCACCAAGAAAGAAGTACAAAATCTGAACAGCAAAAACAGCAGTGAAAAGAGGAAAGCCCTGGAACAGTTTTACCATGCCAGGCCCAAGCTGAAGCTAAAAGTCGAAGATTTTAATCACCAGTTCACAGTTAACTCCAGCGCATTCTCACTTACCACTCAACATATCTAACCCGATCAACCCGGCCCTGTTACACCTGGTTGTTAATTTAGAGTTTTACGACAACTCAGAAATGAGTACTGGAAGATCATATTTTTACATAATATGATTCAATGTGCTCTATGAATGACCAAACCATTGAAAACCATGGAAGCACTGTAGAGCTGTTTCATCCTTGTTAGGAATCTCAAACAGTGCACGTCCGCCGTTCCCCAGTGAAGACTAAAATCTGTAGCCAAAGATTGTCCATCAAACAACTGAACCACAGGCCTATACAGGCTCGCTGTCATTAGTTTACTGAGCTTATACACAACATGATATAGTGCCTCTTAACACTGCCTTCGAATGTTAGCAGAGCACTTCCCGTATAAGGAGCGGATCTTGTGCTGGACAGCTTCTCTGGAGGGGCCTAGGTAAAACGAACGCTTTCCTTGAAACGAATCACAAGGGTTGGCTACTACAAGGTTATGAGTATTATCTGATTAGATCTCATGGTTTTCACTGGTTTGAACGTTCACGCTGCAAGCTGAATGACATTATGCAAACAAGTCAAACGCCACAAGTCTGGTGGCCTCAGACTTCTACCATCAACTTTATTAAAAGCCTGGTGTTTCGAAATCACATTCTCTTTGGCTGAACTACCTATTCTGCGTTGATTTTTGAATGGTTCCAGACTAATGGATATCTGTGAACATCACATCTGTACTTAGGAGAGGTTTCAATGAACATAGTCTAATGGGCTGCATATCTGCTTTTCTGAAAGTATTTCGCAATGTACTCCTCCACTACATAATTCCCCAAGTTCACCCCTCTGACAGTTAGCCGACAAACACTTTGTCAACACTTGATGCCACTGTTTACGTTGATGATCCTTTTGTTTCCACTCTTGATCACGGTGGCCGTACCGTCAAGCACATTTTTCTTTATTATCTGAATACATTTGGTCGTCTGGATCTTGGTGCTCTCCTGAATATCCTACGTTATACAAAGATGGGCAGTATTACTCTGAACACCATTCGTGAGTATTTTCTAATCGCCCACAGTTTACTTCCCTTGGTAACCGACACTCGTCTTCTTTACAAGCTAACTCTTGAGGTTTTCAGGGTGCCATTCCGACCCATTTCCTTTCCCTCTAGCAAAGTCTCCACTTCTCCCAATCTAATTGGTTGTAAATATGTCGACGATGTAGTACTTGGATGTCTCTATAATGGAAATCAAAGTTTGAATTTTCTTCAAAACAACCTAAATAAACTTTGCTGCTGGTTTACTTCCCACTTTCTTTCACTGTAATTCTTCTTGGGTTGAAAGGAAAATATTTTATCCTATCACCAAATCTCCGAAGTTGCTCTACAGTTATAGGAACATTATTAGAAATATTCTTACCGACTTCATCATAAGCAAGCATTTTGACTCTTGTGACAGATTAACCGATAGTACTTTGTCTGACACAAATCATAGTCTTCGCTCCACACTCTCTAAAGCCGTCTGTTTCTCATTCACTCGCTCGGAATTGAATACTTCATTCACGCACGTCTACAAATAGGATTATGTTCATTATTTGCCGTGTCCCCTTACCCGTAGACTGCGATCAAGAGGTCAGAGAACTCGTTATTCAGCTCCGTCAATGATCAGATTGTATGCACTGCTTCATTTTGCTTCCACGCCTTTCGCTGCGTCTTCCAACAAGCCTTGGCATTCTTTTCCTTTGGATTCATTTGTACAGTATATATGTGGTAAAAATCCATCTTGGATTCAGTGCACAAAGGCATCTATTGACCTAACTCAATTCATAGCTGATGCATCATTTCAAAAAAGTGCACTTGTTGTAATGTGGGTTTCAGGGCAGATATAGAAAATAATGGAAGGGGAGATTGTTTAAATGCAAACCGTTTGACTGGCGATGAAGTTCAAGTATTGTTGCATATGCATGCTGAACAAAATTGTGAGAGGTAGAGTATTCTACAAAAAGCGGGATAAAGCTTAGATCTGATTTTTTTACGAGCATTTGACTTCTAGTGTTCGATTAGTGCAGTTGAAAGTTGGAATAAGCAAATACAACGAGAAACGAAATAGCGGCCACAGATGTAAAACGATGATACCCATTCTGTATGAGTATATAATCATTTGCTAGATGTTGAAAGCATGTTTTTGAGGCCATTCGCCATTCATTGGATTCTATCTAAAAGTAACGATAACGTGCAGAGAATTTCAACCGTAAACTCTGTGGGTACTTGATGATAAGTCGAACCAGATGAAGTCAGCTTCTGAAATTTTATACTGGTTTAGGGATGAACCAAATTAAAATAAGTAGTCAGTATTTAGTCGTAATTTAAATCCCATGTAATATCATCACAGGTGTATTCTAGATCAGTTAAAGAAGTGCGCATCACAGTTTTAGAATATTCCAAACCTAGTTTGCTTTTGTTATACGTAGTAGGAGATTTGGTTCGTATATAATTTGATCCATCTTGCGGCCTCACGGCTGAACTCACCATTGAAAATCATGCTGCTGTTTTATCCTTGTTGGAAATCATCGACCGGGCACATTCACTCAACCCTCCCTCCCCAGTGACTTGAAACCAAGGTGAATGGTTGTGAGTAGAAAATCTAATAACAATGCTCTCAACTGTTTCGTATAACATCCACAGTACATATAATGGAGTCAATTCCTCACTGACTTTTGTAAGGTATTTACTTGTTACCTGAGTAGTGATGGGCATCTATAATGTAAGACTGGTCCATAGGTGACTAATTTAAATATAGGTGGTCCCTTACCAGGTTCAATCTGGGGAGCTCGGATACTTAGACAATATTATTCATATATATATATATATATTATATATATATATATACCATAACATGCTGTGGTCATATACTCTCATAAATTGCATCAATAAGCTGAGTGATTCAGATGGACGAAATCAATGATCGCACCAAACGACTAGCCAGCAGCACCATGGTAACACGTCAGCACGTTCTAAGCCCTCTTGGACCACCCATTCAAAACACTGAAACAAGCACCATCAAACAAGCCCCTTCTTTTTGCCCAGCCATTGCACAAACATAACACCGTTTTATTGAATAAAACAGTTAGAATTATGGAAAAAAGAAGAAAAGCGAAAACAGCAAAAATAATATTGGAAAAGTTCTTGTTTACTTGTTTGTGGTTTTGTCGGAGTTAGAATGCTTTTCGTTAAGTGTCATGTTGGTTCTATATGACTAGTGAATAAGGCCCAGTGATTTGCGTCCTTGAACAGAAACTTCGCAGTCTGCTGTGATTGATCACATTTTAGTTCCATTATTACCGAGCCAATCCGATTTGAAACTGAACGACTCATTAGACAATGTTCAAGTCAGAAATAAAAGGTAAAAGTCAGTAAAATCACTGTGTAACGTTTTCACCATTGTGGATTATAACTGGTGCAAACTAACTCGAATCACTTGTGCACAGTTGTGAGTCTTATAGGAGTACCGCTAGGCTTTCCAGCCAGTCTGTACTTCAAAGATGTGCTGCATGTCATAGCTACACGGGCACGCACAAAAACAAATAAAAATACCACCACAACCACCACCACCAACTCTGGACCTTGACTGATCGACACACTCAAGCCGCAGTCGACTCGCCTAGTGGAGGTGAACCTCGTAAGAATTCGACTGATTTCAAACACTGATGACTCATATCAGTGAAAACACATGTAAGTAGGTTTATAGGTTATAGGCTGATTCAACTGCTTATACGTCACTACTATTCATTTCATAATGAATAACATTTATTATTCCAATAACTGCAACGTATACAATACAGGCTCAGCTGTGGTTCCTTCGCCAGAAACTACATAGTGACACACGCGAATGAAAATACCGTCATGTTGATCACTGATTTATTCCGGTTATACGAGCTGAGACAATTACGATTCAAAATAACCTCAGTATGAATTGATGAAAATGAGCCGGAATAGATGACTGATTTTCAGTAGTCCTCATAGATTCCAACTGAAGAGACTGAATTCATTCTGCATTGCTTATTTCACGTCGAATCGAAATTGCAACCACGGCATCCGGTTGTATCACCTAAAAAGCATACCCGTCAGAGGGATATGTTAGCACGTTTTTCCCATGCCAGGCAATCAGAACAAACAGTATTCTCCGTGATTACTCCAATACAATACGGACCTGATTTGGAGAAAACTTAAGTATTCAGTACGTGTTTTAGTGAGCCAACAATAAGATTGTTCCATTCTACTAGTTGAACTAAAATGGGATGGCTGCTGCTTGTTTTAATAGCCAGACCTGTCCTCAAAACACATGCACTCACAGATCTGTGCACAATGCGGAAAGATTTCAGTTCGCTGTCATCCCTTGAAAATAGCATACACGACCAGTGCATTAGGGGAATGTTCGCTTCGACTGCCATCCAGGAATGAACTAGTGTCGTCGATGGGGTTAAAAATGGCGTCCAGCTAAAAGCCTCCATCCGAATGAGAACTTTTTGGGGTCAACATTCCTTACTGCCTTTCTTTCCGTTTGACCAATTGCAAATCATTTCTGACTCAGCACAAAGTATTATTCGTGCAAAGATCGGACTGCGAACACCTGTCCCATGGCAGTTGGTACATACGATAGTTATCTTATCATTTTCTTGAGCTACGGAAGTGTTCGGATGTTTGTTCGTTTTAGAACGATTATCTGGTCCAGTCAGTTATCAGCTGTCTACCTCTGATGCTCCTGGGGGTTTGAAGCTATTAGTAACTTTTTAAGCTCTCTCATACGCAATCAGAATGGTATCTGATTACTTATGTCACACCCGTGCACTGGATGTATGAATGAATGTAAATTCTTGCATGGAAGCAACTCTACTGATTGACTTGATCAAATACCACATGCTCAGTGTCTTATCGAGATTGTTGAACCTTTTCACCTTTTGCTACTGCCACTGTAGGAAATCAGCTTTTGAGTCTCATTTGACACGTTATTTTTTAAAATACACATGAAATCCTCTGACAATGAAAAACGGGAACATAATTCTCAAACCATCTGCATTCTGGCCTCATTTCAGGGGCAACCCTAAATAGTTACCTCTTCTAAATTCTTTGTCCACATTCAGTTTAAGCTACTGACTCAAATTCAACGCATGAGTGAACCAAAAGATAAGCAATAACCAGTTGAACAGTAAACTAGCGGGGTTCCTAATGTGAGCCTTCCAACAAATCAACCGTAACTTCCCCGCGCCTGTTTACACTTAGCTGGGGTAAAATCCATCACCTCTGTCCTGACCGAAAACCGTGATGAATTCTGCAAAACATACCTTTCGTCACAGGCCGTCTATTTCTGATTCTTACTCCATTCCGTCTGTTCCCCATTATGTAAGACGTAATATTGAATGTGCCTAAAAGTTTTCGTTGCACTTAACGATGCTCAAGAGTTTAACTGGAATACTGATTTGTTCTACTCTAGCCCGACTAAATTGGCCTGGTTCTCCAACTTATCAGCTCATCAACTCATGAAAGCAGATTAACTAGAAAGTCCAATCACTACTTAAAGAGCTTTATATTGCACAGAGAAATGTGGAATTCCTTTTCGTATGGTGCCCAGCTCCAAAACGAAACACCTTGGGCGATATCTACAGTTCGAATACTATTATTTATTCAATTATGACGATTTTTGGTGAACAACTTTCATAATATTTGAATCCCCCACCTTAAAAATTATATACTTCTCTGAGATGATTTGGCGCCAGATGAAGTCAGATAGTCAGACTGCCGTTCATTCAATTTTTTGGAACCAAGAACGAATGAGGTAAAGCCCACCTGTGTCACAATTTATAAAAAAACAATGTTTTAACTAAAAGCCTAACTACCATAGCGTATTTGACTTGAACACGCCCGTATGCTTAGGTAAACACCATTTTTTGCTCAAAATCGGTGACATTATCCTTGAATTGATCGCACAGTCTTAAATTTCGACAGACAACTGAACAGGCGGAGTAACGTACATATATGTCATTTGGATTCATTCAGTATTTGTTCAGCATAGGCAATCAGACTGTGCTGGCATCCACGAAAATGAACTCAGTTGAATGATTCCACTTACCTCAGGATTTCTGAAGTTTAATTAAACACGGTTTTTTTCTAGCGCCAAGAACTAAACAAAAATTAGTAAAATTATAACTGGTTGAGAAGTTTTGTTAAAGTAATCAGATAAGTTTGTTTATATTGCGTCATAATTCTGGGAAATGAAGAATATAGCACGCGCAGCTTGTCAGTTATTCATGCATGCGCAGAACACCGTTGAACCGATAACCTTAAAGAAACTTACGAAAAATGCACTGCGAATATCTTGCACAACGGTAACATTTATGATCTCTGCCTAGTCAGTCCCAGGTCGTTTAAAGTGATCTTAAACCTGTTCTTTTGCAGGTACGAAAATGTGTCTGGATAACAGGACAAAATTTCCCGGAAGCACATGACTGGTTTCTCGGTTGTTGCTGCCCATCAGTTATGCGTACCCGGTATCCTCCCACCCAGTCATCTTTATACCTGAGCGCTCCACAGTTAGTCTACAATTGTGATCTCATTTGAATCGAATGGACTGTGCTTTGACGGGGAGTCCATTTTTCGAATCATACGGAGGTTCTTCCAGAGTTGCTTAGTTGGTTAGCACGGCTAACCTACAGGAGGAGTACAAATGTTCCCGAGTATAGAATTACAATTTGAGTAATACGATATTGTATCTCGTATTCTCAGGTAAGAGGACGATTTAGCAGAGTGGTACTGGGTACGCATACCTAATGAGTGGCAAAAGCCGCAAACCAGTTGTGTTTCCGGGGAAATTTTGTCCTGCCATCAAAATACAACGCCACACTGCTCATCTATAAAATCCATCCCTGTATCCTTGTGAAAGTTAGCCTTTTAAACCGACGATTTAACTGTGGAGGAACAAAGGTGCGAATCAAATGAACTCTTAGTTCAAGAAGGTTTGTCCGGATTCAAAAGAAAGAACAGTTGTGGGACGAGTTGTTTTTTTCAGATCTACTATAAATAGTTTCACATCAATAAAATGGTACTACTGTCCACTTCAGGATCACAGAAGAATCAAACCAAAGAACGTTTATACGTTTTCAGCTATTGTTTTGGTGGTTGATCATAAATAATCAATGGTCTACGGATTAGCTGACCATTTCGGTGAATGAAGAACTCATTCATTGATCGCAAAGCTGTTTGTTTGAATAATGGTTGGCTGATTGTTTCACTGTTTGGTTGTCTAACTGGTTAATTAATACTGGGTTCGTTACAAATGTATTTATAAGTATCCTAGATGTGTACTCTAGACTGAGGCACTACCTGGAAGAGGAAGACAGGTAGAAAGTCGACGGATACACTGATGGCAGGAACGTCTAGAATTTTTCTTTTCTGGTACTTCATTGTTGTAATCACCCGTGGAATAATATTGTTTAAACAGATTAAAATACCAGAAATGTGACAAATCACAGATTTAAAAAATTGAAGTCATTTTATATGGGACATAGTAAATGTGTTGCTACAATATCAAATAGTAAATGCGAGAGTAATAAAGGAGTTCGTAAATCTTATTCGTAATTTTTTTAATGATGTTCTGTTTGATTGCAAACTCCAGGCTTGACATTCTTTGACCCAATGCTTAAGCATAAATTTACACGTGTTGGGATATAGTTACTTGTAGACGAGGCGCATCAAGCAACGCCTTAAGACTATATTTTCCGACACGGACAATCATTTCTTCATTGACTTTGCTTTGCTTCAGTATGTTTCCCTTTTTATCAACTCGTCCGCACCCTTTCGTAACGCCATGAAACGTATTTACCCAGCGTGGAGTAAGCAATTTATTCTTCGAGTATCTTCACATTCATTCACTCCGACTGAGTTCCGCCTTTCTTAAAGCTACTACGATGATATTTACAAAGTGTATTACGGCTTTTACCAAATAAATGAAACGTGCGCGCTGATGCATTTCTGTGCAGACCTAAAGCTGATGAATTTGTCCTCAAAAAGAATAAGTGAAGTCAATTTTTCCGGTTAATGGCAGCAATATTTTCTTTAGGTTAACTTCAATAAATTAGTCATTGCTTTTGTCAAGGCCACAGTACCTTTCAGCTGTAACCCGTGTGTTCTATATGCATGCCAGTGAAATATTCCAAGATAAACCAGTTTGAACCTCTAGCAAATGGATTACCCAGTTATATAATTTCTCAAACCGTGGATGAACGATTACCGGAAATTTGTTCACTAAATCTCTGAACTCGATTTAGTCCTTCTGCTTTCACGAGTAGATCAGCAGATCACCAAAATATCATGATCAGTTTGGCAAAATCCGTTCATAACAAGTGCCTTTCAATTTTTTTGTGGCTGCTGATTATATTTCTGATGCGCTGCATTTGCAATGGGCCAAATGTTATGACCACGTAAGATAATCATTAGGACAAACTATTCTAACGGAAAGCGTCCATCGTAGGCCCTCCGGGTAATCACTTCTTCCATCCGTTTGGAGGTTTTTCGGGCCCTCTCCGTGCACTGTGCTCCCGTGTGCCACAAATAATTACACTCTTCGAACATTGCCGCCTCGTGTATATTGAGAGTGTCGCATTAAGTTTTCTCACCAATGGTTGAGGTTTTTTTCACATTCGTCTAAAGACGGTGGAGGTAACCCCAGTTTAACATAGAAAGGGAAGGCTCTAGAACACAAGATTTTGCAAATAAGAGATGCACACAAGCCATTCCACGTCAGTTCACATTGCACGCGATGATTTCGCACGACTGTTTCCTTGGTGTGTGAGAAGAAAGACGGTCGTGGCAATAAAAATTCAAGTGTGGAATATGCATCCCTGTTTCTACTTTCACAGTTGTTATTCTCGGAGGAATTGTCTAATCAGCTTCTATTTCGAGGTGTAAACCTAGCTCCGTACTAAGCAGAAGTCGAAAAATTATTTCATCAAATTATTATTATTTCCGATAATTTACTCTAATATCTTCCAGTCATTTTAATACAAACTTACGACGGAGCTTAACAACTTGGGTTAAATTGGGAGATATGTTCAGTTATTATTATTCCTTAAGCGTAAGCCAATATATCTTCACGTCAAAATAGCTACATGGCCGTTTGTTCTCGAGAAAAAATGAAGTTTAATGGAAGGCGATTTATTTTCATACACCATTATCACATAATCATCCAAGTTTTGTAGAAACATTAATCGGACTGATTCTCACGCCTGTCCACTGGTTGCTGGGAGGGGTCAGATTGCTGATTTTCTTCTGACACTTCCCTAACTGGTAGGCACACTGATTGGTGTTGTTAGCCGACCAGTACATCCTCTCCCACGCGGATGGAATTTCGCGCCCACATCTATTCAACCGGTCGTGTTGACAATTCGTTCACTTTCAAAATGGATCATACAGTTTGTAAATTTTGCGTGCAAGGTTAATTTCCACGAAATTTGGAAAATTTTGCAGTTTGGTGCTCTTGTCTTGCAGATATCTCTCAATATAGGAAAGTGAGTAAAATCAAAAATCCAGTAAAATTTCATGAGGACTTTTATTTGTTGGGCTACCGAAAATTTTCAAGAGTGAATGAATAAACTGATTGTGCTTTAATAGGCTTTTGATCGAAACTGGTTTGGAATGGCTCCTGGTGACAAAAAACTACAACTTCTTGTCTGTTTTTCAGGGAATTTTGGTGCTTTTCACAAGTGATTTTTGCACTTTCTATTCAAAGACTCTTTCTAATCTTGAAAATCGTATGTTTACGCACTGCATGGGAGGAAGTTCAGCACCAAACAATAAATACTGAATCGTGCATCCATCACCGCTGACCCAAACTAATCATTGGCAAACATAATTACCACAAAATCCATTTTACGGCTAGAGAACCACAAGAGAATGTCAACTAAATACGGAACCTATAACTACCTGCATTGTATAGCTGTAAATAAGGACACCAGTTTATTTCCAATAAGACATTTGCCACAAAGATTCGTTTGGCTGAGTCCATTGGGTGAAATTTCTTAGAGGAGGAATATTTATATGAGCATTGAAAATTGTAACAAGTCACACTTATTTTACCTCGTCGTGTGAATGGGCCCTATTAGTTACTCCCACGCACAGGACTTTAATGATTAAAATTCGATGTAATGTTTACGCTTTGAGGCCTACAACAGCCCTGTTTAATCGGACCTTTGAAAAAGATTAAGAAAGAATCTGCTAATCAATGTTATATAGAGAATGAGTGAATTATAATGTGCATTATATTTTTTTGGATGTAAATATTTCTATGGATGGTCTCAATTTAACTCCTATCCCTACAATATTTTATTCCAATAATCTTAGTAATGTTTCAAGTAGTGGCGACATCTTGTCAGAAAACAAGATTCGACACTTTGTTTGTGAATTCAATACCATCAAACACGGTTAAATTTATGTGAGTTACTTGAATAATTGGGTGCGTGTAACCCAGCTAAATTGTTTAGTTGTCATCTAAGTTTGAAATTGTACCACTAAGTGAGGGATTTTCAGATAAAATCCAGTGCTTTTATTTCTTCAAACCCGCAAATGTTTTAGCTAAGTAGACGACACATGATGAACACAAGATCGAGACTAATAAGTTCTGAGAAAGAATATGGATAAAAAATAAGCTGTTCCGATAAAAATAGCTATCTTCGACCAAGAGTTTATTTGATCAAGCAGTATCGAGTTAAACTGGTCGGTGAATTCCAGGGACTTACTAAAAAGCATTCGAACAGAGCAAAATTTCTGATACTTACAGTGCACAGATCATCTGTGGATTGTCAGTAAATTAACCTATTGTCAGCTTTCGAATCCGGTCTTCCTAACGATATAACCTTCCAAAAGAGTTCACAGTATTTCATCAAATCATAACCAATATTATTCTCCAGATGAATGGTCAAACTCTTCTTTTCTCTTCTAGTTCTTTTAATGATTCTTTGATTATAGAAAAAGGCACGATAGCGAACAAGCTCGTTTTCGGTAACTTCATCCTCTGGCTAATACAGTTACATATATATACGATAGGAATGCATATTTTCGGAACAAAATAGAGGGTATTTACAGTATCAAATTAAGATTGGTTAATCAATATTGTAGGTGTTTTGCGGTTCGGAAAAGGGGTGGGAAGTTGGTTGTTCGTGGTTGGGAAAACTCGGTGTAGAAAGTACATCTGGGGTGGGTTGGCTGCTTCCTGTCACGACTGAAAGGTCGCGGTCGAGGTCACCATGATTTTGTCCCCCATTTTCCACCATAGAAAGACTACCAAGGTACTGCCGGTATGTGGACGACATCTTCATTATGATGGACAAATATGTTCACCTAGATGAACCAATGGAAGAGTTTAACCAGACTCACAGTGCGCTCAGTTTCACATCCGAAGTGGAATTAGACGGCAACTTTCATTTTCTGGATGTAAGCCTTACGAAAAGGGAAGATGGGAAGCTCGTCCGCCGCGTCTATCGCAAGCCAACATGGACAGGCCAATACACACATTTTGCCAGTTTCGTGCCTCTTAAACGCAAGCAGAACCTAGTTCGATCCCTAGCGTCTCGCATACGAAAGATCTGTTCCGAGGAAACAGTGAGTGAGGAATTACATCACATGAGACAAACATTACTAAACAACGGGTATCCGGAACGTTTCATTCAAAAGAACATTTCGGAAGTACCCAAGCGACCATTGATAATCACCGCCAAGAAGAAAGAACTGCACATGCAACTTCCCTTCAAAGGAGATGTTAAATGCGAACTACTAGTTCGGCGCCTAAGGGATGCAATCGCCCGTACATTTCCCACCGCTACTCTACGCGCCCACTTCACAAGCCGGTCAATGATTTCTATGAATCTCAAAGACAAAATGCCTGTCCTTTCCTCCTCTATGTTAACCTATTTATTTGTTTGCTCATGTTCGGCAAGCTATGTAGGCAAAACGACACGGCAACTGTCCCAAAGAATCAAGGAAAACAAACCAGCTTGGCTGAGAACAGGAACTAGAAGAACCATAACTAGTGCAATCGTAGCGCACCTTGCCGAGACAGGGCACCAGGTAGACAACGAAGCCTTCAAGATAATTTACAAAGTGCCTGTGAATTCTTCGAAGATCGTTCGCCAAATCACTTTGGGAGCAGCGGAGGCAGTAGCGATTAGGCTGTTAAATCCATCGCTTTGTTCACACAAGCGATTTGTCAAATCACTGCAGCTACCCTGGCCGCGATCGGAAAATGGGGGACAAAATCATGGTGACCTCGACCGCGACCTTTCAGTCGTGACAGGAAGCAGCCAACCCACCCCAGATGTACTTTCTACACCGAGTTTTCCCAACCACGAACAACCAACTTCCCACCCCTTTTCCGAACCGCAAAACACCTACAATATTGATTAACCAATCTTAATTTGATACTGTAAATACCCTCTATTTTGTTCCGAAAATATGCATTCCTATCGTATATATATGTAACTGTATTAGCCAGAGGATGAAGTTACCGAAAACGAGCTTGTTCGCTATCGTGCCTTTTTCTATAATGAAATGGGTTTCTTTGATTATGAATAACTATCATTGCGTCATCATTCCGTTTGCCGAGTGAGCGGTAGAAAAACAGTTTGATTTACTCAAATGATAGTTCGTCCTCTCGATTCTTAGTCGTAAATTGCTTCTGTTATCCCGCACGTAGTTTGAATAATTTTATGGCAAGATATTTTGTATATTGAGAAGAAAATGATCCATGCATACTTAACACTACTTGTTTCAGTTCATATCTAATTTATCATCCATCTGAATGGGACAATAAACTGATTCGCCAAACGTATCCACCTGATGTTTATGATACGTAAGAAGGCTAATCCCTAAACTATTTCGTGGAAGAGCGTGACGAAAATATTCTTTTCCTGTCTGACTATAGCAACTGAATGACTGACTGCTAATTTGATTTTATTTATTTTAGCTGATCCAATATTTTATCAGCATTGGAGCAGCCATACGGGAAGCTTTATAACCCTCGTCGTAAAAGGCTCTCCAAAAGGGGAGAGCAAAACGCGATTCCATCAGATACTACTGAAAAAACAATCAAAACTATAGAATTTGGTCTCGCGTATCAAAGCTGTTAAGAGACAAGCAACAGGCAAGTCTGAGTGCTGCACATATGGGCATTCAGTTTTCTCTGAGAGGAAGGATTTTGAATGGCATGACGCATTTAAAGATTAGTGTTTAGTGAAGAGACTAACATGAGAATGCTAACAGTGGACTACATTTCTCAAGCACATACTAGGAAGACGTGAAAATAACGCATTATTCACGAGACAGATCTCAGGGGAACGATCTACAGGTTCGAAAATTTGGGCAAATCGAAGTAATTATTCCAGATGTGCTTTGATAAGAGTAGACCAATAGGGGTTATTGCTTGTAAATCCTCTCAACTCCTGTTCAAGCAACCGGTAGTATAATACGTACACTGTTTCTCTGCCACAGGCAAACAAATTGCTCTGGAGTCAAACAATTGCTCTTGGCCACCAAAATTAGTGAAACTAGAAAGTTCCAGGTAAAGTATCCAGCCTTCTGATAGTACTGCCAGTGTTGATATTCTAGCGTGAGCCTCAGTAACATGCCAATAATGATTTCCACGGTTTTAATCTCATGTTTAACCCTAAGATAAATAATTTGCTATCATGTAAGAGATAGTTGAGGATTCTTCTTTTATTACATTTTTCTAGTGGTTCATTGATTATCATTGCATAATAATTTCCCAAAAGCGGGCACTTTCTGTGTGAACTTTTTACCGACTTTACCTCGTGTATTCTTCCACGAAGAATGCGTCTGATGTGTTCGTAGTTAACTGTAGAAGGCGCAATAACTGGATTTCGTTTGATGCTGTGAAAGTAAACAGAACAGTGGGCTATAGCCTGTAAAAAAGCAGGGAAAGACTTCAGCAATGTAGCTCAGCGGAGGTGTATGCACGTGCTAGCATACTTTTAACTGAGACAAAACGAGACTAGTTGGTGAGTAGAGGGATCGATCAACCAACCAAAAGTGCAGGGACTGAAGCACGAATAAATAATAACAGGCGGAGACCCACGCGTGAGAAGTATACTAATCAGTTTCCCGCGCTGTGGGTGTGACTATTCAAACCAGATGCAAAGCCGTCTTCGCCTCCTGAACAATCTAATCAAGGCGTATATCCAGCTACATATTCAGGATGTTTATCATAGTAGTAACAGCAAGCGTAGTAATGATTGCGTCATCATCAATAACGGTAGCAGTATTAGGAGACTTATTAGTAGTGTTATTATTATCGGCATCTGTGTCAGAACTAGCCGCAACAACCGCTCTTGTATTCATGGTAGTGGTATCATAAGCCGTACAACGAGCTGTGGTCGCAATAATGTCAGTGGTAACAGTATCAGTAATAGCAGTAGCAGTAGTATTAAGAGAAGTATTAGCATTAGTATTAGTATTAGCAGTAGTAGTAGTAGAAGTAGTAGTCATGGTCACAGTAGCGGTACTATTAGTGGAAGTAGTTGTAGTAGTAGCATTCATGTCCTGACAAGAAACAATAAAGTTACCTGTGCTCGTGTGAAGGAGGATGTAAACAGTATACAAACAAGAGGAAAAATTGGCTCCGCAGTCAAAAATGACAACGAAAAAATAGAAAAATCGAGCCATCAAAGAAAACTTGCCGGACATTAGGAAGCAGCACACATGATCAAACAGCTCACTTTTGTAAATGCCAACGAAGTTTTTGGTAAATTTTGTTTTCTGATGTCAATCAGTTGAATTTCTGGTAAATGGTAAATTATCCACCACGCTCACGTCACTTCCATGTATAAATCAATAACAGGGGTTCAGTATCCATGAAGCCAGCTGTTGTGACCCAACTGAGCGAAATGAAATCATAAAGCGCTTGAACTGATAATGAAAAGTATTGTTCATTCAACATACAAGCAACATTTATGTGGGCAGTAAATGTATAAAAGACACATGGGTAATCAACATCTGAATTGTACGCGCAAGTGTCGACTGCTGTTAAGTGACAATGTTCGATCGAATTTACTGGTTGTCAAAATCGATCAGCATATAACGCAATCAGCGTCTGGAATGGAGTAAACCATATACGCATGATGATCCCAGCTGTGCGAAAATACTGTATTATCTATCATACGCTGGACTGAATAAAATTTGTCTCAGACTGGATTTGCCACCTTGAATAAATTACGTAAAATAACCACAAAGTCTTTCTTAAGAACCCGTGTTTCTATATGTTACGAATTTACATGGACACATCAAGTGATAATGGGACTTAGCCCTTCGCGGGAAACAAGCTCTTGTAGCTTTCCTGCAGCTGTCGTAAAGCCAGCTTTATGTCAATATTCCCTGACAGTCTCTTTTTAAAGGTCAATGGATGATACAGTTGGTTTCCCTCGTTAAGGTACGCAATGCGGAGAATTTCACACTCTTATCCAAGTCAGTAGGACAAGTAAAGTATACATGAAGATTAACATTGTTTCATCTTTTAATAATACAGAAATAACAAACTTGATGCCCTGAATTTTGACTTGGAAAAATACCAGGGTTTTGGCTTCCCTATGTCAGATTATTTCTCGTACAATGACAACCTTCAACGCACATTGCTAATACAGTAAGAAAAGACCTTTTATGGTCATTTCAAATTTCTCGCTCATTTTAATAATTCAGTAGTGGACAGAAACATCACTGATAAAAAAATACTTACCTCAAGTCATTGTTTTCCTATTGGATTTTAGTGCTCATAGTTAGTTGCAAGTTTTGTCCTACGAACTACTTGCCTATGAATAAAAATTTAGATGTGAAAGAATATCATGTCGCGACAACTTTTTATTTTTCTCAGTGGGAAAGAATTGCTTCCGTTCCATTTGCGACTTAATCCAGTGACCTTTAAATTTTCGGATTCGTTTGCTTCATACTCCTTATAATGAAATCATTACATCGTCCATCTGCTCGTGTGTACGAAACATCCCTATTTCCTTAAGATTGGGCCGTTAACTGGATAACTCGCATACGTATGATTGGCACCCTGATATAAAACCTGGAGTTCAGGAACTGTTTGTCAAATTGTTTCATCATTAGCTCTGACCTATCGGCAGTCCACAGTGTTCCCTGGTGTGTCGGAGTCCACACTGCTTTCTTGTTCGGTTGTTTCATACGGTGAATAGACCGTGTACAGCAGACTAAAGGGAAATAAACTAAGGAGCTCAACAGTGACTTCATTCTGTTAGCAGACAACCGGAGTACCTTGCATCTGGAATGAATATTGAATATATGACAAGAAATCAGTTAACGAACTGCTCATACCGTAATTCATCTGGACTCGTCGAAAAGAAACTATTCAGCACTTGTCTACCACTCTCTCGGAGAAGTAGTATGGCATCATATACAAGTGGCTGAACTCCGGTAAAGTGATTCCCTAATTTATTGTTGACCAAACGAAAGCGCAATCTTTTCTTTTTCTCCCATTTCTGTCTCATTATTTGGCGCCGTATCTCATTCCGAGATGACACAAACCGAGACAAGGTGACAAGAAGCCGTAGCCATAGCAAGCTGGAGTTTGGGAAGCATCATTTTTTAAGTACGCGTATTACCGTTTTTGGCGTTCAACATAGCGAGGAAACTCCAGCATCCAGTCAGCTGAATCTCGCCGGCCCCACCCAAATTTGTCTCATGTGTTACGGAGAACTCTCACTCATCAACTTCCTCGGTGGAGGCTGTGACACAAGCAAGACCATCGTAATGGCTAAGAAATTAGGGTTTTTAGGCAATGGACTTTATTTTCCTAGTACTTTTGATAGGACAAACTATTTACAGTATCCAAAAGGATCAAAACTTTCATCAGCCTAAAACACCGGGTTACTTCATCAAATTCCTTAGAACAGAGAGAAGACGGGTCGCAAGATGTAGGGTGTTTTTACTCCTGCCAACGGTGGACTTATAACTAGTCAGTATTTATACGCGTTACAGTAGGAGGAGAGAAGGCAATATTAAAGTGGGCAAGATCGAAGGTTCTTACAGGATGTACTTTGGGGACAGCGAGCTTTATCGTGTTAACTCCAAGGTAAACTAAAATTTTGGGTCAACCGTTTTTGTGCACAGAAAGCTGACTAAAGCCTTACGATTAGAATCGCTTCACTTAACGCTAAAAGTGTCGGTGTTGGATTGCTCAGCAATGGAATGGAACACTAAGTGACCTGATGCAATCAAGTGTCTTGCAACCGGAGAAGCTGGCCGTTTCAGCAGGTTGTCTGACAGGTCAGTACATCCAGTCTACCAAGGCAATCTTTATGCTGCTGTGTAGTGAACAGAGTTGATTTGAAGCACACCAGTGAAGTTGGTAGTTTGCTTTACTTGAACAGTAACTGAACTTCGGAGGCTATGCACGATCTTTTCGTGCTGATAGTGGTTGACTGAGTGTCTAGAAGATCTATTTTTCAGAGGAAATCATCACACAGCATTTCAATTTGCAATTTACACACATTCGCTCCCAGCCGTTTGAAAACTGATTCAGAAGTCCACGGAATACTCTTCTCTCTTGGGGCGGATAATAGCGTTGAAACATTTGTCAAACGTGAATTATTGTTTTATTCTTCCTGAGTTCTTCCTCGAACCAAACCTCCAAGTCAGCTGATTAGCATAATTCCCTGTAAATAATCTTAAACTCCTGCAGAGAGAGAATTCCTCTAGACATTTAAAGATGAGCCTATCTGTTATTTGGGTCGAAACAGCGCGAATAACTAAAATTTCACTCACTGTTTAAATGGCATACCACATTATGCAATAGTATACAAATACCCTGATAAGCTACGTGTACCATTGGCATCAAGTACCAGTATTCCCTGAGGTTTGTTCCTAACAGGTTTGAAGATACTAATGCCTCGTTACTCCAAGACATTTGCGGAATTTCCGACATGTAATCTGTGTGTTTTTCTCGGGAGCCGTATTTTTCTAGGACTGCTATTTCCATTTCACGTTTCTCGAATATTCTCGGGCGCAATTCTAATTTCAGGGCCAAACTTGTGTAGGCTGTTTTTGTAGGTACGCCTTCCTTGGTAAAATTCGATTCCTGCCACTGAAGAACATCGCACGCCGTCACACTTCATGCTCTCCTTGAAGCAGTGCACTTTCGAACGAAATGACTGCCTAACTAATTACTTCAACTACAAAATGTTTCGTTCAATCTGCAAACTTTTGCGGTATTCTCCACGAGATGGGAACTCTGTTAAAAAATCCTCTGCTGTTATGAAATGATTACCGTTGATTTTTATCTCACAGCTCCGCCAGTCAAATCGAATACAGTTCTTTTCCAATAAAATTAAAGCAAATAACCTAAAAAACAGCTTGAATTTTCCAAGTAGCTGCCAAGCGAGAAATTTGTGGGAACAAATCATCTTTTTCGTTCAAAATTTTTCCCTTTATGTTGCGTTTCTTCTCTCGTGGAAGCAGGCTTTAGAAAACCACGTGTGCCTATTCAGGCTAACAGGTTATAACTATCTGTGATTATTCATAAACACAAGTTACATGTTGGGCACATTTTGCGTGAGCAATTCTAATGCACTTGATTTTTTTTGTTATTATGGAATGTTTTACTCTCATCCGCTTGCAAAACTCCTAATTCTCACGGAGGACCTTTTTTCCCCTAATACCCTATGATTGAGTCCCGTTGGAGTAGATTTTCTGCCTGCGGACAACCGTTAATATACACCCTTCGTACTATTTGCTTTCTTTACCAAATGAAATGACCATGGTATCCAGTATTCTAGGTTTTCCCTCGGGCAGTTAAGAATGAACGGATCTTAGTCATATGCATATTTCAAAATCTAAATCATGTGTCGATCAATTTTAACTTGATGATTTCTACGTCACATTGATCACAGCTGTTCAGTTAATAAGTGCACTGCCTAATGGCTCGTAAATTTCTCTGTATATATACGACTCACAGGTCATCTTCTGGCGAGTCCACAACTCGGTACAGTGTACGCCAGTTACTCACGCATTTTTTCAATAAACTACTCACTGTATTGGTGCAAAAGCGTTTTCCTAATTTTCGCTTTACTCTGAAAAGATTCGCCTAAGTAAGCAAAAAGAGCGCTCGTATTTCTTTGGAAATATGCTATAGATTAGCAACTGCAAAAAAAACTTCCGTATGAAATTTCCTCAAAAATCATTCTTCCCACATTGGATAAATTGCAGACACAGCGTAATATCGAATCAAGAAATACTATGTATTTATTCACTAATTGGGAAAATGTTACTTTCATTATATTCACCAGGTGTAGAAATTTCGGGTGGATTAAGTCCTGCTGATAATGATGAGAATTACCGACACCGGAAAAACTTTCTAAATAATTTGCAACACAGCACTACAAAGCAGTAGAGTTTCAGTTATTGCTTAGCCAGATTAACAATTTCGGTGATCACTTTGAGAACGAGGTCTCCGAGCAGTTTTAGTTCAAGATGGCATTATATATATACAGCGAATTACCACAGCTCTGTTTCCATAAATTATTCTGTTTTTTTAGTTACTTTTAACTGGATTGTTCGAGCATGGTCTTACCGTACACTAAGTGATTATCATACCTGTTACCATTAGGAGCTAAGTTAGGCGATCCAGTAAATGTGTCTGTCACGAATTCAGATATAGAATAACCCTGAACACTTGAACATTTGCTCGGATTTCATCGTGTCCAATCATTCTGCTAACCGTATCCCTTGGAAAATGTTAACTAAACTGGACGATGGATGGTTGATGAAAGAAGAAATCCAATCGAAAAGAAAAGAGAAAATGATCTCTCGACTAAATGGGATGAGGTGTGATGAGTTTCCAATAAAAATGACGAGAAACATTTTGCCAAAAAATTATCTCTAACAAATGAATTTACCAAGGTGTACTTCTATTAGGGCGAAATTTGGCGTGAAAGTAACCGAAACAAACAAATGCAGAAAACCGGAACAAAATTAAAACGCAACGAAACTATGAGTAAATGGTGTTTTTTTCCATTAGTTCATTGGCTTTAGCACTTCGTGTTTGTTTTACACACGAGGTTTTGATAACGTGACTAACCAGTGACACACAAATCCGTAAGTGAATTCAGCTTCCGGTAAACATTTCTAATTAGCATATTGTATTCGGTAGTGCAGCTTTATCCGAAATGTCGGCAGTTAGTCGATGATTTGTTTTTTTTCGGTTAACCTTCCTTAACACAGTTTTGCAGTCAAATAATATTTTCTGTTTGCATACCTTATTTACTTCGACAACCTGTACTTACTACTGTTTTCTTCATGGGTAACGTTGGCGTATCTCAAGAACAGGTGAATAATTCAGGAGAATCAAGGACTGAAAGAAAGTACAGCAACATCGTAAAGTATTTTATAGGCTTCGAATCAAAACAGGATAAGGATGGGCTACCGGTTTTGATTTTGTAATTACTTGGACTGAAAGGAGAATGATGAAATCCCTCCGGCCTACGCAACTTCCACTGGAATTCGGTTTCGCTTCACCCGAAACAAAAACTGTGTGCCTGTGCGGATGCATGTGAGTGTACATATACGTTTCTGTTAAAAACATAACTTTCACATACACAGGAAATATCGTAATCACCTTTTGACTGATGAAGAGAGCACCAGAAATACACCATACAGAAAAAAAAGCAATTCGTTCACCAGATGTACATGAATCGATATACCTATATCCATCAAATAATGAGACAGTGCTTCTACACATCACATTGCTGACGAGGTATAGTACAATACCATAACGCGTGCTCTACAATCTGAATTGCTAGTTGAAATGTAAGTTGTTCCGAATGGATGTGACCTAGAGCTATATGCTTGGAAAGCTCGTTCTCATACTCTAGGAAAACGTTTTGAAATTTAATTTAGGTGCAATGCTGATTGACTTTTAGGCGTCGTCGATGTATTTTGAAATACTTTCGCTTGTACGAACTTGATTGAAGTTTGCCTCTTTACGGAGCTGGTGTAAATGAAATGCACACCGTGCTCCAGATTTCGACGAAAATCCTAGATTGGTTGAAAAAAATATTGCCTGAACAATAACCTTGCAATCCTATTTCATAGAGAGGTGTATCATTTGCGCTAAAAACATGAATTGCTCCAGTATAAGGAAAGATAAGAGCCTTTTGCCTTATCTATAGTGAAAACGCTACTCCTTCCAACAACCTTCCTCCCAACGACTCCCTTTTATTACTTGAAAAATTTTCATTGACAAATTAGAAAGGACAAGCACCTTCTGACTTTTCTGGTAAGGAAATTAGCTGCAGAATAAAGTGACTTGGACAGATAGAACACAAATGGTGATGAGTGACTTGCTTATGTGGCACATGAACTCACACTGACAAAGCCCTGTTAGTCAGAACATGACCGAGCGTGAGGTTTGAAACCAAAGCGTAGATATACCTGCACATACTCTTTGTCTGACTGTCACGAACAAAGTATAACAAGCTCTGTGTCTGAAACAAAACTTTCAAGCTTCGTAATTCGGCGCGCTTGTATCGCTCACTCACTTTGGAGATAGTGAAACTGCGAAGAATGTTTACGTTACTAAATCTTATTAGGCCTCTGGTTGAACTATCCAATGTTGATCAGATTAGATGGTTAAATGCCCCTTTAGACTCAGATGTTTCCCTCTGCAAATTTCCAAAATTATCCATAAATATAGTAAGAATATTCATCGGAGCAATATTTTACAACAGACATGTCAATAGTGTGTCTCCTCCTTTGCTATTCAGAGGAATTTTTGATGATTTCGGTGGACAAAGGCAGTTATCTCTTGTTTTGCATTCATGAGCACAATTATAAAAAGGCCTGTGCTCAGATAAAATATGTATTCCAATAAAAAGACAAACTATGCATCAGTACAAACAGCCAAAATGCAAAATCACAAAGCTTCGCAATTACATTGTCTTTATCGTAAGCCAGAAAACTAAGTAAAACTAAAAGTGACACTTCTAACTAATATACAAGTTTTGACAGAATTTTATCAAAAGGCTTTATGTGCTATATTAACTGTTTTCAGCGCACTCCAAAACACAGTTCAATGTAATTTTAAAAATAAAATCATTTTATTCAATCACAACCAATTCAGTTTTTCTCATATTAACGGAATTTTGGTTCGAAGCAGGCTGTCGGTAATTACCGAAATCTTCGGAACAGCCTTCGTCAAATTCCGGTTCATCAGTTGGTTTTTGGTACGAAATAATAGGTCGGTAACATACCAGTTGTGCCTGACTGAGGAAAATGACAGAATTATTCAACGTTTCAATACCAGTGAACAAATGAGGATAGTGATCAGACCGAATAAATTGTTTTTCTGATTTATCGGTAATTAACCCCAGCCAAACACCAATCATGAAGAGAGACGACAAAAACCGCTTCATGAAGCAAATTCCCAAGAGAATAAAAGAAACATAGATTAGTGGGATGTGCTTTTGGCTGTTGTTCATTTCCAAACCTCAGCACCGCTTGGATAGTTCTTTCCTTGTTTTTTGTATTTCATAGCCGATAAGCAAACTTATCTTTCAATGATCAGATTGGACATTGCAACAAACTCGTGGAATACTTGTAAAACTATTCCGGAAAATTTGCCGCTTATATTCGTAAACATTTATCTCAGATGCAACCATGGATTTTGCCACTTCCGATCGGGTTCCGAAAATAGACATTTCGTCTCATATTTTACAAGCTTCCAGCGGTAGATCACGCGATATTTGTCACTGCATCACGATTTTTGTTTCTCCGTTGTTTCTATTCGCAAAAATACGTAAGTAAAAATGTCCCGACTTATTTAGATCGACAGACGAGTATTATGCCATCTACATCTATAAAAATGACTGATTTATGATTCGCGTTAACATTTGTTGTAGTTTTACCTACCTTACTGCAAAATCTCTTTATAAACATCACTTTACGGCCACCTGAAAAAAAACTATTAATTAAATAAAGAAATAAATGGAACCCAAACTAACCCTAGTAATCGTCATTCCTTGTGGCTCTTTCAGTAGCATTCTCAGGGATGTGTCAAATTTTATACTGTTATTTTAAATCATAGTTGGGATTACCTGTCTTCTAAACTTGTACATTTATCTCTTGTGAACAAGTATCTATTGCGTACGAGCGGTCAATAAAATATGGCTAACTTTGAAGACTTTCTGATCTGACGCAGGAATTTTTGTGCTAAGTTAGAAGATGAAGTCTGTACACAGTGCTAAATTGGCACAATCTGAATACATTCTGCCTAATTAGTAATATAAAGAAAATAAACTTTTACCATAACCACAGAGTTTTGTAGGAAGCAGTTGGTGGAAGTTACTGTTCTCACTTTCATGTATCCACAACTTTCAGTTCATCTTATTATCGAGGTTGGTTATTCATGACAAAATAACAGTAATGCATCGACTCTTTCACATGCTTCCATTGGAATAAAATGTTGTAGTCCGTTCCTATCGTATTTACCATATCCATTGTCTGTGATTTGCTAAGTAGTTCACTATATCCAATGTATCAAACAAGTGCTAACCGAACATGGAATAGTGCACACACAAACATACAAAACGCATCGATCTGGCACCTCGTTACTAGGGCCAACCGGTATACAGACACCAACAGACACGTGTAGATAATGCGCTTTGACACAGTTTCATAGAGCTGGTCAAAAATCGCAGCTTGTTAGTCCAAGAGATCACTAAGAAACTGGTGTTATACCCATGCTTCATCTTATTTTCTAAAGGGAAATCAGATCAAGTAGACAAACTGCATCCTGAATAATCTGTGGTAGTAAACTGCAACAGACTGAAAATACATGTGTTCAACTGGTTAACCGTTCAAAGTGTCATCGAATATCGACCTGGTGCACCCATCAAGTCTACACATTACTCATACAAAGACAAATTTAAGAGCTGCCTCTTTGTAATTCCTTTGTAGGAGAATACACAACATAAGTAAGTCTGAGCCACTTTTCTTCTAGGATTATCAGCATTTTTCGAAAAGTTACCGATGACAAAAGATGGATGAATTAATTACAGATTTTTAGGAAAACAAAAGCTCTAGCCTAGATGTTCATTTTGTTCAGAAACAGATTCTTTTGGCAATCTTTTCACATTGAGTAATTGCATGATACAGGACGACATCCAAACAAATGGACTTCGGTGATTCGGATCAGTTGAGCCGTGAGCGGGAGTTCATTGGCAATATTCACACCCCCTAAGAGTAAATCCCGCGTTAAAACTTTGGGCGCGACGGAGGATAAGCACCACTGATGAGCTCCAACAAAAGAGGAACTCGAGTCTGTTGCTTCTGAACGCAGGATAGTCGGAAGACCTGAGGTGTGTGCTTGAGAGGAGTTCAAAGAACAGTCAGCCAAGCAAAACTATCGTCAATCCCGCACACTGCTCGCACCTGATGTAGAATAAAAGAGCAGTTCTTTCTGATCTCCCTTCTAAGAAAATAGCTAAACCACTGGTTTTGTGCGGCAGATGTTCTTGAAGAAGCTCTATTGATATTTCCATCACGTACGTATGCTGCTAAATACAATATCCAATATGTGCTCTAAGAAATGCTCTTATTGCTTCCCTTCCATTCACTGTGCAAATTAGTACAACTATTCAGAGGTGGGTCTATGGCTAATGAAAAGTTGCCAAATGTGGAAGTGGCCGGCGGTGGTGGAAATCGAACCCGGGTCGTTGTTTTCCAAAGTCCACGATGTTAAAAGTTTGGCCGGCACCGGTCATGGTAGCGTATATACCTAATAATAGAGGCCTGCATATAGAAACAGGAACTTTTCAAAGAGTCGTAGGCGAACCCGGCTCAAAATGGATCGAAATACTGATGCGACATGAAATATATCATACTTAATTGTTTGGGTTTTGATAACCAGGCGTTGTCGAGAATGATGACAGTCAGCCGCCGTTTCGACTGCCAAGGTTAGCTTTTCCCTAAACCGAGTTTCAGTCTATTGTACACTAGTCTTGAGAAGGGTTATCTGCGGTAACTGAAAGGACGACAGGATGCCATCAATTCCAGCAATGTTGTTACGGAACATGAAACACGTGCGTAGAAATATAGAAACATTTAAATAATTTGTGGTTTTCAACGCTGCTGACATGTTACTATGGTGAATATTCAACTTACCAGCAATGAACAGAATATAGCCGTAGCAGTCTGTGAATGGGAAAAGACACACCTGTTCAGCGAGAAGGTTAACTAATCCACAGTAGCTAAAAGCTCTTATCATTTTGAAAACAATTTTATTTCGGCTTACTAGGGCGCACAGATTAGCTGTTATGTTTTATGCTATTCTAGTAGGTACTTCTAGTTTGGTGGTTTTTTCAACAGTGCATTTTAAGCAGCCATTCATATTTAAGAACCAATAACTCACTCTCTCCAGAAAATGTCTGTTCGTGGTAAACGGCTCGGTCTTTTGGAAAGATATGAGGCAAAACGGAGTCATTTCCATCTAGCCACCTTTTATCATCTCAAGTTGGGGCATATATTCGCAAGTGGCCCAAGGGGATCCGTAATTCAGACCACTGTGAATACCAGCGGTAACATTCATGTCACTTTATGTCATTTTGGGAAAGAATACCCCCTAAATATTATGATGTACAATGTTAGTTTTACCGGGAAATTGGGAGCAAGGTTCGCTGATGGTCAAGTCACTGATTTATGTTGACTTCGCAGATCAAACCAAACTTCGCTTCCAACAGTTGATCCGGAACACTTGACTGGTCACATTGTCTCTTTCTTGACTACTTCCGAACTGGAATACTCTGACTTTATCGAAGCTTTGGGACTGCAACACAATTCACGCCAGAGAATTAAGGATACCCCAGAAGGCATGTGCCAATGCAAAGAGGACACTAAGTCGAAGAAACTTTATTGAGCTCTGGGTCCATTTGTTTACATATTTTTCGATAGGATTAGCAAGACAAAGTTCGAAAGAGAATTCAATTGTTAGCCTATGAGAAATAATACCGGCTGCTATGCCCAATTTGGGGAAATACAATCGGCAGTGCACATGGAATATTGCGATACAAGACAATAATGCAAGATAAAGTTGAAAAAGTTGTTTTGTCTAGAAAGTTATGCCGTATGAATTTACAATTTCCATTCCTGGAAATACTGAGCCGTTATACCAGTAACTGACTCCGACATTTCATCAGTTGAAGGGCGTCGATTATCATAACAAATAAAATAGTAATGCCTCAAAACTATACAAAATCCTGCAACGATTGTAAACTGTCTGCTCTGAAGTGATAGACATCACTAGACGACCAATGTGGATGGAGCTTAGAGTATAACTTGTACAGATTTGCCACCAAGCGAGCATTTGTTTGAATCGAATATTAAATATTCTTCTCTCTGAAGTATTTCCAGTAAAGTTAGATGACATTGATCATCGGTGATGTTTGCTTCCAACCAAATAAGACAGAAGAACAGTCTGTGCATTCAAACGTGTCAAATACCGAAAACACAAGTGCGCTGGTCAGATTTGTTATTCAACAGGGGTTAAATTGCCAGTAACGATTCTGAAATCCAAAAGAGGAAAGAGATCTCCAAACCCATTAATTATCCTTTAAAAATCAGTCTGGAAAGCTTTGTACTCATTTCGCCTCCCGCAGCCTCGCTAATTCAAATTATTCGATTTATGAGCATCCCAAGAGTAAGACGGAATATCTGACCAGATTCAAAAAACAAAACTGGTTACCAGGATTCTGGTTAAAATATCAGTGTCTGTGCAGCTTGGTTATGATGAAATCCAGATGTGAGCGATAGGTTTCTTATTATTTCCCATAACTTTCACTATACCAAATCATTTCCTCGTACAGAGAAACATTTGGAGTAGATAGGTAAAAGCAATGTAAATGTTTGGTGTACAATTATCCAAAATCATCGGAAAAAGAAAAAGGATTTTGCATCTTAAAGGATGGAACAGGTGTGTTTGATCAGTAAAATATGCCCAGTAGCCATATTCCTTTCGTTTTGGGTGGTCCATGAAACATTCCAAAATCCGCCTACGTAATCTTGCTGAATGAAAATGGTGGTTAGAATAATTCCAAGTGAAACTGGACGTACGTTGACGAAACTAATCGGAACTTGAGCTACTGTTCCATGGAGTGTCAGTCAACATGTGCAGTTTTCAGGGATGTATTCTTTAGTTATCACGTTCAAATTTCCCGACTGAAATCTGGATTACGATGTTCCATATATGCGTTTGCAAAAAAAAGGATTTCATTAAGCTACAAGTATTTTTGGGCTTCCGAATACGCAAATTGTCGGCAACATTTCTTCCACAACTGTTTTTTCGAGGTACTTACCAAGGTTTATTTATAATAAAATATAACTCGTGTACCTTCGGTGTTTTGGTTTCAACAAGTGCCAAGAAGAACACAGCGTAGTCATTAACTTCACAATTGAAAACCAAAGTTGCTTGCCTCTGAGAGTTTAAATAATTGCTCTAAATCTTTGTATCCTGGGATAAATGAATTATCTTCCAAAAAAGCCAAATGAGTTTTGTGTGAAAACGTGCTTCCGTTCATTCTTGTCAGGTTGTTGAGGGGAAATTACGAAATGTCTGAGTTACGCAAGTGGACTCATACTAGGACGTATTACCCGTAAACTCAAGGGTAGTTAGGAATTTTATAGGAATTTCACAAATGCTTTTGTTATACATGCAATAATTGCACTAATTCCACTTCCCTCTAGAAATTCTCCGTACAGTATGGTTGGTTCCTCCAGTCAAAAATAGTATGTTATATTAGAATCGTTTATTCGAATTTATCAGGAGATCTGAACGTTCCAGATCCTAAATTTGTTGATTATAAATGGTTTTTCATCATCCTTTAAGTTTGGTATGGTATTCTGTTATTGTATTTTAGCTACTCACTTTAGTTGTATTTGTACAACTATCTTCGAAAAAGTCGTTGGTTTATACTAATAAAATGAACCCAAAGTCTTTAATCCTGATCGCACACATTAAATCGTGGTAAATCTTTGTCAATAAATTGTATATGTACCTTACTAAGCTGTTCCTTTCGTAAAGCATCCCTCGATAGCCACGGAAGAAAGGTACATCGTGAATTAGGAGCTCTAGGCAATCTCTTGACAACCAGCCCGTGTATTCTCGTGGTTAACGTGTACGATTAATAATTCATCATTTTGATCCACGTGACATTGGTTCATCTCTATATACCCATGTAAATGACGGGCGTAGTCTCACGGCGTGCCGCTGTTCAAAATAATGCGCTATGTTGTAACCTTAACAATGGGAGACATTCAACAAAACATGCCGTACCTAAATGAAGCAACTAATCAGAGTCATTTGTTTAGGGGGAAGACAATGCTAAAAAGCTTTTATTTATCGAGAGTAATTAGAATTTTCTAAACATCCATTTTCTAAGCATAGTTGATCAACCCAGCTCTCGGTAGCTTTTCACACTTAACTCGACTGACTTCGTGAGCTAGATAGCGATATGTGTTTTGCGATTGATTTTAATTGACCAACCACGAAACATGAACATAATACAATTGCTTCAAAAACTGGCACAAATAGTTAAAATTGAACACGATTTTTTGACATAACTGAATTCTGAGTTGTGACGACAAAGACATATGGATTCTCATCATTTTACCTCTGAACAATACAGCTAGATAGCTAAGCGTGGAATCTTCCTGATGTTTCACTTTATAGGACTAAGGTTCCTGAAACAACATTTAGGCCTTCATTTTCGGCAAAATCACCAGCCCATTTACAACCCAAATTGAATTCCTTAAAAAACAAGACTTGTTGCTTATTTTTAAAAATTGTTTGCAATTCGGCGAGTGCTTTTTCTCTTCATTCTGATACCTGACTATGTTTTAGAAAGAGCTTTATCGCTCCTGTCAAATGTTGGTTAGGTTTTATTTGGGATTTTTCATTCGTCAAGTTCACATATCGTTATTTACGAAACCCCCGACTACTGAATGAGTGATCGCTAACTTTGTTTACTCATATCGTAGTTACCTATGACATGATTTGTTGAGCGGAAGAAGTGTAGAGGTGTACTCCCAGTTTTGTTCATTTAGCAGTGGTTGCATAACCGTCTGTATAAATGTCTTTTCGTTTACCTAATTTTATTCTAATACGATCAATATCAGCATTACCTGCTATCAAGATTCCAATTAAATTAAATGACCTCTTTAGCCATCATCAAAAAGCACTTTTTACGACAACTTAGATTCCCCTTGGTGGTTCACCGATTTAGGGTGTTTACTATCTACCCCAGAGATAAGAGGTTCCAATTCCGTTACCTTCAGTCACACTGATGGTAGAAAATAAAACCACTGTTGCCTGGCTCGTAATTACATTTACCCTACTGGGACTTTTCTGGCTTCTGCATCCCAAGTCTCAGGGTCAGTCTTCCTGTTGGCCTTAGTAGCACTATGTTGTATAAACTGCTCCTCTTACTGCACTCCCGCAGTTCCATGTAATACAAAATGGAAGCCAGAAAGATTCCCTCATGACTTGCTCCAATGTTTCAGACTATCCGGCTATTGCAACTGGCCGAATGTTCCTAACTGATCAGACGGATTTTGTCATTGTTTCAAAAATCAGTTATTTGAACGATAGTTACGTTAAAAGAAGCTTAAACAGATGTTAAACCCTGTCACTTGGAGAAATAAAAGCGCAACTGAGATCATTACTATCATCTTCCCTGGTAGAAATTTGTGAGGACTCTTTGATCACTGTCATAGCAAAAATAGGACATTCAAATGAACTTTTCCATGACTGATTTAGGAAAGAGAATTATTGTGCTATTCCATCCTAATACCAATAGTCATCAAAGTATTTGCCATAAGAATCTCGAGTCCAGAGATTCTATAAAGGCACCGAACGCTCTGGTCGGGTCAACTCAACACTATCAACGTATCTTGTGCTCCATGACGCCAAAAAGCTGCAAACTTCATCACGCGCCACCTACGAGGCTTTGACCATCGGGTCGACCCAAGCACACCCTTTTCGTCCTGTTGTGCGACCTGCGAACACAAGACTGTTAATATATCCCAAACCGATGAGATTTGTCTTCAAAACTTTTAATCATCTTTGCTCAGGAATGTCACGAAAAAAGGCTCCATGCGTTACAATGGAGCTGCTGTCACAAAACTTGTTTGAACCTAACTAGTCCCCAAAAATGTACTGAATAACCCATAAAGAATCCTGATTGAGCATCTTGAGGAAGCAGTACCGAGAAATTCTGCAACTTATTTTCTCACGAGGTTTGTCTCGGCAGCATGTGATAACTTTCATAGGTCATCATGCAGCACCGACGCTCAAATCACTCTTGAAAACCATAAAACACTGTACGCCTGTATCACTCCGTATAAGGCACATCATTAATGCATATTTTGCTAACTGTCAACTGAAACATAAACCGAGGTCGTGCGGTTGCGCTTTACACACTTTACCACTACTCTGTTCAGCATGGGGTTCAATAGTGAGTTTCGCGTCAACACTTACTGAAGCAATGCCCTTCTTTCACCTTCATTGAATAGGAACGACTTGCTACCCGCACCACGACGGACTCTTGTCAGGGACGAATTTTCACTCGGGAAAGAGGAGCATTGTTTTAACTTCAGTGTATTATCAGGGCTGACTTGTCTTAATCTTTGTGCATTCGCTTCCTTAGTCCTGACAAGGGGTAACTGTACGAATTTTAATAATATGAAATTAGAACGGTACTACCAATAAAAGAATAAACTTCCTTTATTGCATGAAGGGAGACTGAGAAATCCTAATTCAAAGAAAAAAATTGGAATTAGAATTATGATGAGGTAAATTAAAATACTTGGAGTAAGCCGTTTACCAAACGTAGTTTATTCAAACCATAATTTATTTGGCAAATGGATCAACCAATTCAACTGTTATTTGCTGGATTTATGGCATCTGATTCAACGGCTCCAATCATGGTTTCTCCGAATTCACCTTTTGGAATACAAATAGTGCCGCTACTGTTAACTCCAGTTTGACAAGGGACTTTACCACAGACGAGAATAGGATACTGACTTAGGTATTATCTGCAGATGGATGGACAGAGTTTCTCGGAAGCACACAACCGATTCCGTGGTTGATAGGTTTGCGTATACGGTAATCCTCTGTCCACTCACAAATAAGAACTTTATGAAGATAGAACACCGTGTTTTACTGCATTGACGATTGGCCAAACCCAGCCTTAGCTACGCAATTACTTCCATGTACGTGGTACAAACTGGTGAAGTTGTACTTAGCAGTATGGCTTTCTAGTGACCGAATTTCCTCTTTCGGTGCATGGAACTTGTTGGCGCGCACATACGAAATAACCATTTTTATGCTTAGATTGTGTTTTATCAAACTACTTGAAAGACCCTTTCAAGATATTGTGTGAGTGTGAAGTAGTACTGTGGTAGAGAGAAAGAATTAGAGAAATCTGACAATATGAACGAGTAAATATGCGCAGATCAAGAATAATCTTTTGAATAACAGTTGCTTTATTCTTTCACTATTCTATCCACTTCTTTTTACCTTGTCATGGTTACAAAATAATTCAGAAACGGGGCTGCAGCCTATTAGAAGCAACTGGTTGAAGAAAGTGGCCGGGGATGGCTGCCTGATTCGAGCCCCCGGGACAGGCAAGTCTGCAGTCCACCAATGATGACTGACTAACGAGCGCTGAATGCTTGGGCCAATCCGTGTCTGTGGAATAGCTTACTGGGTCAATATCTCGTGAATTCTGTTTGCATTGGCACATGAACAACTCATGTGGGAAGCTTAGCACAAGACTATCGATCACGAATAAAATGTATGGGTACTAAGATGAGTAGGGTAATGTTCACGTATATTATATGCATACGAACTTTATATGACTTATCGCATACCTCAATTTTTGATGCATATATACATATGCATATATATATATGCATATATATATACAATGGGTTATCATCAAACATCTCACTTGTCATCATTTAGCTGGGAAGTAACTTTCCCTGTATGCTGAATATGTGCTAATTTGATGGGAAGATGGGACCTTTTGAAAACAATGCTCATTTATCAATTAGTTTACGTATCCACATTGAAAATGATCCGATTTATTCTGCTTCGTTATATTACATTTACTGTTTATGTGGATTCAAGCCGAGAATAGCTTCGAGAAAATACATAATGAACATGATATATCTTGATTAGTAGGACAATTAAGAACCATTGTGTCTTTTATACTTGTATTTGTTGGATAAGACCTCACCTGTTTTCCTTTATCAGCTGACGGAGTGACATCGAGATATAAGATGGAAATCGACTTTTGGTCACTGATAGTTAGAGTAATTTACCCATAAAATGAGTAAGCTTTTTGACTGGTAGATTGTCTTATCAAAAAGTAGCTCTGGTTCAAACTGTACTAACTAATTCATGAGCATCAGTAAAAGTTATGCTGATGGATTGGTATATTTGTGCATTATATCATCAGTGATGACAACCCTCTATCCGGACGCTTGCCGCTGAAATCACTGCTCATAAACAACACACACACACGAACATCAACAACGTGTCTGATTAGTGGAAAAATCAGAGGAGTAGGGTACATACATGCCGATTAAAAGATCTGTGATAGGAGGCCCCCCTTTTTATTAGCAGTCTACCCTCAGTCTCGGCAGCAAGCCAATCTATAACTGAAATCAGACGAATCCGTTTTCATTACTCGGAAGCGTACTGTTTTTTTTCGATTCCATTTCAAGCCTTTGTGGTCAACGAAATATTGCTTCAGGATTTATTATATTCATGACCACCGGGTTTTACATCGAAATATTTGAAGGACTAGTCCATACCCCCTACCCACCAATAGCCAGTGTGCATTCACGTTTGTTATTTATAGCATCCTACTAATACAGAGAACCTCCAAGACGTCGTCTGTGATTTCCTGCCAGAGTCGGTTGCTGTTGCCTGGCATATCCTTATTGGGTAATGCAACTTGTAAAAACTGGAAAATGCCAGCTCATAACGGATAAGTGCCAACGCTTTATGATGCTTCCTATTACCAGGTTTCATTCTGCAGTAAAATTACCACCATTTCAGTGAATAAGTCCCTGATTACCAATAAAATGTTATATACGCACACTTAGTTTAAAGACAGAATTCAGGAATGCAAGTAGAGTGAAGTACCTTGGATCATTCCCCTCAATCATTTCAAACTTCATACCTCAGTCAAAGTGATTAGATTCATCGTAAAAATGCTAAAGGCATTGTCAGAAAACATGCGGAAACTACATGCTCCCACAATCACATGTCTATCGGATAGCTATGATGAACTGATCAACAGTTCCTGTTGTTTTCGCAGTTGAAAGAGGTGTGTACGGACCGAGAACCCTTTATTGCACTATCATAGCTTTATATTCGTAATCGAGCATATCGTGCTGAACTCCTGACTTCCAGTGACACGGTGCTTTGTCTCTCAAAAATATCGGACATTTGATTCTCTGATTGATCTCAGATGATGAAATTGTAGTGAATTTGTCGTACATTGTCTTCTAAAATCCTCATTTCTATGTCTATGCCCGCTCTATTTTGATGTAAACTCTTAAAAAAAATTGGTGAGTACAGCTAGAACGGGTTAGATAGGTAACGGTTCACTCAGCATTGATATGGGTAATCGGGTCCTCCGTGCTTCTGAATTTTATTTTTTAATTGGGAAGCTTGTTTTGTGTTTCCCGAAAGTCGGCTTCTCTAGTAAAGCAAAACCACCACTTTCTAAATCGGCCCACTTAGCGGTATAAAAGAAAGACGATTTCAGGAGAAAAACCGTGAAACATTGTGACTGTAACTGATTTTAGTTATATATTATTTACTCCTACTTCGACCGATTAATTCTTTGCAGAATATATCATTTTGTACACTGGCTATTACAAAACCGTGTAACCGTTGTGGCTGGATTTACCAGATTTTGACAAATGTTGACCTGACTGATATGTGAGAATTCTTCCGCTTCCGCGAAACTCCATTGATTCTCAAGGGACCTCAGCCGAGAACAATAAATTGTACAACTTCTGGTACCAATTGTGTATTAAAATAATTCATGCTGGTGACTAATGTGAAATATCCGAACCCCCGATGTGATATCATAGCTCCCGTTTTATTATTCTAGTCACGTCAGTTTCTAAATTCATAGATTCTTGAGCCTTAGACTTTCTGCTTTCGGATCACATATACACCACTGTTTTTTGAGATCATGAAATTACAAGTAACCCATGATCAGATTTTTATGAGTAGAATGTCATTCTGCTCGCTCAAATGGGAGCAAACAGTTTCATGCAATAACCCTCATCAATAAAAAGAGTATGTAAAACTGATAACCGGCGTTTTGTCGTTAAACTCATTTGCTGGTCTATGGACTAACACTTGACACCAAAACAATGAATGGATGTCATAATGGTCATTTTTATATTTTTCTTCTCCATATGCTGAGCTATTTTCTATACTCTGCTCGCAAAATCTTCCACTTGATGGAAAGTTTTATTTATTTATTTATTTATTTTTTCGAGTTACTGACTCTAACACAGTGTAAGAAACTCAGCACTTTGCTATTCTGAAATATGTAACGGAAAATCCACTTGCATTTTTCACATCGAAAAGTCGGACGCTGCTGGCCGTAGTCGAACAGGCGACCCTCCGCATGCCGAGCGGATGCACTACCAACCGAGCTATCGCGGTCCGGGCGGTTGCGTGTAAATAACGCAAGTAAAAGTTGCAATTGAAAGATGCAAGTGGGTCTTCGATTACCTAAAATTCAGGCTCCCCGTACCAAAAATACTTTCTATGAATATATTTCAATGTTCAATGGATCACGTTCATCCGTGTGCTGTTAGTCTCATTGGGAAGCGACTGACTAGGTTAGCCCAAAGAATAAAACCAAGACAGATACTGTATATTAATGGAATAGTGGTTCGCGCCTTATCGTTTATTCGTATGCGCTATTCACGCCGGACTGTCCGGACCGCGATAGCTCAGCTGGTGGAGCCTTTGCCCGGTATGCGGAGGGTCGCCGGTCCAGCCAGCGGCGTTCGACTTTTCGATGTGAGAAGCGCAAGTGGATATTCTATTACATACGATTCAGGCTCATCTTGCCAACTGTACATTCTATGAATATATTCTGAAATACATGAGGATAGAAAATGACAGTGTATTTAGCAGGGTCAAAATAGATCAATCTGTAATAGGTAAGAACCATGAATTCAATAGGTAGATTCTGCAACTGAACAGAGTATAAGTTAATTCTCCAGAGGTGTTATTAATGAATGGTTTTGTTTCCGGAAATTTCCAGTAAAAGACTGCTATAAACGAACCCATGGTCATGTGGTCAAACCCGACGTGCCTAACTGATCTTCATTCGTGGTCTGTACGTTGCCCAGTAGTTTTAATCACTAACGCATCCTTACAACTGAATTCATTTATGTTTTGTTTTTATGATAACCATATTCAGAGATACCGTCGGTTGTAAAGCATACAAAAATTCACTCAGTATATGACCTGAGTTTCATGAGTTTGCGAATACATATCATAGCATCCTGAAATGACATGAAATTGTTCGGAATTTTCTATTATCTAATTTTATACTATGCAAGGCCGTGGCCAGCTGAGCATGCGTGAACTTAATAGCCAGGTTCAACTGCTGTGATCAAAGTGAGCTAAACATTGCCAAGTTGTGGAAATAAAATTAAATTCATAAATAATACCATCTAACGTATCCTACGAAATATTTAGATACGTCTGACATATAAATAGTTCGACAGGAGCTTTTTCAACCAGTATAACTTTCATTCCAGGGAAAAGGGATATGACAAATAGTTTATTACTGTTTATTGTTGGTGACTGTCTAACATATCGTGAATGTTGACCTCAAGGTCATTCAAGTGTGCCTCTTTAACCTCGATAGTGGGGGAAATAATCAGCTAGACTGCAGCTTATTATTACCTGCCTAAAGAGAAGCAAATGTGAATTCCTGAGACTCATTCGGTTGTCTTTTGTGAAGGACCTCGTCTAGTTCATTTAAGGTAACTATGAGCATCGCTTATCGTGCTATCCATAGGAAACTCCCACAAAAACACATTTCATAGGCAGAAGACGTAGTGCATCAGAGGTATAAGACAATTTTGTACGCATTACGCACAAAAACAATGTCGTTAATCGCCGTCCTTCAAGCAGCGTGAGAATACCCTCTCTATTGCATATAACAAGGAGTCAACTCGAAATGAGGCTAGTATCAGCTAGTGTGAGACCCTCAATGATCGCCAAAATGGAAGGCTTGTATTGACTTCATACAGGATTCCCATCAATAAGCCTTTCATTTTGGCTAAGGTTTTATTTTGTAGACTCCGGCTTATAGCGTAAAAGAGCCAGAAGAATTCATTTTTGTAAGAAATTCACCAGAGAAAGTAACCTGCCGAATACTGAGATATTACACTGGCAACAATGATTGATCTGGGTCGGTATAAATCACGGTTAGCCACGTTGAGAAACTTCAGTTAGAGGCTGATCAGAAAAACTGGCAAATCGGTATAGGTATGACAGGAAATTTCTCCAAATTCAACAAAGATGTCATCTTAGTAGATAGGACCTAGCAGTTTTCATCAGTAAACATGAACCAAGCAAACAGCATGAAGGACTTATATGTTTGACCCTAGCCTGCTGATCTGCCAGGTCGTACGCCTCATTCGTATTCCCTCATATCATCTATTGCTCAATTCACTGTTGTCTCAGTTTCATTTTCGTAACTTATAGACCATATAGAAATCACACTGGCTGCAGTATGAAAAAGTACAGAAGCAGCAAAATGGTGCAAACCTATCTTCTTGAACTCTCTTTTATAAATAACTGCTCAGTATAACCTTCCGTGCTGTGATGCAAGATAAATTTTTAATTTATTTGTGCAAAATGATTTTTCCGCCCATTATTCGTCTGTACATTTGTCGAAGTATGCTCTTCTTCCAGGTTCAGTTCATATAGCTGTCTCCTGGTAACTCAAAGTTAAACGTAACCGAAAGCACCTTAGCCATTCTGAACAGCGAAGTCAGTTAGGAATCAGAATGGAAAATGTGACGGCAGATCGGGTGGAAAATTATTTCACGATCAACTGGGTGGACTCTATGCAGAACAGACAGTGAAAAATACTGGAGAAATTGAGTGGACCCATTGGTTACTGATGTGTCTAAATAGCGTGCTTCTGCTAATGGTTGGGTTAATTTAATGTGAATAAACTTTGTATCTTTTCTTCCTCAGAGATTCATATTTCTTCATGATTTCGGTCGACTGGTAGAGTCAGAATCAGGGTTTTGTACATTTTTAGCATATTTGTTCACCCCATAGAGCAGACAACAAGGATTACTGCCATAGAAGCTCGCCACAGCTTACCACTAATTACTCATAACAAATTATGTATTTTATCGTTAGTGGCTTCATGTACCGGAAAAAACGTGCCCTACTTTATGCCCGTACTCATACGTTTGGACAATACCGGCATAAATGTGTTCGAATGTTTGTCCATTATTATCGTTTTAAGAACCATAAACAATACCATATTCAAAACAAGCATTCTGTAAGATGAGTTGGCCGAGTTTGCGATCAACAAGCAGACTGGCAAACCTGATAAGTACAGTGAATGATTGTTGCCAAATCCTAATTCTAAGGGCTGTGGAAATCTGCAACTGTTTATGGAAAATGCTTTGTTGTTGTGTGGCTATGTTAGATTTCATGACGTTTTCATTCGAACTGCATTCTGAATGAACTTTAACCCAGCAGAAGAAAGTGCGACTAGTCCAATTCTGATTCACAAATTAACATCAGGCTTATTCCATTCTGTCTGATCTGTTCAACGTGTTCTCATGATGCAGAACGCCATAGGCTCAATTCCGGCATTGACGAACTGTGATTGACGGGTCTGTCCAAGTTAATATAGTGTAACCTGTCACGTAACTATAGTTACACTAGGTAGTTGATCATCTCTGATGCACTAAAGATTTACAAAACATACACCATAAAAATAATCGCAAAAAGAACTATGGTTTAGCAGTCAATGACAGAACGGTATCAATGGATGTAACAATTGCTCCTATCGTACTTTACTTCTTACTTCAATTGAATGACCATTCAACTCAGTGCAACTGCCTCATTGTTTAGTTTTTTACGGTGTCAGTTTTGCCGCTGTGTTAGGGTGTGTTAAGTTAGTTGTAAAGCTTGACAAAGAAATAACATCGGGAGGAAACGACAACATCCTGGTTGCGAGAATTCTGAGTCTGAATCCACGTTGATTTTGGACGGTTTCCAATGGTGATGAAAAACTGATTGATAAATCACTTTTTCGCACACCGCTTCAGACAGCAGTTCCGTATTTCGAATTGCCTCTTGTCCTAGTTTTATGCTCAAACACATACGCGAGAAGAATTTCAAGTACGGGAGCCAAGAAATCGGTAAGTGTTCCCACACACACGTCATCCAAGGGCCTTCTGTTCGTGTCTCTGTCTTTGACGCTCTTCCATAGGTTGTCTACGCTAAGCCCGTAAATCATTTTGCACGATTTTGTACGGAGGTGTATCCGTGAATCGCTCCTAAGACGAATAAAACGGTAAAAACCATGGAGCAGAAGAGACCATATGGGACCTTTTGTGTATTCTGGAATGTGGAAAATATTTTATTCACGGTTTTACATTCCTTGGTCGAGGCACATTTCGAATAAGCAGGGGCGTACCTAATACAGACTGGATGCAGAAGTAATCTGTCCAAAGTGTCAGATATAGAATCCGAAATGGATATTCGCCGCGATGTTTTGGGGGAGAAGTAGGCTACCACACAAGTTAATTTATCTTGATGTGATCCGATGATGTGATTCGATGATATGATCCGATGATGTGATCCGACTTCCCACAAACGTCTGTGAGTACGGCTCACATCTTAGACGAGCGCGCCGTATGCCAATCGAAATGCAGTTCATTGGAAAGTGGTGATACAAAAATGTTTCATGCATCTTTTCTTCTGCACCGAAGTTCATGACTCACCTGAAACCACCATCATTTCCCCTTTGATAAAGTTTGCGAACATATATCTGCAGATATTTTTTGGTTGACTAGGAAAAAAGATAAAACGGTTTCTATGAGACTTCCCATAAGTACGGTTTGTGAAAGACCTCAGTAAGCTCGGTGTTGCATCTCGTAGATTTTTTGTGTGGCAGCCATTCATTTCGGCACCTCAGTCCCTCAGCTTGAAACGAATTTGCCAATTCACCTGTTTCCGTAGTTGGATGAATAATCCATCCGGGGAAATTTACGTTATCTTCAACAGAACTGTGATGTGTTTTAAAGGCTTGCTGTTGGTCAAAGTGTATTTTACCATCATAATAGAAACTTTTGTGCAAAAAATGTGCTAACATGTGTAGGTAAAAGAACAACTAATTAGAAATGCTCACCGAGGTAACCACTCTTCGTTAATTGGCTAACTGTTTTACGGACTGACTGATTATCTGACTGACTGACTGAGTGACCAGCTGACGGACTGAGTGACCAGCTGACGGACTGGACGACTGAATGGATGAATAAGTGGATGAATAGCGTTATTAACTAAGTGACTAATTAAATAAACCAACGAATACACGAAAGAATGAACGACCTTGTTGAATAGCATACTAATTAACTGAATAAATGAATGAGTAAGTGAAAAAGAACGATTTATCTGTTTATTTATCCATATGATTATTGGTTGATTATTTGATTGACTGCTTACTTTACTAGTTTCCCATCATCAATATTTCCGGCCAACGACGATTCTGATCAGACGATTTCACTTTTAATTCCTAAATGCGTAAAGCAGGGGTGATTTTTCAGTTTCTAGAATAAGCTGAACACTTTCTTTTTAGACTAACCGTTTTTGTAAGTGTATCCCGACATAAGTACTTCCGCATATCTGTTGTGAATGAAAAGGTTTGTATACTTTCTTCCGTTATATAATACAATAGACAGCTTTAGTTAGAATTCGAATGTTCTAGCACTGTATTATTTCCCCTAATCGTATCAGCTAAAGCCATCCAATTTACCAGATGACCATTCGAAAACAAAACCATCTCCGCTGTTCTGCTGTTACCATAGACGTAGAAGTAAAAGATAATTCGTAGTGAAATTTTGATAAACCGTTTTCTGCAAACGTTCGACCTCAAAAAATGAATATATTTCATTCTATTTACCGAAAGTGTGAGATGTTTTGCAAAACTTCTCACTCTCGTACATGCAAAAACCTCATCCATCAAAGAATAAAGCTTGACATTGACCTCAACTTTGCCTGACACATTGTCCCGTCCGTTGCATTTCATTTGTTTACTTCATTAGTGGTCATCAAGCTGAAGTGAGAAATTTAAGGGTGAAATTTCGAGGGACTAAATTTGACCGTGAAAATATACATACAGTTCATAGTTTGCCCTCTTAGATTGGAAGTCAATACCAAAATAACAACAATTTACCGGCCTCTATTTACTCGAATTCATTATTCAAAATACCTGAGGAATGACTCCTTAGGCCAGTAGAGGTATTTTGTTCTGAACTGTTGTGCAGTCGAAGCAACATTAAATGTTCAGATGGAAATTGGAAAACCATGCAGTCAAATAAGGGCTTGGCTTACGTTGATGCAACATAAGGTCAAAGTCTTTTTCGAGAGACCACGTTGTGGCTGTAGGGGATTTTGACTGATCTGAATCTCGCATTTAGTTAAACTTAAATCTTATATCCGTTGGGCGTTCACATTTTCCGGATGATTTTTCTGGTACTATTATTATGGGGAGAAGTAATCAGGGGCTGTGATGATGGTATGAAGTACAATAAGAACAATGGTCGTATAAACACTAAGATTTTTTGAGTAGGGATACAAATTTGAGGCAGCAAAGGCGAGGCTGGAATTGGCGATTTCACTGCCATTCGTGCTGACTATATCGGTTGAATAATTTTCTTGGCAAAAGGATTAGCTGTTTTTTTGAGTATTAATTATATCAATATTTGCTCCATTCACGCGGTGGTGTGCTGTCACCTGTTTCTGTTGCATAATTAAAAAAGATACCACAAAAAATGTTAACGGTATATTTTTTCCGTCGGCATTTTGATGGTGATTCACCTGGGTTACTATCCATATCCTATAGTCCACACCGATTCCGTGATCCTGAGATAAGAAGAGAAAGTTCTAGTGTTGATCTCATGCAACTCCTTTATCCAATGACAATGGTCAATGCGGTCGTGCCATTTTAATTATGGAAAGTGTCACCGAATATGTTATAGGTGGAGAACGTGTGACTCGGCCGAACAAAAAGGCAATACTTAGCACAAGTTACAGTATTCATTTTTCGGCTTCACCAAAAGTACTTCTCATTACATTATCTATCTTTATTTCAGTCCCTATTCGCACAAAGTTGGAACCCTAGAAGAAGGACAAATACAACTGTGGAATAAATGTATCATTTCAAAGTATGACTGGAAGATCGTTGATCAGATTCTGAGCTTCAACCCTTGCTGATTGCGCACACCTCAGAACCCATAAAGTTTCAATTAATCGACGAAAATTTACAGCTGTATGCGTATTCCGTCTCTATAGGGAAGGGAGTAATTCTCGATAAAACGAACCTTTATAGTGTTTTCACGTGTTATTTGATTCCCTTGAGAAATTTCCTTTGAATTCACTTTCGAAGGAACAAAAAATGAGCATCTAATAAGATAAGCTTTACAGCAATCAAAAAATAACATTCCATTTAAGGGGTAATATCTACGGACTCAAAATCACTCCATTTAAAAGAAGTTTGACTAAGTTGCAGACGGATATCTTCCTGTGATCGATTTTTCGACGCCTATCATAGTTGGGTTAACTCGAACTTGACTTTCTCTGAGATAGACGCTGAATAGGAACGTAGTCTCATTACTCGCATCAAAGCGAATCGCTGACTCATGTACTATGGTCTTCTGAGAGAAAATGAAAGGATCAAACCAGCCTCCTCTCTGTGCATAATTAACATGCACATATTTTCACACTATCGATCTCTTTCCAATGGACGATGCAACAGTCTGCGTAGCCAGGTTCTTCACCCGTGAGTCTAAATCAAGATAACGCATACTGCACACACACGCGACCTTTATCACATGATTTCTTGACACAGAGATTGTTTGTAGTTTTTCGTAGGTTGAACTATATACTGTGAAATTCGAACGCTGTGGTTATAGTATGTACAAACAACCTCGTACAATGGTCATGTATCTACCACTTCAGTAACGAACAAAATCACACCCCGGTGACATCATCATGATTGTTTCGAGTGCTCGAGCTTCTCTCTCATTCTTTCGCACCGGTGTATGTGTGTTCACACATGTACGCACATTCTTGTGCGTACATGTGCAGAAACCTTTGTTCCGAGAACGATTACACCGAATGCATTCGACAGTGTTAGCCATTATCAACATCACCACATGTAGCAGATAGGTGATTGGTTAAACAAGGCGGCCAATCATATGAATCGAATCGCATTGACATGAGATACCGTGTGCAACCTGACAGAGCACTGGGTGACTCTAAGGACACAATTACACAGCTGGCTGCCCAGAGATGTTCTGTGCTTGTGATCTTATTGATTTTTCTGAAAACTTTATTCCACCTTATTCCAACATGGATTTATCGCAAATGGTGCCCATAATCTAGCTCACACTCAATCGCTCGTTACCTGTCCCGTGTTATTTATCTTTCACCACCCTCTGCAGATCTACTGTTCTCAACAATCTGCCTGTCAATTTTCCCGGTCGCAGTCGTAGGTCTCGTGCATGCTCAGTATCGATCTCATAACCGGTTGCTCTGCCGTATGCGCGTACGGATCTGTGCAAGCTTGCCACCGACCCGATTGTGCATGCTGATCTGGGTCCGTGTCGATTGAGATTTTCGTGTTCTGCAGAGGCTACCCGGTGTTTTGGTGTATCTGTTACGATCAGGCAATAAGCACGTTTTAACTAAGTGACGTGTCGTGTAAATTACCGTCCCAAAAATTCCGCAACAACAAAAAAACAGGTCAACGAGCGACTGAGTCAAGCAGCAGTGAGCACATCCCGGGGCTTTTCCTTCTCACTTCAGACATTCAACGGTATCAGTTGCAATCCACAATGAAATTCTGGCACCAGTCTGTGATTTTGTGGACTTGTTTACACCTTCTGGTGTCCCCCATTTGTGATGCACGGAAAGGAGGTAAGTACTCTGTAAAAATTGATCACACTTGTTTGACGTCACTACTGATTGATGGGCATTTTTCAATTTTATTGTATCCAGGTGGATGAGTGACTCTTGACTGTCGATCCTCCCCCACGGGTCACTGGGGTCCTAGCTCATAATGAAACGTTTTCAGGCAAAATAAGAAAAAACAGCATAGTCTGAACCACTAGAAAGGAATTCACTCTCCAAGGCTTTTTTCCTCATTGGAGCAAGGTTCTCCTCCTCGTTTTGACAGTTTGATTTTACGCATGTGTCTTGAAATGCTTTCGCTTTAGCAGATCTGTGCGCTGCTGTGCCCCATCGAATAATGCTTGCAGCTATTCCTGTATTCGTGATTGTTCAACGTTCAGTTCGCATGCGAAGCAAGTGGATATTTTCAACTATCGGTCGCTTTGTGCGCTCTTTGAGAGCAAAGTTGCTGTTCCAATCTTTTAATCGTAAGTAGCAAGTGGTCCACAGAACTAAAGTAGTTGTCTTTGTTGGGCTGCTGTTTCCTTTGAAGCTCACAAACTGAAATAAACAACTGTTCTTATATGTTTATCAAATTTCGAGACAACGGTAAACTCAAATAATCAATAATTTCGAAGAACTCTCAGTTAAAATCCAAATATCCTTATGTTTACTGCTATTATCATGGTATGATTATCGTTGACGCGCGTCATCAAGCAAGGTGGCATGGGTTGAGGTGGATGGCATGAGTTTTACTGAATTATGAATTACAGTTCATACAAAAAAGAAAAATGTTTTCGAACATTGTAATAGGGACAACCGTTTATTTAACCCTACAACTGGACATTCTCGGTCACCCGTGGCGATCGAGTGGCTTGAAGCTTTCGTTTCCCAACTCGAAATTTAGAGATAGTAGCTCAACTACAGCCGGTCAGCCGGTGGTAGATAGCAATCCACTATCTTTTAGCTCATTGCCACACCCGACCTACGGGGATCTTATGTGGTTCACTGTCAATCCGAGTCTCGAGGTCTGGTTGTCGGCTAAACCTAGCAGTGTAGTGGGCCTCTAAGGTTATGAATATGACTCTTTAAAGGCACTCAGACACAAACATGCAGTAAAAAGAACCTAATTCGAATCAGTATTTAGTGGTAAATATGCACTGATTAACCCAGTGTATTTCACGTAATTAATTGTGAGTAGTGTGTGGGACTGACGAATCTTTGTTTGGCTGACTGTTCTTTGGACTCCACCTCTCACACACAAACCTCATGTCATTTGACCAACCTGCTCTCCGAAGCACCAGACTCGAGTTTCGCTCTTGTAAGAGAGCATCAGCGGTGGGTATCGTCGGCCGTTTCACTTCGAAGGCGTCACTCCGCTGCCGTCCGAGGTGATCCAAATCTCGAATCACCATGTCAAGCTTGTTCAAATGTCGTCGTCATTGACAGCCAGAAATCCTCGATAACTGACTTGAGGTTTGTGTATAAAATGTAGAGACCAAAGTACAGTCAGTCGAACAAAAACAAACCAATGTTTTGGGGTTCGGCAGACTGGACATTTTTGGAAATGATGTGAATGATAAAAGCCGTTCACCCAGGCGGGCTTCAAGCCCATGCACGGTTGCGGGTAAACTTTGTGGTTCACACGTCAAAAGTTAGACGCCTTTCAGCGTGGCCTCTTGGATCAGCTAGCAGAGCGCACGCGGTACTAATGCGCTGCTGGAAACTATGCACACCCTAGAATCTCACCGGGGTCAATGGCTTTCGCCTTTTGGATGGTTTCAAGAACAGTAAGGTTGGTAGGTCAGTAAACAGAAAAATAACGATTGAGAATGATTTGAAAGTACAGAAAGTTCAGCGGTTTTGTTCTACACGCTTTTAGTTTCACTTGTTTGGGGAAGAACCACCATCATGGAGGAAATTGTGAGAGGAATCTGTCACAGTACAATTTTATTTCAGTAATTGGGATTGTACGCGGACGAAGAATCAGTTTTACGAATGGCAAGGTAATTCTTCGAAAGTTACTTCGTCGGTTGGTCAGAGCTAACCTCCAAAAGGAGAAAGAGTTCCTATACCTGATGTGCAGTAACCACCGGGAGAACGGATGTATGATTACGGGGAAATTTTCCCAGTGACCGATATAAAATACTATTTTACTGAAGAATTTGTCAACTTTGAGTGAAACCAAGCTGCCCACAGTGAGGTTTCAGGATGCGCTTCTATTTCTGTCCACTAAAATATAGTATGCCAGGAAGAATGGGTTATTTAGTGGTACCAAATTGATTATCACGAAATATTTAGGTTTGCGAAAGCAGTTTTTTACTGATTCACTAGGCAGCTCACGTTTGGATATTCGGTAGCTGGCTTGTTGATCGATTAGCCTTTTAGGTAGGCAGTTCTCAAATAGTGTTGTCTTTTTATTTGCAACCGTTATAAGCAGGGAATACCCCGTATTTGACGTATTCCAAAATATATAACAAATATCTTAGAAGTTAAGACAATCAGGCAGCACAACATCTGATTCAGATTCCGCTTGCTCAGTAATACTGGGTTAGATAAACTGATTTAGTGAATTTCAGAGCAATCACATTCCGCAGCAAGAAAGTTTACTTTTAAAATCCATGAAACCAGTTTAGCAAACCCCAGATGCAACTAAGCCATAAATACTAATAATGAAACCTCCGATTACGCTGTATCTTTCTTCCTTCTGGCAACATTTCGTGAAAGGAATGACAAAGAGTGGTTCGGTCAGTCAACATAAATATCGCATTATGACACAGAATTGCCTCCTCCCCATTCCGGGCTGGAATATCCTGAAAGGTAGTCGTAACAGAAAGACGCTTTGAGTCCATTATGCTGGCTAGACTAGTGGGCTGGATCATGAGAATGAGTCAATCTTTATTCAGTCTACAATCCAAGGACTTCCTAATGGGCTTGCAAGGTGATACTACCTCGAAATGACCAAAAGTTCGATATTATTATGCAATAGTAACTGACCTTTCAATTAGGGAAAATTTCACCGTTTTCTGCGTGAACAAGACATTGTGAGCTTTACAAAAATTCCCTAACATCACCATCAGTTAATAAGTTGTTTCGCTTCTACGGCCTAAGAACTGCGGTCACTTGGTATGGCTGGTTTTCTAATCTCATGGTACTCATAAACCACGCAGCAACCAGACAATTTTTGTAAACATTTTTGTGCAATGCATCAACAAGAGTGGTTGATTTCTGAGTGAATGTATAACACGGAATCGTTAGTTTGGTCCCCGGAGTACTTACGCCTGAAAAAACATGTTGATTGTTCTACTATTTTCCTCTGACCTTTCTCAATAAAGGGCCAAAACAGATTGTGGTTTTGCCGATTCCTGTGCACCTCAGTCGTTTGTTTTGGTAACAAAAACCCCATCAGTTTGATGAAACCAGTTTAGTGTAAAAATACTGTTTTCATTGAATCTCATAATCATATTGAACAAAAGACGAGCAATGAATATTCCAATCAGTCATTCTCGTATGACCCTAAGGATGAAATACGTACAAACACACAATCAAATGTGCGCACGTGGACTAAATCAAACAAAAGCGGAACATTCCGAATGAAGATCACAGTAATAGTGTGGTTTCATGTCGCCGAGACCGTCTGTCGTACGTGCACGGTATCAATTATAAGTAACATTTTCATATGATTCCTGAGGAAGGTCGTGACTATGTAAGTCAACAAATTTATAGCATTTTCGCGGTGATTACCGTCATCCAGCAACTGAACTCCAGAGAAATGCTTCACACCGGAACAGTTGTTTTACGTGCAATGGTTGGATGCGTCATTGGTCGGGAATTTTATCAGGTAAGAATGAACCATTCCAATACAACCTCAAATGTCGTTATTTGCTGATGGTGAGCACGTAAAATCAGTCAGAACCCTAAGTGAGGTGAACCCGTACATGTGAGCTAACATAGATATATCTGACCCATAAAAACAATATGAATCACAATAACATACAACAAATGCCACATACTTTCACCCAATCATGGTTCATACTATTTCAGTGTCCATTAGATAAACAAAAGCCCCCCTCGCTGGAATAAGGTGACCATAACAGTTGATTAGGGTGTTAGAGCACGATTGCGAGCGAGCCTGTTTTCGGGGCTTAACAGCTGGCTAAATTCAGCACATTTATAGCCATCGGGGTTAGGTTAATAGAAAAATAGAAGAAATCCGATAATCGCCATGGTAACTGTTGGTAAATTCGTGTTTACGCAGTTACTGTGTTATCATTGCGGAGAGAAGTATCGTACATTAACTGTCGGTTGCATGCCGTTAGTGATTACGTGACATAATCTTGAGCCGGGGTGGACTCACAGACCCTCAGTATCGTATCTTGGCCCATACTCGGGGGGGGGGGTTGTTGTGAAAGTTTATCGCAATCTTCTCTATGATGTCTAAGACATGACCACCGAAGTTTCGTGTGAGCCTTCCTTCGAAAGTATAGTTGAGGCGAAAGGCGTCAGTAGTATTGATCGGATGGTCCTATTCTATCAAGGGAATAGTAATTGCTGTTTTCCAGCTCTTCGCCAGTCCACTGTTTAATCAACTCGGCTGATGCCTCGTTGTGCGAGTAGATCGTTTTCTTGTGGGTCGATCTATGTAAATCCCCTTGTAGATTCCGGTGGACTATTACATGCGATACGAGGCGAATTCCACGGATAGTCTGCCTCAGGTCTGCGAAAGAGGGACTGACCGACAGGTGAAAGTACATGGCGTTCGGTAGCGAAGTACACCGTACTAACAGTAGTTTGAGGTTGCCATTTTACCATATCTCTTAGCCAAATGAAGCAGATATTAGACGACCATCTTTTCAACTGTTTGATGCTCAGGTTTATTATTGTGATCATTCATGCTTTACCAAAAAAACTCCAGGGATATCCTTTCTGTGTATGGAGAACGAATGGTCAGTTGTCATCATCAATATTAGCGATATTGCTTGTTTTTCTACTATCCTAACTCCAACGCCTATAAAACGTGCTGTAGTTAACCAGTTGTGAGGCACCTCAATCAAGCCTGTTCGCTACCGAGTATTCTGATTATTCGAGTGTGTGGAACGTTATGTCGGTCACAAAACCGGAAAATCTTATAAGCCATTTAGGTACCATTCAGTTCATTACCAGATATATTGACACCATCTCTCCTTCACAACTGCATCTGGTTACCCACAGAGTGAATTGTTAGCAACAATCCGCATTGGTTTTTTATACACTTAGATTCCTGCTGTTAATAAGCTTCTTATGCGCCTCGTGACCCCCCGTTTGACTGCATACGAACGATGCGCCGTGTAAACGCCTCCTGTTTGAGCCGGGACGAATAACCTCGGTCTGAGTGGGACTGAGCACACAAATATTCATCAAATCATATTTTATCTTGCCTTGAACCGGATGTTTCGTAGTATTCGCACATGAACTGATTCATTACTTGCCTGCCCTCAAAAGTGTCGCCGAGAACATCACTATTACGAAAGAGCATTCCGACAAACAAAGGAGCCACCGTCATCAAATGAACTTCAGAAACAAATGGTTCTATGTAAAATCAGCCTGTTTTAGCAGCTCTGCAAATTTCTGACTTGTGGTCTACAGCTCGTATTTGTCAGGTGCACGTGACTGTAATTTGTGGGCGGCTTTTACGCGTGTGTTGAAAACCAATCAATGACGGTGAATAGTAGACATTTGGACTAGTTAGAAAACAACACTGTATTTATCATTTTTTTGAATAAATTCGTATTATTAAACTAGCCAGGGCAAATCAGTAGCACCGTTTTACTAACGGTGATGTCCGATGATTTCGATGTTCCAGAAAACAGATTCCATTCTCGTTATATTATGCTACTTGCAGCACTCCTCTGTTGGGAGTAGCATGTGTACGATTTGAAAGGACAGAAAGAACACTCTGTTAACCGGAGCTGGTTGTGTGTTTGGTCCGGTAACACCACTTCCATCTGAGAAGTTCAGAATAGCGATCTATGCCTGGGCATAAAGAAACAATAATCGTATCTGGACATGAGGTGCAAATAAAACAGTGATTAGGCTTCTATACTCTCTTCCTGAAGGTAGAGAAAATATCACTATTGACCAGGGTTCACAGTGGTGGACTATTTTGGTCGTTCAGTCTAGGATTCAACTGATTATGAGAGGACTAAGATTTACGTATTTCTCATTGGGAAGATATTAGAGTAACAATTCGAGGGGAGCAAATCAGCTTCAGTGAAATCATCTAACTTTCATTTTTTTCGTGAAAATCTATTTATGGAGAGCACTCCGTTAATCGCTAGTTGTTTTCATGTCTGTTGCTTGTGTATAAGTGAGGTTGATGGTATTTTCTACTCAGACAACAAACAATAATGGCACCCTTACTGGACTGGAACTCCATATTGTTCGTCCACCTCGATAATTGACTTATTAGATCAGTAAGCAATAACATCGAAGGAGGTAACATTCGGAGGGAGTGAACTGCAACGGAAAGTGAGAGAGCTTTGAGACTAAAATGGATGAGGAAAAAATGGTAGTCGGTTTACTGTATGGAAACAGTCCAGCCAAGCTCAACGAACGTGAACAAAGTTGACCTGTCATGTTGAATCTTGTCAACTGAGCCGATTTTTTACACACATATTGCTCATGTTTTAGAGAAACTGACAGAGGGCTAATATGGTGTGTTTTCAGAAATGATGACGTTAAGATTTCAATTTAAAATTTCCAAGAATTAAAATGACGTTAACATTTTCATTCCAAATGTTCGCTTATCTACAGTGAGTGGTTCTGTACTATCGGCATTGTTCTGATCAATGGATGGCACTAGAAGGTTACTCAAAATGAGCCGAGCAACCACTTATTTCAGGGGTAGATGACCAGGTATATCATATGTATGCCTCTTGTTTTTATTAGGCTTATGGGAACCCCTTTGGTGATGGACTCCCTCAGACTAGAAATGGCCCATCAAAGGAGACAAGAAAGATTTGCCAATAGAGAAACCAGATGAAGAGGAAAATAGGTCCTCAGGGAGTACTCGGAACCTCACTAACTAAGATGACAAGTCGAATTGCAGAGTAGCCCGGAGTGTTTCGTGTTTAGAAGCGGCATCAATTTTCAAAGCCCGCCCGAAATATTTGGATCAGGTCGTTACTTACAAGTCTACGCGTCAAAACTTGGGTGATCAACATTTATATAGCCCATTTACACTTTGACCCAATAATTTAATCTGTTACTGGTCAACACTTCTCAGTGGATTCAAAAGCGACCGTGACTGTAATGTTGAACCTTGTAAAATAACGTGCACTCAGGATAAGCCTTCGTAAATATTCAAAAACAAACTCCAACAAATCATATCATCGTTGTTGAAATAGGGTGAACACTTTCAGAGATACATTTATACTCCACTAGTTTCTGGGCATCGAGAAGCAGCAGCAGGTGTTGCTTGTGTCGTCTCTCGAAAAACCTTTATTATGCTACAACAACCCAACTGCGAAGACAGCAGTATGGGGACGACTACGGGTCGATAGCATTCGCCATTTGAAGGCTGACCGACCATCACGTATTCAATATTCCATCGAATCTAATTCCATTTTTGTTCTATACTAGTTCAGTAGTCAACACGCAGCTCTATCGCGCACAACTTCAGGCTACCTACGGAGCTGGTGAACAAATCACTACAGTCCGGACCCCCACCAGACACCGCCATGTCTGCCTGGGCGAAGAAACAACACATGAACTGCACATGGTGGATGACGCATTGTTCACACCGTAACGGTGTCCGCACCTGGAAGGTGTAGCCTCCAGGCTGGCTCAGAAATAAGAAGGCATCAGGTCAGGTCAACATATCGCGGCACCCAACGGCTCGGTTCCCGCTTATTAATAAAGCGTAGCGGGGCAAGCACACGTGGTCACTCGCCCACTCGCTACCCCCTCTCCCCTCATATACACAATGCGACGCCAACAAAATGTTCAAGTGTTCATTTGATGGGCAAAATAAAAGCAGACAGCCATTGGACTTAACAGACCCCAGCCCATCCATCTGCCATTCCGAGGCCTGTCGATGTATAAGACCGCCTGTTCCCGTTCGCTGCTAAAACGGAATTCGTCAAACCATGTTGCTGCTTTGAGTGCGGCCCAGTGAAGAAAACTTTCCTCGCCTGTAAAGGTCACGGGGATTCACACAGACAATGTAGACCATGTTAGCTACCACGCGGATGTGGACCACCAGGGGGGCGTGCGTCTTGTGGCTTTCTGAAGCAGATTCCCCGAGTGCGTCTAACATGTGTGCACACCGGAGGCGTTCGCGTGAGAGGCAGTAGGTCAGCAACTTACGCATGCAAACTCTGTTATGACCGAGGTGTGTGAGCAGGCACACGGCCACCAAGCTTTCCCATTAGATGCGTCATGCACGTAAGTAGAAACGTGGAAATCTCATCCATGTCATTCTTGCTGTTGAACGACTTCGAAATAAGACGAGCCTTAGAAGGCGATAACCACCAACAAAGGCGGTCTTATCATAGTTCATATCACAAAACAGTTTGAAGAGAAGGTTTTTATCAATCCATGTGGTTCGTATCCACATGTGCAACATCCACGCAGGACTACTTTCGTTCGATGCTAGCTCCTGTTACCAGGTCGAGCCGAAAGGTCCTGTCATGTGCTATGATCAGAATGAAGTCGCTTTCAACTAAACTTGCCGGTAGGCACACAGACTTTTGTTAGCATAAAGCATCCAGTCACGGAGTTGTTTTGTTGTGTGCAATGGATAATGTATGTTCACGTTGTGTCAAACTTGATTCCCTGTGGAACGAAAAAGGGACATCAAGATTCATCCAGCTGTCGGCCTATCAAAATGGAAAGGCTGAATTGCGGTTGACTGAAATCAGTGGTCTGGGTAATTTGCTCACGGCCCTATTTAAAATGACGAGACGAACTACAGTTCCAATGGAATTTTACAGAACAAGAAAAAGACAGGTGACTCACCACAAAAACATTGACAGTTATGCTTTGCATGATTGCTCACATGATAGAATAAAACTCTGAACAAGAAAAGTAGTGATGAAGGTAAAACATTGGGCTTTACATAAATCTATGCAATTCAAGCCTTTCTTCTATCACTATAAGTCGCGGAGAATAAGATAGACTGTCGTGCCAGATGGACGTAGCTTCCAAGAATGAAATAAGGCCAGTGCTTCGCTCCTGACCTGTGTTTTGGTTTGTTAACGCAAAGCGAATTGTTTACCGGTCAAAGACAATAACTCCCGAACAGGTGCACCGGTTTCGAAACCCTTGTCGAACGTGCACTTTTGACTATGTCAAACGAAATAATTGTACAATGGGCGTCCACATCGCATATTAGGTAGGAGCAAACTTTGGGTATCAGAGCAGACCAATATGCCGAAATATCAGTATTATTATTAAGAGTGGTTAGCTATCATGAGGGATATTTTAAGGAGAACAGTTACCCGGCAACTTGTTAACTTTATTCAATTTACGTACTTTAATTCTCATGGTCTTTCGAAACTAACTGATTTAGAAGACTATGAACCGAGAATTAGCCGGACTTTTATGTGCTCTTACAAGATCGCATGGAAAGCAATTGAGAAGTGGTCGTCAGATGTTTGAAAAACTTCATTAATAGCCAGTAGCCATGTTGGCCTAATCCGTATTGAGTGGGACCCTTAAACAAGGAATATCTTTTTACGGAACTTTATATGCCCCTGGTTACTGTGAGGATGTCTGATGCATGACGATTAAGTCCTAGTTTTGTGACTAGATAAAATACGATGTGAAATGGGACAGTTAATTAAAAACTTATTCAAAAGCTACTATGAAATTCTTGACAACTTGATGAAACAGATTCTTCGAGAATACCAGTCAACGATTCGGAATTCATGACAGAAGGCCCAGGAATTTTCGCAAATCTCAGCCCCAAGAGCATTACAAGCTCTCGGCTACTTTGGGTTCTATTTTATCATTGCCCTTCTTAATCAATTTTCGCAGTACAGTATAAAAAATCACCCCTACTTCCGTTACATTTTTTCAGTACTAGGGTAAAATTGCAACTGATTCAAAAAGGAAAGGTACTTGGGTAAAGATTTTAAAAATTGATACAACACATCAGTTATGACCGATGGAGGTCGAGTGGTTCACAGCCTTAGATTGCCACCTTGGAAGACTGAGGTTCAAGTCCTCGCCATTACCGATAACTTCGGTGGTAGACAGTAATCTACCATCGCCCGGCTCGCTACCGCACCTGACCCATTAGGTCCATATGTGGTTCTCTGTCAATCCAAGTCTCTGGGTCTGGTCGCCAGGCATCCGTACCAGTGCAGTGGTCTTCCGTGACTATGGGACATATACCAATGATGCGCAAGCATGTAATAAAAACAGCTGAAATGAAAAGAAACATTAGAAAAAATTAGTCATCCCTCGTCTAAGAGGATTATAATATATTACTATGCTTTTACCAAATATCTTTAGTACAAACAGGTAGGAGGATTTATATTCCTTCGATTCTCTTTTTCTTATTGTTCTACTAGAAAACGGCAAAACTCGACATAAAAACATGTGCAATGAAAGTGACAACCAAATTCCTAAACTGTGATCGATTTTTCTTATGAAGTTGAGTGAACTCTTGCAAATGGTTCGGAACTGAATTCCTGTGATCAACTCTTCACTGTTTTTCGTCCGTTCCCAGTGCACGACGAGTGAATAGAAGAAGGAGGGAATGATGAGAGTGCCATCGGAAATAATGCTCACAACTGGGAATGTCTTCTATTATTGAGTCAGTAGGATGTGAAACAGTAAAAACGCTTCCAATACGAGTTTCACTTGAACAACAAAACCTGGACTAAATTTGTGACTTACGTTGAACTTTCTAATGCGGGGAAATAAAAGTTCAGTTAGAGCGAAACTTCATTTTTACTCCTGAAGCTGAAGTAATTTCCTAACTTGTTAAAGTCTATCAACCGAGAATTAGACTTATTCAACAGAAATTGCTCATCGGAGTTTGACAAAAATATTAACAAGTGCCATTTTCGTAATACAAAAAGCTAGAAGGTTCCGTTTCCCAGATGGAAACACCTAAAGAAAATCACCACGATGTCAATACCACATCCATATTACCGTTCCTAATATCAGTATGAACTAAATACAAATGCCAGCGGACATGATCAAATCAAACAAACTTTATGCATATATATATATATATATATATATATATATATATATATATTTGCAGGAGAGAGAGGGGGAAATCCCACCTTTAGAGGTCTTTGTTATCCCAAAGTAAATTATGATCTACCGATTTTTGCATTTCATTAGTAGCCTTGAGGACCCAAAAAGTAGGAAACACTTATGTTTGAATAGCGGGAACCATGATCTATTAGCTGGAGTGGCCTAGTTCGCATCACATTGCGAAACCGAATAAGTTCATTTCCATCCGACCAATGTGAAGGAAGGCTAGTAGGCGCAAGCCATAGTTATATCATAGGTAGTCTGATAATTTTTCCATTTTCAGTCAAAAAGGAGGAATTGCTTGAGCGCCAAAACCGCTCGATCAGGCTCTAGCCCTTCCTTGGTTCTTCTGCTTAGGGTACGTTCAAGATTTGTTTCGGACCAAAACTCCTCGCCATTCGGTTCCATTTAGGCGAGGAATTGGTGCAGAGAGAGAATGATGGTTAGCTCGATTCGGAGATTCTGTTCGACAATGGACCTGAAAAGCAAAACTGATCGGCAGAAGAACTTCAAAATCAATGAACCAGATTGTTGAAGCTGGCTTGACCGTTAGATTATATAACCAACGTCATTCGATATTAGTCGTCTTTCCCGGGCTACTGAACGTATTTGTTCACAACTCGGGTTTTCCACTTTTTTATGTAATCGTGTCTTCTCTATTTTTGAACACATGAATCCATGCAATGGTGAAATTAGGAGCAACCTTGTGAACAGTTATCTGTATTGTAACTGATAAGATGAAAATTGCTGAACTCTCGAACAAAGGGGCACGGGAACTTTGATTGAGGGGTCTATTCTATTCAGACGGACAAAGTTTCATTGGGAATATAAACTGAACTAAAACGTCTCAATGCTAGTTTCGCGAGAAGTTACCACCTGAAATGCCATTCATTTCATAATAAGCAGATTTGTGTTAATACCTCCTTAGAAATCAGCCTTTTGGAATTTCATAATCTGGTTATTGAGGATACACACCATTCAGTACTGTATTCAATCCATCAAATAACCCTCCCAGAAGTAAGAGTTTGAGATGAGGAGCGAGGTATCTCAGGCTGCCGTAACAGTTCCGGTGACAGCAATTGAAACTGGAAACGGCGTGACCGATTTATGCTCCATTGCGTTATGGGAGCAGCGACATAATAATAACTGACCCAAATAGCACCTGAAATAATGTTATTCCTGCACTGTTTGTTTAGAAAATTTATGCTCAGTTTTGTTTTGGTTCAGTGCTGTTGTCAAATTAGAGTACACGCACACGTTTTTAGACACCGTTTGAACCGCAAAATAAGAGTGAATTTAAAGAAAAACCTGTCATTTCCGTTTCCCTTTCATTAGCTCGGGAGTAGAACACGGCAACAAGCTGCGCTTATGTCGGTAGTACCTCACTGATGTGGCACCAGAATCGTTGTAGCGAATAAATCTCACTTTAGAAGCAAAATTTGCCTGTAGAAGAATCAATAACATTAAACTAAAAGATTACATATTTTGGGCACCTATTATTATCCAAGTGCGAGTGTTTCCAGAAAGGAAGTTCTGAAATTCATCTGTTTCTATTTCCCCCAAAATGCGTCAGAATTGCCCCTTTTTCCCTAATAACACTTTCAGGAATTTGGTTATTTATTCTATCCTACTTCGGTGGAGCTGTGATCACAAACCTTTTATTCAAAGCTTGTTTTTTACCGAGTCAAAGTATTTTTATTTTGTATCCTCTTCATAACCGAATCTGAAGGGGGTACAACTTTGCACTCTGAGATATCACTTCACTCACAACTCAAAGCTAAGAAAGTTGAAATGTTTCACCCAATATTTTACACAATAATAGAAAAAAGCGAAAACTGTTCACAGTATTGTTGTTCGTTGAGCAGTGTGATGGTATTTGTAGACTCCTGACAGTTGCACTGGACGGTTAGGTATAGCACTAAAGATATCATATCGACTACGGATGAAATGGATGTAAAATAAACACTAAACATGACAATCAAGAGCCTAGGAAAACGGATTGTTTAGTAAGATATTTGCAAAGTCTACAAAACCGTCACTTACGTAGTAGGAGTAAGTTCACCAACACTGAAAATTATTGTTTTAGAACTCTTTTTGGTCGTGTTTTGTATTTTAAATAAGCCGCATTGTGAAACTGAAAATTGTCATTATCCGTTGTAGTAACAAGCTCAAGGTAATTCGCAAATCATAACGGTGATATGGTAAAATTGTGGTCTTGAGCTGATTGTTCTATCGTAAATCCTCTCAAGCTTTGATTGATCTAGTCTATTTTCACCTCCTAAATTAATCCTTTGGATTTGGTCTTCTTTTTAACAGTTTACGTTTATCGCCTTTTGCCGCTCTCGCCGTCGTTGTTATGGCACTGTAGCCTCTCGCAGGCATGACACCTTGATTTGACTGCTACAACACATCCAATTAGGAAGAAGCTTTCCTGATGCAATTATTGCTGATACACGTAACACGTTAACCCGCAACGTTTGTGTTAGTTTTTTTCCGGTTCTCTGATTTTGTGTGTGAGTGCGTGCGTTTGATCCACGTCGTGATGCGCCTGAAGAGTTGAATTAAGTTCAGTGTCATCATTTTCAACACCTACACACATCACACACACACACACACCTACGAGAGGAACGCATCCTACACCTTCTTCAAGTTTCACAATGCTGCTCTATAGTCTAACAGGAGCCAGTGTTGGTCAAACGGTTGTCGCAGTGAGTTACACTTTACCTTCCCGGGTTTGAATCTTCTGGCTGCCGGTCACTTCATCATCCGACGGCCCCTTATTGGCCAGTTAGCCATTCCAGAAATTTTCGGAAACTCCTAATATTTCTGGACTCAGGAAAAGTATGGTCGATTGTATCTCATTCATCAATTTAAGTCTAATTTCTTAAGATGCTAGGGTAAGAGGGTAACCAACACGACACCAAATGAGTTCACCAGATAATGTATATTTCAGGTCACAGTACGGTCATCCCTAATTCATGAGCTGTTGACAAGATCTGTATACAAGAAAGATAATGGTCAAAGACCAAGTGTCAGAATTAAACGACGGGAATTGTATTTGTGCTCGTGCTCCTTGTAAAAGATAGAATGTTGTTAGCAATTTTGCTCTCTCTTATTCTATGACTCTGCCCGTAAAATGTTCTCAGAACTGGTGACCTTCTATCCTCACAATTTCTGCTTATCGGCTGGAACCATGAATTTGACATTTTCATGAAAGACGAGCAACGGTTGAACCAAAAGAATTTACTGATGGAAATTTTCCTGACCCACCAGCGAAGGTTTGTGTGAAAAAAATGCACTTAACACTAATCACGTGATTTCCCATGAGAAAACAGAACACGGGTTAATCCGTACGACCAATTAGTGTCCGGTCATTGAACTGTAGGAGGCATACTTAGATTTATTGAAAACTTTATATAATTGCGAGCTTTATACAAATGCAGTTTATCCACACATTTTCAAGTGGAAATCGGCAAACAAAACACGATGCAACTCCAATCATTATTTTACCGTATACCTCCAATGGAGTACACTTTCACTGACACATCTACCCCCGGGATGGTATAAAACGGGAGGCCGCAGAAATGAATGTTGGTTGGACTTTATGCATGTTGCAAAATTCACTGGCATTCACAGAATATTGCCAGGCACACTGAAGCAGTATGAGTCAAACACGACGCGTAGTATCGTCTATGCACGCACTTTCTACCCTGAAGTATCATTGATCGGTGTAAGTCAGCTCAAAGGTAGTCATTGTCACGTTATCACCTAATGAATACTCGAGTAAACGATTTGTGATTTTAAGCCCGGAGAAATTAATCACTTATATGATCATTTATTTTCGCTCACTTAAGACGTGCCCACAATTGCACAATAAAACGTTTTGTTTTCATTTTAATGAATGAAGCTTATCTTCACAGGTATTTATTCTCAAACTATGGCGAATTTAAACGTTCCAGGTGAAGTTTAGGAAAGAATTACCGGAAACAGCGGACAACCCTTGTTCACTCATGATTCTCAGACAGCTTTGTCAAGTCTGAATGAACTCTGGCTATCTTGTTTACTAAAAGTCTCAATATATATTGGGCCAAAGCCTGCTCTTTAGGCGTCGGAAATAATTCTGTCTCTCGAAAAGTATGAACGTCTTTCGCGCTACTTCAAAATATGGGAAAAGTTATACAGCGGTAGGAATTGTGATTTTCTCACTATGCAGTCGAACCACCGTGCATGCGCCTTTTTTGTCAGGGTGCAATTTCTTATCACCACGGAAAGACGAATGAGAATAATAATAAAAAACAACTACAATAAATCAATAAGAATTGGAAGAAGATTACGTCATTGGCAACCCACTCAAATAGGAGATTCAGTGCATTCAGATCAAGTGAAATAAAATAAAAATATTTCAAGCAACAAGTTGCAGATAGCTTCCACATTACGAGGGGAACCCGACTACTGGAAGACAGATAGTTAAAAAAAGCATTCTCCGGTAGCTTCATGAAAAAAACACTCTGAAAAGAGCAAAAACGGCACTACCAGTTGGTATTTTAACACTTATATAACCAATCAGATGCCTTACCGCTTGGTTTTCACGTTTAAAGTTCCATACCTAGGTTTTGCAGTTAGTTATTAAGGTGGATAGGTGCGTTATAAGTCAAACACAGGCTGATTCATAGTTGAACAAACTGCCACAATTAAAATAAAATAAAACGCAAAGCACGGTTTTCCACATATTTGCTCTCTGACTAATGCATCTACATGCTTGCGGCTTGGGAGGATCCCCGGTCCCCTGTCAGAGAACAGGAAATGGTAAAAGAACAACTGATGGATTACCTGCTTCAACTTACGAGTGAACGGTTAAGTTGATAGGTTTTGAAATATTACTCTAATTCACAGGTACTCAATTCGCATGGAGATGACACTAAGGCCAGAAGGAAATTGTTGTCGAAGATATAGATCACGTGGTCAGTCAGCTTGTCTTCCATAAATGATTAGCAAATTCTATTGGTTCTTCTTGTTTGCAAGACACAAATGCAAATGTTCCTCTGAATAACAGATCAAGGATTTTTATTTTTTCCATCCGCATCTGTCCCATATAATAAATTCTACATTTATTTGCAGATTTAATCATAACTATAGCAGTCGGAACGGACAAACTGTTTTTTGTTCCCGAGTCTGATAGCACTGATGCAAAGGTATATTTACATCTATGGCAATTATAAAGTGGTGACGATTTTCTAGGGCCATAACACCAGTAGGTTGTTTTTATCCAGCAAGTAAATATATTCTCACCTCAAATGAAACTTAATGGTTTATACAGTCAGTTGGCCTCAACCACGACAAAAAATGAGCCTTATATGAAGAAAGAAGCAAAATGTAGTTACATTTGAATAACCCAGATAATAATAGAAGAATGAAGTCTGCAAACTGGTAGTCAGTGGGCTTGCGTTTCTCTTTGGTTTCTGCCACTCTCTTTCGCATAGAAGTAATCAAGTTGATTATGAGGATTGGTTTTATTTTTACCCCATCACATGTTCCACTTTTGACTCCAGTGTCAGTAAACAGCAAGCTCACTGATTAATTTAATCAGAATGTGTTTTCGGTTACCATTAGATGTGGGCTATTCAGGGGCGTTTCGATAAACTGGGCCTCAGAGTGAGTGGATAAAAAACAACCCAATCGTTCTGTGTGAATATATTTAGAACCTCTCGGGAAAGTTGTCATGGAAGACCATTACTATTCCAGGTGTAGTCTGGCTGAAGTCAGGGGTAAGTTTCATTTATTACTGTGATGATTTTCCTCCCATTTTGATTCAAGTTCGATTTCATTCCATCAACAAAGCTGTCCATCATTTATTCTGGATAAGACCAACAATTTCGGTAGGTGTGATTTCTTGGTATTCGGAAAGATATTTCGTCGGGTAAATTTCTTGACATAACTGACCTTTCTCTGAGCACTGATCTGTAGAAAAAACCGATAGTGAAAATACCAGTGAACGTGATTTCAATTCTTCAACGAAACCAATGGGTTTCCTCCTTTTTTTGGGCTCCAAATTCACGCTTCTTACCTGCTGACACGAGCTGCATTGCAAATTGCATCCTACCTCATAGCAATAGAGAGAAATGTTCGCTGGGAATAATATCTCGCTGAATTAATCATGTGAAGCGCACGAATTCGTCTTCTTCCTTCAATATACTGGGTCTTCTGTCTCTGCCATGCGTTTCGTGGTAGCGTATCTGTGAATCATCCCTTCACTGGTGCTCATAGTCACGTTAGAACACCGAACAAAATCCGTCACAGATGATCCAAAAGCATAAGCTTTTGTCACCCGACTTTTATCACCCTTACCGAGGTATCAACAACAAGCTTTATCTCTACTATCCCTCTTATTCTCACCGTGAAGGCAATATAAACCATTAACAAACGGGACCCGAGTGGCACTGACGTCAACAGTCAAGAAGATGAAAACTGGAATTTCCGACTTTCATTAAGTTAGACGAGCATCATCAGGGAGCAATAATAAACTGCTTTCATTACAAAATCTCCCTACTATTGACCTACGCTTATAAGCACAATAATACGAAGCACCTGCCGAACTGAGTCTACATATTCATAACACAAAGAGATACTTGACGTGGTTCGATCCACCAACATAATTATCATTGCATACCCTGGTAATTCATAACTTACGTTGCTCAGATCGTATTATTTTAATTATCAAATTTCCACGTTCTACCCACATTGCAGTATAGAATCAGTTTTATCAAAAAGAAATTATGAATAAGTTCGTGTCATTCATGTGAAGTAGTGAAATATTTCACTGCATTCCTGAATCATAAACAGCATACCAAGAGAACTTTGTCAGGCATCACAAATAGTGTTATCTGTATTTTCGAAAACCACATCTGATTTTTACTAGAATGTAAAACCTATCGTATATAAATACGTATATGTATATAAATATACACAGCGTGTATGCGACGAGGTTTCCAGTTTCATCGTAGGTCCCTTGCCATAATTCACCGACCTGTCTTGTTGACGCGAGACGAAGAAACGACAGCTCAGTGTTGTGACCATGAATGAAAGTGTATCCACCGATTTCACTGTCATTTCTTTTTTGAATTCAATTCCTTTTTTACAGTGGTACATTTACATACTTGAGCGCCCCCAGTATAATTTTCGACAAGGAATGGTGCAAGATGAGAGCAAATTTATGCAAATCAACAACATGCTTTTTAAGATTGGATGCGGCATGACGCACACTTCATACTCTAACCATGATCATATAAAACCTAGATACTGCTGTATTGTCGAAAGTCGGTAAATTGCGGATGGTATCAATCCCTTAATGTTTAGCAGAATCATTTTATGATGCATACTGGTAATTCATAGGTTTCCTTCTCTTTTGCTACCATCCTTAGAGGTCAGGTTGGTCTCTTGATTACAAATGATAGGGTGCGATAGTTGGCGGATACTTTCATTCAAACTGGAACCAAGTTCTAGGTTGGGTTAAAAGTGTACACAGACTGACTGGGGCTTCAAACTGAAACACAACATCTTGATAGCGCTTATCTACTCATTACCCTAACCCCTTGGGGTGATAAAACCACCAAAATTTATCAGGGATGAGATATGCTTCCTTACCTCCACATTTTCTGAGTTCCAAAAGATATAGCTGGGCTTCTGAATACACAGCATCGAAGACAGAATAAAAGAAACCTCACTCTACTGCTTCTTGTCATCATTTATTCAGCAAACCTGCCGCTGAAAATGGACAGAATGATCCGATGCTTAGCATCCTCAAATCACGAAGGAGAGTTCAACAGCTGTACGGAAGATGGCTTTTCGGTATATGATAAAAAGGACGTGAACTTTGTATAGACGTCTCGAATAGTTTGGGTCAAATAAATAAAGGTCTTCCAAAACTGAACAATCTGCATTATTTGAAACATTGGGTCCCCTTGATCCAGCTCATCAAAACAGATAGAAGACATAAATTGCGAGATGCAAGCATTACTTTTAATCTTCTCAATCGCGTACGTAAAACATGCGAATTCGTGTTCAAATGGAGCACAGAGCAAAATAATGGAATAGATAGTGTCAAGCGAAATAAAGAAACGATTCGGTAAACCTGACTGGTTACCGCCACGGAGGCACACATTGTGGGTCAAAAGTTCCTGTGCACACAGCCTCACAAAAAGCGAAAATCTAAAGTGTGCGCTAAAACGCACCTACTTGGCGGCTGAATTGCAGATTTCGCAAACCACCAAACGACTAAACCTCCCAGCACATTCAAAGAGTGTCGAGAACCTGAATGCCTCTCACGTCATTTATCAGTTCACCTGCAGCTGCGGTGACACCTACGTAGGCAGAACGGATCGTTGCCTAAGTCAAAGAATAGGGGAGCATGTGCCGAAGTGGTTAGTGCAGGGGATGAGTCATCCTCCACCCGGACAACAGACGACGACTAGAAACCCGGCTTCATCGATCGCGAAACACCTTATGACCTTTCGTCATTGGATTGATCCGGGTCAAGCAATCCGAGTGATTGCATGGAATCGGAACCTAAAGCTTCTAGGTTTTTGTGAGGCTGTGTTGAAAACTAGACTTAGGCCCCCACTGTGCGCACAGAAACTTTTGACCCACAATGTTTGCCTCCGTGGCGGTAACCAGTCAGGTTTACCGAATCGTTTCTTTATTTCGCTTGACACTATCTATTCCATTATTTTGCTCTGTGCTCCATTTGAACACGAATTCGCATGTTTTACGTACGCGATTGAGAAGATTAAAAGTAATGCTTGCATCTCGCAATTTGTCTTCTATCAGTTTTGATGAATCTACATTATTATTTTCATATTCCATCCCTTGTTATACGGTAAGTACGTAACATAAAAAGTTTATTTTCCGAAGATCAGCCGCCGGACTTCTAGGCCCTAAAATTTGAGAAGAATTTGATTTTTCTGGTCACAACTTGAGCTGGACACTTTTGGTAAACACGCTAATCAGAAATGGAACAGATTGAATGGCGATGAATGAGCTTCTGCTGCCTTTGCCAAAGGCCAAGACAGGTACATTTCTAACCAATGTGGAGTCGTGGAAACTATGAGATCACCTACACTTCCCTGTCCGGTTATTGCGGTTGGAAGATCTGCAACACAGAGCAAAGCTAGTTCAATCTAGAAACGAACGTAAGCCTAAAGGAGTCCCTTTCGTACACAAGTTGGCATGCAATGAAAGCATTGAAATTCAGGAATGTTAGCTGAGGTTGAACACCGGGCGAGATTCAACAGGGATAACGCATTGATCATTTATTGGAGTCTGACAAAACTGCCTGAGCTAACCCATTCTGTTCAGTTGGTTATTTCAGGCTGGATAAAACCTAACCGATTTCCTGGGTGAATAGTTTTGCTTTCGTGGGATGCGTGATTTCCGTCAACAGTACCTAATTTGTTTCACACCAATATTTTGACTTACGATTCTGGACCCTCAGTAGACCTTTGATTTACCAAACTGCACTAACTAATACCCCTAACTCTTTTCTTTAATTGTTCTTTTGGTTACTGAATTTTGAAACAAAAGAGTCTTCTTCCTTTGAAACGTATTGTGCCTTAGAAATATTGAGCGCCGTGCTCTTAGCATACATACGGCTTGGGATTGGGACACTTGAATTCTTCATATTAAGTTAAACGAACAACTGTATCACGTAGTAACGATTAACTCACAGTGTTTCTCATACTAGGGTCACCAAATCATATTTGGATACACAAAGTTAATAAAGAACAGTGCCAACCGTTTTCTGCTTACATATAAGCAAGCGTTTTTTCACTGGTCCTTCGCCACACTGTATTACGACACTGTATTCACACGCCTATGTCAGGTGCCTCCGGATAGCCATCTGTAAAGAAATACAATGTGACCGTCAGAGCCACGACCCACCTGTGAATTGCAGTCTGTGCAATGGCTAGTACCCAATTCAGATTCCAAGAAAATTACATGTGCGTACGCCTTTACAGACGCACGCACGCACTCGCGCACGCGTGATCCGTAATGGGTAATGCACCGGAATCAGGACAACAGATGGAAGGAAGGTTCTCATTCACTTCACCTACGCATGGCTCCCACGTACTTCAACATACACCACTACCCTCCGTCTAACCCTGAAACATACCGGCCGAACTACTCTCGGCGACGGTGGGGACGGTGTTATCGCGTCCGTCCAGCTAGCATGGTCACCGTTCGAATGTTCATTCGGGACGAACAGTATCAGTTCGTCAGTGTGAATTTGTGCAATCGTCCGCCTTTCCGGTCAATTTGAACCATGTGGCCATCTGGTCGCGTATCAGTCAGTCAAATGAAGACGACCAAAACTAATGGAATGAAAGAATACCGACGAGGGTAGGGAGAGAGCTGTGGTACTGAAGCTCATGTTGGTCCATTACCCCAACATAGCTGTAATCCCCCCTCAGCAGCCGCATCAATCTCATCGATAGTGTCTAACACCAGGAAACCAAAAATCCGGTAAGGCGGTTACCAAATCATACAAATGGTAACCATTCACATTTTCGAAACAGGGTAACAAGATGGGCTGATTTTCCTTTGGCATATTACATTATCTAGGACGAACTCCTTTGTTCTGTCAATGGTTTTTCGTTTGATACTTTGTATTGTGGTCGTGCAACCGATTTCTGTGACATTTATCTTGAGATGAAAGTTTGCTATTCCCCCTCTTGATGATAATGTCGGCCACCAGCCATCTATCTGTTCCTGGACTCAATTACGAGCCCACCTATACGCTCACTTCCCTCAGCATGATAACGAAAATTGATGGATGAATGTTTCCACTGTGATAAACAAGGTGACGTTATTCAATGTCGGTAGTGCAACTTTGGTTCCGTAGTTATTCATCCATTTGATATGGGATCTAAGATTAACCTCTGCTGACTTTCACGAACATAGAGTTCGCATTAGAAAAATCATGTTCAAACGGTGAACCCATGGTGAAGCTTGTTTTACGAATTAACTAGAAGACAAAACATTAAAGAACATTTGGTGAATGTTCATGACTCACTCTGAGTCCGATAGTATTCACTACGAAGAAGTTAATAAATGAACAGAAGAAAAAAGACAACTATTTACGTTTTCTCTCTCGTGACATTGTTACCAGCGCAATAAAATTGTCAAATTTATGCATAGTCTCTGCACGAAGGATACATGTAACAATTTCCACGGAGATGCATTCATATGAAGCGTAATTTGGTATCATTGCAGAAGATTCATGTGGAAGAACTTTTTGCGGTTGTGCCACATCAAGCCTCCTCGCTGAAAATTTAATGCATGATAAAAACAGTAGACCTAACAATCAAAGCATTACTGACCCGAGGTTTTACTATGTTCATTGCACAGTTGGTCACACAATATTAGGTAGATGTCGTCGGATTATTCAACCGTGGACAATATTTTACGATTGACATCAATAGAGTGTATCACTACCAAATTAATGAATTGCTCATTCTACAGGTCTGCCGTCTAAATTAACCTGTGCTCCTAAAACATCCCGTATTAAATTTTTTTCTCCGTCATTGAAAAACTTTCGGGGGGAAAACCGATAGGTTCAAGTGTTTCAGATAATCTGCATCTAGAGCCTCGAATTCCACAAGAGTACGAGAAAATGGTTAGACGGTTGCTTTTTCAAGTAGACACATCCAAATACACTAGCCAAAGGAACTATATGGCGAATTTTTCATACGGAAGCCACTGTCTAGCTTGAATTCTCTTTTGTCTGATACATACTTTCGGACTTCTTTCCAGGCAATTCACCCTCCCCCCCACGGTCTTGTACTACCTAACGCGGAAAAGTTTTTTGTACACCTGTAGTTGAAGTCTGCCGGGAATGTGTCTGGCCAAAAATGTGCGAAATTACACTTTTCCAGATTCTTTTTCTTTTCACATTGATCTTTTCGCTTCCGTCCACCTTTCTGCAACACTGTAGGACCTAGCTGAACTGCGGTGCTCTGTTGACCTGATCTGCCGTCCAAAACTGTCACAATCTCCGGAGCATATGCTAATGATATGCGTAGCTATACCTAACCGCATTCGTAGGTCGTAGTCAACCAACCGTTCGACGAGGATGGCAACAAGCACGAAAAATCTTCTCTCATCTAGACCACGAAGTAATGCAATCTGATACAATGCTTCATGCGGGCCGAAGTATATAAATCATATTGTAATGATGTGTCAACACTATTTCGTTTTCCTCCTTATTGGGGGAATCGATTGATAAAATAAAGAGACATCCAGGATAATCAAAGGAATCCACTTCTACCTTTGAGCTTATGAAGGAAGCCATGATATCTGGCACCACTCACACTGTCTCATTCATCCCGGAAACGTTAAAGAGTTCAGTGGTTTGCTTTTGCCGCCCAGCCAATACTTTGCAGTCTCTACGGTTTCCCTCACAACAAGATTACCGACCCTTTGCTACACTTGGCTATACCCCATTTAGCACACCCTGCCACCTAGAAGTTAACAGCAATAATTCTATAAAGTTATACAATTGGTCCCAGCACCTTCTACCAAACAGTTTACGCGACGAACCCACTTGAATATAAGCCAGGAAAATTACGCGGTCCTGCTTACCGATTTCATTATATTTGCGTATCCCTGCGATTATCAGCTCAAATTGCTTTCATCAGCTTATTCAAGCAACAGAAGTCACACACGTTCAACTGCCCACAATATAGTACAGAATCGATACAAATGAGAAGAAATTCTAAACAAATGCGTGCGATTGATGTGATGATGCGGCATACTTCACTAGGGTCATGGAGTTTATATTGTAGACTGCGAAAATTTTACAAAATATCACAATCTATGTTGCCTGGAAAGTTAGTCTAAGTGAATGCAATTCGAATCAAGTATTTCAATGCTCGGTAAGCTAATGACGACCGTTGTAGGTTATGTATGGTGAAAGATGCCAAACTTTTGCCATTTCAAGGACTCTTAGTTGTCGAAAATGCGACATACTGTACGTTATCGGTTCTTCTTCGGAATAACAGGACAGAAATGAAACTATTTTTTAAGGACAATATTTTGAAACTTTCAGCTGAAATTCACTTCAGTTTCAAAAGTAGTTTCAGGACCTTCACCGGATTTTGCCTTTTTGTACCGTTCATACAATCTATCAAAGCTCTGTCGAATGTTTCCCAATTTCAAATGAATGAAATTCATTTATTCCTTTTTGAATTCGAAATAAAATGAAGCTTTATTTGCTCCGGAACTAGGCAAGAAGGATACTATATGTCCGATGTTTTTGTTCTAAAAATGTGATAGCAGAAATCTTGTTTTAAGAACTAATATTGTAATATGCAACGGTTCGTTTTTTACTCTTTGGGCCTTGGAAAGACATCAAAGCATGGTCTTTTGATGCAGTAGGTAGAAAACTCTTTACGGAGCCTTATTAAATTTCCTAGAAACAGTACATGTACTGGAATCTCCGTAACTGAAACCCAGCATGTTGTGCTTCAAAAAAGTTTATAAAAAATGTCCTACCGAAGTTTACACTGCCCATGGTCCATCGATGTCATTTTCGTTCATATGATTTTCATTAATTATTTCAGGTGTAGAGGCAAAATTTTCTCCTACGGTAAAACCAACTTTTTTACTAGTCATGCAACAAGAGGCGTTGTAAGCATTTTATAACTGGCTTCGAAAGCGGTCATGTTTGTAGCTCCGATCTACGCCCATCATAAACCTCGCTGAGCTTGATGTCCGTGTCATAAATGATGCCACCGCCACTACTGATGAAGTCCCTGCAGCCTAAAAGCCAACAGCTGCTATCCGAGGTTCCCGAGAAATGTTCGTAATTAAAGATAAACAAACAGAGCGTTTCTGATGAAGTGCTTTTGAGTATGATCAATTTTATCGGTTCATCTTATCATACGAAATAACTTAGTGGAATTTCAAAGGGCATTGTTTATCCGCAAATGGACTGCCAAAGGGAGATTTAGCCAGGGGCGGAGGGATTCCTGCCTGAGGATCTAAAGTTATTCAGCTCTTTATATTGCGCATTTCGTATTGTGGCCTAATTTTTTGCCACATATGTTCCCCCTGAGCAAGGAAAAATTTGGTCATACTCGAAATTACATACTGCTTGTTCGCCCTTCGGATTTTTCCTTTTTCGTCCGCCTACTGTTGCCGTGAAAGTATCAATTTATTGCGAAATCTGCGGATGAGTAGCTACCGAACTGACAGTTAGGAACTAGCCGATTAAGAAAGCGACAACCCGGCGATCGAGAAAAGTGTTGATTGATTAACTATCGTATGCAGGAATAAATCCGAATTTTCCTATCCCACTGACAAGTTTATCTCAATCACTTACCTAATCATTCTGAAAGGGTTCACAAAAAGCTTGCTCATCACACTGGTGAAACATGTGTGGAAGCTTCCCATGAACGGCTGGGTAAATATAACTGTATGTTGAACAACATCAACAAGCTACCATCAGAACAGCCGACTCATTTGATGTAATAATTATAAAAGAATGATTACACGTGATATTCAATAAGGTAAAACTTCATATTATATATAAAACTTCATAGTTGATGCTGAGAGTTACCTCATAGTTTACAATTGATTATCTAGCCGAATAATATTAGTACAAACAGGCGTTGTGCATGGTAGGTCACACAATCTTCCCGTTTTGATGAAGGAAGCAGATTGAAAAAGTATTTTTCACTTCACGGAGAGTGGCTCAGTTAAAAGATCTTCCAAAGAAAAGACTAAAGGCTTGGTTATAAAGTTGATCCTTCCAAAAAACGTTAAAGTACCAGTAGCACTTCTGCCTAACTAAAGCTAAAAACCAGGGATCATCATTGTTAGATAAGAATTACGAAGCTGCAATCTGACGGAGTTTTATGAATCAAAATCTACTTAAATGAATCTTAGTCACCTTTAATCTGCCTCTGACCGATTAGATATGTAAAGCACTGGTCCGAATCCGGTGTCAGTTCCTCCGATCCGCATGGTTGACTGTGAGCATCGTTAGGAAATGATTTGTTAGAAAAACCAGTCAGGCCTTTTCTGTCCTTGATTCGGTAATTGAGTAAATTATTCGTATTCCAACGAAAGGAGTCAAGAGGAAATTCACATTCTTGATGTATCATATGAGTTTCAGTTGCGTCACTTTTTTATTCCACAAAAGGTATTTCGCACAAAGAACTAATTAGAATCTCAACAGTAACAACAGGGCCTTCATGAATGCCTAGATGATATTCACACACCGTTTACCAATGAAAATTGTAATGCGCCTGATTGATCTCCGGACAAATTCCCATGGATATCCGCCGTCGCTAACACTTGTTTTGTTCACGAGACGAAATTGGGGGGAAGAGCACATGTCACGATCAATGTATTTTGACATCTTGCAGTCGCTTAGATGTTTTCATGTAGGAAAGTAGTGCAAAGTGACATTGATCAAAAGTGGCATTATTCCCCTTGAGTTTTTCCAATATTCAATGATGCTTTCGGCTACGGTTGATCAATGCGAGTAGAAATGACCCAAATCACCGAATCACTGAAAAGGAGTCATGGATGAATCACATCCGCCTCGAACCAGAACTGTCGCTTCATTTGAGCCAGTGAACGAATAGATGCTGTAACTTTTTATTGATTTAAACAAAGAGCACTGTATAGAGGAATAGTTTCTAAGTTCCAATGAACAAGCTTTTTCAAAGTATAACAGATGAAGAGAACAGAGCATTTCACAAAGTCCGTTATTTGAAAATACAGATCTCCCTAATGCATGTTCAAGGAAAATAAATCAGATTGGCGTTTAACGGACTACTGATTGTTACCTTTTCTCTGTTGAGTGACCAGGTACTCTGTTTGTACATAACTGACAAATTACATGAATCGTGGAACCATGGACCCTTGCCTATTAGGATTACCATTTTTCTGGTTATTTTTTCTTCTGATAACAAAGTTATCTAAAGTTTACTCCTTATAAAATACAATGAGGGGGTGGAAATTTTTCCACTGCCAAGTCAAGGATCATAAATTTACGATACACACATAATGATTAAAACAGTTGGAAATACTCAGACCAAAACTGTCACTAATTGGCAACAATCCTTGTTCCATGTCATGATAGTTTTTTAAACTTGTGATTAGATACATTGGAACGAAGTGTATTTGGACAACAACGGCTTCAGTGTATCGAAACCATACAGCGAGACAGAAAAACTGGCAATACTAGATTCATACATTGAGCGTAAAATATTTTGAGACCTGACACCCAATCGAAACCAAGCAGATCAGATTGATTTTTTATCACATGTGAAGGGAATTAAACCCCATAATCAAAAGACATTGTAAAGGTGGGTTGTGGGGAGCATTCCCGTAAGAACTAGTTTATTGATTCTGCTTTTTTTAAAAGAAGAAAATTTAGGTGAGTGGGAAGACAAGAAGAGGAAGAAGGCACCACAGTCTAAAGGTTCGGAAAAAATGAGATTGAAATATAGAAGCACAACGTATAGCATGTTTGATGCAAACATGTTGTCCGGCTGAACATCCTTGAATCAGTAATTGGAATGATACTAAAAATCGCTTTGATATGATCCTTCTAAAATGAAAAAATTAGTTAAGTAAAAGATTTCATAATAGTACAGAATTTGACAGTGTAGCCGCAAGTACTTTCCTGAATTGGGTTTGTGATATCCATCTGTTCTTTGTTCCTGCGTATTGGGTTGAATGGCTGTTTGCTGCGACAACTAATCCCGTGAAACACGTAGGTTAAATTTCAAATTAACGAATGGTTCAATTTTGTCTCCAAAGCTTACTTACTCTTATACTATTTTAAATCTATTCGTGTCCATTCTGAAAGTGTCCCTTTGCGTAATGGCAATGAGAACCAGAACATATACTAGGCTCGTAAAATTGGTAGGCAAAACTGAAGCCGAAACTGAAGTCCGGACTAGGCACGGTTCGTTATTTTATCATCCATCTTCAGTGGGGTTTGACAAGAACTTTCCCCGAATCATACATGTTGAGCGGATTGGGTGGCACATATGTATCATGAACAATAAATGTGTACATTTTGCATTGTATTTTGTAGATGGAGGAGTTCTTAGTATTGGGTAAACTTGTACTGAGTCATTCTACTAAATCCAGTTAGCAAGACTTTGCATCAATTAAGAAACCGGTTAATCCCAGCGTCAGACTTGAAACTACAATCTGCGTACGGCGTGCTTTGCTCCTTTGAAGTAACAAACAGGTCTTTCTCAATGTCATCTATCTTCATTGAAATGTTCTAACACTTATGTTTGTACCCCATTTATCCAACATGAAATGAATGAGTAAGACGCCCGAAGGGAACATGCGGCCCCAGGATAACTCAGTCCATGGTAGCCGTAACTGAACACAAGGCTTCAAATCGCCTGATCCGAGAGGTTGTATAATCGATAATCCAGAATCAGTAGCAAAATTAAACAGACAATTCAGAACAGAACACCACGAGAGGAATTCCCTTGCAGCAACATCAATAAGGGTGTCCTCAGCAATAAGTACCTTAGATCACTCATTTGCTGACACAAGATGAATTGCTGCGGTTACTTTGAGCAGGTCACTTAGGCACAAATTTAGATATGCCACTGAAACTGCTCTGAAGGTTTCACGCTTTCCATTCGTTGGAGAGTTGACATTATCACAAAGACGAAAACTATTTCCGCAAGTAGCCCAGTTCTTTTGGACTGCCTTGAAGAAAAAGAAAAGGTTCATAAGCCTTGTTTAGTTTTAATCCGTGGTCCGTAACCACTTACACTTGGTCTGCAATCATTTGTTTACTTCTTTGTGTGGCCGGGTGCGTTGTTGTTTTGACGATTTCACATTTGCTCTTGCTTCTGACCAGGTACATGAACTGTCACAAACAAGGACACAGTCAGAGCAAATGCAACTCACTGTGGTTTTATTTGTACGGGGATACAGAATAGCTTCGGCTAATGTAACATAATAAAGAGGCATAGAGAAACTTTGAGTGTTCGTTGCACGCGTTTCATGTATCCACAAAAAAGAATAATGATATTAGTAATAATATCTACAAAAGCAATAATAAAAAATAGATAAAATCAAATGCAGTTAGAGACCAAGCACCTCGGAACAATGGCTGACTTAAATCAGTCTCTATCAGAAAGTGACTTGATCAACCATTTCGAGAAATTCAATTATGGGGCACAAATGATTCGATTTGACTGGGTTAGGCTGGGCGGAGCAGGGCGGGTGACACTGCCTAGTTTTCATGAATCCGTGACGTAATTGCTCTGGTATCACAAACTGGTTCACGAAAGTTGTGTAATTTGCTCTAATTACAGTCACAGTGTAATTTTCCTTTATCAGAATGAACCCATATAAATCGCAAAGTTCCTGTCTGCTCTTTTTGTTGATTTCGATCGATCTGAACGGACGGTCAGTAAAAAACGGCGATGGAACTGCATTTGAACCGTCACAACCATCGCAGATTTGGTACCATCTTATGCTCGATCTAACAGAACGATAAAAAGAAGGCACCGTCAGTTTATTGATAACGTGCTGAGCTTTCAGATGCGGTGAACTATAAAGGAAACCTACTGTCAAATATGACTACCGCATACTCCGGAGAACCTCATTGCACCACTAGAGGGAGTGAAAATAAGTCAGTGAAACCCGAACGCGTTCACGGTAAGGTCATTTTTCTTTTCACAGGCAGTGTTAGCTCATGTGCTGGTTATATCATAAAACATTGACAGAACTCAATGACACAGATCAATATAGGAATAAAATCAAGAGCATATGTTTAAACTATTACCATCATTCATCAATAGTTAGTAAGACATCCACTAGCATATTAGCATCTACCAGTCCACGAGAGGAGTCCGAAATAAACATGGGACATTTCGCTTACCGGACAGTTTCTCTGCTAGCTGAGCTATCGTCCTACGGCTGGTGGTACACGCATACCGTTGGCAGATATCCATTGATACTCAAACCCTATTTCAAAGGGGCAGAGTAGTTGACCCGGTTCTATTAACTGAACTAGCCTCGTCCGTTACTTTACAATGGCACGGACAGCACGCACCTTTGAATATTCCCTACCGATGCCCGTCCCCACAACAGCTTAGCCGGTGGAACAAATACCTGGTAAACAGAAGGTTGTCGGCTTAATTCCGGTTTTTATCGTGGATTTTTGACTTGAAAAAATAGAAAAGAGTTCTCAATTATCCTTTTGAATAAGCTCCTTTTGACATGTATAAACTCTACGTGATTTATAAATAACTTGAAAATCCCGTGACTCTACCTTCATCCAGTAAATCTTTACACTGCTGAATGACAGTGCTGGTGACAGCAGATGTTCATTGTGGAGGCACAATTATTCTATTATTTTATTTACATCTTTTTGTTATATAATAGCAGCACAATATTTCAGCAAAAGGGCCACAGCCAATTCAAGGCTGTAGATTGGGGAAGTATCTGGCCACGACGGAAAGATTTGAATCTGGGACAAAAGCGTGGAAAGCCTACCACGATGACTTTGTCACTACCTCTGGTTACCCGAAATTATACGTTTACCGGATAGATAAGTGTCCCATATAGCTGAGTACAAATTAGCAACACCGTTTTATATACGCTCATAAACAAGTATTTTAACCAAACACATTCTGAACTGTGGTCCTCGTGTTAACTTCCGTGAAATCAATTCAGTTTGAAAACATTATTTTTCCCGGTGGTAACCAAATAGTTGCACAAAAAGTGATTTGCGGAAGCTGTTGTGGATTTTTCTGGCGTTGAAATCAAGTGAATAAAATGCAGTCAATCGTCCATTTATGCATTTGAGTAGTTCAGTGTTCTGGTAAACATCTTTTCCAAAATATTATTGGCAAAACGTTCGTCATGCTTCTGTTATGGGCAAGATTATCCCAATGAAAGGTGAAAATATTTCCATGCAGGAGTGGGTGTAGATTTTGTGTAGAGTGGATGAACTACGTGCATAAAAACACAAGCACCTGTGCGCATTTGCTAACCATGGTCCCAAGTTCTTTTTTATGCCAGTCGATAAAGGGTGTCTGCAGTCGGCCCTGAAAAGGTACGCGAATAGGGATGACCGAAAGTAGCAGTAAATTACACTATCAGAAATTCAGATCTGGTACTGCAAGCCCGTACAAATCAGTGAATTTCCAAATTCTGTTCGGCGATTTAGCCCAAAAGCATGCATATGGAGGCACCTAGAAATACATACCGACACAAATGAACTCCACTTCACGCGATTTGCTATACTACAAACGCCGTTGTCTGTAACTAATACATCTGGTCAAATGTTGTCGAGTTCGCCGGTTAAATGAAATTTCGTAGTTCGATAAGTAGTGCGTACGTGTTTCTGACTGTAGTCAATTGGACAATGTAATAGGACCCATACATCTTCAATTCAAGTATACATGGTCAGTGTGGTGTAATCCAATTTTATTGTCGTTGTTCCACGGTCATTTATGTTAATGGTGACGATGATTATCACGTAAGGATAATATAAAAAGTTTATGATGACATTTTTTATACTATTCAATGAGAAAACAGCACTTGTGAATGTTTGGTATCTAGATCGACAATATTCCTGAGATGGCTTCTGTCCCTCAAAGGAAATTGCATTGTCAATCGTATATTGCTTATATGACTGACTCACAGTCATTGGAGTGTATGGGATTGGGGGTGACGGTAGCGTTTTGGTCAGCGGCAAAGGTTGAAAATTTCTCCAGGCTGTATGATCCTCGGTAGGTTACAGTGCAAACAAGGCCCACGTGCTTAGAAATGAAAGTTTCAAAGATCGCATTTCATTTACAGAGATGATTTTTTTAATCACCAATAAATATTTATTACAATTCAAGAATCTGTCAGCATTTACTTTAACGGATATCAACGAACGATGAGGAGATTTCTGTCTGCGCATTCCGTATAACATAAAACACATGATTCAATTCTTCAGTCTCCCTCCTAATGTTTCAATTCCCAATGATGAGTCCAAATTTGTAAGTTAAATGACCTCCTCAGCAATCATACTACTGATGTAATACTTATTACTCAACAGGCCCTCGCAGTTATTTCAACCCATTAGCTGGGTAGTATTGGAAATGCTTCTGTTGTGGTTCTCAACCGAGGTAGGAGGGCACTTACGGCATAGAGGAATGCGGTTGGTTCCACACATTACCCGTCGGACTACCTAGTCAATTTAGCTTCCAAGGACTTGTTCCATTTGTACACTAAATGTACATTAAATAATCTAATCGGCAGAGGTCGAAAATTAATCGTGGTGGTGCTTTCAACCCTTCAGTCCTGGGTTAGAATCCTGCTTCCACCACCAGTCACTTTCCCCAAATTGCAGCCTTTAATTGGTCGCGACCCTCTTCTTGAAATATTGTACCATTATTACATAATAAGAAGTAAGCAAATATGTAAGAGACAAAAGAAGAAGCTGTACTAGTTTTGGATATATGTAGCGGTTCTGTTACTTAGATATGTAATTCGTCAAGGTCGTCTCAGAAAACAAAAAAAAATCTCAAATGTTTCTTCAACAAAAGGATTCTAGACAAGAAAACGAAGGGCTTCTCATTAGGACAGAGAGCAACTGAAGCTGCAAATGACCTTGAACTCTCGGAGGCTTTATGTAAGGCTTGTGATTTAGCGAAACGTTCCCCGTATTAAGCATGCGCAATACTGATTACATGAAAGCGCTACTTATTTGGATCTTGTTTGAACCACTATTATTCACTAACACCTTCAAGGATAATATCTGAGGTCAAATAACGAATTGAAAGCATTTTTTTGACTAACACAGAGTTGTATCTGTCCACCTAAGTATTGTGAAGTCGACGGTTTTTAGAAAGTAAAAATGATTCTCATCTCATTTGCATTTGTTTTGATTTTGGCGCAGACAGATTTATGATTTGAGAAAACACTGACTGTTCATTATTGGCGCTCTGCTCTCCACTGAAAACCATGGTCACGTTGCACAGTTGTTCGTGCAGGGCTTTTGGACCAAGCCTCAACCAAGATTCAGTCCCTAGATGTACGGTTTTTATTCGCACACCTCACCATTAAAATGACTAAGGTAACTCTATGAACAATTACTGGTTGTTCAGACAAAAAAAAGATATCGCTCCGAATCCGAAAACGATACGAAATATTACATCTTGCTCATCAGTCCTACCAGTGTTTACCGGGAATTTCAACGGTACTTTTTCTTTGACACGGAAAATCTACTCCCCATCCACCCATAAAATGAACCTTCAGTTAGAACACATCTGCTGACTACACGGATGGACCACGCAAACTCAACCTAATACCCCGGGCACGTTTTCCAAATTAATTGTGTTATGTGGTCCGTGGAACTGTTGTTGAAATTTTTTGGTTCAAAGTTCCACACTGCGACAAGAACAGCGTGATTAATGGCATGTAGATTGCATATTCAAAACCGAACAAACCTGGAAACCACATCGCACGCGATGCCGCCGGTATTGATAACGGTAGCAGTAACATGTGAATCAACAAGCATCGACAAACGAAATGGACAGTGAATCATTCGGCGAAAGATTCTCGCAAGTCATGTAGAAGGTACGAAAACTGCATTTTGAGTAATTACGTTCCGGACATTTACCGGTACCACCACTACCACCACCACAACAACAACAACACCAACAATAACTAAAGCCACCGGCTGCAGTATTACTAGAATTGATTCCAGTGAAACGTATATCACCTGAAATTAGAGGTACTGAAATTCATTAGGAATCTGTGTGTGTTCGTGTTTCTGTCTACAAACCTTACAGAATGAATACCAGCTTATTCGCGCGCACATTCATGTTCGAGTAACATATATTTCGATGCTACTTGCTCTCTCTCACACATACACATTCTCTCGCTGGCTTGCTCGCTAAAACATTTCGCCACAGACATCCTGAAATCTGTATTGCAGTCATCATGTTGTGTTGCTAATTACCAACTGGGGCTTACGTCGTTGATGTCTGATGTTATCCGAGAACGAGTTGATTATAAGGAAGGTGATAATAACTCTACTGACGGACGCAAAATGTCAGAGATCTGATTGTGGTATTCATAAACCAGTTGATCCCAAAAGTTTACCAGTGTTGCGAAAGTTCCTTTACTTGTGGTTGTGCACTTCCAGATGTATGTCTGTGTGTGTGTGTGTACACCAGTTAAATTAGTGGGGGTACCTTTTCAGGTCACTTAGTGGAAAGCAAAATGAAACGTAAATGTGACCATCGTATCCGAGCAACCCGAATGTATGTAACCAAGGTCTTTCCAAACTTTCCTCGGTATCTGGACGTTCCCTCTACTGAAAATGGTAACATGTATGCAACTGATAGCAAGTTCTGCTGCGCGTTTTGTGCTTGCACATACCACTCTGCTTACCGGGTTTTACATGTCCTGGGTAATGGTAATTTTTCAAGTCGTAAATTGGATGCCACCAACATTCAACGGAGTGACTATATCAGTCTGAGAAATTTTGGCCCCATCTTTTCGCCCCAGTTACTGGACTAAACCATCTTGATAAAGCAGATAAGAAATGACTGAGTGAAAATTGCACTTGAGTTCGAAGTGAACGTAAGTTTTTAATCACGTTTCCGAAGCAAGCTGCCCAAAGCATTGTGGTTTTCATGATGTCCAAATCAGCAATGCTCCAATTCTACAGAAGCTAAGTTCCGGGTATTGAATAATTTCATTCTGTGAGTTGGACTGAAGAGTCACATGTGAAATCTCAGTTGACTGTGGTAGCGTGCGAACTTATCTCATGTTCAGGAGCCTCGTTTGCAGAAGGGGATTTTGAAACTGATTACTTGCTTTCGTCGTCATTTTGCACAGTAGAACGCCTGCAACGTTTCACCCATAAAACACTGATTAACACAAAAATACTAACAGATACATGTACATGGGGAATGTTTCTGCTTTTCTCATCTTTTTATTTTCTTTCTTGTGCCTCCAAGTAAGAAACAAATTTAAAAGTTGGTCTCACTTCTGATGAATGTCCTGTAGACCGTTTTGTAAAAAGACATCTTTTTTGCGAATCCTCAAGCAGACCAAACCCAAAACAAATGGCCTTGAATAAATTGGTCAATCAGTTACAGTACGAATGCTTTGAAACTGGATTCTTCCACCCCATCTCCGCCCCGCCTTCGTTGTCTAGCGAACCTTCGTTATATTCACGTCAAGTAAATAGTATATACACCCCGAGAAGTAAATATCACTGCACAAAGACTGTGTTGTTTCACGTCCCATTAGTGTCAGGTAAAATGTACACTTCATAGAGAGAATTAGCTTCTTTCTGGTCAGAAAAAGAAGCTTCTTACTCCAGAGAACATAGAAAAAACCAATACTGGTATGTTCGATTGGCTGACAATTGACGTTACCAAAGGTGCAAGGCAAGACAAATTGAAAATCGTCTAAGCTTAGGCAAAGCCTTTTAACTTATCCACATAAAGCGTTTCAGCTAAAACTCAGTCATGATTAGTCTAGAAAATTGACCCAATTCAGCTAGAACTTCTCTCATTGCGGCGTTTACTGTCGTACTGACCGGCGAAACACTTTTCAGCACACTATACAACTGTCTTCGGTATCCATGGAATTCATCGTGCATATACAACACTGATACACACCAATCACATCAATGGATTAAATCAGATGGTATTACAAAGTGCCATTGCCTTGAATCGAATCAGGTTTTTCGTGTGGGGTTGAACATACGACAATATCACCCAGCCAAAATTAGCGATAAAGCAGCCAGTCACCACGACCAAACTGACAAAACAAAAACTGTACGATTCATATATATATATATATACATATATATATATGTATATATATATATATATATATATATATATATAAATGACTTGAGTATACTGTAATCACTGATACAATCTTGACATCCTGACCAAACGTTGATAATTACTATCAGCATTCACGGAAATAGGAAATACCGATAAAATTATTGTTTCCAACAATTACACCAGCCTAGAAGAGAAAATCATGTCGACGGATTTGTTCAATTTTTCTGCACATCATTTGTCTATTAAGGGGGAGACATTTCAGTTGCATCTTAAGACGACGGAATCAAAATGACGTACACAAGTCAAACGGGATCTATCCAATCCGGCTTCTATCATAAGAAAGGACAGTTTAACATATGAATGAGCGATGATAAGATAGTTACTTATTTTTAAGCAAAGACTGACCCTCAGAAAAAGGTAGATTTGGAGTTACATGCTGCGAGATGATTGATGGACAAAACGATGCACACCATCAGTTGAGCTTATCAAAGGCGCATCGACGCAGTTCATAATTTACTAGGAACGTTAAAAAATCAATTTATAATCACCTTCGTGTTTTCCAACCGGGTATACTGTTATCCCTGAGAACTAAATATAATAATGAAACTCAACTACCGTTTCCATAATCATAAATAAATTAGCTTTTTTTCCTATCTACAGATGAAAAAATATACATACTTTTACTGGAATTCAGACTTTCATTCGATCTACGGCAAGAAATTTTTAATGGTATAAAAGAATAACTATTACGATCTAGAGAATATTAACTCTAACCATAAATCGTTTCACTGAAGAACGAATAGATTAAGTCCCCCAACGTCACATGGGACTGAAAGCTGTGGTTGCTTTCAGTCTCAGAATTTCATTTGTGTATCTCGATTTGCGATATGAACGGTTGGAAAAGATATGATATATATGCATATTGTTTTTGTGTTTTAGTTCAAAGCTCACTCTAATTACTGCCTTGCTTTAATACTAAACAAAACATTTGAAGTTCAGGTGCTGTCTTCCAAATTAGTATTGTCAACAGTAATCTATGCACGTCTGAATCGATTTATTTTGCTCCGTTGTGTTTTACGGGACATGATTGCATTTTTGTGCGGTAAATCATGTCGCTCGTCAAGTTTTTCAGCCGCGAGATTGATGGTTTGTCGAAGTTTACATAAAACCATCATAGAAATTGCCAGTTCAATCTTATCACAACCACCATAGTCAACTAAACTTTACTAACAGTTTGGTTATTCTTAAACATTTGATCTAATAACTACTGGCTGAATGAGCAAACGAATGGATGCACGAATGAGTGAATGAATACACAATCGACTCTTGAAGCCTCCAGAGAATTCAGCTTTTAAATCACCCCTCAATCCACCTTTTACGTTTAAAATGTCCCATACAATTCGCGCGTACCTCCAGAAGTTCTGAACCACCGAAGACACAAAAAAGTCCATTTTAACCTAATTGTGGCAAAGCTCAGTATATTCTAGTTAGTCTGAATGTATGGATATTGCTGTTTCGTATTCTCATTCTTCAACTACGATTAGTTCCCGACAACATAATTCGCACAAGACAGCTCCGGTATCGGTAAGGATTTTTTCGCCAAAACTGACTGATATATTGTTATTTTCTTTCCAAATTTTTACAAGCAAAGGCTTCATGTTTTGTAACTCAATAAAGCAAATCCCATTTAGTTATAAGAACTTGTTATAATCATGACTAACTCAGCTACAGCCTTGAGGGGTCTTTCTAACTTGTTGAATTCCTTCCCAGTCTTATATTCTCTCAGGGTGGCGCGGCCTATATAAAACAAAGATAAACTGTTCAGTGAGCTTCTGTGCGTGTTACTTGAATACACTTAATTAGTTGTTTTTTCCAAGAAGGGAATCAACTCGCCTCAACTCCGCCCGGACTTGTATCCAAGGCTAACAAATGCGTGCACTCTCATGCACCACTACCATGGACATTAGTAGAAAAAAACTCAATGGGTTGCAGTTTTAGGGTATGTGAATACCTTTTTAATAAGCTAATCCGACCGGAAAATCAGTATTACCTGGCTGTTAACGGAAAGGAGCGGTTAAAACAGTGTAAATTTCGGGCAAAACCCATCAGTACTCGGTAAGCTATCCAGTTTCACATCACCCCGATTATCTTGTTGATCTTGTTTCGCGACTCACGCTTCTCGTGTTAGTTGGGAATTTCACTGAGCCTGGAAAAAGTTGCCTTGAACAACCGGTTTAGAAATAGACATGAAAAGTTGGGGATAACGGAAATGGAACAGTTATGTGTGAATGTGTAATATTATGGGCTAATATAATCCACATTCACTCTCCCACCCTTGAATCTGTATTCAATATGTGCGCGCTGAGATTTCGGCATGTTGCGCCAGATAGTAATGAAAAAAAAACCCGGAGTGTTCGGCATTAGCACGAATGTGCTCGAATGAGGTAGGATGAGAATCGGTCATATCGCGTGAAATATTATTAGCTTGTAGAATCTTGGTTGGATGAACAAGATAGTGAACCAATAGAACGGCAGTTCCGAATGGAAGCCGATATGTAATGCTGGACTTGGCACTGAGTCGTGCCAGATTTATTCAGTCATGTAAAAATAGATCAAAATTTGCTTTACAGACAATAATACTCATAATTCAGCCCAATGCAGGAATAAACAGATAAATATTTTACAATGGTAGAACAACCAAGGAAGTTCGTAAGCTGGATTTCCGCTTTACTACATTAGCCGTATTCTGAACCTATTCCAGAAACAGCGTCATGCTACTTATAGTGAACCTAAACTAATCCGGAGTTGTGTAATTAGATTCCATAAGATCTACAAGTAGAGCTTTTTTCAATAAGAATAATGCGTAACACGTAAACGTAGACTACCAACCCGAGTAGGCACGGCTATTCAGTTTGTCTTGGCAATCCTTCCTCTCTAACATCCAGTAGTTAGTGATACGCTACATCCCGGCAATGACGAATAACCTCATGGACAGTTCTTTGGTTTTCAAATCACTGGTCAAAGTGGCAGATCTCCTTACGTGTTGTTCAGATGGTCTCGTGTAATTTGTATTCGTTACTAAATACAAAAATGTACTATTTGAAATGTGAGGAACAAATGACGTTCTATTTCAGAACTATTCATCCCATGCAGTAGAGATCCCATTGAGTTATGGGGAGACCTGAAGTAAAATCATTACTGCTAAACCACGGGTTTGGAAAGTTTCGTACCAATCATTCGCAAAACAAAAGTCGCAAAACTTCAGTGATATTATCCCTTCGAATGTTGTTAAAAGCATTCCCCTACAAAGGAGTTCCGTCTTCTCCAGCATGCTAATCGCACGCTAATCTACTCTCTGCCGAGTTCTTTGTTCCGCAATATACGTTCTGTATAAAACCGAAGCAACCTGAATGGATCAGAAACTTTTTGACCACTGGAAGTTATAGAATGACGGCTGTTGCAGCTGGCCCGAAGGACAGGTGCTTGGATTGCTTAAAATCTCAGCATAACCTCAAGAGAAGTTCCGGTAACCTTATTTGGAGGAAGAGGGCAAGAATATTTCGAATTTCCCAGTCATTCATTATCCAGAATCAACAGTTATCTACCGTCTCTCACAAGGGAATTATGGCCATAACTGTTTGAAATTTACCCGTTAGAATTATTCAGATCAGGAGAAAAAGAGGTTTCATTCCTCATGCCAGGAAAGTCAGGACGTTCATACCAACTGAAATGACTTCGCAATTTGGGGTAGTTCCTTCCAGTGGAAGTCACACTTTTGTGTTTGTTGTTCTGCTTATGTAATAACACTGGGAATATCGAAGAAAATATTCGGAAGTTTTCACACCCGTTTACTTTTCATTTTGAAAGTAAGTAAACGTGAGAGCTCTCAGTTGATTTTCATGAGACCATTGATAACCCTTACAGACAGACAGGTTTAGCACAACATCGAAGGGGAGCTGCAATGTGTCGACTGGTTTTCTGTGATACTCATCATGACGCTACCTTTCTGCGGTGGGCCTCTTGGAGTGAGGACACAATGAAACACGATGAAAGGCGTGAATATGTACAGGTGAAAATTTCCATCAATAGGCGTGCTACCAATGCGATAAGTTGGCGTGGAGTAGCTACTCGACCATTGCTTTGGGTTTCACACGGGTATTCAGAACTGAGAACCCTGAAGCTTGTTGCAAAGGCGAAATTGGTTTCCAAGTGGGTTAGTGAAATTTGGATGAGACTTTAAATGACTCACCTCCAAGCCTGAAGCCTGTCATAATTCTTGAAAACCTACTTGAGACTAGTGAAGTTGACCGAGGATTGAACAGAAATTTTAAAATTATGTCTAACTATGGGTTTCACGGTTGTTGGCGCTCCTCAGCTATGCTTATCAGGTACTCCTCTGTCCAGTCATTTCTACACTTGAGCACTCCATAGTTGGTTTACCGCAGTATTTGGATACGAAAATTACGTAGCGTGTGTGCATGAGAAGGCCATTTTTAAAGGTAAACGGTGATTCGCTCAAAGTTATTTCGTCAATCCATACTTTGGACCATGTGCCCTCATTCTAATGGTTAGTCCTGTTAACCAATGAAATAATTTGGGAAGAAATACCGGGTAATTCTAAAAACAGAACCCTCGTCCACGCACACTCCGTAAGACTCAAATAAGATTACTTGGTCTGAGTAGTTCCTATTTCTGAAGGTCATAAGGCTATTCAGCCTTCTGCGCTTTTTACCCAAGTTTGTGGTTTCAGATCTGAAAACTCACTAGTGCTTTATCTAAGGAACAAAGTATTTCTTCGTTCATAGTATATGCCATTGCATGCTTCTAATTGTTTGCTGTCCTTATATAATACTAATTTATTGTCATAGATTTGACGATCATCGGTGATGCATTCTGTTAAAATCAGCAGTAACTTTGAGCGGCTCATTTAGTCCAAATAATGTCTAGAGTTTGTAAATTTACTGAATTTTCCCTACTACTAGTAGACTAATAAAAGCTGAAATATTGTATTGGGAATAATGGAACTGTCCCAGAAATATTTTCAAAAACTAAACGTGAAAATTTGTTCTAGAAGACTTACCGACTGTTATTCACCCCGGCAATGGGCAAGGTGACTCTCGTCATGGTGGTATGGATTCATCGTTTCTAGATATGTAAACTAAATTATAATGTACCGGCTTCGTTATAACTCCGTCCGGTGTTTGATACAGAACTAACACCACGGTAAGGTCCCCATATCAATTTTACTTTAATTGAATCAGCTTCAGAGAAATACTGCGTGGGAGTTGTGGTCAAGATAAAACCTTTTGTGTGTATCAGCTACTTGATTTTATCGACCAATACAACAGGGTACTTTCTTCAACTTGTCATTTTTCTCGATGAATTTTTCCACACACTGTGCTGAAAGTTGACATATAATAGTGAGTAAGATGAACTAGTGATCGATGATACGAAAATTATGAACAAAGCCTGATGATCTTAAGGTCTCTGTAGCAACTATGTCGATTACTTGGGCTGTCGATCTAGCAGAAACTTAGTCTCAATAGCTTTGTGCACATTATACGATGTACACGGCTACTGGCAGCGGAACAAATTCCCATCGAGTAGCCGTGTTTATTGTAGTTTTGTGGTTCTATACGATACAATATGTAATAATATATAAGGACAAATGACTTACAGCCAGATGAGCAACCAATAACAACAGTTGAGAACGTTGTCCGGGAAATCTGAACAGCACTGTCGATAACGGTCCACTCAACAAAGAGTCAAATGGAACTGTAGCACAGAAAGGTCACGTTACAGATAGTAAATCAAGTAGCTCTCCGGTTATCACGAGGTGACGGCTTCAGTCACAGATTAAGAAACTAATTTATTTACAGCTATAATCTTAATTGAATCGCATGGAGTGTGCGTTGACGGAGAGTCCACTTCTAGAAATACTTGATGAGTCTTCTAAAGTTAATTCATTGATTAACACTGTTAACCTTCAGGATGATTCACCGAGTTATTCCTAAAGTGGACTCTACGTACATGCATTCTGACTATAATTCAAATGAGATTATAGCTGTAAGCCTACAGTGGAGAGCTCAAGCATAGAAATGCTAGGCCAGAGGAGTACCTGGTACGCATACCTAATGAGCAGCAAATCCGCGAAACTGGTTATATGCTTCCGGGGAATTTGTCATGTGATCCACATTTAATACCATACTACCCACTTGAAAATGGTCTTTGGTTAGAACATACAAAGGAGTTACCAAAGTCAAATTACAAATATTAGTAGTCGAAAAACTACAGAAGAGACATCTGTCAACGTGAACGAATAAACATGGCAATAGTTTTGGTCGTGTTACTTGTGTACTTCGTGGTTCAGGGCACAGTACAGTGGCGGCTGTGGTGCATCTGGTATTTGGAGTCTCCAGTGAACGGTTTCCATCCGTAGGTGGAATGTTCGGCAGGATTTTCTTACAAAGTACAGTCAAGGGACCCCAGAGTCAGGAAATGAATTGTCGAATGTTTAAGCAACAAATATCATAAAAAGCAAGTGTGAGCTGTCAGTGTATTAGACACGGAGAAATTGAGTCATGAACACTCGAGGTCCTTGATGCACTTTCACGCTACTCTTGGGTAGGATAAGAAAGAAAGTTATCAAAACACAAATTACAAAAAGTAATTTACCGTAATCTTGCGAGAATATCGCTTATTATCTAGGGTGAGTGAAAGGAAATATAACTAATATTTCCGATTCACACTGGTAAGGAGACGTGGTATTGAGTGAAGATGGTAGTACAAGAGATTTCTCTTACCTAACATCCCTGTGTTCCATTGCAACTTCAACATTTTTGTTCTGTCAGTTGCTATGTGCACACTCCTATACACAGGGTTTGGGACGAAAGGGGGAGTTTCGTGCACTTCTGTGTGATTAGATCCGATAATATCTGCAATCATTTGGTTCGTATGCTACTTTCCAAATGTTAGAATTAAAAAAACATTCCGGAGGATCTTGTTATTGTACAGATGCATGTACAATAGAAAGCATGTACGTAAGGCATATCCAGTTGGTTGTATAATCTTCTGTCACTTTGAGGCTTCAATCATTTTCCCCCATGGTAGACCCGATTATATGCCCACGCATATACACACCCACACACACACACATAAACAGGCAGACATACAAACAGAACAAAAACTTATAGTTTCTTGGCTGCCTACTTCGTTCTCCTATATTATGCACATACACTCATCTATTCAGTAATGAACTTTTCCGTTCTGTTCTTCTACCTCGAAAACATTTCATCGGGAGTGCGGGGGACTGGGCAATGATTTACAACTGCGTACATCAGATAAGCTTACATCAAACCCTCTAATCACAGTGATTCAGCCAGCCAGCCAGCCAGCCAGCGAGCCAGAGAGTCAGTCATGCAGCCAGAATAGTGACCAGACAAATAACCATTTCCTACAAAGTATTCGCACATTTTGCATGCTAACTCATCGTAGAAAGTATCAATGTCCAACAAACTGCATCTGTAATAGATAGGTGAAAAAACCATCGTGTCGTATGGTAATATATGCATTGAAACAGAAGTTCTTGTTTATCCTTTCGGGTTTAAAATCCTACCAGAACACCTTTGGAGTAAAGTGTTTTAATCCACAGGTTTCCAGTGTCCATGGTTAGTGTCAAGAAATTCACTCACTGATTCTTCGATGTGAACTGCACTGTTTAAAATCCAATTATTATCTAGTTTATTCATGCCACTCAACGAGAGAATTTCCCGAAATTTTCTTGTCGTACTGTACCCTACCTGCTGTACTCAATCATCGAATTCGGGTGCCCGAGTATCCGAACAATTGATTCCTTATCCGGGGAATTGTGCATGTAATATGACAAAATGTGATGCATTATCCCAAGGTTGACATTCAGTTACTGTCGAAATTCGGATGAAAAATATTTCTCTTCCTGAAATTTAAGTTCCTAACCATTCAATATATTATTAAACAAACATGTGAAACAGTAAGTTCTTGATAAATGAATAAGGTTCACACTAGCTCTGTTTTATTTTCTGCGTAGTGGAAAATGGGCGGCTATGGTTTACATGATTAGTTTGACTGGTGCTAGGTATATGAAGTTTACTGAAAGATAAAATATGAATAATTTGTAGAGTCATGAAAGCGGAAATCGTTGTGTGTGGTTTCCTCAACAAAGGCATAAATACTGATCCTGAAAGCAGTTATTATAATTATGAAAGTGTTGTTTGTACTTATATTTATTGCGAAGAAGGAAACGTAATAAAACATAAAAAGAAAAGGCTGCATCATCTCGTTGTTTCATTGCATTTTACCGATTGACCGTAGGCTCACAAGGAGAAAGCTTTTGACTATTTCGGAGTACAAAACCTTGAAGCCAAGGTCACTTGAGTGTGGCCCGGTAAACGTCGTTTGTTTTCGCAATGATGGGAAAATGCTCATTCGCGATAGGAAATCTTCACCAAGCTAATAAATAGCAGTGATGAAGTCATGAAGACGCATTTTTAGGTTTTTCTGTGAAATATTTAGTTCAGAACCTTCCTGTGAATTAAAAAGCATTTTTTCGCAATATTCACACAAAAAGGTGTTACTAAAACGGACACGTTCACCGTAAATAATGATAATTGCCGGTGTTTGATATGAAATAGAACGGTTGGGAGGACGGCAAATATATTCAGAGAGATTGTAACGGACTTCTAGTAGTCATTGAGGTACAGGTGACACAATCCAAAAGACGCCAAGGCTCCAGCCATGGGTTTCAGTACGGTTCTTTATGAAACAATCTTGAATATGACAGAAACTGTACACATTTCAACGATGACCGCCCCGTGAATAAGAGTCAGTCAAATGAAGGCGAATTCAGGATAGCTTGAGGTCCAAGATGTCAAGTCAACGAGATGTCTACGGGCAAAGTGGATCAAAGGTCACGGGAAAAAATCTACGCACCGGCCAGCAGTCATTTAATGTCAGTGTCCGATGTGTGGTTCAACGGACGAGCAGGTGTGGTGAAGAGCCTAATGAAAAACGTAAGTTCGGGGTGAGGGTAAGGGGGTGAGATGGATCTTAAGTTAAAGCCTCGAGTTGGGTTGTTTTGTCGACTACAGAGATTACTTCTGTTCAGTTCTTTACACGCCACTGCAAAGAAGGATGAAGCAAGGTGAACTGCTTAATCCTTTGGCTGATAAAAAGCCAGCATTATGCTCCCAGTAATGATGGACACTTTTCGCAACTGGGAAAAAAATCAAGTTTTATCGTCATTCTGTTAGTTTGCTTGTCTTCCTCTATTATGGGACAAAATGTTTTCCATGGTGCAAACTTTGAAAAGAGAACCATTCCAGTGAAATCTGTTCAATTATACTCATTTTTCTGGTTGATATTAGGTGAAATAAATCCTGACCGTCCATGCTGGGTCAGTATTATTAAGGACATTGTAAACAATAAATAATTAGAAGAGCTAATGTCACACAACTTTCCATCCGTCAGATTGTAATTTCTTCTTGGAGAACCAATCTGCTGCCAGACAGTGCATGGGATACCTATGAAAAACTTTTATCTTATTGCCGTGAGAATATCCATTTCTTGCTATGCCATTTGACAGTATTAAAAGAGTGTAAATTTCAAAGGTTCACTTATAATGACTGCCCCATAAAAACCATTATATGCTAAATGCTGGCAAAATAAGTTGCTACTCTTTCTCCCAGCTGACATAAATATTTGCAATAAGGTGCAAAGTTATATGCCGGGTGATATAGTAATTCCAAGACTACACTTTCATTCGAGTTTCGACAGCATCTGTAGAGGACCGCAAGTAACTGGTGTGTTTGGAGCCGGATTGGTAATGGGTCATTGATCGCATAAGACTTCTTTTTCGACAACCCCCCCCCCCCAGGAAAACACATCCAAAATGCTGAGTCAAAGCAGGAGAACAATTTTCACCTCCTTAAAACACACATCCGTACACTGGCTGATGATTTCTTCTTCTGACGTTGATAGTCAGAATAGAATTATGGCATGAAATACGCCTAGGATGATTTTTCTGGATCTCAGCATAATACGATGCTGCAGAAGACAGCGGTCACACAGTTTACAAAAGCAACCTGTAAGGCTTTATCCGGTGTGTAGAGTGCTTTAATTTTTACTATTACGCAACTATCTCCTGCGAGAGGATAACTCGACTCCATTGACCACTGCTGACCGCACACGGCGGTCGGAGGTGAGCTCGGAACATATCGTGATACAGTCATTTTTCCATTGTTGAACTCCATAGACCGATCAAAGACCTAGAAGCTCCACGTCTTTTTCTATTGTACTGGTCCACGTTTTGAGCTGCCTACCAAGGCGAAAACGCCAACCGGGGCAAGAAGCAGGGCAGAGAGCTATTCTGGTTATCTCTTGCTCGGGTCGCCGAAGTTTGTGGCTGAACAACCGCAGTCGTCGACTTTGGAGGAGGACAGAGAGCGCATCGACATTAGAGCACCGTCTCCTTACCTCTTTGTTGGACATCCTGCCGTACCAATTGACCATGAGGATATTTGGCATGCACCAGTGGCCAGGCTTTGCAGCCATAGATGAGTACGGGGAGGGTGGCAGCACTGTAAGCATGAATTTTGGCCCTTAAGCTGATTTCGCGGAGAGTTCACTGTGTTTGTCTTAGCTGGAGGAAGGCACTGTTGGAGCCATCCATCCGTAATATCGCTTCATCTTTTGCCTGGCCGTTCTGAAACAGACTTGAGCCCAGGGTAACATGAATGTCCCATGTAGTTCATTTGCCTGATTTCAATTCGCTAAGATTAACTGAATTTATTCGTGTCAGCTTACATGAATAACATAGCACCATATTTCGTGCACATGACATAGAAAACTCTGTATTTATCACACCGGTGTTGCGTTAACATTTTCCGATCTTTGCCATTCCATGGAAAAATCCGCTTATGTCTCCTATTTGAACTTATTCTGTCATTTGCTGAAAAGGGATAATCAGTGATAAGTGATTTTTATTTGTTCACAAGTTTACGTGGACCGACGTCCGCTTTTCAGTCAAAAATGAGTTACTCGTGGCATCACATCGAACTGAGGAATGAAAAAGAACGAATGTACAAGAACAACTTAACACAAGTCCAGGTGATACTCACGCACGGTTTAGGAGATTTCGGGCCAGATAACGAACAACGGAGTTTCTGGAGGTGCTAATGCTAGAGAGTATAGATCAAAATGAGGACCACATTGAGGCGAGAGAGCTACACTCGGATGGATCGCGGTTTAAAGAGTGAATGAAATATGAAAAAAGTTTTTGAGCAAACTGCTCACATGTGGCCAGATGGAGTTCCAACAACCTCGCGCATAATTCGGCCTATAGTGGGGAAGGTACTTGACTGAAGGGAGACAAACCTCAACGAAGAATTTCAAATTCCTTCTTCAGTAGGCCTGGAAAAGACAACCGGGGAACAGCAGAGGATAAAAGAAGAAATACATTGAAAAACGAATGGGGAAAAGGTACTCATTTTAAAGATAAAATGTTCAACTTTTTACCCTTGGTAAAATAGCCTGTGATTATTCTTTTCACACTTTGGAACGGGAGATAACCATCCTGAATTAGAATCGATGACGATTCCTAAATATCCTCACTCTAACTAGTGGTTTTATGGTAGTGACAGTTAAGTCACAAGGATAAACCGATTGAGACTGATATACGGTACTTTCAAGGCAGTTGGGCAAATTAACCGCAAAACCGGTTCGAACAGAAAAATCAAAAATAATCGTCATCATTCCATCGTACTGTCGATTTATCTTGCGTAATTTAGTTACTATTCCCTAGAAAATGAAACTTTTATTTACGAAGCAATGAGCAACTACTTCGACCTTGTGGTTACGTAATTAATTGTCCCATCCACGGATAGGCCAATACCACCATCAATCTATAACCCTACAGAGTATGGAAATTTAAGTTTTGAAATTTTTAAAGAAAACTGGCAACTTACTGGATCTTGAGCAACAAATTTAGCCAACTTCAATCAATAAACTCCTGTGGAGGTAAAGGTATATAAAAAATTGTTAACTCTGAAAATGTGTGTCACACCTAATGGAACTCGAGGATCGTGCCAAAGCAAGAACAGCCCTCACAATGATAGGAGAGAGGGCAGAGGATAACACAATAAAAACAGTTGGTAGAACGACAACATGTGATGCGGTTTATTCCCCTTCTAATCGTACATGTTCGATATTTGTTGCCATTTTGTTTTTCTGAAAGACACATTTTGTTTAAGGGACATTGTAGTTCGAAAAACACGCCGCACAGCGATCGCGCCACTGACTTCTATTCTGAATCACGTCCCTCTAACCAGTGACAATCCTCGTCCCTTGGATCCCAACCAGGGAAGCGATATGTACCAGCCAACTTCAATGCTGATTTTGGCTTCTTCACACCTCTACCTCAAGCCACGACTTACCCACTGCGTTGGTTCTTACAGCCTTGCCCAGCACGCGCGAAAAGAGATGATAGGCAGAAGATGTGTAGGTACTCACAAACTAAGACCAACCCACCTGGATGGTGTGAATCGATCACTTTGGTGAGAGGGCAGCTAACCAGGCCCAACACAAAAACAATCAAACTCATCATTGCTCACCTGATATTCCCACCAGAGGTCAGCAAAGCTTAGTAGATATCTTTTATCGGATACAAAAAGACGCCGAACATCCTCACAACGGACTGTCAAGGTCTCGCAACCGTAGAAAAACACGTTACGAACCGCGGCCATGTATTCCATCCACAAAACGGGAGGACAAATATTTTAGGATTTCTCTTCATTTCACGCGGTAAGAAGAACAATCTTCACAAAAGTTGAGCAATAAGAAACAATGTGTCCATTTGTTTATTTTTTAAATGTACACCAATTACTCTTTTTGGACGGTTATCTCATCGGCAACTATAATCTACTAAGGTAGAGTTTATCGTTATTCACCAAGTGACTTTGTACCTTTCATGCTCACTTAATACTTTTATGCGGGTAGCTCTTGCGATAGGATGAGCCGGCTTCATGGATATCCCGAATGCCACCTACCCATGGGCGGTGTGTACAACTGTTCCAGAGTAGTCCTGGGAAGTAGGTGCGAAGTGGCTTCACTCGGCTCTCTGTAAAAATTGTCAAATCTATCCCTTGCACGACCAAGTTTTAACTGTCAGGCAACAGGAAGTTCATGTTGGAAGCCAGTGACCGAACTAGCTGTTCAGACGCCTTTTGAATGGCGGTCAGCCAGTCGACAATGCCCAACGAGTCCTAGTGAATCATACCCCACTCAGAATAGCCCAGTAGGAAGCAAGGGGCAATGGCTTTATTTGGTTATGGACTACATTAGCCCACATCACGTTGCAAATCATGGGCTTTTGTGGCTTTTACATAGAGATTGTTTGCTGTCAGGCGAAATGTCCACGACGCGCTCTAACATTACGGCATTACTCTTCTATTTCTACTCGCCTCCGGCCTGTCCGATGTGGGTGACCAGGTAGGAAAACTGCGTTGCGATCGGCATTGCCCTCGGAGTCATTGTGGCACACATACCTGATCATCAGAGTAAGATCGCCATGTCGTACCATTCCGTAATAGTATCATCATGAGGATTGTAGAAAATCTATTCTTCTACTACTCAAACGTAAATAGCAACCTACAGGGTCTTAATAACCTCTCGCATAATAATCATTACTCACAATTCTTCAACGGTGTTGCATTTCGAGCGATTATATCTACTCATCTGGGCACAGACTATATCGAAACTCATATAATACATACCTGTTACTCCTTATCCGGTTCAGTGGTCTTCAATGATTGCTCGATAGTTCTCTTGTATTGTGAAAAAATACGAGCATTTCTACTTACAAAACATCGATTCTGTACGGGAAAATTTATCTTCTATTTAGGTTCCTCCTCTTCTGTCTTCTTCTATACTTCTCCATTCCACCCTCTCGTCTATTTTCTTCTGATTATTTCCTTCACCGGTAGATCACATGACCTACGCCTCCGTCTGTAACAGTCTGGAAATCTTCAGCAGATATATACTCAAGTGGTTACTTTGTGGAAAATTATTCCTGCCCATAATACTTGAGCTGATAACGTGCGATTTGTCATTCAGGTTTAGAAACGTACCTACTAGGTCTGTGATTGACTCAAGAGTGATTGAGAAGGAACAATTTACCCCATCCCAAGTAAAACTATGAACCAATCAGATTAAATTAATCGAGGAAGTAATAACCACCGATCCGAATTAATTCTAGTAACCCCCCGCTTTCAATGCACATATGCGCGTACCTTTAGGCTACCTCACTTTAGGAAGTTCTATCTCTTTTCTTCTGTTCATTTTGAAGCCATTCATGCATATCTGAATGAGAAGAATTCTTTGTTCTTTCCGGAGAATCCGTCAGACATGTAGGCGGGGACAAAATCGAAAAAAGATTTCCTCTTACCGCACTGATTACCAAGATGGACATGATCTAAACTACAATGGATGGAATTGCTTTGTTTGATAAGTATAAATTTGCTCATGCGTGTTTGTGACATGCAGACCGAACATTTAATTCATTCCTCAACATGTTTGCCATTGGTCACTTTAGACCTAGAGATCACCACACAGTGTCTAACCAAAAGACAAAAACTGTTTCTATCTCACTAATTTTTGAGATATCTAAAAAGTGCCTATTTGTTTTGCTACTAAAACCGTAATTCTTGTCGCTAAAATCAGATTTCAAACATCGAAAGGCACATAAGACTAACTGATGGATGATTTTCTTATTTTAGCATTCTGAAATGTAGTTCTTGGAACGTCTTATAATGCACACATCATGGTTCAAAGTGAAGCACAGTCTGCGTCAAATCGAATTTAGCGGTAGATTAGGGTTCTTGAGAACAAAACCTGCCCAAAGACGATCGAGGTACTTCATCCGTCATATGTGATGTTCTATTCGAGTTATAACCGAACAGCTATCACCCAGTTCGTCACTACTTCCGACCTACTGGAAAGCTACGTGGTTTCAGAGACACAAATACAGCTTTCCGTTTAAAGCACTGTAGATATTTGAAAATACGACGTGAATCATTTCCACTGCACACCTTCAAATTCAAAGGATCCACAGATTTGTGTTACAGTGTAATCCCTCTGCCAATCCAACAGTTTTATACCTTATAACCCAGGTTACAAAACAGATACGAAAATCAGTTAAGAGGGGCATGTGACTGACACAAAGAATGGTTTGATTACGCCTTAACCGGAGGAAAGATAAACACGGCAAATAAAATTACTACCAATTCGAACATGAAGATATCAACTTGATAGCGAAAGTTTCATATTTGTTTTTAGTTAGAGGTTGTGCCAGTCCCATGAAAAATAGAATGTTTCCCCCACCTGAGTCACAATAATTTCAATAAAAATTAAAAAAACACTTATCACCTAATGACATACCAGATAGAATACTTCCGAAAACAACTGATGGTGATCTGCCAGTAAATGGAATTCTGATGCGATAGCAAAACTAATTGCCGATAATTACCCAACGAAATTTGGACGGTGCGGGCTCAACTCAAAGGCACGATTATTTCGTTTGAACCCTCAAATTAGTGAAAATACAGTAGATGAAATGAAGTTCAGTACAGAAGTAAAACCATTCCAGCTATAGCTGTGTCACTTGCTGTCATGCTTCAACAAAGAGCAAAAACGATTACATTTGGACCTTTGTACCAGTGCTTACCCACGATTGCATTAAACACCATGAATCCTGAGTTTCATCCATAGAAAACCTGAAAATTTCATATAGGGTAACTGAATGTTCAAAACCCGGAGATTACTGATCACCCTTTTAAGTTAACCTTGAATTAATGAAAGCAATCTTACGATATTTTACGGAAGAAGGAAGAATCTAGGTAGAGCTCACCTCTCCAGTATTTGGCTAGATTATTACATGGGATATCACTACGAGGGGGCTGGCTGACCAGAAGTCAATCCTGTAAAGAGCTGTTATCATTTTCGTAAAAGTCGAATTACCAAAAACTGTTTCTTTTCGGTCATCAACCCAATAATTTCGTCCATGGATGTTAGTTGGCGTCATGCTACTTGCTTATAACACAGTAGCATAACTAGACTCTGTGAAATATTTCGAAGATTTGTTTTGTTGCGCGATTTCATGAAATCGATAACTACTTGTCTGAAAAACTTCATAAATGAATAATTAACCTTCATTTAGTCGAAACTGAATGAACAAGTACGACGCTAACTTTGTAAATAATTCACACTGGCACGGTAACGAATACCAACTGAATGCTTAAAAATTAATGAAGTACAAATACAGTTTCCGAACTCTATTCGCACTTGTTTAACAAATGTAAGATTTCTAAGACCATTCAACGAAGAGGTCAAGGTAGCAAATATAGAGGTCACTTGCTAGGGTTTTTTTAAAATTCATGCATGTTAGGAAATCCGAGGTTCTGATTATGTCGGTTACTGAAAACTCCATTATTACAGCTGAAGAAATAACCTTTCTGATCTAAATTTATAAGCCGCTGATTTATTGGACATATATCAGCTCGTACCAGTTTCACACTGAGTCAGCATCATTTCTCTTTTCCACGTTGTTACCCTGTTCGTAAATCGGCTGCAATCCAGCTACGGAGATTTGGAATTACTGTGCCCTTTTACGCTGTGGTGAATTGTATTGCTACAGTACTCTCACGGGTTTGCGCGAAATACGACTTAGCCCTACAATGGCTAAATGAAAGCCGACAAAAGGTTGACTGGACACAGGAAAAAAAAATAAAATAAAAATATAAGCTGTTCTTCCACTGATCCAAGCACACACTAGGGCTAAATTCCCAGTGTCCTACACAGATCTATTCTAACTGGTCGGAAACAAGTAAGATTTGAATAATTTAACCAACCCATAAGATAAGATGTTGCTTTGTCAGTTTTAGAGCGTGACAACAGAAGATTTGCACAGGTTTACTTGAATTAATCATAACTAATTGGCTGGTATTTCTTTGGATTGCTTAAAGAGCCGTCTAAAGCAAGAGCTATCACCGCCAGAGCAAAACGAAGAGTCAAACTATTAGTTCTTTAATCGCGAAAAAGGAATAGCAGCAAATAAGACCACTCGGAGAAACACTCATCTTTAAATCTGACTGTGAAGTACCTAAAGGCCTTAGTTTCCCCGACTCACTTGAAATAATTCAAACTCATTTGTACATTCTCGATGAAAACAATTCCTTTTTCCGGAATTATTCAATGAAGCAGGTACATCAGTTAGTACTTTGCGAGCCACGTGAAAATTCATCAGATTATGGTCAACGTCAGTCTGTGGCACGATAATATTACCTAAGGGTGCAGAAAGTAGCAGGACATGGCTGTTGTGTGGAAATATGTTATGAATACTGTAGTGGTAGTGGTTTGTTCGTGGCCGAATCGCAGCCTGTCCTTCCGAGCAACCCAACTCCATCGCAGTGAGCCACAGGTGATAAAAGTAGAGCTCGTGTATTATTGAATTCAAGGATGGATACAACGGATCCACAAGCAATACGACAGTGGATCGATTGTATGGTTCGATGGAATCAGAGCTGAATTCTGCCAATCAGTGTTTAGCCTCAAAACCAACCACCTAGGGGGCTTGACCGCCCGCTCCAGCCAGGCCATACTGTTTGTACAGAGACTAGTTGCAAGGATCAGCGCAATATATGATCATTGTTTTACGCTCCAGCTATAGTGGGACAGCACAAAACAAGTAAAGCAATGAAACTTCCTCGTATCACGTGATTACTAGAGCAAAGGCAGGTAACGTGAAGGTGATGCAAACTCCAGGGTTGGAAAGAACATTTCATTTTACTTCACCAGCATTTTTCTAATTTTGCTTTTTTGATATGGGCTACAGTTGAAACTATTCTGAATAAGCCACTGCACTCCTAAAGCACGTTATAGTCCATGGACATAAACACATAATTAGTTTTTCCGGAGATCACAATCATAGGAACGTTCACAAGAAGACTTTACCCAGGCGGTATTATTAACACAGGGGTAGCCACCCTTCCCTGTACTTATAATGCATGTAAAGAAGTTAATTACACAAGGACAGTCTTATGTAATGTGTTTTACTTAAGTATGCTTTTCAGTCGTATGCCTGTTACCTGGAGTATTTTAAGTGTTAGTTTAAACACTATTGATTTGCCTGAGTAATTCTTCGTAGTAAGCTGTTATGAAAATTAGGTCATTTTCAGGATCACTTGGTAATATATTCATTTTCCGTAGAATTCTTCTGTTTTGAGGTACCTAATTTGTCGGCTTCCATTTTAATGCTAGAACACTGTGTTGTAAATCTACACAATAAAGGAAATCAAGCTATGTAATCTCTGTGCATCGATATTTTTCTACTTCTAATAATCCAGCGATACAACATAACTCTTACGACAGCGCCCAACCCAAAGTGACTTTCGTTATTGCTTGAGCTCATTAATAGACATCCTTGGACGTTAGATTCAACCACTATTCATGTATCCATCTTGTTCCCTCCTTGTACTCCCGACTACCCCCAAAAGTCACATCCTGTGACCTTGACACTTACGGGTTGTTACGAGTTAATAGGACCATGTCACCGTTCACCTTGCTTTCAATTGTCCGTCACTTGTCGGTACCCGTCACAAGCAGAAGAGCTTCGAATTCCCATTTCTTCCTAGATTGCAGCAGTTTTAATTTTTGCTTGAATGTATATTCGATTAGGATACAACTACTATTTCAGTTCTGTTCATAGAGCCTCTGTTTATCCGGCTCCTACTTACCACTTTTCCACTGCTTATGAGAACTTTTGGAATTTTCCTTGTAATCGGAAGAACCCTTTGTGTTAGACTCGCACTTCATTACACAAACACATATATCCAATTAAGCCATTTCTAGTTATCCTTCAGATTATGCACAGATTCCTGGTGAATGTGCAATACACTGATCAGTAATGAATGTCACATGTCTATAAAACCAACTTTGTAAAGGAATCTCGTAGCAACTTAAGTGACTCCACGGACAATGTGTCATTCAACAAATTAATCTCCCTTGCAACCATTTGCATCCCAATTGTAAACAAGTTTTCTGATATTGGCTGTCCAGCTAGAAATTTACTGAAAATTGGTGGTCATACTTGGGATTAGATGTAACAGAAGAAAGATTCAGATGAAAGCCCGTTAAATCAAATAAATTTATCCATGCCAAGTCTCGACCTAAGTCAGTAACGCGATTTCATTTTAGTGCCATTCAGCCATAAGTACACGTCCAACTCGACAGACCAACAACAGATGGTCCGTAGCAGTGCTATCCATCTCAGCCAACGTTACTCGGGTGCTAGTCTATTCCATATGTATTTCTTTCTTTTTATTGAGCTGAATAAGTTTAGTCGGGTAAATATTATCAGGTTGAAATTTCATTTGATAACTGGTAAGCATTTCCAAACACCCGAATGGTTTTCGTTGTCTACCAAGTCCTTCATTGATAAAATCATGTTTCAAGGCTTCTTAAAAATTAACAGTGAGTGAACTAGGGGGATTAAGTAGAACCACCTAACCATCCTGGGTCTCGTAAAGTTACCTAAACCGATGGTACTTCGAAAAGACCACAACCCGTAAAAACATAGGTGAAAAAACGTGGTAATCCATTTTTAGGAACTTGTGAACTGATATCACGATTTTTCCCAAAAAAGAATAGTCACTCTTTTCAATCAGCGTCAACTTTAATTGACTGTTATTTTGTGCAGACAAGCAACGTGGTCTCGACCAACTCGACCACACCCAGTTCAATGCAACTCAGTATCTTATTGAACGTCAGTGATTCATGATAGTATATAACTTTGAAGGGATGAAACTTCATCAAGTCTATCCTTTCAGTTTGCTATTTATATTATGCCTGTTAGAAAATTTTTCACGATGATTCCACACATCTGTCGTAACCAGGAATTTTGTAATCTGATTGAGTTGTCTTGGATTATCTTAAGTCTGCTGGGTTATTTATATAACTAGCTAAATTGGTGGAACAACCATGTTTGAATACCAAAAGAAGAAAGATAAGTTGATCACATCTACGCAGCTATCGAAGAATCAGAAAGTAAACTGCACTTCCGCGATGTTCGGCTGGTCGTCTGATAATGATCATACTGGTTATTATGTGATGAAAATATTTCTTTAGTTTAAATACGCAGACGTTTTGTATAGTCCCTGGCTTTATTTAGCATAAGATGACAGATTTTAAAGAACACTGCATTACTACTACCACTACTATTACGCTGATTGGTAACGAAATGTGATTGGTCCAACAATGGACCAATTGCTATGTTCCCTTGTTACGTTTCATCTGGAGCCGCAGTGGGACACGTTGACGTTTTCACGACATTTCGCTTGGCTTATATCCACATTAAGACTCTTAGTAGAAATGCATAGCTTGTCGTGAAACTACTTAATTTGGAATTCTGGTGATGCACAACACGAGACCCGTGGATTTCCTATAAAGGCGATGGTTCTGTCACGGAACCATCAAGTCGGAATATTGAGTACCATAAACAGAAAGAAAAGTTTGGATATTGTTCTTCACTACGATCCTCATATATGGACCTCTCGATCTGCATGATAATTATCTTTATCTAGTCTCGTCCCTGTACGGGAATGAAACTAGCTTTGTGTGTAGAACACGGAGGTGATGCGGCAGCGATCTAAATCATGTTGTCCCCCACTGCACGACGTGAACATATTCTCGCTCGATTGCGGAGCTCATTGAGACTCCTACTTATTGTTTTCGTGACCACTGAAATGTTAGTTGAAGAAGAAAACGGATTAGAACGAAAAATGCAGAACTTGACGGTCGCTCTATCCAACCGGTCAATGAGGCAGAAAATTCATCGTTGGAAAACGCTCTGGTCTGGATGGGAAAGGCAGATATGTTTATCTGTTTTGTTTACTCCGTTTCAACTGCCTTTGGCCGATGGATTTCTTTTTCAAGATTTGCTGAATTTGTCGGAGGTTATTGAGAACAAGGGTGGGTTTAGACAAATCTGCATGAATATTTCATCTCTTGTATACTGTCTAGACGTCAAAAATTTTGTCTTCATCATCTTTTCTATCTACCCATTCGAATAAGAGAATAAATCAGAACAACGAATACTGCGGACAAAATACTAACAAAAATACTTACACCTGAATTCAGGAAAGAAAAGCAGTCAATGACTGAAAAAGAATATAATATAACACTGTTCAACTCGTCGAGTTCATAAATTCCTGGACAACTGCGGATTTTTGTAACAACGTAACATTATTGCATCTGCTTGAACAAATTGACTTCAGACACTCAGGCAAGTCATTCTAAATCTTTTTTGACGTGGATCTCGATAGTGGAAAGATTTATATTTATCCGGATAAATGAATGAAAATAATTTGCAGTCGACTGAATCAATAAATTGATAGAGTTTCAATGGGAAATCATATCGGCAGTGGTCCGATGATATTTCCCGTGCGATCATGTCTGAGGTTATCGTCTTATAATCCTCAATCGCCGGTCAGTTTTGATGATAAGTAACACTCCTCTGACAACTCACTTGTTACCTCTGGCCTAAAATGGACTTCCATTCTAAATTTTAGGCTAATAACTGAAGGTCTTATGTGATAACGCAGTGATTCTCTTCAACCAGGGAGCGTGCTCTTTCCATCACTCTCTTCCACAAGCGCTGAATAAAGTCACGCAGACGGACAAGTTTGCATATATTTTTGGATAGTACTGAGCCTAATTCCAGGCATTCTATTTCGATAAAACAAAGACGCACTTTGCGGGGTGGGACAAATATCCTTTCGACGACCTCTGTTCTCGTTTACTATGTCGACACGTTTACTTGTCCATGGCGTGATAACCTAATTTGACTAGAAAAGTTGATTTAAACGTTCCATATTTTCCGTCTTAACTTTCGTACGTGAAATATGTATCTTAATATTCCACCGTCAGTTGAAACGGAGAAGAACTGGCTTTTATCGCAGTGAATAAACACACGACATTGAATACCCTCGCATTCCTTTTCAGTTTTCGTAATTCCACCATACTATTATTTACAGTCCCGTCCATTTGAATTCATCTGTCAGTAAGTTCGAATTACTGACTCCGCCTGATCTGTATATAAATAATGAGCAATTAATCAAATGGTACTAAATGGGTGACTTTCACCATTAGTATCTGTCAGCCTCGTCGATTCAACAAAGAGGACGTTCAACTGTTTTGCCTTCTGTTTCAAAGATCTCTTCTATTCATTCTGATCTCAAATGATCACCAGGTAAACAACGTCCAATGCATTCAACTTTACTTCTACTGACGCAACCAAGGTCCAATTCAGATCGTAATTTAGGCGAAGGAGGATGGCAGAGAAGCAGAAATTTCGTAAGGGTGGATTTTTGGGGAGGGGAGAGTTTGTATCACAGTTGAATCAGTTCTGAGTAATTAAATGTGGCAGTCCGTAGGGACGGTTGCATTTCACTGATTTTCATCTTCTGAATGTCCCTCATTCTCTCTCTTGTTCAGTGGTTAGAAAGGGGGTAATACAAAAACTTAGTAAGTTCCAAACGATGAGGAAATTGAAACGAATCAATGGCGTTTCCAACGATAGCATATACACCACCAAATTTACTGAAGCCTCAGTGATTAAGTCTAAAATAGTACCATCTCGAAGCATGGGTTCATTTATTCCAGTTGTAGTCAAACAAAGTGAGTGCAAAGTTGCAACAAAATTTAGACAAAAAGTTAGGAGAAAAAATCCAGATAACCCCGTAAAACAGCAGCCAGGACACAGTTTTGAATTGTTGTACTGAAAACTGATTCAAATATTTCATTCTGCATATGGTCATGTGATTTATCATATGTTGACTAACTAACGAGTTCATTCATTAAGTGTTCCTTTAGCAATCCAAAAACAATTCAAAAATATAAAAGTTACGGCATTTGTGCCTTTTAGAAAACCTGAAAGCGAACTGAGTGTAAATGACGCATTTTTTGATCACTATATTCTCACGAAACTTTATTTTCTTCATCAACAGCTTGTGATTGGTATTTGAAAATCAATTCTTGTCGGTCATCTGGGTGAATGATTAATTCTCATTATTATGTGAAGATCACGAGGTTCTTTTCCAGGCTAGTTTACCATCATCAAAAATATGTTTAGACTTGGCAACAGGCATGTCACTCCCATTAGTCCTTATCCGTACGGAATGTCATAGGCTCACCCTACACCTACTGTGTACGTCACACAGCTGGTGATCAACGCCTGAGGACATTGTCCATGCAGCAGAAGAAAAAACATTTAAATGAGTAGACTTGAAGGAACTAGGAATATGAGCTATTTTTTCTCACTTCTTTTGCATACACAAATCTGGTCGGAGTTTCTGATTGATCATGTACCCAGTAAAACTTCAAAAGTTTGAATTCCAAAATGGCATAACTTGGGGGTGCTTTAGTACCCGAAAGAATTACTAAAATTTCGAAGTATTGAGTATTTTTGACGCTTTACTTAAACCGAAAAACTTCTCAGTTCGCGTGATATCAGGCTTCCGAGATTTGAAACACTAATTAACTCTAGCAGCTGAAACCAAATTACAACATTATACTTATTACTGATTAACTATTTCACTATTATACTGTATAGTATATCCGTACTTACAAGGGTTCATTTCTGAACTGAGAGCTCCCATTTTCAACCCCAATTCCTTTTGGTCTGGCTCATTAATTATTCCAATTGACTTCATCCCGAGGGGATCCTCCCACTACAGACAGGCTAGAAACCATTGAGATCGGGAGTGTTTTCCTTTTTTCTTGTCTTATAAAGTCTCCCTTTACAAGCGAATTATCCAGTACTATGTCGTGTCAGTCAGGCTATTTGGCTTAGACAAGAGTATTGTTTTTCGGCGTGGCGTCTCGCAATGGGATCAGATTTGACGTGACGTGAAGCACCTGAGTCTATGTCAGATAAACTACAAATCACACTGGATTCAAGCTACCGTTTACGACGCCATCGTCTGTGCATGTCATTCTGTCCAACCTTTCCGACCACAGTGCGTGTTTCACCGGCCGGAAAAAATGGCGTCAAATTTATTCAGTCGTATACTCTGTCCTCTATCCTCCACTAATTTTGCTCTCACTCTTGCTCCCTCTCCGTATTCGTTCTAAAACCCCGTAATGTCGACCATATGATTCGCCTAGTCCTATGCTGATTTCAAAGGGGAATATATTTTATTATCTAGATACGTGAAATCGGAAGAAATGGAGTAAATAGCCCACCAAAGCATTATGTCTTCATAAAATAGAATATCCAACTGTTTATCTGCATATAGAGGCTTCTACTTCCTCATATCCACCCCTGTCAAATTTGCATGCCATTTCGTTTGATTACGTGAAGATACCGTCTAGATATTTTTCTCGTAAGGCCATTTGTACCTTGGCTCAGAAGTCACCTACATATCGAGTTTAGCAGGTGAAACCAATTGACTATATTTCATTTCGAACTTTAGTTGTTAGCCTGCTGGAATGGCACTCTGCGCATTCCCCACTGACATCAGCCATCCCGTTCCAGGGTAAAAGTAACAATTCCTAAACTCGTTAAACTGTTCATGAAACTGCACAGATGAGTTTTGTGGACGTTGTGGTCCCACTCGGTACTATTTTTCAAAATTACCCCGCCCAGATATCGCGATTCTTTTCAATATCAAGGCAACAAACAAACTCATTGTTACCCCTGGTTGGAGATATATTTTTTCGTCTTTAACAAAGTGCGGATGAAAAAGCTTTAGAGAAAAAATATTTGAGCCTTTCGGGAGTTAATAATGAAGGCAGAAATTTTCGTTCCCCAATTTGCTAGTCCACAATGCCACAAGAAAACAGTCTAGTCAGGCCCCGCCCCCTTAGACTTTCCAACAAAGTACCGCTGGCTGCTTATCGGAAACGGCCGCAGTGAAGAAGTGAAATGCTCCAGGCAATGAAACCATCCTCGCTCAAGAACACCATGTTCTTTCATGTGGAAGAAACATAAGGGTTTTCGGTACTTCACTTCCTGTACTTTAGATTTCAACCAGACCGAATCAACCCTTCTTATACGGGTTGTTTTTAGATGGGAAATAAACAACGGACAGTGCGAGCATGATTTTCAGAATAAAACAAAATGACATGGTAAATGAGATAGGCCAGATCATTTCGATGTATTTTCGTACGATCTGCTTTGATGAACAGCGAGAAGATTCGAATCAAATTGCATGTGACGTCTCCATGTGGCCTATCATTCTCCTGCTCTTTCAACCTATCAAACATCAAACCGACTGTATCACATTGTATAAAGTAAAGAAGTACTTGATGAAAGTTTCGTTTCTGATGACATAAAATGACGTGCCATTCGTCTTTCGATAAGGCTGATTGATCGCTTCCAATCCCAGACGGTAGTTTACTCCAGAAAATTATATTACCTACACCAATACCAGGGTTTTACTTCCAAACTAGTCTTGGAAATGGCTACCATTAACGAAGACAGTGTACCGAGGATTCCCAAACATCGAGTCTTAGACGACTTTACACCAGGACTGTAGACTAGATGAATATGTCATAACAGACTGCCATTGCATGGTGAACAGCTGCTTCATTAGTCGGGACCAAACTGTTGTCGGTGGGATTCCGGGTCCACAAGTATTGAAAAGACTGCATACTAGTTTCATGATGTATGCATCTTCTGTGAACCATTCGACCAGCTAATCTGCCGTAATGTAACGAGTAAAGTCCTAAAGAATGACAAGTATTGCATAAAACAAGATGCTTCCGGAGAAATATAGCATTCTTCTTGAAGAACGGAAACAAATAATCCTGGGAAATGATTTCAATTTATTCGAGTACAAACACCAGTCATGTACAAAGTTAGATTGCATGAGAATAGAATTTCGGCAGTTAGTGCACTTGGAACTCTAACAGAATGAGGTTGTTTAGAATTACCTTCATCCAACAATCAGCAGCTCCATCTAAAAGCCATATAAAGGTATGTCACCTCCATGCAAAACCGCGGTTTTTTTGCACATCAACCATACTGTGATATTCCACTGATCCCTTTGACAAAGCAGGGAAAATAGTGGTTGAAGCATTATGCGCATAGAGCAGTTTCACGAGTTTCCTCAAAATTATTCACACCAAGTCGTGCTAACGATTTCATCCCTTTTTACCTTAAAAATCTTAAGCCTAAGTTGGCAATAACTGAAGAAAGAACCAGAAGCCCAGCGAAACAACGAACTTATACGGCAACTTTCGTGGTGAAAATATCAAATTCGCTTGTCTTTTATATATTCCGTCCATGTGTTTGGTCCATTCACAAAAAACCCAAGTGATTAGAGATACCTTGTTGATACCTAAGTCCTTGTTTTTCATACACTAAACTTAGTGTGAGTGTATGTGAACATAAATGTGACGGAACGTGCAGAAAACTCCAACTTCGCATATAATTTCCAGGGTTTATTCGTCGCATAGTTTTCATATTCAAGCACAAGAGGAGTGTGTCGTCTCCCAGTTACTTTTTCACTCAGATACCTACCAAAGTAAGTAAGTAAGTAGACTGGATCTTTTGAAACATTAGTTCCGATAAAAATGTGAGCAAATCAACGTGGATATCATCCAACTGGGCTGCTCATAGAAGCGACTCAGGTTATATACGAGAAACACAAGTTGACTCTGATAATTTACGACACCTATTCGATGAAGAAGTTAGAGTTTCATGGAAGTATTAAGAAATCGCTGGGACCCTAATAGTATTCAATGCTCCATTCAGTTCTTCTATAATGGTTTATCAGTCTGAAGAACTGTGAAAAAGAAAAAGTGTATCATTTACTTTATCTTGTCTTGATATATTGTCATGTAATAGCACGAGTATGACTCACTGAGAACGAGTTTGTTCGCCAAACCGTGTTCTGCAAATTAAGTACGGTGCCCTCCATTCATAGCATAGAGACCAAGCTTACCAGCAAAAAGAATTGATCAAAAAAATTAGACAACCAATCTAGATACTGTGGGACGAACCAATAATGAAAGTTAGAAAACGATTCGGATGAAGGGGTGAGCGAGGTGCTAGGAGAGGGAAGGAGAATGACAAGGAGAGCTTTACAGCGGACTTATCCTGAATTAACAAGGTCCAGGTAGTCAAAAACGAAAGAGTGAGATTCAAAGGCGTCAACAACAATGAAGTTGAGGCAAATGCTTTTGCGAATTTTACCAAGTTTTCCATCTAGAGCCTAGTGGGATCAGCATTGACTCAAGTGATAGCAGGTGAAATCCAAGGGCAACCTGGAAAAAATACATCCGATAATGTGGTATGTTACCACGGTCAAAATGCACTGACCGACTGTTAGGATTGTTTGGTTACCTAAAAGAGAATGTATTTCCGTTCACACTAGAAAACCATGAATACGTAGTAATTGATCATTGTCTTCTATGGTGAATCTTCCATTCTTTTAGGGCTTCACCTCTTTCAAATGACTTTGTTCAGAACAATGTTGGTGTATTTTTAACAATCAGTAAAGCTAGAAATCCAGGTCCGTTTGAGAAGGGAATCATAGAATGAGACATACTTCCAATCAAAGCAGATCAATTTTCGGAATTCAGATAAAATGTGACGGACATAATCGCCAACTAGATGCAAGGTATAGTCAAGAAGTACAGAAGGTTGATCCAATGCAAGTAAAAATGTAAATTCCTGAATAATAATGAAATTGATAGAATGGCACAATTGTTAGAAATAGTAGAGTTGATTGAGAAAATATATATATCATAAATAATATACTAATAATCCAGTCAGTAGATTGAGCTTTTCATTATACTTTTGATGATTGGTTCGTTTAAAAACAGGAAGCCAGAAGTTTTACCGGGTTTTCCAATTATGTAGTGAGTTTCAGTTTACCTAAATGGCGAGGTAGACTAGAATAATGTACACGAATGACGTTGTCAAAGAGGATCTAATCCCTCAGTAAGCCTGGAAAAATTCTGCCTATAAGAAACACGAATTTCAACTTCATTTTTTCGTTCAGCTCCTGGAGGATTTTCCACTTTCTCGTTTTGATATGCAAACATTTCCCTCCTCGAAGGCAGTGGTGCCCTTTTTTGCGTTTTTTTTATTTTTCGTCTTTTTTCGACCAAAGCTAGTTCATCAGAGGACCACTTGGCATATAAGCTGATGCAACATTTTTTTCGAATGAAATGCGGTTATCTCAAACGGTGAACATAACGATTTTAAATAAAGTATTCCAAAGTTGACAACCGGTAAATGACAGTTTTGTGCAACAGAACGGCACAACACAAATAACACTAATTTAATGTCATTTTCGACAGCTATTGATCCCGTCAGTGATAACTTGGACTAGTTAGAAAATTGCAATATCCGGTGAGCTTAGAAAATGTGGTCGAATATTTCGTTTATTGGCCGTGAGCATGTGCTCAACTTCCATGTAAACAAAAACAAGGAAATTCCGAAAGCCGTCCATTCTTAAGACCATGGAACTGGTCTACAACTGAGTAAAATGAAACAGAAAGTACGGTAATTTAAAAAACATTTCCCAAGTTTCCAAAGTGACGATTGTATTCTCCATTATTTGTGTTGCTATCAATATGGTGATGAATAACGTTTGCTCCAAAATTCTGTCTATATGACTGGCTGGAAGGATCACTTCATGGATTTAAATCACAAAATTTTTTCCGAGTGACTGGCTGGCTAGGTGACTGAATGGTTGACCGACTTATTGAATGAATGAATGCATAAATGTATGTGAGTGAATGACTGCCTGACTGACTGACCGACAGGCTGAATAATTGATTAAGCGAATGGGATTCATTATTGCTACACTCTTAAGTATGCTTATACTAATGTATTGAACTTCCGACAATTTCCTGCTGTCCAAACCAGAAATCAGTAACAAGTGGATGAAGGAATATCACTCGGAAAGTTTTGTTTGAATCCGCAACGTGCATAAGTCAGAGCTTTATATCAGCTTAACCGCTCCTCATCTCTAACGTGAGAATGCAATTAGCAAAAAAGAAATTTCACTGTGTGTGCTGGTACGAATGCGTGAACCAGATATCATGTACAAACACCACAAAGTGGTTTTTTCTAAGTAACAATATCTAGACCTCTAACAGTGTCTGGAGATATGTCAGTGTGACTGTGTTTTTGCAAATACAGAATGACTCAAGCCTATTCACCTCTAATATCCGGTTGTTTTATTCTGGGAACTGAGTTGAGTGTTAGTGGTCATTAATTAAAAAACAACAAGATAAGTATATACAGAGGGAGCTAGCATCCGGTGACTGTTTTTATACTAATGGCGGTTTTTCCTGTTCTTGCAGATTTCGAGATTCCAGAGCAAACGATCAAACACGATAATCCTCTGACAAATGGAACGGTAAATATGCGGTAAATTACGCAAGCTGAATGACATTTAACTGAATGAATGGATGACTCGGCAAAGAACAAATAAACAATATAGGTTTGGAAAATAAATATAGTTATCTTAGTGATTCGTCATATTACAAAAATATGTTTCTTTTCATTTTTCCAATACCTAGGAAATCCCATAACCAATGTAGCACCCCCTGGAATGTAATTTCAGTCTGCCCAAAATAGACCAGAAGATCTATTCGATTTCCAGATTTTGTAGATTTGTGGCCAGCGTGTGACTGCAGATCATACACAATGAATTGAAAGTCAAGACAAAGCAATTAAGCACCATCGAACAGATTGCAAGTTTATTGCTGGTGCTTTGTTGCTTTACCAAAGGCAGCAAAATATTTGTAAAACAAGATCAGAACGATCAGAATGCACTTTATTCACGGTTTTAGGATAAAATACGTACATCTTACCAACTGGTATCACTTCCGAGTCCTCATTAGTATTCAACTCAGGAGTAGGAAACCAAGTCTGCTCGTATGGCTGAAATTTGCCTCCAAATTAGTGTTTACTTGAGCTGCAAATTTTATTGCAAATTGGTTCTTGCTGAAAAATGAACCATACAACTTCCACCATTTCATCTGGAAGTGACTGACAGTGGTCGAATGGTCATCACTGTGAGCTTTTAACCCTTCGGTACCGGATTCCAGTCTTGCTTCCGCCACAGGTCGCTTCCCCCAACTGGCAGCCGATAATTGGCTGCAGCCCTTTTTACTGAAATAGTGAACCATTACTACATAATAGACGGAAAGTAATTAATAGTAAATAGTTTTAACTGATTAGCAAAATAATTATGCTCATCCTATGTTGTTTAAAGTTGAATCCGAAATTTTTCTGTCATAAAGTTGCTGTATAAAGCGTATCTCTTTCGCTAACATCTCATCTAAAATAACCTGATGAATTACCCAAGAATCGAATTATTAGAGCGAAATTTTCTATCGATGTCAAAATTATCCAAGACCACTTCGCTGAGTAAAACGACGCATGAACACTAAACGTGTGAACTACCACATTATGCACGATGCTCATCTTTTCTCTTTACCTGCCCCATCCGTGTACTGTCTGTTCCTAATCCGATTTAATGTCGCATGCGCACGAATTGAACGCCTTGCACACGTGGCTGGATAGCATGATCTTACCTGGTGCTTTGTTTGTTTTGCATCTGTTCCCACTTCCTATGAACCTACACTAGGCCACATAATATAAAGGGTGTGAACCGGGAATTGATTTCAGGCCTAGTATTGCTTTAAAAAGTTTGGCAATTAGCTTGAAGAAAGTAGAAATGTGTTTAGGAGTGGATTCAGTCCACCTTTGTTTCACACATTTGTTGTCTCACCAATTGTAGCTCCCGATGTGTCTTCGCCCCTCGGGCGAGACGCTTTTCAAACCACAGTGATTTATCAACAACAACAACAACAACAACAACAACAACAAAAACAACAACATAATAACTCCACCATCAACAACACCACTATAGTCAACAACATTCAAGAACAATCGACATACCTAGCCCCAGAAACAAGAACAAAAACCGAACATAAACAGCAACGACTAAACGGAGGAGAAAAACAGCCGCCGCCAAAGTTACCGCTCTTGTTTCAGCAGTCCTTACACTTTTATACTGATACTCTCGAGAAAATAGTCCGAAGAATTTCGCGAAGTATACACAGCACGGGAGACAATTTTCAAAACCTAATGCAATATGATCCACAACAATCAATTTACTATGTTCAGAGTGAGTACCTTTTCTCTTTAAATTTACCCATTCTGTTCTCGATTTTTCAAACAGAATAGAAGCGAACAACTGTTTCGTATTCTTCATTTTTGTAATCCGTTTGTAGGAAAAAAAATGGTCAATTTGAGAGCAAAAGGTGTCAGATGTGGTCAGAAAGGCAAAATGCTGCGTCATGTTAAATGTATTTAATAATATTTTGCTGAAATTGGGGGTTTATCATTCAAAACACAAAGTTAAGTTCACTAGACACCCGGTTTAATCAAACTCCAAAACTATACACAAAATGTTGAATAGGTACATTGAAGTCAGTGTTTGAAATGCAGATATCTTGTTGCATTATCCTGTTAGATATAAACGGCTTGTTCTTCCTGAGAGACTTTAGAAGAAATGAACTAAATTTGATCAATAAAAAATAGCTTTTATGTGACTTGGACCATGTACAGAATAGACTAGGCATATCTGTTGCCTATCAGCTGGATCATAACTCTTACGCTCTTCATTTGAGTTCCTCTCAGAAAGGCGTTAGCTCTATGAATGCCTGCGGTCAGACGGGAAACATTCATAGACCTGTGCTTGAAAGCCTGCTTTCTAATCGCACATCTTAGAACACGGTCTAAATCATACAATTATTTATTTCGACAAATTAGTTAAATGTCATGTGAATCTAACTTGTAATCTAGTTCAATCCAAACCAAAGCTACTTGCTGTCTTACTTTCAAGCAAACAACTCCATTGCATGTTAGAGTACGCGGAAATGTTCGCAAATGCTACCTGTTTTACTCTCTAGTGAAGACTATGTTTGTGGTTTTGAAGAGGACAGATCGTCTGGATGAATTCACTCTCGCGCCTACCGGGCTGAGAACCCGAAGTTGTGACTGTTGTCGGTCTCGAAATTCCGACCGGGGGGGAAGGGTGTTGGTAACCCTGTTTTTGTTTTCGGCAAGTCTCACATACACGAGAACCCTTGTTGATTCTACCAGCCACTTGATGTTCACTCATTGATATGGTGAAGAAATATCCATCGAGCACTAATAACACACAGGCTTTCTATTTAGATGGATTTTAACCATATGCATGTCCTACGCGACCTCTTGTACCTTGATTACATTTTGAACACTGTTGATGAACTTTCATGGGGATTTAGTACTTCATTTTGTTGCTTATTTTGTATTTTGTCGCAATTTCAAAAGTATTTAATTGATCAGTAGTTGTCCCAGGAGTAATCTAAAATTACCCATACTAAAAGACCCCCAAACAGTTTATATCTTTCCTTTTTCATTTGTCCAAAAGTCCTATTGCATATTCCTGACCCGTGACCTTCTGATTCAAGCATCTTAGATCAGATTCACATTTACCAAACCGTAACCAAGTACAACACCGCACTTCGTTTTAACCTTTTCTTATCAAGTGATCGATTTGTGAGTTGTTCAGGTCCTAGAGCATGACAACAAGATCACGACAATTCAACCCGTGTTGCGCAGAAAAGCCATTCATTTGTTTTACTTTCATTCAGTAGCACTCTTTATCCAACGGTGGCAACCTACCACTTGAAAGAAAAAGTTAGACAACTAACAGTTCGGGGCATGGGGCAATGTGGAAGCTGAACTAGTAAATAGATAAATTTATTCCTTGTTGATAGTCTTCTAACCAACAGTGACCACTAAAAACATCGCACATGTTTGAGGGAGGTATATGTGTTCTTTCATGGTTTAAGATTTCACGCGCGTTTAGTTTTAAGAATACCAGAGCTAGACACAAATGTTCTCAACCATAAACAATTGAACAAACGTCCACCGGCACAAAAACAAAGGGGTTCACACAACTGTGCTGTGTACCTTAACATACCTTTCAACAGCAAAAATAAAGACAGCCATAGTTTGATATAGCTTTTCAATTCTGAACAACGTATATAGCAAAAACGAGTTTCGTAAGAATCAAGCTGGGTATAATTTATTAGCAATCCAAATGAGTTCCGTATTTTTCGAACTGCTTGAGACAAATCAGAGGGATGAAATGTTCAGAAAACGGTTCAATGACTCGTTAAGTTTTCCCAGTTATTTGAGAAATTCCCGTTCTCATTCCCACAATTGCCGCAGCTGATTTGTGAGTGACTTCCTCTGTTTAAAGGTTTTATCGATCAAAACATAACGGTCCAGTAAGTAATCCTCACCACAAACAACTCTAACAAGATTGGGTTGATTGTTTTATGCAAGCTTTTCAATGACCGGTTATTCCGTTTCTTCTTTTTAAAAAATCATTCAAGCGAGAATTTTTTTCTGAAATAATCAGTGCCATCTTTCCGCTTAAACATATGCTTTTACAATGTGTTTCAATAAAACCACTTATCGGTTCATTGCAAACAGAAGCAGTTTTTAAATTTTCACCCTTTTGGAAACCATGGTTTGTTACATTCTCGTCCTGAAAAGTAACCAAAATCCGTAGAAACATTTGGAATTTGCTAGTATTTTTCCTATGGAACGATTCAACCTCATTCGGAACCCATTGACTCAGTAGGTTATTGTCCACAGTCAGGAAACAATCAGCTTTTGCAGATCCATGCATTCGTTCTGATGGTTTTCAAAGTCCTAGCAATATAGCTTCGGTAAGTCCGTGTGTGTGTGTGTATGTGTGAGTGTATGTGTGATACGCACGTTCCGCTTCGACGGGGCGAAACCACAGACGAATTACAAACGAACCATAAGTAAAGGAGTGCTCGGGATTGGACATTTCAAGTTCGCCCTCTTGGGAATTATCGTGATTTGAAACACAGACGAATCAACAATCGAGACACCAGTCCACACACAGAGCACAAATCCGAACGAAAAGGTTTTTTGTTGCCATAACCAAAGTTGTTACAGAATGGGATCCAAGGTAGTTTTCACGTTTTATTTAATGAATCATTGCGTCAATCCCTCGAGGAAACTCGCTTTGCAAGGTAACTCACGAATTCGCTGCAACGAATCTCATACTCATTTTTCGGTAAACATTATCGTTACTGACTTTTGTCTACTCATTGTGAGTGATCATTGATGCAGTGAGCGGAATCCGTTTTCCTCGAACACGGATGGAATTTGTGGTCACGTATATACGGTTCACTGCAATCTACTGGTCTCGAAATCGAAGGAAAGGCTAACAAACGTGACAAAACGCATCACGCCAGTGTGAACCGTTACAGCTCCAACACACGTGCTTCTCTCACTACATGGATATGCCTGATTGCAAGTGGCCTCAAAGATGGTGAATCGAGAATAGCGAATTCGTCCACATTGCCTTTTCTGACTCTCTGGCTCAAAACAGAACTATTGTACATTAGATATGAGCATCACAATTGTATTTTATCCAGTACTCAGTACCAACACAGATCACAGCATTCGGCCTCCAGGAAATTCTACCATCCAAGTAGTTTTAGTGGAGTAACGTGATTTTTATACTGATTGAATGGATCTGTAATATTCAGGGCTAACCCGTTCACTCGGCTGCAAACATTTATGAGATTTTACAGCCCATGTTCTTTCGTTATTCATTCGGATAATATTGTTCCAGCTCTCTGTTTCTATTCTCAAAGGTGCGAGCTTACACGCTGACCATTCGAAAGCCGTAACTACGTTCCTTTATTTGTTTATCGAATCCAAATCAGATCAAAAAACTACCTATACACATTCGTTAGCATTGGTTATAACATGAATCCACTAAATTGTGGAGAAGGTTTCTGCGGGAACAAATCAACAGGTTTTGTACAGAAAAATCAGCCGCACCGTTAAGTGTGAAAGCCTACGAAATGGCGTTGCACGCTTCCATTATCGCTTGCTTTGACATTTGTGAATTCCTTTTTGTTTTATGTAGCTTTTAAGTATCAGAACACCTCACATTCGGAGACTGATCCTTTGGAATCTGCAAGTGTCATATTTGGATTCATTCCACGTGGATGCTTATCAGATAACCTGAGAAAGTTTAGATTCAACGTGCTGTACAGTATAGAAATATTTTTACCACGAGATAGTCACTTTGAATTCCCTATAGTTTTTACCTTTCTGTATTTGAGTTGGAGAAAGATTTCAATGTGTTGTTGGTCATCACAGTGCCTGCGCATACCAATTAGGTAACAAGTGAGTTATCACTATCCGATTGTTTACCCCATGATTCTGTTATTCGGCCAGGTTAGATAGCAGATCGTCTCAGTTATCGTTTTTCGGGAAAAAAGGTGAGAAATTACTATTGCCATGAAATCCTGGAAATGGCCCACATAGGATTTGGCATTTATTAACCCTCTGCTTCCGAAGTATCTTTAGTTTTTCAATTATAAACACAATTATGTACTCACAATACTATATATATATATATATATATATATATATATATATATATATATTGACAAGTGTAGAGAATTCCGTGGATTGCATCTTAACCAATTGGTATCTAAAACCCCTGTTATTATTATGTTGAAAGCACATTTAAACAGTTCACTTAAAAAGTTTTAACCAGTTTATGCCCAAGGTGACTAAATGCCAAGAGTTAAATATCACTGATCACTCCATACAACTGGAGTTCTAAATGATACGCTGCACATTTCTTGAGTTTGTCACAGTTCAACTAAGATTGTTCCCTTTCTTTTTCGTCACTTAAATAACGGTACTGGGGCCAACCAATCATGGTGATTTATCTTCTGGGTCAAAAACACTATCAAAACAATCGAAAAACACAGAAAAACCCCGAATTGTACGGCCGCCTGAATCAGTGGCTACTACGGTCGGTCAGTCCGTCCTCTTTGTCTGCTTAGTGGAGGGGAATCCAGCACCCAAGGTTCAATGGAAAGTGAGTTCTGTTGGGCAATTTCTTGACTCATTGACTGTTCTATAAGTGTTTACGGTGCAAAAACTTTTTTCTGTCGGGTTGTAGAAAAAGAAGTCGTTAGCAAGCAAAATTTTGTACCCCACGAGATTAAGGTTTGTACTAGTTTATATGCATCGTCCCATCAAAATGTTTTACGGGATTTTCCACAGCGTTCAACAGAGCGAACTATCCAAACGTCTATTCACTATCCGTCATCTGCTTCAAATGTCCAGACATTTTTTCGAATTGGAGGACTTTGCTGGTATCCGTCCATATTCTGCAGTGAAATGTTAGAATTAGCTCAGCCGAATATTAGGTTATCTCCATCTTTTTCAAACCCATAATCGCCTGTCACTCAGATAAAAGAGAAGGATTACAAGGTTCGATGGGAAGTAGGGTTGGAAAAACTTCTTAAGACAGGTAGCTCAAGCAAGTAATCACACTGTCGCAATAATACTACCCCGGATAGATTACTCTGATTTGAAAAACAGAAATTGAGGTTTTTCGTCTTGTATGGACTATTGTCCATTATGGGGTGCAGTGAAAACGTGCTCATTTATCAATTATAGGTCAAACATCAGGTCCACTGAAGTTTTATCTTCTATGAAACAGGTATTTTAGGGAGCTTCACTCTACCCGGGCTCGCAAAGTTATTTCATATTACTGATGTAAAATATAGAAAATCGAAATCTGTTTAAACCACATACCACATGGAAAGCCTGCTTGGTAGTAGCTATCTGAACATAAACTAGTGCTACTTTCTGCTCTGTACTCGGGAGTTTACAAAAAGAAATTATTTCCCCCTGTGTTTGCTTGCTGTATAAATCGATGCCAATCGGTTTGTCCTTTATGTCACGTACTGACAGAGTTTTAAAAAGCTGAGACGTTTCCCACATTTCTTCGTAGTCTGTTGCTCATAATTAGAAGCATTATCCCTGTACTGTCTTATCCAGAAGTTTATCTTCTTACTGTGAACAACTAATCTTTCTCTGTAGAGTTTATTTGTAGCCATTACAAATTTACCCGTGAATTTTCGTGGGCAAGTAGCCCCAAATAACTGTCAACGTTTCATCCAACAACTGTTAATTCCCAGGTTTCCGGTACCGATGTGTCAGAGGCTAGATTTGGAAAAACCGTGCGAGCCCCCAGAGGATCAGTACTCCGAGTCACGAACGCGCTGCCCAGTCACAACGGTGCGGTCATTACTTGTACAGCCACAAACGCTTTAGGGCACGCGGAACAGAGCGCCAACCTCATTGTTTACGCAGACGAAAGTGGTGAGTGCAGTCCTGGCATTTATTCTCGCGTTACTAGAAAATTGATCACAGTTTTCTGCTGTCTTTTGGTGACAACAAGTGAGCCCAAAAAGTGGAAAGCGAGTATCCAATCACTTTTCCTAATTTTTCGCCTAATCAAGTGCAATAGTAAGGGCAAAGTCTTGCAACGGAAGCAAAATTGAATTACAATCATTTTCTCGGTGGAAATTCTTTCCTTCTTAGGACAACAACAAGATAAGGATCCGAATATGTAAAAATTTGGTATACCACGGTCATTTGCGAACTCAGTGCGCACCGATGTTACAGAAAGTACAATATGACAGTGTAGTAGACCGAATTTAAAGCTCATGCGATGCAATCGGCAGAAAAGGATGGGATTGCTTGGTAGTTGAAAAAACAAATTGGGATTTCGTTGAAAACACACTCATATGCTAACCACCGGTTGAGGCATCGTGAAAATCACCGTCCCCCTCAACCCCAACACGTTGTCTCAGAAGAAGTGGTCAGATTTACTCCACATTTAACCACGTATTGTCATTCCTTATTTTACATGAATACTAAGATGGAACTCGGTATCGTGTGTAACGGATTTAGTGCAGTCAAATGTTACATTTAGTTATCTTCGAGAGTAATTTTCCAATAAAATCCACATGGAAACATAAAAAAATGAATTATATGACATCACTCGATTCGTCATTCAAAAATAATTTCGTAAACTCCGTGGTCATGGAAACTTCTATTTCGTTTCTTAAATAAACCTTAGTAACTACACAAAAAAAGATCATCAAAATGGCTCTTTATTTACCATTCGAAGTTTTGATTCAGATTTATTTTCGGTGAAAACTTTGTAAATCTAAAGTGCTTCCAGTAGGAAACTATCTGGGCAAACCTTGAATTTGCAAAGAAAACCCCACTGTTAATAGCAGTTTTGAACTGCCACGGAACCGATTAGAATTTAGCAGAGGTGATTATTTTCCCCATCAGAGTCCAGAAATCTTCTTTTTGTGTAGTGAAGACAGTTAGCCGAAAATATCTCTCACCATCCCGAATTCGTTTTCATTTTATCAGGAAAGTGAATTGGCACGGCTTTGTTTGTTTTTCACACTGATGTACATAACAGAGTGAGCAACATCATTCCGATGTAAATAACATTCTGCTTTTTAAATTTGTCGGTGTATGTCATCAGATAAGCTTCTTAAAACTTTATGTAGTTATAGTTTATTGCTAGATCTCTATGGAAATTATTGAGATAAGATCGATTTCAGTTCCAATCTGTTAACATAAATTTTAAACTCACATGTGACCTGTTAGGCAGGTGTGACCTTGGTTACCAATGTGAAATAATCTGAGAGTGAACGCGGTCTTAATAAATGTCCGACTGGTTAAAACTGTGCTCCGAAAAGGCCACGTTATAAAAGCTAAATAATTACACAGTTTTCAACCGGCCGCCCTTCATGGATCAAGCTTTAATTCCGAATGATTCAGTTTCATCTGAGAAACAGGCAAAAAGAGATTCTCATCAAGGGAATATTCTGTGTATTTATCGATGAATCATTATTTTCATTGGCCAGACCACATTATAAATCAGACCTCAAAAAAACTTTTTGCACCAAAACAGTCATACTAATATCAAACAAACCGACCATTTTTTATTCATTTTCTACTCCCACCATAACTAGTTTGTAATCACAAAAATATTTCTGTGATCGAGCAAAAGAGAAGGACGCCTTATAGCAAAGACGTATTTAACCGTCCTTTCAGTTGCAAACACTGTTCAGTGTTCCGCCGTGTAAAGCGCCGGTATTCACCAATTCGAAGCAAATCTTTCTCGTGCAGCGGCTTTTGTAAAGGGGGTCTCGGTTGTTGGCATAAAAAACCCGTTTGCGAGACAGAAGTTTCCATTACCTGATTTATTCAAAAGAGAGTGAAAACGCTCAGATCTCAAGCCAGAGTTCAGATAAAAAAAGGTTGAAATGTCCCAGTTCTCAGCCCAAAGTATAACTTCAAAGAAAACTCTACTTTTAAAATTGATGACCTCATCCTATCCTCTGCAGACTTCTGAGAAATCATTTTCCTCGGAATGTCAAATACATATTTATCTCTGAAAAGATGTATCCAAATCGACTTGCCATGTGTATTAAAAAATTATGACATTTATTTCCTCCAAATCTTTTGGCTAAAGTCCTGTACGAACAGTTTCATATAAAGGTTTTTAGGGACAAAGAATTGAATGGCAAATAGAACTTCAAGCTTTTCGAGCCGCATGAGGAGTTTTTCGCGGTTTCCGCTTGGAACTCACAAGATAGTGATGTCTTATTTGAGTACAAACGTGGAATGATATAGTGTGAAATTGAGCGGATTCCCCCATTCCGACATCGGGCGAAACTGTGGCTCATTCAAAATCCTAATCCATAGCATCTTCACCAGACAGCCTACATTTTAAGCTGATGGATCAGTTATTCCTTATTTTGAAAGGTGCACTTATTGTCCAGTCTAAAATCTAGACCGAAGAGCCAAATTGAATTATGCAAGTCACTTTACATGCTCACTCTATTTCACGTCTGAAGAGGCTGAAAATTTTTACCACGGACTGGAGTTGGCCCATTGATGAATTTAACGTGGGTGGCGAATTCCGAACAACAGTATCTAGATGAATACGACTGTTCGAGGAAACGATCACAACCCTATTAACACGTTCACCAACACACACACTTACAAGAGAGTGAGAGAGAGAGTAAACAGAAATGAGAGGAACTATGAAAGGTTCTATCGGGGCTACTTTTGCGGCCCAAATCACTTACTTGCTTCGAGCCTTTCACAGTTTGTAGTCTCTGTTTTTTCCGTCACTTCGATGTAAACATTTCATGAACCTTCTCGTTCATGTTCCCTGGATATTCGATTTGGAGGCTGGCAAGAAAAACGTAACCTATTCATCAGTATCAATGTCTCATCGGTCTGCAATCTTTTAATTACGCTTCAACGCTTATCTTGTGTAGATGTGATACGCAAAGTATTCCGATAACTAGTCTTTCTGAAGATATGGTCATCTGTGATCAGTAAACGCCATCATGGGAGAATATCTCAAAGTGGCACGTCTTTGTTTGTTGGGAAAACAAAAAAAAGCTAAACCGATGACTACACTGAAAAATATCCGCTTTTTGAAAAAACTGAGAAGATGGAATACGATAGTAAATCACAGTAACTTAGATGATACGGTAGTCTTAAAATATGGTGAAAGTGATTGCATTTTCTGACTACAGTAACACGGTTGTTTTCAATAAAGTTCACAGTCCTAGTAAACTTTGGTAGTAGCAGTTTTCTACTATTATCAGTAGTAGTAGTGGTAACAGATGTAGCCATGGTAGTGGTATTATTATTATTAGAAGTGGTAGTAGTAGTAGTAGTACTCCGAGCAGTTGTTATTGTTGAAGTAGTAGTAATAGAGTAAATAAGTAAATTTTGGTAAGAGTGTTTCAGCCACTTTTCTCCGAAATATCACTCAACACAAAGAAGATGATTGCTTTGAGCTTGTTTATTACTTTCAAGATAATAGGAAGACGAAACCTCTGTTCTATTGCGTAAGCTAGTATGTCTGGATGAAAAATCGTTAGGACATTACCTGTGATTTACAAGCCGTTGCTATGGTTATCGGTTAGTTCATTACAATTACAGTTTTCTTGGCAATCGGTCGACCAAACTTGTACCCAGCTATATGGTGAACTTGTGAAATCCAAGGTGAAAACGGTTTACAAGAATGTGAAGAAAGAAATACTCTGCTTTCATCATAGTTGTACTAAACTAGCAGCACATCCTGCGGAACAAGCTCATTATTTCACCGACAGTTAACTCGCGGTGAACAAAAATACAAGACCAATATAACATGCAAGTGAATTTTCCATTTTATACGATTCAGGCTCCTTGTGCCAACAATACTTTCTCTCAATATAAAACTCGTTCAAATAAACCAGACCACCGTCATGATAACCAACTCATTCGTTCTTTTTGAAACAGTTCTTTATGCAATATCAGCGACTCTCAACTCACGGATAAAATTTAGCAAAGAAACTCGATGTAGCTATTTCACCTATCGGACTCCACTGAGACTCAAACCCAGGGTGCGTGGTTTTAAACTGCAAATTAACACTATAGGATTTTTGCCTTTTCGTTAATAGTTTTGCACGGTGAGTTCTTGTGGAACCACCACAGCCACCGATATCTTTTCTGAAAAGGTTTAGGAGAAACGAAGGATTTATCGTCATGGTCCAGCTACCCCATCAGACAGAACAGCTGGAAACGTAAATAATTTAGTTGAGTATTGATACTGGCCAATGATTCGATTTTTAAGCTAATTAAATCCTTTGATACTGAAACTGATTGAGTATTTTTTTATAAGTCCATCGCAGTCGGAGGGAAATTTGATAAAGTACAGGAAACAACTTTTTTTGTATGATGCTGCTCGTACATCCTAATTCGTGTTCCTTAAGTAACACTCCAGAGAGCCTAGAGGATGGAATCCAATCACAAACTTTTCACTGTCTTGTCCCCCTTCTCTCCTCGCACAAACATGAATCACTGCAATTTTCTTTTCCAGCCACTCGTTGCTTGCGGTCTGCTCAGTTCCACTGATCTTTACACGTAAATGAGATATCTAGTAACCCCACATTAACCAAAATCAGGTCAGCACAACGTACTAGAAGCAAAAAGGTATAGAAAATCATCTCATTACCCTCAATCGAGAAATCGTTTGGCGTGTGTCCCCAATCAACTTCTATGTCAGTTAGAAGCACACGACCACTTTATCCACCCTCTCTCATCCACTCTTTCTCTCCCTCTCTCTCAGTAACAAAAGCACGCAAACATATGCACACTCAAACTAGTTTTCTGCTTGGTTAAGCGTTTTCAAACCAGGTTCGGATTCTACCTTTCCGGGATCCGACACCCCCCTAATCACAATTCAGTTCGTCGAGCATCACTAGCCTGCCTACCGGCCCTTTGACTAAGGCGTCAAGGAAGGTGGCTCTTCTTTTACATCAATAGGGCAAATGGACGAAGAGGGACGAAGACATTGGATGGGCGACGTGGAATAATGAGAAATAATACGATCTGTTGCAATGCCATATCTCTCGTACGTTAGACAGAATCTACTGCGCCCAAGAGGTTCGTGCACATAGTTGTTCCCTCATCATTGTACCTATGTAATCCGCACACTGCTGTTATAGTTCGGAATGTAACACTGCCATAAGCACGTCTGGTATTGCTTCTGAGGACGAAAACATCTACATTAACAACAGACGAAGAGTATTTACTTCCACTGGCTTTTTTCTTCGAAGCTCGACCTTCATGAGCGGAAAATATACTATCTGAATCTTCAGAGCTGCCTACAACTCCCTACAACACCTCCCCCTCCCTGTTAAAGAATAATAAATCATGAATAACGATGTTGTAGAGCTTGTATGGATTTTTACGCCAAGCACGGCAGTCTCGGTTTGGACGTTCTGCCGACGCAAATTTTTCCTCAGCTCCGCGATACCATACACTCCTGTTTGCTTCGCACTTGTACCGATCGGTAGTCAGCTGACTCTACTGACGCACGCACAAGCACGTACGGTCCTTTCGTGTACGGGTTTGATCGTTCACTTCTCGAATACACTAGTCTCCAATAACACCACGTCTGTTCTTTCCACTAAAGTATCAAATTGAAAGAAACTTTTTGATTTAATTGAGATGTTTTACTAGCCTACTGAGAAAAATAAGAGTGAGTTCATTCTAAGTTCACACGGCTTACTTCAGTAAATATTTATTCATTGCTTGTGGGAAGCATTTGTGTCGCCGTACACACTATGAAGCTTTCCTTCATTGCTTAAAGCCTTTTAACAGACATTTGATATTTGGGAGCATTTGAAGTGGACAAGATATAAGTGATCACGCGGCACGACTGTTTAATTCTCCATTGAAAACCATGAAAGTACTGTGCGATGGCTTCTCAAACCTGGATATTCAGAGTGGAGTGAAACTCTACGCACAGCCTCAAAACATCATCTACGAGTGTGTAGTCCTGAACAATTTTCGTATAAATAATGCCTCTCATCCAGCGTGTTCTTGGCAGATTAGTGGATTACCGACTGATGAGAAAAACAAAAATCTCGGTTGTGTGCACAGAACTTTCGCAAAATTCCTCGTATTTGTTTTTCGCTTTGTGATGTTTTCATTTGTCCCGTATCGCACCCCGATTACAAGAAAAATTATTGAATGAGTTCACTTTAGCTACGTGACCGTAACTCATGTCTAGTTCTATGGAAATATTACCATATTGTCTAATATCATGACTACAGTTAGGAAACTCCAAATTGAACATTACACACTGGATACTGACTTAGGCAGAATATTGGCATATGCTGATGAGCGATAAAAACAATTTCCTGGTCTCGCCAATCACATACAGCTACTACGGATCACTGAGAATGAAACGAAGGGGACGAAAGTTTTCTTCGCTAATCTCATGTTTTATTTAACGATCGGGCACACGAGTTACCATAACTGCTATAAACAGCACCTTACTGTCAATGGTCATCCGTCAGTACCTTTCTGCAGTGCAAACAATTCTCTTTGGTAAACTTTCTGGAAGATTTGTCAAGGTGTGTTGGAAAACGTCCATTGTAAATTTGCTTTCACACTATCAACTCCGTAAAAAACATTTTTACCTTTCGATTTCAATGAACAATCGGGAAACATTTCTTCATTCAGTATTGCGTACACTCATTTGAGCATTACTAGAATACTATAACGTGATTGGTCTAAATGAACTGTCAGGAATTACCATCGGTGCGTACACAATAAGTTCAGACGGGACAATAAATTACCGTATTATGTTCTCAGTCCCATTCATTATCTAAAATGGCTGTGTGTCAAAACGGCATGACAAACCTACCAGCCGGCAAGCTGCTATCTTTTAGGGCTTATGGTGCCAACGCACAAGACAATGGATTGCTGTGTAAAAAGCGAAGAATTGTGAACGTGTGTTGCAATTATATATTTCATGTCTAATGCCGCGATTTAACTGACATTTACTAGCTAATGTGCTTACGATGAACAGAAAAAACTTACCCTGCATCTGTGCTGGACATTTGTCCGAATCCCAAGATCTCACGCTGTCACGTGCCAACCGTTTTTCATTGTGCGCCAACCCTCAAATTATTAGGAACAGACAGTACGCAAGCAACGTGATACAGGAATATGAAGTGTATGCACAAAGAAGGACCTGATCATAACCCATCTACACCTACCCGTCATCTAGCCGAAATTTATATCAAATACAGAACAGGAAGTCATAGGAAATCAGTTATTTAGCCTTAATTTATAGTTGCGATTGTGCTCAGCTGTTCATTAAAGACGCAGACATGGACAGCGTTCTTGGCCTCAACGAATTTCATACATTTCACAGGATTCATACCAATAAAACGACTAAGGCTTTGACTAACTGAAAGCAAAAGTACACTGACAAAAATAAAGGTAAATTTTGTGGCTTGAATTTATGCGGAACAAAAAGATCCGAATTCCCAACCGCGGTGGTCAAACGGTCAACACAGCGAAATTTAGACATCCCTGTCTCCTGTTCGTACCCTCGCGGAGCTGCCGGATGTTTCCCCCATTTGGCAGTCTCTATTTGCCCGCAAAACCCTCCCTGAAATACTCCACCATTACAACAGAATAAAAACGAAAGTGAAAAAACTGTTGTAGATCATTGTTGGTAATCGGTTTCTTAAAACCGGATGCCTACAACGTCAACCTTCAAGAGGTGAAGTAATTGAAATTCATCAGGCCGGAAATGATCAAGTGGTAGGAAATCTATCTTAAATGCAAGCTTCCTAGGTAATAATAAGTGAGTTTCATCTAGCAAAGAAACGAACAGAGCGTGTAAGTCAAGAGTTCTATCATGACTATCCATTGCGTATCGCTCATTCACTAATTCAGGTATTTCCCTACTTGAGTTTAACAGAGCCGCTCATGCAGGGTCAAACATAAATTGTTTGTTTCAATTTCTATCCTACCGAAACCGCAGATAAGTAAATTTTGTGATATTCCCGTTCTTCATACATCTATTCACTTACCTAATTCATCCTAATCTGTTCCCTTAAACAGCTGCTCCCCCCGGTTACCCGCGATTTTTGAACTCTTTCTCTGTGATCGTGGCCAAAAAGAATGCAGCCGTGGAACTGGAATGTCGAGCCAGTGGGGATCCACAACCAGAGATTGATTGGTACAAAAATAGTGTTCCGGTTGATTTGACCAATCCGCGATTTGAAAAACTGAGTAAGTTCATTTGTTGACATGTTTCATTTACACCACTTCACTTGCTCTATTGGCGCTCGCTCTCGTAGACTGCCTAAAAATAACTGTGGATGTCTGACATTGAATCTTTCTACAAATCAGAATGAACACTGGGTTGAATTTGTTCCATCCTTTGGTTTAATCCATAATAATTCATTCAAACTTTCGAAAATCAATAAGTTGTCTTAGGGCACATGTGCTGCGTGGTTTACTCATAGTAAGCAAATCACAGAATTATATAAAATTAGTCTGAAAGTGTCTGGTGAATGTAGGCGGTACAAGTTGGTCCCTGGGAGCAATTCACTTTTAATAAGCTTGGTGTTTGATCTATTTAGTCTAGAAATGCAATGGGTTTTAAATAAAATGAGCCTTTATTATCTACTGACAGTACAATACTCCACATTTCACGAAGTAATGTTTATCACATCGAACCTACTAGATTTGTTAGGACAACTGGTTGTAGAATTGACTTACGAAAAGGCGAAGTATGCGATTCTTTCATTGTGACTCAAGAACGACCGGGAGATGGTCAATGAAGATCCACGAAAGCCCACTTGATTCAGTTTAGCAAGCATTCAAGTAGTTAGGTCATAGTCCTAGCAGAGGTTTTCCGCAAAACTTGAAGTATCCAATATTGGAATGTTTCCTCGTTTTACACTTACTTATAGACAACAATGAGGAATATTTTCACTACTCTAAAGCACGTTGTCGTTGACCTCAACTGTAGAGGTACTCGACTAAGGTGGTGTGGGGAAATAATATAGCTTTCAATAGTAGCGTTCAGAAACCAATCGGCTGATCGATAAATTTGTAAACCCAAGGAAACTGATTGACATCCCAAGGGGAAATAAATTTGCCCGATAACATTTTTCACAGATTAAGGAATCGTTACTGGTAGTCAAGCTGCTCTCTGATTCGAACCATATCCAAAACTGATGGTCGACACTTCGCGGAGAAACTGCAGATGACTTCGCTACAAATATTTACGTGAATGAAGTAGTCTCTACAGGCTTTGCTAACGTTTTTGAGTATCACTGAAGTATCTTCAGTGGAACTGAGTGTTTAAATTTACAGGTAAAATGATTCAAAGCTTCGTCGTACTTCAGGCAGCACAATTATTTGATAAATCACCGTTCAGCATCCGTATGACAGTTGTAGTGAACTGAACTGACAATCCGTATCGAAACTGCCCCCACCCAAAACTATGCGAACAAAAGTAGCAAGAAGACCAAGGACGCGAAATAGCACGTTAAATGTATTGCAAAGCGGGCTCGTAGAAATATGTTTAGTTAAAGAATATAATTGATAAACTGGATGGCCAATCACAGGGAGCTTTTGACGGTCTTGTCTGCGGCAGTCCCGATTGGTTGTGGCTCATCCGTGTACGTGGTTATGAAGCTATGTCCAGCCGTATCACGTGCGACAGCTGCTTAATCACCACATTCCGCTACCTCAGAAATAGTGGATCAAGGTTTCCCGGTCATGAGAACACCAACTGCAGATTCTTAATTGACCATTCAGACAAACCGAAGAAAGAAAGAGGGAGACAGCTTTGCTTATATATATATATATATATATATATATATATATATCCATATATATATATATAATGCAGAAAAAAAGTAAGAGCTTTTGCGAATACTTTATCTACTAGATAATGATAAAAGCTGTATCGTCTCTGTTTTCGACAACAAATGTCGATGCTGTAAGATGTTCCGAGTTATTTGAGAACACTTTCACACAGGGGAAATTGCCTGTCTTGTCTACCGTATTTAGTTTATTTAAGCGGCACAGGGTCCAGAAGTGATAACGGACAAGATAGAAAAGTGACGTTTATTTGGGGTAGCTGGTGCAACTGCAAAGTCAATAGTGAAAATCTTTGGTCACAACCAGACAGACTTCACTGTCCTCCATGTCTTTGTTCAAAATTGTGTAGATAGAGTATTTTTGTCGGTAAGAATTTATTGAGGAACAGTTCAAACTGTATACTGATGCACAAACACTTACCACATTTGGTAGTTTGCTACAGCGTTATTACCATAGCGATCTATGCATTAGTTATCAGTCTAATTCTTCTCAAAATAATCAAATCCTAAGTACAACTTATCATCCACACGCAGATGTTTCTCCAAATGAAGCTTGAAAACAAAATAAAACATCATGTATTCGTTCAGTAACCTAGCCGAGTTTAGCCAAAAAGAGAATGTCGTTCTTTTTATCTATGCTCGCTACTTAAACCAGTGTAACGCTTACCTCATCCAACAGTCTTAAACACACACACACACAAGATCACCGAATTCAACAAAAGTCACGCGACTATGTTGCTCGGTGGCCTTTTTGTCAGCAATCACTTTCCTATTATTATCATCATCAACAACATTCCTATCACTGCAATCATTTGACCACCACTATTACCATCAATATAATCATCCTCGTGATTTCATTTTGCTCACTTCCTACTTCCGCTATCAGAACGGTAATCCTCACTCTTTAGGACGAATCGACCCAAATACGAACTTGCTTGTGTCGAGTGAACGTTTGACAATTATTAAATTCCGAGATGAATAGCATCTCAACCACTATTATTACTATAAAGGTAATAATTAAAGGTTGTTTGCCGTTATATATATATATATATATATATATATATATATATATATATATATATATATATATATATCTTCACTAGGACCTATTGTGAATCGTCTGACATGCGAGGACATAGTCTTCATCAAAGAGCCCACAAATGGATCACAACTGTGATTTCTGGTAATTATTCGCCTCTAGGTCACTGCTAACCCAACGAACAACGAGGCTGCATGTGAAAGCGCTCATACTAATAGTTAGTGGTATGTGAGGGTGTGCACAAAATTTCGCGTACCTGATGAGCGACAACAACCACGAAACCGGTCGTGTGCTCAAGAGGAAATCTTGTCCACACTTTTGCATATTACTACTATCAATATACATATACATATATATATATATACATGTAAAAATATATATATGGGATAATAGGTTGATGTGAAATTGTGATCGTCGTTAAGTTCGGTATGGGTGTGAAGGCCACCTGGAGAGGGGAACAAAACCTGGCTTTATGCTTGTTCTTATCTTTGTAAGGCCAAATCCCGGATTACCGCTACTAATGATTGTATATGCTCACGGTTTTTGCCCAGGCCCTCGTTGAAATCGGTTACTGTTTTCCCGAACAGAGATTAAATGGACGATCAAAGTACCCTAGTTATTCAATTCTTTCATATTTATTCACATACCTTCTGAAACTGACCAGTAATTCAGTAACACCAATTCGCGCCCTGCTTCAATTCCAAACATTTATGAGCGATAGTCGTTGTTGTTGCTTTGTAGTACTACTAAGTTAGACGTATTAATTTTACTTAGTTTTTTTATTTATTACTGAACAATTCACAAAAATTCAGGACGGGAGCAGTGACCACAGAACGGCTGCCAAATGGGAAAGTGACCGACTTGGCTGGAATGGAACCCTGAGTGTTACCGTCCAAAGTCCACGATGATGATCACCATAGTAGTAGCAGTAGTAGTGGTAGTATTAGTACCATTAGTAAATATCAACATGATTGAGTTAAATCAAAGAGGATTTGGACATATCCTTAAAGTATAACTGTAACTGCCACCTTATTTGAAGAACACAAGGTTTACCTTTTGTTACGCGGACTTTCCCAAGGACTCCAATCATATTATAGTGCCATAAAACAAGAGTTCGTGACCATCTGCAATAAAGGATGTCTATCAGTTAGTATTCACCAAACCAGATGGTCGTATAAATTAACACTTAAATATGAGGTGATAAGCCGAAGTCTGCTCAACCAATTGCATAAAAATTTATTGTTATCTAACAGGTAAAAGCCGACTTCCGGTTACTGTCCACTCATTACGTTTGAAAGCTCTCTTAAAGAACGGAATAACTCACAGTTGAATCTCATCCAGTTTTCTAAGTCCTCCAGTGGGTAAATTGTAGCTGATTCACCAATTTTATCCCCTGAGGCCATTGTCCTGCTTAAGACTTTCATATAAACGGCTTAGATATCAGCAGAGCAACAGTAGGCGTGTATCTGTGTGTGAAACTCCACTCGTGATGAGATGAGTGCCTGATCGCCGGACCAAATGCAGCACGCGATGTAAATCTGACGAACAATGACAAATAGATGAGAATGTCGGCTGTAATTACTGTGGAGACTATTGGGTGTTCTTAGAATGAAAAGGTCTAAGAATTCACTTATTATCCACCTACTAGGAGCTAATTCTCGGTGATTTGTGCTCTTCACAGCTGGTATCAATGTCGAAAGGCATTTCTGAACAAAAAAAGGTGTGAAAGTCTTCAAACTTTCTATGCACAAAATCACGATCTGTTTAAGTTGATTATGGTTTGGAAAATAGACAAATTATGACCGCCTCCGATATCTAATATCGAATGCATTGGTCGGTGTACCTCTTTTTAGCCAACAGAGTGGTTTGTCACGACCAAATGAACAGCAGTCGCGCTACTGATGAAATTTAACAAACCGGCAAACGGGGCCAAACACTAGCCTTGTTCGATCGTGAAGTCCCCAATCCACGGTACCTGACACATCCATCTGGGTGAATACCATATCCGATAATCATGACTACGATAAAGACATCAAAGTTCCGGTTACACGTGGGATGGAGTACACCAAGAATGTAGACATGCGAGAGTCACTTTATTGGTACATATAGTCGTCTCATCAGTTGATCCGATCTGGTAGGAGAACATTACTGGCCGAATGGCTGCCACGGCGACAACTGGTGAAGGAGAGTAAGAAAATTCGAACACTTCTGACAGTCGGTTCTTTTTGGAGAAATTCACCACCACACATCCGAAATATTGGGACCTTACGTGGATCACCACTCCGAATATCAGGGTCTGGTTTCCGGTTATCCCTGATAGTGCAGTGGGGCTGAGCGGCTATATACACCCTTTTCAATGCTCTCAAGTAAAATCACGTAATAAAAACCGCTGAATTCATCATCGATGACCCACGGAACAGCTAATTTATTTGTAATGTCTACTGACTCTCAACCAGTTGGGGCGGGAAAATTCAGAATTCCGTGTCCAAGGGAAAAGCCCCTACTGAGACTCGACAGATAAGTATTGCAGCTATTATATGAATCAGGTGGTTTTACTGATGTTAAACAGAGAGCGAGTCGTTCATATTACCCGATGGAACATTGCGCAATAGATGCAAAGGATAACGCCATAAAATACCTTCACATTTGTCAAAGGCATAAGAGAGTCAGCATTGCCCAGAAGTTTAACATCTGTGGAACCGTTGAATGAGTTGGTTAGGAAACATTCAATAGTCTAGGATGTGCAGGTTTTTGTTACTAATGAAAGATTAAAAAAACACGTGGGTCAATCAGTCCAGTTTGGCCTAAACAACACAGTAGTACGAGCATTTTAGTCGGAATAATCTTTTTTCTCTCAACCGTCTTCTCTTGAAACTGCTCTGCTCGACTGTTCAACACGGTCTAGTAGAAAACGTCTTACAGCTTCTGAAAAATGAAGAAACGCGAATCATTGGATCAGAGTGACTGACAGTAAAATGTTTGATGCTTCAAGAATACGAAATAAAATTTACCAGTCTTACCTCGCCTAGAGATTCGGGGAGAAAAACGTGAGAACCGATAGGTATTGAGGAGATAGGATAAATGTCATACAGATGGACAGCAAAACGTCACTGTTGGTTTGTCAGTGTTTTTGGGTATTGAACGGAGAAACCTTTTTGTGGTCACTTTAGTCTTGAGTAATTCAACTACCTGCTGTTCAGAAATTTCCTCCAGTTTATGATGAACATAGTTAGATTCGACAAACAAGATAAAATCAAAAGATCACCCATCAAAAAATGGTATACTATGTTGAATTTTGAAGTAAAAAATTATCCGATCATTGGCTTCTGATTTTCCGCTTGATAGTGAACTAAAACGGAGCTTTAGCAAGCGTTCACTGCTCCGATGAGGTGACTTTCTCGTGGGATGAAGATATACCACCACTGATTTCCTAAATAGTTATTTGTCACTCAAACAAGTCTATCAGGTCCCTTTCTCAACCCTTCGTGTTTTCCTCCGTGTGATTAGATGAGGGGAATTTGCGCATATCCAACCTGGTAGAGGAAGATGAGGGCAAATACGAGTGCGCCGCAACAAACAGCAAAGGCACACGGCTTTCCTCCGGCGACAACCTTCTCGTACGGGGTAAGTTATACCATCGATTATTCATTATCTGCTCCTGGTGGAAATGTGATACGTGTAGGTGTGCACGTCACATCTAATTTACATTGTTTTTGATTATCATAACAAGCTTCTTTCTGTGTTGAAAGATGTCGAAAAAAGAGAATGGACGTTAAGTATATACTTATCACCCGAGAGTGAAAGTAATCACATGGAGCTGGCATTAGTTCATTTCTTTTATATAGTCTTCATGAAGAAAAATATGACAGTCACACGTCACCTGTTAAGTAGTGAGAAAAAGAAAGATAGAAAAAATGTTTCAAAAGCACGAAGCCCTGGAAAATTCTATACGACCCTGTGTGGCGAACTGGCGAATATGGGGCTAGTTGTAAAGTGTTCATTACAAGGTGCGTTTCCGCCTACCAGTGACACACCACCCAACTGTATCCGGACTATCGTCACGTCACTCCTCACCACTCAGACAGCCTAAGAGATGCATGCTAACCCCAAGTCAGTACAGAAGACATAAAAACCCATCAAGCTTCCGCGAATACTGTAATAAAGTATTTCATTCGCGGTGTTAACGAACTCCTTCTCTTGTTCGTTCTTACTGATACTCTTATGTTTCTTGTTGATTATAAACCTCTCTATTTCCTTGGTGATAAACTTGCAAACTGTTCCAAAAGTAGATCACTCAACCATTTTATTCTTGATACCGAAAAATTAGTGAGTCAGGTTACGAGAAAACTATGTCAGTGTTTGTCCTGCGAATTTGTAATCTACTTGAAGTTATGATGAAAACAAAAGTTTTTGAACGCAAGATCAACGGACGCTTAGGTATTATGAATTGAGAACAGGTTTTCTTCATTTACGGCAGAAAGTCGGATCAAACAGTACGTATCATGTGCTCCAAATTCTCATTCTTCCGTCTCCCTTATCCAGCAAAGTTGTCTGTCCTAAGTGAAATAAAGTAAATTTAAGCACGATTGCTATGGGAAACTCAAAGTTCTCTCATGAAATTAACCACCAAGTATCTCTAACAACCTAAGATTATGTAATCACTGTCGTGAAGGTGGCTTGGATAAATACTGGCTTGCGCGCTACAATTTCTGGTCTTTAAAGTTCTCCTTTTCTCGAACAACCATTACTATCGAAAACGAACTTAATGTCAAACACAACAAGAACGCGGATTTCGGAATATATATATATGCTCACTGGCGATAACAGGATACAATCTACTGTTCAATCACCGCATGCATAGTCGTAATTCATTTAGGTAATTCATACATTTTAAAATCACTCCCTAGGAAGAATCCAGCAGTAGTCCGTATCCAGTACTTGTTTTTCCAATTCTCTTGCGCTTTAAAAATCGCGAACTGACCTCGTTTTTACATCTCCGTTGCACAACAGAAAATGTGGAAACCAGCCTTCAACTGATCGCCCCAAGTAGTATGTTCTATGTGGCCTGGGTTACCAACATTATAAACACTACCGGCTTGACTGCTTGCCACATTTGCGAAAATTATCGGAACTGGTCAATGCACGTTTTGCTTTCCCCACTGCTATCCCTACCAGTTTTGCTTCACTGCAATTGCCACACTCCCCTGGGGAAATGATTCAAGTACTTTTTGTCTGTCCTTGCGATTAGGCATATTATTTGCTTGCGTGTATTTGCTTCTTTCGTAACTGCCTGTTCACTTGCTGCCTGCTCGACGGTTTGGCTCAAAATTCGCCTTTACTTTGAGATTATATCATTGTGATGACACTTTCCTTATGCCAGCATGTCTGAAGTTGTCCTTCACTGAAATCTGGTCCTAAATCGAAATGATTACCTTCATGTGCTCAAAGGGGAAAACAACAATATTCCACAATTTATACGATAGGTTTATTCATCAAGCATTACTTATGACATCTTTTGTCATTCTTCCCACATTTCTTAGTGAACCGAATTGTCACAGTAACGGTGAATTAGTTGATTTACTATTTTAAATGCAACTTTGGCTTTGATCTGCTGCATCCGGTACAAGTGAAACTGATGGTCGGACGACTTCGGTGGTCTGTCGGAGTCCGGATCGAACTGTTCAACGATCGCACTTAGCACCGTGACCGCGATCAAAGTTTCTATCGTTCTCACTGGGTATGGAAAGAGTGCGCGTTCAACCAAAGAACGGCTCGGTTCTAAAGGACAGTCAGTCAGTTAACAAGGCCACAAATTTATTCGGTCTCGCTTAGTGCTGTCTGGAAATGTTCATTCATTCCCATCAACTTCGACGGTAACCAGAATAAAACTATAATTGCTTCAGGCTGCTGACTAGTTGCAGTGTACACACGACAGGAGTTCGGAAATAAGGACACTTGCACAAAAGAGATTATCACCTGTACAAAATAAGAACAGATAATCAGAATAAGATCAATTACCGACCGTGTTCACTGTCTGCATAATCGTTCTCGCCTGACTTCATAACTTTCAGGAACAAGTTGTAACTTGATCCCCCATCTAGTTTGTTTTCTTATCATGTTTATCCGAATGTAATAGTTTTGTTCATTTTGTGGGTTTTGTAATTGTCTTTCCACGTGAAAATGGTTGTATGCCTGCCGTTTATCAAATCCTTGATGGTTACCTTTTTAAACCTGATATTTACCCTTGGTAAAATGACTAATCGACCTAAACACTTGCCTAATAATTGCCAAATTTCGTACCTGGATGAAGTTTAGCATTAAGAAATAATATCTCGGAGTTTTCTGCTTACACACTCCCATCCACCAGCTTTATCGTCTACAAAATATCTATACTCACGGGTCTTGGCACTTGTTCCCAGTTTGCTGCCTTGAATTCTGCTGCTTGGCTTAGCTTTTGTATCATCTCTCTAAAACAATACTACATGTATCTCTTTCCTTTCCAATTCAAACTACTTATATAGCAAAGCGCTTCCGTCCACACTTCACGAATATACCAGTTCCTAGACAAATCGTTCCACCTGGTGGACGCTTAGCTCTAACTTGTACAGCTGTCGGAGCTCCGGTCCCCACGGTGGACTGGTACCGGGGTAACCGACGTTTACATCGTGAACGGTTAGATCAACAACCTCCAGGCACAGCACGTATCCTACTGCTCGACCTGTCCGAATCGATTAATGTGACCTGTGTGGCAGAGTCTCCAATGGGAAGAATCTATCACGATGTTCAAGTGGTTGTGAAAAGTGAGTGGCATCGTATTTTTTTCGGAGCATCTAACCAAACACCATAATTCACACAGTCACTTCTTTTTCACGCACACAGCTACCCTATGACACTTAAGATGATTGATGAAACCAGCAACTTCGTTCAACCTGGTAACTAGATCTTATTCTGACATGAAACACAGCTGCTGAAAATCATTCCATTTTTTGGTTAAGGCTTTCAAAGGTATTTATATTTTTAAACGACTTAATGAATTCAAGCAGGCATTTCATCACTTTTCCAGTTGGGCATAGTGTGCGATCATTATGAAAGGTCAGAGAGATAGATTGATCGAATGATTAATTGGTTGATCGAAAGGTTGATCATTTCATTGGTTGGTTGTGTAAATGAAGTACTCAAAGGATTAACATTCAACATTCTTTTACTGAAAATATGAGACAAATGAAAGACTGCCAAATGACTTCTCCGTTTTGGTGGGTGGTTGACTATTAAAAATGAATTTCAACAACGCTGAAGCCCTTTCTCCTCGAAAAGCTTAACCGAATATAAAGGCCAACCAAAATGGACGACCAGCTACATATATTAGCCTGTTTTATTTTATTTATGGTTACTGAATCTTTGATTAACCGGAGGCTGTCATACACTTGACCTGCTCTCTTGAAAAGAACCTGCACAAGATGGCCGTGGTGATGATGCTAGTTACGAAGACTATTATAACAAGATATAATCCTGATGAAATGTAAACTGTTCACATGTGAATTATGGTTGCCGCAAGAATAATAGACTAATAAAATCTGCACAAGTTCTTACTAGTCAATGGACCAGTCATCTGAAGAAAACAACGACATATCGCAGAAAGAATTCTTCTTATATTTGTCCTTTACTGGACATATATGATCCCATCTCCTGTAGGCTCGCATAAACACACATGCAAATCTCTGTAGGCAGACACGCACAAACTAATCTATCAGATTAAAGCATTCAACCGATACTACCTGTCTGGTCTGTAAGTTTTTTGGTAGATAGTAATCACGAAGCACCAGACCAAACAACGTTGCGCATGAACGCCAGCCGAACTAATGAGATTTCACAAATAATGCCGACCGCACCCTCTGAAATTGCATCGTATCACCCCGAAATCCTCACGTATCAATCTGTTCTAACCAGGTTTAAAGCTCTTCCATATCCCTTTTTTCTTGGTCCTTACAAAGTAAGTGGATAAAGTGACGCCGGAATGCGCGTCGGATGCAGATACAAATAAAGCAAGAGGCAGAAAATAAATAGCTCCCGGGACAAATTGCTGATGAATTCATTTGTAACCGGTCTCGTTTGCAGTCGATGTAATTTACGGGTCAGGACCCGTTTGATGAGTATCCGAAAGCCGCCGGTCTCGTAGTTAGAGTCTTTGACCTTAGACAAGGCCAATATGATCACTCCGAAAGTCACTGTCAGAAAGAGACTATTATTTATGTTCTGGTTCATTTCACAGTATCAGCGATCATTTTACGATTAAAATCAGTGGAGTGCTATTTACGCAAAGAAAACCTCTAAGTCAGCCCGAGCATTTTCGCTGTAAAATGTGCAACTCATGATTTCGTAACGCGGGTTCAAGTTGCTGTTACAGCTTGGTGAATCAGCAACGTTGATAGACGCAAACCAACTGCATAGAGCAGCTATGCCGTTCTTCTATGGTTTCCAGTTATGGTTTGAGCGTTGCGGCCCAAAAATGAAACATTTCATAAACAATTAAAGTCGTTTACTACTCAAATGATCAAGTAGGAATTGGAAACAAGTCGACAATGAGCAGATTTTACCGCATTCCTCATACACTGCGCGGAATGTCACTTGGTGAAAATTCCTTCACTCTTTCGGTATCCCAAAGAAATACCAAGAGCAATGCTTTTCTGGTGAGAAAGATAAGTAAGTATTAGGCTGGAGAAGGTAGAATAGTTAACTACTAGAAGCTGTTGATCGTTTCAGATAATTTATCTCTCATAAGCTAAGAGCAGCCTATAAATACTGGACTGCTCCTATCCGGAAACCCAGTATTTCTCTTAACGGAACTCCGCAGGACCTTGGCGCTGAGCCATGTTTCTCGTACCCTGAACAGAATAATTCTGTGTCGAAGAAATTGTCATTTTACCCTTGACATCTTTGTTTGTGCTCCAATAGTCCGGTGTGCATTGATAATCACCACCTCGCTGAAAGTTGTATTTGAGTACAAAGAACAGAAAGTAGAAAATTATTCTGCAGCTCTTTTATAAGCCAATAAAAAGTCTGCACAACTTTTCAGAATTAAATATTCTCTTTTATTTCGTCCAAAGATATACAATAAAAATTGTTCGTCCCAAATTGTTCTTTTGACGAAAATAAACCGGGAACAATAGCCGATATAGGCCAAAGTACGCCAAAAAGCGATGTACTTTGAGATCACCTTTTATTTCCAACTTTTTCCAAGTGTGTTCATTTGACTGGAAAGATGCGGATCATTTCAGAGTTTCCACCATCCAGGATATATATATATATATATATATATATATATATATATATATATATATATATATATATATATATATATATATATATATATATATATATATATATATATATATATATATATGGATTTGCTGCCAGTATGGAGAAGTTGAAAAGATAGGTGACCCCAAAAAGGCCATTTAATTTTATTCCCCAATAACTTAGTTTCACCAGTGGATAAGAGAAACGTTACCGCTCACAAGTGGTTTGCTGGGTCACTGAAGAAGTTTGACGCAAAGATTATCCGATTACCGATAACAGGAAGACAGAAATGAACGCCATCGGTCCCTGATACTGTTCACGAACTTATATCTTTGGCGTAAAATGTACTTTCTGAGTAATATAAATAAAAACAAAATGGTTCTTTTGTGCCAAAATCTCACGTTCATCTTCGTCCTCTATCGAGTCGATCAGTCGATCTATAACAGATAACATATACACAATGAGATCAGACTTACTTGTAGAACCGAACACTTGGTAATGGTGATGTTTGCATGAATCTGGTTCTGCTGAGGTAATCACTGCCTACGGTTGATAACAGTAAATAACAATTTGTTTGAGTAGCATTGTCATGTCCACAAATTCGGAGTTTTTAAATCACGCTAATCTCAGTCTTCCGAACTAAACTTGGTTTTTCATTGCCCTCAGGGCTTTTTGATTGGTGTTCAGACACCAAGAGTTTATCGGTGTTGTAAAATCTTTTCGTACCACGAATACGCCTAAATGAACTGAGAAGCTTCCACCCCATGACTGAAAGAACCCTTGCAAAGATCATCGAGAACCGGGAATCGTAATCATGAGACTTGCGGTGGAAAAAAATTAGGTTTCAGTTGGTCAGTGAACGAAAACCCAGTTCACTGTTTCACCAGATCCGTCCGGCAATTGTCGCCTCTGAACCTCGCCACAGCGGATATACTGAACCAAATACAGTAACAAAGTCCACTTACTTCCTGAGCTTTGGCCGATACGGAAAACAACAAGTATACGCACAAAACATTTGAGTGATAGCAGATTCCTAAATTTCTTCAGTTTTTATGCCGTCAGAGAAACAGTAAACGACACGTTAGAACAGGGCTCCCGAGTGCAGCCGCCTCCTTTATCTGCATAGACGATAGCAGAATTCGAGACACAGAAGAACTGACCTCTTCTCAAGAATTTGAATCTAGGACTCAATGTTTTCAGGGTCGTAATCTCCACTGTTGTATACATGTGAATTCCATGAAAACTTCCCAAATTGCTTCCTACTGCATGTGAAGGACCGTAAAATTTGTATACCAGTAAGAAAAAAAGGACAGTCAATTGCTGCTATTGTGAATTTCACAACTTGTAGAACGTCCTGTCACAAGCAACTGTTCACATTTGGAAAAGGTGTCAATTTGCAAACATGCTTGATTCATTCACTTGAAGCGTCCCGGTTTAATGGAGAGTATATAGCCTAAAACTTAGTAATTTTTCGTTCTTTTCTATTATCTGGTTACAATTCATCCGATTACTTGTTTCATCATCTACAAACATACAGTGCTTCCCAATCCCCCCGGTCGACCATATCTGGCTGATCTGGGTGCATTGCATGCCCGTGTCGCATTTGAGCCGAGTGCCAAATCAGTCAACAACTCTACGGTGACAAATTACCTGCTATTTTGGATAGCCTCGAAACAGTTTAACAACGAGACACTGCACGCGATACCTCAGAACGCGTTGGCGATGTTGCAAAATCCAAATGGGGCTCTGTCTGTCGAGTCACTGTTTCATTCGGATCAAGATGAGGTAGGTGTACGCTGTCAAGCTTGCCACCCGCAAAGCTGATTTTCACCCTCGGTTATTTTTTAGGCAGTCAGATCAAGCTTACATATATACTAGCCACTTTATGGAAAACGTACCGTATTGATATTATTCTCTCATCTTGGGTTATTTACTTTATAGCCAGTGTGAGAGAAAACTGTCCCCCTGTTTTAAAGTCGCAATAGACTTCGGCATGATATTCACCGAGGAAAGACATTAATCATGTTCAAAAGCATAAATTAGGTTTAAAGATGAACATCTTCAGGAACGGAAAAATAAGGAAACGAACACACTTTGTTTTCATCTCGACTTTTTTGTGGTTAATACAACAAGATATTCACGTGTATTCCTCAATATTGCCTCTTTCTAAGTGAAGGTGTAATTTTAGCCATCAATTTTACTTGTCAGTCTACGGAAGAGGAGCTGGACGAAAGCCTTGATAGAGTGACGTTTATTATATTAGCCAGACACAAGGGGAATCTATGCGAGTTGTTTTGCCCCAAAATTTGTAGCCTAGGTGTGTCTCATTAGATAAAATATGAATCACCTCCTAGTTGCAGTTGAAGCCGTAGTCTTTCGCGTCTTGGACATATCCCTGTGTCCATAGAAACGGTTTATAAAAGCTCTTAAATAGCGCTTACATATCCCTCTTCAGAATGCTGCAACTTGCCTTCCTCTAGAATAATCGGTAGGGGTTATGAATAAAGTCAAATACGGAAATAATATTTGTCTGTTGTGACCCACGGGACAATTTATAGTTGTTTCCCAACTTCCCCCCCCCCTCTTCCGGATCACCATGAAAAGTATTCGGCTAAATTGATCCTAGTTCGTTTCTTTATTTTTTGGTCATAAATGGATGCATCTATTTAAAAATGCACTTCTATTGTCCTTGGAACAGATCGGCGGTATTATCATTGAGTTGAATTGCCTGTACCCAGCTCTAATTACTTTTTGACCATTTGGCTCATCCAAACATCATCCTCTTCGCCTAAAACCAATTAGTCTGTCAATTCCACCCTGAAGCTGAGTAAATGCATGATTATCCCACGATCTGTCCGGCTTTGAGCTCTAAATGTGCCAAACGTTCCACGTGGTCGGCGTTCAGCATTCTTCCACTGATTTGAGGAGTTTTAACGACATCAGTCTGCAGGACTGCCTGCAGTGAGGTTTATTTCATTGAGTGCCCAAAAATCGAACCCGTTCAAAACAAAAACCGATAATTTAAAGCACGCATTCAAACATTCGGTGCTCTCAAATATTGATGCGGGCATCTTGGCCGACTGTTAGGCCTAGGCTACCAACTAAACGTATCCAACAAATAATCCGCTGTGAATTCCGGGGATAGTGATGGTAGCATTCGTATTATTAGCGTGTCCACTGACAGAGGCCAAGTCCACCTTTCAATAACTTGTGAATTCACATAAAATCAATTTATGCGGGAATATAAGTGAGTTTTTACTTCCTTTCTTTCATCATACAACAGATGTACAATAATCGTGGGGGAGGCCGTGGTCAGTGAAAGGTTGTAAATCGGTTTGGACTGGGGGCGGCTGGATTAGGACCCCGAACACCCATAGGCCTAATATTCGCCACGATAACAGTTTGGAAGCCGCCGGGTGACTATACCTAACAAAAGAAGGAAAAAAACTATCAGTTAAATAATGATTTTTCACTTTAGTAGTTTTTCTTTGTTGTTTACTGATTTGTCCCACATAGCAGCAGAACTTACATAGGCACCGAACGGTCCAGATTACAAAGCGAGCCGTCACACATTTGATAAGTTAAACGAGAATTCAACTGATAAAGTGAAACACAAACCAACGGTGGTAACTCATTTAGTTCAACCTTCCAGGGACCATTGTTGTCACAGTTGTAATGTCATTTCATCGTACGGAACGAGCATGAACTATCAGTCTATTGCTAAGATCACAAGGTGATTCTCCCGAGGTTATTTTACCAGGTAACGGGTTAAACTTGAGAACAAGTACACATGGTCCCAAGTATGGATTCACGATACCAGTAATATGGTACCGTACTTGGACAGGACAAGCCCTAACAGCAGCGACAACCGCGAAACCGTTCGTGTGCTCCCTGTGAAATTTCGTCCTATCATCCAGATACAATGCATACTACTCTTATGGTAAATCTCTGTTTCATTACAGACACAATGTGGTCCCCATACAATTGATTGTCCTAATAATCAAACATGTTCACATCAGTCCCACAGAAGTTGTTATCTACAGTTTCCTTGAGTATTAAAGTATAACACTGGAGAGAAATATGAAATGTGTTGCTTGAAAATGTACCACTTATTAATCGGTGTGCCTGTGTGCGTGTGCCTTTGCGTGTGTGGCCATGCATGATTCACTAAAGCAATGGTAGGTTCGGTGTGAGGATCAAACCTTCTAGAAAGCAAGTATAAATTTCGGTGATTTAAACAATACATAGTAAAGGCTACTCATCTAGAAATCCGGTTACATCGACCAGGTAATCCGAAAAAGGAAAGCGTTCACATGGTTAAGCCAAACTCATACACTGATCTTGGTTATCCTTCTATCGCCATTAGCGCGATACAAATAATTGGATGATATCATGACCTATACACGGTAAAGTATGAGATCTTCCGTTTTTAAACGCACGATAGAACATCGCGATTCTTTGCTTCATTCTTCTCATTCCTCCATCTAAAATCCCCCTTCCCAAGTCACAGTACAAGGGACCAACGATGCATACGGATAGTAGCAGTACCACTAGCTGGGCAGGTAGCATTTTTTGCACTCTTCTCTTCGCAATCACATGAGCCATGTGATTAAAGGGTATTGTTCGTATGAATGCGTGCACAGCGCATCTGTGTGCTTGCTTTCGGTGAAACTTCATGTGAAAGTCATCCATCAAACTGATGACGAGTAATAAAAATCCCCGGAACGGTACAGTAATTAGTTAGTTCACTTCCGTCCAGTGTACAGCGTGTTGCTCAAGCTTCACAGTGTGATAAGAAATGGAAATACGGACAAAATCTGACAATATAAAAGAACAGCGCAAGATGAATACAAATTTCTTTGTGGTCCGACCATATAAGACCAACTGACTAACGGCTTTTCAACTGAGCAAAGTAGTGTGAATAAGGATTTGGTAATTCTATGGGCTTATAAGCAAGCACATACGCACAAACCTATGTTGACTAAATGGTGTTGGCTTCTGTACCAGGAAAAGGCAGTAGGCAATCGGCATACTGTCCTCCCACTCATCCGGTGACACTTGACTACCTACCACCGATCATAAACTGCCAAATAATCACTGTCTCATTCTAGGCAGAATAATAACTCACCTCTCTGTTCTAATGAAGGTCGATAGTGGTAGACCCGCTTCCAACCTTCCATCGTACCCTAAGACAGATCCTACGGTTGTTATGGTGAAGGCAACGGATGTGTACGTGTCTCCCTTAGTGAGCACACTGAAATTCTCTACCAATTTCGTCCCCAGAAGTTGAACCCACTTTTTCAGGTCCATAAATGTTACCCATATTTTCTCTTTCAAAGAATCCACTCAAATTAACTTTTATTTATCAATTATTGAACCGAAAAATAACGTATCTCACAACGATTGGTTTATATAACTCTGAATGATAAAAAGTATCCACCTTTGTTCTTCGGCAACAGTCTACTTTATTCAAGCCATTAAAACTGACAATCCTAGTTAAGTATAAAGGAAATACGAAATTGGTTTGAACTTGTCCATTTCATACTCCAACTCATCTTCTTTATTCTAGAAACCCCTCCGATTCATTCTAATACCACCTACATTTCATCGTGTCATCAAAATTGGTGAGGATCAGGTGAAGCTGGTACAAAATTTAAGCACAAATGAGCCGATCAACAAGATGAACCATTTTGTGGCGATTTTAGGTTCAGTCACCCAACTCAGACCATACACGGAGTACACGGTTTGGGCTCGAGCGGTTGGCTTCGATGGTGACGCATCATTTCCCGGTCCCACGATCACTTTCACCACAAATGAACTGGGTTAGTTTAGAATTGGTGTTTTTGACCTGTCATACAAACAGATGATGGAATGCGCTGTTAGTAAAGCCATTCTCTAATACTTTCATTTTACCACACAAAGGTTTCCCACTTTTTGATAGGTATTTCCAATATGGTGCCTTCCTACCGATCACGAATCAATGAAAGAGCCACACTTGAAAAACAGAAAGAGTAAATAGTATTCTTTAAAAGTGAGAAGCGTCTAGAGAATGAAAATTTTCACTAGAAGAACTCATGCACTGTGATCTCCTAGTCCACCTACCCTCTGTTAACTGAGGTGAATAACGTGTAAGATGGTTGTTGAACACATTCATTTGCTAAGAGATGTTTGGAGAGCGACCGATGATCAATGTTATCCTAAACATTTACTGTCTCTTGAGGAAAAAAATGATTCTATGAGCTTGACTCGTCGGAAGATATCCTTACTACATTCAATAGACGAAAAACACGAGCATCGGGTTTCTTAACCTTACAGTTATCCACATTTATTCCGAGGCCCAAGTCCTCGCTCTTTTCGGAAAACCATTGAAAATTCAACTGCACTAACCAGTTCAAATAGGGAAGCTGAAATTTCTACCTTGACAAAAGGACGAGACGGTTACTCAAACATCAGACCGAACATAATCCGGCCTATCTCCAAGGAACGATTAGTGAACGTTTCATAAAACGGTTTCATCGGCTGTCAAGGGACCAACTGCGCGAATTATGTGCAAACAGCGAGGATGCGTAATTACTGATAATAGATAACGAGAAATCTATTTGCATTTTTTGCATCCAGTGATCCTAATGCCGCCAGCCGGAATCGGACCGGTGACCCTGCACTTTCCGATCAGATACTCCACCAACTGAACTATCGCGCTACGGCCAGCTGAGTGTGAACAAAGCCAGTGAATATGCGATGAAGCACAAACCACTGTACCTGTGATACACAGTAAATGTTCTGGTTTTAATCACAGGACTGGCCTCATCGGTCTTTTCCCAATGGAACGAAGAACATACCGCTGAATGTGACCCAATGGAATATTTTCACAGAATATATTATTGGTATCATTGCTGATCGTAACAATAATATATATCCTATGAACTTTGGTTATGTTATGTAAAATCCACTTGCATTTTCCACATCGAAAAGTCGAACTCAGCGAGCGGGAACTGAACCGGCGATTCTCCGCATACCGGACAGAACCTCTACCAGCCGAACCGTTGCGGTCCGGACAGTCTTGTGTGAACAACGAATGTGGATAATCGATAAGGCGCGAACCACTATTCCAGTGATATACAGTATCTGTCCTGGTTTTAGTTATCTTACGTTGTCTACAGTGTGCTCCTAATGAAGATCGCCCCTCCCTTTTTTAAGCCTTATCGACTGAAAGCTCTGAATGTGAATGTCAGTGGTTCCTTCTGTTGCCTTTACATATCAGCTTACCCTGGCCGCAAGTGGATCACACACACACAGCGGCTCAGATCCGAACCATGTGGTTGTCATGACCTAGTCGTGCAGACCGACATGTCGATTAAATCCCAGCTCCACCTGTAGAAACTCTCTTCAGATCCGCATGACCCTTGACCTTTTTCAAGCATGCATTTGTGCAGGCTATAGAATGAATCACTGAAAAACAGTTGTTTATCTAAAAAATGAAATGGCTCCCTTGTAAAGTTTTAGCAAGAAGCCTTGTTCAAATTTATGTATAAGACCTGTCGATTCCGGCTCGTGGCATTAGATTTTTGGAAGTGAAAAATGCAAGTGAATCTTCCGTTATATAAGATTCAGGCTCCTCATGTCAATGGAACATTCCATAAAAATAATAAAGTAACAAAATAACATGTGTTATCTACTGATCATAACTGCTAAAAACGACGAAATATGAATACGAAAATAGTATGACTAGTGAGTACTGAAACAAGTTAAGAAAGGAGAGTGAACAAACTCCAGTAACTAGATAGCTTTGAAGTCGTCTCAAACCTTTCGTCATGTGAATTCGACGGACACTGCTCAAAGTTTCGCATAAGACGTAATCTAGTCATTTTATTTCCGAATTTCTACACTTTCCATTTAGGGCATAGCCAGAAAAGATTCCTATCCCAGTAGTAAGATTAATTTTACTACACCAATTTGTTAGTTGCTTTCAGTAGACTGCTCCAATTCTTATTTTGTTGTAAACATTGTCAGTGGTTCATACCGACTAAATCCCTATGGGGAACCCACCTTGAGCAAAGAAGGTGAGATTCTGACAAACGGAAAAATACCTCACATTAGCTTCATTGGTTATCAACAGTAGGCGTTTTGACACCACCTGATGATGCATTTTGTTTTGGTATGCGCTTTTTCATTGTCATTTACATAGCTGGTTCTAAATGGTACAGAGAATAACTCTTGTGTAGAATGCATAGGAAATGTTCAACCAAATATCAATGGCTTTCAGGTTTCAAAGTAGGCATAAATCACGGAAAGTTCTGTTGCCCTAGACCGGTTCATCGAATAATGAAACTTCAAAGAAAGTGCAGTGGTCCAAATTAAAATCACGACACTTGTCCGGGAAATTTTGTTCACTGATGAGCTGCAACTGCATGTCAAGTTTACTCGGCAGATGATTAATGAAGTCAACATTGTGCGAACAACTGAAGCAATAAGCAGAATCAAGCCTAATACTGTTACTACTATCAGTGTTAGCGACATTTTCTGGCTTTCACTAAAAAATTAGTCGAGCGGCAGGCTAGTATTTGATACGGTTTTCCACTTCCTACGTACACCGTAGAATAGGCTTTTTGTTCGTATAACTAACTATGGGTTTATTTCCTGTATTTAAACGGAAATTCATTCAACAACAACAATAATAATGAGCTCAAGTGTATTATTAGTTCAAGGTATGTTAGGAACTGACTGATGATTATGTAATAATTCTATTTTTGTTGACACAATGAGGGATCACACCACTAAAAACGTATCACGCCGCATCACACACACCGTTTCCATCCCCAGGCACACTTGCACGCGAATACACACTGTGAAAATAAATTGGCATATATTATGGCCTGAATAAACAGTGGTACATCTGTCCCCTTCAGTTACACGTCTAAATTGCGTCATCAGTATCTAACGTTTACCCATCACCTGAATCATCGCGTTCACATGCAAACATGAGTGTGGACACACGTTTTACGCGTTTTACTCTCTATCTGTTTATCTCGTCGTCGAATATGCCGATCACAGCTCCCACCAGTCCGCCACGTGATGTACACGCTCAGGCCATATCGAACGCAGCCGTGACGGTCTACTGGGATGCTCCGAGCGAGGCGAATGGAAGAATACGGGTAAGTGTACGTTTGACCAGCGACGACCAACCGGACATGTAGTCATAGAGTTCCCGTTTCGAACACGAAAGCCGTGAAGTTAACTTTCCTTCTCGGTAACGCAGTGCAGGCTGGATACTCCGCCCGAAATATCACACCATTTAGATACCGTAATATGTGAAACATTGAAGTAAATAAATAAAGGTTGGAACAGATTGCGAAAGAAAATTATATTTTTTTTAGCCAATCTGCAATTAAAATTTGAACAGATCGTTATTACTCATCGGGAAACATTTTGCTTCAGGAAAAACTGAAAAAAATTAAAGTGTGTCTGAGGGACCATGGAGTCTTTGATTCATTCCATGAGTGAGTCCGTGCATGGTGCTGATATAATTCACCAGATAAAACCCCGCTGCACTAGGCTTATACCAGGCTGATTAAATGTTACCTGCGGGAAGTTGTGCGGACATTCCGTGAATACTTTGAAATTCCACTTTTGTCAAGGATCCTTCATTCGATCGGAACATTTTGCCTGTGTAGGATTCATCCTAACCTGTGGCAAGAACAATTTGTCCAAGGTTGGGGAGGTAACAAAAAGCCACTCATGTTGACAAACACTGTATTCCAAGTTTTTCTGTGCTTTCTGACTGAGCCGCTATCAGTGCTGATACTCTGTGTTCCTGTGAAGACAACGGTTGACCGGATGACCTACTGAGAACACTGCTTTTCCAAATTGCATTGCCATCGAAGGGAATCTTAAGATTAAGGATGTGATAAACTTCGGATAGAATAGCTGATGAAAACAAAGATTTAATGACTTAGGTAACCTATGGGAACGCAAGAACAAAAAAGCACAAGCGCGTGCATACGCAAGCCCCATCCATCCTCACAGAACAACTCATTATGCCTCCTCAACCCCTTCTAGCTCGAGTGTGCACCTGACCACCGTTTCTCCCTCAGTCCTATATGCCCTACCAATTAAGTTTCTGAGTGTGTATCGGCAACTGACTGATTGACCATCTGATCTCCAGGACTGCAGGTCTTGTGTCCCCGCCCACTCGTCCATCTAGCCGTAATCAACTAACAACCGCTGTCCATTTTTGTGGTATAAAAATGATTAGGACAAAATCAGGCAAGTGGGTGGCCAAATTACGTGGGCTGTTTGATGTCCGTTGAGATGTCTTTTGAACGAAAGAACGACCCACTTGACCGATTTGGTTGAACAACAATGAGTAAGTGAATAAGCACTGGGAACGAGCAAGAGGGACTAGTTGGAATCTGTCTGATTATGGACGGTTTTCAGTTACAGTAACCAATATACTGACATATGGGAAACCATAGATGCGCAACTGAGGCGGAGACATCAACGGAACGAAAGTAAGATAGCAGATGGTCATCCACTCTAGGCCCTGACACCAAGGTCTGACAGTCAGTTGTCGTAGAAATGATACCTAGTATGTCATCGTTTGCAAGTCTGAACAAGACCACCTACCATCTGCCCATGAAAAACCTCATTTAGGTCTACTAGATCTAACTAGTCACCAGCCTACCCAAAGCAAAGAGGAAAAATGAGTGACTAAAACACAAGCTATCTGACGGGATTTTCCCCAATAGATTATTCAGAATAACAGCAAAAACTACCATCTTCCCAAATGACGTGGGAAAAAAACTTTACAACAAGATTATCATAAGAAAGAGATAAAAACAAATATATTATTGCTCAGAACTTGCGATCTAAGAATTCAGCATTAGAATATCTAAAGATACCTCATCCTTTAATCAAGCACTTGCACATTTTTATATTTCGAGATACCCAATTGATTTCATACCCGAAAATGGTAACTTGTAGAAAGTTTGATTTCCACTGTTATTTTGGTTCCACCTCAAACAACACTCAGAAAGTCTTGCACAATATTTACTATCAGAATGAAAATTTTGATGAAACTATAACCTGAGATGTTCTGAATATATTGTGGTTCACGAGGTTGAAGCCCCTGATCGGTGTTCACCTACTGAAGTTCCCTGATTGAATTACTGAACCGTTGAAACTGAAACAGCCCAAAGCGTGACCATCTATAGTCAGTCATCAAAAACGTGACAACTAGCTGGAATGATATAAAACCAGTCCAGTAGATTTTGTCGTAGCAACGAGCATGGTTTCAACCCCAAAAGAGGAAAGCACTGACCCTAAAACGTTCTGTACTTGGCTGTATGGACAGAAGGTTGGCGTGCACATCTTCACGTAGGAATGAGTGAAAAGATCTGGATAGATTTAAGCTTATTTGAAATGGTTCATTCATGAAAAGATGCACGAAATTCATTACAAATTTCCATGAACCTTTTTCTAGCGAGAAGTGGTTTCAAATAGTTTATCAGGAACCGCTGTAAACCTAGATAGCTCAATCTGAAACATACTCATCATTTAATTTCAAATCTAGTATAAGTGGTTTGGGATATTTTCTCTGATCAAATTTGTTAGGAAATTCCTAATAGATGAATCAAATCGGGGTAAACATTCCTATTTCAGTCGTTTCACGTTTAAACTAATCGTGGAACAGATGTGGATGAGAATTCAGTGAGAATGTTTTGGATGTTTTTGTTTTTTATACAATAATAATGCACTCATTTGAGCAATAAAATCTGATAATATTTCGGGCCTGTGCAAGACGAACATATTAAAGCTCTTTTTTGTTCGCGATACATGCATTCTCAATAGCATTGCTCACATCCAGATTACTATGACTACTAATGCTCATAGGTTATTTTGTAGATCAATTATTAATAATGGGCATTTTTTTGCTCAGGTAGCCTGAGATGCGCGGAAAGGTTCGGAACAAACAACGCCGCTATCTGAGTAACTCATCTGAGGTTTAAGTACCACACCCATCCGTTTTGTTCGTTATTTTATCGGTGAGGTTGTTTTATATAATTGTTCTTTTCCTTTTTCCGCCACAACTGTTTCATTGCTTGTTGGCCACCAAATCGGCCGCACACATGAACACACGTACATACATACACATATATGCATAAATACATGCATACATGCATACTTTCATACATACATACACATATACACACATACATACATGCATCCTTACATACACACATACATAAATACATACATACACACGCACACACGCTGATTCGACGCGCATGTACGCTGGTGAACAAATTAATTCACTTCAAAACTCGTGGTATTCATCCTCGACAATTTCGCCTTGTAATCTGCCCGCTCCTCACTGTATGAATAAAGGCCTATCGTGTGCACTATACGGATCGTCCGCAGTTGGAATTGCCATTCTGGGATACAAGTATAATGGATGTGGACGAGACGAACAAGAGCTCGAATTTGGAGCAGAAAGCAGGCCAAGTGTCTGCCGGCGGTCGCACTACTCCCGGACATTTATTTCTACTCACACATCTCATAGCGGATACGACTTATTACATACGGGTTAGCGCTGTGAACGGGAAAGGTGAAGGGCCACCGTCAGATATTTCGATTGTGATCGTCAGACCAGGATGTGAGTCGGACAAATATGACTGTGATGTGTAGCCTTATCAAATTACGTTATCATTTTTCCACACCCTGAAATAAAGTGAGAAATCCATGAGCGTTAGACAAAATATCACTACAACAACTGTTGCTGCTACGATTAACCACCGACTGCCATCGTGTTTCGCAGATTAGAAATGACAATAATAATCCGACTCAATACGAGTATTATTTAAATCATTATTTCGGCCTTCTCGAAAAGCACCTATGCAATAATAATAATAATACGGTACTCGTTACTATAGTCAACCAAGTCAACATCATCGAAGAAAAGCTTTGCTAGCATAGCCATCATCAGAAATAATTTACTATAAGTGTAAGCAACATCCGGTATTTAGATATCGCTATTTTGAAGTTCACTAATCCTTGTTCATTGGTTTACTCCAAGTAATCAACTCACTTCACGCACTTTGAGCGGTAATCTACTTTCCTTTGAATCATCTTCGTGAGGTGCACCCATCGACCCAAGCAACCATCGTAATTTGTTAACCGGTTGACAGGTTACCCGGTCAGAAGAAGACAGTCGTGTTCATGGCCATCCGTTGCTCGCATTAGATGACTTTGCCGCTCCAAGGTATGATGTTTCCATTGACAAACACAATCACGTTGTACAAAGCACTTGATTGAACGTGACTTGTACACTTGGAGTAATTCAGCACGAGTGAACCTTCGTCCCCAGATAGAAACCTGGAGAATGGCGATCTACTTGAAAAATAAAGGGAAATTAGAAGAATAAAAAGCGGTTGTTCAGTAGCTGCCAGAACCGCGGAGTGTCCCTGTGGGTAAAACAGGAGAAACAAATGAGATGGGAAGTGGTGCTTCATTGTAACCTAACCTAATGCCACCTTAATCTTGATTGAATCTTGTTAAGCAGCATAATGGAAGCAAAATAGGTGCTTGTGGTAAATACGCAGTTGGAGCGCTGTAACGATTAGAGTTCCAACAACATACTGATTCACAAATCGCCGATTTAAATAGTTATCTTCTATATGCGAAGATAATATGAGTAAGAGGGAAGTTAAATAGTGCGTATCCCAAGAAAAACTAGCTACTCACCAAGAAGGCGAACAGATTGCCCTTAACTGCCCTGCTGAATCCACATGGTCCACTGATAATCAGTAAAAAGTGCGTCTCCAAATTATGTCAAGCTAGGATAGTATCATTTTACACTCGCTATCCGAAAGGACAGTGCTGAATTTCCCCATTTGACTGTGCTCCCTACCCGAAATTTGTACCAGTTTTGCATAACAAAAATGGAACTAAACATTATTATTATTATTATCACTGACAAACCTTGTTCGCAAAAGTATCTAGCGGCCAGTGCATGGATTATTCAGTTGTTTAGGTTGAATCAGTGAACCCAAAGAATCACTTCCTAACCATAACTTTTTGTCTGAATAGCAATCTGTTTCACTTGGGCGTCAAAATATAGAATCCATGAAAAGGTTTCAACTGATAATCTCTATTCGGATGTTCATCAATATCTGAGAGGATGATATGTGAGCATTCAGATTTTTTGGTATGACAGTAGCAACTGCTATCACGGTCATGGTAAAAACAACTAGACCACAAAAACCTCGGCTCACAACTAAGTATCACTTCATCGATGTTGACAGGGAAAACGTCCGAGAGCTATTGATTCTCCGTGTCTGAAATCAGAGGAACCGGAACTGAGGTCTGCGAGATGAATCTGGAAGATAATAAGTGCAAATGTGGGTTATTGCACTACGGGGTTAATCACGAAGTCAAGTAGGAGCATTACGTGTGAGAATACAGAGAATAAGGAATAGCTCCGCATCTGGGAAGTCAGTAATAAGACAAAGGTCAATATGACACCATGCGTATTGAAAGATGACAGTGGAAACAGGCGTGGCGATCCTGCAATGGTCTAGCTTGTTCGAAATAGACGAAAAGGCAAGGGAGAGCGAATATACAGTTGTTATATAAACCTATAGGAAGGGGAATATATGAGTTGGTTAGTACACCATCAAAGAAACTTATTAGCAAACTTTAAGAGGTCTAAGAAAAAATCGAGTCCCGTCAACTATATTCGCTTGGGCCAATCTCATAAGTAAACAAGAAAGATTCGCGCAGTAGGTCATGCCTCGGATCCCCTCGAGAATATCGACAAGAAAATGATGCAGGTTAGGACGTGTTCTAACCGGTTCTATTTAGATGAGAATTATCGGAAGGTCAGATGTCAGTTGTAGAATAGTTTAAACCTTTTACCGGTTAGGATTGGCCTTTCACTCGATTTTACAGGCCACGTTAACCCTGAGACACAGTAGCACGAGTTAAACGCACGGCTAATTTGAAAATTCCGCAAACTTCAACACAAAACAAGGTCTAGTTTTATAGGAGGTACATCTCCGTCCCCCTTATTTTTAAAACCGCACTTACGATGAAAACAAAATTAATCTATCACCATTCGTCCTCATCTATGTATAATTTATTTCTGTCATAAACTGTCCCCAATCCTCCCGACCCCAACTCCTTTGCACATCACCCCACGGAAACAATCAGTGCTCTCGCAACCACGAAACCTGACCGCTACTGTGCAGTCCTCGCATGAAATTGAACTGGTATGGGAACCACCATCAGATGTGGATCAGTCCTCAAGACCGCTGAAGAACTACCACTTACTCTACGCTCCAATGTCCACGATCAAGTCAATCGAGAAACCGAAATGGGCGGCCTATTTGGACGCGAAAATGTCCGGTGTTGAGCAATTAGAAATCGAACCTGGATTAAAGCGGATACTGATTTCTGGACTGAAACCTGACACTCAGTATTTGTTCAATATGGCTTCCGTATCGAATTCTGGCTCTGGGGTACGAGCTGTGGCATACGGGCGCACGAAACGTTTCGGTTAGTCTGACTTGATTTGTTTCTCATCAGAGTTGTGGGTAGACTGATGTCCGCATCTCAGTCAAAAAAGATTCATACTTTGCATCTCCTCGAATCAATGGGATGAAAAAAGAACGATTACATATCAAAATTGCCAAGAAATTTTGCTAATATTTGTGCCCGGTTTGTGAGGATCCGGGTCGGATATGGAACGGTAGAGCTTTTGTAGATAATAATACGAGAGGATATGGATCGAAAGGAGGAAGTGTAGAGGCGAGAGAGTTACATTTGGATGGATCACTGTGTAAAGAGTGAGTAATGTCTGCAAGGATTTTGGGAGCGAACTTTTCACACGCGGCCAGTTGTTGTTCGCACAACTTGGCAGATACTTCAGTTAAGGGTATGAAAGATGCTCGAATGATTATAGATGGACCTCGACGAATAATTTTAAAATCTTCGGCAGGCCATATAAAATAACAGGAGAACAGTGAAGTAGAATAGGAAAAACACTGATAAACGAAAATGGAAATAGCACTCTGTTCAACATTAAAATGCATAAACCTGGTTAGGTGGCTAGCGTAGTTTCTTCACACAGCTTGAGATATGAGATGACCACTTCAAATTTGCATCGATAGTAATTCCTAAGTATTTGATAGAATCCACTCTATCTGGCGGTTCTGTGGAAATGCCAGATGGATCACAAGGATAAGCCGATCGAGTAAAGGTAAATATGCATTCAAAGCATTTGAGCAAATTTGGAGGCAAACCGTACCGAACAGAGAAATCATAAATATGGGACAAATCACTATAACATTTGTTTGATTCTTGGGTTACAGAAACAGTTTGACAAAGGGCAACATCATCGCCATATTTAAATAAATAAGCAGGAGAACTAGATGAAAGATCACTAATGTAGGCGGAAAATAAACAGGGGGAAGGACAGGTCCCTGAAGCACTATTGAATTGTCCACCAAGGGTTTGGATGTTTTAAAACCCAGTCGTGTTCACTTAATTCTGTTGCAAAATAATCAGACAACTATGCTAATGAGGGTGTGGGACAGCCGAAAGCTTCCAGTTTACGGAGGAGGAGAGACTGCAAAATAGAATCAAAAGCGGATGAGTAGCCTTGAAAAATACATCTTACAGACATTGCTGATCCATCGAATGATTTGGTTGTATGTTAGACCAAGGAGGCGATAGCATCCATAGTGGACATGGACATGTTCGGTTTACAGGCAAACTGTGAAAAATCTTCAGATGTTTGAGAAAGGCAAGCTGTGTAGGTTTAGGACCAGATGAAGTTAGAGCGATGGGACGAAAGCTTTTAGCTATGACAACAGAATTACAAGGTTTGGGTATATGACCAGTAGTGACGGGTCTGCATCAATCGGGAATAGAAAATGAGCACAAAGATTTGTTTAAGATGGCGATTATTGGATCGATCGGAATACCAGCACCATGTCTCAAAATCGATGATGATAGGCCATCAGGACCAACACCTGAGGTTATTTTGGAAGTGCGAAGAACCTTAAATACTTCTTCTCTAGAAAATGGGGTATAGTGCGTGCCATCTTCTGGAATGAATTTAACTGGAGAGTCATCTGATGGGTGGATGAATGCGCTGTTGATACTGTCAACTTCCACAGCAAATTTCACTTGTTCCGTTTTCCTTCCACAGAGCAGCCCAATGCCTCACCGTATTCGGTTTCTGTTGTGGCTATATAGGAGTTAACTAGCGTACAGCGAGCCAGTGCGATTGATTTCTTTCATTATCAAAACAGAAATATACCTTACTTCCAAATTACCCCTGGGCTTTGTAAAAATATTTCTTACGTCTTCTTGAGGATTTCAATGTCGAAGAAGTGGTACTGCCGTTATGGAAAAAGAGGGTCTCTAAGGGGCAGCACATGTCGGAAATTAAATTTACTGTCTCTACGAAAATTTTGACACAGCTACTGGGCGACTATTCAAAATAAATCCAGGAAGATACATGAGAAAGGGATTTCTGTAGGAGGGTAATGTTGTCACATGAAAAATTTTGGGGACCGATTTTGATTTGGCTGTTTTGTCTGAAAATGTGGAAAGCAGACAAGGAGTATATCTTAGACCTTAACAGAAACAAACAATGGTCACTGGTTGAGACAGGTGCACACAGCTTTAGGGAGAATAATTCAGGGTGATTGTTGATAATCCTTTCTAAAACAGAGTTGTCTCTGGTTGGAGAAACACAAAGATCAATTAAGTCAAAAGCAGTGTGGGTTGGGGGGAAGCATAACTAAAATCGCTTACTACGATATGTACATTTTCATCTAACAAAGAAAAAAGGAAAGGTAAAAAAGAGTGATAGAAAGATGAAATAGCGATCTGTGTGGAAAAAATAGCCACGTATAAGTTTGTTACGATGGTGCGCTTATGACGAGAAAATTTAGGATGACAATGCATAACTAAACAATCAATACCATTCATCACGTGTGAATAACCGACTTCAGACTCGCCACACCAGGTGGAGTTGACGTATGTGACGACCCGGCTTGCAGTTTTCCTGTCGGAGAAGGTCCTGTTCCACCGGAGCATTTTGAAGCCATTTATTGACACGAGTGAGTCATCAATATATGGGTTTAGCCACGATTCTTGTAAGCAAACCACAAAAGTATGAACACGAATGCGAGAAAGAAGACCAGGGATTAGATCCGGCATTTTTCATGAACAAAGGGCGTATGTTGGTACTGAACAAAGACGGGATGGACATCTTCGCCGGAGGAGTAGAGTAAAGAGCAGCCTGCCAGCCAACATGGATGCGTTTTTTGGGTCGAAAGGAAATTCCTTAGCATAAATGATCGTTTAAATTAGGCTGGCTTAGTAGAAATATTTCTGACTGCGCACAGTGGCAAAGACCTTTCATATCGGGTAAATTCCCTTAATTCGATGAGGTGGTGATTAAAACAAATGTAGCACAGCAAGTCGGAGGGAGCGCGCACGAATTTTCATTGTGTCTGCACATTGCAGCCGGTAGTACTGCGTTCAAAACCTGTGTAACTAAGGCTGCGAATACAACCTTTTTGTCAACCATCTTGGCCGAAATCACCAGGCAGCCCTGCACTACGAACCCACAGAAGATATTGTCTGAGGAATCCACACACCGTTTGCTATTCACCACGCGTTTGAGAATACTTCGTTCGATGCCTCCCTCTAAAGGTCCGGCATCTTTCCGTTATTATCAACTGATTCTGCGATCTGTTCGATCCCAATATTTCGCTATTGCAAACAGTCTAATTCGAGCGAGCGTGGGCTGCGATCGGTGTCTTTGATTTTTGAAAATCCATACTAAGGACCTTGTGTCTTCGTTCTGAATGTGAACCTTGTTAAAGGACGAAAAACTTTGGAAAAATCACCTTGTGATTCCAAAAACGGACTCTTTGTCCATGCTAGCTCCATAAGATTGAAGTAAGACTACAGTTGTAAACCAACTGTGGAGTGTTCAAGTATAATGATGATTAGGCTGAAGAGTACCGGGTAAGCATACCTGAAGAGCGGCTACAACCGCGAAACTGATCGCATATTTTTGGAAAAATTTTGTCATGTCATCCGGATACAACATCATGGTATTCATTTCGAAAATCTTGTGATCTTTATGCAAGTGTGCTATAATATCCAACGACGGAAGAAAACCATGCACTTGCGGTTCTAAATATTTCATCCTGCGTAGCGTGACTAACTCATTGGTGTGTGTGAATTACACCTCAATTCCTGGAACAGTAAGGTCAATCAGAAAATTGGATTGAATGAAATTTACATAGATTACTTACGAATGGCTATTTCACAGAAATCGATCGGCAAAATGGGTCATAACATGCCGTCCTACGGGAAGCAGCTAGCCAATCCCAAGATTCGAATTAAACTAACCGGGTTGTTTTAACTGAGGTACACACATCGATGATCAGTTTTTGAAGGAATGATGAACGTATGATGACATCCTACAGGAGATGTGGTTTAGGAAGTTGATTGAATTCACTACGCCCGTAATACATCAGTGGCATGCATAATTTTCAGCCACGACAACTAATTTGTGTCAGTACCACGAAGTTCTCACCCTTTTCCATGTCGACAAAAACAACATTTTTAAAATGTGATAAGTTTACGTATAGCTCATTGAAGTTAGCAACTGAACCTCTTTTGAATTAGAACTGGAACCTTGATGTTGAAGACTTGAGGTCGATTGCATGCAGGGGAGATAAATCTTATATTTCAGCGACAGATCAGTGTTATTTGTTAAAAGGACACCAAAACAAAGTGTCAAGTTGTAATTGATGTCCTTTTTGATAACACATCAAACCCTTCGTTCATCGAACTCCTTCACAGTAACTTCCGACATTTACCTGGAGTTATTCTTCAAGGAGAAAATCACAGCAAAATAGGTGATTTAACTGTAAAGCACAGATGAGATAGGAAATTCGATTTAGAAAAACAACTTGATTTAGCTCCTTCGAACAGCTCAGATTACTATCTTCCCTACCGACTGAAACAAGACTCCATAATGAACATCTTTGATTCTTAAGCAAACTGACATGTCCGACGGTCCCCCCTGCCCCATGTTTAATTGTTTGGCCTAGCCGGTTCACTGGGATCACTCAAAATTGTATTTACATGACCCTGAATATGAATGTGTGTCAGATGCAGCCCCCTTCATCAACTTCCTGTGTCCATCAAATGGGTCAAATAGAGCATAATGCGATGTGTATGAGACTGGTAGGCCGGAGCAGGTAGATATTGTCACATTTCTTTCATCCATCTACCTACCTCTACTTTGTGTGTGTATTGCACGTAAATCTGAAATACTTGCGCCTTGTGTATGAGTATAGTAAGGACTTCTGAATGATGCGTGGGACAGGAAATGAATGACTGAATGACTGAGTAAAGACAATGAAGCAGGCTGTCAGGGCCGCGTTTAGCGAACTTTTGCTCGTCTTTCATTAAAATCCATATAAACGAGACAAGTGGCAGTTTCAACTGATTGTTCACATTCCCGTTAATTCAAAAACAGATACAGGGAAACGATGAGGGACAAAGAAAAAGAAGTGGAGTATATCGGTTTTTTAACGAGTTGGAAAATTATTCACGTAGCGACTGACTTGAAATACGGGTGGAAAACTCTGTTTGAAGTATACGTGTTTGGAAGCTTTATAGCCTAAATTAACTACATCTCCAGGGTGAATACAAAAATACTTTACACAACTTCCAGTATTAAGCACTGTAAATGGGGCCAGTGTAAATCGTGCTCACTGTTATTTGTTCGCTATGCACGTAACGGGAGTAGCAAATAAAAAAATATGAAAACTGAAATAGAAGTGTCATTCAGTACAGCACAATATTCCATGACGAGTGAACTGAATTACACTCTCAGCATTCCAGAAAGGGCTCAAATTTACACTACCATTTTTAAAAGCGTTTTATTACGTTAAATAAACTTGCCGTTCCGTTCATTTTACTCAAACGTGTTTATGGATTGCTCACGCGAATCGTAATAGAGTGTGTCGTAAACCTTTTCGCGTGTTCCCCTCGGATTTCATGAACTGGACGGGAGATCACGCTCATACTGATCGTATGATTCCACTAGATAAGGGGATGATGGGTGCTGTAGACGTGTTTCCTCGTGGCTCCTTGAATGAGTCGAATGGGTGATTTTCTCAAAAGCAACTAGATGAGATCCTCGTCGTCGAAACTGCTCCTTTCTCGTAAATAACTAACAGACTGCTGGTGGATAAGGGTTATTCCACGTACCAATAATTCATCTGCTCACATGGATTAAGTTATGCAGGTCTAACCACATGAATTTGTCTAAAATTATTCGACACCATTGCCAAATTTAACTCAGCTTAGTACCAAAGAAAAGAGTAGATCAATAACGGTAAAAATATAGTCTTCCGTCCGACTCACTCTTAAGGAGATCTGTCGAAATGGTCAGGAGTCACGACCTATCAACCATTTTACAGTCGACCACCTATGCACTCGAGCACTTGAATCAAATATTCTATTTCCTGAGTGTTCCACCCATTAACCTCATATCACTCTACCAGTTCCTGTCTAACTTAGAACTTTCAGCACTGAATGCATCTCGATCTTTCTTCCCTCAGTACCAGCAGCTCCTACCGACTTAACCGTGGAAGCAGTGAGCTCTACTGAGTTAGAGGTGTGCTGGAAACCACCGGCTAGAGACGCGCGAAGTACACAAGAAGCAACGACCATGTCGACTAGAATTGCCTACTATGATCTCTCTTGGCGTCCCTCAACCAGTACGGTAAGCAACATAAAGTTTTGCTAATCTTTCTTTTGTATACAAAAAGATTACAAAATCAGAGATTTTCCCGCGCGTACCTGACGTATCAGAATATCAACAATTTATTTGACCACTACTCTGGGTAATTTCAGATTATTTTGGCTATGCACATGCAACAGCTAATTTTAGTAGTAGGACTCTTTAAACCGTCATAAAATGATTCAACATTTGGCATAAGAACTCCACTCACCATCAGAAAACCTTGGAAATGCGGTGGAAATTTACCATCTGCTTCACTGGGAATCCAAAGCAATGGTACCTATCTACCAAAGGTCATTTGGAGCTGGAATCCAGAAAGCTAGAAAGTATGATTCTATCTTTACTGAACTATACGCGATGTCCCTAGATAGTCTTTGTTTCATTTCAGTGACACTTGATTTAGCTATCTTGGTTCATTGAAGTTAAACAGTCACCTACTCATGCTGACTATTACCAAAGATGAAACTCTTTCAATTGTGAGAACATAAGTGTCTCTGAATTATTTCATACCTAAGTTAATATGAAACCCCATTTCATCTAATCCTTCCCCAGATATAGTGATTTTAGAATGGGAACACGAGGAGTGACAAGTTAACCCAGTTTTGCAGTGTAGTCTGTTATTTTCCACTGAGGGTAGTACTTGACTCAATCGATCAGTTTGCTGTGGGCTTGCCAAATGATGCTAATGTTCATACTCATGACAGTGGTGTCGCCGAACCTAATGGTTTCCAGACGATGTCAGCTGGGGATGAGGGTTGATATATCGTTGTCACACAACGGAGGAAATATAATACTGAGATAAAAGCCATTATCAGCACATTTGTCCTCACTTTTGTCACGCTCTGGTCTCGCGTGAATATATACCAAGCCATTGTGAAAAAGATTTTTCCCTCTGGCTGCTCAAATACGAATGCACTGTTGACTTCATTTTCAATAACAAGTAAAACTGGAACATTATACTAATTACATATTTGGCGTCAGAGATGGAATCTGCCCGAAACCACTGGCTGCCTATATCACTCACCATACTGCGTTGAGGATTATATCCAGCAGTACCAAACTGCTTGGGTCGCAGGTGGAGAAAACTTGATTTTCTCTTATCAGATGCTTACTAGAAGTCAAAACGGCTATACAAACTCCACTGTTGTATTCGGTGCACGTCTAACTATTATTTTTCCGTATGTCAGGGCCGAACGAGGTTCGCAGTGTGTCGAAAAAAAGGTACACCATATTATGTGTTAAACGAGAAAATATAATGTTAATGGCACGGCCCTGTCGGTAGAAAAACTGCGACTAGCCGACTTTTCGTTTACCGTGGATGACTTTTCTTAACGCCATTTTACAATCAAATGTCTGAAGAATCATTCACACATCAGCGGAGGTGTGTATGTGTGCACGTGTATGTGTAAAATCGTTCTTCGATTAGACCACTTGGCTTTTATTCACACCCGCTCTCGTCATCAAAGGCAGCTGTGATTAGGTCCATTGTCGAAGTGACCTTTGAGCTACTCATTCGTTAGTAATGTTAGTGCGGTCCGAATTCCCCGTCATTTCGATTGACGCATGCCGGGTAAGTGCTGATTTTCAGAGCTTTGGCATACAACGGATCGGTGCATGTTTACAGTCGGCATTGGAGGGTTTTCATGTTGTCGTGGTCTATGCTGTGCCCCTCGGCTGTGGCTTGATGTGCGATCGCTGAATCCCACTCTGATTTTGGTAAAGCAGTCATGCTAGAAAGCTTGTCTTTTTCTTTTACTTTTAAGTTCCGTAATTCTGATCTTAAGTGGTCAGGAAATTTGTCCAATATATTCTATTGGACATTCCTTACCACTGATGCAGTAAATGTAGTGGTTCTGGCCTTGCAAGTCAACTGAATTCTTGGCCCTGGTGAGGCAGCTAGCCAGAGTGTTGTCAACCCGAAAGAATGTGGGAATATTATATTTTCAAAGAATATCTTTGATTGCCCCAGAAGTGCCCGATCTGTATGGAATACCCATGGAAACCAGATAGTCTTTTTCTCTAGCAGTTTGTGTTGTTGGTTTATTTTTTATCCTCAAGTGGTTTATCATCAGATGTGGTGTAGGGGTTGTCATGACGGATTTTACCTGGGCTTCTCATTTCGTTTTTACGAGTGATATTCTCATTGCAGTTTTTTTCAACTCTGTTGGATAGCGATATAATAAACTTTCGTTTTACACATTGTGGATGAGCTGAATCGAAATGTAAATGTTTATCCCATTATGTGGGTTTTCGTTGAACATTGGAGGTGAAATTTTGAGGTCATCCACCCTCAGACAGAGCGTGTCATATTGACGATTGAATCAGGAAGAGCATGGTTTGAAGTGATAAAACAGCAACATGGAATTGGCAATATATTCACTTTGAAAGCTTGTGCCACTCAAACTTAAGTGCAACTTAATTCCTTGCTTGTTTAATACAATGAGCAAACTCTATACTGAGGACATACTGGACAACGAACTTCGTTTTCTGCGCGATATGTTCCTGCAAAATGGATATCCGGATTGTTTCATTGACAGGGCAATACCACAAATGGAAGAAAGAGTGAAGACCATAGTTGTCCCGATAAAGCCAGTATACATCCGCTTGCCATTCAAAGGTGATGTCCCCGCGGATATTATACATCGCAGATTATCGGGAGCTGTTGATAAAACATTTAACACGACAAAGCTCCATACTGTATTTACATCAAGGCCGTCTGCGTATTTACGATTAAAGGCTAAGGTGTCACATTCTATGGTCTCATTCTGCGTATACTCCCTTACTTGGTCCTGTGGGGCTATGTACATTGGCCGTATGACCAGAAGCTTATCCGAATGTGTTAGCGAACACCACCCGGCATGGTTGAATACTGGAGCAATCAAAGTAATTACTAGCTCTGTGTTTTCACTCAGTGAAAGTGACTGAAGCGTTCCGGTCAGTTTAAAAAGTTCGAAGTGGGTAATCAGGACTGGTAAAGTGCCGTGTCCTAGCCACAGCGGAAGCGGTATTCATTCGTCTCTACAGTCCACCGTTATATGCCTAAAGGTAGTTCGAGCAAGGGTTGGAGCTACCTTGGCCCATCTCCTACCTCCAAACAAACCATGGGTCCAGTGTGTCAGGGCCGAACGAGATTCGGAGTGTGTTGAAAAAAGATGCGCTGTGTGATATGTTAAACGAAATATAACGTCAGTGCATTGACATTGCCGTTGGAAAATTATAAGCTGACTTTTCGGTTACCGTGAGTAATCTTTCTCAATGCAGTTTTACAATAAAAACCTGCCTTGAGAAAGATTACCCACGGTCACCGAAACGTCGACTTATAATTTTCCAGCAACAACGCCGTGTTGCTGTCATTATATCTCGTTTAGACCAGACCAGACTACGGACATCGACGACGCCCACTTACGGTGCAGAGATGGATCTAGGTCACGCATGTGAAACTGATCTTCTCTCCCCCACCTAATTTTGAGTCATCGCCTTATCTAGATTTCTGTTCACTTAACATTGTTCATATAAAACGTGATGTAATGACATGATTATGAATCACTGAAAACGAGCTTGCTCGCTACTTTGTGTTGTTCTTCATGACAAAATAGAGTTTATAAATGGGGTAACAATAAAGCTGACGGTTGCCAGAAATGAATGCAGTGTCACTACAAGTTACACTTGTTCCTTTCCCCGCTTACTTACGTATGGAATAAGCGGGTTTCATGCGTACCATGTTTGCCAGCATTCGTGTACATTACAGCGCTGAAAGGGTTATTAACTCAACTTCTGTGTCACATGGATCCTCGTGCCCGAACATCCAGGTGCAAAGATACGTTCAGTCTTTCATCATTTAATGGTACCGCAACTATCACTTCCTAGTAGAGGTGAACAGCCGTCACAAACTCGAGTAGAAGAAAAGTACTGGCTTTCTAACTACTGGACAAGACTGGCGCGAGAGTATAACGGAACATGGGCATTCATCTTTACATTATCGCAAGACTTTTGTTCTTTGTGTGATATTAGACGATTGGACAAGCAGCGCGTGGACAGACAATGCTAGTGACCTTGACCTAGTTATTTTGTTGTTCTCGCCTCACTTGCCATTTTTGTCGAGTGCACAGTGAACGTAATCTAGTCAAATGACTACTTGATAATATACTGGTCTGAAGTTCGGACAATTTTTGTTCTTCCTTTGGCTCTGAGCGATCTGAGAACTTATCATATGGACGGTTATTTGTTCAAAAAACAACAAATACAATGACGGAGATATAAACGATACTTTGAACATAAAAGGCTGAAATCAGTAGTCACAGTTTACAATCCAGATACGTTACGTCGTTAAGTGTCCTCAATAACACTCAAATCAGTCTTGAGAAAAACTCATGCCTAGATTTTCCGGAGAGAAAAAAGATTTTTTCTTCCAATAAACAGTGAATCAATAACGTCAACGAATAGTCTTGCGACTAAGATATTGTCGTTCACCGTGGAATAAGACCACCAAGAACAGTGCACAAATCACGAGATTGATACTACAAACATAAATGCAGGCAGTACAAGAAGCCTGTTGTCGTTCAGTTCGTCGAAGAAAATGTAACTGGTAGTGTCGGAAATGTGTCTGAATGCGAGAGGCTGAGAGATCAAAAGAACCCAATAGTTCGGTATTAATGCGGCAGTAGCTCCCTTTCTGAATGGACCAATTCATAGGCAAGACGTCGTTTATTACTTTCACTGTATTGCCTTCACTCTTTGTCCTCCGTTAATGTTCACTTACCAGGGTGGTTGGCTACGGTCGGATCAGTCACCTTCACCTTGGTTCAATCAAATGGGTTCTGCCAGTTCTCTACCTGAGACCAACGGGTTCAATCGACGTCTTGTTCCAGTTCAGACTGAGGCATCCACGGTCGCGGAATCGTACAAAGCAAGGATTCCACAACTCCAACCCGGCACATACTACGTGATACATTTGCGAGCAGTAGCTCCTTCCGGTTCTGGAGACCGAGCTGTAGCCAGTCCCGTAAGAACTTGGGACCATCGTGAGTTAAAAAAGCTAGGAAAAAGTGTTTTGTTTCTACTTTTCCATATATATACATTATATATATACATTATATATATATATATATATATATATATATATATATATACGGTGAAATTATGCTCAACAGAATATAGCTTCCACTCTACGTATACCTGATTCTTGAAATAAATTTTATTTTACTGGACAAATATGGCAACCAGCAGGTATGACCAATAAGTACTAAGGTTATCAAATGTCTCTTTGTGGAAAAAGCTATATATTCACTAATAATAGTGTGTGGACAAAGACTGGAACGAGATTCTGATATATAAAGCCGAGTTACCTGAAACGAGAAAACTAATCCAACTAAAGGTACAACAGAAGTTCAGTGATGAGAATTAGTACTTTCTAATGTAATATCATGAGCGAAAAAAGAAATTCACATCCACTTCGTATATCGACCACGGAGTCACACGACAAGATTGAACCAGCTGCCAACTAGTTCTGCACGTTTAAAAAGGGTAAAACAAGTTTAATAAGAAGCAAGTGAAGGTCACGCAAACAAAACTGAAAAGATGGACTCTTTTCGGTCTTTAACGGTTTGTGATGTAATATTGATTCAAGAAGCATGGTATGTGAAGATTGAATCGTAGAAGCAACCATGACGGTAGACGGACCTTCTATCTCGCATAGAAAGTAAGCTATGTTTACTTAAAACCGAATGCAGGTGAATGTAATATTCTGTACTGCTATGACATAAGGGTGTTGAGGCTGCCTAATCAAACAGCTTGTTAATAATAAAAATTAGGTAGAAGAGTTATACGTAGGTGAATTATGGAGACAAGTAATTTTTACATCAGTTAGTAATAAACAGTCATTCAAATGTCACCTATCACCAGATTGTAGGCCAGTTTTATCATTGTAGATAAGTGGATAATTTGAACGGCATGACCTGAAAACAAGTGCTTTGGACTTACCACTCTAAAGATCCGACTTATTGTTCCCTAAACCGTAGCTATTTGGATATGCATCCTTGATTAAAGCTGGCAAGGGTGACGCAGTTTCACAGGGACGCTTTCAAGACATTCCAGTAGCACATGCTTCATTATGACCGGGGAAGGATGTGTCAGGTCGCAAAACGGCGGCTCGCCCTGAAAGCCTTTCAAAACACCCACAAATGATCGCACATCCCAGCCAGCATCTCCTGAAGGAGTCCTGCACACTGCCTTCTCTTGACAGCGTTTTCATCATAGTGTGAGGACGAAGGAGAAAGCCCGCCGTACAAAGCACACGGCACTATGCTCACCGGCATAAGTGGCGGAGGATGTACTGGACACCCAGGATGTCCGACTTCATTCGATGAGGGCATGAAATGGGCAGTCAGTCAGCAGCCCCCAGCTGGTTACAGACCCCACAATTCATCTTGCAGCCTTACGGGTTAAGCTTTGGATTCCTAAAAGCTCCAGGTTGTGGACCCCTTAGTAAACCACCTGCTTTGGCATAAGAAACCTGGCAGTGTTGCTTCCACAAACAAAAAAAATCATGGAATTTGACTGCATTTACCTCTTCTTCCTCGCTGTACTAAGTAGTACTTAGCGCACAAACTGAAATTAGGAAATCGTGATATACATATATATGAATATTAGGAAGTAAAACCATGGTCAACGGGATTGCTTTGACTTACTTTCCAGTGGTAGTAGGTTCTAATTTTGGATAGCTTATACCCTAAGTGTGAAGTAGCAGTTTGTACGTTTATTTCATTAGGATGCTACACTGGGCACATAAAACTACATCAAATAGCTGTCTTACCGAAAGCTCGTGTGATATTGTTTCAGATAACCACCACTCGTCCTACTAGCAGTGAAAGCCTTTTTGAGTTTTCGGATTGTTGACACTGTCCTTTACAGCAAAGCCAGAGATTCAGTAACTCTAATTGAAACCCGAGAAGAAAGTCAATCATCTTCATCTATTACATTGATGAACTGTTTTCTGGATGCAGCCCCTCCCCCCCCCCTCCAATCAACAGATGCCAGTTATGAAAGCAAAGTTATAGAAACAACCAAATCTAGGTTTACTTCGAAGTCCTACACTGACAAGTTGACGAACGTAATAAAGATTTGAAGGAAAAATTCATTTTCCTATGGGGAACTTTACTGAGAATGACCAACTTTTCTCGAACTTGATACCCAGATGCAAATCAAACTATTTTGGCATATCATCCATTTTCCCCTAAAATCTCTGAAAACGGAAGCTCTCTTTCACCTATTCTTCAAGCTAGATAAAGATTGGAATTTCAAGTAACACGCTGCTTAATGATCCTGACAAATATGATGACAAACAAACAAAGGACTAGACACGGAACAGCCGTGAAATCTATCCTCTCAACAAATGAATAACACGACTGCAGTGCTAGATGCCCTGCACAGATATGCGACAAAGCAGTCACGCCAAAGACGGATTAGATTTCACGGAAGCGCTCCTGTCCGATTGTCTGGAGATGAGTCATTGGTGGTGCACATTCTCATCTCGCATATTGTGTGCGTTTGTGCGTGCGCGTGTGTGTGAATGTGTGATTTGTGAAGTATACGGTAGGACGTGGGAAGTGGGTGGAGAAGGATCAATAAAAAAGACCACCAAAGATCGTGCGAAGAATATACCCAATGCATTGATGTGGAAAAATTAGAAACTGATGATTTCACCGAAAACAGTTTACGCGTGGTACCCATGGGCCTTCACGAATGTGCAAAGCAGGCAAAACACGAAAAATAGTCCCCTTGTTCTCAACGCTAAGTTTAAACCTATACACGCGCGCGATATTCCTCATTCCCATGTTTGGGTAGGGGCATGATCATCGGTATAGAAGTATGTATGAAAGGGCTTTCTAGGTTACCTACCGCAACAAACAGTGCTCTTTCACTCACCTGTTCTCGGACTATCATGGTTTCGGGGCCGTCCACTCTATGTTTACATATTCGTGCCTTCAGTAAACCAACAAATCGTCATCTCTCCCCCGAAGGAGTTGTAGGAATGCTCGACGATCAAGCACTCTTCTGTCTTCATCGGCGAGGTATTGCGTTTCATCCTTCTCCGGTTGTCACAGCTTCATGAAAATCACTATTTGAAATCGGATGACAATTATTGGTCCACAAAGGAGAGAAACCAAAATTAAGCACAATACCCCTGAGAACAGTACATGTGCAGTTGAATATAGAACAGAAGAGTAGGAAGAACTTTTCTATGGTTTAAAGGTAGCCGTTCATGCTGTTGACGCAATAATTATTTTGATGGTCTGGATGGGATTGCGTGTGCGAATGTCCAAGTTCGGCAAATGGGGGCTAATTTCGTTTAAGTATTGTGAAGCACAGTCACCATGAACTGACTCGTCATGTAGCATTAGTGTTCGACTCACCATCGAACACATATCTTCTATCTTCTTATTTAATTCCTTTTTTACTATGTGATAAAGATATCATATTTCGGGAAGGCGGTCGCGACCAATTAAAGGCTCCGAACTGGAGATTGACCGACGGCGGGAACAGAATTCGAGCTTGGGACAGGAGAGACGAAAGTCCACCATAATGACCGTTTGACCCCAGCCCGTACTGTACCATCATCGAGCGACTAAAATTCTTCAGTAGTAGCAGTTCTCTCTATCCACCGTGTTCGAGTGCCCGTACCCAGTGTGTGATAATGACAGCCACACATATTGACTTAAAAAAAGAAAAAACGATTCAATAAGTCAATGATCCCCAGACCTCTTATTACTATTTAGCAGTTGACCAGTGGGAACATGTCTTTCTTTCTAAGATACTCCATGGAATTTCATAAGTACTGAACGTCAGCGGAGCTTTCGTTGTCATATTTTGGTACTTCTCCACAACCAGAATATATAGATAGACCAAAAACCCAAAAAAACCACCGCACTTTCCCCTTAGATATCAGAATAGGAAATCTTTAGCAGGAATGTGATGAAGAATTGACTAGAAAAAAGGAAATAGCGATGCAGATTCAGCTCACACCTTGCAAATTCTCATCCACTTTCATCTGCAGTATGCCAAGGACACAAGAAAGGTAGAATTTTCACAAAAACCACAGTATTCGTAAGGATTACTGATAAGACAAGAAAGGGAAAAGGTGTCTCAAATAAAGAGGAATATTTTTAACTTCGACTTTTACAGATCAAACTGCGAATGTCACAAAAACATTTCAAACTTAGTACCGAAACTCGTTACGAAGAGATCAGTTGCAATGGGCCATCTTGTGATTTATGCCCCACGCCCCCCTCCCCTCGTTTGCGTATGTGTGCACTGAAGTTTTATTGAATGACTTGTCAAAAAGCATCACATCAAAATTTTAGGATGCAGTACGAAATCTTTTTATTAGGATTTGGAAAAAGTAGCGAGAGAATGAACTCGTGAACCAATGGCAAAATAGCCTAATTGAATCGCATTTTCGGAACCCTATAATGCGACCGAATGACTGATTTAATGCTGACATAACGAAACATTTATTTTTACTTCAGTTTTCCTATGATGTTCCCACTTTTACGAACGGACTTGGGAGTGAATATGATACCGGACAAAGTTTCTGTGTGCAGCTTCTTTCGTTCCCTCAGTCATGTAACCTGAGTCAAGAAAACCCATCACTTTCTAGGGTGGTGGTCGAGTAGTCAAAGATATTCACCAGCCAGGTTAAGGGTTCCAATCTCGACACCGTGGTCACCCCTAACATATTAGGACCTTGAATATTTATCCATTCTGTCTCAGAGTCAGATTGTCACTTATCGCTCATAGCACACTGGGCCTTCAAGGATATGGCTTACACAATTTCCACCTCAGTCATCCACAGGCGAGTTATAAAAAACGGAGGCGCTTCATGATGAAATTTTGCAGCTTTTTTACCGTGGTATGTTTCTTTTTTCCGGTTTGTTTCATTAATACTTCTTCAGCTGTTAATGAGCTACACATTTGATAACAATAACACTGAATATTGTCTGGATAATGATGCAGTGTGAAACAAAATGTTTCGAAATCTACTCAGTGAAATTCATCGGTGGTCAAACGATAGTGATGCTGAACTTGAAACTTTTTGGTTCCGGATGCTAAGCCCGTTGCGGTCCCTCACTTCTTCACTCTGGGGCCTCTACTCGGCCTCATTTCCCTTCTTAAAATATTTTGCCGCTTTGTATAACGCATGAAAATAATGTAAACTATTATTATTGGCATTACTATTATTATTAATTATGACCTACCAGTTGTATTCACTGTAACCAGATATAGACGGATATACATGGATTTAGACGTATAACGCCATCCAAATTGCTTATGAGTTCAGCTTCTACCTCAGCCTTTATCTTACTCACCGCGCTCCTTTTTACCTGCAGAAATACAGCTGAAAGTAATATGCAACACGTGGTAGACTTTCATTATAGTTTAATCAAAACACAATGAAGTCCGTCAAGAATACTGCGTAAAAATAGCAGGTATTTAGACAAACTCCGTTAGCATCAACTTCAAGGAAATTTCACTTCGCATTCTGTTACTCGCGTTTACCAATTTGGGACTGAATCTACTGGGGTATTTTCAGAAAAGTCCACGATAATTATCACTGCATGATAAGCTGAATACTTGCAGAAGTGGGATGTATTTTGAACTACTTCCCCTGTCTTGGTAATCGGTTACCGACCAACTGACATTCACGACCTATTCTCGCTTCCTAGCTCCCACAGCCCCACGGAATTTACGTTTGCTTAGTCAAATCATCCCACCTACCGGACCGAGCATGCCGCCACAGGTGTTACTCCGGGCCGCATGGGATGCATCCTTAACACTTACTGATCGAACTGAGCTGGAAGATCTAGGTGGACAGGCACGAAACGAAACGTTCTATCGGATTCGGTGGCGTCTTTTGCTCGAACGGACAGAACAAGCTGCGCGAAAGGACGATAATCACAAACGTTTGCGCCGTGCTCTCAGTGATTCGGACTGGTCTCTTTACTGGCAGGGTAAAGACAAAAATGACAGGCTCACTCAAACGGACTATATGATCCCAGTCAGTTTGCGTGGTGGGGAGGTGAATATCACGGGAACTAACTGGAATCCGACCCCAGGACAATTTTGTAAGTAATCAAGTGCATTGGTCAAATGACTATAAGGTCGTCTAAGACTGAATCACATAATCTTGATTTGCTGGTAGCAGATAAGCATTTCGAACATGAAAATCTCATTTAATTATTTTGCTCATTTGTTCTCCAAGTTTCAAAAGGACTGAAGTTTTGAAGAAAGTGATTAATCATATGACATGTTGTTTCGCGGTACAAACTGGTTTGATAATGGAGGAGCAAAAACGGGGGGCAAATCGACCAACAGTTGAATATAAAATCCAGTCAGGGTTTACAATTTCCTGGTGCTCAATATATTTACTACATATAAAAAAATTATTTTCATTTTTTTCGTATTTGGTTCAACCTAGTCTCCAGTTCTGTTGGAATTACCCAACATACTGTAGACAGCAGACCATATAAAAACACGAAATCATACAGCTAAAATGAATCCAATTGTGCGTTCGTGCTGCTTGACGTGTATTCGGCGAAAGAAGCTACCTCATATTTCTGATAAACATTGGAAGCTATGAATTCCATAACTACAGGGCCCCATCACGTTTCTTCATACGCCGACCGACAGACTAATAGCATGAGTAATATGAGGCTTAAATTGATCAGGTATGTTTTGTAGTTCTGGCAAATTTCGTCGACTTTTGCCCCCGAGTACGACAGTATCAGATAAAGTTCAGTCACAGTAATCGTAATATAGTCAAGTTTCATCAAATTAAGTCCACATCGCAAATTGGTTCCCAACCGAGGATCATCGTTGAATTCATGTAACGACCGATATTGGCTACAAGCCTGCAGCGGAGAGGATGATCGATTGCTATTGTTTTCTGAGATTGATTTCATTTAGATCAAGTTTGCATTCATTCCTGTAAAGTCTACCGATAAGCATTGGCTACTGTATTCGTTGTCAGTTGATCGATACAAATGTTGACGCTTCTCTGTTTAAAACGAGTTGCTATCGATTCGTTGTGACTTTAAACGTGGTTAACCAGGACCTGTGTGATTCCTCGTTGTTTAACACTCGAAATTTCTCGGACCAACTTGGACTGTTCCCTTCAAACAGACGTACAGTTAGGTTGTTTGAAGGTGTTAAGATGATCACACGGCTAAATCGACTATTTCTACGAGAAAAGATCTTGACTCATCGCGAAGTAGATCAGCGTTAAGACTTCGATCTGCAAACCGTAGACGAACTGATTTGAGTGATTACCGTTTCCCAGGTATTGTCTGTTGTGTTTGATACTAAAAATGTCAGAGTACTTGATGTCTAAATAATAGTCTTGAACCTGGTGGGACAAAGGAATCAGTAATACTGAGGTTATAAGTGCAGTATATGGTGTTCAAACAAAATCAATAGCTCGAATATTCCACCTCGCCTAGTCATTTGGGTTTGGAATTCTTGCATAGGTATACTGCTATATATTCTTTTCTGTGCATGATTAGCAGAGGCTCGCAGCAGACGATTTGCAGTTTGAGGTGGATGATCAATGACATGACAGAGTAGAAAGAAAACCTTCTTCACTGGGCTCGGCAGCTTGTGTCTGACAGTTGTAGATTTCAAGTGGTATACACAAGTTTTGCGGTCTTTACCGGAATTAAATTTATGTCGCTTCTTCCCTCACCAAATTTTCTGCATGTACTGTTCTCTGTTGAAATACAACTAAGACCCAGGTTTTATTGGAACGCTGATAGCAGTAATAATAATAATAATAATAATAGTAACAGTAACCAAAACCATAGACAATAATGATACGACGGAAAACAAATGACAACGACAACGGTTTGACACATTTCCACGCCACCGGTAACTAACGAAGTGAACAGCGGGGCTGTCAGGTTGTCAGATTTGTGCCGGATGTACCGCACTACCGTGGAGATTGCACGTGTACGATTCGCAAAAACATAGACAGAAATCTTGATAACTCCAAGCTCATTAAGCGTATGAGTAGATAGCAACACTTATACCAGATATTACAGGAATTCTGGTCTTTGCCCCAGCTTTAAGTAACGACTTTTTCTGTGTTCATCTCACAAGAACGACACAACTTTTATTTGAAGAAACCGCAATCAGTTAGAGGTTGCCAAAAGAGGAAGTGACTGGCAACAGTAAGACTCAAATTCCTAAACGATATCCATCTGACAATAGCTGACTGTAGAAGTTAAAGAGCGACGGGTAAAGAAAACTTAATCGGTACCCACGGCCTTCCTTATTCCACGCAATTAATGATCAAGCCTGTGTGGCATATTTTGGTGACCTCAATTTTTTCTTCAACGAGCAGGGTTTCACAAAATTTTGTTGGTGTATCTTCGAGGTATTCGTTATATTTAGCACAGCTTAAGTCCTCTAAAACGTGTCCATGTTGCATCATTTGACGCTTACCGTTTTACGATGTTAATGAATTTAATTTTGGAAAGCAGTCTGACCAGACAATTTCGCTTCAATGCCTTACAGTACTGGGAATGACCTATGAAATCAACGTGGCTGCCATCACACCGGTGCAGGTTGGTCAGGAAGCGATAGAAACGCTTACTCTGGAAGGCGCCGGTGAGTCAAAAGTAACCTCTGTCGGCTAGACTCCAATGGTCGTCGCTGTCATCCAAGCCCTCACTCAATCGCCCACCCACCCACTCACTCACTCACATTTATTCACGCACTCAATCAATCGGTTTGTCAATCTGTTGAACAATCGTTCGCGCTCTCATCCGCTAAATCAGTCATAATAACCCCTTTATCCAGAAATGCACGCTTTCATATTATCATCATCATAGCATCTAACTAGTATTGAGAATCATCAGAAATTAATTGGATTGCCTCAACATGAGCCGGAAATTCAGCAATTTATGACAGACTTCCGACATTTCCACAACTACGAAGCACCAGCATGACGATGAAAAAGGTCGCTCAGGTGGGACTGATATGCGATACGCGCTATTAGGGCATCTAACTCCCTGAAAAGCCACCATCGTGCTAACAGCAACCGGTTGAATGTATTATCTCAACATCAACCGCAGGTTGAAACCGCACTAAGATTGCTCTGTGAGAGGCTGAGTAGATGTACTCTTCTTGTTATTACCAATTCGTTCAGCTGTACAATGGTATAGCCTATTCATCAATTCACACTGTAGAAACGAAGTGGATCAAACCGTTTATCTCACTACTCGAATAGCGCTTACTGACTTCTATGAGCGTCGGCAATGCCCCTCCGATTCCCATCACTGTCGTCAGGATTGTCAAACAGACCCGTTAACAAATGAGAACAAATCAGAGCAAAGAATAACCACGCACTGATGAGAATCCTGAATCACATGACTGTGAAAGGGATTCGATAAAGCGAAACAATGATCTAGTTTCTATAGAAATGGGTTATCAGTCAGCTCCCGTGAACTTCAATGGAAATATAGTGCTAACTGGTCTTATTCTAGGAGAATGATTTACTAAGCCCTTACGTCACAGCTGAGTCTTCAACCGACCCACCTACCCACACAAATATTACCCGCAAATATTTCAAAGCCAGCGTGGATGTGTAAAGCAGCTCCTAGGAATTTTTCACATTTTTATTGTACCAAATTTGTCATTTCTGTTCTTTCAGCACCAACGGCTGCCCCCATCGACCTTACCCTGATGGATCAGTCCAGCCCTAATTACCTCACGTGGCAACCACCAGACTGGTCTCATCGCCATGGTCCGTTTGTGGCTTATGAAGTCAAATGTTGGCACAGTAATTCGACAACAGATACACAACAGAACTCCGTCGGGGAATCGTTCATGACCGTCAATCTGACCTTGGACCCTGGTCATGTTCAGTGGCCCGGACAAACCCCTTTAGACAGTCACTGGCTTATAGCGTGGCCGAATGCACAAGTAGCATTGCAGTCACTGATCCACGTGGATTCCGTTAGTTCCGGCTTACCGGCCCGTGTAGTCTGTCTTGTGCGTGGTCAGACAGTCTACGGCTATAGTCCTTGGTCACCGGCCACTACAGTTCTACCCAGACGAACCAGTAAGCTACCGGTAACATGATGTTTTGTCACCTTTTTTATGCCTCACTTCAGGTGATACTCAACTTTCAAATCACCGATCGGTTAGCGTATGTTCACACTTCTACCCCATTGAGTATTCATAATATTAGTGAGCTCGTTCTTGCCTGGTTCACTGCCACAAATAATCTGTTGCAACCTTTCGGGATTCAGAATTTTGACCTTTAAGATGAGAGTTGCTAGTGCTAAATAATAATACTTTTTAGATGTAGGTAGTAGCAGATTGGATTTATCTACTATTACTTTTCAAACAGAGTAAATTCCCAACTCATCATTGAAGGCAATGGGAGCATTGGACCACAGTTTCATTCTTGTTCGAAGTCATCAGCATTCACCTCCGGTCCAAGTCCCAGCGGGAGCTCAGTGGATGTGAGCTGCTGCTGATTTCTAACAAGAATACAACACGTTTACAGTTGTTTCCTGATTTCTACTGATGAGTCGAGCGTTGATACCGCATGATGAATCAATTAATATTTTCACGATAATGGAGTAGGTTTGGATTTCACTGACCTTGTTTTGAACGGTGACTCTAAAGACGATAATAGTTTTGGCAAAAGGGCTCGAATAGAGTGATCGAGGAAATTCTAAAAAACACATGAAAAAACAGCAATTCACCCTATTGTCTCTGTGTAAAATTGTGTACAGTCTCCTCTGTGTTACGCATGCTTACAGACATGCCTCTGAGACAGACGTCTTGCAGTGAAATGAGGAAAAAGAAGCTTTTGCTGTTCAAGTTTAAGGGACCAGAGACACGCCACTGCAGGAGCACTTTATCAGGTGTTCTGAGGTTAGGAGTAAGGTGATGGAGGCCGTTCAGTCAATGAAATAAGCGCTGAATCTAAACAGTTGAAGGGTCTGGGACAAGTGCACGCTCACTAATAGACCTCCTCTGTGTGCACTGTTCTCCGAGGCAGGTAGTGGTTGGAGTGTGAGATGAGTTTGTCAATCCATAACGATAATGTACGACAACCTTGACCAGTGGACTTGATCGAGTTTGAGGAGTGAGTCTTTCGGGCTGTGATCCACGAGTTCAGTTCTCCGAATGGTTGGAGAAATTAGGTACCATAACTAGATGCCGCCGTCAGTGGCTTGGGAGAAATTTTTCCGTCCTAAAAATCTCTCATTATAACTGTCTTCTCTGGTTTTTTCTCCTTATGCTTATATTCATTTTAGACTCGACTAAATGATGCTGCCCGTTAGCAGTCAAAACCAGGGCACAGAGGGACAGAGTCAGTCGTTGAAAGAACTGAACTGAACTAATCTGAAAGTCAGCTGTGTCGGGGGCTGAAAATAACCATTTTCTCTAGATGGCCCTCTATGTTTCACCCGCTGTTAGCTATCATTTTTCCGGTCACGCGTTTCATTCATAGCAAGCCCCTCACCGCCGAAAGAAGTTCGTGCCATCCTGATGGTCAACGGAGAGCTCCGAGTCAGCTGGGCCATGCCGCCCGGTCTTATACAGACAGTTCAGCCGAACTCAGTCACATGGATTGGTGACCAATCAGATACTCCTTTTGCTTCCCATTTGGAAAGGATCGTATACCGCCGTTTCGCCGTATATGTGAGCCCGGACAAAGTGAAGAACTGGACCAGGCAACTTACTTCGGGGCCAGTTACGGAGTGGGTTGTGGTAAGTTTACGGGTTGGGACGAAACTTACTACCCTGGGCAGCTCTTTCAAAAACATTTTAAGTTCAAACAGGCAATGCCTCCCAGATCCCCACGTAGAATTTCAGAGCATTTTTAGGCGAATTTGTGGCCTGCTCATTTTGACAACTTTCTTTCCTACGTATGCACATAAGAAATGTCGGGATTTGAGAAGCTGGTCGCGGTTTTGCGAATGTTTTCGATATTCGGATGTTTTTATACTATATGACGAAGCATAGGTTGTGAAAGAGTTCCATAGTGATTACTTTTTTTCAGGCTGGCTCGTTCGCAATTATATTTGGATGACCTCAGTTAAAAAGGTAGAACTTCCGGCAGCTTTCGGAATTAGGGAAAAATATCAAGTATAAACATGCAGCAAAATTAAGGAAACGAAACTCAAGCAGATGGATTTTACAAATGCAACTCTCGTTACGAGCTATTTTACCTACCGATTAGCATAGCAGTGTTTTAATTTTTTCCCCAATAGTTTATTGTAGACTTCCTAGGTGGGTGAATTGGATGGTTCCTAATCAATGACATTCGGACGGAGATCGTGCGCAGATTGTGTGTGTGTGTGTGTGTGTGTGTGCTGAATGTATGCATAGTCTACCCGATGATTAAGTCAAATGCCCTGAAAACAAGAAAGTTACGCTACCTTGGTGACAATAGAGGGATAACGCCCTTAAGGCCTATGGGGACGGTGTTTCTATGACAGATATTGTTCCAAGTCTTGGAGTAAGGAGGTACACAGTTTGTCGCACCGTCTATAAGAAAACCTCCAGCAGAACATGATTTGGGAGGGGAAAAGTTAACATAGTTAACACGACGATGACGTTCACTCAGTAAAGACACTAAGAGAATGTCACAACAATCTTGCATTCATTAAGTTAGGTCTTCCGTGTTACATTAAATGCTCTTGTAAAGTCAATAGCAACAGTTTTCGGCCGGTGTAGCTCAAGAATTAGGCGCCTATTAAAATTTGGTCAGTATTGTGATAGTGAAAGAATTCACATCTTGTCACAAATAATTTTGCGATTGACCTAATTCGGAGATAAATGTATATAAACAGATGCCTCCCAAGAAATCATCTATCGGTGAAAATTTCAAAATAGACGCATCTAACAAAGTACGTGACCATAGCATCCAAAACACCTGATGGTTTAAAGTTTTATGAAGTTGTTCATTTTTTGTGGAGTAAATCAAAGACTCATGAACAAGTGCAAAATGGATTTTCCTCACGAAAATAACGCTGCTGAAACAGGAGGCTAATTATACTATCTCCCAGGAGCGGAACTTTTTTATAGTCATGAACACGTGTTATTTGCTACTCGTTTTTATAATTATGAAGCTATGGGAACATCTAACTTACAGATTTCATAGTCCGTTCCTTAAAGCCCTCATTTTAGTATGATTCAGAATAATTTCCCCGTGTTGAAGAAGGATTCTACTGAACTTTCTTCACAATGAACGCTGAAGAAGAAGGAAGCAAGAAACGTGACAAAGCACCAAGTATTCAGTATTATAGAAATAAAAGTGATACTCAAAAAATGGTTCAAAAAATCCCTTTTCTCGACTTCTCTCAAACACCATTCTTTTTCTGACCATACGCATTTTTATCCAGTTCAACTTCGTCTCAAAAGCTCTCTCTCTATCTAATAAGGCTTTTTCTAGCCTTTCCTGGTCCTCGTACGTATCATATTTTGGATAATGGAAAATTTACTTGATTTCTTCTCATCCAAGGGCCCAAAGTCTCCAGCAGGAATCGAACCGGCGACAGTCCGCTCAGCGGAACTAACGAATGCTAAAAATGCTAGTTAAGGTTTCAGTAGAACATTATATGAGTATTTTTTATTCACGTGCCGAGCGCAAAACCAATTTTCCTTTCCACATCAGATGTTTCTTCAAACCCGTCAACCTTGTTTTACTATATAGGGCCAAATTCGTCCTACACTTTATTGTTACAACCACGTTTTGGATGGAGTGTTGCCCTCATCTTCATCATCCCTTCTCAGCCGGGTTCAAAATAAAGTCAAACATTGGATCAGCGACCCAGTTTTAACATCCAATCTGCGATCGCTCACTCATTGCCTGGCGATTGCTCTATTGTCCCTATTCTACCACCATGACCTTTATATTTGTTCCTCCAAGCTTGCCTCGGCTGTTCCTATTCCTATTACCTTTCATTGCTGGTCCCGAACACAGGTAACCAGGTATCCGTGCCAGGTTTCTGTGCCCAGATGGAGAGTCTCCATCTTCCTGTCTTCCTTCTTTTACGGGACTGCTAACTTACGAAACTCCACTCTCTCTTTCTTTACCCACCTTCGTCTTTCCTCTTTTCAATAACAGGAATAACAAGCTGGCGTTGACGCGGATCTTCTCTCCGAACTTCTTTAACAATATGTTCTCTAGCCATGGGGTCAAAACCCTTTGCTGTGAATCCCTACGTGTATGGTAAAATAAACAGACTATCAACGGAAGCACAACACTTTTCGTTGTGTTCGAGTGCAATTAGTGTTTACTTATACCTATGGTTTTACTAGAACTCTACTTAAAGATGATTTTTTGAACGCGGCGGGTAACATACGTTGCTATAAATGAAAGATAGTAAAGACAAACCTGTTCACCTTCGTGAACATTGCTCATGCAGTGGTAATTGTGGATAACGGTACAACATCTGTTCTGATGTTCAAAAAGATATTTAGGAAATCGAAAAATTACCGTGTCAGGCGAAATAGGACAAGACTTCAACACAGCATGGTTTTCTTTCTTCACACTTTTTAGTTAGCCAAGTTAGATTTCACCATCCAAGATTGGAGCCGTAGCATAAACCAATCATGCATTGGAATCCCAGTACGCTGAATGTATCACATGTGTTACGCAGAAGAAACGCGGTGATTTTTTTTGCCTGCTGGCAGACAAAATCGTCAGGTTTAAGGTCAACCTAAAAAATAAGCCTAGAAGATGAACGAAAGCACCACTGACGCTGGTTATCCACGCATAATTTAACTCGATGATTGTTTTATTCGTAATGGGTAGCCTGTGGCGCTTTGTTGACGCTTTGTTTAACAGTGGCGAGCCTTTGTACGGGTATATTTATTTCGGAATCATTTGCAAATCTATACTTTAAAACTATACCCACGCATACAAAGTGATAGTCAGAATCATTCCATTGCGCTCTTAACCATGCAACGACATCATGTTATTACTGGCTTGTCCTACACAAGAGTGGAAATGGGGAAGGATGCCATGGGCTAGGTTAACAATGAGGCTTACCAGGTTTTGTTGTTTATATCAGCTTCCTACCGGATACAGGTTATACTGTCATCAGAAAGTATATTTTTCAGCTAGCCCGTGACAAATTCGCTAGAAGAGGGTGGCTCGTTTATAGCCAGGTGGCTTAACACACAAAAACCGGACTAGAAAGCCCACTTTCGATGTGCCTGGAATAACTGGATTCGACTCCCGAGTTTCGATAAACTGAAGTTCTTGGAAAATCCGTGGAATTTATCCGCGGCACATGGATTTTCCATTACCTGTATTATTCCGGCTTGCAATTTCATTCATGAGCACATCAAAATGTCCTCTAGATCTCGTTCAGCCAAATATAGTTCATCCTATTGGCTAGTGGCTGGCCGAGCTAGTTCAGTGAATAAAACCAGAATAGTTACTGTGTATCGTTGGAATAACTGTCGCGCATCATCTGATATCCACTTGTGTCAGTCACGCCCGATCGTTGTACCTTAACAGCTCAGCTGTTGGATCAACTGGCGGGAGAGCGGAACATCACCGGTTCGATTCCGGCTCATGGTAAGCACTGTAGGATGCGAAAAATCCAAGTCACTTTTCCATAATGTAAAGTATTGGTAAAAGTCTTCTGAATTATTTACCAGTAACCTGAATACGATGCGAAAGCCTAGTGTTCGTGTTTGCTCCGAACGATTTCACCATTCAGCTAAGCCGGATGTCGGTTATCACAATTCCTCCGGGATAAAGATCTGACCATACCGAAAGTAAATGTAGTTTCACAAAACAGAACGAATGGGTTTGCACAGAAAAAGGCTGGATAGTCTGATTTGGTACGAAGCATCAGTGACGCGTGTCAAGACCGTGTGGGTCACCACGGAGGGAAGTATATGTTCATACATCGGTGAACAATAGAGGGTTTCGTTCGATGTCGCATAGGTTTAGTCAAGGTTCATTTCTTACCAGGGTTACTCTAAGCTCTTCATACTATCCCAGATGTCACGCCGCAGTACAACAAATAAAATGATTTTTCATCAGCAGTGCTCCTGAATAGACACCGTTACCGGGCACTAGCGATAGAGTTTGAAAGACACTATCTCACAGTGCTATAGTACATTGGGGCCGAAAACGTTTAACTCAAAAGTGAAAAGTATCAGTGTCGACGACAGCAGAAATACCCGCTCACTTGCCATATTCTGGCATTTGTTTGATATATATATATATATATATATATATATATATATATATATATCGTGCGGACGCACGCGAATAGACAAAGCAAGAGTCCGGGCACTACGGTCATTTGATCTGATAAGGCTCTAGCGGAGAAACCTTCCTTGTTTTTCGAATGTGGTATATGATGGAGGCATGCGTACACCACACACTCATGACTCCTGCCTCCAGATGAGAGCACAAAAGTGAGAGATACGAGGTGGAGTTGTTTGCTCAAGCGTCCATATCGGTTCCAACGGTTACCGTATGACTGACTGACTGATGATTCTGTTTATTGTGCATATCGAACGAATCCAGTGGACCGTATCAGGAGGCAACTGATCTGTCTATTCGAGACGGGGCAAAATCCGCTGATACATCTGGTACGAACGAGGATACGTGGTTCAGTGTTTACTCTTCAACAAGCACAAACAGCACAAATAAGCATATAAAATCACCACCCCTCTCTGTCACATTTGATACAACCGTCATCATGATGCGGAAGCTGGAGTAGACTGGGCTGTCTTCGAATTGACGGATGTAAGAGAATATGAGGAGGACATTTATTTATTGCCTACATGTGTCGAGCAGGTTGCAATAGACGGGTGAACGAGCGGCCGAGTTAGTAGGGGAGTATTAGGTAGCTCATGTTGTCAATCAAATAATCAAAGAAGGAAGTTCTATACGCTCAAATAAATACCAAAGGAATCATATACTAACCAAAAGGGTCTTATCCCTCAGAAAATCTCGGAAGTTTACTGGTTCTTTTACCTGACTATTTTGAAAACAGTGTTTATTCAAAGTGGGATAGTCTGAATATCTCAATTAAATAATTGTTAACACTGGTATTTCTGGTCACTTATTTGAAACAAATGGGTTTATTTTTGAATTTTGTGGCTGATACGAGCGAGAATGAATAAATAAGTGTGTGCGTGCGTGCGTGCGTGCGTCTTCATATTCCATGAGTCAGTGAGAAATAATTAAACGCCACTTATCCGGGCCGTTGATGGAGTCACTTAATGCAAATACCATTTATAGATCTCGGTTAGCCAAATTTCTCAAAATCAAAATAACATCTCATAACGGTCCGCAATCAGAGTGATTTGGTACTGTTGTCTGTGGTGAAGTAATAGTGCTTTTGCTGGCATCGGTTTAGGGCACTACGGAGTATCTTCACTAAAAATACCATATGCTTTGTAAAAATGATTAAACAGAAAACTTTCGAGAAAGGTGAACTTTTTTCTCCCTGTTGTTTACTGTGTGCCAGTTTTACACCTGGTTACAAGCGACTCATTTTGAAGAATATTGTTTGCTTTGGTGCTCCGGCCCCCAGTAAAGGTTGCCTCACATTTGTAGGCAAGTGAGCAGGTCAATGAGAGGCAAAGACTTCGAAAGTTCAATCTGCTGTTGCCAGGATTAAATTTACAGGAACTGCTAGCCCCTGTGAATCACTGTTCGGTCGCAGACAAGAAATAAGTCAACACACTTAAGTGCTTATCTACTTAATTAGCCACATAAAAACCGGGACTTATTAAGTTCATAAATACTTCAACATCCATACCGATAAATGCGCACATACAAATAAAGGCGAGATTCCGCGGGAAGAAAATTACTTGAATAGCAACCTTTACTCCTCATTGCTCTACGAGCAAGAATACCATGCGAATTTCGAACACACCACGTTTTTACTGGTTAACTTAGATTGCTTCTGAAACGCCAAATATGATAGGTTAGATGGTCAGTGTCCGGGTAAAACTGGGACCAACAGTTGCTTGAAAGAATGCTCTCTGCTGGCTCTCCACTCTCCTACGCTGAACTAAGAGTACTCCGATGTGTGCAACTAGCATCCTGTTTTTTGCACTACTAAACGGAAATAAACTGGCATCGAATGAACAAATATTTTCTTGTCGATCAAACTTCACTGCTGTCTGTCACATTCCACATTGATAGACTGCTTACCGTGGACTTCCCTACATCATAAGATGGTTACATATCAAATGAAAAATAATACATGAAGACAATTGTTGTCATGGGAACGGAGGAAGAATTACCCCAAAGTGGGACGACAGCAAAGTGAAAATCCAAGTGTTTATTTTCATCGGCACGGCTGCAACACTAACACTACTATCGGGTTTAAACGTGCAAATTTAATCCAAAACCAGCAAGGGTGTCAACGTGATTCGTCAGTTTGGACTCAAATTATGTTGGCATGGCCATAGTATTAAGAGTCTTCCGGGACTGAAAATGAGACGAGAAGAAATAGAAGGGATATAGAAATCATTGGAGTTAACACCAGACAGTAAACTGGAATGTAGGACGAAATTAAAAATATAAGTATAATACCATATCCAAATCGGAACGATGAGGAAATTGTGCTAATATATATATATATATATATATATATATATATATATATATATATATATATATATATATATATATATATATATATATATATATACCGCATACTGAACCTCCAAAGCAACCACCCAACATGTCACTTGAAGAGCTATGTGCGTACCCTATTCCACCGGGCCGACACATACTGCAGCACACCCGAACTCCGAAAAAAGGAACTGATCAGGCTTTTCAAGTTGTTCATGGCAAACGGCTACTCAAAAAGCTTCGTAAACTCTTGCATCCGAAATAACAAAAAAAGCTGAAAGAAAAGTAGCCCAGAAAGCATGGTCGTGCTACCATACATACGAGGAGCATCAGAGGCAGTAGATCGTATGCTAAAATCGTTGGGCATCAAAGTTGCCCACAAACCCGTCAGCACCCTGCGGACCACCTTATTCAACGGAAAAGACCGTGTGGACCAGCACGATCAATCAGGAGTGGTCTACGCTATCCCAGGCATAGGATGTGATAAGGAATACATAAGCGAGACAGATAAACAACTACGGCGCAGAGACAGGTCACGAGGTCAAAATCGATAGCGCAAGGGTAGCCCGAGCAAAGAAGAAGGGGGAGCGCCTGGTCCTCGAAGCCCTCCATTCGATCAACTCGTTCAACCGACACGTCGAGGTTGATAGGCATTACGTCACCCTGTCAAAACCTATGGCGAAAAACCGTAAACGGACAGACGAGCAACGCACCAAAAACCAGCCGTCCCATTCACACACTCATTCACTCACGTTTGACAACGAGTCCTAGTTTGGATCGAAACGTCACAATAAACGTTTTACAACTCAGCGTACGCCTTGACTTCTCTATAATATATATAATATATATATATATAAGCAATGAAAGTCCGTTTAGGCAATTTACCCTACTGTATCATTTTCCCAGCCTATTGTTGGTAGCCTAATGAGATGTCAAACGCATCATGATCTGTCAGGCTGCTCAGGCCATATGATATTATTTAGTTCCCAGCCCATCCATTCCCCTCCTAGTTTATCAGTTTTCCAACCTTAGCTTGTGAAATCTATACAGGACCATGTGGATAAAGCATTTCCTTCTGCTACCAATATCTTGGTTTACGAGTGTAAAGTCATGCATTGAAAGTAGGGGCCTCTAACTGCAGCCGCAGTGGTAAAACATAGATTTTTGAAAATCTGAACATTTCAATGCAATGCCATACTGTATCTCATTTGGTTGCCCTACTTTCTCCAGTCAAATTGTGATCCCCGTCACGATTATGTAGTTCGCGTGAGTGCCGTTGATCGGCTGGAACAGGAAGGCACATGGTCCACGGCTATACGCGCTGAACGCATCTCCGCGGGTAGCGAGATCGCAGTACATAACTTAACCTGCTCGCTGTTCTACACTGAGCAAACAGGTCGGTGGAACGCCGAGCTCTCCTGGGCTACACCATCAAGGCTGTTACGCGGCATGCATCTAGGTCGGTTGCTACATTATAGGGTAAGTTCTTACAACATTTCTGTGTTTTTGCTCTTTTTCAGGACTCGTTGTGATAACTGGTCGATCAGCCAGATTATCGTTTGCCAGCTGATGCTTTCTTACCGTGGCAATCCTACTTTCGTTCCGATCATTCAGAATGGTTTTCGCATGTGAACTAGCCCCAAGATATCAATAAATTTGCGTTTATCTGATTCGTTTTTCACTTAATCAGAGCAGAAGCCAGCCTCAAAATGGAAAATCCGCAATTCAGTCGTGAATCTCCTTCTTTTTTGTTGTTGTAAGTGGATAAATAAATTAATGAAAATTTATTATGCGCACCAGTCATGTGCAGAACCTTAGTGAGGACACTAGCAAAATAGCTGTGGAAAGGTAGTAATATGTCGAAGTAATAATAGATCTTACACTTTATCTCTAACCAAATTAATAAGCACACTGATCAGAAAGTTCTCCAGCTTGTTTGTGGGAAAACCCCGGCTGATCTTTCCCACGAACTTCAACCAAAAGCCACAATTATCTAGACAAAACCCATAGTTTCTTAGCCAAGATTCACAGTATTTTAGTCTTGACGCAATACTTTTATCCATGCCACTGCAAGCTAGTCTGATTAAAGGTATCGGAATAATATGATGTCAAGAAATGTCGAGGTAATTTATATTTTTGCAAAGATTGTTGTTACAAAGCTGGCTGCGTAAGTGAGAACGTATGGTGGTCGTACTCTGCGTAGATGACCGTAGCAACGGTATCAAATGTTGTACTGCACATTGATTGGGGAAGGTTTCAACAAAACTCCCGCATCCTACAACCATCCAGCAAACCAGTATGACTGTTGCACTTTCAGAGAAACAGTTTTGTAGTTTACTAAGAAATCCCAAACAAAATGAAATGATGAAAATCGCACCTGTTTAAACTTACTGAATACCTCATCCAGCGGTTCAAAATGGGGCTGAATAATAGGAGAAACAAAAAAATGTTTGGTGTGTAGTCGTGTTAAAGAACTGTGAGTGGTGGCCCAAGCATTATTGGTGCCTGCTAAAGAATTGCGGATTCTGGTTAAAGCTTTCTGGGAAAAGGTGTAGTCCATTGGTGAAATAGAGAGGAGAATATCGTGGCATTCAGGGTGATATTTTACTCATTTTCTAAATTTCTTCCCAATATTTTTCGTAGCAGCTGTGACCCAGTCCTTTATTCACAGTGTCAACTTGTAGAACGGCTAAGTAGAAATTTATCGAGGTTGGGTTACATTCAAAAATTTGACGGCTCAAGGCTCAAGTATTGAGGTTTTATCAACGGTGCCAACCAGAAGAGTGCTGTAAAAATCAAAAGTTGGTGTTTGAACAGCGGTGGTTTTTTGCTGGATAAAATTAGCTTTAATAACTCGATAAGGCTAAAACGATTTACATGACATTCCATTAGCTATTGATGAGTAAACCAATTTCAGTTAACCTAAAATCGACGGCAGTCTCTTTGTGTACACTTAACAACGTTCAGCCTGAAATCAAATAACAGGTGAAAATAATTCAAATAAGTGAACATGTTCCTCCAAAATTTTACTCTAGCTTTCGTAAAAAGAGGCTCACCCTGCTTTTCGAAATTTTTCCCAGAATAAGCTTTCGAATTTGCGTAGGCTTTTCTGAAGTATGGATTTTAAATAGTAGTGACTAGCATTTTTCTAGCCACATGTTTGAAAGAGTCAGTGATAATGCAAAGAAAATACTGTTGCGACAGGTCACAGTATTTCTCCGTCGGTAGATTTAAAGTGCTTGGCGTTTTGGGATCTCACGTGATTCAACACTGCAGATTTATGTGTCAGAGGTGCTGACTTTTCCTTCAATACAATAGCGGCACATAAAACGTTAGTACAATAGTAATATTATGATCGCGCATTTAATGGTAATACGGTGAAACCCAAAGGATATATGTACTAATTCCATCCCTGCAACATTCATTATACAAGATGACGATGAAAGACGCAAAATATAATCGGTTCAAATCAAAATGTTCTTCCATCACAGGCTGCCAAATTTTTGATGTCCATTATATGCTTTTAACTTCTCCCCACAGAATAAAACCATAAAATCTGAGGTCGATTCTGATGCGTGGAGAATATTCTGTTGAGTGTTAATAATCTGACCTTAAAAGGGATATCCAATGTAGGCTCTTAAAGGATATTTCTGTATCAATACGGAAGGAGAACAATGACGAAAACAAATAGAAAAACAAAACAGAAAATTGTCCGATATGATATTTTCCGATACATTCTATTTCCTGTTTACGAAAATAACAAAAATATTTGTGCAGTATACAAGTACAAGGAGATTTTTAAATGTTATTTCAAAACAAGGTGATGCAAGAATTCATTGGGGGGAAATTCATAATCACATCAGTTTTGTGATGGTTCCACACACACACACACACACACACACACACACACACACACACACACACACTTCTAAACCGTTTTATAGAGATGCAGTACGGAAGCTGACCCGATGCTTGCTGTTGTGTGGTCGCAACTTGTTGTAAACAAGCCGACTTTGGGCACTAATGGAACCGAGGAGAATGGCAAATGAATATGGGACAATTCAATCAGCTTTGCTTAGGGATCATAGGGAGCCGAACAAAGCTGTGTTGCAGTAAACCAAGAACGAGTAGACCTTATTTCTGTCAACCGGCCAGTTCGGTGGCGTCATTTCATGAAAGTAACGATAACAAGGTAGTAACAAGCAGGACAATGAAAATAAGACAGTAACAATAAGTCGTCTGTACAATGAGTATCAATAAAAAATTGGAGAATAATGTAGGATAACGCTGTACCAACACGTCACTTCAGGCGGTATCTTCCTTCAATTAGGATGGACTGAAGACCATAGGTTCTTTCGAATTTACCGAACGCATTTAGACTTTAGTTAGTTATATGACGACACAATTTGGACAAAGCCAATAAAAGTGAGACGAAACTTAGTAAACTGAGGCCAAGTCAGAAATTTACATCATCATGAAAAACCACAACAGCGTTCTGATATCAAAGTGTATACTACCAGTCAAAACCAAATATAACTGCTCTCAGATAAAGTTCACTAAAAAAAAGAAATTACTATCCCAGATATTGTCTTTTTGTATCAAAAGTTCTGACGCACACTGACATTGTTTAGCAAGTCTGAAATTGGTTTCTACCAATTTGTCATTGGAATAGTTTTTTCTCTTCTAGTTCTAGGTCGTGAAAGACAGACAAAATATTTCCTACATATCTTGTCGTTGGTAATGAATACTACTGTTGCCTTAATTCCTCCCTTGACCACAGGCGTTGATTATGATGAATTAAAGACAGGTTTTGTTATACTTTGGTGTTTAAGAACCAAAACAAGATTCTCAGTCCAGAATCTGATTATGGATTCACAACTTATTCAGCGACTCATGGACTTAGATCAAGGTCACTTTGTGAGTTTTAGTTTAGTTACAGCTACAGGAGGACATTTGCAATATTTGTGGTGGAATCATATCTCAAGCGGAGGTCTTTTTTGATGTAAAACTTCCGAAAAACTTGTAGTTGATATATAGATGCACATATTATCACTGTCTGTTCACCTTACCTTTATCTACCGTTCCGATTATTACTACTACTACCAATAGTAATAAAAATAATATTTACCATAATAATGATACTATTTTTGTTACAGAGAAGTATCACCCCCCACGAATCATCAGTAAAACCAGAAATGTCTATACTTACTTCATTGTTTAGTTGATAGTACTCTCTTAAAATACTCAACACTATAAAAACGTGACTTCCTTCTTTTTTTCAGGTAAACTACACTCGCCTAAGAAGCTATGCTCATTATCAACAAACTACCTCCAGAGAATCATCAGTTCGTATTCTAGATGCGAACAGCCCACCGAGTCAAGTTACTCATTCGATTTATGGCTTAGAGTCTAACTCTATCTATGCGGTCTCCGTTCGCCCGGTGTTAAAGTCAGTTTCCGTGAGCACAAAGAATGATTGGACTGATTTGTACGGTAGTCCTCTCGCCGTATCCTGTGTGACTCCAGATAAACGTAAGTCTATAAGTTGGTTGCATTATTCCTCCCGATTTTACATGCTTATTGATCAAACGGGAAATTCTTTTGATATTATTTGACTTTATTCTATGGTTTGAAGGTGGTCCAAGTGTGAAAAGTCTGTGGCCCCGGCGGGATTCGAACCCACGCTTGGTCACCACCCTCGCTTTATAGGACTTCTCAGATGAATCTCTTGGTCACCAAGTTCCTGCACTTCATACTAAATAACCTCGGGACAACAGCGAATTGTGGCACAAAAAAAGCGTTCAGCCCCTTTTTCTGGCTTGCTTCTTGGTTCTTTTGGACATCTATTTTCTAAACCTGGATGAAATAGTAAATCACTGTCAGTAACAGAAGAATGCAGTCAGTCAGTAAATTGCACGACTGAAAGCATTGTACGCCTAACCACTACAATTAGTATCTTAAGTCGCAAAGAATGCCGTGCCCGACAAATACCAAATTTGGTTTTAATTAAGTGATTGAGTTGCTAAAGATTAATCCAATATGAGTTGTCAAAGTTTCTTGCGCAGTCTGATTCCTCCTAATTTTAAGGGGGAGTTGGAACTTTCTATTTCATACAGTAATTGCATAGTCTAACTCCCAGCTATCTGCCTTATGTGGAAGTAAGGGGACATGAATTCCACGGAAAACACTATTAATTCCCCGGTACAAAACCCTTCGGTAAACGACAAGGACTCAGTTTGGATAAATTCCCAACTATTAACCTTACTATCAAAACTCTCATTAGATAGGCTTGGCTAACATCGCTGATTGCAGATTGAGCTGCGAAATTCACAGACTTACATCTCATGAGGTGCGGTAGTTGCAGTCTATCGTTTTCCACACGTACTGTGTAGTACACATTATCATCTTTTTTGTACCTAAAGAATCGTGATTGCTACCTCCATATGGTGATATATTTCACAGGGGAAGTAAATAATCAACCAAAATAGCTTTTCATGAACAGAAATTTATAATATAAACCACTTGTTTGCTTTTCTGGGGCATCCAAACAAAATGTGATAGATTTGCCCATTCAGAAAGAAAGGAGTACGAACACAGTAAACAAAAGATGTAGACCGACAATCGGTTGATGTAAGTTATGAATAAAATTTGCTTTCAGGGAATATTTGCTCTCAATAACTGGACAGTATCTTTGTGTGCACATGAGGTCTCGTTTAGACCTGCTCTATTTAGTAATTTATCAGCAAATTCACAGAACGACCAGCATTTTCATATTTGCCGCCAACAAGTCGAGTTAAAAATTGTCCAGCTAACTTCTAGCTAGCCTAATGACAGTGCGAACGGCAACACAGTAGGACATCAAGTAAGACTACCTAGGAAGTCTGTGTTCGTATAACTTAAGCCTTATGAAATTTTTTCCATCAACGAATAGTTATATACATTCAAATTTGTCCGCCAATGGTTCTGACTGAATCCTCTGACATGGATGATAAATGACTACGTCGTAGTAAACAGCTGAGGTGGTTGTGCAGTAGTTAAAGGATTTGATGAATATCTATCTATACATTCATATCAATTAAACCAGTACATACCATTAAATTAATACTGATCAACCGAATCTTCTTACTTTTCGGGACCGCAATAACAACAAACAATGGATCAGGCGTTTTTGCTTTTTCATTGGTCTAATAAAATTTGAAATGAAGTTTACACATGATTTTATTTGGTAAGGAATTTAAAGCCATGAATGGTTTCAAAAGGTTGAATGTAAATGAGAATGCACCAAATTTGTAATCAAACGAATTATGGAAACTGATATCATCAAACTCTTGGTATGCAAATAAAGTCCTGAAACTAGTACAATACACGGTCAAGACGATCACCATCCTTATCAGTAATTCTGTCAACTCAGTCCTCGTTGGTCAAGAGTGTTTCATTGAGTTTTGTCTCGATTTACTTTAAGGTGGAAAGAATGTGACTGTAGTCGAAGGAAGGAGGTGATGAAATCGTCACCTTTTTCGCAGAGTAGTCAGAATATCTATCTTTGTACTCACGCATTCTTGGACTTTCTGAAATGATGAGAAATGACACAAGCTCTCTACTGTTGTGGCTTTGTGGAATATCTTAAAATGCCACAAAATCAGCCAAACACAGGGTATTTTGTAATCCCACATAGGCAACGACAGACATCTATTTCCTTCCACTCTCTCTGTTCACTTTTCTATGTAATCCTGGTATTTGGCAGAAAATCCCAAACAGACCTGTTACGCATTATCTGACGTAAGTAATCACAAATCTTGATGGGAATTTTAGTCGGCGGATTTGCTTTATATTTTTCAAGCATTCAGTAGGCTCTGGAGATCTTCGAGGTATAAGGGCTTTTGAGCTGGCCTTGTGAGATTATTTTAGTAACTTCTTGCGAGTGAGCGCAATGGAAGGGGTATGCCCCACAGCCCCAGAGGACCACTACTAGGATTATCGGTAAAGCGAGCATTAGACTTCGAGAAGCGATCCAAATAATTTCCTGTTTGAATAGATATGGGAACGATCCGAGAGACAACAAATAGCTTTCCATCAGCGATGTGACAGCAGGGAGGTGATGTTGTTCGAAATGGCGGTAAGAAAGAATGGGCGAGCGGCAGCTAAAATTATCTTTCCATACACTGCTTCGCCCGAAACGGATCATTCACTCTTTGTATAGCAATTCATGAGTACAGTGGAGCTGTACTAAGTTACAGCTATAATAGCCTGCGGGAATTTACTGCTTCAGCTGTAATGGTTCGACAGCAAAACCTTACAGCGACCAGTCATCAACTTATGCTACTTAGAAGCCGTGAGACAGTTGCGGCCAAATCAGACTCACTGTGACTCCGAATAAATTCATGCGTTTCGTCATTCAAATACTAGCTACGAAAGTTTTGAAGTCCGAACAGCAGATGGCAAATTCTGGGTTTGAGGAATGACAGAGAGAGTGGCTTCGATGAACAACAAATCGAATGAGGTTCATGGTGAATTAGGTTTTAAGACTGAGTTTTAAAATATTCAACGGTGCAAACTCCAATTCCGTCATTAGACTGACAATTTCGTAGCATACATTGAATATTGAGCTTAGTGTCTACAGTTTTTGTACATAAACTTCTCCCTTCCTGCGTGCATAGATAATGTGACGGCTTTTATGTTTTCATTTAATCAGTGCAGCGCAAATATCTCCTTTAGCCCAGAAAAAATCGACTTGATTATCTTGTTCTCTGACATCCTGTCCATCACTGATCCGTCACTATTTCTGGTCCCAAGTTCCAACCTCGACGACTTCGAGTTATCAACCGGGTCATTTAGGGAGCTAATTGATTGTACTGGGACTAGCGAGGCCGTATCAGGAGGACTACATGACTGTAGATTCCGTGACGCTCGGAATAATAACAACGTGAAATGCTTTTGATCGATATAACGTTCGTTTGATTAAAAATCGTTCTACTCGACCGACTCCAACTCTAGTTCCGCCCCAGTTTCTAACTGTTTATTTTCGACCTGTTAGATTAGATCCGACTTACATTTATCACTTGACCTTTTTATTCAAGCTACATCTACAATTCAACCTCCATGGGTGATAGGATCTGTTAGAAATTCCAAAGGTTTGTCCATTGGTTGCCCCCAAATGAATTGGACCCGTTCGAACCCAGAACGCTACGAACTGGTTGCGCTCCGATTGAATGCAGCTGGAAACGTGGACACTTCAGAGGAGGTAAGCCCACTGGCCATTTGGACTACTGACCCCTCCGTAAACGGGGAGAGTCGACTCAAGCCAGTTCGTGTGGAGCTGACCGGACCTGACAATCGGGCTCCTAAACCGCATCATGTCGACAAGGAGCATGAATTCCGCTTGACCGGACGGGCTCTGCAACCGGATACAGTTTATGCGTTAGCTTTGCGCGTATTCTTGAAGGTAAACGCATTTCTCTCTCTCTGTGGGTATGTGTGTGCGAAGCATCTGGCCAAATGCACCGATCATCAGAATCACGTTTTTGTTTACCTAAACATAACTAGTTTCATTCCGTTATTCATCAGATGAATTTTCTGGACAGTGTGTCGAAAGTGAATTAGATACAACACGGAATTTGGCTATGTTACGAAAGAGAAGTACCAAATATTGGTCAGATCCGACAAATGGTCAGAGCCGCCAGACCCAAACTACCGATAGACAACAAAATAGTTCGTCATTTGGCTGTGATAAAAACGGGAAATATCACTTCAAGATCTAAATAACTTTATGACTTTAACGTCATAGGTACTCGACCTGCGTAACAGAAGATCTATCAGAGCCTTGTAGCTTATGTTTTTGATTTGTGATATCTACTTTTGCCGGTGCTTTCACTTATCTCGCCCAGATCCCTGATTGTATGTATTTTCTCTTCGCCCGTCTACTGTGCGTTGTCTGTGGACAGGAATTTGCAAAACTGAATCATACCTGTAATTCGGATTGCAATGTCATGATGTTTCTCAGAAATCGTGAATGTTGGAGCGCATAACATTCCTTACTGAGCGCAAGATGTTATTCCTTACCACGTAATTGTTGCATGTTCGTTCAGCCAATTTCAGCACAAACGAATACGTCATATATTTTTGTTATGCATCCGTTTTACCACCTGTCCAAAAGAATCGATGATACCCTGTTTGACAGGTGAAAATGAACCTAAAATGCCTTCAAAATGTCACTTTTGAGCAGACAGTTGTACCCAATTCGGTTTAATTCAGATGGCTCTGACGAAGTTGAAGCACGTGAACTGCTTTTCAGTTAGGATTCTATTTCGTTTCACAGGGACGAAGCCTTCCCAAAAAACCAAACTGACCTACCGTGTAGTTCTTGTGTCACTGATGCTAACTTTGATTACACCGCACTTTTCCTACGGTTGCGAGAATATTACCGAAAAAATGTTTCACACTGAACTGAAAATCGGACACGGCTGAGCAGAATGATAATGTGTTCTTGAGAACTTTCATTAAAATCATACTAAACCTGGTGTGTCTACAAACACTTCTAGTGACAAGTTCCTGCCTATCAAAGATAACGTAGAAAAGTACACATGTGTATAGTTTTGTGCATTCGCACAAAGTTCCGCCCACTACCATCACTACACGAAACTTTTCTTTCTTCAGTGTAATCTAGGGGAGAATTTTCTTCTTCTCTAGGGAGGACGATGTCAATCAAAAGTCCCAGTATCAACTTCGTTATTATGGAAGCTACTACTGCTACTGTCACCACGGTTGCTTTTGGACACAGTCATTCTAATTTGGTCTAATGATTTTTCAAGTAAGGAGCTGCATGAGAGAGACAAACCGGAGTTGACGCTATTGCCCATAGTCTCGGATTGTATCGCCTCATTAAGGTTCAATAGTCATAATTCAAAGTTGTTTCCAAGCTTTTATATACATTTCTGCCTAACTCATCATCCTTTAGCTATTTCCCCCCTCGTATCGTTCTCATTCAAATTACCAGCATCAAAACAGGAATAATCCGAAGCATTTTAACCATGCCTACATTATTAACAGATTCTGGCACCAAACGGCAATTTGGGTAGGTCGACGGAGCCTTTGTATTTTCAATCTGTATGGCTCCATCCAGTCTCACTCAACCAGGCCGCAGTAGGGGCACCGAAAATTTTTCGGGCCACAAATTCTGAGGATTGGACCGACATTGATCGAGTGCTGTGGATTTCGCAGAACAAGCCCTTCGGTGACACGTCGGTTTCCCACAAGCCACCCTCAGATGATGCAACCGCACGAGGACCAGGTATTGATTATAATAAAATAAATACGTACAAGGACTTTTTGAGTATATATCTCATTTGGTAGGGACGGGGAGAGTATCAGGCATCTAGTAGTTCGCCTACCGATGTGCATTTTGACTTTTTTTTATAGCTTCCTAAAGAGACTGATTCGTCGGGTTCCCAGACTTCTGAATTAAAGCCACCACTGACTCATAGATTTGAAAGAGTTACATTTATTCGCTCGAGTACCTAGCCTGAGGTAAAACTCGTGCAATGTTGTGTGTTATTCAGAAGTACAGAACCATAGTTGTATTTAATGAATCATTTAGATTTGGTTGTATTTGGTGTGGTAAATAAACGAAAACCACTTTTTGAAATAAAAAATTAGTTCAAGTCATTCATTTGTGTGGCATGGTGCACATGCTACTTATTAAATAAGTGAGTAACTCATTGCTCTGAGAGCTATTATGGACAGTTATGGAATGATAACAAACACTGTTAAGTCAAAGGGACCAAACGCGATAGGATAAACAAAGTTGGGCACATTAAGTAACTTCTCGCCTTTCCAAATAATGGTTCTCTTCAAGTAAACTGAACCGCTGAAATGCAAACATGTTGTGATGACTCCTAAGCAAAGCGTTTTGCGACGTTATAGTGGATTGTAACGCAGCCCGTTGTTGTTACTCATACTTCATTCAACAAAAATACAGAAATCGAGAATGCCGATTTTTGCGCTTTAAAACACATTCATAGAAAAATCCAAAAAAGCGATTTCTATATTACGCTATTCGTCAAATCGTACGGGAAGAAACCGTTATCATTGTGACTACCAGTGACTTACGTTGGTCTAGTTCTTGAAGTTCACAATTAAATCTCACTCATCGTTAGGAATTTCCTGTTCTCAGAATGTTTGTGTTTATCAAAGACTATTTCTGGTTTAAACCCAATCTCTACAACAATTCATCCAATTTCTCATACATTTACATTTATGGTTCCCTTTGATGGCTTCTGACTTGAATTAGTAATTGCATCACTTTAGTCATAACGATATAAAACTGAGAGAAAGCCGTGACCAGTGAGCATTTTCGCAACGAGAAATCCATAAAAAGAGGAAACAAAATGCCGGGTTGATTATTTTTTCAAGTTTGCTACTAGCAGCCGTAGATAAATCACACAGTGCCAGTAAAAACAAATATCCAAACAAGTGGTTTGTTATATGTCAAGTTACCCATTCCGTTGAAAGCAATTATTCACGTCTAAAAACCAAAGCCCTTATTGAAGATACCTTTTGAATAAGGCCGTTTGAGTTACTAGCTTGGAACTTTCCGTAGACTATTGGCTTATCTTTACTGTCAATTCTACTTCAGATGGCATGCCACCACTGTCACTGGACCCAAGTGCCAAAATCGATCCATCGATTCTATCTCCGGGTGCCTCCATGCCAGATAGTCGGTTACAAAAAAGCAAAAGTCGAGTCTCCCTTGTGGTCACTATCATCTCCACCACGGCATTATTGATCGGTCTTGGTTTGGTGTGTCTGCTGATCATTTTGTACCGCCGAAGAAAACGCGATAAACCGGCTGCTCACGCGCAGACTAAATACGCTCCTTATGACACCTGGTCACGCGACTCCCTCGCCACCAACGACCGACACAGAACGGGAAAACTGTGGCCCCACCGTTGCACCCCAGTAGCGTATTCGACCCTATTGAGTTGGGTGAATCCAAACAAACGTAGTCCAAAACGTCACTTACCTGGGACACGAAGTCTAGTCGAAGTGCACGGACCACCACCGGGCACTTTGGCTTCATACTCAGCTGGGCTCGGGCACAGTTTCCCAGATGATAATTTTTCCGGGGCACTACTCAATGGAACGATCAATGGGTTCGACAACACCAACACAGTTGATCGTCTGGCAACCAGTGTGGCCGCCACAAACTTCGGCAGTCTGAGAAAAGACGCTATTCGGACGGAAACAAATAACCTACGCTTGATGGATTCACCAAACAGTACGTTGTACGCCACTGACCCGCGCAATGGGATTGGTCTGTCTCGCGTAGATTCGGTCTCCCTTGGTCATCGGGGTGTGATGTTAAATTCACCTTCACCAACCACAATTTTCCCGGCAAACTATACCAACCGCATTGGTCACCAGGAAGGTTTACCCGCCTGTAATGGATTTACTGCAGGCAGTCTTAAATCAATGACCACTCTCGGGTCAAGAAACTTGCCGGTATTCAAACCGACTGGTTCCATCACACTGCCTAATGGTATGTGAAAGGGTTTATTTTTCATATGGTGATTTATTATATTCCACACTAAAAAGAGTCCCATCGTTACTTTCCTCCTCTATTTTGCTTGAAGGTTTAACGACCAGATTCGAACAGCAATACTCGACTAATAACCGTAAACCTAAAGGCAATTAGCCTAACTAACTTCTATGTAAATGCTACATTGTCCATGAACCCAGAGCAGCATTTTTCATGAGGAACGTAGATTTACGGAAACTATCGTTTGTTTGCCACATATCCTCTCGTGGTGTCTGACCAAATCTTGCACGCCAGACCCCTGCACATGTCTGTCTATAGCCGACTCAGCTGTTCACCGATGACATCCCTTGACATATCATTCAGTAAGTTGCCTTTGGTCTAAATCTTGATCTAGCTTGGTATGCAACAGGCGACCATACTGATTTTGATATAAGGGGTTTTTATTGACGACATCCTTAACAATTGAGAATTTCTGGTCCTTAATTATGGGTCGTCTATGGTCCGCCTTAGTGAACAGTTTCACATGGTTTTATAAGACCTACATTTTGTGCCTTACTTTAGTTCGGTTTCGATAACCAGTGTTCAATGGCGCCTTATGCTCGAATACCACTCTACAACCCTATAGCGGCAGTATCATCTGGCTCGATGAGAACCATCAGCCGCGCATCTCGGCCGAGTTTTGTTTGGAACTGGAACTTAGGAAATGGGATTGTGCCTAATACAGGTTACGATACCCGGACTGGCGTAAAAATGATTTGATTCAGGCCAGCAGTACTTGACTATTTCTAACATACTAACAGACATAAAGAGCTCATTTCATTTTGTGTACGAATTTATGTAATACGGTGTGGGTTAGGAGTTAGATTATATTTAGGAGAAGAGAAGCTAAAGGCACTGTGTATGGAAGTGATGGCATAGGTGAGTCGTTATTTACAGAGTAACATACACATATGCTCAAATTGTTTTCGTACAATAAAAACTGAAGAGCCGTAGATGGACAACCGAAGATAATCCCGTTAGATTTTCCAGTCCATGCAGTGCTCTTAGAAATGTGTTCATTTTCTAGTTATCAAGCTGTAAAGTAACTTGAACAAACATAATCCATAAGTAAATTAGCACTGCATAGTCTTGTCGTATATTAACAGATTCAGCCAAAATTATCACTCCACAATACATGTTGTTACCAAAGGACTTTCTACACGGCGTGGCACAGTCTACTTATCCGGAAAATTCAGACACGGTGCTTTTCCAAAGCGACACTTTTCAACCGAACAATTCTACACACTATCCTATTATCCTTTGCCTAAGAAATGCTAGCAAGCCCTCTTTACTCCAATTTTCTTACTCGATGGCATCCGTGTCGAACATTCAGGTCGAATATGCGGTTCCCGACTGATTGGGATCGGACAACTAATGGAGACAGTTCAAACACTGAAAGCGGACAACGGACGCTTGATGGCGGCCGAATTTGAATCGATCGATCCGGGCGGTCAATTTACTTGGGAACACTCAAATCGACCTGGGAATCGTGTGAAAAATCGTTACGCAAATGTGATAGCCTATGATCATTCCCGTGTGGTATTACAACCAGTTTCTGGGACCGATCCGGATTCTGACTATATTAACGCAAACTACTTGGATGGCTATCGAAAACAGAATGCATATATTGCCACCCAAGTGAGCTCATACTTTTGTCGTTTGATTTGCATCTAGGGTGGAATTTCACGGGCAAGTAGTTTACTGGTCATGATCCCTGCGTACATTAAGTTATAAATTAATCGGTAGGGAATGGAGTAGTCCTAACAAAAGGCCTCGGAACTTAGTCGGGCAAAAGATTATTAAATTATAATATGAATGAAATGAACGAAGCAATTTTATGTGACTTGAAGTTTTGTGAGCTTGTGTTTGTCTCTGCGTGTATGTGTGTGTGGCTGCGAGTGATTAGTTATGATTGTAATGGGCCAAAGAGGAGTGTCATACACTGGTCTGGAGTGGAAGATGGATAAATATCTCTAGTGGCCTCAGTCGATGTTTGTCGCGAGGACGTGGCAATACTGAGACCATGCTCAGCGGCTCAATCTTGGGGCCGCTTTGGACCAAGTGGCAAACGATGGCCGAGATCGACCTACTTGATATGGTCAAGTTTTGTGGATTCAGTTGAGTCATCGCCTCACAAGCGTATTTTGGGATGTATTCGGTCCGAAGTGATCGGTCGGTTCTACCGGTGCTTCTCCGCAGTCGTAAGAGAACGCTTAGAAGCGACGGAGGTGTGATTCAACCGAGCCAAGTTATTTGAAAGGGGACGTGAGAAGACGCCCGGGGAACGCGTGAAAAAGAGTAGTGGGGAGATATAGTATGCTCTTTGCGTTTATTAGTAAGCCGTCTTATTATTTATCTTTTGTATGAGAGAGATGTAAAGATTATTTCTGGACATTCAAGAGACAGGAGATTAATTGTGAATCCTTCTCCGAATGTGAAAACGACTAAAGCTCTACGGATTCCCACTGTTATATAATGTTGCGTATATATTTGCCTCTACTTTTATTGCAGTAACTTCAATAAAAATGGTTTTCGCCCTGAAGAATAGGATTAGGACCGGAACATTCTTGCTTTAAATAAGAGAAACTCTGTTGAAACGGAAATAATATTTGGATCATGTTTTCTTACGGTAAATTAATCGCCGAACAGATCTGTTACCTCTTCAGATCAGCAAAACATCCAGAACCATTCTCTTCCAGTTTACAAGTAAAATTCTGGTTTAAATTTGCTCCAATAAATTCAGTACGTACCTCATGAACTAGTTCTGAATGATTCACTGAAAAGAAAACACATCTACGAACATTTTGGGAAGGTGGAAAAATCAACTCGGAAAATAATTGAAAATTCATTCTCTGTGTTTGACTGATTATGGGAGACACACTGCTCCGATTTAGATCGAATCGAGACCATTTGTGACGAAGCCTAACGAAGGAAGTTGGCATTATTGGGTACAATCTTTTTCTTCTCTAATTGTAGGAGCTCACCATACAGATATTTCATATCACAAATAATTTGTAGTAGATTATAATCCATTGTGTTTCGCAGAGACTTTGCCGTGTAGTTTCTGGTGGTGATCCGGCGCTTTTGTGGATTCGAGTGGTAGTTCTCTATTTAGGGATATGAAACTTTTAGATCCCGTGATATTATACAGACGTGGCCGATGAAGGCATATAAATGAAGTTCCCCTCAGAGTGTTTGTCTTATGACTTCTTTGTTCAAACTAATCGTACAATCGAAACCCTTCAAAGATCATTTACAAAATCATCTATTATCATAACACATTGTGGCAGGTTGACGGGATCAACAGTAAAGTTGTTTTTCGCCAAACCATTACAAAAAGGAGAATTATTTATTTGTCCGTCCGGCTAAAATGACTTCAACCAATTGGTTAGTGCAACCTCCAGTGACTAACCAGACTGAAAGCTTCAGTGTTGGTTGAAAAAAATGAGTGATTCATTAAGTCAATCAACTATTCAAAGACTACTTTCCTGAACTGTAATAATTAGGAATTCCGAAAGGAAAATGCAATCTGCAAATTGGCATTGTCCGACTAAAAATGCAGAGAACGCAGAGTGTACAGCGGGTGGAAAGAAGACAGTCATAATTGATTGTTTCCCATGTCAATCATCAAAGTCGTGCTCATCTTTCTCCGGAAAGGGACACGAGCAGCTGCTCCAACGAGGAATGGGCGACTCACTGTGAAATAAGTCAGCTACGAGCTTAGCAGATGTTCTTGGACCATAAGATTCACAGGAATATTGAAACCAAAACTGATAGGTTTCTAAAAAGTATATCCATCTCGTAAAAGTTACGTTTGATTTATCTTCGTGCCAGTGATGTGAATATTATCACTCTAACGTTACATATCTTCCTATCTTAATTCGAGTATTATTTAATTGGTTTTTTATATGTGCAGCTTTAATTCGCGACTTAATGATGGCTTTGTCACTAAGATACATGTGATATTGTGCCCGGAAGTACCAGGGTTGTGGTGATTTTCTAAAAGGTTTAAAAGCAACATTAAAATGGATATAAAATTGTTGATCACCGGAAACCGGTTCATGACATTTGGATTGGTCTCTGTGATCAGCAACAAAACATTTACATGATAAACTTCGAAGGCCGTCAATGGAAAAGTTGGTATATCGCATCGTTCAATAATGATGTGGCGTACATGCGCCACATTAAAGACCAATCCTAAAATCTTGAAGCAAACTGGTCCTGAGTATCCTGTCTCAACAATTCCGGTTCAAATCTCTGTGCAAGCCCCGCGCTAAGGATAAGATGGTATTTGTTGTGCCCTGTAACCCGGTAGGCAGAACGTAAGCACACGTGCACGGAAGAAAATGTTTTCTGAGTCGGCGTGCGACAGACATAAACACGACTTTCTCAATAGAAAGCAAGCCGTCAATCAATATCGGCCTTACACGAAGTAGACCGCACGTGATTGGCGGAGTAGGGAGTGATGAATGTGGTGCAGACGGGCGTGGGAAAGCGCAAGTGCAAGGTGGGCTGGAACAGAATGAAACCCCGAGCGGATGTCCAGGTAGCATCGCTAAGCTGTGAAACATCACGTGACTGAGTAAACCACATACAACAGTATTGTGTTAACTAGCGGGTATGAAATGACATATTCGCATAACTTTTCCAAGTTCTTCAGTGAAGTGTGATGAACGACTCTGTACTTGAAATGCACTCGAACCCTCAAAGCCCGACGGATGCCTCAATAGTAACGAGTAGGAGGCTATACAAATGGCCACAACGGAGTTTATATGTAAAGCAAGTCGAGTAATTTAGCAATTAAAAAAATCTTGTGTTATTCCCATCGTCCCTCTCCCGTTGATTCAAAATTCCATGAAGTCAATCCGATCGGAAGAACCAGAGAATGCAGAAGATTAGACAGATACTGATCAACCTGAGTCAAGACCAAGTGGGAGTCAAAGCTCCGTGGTGTGTGGCAGCTGAAAAAAGTGCTTAGTATAGGAGGTTCTTCAGAGCTACTCTAGCGAATTTCAAAACCTCCTGAAACTCCACACTAATACTTCAAGGTGACTTTCCATTGAAAAATGGGTCTCCTAATAATCAAAGATGTTTGGGTAAATAGTTCGCCCCAGCAGTTCACTTCCTAAGTTTCCAGTTTTACCATGTAGATGTGTTATCGTATACTGAAAGAGTACGTCATATTCACACATTAGTGGTGATCGGTTAGAGGTAGTCAATTGCTTTAAGTACTCAGAGAGCTTGACCACAGCTGCTGGTGGTGTTGGGAAGAGATCACATCACGATTTGCGAGAGTCAGAGCAGCTTTCGCGTACCTGCGTCATCTGTGGCGTCGACATGACATTCGGCTTTCCCTCAAGGGAAGGGTGTACAGTGCCACGTTTCTTAATGTCCTCCTTTACTGTTACAAGACCTGACCCATCGGCGTTAAGAATGCTCGGCAGCTTTCTGTATTCGACCACCGGAGTCTCCGAAGCAATTCTTGTGTCTAGTGGAGACTTCGGGTGAGCAACGATGAGGTTCATCATCGTGTGTCCGGTGCCGAGAGTCGCCCCTGACAGAGGTAGTCGCTCTACACCGCCCCCGATGACTCCGGCACGTTTTGCATATGTCTGCCCATCGTTTACCCTTTGTTGCCCTTTGTGCACGCGCTGGTCAAGCCTGGAAGAAACGGAGCGGCGGTCAGGCTATGACTTGACGTAGGGGCATGAAGAAGTTAGTATCGGCTTTGGCTTTGGTGGGTTCTTCCCGCCTTCCTGGTTGGGGTCCGAGAGATGGGGATTGCCTTTAGTTAGAGAGGCTGAGAGATATGGTTCTGAGCAGAATCCAGTGGCACAAATGTTGTATGGCCCGCCTGTTGACCTCCCGTTCCCCGTGAACAATTGAAAAGCAGATGAAAAAATCTACAAAAGTGTACGGTGAAAATATTTGAAAAAAGAAAATATTTGAAAACATTTGCTTTTACTTGTTGCAATCTTTGTGCTGACTCTTAATCCCTCGCCCCTCTACTTTGTAATTTTTCTCGGTCATTGTTGCTTTGGAGCCAGTGTATATATATATATATATATATATATATATATATATATATATATATATAATTCAAGCAGAAGCTTAAGAAATAAATAAAATAAGAATCTTACGATGGTTGTAACTTATCACGGAATCTGATGACACCTAACTTTTGGTAACAGGATCATTAGTCACGCGAAAAACACAAACAACATTTGTCGTCAGACAAAATACCTGCTGCCTATGAAATGAGCATACTGTCTGAAATTTCTAAAGAGGCACTGAAAATTCCAAGGACACTGGAATTCTATGTACAATAATCATGTGCATCGGGATGATCATAAACACTGCTCCCATTTATCCTGCACTACAAAACCACCACCCATAGGACGAATCATGGAGCTAGACAAGCAAGCTTGCTCGACATTCTTTGTTTCGATATCTCAGTTGATGAGGAACAAATATATTTTGATTGCCTTACTTATTTGAATAGAAACTAAGAACACATGGTGCTGGTACAAAAACGATATTCTCCACAATTATGAATTGGAATGATTCTTAATCGACAAGTGCTACTTTGATTACCTCTCGTCTGTATTCACCCTAGTTGCTTTCCACACTCTAGCATTCGTGACTACAATTTCGTATAGACAGCCAAGTTTGCTCAAAAACTAAAGAAAATTGAATCGTTTGGGTGATTATAAATCAGCACTATTAGTGATTATCTTTGTAGATAAAATTAGTGGAGATTTCTTGGTTCACCGAACAGGCAATATATGGAAGAAAAAATCTCAGCTGTGGTTCCTAATTGTCCAACTATTTTAAATACATATTCTCCGTGTCACTGTATTAGTCATTCCCCAGTTCGTACTCTCTAACTGTATTGTATGCAAACAAGGAACACGAGTGGATCTTCGACTACATTTTTTGTTCTCCGCTAGAGATGAAAATCGTGTTTACCTCTCCAAATTTACTCTCTCATTGCAGGCACATTAGTTACTACATTTCACAAAGTAATACCCTAAACGGGAATGAGCGGGGAAAAGTGTTATTGATTATTGCTTATTTCTTTAGGAAACATTGCAATTTTCCGACTCACTTGTTTCATGCCCTCAAGTGTGGTCAGAAGCAAGTATCGATAAATATCTAAGAAAAAGCGTAATGAGGAAGATTTTGCAAACATGAGAGTATATTATAACTCGACCTGTGGCCAGCGAATGTAATCTGCTGCCCAGTAATGACAATTCAAACCACGATCAATGGAAAAGACAGCTGACCGGAAATCAACTCCAAAAGGCAAATCCGAAATGTTTATAAAAAAGTTTTCACTACTCTCGTCCTAATTTTATACAAAAAACTAGCAGGATTCGATGTTGGTACCGCTGTTTCTGCTGCTGCCACTGGAGATGAGCACGATAATATCAATAATGATGATTCGGATGATGATGATGATGATGATGATGATGATGATGATTCGGATGATAATGATGATGATGACGAGGATTCGAATGATGATGATGATGATGATGATGATGATGATGATGATGATGATGATGATGATGATGATGATGATGATGATGATGATGATGATGATGATGATGATGATGATTCGAATGATGATGATCATTCGGACAGTGACGATGATGATGATGATAATGGACAATAGTTCTATTTTTCGGATATCAGCTGTTGCTTGTGTTACCATAAGCCTGTCATTTTTCTGACATAGCACAATATTTCTCTCACTTTCGCGTTGTTATCGGAGGGGAATTTCTTGTTTGGAGGTTCACTTATCTTTTGTGGTTCTAAAATTTGAAGCTTGGACTAAATTCATTCCTGAATGTTGGTAATAAAATTTCAACTCATGAGAGATAGTTGGCGTAAATTTTACGTGCAATGTCTTCGTACATAGAAATGTAGACAAGTTCTCGAGCTGAGTATAAATTTGGTAGTGCCTAAAATAAGCAATTTGTTTTCAAGTATTTTGCAAAATCCTGCTTAGTTTCATAACCGCTAGTAATTACACATGATTTTCTGATGATAATTATCGATTGTTATTTATTTCATGTCAGGGTAATATAATAGTTTATCAAACTGATCGTTGGTCCCATCATATCTATGGACAAACAAAAAGCTGAAGAGGTTCCTGGAACCAACAACCCCATCCATCTTTCCTTTCATAAAAATAGACACGAAACCTACTGAGCACATTAACGGGGTTTTTGCCATTTTCAACTCCGCACAAAATCATTCAACATATCAGCTGCACTCAATAAAACCACGCAAACAAAAGAAAAGTTGTTTGTTACATAAGGTTTATTCAATGGAGAAATTATGCACACATAGAACAGGGTGAACAAAACTATGTTCTTCTGCAAAATAGTGGGGAATTCCCGCGCTTTTAATGAAAACTTTTTCAATAAGCCAAGCAATCACAACGAAGCGCGCTTGCGGGTATACGTGCTCAGATAATAGTGGAATGGATAACCTCAAACTTCTCTTCGTAGTCTTTCTGCAACTCCTCATCCCCCTTCGCTCTCTCTCTTTTGTTACTCCGGTATCATTGTGCACACAGGGCCCACTCCCTCACACAGTTGCTGATTTCTGGCGTATGGTATGGGAACAACGTTCGGCCATGATTGTATCCATGACCAGGTTGGAAGAACGTGCTAGAGTCAAATGTGAACAATACTGGCCAGGCACATCAGGCACACTAAGTTTCGCCACCGGGAATGGTCAGAGTTCAATGTCGCGTTTGGCTCATTCAAAATTGATGGACAATACAAAACTGTGGACCAAGGAATCATCTGTTCCTCCACCGACCATGTTTCGCGGAACCGACTATATTAACGCCGGCGACGACAGCTTGGTCTTCTCAAATGAACATTCGTACAAACCTCTGCTGGACGATTGTACCTCTGGATGGACTGGATTGGGCAACGCAGAAGTCATTTCGGAAGCCACTTACGGAGAATTGACTGTTGGTTTAATTGACTCGATGGAACTGGCCTACTACACTATGCGCACTTTCGTTTTGCATCGGCTCGGGTAAGTCTGCGATTCGTCCTACTCAGGTGAAACTAAGTATCCAAAAAAGTACCACCATTTTTACCCGACAGCTACCTTGATTTTTTTTTAGTGGGTATTTGTTGAACTAACTAATTTTTATTCACTGAGCTTCAACCGAAACTTGAACCCGACTTTTGTGACTTAGCAACGAAAGTTTTACCGCTAAGCTCTCAGGGCTGATTTTTCTTTATTTGCTTTTCCTTAACACTGAATGATGTGGCTGAGAATTCCCGACTCGGATCTTAGTTACGAGAATCGAGCAAGTTGTCCACGGCCAACTAGTTCCGTAGCTGAATCCCACTGTTCCCAAATGTTGACAGTTCAGTGAATGCCATTTGAGAACAAATTTAAACGGCAAGCGGTTGGAAAACGAAAGATGCATATTTGGCTAATCTTGTTTACTAAAATGGAAGCCCTTTAATCTCTTGATCGTTGAAATAGCCTTGTGCTAATTGATTATTTTGATCGACAAAATGTTTCATCTATATTCTTTTAGAGTTTGTGAACAGCTTGGTTAGTCTGTGAAAACTCTCCTGAATGTAACATAATCGTAGCCTTATTTATTCATCAAAAATTTTCCTAATGTCATGATCGCCGAGCCTAGCTGTTGTTCGAAAAACATTCCATCCCCCTTTGATGAATGTGATATCATCAGTGCATATGTGACCTTGACAGCTGATGAAAAGTCTGCGATATTCAGGCCAAACTGAGCGACCAAGAGTCTAGGGAAACGAACAGGTTGAGTTACAAACAGTTTCAGTACTCAAAGACATTTAGAACGGACTTTGGTCTTGCCAGCTCCAATTCCCTAAGCCTTCTTGGTCGATGATAACTATACAACAACGTGTATCAGGTCAAGAATTGATCTAAGTCTATAAGTGCACAACGGGGAACTGTCAAATCCTTTTATTCCGGCTCTCGAACGAAACAGAGGAAACACAGTTCTTGTAAACTGTAAGTTGACGATTAGGTTCGCCATCTTGATTTGTCTAGTGTAACAATGAAAGCAGTCACCAAATCCTCGGATCAGTTAATTGACTGCCACAACCAAGACTGCGAAAGCACTTGTACTCATTTCTTGATCCTGTTTTCCAATGAAGTTTGCCTCTGTTTTTGTCAAAGGCGTCGGACGAATGGAGAAGGATAAGTGGAAAGAAGATAGTAAAGAACGGTATTGATAAATAAGTCACAAAGCTAAATGTAAAAGAATACAATTATCGTTCCACCTCAAATTGGGGTTTATTGATAGGTAGGTAGGTATCCCATATGAACTTCGGGTGTTTTGCGCTCAATTGGCTCAGGTTGCTGGTGTTATTTTGTAGAACTGTAAACTCCAAAACAGTACTAAAAATGAGACCTCTTTCATCGATTATCCATTGTTTAACACCAAAACGAACGTTCTGCTTTTTATTGGTTGTTTTATACCAAACATTGCCGGATTTCTGAGCATATTTGTAGCAAATTATGCACTGAGCTCGTTTTGTTAGGAATACAGTGCGGACATTCCACCAGGCACACATCGCCCTGCATGCGGAATCATCGCTTCGTGTTCAATCTATGAGTTTTCGTTACCTGGTTCAAAACATCCGGTCAATCTGGGTACATATTGACCGAGTCACTTTTTCTGCCTAATTTCACTCCTCTCCACGAATACATTCAGTTGCAGTGAACGTCGAGAGGTCAGACAACTTCAGTTTACCGCATGGCCCGACCACGGTGTACCAAATCATCCAGCCCCTTTACTAATGTTTCTACGACGAGTGCGTGCCGAATCTCCGCCTGATGTCGGCCCTGTCGTTGTTCACTGTTCCGCGGGAGTTGGACGAACAGGTACGCTCGTCTTCTTGATTCACCGTGTGGTCCGCTGCACCCGACTGTGCCTATCTCTCTTTCTGCCCCATTCTCCTCACTTATATGACTGTAACCCTTATTTTGGTTCATTCGGCTGTTATCTACAGGCATTGGTTTTGTTACACCAAACCAAATGTCATGTCTTTTATAAACCGGAAAATTTAATGAAAAAAATTCCAAATATTCGAAACCTAGACCGGATTTCGAACAATCTTTTGACATAATTTTATTGGCTCTACTAGTGATCACCTCACCGTGCACGGAGAACAGTTTTTCATGGGAAATCTTGTTCAGCCGTCTAACTTGACCGTGTGAGGTTGAGTTGTAGGATTCATGGCCGCGGTAATTGTATTTACTTACTGTTGAACCTAACAGCCACCCATCCCCCCATTTGTCCTTTTTCTTAGCCGATGGGAACTATTCAATACGTTGTCCAGCAACAAGTCTTTCCAAACTAAACCTAATTTTTCTTAACGAAAAATGTGTGTAGGTGTAACAGAATGCGTGAAACTTTATTTAAAATTGCTAAATCAATCATTCGTATCGATTATCTAGCTAGTTTAATTATTTTGGTTTTGATTAAAACCACTCAATTAGGAAAATCTTTGATTTTTCAGACGACTTCGCGTAGTTCGTCATCTGTTTCATGTTAATTCCTTGGGGCTTTAAAGAAAACATACTGACTACATTTTAATATGAGATCTGCCCCTATTTTTTATTTACATACACCAAAAACGTCAATTCCGCCGTTCCCCTACGTGCCCCTATGAGCTTTTCTCACCGTTTCTTCGCAGGCATTGACAAGAACAGCACGTGATTAGACTTGATGATGCATGTTGTGATTAGGATTTAACCTGATCACGTGACATACTTTTTCCTTAGTTATCCTATCAACCAGGTACTCTAGTTATTCATAAAGCTCTTCAATGCGACGTAAATGAGAAAAACTCATTTGTGGGAGTAAACGGGAAGAGCAGCATTCCAAAACAATAACATGAAAGAGAATATTTCATCTAGTGGTATTGAAGATGTATTCCACAGACCACTATTGGCTCCGTTCTTCTATGAATTCCGTATTACGCTATTTTATACAAAAACATCCATAATGGACTAATGCTTCAAAGAAAGTTCAGCTTTCGTCAATAGAAACAATTCATGCTTCAACGTCGAAATCCAGTGTAAATAAGCGATGTACGCATTTCTGTTAATGATACACACTTCTTAATTACCCCTCTTCGGTCACAGCGATGTTATCAGTTCAAATGATTCTTGTCTCGCTCGCCAAGTAACTGTATTCGGTGGGATTGAGTGCGTATCTCTGAAAGCCATCCAACACAAAAAGTATCCAATTTCCCTCACTTCTATTTATCCTATTCGTGCATGAGCAGTAACACTTGGAAAAAAATACGAACAATTGAGACAGAATTATGATCTCGTCAGTGTCATAGTTAAGACCTTAGCGGCGACATAAGCAAGTTTACAGCAACAAATTTTACTGCAATTAACTTTCCTCACTAATTTGGTGATGAATTGACATTAAAATATATTAAGGAAAAACATTTGAAAATTGTAGATGAAATCAAAGAAGTTGAAAAAACAATATTGAAAACTAAACGAATAGTTTGTAGATTGGCATAATAGGTAACCATCTATCTATCTATCTATCTATCTATCTATCTATCTATCTATCTATCTATCTATCTATCTATCTATTTACCTATCTACCTATCTCTCTATCTATGTATCTATCTATGTATATATATATATATATATATATATATATATATATATATATATGTATATATATATATATAAGCTTGCCTGTCTAATTATTTTACTATCTGACTTACTGCCGTATTAAGTGAAGATTTGCTCATAAGTCTGATGTAGTTTTATAGTTTATCTGCTGCCTACACTTATGATGAATGAATGTATCAGAATTCTAATAACTTGTGCTGCATATCGCTCACTGGGTGGCAAGAATTCTGTCTCGTGGTTAGACCTGGATATCGCTATGTTCATTCAACCCTTTCGCAGGTGCATTCATTCTACTTGATATTTTGCTCGAACAAATGCGTCACGAGAAGGCAGTTGATGTATTTGGTGCGGTCAGTCGGCTTCGATCCCAGAGAAACTTCATGGTTCAAACTGAAGATCAGTACGCGTTTGTCTACGAAGCTTTGGTTGAGGCGGCTGCCAGTGGCAACACGGAACTCAGCGTGAGACAGCTGTCGGCTCATTGGGCCCGGCTGATAAAGGCGGACAGCACTGTGATACGGGAATTCGCAAGTGAGGAAAACCCATGCACCACCGGTCTGGAATTGGAATTCAGTCAACTTGTGGCCCAAACCCAACTCTCTCGAATGACTTTGTATCTTCCACGCGCGAATATTGGTCTCCTCTCACCGATCGATCCATTCCCCATTCATGATGAGGATAGATTCCAAACGGGATTAACGAACACAACTACCACTAATTCGGGTCCACTATCTCCACGATTTACCACTCCAGAATCGGGCACACTGAAACCTAGCGCGGCTTTGGCACGGGTAGGTTTTTCTATTTAGTATTTAAATATTGGCGGCCTTTTTCCAAGCTACGCTCAGTTTTCTGTGGGTTCCTTCATCTCTGGTTCACAATGACCTCTAGGTGTGATGACGCGGCACCCATTCCAAAAGTGGCATGGAAAAAACATTCATCAGTAAGTATCACCCACGCAATGTGTGCCAATCGCACAATTGAGTTTTGCATATGCTCGGCTGTGCCAGGTATTCGAAGTGCAGCTGAAAAATTGTGCCAACTCTATCATGGTCCTACTACTCCCGTGTTACATTTAGAACTTGCAACAAAATACCGATCAAACCGCACAGAATGGAGAACTGTGACAGTTGAATGAATGGCATAATTTGACATTGACTCTAATATCATTATTTTCCCGCGAGATTTGTATATTGAACAAAGGCTTACTTATCTGCAGAATATACGATTTAGAATGATCTTGAAGATCGGGAGTACCTATTACGAGTTTCTCTTTAGTAGTTGATGTGTCATTTGATGAGATTCCCGAAAACCATACTATAAAGAATACTGAGTAGGAGTTAGTTAAGCCCATGACTTACCCACCAGTTAGTCTACTAGAATTTAAAAAAGGCACTGGGTTACTGGTGTTACACAGCGAATTTCTCATTGGGATTTTAATAATGCACAGTGAAGGTCGTTTTGGTCGGGTTATAGTATACTATATTATACTATACTACGCCATAAAATATCCAAATGTCAATCTAAAAGTTTCCGTGGAACAGTCTGTAGAACGCTTTAGAGACTGTAGATAAACACTCACATTTTCGTCCAACTTTAGAAACCCCTCTTAATCAATTTTAAGAACAATGATAACCTTTCTAGAGTGGAAAGCGTAAACAGTGTCAAATGTTGTTTACCAAAATCCCTTTATCGTACCTAGGCCTCTATAGGAAATTCATCCAGCATAGGAGTCGATCTTCGTTCGTTCAACTAACACTCAAAGCCAGCAGCGGAATTGCGCGATATCACGTACTGTATAAGTTCTATAAATCATTGACAACTAGCTCGGATAGCCCGGTGGTTAGGCCTTCGATTCAAAATCGTTCGCCCGTGTTCGAGCCCATGCGAGGGCTTGGTGGATGAGAACTGCTAATTCATCTTAACAAGGATGAAACAGCAATACAGCGCTTCCATAGTGTTGAATGGTGGGTTTAACGTTTGCTGTGCATGATCAATCACAATACGTAAAGAAAAAAGGTTAAAGAGAAAACATGAGGTCAATAATATAAACGAAAAGTAGTTAATTTTTGTCATCTTAACATGGCTAACCACAAATCGCAGATAGTTGAATCGAAGGTGGGGGAAACTTCGACAAATCACCCTGATGCATGTAGGAATGAAAAAATAAATGGAAATAATTTCGAGGTTCTTAGATGCGCTCTAGTTGGGTTTTTCTAAAGCTCGAGTTCCATTCTAGTAATTTGGTGGCCAGCTCACTCACCCACTTTTGATTATTCTTGATAAAGTCACACCGTACAGCTCTGACGGTGGTAGCAAACCCATTTTATTCCACATTTAATTTTTTCATAGTGCTGACAGGTCATATAAGTCGAAACATCATCCCATTTTTCATATTTACAATTTCAGGCTGGAAAGAGATGCTTGGATAGATAGGTTCTCTAGTGCTTCTCGGAACATTACTATCATCACGGAAGACTGATCACTAGGTCGCGTTTTTTTCACCTGCCTACTTGCTCTGACAACCGTGCCTTAAACGATAAGATCGAATGAAATGATTGGTTAACCTGACATCTCTCGTTTGTTTGTTTTCCCTTACCACATTGTATCACACGAGGTACAACAGTTGTGATCAGCCAAAGACCACCTCTAGGTCATCCACGGTATCCGATCGATCTGGGAAAGTGAAAGTGACAATCTTGGTCATTGTGACAGTGATCCATTTTGTGCATCGTGAATGCATCGGTGGTGGTGTTGAAGGCTGATTCTGTAACTTCAGTACGATACTAGTTGCACCCGGCCAAACGCGACATTCGCTCGTATTTGGTGTTTCTGCCAAAGCTTGCTACAAGTTGAATTAGAATGGCGCCATTAGCTAAGTGAACATTTGGCAAGCTTGCAAGCAAACCTCAGATCCGCGGACAAATTCAGCTCGTACTTCACATTTCACAGTACCTACACACACACACACACACACACACACACACACACACACACACACACACACACACATGTGCACACAAAGTCCTTTTGCTATCCAGTAGAGTAGTTGACACTGCTTAATGCAAATTAGGCATCTTCGGAAGAACAGGGTTTTCTAGGGTGCGTCAAGCAGAATCACTTCATTAATCCAAGTTGTCACTAAACGATGCATCCGTCATTTGGACAGTGCACCACCAAATGGGGTAAAATTACAAAGACAGACTTGTCCGCAGATGGACAGAAGGACAAACAAACGGAAAGACATGCACAGATCGGATAGCATACGGAAGGTCTGCCCAAGTATCAGCAACAGAATCACCACCGTGGGAAATATTTTTTCAACTCTGAAACGGGTGCAAACCGAGTAGTTTTTTTCCGTTTCGTCAATGAACTCGCTATGCCTGTCTCACATCTTGTGGAAATATGCCGATGGGGTTTGTTTCGCTTTGTGAATAGCAAAATACCGGACCGAATATTTGATAGCTTCTCTTGCCATTACACTGAACAAGCCTTTTTATTCTTATCCTTTTAATTTTATTGTTTGCTTTAAGTGTAGTGTCATTTCTTCAGCAGTACTAGTTTATACGGAAATTATATCGCACCATTCTCAATAGTTTGTGCGTATACAAGTATGATAACGTTCCCAAAGAATTTTGCACCCGACAGTACTAGCCCTGAGTTTTCACATGCTTATGATCTTTGGATAAGGTGTTCGGATCGCAAACGTTTCATCACCGGCTGCAGTGATATCATATTATCACTGGTATTACCTCTGGATGCAGAGTTGCGTTTGACATCTGCCAACACTTATCGTACGTATTCAACCGTACCAAAAAACAAGTAACAAAATAAAAAGACATTTTGTGTCTATCTAATAACAGAACTGGCGATACCAGAATTTGTGATTCATACACTGCTGGAGGGCAAATGCTACTGTAAGCCACGAAGGTCCCAAAACAGATAGAAAGTGGGATTAGCTGATAAACAGAACAGCCACAGACAAGGTTGATAAATCATTTTCCAGGTCTTGATGGCTAAACCGAGGAGACCGACAGTGTTCGGCTCCCTAACTATTCAAAGCTCAACTGTATACGATCTTCTAGAAGAATGACCGGGCTAGCAGAAAGTGTCTTGTACAACCGCTCTGACCCCGACAGTGGATTGCAAGTTCCGTACCTAAGAACCATAAAAGTCAACTGCACGACAAAGTTGGTTGGAATATTTTAAATGTGGTAAATCCTTAAAAGATAAAGGCAGAATGGCTTATCAGCAGTGAACTCAGCATTCCAAGAGATCGATTCTTTACGTTTTCGATGTGCCGCTTGTCATTAGGTCCTAAAAATTACAGTATAAATGTATTCCATACTTTGTAAGAGGCATCGATAGTGCTCATGCTGAAGCGTTTCAAGTGAAATCTCTATTTCTTTGTGTGACACTCCAAATTCGAACGTTTAACCTTTATGTAAACCATCTCAGGTTATCATTTGTCTGATTCCCGTTAACTGTTTCCCATGCAAGGTTGTTCTGCCAGTTCACTTCACTCAACCATCACCTCTCACTTTTGCACTCTAGTTTCGGTTGATACCTCACAGCTTCTTCCAGTCAAGGGTAAAAAGAGTATAACCATGAAGTAAAAAAGAGCTGAAATTTAGGTAAGAAGCGGAAATCACAAAGACAGTGAAAGAATTCTGCCATCATCCGTTTGATTAAATCACCCGTTACGGGCAGTGGTTAAGCCTCTTGATATGCGAATTCTCGAAAGATATCAACCACTTTCAGCCAGCATTAGAGTAGCACACTGAATCTTTCACTAGCTGCTCTCGATTAGTGGAAGAGTGAATTGAGAGAGAATATATCCAGCAACGGTTCAGTTTCAGGTATATTTGGGTTTCGCATAACCTGAACGATCTCTCGTTAGGTTATTTCTCTGATGAGTAACTCTACTGGAAGCTCATCAAATTCGTATACGGTTTTCCTCCGATATATCCATAACATTTTGCGCCACTTTGAAACATACACGGTCTAAAAACCAGAACTGAAATGCAGGACTTCCTCGTTTTATTTCACTGTCTTTGGATCTGTCACAATATCTGCTTACGTCTGTGAAACAGCCTTTTAACTCACACAGAGTGGCATTGCTTCGAGTCTTCTTTTATTTTTGATTTTCAATGAATTGTTCACGAAGTCGTCATACAGTCGGTCGAATTCCCTGTCGTTCCTCTACTCCGGTAGAAATACTTTGTTCATTTTTGTTTATTCTAAATCATCACTGACATTTTTGTGAACAGAATTACAAAATGCAAACGTGGATGAGGCTGGCTGACGGAACGACAAACGCTTTCAGGGCGGAAGGATCTTACTTCCTGTTCGGGTGGTGAAATACTACTTTTTACACCAGCGCTGGTGTAAAAATGCTTGCTGATGGGTGTCGATCTTTCTCTTTTGATCTAGACTGCTTGCTTCACTTTCTTCAAATAGAACTCGGTGCGGCAGTATGCGATTTTGTTAATCTAAGGTAAATTATGCGCAAAAGGACATGAAGAAAAAATGATATGAGAAAAATGTTGACTATAACTCATATTCCCTAGTGTTCAACCTTTCAGTTTCTTGCTCGGTCTATGAATATTGAATATGTACCGTGATCAGAGGGGGAGAAAGTGCACGCGTAAGGAGTATCAGTAATTTGTTCCAGGTACACACCTTTCGGCAGTGTCGGTTAAAAACAATAAAATCGACAGACTGAAATCAAATTCGTACGAAATTTTGACGTTTACGTGTGTGCATCTAGATGTCCTCGGGTGTTTGCTCACAGTCTGTTAGGCTATGTATGCAGCATGAACTCAAGGCAGAACAGCAACAAATATGACCTAACTCGTAATTCTCTATGTATTGCCACCCTCTCTTTTCTGTCTTTCCCACCGGTTTGTGTTCCTGAATTTTCTTATTTGTATTTGAACTAGTACTAGATAAACTACCGAATATAAAACAATAGTCAAATTACATCGTAAACTATTTTATAGATAAATGAGTATAAATTAAAAAATTCCGGCACCTTACTGCAGAGGGTTCATGGAAAGTTTTTTAGAGCTTGATTCTATCACTACATGTAACTGTTCATTATTGACAACATTTACCTTACACCTAACCGAGTTATACCATAAAAGCTCCGAGGTGGGGAACGAGGGGAGGGTTGTTGCTGATCCATAAAATCAATGAACTGTTGAGAAGCAAAAGTATACCGATTTGGCCCATCAGATAACCCGTTCTGTCGTATAGTATGTATAAGCATAGCATACAAATATCAAACCACAGAACCATAAGGAGTTTTTAACCATGAATAGTACTGTTCGATCTGACAAACTCCTTTTGAATCGAGCACAAACAAGAACCCATGACGTACCTTAATCATGCTATCCCCAAAGAGCTATGCTAAAGTAGATTCCGACAATCAGAAATTTCAAAATGAATAAATTGGATTGGTAGTAACTGTAAGTGTACTCGTTGTGGATAGCAATTTATTCGAAAGAGTTAGACGTCCGAAGCCATCGACGCAAGCAACACTGACGTGAGATAAATCGCTGAAGAACAACTCGATTATGCATTGCCCTGAAAGTTAGAATTTTAGTTTTGAATCAATGGATTCAAGTTTCTGTGATAACACAATGGTACACAGCTGCCTGCTGATTCAGTGTTTTGATGGTTAACGGAAGTTGGAGAGCAGCATAAAGAAACCATTCTAGAACAATGAAAATTCATCTCCTGCTTCAGTCAAAAATAAAGCCCAAATCTGACTCCATCCATTCAACCCATTCCACCCAATGTTTTACGCCTTCAAACAGTCAACATTTCTAACACCAGCTCCTTTAGGCGTCTAGGTACTGGATTCATTCACGACGGATAAAATCAAATGTAACACGTACCTCGAATCAAATGTGCTTCCCGATAGAATCGGCAACCCAGGGCTTATCGTTCCCAATTTAGTGAGTCAAAATCCATCGCTCTGAACGTAAAACAGAAACTGAATGATCGCATCCCGTTTGGCCCAGTCTACCGGTGGAAATTAAGCTATGAATAAATAGGTACTGATATTTTTAAAAACAATGAATACATACTCATGCTAAAGTCAGTGTGGTTGAAAAGCCGCACACAGATTTATTTGCTTTCAGTTACCGTCTCATTGTTCTATTCTCATGATGGAGAATGCTTTGCATGACAGCCCTCAGCTTAACCTAAAAGTTCGTTTTGATGGATAAACAGCACGGGGAAAATCACATCAGAATTACTGACTAGTTGGTAGAGCTAATTACAAACAATAAGAACCAAGGCACGTTCAACTTGACAGAGTACCGATAACTAATTACCTTTGTTATTCACCTGTGGAAGAGGTTCGGAATGAGAAAAGGTATGCAGCTGTATTAGTCAAATGAGTGGTCGGACAAACGCGTAAGTAACCAATAGATTGGGCGAGTGTGTGGGCCACGGCTGTCGATGTGAGGCCTGATAAAAGAGCAATAGTTAGAGAAGAACAAAGTTATTGTTGGTGTGTCTGCGTCACTTTTATATAAGCAAACATTTTGTTTGAGCACGTCGAATCCATCTCTCACATCCTCTCTACTCCACTGATCTCCGTTAAACTACTCACCAATATTTTACCGGTTTGTAAACACTATGTCTGTGAGAAAACATCGGCTTAGTCTATATGTGATACTGGCATGTGTGTGTACTTGCATGCGTTGAAGTGAGTACGAATTTTTCCCTACTTCTGGCTACCCTGCTCTTCTTTCCCCGCTTGTGTGACGATTGATGAATAGCTTTTAACACTATGAACTGCTCGACCACATCCATGTCAGCTTTGCTGGTTTGCTAATAATCAACCTGTTCTTTTTGCGTAAAACTACTTTCCTGGGAAAAGGGGGCTCAAAATGGGTTGGCACTAAAGAGCTTGTAGCGAACGACTAATAATTATCATGCGAAAAGTTGTTACATCAGCCAAGTCTCCAGGTAGAGTAAAGCTCCGACCATATTGTTTTCACTCTCAACGGATCAGTTTTGCAAATTCATAAGTACAGTTATCCTCGATCGAGAGACTAATAGTGGTAGACTTAATGGTAAGGTTGCAAAAGGACACGCTTGAGGACGGTGGGATTGCTTACTACTACTAGATAAGAAGGTACACAGACAGTTCAATGGCCCACATGTGTAAAAAAAGCCGTAGCTTGTCGCCATTCACTCAGTTATCCAGATCTAACAGAGAATATGGGCCTGAGGACCAGAAGCCCGGCTAACGGCTTTCATCTACATCACCTAGCATGGCTGAAGACAGAATTAATAAAGGCAATCGTCAGCTCCGTGATTTCACACCTAGTCCATAGTTAACGAGAAAGTGTAATGTCAATAACACGGCGTTGTCATTGGAAAAGTCATAACAAGCCAACTTCCCGGTTACTGAAGGGACGATTCCTTAAGGCAGTCTTGCCGACAGGGCAGCGTTATTGACAGAAATTTTCTCGTTTACCGCACCATATGGTGAATCCATTTTTAGATACACTCCGAATCTTGTTAAATCTTAACACGGTAGGTAGTCGATGCTCACCATCTGATGGGCCTATCGTAACCCCTCAGCATAGGGTAAGAGATCATTTGCCCAGAATAATGGAAGATATTATGATTCACTTCCGTGTCCGATTTCCGCTCACTACCCAATGGTGTCCTAGAATCGACTGAAAACTAAGTGACTGAGCATGACACTCCAGGTCAGATCCGCAGCTAAATCTGGACTAAGGTACGTGTGAGCATTGAGGTCACACAACATCCCTTCCTTTACTCTGCCTCAAAGGTATCTATTTGGTCGTGCACATTGTGTTGCACTGGACAAATTAAAAATCATTATGATTGAGCTAGCTTGATATATTTCTGTTGTACAAAAGAACATCATAAGTGGTCAGTACCAGATCTGGTAAACAATATCCGCTGAAACAATGAGTGACTTATGAAATGTTTCAATACACCGATGACAGGGTTTTATTTCCTACGCTCTATCATCCTGTCACTCACACTAGGATATTATGAACACAACTGCCCAGATTTTCAGCTAACCTGTCACCTTTATCTGGGGCCGTTTGGTGGTATCAGTCGTAGTGAAGTATGCAAGGTCCGGCGATCTGCCTTGGGGGGGGGTTCCACGTGCTCGACCGGAAAAATAGTAAAAAAGCAAAACCCCATAATCCCAAAGCTCAGTAAGCGTCTCAATAGGCTCCTGCATTTGCATTAATCGAACAGCCATACGGTTGCTCAGACCCTTCTCATGACAATAGTAACCATAAGAGGATGGAAAGCAACCAGTCCGATTGTCAAATTCCGTACTGACAAGCAGACAATAGTGAAGCAGCTCCCCCCCCCCCCCCCAATATGGCCATCATTGACCATTCTGGCTTGAAACCAAGCATAGTAGTAACGTAATAACAACTACCGAAAGTGGGGGAATGCAACATGTATGAAGAGCAGTTACTGCAAAGATCTTTTTCTATTGCTTTTGCTTTTTCACCGTACTATTTCTGAGGTTTTTTTAGTTTTATTCGCCCGATTGACAGTCGTATTAGTGCGACAGCAGAAAGCAATCTCGCCACTGACTTGTTTCGAGCCATGCCCCATAACTTCTGTAACCAAAGACAGTCTTCATCCCTTGGGTTCCTACCAGGAAGGTGGAAAGTATCAACCGAAGCCAGTGCCGATAATAATCTCGTCATATCCCTAAACCAAATCATGGCTCGACCGCCGCGCCGCTTCATTCAGCCTTACCCAGCACGGGCGGATAAAACACGGAAAGGAAGACAATGAGCATGCATTTTCAAAACCTGTCTGAGCCATCAAAGGCGGTGTAGAGCGCTCACTTCAGTGAGAGAGCGACTATTCGTTTCCACCGCACGAAGGAGTGCCCCCTCAATATTCACGCAGTGTTACCATCAGAGACTATCAATGCTTCGGAGACATCGATTGTAGAACACAGAAAGACTTCGAGTATCCAAAACGCGAAGTGGCCAGGCCTCACAACAGTTGAGTAGAACACTGCAAACAGTCGAAATGTAAACTCGCCACATAAAAAGGACCAGATATCACGGCGGTGCCACAGTTTTCTCAGGTCAGAAAAAGCTGGTCTAGCTCTTCCTAGTCGAGATATGATCCCATCAACCCACCCCATCTCCAGTTGTAATCAAGCTCCAGATGTACTTGAAGTTGTGGACTACCTGCAGCTGATTTTAATAAAGGATGAGTGCGCATACAGGTTCCTGCCTGTAATGCAAAATACTTTGCACTTGGAAGTCACAGAGTGCGTACCATTCGTGGGTACCTCAATCTCCAAGCGAAACAGACCGCATTGAACTAACTGTGCACTGCCACTCAGCGACGCGAGGTGATCGGTATATTGCAAGTCAAATCCCTGTTCCCTGTGAGGAATTCATGTCTACTGTTTAGTACACCAGAAAAGGTATTCAGTAGAACATCTTGTACGGTAAATTTGAAAGGGATGGGGATATAGGGCAACCTCGTCGTACCTCACTTGAAAAGACAAAGGGGATCGAACGCTGGCCGTAGGTCTCAACCTGACCCGAGATACAGTTATTTGAGGATTGACGCCTACCTCGTTTATCAACATGCGATTCCGTATTGCACTACTGTCGGCAGAGTCGAAGGCTATGACAGTCCGGTGAGTGTTTCAACGGTATTCTAGCAGCTGCCGAAGAGTGAAAATTTGATCATTACATCCATGAACGGTTTGAAACCCAGTCTTCTCCTCACGAATCTGATCTTCACGCTTTTGGTCTAACCTGCCAAGCCTGATAGACGCAAGTGGCTTCGGTGCCATTGGAATGGGGTTTATATTATTATGGTTGGTGCAGTTACTAAGCGGGCTCTACCTGAAGACAGGGAAAGTAATCAACCTCAACCCCCGCCCCCGCCTCCTTCACAGCGAGAGTTCCTGACCAAAATCCGAACCTTTGAGTACAAAACGTGAAGTCCTCTAACAAGGCGAGCCTCACGATCTTTTAGCAGGGTTGGGCGAAGGCCATCGGAGTTTGGGGAGCTTTGTACTTCCTAAGGCTCGGTTTTCCTGTGTATCTTTGCCTCCGGAGGTGGATCCGTTGAAACAGATCGCGGGACATGTTCCAGAAGTGCAGTAGGAAAGGCTGACACTAGGAGCCAGCTAAACTATGTCTGGAAGTTCTTCATCCAGCGTTCGGGACACCGCTCACTCACTCATGCATAGTGGCTTTCTACTGGTGACTCAAATGAGAGAGAACAGTTTGTGGGAATTTTCCATAGCGGAAGCATGTTCTAAATCTGATGGACGTTGAGACCAACAGATTCTGCAATCCCCACAAAAACCAGCGTTAAGTACACTTCTCATCACAAGTCGTGCCTCGTTATGCTTACTTTCAACCGGAATCGACTGGCGTGCATTGAGAAAACGGAGAGATTCAGCCGAAATACAGGGTCATATAGCGCGACTAGAAAGGCCATAACTTGCTAGACCAGCGGAATGCAAGGTATTCTTCATAAGCGACCAGTGCTGGTTAATCTTCTTAGGTGGAGATACATCTAGCTTTCCAACCTGGTCGTTTTAGAAGACGTATGGGTGAGATGGCTGAACATGCTTATCACAACCTAACCATAGTCTCGGCGTGCGTTGAGAACGCCCACCGTAGTACATGGCGTAATCAGGGACGAGAGCTGTTCTAGAAAGAACGGCAGTCTTGTCTGCAGCCCCGCCACTTGGGGCTTATTCCGATATGGTCCATTAGGATTCGCTGCTGACTCCAAGAGGGTGGATTCCACGTGGCGTGCCGATGAGGAAAAGATAATCACAGGACTTCCCCGTTTACCGAGCGAAAGGAGTTTAGCTACAAATTAACTCCTAAATTCACCTTTTTAAGTTGATAGCCGACCTATCCCAGCATTCTTCTATTCCACGGAAATCACAACATCAGCCAGACTCGCTTCGAGTGAGGGACCGCGTAACTCTTACCACAAATTGTCATTGATTTCATCGAGGATACAATCACCCACCGCATGTGTCGAAACGACAAACAAGTGACATACATTATTATGGTTACTGCTCAAACCGCACCAATCCCTGAATCTCATTGCGTATAAACGACTATCAAATGGGATACGGTCTAGCAATGCCGATTCAGCCGTTTCACTGAGAGCAAAGCTAAAACCAGCAAGAACAGAAGCCGTAGCCTCAGCGTCCCCAGAAAGGCGTAAATGAAAGTTCAACGAAAGATAAGATACAGGAGTCAATCGAATGAGGGGACTGGAGTCTTGAATGCGGGTTACCTGAATGCAACACACATCGATGGTAAGGGGTTCAAGCGTTCGAGGTAAAACCGCCTGTTGTCCTATACGCATCGAGGTTCGCACGTTGAACGCGGCTATATTGAATGGTCATCGAGGACGGAGGAAGATGTCAGTCAGTGGTAGTGGGTTCGGTGGGAATTGGAGCTTAGTCGGAGAATGACCGGCGGTGACCAAACGGTCATCATAGTGGACCTCAAACCATTCTGTCTTGGGTTCGAACTTTGCTTGAGCCGATGATCACTTCCCCAGCTGACAGCCTCTGATTGGCCGCAAACCGCTCCACAAAATATTACACGATTATCACGCAACAGAATGAAGTAAACAAGAAGATAAAGAAGAAGACACGTGCATGTGATCAGTATCTTCACCAAAGGCACTGCAGCTAATACGGGCGACGGAATTTTCACTTTGTACGAAAAGAAAGGGAATGTGTGAATAAAGTGGAAAAGAGCGAGTGGGCGGGAAAATAAGTTGTTGTGCACCGTGCGAGAAATTTATCGTGTGTGTGCAAAAGAAAACAGTCATTCTTTGCGTTAGACATATTTCCCATATCTGTATACGCTGTGGCTGTTGTACTACTCCGTCGTCCAGTCCAGAGCGGATGTGCTTTATTTGAGGACTCAACTCTTGCCTTTGCTCAGCCAGCGATATTTTAGATATTAGATTTGGTTCAGATGAGCCAGTGACCAATGTATGGTTCATTTCCCTCTTCTGGAGAACCACATCGAACAAGTGGAACACAACAACGATCTATCGCTTTATTTAATGCCGGGTCCCACTCGCCACGTCACAGTACTGTCAGCAGATTTACGCTGTGTTTTAGAGAGAAGAATCTTAGCCAAGCAGAAATCCCACCACATCTTCTAGCAGCACACTATGCACAATCTCAGGACGCGCGCGGCAGCACACATCTCCGTTGTTCCGAACAAGTTCGAATGTGCATTTTGAATGAAACGGCTTGGGTGTTCCTATCGAAAAATGTGAGCTGCGGCGACAAAAACGGCACGTAGGTCAGATTAAAGATAGAAAATGATGAACTGTTATTGCAACTTTTGATTACGCATTTCTGGTGCTAAATCATGTAAGTAGAGGATTGTCGTCTCGTAATTGAGTGACTCACAGATAAATGAACTGCAAGTCCCAAGGCAGGGGACACGAGCTCGCTTTACTATAGGACAAATTATCAAACGATAACAATAAGGTAGCTCAAATTGTGGGCTAACCGACCACAGAATCAAGACTATCAACAAAGGCTTCAAAAATCCAAGGCAACAATAAAGAGGTGACACCCCAGACGGCGATACAGCAGCGAGTCAAGTGGTTTACAAAGAAAGTCTTTATTCATGGAAAGCATTTTAACCCATCATCGGTGAGAACTAATTGCCTGAGGGAACACACAAGCGTGGTGAAGAACAGATAGAACAGCATAGCTACGAGAAAGTGGCGTGATCAAAAAGGGATAGCCAAAATTCAGTTATTCACGTAGATAAGGCAGATAAAGGGAGATAGATGATTATCCCCAAAGGTTTGGGCCTCTTCAAGTAACCCAGGCAGTTATGACGTACTAATAGAACGGGTCATCGATACCAGTGGGTCAGTGGTCATAGATTCCACAACGGGGAGGAAGGGTTATGAAAGCGATAAAATCTGTTAAGAACTAGAGTTCAGTACGAAGGGATAAGATCAACAATTAGACAAATGACAATTAAGGTTAGTCGACACCTGTTATAGAAACAAGGCAATGGGAATGAACTAACAAATTATCACACTTGCGAGAAAGCAAAGAGGTGGTAGTCAGCGTGAAAACTAGTGTTCAGTGTGTATGGAAAGCAAACGAACTGCATAGTAAATACCAGACAAACTTGTGATAGATAGTATAGGATCTGGACCAAAACAATTTAAAAGAGTCTCTCGATATAGCGAGCTGAATTTCCATGTCCAGTTTCAATACATCTTTACAATGTCACGGAATAATTTTACGTCCACATTCTTGAATAACTTCCTAGTTCACCACGTTTATGGTACATTATACGTCTACTTGGTAAAACAGACCCACTTAATTTTTGATGATGGTTATCTGGGGAATATTCTATTCCGCTAATTCGCATGGAAGGCTTGTTTCTTTTTTGCCGTCCCAGTGAAACCGAAGCTGGCAAACAAACAGATAGATTAGCTACGATAAGTTCTGTCTCTATCCCGCATTCTGGGCCAGGGGAATCAACGAAGGACATCGGTCCAGGAAATCAGAAAAAAAAGAAACTCTGTGCCTTTTCCCTAATTTTCTCAATTTCCATTGATAAATGGAAGCGAAGGCAATCCGTCAGATAGATATTTCGACGGCTAAATGCAGTTGTGTTATGTGAGGCTTTCAAAAGGATTTAGCGGAATTGGAGCTAACTAAATAGCTACTGATGATTTGGAAGTTCGTCTCTTTCTGACCAACTGTCTGGTAACCATGGTGATCCTTAGCACTAAAAATTTAAGGAAAATTTTTTGTAGTAAAACTGAAGTTTATTTAGTGAAACGATATTGTTCATAAATGCAAAGCTATTTCCTTTATCTAAATCTAAGAGGATTTCATTATCAGATAATCCGTTCAGCCATTCATTCATTCTTTCATTCATCCATTCATCCAGTCATTCCCGTCTGTGATCACTCCATTAATTACTTACCTGATAAGCTAGTCAAGAAGAAATGTCTACTGTAAAAGTAGGTAGAAAAGTAATCTGTACTGCTCTTAAAGCAGTCACATAAGGTCACACAACTTGGTTCGGTTTAGGATAGAGCAAAACTGTATTCCCTGCTGAAATACAGTATTTGCGGTAGACAAACTTTGGGTTCTTCTCGAGAAACGAAATCGCAGACACGACTACATTAATCAGACACAAAGCACCATTTAAACAAGGCACGGTTCCGGACTTTCTTGCTGGTCTAAGATGATTTTCGGTATATCTAATTTTCCAAGTGTCATTCATACCATTCTCTCAGCAATGGCTTCTGTAAAGAACCGATACCCTATAAACAAAGCCTTCCGATCAAACTACGATATGCAGATAATCTGAGGTTTCCTATCTGTTTCTACCATATGTGGTGTGTTACGTTGAATAAGTACTGCCTTAAACTCAGAGTGATCACCCAGGTGAAGTACTGCTTTCAAAAAGTCTAAATTATTTACCAGAAATGATACAGTGAAATTGGTGAGGTTTCCACAGATAATTTATAAATTGTCATCTGAAGCAAAAGGCAGAGAATTAATTAGAAAAACCTGAAAAATAAACAGATTCAACCATTTCGTGAATAACCTCGATCGGTACGGAGGAATGCCACCAATTTCAAAACCAACACAGTCTACAGTAACCATCAGCAACATAATCACGAAAGTGTACTCAAGAACCACAGGTTTGTTTATATGGGGTACAAACAAAGATTATTTTCTCTGATCAGTATAGAAATAGATGTACATATTACTATATGTATATATATATATGTATAAGGTATAGACACATTAGATGCTTTCAGTTGGAGAAGTGATCATCGGCTCAAGCAAAGTTCGAACCCAAGACAGAATGGTTTGAAGTCCACTATGATGACCGTTTGGTCACCGCCGGTCATTCTCCGACTAAGCTCCAATTCCCACCGAACCCACTACCACTGACTGACATCTTCCTCCGTCCTCGATGACCATTCAATATAGCCGCGTTCAACGTGCGAACCTCGATGCGTATAGGACAACAGGCGGTTTTACCTCGAACGCTTGAACCCCTTACCATCGATGTGTGTTGCATTCAGGCAACCCGCATTCAAGATTCCAGTCCCCTCATTCGATTGACGCCTCTATCTTATCTTTCGTTGAACTTTCATTTACGTCTTTCTGGGGACGCTGAGGCTACGGCTTCTGTTCTTGCTGGTGTTAGCTTTGCTCTCAGTGAAACGGCTGAATCGGCATTGCTAGACCGTATCCCATTTGATAGTCGTTTATACGCAATGAGATTCAGGGATTGGTGCGGTTTGAGCAGTAACCATAATAATGTATGTCACTTGTTTGTCGTTTCGACACATGCAGTAGGTGATTGTATCCTCGACGAAATCAATGACAATTTGTGGTAAGAGTTACGCGGTCCCTCACTCAAAGCGAGTCTGGCTGATGTTGTGATTTCCGTGGAATAGAAGAATGCTGGGATAGGTCGGCTATCAACTTAAAAAGGTGAATTTAGGAGTTAATTTGTAGCTAAACTCCTTTCGCTCGGTAAACGGGGAAGTCCTGTGATTATCTTTCCCTCACCGGCACGCCACGTGGAATCCACCCTCTTGGAGTCAGCAGCGAATCCTAATGGACCATATCGGAATAAGCCCCAAGTGGCGGGGCTGCAGACAAGACTGCCGTTCTTTCTAGAACAGCTCTCGTCCCTGATTACGCCATGTACTTCGGTGGGCGTTCTCAACGCACGCCGAGATTATGGTTAGGTTGTGATAAGCATGTTCAGCCATCTCACCCATACGTCTTCTAAAACGACCAGGTTGGAAAGCTAGATGTATCTCCACCTAAGAAGATTAACCAGCACTGGTCGCTTATGAAGAATAACTTGCATTTCACTGGTCTAGCAAGTTATGGCCTTTCTAGTCGCGCTATATGACCCTGTATTTCGGCTGAATCTCTGCGTTTTCTCAATGCACGCCAGTCGATTCTGGCTGGAAGTAAGCATAACGAGGCACGACTTGTGATGAGAAGTGTACTTAACGCTGGTTTTTGTGGGGATTGCAGAATCTGTTGGTCTCAACGTCCATCAGATTTAGAACATGCTTCCGCTATGGAAAATTCCCACAAACTGTTCTCTCTCATTTGAGTCACCAGTAGAAAGCCACTATGCATGAGTGAGTGAGCGGTGTCCCGAACGCTGGATGAAGAACTTCCAGACATAGTTTAGCTGGCTCCTAGTGTCAGCCTTTCCTACTGCTCTTCTGGAACATGTCCCGCGATCTGTTTCAACGGATCCATCTCCGGAGGCAAAGATACACAGGAAAACCGAGCCTTAGGAAGTACAAAGCTCCCCAAACCCCGATGGCCTTCGCCCAACCCTGCTAAAAGATCGTGAGGCTCGTCTTGTTAGAGGACTTCACGTTTTGTATAGGACAACAGGCGGTTTTACTTCGAACGCTTGAACCCCTTACCATCGATGTGTGTTGCATTCAGGTAACCCGCATTCAAGATTCCAGTCCCCTCATTCGATTGACGCCTCTATCTTATCTTTCGTTGAACTTTCATTTACGTCTTTCTGGGGACGCTGAGGCTACGGCTTCTGTTCTTGCTGGTGTTAGCTTTGCTCTCAGTGAAACGGCTGAATCGGCATTGCTAGACCGTATCCCATTTGATAGTCGTTTATACGCAATGAGATTCAGGGATTGGTGCGGTTTGAGCAGTAACCATAATAATGTACGTCACTTGTTTGTCGTTTCAGCTTATTCGCTAACAGACTGTATCCTATGTGCAATCAAAGAAGCCTTAGTCAAATTGTTTGGAGTAATCATTAACACCCCCCGTTAACCAAGCCAGATATTTGCAATAGAAGTCACTTTTCATATTACTCAATCATGGTGACGCACTAGGTCCTGGTAAGTTTGCTGATTCTGTCTGTGTGGAATGATGAAACTTAATCTAGAAATACAGGGTGCTCGTCTTGATTTCTCTTTTTTAGTTCGTTTTTGAAACCGTCCTCTTCTAACCTTGTCCATTTGAATGCTTTTACCCGATTGTATGATTCGCCCGATGTCAAACTCAGCCCCGCGTCCAACTCAACACGAACCACTAAATAAACCTCATATGCAAAATGACTTAGTTGTTCTTAACTGCGTGTTCGCTCTATATCTTATGGTTTTGAGTAGGTAGTTGCTCTGCATATATATATATATATATATATATATATATATATATATATATATATATATATGCGGATCAACAAAAAATACTGCTGAAATACTGCTCGGTTAGCTTAACATTCACCAGTTGAAAAGTCGAGATTCGCACTCCAAAATCCAACTCCATTACCTCTATGACCTTTCGATGTCTAAATGTATGTTGGTGTTGTGTTTCATAAATTCATGAAAGGTTTATTTCGGTTTACTTTTAATTCACTCGCAGACTTGGCTACTGTCGAAGATGTAGGATTCGCAAAATCACTACTGACTGCATTATTGAGGAAACTGGGACTTCACGATTTGTGGTTTGTGATATTCCGTTTCGGCATACTCAGTTTCCGGAATCGTTCATTCTTAATCGCCATTTGCCTGAGATATTGCATTAAACAGAATTTGTTAGTTGCCTTTTGTTTGGAAAAGCGGGTATCGAAACTGGTTCTCGTTTTTCCCCTTTCCAAAGATGGGCAGAAGATGCGTAACGACCTGATTGCAAATTGCAATGAGTATTTTGGCACAAAAATAAGAACTTGATAATTATGGGTCATCTATGTTATATTTGATAATTGATATCTACTTCAACAATTCAGTTCGATGAAGCTAGCCGACGAATTTACACTTGAATTCCTCAACTTGACTCGTGAGTCCACTAACACACACACATACACACACAAGCAAAAAACAAACACAAGAAATGCTTATAGTAACTCACGCGTATGATAGAATTTCTGTATTTGTTGGCTTAGCAGTCCATTTTTCCCTATCGACTTGATACCAATATTTGTAGTTCTATTACTCCTCTCTAATTTTTTGTTCTTTTTCATTATTTCGTTTTGAGCTTCCCGCTAGGGGATATCAACCACAACCACCACATACAATGCATGGTAATGGTTATCTGAACTTAACTGAGTAGTCCATTCCATTCATCTAGATGAGTTGGGTGCAAACTTATTATCCTTGTAGATTCTATAGCGCATGTTATTCGCCAACAGAATTCACAGACTGCTTTAATCGAAATACATGATAAAATGATGGAAAATAGAGTGCTACTGAATCTTATTTCCGACTTTAGTCCCTTAGAGAAATAAAAGTCAGAGGAGTTAATGAATCAGATTCGAACTGCACGAAAAAAGCTGAATGAATACATATTGCATTGTTCCGTGAGATTTTATTAAGGGCAAGTTTGATCTAACTGCGAGCATTTTTTAGTTCATTTCCCACGAACACATGGGTAAGAACATTGCACGCACAGAAACCAGTGATGAAAACCTACCACAGTCAATCAAAGAGTTCACAAGATCGATCGATTCAGCTATTTTATCAAATGCTCTTCTACTTTAAATGCTGATCCATTATGGTGGTTGCTTATTATTGAGTCATTTGATCCTGTGGAAATAATTTTTTGTTTCGACTGGTTAAATATATTTGCTGCTTGCAAGCAAATCTGATAGTGGAATTCCTTCGTCCCTCTCTCTAAATTGTCTTCCCCTCTCTGAACTTGTTTACTCTAGAGCGGAAATTGGATATCGGATCAGTTACCCTCTGACTCATACTGAACTGCACACGTAATCCGCTTTCTCTATCCCAATTTCCGTTAAGCGACTCACATTACGCAAGCCAAATAACTGAGAAATTTATTCTAGTTACCTGACTCGCACGTTAGGGCTCTCCTAGTCATTGTATTGCGGCTTGTATCACGCTACATGCCAGTTTGTGGCACATGATCATCCCAAGGCAATTCAATTAACTTAGATCTGTCCGGCAGAAAAACGCACGAGTTAACAAGTTGCTACTGGTCTCGAAGAAAACTCAGGCAGTCCTGTTATTATTTACTGACCAATCTGTGAACCTCTGAGATGCTCATCTATCGTTTCACTTCGATCACAGATAGGTAAGACGTCTGAAAGTCACCAACCCGGTAATATAAACTGCTGGTAAGCCTTAGTAAATAGGTTCAGTCCCCACTGCTGCTGGTCCTGTCTGGAGATACTTAGTACAAGTATCGAGCTTAACCAAACAGATTCCTGTGGGATCCTTGTAACAATCATCAGCTTTTCGCTGGCTTATGCTTCTGTATCTTCTCCATGAAACCTCTAATGTTCTAAGCAGTTGGTTATAGGTTTCACGTTTTTATGAAGTTCATTCATGAAGTGCCATTCTGAGCCCACAGAATAGGCTTGTAAGCTGAGCCCACAATGAAATCATTTTTCAATATTTTGAAGTAAAATAATTTTTAGCAGATCATGCATTCCCTTACCAGTATTCGGGTTTATTAGGTACATGATGACGTAGTTCTCTGACAGCACAAGTTAGTTCTTCAATAAGTATCATACCAGACTACAGATTACAAGAACGATACACTGATTTTGAATAACCGACAATGCGAGTCATGTATTTCCACAAATGGAGGATGGGACATAATACTGGACAGCTTACGAAAAGTAACTGTTTGGGCAAACAAAGCACTGGTTTCCCCACCAAAACCATCATTCTCTTGAACAAAAGTCAACGACTATAAATCATTGTCCTACACTAAACTGTCATATTACTTTGAGGCCAATCAGTTCTTCTATCCACAGGATTTATCCTCGATTTTTCAGCAGAAAGCAGAGCACATTGTGTTGGGTGTTTTGTTTTACTGCATCAATGGCTTTTCCTGATTGGTCATCAAGCAACCTTTGATCGGCAGATCAGAAATCAAGGAACCTGACTGGTTCGAAAGACTTTAAAAACCGCTGAGGAATTATCAACGGTAGAGATTTTCTTTGTGTGCTCTGTAACAATAAGCCAATTGCTTTTTCTGAAGAACTGACTTTGACACCAATAACAATGCTTTTTTATCGTGTCACTTCCCTCGCTCCCTGCCGCACACGGATATCCACCTACATCAGGCCAACCTGAGCAAAAATCGTCATTTGGATATTGTTCCCCACGATGCAAACCGTGTGGCACTGAAAGCAGTTCGCGGGGTGGATGGGTCAGACTATATTAATGCAAGTTACATCGACGGCTACCGAACTCGGGCTGCGTATATTGCCACCCAAGCACCACTCACATGCACGCTGGAAGACTTCTGGCGCATGATCTGGGAGACTGGCTCGTGTTTGATCGTACGACTGGAAAGTACATCTTCGATAAACGATCCGAAATCGGCAGACTCAGTAAGTGTATCTGCTTTGAAGTCCGTGGACGTAAAGGTCACGCCATACTGGTTTGTTGTTCTCAAACATAGAAGTTAGTCATTGCTTAGTTCGCTGCACGCGCATGTGACTTGAAAGACGATGGACCGTTTACAACAAGTTCTGTACCTAAGAGTCCATCCCAACTAAAATTTACTCAGTGGGAGTAGTAGGCTATTGGACGCATTCATAGAATGGTTAGCCATGCCGTTTCAACCGTAGGAAACAGCAGAAGCGTCCCAGCTGATTGTAAGTCCCGTGCGTAATCACAAGATTCTTTCGACTGTCTCTCAACGGTCTGTGGAGTGTTAACCCTTTACGATGCAACACCCTATCGTCAGCGAGCTGAGCACTGGTACTGCATGGCAAATCACTTCATTGATAAAGAAATATTATTGTTTCTACATCTGATAATATTATACATACTGAATAATACAGGTTTGCCTATAAGTTAAGAGTCTATGGCGATCGCTTAGGAGCCCTTGATAATGTTTACAATACAGTTGCTGACATTGTGGTTTGCTGTCTGTTCGCGCACTTTGGCCGATATGTGAGAACACTAATTATTACCTATATTTTACAAAACAAGCATAGTTGAATGTGCATACTGACAAGCAAGTGAAATACTCAAAACATTATATGGAAAAACAGTCCAACGGTTGACACACTAAGCTAAATGGATTAAGCGAACAGAACACAGACTGCCTGAACCTCACGCGGATTGGAACATCATTTTATCAATCGGCCTAATGATGAACGGATCATGTTTCAACTCACAAAGCTGGATCGGAATGACAACACTGGGAAAACTATTGAGCAATCTTAATGCTTACCGTTACATTGCATTTAGTTGTAGCATGGGAACAAAGTTGTCAACGGTGAGCTTTAGGCGAATTCAAGATATACATATGTATATAACTTCTTCACGATCTGTGGTTACGCAAACGAGTTGTTATAATTTTGGATGGAAGTATTAAAGTAAAAATGTGTCTGTCGTAAGAATCACAAGCTGTTCCAACAGATCACATCTGTGGTCTCTAATGTTTGCCCGTCCGGTACTCACAAAGTCGCCATTTAATGTTCGTTTGACAGTTGCTTCACTAAGTTTCTGAAACCACTAAGCACTTCTTCAATTGGGTTGAAAAATGGACTGTAAGACGGGATAAAGCGAGTTGTATTTCCCGGGGCTAAACCAGCGTTTTTCATCTGCCTGTGCGTAGGGGCATTGTCAAATCAAATATACAGCTGATGTATCCGGCTGTTCGGCGTCGACTATTGCTGAGCATTTCCGAAGGAACTGATTAAGTATGTACGCACTCATTTATGGATGACAATAGAAGCACATAATTCCAGTGGGACAAAAGCACGTGATGACGTTGAGATTAGCGTCTCTGTAAATAGGCGAGGTTTTGATGCAAGGTTCGCTTCTTAGAGAACGCCCCCTTGATCGACAGCACCATATGTTGCAATTAGTATCGCCTATATATAGGAGCAACATTAAACCTCCGTGTCCTCCAGCCAGGCTGCGTATTCAGCGCGTTTTTCTTTGACATCATTCCTGTTCCGTTCGATATTTTAAATGGTAAGCCTTTTCATTGAATATCCGTGACCATCTAGCAAGTAATCAATGGAGGATAGACTGATCGTCGTTTCAGGATTTATCGGTTCCATCCTTCTTTTGGTCATAGAAAGGGCTACTTCGAGACATTCTCCTGCAATGGAGCAGATTTGTGCGACACACTCATCTGAAAATTTTCGTTTCGCGAATCCTCGTTTAAGACTGAATTCACGTTCTCTCTCGGCAACGTCTCGGCAGATTTTGATGTTTACCCCTGGATGATTCGCTGCGAGGTACAGAATTTCATCATTATTTGGACATCGTACTATCGTCGTCACTGATGGTCCTTCGCTTCTTTGGGTTTTTTATTGATGTCAAGCGTTTGCACTGCTTCCGCCACATTTCCATCAGTAGCTTCTTACATCGTGAGTGCGCCGCACATCTATAGTGATGGACGATACAAATAAGCCTTCAGCTGCACAGACAGTGCGCTTTACTTACTCAACCACACAACCTTGTCACCGTAGCCATGTTGACACTTTTGACGCTTCCATTTGGGCTACTCGGTAATTTAGCGAACACAGCCTACGGTACGGTGACTAAACCTTTCCGGCAGACCCATATCGCTCAATGTCACGTCACGTGGGAGTTTTCGGTTCCAGTTAGGGGAAGTGGTACCATTATGGGAGTCACGTGAATGGGTGCGTGCACGGTACAGATTTGATTTCCATCACTTCTCAAGTCACCAGCCAAATGACTGTTCCTTTATCCGCAGAGTTCCTACTGGAGGAAGATGAGATATACGACCCAGGAGGATAGGTGGATACAGATTCGCATCCCAAGCAGAAAACAATAAGTGATGAAGAAAGAAGAAGAATTGTCCGGTGTGCCAGGAAAGGTGACCATTTAGAACTTCTTCCCCATCATCTTGGAATGACCGTAAAAACCAGCACAGCCATCGCCAAATGGGAGACAGAATTTAGCTCTAAAAGAGGACTAGCAAATTTTGCATACTGTAGTGAATTCCTGATGGCGCTGTGCTCATTGGCAGAAGAGAATCCCACAGTCATTTTGAGTGGGATGAGGAGAAAGATGGAACTGATATACTCGAACGTATCGATCAGTTTATCATCAATTGATCGTCTTCTAGATGGTCCTGGTTGCACCAGGAAGAAATTATGAATTCGTCCAATCAGGCGAAAGAGGAGTGATATCAAAGGGAGAGGAGCTCAGTGCGCAATGAGGTTACAGGAGTACGGTAGCTCCGTCTTATGATTTCACATAGAAGCGGCCACTTACAACATAAAAGCCACATTCGGCGAACAGACAGCGAGCTACAAAGTTAGCCGTGGTATTGTGAACATCGATAAAGACTCTTAAACAGTTGCCATATGCTCTTAAACGATAGAAAAACCTGTGGTGCTTATGTATAAAACTTCTTATCAGACCCAAATAAATTATAGTTCAGCTTATTTTGCCGTATTCATCGCTGTGCTGATCACATTGACGATTGAAGCATTAGTTTGATAAACTAAAAAATAGAGAAAGCCAGTGAATTCGAGGACACATCCACATTTATCACTCGCACGAGAAAAACTTGGAATCTTAGACTATTCGTCGTCAATTTATCACTACTGAATTTGCTCTTAGAGCCGGAGTTTAGACGAATTATTTGCAGCACATTCACCAGCCATATCTAGTAGGGATTGATTTGGAATGGGAGCGATGAATATGATTCGTTGACCTATCAAACAGTTTGATCAGGCCAGTTCTGGGATCTCAGAATTGAAGGTTCAGTGATAAGTTGTATAATGCATATATATATATATATATATATATATATATATATATATATATATATATATATATATATATATATATATATATATATATATATAGACTTGAGATCAGGTGAAGTGATAACGCAACAAAAATAATCACAAAATAGGGAAAGGGGAGTAGAGTACAGTAAAACGGACAATTAGTGAGGGGGAAAGCTAGTTTTTTGCCTTTTACCTTACATTTTTGATGTTTTTGTCGGAGAGACATTTTTATGATTACGGGGCACGAGTAGTCGACAGACAGATAGTACGGCATTCGCGCCACTAGCCTCTATTCTCAGTGGTGTCCCTCATCGTCTCTAACCGGCGACAATCCTCGTCCCTCGAATCCCAACCAGGAAGGCGACAGACACCAGCCGAATTCAATGCTGATGTTGGCTTCTTCATACCTCTACGCTCAGTCATGGCTTGACCGTCGCACCGCTTCTTCTAGCTTTTTCCAGCACGTGCAAATAGGGTATGGGAAGGCACACGATAGCCAGGCACTCGTAAGTTATGTCATATTTCGGCCAAATCACCGTGGTCGACATGTTCACTTTGTAAGCAAAGAACAACCTAATGGGTAATTTCCTCATTTTGTTTTGTGCCTTACTCAGGGAGGAGGTCCATGATTGTTCGAGCATCCATAAAGTGAATTTGCGGATGAGTTTAAAATAGAAGGTGATGCTCCGCCAGTACGTATTGCTGCACACGAAATGTAGCCAGACAGTTAAAACGTAAACAATGTGGTTTCTAATTTTTACTTTTCCCACCAATCCACTTTAAGCACACTAGTTCATCCACACCCACATCCACACACAGGCACATGCGATCTAATTCCATCTTGTGCTCATGCACTATTCACCACCCACTGGTATCAGAAGAGGCGTACGACAGCAGCTGTAATCACCTCAGAAGCCCAAATCTAAAGGTGTTAAGGGGCTAGGGAAATCCCATAAATCTCTCTTTACAATGTCCACTGAAATCCAGACAGAAACTCGTTTTATTTACCCATTTTTGACCGTATCTCGGGTCATTGCTAGGGTAGACGTAGTGAATTAATGCAACTACCAGTTTATACACGAAGTCTGCTCTTTGTATAAATGGGACAAAATCCGGTGAAAACATTCTCAAGATAAGTCACATCCCTAATCCTATTGTAGGTAAAGTATAGTTAGACAAATCCCTTCAGTAAATAATGAGTTCCCTGATCAATTGCGGTGGAATGTCATAGACAGTGCCGTATGAGTTTTATACTAGTTCTGGTTGTGTACTTATTATGCACATTATGAAAAATCGTTTGTCCGTTTTATGTTCGATCTCTCGATCACTGCTCACCAACCGATGCTGATGACGTTTCAACTACTGATAGTTATTTCAAGACGCAGTAGGAGGTCAGCCAAACGGAATAAAACGCATAAGGAAAATTTGTAGCCTTTGACTGACCTATTTTCCGGTCGTAGAGAATAAACTTCTTCAGTGTTAGTGGGACGAGCGCCTACGAAGTGTGTCCAATAAATAAGGGTCCACTAATGAAGTTTCTATTTTTCACTACGACTACTGACAGCAATGGCAGTAGCTAAATAAGAAGTTTCCATCGTATCAGCCGAAAACGTTGGTAGATTATCCCCTTGAACCGAAGATCAACAACATCGATATTTGCGAATCATGACATCAAAATTATTATTTTTAGCACCGAAGGGACAATACAATGACAACGACGCACGCTAACGAATCTCTCGGCGGTATTTGTACGAATTAGCTCGCCCACAGTGGATTAACCGGTCACGTTGATAAAGTTGGTACCCACGGACGTAGCGCATTCCACCCAAATCACACCTAACTGCATGTTTGTACATGCTTGTTGCATAGAATTAAAGGAAGTGTTTTCACGGTGAGCATCGGCAGTCCGCCTACTTGTTAAACTTGCCTCAAGAAAAGTTACACGCGGTAACGGAAACGTCGCTTGATTACAAACAATTCGGAAGACGGTGTAATTGAATAGAGAATGTTTTCAAATAATTACCAGAAACCGGAACATCAGCCATGTACCTTTTCTTTTTTATTCTATCCACAAATTGCTGAGCAACTTCGATAAATCCGTTAGGTGCAAATTTCCCTACCATCATTTAACCTCTGACTTCATCCCGAGAATTATTTAGCACCGGGTACGAGCCTCACTTGGGGCTCAACGAATGTGTGATGACTTCTCACAAAGATGAAACAGCTGTACGGTGCTTCCCTCATGGTTTTCACTGGTGAGCTGAGGATTGATACTGCATAATGGATCATCTTATAGAGATTGCCATCTCCTACAACTAATACGATCACCGTGCAACGTGTTCAGAATTCTGCGGTCACCACTTGGATGTCGAAATTGGCAACTTACTGGTGATTGTAATACCAAAATAGTACGAGTGGTTGATAGCCAGGTGACCAGTAGAAGTGCTAGAGCACCTGATAAATGAAAGAATCCATCATTTTCTCCCTTTCGTATATGGCTTCGAATTCTTCAGCAGATGGCCTAAAGTTTTTGCCTTGTTTTCGGTGTAGGTCCTTCTCAAACAAAGTTATAAACAATGGAAGTAGAACCGATGAAAATTGGAACAAGTTCATACTTCTCATACTCCTCATAGTTGTGAGATCTGAACAAAATCACTGAACAATTGAACTGAACGTGTCACATTACCCGTATGGAAAATGTCACTTCAAATATTTCATGTTGAATTTTTGCACAGCTGCACCCTCTGGACATTTTACTCTGCCTCGGTCACCCACTCAAGCTCGTTTAGTTGACCTGCATTTCAATCCCCGACCTCATTTTCTTCAGCTATTCTACTGGCCAACAGTACAATCGGCTAGACACGGATTTTTGGTAATTGATCCAATTGCCACTTATTCTATGAACTCTTACATACTGCGCGAGTTACGCATCACAGACACGCGGGACGGGACAACACGAACTATTCGCCAATTTGATGCAACCCCAACCACCGATGCCATGATCGAGTTTGATTGCCCTCATATTGGATTCTGCTCAAGACGAATAAACGAAGCCGGTGGTAAACTGCACGAATTATACAACTCGGATCCCCTGGCACCTTCCAGTCCCCAATCACACGCTGACTCCCTCCTGGATACTTCTATCACAAAAGGCAGCTCCAATGCGAATCGTCTGGTCGGTTCAACACGTCCCCTGAGTTCGAACTTCAAACAACGCTACCAGCCATTGTGCGAGGCCATGCTCGAGACGGTTATACAGGTGCACAAGACCAAAGAACATTTCGGAATGGACGGACCGATCACTGTGCATTGCAAGTAAGTACACAGTTCCTTTTAATCGGACAGAACTTGATTGCACAGGTTTGCGAACTCCAGTCTGTTTCAGATAACTAAAAACCATGATTTGTCGGAAATGTTTAGGCAGCAGAGGCACAAGCAAATTCGTATCGGTATTTCTTCAGACACTCAAATTCGGATCACCCGCTTTCCACAAATGTTCAACTTCCGCATGCTCTAATTTATTTTCATTGCAAAGGATTTTGCCCCAAACGCAGTAAAGGGAAACACAACCGAATACAAACGTTCCGTATAATCGAAGTGAAACTAATATACGTGCAATCTTACCGCGAAATCTTCCTTAAACACCTAGTGCGTGCTATTTGGTAGCAACATCTTTGGATGAGGGATGAATCAAACAAAGATATTTTTAAATATGCAAATAACAAGCCATTTTAAAAAAGGACGACCAGATCTGTACAATCAATACCAGTCGTTAAAATATACGAATGATTCGGTGGTAAATGAATTTGCGGCCACTCCGAATTTTCAGGTACGGTCAGAGTTCAAATTTGTTGAATTGATATGATCATTGAAAGTCTTCGGTCGTAATGGAGCTTAACCATATACATGGGTAAAACTCTCACCTTGGTACCACACGTGTCTTGCCGACTGGACTAGGTCATCCTGTGAGGATCTGAATATTTTTGCGAGTAAATTATATTGGATATCCGCCCATATTTCAGTGAATGTTGGTATTTATCAGTGTCAACGACGAATTCCAATAAAATGAGTCTTGTCCATGTCAACAATCAAGACCATTTGTAGTTTATGGCTCCCATTAACAGACTAAAGACAGCCTTCGCCGAGATCATAACTACGTGGTTTATATTTCATTCAGACACTATTATGCAATGATCAATCACCTAACTCGTTTTTTCTTCTACTTTACTGCTTCCTCGTCGTCTGCGTTCCTCTATACACACTAACAGTCTAGGCGCGGGTCGCACAGGTGTATTTTTGGCTATCGCTCTCGTGCTTCAACGTATGCGCTACGAAGGTGTCGTCGATATGTTTCAGACTGTGAAACTGCTACGATGGCAACGCCCTGGTTTGGTCAACACGGCAGCAGAATACGCGTTCTGCTACGCCACCGCTCTCGAATACTTGGACGCATTCGAACGCTATACTAATTAGTTTCTAAAACGGACTAGATGTTGTTCATCATTCTACCGCAACGCGCTACACCGAAACGCACCTAACTTCGTGTGCCCATCCCTCTTCCAGAACCCGAAAACAAAGTTGATCGGAGAGTTGCCAACTCCGAATGCCCGCACGGTATGACCCCTATGGATTGAGTTCGAAACCACCGCTGTACAGCAGACCGTTAGGAATATGACCAACAACAACTGTTTTCTCCTTTTATTTTTTGTTTGTTTATTTTTCTCGCTGTCTAATTCGCATTTCCACCCATTACAACCACAAAGTCATCTGCAGCCGATTTCTGTTGACGACCATGTTCAATTCTTAGGTACACAATTGTCTCTACGTCCGCATCAGAAAAGCATTCGCACAAATGACTGAAACAAAAACTCCAACTCACTTTATCGTTTACATTCACAAGTTTCACTGGTCTACAATACTTGAACTCATCAAACTCACGAACACATTTCTCTCTTTCTATCTGGGCTTCCGAGAAAAATAAAGGAGAAACAATTTGGTGAGCAGAAAAAACAAAACATACACCGATAACAAATAAGATTATATCTTAATTTCCCAGGTCTTCCAGTGTGATCGAACTGTACTAAGCAAAACTCCACTCCTTTTTGACCTGGTGTGTCTGCAATAAACCGCAGACACATCATTACTCCACAGTCCCGTTTGAGTCTTGCATATTACCCAAAGCCATACAAATTGCCTCTCAAAAAGCGATTTCCAACTTCTCTGTAAAGCTGTAAACCTCCATAACGATGTTCTTTCTCAACTTCTCGGCCCGTCCTCCTCTCAACACATCCATCGCCCCACATTCTACCCCGCAAGTGAATACTGTTTTCATCAAGGTCAGGGTGTTGATCATGATTGTACATAAATAAAAACAACTCCAGTTTCTGACTGGTATGATGGGGGCTTCCACGGGCGACAGCTGTAAGCCAAACGGCATTCCGAGATGGGTTGCACATTCACGAAGCTTGGAGGGTGAAGTGGTACGAAAAAATAAGCTAATTGTTCTAGCTCAATGCAGTATTGACACTAATATATAAAAATAATTTGAATTGGAATGGTATCAACAGACCACCAGAAACTGCTAATGTTGAGTGAGAACATATTAGTAACCGAGAATGACTTCAACTAGTGAGTAATTCAATACCGTAATATTATGCATCATTGGGCCGGTGATGATAGAATAATTTTGACCCCATCCCTGAAATGCTAGACAGATGAGCTTCTTCATCCTCATGAATCTCGTGCTCTGCTTCCCAAAACCAACCCACAGCGTCACCAACAGAATCGCCTTTACCGAACAGCAGTCACGAGGTTGCTAGTCTAAATAATCGACAGGAGCTGCATGATATAACGAAGATAATAATGTGGTTACGCCTGTCGAACTCATTGTTTCCAATTGTAAAAGAACGCTGAAACCCGTTAGGAGTGCTATTAAACTGCTTTCCTGGTTTGGACTAAACAATATCACTAATCACTTCATTATATCATATTGCAAATGCAGGTAGTAGTAGTTGAGGTTTATATAAAACATGATTTACGATGCAGAATCGACGCTCAACTCGCCACTTCATCTTTGCTAGGATTCATCAGCAGTACCTATCAGTCGAGCTTCCACTGGGACTCAAATCCGAGATGAACGATTGCAAGTTGGACACCTTACCGCAAAGCCATCCTCGCTTGACCTCAAGGGCTTGTTTGACACCAACACCACTTGACGTAACACGCTCTCATTAATGATATCTGAATGGTAACAACTCGTGGCCATCACGGTGATGGACTTCTTTGAAGCACAACTGTAGTTAGATATGAAAGTGTAACGCCGGGCCACCCATTTAATCAGACTCCACGCCACATATCGAATAAGGTTCAGTCATGCGTGGACGACTGAGGAAAATTGGGCGAAGTTTCTCACGTCTTGCAGGACTGCCGCGGTCTGGATTTTCGAGCAGTTTGGACTTGCTCGTCTCTGCTGTATCATTCAAGCACGTTTGCTTCATATGCGTATCGAGCTGTTGTCAACTGACTCCAATGACACGCACAAGCGCCCACAGTCCTTTCGTGCACGTTTGACGTTTGTATTTCTGGTAAACACGTTTTCAGCCACAACTCATTTGTTTTTCCTGCTGCGAATTTGGTGAGCCCACGTTTCTGCATCCGCGTATTGTGCTTTGTGCTCTTCATCCACATGTATACCATTGCATTCTTTGCATCATTCTCACCCGACACGGGTCCCCGTCATACAGAAACCGAACACAATGCCATCTAAACTTCAGTCACTGCGAACCTTCCTCTCTCCGTGCTTCCATTCCTCACCTGTGCTTTGCACAAACAGAGGCGATCTTCTGCATCAATCGTTCACATTCTCAGTCCATGATGTATTCGTGAATTATACAAGGCCCTCCTACCGAAGTATGACAGGAAGTGTATGATATTATTTATGAATCCACGCTGGGCCGGATTCCAATTTACAGGTAGAAATTCCCAGTCCAAACTAAGTTTGGGTTCACTTGCCTGTGCCTTCTATGTGTACAGTTTGTTCACCGGGAACTGGTACGCCCCTAGAGCTTCGAATTTCTAATATCATTACTGAAGACAGTAACAGTAGTTAGATTTTGACTTCTCCGGAATTCGTGCAAGGGAAATCGTGTGGTACTGTCCGATTCAGAAAAAGGTTAACGACAACAGAATTTGCAAATTATACATTCAAAGGTTCTATTTTAACTATAGTGATCGGGTAAAGCTGCCTACGCAGCTCGAGTGAAACGGTAGTGGTACTTGAACTGACATGAACTCGTTTGTTGTGAATAAATGGGCCATGTAGGTCTATTTAGCAGCGCCTTGCATAGAAAACCCGAGTCGAATAGAAACTTATGTAGTATCTGATCAGCGGTATGTCATCCATTAGCACAGTGTTTATCACTAACCCGTTTGCGGTTTAATCTCGTATATTCACTTTGGTCTCCTGAAAGTAAAAGACTTCAACGAATCTAGCTCAGCTGGAATAACCAATAATGGTTACTGGATTGTGGCTGTTCTGATTGCTGCTCCTCAGTAGCAACCTAACTACAAAATAAGTTATCAAAAGTATGGCAAGGCATATTATTAATAATTATCAGCTTCTTGGTATTAATTTCACTCAGGCCGTTAAATAGGTATGATGACCACGTTGGATAGTTACGGTAAAATGCACTATACCTGCTACTGTCGTGAGCACAGTCATCTATGCCTATCTCAAACTTGGACATAATTCATGTTGCTCGGTGACTGAGGGAATCCGATAGTCAAGGGTAGGTGTTAGTCAGAGTAACTTGGAAGAATGTCGAGAATTTTGGTAAATTCTACTTACCTTCACTTTCAAAACTGAAATGAATTCGTTACTGGAGGGCACACTCCGTCAGCTTCTAAGATCAACGTTCGTCAAGTAGGTCAACTAGAAAAGACTAGTGCCAAACGCATGTATTGTGATGAGGTTTAGATACAAAAACCGTACGATGACTAAGGCCGGGAAAATGTGTCGGAAGTAGTACTTCCGGTTGTCGTGTGTGAAGCGAACAGCTAAACAAGTGATAAACAGGGTTGGTCGGTTGATCACTACAGAATTCCCCTCCAAAAAGGCCACCCGTGAAAAACGCTCCCATTACCGAATTTTCCGAGATAACAAAAATGTCAAACATGATAACGCAATGGTAAATGCAAGTTCGTAGTACCTGGAATTTTTGAGTTAATTAATAGGCTTCAGCTGGAGCTCCAATGTTCCCGGATCTTCAGAGCCACTATCTGTTGAGTGTAGCCGGTCACTTGAAAAAGAGATTACTAGCAACAATGCGAGATGTATAGGTAGGAAGAAATAAAACAAAAAAATTTGCGGTTCAAAAGAGTAAGACAATGAAGGTCCTCTAAGCATCCCATCTAAGAAAGAAACAGAATGAAACCAGTTGATGGAATAATGAAAACCGTCCAACAAATGTTCGTGACAGCGGATGCACTAGACTGCATCCAAAATATGAGCCTCTGCAACTCCGATCTGATCAACCTTGAGGACACTGCGTCCGCACAAACAGAGAATCCCGAGGCAGAGCAGCTCATCGTTGCGGCTCCAGCCTGTCATTATAGCCTCGGCCAAAGTTATATACGATGCTACATGTAAAAGGCTACCCAAGTCCGGTCGTGCCATCAGCTTTCGAAATACAGGTTTTCCAACTTTTGCACGGCTTGTCCCATCCAGGCATCCGCGTCTCAACCAAGCCCATCACCGATCGAAATGCTTGGCACAACATGAACCGTGGCGTTACCGCATCGACCCGTACTAGCACTCACCACCGAAAATCAAATACGCAGGCACACAAAATGTCCGCTATCTAAGTTGACGGACGCCGACTCGTATTTTAAACACGTGCACGTCAACCTGGTAGAGTTGTTGCTTCCGTGAAAGGGTAGAATATATGTCAGCACTTGCGTGTTTCGCCTCACCAGGTGGTCCTCAGCTCCACCCCTACACAATCCAGTCAGCCAACCCGTTGTCCAAACTAACTTAGAACACCGGGTTGCGTGATCCGATTGTCAAGTCGTTGTCAACACAGACCGCGGTTCGCTTTTTAAAAGAACTTTTGGAGGTCTTCTGCAACGTTTACGCCCCCGTCGAGTCTATACGAAAGCCTACCAACCAACGGTACGGTAGAACGTTTCCACAGACAACTTAAGGTCGCTTCAGTAGTCCACAGAAACCCAAACTGGCATGAGCCACTACCACTGGAAACCCTAGGTCGCCTTAACCCATTTAAGGCCGATCTGAAACCACTCCAGCTGAACTCACATTAGGTTATGAACTTCGCCCTCCTGATGATATGATGACTGTGAAGTTTCCTTCGACTACGCTGCCAGGTTAACGCACCAAATGTATAAGTCACTCGCGGCACACGAACAAAAACGAGACGGTATACGTGAACTAACATCTTCAAGATCATACTCCCGTATTCCTTAGTACAGAGGAACGCGACCCTTTACAACCTGCCTACTCTGACCCCTATAAGGTTCTACGCCGGCTTGACAAACTTTCGTCACAGGTCATGCCAGCAGAAGCCATACGGTTTTTATGGACAGCCTTAAGCAGGGTTTCCTGGAGGAACCCAGCTCGTCTGTGTACTTTGCAAAACCTTCCCGATACGGCAACTACAACATCGCAGCCAAAGACCAGATCGATGGGCCACCCTGCTGCGTTCCTCAACTCGGAGCCGCCTCCTCAGGTTACTAACGGCGGTTCGGTAATTAAGAAACCTGTAAGTTTTGCGATACAGTTTGGTTGATTAAGCAATGTGTGGGAAACTACAAATATACATTATATATATATATAGTATTAAAGTAAAAAAATGCCACCTCTCTTGTTCGTTTATTCTTCTTCTTGCTCCTCATGTGCAGGCTATTCCGTCACAGTCGTGTTTTATATTTCCATTATTATGCACTACTTCTCTCCTTCATGTCATCAACCTGTGAAAGTACCACGTCTTCATCTGCAGAAAAATACGGCAGAGCAACCAAAATAAACTACCCTCCACCGACACGTGTGAACTCAAGGTAATTTTCCGCATTCACGATTCGTTGTTCTTGTCCTAGGTACCAGATACGACACCCATATAAGGTGGCTCTCCAGTGTTTCGCTCAGTATCATTAACAGTATCTTATTGCATGTAACTTAGTTCCCCCGCAGACTACTGCTCGCAATCGGGGGCATGAACTTTTATAACCGAACCGACACCAAGATATGCATTCACTACCACATATTCATCAAGTGTAAAAACCTTCTTCACAGACTGCTCGCAGTCGAAGCCCTTCTTCCGATAGTATTCGAGGAGGGAGCCTGTGTAGTGATCAACCGATCACTCCTATCTGTCTCTTTTTTTGACTGCGTTTCGAGTACGAGACAACTGCAAGCGTTACCTCTGACACGCTTCCTCAGTATAGCCCAGAGTGCGGTCTTTGTGCTGAGGCGGCTGGCATCCTGCGGTCTTTCAACGTTATTCTCATTACTGAACGTTGATCGTGTATGTTGGGGGAGAGCGGCCTTTTATACCATTACACACGGCGGCAAAAAGACTGCCAGCTAAAGCAGTTTCACAGCCCCAGCGTCTGGCAATTGTTCATGAGATACGACCAACTGCCGAATAGTAACGTTATCAGTTTACGGTTAGTCACTTTTTGTCGTCGGGTATATTTAAGAACGCTATCTGAAAGTGTGAGTTAGCTCCTCAGTACTTAATCACAGACTTGGAGCTATACCTCACTGATCTTAATAAACCCAGGCAGTATATTCAACATTAAAGAGGAGAGCCAGCGTACATGCTGAAAAGCTCGCTACTACGAATATTTTCAGTAGACAACATTAAAACTAAAAAGTTCCCAAACAGAACCGAAGTTACTAAACACTGCGTCAATGCTCAATTCGCTATGGATGGCGTGATCGGGTGAATAGTCCATGGTGAGGACAGAAATACAGTGCGAAGAGTGAGTGTTGATAATCGCTGACACTGGAGGGGTCTAACAGCATCCAACATGGCTGGTCCATATTGGTGACTGTTAGAGAACGACGAATTGATTCCTTGCGGCAGTGGAATGAAAACAGCATCAAGCCAGGACAAACATCGCCGGAATCTGTTCCCAAATCCCATCACGTGTAACCCACGGTCAATGAAGAAGCGGTGAAAAAAACAGTTTGCACCGGCTGCTAAAGCATACATTTTAGAGTTTCGAAATTTTGCTGTTTTTGGACCTGTGGACTGAAGGGTTCGTAAATACGCTAAGATACGCAGACGTATTGTTTGATGCTAGCAACTATGCAACTGACTGGATGACAGATTGACAAGTGGAAGCCGTTACAATATATAACCGACCAACAACTGTCACACTCGTTTTTTGCCCAGTACATAAAATACCAGGATATGTACTGTCGAGTTAGTGCTCTTACTAATCCCTCATAATGGGTCTGTACGTCTGAGATAGAGAGAGCATTGGTCCGAGTGGCCAAAATGCATTGTGATAGAGTAACTGCGAAAAAAGGAAACCACCGGCCGAATGGAAGAGGGTTACAGGGCACGGCAATAACGCGCTGAATGAAACGTTTTATTCGGTCTAGCGGATATTTGCGTTTCGGGCGTATGCGAAGTTCGTACACTAGCAGGTAAATATCGACGATCCAGCACTTACGAAGTGAAATATTTCTAGCAAATCAAACAACTATATTACAAGAGAAATTCTGAAGAAATTGTTTGGCGTCAGTCCAGTTCGAACAACCGTTGACCATGCACTGAATGCAGCTATCGACCAGCGAGAACCTCAATCCGAAATTAAAACATAGGAAGAGGACTATAATTTATGCTTTTAATTCGAAAAAGGTGTGGGAATAAAAGAGCGTTTCTCAGCCATATCCTCCAATATATTCAACCACTGAATGGAGAGTTCCGTTAGACACCACCCAGGAAACTTATCACACTCTACATGATCATGTCCACTTGTTAGGATTTTCATCCCTCTCCTCCATTTTATGGACCGGACACTTACTCATACTCCAACCACTACCGACCTCAGCGAACACTACGCATCGAGAAATTCTTCTGTAGTACCTACCAGGCATATCCCAACCATCTTAGCCTGACTAGATTGTGTTTCGCCTATTGGTTTTTCGTGTGCATAACACTCCGTCGAACCTCACCCTTGTTGATACAATGTTCCCATCAGATTCGAGGAATACTGCGAAGAAATCGGTGTACGGAAACTAACAGTCTTCGAGTGTCTACCATGCGAAGTGGTCATTCTTCTCAACCGAAGAGAACCGGCCTATTTGTTTGCAGTGCACACTCCGCCCTTAATAGGAAAACAGACGTTGACGTTGACGTCACAGATGACTGAGGTTGGTAAAAGCTGAAGGGCGCCTGCCGTATACGTAGCGACGCTTCATTCGAGATCCGAACTCTAGGCGAAATGCAGCTGCCCAGATGACAGAACCTGTCTATTTCAAGTCAAGGATGCGCTTCATTTGTACGAAAAGAGTAAATCATGGTGAAAAGTTACTGGTTGCGTGCTTTGACAGTGGGAATAAAAGTATGAAGAAAAAACGGTTATGATTGAATCAATACGCCGTGTTCATCAATAAAAAACAAGATGGAAAACGGACTGTCGTGATTAAGTAAGCTTTACTAGCAATTCGCTCACCAGGTACTTTTTCGAAACCAGCAACCTTGTTAGAGATAGAATAGCCGAGGTATAAAACGATATAGTGCGGGAATACATTAATTTAGATTTCCTACATGTAGCGGAGTGGTATATACAGTGAGAGAGATGAGTGTGATAGGTGTGTCGTGGGAAAAGTCGCACCGTACAGCCGCTCTAATGGATTTTTTCCACGAAATCAAGTGATTCAGACTAGGATATGTTGCTGTACTTAGAAACGCACTTGAGGGGGCGTTTAGTCAGCACATTTTCTTTGACAAGCAAACCAGGGGAGATGACAGGGGAGCAATATAACCAGTGGTATGACACAAGAATGAATAAACTCATAAATGGGATGTGTAGGCGCATGTAGAGAGCTCAGATGTGAAAATGTCAGTCTTTTTACTTCGAAAAAAGTATCTAGTACATGATGGGTTCATTTAAGATCTGATGAGATAAGTACACCAACATATTTATAATACTGGTCTCTTTTCACGTTTGAACTTCTTTTCATGAGGGTTAGGTAATTCGATGGTGATGGAGATTTACGACCGACTGAAAAAAGTACTTCTGCACACTTGTTTGGATTAAGTGTTAGTCTGACGGCATTTACCCATTCCATCATCGTATAATTAGATTGTTGAAGTCGACTGACATTACCACTGTTACGGGATTCCGAACCGACCAAAACACTGTCAATGAATTTGAAAGTAAAAATGATATAATAGAGGGAAGGTCATATACATTGTGAGCAAACAAATGGTGACAACATAGCTCTTTGCAATACTCTGGTGTTAATAGGGTTGGTAGAGGATCTGTGACCACTAAGATGTGAATTAGGACCGATCCGTTAAATAGCCCCTTAATCAATTGGGAAACATTGGGAACACCCCTTGCTGACCTAAAGGAAAGATGGTAAAGGTTCTCTATTGAACGAATTGAAAGCTTTTTCATAATCCAGGAAACAGATGTAAGCGAGTTTGCTCTTCTGATCGTTCAATGACGTCACTGAATGAATAAGACAGCTAACGACATCTAGAGTAGAGCGTTGTTTTTGATAGACAAACTGGTTTACATCCGAAATATTAACAGCGGACATAAGATCATCAATAACAGCCCGTCCGAAAGTCTTGAGAACAGCTGAATCGGATGGGACGGGACGAAATTTACCTTTTTCTTTCTTCGGTACTGGAGTTGTGCGACCTTTTCTCTAGGAATGAGCGAGCTTGCCTTCTGACAGATATGGAGCGAATGCGGAGAACAATGTACCCAATTCGACGGCACAAGTTTTCAGAATGGCATAACTGAGGCCACCGGATAGGAGCCTTTATTGATACTGGTCAATTTGAACGCCCTGAAAACATGTTCCCGATGAAGACATTGAGGATTTCCCAGTTCGCAAGGTCCATCTATAATCAGTCTAGTATCTTTCATACCCTTAACTGAACTATCTGCCAAGTTGTGCGAACAACAACTGGCCGCGTGTGAAAAGTTCGCTCCCAAAATCCTAGCAGACAGCAATCATTCTTTACACAGTGATCCATCCAAATGTAACTCTCTCGCCTCTACACTTCCTCCTTTCGATCCATATCCTCTCGTATTATTATCTACAAAAACTCTACCGTTCCATATCTGACCCGGATCCTCACAAACCGGGTACAAATATCGGCTAAATTTCTTGGCAATTTTGATATGTAATCGTTCTTTTTTCATCCCATTGATTCGATGAGGTGCAAAATATGAATCTTTTTTGACTTAGATGCGGACATCTGCCTACGCAAAGGTCTGATGAAATACAAATACAAATACAATGTGCAAATCACATTTAGCAACAGACTAACGTCTAGGGTTGGAGCGTGTCTTGCAATGTTCTGGCAGCAAACATTTTCTGTTGTATACAAGGTAATATTACCGCCGTCGGGTTTCCTGCCTGGCTGTTTGTCCAGCCTCTAGTTAATGAATCCATCAAGCTTCAGTAACCAACCATCTACCGCCGAATGAAGTCAAGATTCTTGAAGCAGAACAACACCACAGCTTCCATGCTCCAAAGACTTCAGTAATATGAAACATTGGGTCCCCTTGATCCAGTTCATCAAAACAGATAGAAGACATAAATTGCGAGATGCTAGCATTTCTTCTAATCTTCTCAGTCGCGTACGCAAAACATGCGATTTCGCGTTCAAATGGAGCACAGAGCAAAACAATGGAGTAGATAGTGTCAAGCGAAACTCGGAAACCATTCGGTAAACCTGATTTGTTACCGCCACGGCAGGCACACATTGTGGGTCAACAAACTCCGGCCTCAGAGGACAAAGCAGGTTGGTTTAGGGCGAAATTGGTCGATCTTTCGGAAGTATTCAACTCAACCCCTGTCCGACAAAAATGCTGTCTATCACAAGAACACTACACTGCAATTAGACAATTGAAAGAGATGAAAGACGTGGTATTTCTTCAACCAGACAAGGGATCAGGTGTCGTCATCATGAAGAGACAAGACTACCTTAAAAAGATGGATAGCACTTTGGGGGACAAACGACGATTTATTCCGGATTCGACCCCAGAGAACAACTTGCTGGTAGAGAAACAGGTCACACGACACCTCCAGATATTACGCTTGCATGGATTTATTTCTGAGGACCTATACAGAAAACTGAAACCGATTGGCACCCAAACGCCAAAACTGAGGGGTTCTCCGAAAATCCACAAGCCTGATGTTCCACTGAGGCCTGTTTTATGTATGCAGAACTCAGCGTGCCACAAACTGGCACACTGGCTGGTGGATATGCTATCTCCCATCCGAAAGCACATGACATCACACTGTCTGAAGGACTCATTTGAACTATCAGATATCCTGGAGCGAACATCCGTGAGTTCTCAAAAAATGTTTTCTGTAGATGTTGATTCACTTTTCACCAGTGTACCCCTAAGAGAAACGGTAGAGTATTTGTGCGACATGGTAGCAACACTCAAACCCACGTTACCGATTCCTGTTACATACATCAGGGACTTCATTCTCTTATGTACAGAAAACATACGTTTTGATTTTGAAGGACAGTCATATAAACAGATTGATGGTGTGGCAATGGGTAGCCCTCTTGGACCCACATTGGCAGATATCTTTTTGGGGATGATTGAGAAAAATGTACATCAGAATATCATCCAGTTTACCCTGCACAAGCGTTATGTCGATGATATTTTGATTTTTACTGAGGAAGAACGGTTCACTGAGTTCTTCAACCTAATGAACACCATGCATCCCAATCTATCAGTCACATGTGAAACAGAGAGTGGCAGCAGCCTCCCTTTTTTGGATATCATGATACAAAAACGTGCAGATGGGACAATTCAGAAGACTATCCATCGTAAAGCAACATGGAGTGGACAATATATTCAGTTCTCCAGTTTCGCTCCAGTTGCCTACAAAAGGGGCTTGGTCAAAACCCTGTTCCACAGAGCGCGAAAAATCTGCAGTGTAGACCAACTGAAAAAGGAAGAAGAGTTCTTATCCCAAACTCTTTGTGCCAATGGATACCCGGAAAAGTTCATTGAAATCCACAAAAGAGAAAGGCCTAAGACCGTACAAGTCGACACGGTCGAGAAGAAACGAGTTACACTAGTGTTGCCGTTTAAAGGGGATCATCTGTTCAATCGGATTAGCCAAAATCTAAAGTGTGCACTAAAGCGCACCTACTTGGCGGTTGAATTGCAGATTTCGCAAACCACCAAACGACTAAACCTCCAAGCACATTCAAACAGAGTCGCGAACCTGAATGCCTCTCACATCATTTATCAGTTCACCTGCAGCTGCGGTGACACCTACATAGGCAGAACGGATCGTTGCCTCAGTCAAAGAATGGGGGAGCATGTACCGAAGTGGTTAGTGCAGTGGATGAGTCATCCTCCACCCGGACAACAGACGACGACTAGAAACCCGGCTTCATCGATCGCGAAACACCTTGTGACCTCTCGTCATCGGATTGATCCGGGTCAAGCGTTCCGAGTGATTGCATGGAATCGGAACCCAAAGCTCCTAGCTTTCTGTGAGGCAGTGTTGATAAGTAGACTTAGGCCCCCACTGTGTGCACAGAAACTGTTGACCCACAATGTGTGCCTGCCGTGGCGGTAACCAATCAGGTTTACCGAATGGTTTCCGAGTTTCGCTTGACACTATCTACTCCATTGTTTTGCTCTGTGCTCCATTTGAACACAAAATCGCATGTTTTACGTACGCGACTGAGAAGATTAGAAGAAATGCTAGCATCTCGCAATTTATGTCTTGTATCTGTTTTGATGAACTTCAGTAATAGCTGAAATCGGACATCCTTGGCATACTCGAACGCATATTAGACGACAGGATCAACGGGGCGCACATCGATTTAATACTCCTCTTAGAGAAAGAAACTTTGAATCCAGCTCGATGTTCACGAATATTACCAACTGCACGTAGTTCGATAACTTTTACTTAATTCCTCACAGAACGAGAAAAATGTGTAATCGCGCGTTTCTAGTAGGTCCAGTGGTATCTCGCACGAAAAGCAACACGACCGCCTTGTACTAAAGCATTGAGCATACAATGTTGATGTGAAAGCGAAAAAAGGAAAATATTGACTTGAATATGCCAAAGCAGTAGCGACAGCACAAAACAGCACAGCCAAGTTCAAATTCCCGCTATTTTTGCCTATAATCCACCCAAATATCGTAAAGTTTGGTGCTGAATCAAAGCACTTTGCACTCAGGTGCAAGACGCATACCAAACACTGCTACGCAGTTTTCAAGCTGTTAGAAGAGCTAGTGACATACTTAGATCTTCACTTGGAAGAACGATGCCATCCGCATACTCACGGCCTGACACCTTTTGACCTTAGAAAAGTTCTATACCGCTACCCTCACGTGACAAAAAACCGATCCTTAGGACCATCTCAATCATGCAATCAAACAGAACAGCAGAGAAAGAGCAACCCTGAGGCACATCACTTTTCGCGGTAAACTCAGGTGATAGAGAGCACCATAACTCACCTACTTTTTACTTTTATGCGGCTAAAATTTTCGAGCGGATGAGCCGGGGTCATGGATATCTCTAATGACACCTGCCCATAAGCGACGACTGGACGTGAGATCTGAGCACAGGGAAGTAAGGTTCTGCTTTCAGTTGCCAACGCCGTAGACAAATTCGAGTCCTAGTCGTTCAACGTCAGGTTTGGTAGTACTGTATTCAGCGGTCCTCCAAAGCGACAGTGCTATCCGGGTGATGGAACAGGAGAGAGAGTCACTGTATCTGGACGTCGTGGGATATGTCCACACCACGGCGTGGAAGGACTACTGACAGCTTCTCCACATTGAAGCACTGCTGTCTTATTGCATCGTTTGAATGCATGCCGTGTCAAGCCACTCTCAGGATCCGTCGCAGATATCGATGGTTATACACTTTCAGCTCGCTGATGTCGTCGACGAGTAGTAGCTAAGTTTCACAACCGTGGGCCAGTATTGGATGGATAGCGGCCCGAAAGACATGGACTTAGGTCCGGAGACAAATTTCGTTCCGTGCACAAAGAGCAGTGCGAAGGGACTTTAAGATGGAAATGAGTCTCTTCAATACACCCTTTAATAAGAGAACTGTACAATCACCTGCTGCTTTCAAACCAAAAAATTTAGAAACGGTGGATTCTGTTTAGCACAAATAGTACTGATAAAAGTGGCCTCCAAATGCCTCAGTATGGTCGTGGTTAGGTGTCTATGGCTCCCATATGGTTACCCGTCCTGAACGCCTCTTGAAATGCTTCCAAGTCACCGTGCATCCAACACAGCCTCTGCTGAGGAAGTCCTACTTACTACCACCTCCTGGCGGTGTTCCTACTAAAGTGAGAGGATAGAAGCGAATACCCGGCGCTCTCCACCGGGTTGGCTGATTAATAGTCAGTCTAGGGGAGATGGCTAAACCCTGATTCTAAACCAATCACAGGTGGTGTATGAGGCGTACAAGGGTATGCTCATTGGCATCTGTGGCGGGGGGGTGTACTGAGCAACCAGGATGTTTGGCCTCCACCAAAGGGCGAATGAACTAAGCATTCAGTTACCGGCTTCCTGTGGGTAAAGGACCCCATGTTTCGTTCCACTGCCTTGCGGGTTAAGCTTAGGATAGCTAAGGGCTACAGTTGTGGATTTCTAAAAGAACCACCTGCCTTGGCTTAACCTGGAAGTATTGCACCCACAAGCAAATCATGGACTCGGACGACCCACTCCTTCCTCCCGATTGCATCATGCTCTGTTTGGCACACAGTCTGAAATCACGCGGATGTGAGTATTATATATATATATATATATATATATATATATATATATATATATATATATTCTTTATTTTTCGCTAATAAAACTAGATGACTCTGAGGCAAAGCGGTCTTCACTGGAGTTAGTGGGAAGGAACAAAACAATACCAAAGTGAATAATTTAACGAAATCTATCAAATAAGTTCAGTAGAATTTTTATCCCAGCCTGCGGGCAGAGCTTCTCGATGTCCTAGGTACAGTATAAACCCTACCCAGTTATTTTCTTGCCAGCTGTTATGCATTTCTCTCTACCACTAGAAAGATATTTTTTTCATTGGAATTTATTTTGATTTTCGCGATGGATACACCACAGAATGTCAGCTAAGCGAGTCACAAGAAGCGGTTTTTTGAACTATAATGTTCGAAGATATATTAACATTCTCAACATTCCTTAAGGAAACCTTGCGTTGCATGTAACTCGTATGTTCTTGCCGCTGATTTTGGTTGTCTAAACCACTTGTTCATCCGCGTGAGTAGTTGATACTGAACACGGAAGATACACACACAAACACGACGTGCCCTAACGACCTCGAGGTCAGGTAGAAAACGAAAAATCACTACATTTATTCGCACCCAATTTGATTCAAGCACCATAGAAAAGTTGTTGCTTCATACGGCGACTAGCTAACGCGAATAATGTCTCCACCACTGTGATTATTGATGAGGATTCGAACCAAACCACTACCGCCAGTAATTTACCGTTACAGGTGGCTTTACTCTTGCTTGGCTCAATGGAAAGCATAGCTTAGTCGGGTACTGTGTGGTTTACCGCTCTGAATTATGCTGTTTTATGGTTTAAGACTTTCACCGACAGAACACTTTGCTCTCTTAGCAACAGCCTGCTGGTCCTTCGACGCACTCATGCTCCAACATGGAATTTTGAAAAGCCCGATCTTATGGGAAAGCTTCAAAAAAATACTGGTCCTCCCCCGGTTTCATCGATCAGCGTCGCGGGCTGTTAAAAATTAAGACCACGAAAGCAATCGCCGATACTCACTCAATCAGTTTCATTCACAACCTGGGGTGCAATGAAACACGCCTGATTTAAAATTGCAAACCTGTTTACAGCGGCCAGCACTATTCGGTTAGCTTAGCACGCAACTGCGTTGACTAATACATCCTTATCATTACCACCAACTCACCATACTGTCTACGAGCATGTTACGACACGGAAGGGTTTTTCTTTTTTGCCCATCACTATTCCTTCCCGAACGGTTTTTCGGTCACTAACATTGCAGGTAAGTGCTCTGGTACTGGTTTTCATTTGTCAAACAACCATGCGCGAACAATGTCTGAGACAAGATCCGGTAGATGACGGACGAGAGCTTCCCTGATTCTCAGGGAAAAACAAACATGACAACAGTAATAATGGCGTTTATGGACAACCAGTTGTACACACAAACAAGACAACGGGGATTGACGAGAATAGAGAAATATAAATCCGGGAATTAGCTTTTCGTTTTGAGGGACTCAAAGAACCTGCTGCAGAGAATCTTGCAAATTTAACTCGAAGCATGAGACAAAAATAGGACGTCTACTTGAATCAGTCGGGATACAAAGGAATAAGAAAACTAGATACAGTCTCAGAAGGGAATGAATGAGATCACAGGCATCACATGCATACATACGACTAGTGCTCCCGAGTGCACTGTCCACTCGAGGCGTTCCAAATTCCGCTGCTTGTGCGCGGTTTCCGTTGGAATTTGTAACCGCGGAATACCTCTTCCAGATCGAATGTCATCTGAGTGGCCGTGGTGAACTCGCTCGGCCACTTCAATTGACCGGAATGAATGAGGCGTAGTGTGTCTATCAGATTCTGATTCCCTGTTACAGCAGAATAGAAAAAGCCCAGAATAGAAGATAGAGTTTAAAAACTCTCGACAGCCATATTTACATACTTTCGCCGGTTCGCAAAACAAGCCGCAATTTGACGCTGGCACGACACAGTGAACGTGTTATTTAGACATTCTGTACAAGTAGGTTAAAACCTAATCAATACAGCCACTTAATACCTAAACAGAATGTATTTGGCTACAAGTCGATATAAGTATTGGAGTAAAACACTACATAGTGACTCTAACAGCTCGTTCAATCAGTACGCAGTCAGAAACTTCCAATTTTTTTTGTCTTGCTGTAATGTATATATACTGGCAATTAGGGTTTTTCGTCTTTTTTGTGTTTGGTTACTTACGAGTAGTGTGTACGTATATCGTGAACCTCACGTTCGTAAAACATCCTCCTTGGGTATCATATTGGTTTACGCTCGCGTTTTACGATGCCTATTCCATGAACAGTTTACGTCTTTACTCATAGCCTTTTTTCTTCACAGGTCTGCGTTTCGTTTGTTAGATATTTTTCCTGAGTGTTTTATTTATGTAGCCATGCGGAGGCTCGAACTCTCAACCTTAACCTTGCTGTCAGTGTACTTCACCATTGATCATCACGTTGACATTAAAACACCCAGCGTCGGGTTCGTCCATTCACGTTGGCACAGCTTGAGACCAAATTTCTACTACATCGAAAGCTAAAAAACTTGGGCCAGTGGTTATATATATATGGAATTAAACAAAACACTACTCAGAACACAACGTTCATGCGCGGTGTGAGACATGGTTTTTCTTTATTCTTCAAGATTTTTCACAGTCTGATAGGCATAGAGTCCGCTACGCTGATGAAAAAATTTCTGATGCGCCATTGCATGTTGCACTTGTAGCCCTTTGACTATTCTCGTTGGAAGAGAAATTTTTACGATTATTTTTAAATTTGCGGTATTAGAAGATATTAGATAATCGCGTGAACTGGACCATGATATTGCGTATGCTTTCACAAGCCTTATAATGAATGAAGAAAAAACAAATGGTCCTGCATGACTTTGCTTACAAACTTATCGCGAAACAAAGCATGAAACGTTATCCTTAAAAACTATTACCTACCCAGGTAACTTCCTCCCGCTGAATTCCGGGACATTTTAAGTTACGATGGTGAAGATTTCCCCAGTATTCGAGACGTCTCGAGTTGAAGTCCACCAACGAAGCTAACTGTGTTTTATTCCGATGCAAATTAATGATGGTGGTCGGTATGATATATCAACATTCGTTGGGGTAATTCCTCGGGGGAAAGTTGTGCACCAAATGACATTTCTCTGATTCTTCTACGGTCCGTTATATATCAAACAAACCTAGCGCCGAAATGACAGACCTCGTGATTTGAATCCCCTGAGTGAAGCATTACGTGCCCACATTGTTGGGCTCGCAATCCAGCCTTCGTATCACGTCATAATGGCCGCGTTGAAAAGGGACGGAGAGTCTGGGAATATTCCCGCGCTGGATTAAGGACAGGGATTCCCGGAACTGTTTTTCGATCCCAATGCACATAAAATCATACTATCTATTCGATTTTCAAGGCCTTTCACGTCTGAAATGTTTATCTGAGGTAGTTTTCTGCGATTTATCCTATGACTGATGCTCTATTTCGCGTTAAAACACTGAGTAAGATACGGCAAGAAAAAGAATCCAGTTACAGGCCTCTGCAATTCTGCCTTGATCATCTTTATGGAAGTGGAGGAAATTCGGTATTCATGGACCTCTTCTTCACTATCGCGATAACAATACAAGCGACTAAAGAAGCGCCTAAGTAATCTTGAAGTCAATTGTCATAATGGTGCAAACGGGGATTTCTCTCTCCAGTAGGTCTCATAGTCATCGTTAAGAAGCATCTCTAAACTACGTATGACGTGAAGTCTCCCAATTTTGGAGGTTGCTCTTGATGTTATCATGTAGACAAAACCATAAAATATATATTGGCTTCTACTAGATAATAATCACGATAATAGTAATAACAGTAGATGATAAACTTATTAAAGTATAGCCTAGGATAATCTGTGGTCTTCTCGATCAATTCAGTCATTTTATTGCCTTGGTAATCTCTAGTTTATTTTGCTCAGTGTTTTACTTTGATAAGCAAGGTCATACACATTCGACTACCCATTGCACAACAAATAACCAACAACAAAAAATAACAGGTAACTTTGAATACATTAATATCATTATCCGGTGGCCTGATTTACCTTAGTAATTCATGGAGGTCAAAATATATGTCGATTGAATTTTCCAATACATCACAATTGACAGTACTTATATATGTTAGGTAAAATATATATATTCCGTAAAAGACGGAACTCATAAACAAATATGTTAGGCACATACCTTTGCGACACCAGCTGGGAATTTTGCGATTCGGTTGTTCTTCGTCCGAATCCGAGTCCGATTTCAGTTGGGACATATCAAAAGTTTCGCTGAACGCAGGAACAAGCGGCATCCGCGCAAATCATTTAAGGGAAGACGAGAATTTCATAGCGTTGAGTTACGATTGAGTTCAAATGAAGAAAATGAAAAGAAGACGAAGCGATTTTTTAGGAATTTTCAATTACAAAACGCCATAATAAGTATTTCTGATACAGATCTTAGAAGACCTCAAAAATTGCTGTTTGTAATCGGCGAACATCGCCGTGACGACTGTAGGCCCTAAAGGAAACTGGCGATAATCTGAATGGATGCTCTTAGAAAAAATGCAGGCATTAATTAGGTTAAATAAGGATGTGCCCAAGAACACATCAATACGAAGAAATGCACGTCGTAAAAGGGTCATTTGAACACATGAACAAGGAAATGCATGAACAATTTTCTCAACGCATCACTCATTAGCAATTTTCCGCGTCCATGAGGTCATTAGGCGTAAACGAGTCCTCCCATTTCACATAAGCACTTCACGAAGACCAATATTCTGTTGGCTACAAGATCAGGCGCACTTGCACAGCAGTCATGGAGTTAAACCTCATTTTTGTTGGTTTCCCATAAAAATTTCTCATCCAACAATCAAAAAACAAGAAAACCTCGCTGAATGGAACAATGAGAGCTTACTTTGCCGTACTTGCATCCAAGTTCGGATGTGCCTGCTCCAAGCGAGTTTCACTTGGAGTGACAACAGAAACGGAAACAGAAGTAGGAGTACCACTGTTTGTTGAACACGCTATAACGCTCGGTGCGGCAGGAATTACTGGTTGCGAATGCATGGGTTCTACAACCACTGAGGTTGGTTTTGGAGCAGTTTGGTTTGTATGCGCCACCGAAATAGATTGAGAGTTACTCTGAATCGGCTTTAAAGTACTCGACGGAGGGAGTTTCATGTGTTGGAGACGCACAGTTGCCTGAGGTGCATTGGGAGTGAGTTTTGATTGCACTGACTGAGATGATGCAGTTTTGCCCATGACTGGCTTACGGGTGTGAGACATCGGTTGGTTCTCCTGGAAACGAGATGGAATAAAAGCTGTGTTTAACGGAACGTGGCATCCATGTGAAAACGTCAAAAACGATGCGCATTCGCTTCACTGATTTGCTTCAAGTGATGGCAAACTGACTTGTGTGAATCGTGTACATACCGGAAGTTCGCCCTTATTTGGGTGCGTGAAATCGGAGACTTGACTGTCAAAATTAAAAAAGTATTACCTCAGTTTTCCCGTAGTCAAAAAACTTTTGACAATACAAGGAAGTGAAGAAACGGCGACTATCATGAGTTTGAATTACGAACATTTAAAATTCAAAAATTTCATCAACGAAAAGCTTATTGTTTCGAGTGTCTACATTCATCCACGTTATTCTTTCTGACATGTTGTGCTACCAACACATAATAAATGAGGAAAGTAAACATGTTCACATTCGTAACGGTTCGGCTATCATTTATGAAAAACAGTAGCACTTTATTCAAAACACCGCTAATGTCAAAAGTTTACTTAACGATCGGATCGAGAATCAAATATGAACTGATCGTAGATAAAATTATTCAACTGTTTTGAACGCGAACTGCTGCTTCGACAGCTGCACAATCATTGGCACCAGACAGTTAAAAGACAATAAGTAGCTCACCTTATCAGTGATCCGTGATAAACACGCAGGTTTTGTTGCAGTATTCTAAAAGAGAAAACAGTTAGTTTCAGAATAGTTGACACTACTGCCAAGTATCAACATAATGAACCCATGATTCAAACATCTAAAAGGACGAAACTCGGGCGTTATATCACAACAACTGCAACCATTATGATGTAATCAACCGAACCGCACCAATCTAGACGTACCACAATGTAGTGACAGTAGAATTCAGAACGGTACATTGCATACGTTCAGAAACCAAAACTAGAGCACACAAATGCAAGGTTAGTGGTTAGATGATCTAAACTCATACGTTCAGCGAGGATCGTTTCATCTGTACTGTATACGGGTATTAATTATTTTTGGGATTAGTGACCGTGACGATGTTCATAACCAGAGTCAATGTCAAGTTCAACCTCAAACCCTAACCGGCGGTTGCCAAGCGGTCATTATGGTGAACTTTGGATTTTGTGGTATAAAGTTAGCACGCTGCGACCACCGGCAATTTTCCCACTCAGCAGCCTCTAAATGACTGCGGAGATTTTGAGATACTGAACTATTATTTTAGAACACAAGTTAAGGATTACCATCATCATTATTATAAAACGCTCGAGTTGGGAAGTGAGAAAGCTAAACAACTGAGAAAGACCTTTAGACGAAATCAGATATTTCGTCACATTCAAAAAGCTGATTTGTAGAATGAACTCTGATTCAGTCGTTCCTGACAGAAAATATCATACTGAAAATGATTCTGAAAGTATAGAAAACAGACGGAAGTAAACTAGTGGAAGGCAAGTGGTGCGTGAGAAAAGCGTATCGACTGAGATTCCAATTTACGAATGGAGATTTTCAAAGAGATGATCTGGAATATTTCATATATATATATATATATATATATATATATATATATATATATATATATATATATATATATATATATTTCACACCCGCCTGATTTCAGACTGTGCCAAACAAAACATGGTACAATCGGGGAGGAAGGGGTAGATAGTAAGTGTTCAACACCAGACCTTCCCAGAAATTATCGACTTAAAAACTAGTTATAGAGGTCTACCGCACACGTCAAGCAGGGCCTGGAACGGCGACTTGAGGGAGATGGCCTGACTTAGTTCCAATAAGTGTTGCGTAATGTGCAATCTGGTACAAACAGACACTACTTCAACCAACCGTTCATTTTTACTGCACGCTTGTGCATGAGTCCAGTGGAAGGTATATGCCTTATAGCCTCGAACGTCCAGTATACTGTTGTGGATAATCGACAGCCTGGTCCTGACACTAAAGGAAGGAACTGCCTAAAGCCTCGACAGATCAAACGTGATGACCCGAGTGACAGATCAAGAATGTGCTCTATCAGGTAAGACGAAATGAGCTTACATTACCACTATCTACTGAAAGGAAGACAAGCGACGCGACAATGATCCCGAAAACGGTCGCACGACCATAATCATGGTCACGGCACAGCACAGTACACAAAAACTGAGATGAAACCAACCGTTTTTTGTTTAGCGGCATCGGCTTCAGCCCGAGTCTGAAAATCAAACAAAGGAAATTAGGCGTGCGTGAATTCGCCAGAGCTCATCAAGGGAACCAAGTGAACAAACAGAAAGTTATGAGTTAACCACATTCAACCAAAGACACGTGACAGAAGTGAACATGGCTACACTGAACTGTTACAATTTAATCCAATAATTCCGAAATCAAGATCTCACTGTAAAAACGGTTTTCGAGCGCAACAGAGAATTGGAGAAGAGAGGCTTACCTTTTCTATCCGCTTTTTGTTTTCAGCAATAATACGCTGCATTTCTGCGAGTTGCTGTGCTTTGTTTTTAACCGCCAAACGCCGTTCTTCGTTTGCACGTCTTTGAGCTTCACGTTCGCGTTCCTTTGCCTCATGAAAAGCACGAAGTCGTTCCGCATTCTCCTTAAATCGTTCTCGATAAATGCGCTGCTTTTCTGCGACCAGCTGTTCTTTCATGGCTAGCACTGACTGCGAACGCTCCATTGTGCGTATCGTTCCTGACCTTGAAGAATTAAGTGTGGAGTGCATTCCACTTCTCTGACTTGCACGTTGAAGCGTGTCTTCAGAAAGAGATTGAAAAAAAGACGCACAAACCAAAGTGAGTGAGTGAACACTCCGGCAAGGCATGGGCACCACTACCTCGAAAACTGAGCACAATCTCATCGTATTCTCGCCAAAACTGCACAAACAATGGGTTTTACGAGGTAGATGACACTCAGTAGAACATGAACCGATATACTTGCTGCGCGATACGAATGAACTGCCGATCTGAAAAAAATCAGACGGTTGAGTATTTTGAGCATATATATATATATATATATATATATATATATATATATATATATATATATATATATATATATATATATATACTTCCGTTTATTGTTGATTCGATTAGGTGTGGTATCCCTCGGTGTATTTAATCAATTAAATTTCCCACTCGTAAAGCCTCGATCAAGTCGGGATGCACAAACTAAGGCAGTTAAGAGATCATCTACCTTGTACCATCCGAGCGGCAACCTGACAATCACCATTATCCCTATCATGCCCAAAAATTAAAAATGCAACACGGGATGGTAGACAGCGGGAAGATATACGGAAAAAAGTTTAAATAACAGAGGAAGTGTATTATCTTATTTCTCTGGTGAGAAGAAGGCGCATACAAATTCAAACTAATGCGGGTTTCGCCATGTGAGGCTGTTTTGAAGAAGTCATTCACCATCACCGCCACAAATAAAATTAGCCAACTATAGCCAGCTTTGTTGACATCCACACCACCTTCGGTTTCGTCATCAGTCAGTCATTCGACAATTACACAAACCACTGTGGTCCTGCAGAGGGAAAAGCGTTTAGATCAAGCTTGCCCCCATTAGAGAAGTCATCCGCCAATTCTTCACGCCTGTGAAATCTGGTCATTGAAAGAATGATGATGCACGGCAATGTCTTAGAAGTCAATTGATTCGAAGCCTGAGGAATGACCGTAAGCAGTGGTGGATTGCGAAATTTAATCGTAACGACCAGATTGGAGGCCGCCTTTCTGATAGTTGATGAACGTGAGATCTTGTTGACACAACTACCGAGCCTTTGCAGACTGTACAAGTGCAACCTTCTTTGGAAGAGCGCCGCTCTCGCATGTTATATAACCGGTGACCCCGCCAGCAGAACCCAGTAGAACAGGAGAACCTGTTAATTGAGTAGTTTTGAGGCGCTATGGCCAACGGCGGTGTGATGAAATGGCGTGTGCGTCCGAACAGCTCACCGAGTTTATTTTCCACCGATTTTCCATCGCCCGCGAAATGTGTATGCGTAAGAATCGAGACGGTTTCAGACCGGGTAGGGGTTGCACCAACCAAATCTTCACTATTCAGCACACCTTAGAGACTCACAATCTCTACCTTTCATGATCCCGAAGCTGTATTCGATTCAGTCAAACGCACAGCTCCCTGGCGGTGCCTGGCACTGAAAGGAGTGCCAGGTAAACTCACTTTTGTTTTCCAATGCTTGCATGCGAACAGCCAAAGCCCAGTTCGTGCGCACGGCCATCTTTCATCCAAGTTCATCACGGAAAGTGGTGATCGTCAGGGTTGCTCTCCTTCGCATTTCCTCTTCAGTTTTGCAACTGAAGTGATTCTTGAGACAGCTCTATCCTCGTATGAGAATAGCAGCATTGACCTTTGCTCGGACAGTAAACTGTCTGACTTGAAATACGCCGACGACATTGTTCTTCTGAGTGAAGGTCCAGGTCAACTGCAGGCTTTTCCAGATTGTCCAAGCAACAGCGTAGCAATGTTTGGGATGCCTTTGGCACTTTCAAAGTGTAAAATGATGCTGCAGCATTGAGATGGCTCTGCTTCAGACCCTGTCTTCTCATAGAACCTCTATCTGAAGTAGATGCTTTGTTATCTAGCTGGTTACAACTCACCAGGTGATCAGATATCGAATAAAGTGTCCTCGCGTATACAAAAGGCGCGTCTGATTTTTGTACATCTGTAATCTGTGGCGCCGTACGGCATCAAGACGTCCTGACATCCGATTGTCTATCGAGGGCCGAGTGTACACTGCGGCGGTTAGGTCCCTTTTTCTATACGGCTCAGGAACATGGGCGTTAAGGTTACGAAACAGGCGAAGACTGTCGGTATTTGAGCACCGATTTCTTCGTAGTATTGGTCGAATATGGTGGGACCACTGTATCAGTAATGCTGAGGTTAGACACAGGGAGTTGGGAACTAGAGGGCAGCCACCGGGACAGATAATGAATCCAATCCACTTAAGCTGGCTGAAACATGTTACACATGCCCATGGACTCTTTGTGTACACTGTTCTCCGAGGTAAGTTGTGGTTCGAAGGTAGGTCGAGGTGGTCATTTCATGACATGGCAAAAAAGTATAGAAACCTTGACCTGTGGACTCGGTCAAGTAGGACGTGATAGACTCCCGTTTGGGGTCCACGTGATCCGCCCACCAAATGGGTGGTGACGTTGAGTGGTGTGGCTATGTGTCGCGACCAGTGGCGTAGTTGTATTCGCAATGTTTCGTTTTCTTTGTGATCTTCGCTTATTACTTTGACCTTTGGATCCTTTTCATGCTTCCATTCTTTTTTCCCAGGACTCGACGATGCTGGGAGGTAGCAACAGAAACCAGAGCACAGAAGTGCGAGGTTGGTGTTTGTGTAAACTAAAACTGAACTATGCGTGATGTGGTCCAGGTGAATCGAGCACTACTTGTATATGATGAAGGACTACGTAACACTGTGGGGCGTGCTTTCGTTGGGGAGCGCAGTGAAATGGTTAGACTGTAGGTCGCCATAATGAAGTTTTATTATTGTAAAAGCTGGCGCCCATTGATGCACCTACTGAACCACGGCCCATAGTTTTGTTTTTCTGTGCCTTTGCGGATTTCACAGGTGCAATCCCTATCGAATAAGCACTGCTCTACCACACTACACAAGGAGACAGAAAAGAATGCGGTGATCTGCAACAGCCGCGATGTTCCCGTTTAATTAGAAATACCGGTTCATGAAAGCCTAGCGTTAGTGAAATGATCAAAGAGTGGAATGACTCACCGATTCAGACTCGGGAACGTCATCTGGATCGTTAGGCGGAGCATTTCGAGCAACATTTTACTTGACCTTCATCGACAACAGTTGTGCTGAATAGTACAATAAGGAGAATCCTGGATGGATATCTGCATTCCCAGTTGCACTGTTAGATGCGCAGAGATCCATTTCCCTGGATTCCAGGTAGGATGATGCATGGAGATGCATAAACCTTAAGTGATTCGAAGCCTGAGAAACGACCGTGAGCAGTGGTGGGTTGACAAGATGTAGGAGATGGAAAAAGCTGTGGCGATTGGCAACAGTCGCAACCATTTCCGTGTAAGTAGAAAAACCGGTCCACGAAAGTCAGGCATTAGCGAACTGACCGCAGATACGGACGCCTCACTGATTCAGATTCAGAAGGGTCGTTTAGTTCCTTGAATGGAGCATTATGCGCAGCAGTTTGATTGGCCTTTATCCACGACAAGTTTGATAACTAGCACGATGGTTACACCTCTAGTTGTAGATACTAATCCTCCGTCAAAAGAGGAGGTTCTACGTGAGACAAGCTATCTTAAACGATTCAATGCTGCTGGACCGAATAGGTTGCCTCTGTCTCTTTTCAAAAACAGCGGCTAAGCACTGTTACTGCAGTTGACAAAAGTCCACGGTTTGATATATGAAAAGGAGCAAGTTCCAAAGAGTTTCTTTGAATCGGTGGTCGTATCGATTTGTAATGGCGAAGGCGTCATCCTGTGAAAACCACATGGGAATAAGTCTGGTTAGCGTCGTATCTAAACTGCTCGCTTGTATTCTCCATCGCCTATCCAACGCTTGCGAACAGTGTTTGCGCGGGAATTAAGCTGGGTTTAGACCCGATCAGATTTGTACTGATCAAATTTTTACTCTTCGACAAATTTTAGAGTATAAGCACACCTTTCGTAGGCTTACTATCTGTTTTTCATGATTCAAAAGTGGCCTTCGACTCAGTCGACCGCACACTGCCTGGCAGCAAATTCTATGAGACCCGCCACCAAATAAGGCTACTGCCTCTTACTCAGGTACCACGAGTGGAGTAAGATACACTTGAACGCGTTGGATATCCTCGACTGGCTGACCGCCATCCAAAAAGAGTGTGAACCGCTCATTTGGTCACCGGCTTCCAACACACAAACTTCCTGTTGCCCGGAAGGTAGCACTTGTGTCTGCACGGAATAGAGTTACTACCCTGAACAAAAGCCGATTGGCGCTGGGGACGATACTCCGTGCATCATTCCCAAGATTCTTTACGAGCAGTTCTACACAAACCGCTCGTATGCAGGTGCTACCTGGGACATTCACTCGGCTCATCCACTCGCAAGAGCTAATCGCATGAAGTAGCCTTCGACTCAATCGACTGCACAATTTTCTAGTGCCATCTAAAGAAGGATGCATAAGAAAAACACACTTCAATAGGGTTATTTCCTAATAATTATTCTATTAAACTTTGTGATTGGCATGCTCCTAGCGAATGCCCTTTTGTCACGTAGGGATACCGGAATAGAACTTTTCTAAGGTCGAACAGTGTCAGATCCCGAGTATGAGGACGGCACCATTCTTCTAAGTGAAGATCTAAGCATGCTGCAAGCCCATCTAACAGGATTTAAAGAACTGCAAAGCAATGTTCGGTGTCCGTCTTGCACCTTCTAAGTGCAAAATGCTTTGGTTCAGCATCAAACCTTGTGGTATTTGGGGTATCATAAGCTAAATAGATAAGTTTCGTTATCTAGGTAGCTCCACTTCACCTAGAGTTCGGATCTCGAATGAAGCGTCGCTACGTATACGGCAGGCGCCCTTCAGCTTTTACCAACCTCAGTCATCTGTGACGTCAACGTCAACGTCTGTTTTCCTATTAAGGGCGGAGTGTGCACTGCAAACAAATAGGCCGGTTCTCTTCGGTTGAGAAGAATGACCACTGCGTATGGAAGACACTCGAAGACTGTTAGTTTCCGTACACCGATTTCTTCGCAGTATTCCTCGAATCTGATGGGAACATTGTATCAACAAGGGTGAGGTTCGACGGAGTGTTATGCACACGAAAAACCAATAGGCGAAACACAATCTAGTCAGGCTAAGATGGTTGGGATATGCCTGGTAGGTACTACAGAAGAATTTCTCGATGCGTAGTGTTCGCTGAGGTCGGTAGTGGTTGGAGTATGAGTAAGTGTCCGGTCCATAAAATGGAGGAGAGGGATGAAAATCCTAACAAGTGGACATGATCATGTAGAGTGTGATAAGTTTCCTGGGTGGTGTCTAACGGAACTCTCCATTCAGTGGTTGAATATATTGGAGGATATGAGCAAGTGGTGCAACCAGTGGCGCCCTTGTATTCCCTCAGCTTTTTCGAATTAATGTCCCAAATTGTAGTCCACTTCCCATCTTTCTGGTGTATGAGAAAGACAAAAAGTGGACTACGATTTGTTTACTATCTGTCTCCCAATTAAAGCACCTGCTGAGAGATAGCAACAAAGGTCACCGCACGCAGTGCACGTTCAACAGTTGCTTGAATTGAACTAGTCGGTGAGGCATAAGACCAAAACAATACAAAAATCTTTGGTGTTCGACATTAGGTGGTAAGCCCGCATCTTGAACGTCATTTTCAGACAAAGATGACCAAGTGTAGCGTTCATTCTCATCATTAAATAAACGCCGCCTCCAGTGTTTCGAACAGTTTCTTCAGCGACCAGAAACGGAACTCCCATGAAGCTCACTATCAACGATAGACCTAACCCATCCATGTTGAGGATAATCGGCGTGTTTCTTTGTTAGACAACTGATGTCTCCGAAGCATTGTTCACGAGTGATGGGAACATTCGGTGAATAATGACGCGGTGCGCTGTTGTTTGTTAGGTACGAATAGCCGCCCTTTGACCGAAGTGATCGCTTTACACGGCCTCCGTTAGCTCAGACATGTTTTACGTATGCCTGTCCACCGTCTACGTTTCCGTGTTTCATTCGCACATGCTGGACAGGGTTGGAGCAAGTGATACGGCAATCAGATCATAGCTTGGCAAAGAAATATGAAGAACTTAGCATCAGTATTGGCTTCGGTTGGTGCTCCCCGCCTCTCTAGGTTGGGGTCCGAGGGATGAGGATTGTTGTTAGTTCGAGAAACTGAGGATCATGGCTCCGAATGGAATTTAGTGAGGTGCATGCCGTGCCACCTGTTAGTAAAACTTGTTTGCCATAAATTAAAGAGAAACATAAAAACGTGTACGAGAAAAACGCGCAAAAGTACATCCGTATCTCATATATATACCAACTGCTCTTTTTCTCTTTCTCTGATCCTGTTGCACCCTGCATTTTCCGTTATTTTCCGCATTAATTTCGCTTATTCATTCCCCAATGATATCACTGCTTAAGCATCGTTTTTTGCCACCTAGCAACATTGAAATAAGCCGTTTTGTTCTGAAAGACTTTCAAGCAATATGCTTGTCCTTAGCGGAATGTCGTTTTCCTGTAGTGTGATTTCTGCGGGGTTAATTGGACCATAGTACAACTACGGTCGTTCATGGGATATTCGGGTTTACATTAGAAAGTGAAATTTAAATTAAATTTAAATTTAAATTTTATTAGTCCCATTACGACATTTGAGACGCAATCAACGAATACTAAATCGATTGGCGTCGCACAAAGACCGCTGCAAGGTCTGTTTTGGTTTGCTATCAATCAACGTCAACAATTACAGGATTCCTGAATAATCCCATTGCACTATAGAAAAAGGCACGATAGCGAACAAGCTCGTTTTCGGTAACTTCATCCTCTAGCTAATACAGTTACATATGTATATATTATAGGAATGCATTCATTTTAGCATCAAAAGTAATCATCCAAATGAAAACAAAAGTTACTGACCTGACTGTGTGGAGCACGCCGAAACGGACAACGTATTGAGGCGCGAAACCCCACCTAAACGTTCAGCAGAACAAAATGGACGCATCTTGCTTGCCAACATGGAGCGTTCCATCACAAGAGAGGATTTACTGGTGCCTCCACTTACCAATCCGGTATGAGATTGGTTTATTGTTAATGACTGGTCGAAAGCATTGGAATTTGTTTCACCAGAATTCAACTCCGAATCAGTGCAATTGACAGAAACACTCGACATTTTTGACGCGATCTTTCGTGGCTCATTTTGAGGAATGTCCCTCAGAGAATCATGCACACTGGTGACCTTTGTAGTGTTACCGGATGACTGACTGACGACGGACACCGTGTCGACACTGGGAGACCGAGATGGCACCGGCAAAATTACATCCCTTTTAGCGAGTGTCACAGTTGACGAAGTCACCTGTGATGCAACATCTGGTGGTCCGGACAGGCTCTCCACTGTTCCCCTTAAAGGCAGTTTACTCTCACGCACTGCAGATTTCAACACGTCAAAGGTATTGTTAGGTGACCTTGACGCGACATCAGTTTGACGGTTTTCCACTAACTGTTCAGAGACCGTAGATGCTAGAGGGTGATCCATCACAGTAAGTTTTGGATCTGTACATTTTGTCGAGCTCAAGGGCTTGAATAAATGAAGGAACAGAAGTTGGAACACATGACGAATCCAAGTCAATTAATGAATATACATAAAGTAACGATTTTCTTACAAAGCAGCGGCTGACTTATTAGGATCAGGTATTTTTATTACATGCGAGGCATCTAGAAATCACAACTTTCACAAAGAGACAGAAAAACAATCAAGCCTCCATCCCAGAATGGAAAAAAGAAAAACGCGATGCTGTCGTTTATTTACTATTTTCTACCTACCTTAGTTTTGTTACTGTTGTTCTACCAAATTTTTTCTTTATCGTTTTCAGATCGTACCGTTTAGTTGTATGTTAAATAAAGCCTAAATTCTAGGCCTGTCTTCTGCTTGCCTCAACCATTCGGATTTCGTAAACAAACACGTATCAATTTATTTGACATGCACACCGTCTCAAAATGGAGCGCTACCTACGTCCCGAACGATTCGACGCAGATCCAAATTCGACTACTTCTTCCAAAATTTGGCGTCACTGGCTCTGTACGTTCGATAAATTTCCCGCTAAAGGTGTAGACGATTCCTATAAAACTATGTCTCTCCGACCACATACGATTATGTGGCTGAATGTAACGCATACAAGGATGCCATTCAAATCCTTGAAAAATTGTTTATCAAGCCGTCCAATGCAGTCTTTTCACGCTACCTACTCGCAACATGCAAACAGGAAACGGGGCAGGACTTCAACCAGTTCTACCAAAAACTAAAATCCTTAGCAAACGATGCTATTCGAGACGCTTTCATATGCGGGATGCAATCGAACATTGTCCGGCAGCGACTCCTTGAAAATAAATCTCTGGATTTACAAATTGCCCTAGAATTAGCCCGATCGCTCAAAATGGCCCAACAACAATCCAGCGCCTTCAAGACACCATCAATATCGTATACGGCTTCGGCGTCAACGCCCATGGAATCAACTGATAACTGTCCCTCTGACCACAAGGAAGGTAGCGACTTACTCATGGAAACAACGTCAGCGGCGTTAAAAACCAAGTGTTGCTTCTGCGGAAATGACAGACAGCCCCGATTCAGATGTCTTGCTAAGGATGCGGTTTGCAGTAACTGTGGAAAGAAAAAACACTTCAAACATGTCTGCCGATCACCACCGGAAAAACGAGTAATCTCTGCCACAACACCTGTACTCTCTACCATCGTCGCCACCTCTTCTCTGGATTGCCTCTTAAATGCACTACCAACGATTACTGTGAACAAGATGCCAATGGAAGCTCTGATAGATACGGGGAGTTCCGACAGTTACGTCTACGAATCCGTGGTACAGCGTCACCCCCTCAAAATCATAGTCACCCAGCGTCATCGCCATAGCTTCCACAAAATTAATCAGTCAAACGAAGGGTCACTGTTTTGTCAACATGTCTCAAGGATAATTCATACAGCTACTTCAAACTCTCTGTGCTCCCTCATCTGTGTGCGAATGTATTACTGGGGCACGACTTTTTGAAATTCCACAGAGCAGTTGAGATTCCATTCAGCGGCAGTAAACCAACTCTCTCCCTTTGTAGTGACAGCTTCACGTATTGAACCGCCTTCTCTTTCCGGGAACTTGATACCAGATTCCAAGCCTATTGCAACCAAATCACGACTCCACACTCTTAAAGATGATAAATTCACTCGATCGGAAATTCACCGACTTCTGAGGAATGGCATCATTGAGACATCGTCACCCTGCCGCGCTTAAGTCCTTGTTACAACAAACGAAAGACACAGAAGACGCATAATAGTTGAATACGGCCAAACTATCAATCGATACACGTTATTGGACGCTTATCCACTGCCCAGAATCGATGACATGGTATCTAAAATATCTCGATATTCCACTTTCAGTGCACTGGACTTGCGAAGCGCATATCACCAAATCTCCATAGGAAAACAAGACAGGCCATACACTGCTTGTGAAGCCTGTGGAAATTTATATCAATTCTGCCGGATACCGTCCGGAATGACGAATGCTGTTGCTTGTTTTCAGCGTGCTATCGACAAAATTATTCGCGAAGAAAACTTGAAGGGAACGTTCGCCTACATCGACAATATAACTGTGCGGCACAAGCAAAGACGATCACGATAATAATCTTACTAACTTTCTTAATGTTTTGGGAAAATACGGACTTATTCTGAACGAAGAGAACAGTATTATCGGTACGAAAGAACTTAAACTCTTGGGTTATTAAATTTCACATGGTCTGATGGAGCCCGATCCTGAAAGATTATGACCTCTTCAGGAACTCCCTCCTCCAAAGGATATGAAATCTCAGCGGCGAGCTATGGGTTTATTTTCATACCATTCTCAATGGATATCACGCTTCTCGCATAGGATTCATCCACTGGTCCATAACCGCGTACTTCCCTTTACCAGACGATGTTAGTGTCATTTGAAACACTCCAGAGTGAGCTCGAACGTGCCGTCGTCACCACTGTCGATCCTGAGGTGCGTCGGATATAGCTATCTCAGCCACACTGTCACAAAATCACAGGCCGGTCGCATTCTTTTTCCGGACTCTCGCTCTCGAAGAGAAAAGCATCATTCATCCGAAGAAAAAGAGGCAAACGCTATTGTGGAGGCTATCCGGAAGTGGAGGCATTATTTGCTGGGTACACATTCCCGACTCATCACGGATCAAAAGTCGGTCGCTTTTATGTTCGACTCCCGACACCATGGGAAGATCAAAAATGATAAGATTCAGAGGTGGCGAATCGATTTATAGTACTACAGTCTCGACGTCATTTATCGTCCAGGTCATGAGAATGTCGCAGCCGACACATTGTTTCGCAGCTTCTGCTCCGCGTCTGAATCATTTGCGTCACCCAAAGAATTACACAACACACTCTGCCACCCGGGTGTTATCCGTATGCTTCATTTCGTTAGGACAAAGAATCTACCGTACTCAGTCGACGGTGTGGAATGGCACCGATGGTTGTACACTGCCAAATGGAAACCACAGTTTTGCAAGTTACCTACCGGAAATCTGATCAAAGCCACTTCGCCGTTTGAAAGACTAAACATTGATGTCAGGGGGCCGCTTCACTCAATATCCAAAAATCGGTACCTATTAACTGCCATAGGTGAATACTCCAGGTCCTCGTTTGCTTATGCTTGCTCAGACCCGTCGACCGCCACAATCAACTGTTGCCTTTCCCTGTCGTTTTCGATTTTCGGTATACCGTCCTACATCTATTCGGACAGGGGTTCTTCTTTCATGTCTGAAGAACTAAAGAACTTCCTCCATCGCAAGGGTATCGTAACCAGCAGAACAACGGCCTACAATCCTCAGCCAAACGGATAAATCGAGAAACTCAATGGAACCCTCTGGAGAACCATTGTTCTTGCAGCCCAGTCAAGAGGACTATCATGCACTTAGTGAGAGGATGTTCTTCCCAACGCACTCCACTCCATCATGTCATTACTGTACACTGCAACAAATGAAACTCCACATGAACGATTATTCACTTATCACCGTAAATCAACATCAGGGATCTCAATACCTACCTGGTTGAGTAGTCCAGGATCGGTCTTGATGCGTCGTCCTGCGAGGTCAAAAAAATACGACCCCTTGGTCGACGAAGTTGGACTGATTGAATGCAACCCGAAATACGCTCATGTTCGTTTCCCCGCCGGACGGTAAGACATTGTCCCTATACATCATTTGACACCTAAAAGCCAAGCATCAGAATCACCGAAGGCCGTAGAATTTGCCGAAAACCAACCTCCGACTCTAAATGATGACTGTCAGCCTTCACCCGACACCGCGTATAATACCATTGATGCACAAGTCTACAGACACCCGCTCTCCTCACACACCAATATCAGAGCCATGCATTACCGAATCCAATACACGCCCTTTATTAAAAGCACAGCAGCCAGTCCATCCCTATAAACTAAGAAATAGGGAAGTTTGAAACATCTCCGACACAAACGTTCTCAATCGAAACAGTTCGCGTGGGTGAATGTCATGTTTGTTTACTACTTTCTACCTACCTTAGTTTTGTTACTGTTGTTCTACCAAATTTTTTCTTTATCGTTTTCAGATCGTACCGTTTAGTTGTATGTTAAATAAAGCCTAAATTCTAGGCCTGTCTTCTGCTTGCCTTAACCATTCGGATTTCGTAACCAACCGAAGCTAATACTGATGCTAAGTTCTTCATATTTCTTTGCCAAGTTATGATCTGATTGCCGTATCACTTGCTCCAACCCTGTCCAGCATGTGCGAATGAAACACGGAAACGAAGACGGTGGACAGGCATACGTAAAACATGTCTGAGCTAACGGAGGCCGTGTAAAGCGATCACTTCGGTCAAAGGGCGGCTATTCGTACCTAACAAACAACAGCGCACCGCGTCATTACTCACCGAATGTTCCCATCACTCGTGAACAATGCTTCGGAGACATCAGTTATCGAACAAAGACACCGAGCATCCTCAACGCATTGGCCAAATCTCGCAATCGTAGATGATACCAGCTTGGACGCTGCTAGGATAAGACCGATACCCCTATGATCAGCGAGATCACTGCGCAAGCCCCTCTTGAAGATGAGGACAACAATCACTCTTTTTCTCACAAGAGTTGCTTTTAGCTCCAGAGGTTAAAGAACAAAACATGAAGTTAATTAACGAGCCTAACTCCACCATCTTTGAGAGGGACTACAGGGAGACCATCAGACCACTGTATATATATATATATATATATATATATATATATATATATATATATATAGAGAGAGAGAGAGAGAGAGAGAGAGAGAGAGAGAGAGAGAGACTATACAATGCTACTGCAGTAAATACAAATAAATTATTCGCTTTTAAAAACCTACTCTTATTTTTATATGAAGTCCATTAGAAATATGTATTCTTGCGCAATGTTGGATGCATAAAAATCCATTAAATCAGGAACTGAGTCCCTAGTAGAGATATAAGGAACAGCAATCATAATTCCGATCATCGTACTAAAAAGCCTGAGGCTAGCCCTAAGTTTACCCATAGGGCTGCCCAAGCTTGGGGCTAAGCCCATGGAGCAAACCTGGGGGTAGCCACATAACGACTCCAAGTCTGGAGTTGTGGTGAGATTCGACTTCGTTCTATCGTTTATCACATTACTGTTTGACTGAACGCCTGCTGCCAATCCCTGTGACCATTTGATCGTTGCACGTGCGTGCCACACGAAGGATCACGCAATTGCGCATATCAATGTACGGTAACCATTCTATTGACCGTGTTCTCCTGTAGACATCGGATTTTGCTGCAACCTTAGCTCTCATCTTTTGGCATTTATTCAATCCATTTTCCCGTCCACGACTCACGATCGATATGATCATAATCACGTCAGAAGATTCACATGCAGCCCACCAACCGATCGCACGTACCCATATAGTCACATCTATTTGTGCTCTATGATGTTTGATTCAAACAGTCACATGCACAGTCAAACCGTCTCAAGTGCGACTACTGATTCATATCCCGTCTACGCCTAGACACACGCAAACACACAAGATTGACGCTAACCATACTCCAATCCAGACGGCAGTGACCGGCCAAACAATGGCACTTCGTGACCTGTTCTGACTGCATTTGCCTCGCCTCTCCATTAACACGTGACTCTGACTCGCGTACCCGCGTGCGTTTGCGCCCCTGCTAATACACTTGCGCTCAGGTTTGCCACACGATTTGTGCTGTACTTTCCACCGTTTACTAGTCCAAGCAATACACATCACCAAAACCGACTCGGAGCCATGTTGTTTTCGCGACTTTAACGATCTGGCACATAAGGAACACAAGTTCCACCGCAACCCATCTAATGGGCCGTGGGAGGCATTTCTCTGATTATCGTGATGGCGTGTCGCGGAGATTCACAGTGACGGACAGGTGGTCTACGCAAATCAGAAAGAGGTATTGAATGCGGATAATAAGGAAACAGTGTGGTAGGGAATAACCAACCTCGAAGGGCTAGTCCCATGGGACAACCCTGCGACGTGTCACTTGGGCACACATTTAACAAACCCCATATATCACACGACCTCATCAAATGCCTCAACAGAAAACTCATCGATATGGAAATATTTTACCTACATTACTACACCAAAATAGAAACACGCCACGTTGCCGCCAACACAAAGAGCACTAATCTTACCGCACTTTCCTCCTTTTTCGGTGACTGAGGCTTTGCAGTGGAGTTAGCATCCTTTTCTGGAGAGGTCTCAGCTTTCTCCCCTGAAACATCGATTCTTTCTGGAATCTCAGCACAAATCTTTCTTCCAACTCGACGCTTGCTGCGTTGGTTATGAGGACTGTGCTCACACTTCCTTGAATGCAAACTGAGTTTCGGCTTCTTGGCAGCAGACGCTTTGGATATTTCTTCATTATCAGGAGCACTCTCTGGAATCGTTACACTGCTCCTTCTTTTAGGAGCTATAGACGTTTCCAACTTGGATGTTTTCGGCAATGATTGCGCGACAGAACTATCAGAGTATGCCCAGAAGGATAACAAGCAACTTACTTCAAGCAAAGGGACACGGTACTGTTTACAACATCGACGCATATTTCGTCAATATCGGACCAAATTTTTTCGATTTGCCGCTTGCAGCTCAAAAAATCCCCATAAATAGCGGAAACCAGACGCGATTCGGGGCCCATCAATCGAGCAAAGAAGTCTAGTCGTGGTGCATTAAAACAAACACCATCCATCAAGGTTGTGTAGTACTCGCGCTGTCTGCACTAGAAATTTTGGAACTATTCACCTAAATTTACGAGGACGGAAGGGCATAGTAACCCTTGTTTTCGATTAGCCCAGGTTTGTTTGTCAGGTCGACTGCTCAGTGTTGGACAACAGTTCTCGGAAGTTGCTATATTCCCTTGATTTCTGGTGCCAATGTTGATGTTGTCCACTATTCAGGTTTGGCTAAGACATCTCTGTTTTCCTTTAGGTGCGTAGAAACCTATGGAGGAAACAGGGTTAAAGGACATGTTGAGAGCTCCGCCTTCTGGTGCACGGTGCAACAACTGAATAGTGGTACGTCGAAATCAGTTTGAGTCATTCTGCCCTGCGTTTTGACGACAAAATTTCTGGTGCTTTCGTGGTATCTGTGTTCTCTGGTTCTCCAATCTGCTTGTCCTCCAAAAACATCCTACCGATACTTTACTAGTGCTATTAGTTTTGGTTTTGACGTATTTCAGCGGGTATTTTACCTAGTTTTCAAAGAAATATCAGCTCCATATTTCTACCGGATTAAGTGCGGAGGATAAAATCCCCTTGCTGCAAGGTGGTGGAGTCTGAAGAAACTCACAGTCGTGTTACGACGATACTACTACAGCTTCAGATCGCCTCTCTGAGATAGTCGCCAATCAGGAGACCGAGTTTCTGAGTCACAAAAACACTATTAGGACCAGAGAGACTGTTGTGACCTCGATCGTTTTGAGAAACTGACTATTTTTCGGACACTATTTTGGATCTATTTTCTCTACTATCCTTTCTGGCGTTTGACACCGACCTCATTGTGTTCTCCGGTTGCGTACGTTTTACTGGACTGACTTTTCCAAGGTTTCCGTCTACCTCGTTTTGAATCACCTTTACTTTCGGTCGCTCGCCGATTGTACACGCTCGCGGCTCGCTTTCTGCACAGCCGTTGCGTTTCATTTCGTTTTCCGTTCAGTGTACCTCTCGTATCGGTACTGTTTCGGTGCCACGGTATATAGAATACACCTTGCATCTGTAAACCGACTTGGGTCTTCTCTATCCGTCTGATAGAGGGGATAACGTTGGTATTCCGCTGCTAGACCCAATAGGAGACACGTTCACAAGCCGCTCTCGGACGTCTTTTATATCGGTGAGCCAGAAACTTCCATAACCTCCTGGATTATTCGCCCGCCCGGTGAGTCTGTGATTTTTCGCTGTTTCACGTCTTCTTTTTTTGCACGATATATATTTTACGATATATTATCGCAACGTAACCATGTCAGAGGATAACATGCAGCTCGACACAGATCTCACTTTGTCTGCCGTTGCTTTTAAGCCTGTGGCGTTCATCCCACATGATCCTGAGGTTTGGTTTGCAGCCTTAGAGCTGCAATTTGAGGCACGTAGGATTATCGGCCAAAGCCAACGATTTTCCTATGACTCGGAGGCAATCCCGGGCAATGTTATCGCCTCAGTGAGGGATTTATTATTAAATCCTCCTAAAGAGCAGCCGTACGATCGGCTTAAGGAGGCCATACTGCAACATTTCCTTCCCTCTCGAGAGGGACGCTCATGTCAGCTACTGGCACGGCACCCCATAGGGGATACAAAACCCAGCCGCCACCTAGCTCACCTCCGGTCCTTGGCAGGACTCGCCGATAAGGATTCGGAAATAGTTAAGGAACTGTGGTTGGACTTCTTACCCTTCCATGTTCAGACCACCGTAACTGCTCTCCTCGAGGACTCGTCCTTGGAACGATCAGCCGCCGTGGCTGACAAGATTGTCGCACGTGTCGGCAGTGGGGCTAATCCCCTCATTGCCACGACATCGCGCAATCCTAGGGGTGTCGATCTGGATGAATCACCGGAGGGGCCTCGGCACTCTCGATCCATCCAGCGCCGCCTGTCCTTCAAGGACAGAGTTAAAATACCGACCCCTAGCAGTAGCCCACGTAAGCAAAGGCACGGACGGGCGCCCTCCACTGCCCACGTCCGCCGTGATTCCGCCTCACCTGCCTCGTCCAAACCAGATCATCCTACCGGCGGTTTTTATTGGTTCCACCGAGTTTTCGGACCAGCCGCCCGTAGGTGCAGACAGCCGTGTTCATACGCGGCGGGAAAAGCCACTTCCGGTGAGTAGAAGCGGCCGTACTCGCCGGCAATCAGTCTCAGGTTGGCCGTTTGTTTTACGTGCATGATTTGTGCACTAACGCTAGGTTCCTATTCGATACTGGGGCCCAAGTTTCTGTCTTGCCGGTCGATGAAGACAAGCCACGAGCTTCTTTGCTTCGGCTATCAGCGGCGAATGGTTCCTCCATTCCTACCTACGGCACAAGACAGCTTGCGATCAACCTGGGACCACGACGACGGTACCTGTGGACGTTCATTTTTGCGGATGTTCCCACAGGCATACTGGTAATCGATTTTCTGCAGCACTATGAATTACTTGTTGATTCACGTAGGCTGCAGCTTATCGATCCTTCATCGAACACGAAATTTACGGGTCTTGCAGCTCGAACAGATGCACACCTAATCACAGGATTGTTTTCTAACATTCCTCACGATTTTCAGTCTTCATTTATTAAATTATCCATATTGACTAAACCATTTGAATAGATGGAGACAGTGGCCGATCGTGTGGCACACCCTATTGTCACTAACGGACCACCAGTCACGGCACGACCTCGCCGATTGGCACCGGACAAATTGGCTTTCGCCAAACGTGAGTTTGGCACTTTATCTTCTAAAGGTATTGTTCGTCCTTCTCACAGTCTGTGGGCCTCACCTCTGCACATGGTTCTTTAGAAAGATGGCATTAGCTGGCGACCATGTGGCGACTATCGCGCACTAAATTCGGTTACCCGTCACGATAGTTATCCGGTACCCCACATAACGACATCACGGCATCACTTCACTGCACGGCTGTATTTTCTAAGACCGATTTGGTAGGAGCCTACCACCAGATCCCAGTCGCCGCTGAAGATATCGAGAAAGCCGCTGTCATGACTCCTTTTTGTCTGAGTTCCTCCGTAGGCCTTTTGGTTTGCGAAATGCTGCTCAGACATTCTAGAGGTTTATCGATAGCATTACGCGAGACTTGGAACTTGTTCACGTCTATATCGATGACTTGCTAATCGCTTCGTAGAGCGTGGATGGACATTTCCAACATTTGACGCTACTATTTCAACGTTTGTCCAAACATCGAATGGTAGTCAATCCTGATAAATGTGAGCTTGGCAAACCGAAACTTGTGTTCCTTGGCTACAAGATCACTCAAGATGGTATGGAGCCTTGTGAGGATAAAGTGCGCGCTATTCTAGATTACGCCGTACCGTCCTCAATCAAGGAGCTCAAGGCATTTTTGGGGTTAGTTAACTTTTACCGTCGTTTCATACCCCATGCCGCTGAACGTTTGCTTCCATTAACTGACCTACTTCGTGGCAATCCACATAAGTTGTCGCTTACGGATGCCGCACGAGTAGCGTTCTCGGAGATTAAGGCGACATTAGCCCAGACCACGCTCCTAATGCACCCAGTTCCGTCCTCCACGCTAAGCACAGCGGTGGATGCTTCCGACCTTGCCATCGGAGCGGTTTTGCAACAGTCTGTTTCTGGGATCTGGCAGCCATTAGAGTTCTTCTCTAGACGCCTCAATTCCACGGAAACCAAATATAGTGCTTTTGGTTGCAAACTGCTGGTTGCATGTAATGCCGTTAAACGCTTCCGCCGTGCAGTCGAGGGTCGATGTTTCATCCTCTTTACAGACCATAAGCCTCTGACGTATGCATTGCATACTAAGTCTGATCGTTACTCTCCACGAGAAGTCAGACATTTAGACTATATTTCTCAGTTCACGACTGACCTTCGACACGTTAAAGGTGAGTCGAACTGCGTTGCAGATGCTTTGTCGCGTATTCCGCTTAACGCTATTAAATCCCCGGTTTTAGACATCCCTGACATGGTTGCAGCACAGGCACAGGATTCTTCATGCATGGAGGCCGCTCAGTCATCGTCGCTACAGTGTCAGTCCGTACCTATGGCCACCAGTGCTGGGACTATACTCTGTGACATGTCTACTGGCATACCTCGACCAGTCGTACCCTCTGTAACGAACGAATACTGAAAATCCTTCTAAATGTTCAACGTGCTTTGTGAATTTGACTATATTTAACATTATCTTGGAAAGCTCGCTCATACACCACACATTTTCACGTTTGTTTATCCATGTGAGACATTTGAATTTGGCCTTGAACCGTTTCTGACTGTCGTGCTTGAGCCACGGGGCTTTGGACCTTTCGGTTTTACTGTGAAGTCTATTTGGCCGCATACTTGAGGTTCGTATATATTTGTATCCTTTGTGCATTTCAATTTAGTACCGTAGAAACAACGAATCAATCTTGTTCTGGTTTTGGGATTCGTTTGAATTGGCTACGCGTTGCTCGATTTGCGAGATTCGACTTACAGTACTCAAGTGGAACCTGGACAAGAAAACTCATTGGAAATGCCCAGACGAGGAAGCAAGGACATTTTGAGACAACAGGAAATAACTCGGCAAGTCTCTGGGGATGGTTCGGGTGTTATTGATTCTCTAGATAATACTAAGTTTACTAGCTCTGTCAGTGCCAGGTCATATATTTCTAACCGCGATGCGTTTGACGATATTAGTACTTATAGAATGAGAGTAATAGAATTAGAAAACGAGCTGCCGTTAGCCAGAAAGGAAGCAGAGCCCCTTACACAAGGAACTGGTCTCAGAGAGCCAGCAAAGAGTCCACGTAGTTCACAATGTCAACATCGAAAAGGCACTGTGATCGACGAATATAAACCCTTGAGACAGCCTGAAACTACCGAGGTTTTGGCTCTTGACCTGCCGAGAGTGGAGCTGTCCCACTTCGACGGGCACCCCGAGCAATACTGTATATTCATGAAACAATTCGAAAATTTTGTTGAGTGCAAAGTTGCAGATCCTGGTCAAAGGTTTTTGTATTTATTACATTACTGTCGTGGGAGAGCCAAAAGTGCCATCGAAGGCTGCGCGATGCTTGATCCACCGATGGGGTACATCAGGGCACGCAGAATCCTGAAAGATTTGTTTGGACAACCATTCAAGGTGGCTAGAAGCCTAATTGATAGTGTTTTATTGGAGGCGAAAAGGACTGAGGGCAAGGCTGAATCACTGTCGAGTTTGGTGATAAAAATGCAGAATTGCAGCATAGCACTGGAGCACTTAGGATACCAGTCTGATCTGAATGCATTGCACACACAGGAATGCATTGTCCGATGTCTATCTATTGATTTACAGAGCCGATGGGCAGAGGAAGCTGAAAAAATAAATATGCTTGAGCGGGAATCTACGTTCAACGATTTGACGGAGTTCATAGGTCGTCAATCCCGTATCGCCAACAGCCGATTTGGACAAATCGTACGCGAAAGTTGCAGACTGGCGCGAAGGGAACCAACATCTCAAATTGTGGAGAAGGACTGTAACCAAACCCAGTCTTTGGCTAACATGCACATGATAAGTCAAGAACCCGAGAGGTCAGCTGAATGCAAGCTATGCAACTCCCTGCATCGGTTACCAGATTGTCCGACCTTTCATGGGATGAGTGTACCCGATCGGTGGTGCGCAGTAAAAAGGATTGGCTCATGCTTTATGTGTTTGAACAACTCTCATCGAGCCTCTGAATGCAGCTTAAGAGTGAAATGCAACCAAGACGGATGCTTGGGTAATCATCACTGGTTACTGCATGGCCTTCTCAACAATAGACCTATTCAGCCAGATGAACCCAAAATTGTCTGTTCAACGGGACATGATGATTTCAAACCGGCAAGATTAGGCATCGTACCTGTCGGTATCGTGACACCTAAAGGACTGAGGAGGGTCAATGCATTTTTGGACACGGGGTCGGATACCTCGCTGATTACTCGCGAGCTTGTAGAAAGCTGTGAACTAGTAGGCGAGCCTACCTCGCTCACTATCAGCACGATTGCAGGGGGTCATGTTAGCAATTCTAAGAGGCTGACCCTGCAGTTAGCGTCTTTATCTGATGAGGGGACCGTAGAAATTCCGGAAGCTTTTGCAATAGACAGCTTGTCAATGAGACCAGTCGACTCTGTTAGATCGATCGCCAAGAGATGGTCTCATCTCAGGGACATAGAGTTCGAAGAAGTTTCTAGCCCCCACGTCGACATACTAATTGGATGCAATGTACCAGAGGCTCACTGGGTGCTTGAACAGAGCATAAGCAATCGAAAAGAACCATTCGCTACGCGAACGATACTAGGCTGGACACTTCTCGGACCCCTGACGAGCGAACTTCAACAATCGGCATCAATAAATTGCTCAAATGTTGCTGAGAGAAGTGCCTCTGTAGAACACGATCAGCCTTTCGATATTGAATCCAACGGTCCATCTCAGGAAAGCGAAGTTCACTCAAAGGATCAGTCGGCGCTTTCGATGGCGAATTCAAAGACGGCACTTCACAGTGGGCAACATGAAGTTGCTATACCCGAGAGACCACCGTCAAGTCACCTATCGAGAAAAGGAGAAGTTGCTCGGAGGCTTTTGAAATATCTCAAAAAAGGACACCAGCAGGTCACCCAAAGCCGCTTGAAATTTGCCGACCCAGTGACAGTGTACGGTACCTGGGTGGAACTGCATGGCCGGCGGCGAAACAAAGTACCCTTTGCCAAAACAAAAATTGCTGAGCTGAAGTCAGTATCCCTAAACGAGCTCAAAACGACTGCACTGGTATTGGGTTTTAAGGTAGCACGAATGCTGATAGAGAACTGCACCACCGCCGAACTGAGCCTTGCCTATTGGACAGATCCTACAGTTGTGTTACATTACAGGAAACGGAAGAAACGAAGAACGTGTTCGAGGCATCAGAGAGTTAATCCACTCGTAGCAGGAAACAGCGAGGAAAATGTTGATGATTCGAGCTCGAAACCACATACAAAAGACAAAGTAGCTCGCAGATCGCCTCGCTCCGAGTTACTCAGTACTTTATTGCATTTCATGCCCTACAGCTAATCAACTGGACCCATTTTTTCTGAAAGGTTGCAAATGTACTTAGTTCCAGTTTCTATCTAGCGTGCACATAGGTGAAGAGGAGAAATTCACCAGTATTTCACTTGAACAGTTCAGGTGAGGCATACTAGCTGCGAGCACATTGTGAAACTATTATTATCTTTAAAGAAGAACATTTATTTACATTTTATACAATATTGATTGTCACATATTTTGTGCACAGAAAAACTTTGAAATACTCTGATAGATGCCAGTATTCGATCAATCTCCGTGTTCATGTGTATTTCGATACTGTCCGCCGTACACTTGTTTTCGAAATTTATTTATAATCAGAAACCGGTTTTCATTTCTTTCGGAAGATTTGGTGCGGTAATTTTATGTAATTCCACTGGTTCGTGACCTGTCAATTTTCCGCGATATCTCATCAGGCGTTGCACCTGCGTTCAACTTCTGCGCTCAAGCTTGTAAACAAAATTAGTCTAACCAGTTGCTGCAATGGGTTACTGCTTGTGATGCTTAGACTTATTTCGTGCGGCGAAACACTTCACTCTGCGAAGCCTTCATCTTCATCGTGCGTCTGAATATATGCGCCGGTTTCCTGATGAAAATGTCAATCTCAAGTTGTGCAGCGGGATTTGGAATTGATTCCTTATGGATTGTGCGATGATGACTACGGCAAAAACCTGTTTCACGTTCAGATAACACAGGAAGTTAGTAACCACAGGCACTGACAATAAGTTAAAGGTAGATAGGGTGCGAATCATGACCCCTTCCTGAACCTTAGACAACCATTTTCGCGGAAGGATTTTGGCCGGCGGTGTAAAGAACGAATACTGAAAATCCTTCTAAATGTTCAACGTGCTTTGTAAATTTGACTATATTAAACATTATCTTGGAAAGCTTGCTCATACACCACACATTTTCACGTTTGTTTATCCATGTGAGACATTTGAATTTGGCCTTGAACCGTTTCTGACTGTCGTGCTTGAGCCACGGGGCTTTGGACCTTTGGGTTTTACTGTGAAGCCTATTTGGCCGCATACTTGAGGTTCGTATATATTTGTATCCTTTGTGCATTTCAATTTAGTACCGTAGAAACAACGAATCAATCTTGTTCTGGTTTTGGGATTCGTTTGAATTGGCTACGCGTTGCTCGATTTGCGAGATTCGACTTACAGTACTCAAGTGGAACCTGGACAAGAAAACTCATTGGAAATGCCCAGACGAGGAAGCAAGGACATTTTGAGACAACAGGAAATAACTCGGCAAGTCTCTGGGGATGGTTCGGGTGTTATTGATTCTCTAGATAATACTAAGTTTACTAGCTCTGTCAGTGCCAGGTCATATATTTCTAACCGCGATGCGTTTGACGATATTAGTACTTATAGAATGAGAGTAATAGAATTAGAAAACGAGCTGCCGTTAGCCAGAAAGGAAGCAGAGCCCCTTACACAAGGAACTGGTCTCAGAGAGCCAGCAAAGAGTCCACGTAGTTCACAATGTCAACATCGAAAAGGCACTGTGATCGACGAATATAAACCCTTGAGACAGCCTGAAACTACCGAGGTTTTGGCTCTTGACCTGCCGAGAGTGGAGCTGTCCCACTTCGACGGGCACCCCGAGCAATACTGTATATTCATGAAACAATTCGAAAATTTTGTTGAGTGCAAAGTTGCAGATCCTGGTCAAAGGTTTTTGTATTTATTACATTACTGTCGTGGGAGAGCCAAAAGTGCCATCGAAGGCTGCGCGATGCTTGATCCACCGATGGGGTACATCAGGGCACGCAGAATCCTGAAAGATTTGTTTGGACAACCATTCAAGGTGGCTAGAAGCCTAATTGATAGTGTTTTATTGGAGGCGAAAAGGACTGAGGGCAAGGCTGAATCACTGTCGAGTTTGGTGATAAAAATGCAGAATTGCAGCATAGCACTGGAGCACTTAGGATACCAGTCTGATCTGAATGCATTGCACACACAGGAATGCATTGTCCGATGTCTATCTATTGATTTACAGAGCCGATGGGCAGAGGAAGCTGAAAAAATAAATATGCTTGAGCGGGAATCTACGTTCAACGATTTGACGGAGTTCATAGGTCGTCAATCCCGTATCGCCAACAGCCGATTTGGACAAATCGTACGCGAAAGTTGCAGACTGGCGCGAAGGGAACCAACATCTCAAATTGTGGAGAAGGACTGTAACCAAACCCAGTCTTTGGCTAACATGCACATGATAAGTCAAGAACCCGAGAGGTCAGCTGAATGCAAGCTATGCAACTCCCTGCATCGGTTACCAGATTGTCCGACCTTTCATGGGATGAGTGTACCCGATCGGTGGTGCGCAGTAAAAAGGATTGGCTCATGCTTTATGTGTTTGAACAACTCTCATCGAGCCTCTGAATGCAGCTTAAGAGTGAAATGCAACCAAGACGGATGCTTGGGTAATCATCACTGGTTACTGCATGGCCTTCTCAACAATAGACCTATTCAGCCAGATGAACCCAAAATTGTCTGTTCAACGGGACATGATGATTTCAAACCGGCAAGATTAGGCATCGTACCTGTCGGTATCGTGACACCTAAAGGACTGAGGAGGGTCAATGCATTTTTGGACACGGGGTCGGATACCTCGCTGATTACTCGCGAGCTTGTAGAAAGCTGTGAACTAGTAGGCGAGCCTACCTCGCTCACTATCAGCACGATTGCAGGGGGTCATGTTAGCAATTCTAAGAGGCTGACCCTGCAGTTAGCGTCTTTATCTGATGAGGGGACCGTAGAAATTCCGGAAGCTTTTGCAATAGACAGCTTGTCAATGAGACCAGTCGACTCTGTTAGATCGATCGCCAAGAGATGGTCTCATCTCAGGGACATAGAGTTCGAAGAAGTTTCTAGCCCCCACGTCGACATACTAATTGGATGCAATGTACCAGAGGCTCACTGGGTGCTTGAACAGAGCATAAGCAATCGAAAAGAACCATTCGCTACGCGAACGATACTAGGCTGGACACTTCTCGGACCCCTGACGAGCGAACTTCAACAATCGGCATCAATAAATTGCTCAAATGTTGCTGAGAGAAGTGCCTCTGTAGAACACGATCAGCCTTTCGATATTGAATCCAACGGTCCATCTCAGGAAAGCGAAGTTCACTCAAAGGATCAGTCGGCGCTTTCGATGGCGAATTCAAAGACGGCACTTCACAGTGGGCAACATGAAGTTGCTATACCCGAGAGACCACCGTCAAGTCACCTATCGAGAAAAGGAGAAGTTGCTCGGAGGCTTTTGAAATATCTCAAAAAAGGACACCAGCAGGTCACCCAAAGCCGCTTGAAATTTGCCGACCCAGTGACAGTGTACGGTACCTGGGTGGAACTGCATGGCCGGCGGCGAAACAAAGTACCCTTTGCCAAAACAAAAATTGCTGAGCTGAAGTCAGTATCCCTAAACGAGCTCAAAACGACTGCACTGGTATTGGGTTTTAAGGTAGCACGAATGCTGATAGAGAACTGCACCACCGCCGAACTGAGCCTTGCCTATTGGACAGATCCTACAGTTGTGTTACATTACAGGAAACGGAAGAAACGAAGAACGTGTTCGAGGCATCAGAGAGTTAATCCACTCGTAGCAGGAAACAGCGAGGAAAATGTTGATGATTCGAGCTCGAAACCACATACAAAAGACAAAGTAGCTCGCAGATCGCCTCGCTCCGAGTTACTCAGTACTTTATTGCATTTCATGCCCTACAGCTAATCAACTGGACCCATTTTTTCTGAAAGGTTGCAAATGTACTTAGTTCCAGTTTCTATCTAGCGTGCACATAGGTGAAGAGGAGAAATTCACCAGTATTTCACTTGAACAGTTCAGGTGAGGCATACTAGCTGCGAGCACATTGTGAAACTATTATTATCTTTAAAGAAGAACATTTATTTACATTTTATACAATATTGATTGTCACATATTTTGTGCACAGAAAAACTTTGAAATACTCTGATAGATGCCAGTATTCGATCAATCTCCGTGTTCATGTGTATTTCGATACTGTCCGCCGTACACTTGTTTTCGAAATTTATTTATAATCAGAAACCGGTTTTCATTTCTTTCGGAAGATTTGGTGCGGTAATTTTATGTAATTCCACTGGTTCGTGACCTGTCAATTTTCCGCGATATCTCATCAGGCGTTGCACCTGCGTTCAACTTCTGCGCTCAAGCTTGTAAACAAAATTAGTCTAACCAGTTGCTGCAATGGGTTACTGCTTGTGATGCTTAGACTTATTTCGTGCGGCGAAACACTTCACTCTGCGAAGCCTTCATCTTCATCGTGCGTCTGAATATATGCGCCGGTTTCCTGATGAAAATGTCAATCTCAAGTTGTGCAGCGGGATTTGGAATTGATTCCTTATGGATTGTGCGATGATGACTACGGCAAAAACCTGTTTCACGTTCAGATAACACAGGAAGTTAGTAACCACAGGCACTGACAATAAGTTAAAGGTAGATAGGGTGCGAATCATGACCCCTTCCTGAACCTTAGACAACCATTTTCGCGGAAGGATTTTGGCCGGCGGTGTAAAGAACGAATACTGAAAATCCTTCTAAATGTTCAACGTGCTTTGTAAATTTGACTATATTAAACATTATCTTGGAAAGCTCGCTCATACACCACACATTTTCACGTTTGTTTATCCATGTGAGACATTTGAATTTGGCCTTGAACCGTTTCTGACTGTCGTGCTTGAGCCACGGGGCTTTGGACCTTTGGGTTTTACTGTGAAGCCTATTTGGCCGCATACTTGAGGTTCGTATATATTTGTATCCTTTGTGCATTTCAATTTAGTACCGTAGAAACAACGAATCAATCTTGTTCTGGTTTTGGGATTCGTTTGAATTGGCTACGCGTTGCTCGATTTGCGAGATTCGACTTACACCCTCTACGTATCGACGTCTCGCGTTCGATATCCTACATGGACTCTCACATCCAGGCATCGCAGCCAGTCTCCGATTATGGGCTGCACGATACGTCTGGCCGTCCATGAATAAAGATGTTCGTATATGGGTAAAACAGTGTCTACAATGTCAACGATCTATGGTGCATCGGTACGTAGCTTCGCCTATCGGTACTTTTGCTACGCCTGATGCTCGCTTCGACCACATCCAAGTAGACATTGTGGGTGTAAAGAACGAATACTGAAAATCCTTCTAAATGTTCAACGTGCTTTATGAATTTGACTATATTAAACATTATCTTGGAAAGCTTGCTCATACACCACACATTTTCACGTTTGTTTATCCATGTGAGACATTTGAATTTGGCCTTGAACCGTTTCTGACTGTCGTGCTTGAGCCACGGGGCTTTGGACCTTTGGGTTTTACTGTGAAGCCTATTTGGCCGCATACTTGAGTACCGTAGAAACAACGAATCAATCTTGTTCTGGTTTTGGGATTCGTTTGAATTGGCTACGCGTTGCTCGATTTGCGAGATTTGACTTACAGTACTCAAGTGGAACCTGGACAAGAAAACTCATTGGGAATGCCCAGACGAGGAAGCAAGGACCTTTTGAGACAACAGGAAATAACTGGGCAAGTCTCTGGGGATGGTTCGGGTGTTATTGATTCTCTAGATAATGCTAAGTTTACTAGCTCTGTCAGTGCCAGGTCATATATTTCTAACCGCGATGCGTTTGACGATATTAGTACTTACAGAATGAGAGTAATAGAATTAGAAAACGAGCTGCCGTTAGCCAGAAAGGAAGCAGAGCCCCTTTCACAAGGAACCGGTCTCAGAGAGCCAGCAAAGAGTCCATGTAGTTCACAATGTCAACATCGAAAAGGCACTGTGATCGACGAATATAAACCCTTGAGACAGCCTGAAACTACCGAGGTTTTGGCTCTTGACCTGCCGAGAGTGGAGCTGTCCCACTTCGACGGGCACCCCGAGCAATACTGTATATTCATGAAACAATTCGAAAATTTTGTTGAGTGCAAAGTTGCAGATCCTGGTCAAAGGTTTTTGTATTTATTACATTACTGTCGTGGGAGAGCCAAAAGTGCCATCGAAGGCTGCGCGATGCTTGATCCACCGATGGGGTACATCAGGGCACGCAGAATCCTGAAAGATTTGTTTGGACAACCATTCAAGGTGGCTAGAAGCCTAATTGATAGTGTTTTATTGGAGGCGAAAAGGACTGAGGGCAAGGCTGAATCACTGTCGAGTTTGGTGATAAAAATGCAGAATTGCAGCATAGCACTGGAGCACTTAGGATACCAGTCTGATCTGAATGCATTGCACACACAGGAATGCATTGTCCGATGTCTATCTATTGATTTACAGAGCCGATGGGCAGAAGAAGCTGAAAAAATAAATATGCTTGAGCGGGAATCTACGTTCAACGATTTGACGGAGTTCATAGGTCGTCAATCCCGTATCGCCAACAGCCGATTTGGACAAATCGTACGCGAAAGTTGCAGACTGGCGCGAAGGGAACCAACATCTCAAATTGTGGAGAAGGACTGTAACCAAACCCAGTCTTTGGCTAACATGCACATGATAAGTCAAGAACCCGAGAGGTCAGCTGAATGCAAGCTATGCAACTCCCTGCATCGGTTACCAGATTGTCCGACCTTTCATGGGATGAGTGTACCCGATCGGTGGTGCGCAGTAAAAAGGATTGGCTCATGCTTTATGTGTTTAAACAACTCTCATCGAGTCTCTGAATGCAGCTTAAGAGTGAAATGCAACCAAGACGGATGCTCGGGTAATCATCACTCGTTACTGCATGGCCTTCTCAACAATAGACCTATTCAGCCAGATGAACCCAAAATTGTCTGTTCAACGGGACATGATGATTTCAAACCGGCAAGATTAGGCATCGTACCTGTCGGTATCGTGACACCTAAAGGACTGAGGAGGGTCAATGCATTTTTGGACACGGGGTCGGATACCTCGCTGATTACTCGCGAGCTTGTAGAAAGCTGTGAACTAGTAGGCGAGCCTACCTCGCTCACTATCAGCACGATTGCAGGGGGTCATGTTAGCAATTCTAAGAGGCTGACCCTGCAGTTAGCGTCTTTATCTGATGAGGGGACCGTAGAAATTCCGGAAGCTTTTGCAATAGACAGCTTGTCAATGAGACCAGTCGACTCTGTTAGATCGATCGCCAAGAGATGGTCTCATCTCAGGGACATAGAGTTCGAAGAAGTGTCTATCCCCCACGTCGACATACTAATTGGATGCAATGTACCAGAGGCTCACTGGGTGCTTGAACAGAGCATAAGCAATCGAAAAGAACCATTCGCTACGCGAACGATACTAGGCTGGACACTTCTCGGACCCCTGACGAGCGAACTTCAACAATCGGCATCAATAAATTGCTCAAATGTTGCTGAGAGAAGTGCCTCTGTAGAACACAATCAGCCTTTCGATATTGAATCCAACGGTCCATCTCAGGAAAGCGAAGTTCACTCAAAGGATCAGTCGGTGCTTTCGATGGCGAATTCAAAGACGGCACTTCACAGTGGGCAACATGAAGTTGCTATACCCAAGAGACCACCGTCAAGTCACCTATCGAGAAAAGGAGAAGTTGCCCGGAAACTTTCGAAATATCTCAAAAAAGGACACCAGCAGGTCACCCAAAGCCGCTTGAAATTTGCCGACCCAGTGACAGTGTACGGTACCTGGGTGGAACTGCATGGCCGGCGGCGAAACAAAGTACCCTTTGCCAAAACAAAAATTGCTGAGCTGAAGTCAGTATCCCTAAACGAGCTCAAAACGACTGCACTGGTATTGGGTTTTAAGGTAGCACGAATGCTGATAGAGAACTGCACCACCGCCGAACTGAGCCTTGCCTATTGGACAGATCCTACAGTTGTGTTACATTACAGGAAACGGAAGAAACGAAGAACGTGTTCGAGACATTAAAGAGTTAATCCACTCGTAGCAGGAAACAGCGAGGAAAATGTTGATGATTCGAGCTCGAAACCACATACAAAAGACAAAGTAGCTCGCAGATCGCCTCGCTCCGAGTTACTCAGTACTTTATTGCATTTCATGCCCTACAGCTAATCAACTGGACCCATTTTTTCTGAAAGGTTGCAAATGTACTTAGTTCCAGTTTCTATCTAGCGTGCACATAGGCGAAGAGGAGAAATTCACCAGTATTTCACTTGAACAGTTCAGGTGAGGCATACTAGCTGCGAGCACATTGTGAAGCTATTATTATCTTTAAAGGAGAACATTTATTTACATTTTATACAATATTGATTGTCACATATTTTGTGCACAGAAAAACTTTGAAATACTCTGATAGATGCCAGTATTCGATCAATCTCCGTGTTCATGTGTATTTCGATACTGTCCGCCGTATACTTGTTTTCGAAATTTATTTATAATCAGAAACCAGTTTTCATTTCTTTCGGAAGATTTGGTGCGGTAATTTTATGTAATTCCACTGGTTCGTGACCTGTCAATTTTCCGCGATATCTCATCAGGCGTTGCACCTGCGTTCAACTTCTGCGCTCATGCTTGTAAACAAAATTAGTCTAACCAGTTGCTGCAATGGATTACTGCTTGTGATGCTTAGACTTATTTCGTGCGGCGAAACACTTCACTCTGCGAAGCCTTCATCTTCATCGTGCGTCTGACTATATGCGCCGGTCTCCTGATGAAAATGTCAATCTCAAGTTGTGCAGCGGGATTTGGAATTGATTCCTTATGGATTGTGCGATGATGACTACGGCGAAAACCTGTTTCACGTTCAGATAACACAGAAAGTTAGTAACCACAGGCACTAACAATAAGTTAAAGGTGGATAGGGTGCGAATCATGACCCCTTCCTGAACCTTAGACAACCATTTTCGCGGAAGGATTTTGGCCGGCGGTGTAAAGAACGAATACTGAAAATCCTTCTGAATGTTCAACGTGCTTTGTGAATTTGACTATATTAAACATTATCTTGGAAAGCTTGCTCATACACCACACATTTTCACGTTTGTTTATCCATGTGAGACATTTGAATTTGGCCTTGAACCGTTTCTGACTGTCGTGCTTGAGCCACGGGGCTTTGGACCTTTGGGTTTTACTGTGAAGCCTATTTGGCCGCATACTTGAGTACCGTAGAAGCTACGAATCAATCTTGTTCCGGTTTTGGGATTCGTTTGAACTGGCTACGCGTTGCTCGATTTGCGAGATTTGACTCACAGTGGGTCCACTGACCCCATCACACGGGTTTACCTATTTACTAACGTGCATCGATAGATTTACGAGGTGGCCCGAGGCTATTCCCATCTCCGTCGTCACGGCCAAATCAGTGGCTCGACATCTAATAGAACGATGGACAGTTCTATATGGTTGTCCTTCCACAATCACTTCCGATCAGGGGCAACAATTTGAGTCCGAACTATTCTCTTCATCAACTCACATGCTGGGTACGGAACGCATTCGCACTACCGCGTGCCATCCGGCATCGAATGGTTTAACCATACTTTTTCATCGCTAACTCAAAGCGGCTCTCAAAGCACACGAGAGTCCCGACTAGTACGAAACGTTACCGCTAGTTCTGCTTGGTATCAGGACTTGCACAAAGGCAGATATCTAATGTTCCGCCGCAGAACTTGTCTACGGCACGACATTACGACTGTCTGGGGAAGTCTTCACGCCACGGAGTAATGACTCACTTGTCGTACAGACTTACGTTCGCCGTTTGTCTACATACATGCAAAATCTCGCTCCGGCGCAGGCTCGAATGCAGCGACGACAGGTTTTCGTTCCGACCGAACTCGAAACTTGTTCGCATGTGTTCATTCGTGTTGATTCGGTACGGAAACCATTACAACAGCCTTACGAAGGTCCATTTCGCGTGATTTCTCGTCACGATAAGACTTTTAAGGTTGATCGACACGGTCGCGTCAATACAGTTAGCATCGATCGTCTCAAAGCCGCGTACGTTGATGATAGCGTGTCGCCCGCTGACATGAGATTCGACGTTAACCTGCACTACCTGTTGACGACACTTTCGTGTCACGTCAAGTTCTGCAGTTGGCGTTGCCTGCTACGACTTCGAATGAGGCTATCGTCTCACGTTGAAGTGGGCGGTCCGTTGGCCCTGCTACGTCCTCGAACGAGAATACTGTCTCACGTTCAAGTCATCTGAGCACGCCTACGCACCCGTCCGTGAATGAGGCTCCCGTCTCACGTTCCGGTCGGAAGATCGTTTTCCCACAACGTTTTCGCGAACAGGTCAAACACGATCTTAACCACTGCACTTTGCAGTAATAACTTTCATGTTTATTGTTTCGACACGATTTAACATACCTCATTAGTTATTACCGTATTCTAGTCAAGTCCATTGCGGCTGCTACACCAGTTTTCCATTTCTTTTCGTTTCATGGAACCTCGCCATATGGTACGTTTTGCTGGTCCCACGAAATCTGGAGAATTTTGGCACCAACGTCTGCATTCTGGATCGGCCCTGTCGCTCTCGTTCCTTGTCACTGACGAACCTACCAATTTGGCTTCGGGATATCATATTGGTTAACGGTTACCCAACGCTGGACGTTATTGGTGTGGCACACCTGGATGACGATTCAAGCAACCGATGTCATTGGCAACGAATCTGGTGTACGCTCGACCATCATCCTACGGTTCCTGCATACCACGGATTATGCCCGTCAGCTTCCTACAGCAGAGTTGCATTGACGTAATTTGCACGAATATCGTTTGTATGTCTTCTCCTCTTTGACGTTATTCGAAAGCTTACCGTGCTTTCTGGCGGGAGGCTGCTGTAGTGACCTCGATCGTTTTGAGATACTGACTATTTTTCGGACACTATTTTGGATCTATTTTCTCTAGTACCCTTTCTGACGTTTGACATCGACCTCATTGTGTTCTCCGGTTGCGTACGTTTTACTGGACTGACTTTTCCAAGGTTTCCGTCTACCTCGTTTTGAATCACCTTTACTTTCGGTCGCTCGCCGATTGTACACGCTCGCGGCTCGCTTTCTGCACAGCCGTTGCGTTTCATTTCGTTTTCCGTTCAGTGTACCTCTCGTATCGGTACTGTTTCGGTGCCACGGTATATAGAATACACCTTGCATCTGTAAGCCGAATTGGGTCTTCTCTATTCGTCTGATAGAGGGGATAACGTTGGTATTCCGCTGCTAGACCCAATAGGAGACACGTTCACAAGCCGCTCTCGAACGTCCTCTATAAGACCAAGGTAGGATGCACATAGGCGGAAATGCTCCATCTTTTCCCGGAACAAGCAGCGACTCAAATAACCTTCAGGATTCCGGAGGAACGCATTATTATTGTAACGAACGTTTGAGCAATGCGTAGCCGAATTTGCAACGGATCCCGAAATCAAAATACCATTATCCGTGATATTCTACGATACTAGATTATTACATGAACAATGACATAAAAATATACAAACCTCAATAATACGATCACAAGGACCGAACAACGAGAAACCGAATAGCAGCGTGTGAGCAAACAGCACGCGCGTCACGCAGGTCCTGAACAAGGATGTGCAAAAGTAGCGCTTTGGGAGCGAACAAACAAAAATTGGTCCAGAAAAACAACCAGTTCGTAAAGACACGTCAATAGTATAGGCAAATGAGTGATGTTAGGGAAAACACAGAATCGCAAGGGCTTTAGGGGGACTTTCCATGACCGTTCGTTACACCGCCCACCAAAATCCTCCTGGATCCTTAGCAGAGTCAAAGGTTCGGTATAAAGGTACTGATTCTTTCTACTTGCCTAGGCTCTGCTGTCAGTGCGCGCGCCTAATGCTCGTCGTCAACGTTCTACTCATGGTCGCACCTAACCCATTGGCTGCGTAGACGTGAGGCTAGTCTACATCTTCCACAAGACCAAATGACCGATGGCGGGTGTGAAGGGGCCACATAGATGCTGTCCTTGTAAAGGGCCGTCCTGTCCTGGATGTATGTGCTTGGGTGAGTGTGTGTGTGTCGGGGTGTGCAATGGAATCACAGGTATGACTACACATCAATGGAAGACTTTCTGCAATGTCAACGAAAGACTGTGTGGCAAGAAACGAGTAAAGTGTAGCACGTGTGTGTGTGACCTAAGCTCCGCTACTTCTGCATACGCAAGGGGAACTGGGTAACGTCAACAAAAAGCAAAACAACGAACACTGTCACACCTTTCATGGGGTTACGGGGTGTAGAGTGCTTCGGGCATGTACGTATGTGTCGGGATGTACCATGGGATCGCATTTGTCACCACATATCGGAAAGAAACTTCTGTAATCTCGACGAAAGACCTCAAACACTGTAAAGTGTTTGACGGAGACCGTGTGGCATATATGGTGCTTCTTTATCCACCTCGATGACTAGTGTGAAAAGGTCTATTGGGCTTCGGGGTTATCAGCTCCTCCGCCTTCGCTTTCGAGTAGGTTATTACTGCGTATGTCACGAATGAGCACTTCGTTAGCTGCCTTCACCTTCACCGTTCTTATCATTCCGTCGGTGCTTTCGATGGTTTCCGTACCTACTCCCAAAGACCAAGTGCTGAAATGTGCGCTTGTGTCGGCGATCATAACCACGTCCCCAACTTTGAATGGTCTTGTTTTGGCCAGCCACTTCTGTCGAGTCTGCAAAGCCGGTACGTACTCCCGCAGCCATCGCCTCCAGAAGCCTTGGCCAGATAGTTCGCTTGCTTCCATCCGTGGAGGTAGCTCCCGCGAAGGTTCACCGGCCCTTGGAAACCCTCGTTCGACCTAAACGTCAATAAGTCGTTCGGGGTGAGCGCCAGGTGGGTGGGGTCGCCGTTCATTACTGGAACCAGGGGGCGGTTGTTCAGGATTCTCTCCACCTCAGTCATGACGGTGTTCAGCGTCTCGTCGTCGGGCGGCTGCTGCTCCATGATTGACAGCAATATCCGTCTGGCGGACCGGATCATGCGTTCCCATACGCCGCCGCGGTGGCCGGCCTGTGGGGGATTGAATTGCCATCGTACGCCATAGGCCACGGTTCGATCCTGCAGTTCGTCCCTGTTTATGTTCTTGTGCCAAAGCTGCAATTCCCGGCGAGCGCCCACAAAGTTCGATCCATTATCTGAGTATATATCGGCCGGTACGCCCCGTCGGTTGATAAATCTTTGCAAGGCCCGTAGAAACGAATCGGTCGTCATCGAATGTGCGACTTCTAAGTGTACCGCATGTGACTTCATGCACGTCATGATACATCCATATCGCTTTTTTAATCTTTTCCCGCACTTGATCCAAAAGGGCCCGAAATAGTCCGACCCGGTGTCACTGAACGGCCACCAGCCCGTAGTCACCCTGCATTCTGGTAGTGGGGCCATAAGTTGTTTGCCTGCTGTGGCATTGCGTCTCCTGCATTGCACACACCGTCGGATTACGCGTTTTACAGTCTCTCGTCCCCTCAGCAACCAAAGGCGCTTTCTGATGACGCTTGTCACGTGACTTTCCCCGGCATGTCCCTCCACGGCGTGGACGTGTTGAACCATTAGCTCTACTACAGGTTGTCTCGCAGGCAGCAGTATAGGTTACATTGTGTCGAAGTTCAGGTGGGCGTTGGTCAGCCTATAATCCACCCGCAGCAGTCCGTCGATGAGTTTGGGGTTTAAAAGCTTAAGTTCACCTCTTGGAGATGCCATGTCTTTATTGATCGGCCCCACTTCTTCCGCCCTCTCGAGTTCTCGGGCGAAAGCCTCGCGTTGTATCATTCTGAAAATATCGTACTCTGCCGCTTGTAGCTCATCGGGACTTATCGGGCCGACCCGTATCCGGCCTGAGGGCCGTAGCCCTTTCATGACTAGTGAATTTCTCTTGAACCTGGTTAACCAAACTAGCGAACGAAGCGTCTTCATCCAGGAAGAAAACCTGACCAGTCGCGATAGAATGGATGTCGCTTCGACGACGTTGGCCGCTATCATTACGCCTTTGATCTCCAGTTCCACTTCCGTAGGAGGTTTTAATTTGAACGCGGGCCGGTCCTGTCTGGGCAAGTGCAGGACGTTTGGCCCTCTCGTCCACGTGTCTAGTTGCCTGAAGTTGTTCGCACCTCGGGAGCACAGATCGGCCGGATTATCGCCAGACCTGACATGATTCCACTGGTGCGTGGCTGATTCATCGTGGATAATCGTGAGTCGGTTAGCAACGGAAGTACCTAACCGGCTCCGGTCGTTGTTGATATAGTAAAGTACTATCGTTGAATCCGTCCAGAAGCTAACCGACCAAATGTAGAGATCGAAACATCTCTTTACAGATTGCACCGCCCCGAGTGCTAACAGGGCTGCACTGAGTTCAAGGCGTGGGATCGAGACCGACTTCAGTGGAGCAACGCGGGCTTTAGCCAACAGGATCCTCGTAGTATATTGTCCATCTCCTGCGCACCATCGTCCGTACACCAAAGCTCCATAACCGACTTCGGGTGCATCGGAAAAGGCATGTAGTTCTCCAGCCCGCGTCGTATGGCCAGGAGTCAAACATCGTGGGATCCTTATGCCCCCTAATTTCTTCAAGGTGTTCAAAAATTCTTCCCAGTCCAACCGGTCCCCTCGGTCCAGTGACTGGTCCCAATCAACTTTCTTACGCCACAGCCGCTGCAGCAAGATCTTTCCGGGTAGCAGCCATGGTGAAATGAAACCGAGCGGGTAGAACAAACTTGAGACATAAGCCGCGAGAAGCAAGCATTTCATTTACTCTCGTCAACTGCGGACGTAAAGCGTGTCAGTATATATACATGGTACAGTAGGGGGGGGGGTAATGGTTGCAATTGCCTCCCCCCTACTGTTCCATGTATATATACTGACACGCTTTACGTCCGCGGTTGACGAGAGTAAACGAAATGCTTGCATCTCGCGACTTATGTCTTCTCTCTGTTCTTATGAATTGGATAAGAGGGACCCAATGTTTCAAACTTGAGACAGCAGATGGTATGCCACGACGGGTTATTGGCAGCTCGGGAACGTTTAGCTCGAAAACAAAGTAGTCCGTTTCCGCGTCCCATTGTATCCCTAAGATGCGCTCGATAGGAAGTGGAGAGCCGTCCAAGTCTCCTGCCCTTTCGGCCTTTTCGTCATACAGGATAGCCTTCAGCAATTCTGAAGCGTTCGACATCCATTTAGTTAGATGGAAGCCGCCCTCTTCCAGCAATCTCGTCAGGCCCCTGAACTCATCCAGAGCTGATTCCACATCATCGAATGACCCAAGATAGTCGTCGACGTAGAAGTTCCTGCTGACGCTATCTACCACCGTCCGATGGACCAGATCGCCATGTTTGTTCGCTGATTCTCGGAGGGCGTAGTTCGCACAAAATGGTGACGATATGGCTCCGAGGGGGTGGACGGTCATCCTACAACCCACCACTTCGTTGTCCCGGTAGCTCTCTTCCCACCATAGGAAACGCAAAGCATCTCCTTCTCCTACCGGAATCTTCACCTGATGGAACATTTCCCTAATGTCGGCAGACAAAGCCACTTTACCCACTCTGAAACGGCACAAAACATCGATCAGTGGTGTGGTCCAGTCAGGCCCCTGTAGTAGGCGATCGTTTAACGACTTGCCCTGGAACTTGGCCGCACAGTCGAAAACCACCCGCAGTTTTTTGGGTTTCTTGGGGTTGATAACCGGATGATGAGGCAGATACCAGATACCCCTCTTGATGTCGGTGTTACCAGACACCTTTTCAACGTAACCGAGGGCTTCGTTTCGCTTCATCAAATCCGCGGATCGTTCCCACAGATTCTGGTCTCGAATGAAGCGTTCTTTTAGTCGTAGTAATCGTTGGAGAACATAATTTCTGTTATCAGCCCACGGGTCGACCGATGTGCGCCATGGGAGGGGAACCTCGAACTGTTTTTTGAGGCCTCTAGTGCCTTGCCGTACTGCTTGCAGAGCGGAGTGATCCTCTTGAGACAACGTTGGTGTTTCGTCTCCAATGTCATAAAACTCCTTCTCATACAGCCGTTGCAGATGATACTCAATGCGGTCCGTTTCGGTGGATAAGTAATTCACGGAACCGCGTACCCCTACTGGACCGTATAACATCCATCCCAGAGCCGTGCCTACGGCATAAGGTGCCTGGCGGTCGCTCACTCTCTGGCCAAGCACCCAATGCGCCTCTGGCACGTCGCAGCCGATGAGGAGATCCACTTCATCATCTTCCCAGTCTACAACGGTTACATCCTGCAGGTGGGGCCACCGAGTCAAGATTGCGTTCACCGACCTTGGTGCTCGCATGGGGAGATCCGCTAACGTGAATGCCTTAGTTGGTCCAATTTCCTCGTTAGTGTCTAGAGAGATGAGTTGCAGCCTTAATCTATCGGCAGTTATTACCTGTGTTCCGCCCACCGTGCTCACTGCTAACGACGTCGCACCTTTAGCTAGTTGGTGTTTGTCGGCAAACCGCTCTTTCACTAAAGTGGTGTCGGATCTACTATCAACGAAAGCCAACGCCTTGACCACTCCAATTGGGGTCACTACTCCCACGGCCACCACGCCTAAACGTACCGGTGTACTGGCAGATCGTGACGTTGAACAAATCACACTGGGCTTGGTACTCGCCTCGGATATGGTTACTCTCGCCTGATGCAGCAGCCGATGGTGTCTGCCCATGCAGCCCTCGTAACCACATCGGTTCCTTGTCCTACAGGCTGCTGCCCGGTGCGTGGTGTTCAGACAGATAAAACATGCCCCTGCCATCCTCGCCATTCCCCACCGTTCGTCTATTGTGGCATTGCCGAAATTGGGGCATTCTGGTAGGCCATGGCTAGTACCACGGGATCTGCAATTGGTTTGCGCCGTGGCATCTCGTGAAATGACGTGTGTATTGGTCCAAGGCTGGTACTTTGGATGTTCCCGTGCAGGGGTTTGGACTTGGCTAGTAGTGGGCTTGTTTGCTCGGTTGCTGTCCCGGATGAGTCGGCCTAATCTGCTGTCAGCTATCTTCGTTTGCCTGTCCAAGTATTCGGTCAGGCCTTCGAAGTTGGCTTCTCTGTCGCTTCGGCTTATCCATTCTGCTTCTTCCGCCCACCGACCCTGTAGTTCGGGAGAGAGATGACGGACTATGCCCTCCAAGGTCTGCATTGCATCTAGGTCAGCCCTGTAACCTAAATGGTCGAGGGCTATTGAGCAGTTTTGCATCTTGATCACCAGGTCGGCCATGGTGTAGACGTCGCCCTTGGTTCTCTTTGCCTCTACCATCACGCCCTCTGTTAGGTTACGGGCTACTTTGAACGGTTGGCCAAACAAGTCCCTTAGAATCTTCCTTGCTCTTGTGTAGCCTTGTTCCGGGTCGAGCATGGTACACCCGTCGATAGCTTCTCTTGCTCGGCCTCGACAGTAGTGAGTAAGGTAGAGAAGCCTTTGCCCAGGGTCGGTTACCTTATTTTCGACGAACGTCTCGAGCTGCTTGATAAACTTGCAGTATTGTTCAGCTCGTCCGTCGAAAACCCTTAGTTCCACTCTAGGCAGATCGATCGATGGTGTTTTATAGTCGGCCACCAGCGTGGAGTTCCCTATCTTATTGCACCCTAATCTATCGGAAGTGTCGAAATCGCTGGTCTCATGCTCTCGCGCTTTCTGTATACACTTCTTTTCTGCTTCCTGCGCCTGTAGTCTAGCCGATAGTAACTGTTGCTCTGGGTCTAGTATTCTCAGCTTATATAAATCGACATCCTTACGATCCAAATGGCTCTCATTAACACATGAACTAGCACTGAGAGGACTAGGCGATCTAACATTAACTAAAGAATCAAATGTACCAAAAACCTCCCCAGAGACTTGCCGTGTTACTTCCTGTCCGGATTCCACTGCTTTTGATCCTTTTCTCGGCATTTTGCGTGTTTTTCCTCGTTCCAAATTGATCTATTGAGTATTGTAACGAACGTTTGAGCAATGCGTAGCCGAATTTGCAACGGATCCCGAAATCAAAATACCATTATCCGTGATATTCTACGATACTAGATTATTACATGAACAATGACATAAAAATATACAAACCTCAATAATACGATCACAAGGACCGAACAACGAGAAACCGAATAGCAGCGTGTGAGCAAACAGCACGCGCATCACGCAGGTCCTGAACAAGGATGTGCCAAAGTAGCGCTCTGGGAGCGAACAAACAAAAATTGGTCCAGAAAAACAACCAGTTCGTAAAAACACGTCAATAGTATAGGCAAATGAGTGATGTTAGGGAAAAACACTGAATCGCGAGGGAAAAAGGGGGATTTCCCACGACCGGCTGTTACAATTATCGTAGCCGAGGAGCTGCGAGACTTTGATATCTCATCCAAAAGCCCTATTATTTGGAACAGTGGCGACAAGGGCTTTGCCTTTGCGGGGAGAGCAAGACAAATAATTGATGCTCTCTCATCACCTAGGATTTCAATTTTAGCAGGGTGCGCTTAGCTCATCAGTGAAGCTAACGGAAAACCTCTCCAGTTAATTGCTGGCTTCAACTCACACAGATAGCCTCTCATTTCCGCTCAAAGACTGTCCCGACGAAGGAGGCTAAGGAGACAGTCCGAGGAGTCTTCCTGAATAGGCCTCTGCATGTAATCCATCGAACTAGAAAACCGGAATGAGTATCGAGCACTGTAGAGCACCGAAAGATCACCCTAGTCGCAGGCCCGAAGTCGGTCGACTTCATGAAATGCCCACAGCCTAAGGAGGTGTTGGGTAGCGCCAAGCTGTTGCGAATGACCCAGAAGCACCATCATCCGGATCTGGTGCTTCTGTGAACGACAACTTTGTTGGCTAGTCCAGCGGATTTGGCTAGCCCACTACCAGCGGAAGCGAAATCCGCCGGAACGGATCTAACAGTCCGAAGAAGGAAATAAGTTCTTCTTTTTCCGGGTGATTCATCCGGTGGGGCCCCTCTTCGAGCCCACTAACTAAGGCGGCGCAAGAAGCAGGCTAGCTGCCCAACCATGAGAATCCCTGAGCCGGTACACCTATGAATCATTACTAATTCAACCAACTGTTTTCGAATCATGGCTTCAAAATCCGCCAGATCCATCGCAGTTGGGCAGTACGAAGGGTGACCTGCATCAGCACCCATCTTATGTACCGCCTCTCTGGGAATCCGGCCCCAGCACCTCCAAATTCCAAGCCAACCCCATGTTTCAACAACCTCATCCCCACCAGCTTCTGAATCTAATGCTTCTTCAGCCTCTCATGAAGGGCCGTTTAAGTGTCCCTCCACTCAACTTCCCAACATACTAAGCGGGGTTTTTGGAACTGGGAAAAATGATGGCCGATGAGAAAACTCACTCCCTTGCTCTAATGAGACATGGCTCATATCGGACGACCTTGATGACTAAACGTCGGTCCGTCAGAGCTCACAGAGAGGTCGCAAATTTTGTGTGGATGTGACGATTGGCAATTACCGTACTTCATGTTATTTTATTACATCTGCATGTTTACACTCGTTACGACTGCGAAGAATACGAGCCCGAGTATGTGCCTATCCAGTCGGTGTTTTTGATCTTCAGTTGCGCCCATTTCGGTCAGGAGCTATATTGCCTTCATCGCGAATAGTAAGACTACTCTAGTTCGGTTTGTAATTATCACAGAAGCCATTTTTCATAGTGCTTTCTAACCCTCCGCCTTGGTCATACATATGTATCCCATTTACTGTATGGGCTGTTTGTGGACCAGAAGCACCTTATCTGCGATTAATTTCTCTTTGATGAGAGTCATCTACAAGTTTCCAGCTTGCACTGAGAAATCCCGCAATGAGCTCGCACAGCAGGTGAGTAAAATCACGGCGCGGCATCTTTCATTACCTGGTGATTTTACTACCCCCGGCGTGAACTGGAGTAGTTTCACCATTCAAGCAGCAGCCTCAGGAAATCTTTGGCTTGGCTGATGGTGGAGCATGTTCAGACTCAGCTTTTTCCGTTTAAAACCTGATAGATATTCGGACAGGAATCATCCCTTTCAGATCTCGTCACTACCAAAGTGGGTTTTTTCTTGGGAGTGGTCATTCCTCTTCCCGAGCTTACCAGCAGTGTCAACAAGTTATTGAAAATCCGCCTTCCGACTAGATGGCCCAAATGTGATTTCTTGGACCTGGTAACAAGTCCTTCAGTCGATCGACTTTCAACAGATCATGAAGTAAATACAGCTCCTGTTGACTGGCATCAGCCGGGAACCAAAAATCGACTATGTCAATGGGTTCGTAGAGCTGTACCTTGGCGCAGCCACCCCTCTACACCAAGAACTTCCAAAACCAACGAAAAAGAACGCAATCTTCTCAGAAGTACGCCTCCATCATAAGAAAAATATGCGCAATTGCTGGCAGTTTAGAGGTCAACAGATCTAACGACCGACGCAAACAACTTCAACACAATCAGAAATCTGTACAGATCTAGGATAATGCAACACTTTCGAAGCCAGCAAACAGATTTCCTCGCTTGAGAGCAAGGCGATGAGTCCTTTCCCTACTAAATCTTGGGCGGGCCTAGTAGTCCCCTCTCTTCTAGCGTTATAATTACCGGAAGGCCCCCCTACCACTTCTATACTGCTCGCGGCGGAGGGCTTCGGGTCTTACTCTGGTTCCATCCTTATTGCTTTCTCCAAGAACTTGCATCCAATGATCCAAAACTCCATAACGCACTAATCACTGGAACACACTGAGACTTCTTTCGCTGATGGCACAGATGGCTGTGCTTTCTTAATCTTCATAGTTCCACGAGTCCAGACATAACACATCCAAAAATACCAAAATAAACAGCCGAGGGCATGTCTGTCCCCTGCACTCTGCTTTCCCGTAAATGCCAAGACACCGATGTTTCTCTCAACTGTTGGAAGAAGGCCGTAGTAGCTTCCATTCTCAAAAAGGGAAACGGTCATCTTCCGGAAAGTCACAGACCAATCGGTCTCACTAACATACCTTGCAGGGTATCCAAAAGCGTTCTCGAAAGTGCCATTCTCGATCATCCCAAAGGGCATGAACTACTTGTCTCTTTCCAGCACTATCCCTTTCCTCCCAGGTCCCGCTCCGCCTAATACAAGAATGTGATAACGGGCGAATATATCACGCTGTTTTTGCAGACTTCACCAAAGCCTTTACTCTTTTGCGTCAATAAAGGGTTTTGAAATAATTTAGAGAGGCATGAACCTCTGACGTTTATAGTTTTAGTGTGGCTCCCAGTCATCAAGAAACCTGTTTTTACTCGTTGTTGCAGAATCCTTGTCAGCGCATTTTTTGTCTTCGTTGTTCCAAGCCGAAAGCTTCTTACCCTTGCTTGTCTGAAGCCTGTTTGAGGCGAGTGAGTAATGGGATGGTGTATGACGTGTGTCAAATATGGGCTCATGCAAATTGTTCAGGGATCCCAGAGCAGCATTACTCAACACATTGGAAAAATACGTGGATTCCGTTGGTGTGCTTCCATTCTGGGAGGGCCGCCAGGAGGCTCTTCTATCCGCTACCGCCAGCGAATTAACAAAAAGTAGACATGAAAGCTTGGGAACCAGAAGAAGCTGTAGCTTTCCGGAGGAAAAGAAACAATACAAATTCTCCCACTCGGGAGTGGTAAGGATGGGCGTTGAGGAGGCGAGAGAGGCTCAGGGTGAGAGGCCCACTCACTCACTCATCCACTAAAACCCAGCGGGTATTGCCAATCAGTGGTTGTAACTGAAGACATACTTGAAGATCATTCGGGGGAGATCTCAGAAATAGAGGGAAGTAGTCCCGGGCCGAACATCATAAGAACTCCCGGATCGACGGAAACAAAAGCTGATACCGTAAAGCAAATGGGGCGTACATAAGATTCCGGCCTGATGGGACAAACCGTTGTAGAGGACAACCGGCAAACTGCGAATTCGAATACATCAGAATCAAAAAACGTATAAGCCACTCAGGCATTCCCCCCAGGGCAAGACACAAACCAAGGGGGGAAATGCAGGGTAGGCCAATAGGACCGTGGCAGTGCTGCACACCAAAGTCTGCGGCTTCAGAAACAAACGGGCGGCATCAGCAAACACAGCAGTTCATGGTGGTGCTAAAATATCCACAGCCTCAGAGAACTGGCTGTTCCAATACGAACATATCCCGCAGGGAGCGAAAGGCCACTAACTCGTTCGTCGAAAAGACAGGGGAAGTGACACTGCAGGTAGTGAAGTAGCCTATCTGATCACAGCAGGACTGGTGCATAAGAAACCAGAAGCTTGTGCACGTCAAGCACTCAAGTAAACTGCGCCGCGGTGAATGCCCAACTAGTGCACAGACGGGTGAGTGAATTCTGGGCGATCAATTGGCTGTGGCCATTACCCGTATTGTGCGAACTGAACTGAAGTGAAATGTGTTCTATCCACGTGAAATTACAAACCAGGCGGCTAGCTCTTTCGCGCAAATATATAAGCCCTGACTCAAACTTAGACGAGGATAAAAGATGGATGGATACACTGCGGCAACTCCAGGCCCCCGAAAGGAGACTTCCAATAGTAGGAGGCCTTAACCCGCCGGGAGTGGATCGCACACCATGCAGTGGCATAACGGGTACAGCAGAGGACGTCCTCATTGACTGGATGCACAGCAGAGTTCTGGTTTACTGGGGGACACACTAGATAAAGACCGGAGCAGCAGCCTTCGGTCCTTGATCTAGTTACCACAAGACATGAAAATGAAATAGAGGGGGTAAACGTGCTGACACCCTTGAACAAATGTAATTGTATCACCATCAGATTTTCCGTTTTTGTCAGGCCTGACAGGGTCGTACAGATCGTTCGTGGAAAATCCCACAAAAACCATTGCTGCTTACGTTCTTCCTCAACATCACTCACTTACTTACACTATTGACTTGCTTTATGCACTGTTTGTTTTTACGGATCAACGCTTACTTGTTCGCGCCCAGCGCGTTGCTCTGTCATATCCTTGTTCTGGACCTGCGTGACAGACGTGCTCCTTCCTCGCACGCCGCAATTCGGTTCTCGTTTTTTGGGTCCTTGTGATTCCGTTATTGAGGTTCGTATCTGTTTCTTGTCATTGCTCATCTGATAATCTAGTGTAGTGGAATTTCACGGACAGTCGCATTCTGATTTCGGGGTCGGTTGCAAATTCATCTACGCATTGCTCAAAGGCCTCTTACGATACTCAATTGATCAAATTTGAACCAGAAAATACGCAATACGCCAAGAAAATGATCGAAGCAATTGAAATCTGGACAGTAAGTAATACGGCAAGTCACTGGGGAGGTTTTGGGTACTTTTGATTCTTCAGTTGATGCCAGGTCACCTAGTCCCGTCGGAGCTAGCTCATATAATACTGGGGGTAAAATGGATTGCAAGAATATCGATTCATTTAAGTTAAGGATGTTAGACCTAGAACAACAACTGTTATCGGCTAGACAGCAGGCCTAGGAAGCAGGACAGAAGTATAGACAGAACGGGCGTGAGCATAAAGTCAGGGACTATAACCTATCTGAAAGATCAGGACAACTTGAAATAGGAAACTCCGCCCCGGTCGTCGAATATAAAGCATAAACGCCATCAACGTTCGATTTGCAAGGAGTAGAACTGGCAGTTTTCGACGGGGTATCTGAACATCACTGAAAGTTCATCGGACAGTTCAGAACTATTGTCGAAAACAAGATAACCGACCCTGGGCAAGAGCTTCTCTATCTGACTCATTACTGTTGAGGCCGAGCAAGAGAAGCCATCAGTGTGTGTACCATGTTCGACCCTGAGCAGGGCTACGCCCAAGCAAGCGAGATTCTAAGGGACTTGTTTGGCCAACCGTTCAAAGTAGCCCGTAACCTAATAGAGGGCGTGATGGTGGAGGCAAAGAGAACCAAGGGCGACGTCTACACCATGGCCGACCTGGTGATCAAAATGCAAAACTGCTCAATAGCCCTCGACCATTTAGGTTACAGGGCTGACCTAGATGCAATGCAGACCTTGGAGGGCATAGTCCGTCATCTCTCTCCCGAACTACAGGGTCGGTGGGTGGAAGAAGCTGTACGGATAGGCCGAAGCGACAGGGAGGCTAACTTCGAAGACCTGACTGAATACTTGGACAGGTAAACCAATAAAGCCGATAGTAGATTTGGCTGACTCATCCGGGACGGTAACCGAGTGAGCAAATCTAGCACCAGCCAGGCTCAGACCACTTCACGGGAACATCCGAAATACCAGCCTTGGGCCAATGCGCACGCCATTTCACGCGAGGCCATAGCGCGTCCAATTTGCAGGTCCTGTGATGCTAGCCATGGGCTACTAGAATGCCCAGAGTTCATCTGTGCCATGATAGGCGAACATTGGGGAATGGCGGGGTCGACAGGAGCCTGTCTGATATGCCCCAACACCATGCACCGGGCGGCAGCTTGTAGAGCAAGGAACAGATGTGGTCATGAGTGCTGCGCAGGCAGACATTATCGATTATTACACCATGCGAGAGAAGCAACACCAGAGACGAACACCAAGCCCAGTGTTACTTGTTCAACGTCGTAGTCTACCAGTAAACCAGTGCACTTAGAAGTAGTTGCCGTGGGGGTGATGACCAGCTTTGGCTTTCGTTGACAGTAGATCGGACACTACCCTGGTGAAAGAAAGGTTTGTCGACCAACATGGGCTAGCTAAAAGTACGACTTCCTTAGTAGTGAGCACGGTAGGCGGAGCGCAAGTAATAGCTGCCGGTTGAGGTTACAGCTCATCTCCTAAGAAACCAACCAGCAAGTCGAATCAATGGAGACATTTACACTGGCTTATCTCCCCATGTGAGCACCACGGTCGGTGAAAGCAATCTTGACTAGATGGCCCCACCTGCAGGACGCAACCGTTGTGGACCTCCTCATCAGCTGCGAAGCACCAGAGGCATATTGGGTACTTGACCAGAGAGTGGGCAACTGCCAGGCACCTTATGCCATATGCACAGCTCTGTGATGTGCTTTACATGGTCCAGTAAGGGACGTGGTTCCGTGAAATGCGTTCCATCCGAAATGAACCGAATAGGGTACCAGTTGCAGCGGCTGTATGAAAAGGAGTTTCAAGACATCGGAGACGAGAGGCTATCGTGGTCACTCTGCAAAACAGTGCAACAAGGAACCAGGAGCCTTGAGTTTCAGTTCGAGGTTCTCCTCCCATGGCGCACACTAGGTGGCCCTTGGTTTGACAACAGAAATTATGCTCTACAGGGACTACTACGACTGAGAAAAAGCTTCGTCCGAGACCAGGATCTGTGGGAAAGATATGCCGAAGTAATGAAGCCGAACGAAGCTCTTGGCTACGTTGAAAAGGCGCCTGCCAACACCAACGGCCGAAAGGGTACCTGGTATCTAACTCACCATCCGGTAATCAACCCCAAGAAACCCGAAAAACTGCGGGTGGTTTTCGACTGTGCAGCCAAGTTCCAGGGCAAGTCGTTAAACGATCGCCAACTACAAGGACCTGACTAGACCACACCACTAATCGACGTTTTGTGCCGTTTCACAGTGTGTCGGGTGGCCTTTTCCGCCGACATCAGGGAAATGTTTCATCAGATGCAAATACCTGTAAGAGAACGCGATGCGTTGCGTTTCCTATGGTGGGAAGAGAACAACCGGGGCAACGCAGTGTTCAATTATAGGGAGACCGTCCACCCCTTCGGAGCTATATCATCACCGTTTTGTGCGGCCTGCGCCCTTCGGGAATCGGCGAAAAAAACATGGAGATTTGGTCCACCGGTCGGTGGTAGCTAGCTTCGGCGGAAACTTTTACGTGGACGACTATCTTGGATCATTCAATAATGTAGACTCAGCCCGAGCGCTTTTCAGGGGCCTGGCAAAATTGCTATAATAGCGCGGCTTTCGTATGACGAAATGGATGTTGAACGCTTCAGAAGTGCCCGAGGCCATTCCGTACCACGAGAGGGCCCCAAAGTGTTAGCGATTGGACGACTCTCTACTCCCTACCCAAGGCACTCTAGGAATATAATGGAACGCGGAAACCGACGACTTTGTTTTCGAGCTAGACATTCCCCAGCTGCCAGTAACCCGTCGTGGCATACCTTCTGCTGTCTCTAGCTTGTTCTGTCCGCTCAGTTTCGTCTCTCCCTGGCTGTTATCCGGAAAGATCTTGCTGCAGCTGCTCTGCCGTAAGGAGGTTGATTGGAACCAGCCACTAGACCAAGAAGACCGGCTGGACTGGGAAGAATTTCTGAACACCTTAATGAAACTAGGGGACAAGGATTCCACCATGTTTGCCTCATGGACATGCCACACGGACTAGAGAACTGCGCGCCTTTTCTGACACATCCAAGGTCGGTTACGGAGCCGTGGTATACGGACGATGGTGCACGGGGTTGGTCAGTATGCTATTAGAATCCTGTTTTCCAAAGCCCGCGTTGCTTCAATGAAGACGGATTCGACCCCGCTCCTTGAACTCAGCTCAGCCGTGCTAGCGGTCAGGGCGGTACAAGAGGTAAAGTGATGCTTCGGCTTCTACATTTGGTCGGCTAGATTCTGGACGGACTCGACGATAGTACTGTATTACACTAACAACTTCAGAAGCCGTTTTGGTGAGCTGGTGGCAACCGGCTCGCGATCATCTACGACAAATCGGCCATGAACCAGTGGAGGCATGTCAGGTCTGGCGATAACCCAGCAGATCTGTGCTCTCGGGGTACGACCAACTTCCGGCAGCTCGACACGTGGACGAGAGGACCAAAGTTCCTGAAAATGCCTAAACAGGACTGGCCTGTGTATGAACTAAAACCACCTCCGGAACTGGAACTGGAGGTTAAAGGCGTGGTGATTACAGCCACGGTCTTCAAAGCGTTAATCATTTTGTCACCATTGGTCAGATTTCCTTCCTGGATGAAGACACTTCGTCCATTAGTTTGGTTGGCGAGGTTCAAAGGACATTTTCTAGTTATGAAAGGGGTCCATCTCCAGGCCGGACACTAGTGGGTCCGATAAGCCCCGATGAACTACGAGCCGTAAAACACGACGTATTCAAGATGATACGGCGAGAGACGTTCACCCGAGAACTCCAGAGCGCAGAAGAAGGGGGACCAATCGAATAGGAATATCATCACCGAGAGGCGACTTGAAGCATTTAAACCCCAGGCTCATTAACGGACTACTACCGGTGGATGGTAGGCTGACCAACTCCAACCTGAGCTTTGACGCAAAATAGCCCATATTTCTGCCGGCTCAACAACCTGTGGTAGAGCTAATGGTCCAACACGTCCAAGCCATGGACGGACAAGCAGGGGAAAGTCACGTGATGAGCGTCATCCGAAAGCGCCTTTGGCTGCAGAGAGGAAGAGCGGCTGTAAAACGCGTAATCCGACGTTGTGTACATTGTAGGAGACGCAAGGCCGCAGCTGGCAAAAGACACATGGCTCCGCCGCCAGAATGCAGGGTGACTCCATGCTGATGGCCGTTCAGCGACACCGGGTTGAACTATTTTGGGCCTTTGTGGATCAAGTGTGGGAGGAGGCTGGAAGAACGATACCGACGTATCATGAAATGCATGAAGTCACGTGCAGTGCACTTAGACGTTGCGCATTCAGTGACAGCCGACTTTGTCCTACAGGTCTTGCAACGCCTTGTCAACCGGAGGGGAGTACTAGTAGACGTATACTCCGACAACGGATCGAACTTCGTCGGAGCTCAACGGGACCAGCAGATCTGGCGCAAAAACACGAACAAGGATGAACTGCAGAATCGAACCGTGGCCTATGGCGTACGATGGCAATTCAATCCTCCACAGGCCAGCTACCGCGGCGGCGTATGGGAACGCATGATCCGGTCCGCCAGACGGATATTGCTGTCAATCATGGAGCAGCGGCCGCCCGACGACGAGACGCTGAACACCGTCATGACTGAGGTGGAGAGAATCCTGAACAACCGCCCCCTGGTTCCAGTAATGAACGGCGACCCCACCCACCTGGCGCTCACCCCGAACGACTTATTGACGTTAAGGTGGAACCAGGGTTTCCAAGGGCCGGTGAACCTTCGCGGGAGCTACCTCCACGGATGGAAGCAAGCGAACTATCTGGTCAAGGTCTTCTGGAGGCGATGGCTGCGGGAGCACCTACCGGCTTTGCAGACTCGACAGAAGTGGCTGGCCAAAACGAGACCATTCGAGGTTGGGGATGCAGTGATGGTAGCAGACAAACAAGCGCATTTTTAAGCGCCTGTCCATTGGGCGTGGTTATGGAAACCATCGAAAGCTCCGACGAAATGATAAGGACTGTGAGGGTAAAGACAGCCCACGGAACACTAATCCGCGGCGTACGCAGTATCAGCCTCCTAGAGAGTGAAAACGGAGAAGCCGACAACAGGGAAACCCAGTAGACTATCCCTCGTGTGTCTCCGAGGTGGTTAAAGGAGCCACATGCGTGGGGGCATTCACGACATACTGACGTATTAAACTACCATAAACCGTGGCACATGCACTTACATGATACACGTTTATACTTCATAATCTCTGTCAGACACGTTGCAGTGCTCTCTGTTTTTCGTTGACACTACAGGGGGCCTTTGGCATATGCAGTAGTAGCTGTGATTCTATCATATACCCAGACAAACACCAATCACACCTGCATAATACACGTTTATGCTTCATGACCTCCATCAAAACACTCCTCGGGGCTGATTGTTCCTCGTTTATCCCTGACATTATGGAACATTCCCCCGTAAGTGATGGTCGCTACTATTCGCCCATGTACCAAAGTGCTCACCCATGACACCCACTCCCACAAGCACACGCGGCCGAGGGGCAACGGCCAGCTCGACGACAGCGCCTATGTTTCGCCTTCACGCCCTCCATCGATCAGCCTTTTTCACGGACGACGCGGAGTAACTTCGCGTCGGTGTGGCCATCGGATCGAGAGCAAAAGTGGGTAAAATGTTGACGACAAGGTATTAGGTATGCGCACTGAAAGCAGAGTCTGGGTAGGTAGGAAGAATCAGTAACCTTATTCCGAACCTTTGAATCTGCTAAGATTCGGGAGGATTTTGGTGGGCCGTGCAACGACCGGTCGTGGAAAATCCCACAAAAACCATTGCTGCTTACGTTCTTCCTCAACATCACTCACTTACTTACACTATTGACTTGCTTTATGCACTGTTTGTTTTTACGGATCAACGCTTACTTGTTCGCGCCCAGCGCGTTGCTCTGTCATATCCTTGTTCTGGACCTGCGTGACACACGTGCTCCTTCCTCGCACGCCGCAATTCGGTTCTCGTTTTTTGGGTCCTTGTGATTCCGTTATTGAGGTTCGTATCTGTTTCTTGTCATTGCTCATCTGATAATCTAGTGTAGTGGAATTTCACGGACAGTCGCATTCTGATTTCGGGGTTGGTTGCGAATTCATCTACGCATTGTTCAAATGTGTCTTGTAAAGTCCATGGTGGAATTACTTGGAAGGTATGGGCCGAAGGGTGGGGGCAAACATAGCGGAACTCAAAACAAGGGCTCCAGAACTAGACCAGGGGGTAGAGGAGGAAGCTGGAGTAGATGAAATTTTGCAGAGGACATTGGAGTACATTCTGGAGCCAGAGTATAATTTTGCCACACCCCAGGAATGCAAAAACTAAAAGTAGGCCAGCTTGGAGAAAGCCGACGCTCGACGAGCACGCAAGAGAAGGAAATAAGCTGGAAGACTTTCAGGGCCCATGGTGGCGGAAAAGCCCGGTTATGGCAGAAGGAGGATGGAAATTCGGCCCTAAAGATCCAACGGGGGACAACGAGTACTTTTGAACTGACGGTGGCCAAAGAAGCTAAGTGAAGCCGTAAAAGCTGCCATGGATATGTTCTGTCAGAAGCTTGCCTTAGGAGTGGATTGGGACCTCTGGATTTAGAAGATGATGGTGAAATATGTGACGATGATCACAGCGAAGTCTATGCTTTGGATCTATACCCCGAGGATGTACATAGAACCGATGGGGACAACAAAAGCCGACCAAAACTCAAGTGATTGCAGCTCTTCTTCCTCAACCTGGAAGTTTGGGAACGGAAGATAGAGAAATCTTTGGAAGGACCAGACAAGCACAGGTCGGTGTGTCCTCACTGCGTACATCCAGGTAACTAACAGCCATTAGCGGCCGTTATCAGTGGAAATATCTGCCACCTATATCGCGCCGCACTTGGCTAAGCGGAATTTTCGTTGTACTGGAAGAAAACTACAGATGTGGCTATCCACAAAGGAGGATCACGGCGGGAGTGGAAAGTTACCGCCCAATAGGCTTCACATGCATTCCCTGCAAGTGATTGGAAAGAGTGACAATAGAAAATATATGTAAACAACTACTGAGCCCATGGAGTAACTGAGGACGTAAAAGATGATGCTGATGGACTCGTACTGGCGGCCGTGTTCCATACCAGCGAGGGAAAGCAAAGGAGAGGCGTAAGAAAAAATTGCTTGTTGGAAGGTGCCGACCAGAAGCCAGGGTTATAGGCTAGAGAGTATGCAGGCGTACTGCGTTATTCCTGGTACACCCCAGGGGGAGAGAGGCAGCAGGTGCACTGTTCTAAGCCCTGTGAAGTCCGGTGTCCCGGGAGCTTGAGTAGGAAGAGAGAGCCGGAACCGATTACTGCCTGAAGCGGCCGTGAAGGACCGGGAGGAATTTTGGCTTCTGGCGCAATCCCCATGTTGACTGAAAACTTCATTTTCTGCTTACATTCATGTACTTTGTGATCTATTTTGGACCGCTTCCTCCAACCTTATTCGTGCTTACACGGTTTTGTGTTCGACACTTAGTCTACTCCTGGTATACTTACTTTTTCTTTTATTGGTCGTGTTTTCTTACTGAGATTACTGTTGGTACGGTACTGAGTCGCGCTGATTCAACACAGTTCTGGTTTATTACTACTCGGTTTCGGTTTCTCGCTCACATCGACTGGTCGTAGGAGTTCAGCTCATTTTTGCTGATCTTTGGCTGCAACGCTCAGGAAATCGTCCCTTGGGCCTGATTAGGCGTGAAAAACCTGTTCTATTTGTTTGCGCTTCAGGACAGGTACTTACTATTTAATCATTTTGGCCAACGGTTCCTTTTTTACTGAATCTTGTCCTATTGTTGACTATCTTTTTGGCTGGATAGTGACTGCTGCTCACTGAAAAAAGTATGGTCGTGTTGGCACTTATGTTTTTACTCGCTAATTTTACCGTATAATTTGCAGAGGAATGTTGTTCTTGATTTGGGTTCTGCACTGATTTGAGCTTCGCGTGGCCCTGAGGCTCCAAGGTGCTATCCAGAACGAGTAAAGCTCATTAGTCGGTGAATCGAGCACTGAATCATTAGTCGGGCTTCACCCGTACCAGGACTTCAGCGTTTTGGTCTTTACCGGTTGGTTCGTAAGAACACAAAGAGTACAAAAACCTGCAGGTAGTGTATGTCATCGAATGATATCAGAGGCACGGGACACTGTAGTGTCTTTAGAGGATCTTCCACAAACGGTCGTTATGCCCATGTGCGAGGCAGCAGTGAGGCCACTTTTAGAACAGCGGCCTGCCTAGAAATGGTCCAGAGAGTAGACACTCAGGTGATTTGAGGTCATCAATAGTAGTCGCTTAAACAATGACAGCAGGATAAGGAATTCTCCCCTCTTAGGAAACAAAGGCCTAGAGGAGAACTTACTGAAGCTTTTAAGTTCCTGAAGGGTTTGTCGGGCATATGTGCTGGGGATATATTTTAACAGGCCACTGGTTACGAAACTAGAGGAAATAGCACAAAATTATGAGAGCTACGCCCTAGGCTAAAGGTGCTAGCGAACTTTTTCAGCTCTAGAATAGCGGGAACACGGAGGAGACTAGCTGAGGTAAGGTTCGGCTTACGAGGTGCAAGACATTCCTAGAGGGTGCCGAATGCTAAGTAGTACGAGTTATTTGCAAAGGTAGGATACTGATGACCACAGAGACGTTGTAATATACCCCAGGCTGTTCAGTTATTCTATTTCCGTGCCTCCGATCCGGGGCTGTACGCATGATGGAATGCCACCGTCATGGCTGTCCCCCGCCTGGATGTTGGGAGGAGAGCTTCTGTAGCCTTATTTTTCGGTGAAACTGAAGGAGGAAATCAATTCGTGTAACAAATCTCGAAGGAATTACCAAGGTTGCAGTAGGGGATGCAGATCCCTGGGCATACCGGTGAACGAATTCTGGAAGATTTATTGGTCCCGACCTGAACTGACCTCTCTTGCTAAGGTCCCTCATGGTCTCCCCTTGTTAAGTGGGTATGCAATATCAAGTTATCTCAATTCAGTTATCTGAGGCCTTCTTACAGATCCGTCCCTCTCGGTTTGTATTGGGTGTAAAGTACATTTGTGGAAATCCTCCCCAGTGGTTGCCCCATACTTGCACCGTTGAGACTTGCCATCCTTTTTCTTGATTCTCGAACGAGTACGGAATGCATCAACCATTGCATATGAACACTTGTTTGTATTCTGTTCGTGCCTCGTGGCATCCCTTCAACTTGAACTCTGACTCCCGTGACAGTCGCATGTGACGATAATCCGTGCCGAACTCTTGCCCCAGTTGTTAAACTTTGTGGCCGTGCAGCTGAGGTTTGCACGTAATTTACATGCGAACGATATGGTAATTCAGCACAGTAGAATCAGCAAATCAGTCTTGTTCTGATTTTGGGATTCGCCAACTTGACTACGTGTTACTCACGGTCGGAACGGCCTTTACTTTGGTCTATTCTGGTTTTCTTCATCTCCGTTTTTTATCGGAGTGCCTCGGTGGTCGGTGTTAATTCCCCTTTTTCTCATTTTTATTAATGATCTAACCGATGTCATTCCCCCTTAACATAGTAAGCTACGCTGACAATGAGACTATATGTGGATTAGACCCCACTGAATTGCAAGTAGCTGAGGCTGCAGAAAAGAGTTGGTCTTTTGAATGGGATGCGTCAGTCAGCAACTCCAAAAGCTTCTCAGTGGCATTTGGCAGAACTCTTGACCATCCATTGTGGATCAGTATCAGCGCTGAAATGCAAAATATGGGTCAGCTCAAAGTTCCAGGATTCTCGCTTTCTAGTAGTCTTTTTTTCCTCATTAAAGAAAAGTTAGCAAGTCTGGACTCCGAATCTCGTACATGATTAAGCTTTCCATGCCTTAAAAACGAGAAGAGTGTTTCCATCTCCTCAAAGGAACCTATGTCTACCCCATGCTAGAATATGGTGGTCAGGGGGCACACATTGGTCGCATCAGGGATCGAGACTCATTGAAGCGAGTCCAGAGAACGGCAGCGAAGACCGTGAGTGGATACCAACAAAATTTGTGCCCAGCACACTTGGCTGAATTGGCGTAAAAGGTACACGAGATCTTCCATTATGCACTTATTGTCCGCAAGTTTGATATATCGGCCACTTACAATTCCAGGCCTGGAAACTCTGTTTGGGCATAGTAATACACTGTTTAAACCCTGACCTCACCCTATTATACGCCAAAGTTTCTTCACCTGCAGGATTTTTGCGGAATAGTCTTCCACAGGAAATAATAGATGCATTCTACAGAGCGGCTTCCAAGTCTCCTATGACCTTCACCTTGGTTTAGGTCCTGGCCGATTCTCAAAATAATCCAACCCTATCATAAGTCCTGCTTTTAGTTAGTGTTTTGCCCACCTTTCCGCCAGTTAAAACAATGAAATAAATAAATAAATCATCAATAGATAGAATATACAAAAACTACATTACATTACGTTTTCCCTTTGAGTTCTGAAGCCTCTTCCATTTACCAGTTTTCCTCCTAATTTAATTGAGAAAAGAGCGAAGATGTATGCATATTTGTACGTAAGTCAGATGTGAAGGAATGTGTATTTATGTCTCCCATCTTCTAATCAGCTGTTTCTTGTCCTTGCATTAATTAGAAATCCCACCTTTTCCAGTTTCTCTCAGCTCTGAAACTTAATGAAAAGAAGATCAACGCAGGATCCAGGAATAATTGGGTTGAGACCTCATACTGAAGCTTTACTTCAAAACTTCGAGACTTCGGGAACCTCACTGCTATAAAAAGAGACTCCACTCACTTCTGGCTCCATCCATGGGTAGGGATGATAACCAGATGCCCATATAGTAGTGATCGACAGTTCTTTGGGCTGCTACTTAATACGAGCAAACAACTCAGACACCCTTTGCATAAAATCCACCTGTGGTCGCCTATAAAGGAGTAGAAATAACAGAGAGCCTCACCTGTACCGCATCACAAAAATTACCCTTTTCTGCGCAATATGCTTGAAACTATCCCGTTGGGAGTCATGGGCAATTTAGAGAGCTGCTTGCTGTTGAGCTGGTCGTAAGATTAGGGGTGAGCGCTCGTCGAGTGACGCTGAAAAGGCAGAATCCTCGCGCCTGGCGGCCAAGAAGTTCTTTCATGTGACCAGGTGTGGGAGAGAAAAAGCTGATAGCTCTTCATTTTCCGTTCAGCTTTATTGTCGGGTTACGCTACTTGGGCTCTTGTCCCTTCTCCCTTCTCCCTTTACGTCCACTGCATTCTTTCTTATCTTTTTTCTTTACTTTACTCTTTCTTCCTCCCAGTCTTATCTTTTCTGTTTCTCCAAAGCCTTTCTCTAGTTTTCAGCAGCGCTTCCATAACTTTCTTCGATCTTTGTATTTTTAGTCTTCTTTTCATCGTTTTTATTCCAATTTGTGTCCTTCTCCTCCGTTCTACTTTAATTCCATTTTCTCGTCTCGCTTCGAACCAGCCAAAGGTTATCACTCTGAAACCTCTTATTTTCTCCGCTTTTATGTCTGGAGAAGCTCGCCGCTCAAAAAGACAGGAATAGTAACTTTCAGCTGACCGGCCAAAATTGGTTTAGAACTTGGTGGAAGATGAATGTCTTTGGAGTACCTTATGTCCCTCTCGTCTGGTCCTCCACCTAATGTGCAATATGCAACTGCGCGATTTGTTCTGAGGGAGTATAGGTAGGAACTATGGAAAACTCCGACAATACGCCGTATTCGAACAACGCCCATCCCACAAACAGGCTTCAAGCGAAACTCATTCATCCTCTAGTCCCCACCTTGAAGCTGTACGGATATTATTATTCCGAGTGCTGTAGGGTGTCAAATGTAGCATCTGGGTGCCACCCGGCCAAGTTCTTGTTGAGTTGATATCCGAAAGACTCTTTGCCACTCTTTTCAACTGAGGGTGCTGGTACCTAGTCCCACGGAACTCAGGAACGTAACAGGAAACAGTGCGCAGTGGCCCCCAGTCGTCAGCTATGAGGCTGCAGCTTCACGGAGTGACAGAACAGTAAAGAAGCGGATGTCAGTGCAAACATTTGCAATCTGAGATATCCTCTGAAACTTTGGATTTTCCTCAGGAAAATTAGGCTCCCTCCAGTCCTTCCTTATTCCATACCGCATGGGTGTGGACAGCCTAGTCTGTCGAGGTGATGTTGCACCGAGTAGCTCTCGTATGTGGTTCCTGGCCTGCCGCTAGACCCTGTCGACGACTCTGATGTGTCGTCGAGTACTAGTGGGCAATCCGGGATATTTATTAACAAGTGTGGTCTGATCATTGTGGCAAATATTTTTGGGAATATTTGGGCACGAAAGCTATTAGGGATTTGCTAGTTTGGTTAGGTATGAACATTGCCCTGCGAGCCAACAAGTCAAATTTTGTGATCTGAGACTACCTGCAGCGATGATGCCAAGAGCTCTTTCCGGAGTAATCAGCTGCGGTATGCCACCTTCTATGAGCAACCGTCCGCCAGGTGCCCCCATGAGCGTGCCCTTGTCCTTGGCAGAATTAAGCTACAAGTCATTACGGATTGACAGCTGGAGCGGACTGTCAAGACGGGCTTGGGAAGCATCTCTACCTACCTCCTTCCCAAACTCTGGGCGAGCCCTAAAGTAGCTGAAGTGTAGAGCGATGATTAACCGCCATGCGACATGACACACACTTTTAGATAAGAACATTTGCATAGAAATCAGCCCCCCGGCTAGCTTAAAGCGCGCAAAAACAACTAATTCACCAGCCCTTAGCAAAGGCCAAGAGGTGCAAAATGTTGCGAAGGAGTCCCTGAGTTTTTTCACCCGTTAGCAACTAAGAGTGACCAAACAAAAGCTCCCCAAAGCACCTCGTGCTGAGTGCACATTGTCAGACTTTCTATCCCTCCGGCCAATGAAGGCTACTTACAGAAACCATATATGCGCCTGTGAGTGAGGGTATATTCAAGGCACTTTTTGCACAATCTCCCAATATACCAGCATCTGACCGTTCAAACTAGCAACACAAAAATCACCTGGAGGTGTTTATTTGTCTCACGTGAATGGAAATAGTACCCTGCGTGATATTCCAAAGGTTTATTGAAATGGAGGTAGGCATGTAGCCCGTACAAGAAAAAAACTAAATTTAGCCCCAGCCCAAGCTGTGCATTTTTTCTCCGGTCCTCTTCGGAAGCTAGAGGACTATAAAGATAATATAATTCGTCATGCAGCTGCAATGCTCGACTCATTATTGAGGCCACGAGAGCACTGTACAGCTGTTTCATCCTTGTTAGGAATCATCAGCAGTGCTGATCCAACGAGCCCCATGGGGTGAACGACCGTGAATAGAACACATTATTCACAAGGCTTTCCGGGCTGGCTATCAAATATTTGTTTAAAATCTACAATACATGATATAGCGTCCCTCCGTTAATGGTTTTGGACGGGAACAACCCGATACCGCACAGCGATCGACTAACACCTTCGGCGACCACTTTTAAGAGGCCTAAGTACAGAGAAGGCATTCCTTTATGAAAAACCTGCAGGGATAGGTTGAACAAGCAGTTGGAAGTCAGCCAGGAAGGCATTGTGGTTAAGGCGTTCGATTCACAGTCGCTCACCCCGGCTTTAAGTCCCGGAGGGGGCTCAGTTTATCTGCACTGCTGATGGTTCCTAATAAGGATGAAATAGGTATACGGTACTCCTATGGCTTTCAAAGGAGAGTTGAGATCTGCAGCTGCATGATCAACTACAATATGCAATTCTAATCTCTTGCTGCCGACGCCGGCAACTCTGTAACTGTCCTGTACCTTGACATGTCTAAGGCTTTTGACCGTGTTCTCCATATTCATCTGTTGGCTAAAATCCGATCTCTTGGTATTACTGACCCTCTCCTCTCCTGGCTATCCTCCTATCTCTCTCACAGATCACAAGCCATGCTCGTCGACGGCCACCTATCTTCCGCCAAACCAATTACTAGCGGCGTCATACAAGGCAGTGTCCTAGGCCCATTACTATTCCTTATTTATATCAACGACATTTTCTCTTCTATTCGACGCGACACTCCTTTCCTCTTTGCCGACGATATAAAAATAGTGTACTCTTTCCTCCCTAGTGACCTATCCGTGACTCTGTGCAACACATCGCGTGACTTACTCGTTCTCCAAACTTGGTGCGTCTCGTGGTTCCTGAAATTCTCTGCGGAGAAAAGCTTCCTCCTACCATACAAGTGCACTGTACCACCCGGCCAAATTTGTCTGGACGGCCTGCCCCTCCCCATACACCCCATGGTTACCGATCCCGGCGTACGCTACTCTTGTTCCTTTAACTTCTCAGAACAAGCATCGTTCCAAATCGCTAAGGCTAAGCGAACCCTAGGCCTGATCAATCGGTGTTTCTTAATACCGGCCAGTCGCCTCTCCGTGTATCTCTCACACGTGAGACCGCTCCTAGAATATTGTCCCATTACCTCCAGCCTCTGGCCACGTTCCTCTATTGTATCTCTTGAGAACGTTCAGCGTACCTTCACCAAAAGGCTGTTGGGCGTATCCCTAACCTTAACATACCGCCAGCGGTGTGAGGTCCTACAAATTGAGCCTCTATGGAATCGTCGCATGAGGCTAAACCTGATTTTCCTCTTTAAGCTAATCCATAACCTGGCCTACACCTCTTATCCCATCTCATTCTCTGCAACCTGCTCCTACCCCATCCGACGCCGTGCCTTCCCTCTCACTGTGCCTCACTCTAATCTCCGTCTCAAGTCCCGATTCTTTCTGTCAGCCTATTCAAAAATCTGGAATAAGCTGCCCCCTAGCTTACGCGGTGCCTCCTCAATGTTCGCTTTTAGGCGCGCACTTTTGTCATACATAACAGTCCCCAATGCTATATTGCTCAAAAATGAGCTCGTCTTCGCCGACCTGGCCTTTGAAAGAGGCCTCACACTGTAACTCTACTACTTATGCGTCACAGGCCACTAGGTACACCCAGCGAACTAAGGCCATTGCATTCACTGATCCATAGCGAACCTACCTGCCTCCTGCCATCATAAGGTAACCATATTGCTCACCTACGTTCATCTCTTATCCATCATATTCACTTTTTTCTCTCCTCAGTATCCGTTGATTCTCGGCTGGGGCACACCCAGACTGCGCTCCTCTATCCCTTTTTCCTTTCCAGCGATCCTCACTGACGGCCAACCACTTCGGGCTCTGTACTTACCATCTCCCTGGCAGGTGCACCTGGATAATATTGCTACACGGTCGTCTACCACTTGCTGTTTCCGTTGGCTCTCCTGTCCATGTTCTCACGTCTTGGTCAATTGTTCCTGGTTCACGCACCCCCATCGCGGTCGATTTGTCCCCTGTACAATTATCCATGAACCCTCGTGCCACTCCCAACAGTGCGGGGCGCGGTCAGATCCACTGCTATGGCCGGCGCACATCGGGCGTGCAGGCCGTCTGCAACGATGTGCGAGCGCAACTAGACTGGTGGATCACACCTGCGTTCACATCACGAAGTGTTTTCCAGGTTGGGTGCCCAGCGCACGGTCAGTCCCACCCACTAGCACCGGTTGCGGATGGCACGCTCTAACTTTTCTTGGACTACCGAATCCAATGCTGTCGGTTGAAAATTGCATGCTCCTCATCCTTTTTCCGCCACGGTTTGTTCACCTATAGCTCCTATCATCTGTTTCCACTTCCCATTTTTGTCGCCCTACCACGGTATGCACACCTACCCGTTTTGTCCTTCCTCCTATCGCCTCTCTCTACATCAACTTTCACTGCTTTGAGTCACCATCGTCCTAACCACTCTTCTCTGTCGACGCTCGCCAATAACTCTTTTCCCACCTGCCGTCATTGCTGGCTTCTATCATCTATGCGCTTGATGTTACCCTCTGCTCAGAAAGCCCATTGATAGCTTCCTTAAACCTGTCGTTCTGTTAAATCCCTCCTCGTTCCCCATGCCATGATGCACCAATCGCACCCGCACTCATGCCCAATCCGCATATTAGAACTTGCCGCTCCAAACTTCGCATCTTTTACAGTCGTATTTATTATCTAATCACCACCACCATATCTTCCTCACTTGGCTCCGCGATTCCTCTGTGGTTCTTTCCAGTGTCCTGATTAGTATCCACCTGTGCAATTGTCTGCCGGCACACAGCTCTCCAGCTCCATTGCCCCAACTCCTTTGCGCATTCATTTCTTGTGGCCTTTTTGTTCTATTACTGGTTCACTTATCTCGGGGCTTCCCGCTTCCTTGTCTGCCTCCTTCGTGTTTCATCTGCAGTAAAATGATCTGATTGGTGATTTCTTACCTGTGTCTCCTCGGTCATTGCTTTCATCCTTTGATCAGTTTATTGCTCGCTACAGACATTTTTCTGTACCTTCCAGTGTGGTCCTCTTTTCCATGTTCCACCATTGTAATGACAACGTTACGTCACGGTGTTCTTTTACAGTTCCAAGTTGTTTAACCTGTCACTACCCGATTCCTCTGGTCCGTCACTACATCTCGCACCTGCATTGATCAAATAACTAGACCAATTCTGACCTGTTTTCCTTGATCCTGTCTTTCATCTTAACTCTTCCATGAACTGCTCCTCACAGTCTTCATCACCTCTGTGCCTTCGCATTCTATTTTTCTCACCGTTGGGCTGCTACGTGCACTTGTCATGAAGTTAATCCACCACGACATTCCAAAGTTAATTCTACAACCAACTGATCTAACATTACCTACTCCTCCTAATGACTGATAATTTTTTTCTAGGACCCTATTGTTATTGCTCCTGCTTCTCTTATACCTATACATATATACATATATAATATATATATAAACTTACGCATATATATCTATGTGCAAGCGCTCTACATCTTGCAGTTCCTCACCGGCCATTTATCTTGCTATCATCCCAACGACCGTCATCATAGGCATCCATCAACTCTACATCTGTGCCTCACCTCTACCGTATCCAATCCTTCTAAATCGTTTTTGTCATCTGATCATCCCTCTACGTCTTGCATTGCTCGCTGCCTGTTCTACGGTGAGTTTTGTGTCCTGTCCGCCGAAAATCAACTGCAAAGTACCAATGCTTCATTGACATCTAGTCCACTGCAGTGCACCTCACCTTTTTCTCCATCGTCCCCCGCTACTGCTGTTCCTTATACCGACTTCCAGCCTTTCTCACGTTTACCAGTCTGCCTCCATATGTAATTGCCCGGGACCAGCCATTCAGCCCACCTGACCTTGACTTTCAAACTCACCGGGCGTCCATTCAAATCCGCTCTTGAGCTCATTTAAACTCCACGCAATCTCTATGGTGTGCATACGTTTATCCTATTTTCATCCTATCTTATTCTCCCTTCTGAGCCTTTTTATCCAATATTTTCATGAGAGTCTCCATATTCCCATGAATTGTATCTGTCCATTCCATCACCTGTATCAACATGATAATGCACATGACATGCTTCGGGCGCTTCCGAAATAAACCATTATTATTATTATTATTATTATTATTATTATTATCAAGTGAGAGGATGAGTACTACTGTGTGCATTTCAATTACTAGCTGCACCGGTTGCCTGCGCCAGCTGGTCGTGGCATCATGCAACCATCTACGAATGGCTAGATACAGTGCAAGGCACTACTCAGAGGTTGGGACAGGAATGCAGAAGTGATAGACAAAGTCGTACCTTGTTGCTTTATCCTTCAATAATTGATTTGTTCTAATTGTAAATTGCTGGCGGCTTTTACTTGGTCCCCGAGTGGCTTGTTTTATCCTGCTGCTTCATTTCACGTGCTGGGTTCTGATAAGTCCACCAGTACTATACCGGCTTGTGGTCCGCGGGATCTTACCACTCAGCCGTCGAGTTGTGCTATACTGTATTCCGGATGTAATGCACACCCTTCGGCGATTCCGCTTTGAACCTGCTTTGGTGTGGAGTGTGTAATCCAGCGTTGACCAGCATGAAGCCGGTCTCATGGCGTTCCAGAAAAAACATGCTGGTCTTGTTTTGTGTACAACTCCGAAACTTACAAAGTGGAGGAGAAAGGACATGTACGTTTATCAAACGGTGTACCGTGCTACCTCGTCAAATTTTTCTGCATTCACTAGGGACGAAAAGTGGCAAATCCTCCAGTTTGGTGTTCATTTCTTGTGGAGTGAAATGTCTCAAGTCTACTAGGCTGGAAAGCGGAGCTTTCGTGACGGATCGATAAATGGACCTCTTGTTACTGTGTTTTCTGTTGATCTATGGAACCTTATATCAGCCCCCGAGCAGGAAAGGGAGACAAATCTGCTTAGCGATAGGCCTTCAGATGGACAAAATCTAGTGCGCTCCAACAGCAATGGCAAAATAATCCCAAGTTGGTTCACAGTCAGACGAAAAATAGTTACCGTCCAAAATTCCATAAACCAAATTGGTACAATCAACAAGTAAAACGGAACAAGTCGTCTGCCTATCCTTCACGTATCTAGAAAACGCCTTCGGTGAATTGAACTGCAAAAGTAAAAAACACTAACAGTAAATGAAAGCTGGTTTCGGTCACAAGAATATCATTTCGAGCAGCTAGGAGCAATTTGCATGAATCCGAAATCCAGAAGAGGGCTGATCCCTGCCTTTTACGATATTGAACCGAAAGCCAAAAAAGTACAAATGTGTGCAAATCTCAAGTACGCGGCCCGGCAAACTTGATAGTAGAACTAAAATGTTTAACTTCCAGCAGTTCAAGCAAGACGGTCAGAGGCATTTCAAGGCCAAACTCCAATGTCTCACATAGGCAAATGAAAGCGCAAAAGTGCTGCGTAAAGAAGGGCTCGGCAAATTGGCCCAATATAGTAAAACTCGTGAAACATATGGAAAACGTGGTGGAGTTTTCATTATATCCTTTGTAACAACTGCACCGGTCGATTGATATTTCTTAGAGTACGACCACTAGTAATGTATGGCCATGGCGACCACTGAGTACGAGTGTGTAAATTCCTGGACAAAAGCCATCACAGGCAAGCAACTAATTAGCATTTAGCTGTAGACTGTTTGTATGTTGTCCGGTGTCACTGTGAAGAACGTTTGAGCAATGCGTAGCCGAATTTGCAACGGATCCCGAAATCAAAATACCATTATCCGTGATATTCTACGATACTAGATTATTACATGAACAATGACATAAAAATATACGAACCTCAATAATACGATCACAAGGACCGAACAACGAGAAACCGAATAGCAGCGTGTGAGCAAACAGCACGCGCGTCACGCAGGTCCTGAACAAGGATGTGCAAAAGTAGCGCTTTGGGAGCGAACAAACAAAAATTGGTCCAGAAAAACAACCAGTTCGTAAAGACACGTCAATAGTATAGGCAAATGAGTGATGTTAGGGAAAACACAGAATCGCAAGGGCTTTAGGGGGACTTTCCATGACCGTTCGTTACACCGCCCACCAAAATCCTCCTGGATCCTTAGCAGAGTCAAAGGTTCGGTATAAAGGTACTGATTCTTTCTACTTGCCTAGGCTCTGCTGTCAGTGCGCGCGCCTAATGCTCGTCGTCAACGTTCTACTCATGGTCGCACCTAACCCATTGGCTGCGTAGACGTGAGGCTAGTCTACATCTTCCACAAGACCAAATGACCGATGGCGGGTGTGAAGGGGCCACATAGATGCTGTCCTTGTAAAGGGCCGTCCTGTCCTGGATGTATGTGCTTGGGTGAGTGTGTGTGTGTCGGGGTGTGCAATGGAATCACAGGTATGACTACACATCAATGGAAGACTTTCTGCAATGTCAACGAAAGACTGTGTGGCAAGAAACGAGTAAAGTGTAGCACGTGTGTGTGTGACCTAAGCTCCGCTACTTCTGCATACGCAAGGGGAACTGGGTAACGTCAACAAAAAGCAAAACAACGAACACTGTCACACCTTTCATGGGGTTACGGGGTGTAGAGTGCTTCGGGCATGTACGTATGTGTCGGGATGTACCATGGGATCGCATTTGTCACCACATATCGGAAAGAAACTTCTGTAATCTCGACGAAAGACCTCAAACACTGTAAAGTGTTTGACGGAGACCGTGTGGCATATATGGTGCTTCTTTATCCACCTCGATGACTAGTGTGAAAAGGTCTATTGGGCTTCGGGGTTATCAGCTCCTCCGCCTTCGCTTTCGAGTAGGTTATTACTGCGTATGTCACGAATGAGCACTTCGTTAGCTGCCTTCACCTTCACCGTTCTTATCATTCCGTCGGTGCTTTCGATGGTTTCCGTACCTACTCCCAAAGACCAAGTGCTGAAATGTGCGCTTGTGTCGGCGATCATAACCACGTCCCCAACTTTGAATGGTCTTGTTTTGGCCAGCCACTTCTGTCGAGTCTGCAAAGCCGGTACGTACTCCCGCAGCCATCGCCTCCAGAAGCCTTGGCCAGATAGTTCGCTTGCTTCCATCCGTGGAGGTAGCTCCCGCGAAGGTTCACCGGCCCTTGGAAACCCTCGTTCGACCTAAACGTCAATAAGTCGTTCGGGGTGAGCGCCAGGTGGGTGGGGTCGCCGTTCATTACTGGAACCAGGGGGCGGTTGTTCAGGATTCTCTCCACCTCAGTCATGACGGTGTTCAGCGTCTCGTCGTCGGGCGGCTGCTGCTCCATGATTGACAGCAATATCCGTCTGGCGGACCGGATCATGCGTTCCCATACGCCGCCGCGGTGGCCGGCCTGTGGGGGATTGAATTGCCATCGTACGCCATAGGCCACGGTTCGATCCTGCAGTTCGTCCCTGTTTATGTTCTTGTGCCAAAGCTGCAATTCCCGGCGAGCGCCCACAAAGTTCGATCCATTATCTGAGTATATATCGGCCGGTACGCCCCGTCGGTTGATAAATCTTTGCAAGGCCCGTAGAAACGAATCGGTCGTCATCGAATGTGCGACTTCTAAGTGTACCGCATGTGACTTCATGCACGTCATGATACATCCATATCGCTTTTCTAATCTTTTCCCGCACTTGATCCAAAAGGGCCCGAAATAGTCCGACCCGGTGTCACTGAACGGCCACCAGCCCGTAGTCACCCTGCATTCTGGTAGTGGGGCCATGAGTTGTTTGCCTGCTGTGGCATTGCGTCTCCTGCATTGCACACACCGTCGGATTACGCGTTTTACAGTCTCTCGTCCCCTCAGCAACCAAAGGCGCTTTCTGATGACGCTTGTCACGTGACTTTCCCCGGCATGTCCCTCCACGGCGTGGACGTGTTGAACCATTAGCTCTACTACAGGTTGTCTCGCAGGCAGCAGTATAGGTTACATTGTGTCGAAGTTCAGGTGGGCGTTGGTCAGCCTATAATCCACCTGCAGCAGTCCGTCGATGAGTTTGGGGTTTAAAAGCTTAAGTTCACCTCTTGGAGATGCCATGTCTTTATTGATCGGCCCCACTTCTTCCGCCCTCTCGAGTTCTCGGGCGAAAGCCTCGCGTTGTATCATTCTGAAAATATCGTACTCTGCCGCTTGTAGCTCATCGGGACTTATCGGGCCGACCCGTATCCGGCCTGAGGGCCGTAGCCCTTTCATGACTAGTGAATTTCTCTTGAACCTGGTTAACCAAACTAGCGAACGAAGCGTCTTCATCCAGGAAGAAAACCTGACCAGTCGCGATAGAATGGATGTCGCTTCGACGACGTTGGCCGCTATCATTACGCCTTTGATCTCCAGTTCCACTTCCGTAGGAGGTTTTAATTTGAACGCGGGCCGGTCCTGTCTGGGCAAGTGCAGGACGTTTGGCCCTCTCGTCCACGTGTCTAGTTGCCTGAAGTTGTTCGCACCTCGGGAGCACAGATCGGCCGGATTATCGCCAGACCTGACATGATTCCACTGGTGCGTGGCTGATTCATCGTGGATAATCGTGAGTCGGTTAGCAACGGAAGTACCTAACCGGCTCCGGTCGTTGTTGATATAGTAAAGTACTATCGTTGAATCCGTCCAGAAGCTAACCGACCAAATGTAGAGATCGAAACATCTCTTTACAGATTGCACCGCCCCGAGTGCTAACAGGGCTGCACTGAGTTCAAGGCGTGGGATCGAGACCGACTTCAGTGGAGCAACGCGGGCTTTAGCCAACAGGATCCTCGTAGTATATTGTCCATCTCCTGCGCACCATCGTCCGTACACCAAAGCTCCATAACCGACTTCGGATGCATCGGAAAAGGCATGTAATTCTCCAGCCCGCGTCGTATGGCCAGGAGTCAAACATCGTAGGATCCTTATGCCCCCTAATTTCTTCAAGGTGTTCAAAAATTCTTCCCAGTCCAACCGGTCCCCTCGGTCCAGCGACTGGTCCCAATCAACTTTCTTACGGCACAGCCGCTGCAGCAAGATCTTTCTGGGTAACAGCCATGGTGAGACGAAACCGAGCGGGTCGAACAAACTTGAGACAGCAGGTAGTATGCCACGACGGGTTATTGGCAGCTCGGGAACGTTCAGCTCGAAAACAAAGTAGTCCGTTTCCGCGTCCCATTGTATCCCTAAGATGCGCTCGATAGGAAGTGGAGAGCCGTCCAAGTCTCCTGCCCTTTCGGCCTTTTCGTCATACAGGATAGCCTTCAGCAATTCTGAAGCGTTCGACATCCATTTAGTTAGATGGAAGCCGCCCTCTTCCAGCAATCTCGTCAGGCCCCTGAACTCATCCAGAGCTGATTCCACATCATCGAATGACCCAAGATAGTCGTCGACGTAGAAGTTCCTGCTGACGCTATCTACCACCGTCCGATGGACCAGATCGCCATGTTTGTTCGCTGATTCTCGGAGGGCGTAGTTCGCACAAAATGGTGACGATATGGCTCCGAGGGGGTGGACGGTCATCCTACAACCCACCACTTCGTTGTCCCGGTAGCTCTCTTCCCACCATAGGAAATGCAAAGCATCTCCTTCTCCTACCGGAATCTTCACCTGATGGAACATTTCCCTAATGTCGGCAGACAAAGCCACTTTACCCACTCTGAAACGGCACAAAACATCGATCAGTGGTGTGGTCCAGTCAGGCCCTTGTAGTAGGCGATCTGTTAACGACTTGCCCTGGAACTTGGCCGCACAGTCGAAAACCACCCGCAGTTTTTTGGGTTTCTTGGGGTTGATAACCGGGTGGTGAGGCAGATACCAGATACCCCTTTTGCCGTTGGTGTTGGCGGGCACATCTTCAACGTAACCTAGGGCTTTGTTTCGCTTCATTGAATCCTCGTATCGTTCCCACAGATTCTGGTCTCGGATGAAGAGTTCTTTTAGACGTAGTAAACGTTGGAGAACATAATTTCTGTTGTCAGTCCACGGGTCGACAAATTTTTGCCATGGGAGGGGACCTCGAACAGTAATTTGAGGCCTTTAGTGTCTTGCCGCACAGCTTGTAGAGCGAAGTGACCCTCTTAAGACAACGTTGGTGTTTCGTCTTCAATGTCATAAAACTCCTTCTCATACAGCTACTGCAGGTGGCACTCCATGCGGTCCGTTTCGGCGGATATGTAATTCACGGAACCATGTCCCCTACTGGACAGTATAACATCCATCCCAGAGCCGTGCCTACGGCATAAGGTGCCTGGCGGTCGCTCACTCTCTGGCCAAGCACCCAATGCGCCTCTGGCACGTCGCAGCCGATGAGGAGATCCACTTCATCATCTTCCCAGTCTACAACGGTTACATCCTGCAGGTGGGGCCACCGAGTCAAGATTGCGTTCACCGACCTTGGTGCTCGCATGGGGTGATCCGCTAACGTGAATGCCTTAGTTGGTCCAATTTCCTCGTTAGTGTCTAGAAAGATGAGTTGCAGCCTCAACCTACCGGCAGTTATTACCTGTGTTCCGCCCACCGTGCTCACTGCCAACGGCGGCGCACCTTTAGCTAGTTGGTGTTTGTCGGCAAACCGCTCTTTCACTAAAGTGGTGTCGGATCTACTATCAACGAAAGCCAACGCCTTGACCACTCCAATTGGGGTCACTACTCCCACGGCCACCACGCCTAAACGTACCGGTGTACTGGCAGATCGTGACGTTGAACAAATCACACTGGGCTTGGTACTCGCCTCGGATATGGTTACTCTCGCCTGATGCAGCAGCCGATGGTGTCTGCCCATGCAGCCCTCGTAACCACATCGGTTCCTTGTCCTACAGGCTGCCACCCGGTGCCTGATGTTGAGACAAATAAAACACGCTCCTGCAATCCTCGCCATTCCCCACCGTTCATTTATTGTGGCGTTGCCGAACTTGGAGCATTCTGGTAGTCCATGGCTAGTACCACAGGATCTGTAATTTGGTTGCGCCGTGGCATCGCGTGAAGTGGCATGTGTATTGGTCTAAGGCTGGTATTTTGGATTTTCCCGTGCAGGGGTTTGGACTTGGCTAGTAGTGGGCTTGTTTGTCCGGTTGCTGTCCCGGATGAGTCGGCCAAAGCTACTATCGGCTATATTGGTTTGCCTGCCCAAGTATTCGGTCAGGTCTTCGAAGTTAGCCTCCTTGTCGCTTCGGCTTATTCTTTCCGCTGCTTCCGCCCACCGACCCTGTAGTTCGGGAGGAAGGTGACGGACTATGTCTTCTAAAGTGTGCATGGCATCTAGGTCAGCCCTGTAACCTAAATGGTCGAGGGCCATTGAGCAGTTTTGAATCTTGATCACCAGGTCGGCCATTGTGTAGACGTCGCCCTTGGTTCTCTTTGCCTCTACCATCACGCCCTCTGTTAGGTTACGGGCTACTTTGAACGGTTGGCCAAACAAGTCCCTTAGAATCTTCCTTGCTCTTGTGTAGCCTTGTTCCGGGTCGAGCATGGTACACCCGTCGATAGCTTCTCTTGCTCGGCCTCGACAGTAGTGAGTAAGGTAGAGAAGCCTTTGCCCAGGGTCGGTTACCTTATTTTCGACGAACGTCTCGAGCTGCTTGATAAACTTGCAGTATTGTTCAGCTCGTCCGTCGAAAATCCTCAGTTCCACTCTAGGCAGATCGATCGATGGTGTTTTATAGTCGGCCACCAGCGTGGGGTTCCCTATCTTATTGCACCCTGATCTATCGGAATTGTCGAAATCGCTGGTCTCGTGCTCTCGCGCTTTCTGTATACACTTCTTTTCTGCTTCCTGCGCCTGTAGCCTAGCCAACAGTAACTGTTGTTCTAGGTCTAGTGTTCCCAGCCTATATAGATCAACATCCTTACGATCCATATTGCTCTCAATAACACATGAACTAGCACTGAGAGAACTAGGCGATCTAACATTAACTAAAGAATCAAATGTACCCAAAACCTCTCCAGTGACTTGCCGCGTAACTTCCTGTCCAGATTCCAGTATTTTCGTTTCTTTCCTTGGAATTTGCGTGTTTTTCCTCGCTTCACGCAGGTCCTGAACAAGGATGTGCCAAAGTAGCGCTCTGGGCGCGAACAAACAAAAATTGGTCCAGAAAAACAACCAGTTCGTAAAGGCACGTCAGTAGTATAGGCAAGTGAGTGATGTTAGGGAAAACACAGAATCGCAAGGGCTTTAGGGGGATTTTCCACTACCGGCTGTTACAGCCACAAAGCCGTTCTTTTTTTGTACGTCTGATGTAGGGATAATTGGCTTCCACCGACTGAAATTATAATTTTGCGACTGCTCCGATTAGGGGGGGCGGGGGTAAACCCCAGCCTCCTAGCTTTCCTGGCCACTTCATGTCATGTGTCGACCCAATGCGTGAACGTGACTAATACTGTTACAATATGAAAGGCCCTCCGCGATTTCACTGACTATCACCATTTTTTGACAACCTTTGAAACTTTCCGTTCGTTGCCCAGTCCTCAAACCATTCACTAAATTAGTTGGTAATTGGTAATCCAGAATGCCACACTGGTGAACAGGTCGCACTTCCTAGTTTTTTGTGGGCGCTTGAGCAGGGGTAAACCATATTTCTTAATTAATTCGGCTGTACCCTGGCTTTTCGACGAGCTTTTATTTGTTCATGACATCGGTTTTGTATTCTTTTTTTGATCCTTTTGGTTTATTTTACCAAATGCAGTATAAGCTGCCCAGTGTTTTATGACACCGAGGTAAGTTACCTTGCTGTTCCACCGGTCCCTTTCAGGCACAGTGATCCTCGGGCTTGATTCTCACTGTTCGACTAGAGAAAACAGATTTCACTGAGTGGTCTCAGTTCTTCCCCACGTATCATCAATGAAGTACCAGATGTACGGAATCTTAAGGGTCCAATCCTTATGGACGAATAAAAGCAGCTGTCGTAAACCGGATTGGAAACTCTGAAAAATAGAGAATAGTCCGTTCGTTTTCAGCAGTGTACTTGGGGATTTCAAACATTTACATTTAATTCGGCACATGTACCCTGGCAAAATGACCACCAGGATCAATGTGAGTATCCCAGAGGAGATAACTCCATCGTCTTTCTTGGGATACTCGGAAAGTCTTCTGCCTGTCTAGAGGGAGGTCTCGAATGACTTACAGAGATGGTCGACAAAACTTTAGCAATTTACGAGCCAAGCATCAGTCAGGCGACCTCCTTACAATCTTCCACCGCCCACCTCACAGCTGCTGCGCTCGACTCTGTCAAAAAGGTCGTGGCTATCATTTTGTTGGTAACTGAATGTCCAACCCAGGCATCACTTGACGGACAGTTTTGCCGGAGCAGATCTCCAAGTAACGTCCGGTAACACAGTTGACATCTGATGCCTTAGTTTTTACATCAAACGTGGCTTCCCAGTGAGCTTTATTACACCTAAATTTGTTCTTCTGCCCTAGCCGGTGGGGAGACCAGAAAACCCGTACTTGGATGCTACTATTGCCAGTGGTCAGCTTAGTCGTATATTTCAATTCATTGGTCATAACTCAAAGGAACCCTGCTTAGTAGGCACAGATTCGGAACTTGGGTTGCTCCCACATTCAACCCAATATCTGCATAGAGGCATCTGTCTGGCTGAGGTACTGACAACCATACTGACGATGTCACTGACGATGTCACTGACGACGTCACCCCGATTGGTGGTGAAACTTTTGCGGTCTTAACGCCAAGCTCACCGTTCAGAACATCATGGAAACCAACAACCTGAGCTACAACCAACATAAATATCTAAAACCATTGAGATGACACTTCTGTGATGGCTCATAGACCAACTTAGAAGAGCTTAGATTCTTGTTATTTATCACGCATTTTGTTGGGTTTTCATGACTGCGGTGATTCAGAAAGTCAAAATTCGTACTGATTTCCCGCATCATTTCTGCGTTTCGGTTGATTCTTGCAGCGGTGCCTAATGGACCTTGCCACCAATCCATCGGCAGAAGAATCTTTGGTTGATTTCAAATCCGCCAGTCCTATTCTACTCAGAACAATCAATTTGCAGTTATTCGGTGACATACCAGATACAAGCTCCAGGGGGTCGCGCTCACCGCCAGTACCACTAACCATAACCTGCTCGACAAGTCAAAGTATTGACACACAAGGCCCTCCAGTGTTTTCTTGGGAGCACCAGCCCCCACCCAAAAACATAAATGGCGCGAGCTGAGTTTGACCCCGTGCTTGAATTGGGTATTGTTCTCGCATCAAATGGTCTGTGACGACTTGGAGATGACTGAGTCTGAATGTGTGAATTCGGGACCAAAAACTACCACGGACGAAAGTAACTTATCAGCACTCAGCTCTAAGCAGTTTTATTTTGTTCGATGCCAGAGGGCCGTCCGTCATTTGTCCGCTTGCCTCGGAGACAACTGGCTTCCGCCAACTGAAAAACGTACTCTTGACTGCCATGCCCGGGGACGGTTGTAACTTTAGATCCCTTCGAAAGTTTTCCGTCCGGCGTCACTCTAAAACTTAAACGTGACTGATATTGTTTCGATACAAATGGTCCCTCGCCTGGTCAGCTGACTTTTACCATCTTTTGGCAACTGTGGGGACTTTCAGCTTGTTGCTTGTTCCTTTAACTATTCCTGGGACCTAGTTATTACCCGGCTTCTGGAGTGTTAAACTTGTAAGCCCTTTGTTTTTTACAGTCTTTTTGTAGATTCTCGAGTATCTGTGAACTGCTTTCATCAAATTTAGCCGGTGCTAGCTCAGTTCTTCAATCGTTTTTTTCTCTCGATTTTATCGCTGCTCTGGTTTGCTCACTTTTTCGAAAGGTTTCAGTTCATTCCACCATTTGCTTTGTGGGATACTTTACATGTTTTGAGGCTAGGGTTCATGAACTTACCTTGACGTTAGCATCTTTTGGGGAAATTATTCTTATGGATTGGTTTGCGCAGTTAGGGTCAAGTTTTGCTCAGTGCGATATACCCGCGGGCAGCAGAATTCGCTACGTGGTCGCGGCTTTTTGTCTATACATCGTCGACGAATAACACGATGTACTGATTTCGGAAGAACCCGACCTTTGCGAGCGCGGGGAAGCGGAGGTCATTAGCCGGGTTGACTTGTCTGAGAGACAGCTAATTTTCCACTTGCTCACAGAAGCTGTGCTTGGAGATCGCAAACCGTCCCAAGTGCTTTGGAGTATGCGAGTTCTTTAAAGAACTACTAGGATCGATAACCCAGCCAGTGCAGAACCTGGAAAAAACCTATTTTAACATGCTTCTACCACTTCAAAAATGGAGTTCTTTATGTGCTCGGTAACCCTTCCGATATCGCCGAAAAACCGCTTAATGTTACCAGTCAAATACGACAAAAACACTTGTCGGTGGAAAGCGACAGGGCCCCTTTCACTAACACAAGTCCACTCCGGCTTCCCCATAGCTTTCATACTATAAGTGGTGAAAAAGAACCACTGAATTAATTTGCTGCCGCACTGTCATATTATTATTATTATCCAAACAAAGGACTGATAATTTGCATATAAAAGGCCTGACCGTGATTGTTACGGCGAGAACCCCGAAATAATCTTACATTTCTTCCTAGTACTCGATTCGACAGTGTCGCGTAACAGAAGCAAAAAGTAAGCGAAACAATATATTTTGCCTTTTACAAGCTCAGGCAGCACTCTCCGGTTCCTTCAATTCCAGGCGCGGTTTATTGTGAAAACCCATGGAGTTCACTTGACAAACTCTATTCGACCTAGTGCATTTCCGAGACCTAGTGTTGTGCAGCCACAAGCGAATTTGTAGTCAAAATTACGAATCTGAATGATTCTCGAAAACAATGAGAGATTTGGCTTTATCTAGAAAGTAAAGTTCAAATAGGTATAAGCTTATAGGGAAAACCTTTGATAACCTGATGAATATCACAGACTCCCTGGCAGTTGAAAGCAAGCACTTGCATCACCTTATATAACTGTTTGTCATAAACCGCAATTTTGTTGTATCCTGAGGGGCTACACTCTTTCACGAGGGTGAAAAGCAGAACTTTAGGCAGTGGAGCCCGGACGGTCTCAACAGTCGTCCGCTCACATACGGAGGTCAATAATGTAAACTGAAAAAATAACTCTCTCAAATAAATGAACCCACCAAGCATTTTCGACTGTTTTTTGATCGGCTTCTGCTCAGTCTTCATTAGATCATCAACACTTTCCAGTGGCAGATGAAAGTTGTCCCTGGCCGTGAATTCAGCTGCTTCCATAGTCGAAATGTGGATTTATTTTTGCTGATTTGCAGAAAAAGTTGTGCAACACATTTCACGTACTTGAACAAGGTCCTTTACAGAGAACATTCCTATAACAACTGAAGACTTATACTTCTTACCTTCAACGCCGCATTGCTTCTTCTGAAGCTATTGTTCCATTGCATCACTTGCTGCCCTCTGTGGACTGTAAAAGTAGGAACTAGTCGGCGGAACACGAACGCAGTCCTTTGAGTTGGATATTTTACTCTCAGGTAACCTTGATGAAATTTCGTTTCTGAGCACAATGCCCGTGAAAATATGCTCAACCTGAATATCAGTGTTCTTGAAGGTGTCGAATAAGACTGAACTATTGGTACAGCGTTTTCTTCTTCAAGATGTTTTCGGCAGTCCTCCATCTCAGGTGGGTGGTCCGATTTATTAGAGCTTTTTTCAGTGGTAGATGCGATCGTTTACTGCAAAATTCACCAATCAAAACACGTTCTTACTACATAAAGCTCCGAGGGAGCACTTGTCACAAACGAAAATTCTGGGTTTCCTGTGTGCTATTAGCAGAACCATTCCTCAATCTTCTTGCTTCTATTATATCCTCTGTAAAGTGAAATACATGAACTTTTAGGACTTACTGCGGAAGTCGAGGATAATGGCTTAGTGTAAGGTGGAGTGGTCTCCAGGTTCTCTTCTGTTCTGACAACGGCTGGCCACTTCGTCCGCTGCAGTCTGAGGCCAGCTCAATTACTGACCATTTACCACCCACTTCCGTGGGATTATTTTCGTAAAGTACAGGTTTATGCTTCTCCCAGTTAGAAACATCCAAGAGTGCAGAAACGGGGTTGGAGTTTATGCACATTTTTTCGTCATACGTGAGGATGACCTGTGAGATGCCGCAGTCAGCAGTAAGTAAGGAAGACAACACTGTGTAAAATAATTTTATCTCCGTGGTATATGCAAAACAGGAACCACAATCCTTGTGTCTTCAACCGGTATATAAAAACATTTGCACAGTAAATCTGTAATAATAACAGATATTTCCTCCGGAAAACGTTCACTTTCATGGAAAACAAAAGGAATGAGAAGACGGTAAATACTGAGTGAAAACATTTTCTGGCCTTTTGAACCGCTAATGAACAGTGGCGTCACTCGAAATATCCAAGATTTCACCAGAATTCATTAGTACTTTCTTGAATCTGTCTGCTCCTTTTGTATTGAGAACGGTATCTCACCATATGACTTGGTTGCTTCCTAGTGGCAATCGGATTCGATAACAACCTACATCATCCGACCCATCTGGCGGCTGCATTAACTGGCTTATGTTGTGAGCCTCAGAAATTTGTCTGAAGGTCCACATATGGGGTTTATTAGGCCCCCTGATAGTTTGCTTTAATTTTGACACGAAAGACTCATATACAAGGGCGGAGAATAGGTTTACTTTCCCAAACCGTTTGGCATCTGACCCTAAGTAGGCCAACGTGTGGACATTGGATGATAATTGCGGTTGTGAATACAGGTGTTGAAATCGATAATTAAATTTTGTTAACAGGTTGTCTGAGTAAAGGAAATGTGCAGAGGAATAATCGCTAGAAAATAAGCAAAAAATGTGGGACGAGTTTAAATGTTCAGATACGGTAGTCTGCCTGAAACACGCTTAAAGTAAACTGGTCTAATATACTGTGCAAACAGCCTTAGTTTGGTGGCTTTCCACCTTTCCAAATGATATACTGACCTAAATTTAGCGCGAGGTTGCATGGTGTCCATTTACGGCATTTCATAATCAGATTCGATAGGCGATCTGCACCAAAACGTTGTAATTTACAGTTTATATCGTGGTTCAGCAACAATATGATCTCACAAACAACATCTAAGTACGCCAGATGCATAGGTTTACGAGAGAATGCGGCTATCATCGGCAACTGTTTGAATGGTGAGCACGTCAACTGGCGGTGACTCGGATGCAATCGCGTGCGAAATGAAGCCTTCGTGTATAGCGGAAGTCAATTCTCGCAAATCGAGCAACGCGTAGCCAATACAAACAAATCCCAAAGCCAGAACAAGATTGATTCGTAGCTTCTACTGTACTAAATTGAAATTCACAGGAGGTGCAATTATATAGAAACCTCAAGTATACGGCCAAATAGATTTCACAGTAAAACCCAAAGGTTCAAAGCCCCGTGGCTCAAGCTCGACAGTCAGAAACGGTTCAAGGCCAAATTCAAATGTCTTACATAGATAAACAAACGGGAAAAAAGTGTGTAGCATATGAACAAGCTTTCCAGGGTAATGCTAAATACAGTCAAATTTACAAAGCACGTTGAATATTAGGAAGGATTTTCAGTAATGTTCTTTACACAGAGAGGACCATAAAATACGGAAGTTTTATACGATTCTCAACATAAACGCTCTTGCAAACGCATCTATCACACTCGTGGTACCCAGCGTCTCCTTTGATCTGCTTTATAAGAGCCCGGGCAGGGACACCACACAATACTGCTTGCAGATTTAAGTCAATTTTAGAAGGCCGCGCAAGGATTGAAATCCAATTACTTACAACGGGCTTTGATCCCAAAATCAATTCGGTTAGGTGCTCAACCACGTGCGCTGGTTTGCCTTCACCATAGAAAACCCCATGAATAAAAGGAGCGCGTGACAACGGTTTTCACGATACGGAGTTTTATGGGCCAAAGATGCTTCGTGGAGCCCCCTACACCCGCTCAAAATCTATTGCTCCAACTCTATACAATCATTTCAATTCATTCTCCGTAGCAATACAAAATTAACGACCGGAATCCAGCCCTTGTCGCTGCTTTCCCGAACTACTCTGCCTAGTTCGTCGACCTATACTTTTTTACCCGCTACCCTCACCATTCTACCCGACATCACCCGCAACCAGGGCCCTTATGAAACAAAATACCAGCCGCATGTAACCAACTAGGACTTGGTTAATAATTCTTTTATTACATACATAGAAAATATTATTTTGACATTTCCAGCTTCTGCTTGGCCACTTCAGTATCGTTTGTCTGCAGTAGTCCGTTTCTCAGACGGCTCCTCTTTGAAAGTTCGTTCTGCCCCCATAGACCATCAATGCTCCTTAAAAATTCACTGCATTCCTCGTAAAGCCTTCTGCCTTCATGCAAATTTCCGTATCACACCGAAATAACTTAGATAAAAGGATCTATCTTATTGTCACATCTCACTCCCCTGCATTTATTTCGCCGGCTCCCCCGAAAACTAGTTACCCAATGTTGGATCAATCTTTTATATTCTGCTGACTTCTCTGACTGTACTTTGATAATCCTATGCGTACTTCATTTTTAAATGTCTTCTGATGCCTCCCGCCCAGTTACTCGTTAGTGATCGTCCAAATATCCAGTAGGTACAACCTCGCATCCTTCTCTGGGCGCCCCGACCCGTAGCGGCAAGCTTTCGGCGCCCACAAGGCACACTGTGTATTACTCCTGCCTCAACTCGCTGTCCGCGTTGTGCTGTCCGACGCATGTTGGTTTACTGGCCCTTACGATCACTGCGCTTTTTGTTATTCTCCGATATCACTTATACTGGCATTCTCGCGTTCGTCCAGCCTTCCTCAAAACCCTCACTGAGTTCGAAAATGTTTGCAATTCCCGCATTGACCACCTCCACTTTAGTTCACTCGAAATCCAATCAGATTTGCTGTTTTGTGATTTTGTGTTGTTCTTGAATTTCATAATTGTGAATACTCCACACTGTTAGGCACTGCCGTATTCTCTGAACTTGCCTTGTGCACGTGTCCTGACCACGATCGAGAAATATATCATTACCAATTATGAATTAGCAATTTACACATGCCATCGAAATGCGGCTGAATGGAAATGCAGGTAGGAATCGGATCCATATGAACAGCTTCAGGGAGTATTGCTGTGGGTAAGCCCAAATGCACATAGTAACCCTCGGAAACGACAAGTGATTCGCATGGGCGGGTCTTGCCAAAATCTTCCGTGGATCCCTAGGTGTTTGGCTAAAATATGAGCTTAACATTTGTAACCATCGTCATAAATCCGTTAGTGACATGTTGCACTGGCTGTACAAAAGAGGGATATTATCCATTATATTTCCAGTGTTTATCCACATGTTCGTGTCAACCGCACTCATGAATTCCAAAGCAGCTATATGAACTTCAAAAGTAGAAGTATTCACGTGTTCTGAATAGTCTAGGTCATAAATGAGCATTGCGTAGTTACCTAAACCTTAATAAACGGACCCAAGCAGACAGCCTTCTCGATGGAAACAAATGCAGATTCTTCTGACATTGACCTCTCTGATGCTTCCAGCTGTTGACACTGTCTTTGTTTCTTAGCTGATTTCGACGAAACAGGATGAGAAGACATTCTTCTAGGTATAGTTGAAATAATTAGATCTGTAAAAGTTAAGGGGAAGCTGAAAAGTTACAAACTTTGAAGGACTGTCACTTGGTCTCATGGTTTTTATTGATATTACAAAGCTGAGGGGATAGATCGTTGCCCTAGGACTAGAGATCGCTACTCCAAGTAATACAACAAAGAAATGGTCCAAAAAGTGCATTAAATTACGGTAATTAAATTTAGGATTTAATCTTATGATTGGCGAAAAAAGTCGTCACCCCAGAACAGAACCACAAACGAGCAATTAGCAGGATCCATACCTGAAGGCTCAACAGGATGTGTGTAACGACTGTTTGCGGAAACCCACAAATAATACAACTTCAGTTTTCCTTGACATCACTCGTTCATATACACAATATGCATATTTATATGCACTGTTTTCGTGAACTAATGCTAGCTTGCTAGCATCCAACGCTCTACTCTGTCATACCCTGCTTCGAACCTGCGTAAAGCACGTGCTTGCTTTTAGCATGCCGCAACTTGGTTCTTGTTTTCTGAGTATCCGTGATGATATAAATGAGGTTCGTATATCCCTCATATCACTGCTCATTTAACAATCCAACACCGTACAACTTACTGGTCGATCGAGTTCTGAATTCGAGATCCTTTTCGAATTAGGCTACGCATTGCTCAAAGGTCTCATACAGGATGGGCCAGCAAGTACACGCCAGTAACTTGTAGTTCACTAAAACAAATCAAAATCATCCAGTCTTCAGAACACTGGTTATCGGAATTTCTTTGGGCTATGATGACTTCCCGCACATTGCAGGTAATTAATTTGGCAGTCTTGAGCAAAAAGGCACTCTTCTTCGATAAAAACAGAAGTGGTATTTAGGTGATGAATCTATGACGTGGAAAGTGGTATTTCGTGCTGGCTGGGAATAGCCTCTGAAAGAGATTTGTCCCTAGCTCTTCCCGAGGGATGTGCAGAGGGTTTCTTTGTGTGTCGACGGTGGAGCTTTTCGCAAAGCTTGCCGAGGAGGCCGGCACTATTAGGGGAACCCGTGAGCCGAGGATTGTCATCCACTCGGTTACAGCCAATTTGCCCCATCTTGTCAGAAGGATCGAGGCATTTAGTTTGTCTTCATATGGAAACTCAAACCAGGTACCATCTAGCAGACAGTTTCGCCCAAAGGGATCTCAAGGGAAGCAACCGCATTAAATTTCCGGCTCAGCCATCACCAACCGAAGCTGTTTGTTGGTGGCAACAGAGGTATTGTTCCAAGGTGCCTTATTGCACCCCGCCTTGTGCCTCGGCCCCAGCTAGTCAGGAAAAAGTGGAGGTCAGTTTCTAACTACAATGGAAGCTACGGGCCAAAGCGGCCGCCTACTCCACTTGTTCGATCATTATTCAGGGACAAGCCACCGGGTGAACACGGGTGCCGAAGTTAGTGTGATCATACTCTCAGGTCAAGCTCTAGGTGGGTGCACCATCTCTAACTGACGTGCCGCTAAATGCGCTTTCATACAAGCCTATGGAAGTTAGGTTTCGGTCTTCTTTGCAACTGCACTCGAGTTTTCCTTATTGCAGAGGTTCAACATGCCATGCTTGTTATTGGGTTCCGGTGTCAACTTAATCTCCTCGTCGGTTCCTGCGGCAAACATCCCATGGACCTCATCAGTAATCTGTCTTCAAACGGCATCTTGATTGAGTCTAACCCGATCAGGTATTATCCTTGCTTTAAATAGTCCCTGCGATCCGCCACTTCATCTGGTTTCCATAAAATCACTAGATTAGCGACCAAGCGGAGATTATATGGCCCTCAATAACTCCACCGCTCCTGGTAGGTATCCGCAGCCACATACTCAGGATATGACGCCCGGTGTCTACGGCACTTGTGTGCTCTAAAAATAGATCTGGCACTTGCCTAACGCCAGATTCTCATCGCAGGTGTACGAGGAGGTACATGGGCCACGCTACATTGCCAAGCATACTGTTAATAGCACTTTTTCTACTAAGATATCATGGGTAATAACTTACAAACCATCTTCTCAGGGTACTCACACAACCCAGAATAAATCCGGGTTTATTCTGAACAGTAAAATCTTGGGTCAGAAACTGAATTGCAAATCCATTTCTATAAAAATTTCTTGTCATAACATGCTCAAATCGACTGCCGGTAGCCTTATTCGCCGAAAGGCTAAGCACACTCAGCTTAGAGGCATCAAACACTCTCGACTTACTTCCCCCTCAGCACCTTGTTCAGTACCACTGGTGGACATGTACAGTGAAGCCAGCAACAAATATAGCGCGATTAAGCAAAATCTATTTCCCCTGGGAAGGCAGTTACCTTCCGTGGATGGTGAACTGACCATGTTCTTGCCATTTGCATACACTGTTGACCTCCGAAAACATCGGAACACTGAAAGTCTATTATCGGCTAGCCTCTTTCTGGAATCAGTAGCTTCCGAAGCCCACCGAGGATAAAAAAATTCCAAAAATGCGGTAGTTTTCAACGTTTCACACAGTTTGCTCCTTTCCCCGATCAAACATTCATTGCCTATGGCCTGCCGTACTTCGTGCCACGAGTGCTACGGAAAAAGGCTCAGAAAAAGTTACTGCTAAACACGTGCCAGCAGCTGTTCATTTTCTGGATGAAGGCGCTGTCAAGGAATTCTATAGGAAGAGAGAGTAAACCATAAAACCCACCCCATTTAAAAACATGGCAATTACTCCTGACAAAACTCCGCTGCTGAGGGAGGTCCTGGAATGGATAGCGGGCAATCAATTACCGCTAATACCCCCAGCCGTTGCCACCCAGTCGCCCTGAACAGTCTACCACAGCCTGCAACTTGTCAGCTCTCCCAATGACCAGCGCACAGGCGAAAAATGTGAACCTGAATTTGCCTCGTTCGCCTTCAACGCCAAAAGTCCTCCTAAAAGGCTCCATTTTGCCCCTCCCCAGTCTCTAATATTTTCTAACCATAGCCGGGCAATAAAGCCCCTCCCCTCGGCCAGCAGCCATTCACGTCCCGCTCCATTTGCTAAACTAGCCAAGAAATCGCCAGTTTCCTACACGCCACCGCACATCTTTCAGCCAGCCAAAAAGCTGTCCCTAAATGCTTCGATCACGACCATTCCCTTCATCTGTTGCCCCTTAAAGCCAAGACATCCTATGCACTGATATCATGCTCCCAGTCTTAAGCGACAACTGGTCTAACATCTGTCACGGCCCAGTCAATCAGCCTATTACCGGTCCATGTCTCCCAGGACGGGCATACCGGCAGAATTGCGTAGCTCACCCTGGAGCTAGCCCACCAGCGCTTCTGTTCGGTTCTCACAAGATCCCCGTACCCTACTGCTACATGTCACTTCCGTCAACCCAGGTGCCGCCGTCATCTCTTCTACAGAGGCAGTACCGTGCTGCTAATTTTCCTCCAAGAGTGCCGCCTCCATCTTTGGCTCCACCGAACCCAGATCACTTAGGACGAGTTACCAGCATAGTTGCCTAACAGAACCACCACATGTGGAGCACGGCTGACCCCTTACAGCCCCATAGCGCGCTCTGTATCATCCCTCCGCTACTTCACCCTTCTGAAGCCCCACCACCCAAGACAGCCATATTCTACTCCGATCCCACTGGACATGAAGTAAAATGACCCTTCCTACTAAAACCTCCTTCATCGTCAGCCATTTCGCCACCATTATGCCCCCTCACTCTCACTCCGTGGTGCCCTGTGAGACGTGTGCCGCTTCAACCAGTCCTACCCACAAAGTTATATCCATCTCACTCTCAGCCCAATTACCTTCCCTTTCGTTACCCTCCTCACAAGGCTGCCCTCGGAACCATGGCTCCTCCGAGACCGCTGCCCCCCACATTCTGCCCAATAATGCTCGCTCCCTCGTACACAAAATCATTTCTTCGAAGTTCACGGTAACGTAAGCCAGCCCAGATATTATTTTAGCGGCTGAAACCTAGCTCTCAGAGCACGCACCTACTAGTTGCATTGATATCCCGGGTTATCAAACCTTCCCTAGTCCGAGGCTTTCCTGGAGTGGTGGTGGGAGCCTGGATTACTTTCGGTGCTCTGTTCACAAAACCGCCATAACCCGTCCGACTTCTGAGCAGTTCATGGACGCTGTACGGCTGTCTTTGCATTGGAATCGTAGTAGCTGCCTAATAGGTTGCATATATCGCCCTCCTGGCACTGCCCCACAAAGTTTCAACGCCAACTCTGATGCCTTCAACTTTGCTGCTGAACACACCTCAAGGTACAAAATCACTGCAGGGGGCTTTGATTTCCCACAAATCTGCTGATCGTCACATACCGGCCCTCCTCATTTAATGAACTTCATCTCCTCTACAGGCCTGGATCCATGGTGCCAAACTGTCAAATGCCCTACAACAGACAGTAACACCGTCGACCTACCTTCACCCTTGGCCCCACCGCAACCAAAACTCAGGTACTTCATCATTTCCCTGGTGGTGACCGCAAAAGGGCCCTTTGCACACTGCTGTGCCCTACCTGTCTCCAACCAAACCCGGTGTCCTCTATATCGTCCTAAACTACAAACTGGGGTCCAGTTTGCTCATTTATTCTTCCGAAAAACTGGGATACCTTTCCCCTGACAGATTAACCCCAATTAGCCGCTCATTGTCTACACATCATTTTTCTGAAGTATTTGTCTAAGCTCACCTCTACCATGGTCCGCAATCCCCGACGGCCACTCAGAAAAGCGAAAAAAGAGCTCAAGGTGACAGCATCGACGGGCAGCTATTCAAAGTACAGGAATCTCCCCGAATTTCCTCGCCTGAAATCTTTGTCGGAAACTTTTAACGACTTCAAGGAACGACAGCTCATGCTTCAAGAAATCGCGGCCCCAAACCTTACACTAAGGCCTAGAAGCCTGTCAAGGCCGGAAAGTCAAGGTCCGGATATGATTCACACACTAACTTCAAAAATAAAAAGTACAACTTTGAACGAGCAAACTCACCTGGAGCCGGGTCAGAAGCTCTAAAAGCCCATTTCGCATCCTCTCTACTACGCCAGTGTAGCCTCCCCGCCCCTTCCTTGCCACTAGTAGCTGAAGCTGAACATATCCAAAAGAAAGCCGACTTGAATGAGGAATCTACTCCACCTCGCCTCGATGGAATTCCCCCTACTTTGTTTTTTTGAGTGAAACTGATCTCTCTCTTCCCCTCATGAGCCTTTACACACGATCCATGAATAATGGCCTAGTGCCAAAGCAGTGGAAGATCACCATCATCACTTCGCATCTTAAGGGAGGATTTCCGTCTGACCCTGAAAACTACCGCCCTATCCGCCACACTCCTGTTATGAGTAAATGATGGAACTGAAAGTGCAAAGCAAATCCTGGATATTTTGCTTGGCACCAATCTCCTTCACCTCTCCAACGTGGCTCATTCAAACCTGATCGTGCGTCACCTCCGTTTGAGTTTTAACTCCGATACTGCTGCAATGAACATGGAGAAAGCAGTCATTATCTTCATTCCGGATACGACCAAGGCCTCTGGCATTGTTTCACAAACCCGCCTAATATCTAAAGTTCACTCGACTGGCATTACTGACTCCATTCTTGCCTGGTTAACTTCCTTTTTGTCCTCCTGCTCCCTAGCAATTCTGATCAACGACCACCCGTCATCATCCACATCCATTACGAGTTGAGTGATTCAGGGAAGTGTCATAGGCCCCCACTTTTCCTCATGCATGCAAAATGACGAGGAGCGCCATGGCACCCCATACCTGTTTGCTGAAGATATTAAGATAGTGTATACATTGTAACACACGGTTGAGCAATGCGTAACCAAATTCGCAACGAATCCCGAAATCAAAAGACGTTTATCCGCTATATTCTACGGTACTAGATTATTGAATGAACAATGAAAACAAAAAGATACAAACCTCAATAATGAAATCACAAGGACTCAACGAACGAAAAACCGGATTGCAGCTTGTGAGCAGGGAGCACGTGCGTCACGCAGGTCCAGAAAAAGGGTGTGCCAAATTAGCGCTTTGGGCGCGAACAAACAAAAATTGGTCCATAAAAACAAACAGTTAATAATAATAATAATAATAATAATAATAATAATAATAATGGTTTATTTCGGAAGCGCCCGAAGCATGCCATGTGCATTATCATGTTGATACAGGTGATGGAATGGACAGATATAATTCATGGGAATATGGAGACTCTCATGAAAATATTGGATAAAAAGGCTCAGAAGGGAGAATAAGATAGGATGAAAATAGGATAAACGTATGCACACCATAGAGATTGCGTGGAGTTTAAATGAGCTCAAGAGCGGATTTGAATGGACGCCCGGTGAGTTTGAAAGTCAAGGTCAGGTGGGCTGAATGGCTGGTCCCGGGCAATTACATATGGAGGCAGACTGGTAAACGTGAGAAAGGCTGGAAGTCGGTATAAGGAACAGCAGTAGCGGGGGACGATGGAGAAAAAGGTGAGGTGCACTGCAGTGGATTAGATGTCAATGAAGCATTGGTACTTTGCAGTTGATTTTCGGCGGACAGGACACAAAACTCACCGTAGAACAGGCAGCGAGCAATGCAAGACGTAGAGGGATGATCAGATGACAAAAACGATTTAGAAGGATTGGATACGGTAGAGGTGAGGCACAGATGTAGAGTTGATGGATGCCTATGATGACGGTCGTTGGGATGATAGCAAGATAAATGGCCGGTGAGGAACTGCAAGATGTAGAGCGCTTGCACATAGATATATATGCGTAAGTTTATATATATATTATATATGTATATATGTATAGGTATAAGAGAAGCAGGAGCAATAACAATAGGGTCCTAGAAAAAAATTATCAGTCATTAGGAGGAGTAGGTAATGTTAGATCAGTTGGTTGTAGAATTAACTTTGGAATGTCGTGGTGGATTAACTTCATGACAAGTGCACGTAGCAGCCTAACGGTGAGAAAAATAGAATGCGGAGGCACAGAGGTGATGAAGACTGTGAGGAGCAGTTCATGGAAGAGTTAAGATGAAAGACAGGATCAAGGAAAACAGGTCAGAATTGGTCTAGTTATTTGATCAATGCAGGTGCGAGATGTAGTGACGGACCAGAGGAATCGGGTAGTGACAGGTTAAACAACTTGGAACTGTAAAAGAACACCGTGACGTAACGTTGTCATTACAATGGTGGAACATGGAAAAGCGGACCACACTGGAAGGTACAGAAAAATGTCTGTAGCGAGCAATAAACGGATCAAAGGATGAAAGCAATGACCGAGGAGACACAGGTAAGAAATCACCAATCAGATCATTTTACTGCAGATGAAACACGAAGGAGGCAGACAAGGAAGCGGGAAGCCCCGAGATAAGTGAACCAGTAATAGAACAAAAAGGCCACAAGAAATGAATGCGCAAAGGAGTTGGGGCAATGGAGCTGGAGAGCTGTGTGCCGGCAGACAATTGCACAGGTGGATACTAATCAGGACACTGGAAAGAACCACAGAGGAATCGCGGAGCCAAGTGAGGAAGATATGGTGGTGGTGATTAGATAATAAATACGACTGTAAAAGATGCGAAGTTTGGAGCGGCAAGTTCTAATATGCGGATTGGGCATGAGTGCGGGTGCGATTGGTGCATCATGGCATGGGGAACGAGGAGGGATTTAACAGAACGACAGGTTTAAGGAAGCTATCAATGGGCTTTCTGAGCAGAGGGTAACATCAAGCGCATAGATGATAGAAGCCAGCAATGACGGCAGGTGGGAAAAGAGTTATTGGCGAGCGTCGACAGAGAAGAGTGGTTAGGACGATGGTGACTCAAAGCAGTGAAAGTTGATGTAGAGAGAGGCGATAGGAGGAAGGACAAAACGGGTAGGTGTGCATACCGTGGTAGGGCGACAAAAATGGGAAGTGGAAACAGATGATAGGAGCTATAGGTGAACAAACCGTGGCGGAAAAAGGATGAGGAGCATGCAATTTTCAACCGACAGCATTGGATTCGGTAGTCCAAGAAAAGTTAGAGCGTGCCATCCGCAACCGGTGCTAGTGGGTGGGACTGACCGTGCGCTGGGCACCCAACCTGGAAAACACTTCGTGATGTGAACGCAGGTGTGATCCACCAGTCTAGTTGCGCTCGCACATCGTTGCAGACGGCCTGCACGCCCGATGTGCGCCGGCCATAGCAGTGGATCTGACCGCGCCCCGCACTGTTGGGAGTGGCACGAGGGTTCATGGATAATTGTACAGGGGACAAATCGACCGCGATGGGGGTGCGTGAACCAGGAACAATTGACCAAGACGTGAGAACATGGACAGGAGAGCCAACGGAAACAGCAAGTGGTAGACGACCGTGTAGCAATATTATCCAGGTGCACCTGCCAGGGAGATGGTAAGTACAGAGCCCGAAGTGGTTGGCCGTCAGTGAGGATCGCTGGAAAGGAAAAAGGGATAGAGGAGCGCAGTCTGGGTGTGCCCCAGCCGAGAATCAACGGATACTGAGGAGAGAAAAAAGTGAATATGATGGATAAGAGATGAACGTAGGTGAGCAATATGGTTACCTTATGATGGCAGGAGGCAGGTAGGTTCGCTATGGATCAGTGAATGCAATGGCCTTAGTTCGCTGGGTGTACCTAGTGGCCTGTGACGCATAAGTAGTAGAGTTACAGTGTGAGGCCTCTTTCAAAGGCCAGGTCGGCGAAGACGAGCTCATTTTTGAGCAATATAGCATTGGGGACTGTTATGTATGACAAAAGTGCGCGCCTAAAAGTGAACATTGAGGAGGCACCGCGTAAGCTAGGGGGCAGCTTATTCCAGATTTTTGAATAGGCTGACAGAAAGAATCGGGACTTGAGACGGAGATTAGAGTGAGGCACAGTGAGAGGGAAGGCACGGCGTCGGATGGGGTAGGAGCAGGTTGCAGAGAATGAGATGGGATAAGAGGTGTAGGCCAGGTTATGGATTAGCTTAAAGAGGAAAATCAGGTTTAGCCTCATGCGACGATTCCATAGAGGCTCAATTTGTAGGACCTCACACCGCTGGCGGTATGTTAAGGTTAGGGATACGCCCAACAGCCTTTTGGTGAAGGTACGCTGAACGTTCTCAAGAGATACAATAGAGGAACGTGGCCAGAGGCTGGAGGTAATGGGACAATATTCTAGGAGCGGTCTCACGTGTGAGAGATACACGGAGAGGCGACTGGCCGGTATTAAGAAACACCGATTGATCAGGCCTAGGGTTCGCTTAGCCTTAGCGATTTGGAACGATGCTTGTTCTGAGAAGTTAAAGGAACAAGAGTAGCGTACGCCGGGATCGGTAACCATGGGGTGTATGGGGAGGGGCAGGCCGTCCAGACAAATTTGGCCGGGTGGTACAGTGCACTTGTATGGTAGGAGGAAGCTTTTCTCCGCAGAGAATTTCATGAACCACGAGACGCACCAAGTTTGGAGAACGAGTAAGTCACGCGATGTGTTGCACAGAGTCACGGATAGGTCACTAGGGAGGAAAGAGTACACTATTTTTATATCGTCGGCAAAGAGGAAAGGAGTGTCGCGTCGAATAGAAGAGAAAATGTCGTTGATATAAATAAGGAATAGTAATGGGCCTAGGACACTGCCTTGTATGACGCCGCTAGTAATTGGTTTGGCGGAAGATAGGTGGCCGTCGACGAGCATGGCTTGTGATCTGTGAGAGAGATAGGAGGATAGCCAGGAGAGGAGAGGGTCAGTAATACCGAGAGATCGGATTTTTTCCAACAGATGAATATGGAGAACACGGTCAAAAGCCTTAGACATATCGAGGTACAGGACAATTACAGAGTTGCCGGCTTCGGCAGCAGACGATAGGACATTGAGAAAGTCAAGCTGGCAGGAAGAGCAGGAACAGGATTTCAAGAAACCATGCTGACCAGGGTTCAGCAGGTTGTTAGATAAGAGGTACTGGACAATGTGTTATTTGATAATTCTCTCCATAATTTTGCAGACTACTGGGGTGTGATTAATGGGCCGATAGTCATCTGGGTCGTGTAATACGCCCTTTTGAAGCGCGGAACTATAACAGAGGATTTCCATTGAGGTGGGACGAAACTTTGAAGCATGGAGTTGGTGTTTATATTAAGTAACAATAAATGGAGGTCAGGACCACCGAAAAGGAGGAGGGCCGGTGGGAGATCATCTGGTCCCGGTTTCAGGGAAGGTTTAATAGAGAAAACTGATTTTTCAATTTCTAGATGGGTGAAGGGAATCGATGAAAGAGAGGCAGAGGTGCAGGGGTGGATTGTAGGAGGGGGAATATCAGGACAGCTCATAAGGGAGGAAGAAAAATGCTCATTGAAGTCCTCAGAAATAGATGCTGGCCTATAAGCGGTAGATGAGCCACAGATGAGAAATTTGGGCGAGGTATGCTTGGAGTGATTGGACCTTTTACTAGGCGGGTTGGACAGGTAGCCAGTTTTGTTTGGGTGTGCTAGGGCGATGGCCCCTTGCCTTCTCAGACGCGAATCGACCATGCAACGCAGCCTCAGTTGTAGCTGGTTTGTGTGCAGGAGAATTGTAAAGTCGTGTGATCTAGCGAAGGTAAGTTGCAGCTTAGACAGCTTACGCTCTAAAAGTGGCAGGCGTGTACTGCTGAACTTGGGGCATGGATCGGCACATGGGTTGGCGGCACTTAAGCAGTGTAGGAGGTTGGAGTAGAGTTCACAACAGTGAGGTGGTCGGATGAGAGGAAAAATGTGTCCCAGTTAAGGGAGCGGATTATCATTGGCACTAGGAACCAGTAACAGGAACTGTGGGACGTCGGAACAGGGGTAGAGGATTGCATCGGATGAGAACAGCTGAAGCAGCTGAACTTGCACCTGACAATACGGTGGTCACTACCCGGGAAGTGATCAGTAATCTGGGTGATCATATCAGGAACATCAATGGAGAAAACTAGGTCCAAGATGTTGTTCCCCCTTGTAGGGCAGGAGACATGTTGGGTCCATCCACCAAGACGGACACAAGAAAGGAAGGTGGAGAGGGCGGGAGGGCTAGTATAGGAGGACCAGCAAATTGAAGGAAAGTTAAAGTCACCCGCAATAATTTTCGCACTGGCAGGGTAGTCAAGCGCAGCATTAAAGACATCCACGGCGAAGTCAAATTTTGCAGGCTCCAGACCCGTGGGGACGTAGACGCAGCCAAGGAGGAGGTTCTGGCCGGAGGCGTGAATGGATAGCCATAACGAATCCTCAATAAGGAGAAGAGGGGGGTGGTCGATAACACTAGCGTGGATAGTGCATTTGACAAAGGCCGAACAGCCCCCTCCACGCTTGGACTGGCTGGTGTTCGAGAAGCAATAATACCCAGCTATGCGAACAAGGTCAAGCGAAGCATCATCTGACAGCCAGGATTCAGTTATTAGTATAATGTCAGCGTTTGACGTAAATGCCAGAGATCGCAGGTGCGATATTTTTCTAATTATTGAGCGAGCGTTAATAAGAACTAGAAGGAATGAGTTCAGTGTCGGTGTGCGCAAAGCATGGATGCCAGGTGCAAGACTATTGGGATCGCTGTGGCAATAGGAGTTGGGTCTCAGTGGGGATAGAGCGTCAGTACAAGGGGGAGGGCAGGCAGTGTTGGGTGGAGTACGGAAAGTAGGAGAAGCGTTAACATTAGGCGCAGCCGATCGCTGCGGGTGATCAATACGGTGGGTGTGCAGTACACCGCTGATGTGGGCCGGAGGAGTGTCACGCCGTGCAGAGGAAGGGGGCACCATATGGCAAAGTGAGAGGTTAAGAATATCTGTCGAAGCGGGGTGGACAGAGGGGAGTGTGTGGTGTGAGGTGCTAAGTGGCATGGCATCGAGTGGGGAGCGATCAGTGATATGAGTCTGTGAAAGTTTATGGATATGGTCCATAGGGCGACTAGCAATATGGCCACGGGTGCGGAGGGCACCAGTCAGGAAAAAAACGAGATCTTGACTGCAGGTAACCTACCTGTTGGGCAGAGTCGGTGTAAGGCCGGTAGGTCGGTATGGGGGGTGAAGGCATGTGGGTGAGTAACTGGGACGTAGTGTGAGGAGGGGGGCGGGAAGGGAGTGGCAAAATTTGGAAAGGTTTTGAGGCTCATGAGGGGCAGGGGACCCGGTAAGTGGGGAGGTGGGGCGAGGAAACGGGATACAGTTACGAACCTAGAGTATCTGCTAGGGTATGTACGTGGTACTCCAGGGTTAGATGAGGGTTGGTGGAGGTGAGCAGGGGGAACAGCGGAGGCATGCTGGGGCTATAGTATGGAGGGTTGGTGTCTGGGGGGCAGGGAGGGATATACGGCAGCAACGGAGATGGAGGGTTGGTGTGACCCATGCGATCAGAGAGAGGGAAAGACAGTGGAAGGGGGTGCGAGGCAGTGGAAGGGTGAGTGGCGCTGGCAAGGCCCTGAAGGTCACTCCTACTCAAAGGGACGATGGCGTTAAACGGATCCGGATGGTGGCCCGGTTGGTTATCACCTGGAGGATCCGCGAGTACGCCATAGGCAGAGGCTGATTGAGAGTGGGGGGTAATGGGTGAGGTGACTAGTTTGACAAGTGAGGACCTGGTAGGAGTACCAGGTAGGCTTATGGGGGGATTAGAGCGGCACTTATGAGGATAGAAACGAAGTGTCGCGGCTGAGCTAGCAGCTGGTGGGTAGTTTGTAGAGTCTTTAGAGCGAGAGCGGCGGGTGACAACACTTGTCAACGGCTCGGAGGACGGATTGGAATTAGTACGGCGGGGGCTGATGGTTGTACCAGGGTCTTGTTTTGGCTCAGAGACTATGACGGGGGAGCGCGGCTTTGATACTGAAGTGGAGTGCCGCTTGGGGCCTGTGGTCGGGGAGCGAGAGCTACTGCTAGTAGAGGCTACTGGGGGAGATGGCTAAAAAGGGCGTTTGAGTGGAAGCGGAACCGGGGGTGGGGGGTTAGACATATCTGAGTCGACAGTTTGCAGGCAGGCAGAGTGAGGCGCTGGGCTCGCCTTTGACTTCTTGACAGAGGGGCATTGGGTCACCTTCATGTCGGTTACAGTGGGGTCAGCCTGCATGGGCAAGGCGGAGTTACTTCTCAGCGAACGAAGTATTTCCCGTTGGAGGGGGGTTTTATCAGAGAATATCTTGATGTCCTTATACGGCGAAAGGGCAGCAATTGTCGACTTGTTGCTAATGAACTCTGTAGCTGTTAGGTCGTCCGTGAATTGGAATAGCAGGGGGCAACTATGTCGCTGAGACTTTTTACGTAGCCTCCTGCAATGGCATCTATAGTGAGCCATGTTGCACGAACTTAGTATGTTGTGTTTCGCCAGGGAAAGTGGTAAGCGGTCTGGAACATTAAAAACCACTGCGTTCTTGGAGTTGGCAGTGCGGTGGTATATTTCAGTAGACACGGAGTCGAGGAGGTGTCCCACCGAAACCAAGTTCTTGGGCGATGTAGAGGCTACAAGGTCAAGGAGAGTAACCAGGGGTGAAACCTTTGAAAGGATTTCAACAATCAGTTCGACCTTGTTACTAAGTTCGACGAAACTGTGCTTAAGGCCATTTGGACTATGAGAAGCTTCACCGTCGACGTTAACGAGGGTGACAGAGCACGGCCTGGATTTTGGGAGGGGTTGGGTGTGTTTGGATTTTCCAGCTTTAGAGATACGGATTTTCCGAGTACCGGTTGGGGGCCGGGATAGCATGATAAGTAGGAATATATGACGGAGGTAAAAAGGTAGCAGGAAATCGGTCAACTAGACAGAGACAAGCCAAAGGTCTGAGCAGACAAGGAGTGCGCCTGGGTGCTATGTGCGCAAAGGTCTAGGTGAGACTGTAGCGGTTGCCATCTTCGTTCATACTTTTACCACGTTTATTGTTTAACTGAACGCTGACTGCCAAGCGCTGTTGCCATTTGACCGTTGCTCTTGCGCACGCTCTCACGCACACTCCTAAAATATACACTAACCACTATCTCTCCCAATCGCCTTCTCGTTCTCACGGGGCGCGGAGAATACTGTTCTGGTTAACATATTCGTACAGTGTCGAGCATTAGAGTAACGTGCAGGTAGTCCACGCAGCACAGAGGACCGAAGCGCGCGTTTACTAAGGAAACCGCGAAGTAAGGTCCAATCAACCTTACAAATTGGTGAGCCCGACGTGATCCTCAGGTCACGTGAGTTTCCTTGTTTTCTACCTTTCAAGGTCCCGTCTGCGTACGTTTTTGTGTGTTTTATTGTTTCCCTATCTTGATTTTTTTGGTCGGTTTACCAAATAATTTTATTTTCGTCCATACATATTTTGTGTTTCTAGTTCGTCGTGATTTTTTTCGCGAAGACTATAGTGCCCCATTGGTCGTTGATTTCTTTTGCCGTCTGTATTCCACAAAGTAATCGCTATGTCTGCCGAACTGAAATCCTGCTCAGACCCCACCGTTGGGGCGATCACGCTGCACATACCGGCATTCACGCCTGCTGATCCAGAACTCTGGTTCACGCTGGTCGAGTTAGAATTCGAAAACTGCCGTATAACCAGTGACGCCAGCCGTTTCAGGTGGGTGGCAGGCCGCCTCCCGCCGGAGGTCACGCTGCAAGTAAGGGACGTAATAATCTCTTCTCGAAGCTATGAGGCCTTAAAGGAGGCCATCATTGCCCGCACGATCCCAACGCAGGACCAACGTATGCAACAACTTCAAAACGTTGAGCTTGGAAGTAGGAAGCCCTTCGAACTGCTGCGTGAGATGCAGCGCTTGAGAGGACCGACGGTAGGCGAGGACCTGCTCCTAAGGGAACTTTGGCTGTAGCGTTTGCCGCACAACATCCCAGTTTTACTAAGTGCCACGCGCAAGTGTTCACTGGAGGAAACTGCAGCAATAGCTGATGACATTATGTCACGATACAACCCCGCTGTAGCTGGAGTAACCAGGTCCTCCGTCACAACGGTGCCTGCCCTGCCAACATCTAACGACCTCGCGTCAGTTTTGTCTAGAATTGACGCGAGCCTACAACGCTTAGCAGTAAGAAGTGGGTCACTGGAGCGGCACCGCGCACGCTCACCTAGGCGCCATAGTCCGTCATTGCGACGACGTTTCGGCTCCTCAAAAGAGGGGTATTGTAAATACCACAGTCGTTTTGGTGAGGGAGCCAAACGATGCGAACGAGGGTGTACGTTTCCCGGTGCTCATCAGGGAAACTAAACCCCCGGCCCGTGGTGGCGACCCACGAAGCCGGGTATCAGACCAACAGTCGTCTTTTGAACGTAAGGGACATCATTTCAAATAACCTATTCCTTGTAGATACCGGTGCCGACGTGAGCGTCCTCCCCCGAGCGAAAGACGACAATAGCACGCCGCAGGCCCAAACATTACGCGCTGCCAATGGCACGGCCATCATAACGTTTGGCCAGCGGTCGCTCACCTTAAACTTGGGTTTGAAGCGTAATTTTCGTTGGGTATTCATCATCGCCGACGTCCCGTACCCAATTCTGGGCATTGACGTCCTGCAGCACTTTGACTTGTTAGTTGATGCACGGCGCCGCAGAGTGGTGAATCGTCAGACCACTTTCGCTGTTGCGGGTCATAATTCGCGAGTGAATCACGTCACGCCCTTTTACGTTCAACCACTGGCACGCCAACCTTATGGCGAACTCATCGCCGCCTACCCGGCCATGTTTCGGCGGGCCGGGCCTCTCCCAGCAGTGACGACCAGTGTCACTCACCATGTCGATACCAAGGGACCCCCAGTGTTCAATAGGCCGCGTCGGTTAGCGCCAGACAAGCTTCGTGTTGCACAGGCCGAATTCGAACATATGCTAGAACTGGGTATAATACGCCCTTTTAGTAGCCCTTGGACTTCTCCCCTTCATATGGTTCCTAAGTCTAGTAGCGACTGGCGACCCTGTGGTGATTACAGAGCGCTTAACAAATTCACCGTCCCGGACCGATACCCGATTCCTCATATACAGGATCTTACTTCGTCTTTATCAGGTTGCTCCGTCTTCAGCCGTATCAATTTGGTTCGGGCGTACAACCAGATCCCGGTAGCAGAGGCTGATATCCCTAAAACTGCCGTCACTACACCTTTCGGGCTGTTCGAGTTTCTGCGAATGCCGTTTGGACTCAGCAATGCAGCCCAGACCTTTCAACGGTTCATGCACGAGGCAACTCGTGGTTTGAAAAATGTCCACGTATACCTGGATGATATTTTGGTGGCGAGTTCTTCAGAGCAAGAGCACGCTACACACTTACGAGCACTTTTCGAACGCCTTAGCCAGCACGGCGTTACGATCAATATCGCGAAATGCGAATCAGGCCGGTCTGATATCGCTTTCATAGGACATTCTATTTCATCCTCGGGTATCCGCCCTCTGTCAGATAAAGTTTCCGCTATTCGCGATTACCCTGAACCCCAATCTTTTCGCCAGTTGCGTCAGTTTGCCGGCCTGGTGAATTTCTACCGCCGATTTATTCCTCACTGTGCGGAAATGGTGCAACCCCTCACCGACCTGTTGCGCGGAGGTAAGCGGAAGTTCGTGTTTCCCGACACGGCACAAGCCGCATTCGCCTTGGTCAAAGATGCTGTCGCCAACACAGCACTCCTTACACACCCCGACCCTTTGGCTCCTATTTCGGTAGTGACGGATGCCTCGGACACAGCGGTTGGAGCAGTATTGCAACAATTCGTAGATGACTCTTGGCAACCTTTAGCATTCTTCTCCAAGCGCCTACAACCCCCGGAATCAAGGTACAGCACGTTCGGTAGAGAGTTATTAGCCATCTACTTGGGAATCCGCCATTTTCGACATGCACTCGAAGGCCGTTCGTTCACGGTGTTTACAGACCACAAGCCTTCGGTTTACGCACTGAAGTCAGCTTCCGATCGATACTCACCACGCGAGATTCGCCACTTAGACTTTGTCTCACAGTTTACTGTGGACATACGACACGTCTCTGGGGTACTTAATCCCGTCGCAGACGCCTTATCGCGCGTATATCAACTAAGTCTGTCACAAACGCCTAACATCAACTTAGACGCAATGGCACAGGCTCAAACTATGGACCCTGACATCAAACAACTTCGGCAAAACGGTTCTTTGAGTTTACTCCCAGTGCCTATCCCAGCTTCCCAGAATACCATCGTGTGCGATGTGTCGCAAGGTCGCCCTAGGCCAGTAGTTCCCGCTGCTCACCGTTATCCTACTGTCCTGACACTCCATAACCTGGCTCATCCGGGTGTGACTGCCTCGGTGAAGCTGATAACTGAGCGTTTTGTTTGGCACAATGTCAAACGAGATGTCCGTCAATGGGCTCGTGCTTGTCTGCAGTGTAAACGTGTTAAGACCCATAGGCACACTAAGGAAGCGTTAGCCAGGTTCCCAGAACCTGAAACACGTTTTCATCATGTGCACGTCGACCTCGTAGGACCACTCTCACCTTCGCTTGGGTACGTTTACATACTCACATGCGTGGATCGTTTTACTCGCTGGCCGCAGGCCATCCCTATCCCTCGTGTCACCTCGGAAGAGGCCGCGAAAGCTTTTCTGACCGGTTGGGTTAGTCATTTCGGTTGCCCGGCAATAGTGACCACCGATCGCGGTCCACATTTTGACGGCGCTTTCGGCAGCCTACTCGCTACGCTCGGTTGCCAACACGTTAAGACAACAGCTTACCACCCTCAGGCCAATGGTATGGTTGAGCGTTTCCACCGGCAATTAAAAGCCGCCCTTCGAGCAAACGGTAACCCCCTTTGGAGTGAAACACTACCATTAGCACTCTTAAGCCTGCGTAGTACCGTTAAGGAGGAGTTACACACAACACTGACCGTACTAGTATATGGCTGTACACTTCGTCTGCCTGGGGAGTTGGTAGCTCCCTCACCAACCGTGACTTTCGACTACGGTGACTATTCTCAGCGCCTTACGCAGCACATGCGAGTGCTCAAGGCCAGTCCGCCGCGTGAACAACAGTCTACAAGTTATGTCCCAACTGCGTTAGGAACCGCTACTCATGTATTCCTTCGCGTCGATGGCGTTCGATCACCACTACAAGCGCCATACACTGGCTTGTTTCGGGTGATAAAACGTAGGGCAAAAACATTTGTCATAGGTCTCAACGGACGACACGACACCATATCCATCGACCTTCTCAAGCCTGGTCCATCAGATTCTCCAACCGTACCCGCATTGCGAAGTAGCCGTCGCGGTCGCCAACTACGAAATCCCGTCCGCTTCGCCGATTTCGTGACGATTTTTACAACCGACTGTTAGCAATAAGTTGGGAAGTTCGCCATGGATTTACGAAACAACAGACCCGCGAAATTACAATCGGTAGTTATGATTTCATTTTCTGCTGGTCTCCTAGCGACTACAACAACATCGAACATCGTTTGTGTGTTGTTATTGCGGTCCAACATCCGCCGGCGCCCTCAGGCGCTATTTTGTTCCAGTTTACCTTGCCCTCTCTCAGACGGATCTACACAGTCACATTGGCTTCATCCGTAGCCTGGCTGACTCCCGTGCACGTTCAAGGAGCCAACCGCTCACTGGAAAACGGGAAGATTGGTCAGCCTGGCACTGGAGACGGCAACTGGACGCCTTTTTGGATGGACCTGACGAGGCATTTTCCGGCTTGCATTCGTATGAGACCCGTGGGCGCCAAAACACAGTTTGACCTACGCACATCGGACCTCGAGAGTGCAGGCACCGGCAAACCCATCAGCAGTCGTTCGACATCACCAACAATATGACGGACAAGCTATGAGGAGTTCCTGGACAACCAATAATTCCGGCCTACCAACACGATCGAAGCCCAACTCCGTCGGACTTCTAGGAGGAGGCCCCTGTAGCGGTTGCCATCTTCGTTCATACTTTTACCACGTTTATTGTTTAACTGGACGCTGACTGCCAAGCGCTGTTGCCATTTGACCGTTGCTCTTGCGCACGCTCTCACGCACACTCCTAAAATATAAACTAACCACTATCTCTCCCAATCGCCTTCTCGTTCTCACGGGGCGCGGAGAATACTGTTCTGGTTAACATATTCGTACAGTGTCGAGCATTAGAGTAACGTGCAGGTGGTCCACGCAGCACAAAGGACCGAAGCACGCGTTTACTAAGGAAACCTCAAAGTAGGGTCTAACCAACCTTACAAGACCTATGTGGCAATGAGGTACGGGCAGTGAGCTATATGACCCGCTATATATACTGTTGGGATAAGAAGACTTGGGACGATGCGGAATAGTGAGATAGAAGAAATTTTGCTGTGTGGTGTGCACAGGTTGAACCCCACAGGATACGGTAGGTACTTAGCTGTTGCTTGGATCACAACAGCAGGTTTTGCGGGAGAGTATATTGTAAGTATGGGGTCGGTGGACCGGGTGGAACGGAAGTGCGCTCTTATGGCAAAAAACAAATGAATGGAGGCACAGTGGGACAGAAACTTCAAAAGGTGCACCGGTGGATGCGTAGCAAAAATGAGGTAGGAGTTGGGTTATATCGATGGGATGTAAAAACGCTAGATATATCTTACTGTGGCGAGAATCAGGGGAGATTTGCTAGATAAGCCATGTAAAATGTAATTAAGTGGAATTAGAGCAGTGAATGATCAATATAGTCTATAACTCTAACTCGCGATAAGTACTAGCGTCTGCATGGTGGTGTGCCGCAGTTGTTTACACAACTAGGTCACGGTTTCAGGTAATTAGGTGGTATATACCAGGGTGGACAGAGCTACAAGTCTAAACAGTGGTATAAGCAAAAAAAGAAAACAAGAAAACCTGAATTTCACGCGGGGGTGGCCTTGACCTTGAAGGTTCGTAAAGGCAAGTCAATAGTATAGGCAAATGAGTGATGTTAGGGAAAACACTGAATCGCAAGGGTTTTAGGGGGATTTTCCACGGCCGTTCGTTACACCGCCCACCAAAATCCTCCTGGATCCTTAGCAGAGTCAAAGGTTCGGTATAAAGGTACTGATTCTTTCTACTTGCCTAGGCCCTGCTGTCAGTGCGCGCGCCTAATGCTCGTCGTCAACGTTCTACTCATGGTCGCACCTAACCCATTGGCCACATAGACGCGAGGCTATTCTACATCTTCCATGAGAACGACCGACCGGTGGCGGGTGTGAAGGGGGCACATAGATGCTGCCCTTGGAAAGGCCGCCCCTCCCTGGCTGTATGTGCTCGCGTGTGTGTGTGTGTGTATGATGTAGTCTCCGCTACCTCCACATATGCAAAAGACATTTCAGCAACGTCAACAAAAGCAAATGGCGAACTCCGGCACCTGTTTGATAGGGGTTGCGGGACATAGCGTGCATCGGGTATGTGAGTATGTGTCTGGATGTATAATGGAATCACAAGTATCACCACACATCAAAGGAGGACTTTCTGCAACGTCAACGAAAGTCTGTGAGCACTGTAACGCGTTTGACGGGGACTGCGTGGCATAAATGAGTAAAATGTAGGCATGTTTGCGTGACCTAAGCTCCGCTACTTCTAGATGCAATGTCGTGTCATGTGATAAACTAAGGTTTGGACAACCAACTCCATAGTACATCGTGAACACCGTATGAAACTGGGCAAAATGTACTTCAAAGACCGCGTAAAGGATTGGGACCTATAGGAGAATGCATGAGGGATAAATGAGTAAATTCAGCTTCATCTGGTATCAGCAGACATGGATATAGCTTGGTCTGTAGCGTCGACCTCACCTACGTCGCTGTCACCTTCAAGCAGACATATCTTGCGTATTTCTCGCAATACATCTCCTTTGTTCGTTCTCACCACAACCGTGCGCGCGGGGCCATCGATTTCTGTACAACAGTCTTTGATCATACCAACCGGCCAATCGCCTTTATGCAAGTGGCTCTCCACGAGGATGACCACATCACCATGTCTGAACGACCTCTGTTTGGAGATCCACTGTAGCCGAAGCTGCAGGGTCGGTAAGTACTCCCTCGTTCATCGTTTCCAGAAAGCCTGTGCCAGGTGGTTCAATTATTTCTATCCAACAATATACTTTCTACACAGGGCTTCCGGTGTAGTTGCTCCTTTGTTTGACCGAAGTATTGACAGATCGTTGGAGGTGAGTGCCGGTTCATCTTTCGGGTCTGGGACGATCGGCACCAGGGGTCTGTCGTTCAATATGCGTTCTACTTCTGTTAGTAAAGTAGTCAGCGTCTCGTTATCGAGGGCTTGTTGTGAGGTCATGGCTGTGAGTATTTTCCTAATCGATCTTATCAGTCTTTCCCAAACGCCCTCACCATGACTGGTATAAGATGGATTGAAGTGCCATTCTATCCCCTTTGCTACGTCTTGTTTTGTATTTTGGCGTGGTCCAGACGGTTCCACCATTCCTCTAACTCCTTACGAGCCCCTAAGAAGTTCGAGTCATTTTTTGAGTATGCATTCTTGGGGACGCACCGCCTCGCGGTGAACCTTTTAAAGGCCATTAGAAACGAATCGGTGGTCATAGTATGCACTACTTCAAGATGGACTGCTCTGGATTGTAAACATGTTATCAGGCAGCCATACCTCTTTTGGGTGCTCCCCTGGTGTCGTACAAGTAACGGACCAAAGCAGTCGACGCCAATTTCCACGAACGGGCACCATCCCGGTTGCACTCTTACGGCTGGAAGGGGCCATCATTTGTTGGCCTGCTACCGCTCTCCGGCGACGACAAGTAATGCAGTTGCCTATGACCCGCTTGGCCGTCACTGGTCCCTTTGCCACCCAAAATCGTCGGCGTATATTGTTCAATAAATGATTCCGGCCTGCGTGTCCCTCTCCCCGATGTACATGGTCTATCAGGCATCTCGTTATGTGGTGGTCACCAGGGATTATTATGGGGTGTGTTGTTTTGTACTCTAGGCTTGAATTCGTCAGCCGCCCTCCAACTCTCAGTGGTCCGTTGGTTCGCATTGGGTTTAGTCTTCGGATACTACTATGCAACAGACTGCTTCCTTTGGTGTTATCATCCATCCTGGCTAGCTTGCGGATCTCGGACGGGAAAGCGTCTAGTTGCAGTAGGCGTGGAACGTCGAGTTCGGCTTGATTCAGCTCGCCCGGTAGTATCGTCCCCACTTTTAATGTGTTTTGTGGTCGTGAGCCTTTCAAGATCAATAGGAGTACTTTGTATCGTGTTCACCAGACCACGGCTCTTAACATCTTTATCCAGTTGAGAAAGTGGCACAAATTTTCTATTAGGCTTACGCTTTCCGCGGGGCTTGTGGCCAGTATCAGTCTTTTGGTCTCGATATCGCCATCATTGGACTTAGGTATTAGTAGCGTTGGTCACATCTCTTTAGCTGCAGTTAGGAAGTCCGGTCCCATCGTCCACATCCGCTACCCCTCTTGTGTTTTCAGGCCCATTGAGCAGAAGTCGGCTGGGTTACTGGTGGATCGCACATAGGGCCACTGATCGGTCTTGGTCGATTCACGAATCATAGTAAGTCTGTTGGCCACGAAGGCGGTAAAGCAAGTGGTAATGTTGTTTATGTATTGTAGCACAGTGGTTGAGTCCGTCCAAAAGTTTGGTTCCCAGTTTATCCGAACGAAGCATCTCCTAATCAGCCTCGCGGCCTTCACGGCCATTACTGCTGCCGTCAGTTCCAGCCTCGGAATGGACACCGTTTTCAGTGGAGCTTCTCTCGCCTTTGCGAATACTATCTGACTGTGCCACCCACCATTTTCGTCTACCCAGCAGCCGTAATCCACTACCCCGTAGCTTATTTCTGATGCGTCAGAAAAAAAGTGGAGTTGGGCATCGTTTGTGCACTTGATTCCCGTCAAGCATCTTTGTATTTTGATCTCACCAAGTCGATCCAGGCAGTGCAGCCAGTCGCGTTGTCGCTTATCGTCGTCATCCTGGAAAGGTTCGTCCCAACCCTGTCCCTCTCTGGCACAGTGACTGCAGCAGGCACTTTCCAGGTAAAAACCATGGCGAAATAAAACCTGGGGGATCATAGAGGCTTGAGACTGCTGATAGAATTTCTCTCCCTGTGGCTAGTCGTTTGGGTAGGTCCAGGGTGAATATGAATACGTCACCTCAGGGTTTCCATTGAATTCCAAGCGCGCGCTCCGTTTGTGAAGAGGATCCCAAAAGCTCTCTCGTACCCTCCTTTTTCTCGGACTTCGGAGTAAAATTGAGCACCTCGTGGCTGTTTGAAAATGATTTAGTGAGGCTGAATCCCCCGGCATTTGGAGTGGCGATCAGTTCGGTCATATATAGAAGAGCAGTATTTGGGTCGTCAAAGGAACACAGAAAATCGTCCACGTAGAAGTGGTCCGTTGCTCCTCCTAACCGAATGCTGGTGCCTGTGAAACACTTGAGGGTTTATCGGAGGGAAAATAAGCATGGAATGGGGATGGTACCGTCCCAAAGGGCTGCACTATCAGCCTGTACTCGTCCGGTGCATGATTTGCGTCCCTTTCAGGCCACCGGGGAAGACGAAATGCGTCCCTATCCTTAACGGGTATCTTTACTTGTAGAAACATTTCACGTATGTCCGCAGAGACGGCCACTTTTCCTAGCCGAGAACGACATAAAACCTCGACTAGTGGCGTTGTACAGTCTGGGCCGTGTAGTGTATGGCCGTTGAGTGACACACCCTGACATTTCGCGGCACAGTCGAAAACCGCTCTGACCTTCCCCGGTTTCTTTGAGTTCACGACCGGGTGATGGGTTAGGTACAACCTCAAATTTGCGCTGATAACCGCTGTATCCACTCTTTCTATGTAAACCTAGTCGACGTTATGTTGCATGGCTCGCGTGTATTCTATCCTTAATTGTGTCTCTCGAATTAGCCTGGTTTTGAGAAGGCATAATCTTGTCAGAGCCATTTCTCGGCTGTTTGGCATAGGTTTCATGTTGGGTCTCCACGGGACAGGAACCTCGAAACGATCTATTACATGCTTAGCGTTTATGGCTACCATTCTCAAAGCCGCCCTACCCTCTCATGATGGGGCATCTCTATCAATGGCCAGGTCGGCAAATTCGGCGTTATACAGCTGCTAGAATGCCTGTTCAATGTTCGCCGTTTCCACCGAAGTGCAGTTGATTTGGATTAGTTTGCCGCATCTTCCATCTGTATTGCCATACAAAGTCCAGCCGAATATAGTGCATAATGCATAGGGTGTTTTGCGGCTTCCTATTTTTTGATCCAGGACCCGGTGAGCTTCCGGTACGTCACAACCGATCAGCAGATCAATTGGGTTATTCTGCCACTCCTCGATCGTAACCCCCTCGAGATGCGGCCGCTGGGACAGAATCGACTGCACCGACCGAGGTGCTCACCACGGCAGATACTTCATGGTGAATGCTTCTAGAGTTTCTCCTCTATCACTGCTGGCCAAGGAAATGGGTTGTAGGTGCAGTTTGGTCGACTGGATGACTTCGGTGCCATTCACTGCGCTCGCTGCTAATGAAGATTTATTCCCTCTGATCGCACATCTCTCTGCGAACTCCTTCCTTACTAGCGTGGTATCCGAGCCACATCTATGAAGGCCAACGCTTTGACCACTCCAGTTGGGGTCACTACTCCCACGGCCACTACGCCTAAACGTACCGGTGTACTGGCAGATCGTGACGTTGAACAAATCACACTGGGCTTGGTACTCGCCTCGGATATGGTTACTCTCGCCTAATGCAGCAGCCGATGGTGTCTGCCCATGCAGCCCTCGTAACCACATCGGTTCCTTGTCCTACAGGCTGCCACCCGGTGCCTGATGTTGAGACAAATAAAACACGCTCCTGCAATCCTCGCCATTCCCCACCGTTCATTTATTGTGGCGTTGCCGAACTTGGAGCATTCTGGTAGTCCATGGCTAGTACCACAGGATCTGTAATTTGGTTGCGCCGTGGCATCGCGTGAAGTGGCATGTGTATTGGTCTAAGGCTGGTATTTTGGATTTTCCCGTGCAGGGGTTTGGACTTGGCTAGTAGTGGGCTTGTTTGTCCGGTTGCTGTCCCGGATGAGTCGGCCAAAGCTACTATCGGCTATATTGGTTTGCCTGCCCAAGTATTCGGTCAGGTCTTCGAAGTTAGCCTCCTTGTCGCTTCGGCTTATTCTTTCCGCTGCTTCCGCCCACCGACCCTGTAGTTCGGGAGGAAGGTGACGGACTATGTCTTCTAAAGTGTGCATGGCATCTAGGTCAGCCCTGTAACCTAAATGGTCGAGGGCCATTGAGCAGTTTTGAATCTTGATCACCAGGTCGGCCATTGTGTAGACGTCGCCCTTGGTTCTCTTTGCCTCTACCATCACGCCCTCTGTTAGGTTACGGGCTACTTTGAACGGTTGGCCAAACAAGTCCCTTAGAATCTTCCTTGCTCTTGTGTAGCCTTGTTCCGGGTCGAGCATGGTACACCCGTCGATAGCTTCTCTTGCTCGGCCTCGACAGTAGTGAGTAAGGTAGAGAAGCCTTTGCCCAGGGTCGGTTACCTTATTTTCGACGAACGTCTCGAACTGCTTGACAAACTTGCAGTATTGTTCAGCTCGTCCGTCGAAAATCCTCAGTTCCACTCTAGGCAGATCGATCGATGGTGTTTTATAGTCGGCCACCAGCGTGGGGTTCCCTATCTTATTGCACCCTGATCTATCGGAATTGTCGAAATCGCTGGTCTCGTGCTCTCGCGCTTTCTGTATACACTTCTTTTCTGCTTCCTGCGCCTGTAGCCTAGCCAACAGTAACTGTTGTTCTAGGTCTAGTGTTCCCAGCCTATATAGATCAACATCCTTACGATCCATATTGCTCTCAATAACACATGAACTAGCACTGAGAGAACTAGGCGATCTAACATTAACTAAAGAATCAAATGTACCCAAAACCTCCCCAGTGACTTGCCGTATTAATTCCTGTCCAGATTTTAATGTTTTCGATCCTTTTGTTGGAGCTTTGCATGTTTTCCCTCCTTCCCAGTTGATTTATTGATTACTGTGACACACGTTTGAGCAATGCTTAACCAAATTCGCAACGAATCCCGAAATCGAAAGACGTTTATCCGCGATATTCTACGGAACTAGATTATTGAATGAACAATGAAAACAAAAAAATACAAACCTCAATAATGAAATCACAAGGACTCAACGAACGAAAAACCGAATTGCAGCTTGTGAGCAAGGAGCACGTGCGTCACGCAGGTCCAGAACAAGGGTGTGATAAATTAGCGCTCTGGGCACGAACAAACAAAAATTGGTCCATAAAAACAAACAATTCAGAAAGACACGTCAATAGCGTAAGCAAGTGAGTGATGTTATGAAAAACACTGAATCGCGAGGGAAAAAGGGGGATTTTCCACGACCGTTCGTTACATACATTCCACCCAAGCAACCTGTCAGCTGCAATGGCTAACGTTTCTCATCATTTGACCTCACTTTACCACTTGTGCCACATGTGGCATATGCAGTTCTCGGCATCCAAAAGTTCACTTCTTACCCATAAAATTACCATAAGCCCTGGGTCCTTTCTGCTTAGCCTCCTGTCAATCCCCATTTCTCCTTTGGTAAAAGGCTTTGACCTACTATACTCGTTTTCTTCCAACTTCTCCGAAAAGTCATCCTATCTAATCGCCAAGACAAGAAGGTTCACTGGTTTAATCACCCGCAGCTTTAAGCTGAAATACAACCGCCTCGCCATGTACCACTTCCTTTTCAGGCCACTTATCCAATACTGCCCTCTAATTATCTCTAAAATGAAAAAGTCACCTCCTTCGCGACGTAAGACGTCCAAGGCTCCTTCACCAAATGCTTGATGGGACTAAACTCACTGCTTTCTTAAAGTGGGAGGTGTGACCAACTCGAACTCGAGCAGCTTTGGCTACGACTCTTGAGGCTCAATGTGTTTCCGTTATAATGACTGTTGTACGGGCAAGCTCTTCCTACTATTCGTCGACACAATATTGTCCACAGTGTACACTAGCTGCGGAACCGCATTTCACTTTTACCTATACTGCCATCGCTCCTGAAAGTCGGGTCTAATTTCTCCCTTATCCGTTTAAGTAAAGAATGGAATAAACTCCCGGCTAAGATACTCGTCCTGTCCAAATTTTCTCATTCTAATCGAGCAATAAACGCATTTCTCATAGCTTCTAAAAGGATCAACCTGACAGATGAATGCATTTTTACAAGCCATGCATCTGAAAGGGTCATTCGCCAATAGCTTTCTCCTGATACCTCTACCAGGCCAAATGTCTTGTTCTCGCTAGACCACATAGTCCATCCTATTTCAGTCTCATTTCTAATTGGACATCATTGTTGTTGTCTTAGCCAAAAACCAAGTAAAACTTCATATTTGGGTCTAATCACTCGCGTAACATCGAGTCTCATTGAAATCTAACCTAGGACTTCCCACTGATATTTTTAGTGATAATCCTTAACCACTCCTCACGGACAACTTACTGACTACTATACTATCCCCTACACCTGACTCACAATCAGGTCCAGATGCCTTTAGTGCTGGAGCTAAGTCCTTCAAAGCCTACGCTGTTTGGGCTTGTGATTCATAACCCAGGTCAGAATACAGGTAACAATGACCATCGAAATAAATCTTTATCCATTTCCCATTGGTACAAACCCCACCAGTTCATTAAAATTTGTCATAACTTATTGTCATCAGCATAACCTCTCCCTATGACTGGCCACTATAAAACGTTCAACACCTAACCACCAAAACATATAACGATCTGTGGGTCTTCTCCATGTATCACCACAGGTTGTACTGACAGCAGCTGGCTCACGAATGGATTGAAAGCTGCCAGACCCCGGTCCTGTCTGAAGACAGAGGCCAAAAACGCAATCTTTGGGTGTTGGAGTTGTTCAGTGCGTCTGTTTCCCACGTTCTCTATTCCATAGCTAAAGGCTGAGACACCACCGGTGGAAAATCGGCAACAAGTCTGTGATTGTCTCATTATACGGGGAAAACAGCCAAACCTGCAGTAGCTGACCCCGTGAGTTACGCGTAACGAATGGCGGGGGGAGGGGAATCGGGGAGGCATGCCCCATGGGGTAAGCGAGTTCTCTCACTCTCATGGGAAAAAACACCAAAGTACCAAAATATCTTCTGGTTGCGAAGGTATTTGGTCGACAAGACCCTGCTTTTGGGATGCCCCTAAAACAAATGGGCGTGCGAGCTCACCTTCAGTACTTCAGACTTACCATGAGCGGATTAATAGCTTGCCAAATAAGCTGTCTACATAAAAACCTACGTCACTTCTCTCAGCCTAAACCCTCCCGGAGTTCATTTTTTCATTTCCGACCAGCTCGTTGATGCCTAATTTCTATGTCCATGCAAGTTTCCCAAGGTCCACCTACGTGGAGTCCGCTATGCTCGTAACCCCTCTTGTCAATGCATGGAACGATCATCAGCAGAACTTGTTCAAGCTCAAGAAAAAAAATGTAAACTAGCCTTTCCAAGGTTAACTCTGACAAAGCCGCGAGCGGCCCGTAGCTCAAGGATCTCTCTGTTTGATGTTCGACAAACATACTTTGATGGAATCTTTCGCGCAATTCAAGCTGAACGGACTGCCGCAAATCTGAACTTTCTGTCACCGTCCAGCGGTCTATCTTCTAGATCTTCGGCAATACTAGAAATAAGATCCAGCCAGGACCAGCATCCTGGACCACTTTTCGTTGTCCGGTGGCCTATCTTCTAGCCCACCAGAAACACCAGATGCAACACACTGTCAGTACTTGTATTTTGAACCCTTTCTCTTTTTTCCATTGCCCTTTATAATGTGAACTATCTTCCGGCTCACCAGCGACATTCAAATAACAAGATGAACACAACATCTGAGGGTTCGGTCTCATGCCCGCGTACTACCTCAAGACTTCAAGTTTTCAAGGCTACCCGTTTGCAAAAGGCTTGCGACCCGAGGACAGTTGCAACCCACCTGGGTCTACACATACCTACGTCGTTTCCTCTGAGCGCCAATGACATGTTTTCGGTTTCTACGTGCCAGAATGACTGGAGTGACAGCGAACTGGACTCTCCATATACGCTTATCCACCTTCCACCCTCAGTTTCATGCACCCTATGCTTTTCCGTAAACTCTTGGCATGTATAAGGAAGTCAGCCGCAAAACCACGGTGGCTCTGACTCTTGCCCCACAGCTCTGTACAGCAAGTCGAAACAATCGGGCGACAAACATGTCTCACCATAGAACTAAATACATATATATATATCTATATGTAAATACGAATGTATATGAAAGTGCCTTTATGGGAACGAGGGGAAAAGAGCCCGTGCCTTTCACTCATACTTATCTACTATTCCTCTTTTTCGTAAGAAAGTGGTGATTCCTTTGTCCCAGCATTCAACTCATTCTCCAATTTTATCCCAAACTGACAGCAACATTCTCTATACCGAGGCTCAATGCCAACCTGCAGCATTAGACCTTGGAATACCCCAAGAGAGCACGTGTCACATCCCTTAGACCTATTAAACAAACTCACCATTTGGGCTGTTAGTGTTTCTTAGCTGTTTCCTTGCATAGCCCTCGGAATCAACAGCCTCAAAGCACCTCCAGGGCTTTATTAGCCCTGAACGATAGTATTTCCCGGTACACTAACAAATCGGTGTTCGATAACTAGGCCTAATAGTGCAAGCAAGTTTATTCCTTACGAATACAGGCTAATCACCGCTTCCACACAGCCTTAACTCTAAACCAGTTTGTCCAACAAACAATCAATCGCCCAAACGGCCCACAAATGGATGATGATGTGGATGACTGTTTTACTTCTCGTGGTTTGACGAGGTACGTGTAGCGATGCATGATAAAGAGGCTCATGTCATGCCCGGATGAGGAACTGACGCCAGGATTGTTCATAGTTGGTTAATATAAAAAGTCAAACTTGACTTGATGTCAATTAAGGCAAACTCATTACCATCTACCCAGCCAAAATGTGCGAAAAGGAGAATAACTGACTGGGAGGTTTAACAAAGCTAGAAAAGGTTACAATAATGTAAGAAATGACCCATAAATCAGAAAGGACGGAGGAACGCATGACCGCTAATGGACTGCAGGTATGTGCAGCTGAACATGTATAAACCTCAAAATAGAAGAGAAAAATGAATGATAAGACGGATCTGTTGTCCTCCGCCGATGTAGCTACTGATTTGTATTCCTGTTGGAGGTGTAGAGAAATGACCGTTGCGCAAAGTGAGACAATGTTCTGCGAAAGGATTCAACAGAAACTTCGTTGGCATTAGTTAGACTGACTGTTGACCATGAGCTGTGACGCCTGTATACAGGGGCCACCGTGGAAGGTGCCAACGAATAACCTCTTATCATTAGTGGATAGGGCTTTTCGTGCTGTTTCATCGGGAGGACAGTAAAAAGGAAGGGTTCACTTGCATGAGTTTTTCAGCGTTTTCTTGCCATTGAATCGCACGGAGGGCCGGAAGTCAACGAGCAGACATTCGGTGAGGAATAAAAAGAAGCAAGGGAGGTCCTGATGACACCTCCTAGGGAAGCTTCACGCAGTGATATGGATCATATGACCAGTGATCCGTTGGTGCTGTCCATCCACAGTTCACCACAATTCACGGAAATAAGGTTCCAGGTGCCAGTAGCCTGGTAAATGCTATTCACTGGAGATAAAAATATCTTTTCTGCGGATAAAGCGGCCAGCTGATACAAAAATCACTCTTGCTGCCGGCGTTTACGAGGATCTAAGTGACAAAACTAACCTGAAATTAAATCGAATGAAAAGCTGAAGTTTCAAGGTCTCGGCGGTTTTTAATTTGCTAAAAGTATGAAGCCCATCAAACCTAGATCAGATTTTAGGCTTTATTTTTTGTGGTTTAAGAATTATCAGTATGGATTTATTTCGGCATTGCAAATAATTCACTTAACTTCTCAACCGCTGACAGGGGATCAGGTGAATGAAAGCTAGTGGCACCTTATTCCAGAGCTGGGTATGGTTGACTATTAAGAAATTGGACCCCACATGTGTTTTAGAAATCGGATCAGCAATCAAAACCTGATTTGTCGTGATGAGTACTAAAGTCTGTGAATATTATGAGACGAAGTGAGCAGCTGCTAGTCTGATGTCTGTTAGGATTACGGAGGCATGTGGACTGGATTTCAGTCCTCGCAGCTACGCGACCTTAATGTGAAGATTGGGGAGTTTCTCGCGGTCCATAATTGCGTATTCACCCGGGATCTGATTTTCAAATGATTGTCCTTTATTCCCAATGGGTATTCGGTCACACGGCCCCAAGCTAAAATAAACTGCTGATCGATACCGTGAAATGGCATAACGGGGGTCTTATAGACTTTCAGTTTACCTTCATGTGACAGAAACGTTTGATGAAATAATCCAAACTTCAGGCCTTCGAAGTTCGAACAGAGCTGTTTGGAGAAGGTAAACGGGCAAGGGTATCAAAAGCCCAAGCCTCGTACTAATGAGCTGTTTGCAGTTATCTGCCTATCTACCTTTTAGTGTCCTGATGAAAGGAGAGAAATTTTGTTAGAATACTGCCTTTCCAGAGAAAACCTAATATCCCAGTAGCCACCCACGAGCTTAGTGAAATGAGATCCTGCAGTGTTTTACAGGTGGTTGTGTTCAAAGAATAAGGGCCGCCCGTGCATAATATTCTTAAGTAGCCCGCGATAAGAGGGGAAATTCCATGGGAGATTACGCTAAATATACCACTAGTAGATATTGCAAACAGTACCGGTCCTAGAAAGCTTCGGTTAGTAACTCCATTGCTTATAGTTACGGGCGGCCACTTTGCGTTACTTTTTTCAGTAAACCAAAAGCTTGAATACAAATAAGAGGGCAACCAAGAATGTAAGTGGCCAACGACGCCATCAGTTTTTCTATTAGGATTAAAGTCAAAAGATAGAAACCTCGCCAAAAGTTTCATTCACATGGCGAAAAATTATAATCATCCACTTGTCGTTATCGGCGGCCATCTTCGAGAGAACTAAGAGTTCGGTCATACAAAAGAAGATGAACGGAGTTTACGAAAACCATGTCAGACCGTATTTGTAAGACTCCCTGCGCATCTTATTCTTGGTCTTAGATTTCATCAGCTTTTCTGTGATTTTGGAGAATTTGAGTGGAGAATGACAAGCCTGGAGCTTGCTGAGACTTTTATCTTAACACGCTCTTATGAATGGGAACAATAACGGAGGTTTCTCATTCCCTGGGATGAAAACTACTTCACATAGATAAGTCAGATATATTTAACTAAGAAACTGGGACTTCAAGTCAGTTTCACATGGGAACGGCTGTGTTTAACGCCTACGGCCCGAGGGCGTCAAGAAAATCCAATGCTTCACAGCAGAGGTATGGTAAGGGCTTAAACTCGACCTGATGGCACTTAAGTTGGCGCGGAAAGCAGAGTTCTTGAGAAGCTAAGCTTGAAAAAAGCTAGCCTGATCTGCTCAAGTTATCGTGAAATAAGAAGCTATTGCTTAGTTTTCAGTGACTTACCATTTATATTTATGATGAGAAAAATTTGGACAATTTGCACGGTGAAAATGTTTCGTTCAATCATTTTTTTGTTATTTTTGTGTACGGGGCTATAAAATTAAACTGCAGAGGCCATTTCTACCGGCTATTGGCTAAAATGTGTGAAATGATTGAGAGCTTTCAGAAGTTTCTTAAATACTATTTGGAAAGACAGCTTTAACTTTCGACTCTCCCAAAATCGTTGTTCTTGTGAAAGCTGGCCATTGGCGATGGTGAGGAGAATGATGCTTTGACGTAAACAAGGAGGCTAGTATCGGGCATCTCTGAGAAATCTATGCTATTCCGTCTCACAGGGATTTTACCACGGTAGGAGGTAGACGCCACAAAGCAAACGATCTCATCCGGTGAAGTATAGTGTGAAGAATCACTATTAGATCACGGTACGGCCTTGAGTCCTGCTCTTATGCAACTGGCAAGTGTGGTTATGCAGGTCATCTGTGAAAATTGGTATATATATCTATGAACCGTTATAGGAAAAAGACTAGGCTCATCACTGAACTCGTTGGGTCTTGAGTTCATCGAGCAATGTAATATATATATACATATGTGCTGCGTTCGACCATAGTTCCCACAGTATGGTCGCTAGTAAACTGCCGTTCGATAGATACAGACTCTCTCAAGTCCTTCATTACAACGTCTTCCGCAGTTGTTCCAGAACCGCAGCACAATAATAGCTAATGCTTGGGCTTTGTATTCATGGTTTTGTCCCACTCTGTTATCTCTCATCGAAGCCCTTAGCGGCAAAGGGCGATCGAACTAAGTGGGATCAGTTATAATTGATCCTCCTGTCTGACTCCTTCTTTATGTATGATAACCGTAGCTTACGGTAACCGACTAAAGGATGGAACCGGAAGCGACTTCCTTTCCATCTTGCGAAGCTGTCAAACGTCCTTAGATTTTGAACAAGGCACGATGTCTTCTATATGCCATACCTATCCGACTCATTCCAAGCGGAAGAATACTCAAGCTTTTTATCGCACCTACAAGAAACTACCTAGTAGCAAAACCGCTCCAAAACCGGCCGATTTTCGGCTTGCTTTTGGTCGGTTTTCACAGCTAAGCCGACCGATTTTCCGTCGGTTTTTCGGTAGCCTTTTTACACTGATCAACAATGAACTAATAAGAGGAAAGTTGATGACCGGAGCAATATGTTGTGCTTAGTTGGCTTAGTACTTGAAAACATCTGTTTAATCCAGTGAAATGCCCTGAAGTACCTAGGTGTAGGTCGCTCTATTTTATTCCCTTAAAAAGTGGAAACTAAGGACGATTGGCCGGGAAACCACAAATTGGGAGATAGAGTTTGGAGTCGTTAAACGTGATATGCCTTGCTAGTTTCTGTCACTTTTACCAAAATACAAATTGTGTTGGCCATTTCCATCTCGCATTTATTGATCTTCCGAATAATTGTAGTTATTTTACCCATTTTGAAGGATTAAGATAGAGCAATCTACTGCCAGGTGTTTCAGGGCATATCGATGGATTTAACCAACCAAGCATTTTACACTACACCAGTCGTTGGTTTCCCTCGTATCAAATCAGTGTTGATTCGAGTAAAAAAGCCAATAAACAAACCGACCTAAAACCGATATTACTAGAGGGCTTGGTGCTGCAAGGTTATACATTAACGGTTGTGCGAATGAAGTAAGACGACAATTCCAGGAGAGCTGAGAAGTCAACAGCAAATTGTCTTCATGGAAGCAACACGGCAATAAAATTCCGTGGCCCCATAAAGACTATATTAACAGTAACTTCGCCCTCGAGTTCGTCGCCGAGCCAGAAGGGTTAGGCACTCCTTCAGAATCGGTGAAGCCGTTTGGCCCACAAGTTATTCTTGTTCTCCTTTCTGAATAGTGCTATTTCCCTCGTTCGTGAATCGTATACATCAAGGCTCGGGAAACTGGTTGCTTGAAAGTCTTGAGAGTTGAATACGAATGCAGCCAAATTCGGACGCATATTCTTAACCGTTGCACAAATCTGAGCCGACCGTCAGCTGTGCTTCGTTGCACGCATGGAAACCGTCAGCGCGGGAAAGAATTGGCAAGTGAGCATTGAACCTAGAGCAACGGATAACGTATGACTACTTGTCTAATCAGCAATCAAGAACGGCTAAACCAATAGCTGAACGGCTGATTACCGAGATTTGACCAGAAAAAGCGAGATTTGCCCAAAATAAAAGGTATAATTTGATAAGCCTCAGTCCTATTGCGCACACGTTTATGACCTTTTTATTCCACTCTAATTCGAAGTTTTTCTGCCAGCTGTTTGAAGTCTGCAATGGACCAAGCCTTGCCGTAATTTACTCCACCTCAGCCGATTTGTGTTTCATTTTGGTGGGGGAGACCGTGGACAGACCTCTTAAGGAATTAAAAGCAAGAAGTGGGATAGCATGTGAAGAATCACTTGTTATTGCGAAGGCAAAACTACACTGAATGCGTCTGATATATTATGCGCTTTGTGTATATAGGAAATACTGTTGAAAAGGTACCAGATAGTTGAGGTAGAATGAGCTTTTCTTAATGTGTATTTTAGATTATTCTGGCTTACGCAAGGAGTTTTGTTCTAGCGGTTCCTTCACCCATTGTGAGTAAGAGAAAATTTGTTAGAAAAGTGAACCCATTTAATGTATCAATAGAAATCTTTTGTTTTGAGAAAATTAAGATGTAGTTCCCGGAATCGCCGATTCTTTCGAGATATCTTTTCCTTTTTATCATTAAAAAAATCTTTTTCGAACACGATCACTCCCAGACAACGGTTCAAGATAGAGTGTTGCTGGTTTATAGCCGACAGTGGTTCACAAGACATGAAAAAATCATCAAACGTTTAGGGGCTTTTAAGCTGTGATGATTGTTTACTTTTAGCTGGACGAAGCAAACTAGTAGCAAATAGTTTTTGTTGGCTTCCTATGGGAATAAAAACCCACCGGGGAGTTTACCTTGGACTTGGGTAGACATTCGGTTGACATATAGATCAAAGATCAAGTCCAGAATGTTTCAGGTGCTCTTTAGGGAGAATATGTCGAACCCATTCCCCAAAGGGGATTGTAGTCAAAAACTAGAGTAAACTTTGTAAAGAGGTGAATGTTGGCCAAAAAATAGCCAGTGCGTTAAAGTCACAGGCCCTGAGTTTCGATCCTTGTGGGAGGTCTGCTACTCAACTGAGAACTTGCAACGGTTGGGAAGTCACAACTATTTAGACTAGGAGGAGGCTAAACACAACTTATCAAAATATCTTTTCGGATATATTTGAGTGTCTATATTTTCTTCGCAGTGTAAACAATGTATTTTGATGCGCGGGACACGTCAGTATTATTAGTCAGCGAGCAGAACGGGTAGTATAACTTGGGGTGAGTGTTTTCTTGAGTGACAAAAAAGTACCTCGTTGAGACAAAAGTCCTCGCTTGCCAGCCGTAATAAATGCAGAGGAGCACGGGGTTAATAAGTGACGTTGCTGAGAGCCGGGCGCAACTCACCGTGACTATTCATATGAATTATTCCTCAAGCGCCTTCAAGTTGGGGCATCTCTCGTGCAAAACCTTAAAAGTATATTCAGTTTTGTTTTCATATGGCTCTGGACCTGAAGCAGGAACAGAAACTTGCCGAAGTTTCATTTAAATTGCTTGAAAGGGAATCAATATTCGAAATCTCAAAGTGAAGTTCCCTCGTGAAAGGAAGAAGAAATACTTGTTCACTGACTAAAAACTGCCCTTTTCCACGTTTTTTACACAAAAAGAATGTCAAACCATTACTCTTTGTATCAGTGGTCAGTCGTTTTTGGTTTCTGTGTTTTATTATCAGATGCACCACCACAAATCTTGAGGCTTACTTATGTTCACAACCTAATTTCCCGTTCCTCCCAAATAATTTGAATGACAAACTTTCTATAATTTCATTTTATCGTGACCTTATTTCATTGCGCGATATCTTATTGCTATTTTGGGCACCCCTTTTTGAAATGGGCAAGGTGAATCGCGGTCAGTAGGCGGGATGACGGTGGGTCCGAAATGGAAGGGAGATGGACTCGGTACGAGCACGTGATAAACAAAAGCTGGACTTACGTCCAACAGACCTTTCACCTCATGCACAGGCTCACCAAGAAGACCGAAGTTGCTCAAAAATGCATATTAAATATAAAACAACCGCGTGCTTATCGCACAATAGATCAAAAATATCGGGGAGTGTGAGGGTGGGCTAAAAGTCTTTTCTGCATCAGAGGTATTCTCCCCCCCCCGAGGTATAAGCTTGCTCTTCAGTTGTGTCTGTAGGCCAGTACAGAAAGAAAGTACAGTAGCAAGTACGGTTAACAGGACACTCACTCGTCAGTGGTCGAAATACCACCTTTGCGATACGCAATTTGCATTCAGTCCTCCCGCGCAAACTTTGAGCAAAGGAACTTTAATCTCCTTGTTGAAACAATCAATTCTCTGCTTCGAAAAAATATCCTGCGTTCGTGCAGCAAGCCGTTTCTTCTGAAACCTTGTGGGACCAATGATGTGTACCTGCGGGCGTCTTTATTCGTTTGCCTTTAATTAAGTATCGATGGGTAGGACGGTATGGTTAGAGAGGATTCAGGAGTGAATGAAACTGTGGTTTCCTAAAAGGCCGGAGAATAAATTCAGGGCGAAAGTCTTCAAATCGTCGGACCCGTTCTAAATAATAGCACACCGATGAATAGGGCAGGTTACCGCGTAGACGTAAACAAATGAGCTCTGACAGTAGGGTTCTGTAGGTAGGTTGAAGACCATGACTCCTAGAGAAACTGTGGACAACGATTTACCCAAGGAAGGATTTTAGCCGGCGGTGTGAACAGTGTGTTCATAATCTCTCTTTGTTCACAGCACGTTCAGCTTCATATAACATTTTTCTATCCCTCATGACACTGGGATGCTTGTAATACATACCTTCTTGTTTACATCACAAATCCCTGCAAATTTGCGCTTGGTTTTGTTTGGCTTGATACCGCCAGCACGAGCTCGTTGCGCTGAACTTTGGCCCTCGACCTCAAGCACTTAGAAATACGTTTGAGGTTTGTATATGCCTCACATTCTTTACTTTTATCGCTCGGTACAGTAGAACCTTCTGTTCAGCCTTGTTCTGTATTAAAAATTTGTTCGATCCGGCTCCGCTTTTCTCAAATGACGATTTCTCTAAGTTTCACCGCTACCAACCATAAACCAGTCATCGTTTTTCGTGCATGCCCGCCGCCTAACCAATAGCCTTTTTTCCTAGCACCCTGCCATCATGTGCTTTTACTTTACTTAGATACCAATCTCCATCTTTTCAGCCCATCACCAAATGCTCTCCAATCGGTCTGTGGGCCACGAACAACGTGACTTGAAACAGCCCTCCTACTGTGAGGGCTACCTTCTTTCGTAGTGCTACTACCAGCTCCGTCTTCAGCACCAACAATACCCATCGCGGCCGTGTACCAGTAAGCTTGCAAGTATCAGTCTCTTGGAAACTGAACAACCCTCTTCATTACCCTTTTGGAATGATAACCCAAGTAAGAAGTTGTTATCTCTGGGTCTGATTAGTTCTCACTCCGTCCCTAATGATCTAAATCATCTGAAACACTTTGTAACAAAGTCATACTTGAAAGTTATCGTTTTTACCGAATTCTGGCTTACCGGATTCGCTCCCACTAGTGAAGTCTTCCCGATGGGTTAAAAAGTTCTTCGAGGCAGAAGAATTGACGGGCGTGAGAGTGAATGCCCTGCATACGTCAAAAATCCCTTCATTACTTATTCTGTGACATCCTACTGTTTACTTAATGAGTGACTCACGATGGCTTACCAGTAAGTAGGTAACAAGCATATTCCTTCTTGGGTGCATCTGTCACCCTCCTTCAGGTTAACCTGAGCTGTCCCCTTTGTGCGATGCATTTTAGTAGGTTGCTTCCTTCCATTTGGAGCGCGGGATTATTGCTAATGACTTCATTATACCCGGTATATGTTTGTCCAAAATTTCGGCCCCTAAAAACTGATTGAGGCTTTTCCGAGTGCACACTTGGGAGAATTGGTTCCACACGTAGAAAGGCCTGCCAGCAACGATAAGGTATTTGACCCCATTCTTACCCTTGGTGTCCCGGATATTTGGCTTCGGTCATGGACAGTTCTCCTGCCAGCCATTAGTAACGGCCATTTTGCCCATCGTTTGCCGACTAATCTTCCTCGAACAAAAATTATTACCCCTCAGCCGGAAGTCACTGCTCCCTCTTTCAACCACCAAGGAATGGATTGGCTTACCTTTTCGGCCGACTCTCAGTTTTCCGCTGATGCATTCTTCCCTAAAACAACTATGAATCGAGCAAATCTAGGCCTATTATATGTTGTATCGCTGATCGGAAATTGAAATTTTACCCTCGGAAAGGCAAATACTTTAGGCCACAAGGGTTCTATCTTCACTCTCGTGATTTTTTCTTGACATCGAATTCAAACTTCCCTTGCACGTAATTTGCACCAAAATCAAGGCCGTTCTTCTTTTAGGAGGAAAAGCTCCCTCAATCATCCTAACATCACGGTAGAGTCCTACAAATTGTTTAAGGTCATGAGTATACATGCTTAGTCAACCATCCAATACGTGACTTTAACTGATAAGACTTTAGTTGGATCACCACGTGATATTGCGGGTGACTTTAACCTTCCCTCAGTTTGCTGGTCCTCCTATACTAGCCCTCCCGCCCTCTCCACCTTCCTTTCTTGTGTCCGTCTTGGTGGATGGACCCAACATGTCTCCTGCCCTACAAGGGGGAACAACATCTTGGACCTAGTATTCTCCATTGATTTTCCTGATATGATCACCCAGATTACTGATCACTTCCCGGGTAGTGACCACCGTATTGTCAGGTGCAAGTTCAGCTGCTTCAGCTGTTCTCATCCGATGCAATCCTCTACCCCTGTTCCGACGTCCCACAGTTCCTGTTACTGGTTCCTAGTGCCAATGATAATCCGCTCCCTTAACTGGGACACATTTTTCCTCTCATCCGACCACCTCACTGTTGTGAACTCTACTCCAACCTCCTACACTGCTTAAGTGCCGCCAACCCATGTGCCGATCCATGCCCCAAGTTCAGCAGTACACGCCTGCCACTTTTAGAGCGTAAGCTGTCTAAGCTGCAACTTACCTTCGCTAGATCACACGACTTTACAATTCTCCTGCACACAAACCAGCTACAACTGAGGCTGCGTTGCATGGTCGATTCGCGTCTGAGAAGGCAAGGGGCCATCGCCCTAGCACACCCAAACAAAACTGGCTACCTGTCCAACCCGCCTAGTAAAAGGTCCAATCACTCCAAGCATACCTCGCCCAAATTTCTCATCTGTGGCTCATCTACCGCTTATAGGCCAGCATCTATTTCTGAGGACTTCAATGAGCATTTTTCTTCCTCCCTTATGAGCTGTCCTGATATTCCCCCTCCTACAATCCACCCCTGCACCTCTGCCTCTCTTTCATCGATTCCCTTCACCCATCTAGAAATTGAAAAATCAGTTTTCTCTATTAAACCTTCCCTGAAACCGGGACCAGATGATCTGGTTGGTCATTTCTTACCTTTGTCTCCTCGGTCATTGCTTTAAGCCCTTGATCCGTTTATTGCTCGCTACAGGCATTTCTCTGTACCTTCCAGTGTGGTCCGCTTTTCCATGTCCCACCGACTGTAAAGACAGCCTTACGTCATGGTGATCTCTTTCAGTTCCAAACCGTTTGGTCAGTCACTGCCCGATTCCTCTGGTCCGTCACCACATGTCGCACCTGCATTGATCAAATAATTAGACCCATTCTTACCTGATCTCTTCGATCCTACCCTTCATCTTCCCTCGTTTATTATTTGCTCTTCACGGCCGGCATCACTTTTGTGTTTCTTCAGTCTTTTCTACCTGCTGATCCACTATGTTATCCCGTAATGAGAAACCTCGTCCGAATTCTCCCAAGTCAATCCTGTACACTTTGATCCAATCCTATCTCCCTCTTCCAATCACTGATACTTTTTTCTCTTAGTACTCCACTGCTCCTTGCTCCCGCTCCTCGCATATCTACGTATGCACTTTATATACGTACATATATATATATATACTGCATCCTGCACTTTTTTGCCGGATATTTCTCATGCTACCATCCAGCTGACCATCATGATATGCTTTCACTCTTTTTACATCTGCACCTCATATTTACCATATCAAATCCCTAAAGATCATTCTTGTCATCCGCACCACTATCTGCCTATTCCAATGTCCGCTACCTGTTCTACGATGAGTTTTGTGCCCTGTCCGCTGGCCATCTACTGCAATGTAGCACGGGCTTATTACTGTATGATACCCAGCAATGGATCCCTCCTTTTTCTCCACCGTCTCCCGCTACCACCCTTTCCTATATCAATTTCTAGCCCCCTCCATGCATGCCTGACGGTTTTCGGATATCCTCAATTGGGCCACAGGCATTTCTTTTGGGCCTTTCAGTTTGGTCTGCTTTTCCATGTCCTACCATTGTAATGACAACGTTACGTCATGACGTTCTATTGCAGTTCCAAATTGTTTGACCTGCCACTGCATGATTCCCCTCGTCCGTCACCACATGTCGCACCTGCATTGATCAAACAATTAGACGCATTTTTACCTGTTTTCCTTGATCCTGTCTTTCATCTTAACTCTTCCATGAACTGCTCCTCACAGTCTTCATCACTTCTGTGCTTCCGCATTCTACTTTTCTCTCCGTTGGGCTGCCATGTGCACCTGTCATGAAAATAATCCACCACGATATTCGAAAGTTAATTCTACAACAATTTGATCTAACCTTACCTACTCCTCCCAATGACTGACAATTTCTTCCTAGAACCCCATTGTTATTGCTCCTGCTCCTTTTATATCCATACATGTATAATACGTATATATATATGTATATATATATATAAACTTGTGCATATATTTATATGTGCACGAGCTCTGCATCTTGCAGTTCCTCGCCGGCCATTTCTCTTGCTATCATCCCAACGACCGTCATCACAGGCATCCATCAATTCTACATGTTTGCCTAACACCTACCGTATCCAACCCTTCTAAATCGTTTTTGTCATCTGATCAACCCTCTACTTCTTGTATTGCTCGCTGCCTGTTTTACGATGAGTTCTGTGCCCTGCCCGCCGACAATCCACTGCAGAGTACCAATGCTTCATTGATATCTGATCCACTGCAGTTCACCTCACTTTTTTCACCATCGTCCCTCGCCACTGCAGTTCCTTATACCGATTTCTAGCCTGTCTCATGTTTATCTGTCGGCCTTCAGACTTATTTTCCCGGACTAGTCATTCAGTCCATCTGGCCTTGAATTTCAAACTCACCGGGCGTCCATTCAAATCCGCCCTTGAGTTCATTTAAACTCCACGCAACCTCTATGGTGTGTATACATTTATCCTATTTTCATCCCACTTGATTCCCCCTTCTGAGCCTTTTTATCCAATATTTTCATGAGAGTTTCCACATTTTCATGAATTATATCTGTCCATTCCATCACCTGTATCGACAATATCATGCACATGGCATGCTTCGGATGTCCCCGAGGTAAACCGATATTATTATTATTATCATTCTTCTTATTATTATTATTATTATATTTCTTAGGCATTCATTGACCACTCTGTCTCGTACATCCGCTGCAAGAAGAATAATAATAATACAGTGATAATGATCTATTTTGGAGAAGCCCGAAGCCGGCCTTACCCATGATCAGGTTTTTTACAAGCGACAAAGTAGACGGACAAAATTAGTGAAAAATTCAGAAGTATGGAAGGCAAAAGGGATGGACAGAGTTAGAGGACAAGTGAGAGGGAGAGATAAATGCATGCATGCCAAGGACTAAAGGAGGGCGTTGGAGTAAACCCAGGGATGGATTCAAGTATATGCCGGGCGAATGTGAAAGCCAAGGTCAAAGGCAGGAGCTGGCTGAGCCAAGCGGAGGAGACCGTAACCTGTGGGTTTACATAATGCAGAATGAAAACCGGCCTGAGAAACTTCTGTAACGAGAAACGATGAAGAAAAAATGAAAATGGAAGGGAAGAAAGGAAGAACAAAAAATTGAGCTGTATGGCTAGGGAGTTGGCAGCCATGAAGTATGCCTCATTTCAGTAAGTGGAAGGTGTCAATTTCAGAACATGGAGCGGCCAGTGAAAGACGTAAAGAGTTGGCCAGACGGCTACAATGATGCGGAAGGATCAAGACGTGGCAAATATGAGGCAGAGATTCAGACTAAATCGAGGCTTATCATGAAGGGCGGCGGCAAGGCGGCAAGAGACCTGGCCGGCAAAGAACTTTAGGATGCAGAGGAAATAAGTGGATATATAAGTACATTTAGGTACATAAATATAACATCAGTTTCAAATGGCGGCGAAGAGATGGAACACTAAAGTAGCAGCGCTTGGAAGAGGCAGGCAGAGTTAGATCAAATGGTACATAATTATACTGGATAAATCCAGATGAAAGTGCTTATGACATAGAGATAAAAACGACTTTGGGAATGCAGAAGTGATGGTTGTGAGCAGAAGTTGATAAACAAGGGAATATGAAGAGGAAAGTCGACGAAAACAGGTAAGAATGGATCTAAAAACCTGATTATTGTAGATGTGACATGTGAAAGAGTTCGAAAATGGGTAAAGCTTTAATAAATGGACGTGCATTATGCAGCAAGAAGATGGCCGTGAAAATTGCTGAAGAACGCAGAGAGAATGGGAGTATAGAGTGGTTCGAAAAGTGTAAAAGGTCAGTGGAGAAAGGTAATTTGCGGGTTGGATGAACACTGGTGCAGAGTTGCAGCCTTTGTAACAGCGAATAACATAGAAAAGAAATAAGGAAGAGGAGGAGCAGAAACATCAAGTGATGACAAGTCACACGGTTCGAAAATGTAGGTGAAATTAATCACGTAATGACGACTTTACATTAAGCAGAACTCAAGGAAGCAGCGCAGCCTGAAAGGCAAAATGACGGGGCCTGTGGCAAGCAATATACGGAGCAGATGAGAGTACTGACCGAAGAAAACCAGGCAAGAGATGAACAATCAGATCGTTCTACTGCAGGTGACACAGAAAGAAGACAGGATAGAAGAAAAAGAAGAAAAGCACCGGAAAAAGAAAAACTACGGTGGAAAAAAGGCACAAGAAATGGTTGTGCGTTGGAGTTGGGAGAATTGAACTGAAGAGCTGCCTAATGACAGGCCATTATACAAATGGATTGAGCCGGAAGTTACTGATTGGAGCACTGTATAAATGGAAGATCCACAGAGGAATTGCAGAATCAAACATGGAAAATATGGTTGTGGTGAAATATAAATTTGGTCGTAAAAAGGCATAGGTTGGAACGGCGAGTTATTTTATGGTGATTGGTCACGGTTACGGATGTGTCTGGTGCGCAATGGTGGGGGGTATAAGGGGATAGGACAAGAAAAAATACTGTAAAATGGTAGCTAGTGAGACACGAGATCAGTGAGCTTGATAAGTATATAGAGGTACCAGGTGAATAGAGATTAGAAACCGACCAGAACGAAATGGATGGAAGATGAAATATCGCGGACCTGGACAGAGTAAGATGCATGGGGCAAGAGTGGCGTAATGCGGCGAGGGACTTCATGGTGAAAAACTTTAGGAACAGAAGCGTAATGAGTAGGCTTCCCTACAGAGGTAAAACGACACGAAAAGGAAGTGAGAATAGTGTTGACGAGAACGGTAGATGAGCGAACCGTGAAAGCAGAAGAAAGGTGAAAGCACGCGGTCAGAAACCGGCAATGATGAATGCGGTAGGGTAAGGGGAGTTAGAGCGTGCAGTCCACAACCGGTGCCAGCGAGAGTAACAGACTATGTGCTGGACACTTAGCTTGGAAAACACCTCGTGCAGTGAACACAGGGTGTGATTCACCGGCTTATTTGCCTTTTCGCCTCGTTGAAAACGGCCAAAGCGGGAGATCTGACCGCGCCCCGCATCGTCGGGATGGGTCTGGTTGATCGTTGAGGGCGGCACACAGGGTTAGGCAACCACGATAAGGGTTTATGATCCAGGATCTATCTGTCAGGTTGTGGGAACTTGGACAAGAGCGCCAAAGGGGAAAGCGAGTGAGAGACGGCCATGCAGCATTATTATCCAGGTGTACCAGCCAGAGAGATCATCAATCTAGTGCCCGGGGTGGTTGATCGGCACTGAGGATTGCTGAAAGAGGAAATGATGTAGAGGAAGGTAGTCTGGGTGAGGCCCAGCTAAGGATCAAAAGTCAACAGAGAGAAGTACAAAAGTGAAGCACGGGCTCATCGATGCGGCGGATCCTTAAGACAATTTGTGGCCATAGAAGGTAGGATTAAAAAAGGAGCCAGATAAGTAAAAGATTAAAGGTTCAGTGAAGAAGTTGGGATTTGTTCTGGAGTACTCAATCAATAAAACTGGAGAAATAAATTCTGCATGAAATTATGGAATACACTTCTCTGGGCACTAGGGTGAAGCAGAATGGGTGAAGTCATAACTGGCTGTTGGGCTCAGTTAATGAGCCACTTAACGCGAGGGCAATGAGACTGAACTTTCCAGCTCAAAATTGACGAGGTAGTGATGGAAGCATTCGTGGTGGGACCCGATGTGGAGAAGAGGCAAAGTAAGCCAAAGATATCCAGAAGCTTTGGGCTACTTACCAAGCTTGTGCCAATAATTACGGGACAGTAATGTGTGTATATATGTACGTGTACATACATATATACATATATAGTGGACCAAAGGGTAGTTTCTGATGCATTTCCCATGGCTTCGTCGAGGTTAGTTTCAGGGCTGCAGAGTTGATAAAACTAAATAGCGGTAACAAATCGTGAAGTAGATGAGGTATATTGACAAAACTGTCGGGAGTATTACAGTAGCCTCTTTAACATCGCAAAACATTTAGAAGGACTTACTTCAAAGTGAAATTGGTAGGAGTCGATAGGTCGGTATAAAAAAATTATTAGCGGGGGCGGACAAGTTTTAAATAATTCGATGGCGAAGTCTAAAGAAAAATATCAAACGGAGCATGTACAACTGAAAGGCGGCTAAATTGTCTTGAAGGCCGGGGTAATGCCAGAAAGTAGAGTAATGACTCAAAAGTCGAGGCTTTTCTGGTAAGCTTGACTTTCGGTTATGCGAACGCTGAATGAGCGCAAAACTGTTGGGACAGGAACGAATTTGTCATTAGCACGCACGAAAGCATACTTTGACTGAAAAGACTTGATGCGTAAAAATTTGTTCCAGATTCCGGAGTGCGTGAAGAGAAATAACTTAGAGCGCTGAACAGCTTTCGCAGAAAATATGTTAATGGTATACTGTCTATTGCGGAGTGAATATTCGCTATCCGGGGAGAAGCATCACCGGTTAGAGGAAAGGGGTTGCTTAGGTAATAGCGTATACAGAAATTCCAGGTTCAGCTTGATGCGACGAAGCCACAATGATTCGATTTTGGGAATTAAGCATCGTTCCCTGTAGTTTAAGTTTGACGACCAACCGATAAGCTGCTTTATGAATCTTCTCTGAATACATTCAATAATAATGCTGTCGGATTTTCGCATACTAGAGAAGATTAGGGGACATTATTCGAGATGGAGCCTGGCATGTTTTTTGCACTTTAGCCAAGGTCTCCTACCAACGGCTGGCTGTCGATGGGGGAAAAGCCGTTGCATAAGGAACGCAAAGGAACCTGGCACTTGTAAGCAAGAAAAATACGCTTATCAGTGGAGGATTTCATCGCCTAGCTTGAGCATCATTCATCAAGAGCGGCTAAGTAAGCGGAGATTTTTGGGACGGTAGTACTGAAGAAGCTAGGTGAAAAAGTGTAGACTATTTAGATGTCGTCCGCGAACAAGTACGGCGTGCCATTGATTGTTGTCTGAAACATATCGTTCACACATAGAAGGAAAGGAAGGGGGCCCAAAACGCCGTCCTGAATAACACGGCTGTTAGCGTGGGTCTAGGGCTGGAGATTTGCTTGTTATTCAAGACAACCTGTGAACGATGGGATGAGTGAGATGAGAACCAAGAAAGTGGCGGATCGATAAGGCCGAATGATCGCAGCTTTGTTAAAAAGTGGGGGTAAGGTACACCATAGAATGCCTTAGATAAGTCAAGATGAAGAACAAAAAAAGATTTCTCGTATTCAGCGGAGTCGGGGACGAGATTCAGGAAATCATGCTGACCAGTCATACAGGACCGTAAACGGAGGAATCCAAGTCAGTTGTCACCAATAAGGTTGGGGCTTATCAAGTAGCTTACAATGTGACCTTTTACTATTTTTTAATTATTCTGGATAAAATGGGGTAAGGCTTGTAGTGTGATAAATGGATAACTCACATAGGGATCCCTTTTTTGAATGGGAAAGATTGGCGAGAGATTCCAGTTGGCAGGCAAGTTTTTCAATTAAGTGAAAGAGTGAAGAGGTTAAGTGGCAAAAGGGGGAGATTCGGCCCGCCATTGGCAAGAGCAATTGGTGGTAGACCACCGGGGCCTAATCAGACAGAGGGCTTGCTATTGGATAGTAGCTTAGAAATACTTCCGGCATCGAATGGTATGGCAGGAAGGACAGAGTCTGTAATTGGTTAAAATTGGGAGGGGCGGTGACACTAGCTGAAACCATGGCTGAAGCAAAGAATGCATTGAGACCTTTGGCTATGCAAGGTGAGGAGGTGATAGATTAATTATCATCCAGAACCAGGGGCCAGGAGTCGGCCTTAATATCGGCTTTCCTAAATTTATGCGTCATAAAAAGAAGGTGCTATTTGTCTGGGTGGCTCAATGCCTTAGCTTCTTGGTCACGAAGTCGCTTATTATGTTGTCGTTGACTAAGTGTGACGAAGCGGTTAAAACGGATAAAAATTGAAAACTCGTTGGAATTACGTAGTTTTTTGAGAAGTCAATGATGCCTCTTGTGGCGTGGTGGGACAGAAAACCATTTTCAGGTGCAGCTCGGGAAGTATAGGACAATTTTTTCAGACAGTTGGAAAAGATGGAGTAAAAAACATCCGCAGCAAGCTGAGGGTCGTGGGTGAGAAAACGATCACCCCTGTCTTTTTGGCGTATAAGCGTGACTAGCAAAGTCCAATTTTTTCATAGGAATGTACTATTGAAGGGAGGCAGGATTAATAAGCCACTAGGGGGCAGACGGCAGATAACCTTTTCATGGTCATTGCCGGGGGAATTGTGTGTTGCTGACACGTTGACGGGAGACACGTTGTGTGTAAATATCAGATCTAGCATATTCCCGTTTCCGGTAGGTCACCAAGATTAATACTGGTAATTAGACCTACAAGCCTGGAAGAAGCCAAGAGGGTAGGCCAACAAATTTGAGGGAGATAAAAGTCACCAGCAATAAGCTTGGTATCGGAAAGAAGGAAAGCGAGGTATTCGGAAGATCTAATAAAAAGTGGAAACAAGGACTTAGGGAAATACGGCGAGCGATATAAGCAGCCAGCTTAAAGAACGGTGCTTCGGAGGCTGATAGTGAACGAGGGAGAATCGGGACTAGAATCGAGCTGCTTACGTAAAAGAGGGGTCGTAGTGTAGATTTCTTTGACACATTCTAGGCACCCACCACCGCGCTGATTCTGCCTGTTGGTCCTTAGAATATTGTACCCTGCCAAAGATATTTGATCATTGAGAGTGCTCTCAGACAGCCAGGATTTCGTTATCAAGATAAAGTTGTAAGTGTATGTGAGGACAGATTTTTTTGGCGTAGGAGTTTACCAAGAAAGAACGAGAGTTATCGGAGGGGTAAGACGAATTGGGTAGAACACCAAACATGGAGCATTCAGTATCGGGAGCAGTAGAGGTAGTTGCCAGGTGAGGAGTACGATGTAGGGCAGAGTGGACGGCGTGTGGAGGCCGTATTTTGGCATTGGCACGCAGGAAAAGCGGTGAATTTGTAGGCAGCACCAAAGCATAGAAAGAAGGGATACTTTTTAAGGTCAAAATGGAACTCGGTGGGTTAGGGCGGGTTGATTTAGGAGGAGACAGTTGGATGAAGGAGGGTTTTGTGGGAAGGGGGAGGGGAAACTTGAAAACCTTTTCCTCGAGATGGTGAGTTGCGTGTCACCGGATAGAACAGAGAGTGAATTACAGTTGAGAGTGTGCACAACAAGCGATGAAGTGGGAGGGCGTAACAATAGATGACGTCATGTACTGGGTAGCAGCAAAAGGGGAGAAGCGAAATTGTCTAGGCCAGCAGTAATGGGATCAGAGTTCAGAGTCCAAGGCTAGAGCGGATGAGGGGGCGGCGGGTGGTTGTGAGGAAGCATAAGGTGCATGTAAAGATAAGGCGGTGGGGACTTGAGAAGAAGCGGTGGAGTGCTCAGCTGTCTGTGTCCAAGACTCAGGACTATCAGGAGTCTTTCTCGTGGGGGAAGTTGAGAGAGATCTACTAATTTCCCTTTGAAAGGGGGTATAATCTTGGACTACTTGTGTGTTCTATAGGGGAAATTAGAAGTTTCAGTGTTACGAATTTCCATGAACTGTTTGACAAACAGATCATCCACAAATAGCTTAAGGATTGGACAGATAAAGTGCTGAACGCTTTTAAGCAACCTCGATCTTGGACAAGGAAGTTTAGCCATACCACAAAATTCAACAACGTATGCTTGACATGCAGGGGAGGTATTCTCTCTGGGACATTAAACAATACTACATTACGAGAGTTTCTCACTTTTATGAGAACTTCGGAAGCAACCGAGTCGATAAAGAGACCAGCTGCAGGCAGGATTTGTAGGGCAGAATGTTCGATGTTTTCAAAGATGCACAGAATGGGGGCGAGTTTAGGTACCGTGTGTTCCAACTTTAGAAGCTGAAACGTTATGTCTGAAAAGCTTTGGCCTGAAAAAGCTGTACTTTCCGTTGCCAAGCACACAAAGTCACAGAGGTTAACCAAGCATTGTTTTTAGGCCACAGGAGTTTAGAGCATCCTATTTTTCTCAGTAACTGGGGTATGAGAGTATGCAGTAATAATGGAAGACTTCTTTATTACACGTGGCATTTTAAAGTATCAAAAAGACGCTGTGAGTTAAACGAGTCTGTAACGGCAAGCTGCAGCAGGGTAAAGATACACCACTTGAAAAAGTTCTCTTAATTTCTCTGGGTCAGTGGATTATCCCTAGAAGCCGTAATTTTTGATCTTTTCTAAGATAGATGAGTGAAAACCATGCCGATAACAGCAAGCAATACGACCTGGTGTGGCGCAGTACAATTTGGTCCGCAACTTAAAAATTCCAGCGTTGACAACTTTCTATCCATTGTTTCCTTTGAAGTTTGGACGGTCTAATGAGTTCCGTCCCAATTCGAAGCGATGGACTATCTGGAACTTGACGGACCTCCCCCGGCGGCCATCACTAGCGGTGGCCTCAATTTCAATACTTGGGCTTAACCCTAACGCTCTCTCCACGATGACCAGCCCAGTGATTTCCAAGCAAACGTTGAGTTATCCTTCCATGACATAAAAAATGATCATTGCACAAGTTCCTTAATTACCTCCCGATAAGTTAAGCCTATTATCTTCAAAACAATGGAATATATGACCCAAGATTTCCTGGTTAACTATATTCTCGAGTTTAGCCCTCTCAGTACTAGGCAGCCCAGATTACTTAGAGGCAGCTAGTGTACTACCTGTCCTCTAACTTTCCGAAACCTTACCAAGCTCACTGGCGACAGTAGGGCTTTTGTTGCCAATTACTTCGATAATTCTAAAGTCCTTAGTCACACCCGTCATTCACATCTCACTGCCAAAGAGGGCTTCCTCGGAACCACTGATCCCCGCCCTCTTCGTTTTATTCTCATGCATTCCAGAGCTCCCAGATAGTAATTTTTCATGGGTATGCTTCCAGCCCAAAACCAGTTGTTAGTGTCACAGCATAAGGCAGCGTATTACTTCCTTTACCGTTTCTAGAGTATACCCATGATGCGCCTAATCTGGTGTCCCACGGTGCTCCTTTTTCTGCCTACCAAAGACAATAATTTTATTCACTCTTTTGAGCTCTTTGATGTTTACACTGCAAAAAAGAGGCATTTCTGCCTGGCTTTGCACACCTGACCAGTGCAGTGCTTCTCAGTCCATGGAGTTCTTTTCCGATAAATGTAGTTTATGACCTCGGATGTAATCCGCCCACGGCTTTCGAATGGTCGGTGGACAACCAACTGCAATCCGCCCTTCGGTTATTCAATGTGGTTAAAATTGTTCTGCATCTCCGAATCTTTCTTAGCCAGCTGTCAGTCAGTCCACAGGGGTCAGGACTAACCTCCGCTTTGTTTTGCAACCCTTTAGAAATTTGGAGTTTACCGCAGATGTTGGTAAATGCAATCAATACACTTATTCTGCTACTGCCCGCTGTGTTGCTTCAGGAATTTTTGGATCGACAAGAAATTTACCCTAACCTCAGGTCAGGTCAGGTCAGGTCAGGTTAGGTCACAGGACTTGCGGCTTGAGCCAGTAAACCTGCAGCTTCTTGAGCTGCGAGCCCAGGGAGTTCACGCCTTGCTGCTACTTAAAGGCATCCAATATAATTCGGTATTCGTAATAGCTGAGGGTAAGGAAAAGAAACAGGCTCGCCCTCGCGAAAAACAACCTCACACTAACATAGGTCCGGATTCACAACTCACTGCTGTCCCAGTTTGAGACACCACTAGTCCTCGAATAGTATAAAGGCGTTATTATGGAAAGATGATAGGCAGGGTGATGCGAATTCCTATTAGGTGATTCAAAATTTCACACACGGTAGATTGTGGACAGTTGATTGTTTCAAGCTGCATAACAATGTGCTTTTCTGTTACTAGTCTATCGAGTTCTGAGCACACCGTGTTGGCGTTGTGGCTTCAAAAGCTGCACAGCGTCAAATATTCTCCATTCACTTAATCCTTTCTGGAAAGACTCTGCTAAGAGACCACTCATAAAGTCGTTGAACTCATGGAAAACCACATTTTGGGATTCTGTTTTTGCCTCTCCTGTATTGTACCCCAATGCCAAAATTATTGATGGTTTTGGTGGCAAACTACCACGTTTGCACACTGGCACTGAAGGTCGGTCCCCATTAGAAGAGATGAATCATAAAAACGGAACCCTCGAGGGTGCTCTTGAAGACCTGGACAAATATTTTATTTACGTAAGGACACGTTCTTGGCCCGCTACAGATTTTCAAAACTAAATCGAGTATCAGTGGAGTCTATGGGGGAATTTAGTACGCGGCTTACATGCGCCGGGCTTCCTCGTGTCTCCTATGCCATTCTTCATAATAAGTTGGGGCAGGCGTTGCAAATCCAGCAACTGGTTGCTGGTACTTCTGAATCGTGCTTTCGAGAGACCTTACTGGTGGAGGGCGCCAGAAAATAAACTTGGATCTCTGTGTGACATTCCTGGGGCGAAAACCGCATTTCATGAGATCAAATGGATATTTCATGCTACGGAACTTAAAGGGAAAATAGCGTTTATCCGCCCATCCAAAAACCCCACGTGAATCCTCAAAACCGACAAGGTGTTACCGCTGTGGCAACTCTCAGCATCGCGCAAACTCCAAGAACTCTCCAGCTTTTGCATTTCTGTGCCGCGTTTGCGATAGGCCGGGTCATTTTGCTAAGGTTTGTTGCTCATAATATTTTTCAGACTGATGACTTATCGAATAATTCAGAGAATGTCATGCCCAGTAGTGACCGTGTATACACTGCTAGTTCACATTCGTTTATCCATTCTTCTAACTCTACCGAACGAAGATTACCTCCTGCCGATGTTCACACTGTATATGTTATTGTATCGCAGGGAATTATTCCTTTGCTCATGGAACTTGACTGCGCATCACCTATTACTATTATAACTCGTGATGTCCATATGAAACACTTCAAACATCTGCCAAACCAACACTCAAAATACAAGTTTAGTAGTTGTTCTAATAATTCCGTTTCTATCCTGGTACTCGTTTTCCTTCGTTTATTTTTGAAAGACACTCTACAAAGATATTTAGCGATATGCGCTTCTAGTACCAATAACAACTGCTTTCCGGTAGAAATGCTATGATGGACCTGAAAGTATCTCCATGCATAGATAAAATGAGCAATTCCCCTATAAAACACAACGATTTGCGGACTTCATTTCCGAAAATATTCCAGGAGAATGTCGGCAAGACTACCAGAGCGAAACACCGTATTGTCCTGCAACAAGCAGCTGTTCCCTTTGTTATTTCTCAACCACGGCCAGTTCTCCCTGCCAAGCATGAAGCCGCTTCCAAGTCTCTTCTAAATAAGGTGCACAATGGTTTCGTTGAACCCTTCGAAAGTTCCTAATGGGTACATTCTTCTTTCCTTTTTGAAAAAGGACGTTCCTATCAGAATAAGCACTGTTCTTGGGATGCTGAACAAGCAGATCATTACTGAAAAGCTCCCTCTTCGCACTGCAGAAGAATTACCAGTTAAACTTTCTGGCGCTGGTGTTCTCAAAGCTAGATTCGCGTAGTTCATATCTCAGCGTGGCTTTCACCGAGGAATCCCGACCACTCATAGTTGTCCTAACACAGGGCGGCCTGTACCAATACAAAGTGCTTCCAATGGGTCCAGGCAGTACCCCTGCTGACTGGCAAAAGTTCATGACAGTAGCTTTGGCTGACATGCTGGGATGCATCGCCTACATGTACGATATTTGCGTTCTTGGTTCCTCACCTCAGGATCGCCATAAAAATGTGCCTGTTTTATCTCAGCGACTGAATGATTTGGATTTACGCTTGAATACGGCAGAGTATTCATTTTCTGTACCATAAACCCAGTTATATAATAACATTCAGTGGGGTCCACCCAAAAGCTGACAACGTTCAAACGATACTGAACTGTTCAGTGCCACAAACTCCTTCCCAAGCATAATATTTTTGGGTTTTTTTCTCGATATCTGCATCATCTTAAGGATTTTTCAACGATTTCGTAATCCCCCAGGAGGCTTACGAAGGTAAATGACGACTTTTTATGTAGTCCGCTGCAACGACATGCCTTTGACTTGATTTGTTCTATGGTATCCACTGCACCAACGAAAGCGATAGTCAAAGAACACCTGAATAAAGTCGTGGCAAATGAAACTTCAGAGGTCGGCCTGGGGGCTGTATTATCCCACATTCACAATGGTCACGAGAGGGTGGTTGAGCTTGCGTCATGACATTTGTCCATAATTGAAAGGATGTATTCCAATGGGCAAGAAAGAAGCCCTGCTTTTGTGCGGGCTCTCGAAAATGTCAGTTGTACTTGTTTGAGCATTCATTTTCTTTGAGCACAGATTACTCAGCGCTTACTGGTCTCCTGAATCGTGGAAAAAAGGTCACAGGCCACGTAGAATCAGTCCTTGGTAAAATAGCCTTCTCAGCTATGACTTCGAAAAGTAGTTCACTCCTGGGGTCCCTGGGTCAAGTGATTAATGCACTCTCACGTTTTCCCTTGACGGCACCCGGTGAAAATGAGGATATCAAACAGACCAAAATAGTGTCGCATTAGAAGGCCGCCAATGTGGTGTAATAACCCGAAGCTCATTGAGAAACATTCGGAAACAGGCCCAACACTGACTCAAATAGCCCGATTCCTAGAGCCTTCATGGCCGGAAAAACATCAAGCTGTCCAAATATTCTTCCTTATTTTACCCTCGGCGATGAACTGTCCGTCGTTGACAACTGTGTGCTACACGGAGACCGCCAAGCTCCCATCCGGTGGGCCCATGATGAGCATCCTGGAATTGTCCGTACAGAAGTGCTTTCGAGAATTCTATTCGTGGCCTGGACTAAGCACCTCGGTCGAAGCTGCAGTCAGAGATTGTTCGGCATGCCAGCATTCCGATAAAACTGCCGAACCGGCTTCTGGGCCAATGCAGCCGATTCTATATCCCATATATCTGTGGGTCAAAGTGGATATCGACATCATGAGCCCGTTCCAGAAAGCTCCATAGGGTAAACAAAAATATTCTCGTTGCTACTTGTTACTATTGTAAGTGGTCCGAGGCTCTACAACCTGGGGAAGAGACCCTTACCGTAGTCGTTAAATGGCTCAAATACCTGCCTGCACGGTTCGGTCTGCCAGAGGAAACTTTGATAAATAAACGCCCTCAGCTTAAAAGCAGGGAGTTTCACGAATCCTTCGCACAAACGACACCAAGCACTCAGGGATAGTTTTATATAACCCAACTGCAGTTGGCATGGTCCAGCGCTTGAACAGAAGGCTGAGGGAGGCTATACAGACTGTGCAGCAGGAAGGCTACCCGTGGGACAACGCTCCTATCACTGCCCTAAGCACCTATCGAACAACTCCCCATTCTGCAGCAGAAAAACCCTGGCGGAGCTGATGCTGGGTAGACAAATCCGCACCAAGCTGAATGCAGTAATTCCACCTGCAGATAAAAACACATCAGATGAAATCCAAAGAAGACCCAATTATCACGCTTTATACTGCCGAGCCGTGAAACCAGTTTGTAAGAGTGTCTCGACCGCTCAGAGGGAAGAGTGAGCACCAGCCAACAGCTAGCACGAACATTGGGGAAGTATATACTCCAGGAACTTACAGGATATCATATAGATCAAGGGTAGGTGCTAGATGACTCTATACTTTCCCAAGGAAATATCGACCTCCAGAACCTTTCCAGTCTCGATACAGAGGTGGCTGCACCGACGCAGACTTTTCGGGACGCGCAGTTAGGTCACAAAGAGTGCGGTTTTCAGTCGATGGGTACCAGTCTGGTGTTTGAAATTACAAAAAATAACCCAATTCTTACAAATGCTACGCTTTGCTACGGACCTCTCATTCACGACTGGACCCGAATGTTATGACCCGTAGATTGTTTTCACTGATTCCTCCCTTTTTTGGAAAAAGGGCTTAGTTTCTTACAAAGCTTTCTCCTAAATCATAAATGCATTTGTTTGTCACCCCGCCCGACCCCCTGTTTGCACCACCTCTTGGCTCACACATTACCCACACATTCTAAATATTCTTGAAAAAGGGGACGATATTTTGACGCTAATTCGTGTGGCGCCGACTTCCGTTCGTGAATCACTCCGACCAAATTCACCCTACATTGGCGAGCACAGTGCTTGTCTTTGTCACACTCTGTTTCGCTCATCTTTGCCAGTCACAAGCAGTTAGATTCATGTGTGATAGTGCGTTTACCATGTTTTCATCACTTATCCGTGTACTCTGCGCTGTCTCATCGAGAGATGAGAGGGGAAAACGCGTTATTTCATATGCTTTTGGATATGTGGAACATTTGCCCTAATCTGACGGCCCATTCTTTGATTAATTCTACACACGATAGTTCATGGACGGTTGACTGCTTTACGCTGTATAATGAGGTCCCCTTTTCTTGCTAATCTACAGAGTTCTGGAAACAACACCGTCTATCCATCTATCCAGGCACGCTCAGACCTGAAGGGCTTACTCCGGAAAAAAATCGGAGGAGTCTCATCAAAGGGTTAATCGGATAGTCAACCGGTTGAAATCTTAGGGAGCACTGCATAATCCCCAATCACCAAAATTCTCTGCTCCATCCACGGAAACTAAATCAATTATTTTAGCATAATATTCCGCATGCAATGACCCCCTTCTCTCAGCCACTCAGTTTCTCATCAGAAACCGGTTATTCTCTTCATCCCCAACCCTTCAGCCTTACCGCATAGCGAAAATTGCTTCATGGCCCCGTTTCTTCTTCTGAGTTTGGTCCAAAGTCTGGAATAGGTTTTTCGAACATTTGTTTCCGTGAGAATAAGTTTCATCTTCAACCTAAAACATATACTTGCTTGACTGTCACTGGGGTCCTTTATTTGACGAATCTATTACCCTTGGATATCGAGTTATTGAGGATGGTTTGGACTTTTAAACAGCGGATATTGAAAAATAGTTGGGTACTGACGAACCACCCTGTCCCTTTGCGGTTCGACATAGAATGGTTCTATTTTCCCTTGGTGAAATTCAACAGTCACAAAAGGGTTTATTTAATCCCCTATATAGCCTCAGCCCTGGCTCTTTGTTTTATTTCCCTCATCAGTTCGTGAAAACCTCACTGTAGCCCACCTAACTATTTATCGTTATTCCATCCAGATACCTCTGGCAATTTTAACGGTTCTTTCTACAGTAAAGTTGCACTTCGTTGGGTTCCTCCACGCCAGCTCTTTGTCGGATTCTCCGGGCTTTTACCTCGACCAGTTACTATCCTTCCCTAAAATTCTCATGGTGACCCTGTCTAACATTTGTACTCTCATTTCATCCAGAAGATTTCTGCTATGTTACGGTTCCTTTGCTACTTTCTGGGGTCAGTTTTTTCGAGTTCTGCTTGTCTATGCCCCGACGGTCCTTTGAATTCCCTTTGCCCTTACTAGCCAGAAACAGCCGTAATATTTCGTTGTTTCACGTGAACCACAAGGCTGCTCCTATCGGCGTATCTCATTTGGAAACTTGACTAGACCCCACAGTCTTTTTCAACGCATTGCTTTAACTTTGCTTATTCATGGGTGGTCACTGCCTCAGCTAGTCGTATTTTTCTCAGCTTTTATTCGTCCATCCCTTTGTGCTATCCTCAACAATGCAAGAAACCTATTATAATCCCAATTAAATATCTTGACCTTAATCTTTCTGGTTCCAATAGGCAAGGCTCGGATTTCTTAGTACAGACTGCTCCCATTTTTTTCAGCTTCCTCTTGGTACTGGCAGTCGGTTTTTGAATTCCTTTTGTTCCTTCCGGCTCTCACCCGTCCTGTTTCTTCTTTCTTTATGAGCTGTGAGAAAATATTTTCCTCGCATACTGGATAGTTCATTTAAATCTTCGCTGTCCCCATCTTCGTATGATCCTTATAGAAGGGGTCCGGGAGCGGCTGGTGAACATGTCTCCTATTGGGTCTAGCAGCGAGATACCAACGTTATCCCCTCTATCAGACGAATAGAAAAGACCCAAGTCGGTTTACAGATGCAAGGCATATTCTATATTTCGTGGCACCGAAACGGTACCGATACGAGAGGTACACCGAACGGAAAACGAAACAAAAGGCAACGGCTGTGCAGAAAGCGAACCGCGAGCGTGTACAATCGGCGAGCGACAGAAAGTGAAAGTAATTTAAAAAGAGGTCGACGGGAACCTCGGAAAAGCCAGTCCAGTAAAACGTACGCAACCGGAGAACACTATGAGGTCGATGTCAAACGTCAGAAAAGATCGAAGAGAAAACAGATCCAAAATGGTGTCCAGAAAACAGTCATTTTCTTGAAACGATCGAGGTCACTACATCCTCACCTGGTAAAAGGGCTAGAGCGCTTTGGGTACTTTATCTCCAGATACCACATTATTTATGTTGACCAAATTTTACAGCCAACTGTCCATGGTGGTGCCTTTAGATACTGTAGACCTGATGGGCATCTACGGGCGCATTTTACGTCCTTGGTCAATCCTCTTCAAGATTCAGTGGTCACACAGTAGACTACGCTGATATCGAACGTTAAACCACCTAATATATCCATTGTTTTGCTACTCTTGCGGATGCAAGCCTCTTTCGTGTAACCACTCCCGTCACCTTATTTCCTTATCACCAAGTATAACGTTAACCGATATTCGATTGCTGGGCTTCCCAAGTCATGGCCGGCTCAACCCCATGGTGTTTAGTGCTGCTTCCTCAACTGCCTATTTTTGTGATTGTCATGAAGCTATCCTTTTGCTAGTACGGTTAAGAGCTATGGAAGCTGAACTCGGCTCTCAAAACAAACTCAGTTCTTTAATATCCAGCTATGCCGTCCAATTTAGCTTTACTGTGACCTACAGACTCTTTCTTAAAAACCGCGGGAACGTTTCTTTTCTTCTTTCGATGCTGTCCGATTTCCTCCTTTCAAAGTTTTATCCTATCCATCCAACTTTTACCCCTAATTAGGGTAGCTCTGCAACCGTTCCAGTGGTCACCGTGTTATCTTGAGTCCCGTCAATTTAACAATTTTGCCACGCATATAACTCAGTTCTACATATTTGCTCGTGCAAATTAACTTAACCAGGACATCCCAAAACACATTGCCGTTATTATTGTTTGCAGAAAAACCATACGGCACAACCGAACGTTCAATGAAAGCAGCTGTTACAGCTTCTGTTTTTACATTGCCAGTGATAGCAGCACATGGCCAGCGAGTGAATTGGTCAACACTGTGAGAAGAAGGCAAAAAGCTTGCAGGGGCTGAGAGAGCCATGGAGACGCAACTGGGAAGTGACTTGGTGGGGAAATCATATGGTCACTCACCAGCAATCATTGGCACTTAACATACGGTGAGCATAACAATGGAAGGACATTTGCAAGTCGTGCCAAAAGTACCCATTTGCAACCAGCTTCGAAGTGGTTTGAACGCCAATATGGGATAATTTACGTAAAATGCCGAAGGTTGGGTGGCGCCGAGACTTGAGTACAGGGAGGTGTGGGAGTGACAAAGTTGCGCCTTATCATCGAGACTGAGGCTGTGGCCATAGGAAACTACGAAAGCCCAAGCGAAGCGACTTGGCTTAGGCCAGCGAAATCAAAAGCAGAAAGTCAGGATGCCGCCGGAACTTTGGGTTCTTTGATCCTCACCTGAAGTAGGGTCTACGGGAAGTCTTACACTAGTCGCAAAGCTTCCAATGCTAGAAATATGATGAACATCACCGAAAGGCTGTAAAATGAAGGCGGAAACAAAATCTCAACCTTCGGTAAGATGATCGGTCAAAATACCAAAGGTTTGCATGGGGACACGCGAACCAAAAGGCTTTTGTAAAAATTGGAAGGAAACAAAAGTATTTCTTACGACCGTCTTAGGTATATCCTCATCTGCAGAATCTGGTAAAGGGCGCCAGCTCTATCTTTTGAAAATGAGATGACATCGTCGATTTGGTCGAGATATCAAGAATAAGGGGGATAGCACTGTATCGAACGAATCAGGATCAAAATTGTTCAACGGCTCTCCGCTCGATCCACTGAATAATTAGCTTCACGCTTTCCGGCTGGCACCCAGGAACCCCAAGGCCACGCATAGCCCAGGCTGATGCGGAACCGGAAGCAAACCAAGGTTGCTCTGCAAACTCCATGGTAATGTTCTTGAGGCGGAATATAAGAGCTTAGGAATCGTACCCTTGACAGTGAGTCTCATTTACTATCCAGCCAAAAAGAAGTCAAAATCAGGATAAAACACTCAACAAAATGAACAGCTGACCAAAAGGATGGATGTCCCGTGTTAGGAAAAATAGAATAAATTTCGCAATCCCTGTCAAACACAAAAACTTTTCCGACGGTGGCAGCCAAAAGCCAACGCAAGCGGGCCAAAAGTCCGCCGCGGGTCTACTAGAACGAGAAAAAGCTGCCGGGCCGTAGTAAGGCAAAATGCTTTGGGTCATTGCGACTATTCGCCCTACTTAACGTTAACAAAATTTACTTCAGTAAGAAAGCACGAACAAGAAAGAAGAGAGTAAATGCCTCAGCGGTAGAGAGAACAACGACCACAAAACAGATTGGGCAAGAGTGAGACGGTAAATAGTGGTCCAAAATCCGTCAAGAAATTATACTATGGTAACATACGGGTAATCTTCTATCGTCCAGGACGCTACAAGTACGTCTATCTGAAACAGTATAGTTTAGAATAGTTTATAATCTCCATGTGACTTTCAACCTCCAAACACTTTCGTGACCACCTGGAGTGGCGGAGCCCAAAGACTACTGGAGGCATGAGTATTACTTTATTCGGACTAGAGCCCATACTCGGCTCGTGTGACTTCAAGTTCGTTGGGTGCAAGCTGGAGTGCCCCAGCAAAACCTGGAGGGTCTAATTTGCTGATGTGATAATCTGCCTATAGAACAGGTTCTGTTGACGTTGTAATGACGTCAGGCTTCGGTAAAGTTTCGAAGAAAGATGTCATGGAAGCTGAGGTGGAAGAAGCCATGTAAACACACCGTTTGCCGGAAGGTAAAATTCCACTTATCTGTCTACATTTTGGGCTGAAAGTGCAGCGGGGTAGTGGGCTCTGTCACTAACAAGATGCGTTGTATTTAGAGGAGTATTCCACTGGCTTACATCTCCCTTAAATTTGGCGTTTGCACGATTGTATACCCTTGCAAGCGGTTCAATGTACTTCAGCTTTATTTCCGATGTTCAGTCAATAAAGTGAAGCCGGACCGCGAGTAGTAGATCGTTTACGTATTGCAGTCACCTTTCAGTTGATGGGTGCGTTATCTATCAGCAAACAAACATGAATGTGCATAGACGGGCCGCCTCGAGCGGGCGTGATATAAAACGTTTCTGCTGTCTGTCTTGTCGACCTTTCAGTGTTCGCGGTCCGTGGCAGTTAGCACATTTCTTATGACCAGTCGGGTGGACACGTCAACTACGCTACATTCATTTGTCTTTAATTCTATGAAGACCATATATACAGCATGGGGCCAGACGGCGTTTGGTTTGCCTGTTTAGCGGGGTAAAGAGCTCCAGAAGCATTTTTCCGTTGATTTCCTGGGAGCTGAATCACCGTCTCCCTGAGCCTGGTGTAGAAAGCGAGGGGTCATTAAGGATCAGTTGGGACTTTTCATGTCGACGGAGACACCAAAATGGAGAGCCTTGACAAAGTAACAATAACTGATGCGCTAGCTTATCGCGGGTCGAGGGGTAGATAGGAGCTCTGTTTGTCCGAACCACTGCTGGGGTTTAATCAGACCAAATCAGCAACTTGGGGGACACGGAGAGGATGTCAGTGGGTTCCAGCATGCTTGTAAATGTGAAAACCGGACCAAAATAATCGAGGCTAGTGTCAGAAAGCGCCAAGCAAGACCAGGCTCGAGTTTTGTGGTGCGCTCAGTGGTCCTCATGAGGGAACTAAACTGAAGCCAAAGCCACCTAATTGACATTTTTGAGCGAGAAAGGGCACAGGGGTTTGCTTGAGATAAAGACAAAATAGCGCATACTACAGGCTTAAAGTGAAACCGCCCGCGTGAAATAAATTCGCAAAAGTCCACCCCTAATGAACGGGAGCCCAAGCGCCTAAAAACCACGATGGGCCAGTGTGTTCAGCCCGGTTGACCTTGCTGGCTTGTGGACGGATCATTCGAGATGTTGCTGAGACCAGTGCCAAGCAAGAGCGTTATAGCTTCCAAAATGGTTTTCTCGTCGCTTTTAGATGTGATTGATGTATTTCTAAGGCTCTTCGGATCACAAATCGAGATCGCGCCAGAACGGGGACTTATTAGCGGCCTAGTTGTGTTCCATGGTGCTACGCGTTTAATAGAAGGTGGGATTATTACATAAGCAAAAATGTCGGAGTAAAAAAGGGATGCCAAACCAAGGTGCTTTGAAAATCATGGAACCGTCTGAACCGTGCAGGAGCTCACTGGAGTTCATACGTATACATGCAGAGAAACTTCCGCATGCACAGCGGAAGACCTTGGAACTATATGTACTCTAAGAGACCATTATCGATTTCGATAGTTCCTAAAATAAAGCGCATCTGCAGAAGTAACTCTTAGGGCTTGCGATCTTCAGTTTCACTGCTGAAAGCAAGGGGAAAATTCTCCATCTTCAAGAATTTCCAATTCGGCTGAAGAAAGTAAGCCACACTTACCGCAGATCGAGCAACAAGCAGCCCATGCACACTGTAATCCCGAAACCAGAACAAGATTTGATCGTAATTTCCGTGGTACTAAATAAAAAATCCCGAAATGAACGAACACGCAAACCTCAAGTACGCGACCACATAGACTCAGCATGGAAACCCAAAAGTTCAAAGGCAAGCGGTCCAAGTGGGAATACTAGAAACGGCTCACGGCCAGATACAAATGTCTCACACCAACGAAAAACTTGCAAAAGTGCTGAGTGGACGAGCTTATCAAAGTGATGTCAAATATAGTAGCAGTCACAGAAGCAAGCAGAATATTAGGAAGAATTTTCATCATAGTTCTTTACAATGAAAGCTGTTTAACGACTGGCTTATTCTGGTATCGCACTTCTTTTACTTCTACAAATATCCGTCAAGGACGAACTGCCACCGCTTGGTGAAATCAGCCGCCTTCTGTAGTCAATCTACGCAGAAAAAAGTTAAATTCTGGGTGCAAATAAAGTACCCCAGGATTACCACAAGTGAACGGGGCAAACTGGGCGGCAAATGCATTTCTCTCGGCTTCAAGAGAGAATGTGCTGCTTATGGAGCAGTTGGGAAAATGAACAGAAGTGAATTGATATGGCGAAAAAATCCAGTGCGGTGAAAAGGTGAAAAAATGGTTAAAAAGCTGAGATAAAACCAAGTGAATATGGCAATATGATTCACCGATACTCGAGAATTTGCGCAATTATTAGAAAATCCGATGAGCACCTCAAGCCAATGCTGCTGATAAACAGTTAACAACAAGTTCCTGAGAATGGCCCAAGGATTGGGCAACAAGCCTAAGGTTTAAAAGGCTGACAATAGACGGCAATAGTCAGTTAGATAAGTGACGACGGTTTGTATATGGACAATGTCGATCAGCATCGTGGTAGCACGACACCGGATATGTGTAGATGTTCCGAAGCGGAGTAAAGTGTAGCCAAATGAACGCTTCCCAAGGCAAGTTAAGATCGGTCCGAACACTTAAAGGTGTAAGGTTGGCGGAGTATAAAAGCGTGAAACATTGACGAATTTTAGCTCTGTTGAAAAAACCAATATCAAACGAGAACCGAAGTTCAATATTGTTCAGCAAAAAGAGCGATCACAGCGAGCAGATTTCGATATCAGGTCAAACTGAGTCACGGTCAGGGAAGCAGTGCTGTATCAACAACAGTTTCCAAGATATGCTGGATGGGTTTTGCCGGTAGGGTTCTGACTTTCATTGGCGACTTCATGCTGTTGGGGAATGTAGCGGCTATTCCGACCTTATGTGACGCGTAGCCCAATCAACGAATCCCAAAGTCAGAATTAGATTGGTTCGCTGATTCCACGGTGCTGAATTAACTAATCATGTGCATCTAAATTATGTACAGACCTCAACTGCATGGCCACAATGTTTAGCAACGAAGACCAGAGTTCGGTGGATGGCACTGCCAGGTGCCACCGTCATGGCGGTCCGAGTTCGGATCAAATCTATGCCACGTCACGTGAACAAAATATAAACAAACGTTCAGGTGTGGCGGTTGATGCGTGCTGTACTTGTTCGAGGGTCAATAAGATAAATAGCATAAACTCGACAATACAGGCATGTGACGACAGCTGGCAAGGACTTTCATACATATAGGGTACGAGGAATGTACAATACCGGTAATATCTGTTAAGGACTTTCTAAACGTAGGCGACATTGCGTGGTGCACCAGACAGGGTGCCAGCTGGGGAGCTAAGTTTTAGCCGTCTGCAAGCAAAACAGTCCGGAGCGCCTTTTTAGCCGTCAGAAACCAATTATTCTTATAGGAGGCAGACAAGCTACTGACAGTCTTACCAAATCGACTAAATAGCAAACTGCCTTGAGCCAAGTATTAGCCAAAGATATATATCCACAATAGAACTCGTTCACTACTTTACACATTGAAGCTCAGCTAGCTCGAGTTCTTTACATAAAGGCGGCAGTCAAGATGAAGACTGAAGGAAGTAAGCGCCGTGGTCGAATTTTGAAAGCAAGCCGCTTGAGATGCTCCCATATCGTATCGCTCAATAAGGCCTGAGGCTAACTCTTCCACTTCCAGGAGTATGTTGTTATGAGGAAGCAGAAACGGATGATCAGAAAATAAGACATCTGCCGCATAGCTTTGGCGGCCGAAACCAAAGCTACATTTGGTTTTTCTGTTGCAGCAATTGAGGGTCTCTGGAGCCTCGTGCGTAACAAATTAGAGGCAAACTTGGCTTCGTTCAGTACATGCGTCGTCCAAAGTAGCACAGAGCAGACGCCCGTTGCTCTCAAAGATCACGATCAGCCAGTTGCATTTCTCAAGAAAGTGGCCGAGGTCCTAAGCCCCCTGGTTTGCACAGTTTTTACCTCCATACTGGTAACGTCCAACCCAATCCTGCTTCCAATACCCATGGTAGCTGCCCTTAGTCATATTGCTATTCCCATTTGTGCAACTGCAAAAGGTCTTCGTCTGCTCAGCCAGCACTGCTCTAAGAGTTGTGACTGCATTCACTGCCGCGCCCTCAATGAGACGGCGGACAAATTCGCAGCCACTTATGCGCCTGTTTTCCAGCTATGTGTTCACAGTGGAGTTCTTTGCAAAGGCTAGCTGAAATCGGCCTTCGCATTCATCTACAAGAGGGGCCGCAGGCATTATCCTTCTAGTTACGGACCCATAAGTCTAACCAGCATCAAAAGCAGTATTTTCCAGCGTATTCTCAAGAGTGCAGTACTTTCGCATTCGCATACGAACAAGGTACCCTCCCCACCCCAGCATGGGTTTCTTTCTTGAAGTACTAGCATAACCAATACGCTTACTATCACGGATATTCCGAGGAAAGTTTACTACTTTAGTCAGCTCTCTCAGGATTTATTCATCAGTTTTGCCGAGGCCTTCCACCAGGCTCCAGATGCCCCTCTCCTTCATAAGCCTCAAACATGTGGCTTTGCACCTTCCAAGTTGAACGTCTTTCTCAGCTACGTTTTAGCTGTGTTAGAATGTCTTATCTCAACCTGCCCCAGCAACAGTTGGTGTCCCACCGGGACCGGTCTAAGATCCTCGTCTGTTCTTGATCTACACAGATGATCTCCAGACGTCCCTTCCGGCAAATACGGACATATATACGGAGGATATGACCCTCTGGAATTCAAGTGTTCAGCATTTTCGGATTGCAGTTGATGGAACGGAAGGCAGATCCGATGGTTGGACCTCCCAGCCATTGATGACAAATGCGTGAGTGCGTGATTCGGTTGGCAGGCTGGCCATACCTTCTCCATTAGCGGAGCCATCACACTAATAAAGGTCGACGGACAAAAAGTGCTCGGTTTCTGCTTGGATTTTAACCTTTCCTTCCACTATCATCAGAAACCTGCTAGCAAGTCTACTCTTCGTGTCCTTAATATGATTCCAGGCTCCTACCCTCAGATCTACAGATATGATCTCCCCATAGCTTTCGGCATGTACATTCGTCCTCTACTGGAGTACTGTGGTCAGATAGTATACCCCGGCCTCTTCCGGGACCGTGCGATCCTAGAAAGTATTTAGGGGGCCTCAGCTGAGTCTAAAAGGGGTCTTCCCTACTTACCTTACCTAGTCCGCCTCACTCCTCAATATCTATTCCCTGGCTTTAGGACTCATAAAGGGTGAACGGTTTTTGATGTCCAGTGTTGAATCAGATCAGAACGATTAATTCTCCTCGGTCTGTCTACCCTCTACTCCCCGTGGTTATAGCAGGAAAGTTTGTAATTCGAGACCAAGTACCTCTAGACGGACTTAACTTTTCGTCTACTGTTTTATTACTTTGCGAAGAGCTCTCACGGTATAAAACACTCTTCGAAAAAAACTTGAAGGCCTGCCTTGGTTCACCCAGCATTTCTTGTCCAAACACAAAAAACTAAATTTGAGTAGACGTTTTTCATTGCACTTCTACTCCACCGAATGTCTTTAAATGTCTCTTCCTCTCTCCTCCGAATACCTTGCTTATAAAGAGACACTGCCTGATATATTGTTGATTATGCTTCCTTTTCCAAATAAGCCGTTCGAAGGCCCGGATTTTAGGACCTTGGAACCTGCCGCCTCCCTTTAACAGGCCTAGGGAAATAGAGAGGGTTTTGTTGCTAATCGCCTCCACCAAAGCTGCAGGTGAGGGCAAAAATAGCCATATCTCACGGCTGACACAATGGAAGTGGATGTGGTAGCAGCCACTGAAAGTGGCCAAGACCAGGCAAAAGTGACCATGGATTGGTTCCGGACTCCTACTCGGTCATGACAGTGGGTGAGCTGGGAGGTCGAATCGGAAGTGGCTTATTTGTCCTCATAATGGAACTGTGTGATGGGTCTAAGAGCGGTCGGTATGTCACGCAAAAGCACAAGTGCATTTTAGCGTCAACGTTGGTACACGCGGCTGGATAAAGCCGCTGCTTGGTCGATTACTAACCACTGGCTCCGTCCTCTGAAACCCTTCACTACCTGGCCATCCGATCGCGGATCTTATATCTTATACTTTTATAGTTGAACTACGAGCCACCTGCATAACCACCAATGAACATCAGTGCCATGCCCAGCGGTGCAGGAAGTGGTCAGATCCACAGCTTTGGCCGGCGCACGCCGAGCGTGCAGGTCGTCTGCCAAGATGTGCGAGCGCATTTAGGCTGGTGGATCACACCTTCTGTGTTCACTTTGAAGTGTTTTTCAGACTGGATGTCCAGCGCAAGGCCAGCTCCACCCACTAGCACAGGTTGCAAGGGGCATGCTCTAATGCTGCCAGCTGCAGAACGCACGCTCCAACCATCCTTCTTCGCCACTGTATGCCCACTTGTCACTCTTGTCATCACTCTTATCACATCCGTTTTTTCGTTCTTCTGTGGTATGCGAACCTACCCATTCTGTCCTTGCTCCTATCGACTCTAACTGTGTCACTTTCCATTGCACGTCACTGTCTCTCTACCCACTTTACTCTGCCGACGACCGCCAATATTTTATTCCTTCACTCACGTCGGCGTTGCCGGCTTGTAATATCTATTCATTGGTATCACCGAATGCCTATAATACCTAGTGATCACATTCTTACGCTTCACTACCTACCGCTCTGCCAAACCCTCCCTCGTTCTCCATCCTCATGCCTAATACCATCAAACACCAGCCCCAGCAGCACCCATGACCAATTCTCATATTGGAACTGCCGTTCCAAACTGTGCATCTCTCAAGACCACATTTATTGTCCAGTCATTATCACTTTATTTCCCTTGTCTGGCTCCGCGATTTCTCTGTGGATTCTTTCACTCGTCTGTGCTCCTCTTAGTATCATCCAGTCGTATCCACCTGTAAAATTGCCTGCCTGCATGCGGCTCCCAACTTCCGTGTCCCCGACTCCGACGCACATCCATTAATCTTGCGATATGTTCGTCCACCGGCTTACCTGTCCAAGTGCTTCTTTCCTCTCCGCCTTTTTCGTGTTCCACCTGCAATGTGATCTTACTGGTTATGTCTCACCTGTCCTTTCCAGCTGTGTTTTAATTTCCCGTCTCGTCTATTGTTTGCCAAAGGCATTTTATGCGTGCTTTTCTGATCGTTCTACTTTTTCACTTGCCACATAATGTAAAATCATTGTTTCGTCATGGTTCTCACTCACGGTTTCAGTCCTTTTGATCTGCTATTACCATCTGGCAACCCTTTTGCTCATTTTTCTCCCACGATGTTTGCCGTCACAGCTGCTGCATCTTTCGCCGCGGACAGTTTCACTTCCCAGGCAATTTTCTCTACTTTGTATGCACAATCGCTCCGCGCTGCTTAGCCATCCCCATCGCCACCATATTCCTGCTGAATAATGTAAGCCCATTTAATAATGCTTCTCCCATTCCTGACCGACACCACATGCCTCACCTACATCAACCAGATTATTAGGTCCATTCTTGCCTTTTCTCTTCAATACTTCCTTTCATCTGGTTTTTTTGAACTGCTCCTTAGTCGTCATCTTTTCTATGCTCCCGCACTCTCCACTCTCTCTCTATTGATCCGCCGAGTTCACCTGTCACGAAGATAATTCACCACGATATTCCACCGGGAATTCTACAATTATTCGACCTAACCTGACCTGTCCCTCCTAATAACTGATAATTTCTTTCTAGGACTCCATCGTTATTGCTCCGGCTCCTCTCACATGTATATATATTTATGCATAAATATATATGTATATATAGACATGCACACATATGTATGTTTGCGCTCGCTCTGTATCCTGCAGTTCCCCACAGGCCATCTCTCGTGCTATCATCCCGCTGACCGCCATGATATGCATCCACCCCTTCTACATCTGTGTCTCACATCTACTGTGCCCAGTTCTTATGAACCATTTTTTATCTGAACCACCCTCTAATTCTTACATTGTTCGCTCCCCGTTTCACAACGAAAATTGTGCCCTGCTTGCCAACCATCTATTGCAGGGTACCAATGCTTGTTTGCTACCCAATCCTTTGCAGTGAATCTCACTTTTCTCCATTGTCTCCCGCTAACACCGCTTCTTATTCATTAGGACAGAGAGAAGACAGCAGGTTGTGTCATCAAGTTTGACAGCCATTTGGGTATGTGTTCTGACACTCCTTGAGTCAAGCAACGATCCGTCCTGCCAATGTATACGTCACCACAACTGCAAGTGAACTGATAGACAATATGTGGGACATTGGGATCAGCAAGAATGTTTGAGTGATTTTGAAAACATAACCTTTTGATCGTCTGCAGCAAAGGAAACTGCGCCGCAGCGTGTGTGCCTTAGAGTTGACTTGAGATTACAATTTATTTGATTGAATAAATGATTTCCTTTGAAAGGCAAAGTGATAAAAACTTGCTTCTTTATGTCCATGGTTTTTTCGCTCACAATTCTCGGTTTCTGATGTTGACTGATAAAGTTTTTCCGAATAACTGTTGGCCAGCAGTGTTCTTTTTATGAACCCTTCTTCGTTTTGTATTCGATCGTCTGTACAAATTCTCTGGGCTCTGTGGAAGAGAGTTCTCACCAATCCACGTTTTTAAGCCACTGGAGCGAAGCTGGAGAATAGTAAATAACGTCCACTCCATGTTGGTTTTCGGTGGATTCTGCGCTGTAGAGTCCCATCCTGACGCCTGGTTAATAAAGTATCTAGAAAGAGCAAGCTGTTATTGCGTTCCTCTTCATGAGATATGCTGAGGTTTGGGTGAATAGAGTTAGGAATGTTAAAGAAAGGGATGAAACAAAGACCGCCCCCTAGTTTCACTGCTTCTTATGCCGATTTCTGGCCTTTCTCATGTATATCAGTCGTCTTTCAGATGTCCCCACGTGGACCAGCCGGATCCCCCACCTGACCGTGACTTTCAAACTCACCGGTCGTCCACTTGAATCCGCCCGTGGATCCACCTAAACTCAGAACATTTTTTGGTATGCATACATTTGCCATACGTTTATCCCACGTTACTCCTCCTTCTAAGCCTCTTTTATCCAACTTCTGTCAAGTAAGTTTCTACATTTTCAAAGGTTTTGTCTGTCCATTCTATCACATGCAAACAGTTGATCATGCACCTGACATGCCTCAGGCTTCTCCGAAATAAACCGCTATTATTATTACTATTATTCATAGATACGGGCGGACTGAGAGAGTCAGCTTTCTGCTAGTGCCGGAGCCCAAAAGCGAAAACTGATGGCAAGTTATCTGCTTGCCTACAGTACTACGGACGCCAGCGGAGGGACGGAAGTTACTCCCTAGTCTCAAAGCAACCGAAATAGGCTGGACCTCGTAAACCACCTCAGAAAGTATGTTTAGGGAGAGGCTGTTCCCTCAATCCAAAAACAGGGTCTTTTCCATTAAGTCGGGTGAAAAGATGGAGGTTCAATCAGTCACCTTCAATCCTTGATCTGGTGTTGACAAGGGGCCCAAGCGACAAAGAACACATAGAAGTTGGGGATCCATAGGTAGGAATGGTCATAGAGTGTTCCAGTTTGGGCAGTGGCTCCAAGGGAATAATTACTACCGATGAATTTAGAAAACATTTCTCAAAGATAGAGGAGAACATTCTGGTAGAACTGTGCTTCATGATAAACTGGGAGATATAGAGCGATAATTTCAATGTAACATACCGGTGAAGTTGAATGAAGAGCAGATTGTTCGAAATAACAGAAGCCGCGGCACAGTGTGAAGGGTCATATGACGCGGATTGTGACCAGGGTGGGCAAACCGGGTGAGGAAGTCCCTGAAGCGGGACCAAGGAGGATTCAAGAGGTGCGGAATCATCAACGGTCGCCGAGCTTCCTTGAAGCTGACAGCAGCCAGAACCAAAATGTCTCAGATAAGGAAACAGTGCAGGAACATATACGAGAAACATATTGCCCGGAATGCCAAGAGCAATCCCAGGGCTTATCATCACGCTGGGTCCAAGGCAGTGCTGAGGAAAGTTACAGGTGATATCAGGAACCTACAGGAATGCGGAAAATTGGCAGACGGGGAAAAATGGCAAACTTGATGGAATTATTCCAGTAATCATGCAGACAAGACCAGGGCGCGCAAAGGCTACCTGTGACCGGTGACGACAAATTCTTGGAAACTCGAATAAAACAATCAACGAAAGAGAGATACTGAAGAGTCAGAAACAGCCGGACATGTCGAAAGCGGCGGGGTTGGACAAATTCATCCAGAGATACTGAGGCCACCAGCCTCCATCTTAGGAAAGCCTCCAGCTAACCTGTTTACCGCGCCACTAAATAGGAGTGTACTACATAGAGGCTAGGTTGCATTGATCGTCACACCCGTTCACCACGGTGGTGGCAGATATACGCACCGGTAACAAGCCAATTCACTTGAAGCCAAAGGAGCCTAAAGGTCTAGAGAGAAAACCACACTCCAGAATGGTAATCACTTAGACAGGAACAAGCTGGTAACCCTTGATCAGCATGAGTTTTGCCACAGATGCCCCCGCCTCTCCAACCTTATAATTTTCTTCGACTAGCTAACAGGTCGATCGGACCGAGAAGAACGGGTGGAAGCGCCTAATCTGGATTTTCAGAAGGCCTTTAATCCAGTTAGCCGCAGACTGCTAGAAGCAAAAGGTGGAAAAGTTCCATATTACGGCAAACGTAAAAAAGCTGATTGTACAAATCCTTAGGAAAGGACTTTTCCGAGTGGAAATGGAAGGCTGCTTGTCGGATAATGGTAGGCTGTAGAGTGGCTTCCAACAAGAGTCAGTCCTGAGACCCCTGTTGTTCATGACGTAAGTTACCGACTTTGAAGACGGGTGGGAAAACCTGTACTTCTCGTCAGCGGACGATCTTAAGGTGGTAGAAGCACCAGATGGTGCGGCTGTTCAGCGTAATCTAGGTAAGGTATGCAGGTGGTCATAGGCGTGAGGTCTTCCCCTCAGCCTGAGCAAGCGTCAACGGACCATCAAAGACGAAGAAGTGCGGCCCATCTGATGCATGGGTCCACCAGACAACATGGACGCACGGGCTCAGATCACAGAACCCAGATATCTGCCGGCGAAGGTAACAGCAGAACCTAAGCCAAGTCTTCATTTTGGAAAATAATGCAAAACGCGTGTAGAGCCCTGCATCAGCTAAAGCGAGCGGTCAGCCCTAAAAAGCCGGAGGTCTCGTTGCCACTGCACAAGGCTGCCGTGGGATCTTATCTAGAAGGCCATTTGCAAACTTGGAGGCTGTATCTGAAGAGGGGTGTCGAGGCTCCCCAGCGACCATGACGGTGATTCACCAGGTGGTTTGCAGAATACAAAGGCTGGAACAACCAGGATTATTTTCCTTAGAAAGAGAAGGGAGGAAGCTTGACCTCATAGTGGCCCTCGAAATAATGCAAGAACTCGCGAAGGCGCGAGGTCGCAGAGAGGCTTTATTTGAGCTGCAAGAGAATAGCTGCCTAAAACGGCATTCACTGACAATCAAGAAAGAGCACGCTATGACTCGTATCAGAAGCAAGCGGTCCGCAATAAGGTGTCCTTAAGGCTGGAATAAGCCCCCGGGGCATGTGATAACTGCCATCAAAGTGACTGAGCTCAAGAGGAGGCCAGATAAAGTGTAAGCGGCTGTGGTTGGATATATATGACCAAGAGTCTGATGTACAGATTTGCTAGGTGACTAACTTCGCCCTTTCTCCTCGGTCCCTCGTGGCCCCCTCACCTAGTAACAACTTCCTTTTACTACCTCATCATTAGTATCGAGGAGAATGACTTTCAGGAGTATGTGACTAGCGGATCCGATCCGTGGACTGAAGTTCAACCTGAACTCGCCCTCAGTATAACCAAGTACCGTATGCGTTTTTGTGACGAGCACCATTTTTCTTTATTCAGAGTCTTACTACCATGGTAGACATACCAAGTCTGGCCTGGGCGGCAAGACCGCGCGCGGAGCGCGGTTCAAAATTATCGCCGCCTGGTGTTCAACAGGTTTACCCCGACAGAACCTTTCGTGCCACTCAAGCTGAACGGACTGCCACAAATCTGAACTTTCTCCCACTGTCCCGCGGTCTATCTTCCAGATAACCGGCAATTCAGGACGCAAGATGCAGCCAAGGCTAGTGTCCGAACCCTTTCGTATTGTCCAGTGGTTTATCTTCAAATTCCCCAGTAATATCGGATGCTGGACACTGTCAAGGTTTGAGTTCTGAACCCTTTCCCCTTTTTCATATTGCCCTACTGTCCAGTGAACTAAATTCCAGCTCACTGGTAACATTCAAGTAACGAGATAACCACAAGATCCAGGAACCTTTGGGACCCAGCCCCGTACCCGTGTATTACTTCAGGACTTCAAGACGTGACCTGCGAGATGTGTCCCTGTCTGGCCGCCGGAAGCCAGAAGCTGGCGGACTAAGATTTCAAGCGCGATGTATGCGGTAGGTGGGCCCATGGAAGCCGTTTTGGGATTATTTGGGAGGTGTGTCCGCTATACTGTAAGAACAGCTGGGTCGAGTGGGCTTGTGGTCTCCGCAAGGGGTCTGCATGACTAGCCCGTCCACGGCGGTAAAAACGGGACGAGGTCCAACTCCTTCCTGACGATTGCAGAGGCGCTGAGCGCAAGTCGCCTCCGCGCGGAGAGTTGACAAGGGCATATGCGGAAGCCCTGGGAAAGCTTGAAAAAGCGGCCCTCGGACCAGGCCGGCAGCTGCTCCATACCAGCTTCGCCCGCTCCTGTGCGGTAAACTACCACGAGTGAGTGGGCGGAGCAGAAACCTGAGAAAAAATAAGGTAAGACAAGGAACATACGACAAAGGAGACGGACAACATAGTGAAAGCAGATGAATACGGATATCAAAATTTGCAAGTCCAGCTGATGGATCTGCAGAGGCGTGTCCAGTCGCCGGGACGGACAACAAGCCGTTGCTGTTGATGCTATATCTGGAGGAACCATTTATACGGGAATCGAAAGCAAAAATGGATATAGATTGAAGACAGGTGTACGGCGTACTAATACTTGCAGGCGTACCGAGTCCTATGTCTCTCAAAAGGGTTCACCTAGCAGAGAAGTGGAAATCTCCGCTCGCGAAAACGAGGAAAAATGTCAAGGACCAACAGTGGTCGATTTTCGGACAGGCATTATTTAGTTATGTTGCTGGCCAATATGACATTGATAGCCCACGTCACTGGTTGCAGATATCAGGTTACACCTGACGAACATAGAGCAAAGCCGTGTAACTTGCCCTTAGGTGGAAACGTGACCAGACCCTTGGGTGAGCTAAAGAAAGGCTTTCGAAGACAAAAGAATGCTTTATGCAGCCATCGGGTTACTTCACTGATAGCCATAAGCAATCCATACAAGCCGTCAGGTTTTGTGGTAATTGAGGATGTGCTAGGAGATGAAAATTGGCAGTGCTGTCCGGTGGATGAAGACAAGTTCGTAGTCAACTTGGGCATCAAGAGAGCGCCCATAAGTGTAAATCAGGAGTGTTCGGTAGTGCTAGATGACCAGCGGACTCCATGGACCCCAGTGGTGGAAACCACTGCAAAAGCTTCCCACCACTTCGGGAGGTGAGCCCGAGGCCCAGCTAACATTGAGCCATAAAGATTGGTAGGCTTCGGATGGAATGCGAAGGTGCAATGCTCCCACGCTTATAGTATCGGAAACAAGTGGATGGGTATGTTCAGGGTCCCAGAGGGGCAAAATGCGTCCGTAGTTTCCATCAAGGAAACACGGCTCTAAGTTGACCACGTACCGGTAATAATGCAAAGTGGGCTCGCCGCCCATAGGCGCGACCGGGAGCAAGAATGTGTAGGGGAGGGAGTGGCCGTCCCCATTAGGGCAGGCACAAATCATCTAAGATGGCAGACCATGGTTTGTACTCGAAATATACAACTACGCAAGCTTACATTCACACTCCAGAACAGAAGAATAAATGTGGTCTGTGTGTACAGTGTCCAGGGCACAAACCTAGATGAGAACATCCAACCTCTCCACGTACTTACCATGCTAGTTGCAGAAGCTAAGGAGACCCTCATAGTTGAGGGTTACAACCTACAGCACATGGACTGGGTAACCGAGGCGAGGGCTCCGGGAACCCAGGGGGAGTTTATCTACTATAGCTGCATCCGAATGCTCTGTTCCAGAGCAAGAGGGAGGATACCAGATATAAGTCTGCTGTGCGCCATCCTCGTTGGGTCTGGTGCGAACAAATCACGAGAAAGATGTAGCGAAACTCCAGGTTCATTCTTCGTTGGGTAAGAGCAACCTTGGGAGAGTCAAACCACCTCCTGTACGTGTCAATCCAAAGTAGCCTCGAGGTTGAAGAGAATCTTCTCCGATATGGACATTCTTAGGCTCCGCAATAGGGCGGTGGCTCTAAAATGGGTCACGGCAGACGACGCTAGTTCGGAGGACAGTCGGCAGGTAATTAAAGGATCTATACTTAACTTTAAATGTGAGTTTGCTCCTCCGAAGTTTGGGAGGGCGGGGACAACTCGGTACTGTGGAGGGTTGCAATGGGCAAGCCAATCAAGCGTAGAAACCTGGTTGAGCTTTTAACACGTTTCTGAGCAACAGGCAGCCGATTTCGAACGAATCCCAAAACGAAACACCATTGGTCCGTAAATTTTACGGTACTGGATTTTTAAGGGAACAGTGACATAAAACATACGAACCTTGGTCATACTATCGCGCAGACGCAGGAAACAAGAACCAAGTTCACGGCGTCCGAGAGGCGAGCAAGTGCCTCACGCAGACCCAAGATGGGAAGTGACGAGCTGGCGCGTTGAAAGCGAGAGAAAAACGTTGGTCCACAAAAAAATAAAGTGAGCGAGTGATATCAAGAAAACACAACATTGCAGTGTCTTTGGAGGATTTCCCACAACCGGACGCGGCAGGGCTCTCCTCAGTGCCTCCGTGAGTTGCAAAGCCTGGATTCGATGTACCAAGCATAGAGATGAGACAGTGGACCTGTTCCAATCTGCTTAGAGCAACTGCGAAATGAAGTTGCCCCAGTGCAAACAACTGGAGGGGTTAGGCGTCCGTAAGTCCGGTGGGCGGGATGATACCCATCCTGCTATCTTTAAGCCGTTGGCTGATACCCCATCCTTTCCAGAAAACAAGTTACATAAGGCCACCCTGTACCATGTAAGGTTGCCACGGGACTGGGTAAACGCAGCAGTGGTAGCTACAAAAAAGGGGATCCCGCTTTGAAACGGGAAACTATACACCTGCTAGCCCAACCTGTGTTCTATGCAAATGGTGGAGAGGATCACCCGGGCGCACCTCTGCGAGCATCCACTGGATAATTCTATGCTTTGCCCAGGTCAGCAAGGATTTCTAAGCAACAGGTCTTGCTTTACCGATTACTTGACCCTCTCGGACGAATTCACTAGAAGAGTGGATGAATGTAAACAGGTAGAAGCATGTTACCTTGACTCTAGCGAAGCACTTGACTCGGCAAACCATTGGCTACTTCCAAGCAAGTTGAGATCGTTCGGTATAAATGGGCAGATTCAGGAATGGTGGAGTGACCTCTTTACCTGCAGGGGGTTTTGCGTTAGGGAAGGTGACACGAAATCTAAACTAGAGAACTTCTTCAGTGGAGTACCACAGAGTTCCGCACTAGGCCCAATTCTGCTTCTTCTGTTTGTTATTGAACTACTCTCAGTCCTACGGTCGCCAAGCTTCTTCGCAGGTGGTCTGAAGTTAGTGGGAGCTCTGGGGAGAGAGGAGCCTAGCAGCGACATGCCGTTCCTAAGTGGGTACAGAAGTAGAATTACCTATCAATGCTGGGAAGAGCTATCGGTTGTCGCGAACAGCAACAAGCCTGACGGTTGCAAACAACCAAGGCCCATTTACTACAGAGGCAGTAAACGGGGTGAAAGACTATGGAACTTTGGTGACTTCTGATCTTAAGTGGTCGAATCAGTGTTCAGCACCTGCAAAAAGGCAAGTGGTGAGCTCTTCAGGTTAAGAACAGCGGTTTCATTCACACAACCAAAGGCTTTCTTGCCAGAGTACACGTATATAGTTGGGCCTCCTTTAACAAACCTTGTTCAGGTGTGGTCACCCCCCCCCACAAAAATGTTTCCGCCTCTTTGGAGAAGACACCACCTCTTGCAAAGCACATGGTCGAGGGTCAAAAGGACAAGACTCGAGCAAGGACTCCAGGACACCAAGCTTTTCTCTAGAGAGAGGAGGAAACTACGAGGGGATCCCATGGAGACATTTAAGACAGTAAAGGGCTTTTCTGGGCTTAGACCGGAGAGATTATTCCATACAGAAACAGGCTCCAGAACACGAGGTCATAGGAAGAAGCTGGCGAAAGTTCGATCGAAGCCCATATCTAGATTTCACTTTTTAGGCAATCAGGTGAATAACCAGCGGAATGGACTGCCGAAAGAGGTGATGGAAATGGGGACCATCCAGGCATCCAAGGAGGCCCTAGATAGTAAATGGAACGAGATTATTTCTGGCAGTGAATTTCGAGCGTGTTACTAGACAGACGGATGCGACATGTTAAATTATTGAACGTTCCCATTTGCTATATGGTGATTGAGTGAACGCTCACGACGCATAATGACTCTCGCAGTTGAAGCTCGATGAAGCTTTGCTTTTCCCTTCTATTTTTGGCGGGGATTCGGGGAAATAGACCGAGCAGTGGTGGGTGCCCACCTAGTGGGTATACGGCTGAAAGAATTCCAGATGCTCGATAGGCCAGGGTCATTATCTGCCCCGCGAAAACTGCGAGGACAAGCGAGTTAACTCTTCACACTCCGTCTACGTACCCACATTGGAAAACTTTGCCTCTCGTTTCGGATGATATCTATGGAACAACCTTCAACCGGAAATAATAATACTGGTACATTTCTCGGCCATGGTCGAGATGCACGCTGTAGAGCATGATCATGGTGTAACACGTTACTCAACAGGATGGAATATTCACAAATTCTAAATATGAAAGTCGAGAGTATCAGAGACGGAAAAACAAAGTCAGCAACAGTTTTAATGGATCATTCTGATAATGGTTCGTGCTGCAGTTTTGAACCGGCTTCGAATCCGGGCTGGGCACTGGTGCACGGTAGTGATATCGAAAAATCGTTAAAGCAGTGCCAAGGACGCATTATGAACGAGAATGATGCAAGCCGAGGAAACCGGAGGCCCACCAAGGTTCTGCAGATGGAGTAAATTTTGAGCAAGAGGAAAAGGGGGCAAAAAATTGTAAAGAAGTGTATTCGGGAAAATCAACGCATGCGAAGAGGATAGCGATCCATGAAGACAATGCAAACTCTGAATGACGGATTTACCGGAGTTCAATAAACGGAATGAGTTTTGAAGCAGAGGAGCATGAGACCAATTTTGTGAGAGTGAACACTGGTGGATGTGGGAGAAACAGCAGACCACAAAAAGGTGAGTTTAGATTCGGGATCAGTAACATGTACCATTCCGAAATAAGAAAGCGCAACTGGAGGGTCCCCGAAAAGTGGAGAGTCAAGTTCCAGCCGGCTACGGGTCGGAGGAAAGATAAACAGTGGTAATGGATAATAAAGTGGGAAATCTCCGCATGGACTTCAGAGTTATTATGCTGTTTCACTGGATACATCCTCAAAAGAAGCATTTAGGCCAGACTAGGCAACTGGTTAGGACTTAGGCCAATTCCAGCCAATTCTCCGATTTTCCTCGCCCAGATTATCGTCCCCTCATGTTTTGACTTCTCGTCTTCGATCCTATATACTTGTAAGCGGTTATCAATAGATCGATTCTCCTTCCTCTCAATAACGCATATGCGAGTTGCTCTTTTGTGTTATTTTAAAGCAACAAAACTGATGATACCTTGATGTATCCGTATTCATATTGTCAGACTCATGTACCACATGGAAACCATATTTCTTATTCTAATGTAGCCCTTGCAAAAATGGTCAAACCATCGTTGTCGAGTTTTGCCATTATATCTCGGTGGCACCGGAGGAAAGAGAATACATAAAAGAACCGGAAACAAGGCTACTCCTATAGAGAGGGATTGTGAGTCGTCAGAAGTTCTGGATCATCAGCAGGCTTCCTGCACACCAGTGGGGAAGACCGATGCAAAAAACCTTTCATCATCTCAGGAGTTGAGCCTGAGAACCGGACAGGAGTAAATAACAAGGGACACCTGGGCGACGGAGCAAACGCGGTGATGCTATATACTAAGGTGCGTAGTATTAGAAACAAAAGGGGGGAACTCGCGAAGACCGCTGGGGAGCACAAGGAGTCAATAGTTGCTGTCACGGAAACGTGGCTTTCTGAAGAAGACCATGTGCCAGTACTAATAAGTAACGGTTTAGCAGTCTATAGGCGGGTTAGAGAACATGATCGCCTCGGTGGACGAGTAACCACCCTCATTAGGTCAGGTACAAACCACTTTGAGCCTCACGCCAGGACGCACACTCCCAATGTCCAGTTGCGCGCCGTTACGATCGACCTTCCAGGCAGGAGGGCTAGCGTTGTCTGTGTCTACAGGGCACCAGGTAAAAACCGCGAAGAGGATGTTTGTCTAGTGCGGACTTTGACTGAACTCGTTAAGGACGCACAAAAACCCTCATAGTGGGTGACTTCATTTTTCCACACATCGGCTGAACGGTTGAGGTCTAAGTGCCAAGCTTGGGGAATAAAACCTACTTAGAATGACTGCTTGTCAATGCTTTGCATCAGAATATTAGGGAAAATACCAGATATAGGACTGGATGCGTTCCATCCTTGCTGAACCAAGCAATAACAAATCTCCCCAACGATGTGTCTGGATCCCATTACTGCTCGCCGCTGGACAAGAGTGTCCATGTGTGTGTCAAAATCGTCCAATGCGTGCGGCAACCCAAGGTACCTTCAAGGCTGGTTGGACATTTTGGTGGTACGGGCAGGGATGGGCTTCGTGATAGAGCGATGGGTTTGACCTGAGACACGACAGAGTGGCTACTGTCGAGGATAGCTGGCAGGTCATAAATGGATCCCTGATTGCCGCACAGGAAGAGTTCGTACCCTTGGGAGGAAAGGAGTGGGGTGGACGAACCCACGTGGTGGATGGCCGCGATAGCCAAGGCCATCAAACTTAGAAGCCGTAGCTGGAACCCGTACAAAGCTTCTAGCAGTCCGCTAGCCTGGAACCGTTATACAAAGCTGAGAAATGAGACTACGAGCCTTCTGAGGGTGTTCAAGCGGGGATTTGAGCTCAGATTGGCCCGGTGCGTAAGACAACATCCGAAAAATTTCTACAGCTGTGTGCAGTCTAAAGGATCAGCAAAGAATGCCGTAGGTCTACCACCATCAGGGACCACGGTATTGGTACTGATGACCAGGGCAAATCAGACGCCCTGGGGAAATACTTCGGTAGTATACATAGGATAGATTGTGGGGTATGAGACGATCTGGCTCTGGTGCATCCTGCTCCGCAGTTAAACTAGCTAAATCTCTCAGGGCAAAGCGTGCGTAAGTACCCACAGGAATTAAAAAGTCACAAGTCAGCAGGCCCAAATGGTATCCACCCAGATATCATCAAGCCGTTGGAGCATACCATAGCCCCATCGTTATGCAGGCTGTACAGGTCCACCTTGCTGCCTCAGGACTGGAAAGTCACGGCCGTCGTGGCAATACCTAAGAGTGGACTTGAGCCGGCCATGCAGAACTACAGACGGGTAAGCCTAACTAGCATCCCACGTAAAGTCCTTGGGAAGATCATCTGAGCCTAAATCTGCTAGCACTTACTGGAGCACTCCATGTTAAGTCTGGCCCAGCATGGATTCCTGGAAAGTAGATCTCGTCTGACTAACCTTTTGTGCTCCCTAGACGAATTAACTCGACAACTGGACGAAGGTAGGCAAGCTGAGGCAGGCTACCTCAACTTTAACAAGGCTTTCGACTCCAATAGCCATCGTCTTTCGCTATTCAGGACGGAGACTTTCGGTATGGGTGGGCCAGTATATACGTGGCTGGCGGACTTCCTCTTCCACAGGAAGTTTGAAGTCAAAGTAGGAACAGGTGCTCCGGTTTGGTGAATGTCACCAGTGGTGTATCTCAGGGATCGGACCTCAGCTCGGTCCTGTTCTTGTTGTTTATTACCGACTTGGCATCCGCTCTTCAGCCGCCCAGTTTTATTTTTGCGGATGATGTGAAGATTGTTGGATCTGAAGTTAGGGTGGGATTGGGCAGGGATATAGTTACTGTCCTGCACTGGGCAAACAAATGTGACTCACCCGTGAAAACGGAGGAAAGCCATTTGTTGTCATGGTCAACAGAAAGCCTAACTGTCGCTCGTGATCATGGGCCGTCCACCACAGAAGCAGTCAGTAGGGTTAAAGACTTTGGGGTCATCATGACCAGTGACCTTAAATGGTCGGGCCGGTGCAAAGCTCCTACACAAGAGGCTCGTGGTGAGCTCTTTAGACTGCGATAAGTTTTGTCTTCCCAGAAGCCGGAAGTATTTTTACCCATTTACATGGCTATAGTGGACCTCACTTAGAAGGCAGTTTGCAGGCTTGGTCACCCTTCTACGAGAAGGACGCGGCTTATCTAGAAAAAGTTCGGCCTATCTCCACGCGAATGGTTGAAGGGCAGTGGGGTAAGATGTAGGAGCAGAGACTCTGTGATCTGAATCTCCTCTCGTTGGGAAAGAGGAGATGCAGAGGGGATCTTGTAGAAACGGTCGAGGAAACGAAGGGCTTTTCTGGCCTTAGACCGGATAGTCTGTTTCAAGTGGCCTTAGGTTCTAGAACAAGGGGAAGTGAAAAGAAGCTGACAAAAGTCCGAGTTAGGTTGATGAATAGACTGCACTTCTTCAGCAACAGGGTAGTGAACGGTTGGAGTGGTCTGCCTGGTGGAATGATAGATCTGGAGACCGTCCAGTCCTTCAAAGGCTCACTCTATAGAAACTGCAGTCGTTGGGCCTCCTACTGGCGTACCGTCTATCTCGGAGGGTAACCAATCTGTGGAACTAGCTGCCAGCCGAAATGGTGGAAAAACCTAACGACACATTGTTTAAGCGACTTCTGGATGTATTTCCAAAGAGTTGGTGGGTGACACATATGAGTCTACGTCACCGACCTGTGATGAGGAGGCTTACAGGAAGAGATACCCTTTGCATCTATCATGAAGAATGAATGGAAGAAAGGAAAGCAGGCCGCATATGGAGTACTGTGTGCAAGCCTGGGTACAGTACTACCAGAAAGCTATAGACTGTATGGAGAAAATGCAGGGGCTAGCCACTAGAATGGTGGCTGGCCAAGGTGGGTTTAGCTACACAGTGCCTCCGTGCCTTAGATCTATTCTCGATGGAAAGGCGGGGATTTGATAGAAACCTTCAAGGTAATGAAGGGACTCTCAGAGTAAATCGGGAAGACCCTTTCTGTCAGATTCCTGAGAGAAACACAAGGGGGCGTAGCCTTAGATTACAAGGGAAGCACTCAAGGCTCCAAATTAGGGCGAAGAGCTTCTCTAATAGAGTGGTACCCTATTGGAAAAGGCTCCCGGAGGAGGTAATAAATACCACAACAGTAAAGTCTTTTAAGACAGTAGTGGACCTATGTTGGGTGGCAGTATACCCCGAGTTATGTTAGGCAATTTTTTGGGTCAGACTCAATTTACTCATTGGAACTGAACTGCGGTACACCAGCGGTGCGGTCGTCTCCCTCGGTGAGTGTAGCTGTTTTTGAATTTTTTAGAACACACAGCTCGTCCCCCTCCATTTAAGTTTATCTTTATCTGTGCTGACTGGATCCTGAATAATGTCAATGCCCCTCACCATTGATATAACCGCTTGCTCAGATGAGGCTACTTTCCCCACGAGGCAGTGCGATTCCCCCTCCGTGGCCAATGCCCCACTCCTCAATCCGGACGAAACGGTCCTTCATAATGCGCTGGCAACGGATGCACTAAAATGTGCAGTCCAAAGTCAGGCTGCAGAGATAGCCGAGCTAGGGGTCACCGTCCGCACCCTTAAGGATGAGCTGACCAGCCTGAGAAGTTTGGTAGTCAAATCCCTCCCGGTGTCCCAGGCAGCCGATCAGGTGTGTAGAGTTTCTGAGCAGCAAGTTCTTGACGCCACAAAGATTTTACAAGATACCGAGAATTGCTCCAAGTGAGTCATCCTTTGGGGCCGCTTCCTCAGTTCAGATCACCCTCATGACACCTACGCCCAGGTGTTTAATTGCCTTAAGCTCCCTTTCCCACTTAAAGGTCGGTCCACTTGGTTGGTAACCAAACACACCAACCGGGTTCACGGTATTCTCATTGTAATGGGTTCCACAGATGCAGCCAAACGAATTGTTTCCTTGGCCGCAAAGCTCATTGAGGAAATTAAAGGGCTCAAGGGCGTATCCGTTGATAAGCCACTTCATCTGAGGCTCCGCAGTGAGAAGGTTAAGCCAGAAATTTCATAAAAAGCCGATCCTAAGCTCAGAGTGCTGCCAGTTGTCCAGGTAACTCGCCTTGAGGACCGAGCTGCATGCCCACCATCCCTCGCTTCCCTACTGACACCATTTCCCGTCGCCGAAAGTACTCCCAGTAGTAGGCCTAGTGCCACTAAACATCTGTCGCCTACGAAAAGCATCCTAGGCCCCATCATAGCCAACAAGACGGTTTCAACGGACGAGACTCACTCATCCTTGAGCCCAGACATGAACCTGCAACCTGTTTCTACTGAAAGAAGCAGTGAGGAGGTTAAAGCACCAGATAATGTATCTGGTGCTGTTATGAAAAATAAGCTCACCAACAGGAAATCTCAGAACAGGGCATCACGCAGTGCGCAGAAGGGCAAACCACAAAAAGCAGCCCACCCTTTTCGGAGACCGAAGGATGTAGACCGTCCACCTGGATTGATACCCCCCAGGTTACTAGACATCAAAACCTACCGGTCCCCCCAGCAGTCTGCTTACCCTCTAGCCCCCCAATATCTTCAGCCCCCGACTCTCCCAGGACCTCCTTTTCATCCTCAAATCCCCCCCTTTCCCCCTCCTCAAATCCAAAACCAGCTGCCTCTGGCGATTCAGAAACAACTCCTGAGCATGTGCTCAAGTGTTTTTACAGCAATTGCTTGAGTGTGTTGAATAAGATCCCGGAGCTTCAGCAGCTTGCAGTGGATAAGGAGCCTCAGATCATAGCCCTCACAGAAACCTGGCTCACCCCTGACATACTTGATGCCGAAATATCCTTTCCGGGATACTTCACAGTAAGGCAGGACTCCAGTAGAGGTCGTGCCGGCGGGGTCATCATATACTACGATAATTCGATCCCTCCTCCCACCTTACTGACAACCCCAACCTTTTCATGTATTGATTGTTTGTGGGCCGTGTTTAACCTCCATAGGACAGACACCCTATTGCTTGGTGTTGTCTACCGTCCTCCCGCATGCAATTCAACTGACAGCCTAGGTCTCATAGACTTATTAGGCTCCCTGAAAATCTACACAGACTTCACCCATCTGTTAGTCACTGGTGACTTCAACTCTCCCAGTACAAACTGGCAAAGAGCTGATGCCCCAGATATCACTTTCGGTAAACCCTTCCTTGATCTCGTACTGAAAAAACTCATGGGTGCAGAACGCAAGAGATCCGACAAGATATCGCACAGGCCACGCCCCGTCCCTACTAGATCTGGTCATCACCAATGATCGGTTCCAAATAGATGTGGTGCATTACTTGCCGCCCCTCGGCAAAAGTGATCACATTCTCATTGGATTCGATTATATCGTGAAATGGCCTCCTCTTCCCTCAGAAATTAAAATTTTGAGATCCTTCAAAAGGACCAACTTTGACCAAGTCTGTGCATTTTTTCGCTCCCAGCTAAATTTAACTAACCCAGGTAACTCTGCTGATGGAATGACAGAGAATCTCAGAGGGCTAATCTCCTTAGCTGATAGGCTATTTGTCCCCAGAATTCGTCGCCCACAGACCGCTAAGCGACCCCTTCCTCGCCCCATTAGGCGCATTCTAGACGAACGCGCACGCCTCTTTGCTAGATATAAAGCCACAGGCCTTGCCCATGATGCAGAAGACTTCAGGATCATACGGAACATATGCAAAGACAAGATTAGGTCCTATCAGAATGCAGTCCAACGATCTGTACTTGATCGAGCACGGACCAATAAGGCATTTTTCTTTTAGTACATGCGTCGTCTTAGGGGTACAGCTCGGACGCCATTAGCTCTCAAAGATAGTGCCGGGTCTCCAATCACTTCCCCTAGACAAGTAGCCGAGGCATTCAGCTCCTACTTCCGTACAATTTTTAGCTCCATACCCATATCATCCCACCCTACCATGCATCCGTTATCTCTGACACTGCCCTTAACCGCGTCACTATTCCCATTGGTGAAGTCGCTCAAGGTTTCCGACGGCTCAACCAATATTGCTCTATGGGTCCTGACCTAATCCACCCCGTATTCTCAAGGAAGCCGCGGATACATTAGCTGCTCCTTATGCCTCGCTTTTTCAGCAATGTGTTGACGATGGAGTTTTCCCCCGTAACTGGAAAAAAGCGGTGATCGCACCCATCTATAAGAAGGGTAGTAGACACCTTGCTTCTAGTTACAGACCCATAAGCCTCACTAGCATCCCCAGCAAAATGTTTGAGGGAGTTCTTAAGAGTAAGATTCTTTCCCATCTTCATAGAAATAAGATCCTGTCCCCGTCCCAACATGGGTTTCTTCCTGGCAGGTCATGCATCACCAATATGCTTACTGTCATGGATAGTCTAACGTAAGCCTATGATGATGGCCAACTCTCACAATCTGTATTCATCGATTTTGCTAAGGCCTTCGACAGGGTTCCCCATGCCCCTCTTCTTTATAAGCTGCAGACATACGGGATCACAGGCTCCATGTTGGCCATCCCACGTAGCTTCCTTACCGACCGCACCTTTGTGGTTAAAGTCGGGAATGTTTTGTCTCAACCCTCCCCAGTAACAACTGGGGTCCCCCAAGGGTCGGTCTTAGGTCCTCTTCTTTTTCTGATCTATATGAACGATCTTCCGACAGCCATTCCTGCGAATATTGTCATGTACGCAGACGACGTAACCCTCTGGAGTTCAAGCGTTTAAGACCTGCAAATTGCAGTTTATGAAACAAAAAACTGGTCCGAGGATTGGAACCTCCCAGTTAATGATGACAAATGCGTGAGCATGTCTTTCGGCAGAGAGACTGGTCACACGTTTTCCATTAATGGAGCAGCCACTCTGCCAAGGGTTGACCGACAAAAGGTGCTCGGTTTCTGGTTAGATTGTAACTTATCCTTCTCTCATCATCACCAACTTGCAAGCAAGTCTGTCTTTCGAGTCCCAAACATGATTCGAAGGTCCTTCCCGCGCATATCTAAGGATGATTTCCCCATAATTTTCGGCACGTATATCCGACCTCTGCTGGAGTACGGTAGTCAGATAGTGCACCCTGGTCTTGTCCGAGACCGTGAGATCCTAGAAAGAGTTCAGAGGGCCTCCACCAAGGCAGTAAGCGGTCTATCCCACCTACCTTATCCCGTCCGCCTCTCACTCCTCAACCTCTATCCCCTTGAAGTAAGACGCGTAAGAGGTGATCTGTTTTTGATGTTCCACCTTTTTGAAACAGGTCAAAGCGATTGCTTCTTCTCCGTCTGTCCAGCCTCTTCTCTCCGTGGTCACAGCAGAAACGTTTTCAAACCGAGGCCACGTACTTCACTAAGGATAAACTTTTTTAGCTATAGGGTTATTAATATGTGGAATGCACTTCCGGAAGATATTGTTCTTTCGCAGAACAAAACTATCTTCAAGAAAAAGCTAGACCTCTACCTGGGTCTCTCCCAATAATTCCCTTTGTCAAAAAAAAATACAAAATAGTTGTCTTTTATCGCATATATGTTCATGAATGCTGCACCCCCACTCAGATTAAGGCACTGTCCACAGTGTGACACTGCATGATGTTATGTGTATCTTGTTTTCGCTGCCACCCCCGCCAAACCACGTCCTGCGCAAACTGAACTGATCTGCCAAGGTCGAGAGACACGTTACGGACGTTGTCGTCGTGAATTTTGGCGAATCGTTGTGCATTTCCGCACGACCACTCAATAGGCAAGCTCGAGGCCGTCGGCGTCGTAAACACCTTGATTCTGTGGAACAAAAACTTCTTTAAAGGGAGGATCTGCGCGGTATCAGTGGCAGTTAGTGTCGACAAATCAAGTGGCTACCAGTGGTATCACACTAGGACTGGTTCTGAGCCCATTGCTCTTCTTGTCTTGTATTAATTATCCCTCGTAGCAAAACCGCTCCAAAACCGGTCGGTATTTCGGCTGACTTTCGAGCAGTTTGCGCCGTTGCATGGGTCGTTTTTCAAGAGGTTTCTGAGTGGTTTCTGAACGGTGGTTTCCGAGCAGTTTATACTGGTCGCCCAAAATGCGTGAAATACCCAACTAATTTGTTATTACATTTCTTGCTCACACTATGAATTCCTGATAACCGTCGTTATCTCACTTATTCTACGACGCATGAAATGGAACCATTTGTAACTTGGTATCAAAGAGCGTTTCGCTGTATTCAAATGAAAATATTGAAGTAAAATGACCATTGAAAATGCACAGTGCTCTCGTTGTCGACTTCTGTATCAGTTTGCTTTTACCTTGTGGAAGAATGGTCGCTACATAAACCGATCTTGGATTCCAATGAGAAATCCCGTTCGGTGCTACAGCGGTTTTTCAGACTAAAAGGAAAGTTCGACTCCTTCGAGATCTTGATCCCGAAGATAGAGGGAGGTACAGTATGGCATCGCGAGTGCTCCAGAAACGTCGGGTCAATGGGGAAACAGATCTGTTCATCCGGGATTTTCGAGTACAACGGAGGCGTTTTCAATTGCGGTGGAAGCCGTTCACCAAGCGCCCAGTCTGCAAAATAGTCCCACATTAGTCCCAATTTAGTCTCGAGTTCGTTCCAATTTAGTCCCGTTTGAAACACCCCGGGGACATTTTTGGGACTATTTTGAACACGCCGAGAATGCAGTGGCCTATGTATTTTACTTTGAGCTTTCGGTAAACTCTACTAGATTACTTCATCTCGAGGTACTAGTAAACGAACTTCCATTAATTTCCATTGGAGAAAATAACATGATCTATGAATACCCTCGAAGACTACTTACTACGACCCGAGTACTTTCTGGTGCCCAACATCCCTATAAAAAGTAGCATTTTACAAAGAAGTCAAAGTGTACTTCCAAGTTATAAACCGTGCTTGAAGCAATGGGCGAAATTCTCCAACTTATACCACAATCAAAATAGTCCGTTGAGAGACTTTTTTGGGACTAAATGCTCCATCTTGTGCTGACCGGGCTGGTAAACCATAGTTTTTTTCAATTAAGTGAAGTTACTTTTCCGTGTTTTAGACCTGTCCAAATCTAATGGTATGACATAAATTCTTCTCAAACTAATTACTTAAAAATAGTCCCTCGCGGAACTGTTTTAGGACTAAAATGCGCACCCCTGTGCTGACTGGGCGGTTCCGGTAGAATAGGTGCAATGAGAGCTCGCACGGAGAGGAAAAACAGACGAGAAAAAGCACTTATCGTGTCGTCTAATGTCAGGAGTCTGTTGAATGAGCGAAATGAGTTCGAGGTATAGGTGGTTCTTCACTCGCCCACATTATTCGCCTTGACGGAGACGTGGCTTATCAAGGAGATGATGGATTCAAAAATGGCTCTCCTAAGATACACGCTTTATCGTACTGGCAGGAGTCGAGCTCGGGTAGGGGAAGGCGTGGCAATGTACATCCGAACCCACGTCCCTTCGCTGCTGTTGGATCGCCAGATGGACCCGGAGGACCTTGGAGAATATCTTCGGTGTCGCGTAAAGCCAATATCCAGTCTATTTGAATCGATCGCAGTCATTTACCGGTCCTCAGCAGCATATCTTCCGGAAATACTGATCGACTTACGACGTTGGGCTGGCGATAGTCGCTGTCTAATTTTGGGTGTCTTCAACTCGCCGAATGTGGATGAGGGAAGAATCTACAGCGCAGTACAGGAGTGGATTTATTTCACCGTGAGATTCTGTCAACGATTCTGGGGATTTCTGTATAGTAACACGTCAGGATGCCAACCTGGACCTGAGATCTTCAAACGTCTATCCTAGACTTGGTAGTATCTCCAAGATTTTCCGCTGTGGAGTAGATTGAGTGCCTACCTCCACTGGGGAGCAGTGATTATGCGATGTTGACCATCAGCTGGAAGAGAGGAGTGATTTTCGTTGCTAGACTATAAGGTGGACTCAAATTTTGGCGAATGCCGTTCCAGCAAGTCAGGGAGGTCGCATCCTCAGTGGTGTGGTATCCACAAGGTCCGTATGGGATGGACAAGGCTTGGGCAGTATTTCGGGGTGAAATCTTCCAATTAAGCCAAACTTTTGCTCCAACATCTAAACAGCGACCGCATGCAAAAGGTCCACCTGGGTTTGACTCACAACTCAGTTATCTTTTGAAGCTTTGGAACCGTGCATGGAAATTATGTGGAGGGGTATATGACCGCTACCGCACTACGCGTAATCAGTGCACTCAACTGGAACGAGAACGACGCATATCTGAGGAGACGTTAGTAAGGACTCGGTTCGTGCACCCAAATGTCTGTTTGCTTATCTGCGACGGAAGACACGAGCTACAACTGCCATCCCAGCACTACAAGATGGACACTAGAAGTTACAGATGAACACAAGGCGCGTATATTGGCAAAGCACTACTTGTCAGTCAATGCTGCCGAACTGAGGCATAACCATCCCACACATATGGCAGCGGACGCTCCCTGTATATCGTGGCAGGGAGTCACAGAGGAAGAAGTGGCGGAAGCCATGCGTACCATCAGTTAACCAACCCCGGAACCTAGTGGTATGCATCCCTTGGTGGTAAAGGAGCTGGTCGATGTGTTAACTCAGCCAGTCACACGATTGTTCAGTGTGTTATTATCAACGGGAAAGCTCCCCCAGAAACATAAAAAATCTATCGTTGTTCCAATATACAAAGGTGGGGCGAAGGCCGAGGTCGTCAGTCATCGACCTGTCAGTCTAACATCGATGGTGGGACAGTTTATGGAACGCCTGCTGACCGTGCGACTCCAAAGGCATGTCAGTGTAAACGACTTACTATGCCGACAGCAACATGGTTTTTGGAAAATTAGGTCGTGCTTGACAAATTCGCTAGCTGCCCGAGAACGCTAGACGAGTGCCAAGGCCGAGGGACACCCTACGGACGTAGTCTTCATGGATTTTAACAGAGCTTTTGACAAAGTCCCGCATGACCGTCTGTTAGGTAGGCTTAAGGCTCTTGGTGTTGTAGATTCCCTTATTCTGTGGATCGAGGACTTTCTTAAAGGTAGGATCTTTGCAGTATGAGTAGCAAAGTCAATGTCGACGTGGCAAGTGGCTACCAGTGGTGTCACAAGGATTAGTTCCAGGTCTCTCCTCTTCCTGGCCTATATCAATGACCCACCAACAATTTTCCAATTACCGTCCGTCATCTATGCAGATGACCTTAAGATCCGGCGTACGATCACATCAAATGCAGATGAGCTTGTTCTTCAGAAGGATATCAAAGCCCTTGAAAGATGGTCTGATGTGTGGTCCCTGCCAGTCAACACCGACAAGTGTGCTCATATGCGAGTAGGAGTACCGTCCAGTAATGGGATGTACTATGTACACGAGGTACCCCTTCGCTATTCTGTCTGCGAAAAAGATCTGGGAGTGGTTGTGGCCTCGTCACTGAAAACGAGGAATAACATCGACGAAGTTTGTTCTTCCGTGTGGATTATCCTTGGACCCATCGATCAATCATTCGGCGATCCCTCACTCAACGCCTTCAAGGTACTGTATGCATCCCATATGCGACCTAGGTTGGAATACGAGGGTCCAGCTACTTTTCCTTGTACGACGGCAGAAGTTACAAAGTTGGGACAAGTACAGAGAGGCGCAACTCACCTTGCTGGAGGACTACGTAGGGCCAGTTACGAGGGTCGGCTGAAGATTACAGGGTTGCTTCCAGTGGCATATCGGAGAGTCCGAGGGGACTTGATCTTCATCAGGCGTCTCAACCGAGGCGACTTTGGACTAAACCTACGTGTAATGCTCCTTCTTTGCGAGCATGACCGCACGAGGGGGCAGCAGTCGTTGGGCCTCCTACTGGTGTACCGTCTATCTCGGAGGGCGACCAATCTACGGAACGCGCTGCCACCCGAAGTGGTGGATGAGCTCAATGAAAAATATTGTTCAGTCGACTACTGGACGTATTTCTGAAGAGATGGTGGCTTGTGACTCACGCTTGAGCCTAGGTCGCTGAGCTGTGGTGAGGAGGCTTACACGGGAGAGATAGCCTATGTCTCTGTTATGAAGAATGAAGAATAAAGCGTCCGGAAACCGATGTTACGAGCGGGATGTGTGCTACAAGAGATCTGCCGGTAATTTCCCAGTCGCCGCGCCTCATTTATGAGGATGACCTTAAGATCTCGCGTACGGCCACATCAAATGTAGATGAATTTGTTCTTCCTCAGGATGTCAAGACCCTCAAAAGAAGGCGTTATCTATGGTCCCTGCCAGTAAACGCTGACACGTGTGAACGAATGCGCGTAGGAATACCGTCCAGTAGTGTGATATACTATGTGCACGGTGTACCTCTTCGCCATTGTGTCTTCGAAAAAATCTTGAAATGGCTCTGCCTTCATCACTAAAAATGAAAACTAATACCGACGAGGTTTATACTTCTGCGTGGAGTATCCTTAGACCGATTAGTCGGTTCCCTTTCTTTTATCCAACCTTTGTCTTCTGTGCCCAATCACCCCTTTTTGCCCCATCTATCCAGCCATAATGCTTTCACTGATAACACGGTCGATACTCGCAACGATTCACTGTCAGATAGTGTCGAGAATAATCCTCTGTCTGGTAACTCATACTTTCTCAAGCCTCATCAGCCTCTGAATCTCGGCTCCTTCAACGTGCGTACACTCATGCAGGCCGGTCAACAGGCGTGCCTAGCCCTCACAATGAACTCTCTGAAGGTTGATGTCTGCTGCTTAAGTGAAACGCGTATCCAGGATTCGAGCAGTGTAATTCAACTAACTGCTCCTGTTATCTCACCGAGGTATTTACTGTGCACCTCAGGACCCGAAGTAACCAGAGCTGCGGGTCAACGTGGTGTAGGAATGGTCTTGAATAACATGTCCGAAGCTGCACTTTTGGACTGGATCCCGGTTAGTAGCCGTTTATGTGCTGTGCGACTCCAAGGGTCAGTCGGCGTTCGAAAGGATAGTTGTGTTAAGCGCAACTGGTTTGTGATCTCGGCGTACGCCCCAACAGACTGCAGCTCAGACGCGCAGAAAAATGAATTCTATGATGAACTCGCCACCCTCGTTCGCAGCAGTAAACGTTCTGACATTGTAGTGCTAGCTGGTGACTTTAATGCACAAGTTGGCAAACTCAGGGTGTCAGAAGCCTGTTCAGGTGGGCGTCGTGCTTTACCCGCTGAGCGTACAGATAACAGGGATAGGCTTCTCCAGTTTTCTGCAGACAATCGATTGTTCTTGTCTATCATCAATTTCCGACACAGCTGGCGTCGCACAGCGACATGGCGCTCTAACTCTACAGGTACTTTGAGTCAAATTGATCATATCGCCGTAAGCTACCGGTGGCGCAGTTCTGTTCAGAACTGTAGATCTTACTAGTCCATGTACGTAGAGTCGGACCGTGCATTAGTTTTAATGCGATTATCGCTCTAGCTCCATGGTCATCGACGCAAACCGCAAACCCGATTAGCCGTGCAACGTTTGTGTGATTCAGAAGTACGCACCCGTTACGAGAAGAAGTTAACACATGAGCTAGGATCTACGACGAACAGTAATGTAGGTGAGCATTGGGCTCATATGAAACAGGCGATGCACGAAGCAGGAGGTTTTGCCTGTGGTCCTAGATCCGTTGTCCATCAAAGACACTGAATCTCGTAAGAGTCGTTGAGTATAATGGAGCAAAAGCGTCAGCTCTTAAACGGCAAGGTGAATAAAATACGAAGACATCTGCAGAAGCAAGTTACGAAAAACCTCAAGAACGGTCGCAAAAATTGGTGGGTCATGGCACCCGAAGGAATGGAAATGACAGCTGCTTCATGTAACAGTCAAAGACTGTTCGAACTTATTCGTGACACCGGTGGACGGCGCATCCAGGTCAGTGAAGCGATTTGTGTTAGAACTGGAGAACCCATCCATGGCAAACAGCAAAGGCTTGACCGTTGGGCCGAGTACTTCAAGGAACAGTTTAGCTGGCCGCACGCTAGTGTAGTTAACCGTGTGTCAACAACTGCGATTCCTTGGGTGGTATCACTTGAGCCCCCATCGGAAGTGGAAGTTGAGTCATGCATTCGATTACTAAGGCGGAGGAAAGCGGCAGGTCCCGACGAACTTCCCGCAGTTCTTTTCAAACTGGGTGGAAATGTTTTGATAAAATCACTTACCGCTTTTCTCCGTGACATTTGGGACGCGAAGCGTATTTCGTTATTATGGAGCGAGTCATTGATTGTCCCCATCTTCAAGAAGGGAATAGGTAATAACTGTAGTAACCATCGTGGGATTAGCTTAATTCCGATAGTCACCAAGGTACTAGTCTCGATTCTGCTGCACCGTCTTACGCCCATTAGCGAAAGGAACACCCGCGAAAAACAGGCTGGATTCCGCCCAGGTCGAGGATGTATCGACCAGATTTTTACTCTTCGCCGATTACTTGAGACGCGTCACACGCACCGCCGACCGACAATAATGGTTTTCTTAGACCTGAAAGGCGCCTTCGATTCGGTTGATTGAACAGCGCTTTTCAGTACTCTTCATCGAAAAGGTATGCCCCAGAAGTTCGTGAACTTAATGAGATCATTGTATTCTCATACTTCTGGCCGCGTTAGAGTTCACAGTGAACTATCCGCTCGGTTTGAAATGACCAGCAGTGCTCGACAAGGATGTCCCATGTCTCCATTCCTGTTCAACTTCGTCATGGACGAAATAATGGAGAGTGCGTTGCAAAATCTTCAGGATGTAGGCGTCGAACTAGGAAATAGTGAAAAGCTACGTGACCTAGATTACGCGGACCACGTTGTCTGCTTGTTCGAATCCACGGAACATGCTCAACATGTACTAGATAAACTCTCAAGAGCTGTAGCTCCATTCGGCATGCGCTTTGCACCTTCAAAGTGTAAAGTGATGTTACAAGACTGGACGTCAACGATTCCGAGCTTGACGCTCGATGGGGAGGTGCTGTCAGTTGTCTACCACTTCACCTACCTCGGCAGCAGCGTGACGACGGATGGGAGCACTGTAGTAGAGATGAGCACGTGGATATCCAAGGCTCGAGCGACGTACGCTGGACTGAAGCACTTGTGGCGTCGATGTGATATTTCACTGAAGTTGAAAGGTCGTGTATACTGTGCCGCAGTGCGTTCAGTTTTGTTGTATGGCTGCGAGAGCTGGAGTCTGCGTGCTGAAGATATTCGTCGTCTTGGGATTTTCGACCACCGATGTTTACGTAGTATCGCTAAGATCAGGTGGAATAGCCGAGTAAGCAGTGATGAGGTCAGTAAGCGAGTACTGGGTACTAATTCGGAGAACGTTTTGTCACAGCGTATCCAGCTTAGTAGACTACGTTGGTTGGGGCATGTGTTACGTATAGCAAACACGTCTACCATACCGTGTCCTATTCTCCGTTCCTCCTAGGGAGTGGAAGAAACCACTTGGAGGTCAACAGATGACGTGGCAGCGAGGAATGAGAAAATGTACAGCAGACTTAGGAAAAGTAGGTGCTTCACGTCTTCGTGGTTGGGGTCCGAAGGATCCGTCTGCCAGTTGGCTGGAGACACTGAAGGATATGGGAGCGAACAGCGAACAGTGGAGATCGTGTTGTCACTTTCTATCGAATCAGAATGACTGATGGATGTGCGTTTGTACGGTTAGACTGTGTATTCCGTGTGTTGGCTACTAGGGCATTCTTTCCTTTTCCCACCCGTGTAAGTCCACTCCCTGTCCATCTTGTATATTCATACTTTCTAATTCAACGTGCAACATGGTGAGAAAGACAGTGGTCAGTGGGGCTTGCTCTACTGTTTAACGCTGTACGATGATGATGATGAGTCGATCATTTGGTCAACTCCCACGTGACGCTTTCAAAGTGATGTACGCCTCCCACATACGACCTACGTTGGAAAGCGAGGGACCAGCTGTGTTCCCACGTACGGTGGCATAAATGGCGAAGCTGGGAGGGGCACAACGCGTCTTTTTGGGCAGTTACGTGGAATCAGGCGCGGTGATCGTGTGCAGATTACCGTGTTGTTTCCAGTGAAATGTCAAGGAGTCCGAAGTGACATGATATTCAGGCGTATCATCCAAGGCGACTTTGGGCCAGGATTACGTGTATAGCTTCTTCGCGATCGCAACCGCGCGTGGAGACATCCGCTCATTTTATATAAGCAGCAGTCGGTGAACCTACCACATGTGTACCGTCTGTCTCGGAGGATGACCAACCTAGGGAATGCGCTGCCAGCTGAAGTGTCTGAAGAGCCTAATGACCTGATGTTTTAGCGAATACCAGACACATTTCTGAAGAAGTGGTGGCTTGTGACCCACGCCTGAGTCTCCGTCGCTGAGCTATGGTGATGAGGCTCACATGGGAGAGATGCCCTCTGCCTCTGTTATGGAGAATAAAGAATGATTGAAAATCATTACTCCTGCGGCGATTTTCAAGTGGTTACCGTCGTGGACTTTGAACAGTAAACATCCGGGTTCAATTTCCGCTACCGCTGACCATTTTCGCATTCAGCAGCTTTTCATTGGTCGCGGCCCCCTTCCTGAATTATTGTACGTTGCTACATAATAAATAATAAATAAAATAAAATGAGTGCTTTTTGAGTACTACGTGAAGATAATAAAACGACACAGCTTTGTAGAAAAGCTAGCAGCCGGCCATTCTACGCCATCTAATATATATATATATATATATATATATATATATATATATATATATATACCTAAAAGACTTTACATATTTAAAACGAAGCACGGGGACAGCATCCACAATTCTTGCTCTTTCAAAGAGTATGCTCGCGGTCAGGCCGGCGTCGGCAGCATTCTAAGCGTAAAGTCTGAGCGTGCACTACTGAACGTGATTCTAGTCAGCGGTCGAACAAACCGAGCAGATGGGTGGCATAAATAGAACTTCATGAAAGACCCTTTTTAATGTTGCAACACATTTGCGGACATAAGCTCCGGGGATCGGTGTTATAGAAACCAACGCTGCGCCGTTCAATTTTTAATTCGTAATTGTCCTGTTAAAGCCTTTGAGTGTCGAAGCCTCAACAGTAGGTGAGGTGTAATGACAAAAGTTGTACCTTCGCCACATTCGACTGGTCATATCGCTATTTCTCTACACATACCGCTGTAATTTCTCTCTGATCTTACGAACATAACCGAAGTGCGGTTAGGTGCTTCAGAACGAAGAACCTCCAACGTAGAAGAGGCTTTGAACGCACGATCCCCCTACTCGAACTACTGATGTTATTGTATGATGGCTCTAGGGACACTTACCTAATTGTGCTTTCTACCGGTGTCTGTTTTTTCTGGATGTGAACAGTCAGTGAATGGTAAGTTGGATGCCGGGCCAGTGTTTTTTTTATCAATTACTAATCAAGCTTGTCTAGGAACCATTTTAGACCAACCATCATCTCGCCTGTTCGCCCAGACCTGCGTTTTTCGCTGCATAGGTAAATTCAGCGATGGCGGCTTGTTTTGAGCTTTCTGTCAATCGGCAGACTTTTTCATGATGACGTTCTTTCATGAAGAGCGGGCGAATTATCCAGCCGGGCATTTGTAACAAAGGTGTCGAGAACACCCATGAACAAGGATTGCTTCATGAACACTGGTATAGTCCCAACAATAGAAATCGTGTTCGTCTTGTGCACCGTTGGTATCTGAAACACCTTGAATGTACTTGCTCAATACCTGATACACCTGCTTGCTTTTGTGCCGTTTCGAGGGATTTCGCTTGTTCGAATGCTGTTTTGAATTCCAAAGTTTGGTGCTCAAGAGGCCTCTAACGAACTGTATTGGATAAAACTCTGGTTATGACCGCTTTTCTTATTATACCATCGAGATTTTGTTTCGCGGATGAAAAGTTGGCATCAGCTACAATGAGAATGGTCATAGTGCTTTAAATTATAGATAGGAAGCGAAGGATAATATTGCGAAATACACAACAGTGTGTTGTTCGTGTGAACTGTTTTGTGGATGTCAAAGTCAACATACTGAATTTTCGACCCTTGTTCATCATTTTTGTCTATGCCCCGACCGACTTCAGCTCTTCATGACTGCTCCACAGGATCCAGATGAACGATGCATTCAAGTCAAAGAGGCCTGTTTATGTTTCCGATTGAGGTACCCACTAAGAGAGCAACCAGAAGCGCTGCGCCTAGACCGTGGTCACTGGTTGCCCGAACTAAACCGAACTTAGCGCTACCATTCACATTGCTAAAATGCATTTATTTATTTACTTTTACTTTACTTTTGCGCGACTATCTCCTGCGAGAGGATAAGTCGGCTCCATGGATATCACGAACCAGTGCTAACCACGCGCGGCGGTCGGAGGCGAGCTCCGTACAGATCTTGATCCAGTCCTTTTTCCATCGCCGGGCTCCATAGACTGACCGAAGGCCTAGAAGCTCGACGTCTTTCTCGATTGTACTGGTCCACGTTTTGAGCTGCCCACCAAGGCGACAACGCCAACCAGGGCAGGGAGTGGGGCAGAGTGTTTGCTTGGTTAGCTCCGACTCGGGTCGCCGAAGCGTATGGCCGAACCACTGAAGTCGTCGACGTTGGAGGAGGACGGGGAGAGCATCGATATCACAGCATCGTCTCCTTACCTCGTCGTTGGACACCCTGTCGCGCCACTTGAATTTGAGGATTTTCCGCAGGCACCAGTGGTCGAAAACCTCCAGCCTTCTGGTATCCCCAGCTCGTAGTGACCAGGTTTCGCAGCCATAGATAAGTACGGGCCGGATGGCAGCACGGTAAACACGAGTTTTGGTTCTTAAGCTGATTTCACTGCTAGTCCACAGCGTTCGTCTTAGCTGAAGAAAGGCTCTCCTGGCGCTGTCGATCCGTAATACCACTTCATCTTTTGCCTGGCCGTTCGGAAGCAGAGTTGAGCCTAGGTATTTGAATGAAGGGACGTATTCGACTGGTTGGTCATTCATCGACAGTTGTTGAATTGTCGGGCCCAGATGGGTTGTGAAAGCCTTTGTTTTGGTCGAGTTTACTTCAAGTCCGATGGACCTCGCGAAGGAATTGATTCGGTCGAGGATTGGTTGTAGCGTAACGGGGGAGTCTCCAAGCACGACAATATCATCCGCGAACTCCAGGTCCGAGATGTATATTTCCTGGCTAAGCTGAACGCCAGGGTAGTTGTGTAATGCCTGTCGCATTGTCCAATCGATGGCGTAGTTGAACAGCACCGGTGAGAGGGGACAGCCCTGCCTAACTCCGGTAGTGAGTGTGAACTCGCGGGACTCTTCACCGTACATACGAACCCTAGCACCGGTTGTCGAGTAGTATCCCCTTAACAGCCTTAAAAGCTTATCGGGCATTCCATCGGATTGGATTATGGTCCAAAGAGACTCGCGGTTCACCGAATCAAAGGCGGCCCGGAAGTCGATGGAGCAAGCTACCGTCGGCTGCTGGAACTCATGGCGGTGCTCCAGTATTCGGCGCAGTGTGAAGATTTGATCCACACAGCCTCTGCCACGGCGGAAACCCCCTTGGTTCGGGCGAGTGCGCTGGTCTCTTGCCTCGGAAAAACGGTTTAGTAACAACGAACCAAAGATCTTTGCGGCCACATCGATCAGGCTGATCCCTCGGTAGTTCTCGCATGCCGATTTATCACCTTTCTTCGGAATGGGCAGCAGTATGGACATTCCCCAGTCCGGTGGAAATGCTTCCGCTCTCCAAATGGAACCAAAAAGTGTACACAACCTGTCAATCAATGACGATGAACATGCTTTATACACTTCTGGAGGGATGCCATCTTCCCCATCAGCCTTTCTGTCTTTCAGGTTGTTTATCATCTCCGTGATTTCCGCGGTGTTTGGCGGGTCACAGTTGCTTTCGTACTGGGCTGGAGGGGTTGATAGTGGTTGGTCCGTCCAATGGTCCGTAGGCCGGTTGAGCAGCTGACTAAAGTATTCCACCCATCGGTCCATTTTCTTGCTCTGTTCAGGTATTAAGTTTCCTGCCGTGTCACGAAGAAGGGAATCTTGCTTACAAAACCTATTAGAGGCGCTGCAAATAAGGCGGAACAGTTTACCAAAGTCACCAATTCCGGACGCGGTCTCCATTTTTTCGGCTATTTCTATCCAGTATCTTATGCGATCAGCCTTGGCGGAGCGTGTGGCCTCTCGTTGCAGTCTGCGGCGTTCGTTACTACCTGCCCGTCGCGCTTCGTGTGCTCTGGTTGACAGCTGGAGCGTGCTCTCCGAGATCCAATCCTTTGTCCGCCTTTTCGTTCTCCCGAGTACTGTCCAAGAAGCTTCCTTGATTGTCGTCTTCATTCGAGTCCACTGCCCTCCCACAGAAACTTCATCTGCCTGTGCATTGGTTGCGCTGGTTAGTCGGGTTGTGATTGCTCGTGACAACGCTTCTCGCTTCTCTGGATTTCCTAGGGCAGCAACGTTTATCCGAGAGGGTGCAGACACTTTAGCACGTGTGGACAGATGAACTTTGAAGCATGAGCGTAGGAGGACATGGTCGGTGCCGTTTGTGTTGCCCGTTTTTGCACCTCGGTACGCTCGGCAATCCTCCGCAGACGAGGCTTAACGGGCTCTCACCAGGATGTGGTCGAGTTGGTGTGCAGTGCGACCATCATTGGAGTACCATGTGAGTAGATGCTTCTTGGGGTGTTGAAATCGAGTGCTGCAGACAACCATTCTGTTGATGTCGGCTAAACCAATCAGTCGGCCACCGTTCTCGCAGCGTTGACCAAGGCCGAATCTCCCGAGAATATGGCGAGTAGATTCGTCGGCCGTACCTGTGCGAGCGTTCCAATCTCCTGCGATGAAAAGAACATCGCGCCTCGAAACCCGTTGATTATCTTCTGCAAGTTGTTGTATAGTTCGTCCTTGGTGTCGTCATCAGCCGAATTGGTTGGAGCATAGATCGCGATCACCGTCAAGTCGTGCGGGGAGCCTTTAAAACGTGCCAAGGCGAGTCTGGATGAGACTGGTTCCCAAGAGATCATTGCATCATTAGCTGCTTCGTTCAGAGCAAACGCGACACCGTAGAGACCGGAGTTGTCTTTCGGGCCACTGTGATAGAGCCAATAGGATGTATCCACACCCGGGACCTTTATTTGTTGGCTACCTGAGTTGGGCAGGCGGACTCCCGAGAGGCAAACAATATCTACGTCATAGTCGTGTAGAGTTCGCATTGTGATGCACTGACTGCCGACGTCTAGAAACGTCCTGACATTCCAACAGGCTATGTGTGTTCTTTTCCTGCAGCGAATAATCCCAGCTTGTTGTCTTATCACCTCGACCGCCGGGACACGAGGCGCGTCGCTTACCGGGGACGCCGTAGCATGATGAGCGCTTGAGGTTTCGTGAATAATCATAGAGAGTCGCGGGAGTAGGGTACGAAGCGGTGTCCCCAGCACCGTTCGGCCTTTTTGTTCGAGGTTGCACCTCTAGCCCTTGCACACCCAAGTGCAGACTGCAAGGCAGCAGGGTGTTTCCAGAGGAGCCGGTGACCTGCTGTACGGTTCGTTCGCCTCCTCTGGAATGCCGGATCAGGCAGTTGAACAGGTCTCCTTTGTGGCCGTTGGATCAGTAGATCTCGTCCGCCCATTCAGAAGGATCTGTCTTCACATGCCGAACACCGTCTCGCCGAAGTTTTTTAGACCTCCTTTAACCCTCAACCTGGTTTAGCCCGCCTGTCGAGCGGTTTGCCGGGGTGTGGCCGCTGATGCATGCTTCAGCTTCGTGGAGCCACAGGTGAGAGTTGGGTAAATGATGGAGACCAAAGAGATGGAGGATGCCCCAAGGGACACGACAGTCAACCAACTCAGAAGTGCTACTCTTCTCAGACACCCCATACACCCCCATTTATTTAGTTGCACCATAAAACTAGAGAAATGTAACCATATCGTTAAGTATTAAAGTTTAACCTTGATTTCGTAGTCAATGTGTTCAGTCCAATCACATGATTCACAATTTCAGCCCACAAACCGTTTGTATTAGGAACAATTCTGCTGTTACTAAGCCCAAAAATGGCCTCAAGACCGCAACTTCGATTGCCGTTATCAAACATTCAGCCACGAGCGGATCCTCCCATCTGGTAAATATTTAGTTTATCTTTCTAGTTATTTTGTTATCCAGTAACATTAAGCACGATTCATATAACGGGAAGCTTACGGTTCCTGGAGTTTGCCGGGACACCTTGTTTACTGCTGCTGACCTATTAGATGAGGGCGAGATCGGTCGTGGAGCTTTTGGATTTGTCAACCGTATGACCCATACGCCAACCGGAGTTGTAATGGCTGTAAAGGTAAGTAAATGTCAATCAACATCCCGGCCATTTTGTATCAGCGCATCCGGTCTACCTTGAATGAGTCCGAACAGACAAAAACACTGAAGGATTTGGACGTTGTGGTAAAGTCCACAAATTGCACACACATTGTCCGATTTTACGGTGCATTATTCCAAGAAGGAGATTGTTGGATTTGTATGGAAATGATGGCTACTTCCTTGGACAAGTTTTACAAATTTGTCTATCGCAACCTGCAAACGCGTATTCCCGAAACTGTTTTGGGGAAAATTGCCACTGCTGTAAGTGGACAATTCAGTTTGTGTTTCGACACTTGGTCTATTTTCCAGATCCACCATTGTAACTTTTCAGTGCATTGATTCGATTATTCGTGTTTTGTCGGTTTTTTGTTTTCGAAGTCTATAGTTTCGTACTTTTTCAGATGCTGCACTTTGAAAATCGCTGCCTTTTATTTAGCGTGTGGCCTTAAGCTGATCTGCACATTGACCAAGGATAGCGTGGGAACTTGAAAAATAGAATCTGTTCAGTGTTTCTCCAAGTTTTTTTTATCGTGAGGCAAGATAACTGAAGGGGTTTTGTGCACCCAAAGTGCAAGCCAATGCTTCAAGGTTCGACGATGTGGACGCCACTTACCATATGCGTAAAAATTAGGATTGATTGTCGCGGTCAGTATCGTAATTTTTCACTCTACAGTTTCTCGCTGTCTACTTAAATTTCTTCTCACGTCGTTCTGCTTCACGTATTCGTATGTTTCATTTCCGTCTGTATTTCACCAAATAATTACCTAAATATAACCTAAGACTCATTATGCAGTGTGGGTGTTCAACCATTAGGAACCATCGAAGCATTGTACAGCTGCTTCACTTTCGTTGGAAATCATCAGCAGTGCATATCCAACGAGCCGCAACTGGGACTCCAACCCGGGATAAACGATTGTGAATCGAACACTTTAACCATGAAGCTATCCGGGCTGTCTCTCAACGGTTTGTTCAATTTATACACTATATGATACAGCGCCTTTCCGACACTGGCTCTGAATGTCAGCAGAGCATTTCCCGCACAGTGAGCAACCCCTATGCTGGACGGCTTGTCTCTAGGGCCCTGAGTACAACGAAGGCATTCTGTTCACACTGCATGATGAACCTCATTATGTAAAATCCAATCTCCTACTACTCATATAGTAACCAAGGTCTGTAGGTTGTTTGTTGTACTTCGATGGCTCCTAATGGTTGAACATTCACATTGCATGATGAATCTCATTATGTAAAGTCTAATATACTACTCATTTAATAACCTAAACAGTTTCACTCTTATCAGATTATTATCGTGTTTTAGCGTTTGTAACTGCGTGAATTCATACCCCTAGGTTTCACCTTCGGGGTTGCAGTCTTACCCTAAAAGTACGGTAGCCATGTTTGGCCAGCGGTGTTCAAACGGTTTTTACCATGAATTTTAGACCTGTACAACCCCTGTTTAAATCGTACCACCGTCGCCGGTCACTTCTTATTTGACAGCTTCCGATTCCATCAGCTTTGTTCCAGAAATATTGTACTTTGCCGTATAATAAATGATAAAAGTGATAAATTAACAAAAAAATGAACTAACCGGGTTGAAGAAATTCTTGTACAATATAAACTGGCACAATTAGATAAGCAAATTGAGTTGGATGTTCTGGATCGCGTCTCAGTGTCTTACGAACACTTCTGAGTCCTCGTCGGTATGCAATGGGTCAAAGTAACAGTGCTGTCCCTTCAGACCTCCCTGATTCTTGATGCACAAATTCAGTATCGGTCAGGATACACGCGTATGTGCAATGTCCGAAACTCGAGGTTGGATCGTTGGTCAAGCTGAGCCTTAAATATATTAAACATGTTTTCATATACAAAAATAAGACGAGGCTCAATTTTGAGAACTCTCATTCCATATGCTTTAGTTAAGAGACAACGCACACATGCGCTAGGTGCGGTGGGTTTGGTTGGTATCTCTCAGCGGCAACTCCAGTTGGAAATAATGAAAAAAGAGTACGAAAGGGTAGAACGAAAACTACAGATAGTCACACCACTGAGCAATGTTCTCCAACGTATCCGACCATTGGTCAGACTTTTCACACCCTTTTTCCATGGCGTGGAATGACCACTTTTACTCATTCTCCAACCATAACCCGCCCCGGAAAACACTGCACAGCGAGGAATTCTATCTGGAGATATGCGCAACACGGTCTAGTGACCTTTAGTATTTCATTGGATACGTTGGTTTATGTGCCTAATACTCTGCGCCTAACCTCAAGACTGTTGATACAGTGTCCCCACCAGATTCGAGAAATGCTAAGGAGATGCGGGTTATCGAATACCGACAATCTTCTGATATCCATTGCCTGTTGTGGTGGTATACAGTAATCCACAGTCATCCGGATCGCTACCACACCCGACCTATTGGGACCTTATTTGGTTGTTCGCCACTTTAAGTCTCAGGGTCTGGTTGCTGGTTACCCCCAGTGGTGCAGTGGGCCTTCGTGGCTTTGGGGTAAATGCCCCTTCCATTGCACTCACGTGCAACCATGAAATGAAAAAAAAGATTCTGAACCATGCTGAACTGGCCTGACTGCTGCAGCGTACACTCAACCCTTGATAGATAAACGGATGTCATGCCGACGCCACGGATTATCGAGTTTGGCAAATGCCAAATGAGCCTTCTACATACGCGTAGACACTTCACCCGATATTCGATCTCCGGGTGAAATGTAGCCGCTTAAATAACAACCAGGTTACTTGGTCGATAGTCATCTCAAACATCGGAAGGTTTGATGTTGTACTAACCCAATCCTGCAACAGCATCTTGCACTTTGAAGATACAAAACGCGTTATTGAACATTGTTACGCAGTTATTCAAGCGGTCCAGATGGTCTTGTAAGTTGCATGGATCTTCTCTAAGACGAACTATGTCGTCCGCATATTCAAGGGGTTACACTTTCCCATCTGCAAATAGTTCAGTACCACCATCATATGACTAAAAGGCGGTCTGTAGGACCATATCAGTCACATAGTTAAAGAGGAGATATGGGCATGTGGCCTCACTTAGTGGCGGACCACATTCACTGCGTCACAGGTTAATGTGACGTTATAGAATGGAGATTGCTAGCCAGGCGGTAAGCCCCGCCACACCCGCTGGCACTGCCGCTGATTGTGTAACACTGCTTATTTCACCAGCATCCTCGTCGTATAGCGGTAAACAGTAGGGCGAACCCCACTGACCACTGCCTGTCTCACCGTGTTTCACGTGGCAATACAAAGGATGAATGTACACGGTGGACGCGGAGTGGACCTACAGGGGTGGGAAGAGAAAAGAACGCCTTAGTATACAACACACGAAGTACAGTCTGACTGCAAATACGCACATTGATCATTCATTCTGATTCGACAGAAGTGACAACACGATCGCCACTGTTCACGGTTCGCTATCATATCCTTCAGTTTCTCCAGCCAACTGGTAGACGGATCTTTTGGATTCCAACCACAAAGACGTGAGGCACCTACTTTTCCTAAGTTCGCTGTTCAGTCCAGTCCAATTTATTCAGCCATTAACCTCACACTTTTGTGCTCTGGTTTCGGTTACTACCTTCCAGTATCGTCGAGTACAGGACAAAGAGTAAGAGCATAAAATAAAAATGACCTCAAAAATTCAAATAAGCGTAAATCACGAAGACAGAAAAACATTTCGAATGCGACTACGTCACTTCCCGCGACATTTAGCCGCATCACTCAATGTCACCAACTATCTGGTAAGCGGGTCGCGTGGACCCCCCGGAAGTCTAACACGCTCTACTTGGCCAAGTCAAGGTTTTCATCATTTTTCGCCATGTCATAAACTAACCACCTCGACCTACTTTCCAGCCACCGCCTGCTTTGGAGAGCAGAGTACACCAAGGAAGTCTGTCGGTGGGCATACGTAATACATGTCCCAACCAACCTAATCTGCCTAGATTCAGCACTTTATCCACAGACTGACCTCTGGTTCCCAACATCCTACCTCTAACCTCAGCGTTGCTGATACAGGGTTCCTACCATATTCCGACAATGCTACGGAGGCATCGATGCCTGAACTCTGATAGTCTTCGCCTATTTTCTGCCCCTAATGGCCATGATTTATGAGTCCTATAAAAAAAGGATCTAACCGCCGCAGTAGGTTCGCTGTACAGTTTCTCATTCCCCACTGCCACGTCATCTGTTGACCTTCACGTGGCTTCTTCCACTTCTGAGGAGGAACAAATAACAGTGCACGATACGGTACATGTGTATTTGCCATAAGCACAACGTGCTTCAACTAGCGAAGTCTACTAAGCTGGATGCCCTGTGATAGAATTTCCTTTGAACAGATACTCAGCACCATATTACTTACCTCAGTATTGCCTACCCGATTATTTCATCCAATCTTAGCGGTATTACGTAAACATCGATGGTCGAATACCTCAAGGGGACGAATATCTTCCGCACGCAAACCTCGTGTCTCGCAAACTCACAACAGAACTGGGCACACCGCGGCAAAGTACACACGGCCTTTGAACTTCAGCGAAATACCAGGTCGGCGCCACAAGTACTTCAGTCCAACGTAAGCCGCTCCAGCCTTGTACCCACACGTGCTCACTTCTACTACGACACTCCCATCTGTTGTCACGCTGCTGTCGAGGTAAAAAAACTGGCCGACAGTTTCTAGCACCTCCCCATCGAGCATCAAGCTCGAAACCGTTGACGTCCAGTCTTGCAACTTCACTTCACACCGTGAAGGTACAGAGCGCATACCGAATGGAGCTACAACTCTTGTGTGCCTACCTAGTGTATGTTCCGCATGTATCGTGCATTCGAACAAGCAATTAAAGTCGTCGAGGTAGTCTAGGTCACAAAGCTTTTCAATATTTGCAAGTTCAACGTCCACATCCTGATGATTTCGCAATACATCCTCTATTATCTCGTCCATGACGAGGATGAACAGGAGTGGAGACATGGGACATCCTTGTCGAACACCGATGGCCTTTTCGAACGGACTGGATAGTTCACTATAGATCCTTACGCGGCCAGAAGTATGAGAATGCAATGATCTCAGTAGATTCACGAAATTCCGTGGCATACCTTTTCGATAAAGAGCACTGAAAAGCGTTGTTCGATCAACCGAATCGAAGGCGCCTTTTAGGCCTAAAAAACCATTACTGTCGGTCAACGGAGTGTGTGACGCGTTTCAAGTAGTTGGCGAAGAGTAAAAATCTGGTCGGTGCATCCTCGACCTGGGCGGAATCCGGCTTGTTGTTCGCGGGGGTTCCTCTCGCGAGCCGGTGTCAGACGACGCAGCAAAATTCAGGCTAATAACTTATCGAGTATTGGAATTAAGCTGATTCCACGATGGTTACTACAGTCAATGCGTATTCCATCCTCGAAGATGGGTACAATCATTGACTCGCTCCATAATAACGGAATACGCTCCTCGTTCCACATGTCACGGAGGAGAGTGGTAAGTGGTTTTAACAAGGCATCTCCACTGAGTTTAAAACGAACTGGAGAATGCTCCTTAGGACCGGCCGCTTTTCCACGTTTTAGTTATCGAATGCTCGATTCTGTTTCAACTTTCGATGAGGTGGTACTCCACAGCGAATCCCATTTGTTGACGCCGGAGTAACTAAATTAGCGCGTGGTCAGATAAGCTGTCCCTTGAAGTGTTCGACCTAGCTGTCGACCCCTTGTTGTTTGCCATAATAGGCCCTTTATTTCTATCGCACATCGTTTCGCTGACCGGGGTTCGCCGTCTACCAGTGCCGCGAATGACTTTGAACAGTCTTTGACTGTTACCTGGAAGAGCTGCTACTTCCATTTCTTCGGCTACCCTGGCCCACCAATTTTCACCATCTTTTGGGCTTCTGTGATTTGCCTTTGTAGGTGTCTTCGTAACTTATTCTATTCTTTATTGTCGAGAGCTAACATTCTTCCTCCATTGGACTCAGTGACTTGAGAAATCCGCTGCCGTTCTTCTGTCCGCTATCCATGGGCGCTTCATCATCATCATCATCGTACAGCGTTAAACAGTAGGGCAAGCCCCACTGACCACTGCCTTTCTCACCATGTTGCATGTTGAATTAGAAAGTATGAATATACAAGATGGATGGGGGGTGGACCTACACGGGTGGGAAAAGGAAAGAATGCCCTAGTAGCCAACACACGGAATACACAGTCTAACTGTACAAACGCACATCGATCAGTCGTTCTGATTCGACAGAAAGTGACAACACGATCTCCACTGTTCGCTGTTCGCTCCCATATCCTTCAGTGTCTCCAGCCAACTGGTAGATGGGTCTTTTGGACCCCAACCACGAAGACGTGAAGCACCTACTTTTCCTAAGTCTGCTGTACATTTTCTCATTCCTCGCTGCCACGTCATCTGTTGACCTCCAAGTGGTTTCTTCCACTCCCTAGGAGGGACGGAGAATAGGACACGGTACGGTAGACGTGTGTTTGACATACGTAAAACGTGCCCCAACCAACGAAGTCTACTAAGCTGGATACGCTGTGACAAAACGTTCTCCGAATTAGTACCCAGTACTCGCTTACTGACCTCATCGTTGCTTACTCGGCTATTCCACCTGATCTTAGCGATACTACGTAAACATCGGTGGTCGAAAACCTCAAGACGACGAATATCTTCAGCACGCAGACTCCAAGTTTCGCAACCATACAACAAAACTGAACGCACTGCGGCACAGTATACACGGCCTTTCAACTTCAGTGAAATATCAGGTCGCCGCCACAAGTGCTTCAGTCCAGCGTACGTCGCTCGAGCCTTGGATATCCGCGTACTCACCTCTACTACAGTGCTCCCATCCGTCGTCACGCAGCTACCGAGGTAGGTGAAGTGGTCGACAACTGACAGCACCTCCCCATCGAGCATCAAGCTCGGAATTGTTGACGTCCAGTCTTGTAACATCACCTTGCACTTTGAAGGTGCAAAGCGCATGCCGAATGGAGCTACAGCTCTTGCGAGATTATCTAGTACATGTTGAGCATGTTCCGTGGATTCGAACAAGCAGACAACGTCGTCTGCGTAATCTAGGTCACGTAGCTTTTCACTATTTCCTAGTTCGACGCCTACATCCTGAAGATTTTGCAACGCACTCTCCATCATTTCGTCCATGACGAAGTTGAAAAGGAATGGAGACAAAGGGCATCCCTGCCGAACACCACTGGTCGTTTTGAACCGACCAGATAGTTCACCGTAAACCCTTACGCGGTCAGAAGTACGAGAATACAATGATCTCATTAGGTTCACGAACTTCTGGGGCATACCTTTTCGATAAAGAGTACTAAAAAGCACTGTTCGATCAACTGAATCGAAGGCGCCTTTCAGGTCTAAGAAAATCATTATTGTTGGCCGGCGGTGCGTGTGACGCGTTTCAAGTAGTCGGCGAAGAGTAAAAATCTGGTCGATGCATCCTCGACCTGGGCGGAATCCAGCCTGCTGTTCGCGGACATTCCTCTCGCGAGCCGGTGTAAGACGGTGCAGCAAAATCGAAGCTAATACTTTGGTGACTATCGGGATTAAGCTAATCCCACGATGATTCCCACAGTCATTGCGTATTCCCTTCTTAGAGATGGGAACAATCAATGACTCGCTCCATATAAACGGAATACGCTCCTCGTTCCAAATGTCACGGAGCAAGGCGGTTAGTGATTTTCTCAACGCCTCACCAACCAGTTTGAAAAGAACTGGAGGAAGTTTGTCGGGACCTGCCGCTTTCCCCCGCCTTAGTAATCGAATACATGACTCTACTTCTACTTCTGATGGGGGCTCAAGTGATACCACCCAACGAGTCACAGTTGTTGACACGGAAGTAACTACACTAACGTGCGGCCAGCTAAACTGTTCCGTGAAGTACTCGGTCCATCGGTCAAGCCTTTGCTGTTTGTTATGGATGGGTTCTCCATTCCTATTGCAAATCGTTTCACTGACCTGAGTTCGCCGTCCACCGGTGTCACGAATAAGTTTGAACAGTCTTTGACTGTTACCTGAAGCAGCTGCTATTTCCATTTCTTCGTCTACCTTGACCCACCGATTTTCGCGATCACTCTTAAGGCTTTTCGTAACTTGTCTTTGTAGCTTTCTCCGCATCTTATTCATCTCCTTACGGTTCGAAAGCTGACGCTTTTGCTCCATTATACCCAACGACTCTTGCAAGATCCAGTGTCTTTGATGGACAACGGATCTAGGACCACAGGCAAAACCTGCTGCAACGTGCGTCGCTTGTTTGATATGAGCCCAATGATCATCTATATTAATGTTCTCCGTGGATCCTACCTCATGTGCTAACTTCTGCTCATAACGGGTGCAAACTTCTGGATCACACAAACGTTGCACGGCTAATCCGGTTTGCGGTTTGCGACGACGATCATGGAGCTGGAGAGATAATCGCAATAAAACTAAGGCATGGTCCGACTCTACGTACGTGGACCAGTAAGATCTACAGCTATGAACAGAACTGCGCCACCGGTAGCTTACGGCGATATGATCAATTTGACTCAAAGTACCTGTAGAGTTAGAGCGCCATGTCGCTGTGCGACGCGAGCTGTGTTGGAAATTTGTGCTAGACAAGATCAATCGGTTGTCTGCACAAAACTGGAGAAGCCTATCCCCGTTATCTGTACGCTCAGCGGGTAAAGCACGACGCCCACCTAAACCGGCTTCTGACACACTAAGTTTGCCAACTTGTGCATTGAAGTCACCAGCTAGCACTACAATGTCACAGCCTTCGCTGCTTCGAACGAGGGTAGCGAGTTCATCGTAGAACTCATCTTTCTGCAAGTCTGAGCTGCAGTCTGTTGGGGCGTACGCCGAGATCACAAACCAGTTGCGCTTAACACAACTATCCTTTCGAACGCCGACTGACCCTTGGAGTCGCACAGCACATAAACGACTGTTAACAGGAATCCAGTCTAAAACGGCAGCCTCAGCCTTGTCAGTCAAGACTATTTCTACACCACGTTGACCCACAGCTCTAGCTGCTTCGTCTCCTGAGGTGCGCAGAATAAACCTCGATGAGTTACCAGGAGCAGTTAGCTGAATTACATTGCTCCAATCCTGGATACGCGTTTCACTTAAGCAGCAAACATCAATCTTCAGAGAATCTATTGTGAGCGCTAGGCACGCCTGTTGACCGGCCTGCATGAGTGTACGCACGTTGAAGGAGCCGAGATTCAGAGGCTGACGAAGCTTGAGAAAATGTGAGTTACCAGACAGATGATTATTCCCGACACTATTTGATAGTGAATCGTTGTGAATATCGAGCGTGTTATCAGTGGGAGCATTATGGGTGGATAGATGGGGCAAAGAGGGATGGTTAGGGACAGAAGACAAAGGTTGAATAGAAGAAAGGGAACTCTGAGCAGTAGCCCACTTTTCACTACCCACGCCGCTCGATGCAATGAGCAGCGCGGTCCTGATTATCCTGCGCGACGACCGATGCAGTATGGAATTCTTTGTATTCGTGCAGTTCATGGGAAATGTTGGGTGGGTAGTGCTAGGATGTCCAGCCACAAAGCAGGAGAACGATTAGGGTCCTCATCCAAAGCTTTAGTTCTAACAAGAGCCTATCCGCAAGGCAGCGGGATGGCTTAGTGGAAGCCCATTGGCTTGGATCAATTATTCTTCCACTGGTTTTTCCGACTGAGTTGCCAGCTCAAATCGACCCCCAACCTGGAGGACCAGGAGACTGGACTTTGTCTGACCTCTACCCATTGACCTGCCAGGTATGATTGCATCTCCGGCTTAAGGAAGCCATCCTGTATAGCTCTTTGTGTTATAGAGGCGCGCAAGCCATCACACCACGTCAAGGTGCAGTCTTGTCGTGACTAGTCGTTAACAAAAGTGCACATCCAGTGATCCCCAACTGAGACTTGACCGCAGGGTCTTTGATTGTGAGTTGCGCCCACCCTATCCACTGGGCTATTCGATGATAGACAATAATCCACTGTCATCCGGCTTGTTACCACACCTGACCTATTGATACTTTATGCGGTTCTCCATTACTCTAAGACTCTGGATCTGGTTGCCGGCTATCCCGAATGGTGTAGTGGGCCTCTGAGGCTATCAGTTGTGTGCCCCTTCCACTGCGCTCATGTTCAAGCATGTAACAAAAAAATCTGTGAATTCTACCGCTGATGATTCCCAACAAGTCACTAGAGCACTGCGTGTTTGAAACAATTCATCAACAATTAAAACCCCCTGCTCGAAACCTATCCTCATCTTACTGATTAACGTGCTAGAAATAATATAACAGCAATCGAATTATTAGTCGAACACTTCACAACACCGGAACACTACGGCGAAGTTACTCATTTACTCAAGATTTTTATTGTACACTCAGAAACCAGGAAGTCATAGGCGAAACAACTACGTTGACTACCTCGGGGTCTGAGCATCAATGCCCTTCAATAAAATTAATCAAGTAGGACGGGATCACCGCAAACGCAGTACTGACGTGTTAAAGGGTAAGAATCAAGACTTGAGACCGAGAACTGGATTTTAACAGGTGATTGGGATAAGTGTCCAACACACAGTCAGACAGAAGCCCGGGCATTTTCTGTTGGCTGAGGCGGGTGGTAGATCAATTCGCGACAGAGAACAAACGTACGACAATCTTGAGCAGTGGACTCCGTCATGTGTTTTATGTTTAAAGAATCCTGATACTGAATGATCGGAGACAATAAACTATAGCACAACAACTGTACAATGAGCTTTGCGATTAGGTGTTGCAATTTGTTAGTTGCACTTCAACTCTATCTCGTAACGCACTTATAATAGCAGATTAAACTCCTGGATTCACGGTGCCAAACACTGTCTGCATCGATCGAAAAAATTACACACTCATGAAGGATTCAATCTCATTTGTGGCTACTGATAACGGTAGGAACTTACGACTCAACTTCAACTGATGAGGCCTGAGGAAATATACATTGGATTGTACTTTACAAACATGATCAGCTGTACCAAAGTTTTATTACGCGGCTGTCTCCTCCTGGAGGATAAGTCGGCCCTATGAATATCGTGGATCATCGCTGATCATGAGCGGCTGCTGAAAGAGAATTCAACGCAGAACGCAACTCAGTTTTTCTTCCAGCGGCGATTTCAAGCCAGTTCACTCGACCATTAACCTCGCACTTTGTGCTCTGGTTTTGGTTGTTACCTCGCAGCATCATCCAGTTGTTGGCAGAATGAATAGAATTACAAAGTGAAAAGAGTTGAAAACCAAGCAATGAGCGCAAAACACAAAAAAGAGCTCGAATGCAACTACGCCAATAGCCGCAACACTTAGGCATGTCCCTTATTGCCTCCAATCACCCGGTAAACGGGTCTCGTGGACCCCAAACCGGGAGTCTGACATGTTTTACTTGGCCAAGGTTTTCATACCTTTCTGCCATATCATGAAGTGATCACCTCGACCTACCATCCAACCACCACATACCTCGGGGAACAGCGTACGCCAAGAAAGTCTACTTGTAGGAAAGCGTAACACATATCTCAGGCACCTGAACCTCTTTAGAATCAGTGTTTATTCCACACCCTACGCCTGACCTCAGTATTGCCGATACGATGTTCCCACCATATTAGAGCAACACTACGGAGATATCGATGCTCAAACACCGACAGTCTTCGCCTATTTTCTACTTATAAAGGCCATGTTTCCGAGCTGACTTGAAAGAACGAATCCAAGTGTCGAAGTGTACATTCGGCTCTTGATCGATAATCGGGTGTCGCATCGGCGCCACAGTTGGCTTAGATTAGCAAAAGCCAAACGTGTCTTCTGTATATGCGATGACACCTTACCCGTTAAATGACCACTTGGTGAGATGTAACTGACCATGCAATGAAACTCCCATACTTCAGCTACCGATTCCCCTACCAAGAGGTTGGGTGTGGCGACAACCCAATCCTCTAGCAGCATTTTACATTTTGAAAGGGCGAAACGCATCCCAAACATCGCTACATTGTGACTTGGGCTATCTAAAAAAGGTTACAACTTACCTAGATCTTCACTCAAAAGAACAATATCGTCCACGCATTCTAAGTCAAAGAGATACTGCTTGAGCATCGGTCGATGCCACTATTCTCACACCAGGATAGGGCTACATCAAACCTATTTCAACTACAAAACTGAAAAGGAAGAGTGGAAAAGAGCAACTCTGGTGAGCACTGCTTCTCGTGGTGAACTCAGATGAAATATCGTCGCAGGCACGAAATCGACTAAGGAAGTTCGCGAACAAGGATTCGAAAAGAGAGATATATTTATCTGGCACACAATTCTATGTGGCAACGCCAGAAAACTATGCGGTCGACTGCTGCTCTCAGATCAAGCAAAACAGATTGTTGGCTTATGGAAGATGTGCTTGTGCTTTAAACTCTTTCGTAGCATAAAGATATGATCGACACAACCCCGTTCATATCTGAAACCGGCCTGATTTTCACGCGCGCTGGATAATCAGTGAAGAATAAGCCCGGTGAGCAGGTCGGATGCATCACTAACCAAGCTTATTCCTCAGTGACTTTAACAAGACAACCTGTCACGCTCCTTATAAATCGGTACAATCACCCATTCACACCATACCCTAGGAATCCACACACTATTCCAGATTACCCGGAGGAGTTTAGTTATCTCCGAGGCCAAAGCTACGCCTGCATCGTCGAAAAAAGACGGAGACCACCCATTTCGTCCAGCGGCATATCTTTTCAAATAAGCTACCTCCAGAATAACTTCAATTTCTGGTGAAGTGCCGATATCTAATTGCATTGGTTCTCTTGCAGATAGAAATGAGCCAACTGAACTGTTCCCTAAGGTGCTACGCCCAACGTTCCAGAAGACGTCCCTGAGAGCGAATGAGTACCCAGCTCTCACCCGACTCCACGAAGCTGAAGCACGTATCGGCGGCCACACCCAACAAACCGCTCGGTAGGCGGGATAAACCGGGTCGAGGGTAACCAAGGTCCAAAATCCTCGGTAATACGATGCTTGACATGCGAAGACAGTTATCCCTGAATGGGCGAGCGAGATTTACCGTATAATCCGACGGTTGTGAAGAAAATTTATCGAACTGCATGGACCCCTGGGTTGGATTCAATTCAAACGAATGGTGAACGAGTTCCTAGGAGCCACCGGAAACCATGTATCAACACGCTGCTGCTTTTCAACCCGCACTTAGTTGTGCAAGAGCTGAAGGTGCGTCCTCGAAAAAAGCCGAGTGACGCTGGGGACGTCTCTTACATTAAACACCCATGAAACTTCATGATTATATCATCTGCACGCCGTTATCCATGGTACAGCGTCAACCAGCGTGAACAGTCGCAATCAGACATAGATGAAGCCAACTTATCTTTTCCAAAGAGCCACCTCCAGCCAAGTATATCCATTGTTTGTGGCTTACATGAACCGGAGTCTTTTGTAGCATCGAAAGCGCCGAACAGGAAACAATTAATCTGTTGCCAGCTTCTTGAGGCAATCAAATTCCTCACAGAAAGGCACTTTTCTTCGTGCGAAAAACTTAGCACTAATGTCATATCGGACTAGACCCATCAACTGTACATGAATTTAACTGGATGTGTTTCTTACTCACCCATCAAGTGGAAACACAACTTGTTCTACTACCGGACAATCTTTCATCGTTTGGCCTGTCTTGCAAGGTGCATCAGAAACCGATCACTGATGTCTGGTTAACTCAAGAACGCTTTATTTTAACCCATTATGCCATCATTCTTTTAATTATTCGGATGTACAACAAGATCATCCAGCGAATAATGTGTCGATGGGCATAGTGCTGAAAATCTACCGCTTGGGATAAACAAAAGCCACACTTTGACATGACTCTATTGGGATCCCGGAAAGCAGATCGCCGGTCACCGTCCAGAAGAAACTGTGCAGGACGAGTGACGTTGGCGCTGATGCGACTAACGATGAGAAGTAAACAGAAGCAGGCAAGTACCAATGCGTGATCTGAGACCACAGGTGTAGACGAAAATGAAAGACAATCTTTAATTGATCCACGCCAGCGGTGACTAGTGACAATATGGCCAATTTGAATCGAACATTGTGTAGACGGAGAGAGAAAAGAAAGACAAGCCTTCCGACAGGAGAGCCTTAGCGAAACTAGAGCGGGATTCACCGATCGCTCTTCGAGCCATAGCCGAGGGACACAGCATAGATTACGATAACACGGAAATCCCTCAACTCGGATTGAAAGCATCCACTGGGCGTTTGCACGCTGAAGCTTCGGCAATTGGCACTCATCCTGCATGCATCAATCGAAATGACGTGGTTATAGATTCCCGGAAGTTGGACCGCACTGACATTACTGACGAATAAGCAACACAAAGATCATATCGTCAGTCTACCTCATCACCAATGAGCGTCATAATGGGAGCAGGTGACTAAAAACCAATCACCCCATTCGATGAACGACTTGACATATACAATCATACTTTTGTTGACCTGTAACTGATTCTTCAGAGTCATTTGGTTGTAAAATTACCTCGAGAAAGGTTAGCCGCGGTAACCCAAACGTTCGCTAAATTAAAGATTTTCCAGCGAAAACACCTCAGTATTGGCATTACATTTTCCTCCTTTAAAGCAACACATAGCGAATCGTTTTTTTTATACACCCCGAACCTCGTTTGGTCTTGACACAGCATGCTAGGAAAAATTTAGACTCCAGTGAATTGTCACAAAGACACCAAATATGCTGCTAAGCAGAACGGAGTAGTCTACTGATCAGCAAATGTTGCAAGTTTGTCACGCAAACGTGGCACTCGGTAGTTGGTCTTTTGTTGTGGAACACTTACTCGAATGGATACAGACAGGGCATCCGAGTCATTTGAGTCAATGGCAACAGTATCTCCGATTAGTTTGACAGATAAAACGAGTTCATCTCTAGTGGTACCTCGTTGAATCCCATGGGCGCTTGGCAGCATACAGCTCTGCTCTGCCGTGAAACGTTCATACCACAGCCCAGTATAGGATCGATGTGAAGAAACTTACCAGTTGGTTGATCACTTATCAATTCAGTCATCTTTGAGTAAGCTCTAAATTGCGTCATGTCTTGGTTCACTTATTGGCTCCAGGTCATTTCCGCATTGGACTATTTGAAAACCGAATTGCAAGTCATTCACCGAGGTGAGTACTTATTCACTTATTTCCTTTTCATGTCGATGGCTTCGTGGTTCTTCTAATAAGAATTAAAAATTGATCGAAAGAATTCATTCTCCCCAAAATTCCTTCTGTTGCTTCTGTCGGGTCTCGTTCAGTAAACCATTTTTTGTGCATCTTCTAGTGACGCATTGTGGTAGTGATGATCGCCCGAAAATCTCCCGATGCTCACCTCAGTTAATAGAATTCGGGGCTGTTGAACAGCTGCGCCCATTCGATAAATAAGCCCTGATCATGGTCCATTTTCACAATTCTGACTGTGCTTAATTGCCAGCGCTCCGAATGAATGTAAGCGAACCGTCCCAGAAGGTCCTCCGCCACGTTTAAGTGTGTCTCAGATTATCGAGCTCCGAAAAAACAAATCCAGTGCAGAAAAGGTCCGAACAACCATTAGCCAAGCGCAAGCTGCGGTGGTTCTAGTTGCTATCCTTCGATGAGAAGCTCACTTGAAAATTTTATACCCCAGAAGTATGAGAAGAATAAGGTGAAAACTACAAATAGTGGTGTAAAGCCTGTAAAGTTTGTGAGTGCAATACCACCACTGGTCGCGACACCTAGCCATATTCTCCAGTGAGTGCAACCACTGAGTGGGTGAATCTCTTGGACCGCACACGAGAAGCCTAAAGCGCCGTACACCGCCAAATCCACTGGTCAAGCCGTCAACCCTAAATACTGCGGTTTTAATTTCCATCACACGTTGATGCCGAATCAGTGGTTGAGTGTTTTTCAGATAACTTATTCTGTAGACCCGATTGACATTCCGGATATCACCGCAGCGGACTCCGATTAGGTATTCTCGTACTTGTTTTCACTTCTTTTTCGCTTGTGATCGCACCAGCGCTAAAGCCGTCGATGCCTAGAATCCCAGTGAACACTTGCCACATATGAAAGGAGTTTCCGTTTGCTTTCAACATCACACGAGACTCCAGTTTCAGTAGGCCTCACAAACTATGAATATCTACATCAGCTTTTCTGTTAGGTACTTGTCCCCCCCTCCTCCGAATGCCACATTTAGTGGACCGTACAAATCCAAAAGGCTTCAACTGACTGGTTGCTTGAAAAATAAACGCGTGTAATGGTGGCTTGCCGTAGGTAGGAAAACAGAGAAGGCTACGGCTATTGACAATAGTCGCAACCTCAACTGTTTGATTAGAAGTACTGACCCATGGAAGTCAGGTGTAAGTGAAGTAACCACGGAATCCAAGAAATCGTCGATTCACGCAGGGATGTCTTCTACAACGCTGGGCGAAGCACTTTAGGGGCAATTTACTTAGCCCACTTCCACAACAAACCTTGCAATAATACTTGGAGGAAAAACGATCCAATTAGATTTCATTCCTCCGCTAAAAACTGAGGCTGTCTAAAAAGTTACAAAGCTTCTGTATTGTATGGGTTATTTCCTTTTTTGAGGATGGAAGTGAAGCTTTGATTTTGGAATTAACGAAACTCCTCAGGTTAATACAGGAAAGTAAGTAGTTTCCCAAGGACTTATGAGAATCGGTGAATTTTCCGATTTAAAAGAAAGAAAACAAGCCTTGTGAAAACCATGGTACAATTAGCTTGGTAAGTACCGCACCCAAACTACTCGCCGGAACTACCCTCCTTCGATTATCCAACTTTCGCGAAAGTTACACGCGTGAGAATCCAGTTAGCTCAGGCACATCTTCCGTAGGTCCAAAGCATCTGTCTTTGTTGATCTTAAAGCGATCTTCGACTTAGTTGACCGCACAGTTTTCAGTCACTGTCTTATTGATGGGTGTGTCAGGGACAACCGTTTTTCTCTTAATCATCATATACGAACAGCCGGAACCCAATACACGCAAACGGCAATCGGTCGCCCGAGTTTACCGCGACAAATGGTCTTCCTCAGGGTTGACCTCTATCGCTTTTTTCATCTTTTTAATTGAAATGATTCTGGTAGTGACTATCCTCGTGTGTGGGTTGCTACATTGACCAATGCTTAGGCAGTGTGTAGATTTTTTGGATTGGAATACACGGACAATATCATGCTTCTGAATGAAGACCCGGGCGAGTCGGATTTTTTCTCAAGATAGCCCAAAAGACATTGTAGCGATGTTCGAGATGCGTTTTCCAACTTCAGAGTGTATAAGACCACCTGAAAACTGAGTTGATCCAAAAACAAACAATTGCTTAACAGGAGAAGCCTTAGCTGGAGTAGATGAGGTTTTCGCCTTTGTGGTTACATCACTATATGGTCGGGTATGAGATATTGCGTCATCACGTGTACAGGAGGCCCGTTTGATTTTCCAGACCTGAGCCACCCATAGCGTCGATGTGACCCGTTTTTCCTTCAAGGGTTAAGTGTACATTGCAGCAATTAGGTACGTCTTTTTTCAGCTCAGAGCACCGAGTGTCAGGTTTCGAAGATGCAGGGCTATCGATGTTCAAGCCTAATTTTGCTTTGCTCCACTGGTTAGATGTCACAGTAACACCGTATCAGCAATCCCATGGTTGAACGCAAGGTGTTGGGAACCGGCTGTAAATACCTTTCGTTATATACTTGTGCATATATATATATATATATATATATATATATATATATATATATATATATATATATATTCACCGATAACCCGGTACAATGTACAGAGGCGTGATGCCATGGAAAAACATAAAACAGCAAAATAAAAGCGAAGGATCGAAGGGGAAATTTCTGAGGAGTTCGAACACAAACTGTCACAACATAGCCGACACTGAGCACGACACTGAGCCACATCGGAAAAAGTTTCCAGCCAGCTGTGTAGTGGATCTCGAGGTCCCCAACCATGCAAGCGTGAGGAACCGACAGAAGCAAACCTTGACGTCGACATTTTGACGGACCGGTGCCATGTCATGGCTTGGCCTCCACGTTGTCGTTTCCAGCCAACCTTAGGCTCAGCGAATAGAGCGCGACGGGGAAGTCGATGAGGTGGCATACGTAGTACATGTCCCAGCCAGCGAAGCCGATGGAGTGATATGGTAGCATTCAAGGGTACGCGGCACGCCCGGTTCCGTAAATGCGCCTTCGAACTGCGGAATGGCTTATTCGCTGTTGCCATCAAACTCGCGAGATACTCCTCAGGCATCGATGATCGAACACGGACAACCGGTCGACATCGGCCGCTCGAACAGGCCACGTCTCACAAGCGTATAGGAGCACGCTACGCACAGCAGCGTTGTACACCCTACCTTCCAGTCGGAGAGAGATGTTACGACGTCTCCACAGGTGACATAAACTGCAGAACGCCGCTTGAGCCTTCGCTATTCGGTTGTCCACATCGTTTCCAATCTGTCCATCGACAGTTATACAACTTCCCAAGTGGACAAACTTTTCGGCAACTTCTAACCGGTCGTTACCGAGGGTTAGTGCGGAGATGGGTTCCTGCCAGTCTTGTAGAAGCATTTTACACTTGGAGGGTGAAAAGCACATCCCGTAGCGTAATACAGACGACGCGAGGTTGTCTAGGACGTACTGTGCCACAGTAGCATCGTCGCAAACTGATATGATGTCATCTGCATAATCTAAGTCTAAAATTCTGGTACCGGGTAGGAGCTCAAAGCCTTCGTTCGTCTGATTTCTTTGTGCCCCTCTTAGGATGTCGTCGATTTCAAAATTGAACAGGAAGGGTGAGAGTGGTCAACCTTGACGCACGCCATTTCCAACTGGTAAGCAAGGTGACGATGAGCCACATGCTTATACTCGCCCTGAAGTCTGATAGTATAGAGCTTGGGTGATTTTCACATACTTATCAGGCACTCCCTATCTGATAAGACAATCCCACAGGGCTGTCCTATCAACGAAATCAAAAGCTGCTCAAATGTCCAAGAATATGATTACCGTCGGTCTACGATATGTGTGGCGGAGCTCAAATATTCGACGGATGGTGAAAACTTGATCGATGCACCCGCGGTTGGGACGAAAACCGGACTGTTCCTCACGGACTTGTTGTTCGCGCATAGCGGACAATCTTTGGAGGATTTTCGATGCGACCTAGATCAAACTTATCTCTCGACGATTGAAACAGATGTTTTTAGCCCCTTTCTTGTATATAGGGATGATGGATGCACAGTTCCAACTTTCTGGAACACATTCATAGTGCCAGATTTCGGAGAAGAGGCTGGTGAGCGCTTTGAAGAGGTGTACACCACCATCTTTGAAGAGAGCCTGAAGGAGTTTGTCAGGGCCGGCAGCTTTATTACGTTTCAGAAGGTGGAGCGCACAATCGACTTCTGTGGGTGGGGTAGTGCAGGTAGTCCATGGAGCATGAACTGGTTCAAACGGGCTACAGAGTGGGGGCGCTGGGGCTGAAGGCCAGTTAAACTGCTCGTCAAAGTGTTCTACCCATCGGTCCATGCGCCGTGAAAGCTGGTGGATTGGTTGGCCGTTGGCCCCGCAGATCACTTCGCTCTTTCCAGGCTTCTTGGTCCAAGTAGATCGGATAAGTTGGAAAAGTCTTCGAGCATTGCCGATGGCAGCAGCTTGTTCCATTTCGGTTGCGCGTTCTGACCACCAATTCTGTCGGTCTCTGCGCAAGCTTCTAAACAAATTTATTCGTAGTTGGGCGCGAGCATTGTGGTTTTCGCTTCCGGCAGGGATATTCCGGCTACTGTCTAGCAATCGCAGAGAACCTGATGAGATCCAGTGCGTAACTGCATGTCGTGTGACTAATCCACAAGATGCGGTGCTCGATACTTTTACGGCATCTTGGATGTTGCCAGCGATCTGTCACGTCACCTTATGTGTGGCTACTTAGCTGGGCAGCAAGCTCATTCTGATATCTCTCCCGGACCAAGGTCCGGCAAAGTTGGTCTACGTCTACCCGTTGAAGGCGGACTTTTGACTTGGTGGAAAACCGTACTATGAACTCGGCACACACTAAGGCGTGATCTGAACCAAGATGTGTGCTCCAGTACGACCTACAAGATTTGACTGAACCTCGCCAATGGTAGCTCACTACTATGTGGTCTGTTTGCGTCCAAGACTGATTAGCAGATGGCGGTCGCCATGTGACTGCGACGAAAGCTGCGCCGGAAGTTCGTACTCGACAAGAAAAGGCGATGGTCTGTGCACAGATGGAGTAGTTGATTACCGTCATCCGTGCGTTGATGGTTGGCGCCGCTTTGGCCTCCTAGCATTCGCTCGTCTGGACCTAGTTGGCCAATCTGGGCGTTCAAATCTCCAACCAATACCACCTTCCCGAAAAGTTCGTCAAACTTATGGTAGAATATATCTTTGACTGTATCCGGACTGCAGTCAGTACGGGCGTAGGCAGCGACAGTAAACTGACAACGATGGCCGCCGCGGCCTTTGTTATCTTTGAACGAACCCTCTAAGCGAATCGCACATAATCTGCTGTTGACTGGGATCCAGTCGCGTAGCGCAGGCTCAATATTAGCACTCAATGCAATTCCTACTCCTGCATGACCAGATGCAGAAGCCTCGGCGTCTCCGGATATGCGTAGAGTAGAAGCACGTGCTGAGGGCGAATTCAGACGAACTATAATGGTGGGGTCCTGGATTCGGGTCTCGGATAAACAGCAGACGTCAATAGCCAGTGTCTCGAAAGTGCGCGCTAAAGCTGCTTGTTGGTCTATTTGCATCAGAGTGCGTACATTGAAAATTGCAAACTTCAGTGGTACATGCGGTCTCAGTAGTTGTTCCGGTGAGCTGCACACAACTGGAGCGGGAATCTCATTTGCAAATCAGCGTCTTTATCGATGGCAACCTGAGAAGTACATGGAATAGTATTAATATTGTTGTGTGTGAAAGAATGAGTGGAAATAGGTGGTGTGGTAATAGGTAGTTGGTTTTGTCCGACCATCATCACCTCGGTCATAACTTATGTAGCTTGAGTGAGTGAATAGAGTCGAGCGTGAGAACGAGTATTCATATATGTGGAGATTTCACGTAAGCATGTGGGTTGGATACTACCCGGTTGCCCAGACCGAAGTAGAGAGTTGACCTAAGGGACCCAACCCCGAGCCTTTGACCAGAATGCCTAACCTACGTGAGTGCAATGGAAGTGGTATACCCACACCCTCAGAGGTTCGCTGTATTATGGAGAATAATGGGTAACCTGAGACATGGAGTGCAGAACCACACGAGGCCCCAATAAGTCAAGCATGTTAACGAGCCGCACGATGGTGGTGGGACTCAAACCCTTGATCTCTGAGAAGTGAGCAAATTTTCTAAACCACTCGATCACCACCGGTCAAGGATTCAGTATAAACGGGTTGAGGTGGTTTAGACGCGTCTCACGTATGTTCACTGGCATACTTCCTCGATGTGCAGCGCGCTCCTTGGTAGTGTATCTACTCCTGGGGCGTTGGATTTCTATATACGCGACCAAAAACAATATTGGTAGTCAGCTTTCGATATCTGGCAAATAAAATACCTTGGATTGTCCGCTTCTAATGACGATAACTGATACCGAGATTAGCTAATTAGAGCTTCAAAAGTGCTTCATTTTTACCGCGGAGTGATTGCATAAAGCTACGAACATAATCCTGTAGCACTGTTAGTAGTATGCCAACCAATAAGGACATGCCTATTGTAAATAAATTGGCCATATTGGCCAATTTTACGGCACCTTACTGGGAGAACCCGAGTAAAATCACAATTTATGTAGCCTTCGCTTTTTGGTATGTCATCCATTGGCACAGTATTCATCGCCAACCTATTCGCGGTTCACTCGTTTATAATCACATTGGCCTTCTGAATTTGAGAGACTCCAACAAGTGTGATTCCGTTGCAAAAGCCATTACCGGTTCATTGTTTGCGGCGTTTCACTGGTTCCTACTTCTCAGCAGTTACCTAACTCGGATATCAAAACAACCACTGTGTTTAAAAAGTAGGAAGAGAACTACATATCGTAGTATCAGTTGTTGGACAAATACAAGAGTCACTCTTCATATCACGTAGTCGTTGGCCATTGATTGGATGAGCCTCATGGTCGTGGATTCCACTGTGGAAGCCCAATACGTACTAAATGGCCAAGTACATTGGTCCGGTACTAGCAATTAGCCAACACCACCCCCAATGGGGTAAACGGTTGCAATGTTTAACGACGTTAGTAATTATTTCCAAATTTTAACTGCCCCGTTCATCACCTGGTAGCAGTTGTTGAATGACCTATGTTGTTTGTGTTCGCCTTTATTCTTATGAGCACGTTCAAATGGAAGTCTTTGGACACCTTATATAGCTGATCTGGACGGTAAAGGTTACAGAGTGCGTAACTGGCCTCATTCAGGACCTTTACAAAGTATTTAATTGATATATTGTTATTATTGTAATTGTCCATTGGGTGGAATAGCCGAGTGAACAATGCTGCGGTCAGAAATCGAGTATTGGATACTAATTCAGAGAACGTTCTATCGCAGCGTATCCAGCTTAGTAGAGTTCATGTATCACGCAATTGCTCGCGAGTAGTGTGTGGGATTGATGAATCTTTTTTGGTTGGGGTACGTGTTACATATGGCAAACATACGTCTGCCGTACCGTGTCTTGTTTTCCGTTCCTCCTAGGGAGTGAAAGAAACCACGTGGAGGTCAACAGATGATGTGGCAGCGAGGAATGAGAAAGTGTACAACGAACCTAGGAAGATTAGGTATCTCACGTCTTCGTGGTTGGGGTCCAAAAGATCCGTCAACCAGTCGGCTGGAGACACTGTAGGATATGGTGGCGAACCGTGAACAGTGGCGATCGTGTTGTCACTTTCTGTCGGATCAGAGGGATTGATCAGTGTGTTTGTACAGTTAGACTGTGTATTCCGTGTGTTGGCTACTGGGGCATTCTTTCCTTTTCCCTCCCTTGTAGGTCCACTCCGTGTCCATCTTGTGTATTCATTCTTTCTAGTTCCGCGTACAACATGGCGAGAAAGGCGGTGGTCAGTGGGACTTGCCCTGCTGTTTAACACTGTAGTATGATGATGATGATGATGATGATGATGGATCTCGTGGACCTCAGCGTACTACTCGACACACCCTAAATGATCAAGTGCACTTGTTAGGCTTCTAATACCTTCATTTTATGTACTGATCACTTGTTTGCGTCTATTTACTAAGCTTGATATAGTCTTCGATGAGTAGTATATCATTAATTAGTCAAATCAACACCACATATCCGATTATGGGTTGAATGTATACATTGTGTTCAGTCTCATAATTGCACTAATTTCATTCAAAAGGCTTTATCAGGACGTACTCCTCACAATGTACATCAATCTGAAGCCCACAAAAAGTGGTGTGGGCAAATACAATGAACGGACATGAATCAATAACTTTCTATTACATGTACGCACCTGAATGAAATAGAAGGGGTATACCCAATATCCTCAAAGGCCTACTAAGTTAAGGATAACCAATAATCAGACATTGAGGCTTGAAGTGATGAAGAACCACATAAGGTCCCGTTATGTGAGGTGTGGTAACCAGTCGGACGACAGTGGATTACTGTCTACCACCAAAAGTAGCAGGTGATGGCAGGAATTCAAACCTCTGACCTCCGAGGTGGTAAGCAAACGCTCTAAACCACACGACCATTATTGTAAAGATTTACTGAGAGTGGACACGGAAATTCAGCTCGCCATATCAAGAAGCGCCTTCACATTGATGTATTTTATGTCCTATGCTATTCATCACAATCTTCTGTCTTGTACTTACCAAGCCGTTTCTTTGTTTTCCCTGCGCATAGACCAGACGTGTGTTTGTCATATGTAACACGTACCCCAACCAACGAACCCAACCAAACAAAGATTCATCAATCCCACACACTACTCGCAAGCAATTGCGTGATACATGAACTCTACTAAGCTGGATACGCTGTGATAGAACGTTCTCTGAATTAGTACCCAATACTTGATTTCTGACCTCAGCATTGCTCACTCGGCTATTCCGCCCAATTTTAGCGGTAGTACGCAAACATCGATGGTCAAATACCTCAAGACGGCAAACATCTTCCGCACTCAAACCCCGTGTCTCGCAAACACACAACAAAACTGAACGCACCGTGATGCAGTACACACGACCTTTGAACTGCAGCGAAATAGCATTTCGGCGCCACAAATATTTCAGCCCAGCGTAAGCCGCTCCAGCCTTGTATCTACACGCGCTCATTTCTACTACGACACTCATCCATCGCCACGCTGCTGCCAAGGTAAGTGAAGCGGTCGGCAATTGCTAGCACCTCCCCATCGAGCATCAAGCTCGGAATCGTTGACGTCCAGTCTTGTAATATCACTATACTTTGAAGATGCAAAGCGCATGCCAATTGGATCTCCGGCTTTTGCTGGTCTATCTATTGCACGTTGCGCGTGTTCCGTGCATTCAAACAAGCAGACGAGGTCGTCCGCGTAATCTAGGCCACGCATCTTTTCACTATTTCCTACTTCGACGCCCACTTCTTGGAGACTTCGAAATGCATTCTCCATTATCTCGTCCATGACGAGGATGAACAGGAGTGGAGACATGGGACATCCTTGTCGAACACCGATGGCCTTTTCGAACGGACTGGATAGTTCACTATAGATCCTTACGCGGCCAGAAGTATGAGAATGCAATGATCTCAGTAGATTCACGAAATTCCGTGGCATACCTTTTCGATAAAGAGCACTGAAAAGCGTTGTTCGATCAACCGAATCGAAGGCGCCTTTTAGGCCTAAAAAACCATTACTGTCGGTCAACGGAGTGTGTGACGCGTTTCAAGTAGTTGGCGAAGAGTAAAAATCTGGTCGGTGCATCCTCGACCTGGGCGGAATCCGGCTTGTTGTTCGCGGGGGTTCCTCTCGCGAGCCGGTGTCAGACGACGCAGCAAAATTCAGGCTAATAACTTGGCGAGTATTGGAATTAAGCTGATTCCACGATGGTTACTACAGTCAATGCGTATTCCATCCTCGAAGATGGGTACAATCATTGACTCGCTCCATAATAACGGAATACGCTCCTCGTTCCACATGTCACGAACAGTGGTAATTGATTTTGCCAAAGCACCACCACCCACTTTGAAAAGAACTGGAAGGGAGTCCTTCGGGAACTGTATCGGAAATTAGTACTAGATAGGAATAATCGATTGTCTTCAGAAAACTGGAGAAGCCTATCTCTGTTATCTGTACGCTCAGCGGGTAAAGCACGACGCCCACCTGAACAGGCTTCTGACACCCTGAGTTTGCCAACTTGTGCATTAAAGTCACCAGCTAGCACTACAATGTCAGAACGTTTACTGCTGCGAACGAGGGTGGCGAGTTCATCATAGAATTCATTTTTCTGCGCGTCTGAGCTGCAGTCTGTTGGGGCGTACGCCGAGATCACAAACCAGTTGCGCTTAACACAACTATCCTTTCGAACGCCGACTGACCCTTGGAGTCGCACAGCACATAAACGGCTACTAACCGGGATCCAGTCCAAAAGTGCAGCTTCGGACATGTTATTCAAGACCATTCCTACACCACGTTGACCCGCAGCTCTGGTTACTTCGGGTCCTGAGGTGCACAGTAAATACCTCGGTGAGATAACAGGAGCAGTTAGTTGAATCACACTGCTCGAATCCTGGATACGCGTTTCACTTACGCAACAGACATCAATCTTCAGAGAATCTATTGCGAGGGCTAGGCGCGCTTGCTAACCTGCCTGCACGAGTATGCGCACGTTAAAGGAACCGAGATTCGGAGGCTGACGAGGTTTGGGAAAATGTGAGTTACAAGATAGAGGATTATTCACGACTTTATCTGACAATGAACCGTTACGAGTATCAGGTGTGTTGTCAGTGGGAGCATTATGGATAAGTAGAAGGGACAAAGAGGGGTGATTGGGCACAGAAGACAAAGGTTGAATAAAAGAGGGGGAACTCTGAGCAGTAGCCCACTTTTCACTACCCATCCCGCTCGGTGCAATGGTCAGCGCGGTCCTGGTTATCCTGCGCAACGACCGATGCAATATGGAATTCTTTGTAGTCGTGCAGTTCATGGTAGATGTTGGACGGGTAGTGCTAGGGTGTCCAGGCGCAAAATTGGAGAACGATTAGGGTCCTCATCCAAAGACTTTAGTTCTAGCGAGAACCTACCCGCAAGGCAGCGGGATGGCTTAGTGGAAGCCCATTTGCTTGGATCAATTAGTCTTCCACTGATTTTACCGACTGAGTTGCCTGGGGGACCAGGAGACTGGACTTTGTCTGGCCTCCACCCATTGACCTGTCAGGCATGATTGCATCTCTAGCTTTAAGAAGTTATCCTGTAAAACTGTTTGGGTCATAGAGGCACGCAAGCCATTACATCACGTCAAGGTGCAGTCTCGTCGTGATGGACGTGGTAAGGTGAGTTTGTTTTCTTTGTCGCGTGATTCGGAGTTCGCTTATCTGCGAGTAATTCAATAACGGGACGACAATTCCGTACAACTACCTTGTTTCTCCAAAAATAAGGCCCAGTCTCATACTAATTTTGTATCAAAAAACGCACTAGGGCTTATTCCCTAGGATATCTGTTATTTTTGCGAATAAAAATCCAAAAAGACGAAACAAACTCTTCTGTCCTCGTGTAAAAGGAAATAACTTGAAATAGAAATCCGTTTTTAGTAATGAAAGTTTTATTTATTCGCTATTGGATTTAGCCAAATACAATCATTTCGTCCTTTTCTGCTATGTCGTCCTAAAATATCAAACCCCGAAGTCCACACTGTATTCGCTGCAAATTCATTTCGTATTGATTCATTGACTGCAATCTCTCTTGCTTAGCAGTCGAAATTTCCTTGAATGAACACTTCAGTCCGAGTACCTTGCTCGTAGCGCATTGGCAACGCAATTGTCAGTTCTTATTCCATGAATTCTTCACCAAGTTCATGATTTCTTGAGGGTTAGGTTTGACAAAATTTCCAGGCTGATATCTTACTATGCTAGATTCCATATACCCATTCACTTCTATCTGCAAATAACCCTGGAATGAATTTCAGTAGTAGGAGACTTGATTTCATTAACAGGTAATTCCCCACGTAGTAACAGAGCTCAACAGTACTTGAATGGTTTCTATGGTGAGTGAAGCATTGTTACTGTGCGATGAATTACTTGGTAATTCTTGAATGGTTTGAATGTGAAACATGTATGTTTGCTGGATCGGTAACTGTGACGAACTGAGTTCTCGTTACTGCGAAGTTCGGAGAAATAGATCATATTGCGAAGTCAGGTCTCATTTTTGAGCACATTCCGCGGCTGCACCTTTGACTAGGTTTACATTATTATCGTCCTGAAAAGTCGTGGTCGGACTTATTTTCAGAGAAGATAGTATTTTTGGAGAAACACGGTATTTGCAATAAAGAACTACAGTAATTCCCACGGTAATTAAGTCGAGTAATAATAATCGTAATTTCAGGTGTACCGCATACGAATGTATACATCATTCATTGGATTGACGTTCTATCACAGCGTATCCAGCTTAGTAGAGTTCATGTATCACGCAATTGCTTGCGAGTAGTGTGTGGGATTGATGAATCTTTGTTTGGTTGGGTTCGTTGGTTGGGGTACGTGTTACATATGACAAACACACGTCTGGTCTATGCGCAGGGAAAACAAAGAAACGGCTTGGTAAGTACAAGACAGAAGATTGTGATGAATAGCATAGGACATAAAATACATCAATGTGAAGGCGCTTCTTGATATGGCGAGCTGAATTTCCGTGTCCACTCTCAGTAAATCTTTACAATAATGGTCGTGTGGTTTAGAGCGTTTGCTTACCACCTCGGAGGTCAGAGGTTTGAATTCCTGCCATCACCTGCTACTTTTGGTGGTAGACAGTAATCCACTGTCGTCCGACTGGTTACCACACCTCACATAACGGGACCTTATGTGGTTCTTCATCACTTCAAGCCTCAATGTCTGATTATTGGTTATCCTTAACTTAGTAGGCCTTTGAGGATATTGGGTATACCCCTTCTATTTCATTCAGGTGCGTACATGTAATAGAAAGTTATTGATTCATGTCCGTTCATTGTATTTGCCCACACCACTTTTTGTGGGCTTCAGATTGATGTACATTGTGAGGAGTACGTCCTGATAAAGCCTTTTGAATGAAATTAGTGCAATTATGAGACTGAACACAATGTATACATTCAACCCATAATCGGATATGTGGTGTTGATTTGACTAATTAATGATATACTACTCATCGAAGACTATATCAAGCTTAGTAAATAGACGCAAACAAGTGATCAGTACATAAAATGAAGGTATTAGAAGCCTAACAAGTGCACTTGATCATTTAGGGTGTGTCGAGTAGTACGCTGAGGTCCACGAGATCCATCATCATCATCATCATCATCATCATACTACAGTGTTAAACAGCAGGGCAAGTCCCACTGACCACCGCCTTTCTCGCCATGTTGTACGCGGAACTAGAAAGAATGAATACACAAGATGGACACGGAGTGGACCTACAAGGGAGGGAAAAGGAAAGAATGCCCCAGTAGCCAACACACGGAATACACAGTCTAACTGTACAAACACACTGATCAATCCCTCTGATCCGACAGAAAGTGACAACACGATCGCCACTGTTCACGGTTCGCCACCATATCCTACAGTGTCTCCAGCCGACTGGTTGACGGATCTTTTGGACCCCAACCACGAAGACGTGAGATACCTAATCTTCCTAGGTTCGTTGTACACTTTCTCATTCCTCGCTGCCACATCATCTGTTGACCTCCACGTGGTTTCTTTCACTCCCTAGGAGGAACGGAAAACAAGACACGGTACGGCAGACGTATGTTTGCCATATGTAACACGTACCCCAACCAAAAAAGATTCATCAATCCCACACACTACTCGCGAGCAATTGCGTGATACATGAACTCTACTAAGCTGGATACGCTGCGATAGAACGTTCTCTGAATTAGTATCCAATACTCGATTTCTGACCGCAGCATTGTTCACTCGGCTATTCCACCCAATGGACAATTACAATAATAACAATATATCAATTAAATACTTTGTAAAGGTCCTGAATGAGGCCAGTTACGCACTCTGTAACCTTTACCGTCCAGATCAGCTATATAAGGTGTCCAAAGACTTCCATTTGAACGTGCTCATAAGAATAAAGGCGAACACAAACAACATAGGTCATTCAACAACTGCTACCAGGTGATGAACGGGGCAGTTAAAATTTGGAAATAATTACTAACGTCGTTAAACATTGCAACCGTTTACCCCATTGGGGGTGGTGTTGGCTAATTGCTAGTACCGGACCAATGTACTTGGCCATTTAGTACGTATTGGGCTTCCACAGTGGAATCCACGACCATGAGGCTCATCCAATCAATGGCCAACGACTACGTGATATGAAGAGTGACTCTTGTATTTGTCCAACAACTGATACTACGATATGTAGTTCTCTTCCTACTTTTTAAACACAGTGGTTGTTTTGATATCCGAGTTAGGTAACTGCTGAGAAGTAGGAACCAGTGAAACGCCGCAAACAATGAACCGGTAATGGCTTTTGCAACGGAATCACACTTGTTGGAGTCTCTCAAATTCAGAAGGCCAATGTGATTATAAACGAGTGAACCGCGAATAGGTTGGCGATGAATACTGTGCCAATGGATGACATACCAAAAAGCGAAGGCTACATAAATTGTGATTTTACTCGGGTTCTCCCAGTAAGGTGCCGTAAAATTGGCCAATATGGCCAATTTATTTACAATAGGCATGTCCTCATTGGTTGGCATACTACTAACAGTGCTACAGGATTATGTTGGTAGCTTTATGCAATCACTCCGCGGTAAAAATGAAGCACTTTTGAAGCTCTAATTAGCTAATCTCGGTATCAGTTATCGTCATTAGAAGCGGACAATCCAAGGTATTTTATTTGCCAGATATCGAAAGCTGACTACCAATATTGTTTTTGGTCGCGTATATAGAAATCCAACGCCCCAGGAGTAGATACACTACCAAGGAGCGCGCTGCACATCGAGGAAGTATGCCAGTGAACATACGTGAGACGCGTCTAAACCACCTCAACCCGTTTATACTGAATCCTTGACCGGTGGTGATCGAGTGGTTTAGAAAATTTGCTCACTTCTCAGAGATCAAGGGTTTGAGTCCCACCACCATCGTGCGGCTCGTTAACATGCTTGACTTATTGGGGCCTCGTGTGGTTCTGCACTCCATGTCTCAAGTTACCCATTATTCTCCATAATACAGCGAACCTCTGAGGGTGTGGGTATACCGCTTCGAGAAGATGTCCAGCCTCCAACTCGTTTGCTGAACAATAGCTGATTCTGTGTACGATGCTCCTGGAGTGGATTACGTTGGGTTTTTCTCGACGGTGGGAGAAAGCACCGCACTTCATCGGGCAGCCATCGCCTCCCTAAGCTGGACAGCATCCAATCCAGAGGATGCCGTCCCAACGACGTTTTGCTTGCTTAATTGGGTGCATAGGGCTAAGGACTGAATCCGAAAAGCGGATTGATAACGATACACCAGCGAAGACGATACAGAATTCTTGCAATAATCAGGTCCCACGTGACGGACCAGAAGTTCCTTAACGGGTTCCTCGGTCACGTCCCTGTGCTGGGTTAATGCACCACTGCCTTGTGCGTCAGACTTTTGAGTCAAAGGCTCCGGTTAGGGTTCCCAAAGAAGAACCCCTTCTGTGGTGTGGGTAGCCACGAAGTATGATTTGCCTAGATATCTCTAACATCTTTCCTCTAAAAGGCCTTACCGATTTTCCCTCCTCTGATTTAAAACCGATGAAAAACTCCACGGGTAATTGTGGCTCTTAGGAAAGTAACAGTTTGTGGGTCGGGCGCAAATCAAACGCACTCGTTAAGCCTGAATATTCACCTAATTTGGCTGCTTTCAACGTCCACACACTATGTCAGATAGGGCAACAGGCTACTCTCGCTAGAACTCCTAACACTTTCAAAATAAACGTATCCTATGTCTCCTAAACACGCATAAAACACCTCACTTATGTGATCACTCTTTGCACTCCAGATACAGCCTCAGGCTCTCGCTTTACTCTTCGCGTGTCGGCTGATCCGATTTCTAGTGCTCGTGGTCCGGCAGGCATAGGAATTGCTTTGAGCATGAGAGCTAAGCGTGCACTGTTAGACTGGATTCCATTTAGCAGTTGTTTGTGTGCAGTTCGCTTGAAAGGTTCTGTATTTTTCAATGGCAACAATCTGAAGCGTCGATACTTGTTCGTCGTATTTGTGTGAGCGTCCACTGACTGCAGTTTATCTTTGAGACCAAAGACGAATTGTACCAGGATTTGTCTCAGCTGCTTCGAAGCGTGCGTTCAACAGACGTGGCGCCTTAAGAAGAAGTGGCATAGACTCACATGGCGTCCTCCTACGTCATCATAGCGTTTGATTCAGATTTACTGTTTTGTCACTGGTCGGCGCTAGTGTGAATCGATTAAAGATTGTCATTCAATTTGGTCTACGCCTGCGGACCCAGATCACGCCTTGGTACGTGCTTGCTCCTGTTTACGTCTCGTCTGTGATCGCATCAATGCAAATACCACTCGTCCCGCACAGTTGATTCTAGACGATAACCGACCATCTGCTTTTCAGGCGGAGCTATTTACACAGTTATCGATGCAGCCGAATGTCCAAAATCCAGATGAACGCTGGCAACAGCTTGAGGAAGCCTTGTATGTCGGGTCTAATGCCACACAGGACTCTGGTTCATGTAGGCCTCCAAAACGATGCATAGCTTCGACATCAATTGCTCTGTTGGATGCTCGCAAATTCGTCCCTCTGGATGTCACATTCATCGAAGTGCGTAAATCCCTGAGACATCAGCTGACTAGGAGTCTGAGGGACAACCGTGAGCACTGGTGGATTGCGAAATGTAGGGAAATGGAAAAGACTGCGTTTATTAGCAATACTCGCAACTTTGTCCGTTTGATTAGAAGTACCGGTCCACGGAAGCCCGGAGTAAGTAAGTTAATCAAGGAATCTGACGGCTCAATGATTCACTCTCATGGACGTCGTCTGGAACGTTGGGTGGAGCACTTTAAGGATCAATTTATTTGGTTCACTTTAACGGTGAACCTTCCCAATATACCTGCCAAAGAACCGATGCGAGTATATATCACTCCTGCATCAGAAATAGAAGTTATGTGAGAGGAAGGTTACCTGAAAAGGTACAAAGTCACTGGACCGGATGGATTGTCTCCATCTTTTTCAAGAGTGAAGACGATGTTTTGGTATCGGAGTGAACAAAAATCCTCCGGATGATCTAGGTCAGCTAGCAGATTCCCAGGGAATGGTGTGAATCGGTGGTTGTGTCGATTTACAGGAAAGCTGACAGATCCGCTTGTGAAAACCACAGAGGAATTAGCTTGGTAAGTATCGCATCCAAACTGCTCACCGGAATTACCCTTCACCGATTATCCGATACCGCGAAATGTGTACACGTGAGAAGCAAGCCAGTTTCAGACCCAGTAGGGATTGCATCGACCACATCTTCACCCTTGGACAAATCTTAGAGTACAGGCACATCTTCCGTAGACTGACAATCTCTATCTTTCTTGATCTGAAAGTGGCGTGCGACTCAGTCGATCGCACAGTTCTCTAGCATTGGATCCGTTCTTTTATACGACTCAGAAGCACGGCCGGTAAGTTTAGAAGATAGGCGAAGACTGTGGGTGTTCGAGCACCGATGTGTCCGTAGCATTGCTGGAATATGATGGGAACACAGTATCAACAATGCTGAGGTGAGGCGTAAGGTGTTGGGAACCAGAGGTCGGTCTCTGGATCAAGTACTTCCTCGGTGTGTGATTTTATCAGATGCAAGTAGTGGTTAGGAGGTAGGTTGAGGTGGTCAGTCCATGACATGACAAAAAGGGATGAAAATCTTGACCAGTGGACTTGGTCAAGTAGGGCGTGTTAGACTTTCTGGTTTTGGTTCACGCAACCGGCTTAGAAGATGGTTGGTGACATCAAAGGATATGGTTAGGTGTCGCGGCCAGTGGCATAGTTACACCCGCACTTTTTATGTTTTCATGATTCCCGCTCATTACTTTGTTTTTGGCTCTTTTCCACTGTATGCTCGTAATATTTCGGCCCCCTACTCGACAATGTTTGAAGGTAGCAGCGAAAACCAGAGCACAAAAGTACGAGGGTAATGGTTGAGTTAACTGAATTTGAGTTGTCTACACAGTTTTAATTCATAGATTTCTTTTGTTTGTTCCGTGTGCTAGTATTCGTTTCCCTTTTGAATAAACGAGACTGCGAAACTGCATCGGAAACCAGTGTAAATGAGGACGAGGTTGATGATTGGAGAAACTGAACCGAACGGATTTTTACGGCCCTAGGTGCTTCATATTCCACTTGTTTAACTTATTTCCTACGGTTTCACTGCATATTGGCGTGCTTTCTGGTGATATTAATTCTCCAGTTTATCAGTCAGCAAAAGGCACTCTGTGCCAGTTCTCATTTCTTATTAACACGTCGTGTTTTTATCCGTCCTACATCAAACCTTCAATCTTGTTCTCACGATCTTGCCATTGTTGGTCAGCTGCCCATTCGTTATCCCGTAATTGTTTGTGACTTTCTTCTTGAAATATGACATCCTTTCTGGAAAATGAACAAAAAAAAAGGTAAACAATGTAATTATGAATATGCCAGCAGAAATATCGACCTATGACACCAGAAGCGCGAGTACTCTGAGCGAGGCCCAGACGGGCGCTTCTAAGCGTTCCTATTTTTGCTCCTGGTAATTTTAAACCGGCTTAATTGTCGATTCATCTGAGTTACTCCGTAGCTTCGTTTTATTCATGCACAGTTTTGTCCGTTTTTTTTTTTTTCGTTTTTAGATGTAAAACCGTCCAACATTCTGATTGACCGTGAGGGTCGCGTCAAACTGTGCGATTTTGGCATATCCGGTCAGCTGGTGGATAGCATTGCCAAATCATGCGAAGCTGGTTGTAAACCATATATGGCTGTAAGGGATAAGCCGTTTTTTCGTTTGGTTGGTTTTTTTCAATATTGCTTCTTCATTGATAAGGTTGGCGATTATGTGATGACAGTGTGCCTGCATTTCCCTGTTTAAAGACAACCTTTTCATGAGGCTGACGGATACTCTGACGGTAGGCGAGAAACATTCAGAACAGCCTGGCCTATATGTATTGTCCTTATTCGGTAGACACATCGTGGCTTTTTGGAGGAATTAATCTATCCCCCTACGTACTACGTTACACTGTCACAAAAGTTATATGTTTCCTTATATTCTTTCCCGTCCCATTCTCTCTGGTAAGATTACTTCTCCGTTTCCGGTCCATCTTGTTTTATTATCACAAAATACAGCTTCTGTAGGATGCCATGTGACCGTAGTCAACACGTTGCGAAGCACATTGGTCCAGAACGGCTTCCATAACAGGTTATTATAACTGACTCTTTTAGCTACAAACCCGATTGGCTGATTTCGTCCAGTTTTGGTTAAAACAACTATTGGCGGTTCATTGGTTTATTTCGCTCCGTTCCGTTAAGACAATTCTCAACCGCTGATTGGTTGATTCTGTTCCGTTCAGTTCCGTAAGAATGAATGTTGGCAGTTGAGCGGATGATTTCGTTCCGTTTTGTCACGAGCTGATTGGGCCATCGATGCGCTTCGTTGGCTTCAGCTTTATCGTCGATTTTGGACAGACGATGACGTGCTGCCTGCTAACGGAACCAGGTCGTTTATTGATGTGTCACCTAATTCCCTCACAACTACCACTTTTTGCTCGTAAAACGAAGGCATTCTGGGTTGTCTTACCTCTCTCAGTAACCAATATAGCGAAGGAGGTTTATGCAAATTCGTCCATTTGTAGACGTCATCGACCCATAATCGTTAAATAATTCGAAATACAAATAGAATACGTGGTGTTTCTGTTTGCATGTGGACTCAAGATTATGTCCAAAGTACGTATTGTTTTCCCGTTAACGATATTTTGGCCTACCGACTTCTCAGTGACTTATTTCAGATTTTTAAACATGGATTATACCAATTTCATTATGAAGCCATCAGTCATCCCGTGCCCTATTTTTTGTGTATCGTTTCTGTTTTCAACAATACGAATAAATCCTCAGTCAAATTCGAACCTGAGCTTCTGTGAGACAATTGTCAAAGGTGAACTTTTGAAGTGTCCGTGGTTTTCTTAATCAAAAAGCTCATAACAAATAAACGTGTATATGGCCAGCAGTGTGCGATATGACCTCGCTCATTACCCCGCAACCAAAATAATCTTCCTGTATGAACTTCTAATCTGTTAGGCTGGAAAAAAGATATCGTATGAATGTGATAATCCCTACATTATTCCGCGGACAAGATTCATCATGACTTAATTCAGTCCATATCAACCCGCTTGACAAGTATCACGAACTTGAAGTCATTGGAATCTCTCCGGTGGGATTGCTTATCACGCGTGAAGTCTTTGTGAACCTTCTGAGGTTAACCATAGAGGATAGGGGGCAAATCAGTAGAGGAAAGAATTTACAAAATACCACCTGAACCGCTTCACGGTTGTAGCACCTGAACCTCTGTGTGTGTTGGGTTCCCAGTACCGGTTTTAGATCAAACAAAAGCTGGCGCAGCCTATTTGGTTCATCGTCCTTCACAATTTTGGTTACACATTCAGAGGAAAAGCTTCTCGCTGGATAGTTGTAATACGCTTTTGACGTTTTATGTCTCCACGCGGATAACATCATTATCGAAGTCGGATTTTTTTAGGTTTTTGCGCGCCGCTTGTTGTCCTGCCTAACGCCGTATTTTGCATATGCAAAAAAATCTGTTATCAATAAAGAAAAGATACGGGATAACGTCTGTCTCAGAAACACGTGCTTGATAGGCTCGCAGAATGTTCTCTCTCTCATTTATTCAAGCAGCGCAATTTGCTGATTTCCCTTACTTTCTTCTCCATTATCGCGAAAACAAAATAAATGTTTGATGGGTCGCGCGCACGTGACCTTGATGTAAAGGTCACGAATCGGAAATAACCCAGTTTTTTTCTCAGAAGAACCTACCATCAACTGCGATTTTACTGTTAAACCCTGAAATAATATAGCACTCTCCAGATGCGTTTGCACATGTGATCGACATACCATCAAAAAGACCCGCTGCTGGAACGGTCAGTATTTATTCATTACTCGTTCGAATAATCCCATGGAACACACGGAGAGGAACACTGTGTGGCGAAAAAACTCGTGTTCAGGCATTTCTTATCATTTTAACACGTCACATTTTACGGGATTAATGTCGAACCATTTAAAACGAGCTTGTTCGCCACTTTGCGTTGTCCTCCGTTTATTCATCGGGGATGAAAATCACCTGTTATGAATTATACCTTCATAGTTTTAATAATTAGTCATTGGTCATTTTAGTTATTTTGGATTTCAAAGCTCCAGACAATTATAACATCCTGTCAAAGTTCCAATGAATTCGAATGCCATAGAATTAATGTTAACAGTATTGCGTAGAATTTTATATTTCAACCTTTTTTAATATAATAGGGCAAGTTTGGGAAAGAAAAATTAATTTCGACAATAGTTTGTTGATTGAATTTCGATAGTACTTGTGCCTCAGAAGCTACATCAGCCGAGGGGTTCTGTCAGTGGGTTGGTTCATTTTATCGCGATCGCGAAGGTCTGCGCAGTCTTTCTTCAATCTGAAACAAACGGGAAGATACCATGATGTTCTTGAAGGATGACTGTGCGCTGTCAGGCTGCTCGACGTTTTTACTTGCAGCTGAAACTTGACTGCTCCTCGTCTGGGGTTGGCAGTTGTTCTCACACAGAACCTGTTACTTGGAATTCAAACTAGATTTATCTAGGGGTGAAATCAGTCCTGCAACAGCGTCTGGGCCTTTAGGCTGCGGAGCGCATCCCAAACAATAGAAGTTCGCTACTATTCGAGGTACCTAAGCGGGTGTTTAGGGGAGTTTTTCCAAGAACGCTTTTTCCACGTATTCTGAGTCTGACTGTTTTTATGATCAACTAGAGTGAAAGATTATCATAATCACAATGAACGTAGTCTGTTATCACATGGAAGTCGATCATGTACTTCATATTTTAGATTGACCTGAGAGCAGGCGCGGTGGAAACAGCCTTGAAAAAAAAGGAAATTGAGCACATAGAAAACTGCGAATGACTAGACAAAGAGCGGAATCAACTTCCCTTTGTTGTTTTTATTTTCTTGCTTGCGTCTGAATGCAGTGGAAGGGGTACACTCCATAGCCTCGAAGACCCACTTCAGTATTAGGGGTGACCGGCAACCAGACCCTGACACTTGGAGTGAAAGAGAACCACTTAAGTCCCCAATAGGTCAGGTATGGTAGCGAGCCAGATGACAGTGGTTTACTATCTACCAACGTGGCTAGCGGTGACGGAAATCAAACCTCAGACCTACGAGGTAGTAAGCAAACTTTCTGAACCACTCAACTAACACCGGTCTGTTTAGTCGGAACTAAATTTCTCCAGTTTGCGCGGTGTTTTGCTGCCCAGCTCACCACATTTATGCAACCTTGTTCGATTATAAGCCATGGCGTGTAAAGCTGATACATTTCTCCGTCATGTCCCTGATTAAGAAACAGCTTTAGGGAATCGTGCGATCACCTGGATCGAGACAAGCACGAATGGTGTGCTGACCGGAGATGTGCTTGTCTTCTAAGGCCCAGGTGTAGTATGCAAGGATCATTGTTCCTCCGAAGGGGATTGCACGTGTTCGATCTGCAAAATACAGGAAACAAAAACTCCTTGAGGACATAGGCGTACATCAACGGGATCCTACACTTGCATAAGCCGAACGCCAATATGGCTGTTATAGCCTGCACACTACAAATGCAAAGACGTGATCTACAACCTTAGTCGAATCCACACCCGACTGCGTTTTAAAGTATTCGTTTGATGGCGAGTATATGGAGTCCAATGGAATTTGGATGCGGTGCAAAATGAGCTGAGCACTGGTTTCCAAAATAATACTGGTCAATTTTCTTCGAAATTGATGTAATCGCTGCTACACACCGTTCCTCGGAGCCCTGTTCCGTTCTGTCTCGCGATTTTTTTAATCAGACATGATACTAAGACATGATCTTTCTATTTGAACATAAAAACAAATAGATATAAACTATACAGGTCCCCACCTGCCTCGCTCTAGACGATTATTGTTGTTTCTTGAGACGAAAACACTATTGGACAGAATTCACATAAGTCTCAGGTGTGCCTACACACTGATTGACCGTTATCACAATAACATGCAAAACACGCCCAATCGATCACAAAACCAGATCTCAAATTCTGCCAGAACAACAAATGATGTTAGACCACAGAAGAACGTTGTAACACACACAACGTTTACTAGCTCATGGGAACTACAGTTTTTTCTCAATCAACAAATAGACTAGTCGAAATACGTGATCAGTTTCGATCTTTTCTGAACAATTTTGAGTGACGTTTGTGCACTAGCCAAATAGTGGTGAATTAAAACTGGAGTATAATGGAGCATGCCATATACTACGTGACTGAAAACAGTTATTAGCAATGGAGAGAGATAAAATGTGATGGCACCAGACAGAGACGGAACGCATTGGGCTGGAGCAAAGCATACGAAACATGCCATTGCACCCTTCGTCGGAACGAGTAACGGTTTCTTCTCAGCTGGATGTCTTCGATGCAGATGATGTGCCCATTTGTAGTTGGATCATTTAAACGTTGTCCCAGAACTTGATTCTGACTAAACGAGCTATTATCCGGCACGTTTTATGGATTATAACAATGCTAGTGAAGCAGTCAGCACACACTGACGGAAAGGTGCGAATAAGTCTGTTACCAAACCGGTGTGGCGTGTAGAAGTTTTACGTAAAAAATAATTGTTTTAGGATGAGATCTTAAAAAACTAGGGTGTTTTTTACAACAATGAAGTATATCGTGTTGGGTTAGTATCTACTTGTCATCCTAGATCTATTGCTGGATGATTCGTCATGGAAGCGAATCGATCTAGACATTTCTATTGTATCCACTCCTTGTTTAACTTGGTGGTTTATTCGGCTAGTTCTCAAATTGGACGCAAAATTCTCACACGAGCTATTCGTTCAGCGTGATTTGGTAAAGATAACAGATAAATGGCGAGATGCAGCCATTTCAGCTAATAATAATCAGATGGTCTCGTCCATATCTGAAATATGAGCAACTGCGAGGAACACGGTCTCGATCACGAAACACCTGGTGACTTCTACATCACCAGATTGAAAGAGCTGGAACGCTCTGAGTACAGGGTAAAAATTTCTCTGGAATGAAACATAATTAGTCATGAAACACTTTTAATTGCTACCCAAAATTTGATTACTGTGGTGTTAATCACCTAGTTGTAACTGATCTATCGGAGAAATTGTCACTGATGTTGAAGCTCATCGTGTTTCCTCGCTTTTCGCATGTTTTTTGCAGAGTAATACCTGAAGAAAATACCCTCAACTCGCAGTTTATATCTCCCCTAAATGCTTATCATAGTACGCAATACTTTACATTGTTTTCGAGTATTTACTTTTTACGGACACGGTTTTTGTGTCACACTACTATAGCCGGAGCGTATCCATCCGGATCAGACAGCTAATGGATACGACATTCGATCGGACGTGTGGAGTTTCGGCATAACCATGATCGAGTTGGCCACCGGTGAATTTCCCTATCCGAAATGGGATTCCGTTTTTCAACTACTGACGTACGTGTTGAAAAATGACCCACCAAGTGTACCCGAACGCTTACCAAGACCGACTGCAACAGCGGAAGCGGTGGTGTTAGACGATCCGGTCCTGAAACCGGGTAACTGGGAGTTCTCGTCTGAGTTTCGTGATTTCGTCAATCAATGTTTGCGACGAGATTTCCACGAAAGGCCAAAATATCAAGCATTAAAGGTAAGCGCAAAAGGGGATGAAGTCAGAAGAGACATTGTTTTGCACAACTCAGGTATTTCAGTTTCGGTTGTTTTATAAACCGTGAACTGTGATAAAATTGTGGACATAAGCGGCCGGTGTACTGTTTTTCGTGCCCGATGAAGTAAGCGTTCTGATAGTCTGTGAAAATAAGGTCCCGCCACCAGTTTGTCAACACGGTCAGGGATCATCATTGCCAGTGTCGGAATTAGATTTGGACTCTTTCTCCCACTGCTCAGTTTTTCAGTTGTAGCCTAAACCATCCTAGTTTACCACCTGTTGTGGTTCAAATTTCAGGCATTCTTGGTTCGATTAATTTCTTAGATAAAAATTCGGAATCAGTGCTCCTAAACGGGAAGTGAGAGGTCCTCACGAGACAAATTGCGTAAGGGTATGGGATAATCGAGACTGCACACTGATAAATAAGGGTATATAAAAAACAACCAAAGACGCGGGTGTTCTCTTCACTGATCCGGACATGACACGTAACAGTCGTAGAAACACCTTTCCAAACCAGCTGAACGGAACTACAATCCTTAGTGGACAGCGTAGATGCAAGGCGCATGTCGCTAGGATTCAAGGCCTCCTCTCACCGACTAGATTAAGTATACCAGATGTGCAGGATTGTCGTCGCGCAATCCGGGTACTCGCGAATAAACAAACCAAGAGTCCCGAGGCAGAAAACACAGGCCCGCTTTACTACGAATGCTATAGGACAGATTATAAAACATTACCAATAACATGCCTCGAATGATGGGCAAACCGACCACAGAATCAAAACAGTTTCGGCTTTTCAATTTATTCAACCATTACCCTCGTACTTTTGTGCTCTGGTTTTCGCTGCTACCTTCAAGCATTGTCGAGTAGGGGGCCGAAATATTACGAGCATACAGTGGAAAAGAGCCAAAAACAAAGTAATGAGCGGGAATCATGAAAACATAAAAAGTGCGGGTGTAACTGTGCCACTGGCCGCGACACCTAACCATATCCTTTGATGTCACCAACCATCTTCTAAGCCGGTTGCGTGAACCAAAACCAGAAAGTCTAACACGACCTACTTGACCAAGTCCACTGGTCAAGATTTTCATCCCCCTTTTGTCATGTCATGGACTGACCACCTCAACCTACCTCCTAACCACTACCTGCATCTGATAAAATCACACACCGAGGAAGTACTTGATCCAGAGACCGACCTCTGGTTCCCAACACCTTACGCCTCACCTCAGCATTGTTGATACTGTGTTCCCATCATATTCCAGCAATGCTACGGACACATCGGTGCTCGAACACCCACAGTCTTCGCCTATCTTCTAAACTTACCGGCCGTGCTTCTGAGTCGTATAAAAGAACGGATCCAATGCTAGAGAACTGTGCGATCGACTGAGTCGCACGCCACTTTCAGATCAAGAAAGATAGAGATTGTCAGTCTACGGAAGATGTGCCTGTACTCTAAGATTTGTCCAAGGGTGAAGATGTGGTCGATGCAATCCCTACTGGGTCTGAAACTGGCTTGCTTCTCACGTGTACACATTTCGCGGTATCGGATAATCGGTGGAGGGTAATTCCGGTGAGCAGTTTGGATGCGATACTTACCAAGCTAATTCCTCTGTGGTTTTCACAAGCGGATCTGTCAGCTTTCCTGTAAATCGACACAACCACCGATTCACATTATTCCCTGGGAATCTGCTAGCTGACCTAGATCATCCGGAGGATTTTTGTTCACTCCGATACCAAAACATCGTCTCCACTCTTGAAAAAGATGGAGACAATCCATCCGATCCAGTGACTTTGTACCTTTTCGGGTAACCTTCCTCCCACATAACTTCTATTTCTGATGCAGGAGTGATATATACTCGCATCGGTTCTTTGGCAGGTATATTGGGAAGGTTCACCGGTAAAGTGAACCAAATAAATTGATCCTTAAAGTGCTCCACCCAACGTTCCAGACGACGTCCATGAGAGTGAATCATTGAGCCGTCAGATTCCTTGATTAACTTACTTACTCCGGGCTTCCGTGGACCGGTACTTCTAATCAAACGGACAAAGTTGCGAGTATTGCTAATAAACGCAGTCTTTTCCATTTCCCTACATTTCGCAATCCACCAGTGCTCACGGTTGTCCCTCAGACTCCTAGTCAGCTGATGTCTCGGGGATTTACGCACTTCGATGAATGTGACATCCAGAGGGACAAATTTGCGAACATCCAACGGAGTAACTGATGTCGAAGCTATGCATGGTTTTGGAGGCCTACATGAACCAGAGTCATGTGTGGCATTAGACCCGACATACAGGGCTTCCTCAAGCTGTTGCCAGCGTTCATCTGGATTTTGGACATTCGGCTGCATCGATAACTGTGTAAATAGCTCCGCCTGAAAAGCAGATGGTCGGTTATCGTCTAGAATCAACCGTGCGGGACGAGTGGTATTTGCATTGGTGCGATCACAGACGAGACGTAAACAGGAGCAAGCACGTACCAAGGCGTGATCTGGGTCCGCAGGCGTAGACCAAATTGAATGACAATCTTTAATCGATTCACACTAGCGCCGACCAGTGACAAAACAGTAAATCTGAATCAAACGCTATGGTGACGTAGGAGGACGCCATGTGAGTCTATGCCGCTTCTTCTTAAGGCGCCACGTCTGTTGAACGCACGCTTCGAAGCAGCTGAGACAAATCCTGGTACAATTCGTCTTTGGTCTCAAAGATAAATTGCAGTCAGTGGACGCTCACACAAATACGACGAACAAGTATCGACGCTTCAGATTGTTGCTATTGAAAAATACAGAACCTTTCAAGCGAACTGCACACAAACAACTGCTAAATGGAATCCAGTCTAACAGTGCACGCTTAGCTCTCATGCTCAAAGCAATTCCTATGCCTGCCGGACCACGAGCACTAGAAATCGGATCAGCCGACACGCGAAGAGTGAAGCGAGAGCCTGAGGCTGTATCTGGAGTGCAAAGAGTGATCACATAAGTGAGGTGTTTTATGCGTGTTTAGGAGACATAGGATACGTTTATTTTGAAAGTGTTAGGGGTTCTAGCGAGAGTAGCTTGTTGCCCTATCTGACATAGTGTGTGGACGTTGAAAGCAGCCAAATTAGGTGAATATTCAGGCTTAACGAGTGCGTTTGATTTGCGCCCGACCCACAAACTGTTACTTTCCCAAGAGCCACAATTACCCGTGGAGTTTTTCATCGGTTTTAAATCAGAGGAGGGAAAATCGGTAAGGCCCCTTAGAGGAAAGATGTTAGAGATATCTAGGCAAATCATACTTCATGGCTACAAACACCACAGAAGGGGTTCTTCTTTGGGAACCCTAACCGGAACCTTTGACTCAAGAGTCTGACCCACAAGGCAGTGGTGCATTAACCCAGCACAGGGACGTGACCGAAGAACCCGTTAAGGAACTTCTGGTCCGTCACGTGGGACCTGATTATTGCAAGAATTCTGTATCGTCTTCGCTGGTGTGTCGTTATCAATCCGCTTTTCGGATTCAGTCCTCAACCCCATGGAACCAGTGGAGCAACCGGAACGCTTTCAAAACAGTCAACCAGGGCTGCAAAACGCCCAGACAACAAAATATAGGCTACGATGTCGACGGCGATACAGAAACAAATCAAATGGTTTACATAGAATGTCTTCATTCATGGAAAGCATTTTGACTAATCAATGGTTAGAAGTGAGGTGTTCTTCTGGAGTATCACACGCAGGCGTGGTGAAGAATAATTGGAATAACATGGCGATGGGAAAGTAGCATGATCAAAAGGGGATGGCCGAAGTTGTCATCCCCGCGATTAAGGGAGATTAAGAGAAAGAGAAACACGTACAAACATTAGGGCCTTGTCAAGTAACCCAGAGAATTGACGTAGTAACAGAACGGGTCATGGATACCAGTGTGTCATTCCAGAACCGGGTGGAAAGATTACGTAAGCGATAAATTTGAACGGATACGATCAACAATTAGGCCTATTAAAATTATGGTCAATCGACATGTCACAAAAACAAGGCTAAAATTGCGTCATGCAATGGGACTGAACAAACGAATTATCACGCGGGCATGGGAGCGAAGGGTTGTTGGTTGGTGTGGAAACCAGTGGTCAGAGTGCATGAAAAGCAGATGAACTGTTTGAAAAATACAAGACAAAATTGTGGTAGATAGTATGGGATCTGGACTAGACCAGTTTATCGGAATTTCTCGATATGGCGAACTGAATTTCCCATGTCCAATTTCGACAAATCTTTACACCGGGCCTGGTGCACAGGCTGCGTGTATCAAAAGGGATTCCCGAGTAAGCAGTTTTATGCAAGGCGCTCCGTTGTTTGTCTCATTGTTTGAACAGAGTAGCGCTATTTATCTGCTGTTTAACAACAAACACGAAAGTTGATTATATGAACCAGTACCAGACGAGTAGGGGGGGGGTATGTAGGTTAGAACGACCCCCATAAATTAAACTTGAAATTTCCACGAAGAAAATTATCAAATTACTCGAATAACATGAGAGGAGAATAATACTTCCCACTATTTCTCCGCTTTTGTGTCACAGGACTCAAAGAGTTTTCCAGAAAAAAATTCCTGTCCTAAAGCACATTCGCGGGACCACCGAGAATTCATTTTCCAGTAGTTGAACAGCAAAACTTTGCCGCTCAACGCTGAGAACGCTCGCTGCTTTTTCAAGGATTTTTTTCTATCGAATACAAGCAGTGGAAAATATACTTGAGGAACATTGTTTGCGAGGCATTTATTTGAGTCACAGTTCAGCAATCAAAGATTAGTGTTACGGATGAACTCAACTGAGAACAACTAATGTAAGGTTAAACCACACACATGACTGCATTGTTCGGTTGTGAGGCTTTTTTGTGGTTTGTGTTGTAACACCCTGTGTTCTGCTGGTCGGTTCTCACAGACGACCTCTAACCACGACCTTCGCTCCGCATCGCCTATTACGCCAGCTGTGTAGTGTAAATCAGATTGCGTTTGCGCATTACGTGGAAGTGGCAAGACGGCGCGGTATTTCAGGTGTAAGTAGAAATATCCAGACTCGTTCATTCTTTTGTCTGTTTGGTTTACATCCTTTTCGGGCCGAGTTGATTGTATTGGGGTCAGGTGACATGCTTGGCTGTTTATCGCTTGATTTTACGTACTGCTCACGCATGACCAATGGCACGTTGAACCAACGTGTTACAGAGGTGAATCGGTTGAGATGCTAAACTAGTGGTAGTGGTTTGTGTTCCGCTACTCCAGGGTTCCGGATTAGGTTTTCGGTGTCTTCTCACAAAATTAGGATAATGTTAGGCGTAGGCCCGCGCAGCGTACCTGCTACTATCACAGTCAACATAAAAACATCAGCAAAATTGCTTCGTTGTATCAGTTTCCTTAGTCTTTCCCCCCTCGCGTTATTTTCTATCGGTTGTGGTCGAGTGGTGTTAGCGTTTATCATCTCAGAGATACGAGGTGCGAACCCCGTGACCGCCGGTCGCATTTATGATAATCAGTAATTTGCTGCCGCCCGGCCGGTCAATATATCTGATCTGATGGAACCTTATGCGGTTTTCTACTCTAAGTTTCAGGTTTCCGATTATTCCTAATAATACAGTAGGCTTTTGAGGCTGTGGAGTACACCCCTTGCCACTGCATTCATGCACAAGCATGGAACAGAACTTAACGTCAGATCACTCCTAGAGAAATCTTCCCAGTCTCAGCCTCACGCTTATCTGTTCTTTGCTTCCCATGATTTATCCGCATACCTGTGATAAAAAATATAACCGGAAATATCAGAATGTTGCAGCGGATTTGTGGTCAGAAGGTCTGTGCACAATGTTCATTACGTATTCGTGATACGACTTTTTTTGCGAATTAATCATGGCAACGACCGCTTCAAAAAGATGGTCTCGTATTGTTTCAACTAGTATCGACTTATGCAGTTCCTCGGAAGCTTCTATCACCTAGTTTGAATTTAGTTTTAATTCATATGTTTCATCTTGAACTAATTGATGTTCTCGTGCGCTTCTGGTCCTAAAATACTTCGGATACTCCGAGTTGGTCATCTACTTCAGAGATCTCAACGTGCACTTTTAGGACTTGCTCGTTTTCCATGCGGTTGGAATTCAGGGACTTCTTATACCATTTTGTCTGTAAATTGTTGCCCGCTTGAATCTAGCATATATTAGGTGATTTGTAGAATCATCTAATAGGTTCAGTCATCAACGCATCAAATTTCATCCTCTGGTGTATTTCAGTGTCATAAAAATAGGGGAAAATCAGTTGTTTTAACCGTATTCCTGATACACACATGTATTATTTGATCCGTGATTTTACACACTACCGATCGTTTCACATTTTACTTCTGTTTTTGTCGCATCCCATATTCCCAATCAAATTGGTGCAGTCACATCCATTTTTCCGTCGTGCCCTTTCTGATCCGGTCAACGTGAGCCAGTATTTTACGGCTGTATTGAGCAAAATCCCACCCAATTCGAGATTAGAAGATCTGGTTGACATGAACGATTGGTAGGCAGCGTGAGTCGAGGGAAACAAAACACTCCGTAAAACTAGCTTTTGCCACGAACGGCAGCTCTCACTCGACCCCATTCGTTCCAGCGACTATTTGCTACTGTTTTGTGCTATTCACTCCACATACATCCCTACACTCCACTACAAGTTCTTGTGTCCCTTGTTCTCCCTCGAATCGAGTACGCCTTTGTTCTTTTTGCAACTGTGTACGAGATTGATGCTCACCAACCCTTCGGCATAAACCTCACGCAGTCCATCACCACCACCGTTCGCGATCCCATCGGCTAACATGCACGATTGGTACTCATTTATCATTTTCTTTACCATCTAGCACATGAACATACAAGTCGCCTTTGCATTTTCATAAATCGAATTTCCCAAACGATACCAACTCACCACGAGCCAGTAACATATCATACACCGAGCAACCTGTACTGTCTGACACACGCAAGCACAGCAACAAGTAAACTCGCTTAGCACGTGCTATCGTACCGCTTTTATCGGGTTTATTGACATCTGTTAATTGTATGATTCAGTCATAGACTAGGGTGTATGGCTTGTTTTTGTTTTATTCCTGATGTTATCCAAACATTTGCCGCACAATCTCATTTTGAAGATCATGCCCGTTTTCTATCTTCTACAACCCAAATCACTCCAAAAAAACGAACTCACTTGTGCATGCGCCGTTTTTTCTCATAATTTTAGTTGTTCAAATTGTTCTCTTTGGATGATCTGTTCACTTACTTTTTGTAGGAATTTGTGTGTACACGGTTAGTCTCCTTCTGGGCATTTTCACATACAGTCGGTGTCAGGTCAGTTGATTGCTTTCTTCTATTTGCATTCCGATGAGACAAAAACAATCTGAATTCACTCACGTGCATTTAGCTATTGTTCCAGCTTCTTTCGAGAGTCAGCCGCGGAGTCTGTGCGATTACTGATCCGCAATGAACCACCGATGCTGATTGTCTGATTACTTCACTGATAGACCTTCGAGTAGGTCCGCTGGAATAATTCGGTTTGGGAGCCGTGTAATACACTGCTCACTCGCAAGCTGCAGACTTTTCATGTGAACCGGATGTGTCTGTTGTACACTCCATCTCAAGCGTTCACTGGGATACCAGTAGTTGGGCACTCACAATTCCTATACTTCTGAGCTCACGTGTTCAAATTGCTGCAAGCTCTGGATTGGTTCTTAGAAAGCGGCAAAGTTTGGGGTATTCCTTTTGGTGCCACTTTAAGGTTGGTGAATTACACGACGACAACTGTCTTCTATGGTTTTGTTTGCGAGAGCCCGGCACAGTAGGAGCTACCAAAAAGTCATGCCACTATTTTCCAGCAACTGATACGGTTTGAGGTTCGGTAGTAAAAGGTATAAGATTGATCAAACCATGAAAGTGAAGAAAAAGAAGCAAACTTTGACCAGTGAGTTTGGTCATTTATAATGTATAGGGCGCCTAGGATGCAGTCCACGAGGTCCACCTACTCACTGGAGATGTACGATTGGGCCTGTGGTACACTTTTAGGATAACTGTATAACGTAATTCAATTCCAACATTCCTCGGACACTCATAGATGTCCCACTTTTTTCGTCTGAATCAGCTTCCATTATTTCGCCTTTTCGTTTTCCAACTTTTTGTGTTCTTCAGTTTCTGGGTGTGAACTTCGAGTAAATTTTTTGACGTACTTTCCTTTCACATACGTGCTTCTTTAGTATCAAAGTGAAACATGCCCGTGCATTCAGCAGCCGGATATTGTTTGGTTCGTAAGGAAATCTTGCTGTCGGTAGTCAATTTACAGGTTGGCTGTGAAGAGCGCCATGTGCTAATGTAATTTGATCCGGTAAGCAGTATGATCTGTTTGGTAGAGTTTTCTGATATTCAGCAAAGCGACAGAATCCAGTTGGAAACGACAAAATTTCCTGTCAACCATGATACCTGCGAACAGCCATTTGTTTGCATAGGAATAACGGAAACCGTTGGCGTCTGGTTTTGGATGTTCTGGCTTTGTAGGGAGTGAATAGCACTTTCGGGCGAAATTATTCAGCTTTCCCCAACCTGGACAGTCTTCTTTTCGTTTGTCATGCCTGTGACCACAAAAAGTGCGTATGATGCACGTGGCTCCCGTCACAGCGTTCAATTCAGTCGTTGTGACGTATTCTGTGAGATATTGCATCAGATCATTGGCGGTTTCTTTGCTCTTACAAATACCAATTGAAGTTTTCAAATCCAACTGGCGCATCAGTAAACGTTTTTTGTGGTTACATTCCGAACGCCGGTCACCAGCTTGCCTCGTATTAAAATGTCCTTCATGCAGCTGCAAGAATTGTACGATTTGGCAATAACATTGTCATTGATAAGTTCATTTCCACGGCGTTCTGTTCGAAAAAACGGAGACCGTTCGAATATTTCGTTTGACTGGCTCAGAGAGTATTCGCCCATCTTCAGCATTAACGTTGTGGGATCTTCCTGCTCTTTGCCAATATCGAACGAGAATGTGCTCAGAACGCGGTGAGCCTCATATCCAAGGCAGTGACGCAGCATCTCCATCTGATAATCCTTTGACTCGGGACACAGACACGTGAGTACAGTGAAATCTTGATATCTTTGCCTACACAGTCTTCATTCATCGGCCAAGCGGTTTTGACTTTGCATGTTCAGTGGGTTCGGAGGGGTGTCGTAAATGTTCCTGACGTGTTCATCACCAAACCGCTGCGGGGTTCGTCATGCTTCTCCAACATCATGTTATGATCAGTCTTGGTAGTTCTAGGGAGAAAGCTCTTCTGCCTTCGATCCATCTCGTTTATTAAACAAAACAAACAGTTCGTATAGGATCCTAGGTGACCACATTCAGAACCATGGTACGGATCACATTGGTCCAGAGCTCTTTTCATAGCCGGGTCTTCTGATTGACTCTTTTAGTTACGTCCCCAATTGGTTGACTTCATTGCGATCGGTTGAAACAACTGTTGGTCGCCGATTGGTTGATTTTCGTTCCGTTCGATTGAAACGACTCTTGGCAGCTGACTGATTCCGCTCGGTTCGCGGCTGATTGGGTAGTTTTGTTCCGTTTCGTCACGAACTGGTTGGGTCAACGACTCGCTTCGCGGGCCCGAGATTTGGAATCGATTTTGGACGGAAAATAACGCGCCATCTGTTAGCGAAACTAGGCCGTCGATCGATGAGTCAGGAAATATCCTTCGTAGCTCAGTCAATAGAGCACGCGCCATACCAAAGCATGGGTCGTGTTCATTAGTTGGTTTAATGATTTTCTAGTTTGCGTACATCTAGATTTTGTTGGAATCTAGCAAACCACACTTCAAAATTTCCGATACATGTGTCCCAGAGATCATGTCCGCAACTCGAATTATCACATTCCCATTTTGGCTGCTGACAACTACAGTGGTAAACGATTCTTGATCAATACATCAACCGAAAATCAAGTGGACTTCCCACCGCCTACGAATAAAAACTGAAATCAAGGTGGCATGATATTGCTTCGATGTTGCAATCTTAAAGCACTTATTGTATGGCACTCCACAAAGCTTCCCGTTTAGCCAGTGGTATTGGTGGAGGTTGAGAGATAGACATTGGCTTTCCATTTGGTTTCAAGCAAATTTGACGTGTATCGTTGGAAACTCATCCAATGTATTCGGGAAATAGTGCGTGATATATTCGACGTAGTAAGGAAATCTCGACGGAGGATATAGACATTCGGTCAGCCGAAGGCTCAAGGTTCAAAACAACCAGAGCATTACGACCAAGTAACGGCTTCATTTCGGTGTCACAGATGTACGCTACAACAGAGCTAGGTTGAGAATTTTCTACACATAGATCAGCCATTATAAATTCTTTCATTTCCATGGCGGAATTTGTATAACTGTAAAATTTATGAACGGTCGGATGCACAGGTAAGTATTTAAAGTGACGTTCGTAGAATGAACAAGGTATGATAGTCATAGGCGACGCAGAATCAAGCCCCATTAGTAGAGGTAGTTTACCATTTGAGGACAAAAACTGAATAGTACGAATATCAGAGCATGGTAATCGTGGTTCTGTAATTGGCGAGTAACGTGTCTCTATGCTGTTTATTTTACTCGGTGGTATGCAGAAACGTAGACCACAGGAAAGAGCCTGTTTCTGCTTACCACCGAGTAAAATAAACAGCATAGAGACACAGGCGCAATTCGAATATCTATTCGAACAACTAAAAATAGTCAAACCAACTTCAAAAGATGCGGAGACTTGGTTCAAAGCAAAGCTGGTTGACTTGGAACGACAGTACCGGATGACATCGTCCAGACATAAGTCACTCCTCACACCTGAGCACATATCCGCCATTAAAGAGCTACAGCTACGACCTGATTTGTTAATTTTACGCCCTGACAAGGGGTCCGGAGCAGTGCTGATGGATCGGAATGACTATGAGAAGAAGATGGAAAGTGTTCTTGACGATCCCAGCAAGTTTGTACGCGAAGATAACTGTGATGACCCCAAAGAACTAGAACAACGGATATCGACAGAAGTACAGTTTCTACTAGAAGGACACTTCATCAATGAAAGCACAGCTCACCATCTGAAGCCAAAAGGAACTCAAACTCCACAACTGTATGGTTTACCGAAACTACACAAACCCGGAGTGCCACTTCGACCAATACTGTCTATGACAAATTCACCACAACACGAATTGGCGAAATGGCTGGTGAAACTGCTTGAGGCAGTTCATAAATCAATGGTCAGACACACTATCAAAGACAGTTTCGAAATAGTAAAGCTTTGGACCAGATTAATGTGAAAGGGAAACACATGGCCTCATTTGATGTCCAATCACTGTTTACGAATGTTCCCGTTCGGGAGGTCATACGCATCATCTGTGACCATGTCGAGCAAAACCAACTCAAAATCGGTATACCAGTATCAGTTCTGGAACGACAACTACTACTGTGCACAACAAACGTATCGTTTTCCTTCCTTGGTCGGGCTTACAGACAAATTGACGGTGTCGCAATGGGAAGTCCATTGGGTCCCATTCTGGCAGATATATTTATGGCTCATCTTGAGGAAAAGGCGAGCAAAATCCTGGAACGTTCAGAACTTTACAAACGATACGTTGATGACGCTCTAATCATCACAAGAAGTCTAGAAGAGACAACATGGATTATGGATGGACTCAATCGTCTGCATCCGAATATACGATTTACGATGGAGGCAGAAATTGAAGACACACTGCACTTTCTCGACATTATTATGACTAGAAGGAATGATGGAACAATCGCCAGATCTGTTTACCGAAAAGAAACTTGGACAGGCCAATACTTGCACTTTGACAGCTTTGTGCCTGTGGAATATAAACGTGGCCTGGTCCGAACACTATTTCAAAGAGCACGACGTATCTGCACAGAAGACACGATTGACAACGAACTACGACAGCTGAAAGAAGCCTTGACTGAAAACGCTTATCTCGATGCGTTTATCGAAAGGCACAGCAAGCCTAAAGTCATCAGACAAATGAATTGTTCAGTAGAAAAATTACTAGTCACCCTGTGTCTTCCATTCAAAGGTGATGACGTCAATTGCTTGCTAAAACGACGACTTGGATCAGCGCTTGCCCGAACATAGTATGCAGCTGACCTCAGAATTGTTCATCAAACGATTAAGATCCCCACACCCTCGGTGAAACAACGTCCATCTCTGTACACCAAATCGAATTTGATTTACCAATTTCAATGTAATTGCGGAGCAACCTACGTGGGTCGAACAGAGCGGCAGTTACGTAACCGAGTGGTTGAACACATTCCAAACTGGGTACAACGTTTTGTGATGCAATCAGGGTCAGATCGAAGGCATAATGACAACGTTCAAAAACATAAGATCCCGTCGTCGGCCGTCGCTCGTCATCTTCTGATGACGCTACATCCAGCTGACCGAAGCACTGCGTTTCGGGTCATTTACGTGGCAAAGAATACCAGGCTTTTGAGGTTTGCCGAAGCGATTGCCATACATCGATGGAAACCTACATTGTGTCAGCAGAAACAGCTATTTGTTAATGTGTCTTTACCATGGTGACGTAACTTGACTATTGTAATTTTTCCCATATTTGTCGAACATAAGGGTTTTACATGAACTTAAATAAACAGTATCGTTCTGCAGTATGCACCATGTTGAGATGCAGCGAAATCGTCCCGGACATAAATCGTGCTATGTTGCAACTCTGGCTTTTCTTTTCAAGATTATTTCGGGAAAAGCATGTTTCGACTTCGATAATAGACGGATCTCCGATATCGAACACACTTTCACTAACTGACGCGTTTACCGATCTTGTACGACAGACTTTAGCGAAATGTTCGGTTATAGAACACGTGCAACATTTAGCGTCTTCAGAAGGGCATTCAAAAGTGCTCGCTCGGTGACTCGTTAATTCTTTGTGTTGAGAACGTGTTGGCAGTTTCACTTTTTGGATGCCTGAAGCAGACTGTTATGATCAGGAAAATGAATCACACTGTGAACACATCTGTCACTTCGTTTGTACCAGTTCACGTTTTACTCAGGATAATTGTGATGCATATTCTGTTAAAAGACATCCACATATTTTGTTACTTTTCACACAACTGATAAGGTGTTTAATGAATATAACATCCTCGACTTTCCTAACAGATATGCCAGAATAATCGCAGTGAAGAAATCCTTCAATAAGGCACTATATGGCGCTTTCCCAAAACTCCCTTCTCTCTTGAGAAACCTGTGAAAAATTAAGCCTCGAAACAAAAATATTTGACATGGCTACCAAACTTTCATCAGTTATTTCAACTGTTTCTTGTGTAGTGATTTTTGGCCTAGGGAATAAATATTGAATTGCCGCTGACCCTACGTGCCTAGATAATTCCGTAAAAACCTCAGCTTAGCTTAGTCGTCCAGAACTAAACTTGGATGGAGAAATTTTAATGAATCGAAGCAATCCAAAATCTTAGTTTTTTAGGAAATCCACGAACCCGAAATATGGAAAATTGTATCTTTTATGCAGAACATTGTGGGTGTATTAACTGATGCAGACTTTGCCCGTGACGGCGATATTGTATTGTAAATCAGAACACGGAGCTTTCGGGGCGTACCTAAACTAGCATGTCTGTAACTTGTGCCACACACAGACTACGCGAGCATTATGGATAAGTTAATTAATCGATTTATAGTGATCTTGAGTGGATATGAACAACTAATCATTGCATCGTGTTTAAACACAAGGGAAGATGGTCAGACAGATCTCGTGGAGCGCTCGATTGAATGCATGGATACACATAATAAATACACAGCGGTTCGATGGTAGCAGCACGACTACGCTCGTCCAGAGTCAAATGCATATTTGGACTGAACTATGGAGATCAATAATGCGGAATGCAAGTAGCACGTCATCGCGTTTGCAATAGGATGCGGATTCGAGACAGAAATATCCAATACTCTGACACATTCTTCGAGCGCATCTTAAGAACAAGTCTCCACCGTATTCGAGGGTCTGGATGGATCTTTTCGGCGTTCATTTCCGATGACTTTGGAGCGCATGTTGATACAAAAAGATCCTCACATAATGTATTGTTGGCACGGGGAGCCTGAATCTCATCTAGTGAAAAATCCACTTGCATTTATCACATCGAAAAGTCCGACGCAGCGAGCCGGAACTGACCCGGCGACCCTCCGCATACCGGGAAGATGCTCTACCGGCTGAGCTATCGCGATCCGGACAGTCGGCTGTGAATAACGCAAGTGGAAAATGCAACTGGATGGACCACGTTCATCTATGTGCTGTTCGTCCCATTGGGAAGTGGCCGACGAGGCTGGTCCAATAATTTAGACCAGGATAGTCAGTGTGTATCATTGGAATAGTGATTCGCGTAACACCGATTATTCACTTGCGTTATTCACAGCCAACTGTCCGGACCGCGATAGTTCAGTTGGTAGAGCATCTTCCCGGTATGCGGAGGGTCGCCGGGTCAGTTCCGGCTCGCTGCGTCGGACTTTTCGATGTGAAAAATGCAAGTGGATTTTTCCATTTCACAAAATGATTCATTTGTATTTCGATGCGCCAAGGTTTGAGTTATGTGCACTTGATAACGTTTTCGCGATTTTTGCAGGCCTGAAACAAAGCACGAGAAAGATATTTTGTTGACTACGCAGCAATTTCCGTGAAGTCCTTGTGTCTGACACTTTGTCTTTTTTAATTACACGATTGATAGTCCAGGTAACAGTGACCTTGACAAATGGCGAGTTCATAAGCATCTCGACTGCCGGGTTCAACTAAGAAAATTAAATAATCTTCAGAAAGAGGGGATATATGCATTTTATGGGGCACAGCTCGGTTCACATGACCAGACTTAGGAGTGCTAAAGATCAAAGGATTCTGCACGGGGAGAAATGAAATGCAAGTACCAGTTTTAATGGAAAGTCCTAGAAAAGTCTCGACCCAAGACAAACTCAAAATAATCTCACCTAGGACCTATAAAAAACCTTCAGTATTAAAACTGAAAACAGTACTCTGAGCTCTTGGAACAGTTTCGTGCAACGGAAAGTTTGTTCGATGACCGGGAAACCAATTGTGCTTAACTTGAATGTGTGCGGTGGCCTAAAATTGACTGGCGCGACTGCTTCACTTACGTGGACGAGGACACAGGAGCACACAACCAGTGCGTTCATTCAGGATTGTCTATGCCTGTCACCAGGTAAAGCGGTGATTGCTTGATCAAGCAGGATGGTGATAATCCTGATCTATCGTAATTTACGTCGTCACATGATAAGATAAAATTATCATCAAGTCTTTCGAAAAGTATATAATGAGGAGAAAGGATGTGAATAGTAGCTAGTTCGACAATGTCTTTTAACCCCCAGCCAGTATCCTTGTTATCAAACGTAATACATGTATTTCTGCATCCCGTGCTACTACCGATATGGTGGAGTTGAAAAATGAAATGACGATTTCATTCTGAAATCAAGGCGACTATGCGGTTCACTAGAACTGGTTGCTCCCAACCCCAACAGACAACCACTCACTAATTTCTTCAAGTTGAATCAAATCTTTGTATTACTGTGAGGTTTGTCACGCGAAGCAAACACACTACCGTTAGAAAACTGATTAGTTTAGGACGGAGATACCACTGGAGCGCGATCTAACCTCACTGAACCTTTGCAAAATGGCAACCTTTCGCTAGAAGACTGACAAAAGTGACGGGGAAAGAATTCGTCGACTTGTCCAAGATTCTCCAAAGTCACCTGATTTGCTTCACCATAACTATCGGAGAACTGCTCATTTATGGGGTCTCACGAACCATGTCCAAAATCATACTATATGCGTAAATGATCATGCTCACAATTGCAGTTGCATTGCATTCCGCCAAAAAAATGAAGTGATTTCCACTCACCCTTATTTGGCAATTTGAATGAAATTACTGCAATCATAAGGACAAACTCTATAAAGATTTAACACGTAGGCTGACTGTTGATTGGTTTGACTAACTATCAGTATACCTGTTACGAAATCCCAATCAGTTTTTGAGTGGTTCGGAGGAAACCGACAACCCGTTTGGTACAGATTACGAATTATCCAACTGCTTCGTGTACTATAGAAGCAAAATCAAACAAGATACGTGTACATACCTCAATTAAGAATGGTCCGGCAACAGTAACCGGCAGTAAACTAACGGAATTCTTGACAATTTAACTTCAACCAGGAATGCAAACGCGCAATTCGTAGTAATAATGAATGCGCGGGAAGATATACCGTCGAAACGAGCCAATCAGGGATGAGTGATGGATTAAGCGCGCAAGTGAAAGCAGTTAGTGTGGAGTGATGGGGACTTTTGCACAATGAAGGGGTAGCTACCCTAAGGGAGACTGGTAGGTGGCAGACATTTCCAGAACCAACAAAAGGGGAGGCAAAGTGGCAAATGTTTGGGTAGCAATGACCACGCACATGTGTGAATCTGGTTGGCATGGCAGGGGGGAACAGTGGGAATTCAGACAAACAAGCAGAGGCAGAAGTGTCTCTGACGAATGTTCAAATAGTTTTAGCGGCGAAACCGGCGGCACACACAGTAGGGGAGCGGTCTGATCAAGTACCTTAGAGCAGCTTGAACAGTCTTATGGTCACATTAAAAAAACAACACTGGAGAGCGAACAATTGTTTTCAATGATTTCTAATCGTGCTCTTACACATCATATAGGTGACAGTTATGCATTTGATTGGCCGTTGGCTGGGTTGAAGGACACTTCTACAGTAGGTGTGCGGTGTGGGGGTGGGAGATGCTGTGGTGTTTTTCAGTTAGTGTGTGGTGATGCTGAATCGACCACTGTTAGTGGGTTTTCAGAGGTCGTTTCTCGTTTCGGATGCCCCGTCTTTGGCCAAGGCAACTGAAGTGCATGAACTAGTCGCTTTTGCGCGCACAGATCTGGGCTTAGTAGAAGTATGGCGATCGCTTCAGCCGTGGCCAGGGTCCGCAGTCGGGCTGCCTTTGATCGGTTGGGGGGAACGCGATACACAACACTGAATGAGTCATTCGGGTCGATCCTATGACCGCTATCGATTAGATGACTAAGAATAGAACTGTTGATTGTGCCCGTCTTCCCGTGACTTCGGGTGATGCTCCTTGATGCGTTGAGACAACATAGACTAGCAAAAGAGGAAAGGCAGGGCTGGTTAGCAGGTGCCAATGCTATGATAGGAAGAGATAGAGAGACCGAGGGGTCACAGAAGTCCAGTCATACAGGAAGAGGTGAGGTTTGGAAAGGACAAATGCTCATAAGACATTACTAAACGGTGGGAGGTTATGCACACGAATAATTAAGACAGATGTTCCTGAAAGATCCTAACAATACCTCTCTTCAGAAACCGTAATAAACTTGATACTCCGTAACCCGAAAAGAAGATATTAGCTTTATTAACTAACTTTATTCAGCACAGTCACTGTTTGCCCTACTGTGGATGGTGATGGCCAACTGCTACTGCCGGACCAATGCACTCGGCTATTTAGGGCATATCGGGCTTCCACAGTGGGTTACACGACCACGAGATTCATCCAACCACAGATCATATGCAGGAAGATGTGGCTACGTGGCATAAAAGGCAACACTTGTATTTGCACCAATTAGCGGTCAAAATGATATTATTATTGGTTATGGTCTTCTCCTTAATTTTCAATTCTGGTATTCGAGTTAGGCTGCTGCTGAGAAGTAGGAATCAATGAACCACCGCAATCAATAGAACGTTAATGATTGTTACGGTGAAATAACCACTGACAGTGTGACAGGAGTACATCGGTAGCTTTACGTGATCACTCTATGGTAAAATGAGCCACTTTTAGATCTTCCTTAGCAAATCTCGTTATCGGTCATCTTCATCTCAAGCGGACGATCAACCGCATTTCTTCGCTGGATGTTAAAATCTAACAGCAGCTATCTTTTTCAGATTCTTATGTAGAAATTCCTCCCTCCTGGGGTGGATCCACTTCCAGCGAACATACTGTATTAACATGTTAACACTAAGAGCAAATTCAGTTTGCACCCTTGGTGAAAATTCGTCTGGGCCACTGACCTTATCACACTTTGTCTTCATTAGTACCCCATATACTTAGAGGGAACATATCACCTATGAAATCGTCCTTCAAGGTAAGTGTGGAGCCTTGAGCCATTATTCGACATCAAATACCTGTCAAGTCCATTAAGTTGCTTCTCTATCATCCAGTTCTCGCGTACAATATTTTAGCTGACTTTAATATTTACTTAGTGACATTTGCTTCGTTTTGCCTACTAACAAGGTTCCAAGTAGTAAGTTGCGAAATTCGACCTCTCCGGGGAGCATACGGTTTATCCACACCGTATAGGGTGTTGTTCGGATTTCTAAGATTACTACTGGAAACGGCAATAGTAGCTCGATTTTGACTTTTCCTGAATTCTTCCGAGGAAGATTGCGTGGCACTGTCCGTTTGAGAAAAAAATGAGAGACAACAGAATTCGCAAATTATACATTCAAAGATGCTATTTTAACTATAGAGTAATCGGATAAAGCAGCCTACGCAGCTCGAGTGAAACGGTAGTGGTATTTGAATTGACATGAACTCGTTCGTTGTGAATAAATGGGCCATGTAGGTCTATTTAGCAGAGCCTAGCATAGAAACCCCGAGACGAATAGAAAATTATGTAGTATCTGATCAGCGGTATGTCATCCATTAGCACAGTGTTTATCACTAACCCGTTTGCGGTTTAATCTCGTATATACATTTTGGTCTCCTGAAAGTAAAAGACTATAATGAATCCAGTTCATATAGAAGTCGAAATCGGCGAAACAATTGTTTTCAGTAATTCATTCTCAAGCCACTTACAGATTACATAGCAGACATTAGACAAAAGATCATGAACATAGACATGGAATAAACACCAATCATGGGCAGGGGTTTGTCAGTCAAGTTATCCTTATCATGTGATTGGTTTATCTAGCTGACGCCTTCTGGGTAACCGGACGGTAGATTCATGCGGCCTTGGTCAATCTTGGGCCAGGGGAGTTGGAGCGCCCGGACCAAACGCTTTTGGGCGCACAGGTCAGGGGTCAACTTCCTTATTCCGATTGCCTCGGCTATCGCTGGAGTGCTCAACTGAACACTTTTGCATTTGTTTGGGGGGACACGATAAAGAACTTTGATAGCAGCTTCCAGATTCACCTGATGTCTAGTGTCGACCAAATGCGCTAAGATTGCGCTATTTATCGATCCAGTTTGTCCTTGACTCAACCAGCGTGGATGATGCTCTTTAATCCGAGTTGATAGCTGTCGTGCCGTTCGACCTACATAAGATGCGTCACAAACACATCTGAAAGAGTACACGACCATTGATGAGGTCAGCATCGGCAGTCTATCCTTGTTCTGAATCTGGATTAGAGGAGCACCTCGGAACAAACACCGTAATGTGGCGGCATTGGAAGTATTTCGAATTTCTCTCCGCAGTCGATGGTTTAAGATTTCACCAAAATTATCGCCTTTAAATGACAAACTAATATAAAGAATAAGAAGAGTTGGAAAAGTCTCACTAGGTCAGTGTGGATAATTAAGGGTGAGAAGGGATGGAATCCTGTGTGATTGTAATGGCTTGAGAATGAAATCACCGAAAACATATGTTCGCCTACAACTCGTGTTCTGAGTACTATGATGGGCTTATTCCGCAGTCGAATATAAAGATCTTTCTTCCTTGTGGTTTCCACGGTGATTTTTGGCAATCTTTCAATGAGATTTCTTTCGATAAACCGATCCGGGTAACTGTTCTCACGTAGGGTGTTTCTTATAGGCAATAATTCGTCATCTAAAGTCTCTACGGAACAAATTTTCCTCGCTCTGAATGGCAGGCATTTTACTAAGTTTCGCTTCTGTTGCATACTAACAAAACTGTTGAAATTGGGATACTGGCCTCTCCAAGTTTGTTTTCGGTGCACATTTCGCTGGATCCGACCATCCTCCATTCTCGTGAGAGTCACATCGAGAAATGGTAGTTGATTGTTTATTTCGCGTTCAGTTGTAAAGCGTATTACTCTGTGTGCCCCACTGAATAATGTTTGCACAAAATCAAGATCACAATCAACGTCAGTCACGCAAAATATGTCATCTATATAACGATAGTAATGTTCAAAGCTGTCAGTTGTAGATTTCAGCTTGGTTCTTTCTAACTTCGCTAGGAATGCGTCGGCAAGAAATGGACCTAGTGGTGATCCCATAGCCACACCGTCCTGTTGTCTGTACAAAGTTCCATGAAATAGAAACTGAACATTAAGTGTGCATCGAAGGAAGAGCTCGCGCAAACCTTCTAGTGGTAGACCGACGTCCATATTATTCTCTTTTATGTAGTTCACCACGAAGTCAATGGTTTCTGTTAGTGGTACATTCCTGAATAGAGACTCAACGTCAAACGAAAACATTATTTTGTCACTCATATTGACATCTTTTATTCGCTCTATGAAATCAAATGTGTCGTTGAGACTGTGTATAGCCATATGTTTTTTGATTGATTCCAGTAATTCAGATAACCATCGAGCGACATTGTGGTAGGGTGAATTTGTCATTGATAGGATGGGGCGAATCGGTGTTCCAGGTTCGTGGATCTTGGGGAGTCCGTACAGCCACGGGATTGTAGATCCCGTGGGTCTAAGCTGTTCGTACAATTGGTTTGAAACAAAACCAGCATCCCTCATGTGTTTCAAAGTAGTTGTTATCTGGCGCTCAACCTTTTGAGTTGAGTCTGTCTCACCAGGACTAGTGCTGAATTTGGTTTCATCACTCAGAATTGCTGTGAGTTTTCCAATGTAGTCACATCTGTCCATCACCACTATCCCACTACCTTTGTCAGGTCTGCTCAGTAAGATATCTTCATTACACAACAATTCCTCCACTGCATCTAAATGCTCTTTTTTGACTGGCCTTTGTAATCTCGGGTTAATCTTTCGATATGAATGGCAAGTGTTCACTAGGGTTGACTTGAGTTCCTCTAATTGTTCATTAGATGTTGGCATCAACCCTTGAGTTTGAGAATCTAGGATTTCAAAATGCACCTAGTAATCAAATTTGTCACGTTTTCGAGTAGGGATACAGAACTTAGGACCAAGGGATAAGGCCTCGATCATATGATCACTCAAATTCAAGTTAGAGCAGTTATGCACATACCGATCGGGTTGATTAGGGAAAACACACTGAGGAGTCTTGGCTTCCATCCCTTTCGTCAATACATTTTGTTTCTTCCTTGTTCGAGAATCCAGGATAGCTCCAGCGTAGTTAAGAAACATTACTCTCAAGTCTCCATTTAAGCAATCTATGAAGTGCTGACGTTGTGAAATATTCCGTTCGTAAAGTGTCACACTGATTTAACACACACCGCCGAAGAGATTTACTATTTGGGTAGATCCGATGTCGTCTGAGAGAGTTCCAATATCGTTTCGGATGCTGATTTCGATGTACACAGTTCATTAAAAACTGAAGAACAGTGTTCGCCTTAGCGTGTCTTGCGGAGAAATTTAGGAACTGATTTAGTCCCTTCACCACATATGGGTCCACTGATTGTTTTAATGTCTGAAAAATACCCATTGCATCAAATAGAAGTCCAAATCGGCGAAACAATTGTTTTTCAGTAATTCATTCTCAAGCCACTTACAGATTACATAGCAGACATTAGACAAAAGATCATGAACATAGACATGGAATAAACACCAATCATGGGCAGGGGTTTGTCAGTCAAGTTATCCTTATCATGTGATTGGTTTATCTAGCTGACGCCTTCTGGGTAACCGGACGGTAGATTCATGCGGCCTTGGTCAATCTTGGGCCAGGGGAGTTGGAGCGCCCGGACCAAACGCTTTTGGGCGCACAGGTCAGGGGTCAACTTCCTTATTCCGATTGCCTCGGCTATCGCTGGAGTGCTCAACTGAACACTTTTGCATTTGTTTGGGGGGACACGATAAAGAACTTTGATAGCAGCTTCCAGATTCACCTGATGTCTAGTGTCGACCAAATGCGCTAAGATTGCGCTATTTATCGATCCAGTTTGTCCTTGACTCAACCAGCGTGGATGATGCTCTTTAATCCGAGTTGATAGCTGTCGTGCCGTTCGACCTACATAAGATGCGTCACAAACACATCTGAAAGAGTACACGACCATTGATGAGGTCAGCATCGGCAGTCTATCCTTGTTCTGAATCTGGATTAGAGGAGCACCTCGGAACAAACACCGTAATGTGGCGGCATTGGAAGTATTTCGAATTTCTCTCCGCAGTCGATGGTTTAAGATTTCACCAAAATTATCGCCTTTAAATGACAAACTAATATAAAGAATAAGAAGAGTTGGAAAAGTCTCACTAGGTCAGTGTGGATAATTAAGGGTGAGAAGGGATGGAATCCTGTGTGATTGTAATGGCTTGAGAATGAAATCACCGAAAACATATGTTCGCCTACAACTCGTGTTCTGAGTACTATGATGGGCTTATTCCGCAGTCGAATATAAAGATCTTTCTTCCTTGTGGTTTCCACGGTGATTTTTGGCAATCTTTCAATGAGATTTCTTTCGATAAACCGATCCGGGTAACTGTTCTCACGTAGGGTGTTTCTTATAGGCAATAATTCGTCATCTAAAGTCTCTACGGAACAAATTTTCCTCGCTCTGAATGGCAGGCATTTTACTAAGTTTCGCTTCTGTTGCATACTAACAAAACTGTTGAAATTGGGATACTGGCCTCTCCAAGTTTGTTTTCGGTGCACATTTCGCTGGATCCGACCATCCTCCATTCTCGTGAGAGTCACATCGAGAAATGGTAGTTGATTGTTTATTTCGCGTTCAGTTGTAAAGCGTATTACTCTGTGTGCCCCACTGAATAATGTTTGCACAAAATCAAGATCACAATCAACGTCAGTCACGCAAAATATGTCATCTATATAACGATAGTAATGTTCAAAGCTGTCAGTTGTAGATTTCAGCTTGGTTCTTTCTAACTTCGCTAGGAATGCGTCGGCAAGAAATGGACCTAGTGGTGATCCCATAGCCACACCGTCCTGTTGTCTGTACAAAGTTCCATGAAATAGAAACTGAACATTAAGTGTGCATCGAAGGAAGAGCTCGCGCAAACCTTCTAGTGGTAGACCGACGTCCATATTATTCTCTTTTATGTAGTTCACCACGAAGTCAATGGTTTCTGTTAGTGGTACATTCCTGAATCGAGACTCAACGTCAAACGAAAACATTATTTTGTCACTCATATTGACATCTTTTATTCGCTCTATGAAATCAAATGTGTCGTTGAGACTGTGTATAGCCATATGTTTTTTGATTGATTCCAGTAATTCAGATAACCATCGAGCGACATTGTGGTAGGGTGAATTTGTCATTGATAGGATGGGGCGAATCGGTGTTCCAGGTTCGTGGATCTTGGGGAGTCCGTACAGCCACGGGATTGTAGATCCCGTGGGTCTAAGCTGTTCGTACAATTGGTTTGAAACAAAACCAGCATCCCTCATGTGTTTCAAAGTAGTTGTTATCTGGCGCTCAACCTTTTGAGTTGAGTCTGTCTCACCAGGACTAGTGCTGAATTTGGTTTCATCACTCAGAATTGCTGTGAGTTTTCCAATGTAGTCACATCTGTCCATCACCACTATCCCACTACCTTTGTCAGGTCTGCTCAGTAAGATATCTTCATTACACAACAATTCCTCCACTGCATCTAAATGCTCTTTTTTGACTGGCCTTTGTAATCTCGGGTTAATCTTTCGATATGAATGGCAAGTGTTCACTAGGGTTGACTTGAGTTCCTCTAATTGTTCATTAGATGTTGGCATCAACCCTTGAGTTTGAGAATCTAGGATTTCAAAATGCACCTAGTAATCAAATTTGTCACGTTTTCGAGTAGGGATACAGAACTTAGGACCAAGGGATAAGGCCTCGATCATATGATCACTCAAATTCAAGTTAGAGCAGTTATGCACATACCGATCGGGTTGATTAGGGAAAACACACTGAGGAGTCTTGGCTTCCATCCCTTTCGTCAATACATTTTGTTTCTTCCTTGTTCGAGAATCCAGGATAGCTCCAGCGTAGTTAAGAAACATTACTCTCAAGTCTCCATTTAAGCAATCTATGAAGTGCTGACGTTGTGAAATATTCCGTTCGTAAAGTGTCACACTGATTTAACACACACCGCCGAAGAGATTTACTATTTGGGTAGATCCGATGTCGTCTGAGAGAGTTCCAATATCGTTTCGGATGCTGATTTCGATGTACACAGTTCATTAAAAACTGAAGAACAGTGTTCGCCTTAGCGTGTCTTGCGGAGAAATTTAGGAACTGATTTAGTCCCTTCACCACATATGGGTCCACTGATTGTTTTAATGTCTGAAAAATACCCATTGCATCAAATAGAAGTCCAAATCGGCGAAACAATTGTTTTTCAGTAATTCATTCTCAAGCCACTTACAGATTACATAGCAGACATTAGACAAAAGATCATGAACATAGACATGGAATAAACACCAATCATGGGCAGGGGTTTGTCAGTCAAGTTATCCTTATCATGTGATTGGTTTATCTAGCTGACGCCTTCTGGGTAACCGGACGGTAGATTCATGCGGCCTTGGTCAATCTTGGGCCAGGGGAGTTGGAGCGCCCGGACCAAACGCTTTTGGGCGCACAGGTCAGGGGTCAACTTCCTTATTCCGATTGCCTCGGCTATCGCTGGAGTGCTCAACTGAACACTTTTGCATTTGTTTGGGGGGACACGATAAAGAACTTTGATAGCAGCTTCCAGATTCACCTGATGTCTAGTGTCGACCAAATGCGCTAAGATTGCGCTATTTATCGATCCAGTTTGTCCTTGACTCAACCAGCGTGGATGATGCTCTTTAATCCGAGTTGATAGCTGTCGTGCCGTTCGACCTACATAAGATGCGTCACAAACACATCTGAAAGAGTACACGACCATTGATGAGGTCAGCATCGGCAGTCTATCCTTGTTCTGAATCTGGATTAGAGGAGCACCTCGGAACAAACACCGTAATGTGGCGGCATTGGAAGTATTTCGAATTTCTCTCCGCAGTCGATGGTTTAAGATTTCACCAAAATTATCGCCTTTAAATGACAAACTAATATAAAGAATAAGAAGAGTTGGAAAAGTCTCACTAGGTCAGTGTGGATAATTAAGGGTGAGAAGGGATGGAATCCTGTGTGATTGTAATGGCTTGAGAATGAAATCACCGAAAACATATGTTCGCCTACAACTCGTGTTCTGAGTACTATGATGGGCTTATTCCGCAGTCGAATATAAAGATCTTTCTTCCTTGTGGTTTCCACGGTGATTTTTGGCAATCTTTCAATGAGATTTCTTTCGATAAACCGATCCGGGTAACTGTTCTCACGTAGGGTGTTTCTTATAGGCAATAATTCGTCATCTAAAGTCTCTACGGAACAAATTTTCCTCGCTCTGAATGGCAGGCATTTTACTAAGTTTCGCTTCTGTTGCATACTAACAAAACTGTTGAAATTGGGATACTGGCCTCTCCAAGTTTGTTTTCGGTGCACATTTCGCTGGATCCGACCATCCTCCATTCTCGTGAGAGTCACATCGAGAAATGGTAGTTGATTGTTTATTTCGCGTTCAGTTGTAAAGCGTATTACTCTGTGTGCCCCACTGAATAATGTTTGCACAAAATCAAGATCACAATCAACGTCAGTCACGCAAAATATGTCATCTATATAACGATAGTAATGTTCAAAGCTGTCAGTTGTAGATTTCAGCTTGGTTCTTTCTAACTTCGCTAGGAATGCGTCGGCAAGAAATGGACCTAGTGGTGATCCCATAGCCACACCGTCCTGTTGTCTGTACAAAGTTCCATGAAATAGAAACTGAACATTAAGTGTGCATCGAAGGAAGAGCTCGCGCAAACCTTCTAGTGGTAGACCGACGTCCATATTATTCTCTTTTATGTAGTTCACCACGAAGTCAATGGTTTCTGTTAGTGGTACATTCCTGAATCGAGACTCAACGTCAAACGAAAACATTATTTTGTCACTCATATTGACATCTTTTATTCGCTCTATGAAATCAAATGTGTCGTTGAGACTGTGTATAGCCATATGTTTTTTGATTGATTCCAGTAATTCAGATAACCATCGAGCGACATTGTGGTAGGGTGAATTTGTCATTGATAGGATGGGGCGAATCGGTGTTCCAGGTTCGTGGATCTTGGGGAGTCCGTACAGCCACGGGATTGTAGATCCCGTGGGTCTAAGCTGTTCGTACAATTGGTTTGAAACAAAACCAGCATCCCTCATGTGTTTCAAAGTAGTTGTTATCTGGCGCTCAACCTTTTGAGTTGAGTCTGTCTCACCAGGACTAGTGCTGAATTTGGTTTCATCACTCAGAATTGCTGTGAGTTTTCCAATGTAGTCACATCTGTCCATCACCACTATCCCACTACCTTTGTCAGGTCTGCTCAGTAAGATATCTTCATTACACAACAATTCCTCCACTGCATCTAAATGCTCTTTTTTGACTGGCCTTTGTAATCTCGGGTTAATTTTTCGATATGAATGGCAAGTGTTCACTAGGGTTGACTTGAGTTCCTCTAATTGTTCATTAGATGTTGGCATCAACCCTTGAGTTTGAGAATCTAGGATTTCAAAATGCACCTAGTAATCAAATTTGTCACGTTTTCGAGTAGGGATACAGAACTTAGGACCAAGGGATAAGGCCTCGATCATATGATCACTCAAATTCAAGTTAGAGCAGTTATGCACATACCGATCGGGTTGATTAGGGAAAACACACTGAGGAGTCTTGGCTTCCATCCCTTTCGTCAATACATTTTGTTTCTTCCTTGTTCGAGAATCCAGGATAGCTCCAGCGTAGTTAAGAAACATTACTCTCAAGTCTCCATTTAAGCAATCTATGAAGTGCTGACGTTGTGAAATATTCCGTTCGTAAAGTGTCACACTGATTTAACACACACCGCCGAAGAGATTTACTATTTGGGTAGATCCGATGTCGTCTGAGAGAGTTCCAATATCGTTTCGGATGCTGATTTCGATGTACACAGTTCATTAAAAACTGAAGAACAGTGTTCGCCTTAGCGTGTCTTGCGGAGAAATTTAGGAACTGATTTAGTCCCTTCACCACATATGGGTCCACTGATTGTTTTAATGTCTGAAAAATACCCATTGCATCAAATAGAAGTCCAAATCGGCGAAACAATTGTTTTTCAGTAATTCATTCTCAAGCCACTTACAGATTACATAGCAGACATTAGACAAAAGATCATGAACATAGACATGGAATAAACACCAATCATGGGCAGGGGTTTGTCAGTCAAGTTATCCTTATCATGTGATTGGTTTATCTAGCTGACGCCTTCTGGGTAACCGGACGGTAGATTCATGCGGCCTTGGTCAATCTTGGGCCAGGGGAGTTGGAGCGCCCGGACCAAACGCTTTTGGGCGCACAGGTCAGGGGTCAACTTCCTTATTCCGATTGCCTCGGCTATCGCTGGAGTGCTCAACTGAACACTTTTGCATTTGTTTGGGGGGATACGATAAAGAACTTTGATAGCAGCTTCCAGATTCACCTGATGTCTAGTGTCGACCAAATGCGCTAAGATTGCGCTATTTATCGATCCAGTTTGTCCTTGACTCAACCAGCGTGGATGATGCTCTTTAATCCGAGTTGATAGCTGTCGTGCCGTTCGACCTACATAAGATGCGTCACAAACACATCTGAAAGAGTACACGACCATTGATGAGGTCAGCATCGGCAGTCTATCCTTGTTCTGAATCTGGATTAGAGGAGCACCTCGGAACAAACACCGTAATGTGGCGGCATTGGAAGTATTTCGAATTTCTCTCCGCAGTCGATGGTTTAAGATTTCACCAAAATTATCGCCTTTAAATGACAAACTAATATAAAGAATAAGAAGAGTTGGAAAAGTCTCACTAGGTCAGTGTGGATAATTAAGGGTGAGAAGGGATGGAATCCTGTGTGATTGTAATGGCTTGAGAATGAAATCACCGAAAACATATGTTCGCCTACAACTCGTGTTCTGAGTACTATGATGGGCTTATTCCGCAGTCGAATATAAAGATCTTTCTTCCTTGTGGTTTCCACGGTGATTTTTGGCAATCTTTCAATGAGATTTCTTTCGATAAACCGATCCGGGTAACTGTTCTCACGTAGGGTGTTTCTTATAGGCAATAATTCGTCATCTAAAGTCTCTACGGAACAAATTTTCCTCGCTCTGAATGGCAGGCATTTTACTAAGTTTCGCTTCTGTTGCATACTAACAAAACTGTTGAAATTGGGATACTGGCCTCTCCAAGTTTGTTTTCGGTGCACATTTCGCTGGATCCGACCATCCTCCATTCTCGTGAGAGTCACATCGAGAAATGGTAGTTGATTGTTTATTTCGCGTTCAGTTGTAAAGCGTATTACTCTGTGTGCCCCACTGAATAATGTTTGCACAAAATCAAGATCACAATCAACGTCAGTCACGCAAAATATGTCATCTATATAACGATAGTAATGTTCAAAGCTGTCAGTTGTAGATTTCAGCTTGGTTCTTTCTAACTTCGCTAGGAATGCGTCGGCAAGAAATGGACCTAGTGGTGATCCCATAGCCACACCGTCCTGTTGTCTGTACAAAGTTCCATGAAATAGAAACTGAACATTAAGTGTGCATCGAAGGAAGAGCTCGCGCAAACCTTCTAGTGGTAGACCGACGTCCATATTATTCTCTTTTATGTAGTTCACCACGAAGTCAATGGTTTCTGTTAGTGGTACATTCCTGAATAGAGACTCAACGTCAAACGAAAACATTATTTTGTCACTCATATTGACATCTTTTATTCGCTCTATGAAATCAAATGTGTCGTTGAGACTGTGTATAGCCATATGTTTTTTGATTGATTCCAGTAATTCAGATAACCATCGAGCGACATTGTGGTAGGGTGAATTTGTCATTGATAGGATGGGGCGAATCGGTGTTCCAGGTTCGTGGATCTTGGGGAGTCCGTACAGCCACGGGATTGTAGATCCCGTGGGTCTAAGCTGTTCGTACAATTGGTTTGAAACAAAACCAGCATCCCTCATGTGTTTCAAAGTAGTTGTTATCTGGCGCTCAACCTTTTGAGTTGAGTCTGTCTCACCAGGACTAGTGCTGAATTTGGTTTCATCACTCAGAATTGCTGTGAGTTTTCCAATGTAGTCACATCTGTCCATCACCACTATCCCACTACCTTTGTCAGGTCTGCTCAGTAAGATATCTTCATTACACAACAATTCCTCCACTGCATCTAAATGCTCTTTTTTGACTGGCCTTTGTAATCTCGGGTTAATCTTTCGATATGAATGGCAAGTGTTCACTAGGGTTGACTTGAGTTCCTCTAATTGTTCATTAGATGTTGGCATCAACCCTTGAGTTTGAGAATCTAGGATTTCAAAATGCACCTAGTAATCAAATTTGTCACGTTTTCGAGTAGGGATACAGAACTTAGGACCAAGGGATGAGGCCTCGATCATATGATCACTCAAATTCAAGTTAGAGCAGTTATGCACATACCGATCGGGTTGATTAGGGAAAACACACTGAGGAGTCTTGGCTTCCATCCCTTTCGTCAATACATTTTGTTTCTTCCTTGTTCGAGAATCCAGGATAGCTCCAGCGTAGTTAAGAAACATTACTCTCAAGTCTCCATTTAAGCAATCTATGAAGTGCTGACGTTGTGAAATATTCCGTTCGTAAAGTGTCACACTGATTTAACACACACCGCCGAAGAGATTTACTATTTGGGTAGATCCGATGTCGTCTGAGAGAGTTCCAATATCGTTTCGGATGCTGATTTCGATGTACACAGTTCATTAAAAACTGAAGAACAGTGTTCGCCTTAGCGTGTCTTGCGGAGAAATTTAGGAACTGATTTAGTCCCTTCACCACATATGGGTCCACTGATTGTTTTAATGTCTGAAAAATACCCATTGCATCAAATAGAAGTCCAAATCGGCGAAACAATTGTTTTTCAGTAATTCATTCTCAAGCCACTTACAGATTACATAGCAGACATTAGACAAAAGATCATGAACATAGACATGGAATAAACACCAATCATGGGCAGGGGTTTGTCAGTCAAGTTATCCTTATCATGTGATTGGTTTATCTAGCTGACGCCTTCTGGGTAACCGGACGGTAGATTCATGCGGCCTTGGTCAATCTTGGGCCAGGGGAGTTGGAGCGCCCGGACCAAACGCTTTTGGGCGCACAGGTCAGGGGTCAACTTCCTTATTCCGATTGCCTCGGCTATCGCTGGAGTGCTCAACTGAACACTTTTGCATTTGTTTGGGGGGACACGATAAAGAACTTTGATAGCAGCTTCCAGATTCACCTGATGTCTAGTGTCGACCAAATGCGCTAAGATTGCGCTATTTATCGATCCAGTTTGTCCTTGACTCAACCAGCGTGGATGATGCTCTTTAATCCGAGTTGATAGCTGTCGTGCCGTTCGACCTACATAAGATGCGTCACAAACACATCTGAAAGAGTACACGACCATTGATGAGGTCAGCATCGGCAGTCTATCCTTGTTCTGAATCTGGATTAGAGGAGCACCTCGGAACAAACACCGTAATGTGGCGGCATTGGAAGTATTTCGAATTTCTCTCCGCAGTCGATGGTTTAAGATTTCACCAAAATTATCGCCTTTAAATGACAAACTAATATAAAGAATAAGAAGAGTTGGAAAAGTCTCACTAGGTCAGTGTGGATAATTAAGGGTGAGAAGGGATGGAATCCTGTGTGATTGTAATGGCTTGAGAATGAAATCACCGAAAACATATGTTCGCCTACAACTCGTGTTCTGAGTACTATGATGGGCTTATTCCGCAGTCGAATATAAAGATCTTTCTTCCTTGTGGTTTCCACGGTGATTTTTGGCAATCTTTCAATGAGATTTCTTTCGATAAACCGATCCGGGTAACTGTTCTCACGTAGGGTGTTTCTTATAGGCAATAATTCGTCATCTAAAGTCTCTACGGAACAAATTTTCCTCGCTCTGAATGGCAGGCATTTTACTAAGTTTCGCTTCTGTTGCATACTAACAAAACTGTTGAAATTGGGATACTGGCCTCTCCAAGTTTGTTTTCGGTGCACATTTCGCTGGATCCGACCATCCTCCATTCTCGTGAGAGTCACATCGAGAAATGGTAGTTGATTGTTTATTTCGCGTTCAGTTGTAAAGCGTATTACTCTGTGTGCCCCACTGAATAATGTTTGCACAAAATCAAGATCACAATCAACGTCAGTCACGCAAAATATGTCATCTATATAACGATAGTAATGTTCAAAGCTGTCAGTTGTAGATTTCAGCTTGGTTCTTTCTAACTTCGCTAGGAATGCGTCGGCAAGAAATGGACCTAGTGGTGATCCCATAGCCACACCGTCCTGTTGTCTGTACAAAGTTCCATGAAATAGAAACTGAACATTAAGTGTGCATCGAAGGAAGAGCTCGCGCAAACCTTCTAGTGGTAGACCGACGTCCATATTATTCTCTTTTATGTAGTTCACCACGAAGTCAATGGTTTCTGTTAGTGGTACATTCCTGAATAGAGACTCAACGTCAAACGAAAACATTATTTTGTCACTCATATTGACATCTTTTATTCGCTCTATGAAATCAAATGTGTCGTTGAGACTGTGTATAGCCATATGTTTTTTGATTGATTCCAGTAATTCAGATAACCATCGAGCGACATTGTGGTAGGGTGAATTTGTCATTGATAGGATGGGGCGAATCGGTGTTCCAGGTTCGTGGATCTTGGGGAGTCCGTACAGCCACGGGATTGTAGATCCCGTGGGTCTAAGCTGTTCGTACAATTGGTTTGAAACAAAACCAGCATCCCTCATGTGTTTCAAAGTAGTTGTTATCTGGCGCTCAACCTTTTGAGTTGAGTCTGTCTCACCAGGACTAGTGCTGAATTTGGTTTCATCACTCAGAATTGCTGTGAGTTTTCCAATGTAGTCACATCTGTCCATCACCACTATCCCACTACCTTTGTCAGGTCTGCTCAGTAAGATATCTTCATTACACAACAATTCCTCCACTGCATCTAAATGCTCTTTTTTGACTGGCCTTTGTAATCTCGGGTTAATCTTTCGATATGAATGGCAAGTGTTCACTAGGGTTGACTTGAGTTCCTCTAATTGTTCATTAGATGTTGGCATCAACCCTTGAGTTTGAGAATCTAGGATTTCAAAATGCACCTAGTAATCAAATTTGTCACGTTTTCGAGTAGGGATACAGAACTTAGGACCAAGGGATAAGGCCTCGATCATATGATCACTCAAATTCAAGTTAGAGCAGTTATGCACATACCGATCGGGTTGATTAGGGAAAACACACTGAGGAGTCTTGGCTTCCATCCCTTTCGTCAATACATTTTGTTTCTTCCTTGTTCGAGAATCCAGGATAGCTCCAGCGTAGTTAAGAAACATTACTCTCAAGTCTCCATTTAAGCAATCTATGAAGTGCTGACGTTGTGAAATATTCCGTTCGTAAAGTGTCACACTGATTTAACACACACCGCCGAAGAGATTTACTATTTGGGTAGATCCGATGTCGTCTGAGAGAGTTCCAATATCGTTTCGGATGCTGATTTCGATGTACACAGTTCATTAAAAACTGAAGAACAGTGTTCGCCTTAGCGTGTCTTGCGGAGAAATTTAGGAACTGATTTAGTCCCTTCACCACATATGGGTCCACTGATTGTTTTAATGTCTGAAAAATACCCATTGCATCAAATAGAAGTCCAAATCGGCGAAACAATTGTTTTTCAGTAATTCATTCTCAAGCCACTTACAGATTACATAGCAGACATTAGACAAAAGATCATGAACATAGACATGGAATAAACACCAATCATGGGCAGGGGTTTGTCAGTCAAGTTATCCTTATCATGTGATTGGTTTATCTAGCTGACGCCTTCTGGGTAACCGGACGGTAGATTCATGCGGCCTTGGTCAATCTTGGGCCAGGGGAGTTGGAGCGCCCGGACCAAACGTTTTTGGGCGCACAGGTCAGGAATAGCCTTTGACGGTTCGTAAATTGCCGCCGTCCTCTGATTGCTGACTCTCAGCAGCTACATAAATAAGAAATCAAAATGACTATCAGCTCGACAATGCAGGAAGATAACGTAAAAAATGATAGCAACGTGATGCACACAACTGAGGTTTAAATTTCTATTTTCTCGCTTTTCTGTATATCGCATTCCGTATAATGCTCAAATGTTTGTTGACCCAGTGAAAGCCACCGTAGAACTAAGCAAACGTTTAATTGGATGAAAACTACCAATTCACTACTATCATATCCACAGATATAGTGTAAACGCTGAAAATCCACCCAATCGGGTGCATTAAGCTACTAATGACTTGACTTGGCTTAAATGCAAAAGCCTCACTTGTCATGATATGTAGACGCACAGCGCAGCACCTTAGAATTGTTACCTATGGTTCGATCACTTGATTATTTCCAAAATTTTTCTCCAAACGTGGCACGGTAGGACCCGCTTTTCAGCTTCATTTTGTATTCATACCACGGCTTGGTTGTGAAATTTCTTCTCTTCGTGTTTAGAGTTTAACTCCGAGTATTATTTTCAGTTCTGATACTGAAGCTTTGGTATGGGTCCTAGGTGAGATTATTTTGAGTTTGTCTTGGGTCGAGACTTTTCTAGGACTTTCCATCCCCTTTTTCCATTAAAATTGGTACTTGCATTTCATTTCTCACCGTACAGAATCTTTTGATCTTTAGCACTTCTAAGTCTGGTCATGTGAACCATGCTGTGCCCAAAGTACACACCAATCATCATCTTCGCATTTTCACATGCAACGAAATAAATCGTGCTCGTCTGACTCATCTCTGTGCAGCCTTGGCTGTTAATTATAGCCAAGGACTTCTTGCTCGCATAATCCGCCCCCACATCACGTCACAAATTTTCACAAATTTTATCTATTATTCACACCAGTCATGGGTCAACAATTGTCTGCATATGTTATCCTTCATATTTTTCATGCCGATTTGAAAGCCCTACTTTTATGCTGAAGGACGAACACATTTCAGTGACTCTTGAATTCATTGAATGCAGTTCGGCCACTGCATGTGTTTCACATGAATGTTCATATTTGTAGTTAAATTAATACAACCCAGAAATTTAGTTCAGTTCGCTCCACACCGGTTTCATTCAGTCCGTGACTTCGGGATGCCAGAAATGTAGCTTTGAATCTCACAATGCTGATATCTCTTTGGTTAGTGCTTCATTGCTTTCGGCTTCCTCTACGAAACGATGACCTTCACAATTTTCTGTCGCTGGTTTTCTTGCCTCCTTCGCACTCCTACCTTGTTCCAGCTTTCAGTAAGTCTACAGTGACCACCGAGGTACACCCACTTTATAACATTACAGAAAGCATATAGATAATAGAGATTTATGAAGTACAATAATCCTGTATTCGTGTTCAAAAAGGAGAGGTGAGTCACGTGGGTTATTCCCCCCCCCACTACATACCCCAATAATTGCCCCATCTTTCCTAGGATTGCAACAACACAACTATGGGTAACCGATCGTTTAACTTCTATTGCAAGCATCATTCATCGACAAGTTTCTTGATCATGTTCACTTAATCGTATTGTTAAAAGTATGAAACCGTCGAAATCGCACTCATAAAGTTTCTCTGGTTCCATGGTGTCCAGCTGACATCTGCGTCTTCGTCAGTAGTGTCATAATCCACACGATGCTTCAGTCGAAATCCGGTTTGCCCGGAACATCTTTGTGAAAACCCTAAAATCATCTACATAAAACTGAAAACTGCATTTGCATTAAACGTAGGCAGTCATCGTTAAAAAAGTGATATTACACATTGTGCTTGTTTGCACGTGCCGTTTAGCTCATTATGTTTTGTTCATGTGACTCCGATATCCATAATTTCTTCAGACTAAGCGTCTACCCACGAGTAGTATATAACAAACCATTGTGTGCCGAGCGAGTTATCATTTTTTGAATTATCAGGCATTAGTATATGAGATACCATTCATACTAATATTCTCATTCGTATTAGACATATGTATTCATCATAAATTCTATAGGATGTGACACTCGGATAAGTGTGAATCCGATGAGGTTTTATGTCAACTGGAACTGTGAGTCGACCTTCAAAGTAATATTTTAATGCAGTTAGACTATCACTCGGTGTTGCGTAACACAGGTGCACTTTATGCAAAAGTGATGGGTGCTTAATATAGACTGAAGGATTCGGTAGAGGAAATATTACGGGAGGTGTGAGATGATGCACGGAAATGTTCACACAACCACTTTTGATATCGAATATGTCGTACAAACGTAAATTGTATTATTTCAAAAGTCAGTGCGAAATTTGAAAGTGGTAACTGAACAATGAAGGAGCAGCGGCTCACACGTCTCTAAAACCTGGTTAGGGCCATAGTGCTACTGGAAAGTATGGTCATTGTGCTTCAGCCATTTGATTAAACAAGTATCAAAGGCAGGTATTTTTGCGTCGCATATGTTGGGGTTTTGAAGTACATTCTACCTATTCTGCGCACAATAAAATCATATCAAATAATGGACGTTTTCTGTGAATGCATGTTGTACCCTCTAAAATGAACTTGGAAAGGAAATCTACCGCGACACATGTCTTTAAACACCGGTATTTTATTCAAAGACTCAGGTCAGCCATTAGTTATTATTCTTTTTATTTTCGTTTCACTAATAATTAGCGTAAGTACGTTCGGTTAGTGAGCGGAACGCAATACAAACCGAGTGATCGAGTCCAAATCATCGCCCAGTAGTTGTATGAACTCCTTCAGTGTTGGAAGAAAATCATATATACTGAACATTCCTCATCATGGGCTTACTACACTCCATTCGCCAGGAAAATACCCAGAATCCACTGATTATTTGTTTTACTATACAGAACCATGGGTCACTAAGCTCTCACTCTTCGAGGCCAAGAAAGACGAATACGTAAAAATGGACCCAACTGTTCAAACTCGTCCTTGAACCCCGAGGATGACCAAATCAATTGTTTGTTCTCCAGCGTTGTGATAATGACGTTGTTTGATTCCCATTGCTATTCGAGAGACACAACCAAGTCGTGATGCTTATTATTTCACAACTATAATATGATTCATCAACCAGTATTAACACTCAACTCACCATGCAAAACCACGAAAGCACTATACAGCTGTTTCACCTGGCTTGTTTGGAATAATCAGCAGTGCACACCCACCTGGCCACAACTGGGACACGAGACCCGGATGAATGACTGTGAACCGTACCCCTGACCACTAGGCTATCCGGGATGCCTCTCAAAGGTCTGTAGAGGCCCGACTGATATGCACCACTGATGTTCCCTAACAAGGAAGTAAAGCTGAACTATGCCTCTATGGTTTTCAGTGGTGAGTCGAGCGTAGATAACCCGTGATCAATTATATTACACAAATTCAAACTCCTACTATTCAAATGCATGCTCTATAAATCTATGCTTCATCGAGTGGAGGTTTTCAGTCAGGGAAGATAAACATCTTCAGTGTCGCAACTATTTCTCATGTCGTTCTTGGTCAATATACTTGAAATTCATCTACTCCAATCTAATTTCGACTTTTCTAAGAGGGGTTGAAGTTGATACTACGTTGTTTGAGGCCGGGAATTTCAGTCTTCAATTATTTAAACATTAGATGAAAGGAGTATTAACCGCCATTTGAACGAATATCAATAATCACTTTGCAAAAGCCTTCGTAGTGCAATAATATCGTTCATCGAAGATGGAAGAGGAGACTGATGTTTCAGTCAATAGTGTTCGATTTGCAAGGGTCTGAATAATTACCGTTGATGAATTTGCATCACACATGGGAAACAGATGATCGACAGAATGCAGAACAGTGTGTAAATTCGGCAGAACTCATGCCCGTCATCACACTAATCACAACATATAAAAGTTATTTATACAGAACAAATGAGGCATCAAACACCTTACTACTTAAATGCCTAAGTCGAACGATAAAATGTCGGGGTTTTGTAGACCACGTCGTGAATCTTCGACTAATTTTAAAGCACCGGCACGTCTTCCGTAGGCACACAATCTCTGTCTTTCTTGATCTGAAAGCGCCGTTCGATTCAGTCGACCCTTGCGGAGATATGACCTCTTCTACGATAATTCATTGAATGAAACAACTTATTGCCTGTTCCGTTATACCAAAAGAGATCGTTACAGACAATGGCCCACAGTTTGTCGGCTTCGAATTCGAAAAATTTCTGACCCGGCAAGGGAGTAAACATTCACGAACCGTCCCGTACAATCAATCCTTCGTGCTACGGCATAGTGGAACACCTCAACCATTCACTGGAAGAGAATATTCAGATATCACAGTTACAAGGACATTCACAGGAAGATTCCGTGCTTCGAGCGCTGAGCAAGTTATCACAGAAAAACTGATAAGGCTTCAGAGGGAGTTACTTTCGGGAGGGTTCCACGTTTGAAGCTTAATGCAACCCATCAGATCACGAAAAACAAAAAGGGACCCGAATTGCTCCGACGACAGAATTATCAAAGATTTTAAGCGAGAACAGTGAAATACTGAGTCCTGAAAATTACGTTCGTTTGCGGATTTGGACAGGACGAAAGAAAGGAGCGAAGAAGTTTCTGGTAGCTAACATTAATCAAACCTGTTCTGAGACCAGACAAATGAATAAGCCAACGGCAGGGAAGTTAACGCTCGTCAGCTCTGCACTGAGAAGCATGCTAGAGCAATTTTTCGACCCATCCTCTCTGGGAAACGCAGTGCTAATCAACAGACCTGTAGTGATTCAAATGCCTTCAAACGCAGTCTGGTGTGCTACACTTCCCCGGTATGTAACCAATACGGTGAAATCGGACCTTAACTGTTAGATCGTGTAGATACTGTGAAGTCGCTTTGTAATTGGTCAGCACATTATCTGCGGATAAGTGCGTGCCTACTTTTGTACATAAACGAGTTAGTATCAACCAAATATGACAGAATATAGTCTTGCTGCTCTTGTTTTTCTTGTCGTTCTCCCAGTGCGCATGGTCCGGGTCCGAGTTGCTTCATTACGTACGACTGACCGGGTAGATACGATTCTTACAAGATCATACGTCGTCCTTCATGAACTCCGAAACCTGTTGAGAGCTACAAAAGCCCATAAAACATGGATGATGGAGGGGGACTGATGTTGTGTGTTCATTATGTGCATGCATGCGTTCAATCGAGGGCTCCACGTGATCTGTCTAACTATCTTCCTTTTTGTGATTACATACGACGCTACGATCAGTTGCTCATGTCCACTCACAAGGTCACTGTAAGTTGATTGGTGCAATATCGAATGGATTGAATGGGTTTAACCCCGCACAGAACTACAGAGAATCAAGAACTCTAACACCGAATAGAATGTAGCGTAATATTTCGTACGCGCGGTATCACGTACAGTACATGTATGTATTAAAACAGAGAGGATACAGTAAAGCAAAACAGAAAGAGTCAATCTTGAATATCACATCCACCGCACGCTGAATTGAAGTGGGGATGTTTTGTAATCTCCCCGTGGTAATGAACGATTTTTTCAGATCTCCGGATAGTTGGTTGTTCTGTGGGATTCTCCGATTCAAATGTATCTAGATCAGAATTATCAGTTAGTACAACAACAGGTGAAATGATATCTGACTGACCTTCTTCATTGAACTGTACCTAGTCAACATGACGTCTATGACTGCATAGATCATCCAGAACCAGTATATTGACTATCCGGTTCCCGTTGGGCGAAATGACAATTCCATTCGCCGGTCGTAAATCATTCCCTCTGAAATAGCTGACATTAGCTTTCAACATACACTCAAACTAGGGCATTTAAATAACTGAGAAGGACTTTTACCAGTAGCAGTATGTGCAGCGTTACGATATTACATAAGAAAATTGTCAATGGCACGATCAATTTCAAAAAATGTATAGGGATTCACAGAATGAACTGCAATCTTGAGTGTGCGCACAAAGTTCTCTGCAAGGCCATTAGACTGTGGGTGACGTGAAGTTGTTGAATATGCCTCTGGCCGGCGGGAAAAAACATCAATGACCCCAAGAGCGTAGTATTTACCCAAGAATGGTCTGCATGTGCCCGTTGCCACGCCTCACATGGCACTGGCCAAGCAAGCCACTTTGAGAGTTTTGAATGTATCTTAAGTAAACACTGCTTGCAGTTTTTAGGAATGTGCATTCCACCAGAAGCCTTGGGACATTTAAAAACAAGCTGTTGTATATCCAGTAAATCAGGCGAAGAAGTTAAGAGAATTACGTCAATGTGCAATTTACGGAAAACTTTCAAGCCAAGAACTGAAGGTCCTGAATCAGAAACCAAAATTTCGCATTCAATAGGAACAGAATCACGTAACTGAATGGGGACCATACAAGAACCGACAATTGGGTCTTGTGTCCAGCAATACCTCGAATAGCCACATTGGTAGGATTATTCTTAGCAATGGGAGAAAAGCAATCCGGAGCCTGGCGTAAAATTATGGATTCTACACTCCCAGTGACAACAATAAACGTGTTTGCTACCTTCTGGAGTATGCAGTGTCTGGTTAACACGTGAAAGTTCCTCTGGCAAAACGGCTAACGTAAGTGTCGAAAAACTGGTATCAAGTGGAGGTGATGCTGAATGGATCGGCAGTCGATACGCCGTGTGACTTCTACAAACACTTTTAGTGTGGCCAACCTTACCACAGGCAAAACACGTAGCTCGTCTATAGGGACATGAGAAACGAGAATGTAAGTAACCACATGAAACACACTTGCCCAGATTAGAACTTGTATGGCTGGATTTCGAATGAGCGGATCACTGAAGTGGGGGGCTGATTGCCACGAAAATTCATTGGCTTGTTCAGATGCGGCAATTTTTGAGTGCTATGCTCACCTTGGTGTTCAGTGGAATTGAACCATACGAACTCAGACACAGTAGTTACAGCTTTTACGTCCTGATACTGTTCAAAAATATGGTGAGTGTGATGAAATAACTGACCAGCTGGAAGCAATAGCTTCTGTTGCAAATCTGGAAGGTTGATTCCTGCAATCAGGCGATCCTCCAATTGGGGACCGTAGTAGCACTTCACTGCTTGTGTGTGCAGTTGAAGAATGAATTCGTGTACTGATTGGTTTTGGAGTCTAATAAGGCAGTTAAATTAGGCTCTCTCAGCAGCAACAAAATTGACTGGCTTCAAGTGCTGTAGAATAATGGTCTTCAGCTTGTCGTGCGGTAAGCTGATGGGAGAATCCGAAAAAGACAAATTTTTCACGAGACTGTATGCATCCTTCCCAATGAAATGAAGAAAAAATGCTGTTTTCTACGCATCAAGCAAATGGTTTCGGGTCAAACACCAAATGTAGAAACGTTCTATGTAGTGCTCTACCTGTCAGGATTTAGAATTTTCATCAAGAGGCACAATTTCAGAAGCAATCATAGATTAACTTCTTTGCGCGACGCCGAATGTAATATCGAACGGATTGAATGGGTTTGACCCCGCACAGAACTACAGAGAATCAAGAACTCTAACACCGAATAGAATGTAGCGTAATATTTCGTACTCGCGGTATCACGTACAGTACATGTATGTATTAAAACAGAGAGGATACAGTAAAGCAAAACAGAAAGAGTTAATCTTGAATATCACAATCGAATAACTTACCCATAACGCGCGCTTAGTCTGTGTGGCACAAGTTACAGATATGTTTTTTTTGCGTACGTTCCGGGAGCTCCGTGTTCTGATTCACCATCCTTTTTCCGAAACTTTCTACTTGTAATATTTTTTTGAAAACGTTTTGGTCTCATCATCGTTATCTGTGCGCTCAGTTTGACCGAGAGCGCTATCCATGGTTGATTACATTCCAGCTTTGTTGTTCCTACTGATCCCTATCATTCTGCACACAAACCTCACATATACACTCTGGACACAGTTGCTTCCGTTTCTCATTTCATTTGAAGGAGCCTGAATGGTTCCGTGCAATCAGTTCGCTGTATCATTTGCGAATGTACCTCTTCGTTTGACTTGGCTCCCATTTCTCACCTCGTGAAATTCTGAAATCTTTTGTCCGTCCCACTTTTTCACTCTCATGGTTAAAAGACTACTTTCTAATAGTACTTAAAGTGTCACACACACACACACGTTTATCGAGGCCCCTAATGAACAACTTTGGTGTTTTTAAGGATGCCGTCCTTCACCCGTATTTTAACACACACATTAGTGACCTATACACTGCATCACATGCGCAGTCTCCTAGGTAAGCCGATGACGTGGTCTCCGTTAGTCCACCCCCAATCAATCAGACCTCATCAACTTTTCTGCTGCTCTCTCTTAATCCTTCCTGGTTTACTTAAGGAACATTTTAACGCAACACACTGCAACTTGGCTAATATCAATCGTGTTTCTTTGGATCCTGTAAGTTCTCATTTCTCTGAAATGTTTTTTTACACTTAAGCCAACGAAAGACCATCAGGAAAATTCTGGCCGACCTCACATATCCCCTAATAAAGGACTTACTTGCACAGCGCTCACATCCATCCACAAGTTCCAAAATTAGACTCACCTCATCCCGTATAAATATCTATCTGAACTCTATACTACCGTCTTTACCGTGTTCGGGTTGATAAGATGAAAATCATAGAGGGACCTCGCAAGAAACTCGGTAGTTAAACTAGCATCTTCAGTCCATTCCAAAGTGACAATAATCAGCTTTAACGCGTTTTGACTGAAGTAGAAATTCGCAACCTTACTGAAGTCCTCAATGCAATACCATAAAATGTCGGAGGAGGAAAAAGTACCGTTTGTATAGGACCTTTGCCCTAATGCAATATGGTTCAGCCCGATTCTCCGTCAGCATCACGACTGCCTTGTCAAGTGAAGTTGAATTTTTTCATTCCGGTCTAGCGTAGTCAAGTTTAGCTGAGATGACCGTTACTGGTGGTGTTTTATCCACCTGCTCCTCTGCTGGACTTGATGATACGTGGCTTGTACAAACCAATACCTTGTCTTCTAATACCCAAGCTTGCTAAGCAAATCTATTGAACTGAAGTGTTGGATACTATAGCTTTTACCGGCAGTGGTAGTTAAGTTTCGGGAACGATTTCTGTTGCTATGATGCCTGTCCCGCGATTGAATAAAAGAAAATGGCAGATTTCTTAGGTTTTTCAAAGGTATTGAGAGTCGTGTGAGGTCAACAGGAAGCGGGAAGCCGAGATGGCTGGAGACAGGAGCCAACCACTCGAGGTGCACTAAGTTTCCAGAACCAGCGGGAAGGAAATGGCGGTGAGGCAAAGCCGGACGGCACCAGGTGGACTGGAACAAGCTAACTTCGAATAACCAGTCGATTTCTAAGACTGAAGCCCACCTGAATTCCTAACCAGTCAACAATTGATCGACGCTGAGCTGACCGGTGCCATGCACAGCAAGGCGGGGCCTACGAAAGTCACCCTTATGTTGAGTAGGCATTCCGTGACGTGATGTATTGAACCGAAGTGTTAGATGCTACAGCTTTCGCCGGCTATGGGAGCAATGACGGAAACACGTTCAATCGGAGATTTTCTGGGACTGGGTGAACGCTTTTAAGAGAGGAACGACAAGAGAGGTTGTGGAGCTGTTATTCTGTGCTGAGCCGATACTGCTGTCCTTGGATTCTTGTTCGAACGAATAAAAAGCGTCGCACATTATTGTGCCTCTGAAACTAACTGCTTACGGTTATCAGTCAATAGGTATCATTTGAATAACTCCGGAAGTGAACTTATGGCCTTGCGCAGATTGGCATGGAGAGGTCTTGCACTACTCTAGGTGAGTTAAAATCCCCAAACGTCAACTGCATACATCAACGGTGTCAACCTGATGAAGATCTATTCTCTCGGAATCTCATTCTTCGAAACAATACCTATCAATGTTTCAGCGTGTGTATGAACCCCTGTTCAGTGTAGCAGTTAGGACTTTCATTTCGTACTAGTTCGAATTCCCGTAAGCTATGATATGAAGAAAATTCATTACATACCACCGTTTGGTAAGTGAACATGTGGTGCTGTTCAATCATTGGTGACGAGAACCACAAGGTGCACCATGCACTGGGCTCACTCCGATCGCGGAATTCCTCAGAACTGCAACTGCAAACAGTAAAACATGTGACCAGATTCCACGCCGTCAGCTGTTGCAAAACCAGTGACCTTGGAGAAGACGACCCATTGCTTCAATGAGCGAAATATTTTTTGGAGGAACTCCATCTGTTTTGTTCACCTTCGCACGAGTGCAGCGGCACGGGATATCTTATCTTATTTTGATTTACTTCCTTCTATTATATAATACATGTACACAATTTCAGGAGGGATGTCGCAGTTAATCTGGGAAAGTGACTGACCGCAGAAGCAGGCGTTGGGACCCGGGACAGAAAGGTTGAAAGCATAGCATGATGGCCGTTTGACCAAAGCCGTTCAACCCACAGCCTTGAAGGCCCGCTGTACTATTGAGATCAGTGGCAACCGGACCCTGGGACTTGGAATGGGGAACCATATAAAGCCCAGTTAGGCGGAAGTGGTAACGAGCCGGGCGACAGTGGTTTACTGTCTACCGCCAAAGCCACAGGCAGTAGCGGAGTTCGAACCTCGAACCTCCGACGTGGTATGATAGCGCTCTAATCCACTCGATCATCATCGGTCAAACAATCGTTATTACGGACTTCTGGATGTGAAAAAGGCAAGTGGAGTTTCCACTATAAAAGACTCAGTCCCCTTGTGCCGATAACACATACAGTGATTCGCTACTGCGTTGATTTGGTGGCCCACGAGCATATTACAAGAGGCTCGTTGCTTATCTTGGTCTATATCAACAATCGCTCGTCCGATTTTCGGTCAACATATCTAATTTATGCCAGTGATCTAAACACAGGTTTCACGATGGGGTTAGGCGCGAATTATACTGTGCAGGAGGATCTGGGTGCTTTCACGAATGACACGACGTGGCAGTGAAAATAAGGTTCATACGGGTAAGGTCTGTGACCCCGCTTTGAGTATGGTTGGAGGTAATCGTCGATCTTTCGGACGATTTTGTGGACTCCTCCGGGAGGTTGTATGCCTACTAATGACAGACACGTCCGGAGGATTGTGGTGCTGTTTCATTTTCTGTACGGCTTTGAAAGTGGTTAGACCAAAAAAATGTAGAGTGCTGCCGCCACTTGGTTTTGGACAACGAAAGTCTTCTTAAAACTAAGGGTTTGTTTCCACAGACTTACTGGAGACAGTGCAGCGACGATATACACTCGACCAACCGAGAAGACCCGGGGCCAAAACTCAACTTTAAGGCATATCCGGTTCACTTGTAAGATAACACTTTATGCGCCTTTAATTTACTAAATGATTCTCTGCCCACGTCTTCAGATTTATCGTAAACGTCCTTTATCTGCGCACAGAAATATATAATAACGTGCTTGATGGCGAATCAGCATTACGCACCGATAAGATTCTCATCGTGGAACTTCTACTCAGTAACGTCTTTCTTCCCAGCCATTTCATATCATTTTTCGAAATGCTACATTAAATAAGTCAAATAAAAATATCAAAATCTCAGTCAAGTGTATCGAACCATACACCGTACGCAGTAAATTCACGCCTAGGTTGATCAACACAATTTCCCGCGTCGTCGCATCTTTCTGTCGAATACGACATTTAATGCTTTATCTCCATCATTTAGTAAAACAGTACGGATTGCAAACTCGTCGAAAAACATTTGAAGCAAAGACAGAACGGTTTCACTTGCAGTATTTTACCAGCTTATCAGTTTTCGAAATCCTGTGACCAGAAGACGGACATTATGGATTTCGACCGGAGTTCCATCTGCCTTTATTGCCCACAAAGTAATGCCCCACCCAGCTCACTAATTAATCACAAGCAACCCAAACATAATGCTGAGTGCAACTAACTGAGTTTTCATTTATCAGCTTACATGGATCCGATGACCTAGGCGTAATGTTAGTGGCAGTCACTCAAACATGGAAAGCATACAGGAGCATTACTCGATGTGAGAAAAGAGAATGTACAGTCTGTTCAGCAATTCTTGGTCTTGGTTTTGAAAATTCGTGTTGGTCGTAGCTCGGGTTGATGGTTTGCAGCAACATGTGATCGCTAAGCTTGACATTTAGCCCACAGATGTTTCATTACCAATCAAGGTGACATCGTCAGGGCGCACTGACGACGCCAATTCGATTGGTGATGAAACATCCCCAAACTAAACATAAAACCTATCGACCACAAGCTATTGAAGGGAAGAAATTATCTTTGTCGACCCCATCAATGATTATTTGCCCATTCATGTGTGTGCGGTGCCCACGACAAGGCAATTCTCTAGGATCTCAACGACGTCGATTTCGATACAGCAGAAACGGATTCCCTTCGAGCGCGATTGCTGTTCACTTAGTGGAGAAAGAGCAATGCCGCTTTCGTCATTGTGAATGAAGATCTGATGATTAAATGGCAAGCATTCGGATACCAATACACTGATAAACACTGAGATCGAGTCTTTGAGCGCGACTCAAACGACGGCCGAAGACCGATGTCATCACATGCCACTGTGGGTACCGTGCTAATCGGCATGTGACCTTATCAACTGAAAACAACAGATTTGCATGTTACCCTTCCGCTCTACCACAAACATCAGTGGGTTTGCCACGAAACGTGTTGCTTCGATAAACATGATCCTATAAGCTGTAAAATACATTAGTTGAAAACACTTTTGATTTGGAATATTTGGCCGTTAAAACAACCATCACACAGATGTCGTTATGAGGTGGGAAACTTTACAAATATCACCCGTTACACGGATAAAGGACAACCGCGACTGTAAACAGTGAGTTGCGTTCAGGGTGCATGTAGTTCAATTGGTGTCCTCGAAGTCGGTATGTGCTTCCCGCTCCGGAAAGCGATACTTGAAATACTCAGTAGGAAACGTGGGTTTTGTATGTTCGAGTATTATAAGGGAAGGCTGTGAACGATTTTCCCATGACCTTGACTTTTATCAACTCGTCTGACTCGTTAGTCAGCAAGCGACACTCTATTTGTGGGAGTTCTTATTGGAATAAACCGAAGTGGGAGCAAGCGTATACATCACTGACAAAATCAAAGGAATAAATGTCAGGTTTTTTAAATGTCAGCGTGAACTGCAATAGGTGTAACTGTACAAAGCCGGAAGGGTGGACCTCAGTTAAGAGAAAGATGTATGTGACCGTGGCAAATATTTTTTTCAGTACGGGTGGTATGTGCAGGATACGATGAGGGCAAAAAAGCACTTTGTAGCATAGCCGTAGGTGAAAGCTTGGTTTACAGAAAGTAAGGGTGAGTCAGGAACAATTTCAAAGTAGAATAGAAAAATAAGAAAAACTCTGCAAAGCAAATAAGACAGACAAGGTTTTCAGTGAGCGGGTACATGGAGAAGAATATAGTGAGAGAATTTACACAGTCGAACTTTTCGAGCAAATAAGAGTTTACACAAAATGCATCGGCAAAGAAATCCGTAACTTATTCTTATCGCGTGTTTGCTCATTTCCATATCTGAGGAGGCTGTGAACCGGCTGGATTGAACGCCTGAGAGAAAGGCCACAATGTCGCCGGTAAAAATGTTCCAGAGAAAGGTAAAACAGGAGGCGTTGAAAGCGGAAGTAAACCGCCAGTATTAAGAAGAGTAGGAATCGGCGCGGGCAGGAGTTGTGTGTCTCGACGAACACTAGCGCCACTTCGCCGCTTAGGATCTGAGTGCTGAACTTCATTTTTGCTATCCGAGGTATGACCGGTTCGCGATCGAGGTCGCTCGGTCCGCGCGTAGCGCCGATTATCTCTCGACACACTTGATCGATGATGAGCAACAAACGTCCCAGATTCAGATGACGTAGACGGTTCCCGGCGATCCGGGACAGTGTCATTTTTAGACCGCGATGAGGACTCTTTGCCAGAATCGGAACGATCAAGATCTGTGGATCGGGGATGATAGACTGAGTAACGGGGCCGCGAATCTGCTGCGTCGATCAGGTCACGCTTTGGTGCGGATAGTCGGGAACCAGAATAATCGCGATGAGAATGACGTGGGGAGGAAACGGGCATTTCTAGGGGAAGTCGACGGTAATCAACATCCTTATTGCTGAATACCTGAGCACGACTAGAGTGGTCTTTAATTTCTGATACCTGCGCCTGACAGAGATCGTTAAGTGTATCTCGAGATGCTTGCGTACTGGAAGAAAACAAACGATGACTAGAACGACTTACTGCCGAGGGAAGGATACGCATGTCTTCATCTTCAAGCGACGTCTCGGTATCCCACACCGATTGATCAGAATTATCTGCAGAAACGGAAGTTGCTTCAGTCGCGATGAACTGAGGATCCAGAGGTGATTTCGGAGGAACACGTGTGGACTCTGGTCGATAAAATGATGATCCGGAATTATAAGTCGGACAAAACGAACTGCGGCGTTTTGCTGCAGAATTATACGATGGAGAATATTCCGAATCAACACGAGACGTCCACCTGTGATGCTTAGAGTCTGCATGTCCGTCAGTTATTCGTATGGGTTCGACACCGTGTTGATTAACACGCCTACGTAGCTGCTCACCAGATCTTCCATGGGGAGAATTTCGGGAGGAAGAAGAACAACTTCGAGATGAGGAATTTCCTGGTAAGAAATTATGCCATTCATCTGCAACACTTACACTTGTGTTACTTGAGAAATCACTAGAAAAACTGCTATAGTAACCGTCTCTCGGATGTCGCTTGGATACATTCCGACCGTCGCTTGCAGCATTCGTGCTTGCGGTTGCACCATCTTCGGATTCGTCCATTTCGTTATCATCATCAACGATCTCACCCTCTTCACTTTCGTCCACAGGAAGCGATCGTTCGACAGACTGAAAATAATACGGATGAGTCTTAGCCACATCCTCAAGCACTAATCTAGGACTGGCATTGATTTGAAAACGAGCCCGTTGATCTAGATCAGTGCTAACGATGGCTCCAGCGTTATGGTTAGGTGATGCATTTTGAGATGGAGAAGTAAAATGATGAACGGGCTGTAAAGGACTAACACCATGTGGTGATTGTTCAGGAACTGCGAAAAATTCAGGTTCTTGTTTTTCTCTAGTAACCCGACTGGGATCACGTTCAGAATGCCTATTGAGAATGCTACCTGGCTTTGCACCAAACAATGTACGTCGGGGAAAGCCGGAGCGCGAAGTCGGCGAACGTGAACCAACCCGGTGGATCGGGTTTCGAGGTGATCCCCAACGGCTTGGAGGGGCGGGTTCACTGAACCGATGCCGATATTCCAACGGATTGTCCTGCGCATCATTAAACGGACCTGACAGGCGCGGCAAGGTTTTGGGAGAATTGGGACTGTATGGTTGATATCGGATTTTGAACGGACTCTGATAACGGGATGATGGAACCTCAACTTCCATATCACTGGAGTTAGAAAGCGACTGATTAATAATGTCTCGAGATCGGTTGCCTTGAGATTCTACATCCATATCCAGAGAGTCCATAGTCACAACACATGGAACAAACGAACGTTCATCCTTCGTAGTTGGGCTGGAACACGACAACGGCGGCAACCCGTTTTCCAATGGTATTTCCTTCGGTTCAACAGGTGGTTCGTTACATTCCAATTCTAAAACGTCTGGTTCTCTTGGTGGGCTAGATGGGGCTGGAGGTGAGGAACTTTCGGCGATTACCAAGTCTTGGGACTCCACCACCACCGTTTCCAAATTATCAGTTACTGATGCAGCAGGCTGATCGACGGTGGGCTCGATAGTCGTGCTGACAGGTATCGGGTGGTGAGGTGTGAGTACGTTTGGGCCAACATAAGATGAGAGAGGTTGTGCATCCATGGCGCGAGCTGTACGTAGTCTCGGATCCATCCGTGGAACGGCATTTGCGGTGGCAATGGGAGTTTGGGGACTGACATGAGATACAGGCGACTGTGCTACACAGGATTCTGTGCCGTCAGTACCACGCTGAGATGCTAAGATTGCTATAAACGCAGTCCCCAATAATTCTTTCCCCTCGTCCGGTAGGGCAGAGAGAAGAGCATCGAGCGGAATTTTCATTTTGTTCTCCGCAGTTGGAATCGAAACTGATGAACGAAAGATGGAAAATTAAGGTTACTGTACGGACTAAACTGATTTTAGATAATCCACATACAGTAAAAAACAATATGGAGGGCACGTCTAAAGGATAACTCAAGTGGACGGTACAGTCACTAAACACGTCGTGGATCAGGCTCTCATTTTTCAACAGGAACTGATGAACGAAGATCGCACCGAAGTGGAAATTTGGTAACGAGTGGGAAAGTTATTGAAATAATGCTTAGTCATGAGTTTCGGATGTCCCGATTTTCAATCCCTAAGCCAAACAAAATATCTTCGAAAAGTTTTGGAATGCCGACAGCTTGCTTCTCGCTCTTGAAAATTTATGCAGCTCAGTTGAATTCAGTTTGGTTCTATTACTGGCCTCGCACGTCGATGCTTTGGTTATCGTTGATGTATCGCCAGTCGGAGGTGTAATAACTCAAAGTGAAAAAGGAAAATAGATGATAGAAGTTCACATGGTCTATACGAAAATGCAATTCGAATGCGCATAGGCTACTGGCTGCGACAATTCGTCATATCACCTGGAATCTTCAAGCATTTAGTAGGAGGGCCGCGTAAATCTCAAAATGGAAATTCGACACATTCTATAAAACCGGAGTGCGATGTTTACCGGTACTGTTTCATGTGCGAGGTCCATTGTGGAGGGTGGTCAGCTAAACCATCCATTATCGTGATTCACCTACCGTCTGTAAGAGTGAATCAGCTAGCCACTGGGTGTTGTGATCACCTTCATGTTTGCATTGCATGCTTGCGCATGACTGTAGTGGGAGAATTAACCCAAAGCCTTAAAGACTCACTACATTATCAGGGATAACTGGCAACCAGACTCTGAGATTTGAAGTGGGGAACCACAGGGTAGTAAGTCAGTCGACAAGGGATCGTTGTCCATCAACGAAGTGACCGGCGGTCAAGGGAGTCAAACCTCCTGCTGTAGTGAACCAGTATCTATAATCAAACAGCAAAGGTTGCAACTATTGCTGATCACCGAAGCCTCGGATACTTAGAGTAAAAAAAGGTTAGCTGCATGCACATCCGTAACACAGATTCAATGACCGCAACGCCAAATGTTTAGTTCGAAATTAGTGGTAAAGGAGTATTCTTTGCAGTCCAATATTTGTAATTTCATAAACGAAAAACCCGGTCGTAGCCGATTAGCAAGCAAGTGCAAGCGTTCATTTGCCTCAGACCAAGCATGGTCAATCAATACGAAGAGAGAGATCAATCAACACTGCCTGGATTGAAAAACGTTCACTTTCAACACTGTGAGTGTGCAATGGTAATCATGTATTTGAATGCGAATGATTGGTTAAACCGAGCACATTATTTATCACTCTACGTTCCACAATACACCACAATTTGCGGTCGTCCTCAAGCATCTGATTAGCCAACACCTCGCGGATCTTCACACTTCATGGCTTTGGGTTCTGAAGGGATGAATCAGCAACTGCTTAACAGAAACAGTACACGGTTTTTTTAACGGTACCAATGTCCATTTGGATCCCAAGCACTGGATCGCATCCATAACCGCCTATAGATATTTGCCTCGAAAGTAGATCATCGGTTATCATCTACGAGTCTTCCCGTTGTTATTCGGTCTTGTCACATCGTCACGCCGTCGTGTGTGATGATTCGCAGGCAGTAAGTACACCGGGCTTCTGTTTGGTGGACTTCACTCTCACTAGTGACGTCAAGAAAGGAAGACACGTTTGCTATAAGAAAGTTATTATTCAAAAGTATTCTAATGCATTCGTCTTATCGGGTCGATTCTGTGAGCTCAATACATCCGATTTCAAGCTTCATATACTTACTGCCTGAAAAAGAATGCGGCAAGGCTGAGTAACGACGAGAACGCCTACAGCATTATTTGTGCTGGATAGGTCACGTTAGCCATGGTGTGAACACAGGTAAGATGTAAGCAGGGACGTGACAAGCCTGCTGGTTTTGCTTTCTTCTCAAGGATTTACATCAAAAACTACAGTGCTTAAGCGGCGTGGTGAAATCCATCTCACGAAGAAAACGTTCAGGATCCTTACTCATTAAACTTATTGGTATATATATATATATATATATATATATATATATATATATATATATATATATATATATATATTACACATTATATTTGATGAATACACAGTCCGGAGATTCGGGATATCCCCAAATTCGGTCAAAATCCTGACGCGGTCGACCTCTAGGTTATACTACTGACAGTACCCTCTCTATTTCTCGGTAAACAATAGCGCCCATACCATATTTTTGGCTACTAAGTGCAATGTCACTTGCATAAACTAGAGTTTGACCGTATGTCAGGACTTCGACCGAACCAAGGTGATACGGAAATTTCTGGACCGACGGCGCATGCTGATATCACTTAAAGTTCCACCTCACAACTGTACACATAAGCAATATCATTCGCATAAATTATTCATACAGCCCATCAGTATCATCGCACAGTGTTAAATAACACGGCAAACCTCACCGAGCACTGCCTCTCTTATCATGCTGCACGAAGAGCTAGAAAGAATGAATATACAAGATGGACACGGAGTGGACCGACAGGGATCGGAAAAGGAAAGAACGCCCTGGATAACCAACACACGAAATATACACAATCTAACCATACAAACATACGTTATTCAATCATTCTGATTCAACAGAAAGAAATCATGCAATCTTTACTATTCACGGTTCGCTACCACATCCTTCGGTGTCTCCAGCCAGCTACTTGAAAAATCTTTTGGATCCTAACCACGATCGGTTTGGGGTATATTTCTTCATTCCCCGGTACCACGTCATCTGTTGACCTCCAAGTGATTTCTCCCACTCCTTGGGAAGAACAGGAAACAAGACACGGTGCGGTAGACGTGTGTTTGCTATGCGCAACACATGTCCCAACCAACGAAGTCTACTAAGCTGGATACGCTGTGATAGAACATTCTCTGAACCAGTACTCAAATCTCCATTACTGACCTCAGCGTTGCCCACTCAATCGCAGATTCTGCAAACCACTAAAGGACTAAGCCTCCAAGCCCATTCAAACAGTTACGAACCTGAATGCCTCTCACGTCATTTATTAGTTCCCCTGCAGCTGCGGTGACATCGACATTGGCAGAACGGATCGGTGTCTCGGCCAAAGAATGAGGGAGCGTGTTCCGTAGTGGCTAGTGCAGTAAAATGGCTCATCCATCGCCCGGATAACAAATGACCACGAGAAACCCGGCTTCATCAATCACGAAACACCCTGAGGCCCTTCGTCATCAGATTGATCCGGGTCAATCGTTCCGAGTGGTTGCACGGAATCGGAACCCAAAGCTACTAGCCTTTTGTGAGGCTGTGCTGATAAGTAGACTTAGGCCTCCATTGTGTTCACAATGTGTTTGCCGTGGCGGTAGCCAATCAGGTTTACCGGATCGTTGTCTGATTTCGTTCGACACTGTTTATTCCGTTGTGCTGCTCTGTGCCCCATTCGAATACGAATCCCCTTTTTTCGGTACGCAATCGAGAAGATTAAAAATAATGTCTGCATCTCGCAATTTATATCTTCTATCTGTTTTGATGCATAAGAGTGTGAAATAAAGAGGAGACTCACGAGGTATGCGTTTTCCGAAAGGCAATAGATCGGAGACAGCCGAGACTGGTGTGGCTTGAATGAATTTCTTCCGTGCGTCGGATTCTTTGACCTCGTGGTCCGCCGAACTGTGAGATTCTGGCGTCTCCGAGATCGTTTTCGCTTGGAGAGTAGAACAAACCACCCTTCCGTATGGGTATCGATCTAGGCTGAACGGTGTGAGCAAAATCCCGTGCAAATAATTTGTGTCAAGACCATCTCCCGGCGGAAAACCTTTTAAATTAATCGGAGAAAAGAAAAACAGCATAGTATGCCAAATAAGGGAAACTATAACACTGATAATTTCACTTTTTGCGTCGCAATACCCTTTTCCTTACAATACTGTTTCGCTATTACTGATGCTAGTTCCAAAGCGGACTCCTAATTACCTGCTATGGTTTTTGATTCCTCTTCGGATAAATTACCCATCAAACTCTAAACATATCACGGTGTATCGAGACTGTGCATTCACCATTACCGAATATATTATTTGTCCACTGGGTTTGAATCACTATTTATTCCTCCGCGAGTACTGCCATCTATTTTGTAGTGAAGTTGTCCAATATAACCTTGAATTATGGCGCTCAATTTCTTCGCTCACCATTATATATATATATATATATATATATATATATATATATATATATATATATATATATACTACGAGTATGTGAGTAAAGAAAAACAAAATCGAGTTGAAATACAAGCCCAACTTAGAATGAATTCCAAATGGATAAGGCGATGGGACTGTACCAATACTGTGACTGTCAACATACAAAGGGTGTGAGGGATCAGCAAGGATGCAGTGAACAAGGTTATGCGCAAACCAATCACATTAATACTGAGTTGATTAGGAGAAATTCTGGAAGTTGAGTGACACTGAAGTGCAAATTTCTGTGTGCTTCCCTGGATTATCCAAAAAGGACTACCGGGACAGTGCTCTACACACGTCAATGAACAAGGAAAAAAGTCACGGACTGTCATCCGGTAGTTGTGGATTTGGAATGGAAAGTGCACAGGTTGCTGTTTGACACTAATATTTCTCACGTTTGTAGGTGATATGAACGGCGGACGATCTGTGTAGACGAGATGAAGGATGCTACCATCAGGCGCTCGCTAGAACGGCTATAACAGTGACCTATACGGAATTCAGATGGCAATACTTAACCAAGTTGAGCAAATGGATCACCAATGAGTACGGCTATATTCTGAAAGGACGTGAAGATATCATGCTTCCTCCACCGATCCCCTCCCGATAGGCAGCCTCTGAGTGGTTGCGACCTCCTTCCTGAAATATTGTACGACTATTACATAGTAAAATGAAGTAAATAAAAAGGTAAGGACCTCACAGATAATCCAGTACCCATCAGCTGTATCACCCTATCATTATTTCAGATTCGCGTTTCACTTACGCAGATAGCATTATGCTCGTGAAACAGCTGTGTTAGATGACTTGTGTGAGAGTATACACGTTGAAGGTTCCCCAGCGTAACGTCTGGAAAACAAACTATTCAGAGTTCCATTAGATAATGAGTTACGTGGAACCGCAGCTCCACTGTCCTGTGACAGTACAGTGGGTTCTCGTGGTTACAGAAAACGCGGTAGAGATCAAGCTGAATGGGTAGGTCTAATCTCACCAAACCGTCACGGCCTATTTCGTAGAACCTCCGAGCAGCCAAATTACCATGCAAAATGAGCGATTTCAAATTAGCTGAATCACGATGCCGACGCCATAGACAGATATTGTCATCGAGCCTGTGATTTCAACAAGCATGGTGAACGGGCAGCAGTCAGCGACACGCGTCAATGAGATAGATCTAGTATACACTCGGAACGACCCACACACCTAAAAACACTAGCAACGAATGTAATCATGGAAGTAGGGTTAGAGTGGGTTAAAATAAGCAATTCGTTCGGTAACACAACGAACAAATGCCCGAGGGGAAGTGTTGGATGAAGGAGCGAAACGTGTTACATGATGAGAGCAGCATAAGCGGAGCAGGGGAGGGGGCAATCGTTGGGTACACATACACACACGTGTACAAGCGGGACGCGTAAAACCGAAAACCTACTCGATGAGAACAGACGTGACAAAACACGGTCAACGTCAGAATTATTAAACTTGCACACGGAAGGGATTAAGTCTGGTTGAAGGGAAAGAAAAAAGAATCGTCTATAGATACGCGTTGCATGGAGCAGCTGCTCTCAGGTATTAAAAAGGACGTATATTATTGAAACATTTTTAGAGAGGTCGGATTTCCTATGAGGTTCAGTATGAAGACCACCCAATAACCCGTGAAGATGTAAGACAATTTTGAAGGATTGACACCACGTTTATGTGGTTACTGAAAATATCCACTTGTGGAAATACAACAATCACAATTCTTAACATTTCTGCGATAAATTGATAGGAGACTGAAAGGGAAATAATCAAAAATTAAGATGAAGAGAGAGTACGGAGAGGTGGACTCCACACAGCGCTCGACTCAGTGCTTCACGGTTCCGTCTTTCAAGGTTAACGGTCAGAAAAAGGAATTATATTATCTCTTTGTGCTTCTGACGTAAAACTAATCGATTCAATATACTCCAAACACTTGTAAACTGAAGCGCGAATGGAATGCTGTCCGGCCTTCTGTGACCTGAGCAGGAACAAAATTTTCGGAATAGAAAACCACAACAGCTCGAGTTAGTGAAACGAGTGCATATAAAAAGTTTTTGCCGAGTTCATATATATATATATATATATATATATATATATATATATATATATATATATATACGTTATCTTACCAGCGTGCAACCCATGGAAGCCAATTTCTACGCGGTAGCGTAACGGCCTGATTGGAGGCCGCCATCTTATTGCTCGTTTAGTGTAGGTGTTGGTGCCTATTGATACACTTACTTAGCTACGATTCACGGAGTTTGCCTTTCTTTTGTGCTTCTGCAGATCACACAATTGCAATCTTCGTCGGAAGAGCATTTCCCTTGAGTCTTACAGTAGCACCGAACTGGACACCGCTATGTTAAAGTCGATCTATTAAAGGACTAATCAGAAAAGACGATAGCTCTGCCTGGTAGAACTTGGGGGTAGTGAAAATTAGCGTTCGACAGCTTGCAGAACAGTTGAACTCACTTATCGATCGGGCAAACTGACAGTCAGGAAACAAGAACAAAATGCATGATTCGTCGCACGGAATGTGAATTACGGCAGCCTGAAGCAGGAAGAACGGAAAAAACGTTTCTAATATTCAGTAAATTTGGGTTAAATTGTGAAATTCTGGTGGCATACAGTGAGGTTAATAACCACTGGTGTATGGGCAGCAATTATCAGTAAACTGAGAACCCGTGGCGTATAACTGAATGTTTGTGCACGCCGAGAAGACAATAATAATCATTGATACAGACACCAAGATGCGGTTTATTGATCGAAGATGGCGATTTGGGCGAATACGATGATGGATCTTTCCAAGACCAAGAAATTAATGCGGCACCATGAACGGCTCATTATCACACCTGACCTAAAGGGATCTCATGTAATGCACCACTCCGATTGTCAGGACTACGGTTGATGTTTCTCCTTATTAGTTCAGTAGGTCTTTGAGGCTACGGGATATACCCCTTTACTGCGTTCATACGCAAGCAGTATACAATTCAAAAATGAGTGAGAGGACCATCAGTCGAATTATTATTTTAGCCCCATATTTCTCCGTCAAAGCAAACAACGGCAAAATTTACCGTGAGGATGAGGAGCTGGACCCGTTAAAATACGCATTTTACACACCAAAGCATCAATCAAGTGAGTGTCTTTTAGTCAAACAACATAAGAGGTGGTCTCTTTGGGAATAAAACCCTGGGAACACGACTGAAAGTGACATCATACGAAGAGCAGCTCCTTTATGTATGGCTAAATGGAAAAAAATAACTGGCACGAAAAATAGTTGCAACAATGAACTTACCATGGATTTTTCGCGCAACGCATCACAAAACTGAGACATCTCGGCTCGTCGCCCTCTAGCTGGCAGTGAAATACGAATGTAATTGCCTCGATAACCAGCGAACGGACTCGGATTACATTGAAGCGAGGCTGCGGTACCTTCGTTCAGTCGCGGTAAACACCACTCCTGATCTCGCGGGACGGAAACGAGAACTGGTGGACCACATGATTCCAGCGTTTTCGATGCCCATGGCGTGAGACCAGCCAACTCATAGTGCAGTGAGACTTGCGGGACCAGACGGGATACCTGGAAACATGGCTGAAACCTAAGAAAGGGAATACAATGCATAATCATTCGATTTACCAGAAAGTATTTCTGAATTGAGGGGAAGAGATTTATGGACTGCGTATCATACGAACCAATGGCATCAGATACAAAAAGTATCAGGGTCGCGGAAGAATACGGTTTAGCAGTTAGAAACACTAGTCTCCATGATAAAAGCTGAAATTTCATTTCGAACGAGCACCCGACTTCGTACTTAAATAATCACCGGAATGTTACTATACGGACACATGACACGAAGCGAGTGATAAAACTCACCCACAATATAAGAAGCAAGACACACTATCCCATCTAAGTGACTAAACATAAAATAGTCAAATAATTTGGATCTAAGTCATTCTACTAAGGTTTGAAATCCTGGCGCTCAAAATCATTTTTTTCACGAAAAAATAACAACTGCTTCTTGTAAGGAAGATTGCGCAGATGTCGATGTTTCTTTCGTGGAATGGCGCAACTGTGCAAGCACAAACGTACTGAAAAGTTTGTTTTGTTTCCCCTCAGATAAGATCGGCTTGACGGCATTGGATCGGAGCGTTGGGGAAACGACCGGTACTCGTAAGCATCTGGTTTTTGAACTGTGTTTGCAGCATAAACGCATTATCATTAATACTCAAGTGACGATATCACCTCAGCGGGTGATGAGGCGTTTATAACCCAAGGGCCAAGCTCGAAAGTTGGAAGACCAATAACCTGAGCTAAAAATACTACCAGCATTCGAAACTTTTGCATAGTAGAGGACTTATTCATGAGGCTGAAAGAAATTATTATTCTATTTATTATTTTAATATTATCATTATTCTAACACTTTAACAAATTCGCGTTCAGCTACATGCGGAGTGAGTTTGACGGATACTGTAAAGTCTAAACCGGGTCAACTGAAAAATGATATGTTATCGGCCGTATCAGCTGGAATGCATATTACGTGGCTAGGAACTAAGACATGCAATCTGAAAGTATAGCATAACACTGTTTGATGTAGCGAATTTATTCTAACATACCGCTTAATCAAATGGCGTTTTCACCAATATTTCAACCAAACCCTCATGGGAAAAAGAATAAATCAGAGATAAACAGAACCAACAACTACCTCACCCGGATGAAGAACAAAGCAGCACGTCACCGGGCACATCCCCGGGCCGCGGAAGAAGAGTGGCCACCAGTATGATGGGTATTCGCATGCTCGCGGACGAGTAACACCAGTGTCCGAATCTGTGGTATGTTCCCTGTTTGGCAGGCGCTACTTCTCAAAACGTCACATACATCTGAAGATAGAACTGTGACGTGGCGATTGTGGCTCACCACTAAATATAGCCATTGCCCTTTGTCGTGCTGCACACCCGGCAAGGTAATTCAGATAAGGAGCCTGTACCATTACTGGCCATCGGTTCATCTGGAACATTCATGTTCCCTTGCAGGTCACACCCGGTTGTGTAAAGGCTAGAGGTGCATCCTCAAACAAGGGCTGGACGAGGTTCCGCCAATTATCCTCCTATTCCAGACTGGGCGACCAAGTAGTGCGACAGCTTGCAACATCCCGGATAATTCACGTGGAGTCCAATTCTTTTGCGAGCATTTTTCCTATTTTCCTTCACGTTACTCCTCTCTGTATTTGTGGTGTTGTCACCATAATCAACTCTAAGCCCGGTGAAAAATAATTATGTGATAATGATACCTCCACCTGATTTCCAACATGAGGAATTCACTATCGAAACGCCACGGCGAGGAAAGTGGAAGTAGTGCGCATATGAAGGAATGGTAGGAATGATTAGTAAGAGACAACCGGGGCAGTTCAAAAGCTCGATCGTTCACGTCAGAGCAGGAGGATGACTTACCTTGATTCGAAACTTACTGGTCAACTCAACAAAACTGGTTATAGTTACTTTCAAAATCTAAATATGGCGCAAAACATCATGATTACCAGAAATGGCAGAATTAAATTAAAAATAAGACATGCGCTACACAAGTTCAAACACGCGAACAGAGGAAAAAGGATTCCGCTTTGCCAGAAAATCGACAATTGTAAATCTGAGACCTGAAGTAAAGAGCCATATAAGCCATATGAGGCCCCAATAGTTAAGGCATGAAGCCGAATTACAGTACTGCACGCCGTTAGAGCTAACTGGCAGAGACGGAGTTCAAATCTTACAACGTAGACTTTGCAGTCAGATACATACCGCCAGTCAACAGTCGATCAATTTGGACGTTTGAATAAATCTTAATTTTTGACAGCAACGTAAAATCATAGCTGATCGCCTTAACAAACTAAAATTCAACAACATCCCAATAATGGAAACAAAGGACACTCCAACCTTTCTGATAGATTTACCGGTAGTAGACAGCCCATTTTGGATCTAGGCTTTTCTTCTGGACGATATGATGCTATGAGACACTGAAGAGTTCAAAACAGTAAACAAAACAACAAATTACGCCCTGGTGAAACTTACAGTCCATCGAAAACCGGTAAACAGGGTCGTCGATAGACATAGAGCTCTATCTGCAGCGAGAACAAATCCGAACCGGGTTGACCCCAGGTGATGAAACCAGTACCCACCAAAACCATTTGGTGACCGGAGAATGAAACTGCGCTTAGCGAAGGGTTTGGATCAGTTACACCGGGAAGAAATGATTCACCCACACGATCAATCCAATCGGGTTGTGCAATCAGACGGCGGGCTTGTAGGATAGCCACATGCATGGGAGTTATCTTGACACTGATTGGTTTATCCGCCTGTGTAGAAATGACTTGCTGCGGCGGACTGCCAAGTTGTACTGCACTTCGTATGACGGTTGAATGCGAACGAGACTAGCACGGTAGGAACACAGGGAAGAGTACGTAAAATTGGACTCCAGTCTTTTTGTGTGAAGAATGATTAAAACTCCCTCTGGAGCGAAACGGATAATCAAAACAAAATTATTTCGCATCCAGCTCTTTATTAGTTGGGAGAGGTGATCGACTTCAACTATTCAATTGTGATTCTGCACTCATTACCTATCAGTCAGAAAAAAAAATAAAAAATTAAAATTAAAATCAGTGCACCAAAACCACTCACGTACTTGCATATGGATCAAATGATGAGAAAACAGTCTCAACAGACCGAAAAACAAAGACTTATCACAATAAGGCATTAGGGGCACCGAAATAACAGGGGGTTTCATCAACTTGAGGCTAAACATCACAGGTAGTGATTCCTTTTAAGTAATTATCAGAGTATCATCAAATGGATGGATAACTAAACGAAACTGTCAAACATTCAACCCAACAAAGGGGCCCTGGATTATTTTTTCGAGGCGATCCGGAAACCACGCCCCCAGGGCTTGATCTGACACGGCATGGCTTTTACTTACTACCACAGTTTACAATCCCATCATGGTACGCCCGTTAGCATACAGCTAAGACGACCGCAGAAAAAGACGAAATTGGTAACAGGCGGTAGTTGAGCCATGTATGTGTTTGTCACCTTGGTGATCAGAGGTTCGAATCCCGCTACTGAATCAACCTTGATGCCAGACAGCAATTAACTGTCGATCGGTCTTAGGTGGTACTTCACTCTAAGGCCGAGGATCATGATTGATGGTTCTTCCTAATAGTAGAACAGGCCTTTGAGGCTATGGGGTAAATGTCCTTGAAACTGGACTCACCAGCAAACAAGTAACAAGAAAATCGCCTTCGATGACCCCACTTCTTGCCCCCACAGATTTTTGGCGGTCTCTCACTGGAACGCACTAGTCAGTGAACTATACCGTCCAACTACCGCTCGATGGGGATGCCAAGTAGTAAACGGAGGAAGAAGTCGAATATTTTGAGCTGTTTACGTGAAACATAAAGTAGGGTATGATCATATTGACTCACACGGTTTTTGAGGGTTTGCAGCTCTTCCGGTGGTATCAGTGGAGGAATGTTTTCAGTCAGGCGATTTATGAGACGACTCAATGGTCGACTCAGTTGATTGTCTTCTTCACGCAGAGAACGCGAGCGATGAATAGATTTAGGTGGGGTTGGGAGAAGGGCGTGACGACTGTTGAGTGAGATGTGCAGAGGTTTGGCCGTTAGAACGAGGATTGCACCATTCGCTGCGGTTAGCGTCTCTCCGGATGCAGTCGCGCAGACAGTGGAATCTAAGGTCCAACGACATCGAACCACAGCATACGGCAGAATGTGCTCCGGTTTGGGTCTGAGTTCTAGTTCGTCATCGAACTCGTATAAATAAACCTGGGAAAAGGCGCAGTACTGAAGCACGTAAGATTTCGAACGAATGATTAACAGAAAAGATCTAAAGTTTGACTGAGACATGACGATAAAGCATACCTTAATTGGCAAGCTTCTTGTATCCATCCAGACGCACAGAACACAATGAGAACAAGACAGGGTGGTTAAGCTCATTTTTAGTGATTCTAAATAATAACAATAATGCATTGGTTGTCTATAGATGTGAGGGGGTATTGCCTTCAGACCTGATCTACCTAAGGAACAGGAATGGTTGAATGTGCTCATTAATTAGCCTGATCAAATGGTCTTTGACGTGTTCGGGATAAGCTAACGGAGTATGACAATATATTAGTGGCACGAGGATTTTCCACTATCTATAAGATTTAGACCCCGCATGCCCATACATTCAATGAATATATTTCGAAACCCACTGGATCGCATTCAGACGTGTGCTGTTCGTCCAACTAGGAAGTGACCAACGAGGCTAACCCAAAGGTTACAATCGGAACAGTTGAAGTATATCATAGGAATAGTGATTTGCGCATCACTGAATAGTTAACCACATGCGACTGGCCGTCACGCAATAGCTCAGCTGGCAGGGTATTTCCCTAGTAAGCGGAACGTCACCGGTTTAATTTCTACTCACGGCGCTGGACTTTTGCATTTGAAAAATGCAACTGGATTTTCCATTATCTAGAAATGAAACTGCTTGCACAAACTGTTTTTGAGCATATAAACGACGATAAACGTGGTTTATATGGGGTCTTGATCACTGAATTCGTCGATTAAATTGCAAATATTTCAATACCAATCGAGGTGACATCATAAATGTGTCAACTCCTTATGCTCCACTGTACCATCCAAAGATCCGATTGGGTCAACGGTCTGCAGGATTCGAACTAGTCGCGACGTCTTCGTTGTGCAGGAAATGATCAAGCTTTTTGTGGGGGTATGAGCTGATACACTGTCAACGGACGGCCTGGTTTAGCGGCAGATAGCAAGCCATGGTGGTGGACGGGCTGCTGTTGCCCGGGGTAATACCACTGCCTTTCTTATTGGAGCCTTATACGGTTCAAAACTCCAAGCAACAGCGTTAGGCTGCCGGTCTCACCGAAAAACTCATGAATTTACAACTCGCAGAAAATCTAGGAGCATGTCTACTCAGCAATAACAACAGTGAAAAAACTTACCCTCACTAGTATTCGCGGTTTAAAGCACGATATTAATTCCATACACCATTTTCTTCAACCTTCTTATCCCTTTGCATAATATCAGACTGAGGTGGAAATCGCACTTGTTAGATATTGTTCATACACAGTTTCCGAACTACTTTTTTCATTCCCTATTCTCACCTGAATCTGTTATCTGCGCCTACATTCACCAGTCTATCGCCACCTCCCGTGTACCACACCTGGACTTTTGCAACCGCGAGTTCCAGATGATGTGGCTCAAATCCCGGCTCCTTTCTTTTGACTACCAGCCCTGTACCGTTTACCGCTCTCCTAACAGTAGTGTTCCCTTAATTTTTGATTTGTTGCCCCCTGACATTGAGAGCTTGTTAGCACCAGACTCTAATTGACAAATGGCCATTCTTGGTGACGTTTTGGTCATAAAAAGAACTGGCTTTTACGCTTTTCGGACATTGTGGCTGTGGGAGAGAAGCCGAAGTCTCTCGTTGGTCAACAATCTAAATCAACTCGTTAACTTTCCTACAAGCATTTCCGATCAGGCTGGCAATCGTGCACACCACCTTTTCTAGCCTAGTTCCAATGTGCAACTTCATACATACTTTTTGGCCTTACGATTCAAACAACTGGGCTCAATTTCGTGGTTTTCTGACTTACCTGGGGTGAATTTTGCTTTAACTCTGATATTTCTACTTGTTTCAAACGTTACTGAGACTGTTCTCTAAGGCATGTTACTGTTTATTCAGAACTTCTCTTAATCCGGCAATCACGCTGTGCGCTTGAAGAACTCGGCATTTAGACGGTGGTGTCACTCCGTTAATCCCTTATCGTGAAGTCTCCTTGTGCAGACCAGGAATAAATGCTTGTTTTCCATTAAGAGAGTCTAAGATCGTTTCATTCACTACAAAGCCGAACGTTTACCTTCTCCAACTACTGGTAGCCTATCCTCTTAGTCTCCCGTCAAAACCATTTACCGCGATTTCTGTCCTTCCAAATTCTCCCCTATCTCTAACTTTCTTCACTTTCTAGCCTGTGAACCTCATGAGAAAGCCGAGGTTTCTCCTTTCCGGTTTGCTTTTAATCCCACTTTACCCAACTCTTCTATTCTTCTGCCTCTAACCACTCTTACTAGCCGCCATTTTATTCCCCGAATCACAACCAGAGGGGTTCCCAAAACTTTGCAATCACCGATAGAAACAAACCTCTTGGACCGGTCAGTAGTCCACCCATCGTCCTGAAAATATATGCCCCGAAGTTAGTACCAATTTTTCCCTTTTCTCCTTCCTGGTACGTTTTTCGCCTCATGGAAACAAGCCGTAATCTTTCCTATTGACAGATATGGATGCTCCTCCGACCCGAAAAACTACCGTCCCGCCTCTCTAACTTCTGCCATTCCGAAAGTTTTGGAAATCATGATTTCTGACTAGCTGCGATCTTTCCTTTGACGTAAAGTGCTGATAAGCGGTTGCTAATAAGGGTTTTGGTCTCGTCAATCTACGGGTGATCAGCTAGCTATGGTCTTGCACTCCTTGTCAGCGGCACTCGATAACCACGGAGAAACACACCTGGTCTTACTAGATATACCGAAGGCTTTTGCCGTGTCTGGCACGATAGTTTGATGTTTAAATTACGTACTTTTAGGTTTCTTCCAATGCTTGTCTTGTGGACGTCGAGTTTTCTCGGTAACCACTTGAGTCGATAGGATACAATCATAGCCTCTTCTCGTGAATGCTGGTGTTCACCAATCTTCGATACTTTCACCTACTTTCTCTCAGCTTCTCACAACTGATCTTTTATCCACCACTTCCAACCCCACTCACGCATTTGCTGACGATGCCACCCGACACTACTTCTCTTTGTATCCCACCTCCAATCAAGCCACCGCCAATATTGATCGTGACCGTTGTGCCCTAGTAGCATCGCTCAGTTAGGACCTAGGACAGATCTCTTGGGGTCTTCAGAATCGTGCTGTCTTCAATGATTCTAAAACATCCCCCCCTCTCAATTTCTCTCTACCACTACCTCTTCTCACCCCACTCAGATTTCCATGAGGGTCCCCTCCGTTCCTCCAACTCGACGCCCCACTTGGTTCCTTCGATTATCTCTCAATGTTTTTCTCCACACATGTTCGCTTGCTTCTCGTGCTGTGCGCAAGACTGGTTTTCTGTTCGGTGCCAGACATTTCTTCAAACCAATTGATCACCTCTTACTGTGCAAGGTTCAAATTCGTCCCACACTTGAATACTGAAGCCACGTGTGGGGTAGAGCTTCATCTTCTTTATCTCTTCTCGACCGAGTCCAACGTGAAGCCATTTGTCTGATAGATGACTTAGTTTTAGTATCCAATTTGCAGTCGCTTGCTCATCCTTTTTTTCAAAAATGGAGGCAAAACTTTGGTTTCGGAATTTAAAAAAACCTCTCCGCATTATTCGGGATAGCTAGCAGATTCTAAGGAAATGATGTGAATCGGTGATTGTGCCGATTTACAAGAAAGGCGACAGGTCCTCTTGCGAAAACTACAGAGGAATTAGCTTGGTGAGTATCGCGTCTGAACTGCCTACCGGTCTTATTCCCCACCGATTATCTAGTGCCCGCGAAATGTGTACACGTGAGAATCAAGCCGGTTTCAGACCCGGTGATGGTTTTATCGACCACATCTTCACTCTTCTGCAAACCTTAGACAACAGACACATCTTTCGTAGGCCCACAATGTGACTTTCTTGATCTGAAAGAGGCGTTCGACTCAGTCGACCGCACAGTTCTCTGGCGCTGATTCTCACTGAAGAGTGTGCCAGAGAAGTTTATTTCTTTTATCCAATGCTTGTATGCAAACAGCCAAAGCCGAGTCCGTGCTTACGGCGACCTTTCATCCGAGTTCACCACGAAAATTTGTGTTCGTCAGGGTTGCCCTCTTTCACCCTTCCTCTTCAATGTTGTGGCTAAATTGATTCTCGAGATAGCCCTATCCCTGTGTGAGAATAGCGGCGTCAATCTTTGCTCAGACAGTAAACTGTCTGATTCGGAATATGCGGACGATATTGTTCTTCTGAGTGAAGATCCAGGTAAGTTGCAAGCTCTCTCAGATTGCGTAAACAACAGTATGGTAATGTTTGCGATGCGTTTCGCATATTCAAAGTACAAAATGCTGTTGCAGGACTGGGTTGGCTCAACACCAAACCTTGTGTTGGCCGGGGAAGCTCTGGCTGAAGTGTATATATTTTGTTACTTGGGTAGTTACATCTCACCACGTGGACAGATAACGAATGAAGTGTCATCGCCTATATAGAAGGCGCGTTTGGCTTTTGCAAACCTCAGCCATCCGTGGCGTCGGCGTGATATCCGATTGTCTGTTAAGGGTAAAGTGTACACTGCGGCAATTAGGTCTGTTCCTTTGTACGGTTCAGAACCGTGGACGTTGAGGGTAGAAGATAGACGAAGACTGTTAACTTTCTAGCACCGATGTCTCCGTAGCATTGCTCGAGTATGGCGGGAACACCGTATCAGCAATGTTGAGGTTAGGCGTAAGGTGTTGGGAACCAGAGGTCAGTCTCTGGATCAAGTGCTGAATCTAAACAGATTGTGGTTGGGACATGTGTTACGCATGCCCACCAATAGACTTCCTCAGCGTATGCTGTTCTCTGAGGCAAGTGGTGATTGGAAGGTAGGTCGAGGTGGTCAGTCCATGACATGGCAAAAAAGTATGAAAACCTTGACCAGTGGACTCGGCCACGTAAAACGTGTTAGACTTCCAGGTTAAGGTCCACGTGATGCGCCTATTAAATGGTTGGAGACATTGAGCGATATGGCTAGGTGTCGCGGTCAGTGGCGTAGTTGAATTCGGACTCTTTCCTTGTCCTTTTGATTTCCGCTTGGTTGTTCTATTCTTTTCGCCCTTTACTGGACGATGCCGGAAGGTAGCAACCGAAACCAGAGCACAGAAGTGCGAGGTTATTGGTTGAATAAACTGAAAGTGCCCATCGCTGGGCAATGGCTTCAGCGAAGTAGGCAGCACGTCCTTAACTGTGCAGAATCGGAAATAAAAATGAAGCTACCCAACAGGATCAATGGATCAATCGACGGGGAACAGTTGTCTCAACCGATCGGCACCGTAACAACTAATATGGGAGAGACCAGGCAAACAAGCCAGTAGAACAGTTTAAAAATATCAGTGGACTTGTAGGCTTTCATGCTAAGATTCGGTCATGAACACCATACATTCGACATAAACGATATATTTAGTACCAATAAATCGAGATGGGTCGAGACCATGTGTCTTCCCACTGGAGCCAGTGGGTCAGACGGAACACTCTTACCGTAGAATGCTCAGTCTAACATCATGTGCAGATATGAATTTTCAACTGGTGGTCGAGTAGTTCAAAACGTGTATCACCTAGCAGGATATAAGTTCGAATCCCGCCACCACCGGTCACTCTGGTGATAGACCATAAGTCACTATCATTCGCCTCTTTACCACGCCTGACCTGACGCGGACTTCACATAATTCCACAAACCTTGAACAAAAAGGCCGAACGGTGCTGATGACACCGCTTCGTACCCTACTCCTGCAAATCTCTATGTTTACTCACCGAACCTCAAGTGCTCACCATGCTACGGCGTCTCCGGAAAGCGACGCGCCTCGTGCGTCGGTGGTCGAGGTGATAAGACAACAAGCTGGGATTATTCGCTGCAGGAAAAGAACACACAGCCCGTTAGAATGTCAGGACGTTTCTAGACATCGACAGTCAGTGCGTCACAATGCGGACTCTACATGACTATGACGTAGATATTGTTTGCCTCTCGGGAGTCCGCCTGCCCAACTCAGGTAGCCAACAAATAAAGGTACCGGGAGTGGATACATCTCATTGGCTCTATCACAGTGGCCCGAAAGACAACTCCGGTCTCCATAGTGTCGCGTTTGCTCTGAACAATGCAGCTAAGGATGCATTGATCTCTTGGGAACCAGTCTCATCCAGACTCGCCTTGGCACGTTTTAAAGGCTCCCCGCACTACCTGACGGTGATTGCGACCTATGCTCCAACCAATTCGGCTGATGACGACACCAAGGACGAACTATACAACAACTTGCAGAAGATAAGCAACGGGTTTCGAAGCGTGATGTACTTTTCATCACAGGAGATTGGAACGTTCGCACAGGTACGGCCGATGAACCCACTCGCCATATCCTCGGGAAATTCGATCTCGGTCAGCGCTGCGAGAATGATGGCCGACTGATTGGTTTGGCCGACGTCAACAGAATGGTTGTCTACAGCACTCGATTTCAACACCTCAAGAAGCACCTACTCACATGGTACTCCGGTGACGGTCACACTGCACATCAACTCGACCACATCCTGGTGACAGTCCGTTGGGCTTCGTCTGTGGAGGATTGCCGAGCGTATCGAGGTGCAAAAATGGACAATACAAACGGCACCGACCATGTCTTCCTACGCGCGTGTTTTAAAACTCATCTGTCTGCACGTGCTAAAGCGTCTGCATCCTCCCGGATAAACGTTGCTGCCGTAGAAAATCCAGAGAAGCGAAAAGCGTTGTCACGAGCAATCACAACTCGACTTACCAGCGCAACCAAAGCACAAGCAGACGAAGTTTCTGTGGGAGGACAGTGGACTCGAATGAAGACGACAATCAAGGAAGCGACTTGGACAGTACTCGGGAGAACAAAAAGGCGGACAAAAGATTGGATCGCCGAGAACACGCTCAGGTTGTCAACCAAAGCACACGAAGCCCGACTGCCAGGCGGTGATGAACGTCGCAGACTGCAACGAGAGGCCACACGTTCCACCAAGGCTGATCGCAGAAGATACTGGACAGAAATAGCTGAAAAAATGGAGGCCGCGTCCAGAACTGGTGACTTCGGTAAACTGTTCCTCCTCATTCGCAACGCCTCCAATAGGTTCTGTAAACACGATTCGCTTTTTCGTGACGCTGCAGGAAACCTAATGCTCGAAGAGAGCACGAAAATGGACCGATGGGTCGAACACTTTGGTCAGCTGCTAAACCTGCCAACAGACCACCCGACGGACCAACCAATATCAACCTCTCCAGTCCAGTACGAAAGCAACTGTGACCCGCCCAACACCGCGGAAACCACGGGAATGATAAACAACCTGAAGGACAGAAAGGCTGCTGGGGAAGATGGCATCCCATCAAAAGTGTATACAGCATGTTCATCGTCATCGATTGACAGGCGGTGTGCACTTTTTGGCTTTATCTGGCGAGAGGAAGCATTCCCACCCGACTGGGGAATATCCATTCTGCTGCCCATTCTGAAGAAAGGTGGTATATCGGCATGTGAGAACTACCGAGGGATCAGCCTGATCGATGTGGCCGCAAAGATCTTTGGTTCGTTGTTACTAACCCGTTTTTCCGAGGCAAGAGACCAGCGCACTCGCCCGAACCAAGGAGGTTTCCGCCGTGGCAGAGGCTGTGTGGATCAAATCTTCACACTGCGCCTAATATTGGAGCACCGCCATGAGTTCCAGCAGCCGACGGTAGCTTGCTCCATCGACTTCCGGGCCGCCTTTGATTCGGTGAACCGCGAGTCTCTTTGGACCATAATCCAATCCGATGGAATGTCCGATAAGCCTTTAAGGCTGTTGAGTTAATACTACTCGACCACTGGTGCTACGGTTCGTATGCACGGTGAAGAGCCCCGCGAGTTCGTACTCACTACCGGAGTTAGACAGGACTGTCCCCTTTTACCGGTGGTGTTCAACTACACCATTGATTGGACAATGCGACAGGCATTACACGACTACCCTGGCGTTCAGCTTAGCCAGGAAATATACATCTCGGACCTGGAGTTCGCGGATGATATTGTTGTGCTTGGAGACTCCCCCGTTACGCTACAACCAATCCTCGACCGAATCAATTCCTTCGCGAGGTCCATCGGACTTGAAGTAAACTCGACCAAAGCAAAGGCTTTCACAACCCATCTGGGCCCGACAATTCAACAACTGTCGATGAATGACCAACCAGTCGAATACGTCCCTTCATTCAAATACCTAGGCTCAACTCTGCTTCCGAACGGCCAGGCAAAAGATGAAGTGGTATTACGGATCGACAGCGCCAGGAGAGCCTTTCTTCAGCTAAGACGAACGCTGTGGACTGGCAGTGAAATCAGCTTAAGACCCAAAGTTCGTGTTTACCGTGCAGCCATCCGGCCCGTACTCATTTGTGGCTGCGAAACCTGGCCGTTGCGAACTAAGGATACCAGAAGGCTGGAGGTTTTCGACCACTGGTGCCTGCGGAAAATCCTCAAATTCAAGTGGCGCGACAGGGTGTCCAACGACGAGGTAAGGAGACGATGCTGTGATATCGATGCTCTCCCCGTCCTCCTCCAACGTCGACGACTTCAGTGGTTCGGCCATACTCTTCGGCGACCCGAGTCAGAGATTACCAGGCAAACACTCTGCCCCACTCCCTGCCCTGGTTGGCATTGTCGCAGCTCAAAACGTGGACCAGTACAACAGAGAAAGAGGTGGAGCTTCTAGGCCTGCGGTCGATCTATGGAGCCCGGCGATGGAAAAAGGACGAGATCAGGATCTGTTCCGAGATCGCCTCCGACCGTCGAGCGTGGTCAGCAATGGTCCGTGGTATCCTTGGAGCGGACTTATCCTCTCGCAGGAGAAAGTCACGTAAAAGTAAAAGTAAAGTAATGGGTCTCTGAGGCTTTGAGGTATGCCCCTTCCACTGCACCAATACACAAGAATGTAAAAAATATATTTTAGTGTATTCAATGCAGTGAACAGCCGAACTAACCTGAGCCATTTGAAAGGCGCGCTCAAGACTGAGTTTCGAAGGGTCCAGTGGGTCGATGCGAGACCAAGTGGATACGTGGCACGCATATCCCGGCTGCGGCTCCAGCAGCTCATTTGAGTTTTCAGCTTCTGAGGACACGACATAAGCACGAGACTTGATCCACCGTAGCAACACCAAATACACCGGCAAAGACCCATCTGAATCGTCTGAAGTTGTTGTTATTGTTGCCGCTGTGCTGACTCCGGTGCGAGTGATTAGCTTATTCTGCGCTCTGGCGACAGTCAAGTCTGCACATTGATTGACAACGACTCCTAAGAAAATGGGAAGCAAAATTGTAAATGATGAACTTATATGACGAATGGAAAATGCGGTGTGCCTTTTAAATAAAACGTGGTGAATTGTGCATGTTGCTGTTTTGTTTATATTTCCACTCTATGCTAGCACATGAATGGGGTGAAGGTTCAACCTCAAAGTTCCACTGTACTGCTGAGGATAACCGGTTAACATGGATAGGAGAAACGTATAGGTTACAGTGTATGCCAGGTGTGGTAACGGGTCCGGCCGACGGGGGGAAGGGGATAAGGAGGGTTGTATGGTTCGAACTCTATCACAGAGTTGAAAGAGCTAAACCACTCGATCAGCATCAGCCAACAAATGACGATTCCGGTATTTAGCCTAAGACAGTAGGTGTAGGACGGCAGAAACATAGATCGCACACGGGTTATGAAAATCCAAAGGAGCATCAACGGTGTACATCCACTTAGTTCTAACTGAGACTTGAATATGCCACAATGTAAGTTATTATTGAAACGGCAAGAATTGTTTTACTGTTGAAACATTATTACAACATATTCACTACTAATGTCCTTTTCCTTTTATTTAACTTTCGGGCGTAAGTGCCACTGTTTCCGAGTTGCGAGAACCGTCACCAGAGACTGAACCTTTTAGTTTTGCTTAATTCATTATCCGTCCCTGGGGCTGCATTATACACACCAGTTACAGCAGAAGGGATAAATCCCAGAGTCTCAAGACCTGATGTGCAATAGGGAATGTTTGGGAACATTCGTTGATTCTGTGCGTGAAACTGTGAAGATCGTACGAGAGAGAGGATTAAGTGGAGGTGTTCCATATTCTTGCAGTTCTTGGAGAAAATAAAAAGGCAAACTTACAAAGCGATAGGTTGGATGGCTTATTGCCCGTGGAAGGAATAGACGATTGAAATCAAAGACGAGACCGCACCTTGGTATGGTGTGATGGCTTGTGTGCCTCCATGACCCAAAGAGCTATGCAGGATGGCTTCCTTAAGCCGGAGATGCAATCATACCAGACAGGTCGATGAGCCGAGGTCAGACGAAGTCCAGTCTCAGAACTAGTTGATAGGCAACATCTACCTCTATCCACTATGCCCCTGGAGAGGACACTGCAAAGAATAAACACGGAGAGAAACAGTTCACCGGTCTAAAAACCTCCACTAGATGGATGTAGGAGTGGAGTACCTGGGGTTTCTCTTGACTGTGGGTGAAGTCATCTTATTTTATTGGGCAGCTATCGCCCGCATAAGCTGGGCAGCCCCCGGCCCAAAACATGCTGCTCCGTCCACGTTCCGCTTGCTCCACTGGGGCTAAGGACTGAATTCGAGAAGCAGATCGATAACAAAGCACCAGCGAAGAAAAGACAGAATACTTGCAACCATCAGGTTTTACGTGACAGGCCAGAAGAAATTCCTTTACCAGTGCTTGGGTCATGTTCCTGTGCTGGGTTAATGCCCCATTGCCTTGTGAGTCAGGCTTTTGAGTTAAAGGCTCCAACAAGGGTTCCCAAAGAAAAACCCCCCTTGCTGGCAGCCGCGAAGTACGACTCGCCCAGAAAACTCCAGTATTTTTCCTGTAGAGGGCCTTGCCAATTTTCTCTCCTTTAAGTTCGATGCAAAACGCCACGGGCAATTGCGGCTGTAACGAAAGCAGTACTTCAGGAGTTGCATATAAAACAAAAGCATATTTTAAGCCTAAATGTTCACTTAACTTGGCTGCCTTTAACGTCCGCACACTGTGTCAGATAGGGCAACAGGCTGCCCTTGATAAAATACTTGAAACCTTTAAAATAGACGTATGCTGTGCCTCCGAAACACGCAGAAAAAACCATACTTCTGTGATCACTTCTCGCACCCCAGCTATAGCCTAAGTCTCTCGCTTCACTCTTCGCGTGTCGGGTGATTCTGTGTCCAGAGCTCGTGGTCAGGCTGGCTTTGGAATCGCTTTGAGCATGAAAGCTAAGCGTGCACTGCTAGACTGGGTTCCAGTCAGCAGTCGTTTGTGTGCAGTTCGGTTGGCTGGTTCTGTTCGTGTCAACAACAAATAACTGAAACGTCGATGCCTGTTCATCGTGTCTGTGTACGCGCCGACTGACTGCAGTTCCTCGTCAACCGCGAAATTTCTAGTAAGCCACTGAATGATTCAGGTCCTCCAAATGGTTATATTGCTCCTGCAGAAATATAATCGATACTTGCACAAGTGGAACAGCTCCTGGCAGAAGTGGTATTTATGCCCCCATGGTGAAAACCACATGGGATGAACTCTTTCATGAGATTACAAATTACCCACATCTGGCCGTTCATTCACTTTCGTATGTCAAGCGTCAGTCAAGTTAATCATGTTAACCAGAGTCACGCAATTTAAACTTCACACAGAATGTTACAGATTTAACTTGAACAATATTCCATCATCCACAATTTTATATTTCCAACCTTTGTTCAGCATTACATGAATAATGCCGAACGTAAAGCTCATAACGAAGAAAATATCTGTTCAGTGGAAGTTCGACAGTACGTGTAGTTTGGATGAGAACATGAAGCTGGAGAATGCATCGGCTGTCACACCCTGGTAAACTGCTCGACCGGCGGGCTGAATCAGGAGTGACGCTGGGGACGTCTCTTGCACCAAACACCCACGTAACTGCATGACTATATCTTCTGCACGCTGTTATCCATGTTATGGCGTCCTCGGGAAGCAACGCAGCCCGAGCTCCCCCAGAGGCTGCAGTGTTAAGAATGCGCACTGGACCCCTTTACCTCCGAAAGACCCTTTTTATAGGATGCTGGAAAGTGACAACTGTCACGTACACTGAAATTCAGACGGTAACTATGTGCACACTACAGGACTACCAAGAGGATATTGCTTGCTCATCCGAAGTCAGAATAGACGGTACCGGCTGTCGTACCATCAAATTTCTCGGCGCAGATAGTCATTATTGGTTTTATCTCAGCGGCCCAGAAACTCTAGGCCAGCAAGGGATAGCAGTATTTTTGAGCTACCGTGTCAACTGCGCTTTGCTCTCTTGAGAACCGATATCATCAAGAATCGCAGTGAGACGTTTTAAAGGTCAACCCAGTAATCCTATTGTGGTTGTGATCTACACCCTTCCTTATAAGCCGACACTAGTGCGAAGAATGAATTCTACGGCAGCCTTCAAACGGTGGTGAATCGAATTCCCAAAAAGAATATGGTATTCAAACAGGGTGACTGGAGCACCCAGGCAGGCGCGCTAGATGTCTCGATATGTCACATTCTCGGTCGGTAGGGCCAGCGGTGTACGGGGTGACTGAGAAGAGTGGCATCTCCGAGTAGGTCTATCGAGTTCCTTCAGACATCTTCCATCTCCTCGGTCTCCATTGGTTAGAAAACTTCCATCTGTGGTCCTAACAATTTGAAGCATGCATCAGTGGCCACATTCCGGTAAACTGCTCGACTGGCGAACTAAATCAGGTTGGAGGGTAGCCGAGGCCCAAAAATCTCGGCGAGACGGTGCTCAGCATGAGAACACAATTAATCCCGAATGACCGGACGAGAGCCACTAGTTGATCCGATAGCCAGAATGAAAAACTGTTCAATCAAGAGTCGCATGGACCTCTGGGTCATCGTCACTTCTACCGGATGGCGAACAAGCTCCTACAGAGGCACCGGCAACCATGCATAGTGGATACGTTGGGTGTCCCGAATTGGTTGACTACCATCCAAAAGGCGTATGAACCGCTCGATCGGTCATCGGCTCTCAACACACGATCATCCTGTTGTCCGACAGGTAGCACTTGGTTGTACACGGGCTAGGGGTGCAACCTCGAACAAAAAGCCGAGTGACGCCACGGGTGCCATTTTGTACACTATTTTGAAGACTCTCCATGGGTTTTGCCGCTACAGTAAACAATCGACTTCGCCTCTGGCCGCCATTCTTGGTCAGGCGCAAGCGCGACGTACATGAAGCCGGTTCATCGTTTCTTGGGAGATAGCCGCATAAAAGTAAAAGTAAAGAAGTTTGGTCTGGGTCAGCGCTGTGAAAACGGTGATAGGCTAACCAATTTCTCGGACTTCAAAACCGGCAGTGCATAACCAACAGTTTCAGCACCCTATAACGAGTATTCTCACATGATATTCCGGTGACGGTAGAACAACACAACAACGTGCTAATCCGGTCATGATGAATCTCGGCAAAAGAAGACTGCAGATCGTACCGCGCTTGGTGGTAGACAGTAATCCACCGTCGTCCGGATTGTTACCACTCCTGACCTATTGGGACCTTATGTGGTTCTTCGCCACTCTAAGTCTCAGGGTCTGGCTGCCGGTTATCCCCAATAGTGTAGTGGGCCTTCGTGGCTATGGGGTAAATGCCCCTTCTACTGCACTCATGCGTAAGCATGTAATAAAAAAAGGCAAGAAGGGAGAACCGGATCACGTGCTGGTACACGCAAAGCTCCGCCTTCGCTCAACGACACGACTAAAGACAACTACCCCGAAGCGTCTCAACGTCCAACTGCTAAATTCCGGGGAGGAGAAAGAAGCTTCAATCATGAAGACTTAACTGCAGTTGTCAACGAATGCATCCACCTCATAGCACACGACAGGCTCGGTCGACCTGCGGTGAGCTAAACTGAAAATAGCAGTATAACAAGGCGCAATGGCGAATTAGGATCCACGAAATACCGCTATGAAAACCTGGTATCCGAGGGTACTGTTTATCTATCCACCTTGGCTAAAGATGGTTGTTTATGCGGCCGACCGGAAAATCAACATCTCAGGTGCGAGGTAACCTGAGCCGCAAAGATCAACGTTATTACTGGCACGAAATCGCAAATAAGATGAAAGCTGCAGTCTGTGCTAATTACTTCGCCAACCTCTCTCGTCTAATACGATCGCGTTGGGTAAAAGAGTTTGTTCAACCTATCTTGCGCGCTTCCTCTGGTGTACCCATCCCTGATACGGACAGCAAAATAACTAGATGGGTAGAACATTCCAGTCAGCCCCTTAATCGCCTACTAGATAGACCAATAGATACCGATCCGACTTCAACTCCCCCACACAGCACCAACTGTGATTCACCGTCATTAAAGGAGTTAGCCTATGAGACTGACCGTTACAAATCTGGCAAGTCCCCGGTCAAGACGAAATCCCTGCGGAAACTTAAAGAATGTGCCTTCCAGTGGTCACCGAGCCATTGCATACCTTATCCAGCTTGATTCGGGAAACCAAAAAATGCCCATCCGACTGAAACATCTCGGTTCTGCTTCCATTTCCAAGAACAGGCGACAGAACGGTGTGCGGGAGCTGCCACAGCATCAGTCTGTTAGACGCGGCTGCAAAAGCGTTTGCCAAGCTCCTGCTGAACTGAGACATGCACGTACTCGGCCCAATCGGAGAGGCTTCCGCCCAGCTAGTGGATGTATCGACCAAATATTCATCCTCCGGAAGATTCTCGAGCACTTAAAAATTCCAACACCCTACCGCCGCATTCTTCATAGACCTTCGCGCCGCCTTTCACTCCATAGAACCGAGTCATTGTGGAAGAGAACGCTTGCATATGGCGTTCCATTCAAGCCGGTCAGCCTGATAAGTGTTGTGCTAGAAAAAAAGGAGGTATTCGAGTAAACGGCGAAGAGTCTTGTATATTGGAACTGAATTCAGGAGTACAAGGGTGCTCGTTACCTCCAGTGCTGTCCATTTTGCTGCATATTGGGTATGTAACGCGTAATGGACGGCTATCAGGGCGTCAAAGTTTCCACGTGTTGCAGTATTACGGACCTTGAATTTGCAGACGAAATAGTGGTGCTCATGATTGACCTAACCACCCTGTAAGAGGCCCTTTGGTTGGGTATATAAATATGCTTCGGAGATTGGTCTTGAGATCAATATCACCAAAACCAGGATGTTCGCAATACCCATTATTCACGAAAAAGGAGCTCTACAACTGAATGGTCAAACATCAGAACATATCTCGGATTCTAAGTATCTTGGTTTTGTGACCTTACCAAACGGACAAGCCTTAGATGATGTCAAACGGCGTATCGACGCTACCCCAATGGCGTTTCTACGGCTCCGAAACATCCTGCGGCAACGGAACGAGATCATTCTTAGGACCAAGCTCAGTGTTCAATGCCGCAGTCCAACCAGTCTTACTATATGGTAGTGAAACCTGATCATTAAGAACGGAGGATATCAGGCAGTTTCCGACCACTGGTGCTCTAGACTTAATTTAAGTGAGATGTAGTGACAGAATCTTGAACGAAAACATTCGAAATCGCTGCTGCATCGCCCGTCTTTCAACGCACATACAACCCCACCGACTGCAGTGGTTTAGTCAAATACCCCGTAAACCTAAACAGCCGTCGCCGCAGCACTGTTAAAATGCCTTTCTATATCTACGATTACCCTTGAATTATTTAGCCTTTCTTGACGTGGTGCAATTTTATTACTCAATAACACAGCGTAGTCGAAATCGTTGGTAGGTTGTCGACGTTTCGGTCACCACGGGTAACCTTTTTCAAGACTGGTTTTACAACCGAATGAAACTGGAATCAGTTTCATTCGGTTATAAAACCAGTCTTGAAAAAGGTTACCCGTGATGACCGAAACGTCGACAACCTACCAACGATTTCGACTACGCTGTGTTATTGAGCAATACAATTCCACCATAACATTTCACATGGCGCATCGATTTTTCGATACAATCCGAACCGATCTCGGTTCTGACACATTAATTTCTTGAAGTGCGTTTAAAGATACAGGAGTTCGGCCAAATAAGTATCGGACGGTTTGCCACGTACCGATCTCTGGATTATGCATCCTTCTTAAGAAACAATAACGACCGCCCAAAGTATTTTATATTGTACCACGGAGGCACACTGTCCCATGTCAATCGTGACTAAAAATCCCACCTACGATCAGTTCACATCATCCGTCCTGTGTAACTTGAGAACAGACGCGTCGCTCCGGCGAATTCCTCGAACTTCACAAGTGTTACAATATTTTTAAGTGCCACAAACATTCAATAACTGTTTGCGTTATGAAACTGGCTCCTCTCACGAATTCAACATCTTTTAAAACCCATCTAGAGGTTGCAAAAGTATACCTACTAAGTCACAAACTCCAGCACAAAACACGTACTGTAAATACGTGAAAAAATACAGCGACTCTTCAACAATGACATCAGTGAACCCTCAAAATCCACATAGCGATATCACATCCTGCATCCCGCAAATAAAATCGCGAACGCACCCAGAGGGCAGATTCCAACCAAACGACAAATCGATTCACGAACCTGGATGCTAATTCTTTACCAAAAATAGATGAGTTCATTTAAAAAGTAGCTCGATATGACACATTTACTACGTCAGGCATCAAAAGTGCCTACCACCAAATACTTATTCTGATTGAACAAAGGCCTGTCTCTGATTTCGAAGCCTGTGGAGGGTTGTATCAAATTCGTTGCATCCTTTTTGGAGTAACCGATGCAGTGTCGCGTTTCCGAAGGGCGATTCCCAAAATCATTTCCATTGAAAAACTTAAAGACACTTTCGCATACGTTAGTCATAGAATATCTGTGGAAACACCACTACTGAGCACGAATCTTCAGAGGTTCCCGGATGTAGCCCACAAATGCGGTCCAACTTTTACCAAAAGTAGAAGTATATTTGGAGCTAATGGAATCAAGTGGTTTGGCTTTCAGGCATAGAATTGCAGCATCACGGCAGATTCTGGTCGATTAAAACCTTTATTGAAGCCACAGTTAGCAAAAGACTCCATATCGTGGAGGAGACAGAACTGTCGCACTGTATTCCATACTATGTACATGTTTGATTTTCAGATGGAAAGAAAGACACCGTGACTGTACGTCACTGTGGTGCAAACCTGATATTTCGCTGAAGTCGAAAGGTCGTGCGTACTGTGCAACGGTGCGTTCAGTTTTGCTATGTGATTGCGAGACTTGGGGTCTGCGTGCGGAAGATATTTGTCGTCTTGAGGTTTTCGATCATCGATGTTTACGTAGTATCGCTAAGAATGGATGGAATGACCGAGTGGGCAACACTGGGGTCAGTAATGGAGTATTGAGTACTAGTTCAGAGGGGCATGTGTAACGTATAGCAAACACACGTCTACCGCACCGTGTCCTGTTTTCTATTCCTCCCAAGGAATGGAAGAAATCACTTGGAGGTCAACAGATGACGTGGTAGCGAGGAATGAGAAAAGGAACATCGAACTTAGGAGAAGTAGGTGCCTCACGCCTTCGTGATTGTGGTTCAAAAGATCCGTCAACCAGTTGGCTGGAGGCACTGAGGAATATGGTTGCGAACCGTGAACATTAGAGATCGTATTGTCTCTTTCTCTTGAACCAGAATGATCGATTAATGTGTATTTGTATAATTAGACTGTGTATATTTCGTGTGTTGGCTATTCAGGGCGTTCTTTCCTTTTCCCATCCCTATCGGTCCACTCCGTGTCCATCTTGTATATTCATTCTTTCTAGCTCTTCGTGCAGCATGATAAGAGAGACAGTGGTCAGTAGGGCTTTCCCTGTTGTTTACCGCTTGTACCATGATGATGATGACGTCAGTTGCATTGAGGAAAGACATGAGGAAATCGCCATCGATTGCGACAAAAGAGAGACTGACTCACCTGCGACAAGAAAATTGAATATGGAAAAATGTGAAACGACAGACACACAGTCGACATATAATCAGTGTTGTGATTTTCACCAAAAATCTATCACCCTCGACATCAGAATCGTGTTCACCGTTACCGCTTGATAAACAGAGAAGCTTAGAAAGACAAATTATACTGATCACTGCCATTTTTAAACCGGCACCATTCACACCCCAACCTAATGTTTAAAACCTCAGCGGAGGAGAACGACATGGTACGTATCTTTTTTAACGTGGTTGTTTTTTATTCTTTTTCCGCTTTCATGCATGCAATGTATGATGAAGCTTGAACTGTGGTTCTTGCTTCTCTCCCCGAATTATCAAAAACTGCTGTTAATCTTGTCAATCTCAACTCGTAACTTTTCTATTTCACAGGGCTGTTCTTAGTGTGCAGAAATCTTCCACTGGAAGAAGTCGATAGTACCTAGTATTGCATGTTCACCGATACCGATATTAGATGCGGGTGAAACCTACCTTGTTGTGGTTTTCCTAGCCAGGTATTTTGATCGTTTCCCGGAAATATTCCGCTTTGAGCGATATTTTCAACCGACGACCAATCAAAAACAGCATAGAAGCCAACACCGAGGTTGGAGTCACTGGAGGCATTAGCACCGCTTTTTTGAAATCTCTTTCTTGCAGCATTGAACGATTCTTCAAGTTTTCGATTATTCACAAGCCAAGCTTGCTCTATTTGGAGATACGAGGTTAGATGTGGAAAACGACAGCTCTGGTGAATCTGGTAGAGTACTTCATCTACGAAGTCGGAGGATTCGGTGTCCAATTGTTCCAGAAGAGCTGAAGCAGAAGTGTGTAAATAGTAGAGTGAAGTACTTCGAAAGTATTTCAAATGTTCACTGTAGTCAAATCCATTGAGCTCGTACAAATGAATCCACTGTTTTTCCGTGAAAAGAGATAGAAAATCCTGTTTAGATGGCAACGATAAAACTATAGGAGGCTTAGGACATCCGTCCGTTTGGAATACAAAACTAGTACTGTATTGTACGGACTATTATTCATTCATAGAACCGGATCATTATTTTGATGGCTGATGTCTCCATCCCGTCTAAAGATGACTAAGTGAACAAAGGCGTAGTATAAAAATAAATAAAACGTTCAAATTTAGAATCCAAAAAACCTAGTCACAAATCCACCCATCATTCATTCATCATCGCACAGTGTTAAATAACACGGCAAACCTCACCGAGCACTGCCTCTCTTATCTTGCTGCACGAAGAGCTAGAAAGAATGAATATACAAGATGGACACGGAGTGGACCGATAGGGATGGGAAAAGGAAAGAACGCCCTGAATAGCCAACACACGAAATATACACAGTCTAATTATACAAATACACATTAATCGATCATTCTGGTTCAAGAGAAAGAGACAATACGATCTCTAATGTTCACGGTTCGCAACCATATTCCTCAGTGCCTCCAGCCAACTGGTTGACGGATCTTTTGAACCACAATCACGAAGGCGTGAGGCACCTACTTCTCCTAAGTTCGATGTTCCTTTTCTCATTCCTCGCTACCACGTCATCTGTTGACCTCCAAGTGATTTCTTCCATTCCTTGGGAGGAATAGAAAACAGGACACGGTGCGGTAGACGTGTGTTTGCTATACGTTACACATGCCCCTCTGAACTAGTACTCAATACTCCATTACTGACCCCAGTGTTGCCCACTCGGTCATTCCATCCATTCTTAGCGATACTACGTAAACATCGATGATCGAAAACCTCAAGACGACAAATATCTTCCGCACGCAGACCCCAAGTCTCGCAATCACATAGCAAAACTGAACGCACCGTTGCACAGTACGCACGACCTTTCGACTTCAGCGAAATATCAGGTTTGCACCACAGTGACGTACAGTCACGGTGTCTTTCTTTCCATCTGAAAATCAAACATGTACATAGTATGGAATACAGTGCGACAGTTCTGTCTCCTCCACGATATGGAGTCTTTTGCTAACTGTGGCTTCAATAAAGGTTTTAATCGACCAGAATCTGCCGTGATGCTGCAATTCTATGCCTGAAAGCCAAACCACTTGATTCCATTAGCTCCAAATATACTTCTACTTTTGGTAAAAGTTGGACCGCATTTGTGGGCTACATCCGGGAACCTCTGAAGATTCGTGCTCAGTAGTGGTGTTTCCACAGATATTCTATGACTAACGTATGCGAAAGTCTCTTTAAGTTTTTCAATGGAAATGATTTTGGGAATCGCCCTTCGGAAACGCGACACTGCATCGGTTACTCCAAAAAGGATGCAACGAATTTGATACAACCCTCCACAGGCTTCGAAATCAGAGACAGGCCTTTGTTCAATCAGAATAAGTATTTGGTGGTAGGCACTTTTGATGCCTGACGTAGTAAATGTGTCATATCGAGCTACTTTTTAAATGAACTCATCTATTTTTGGTAAAGAATTAGCATCCAGGTTCGTGAATCGATTTATCGTTTGGTTTTATTTTTTACCATCATTCCTCCACGGGTCTCATTCCTCTATGCTGCTGGAGTACATAGGGATCTTATCACGGTAGGAATGTGAGAAAGATAGTCGTCGAAATGAGCCGACATTGGGGGTGCTAACTGAGTTTATTTATTTCATCTACAGTGCTCCCAAGTCTATTTAGTTAACTTCTAGTTCATAAAATACTACAGATAACGGATAGTCACGGCATTCGTGACGTGGATCCTGGGTTTCCCGCGGTGTGGGCAGCCACGAAGTACGTTTCACCCCGATACCTTCAGCATCATTTCTGTAAAGTCCGCCATTAATTTTCCCTTTCTCAAGCTAAAATCGATCCAAAACGCCACGGGTAGTTGTGGCTCCTAGGAAAGTCACGATTTGTTAGTAGGGCGTAAATCAATCGCACTCGTTAAGCTTGAATGTTCACTTAACTTGACTGCTTTTAACGTCCATACACTATGATAGATAGGGTAACAGGCTACGCTCGCTAGAACCCCTAACACTTTCAAAATAAACGTTTCCAATGTCTCCAAAACACGCATAAAAAACCCCACCTCTGTGATCACTCTTAGCACTCAAGATACAGCCTCAGGCTCTCACTTTACTCTTCGCGTGTCAGCTGATCCGATTTCTTGTGCTCGTGGTCAGGCTGGCGTTGGGATTGGTTTGAGCATGAGAGCTGATCGTGCACTACTAGACTTCCGCTTGCGTGCAATTCGGTTAGGTGGTTCTATACTCGTTAACAGCAACAAAATGAAGCGTCGATGCTGGTTCGTTGTGTCCGTGCCAGCGCCTACGGACTGAAGTTCCTCTGAGACTAGAGAAGAATTCTACCACAATTTTTCTCAACTGCTGCGAAGCGTGCGTTCAACGGACGTGGTGGTGATTGTTGGGGATTTCAACGCCGAAGGTGCTCGTTTCGCAGATTCTAAAAGGCACATTGGAGGCTCCTTTGGTATCCCATTCAATCGCACTGACAACGGCGATCACCTTGTCCAGCTGTGCTCTGACTGCAGGTTGTTTCTGCCGCGTATGACCTTCTGCCAGAAGTGGCACAGACTCACATGACGTCCGCCTACGCCGTCATAACATTCGTCGGCGCTGATACAGATCACTTGAAAATTGTCGTATTTTTTTGGTTTACGCCTGTGAACTAAGATCATGCCTTGGTACTCTCTCGTTTCTGTTTAGGTCTCGTCTGTGGTCGCAACAACGTAAATGCCACCTGTCCCGCACAGTTGCTCCTAGACGATAACCGACCGTCTGCTTTTCATACGGAGCTATCTACACAGTTATCGATGCTGCCGGATATCCAAGATCCAGATGAACGCTGGCAACAGCTCGAGGAAGCTCTGTATGCCGCGTCTAATGCCACACGGGACTCTGGTTCATGTAGGCCTCTAAAACGATGCATAACTTCGACATCAGTTGCTCTGTTGGATGCTCGCAAATTCGTCCCTCCGTATGTTACACTCATCGAAGTGCGTAAATCCCTGAGACGCCAAATGACTAGGAGCCTGAGAAATGACCGCCAGCAGTGGTGGGTTGAGAAATGTACCGAAATGGAAAATACCGCGTCGATTGGCAATACTCACAACCTTCACGGTTTCATCAAAAGTACCGGCCCACGAAAGCCCAGTGTGTGTCAACCAATGAATCTGACGGCCCGCTGATTTACTTTCGGGGATGTGGTCTGGATTGTTGGGCGGAGCAGTTCCAAGAACGATTCAGCTGGCTCACTTCCACGATGGACCCTCCCAATATACCTGCGAGAGAACCGACACATGTAGATATTACTCTTCTATCAAAAATGGAAGTAGTGTAGGAGATAGGTAACTTGAGAAGAAAGAATGCTGCTGGATCGGATGGGTTGTCTTCGTTCTCTTCAAAGATGGGGGAGGAGCACTCGTTTCGGAGTTGAAAACTCCTCCGGATAACCTAGATTAGCTAGCAGGTTCCCAGGGAATGGTGTGAGTCGGTGATTGTGCCGGTTTACAAGAAAGGTGACAGGTCCTCTCGTGAAAACCACAGAGGAATCAGCTAGGTACGTATCGCATCCAAACTGCTCATCCGACTTATTCTCCACCGATTATCCAGCGCGCACAAAATGTGTACGCGTGAGAATCAAACCCATTTCGGACCCATATCATTACTCTTCGGGAAGCGCTACGCATCTTTAAGGCGTAAAATGCTACTGGAAGATTGGGTTGATTCAACACCGAGTCTTGTGCTGGCAGGGGAAGCTGTAGCTGCAGTAAATACGTCTTGTTACCTGCGCAGTTACATCTCACCAGATGGGCAGATATCGGATGAAGCTTCATCGCGTATACAACGGGCGCGTTTAGTTTCTGACAGCATCCGTCATCTGTGACACCGGGGTTGCATTCGGTTGTCTTTTAAGAGTCGAGTGTAGACTGCGGTAGTTAGGTCCGTTCTTCTTTGCGGCTCAGAAACATGGACGTTAAGAGTAGAAGATAGACGAAGACTGTCGGTGTTCGAGCACCGACATATGGTGGGAATACTGCATCAACAATGCTGGGACCAGGGGTCAGCCTCTAATCAAGTATTGTATGTAAACAGCATAATGGGACTGGGACATGTGTTACGCATGCCCACCGATCGACTTCCTACACTGTTCTCCGTGGCAGTTGGTGGTTGGAAGGTAGGTTGCGATGGTCAGTCCACAACATGACAGAAAGGTATGAAAATCTTGACCAGTGGACTTGGCCAGGTAAGGTGTGTTAGACTTCCGGGTTGGGGTTCACGTGACCTGCATGTCAAATGGTTGGAAACATCGTGATATGGCTAGGTGTCGCGGCCAACGGCGTAATTCCACTCGAACTCTTTCTTTGTCTACGTTATTTCCTATTCTTACCTAGCTCTCGACTCTTTTTCACTTTAGGTTTATTTTTTGCCCTTGACTCAGTAGTGCCGGGAGGCTGCAACCAACACCAGGGCACAGGAGTGGTAAATTAGTGGTTAAATGAACTGAAAATGAAACTGGATTCCTGGTTGTTCCAGGTTACCTTGTTTTATCGATTATCCTCTTAATTTAGCCTCAGTTATTGGTTTTCACATATTAGATATAATGAAGTAGTTGGTTGTCTGAATTTCATGACTGCTTTCTTTCGCGTTCACTCAATAATCGATATTCGATATCTACTTTTATGTAAGCGACTTAGTAAGTGTATCGCATAATTCACTCTATTATTGCGAACCATTTCTCGATCTTCAACTGATTCTTCCTACACTGAATGTGTCAAGGTATGATTCAACGCCTTGCGGCTGGTGACAGTGAGTATACCGTCCAGCCTCCTACCATACTCGTCCATTGCTCTGTGACACTAATAGACACATCGGTGAGACCAGCGAGAGAGCCCAGACAATGAAAAAAATTATCTGGTGCGTATAGTGCCGTGATTCAGTCAATCAGGTTCCTACAAAACTAAGCCGTTTCATGAACATCATGGAGCTGCCGAAAACCTTTCACAAACAGTATAAATGTAGCCAGCCGCTTGATTTATTCGGCTAAATCAGAAGCCCTTAGACGCCTCAATAATGCCTGAAACATTGTTTTTAGCGTCCTATATCGCTCATATCGATCCTTTATTGAAAGCTTGTGAAACGGTAGGTATTGCATGCATTTGCGTAAGACTACCTAAAGAAACACAGAGTAACACTGGCCCGATTTTATCCAAATTTCCAATTGAGACCATACCTACGGAATATTCATTAGGCAGCTTATCTTGGCATCGGTCTCTTGCCATAAAACAATTAAAGATGAAGATGAGACCCCGCTTCAAAAAGAAATTCTCAGGTAACCTAAGAATGAAAACGTATCCGAACATATCAACAGTAAGCCTTCGACATCCAAAACGAACCTAATTTAGCATGCACTCCTACCGATATGAAGTGCAAAGTTGTTGATATAGACAACAGTTTGTCTCCGTCTCAGCTCCGTAGTAAGCTACCCCATGTAATGCGCACTCCATCCACCTCGCGTTGTTATAATCTTCTTCATACTTCTCTTCTTTTCAATCTTATACATTCCAATCCATTGTTTAGGTGAGTGAATAGATCGAATAGTCTCCTTATTATTCCCAATAGCCCTCCGTTGACTTCTAAGACCCCTAGACAATCCATTACCAAAAGTACGGGAGTCTCAGACACCATTGGGCGAATTTGTGAACCATTTGAAACATGACAATGATGAATGGTTTTATGTAGTTGCCTCCATCTCACAACACTGTCCACATATCAGTGCGGACAGTGCCTCTATGATATTAAACTTGAACCAATCAGACCCCACTAAGACGTATGCAACTTAATCTCATCCAGTTGAGAGCTGATATCTTCCAGTTAGCGACTTTTTGTGGTTTGTGCCCGTGTGGTCCAACTTCGTTCGTCAATTTTTGCTTTTATTGTCAGATCAGCTCTGCTTAGCAATCAACACGAAACTGATTTGCAGCTAAAAAGCACTCTCCAGCACTGAAGTCGGAATCTCTTGCAACAATTTTCAATTCTATTTTCAATAAACACACACATGAACACTGACGCGACACGTAATGTGACGGGGGTGAAAAGTAAACAGTCAGCGTCGGTGTCAGTCGTCTAAACGCTGTAGAGTAATCGGCATATTTATTCTCGATACTGCCGAAAATTGGTATTGGTTGTAGCTCAGGTTGATGGTGGTTACGACCTAAACGTCAAGCTCAGCGACCAGAAACCGTGAATATACTTAAGCTGAGCTGGATTCATTTTGATGAATTCAACTTCGTAGAACCACACATTTGCGTCATGTACAAACGGACACACAAAATCTTTGTGCCTGTGCATCGACCCTGCACTCTGATATCCCCAACATTGTGATCCACGCACAAAGTACTCTACGATCACGGCTATCACCACCGCACTATGGTCAAGCCACTACCGATTTGGACCGAATCGAGCTTGATATGGTTAACTGAACGAATATGTTATCTCTACCCCGGTTGAAACTTCAAGCACATTCTTCTTTGGACCAGGATTCCACAGAGCCAGGCATACAGTCTATGGCGCACGCTAAGTCTAACAGCGTGCACGCAAATGCACGCCGTGGATATGGGTCACACATCACGGGTTCCAGTCGGTGTCAGCCGTTTAGATGCCTAATGTTGTGAGCGTGTGTTTGTGTACTGCATACGACAGCGATTTGAGCCACCTAACTGGATATGGCTAACCGGTCGTGTAATGCATCCATAGATGAAAACCATTTACTTGACCCATGCCACCAATCGCTGTGACTGAATCAACTACGTGACCCAACTAACCAACGCGTAAGCGCACAAATTTTGTGTATTTGTGTGACCGTCGCATATGTGGTTTGGGAATGGTGCACTCGTCAACGTGAATTCAGCTCAACGCGGGTTTACGGCTTACTCTACTATTGACGCGATGGTTAGTTTTCGTTCGTGCGCCTTTGTGTTCACATGACATATGGTCAAGCTAGCTACGGTGAAGATGGGAGGCCTCAGTTTACGAAAAGCTTGCGAAGTATTTCATTGCAGACACTCTATTCTAACAAACCCATCGGTGCATTTTGTGCATGTTTTCGCAGGAGACTTACAAATTACGGCGGCGTTCATTCTCGAAAGGAATAGTTATGGTGTGTATATTTGTAGGTGCATGTATGAGCGTATCCATGTGTGTGCTGACAAACAGCCAACAGACCACGGTGAGATAGCCTTAGAAATAGCCGGGTAAACCTAGCCCTTGAAAGAGTTTTATGTAGCGAAAAGTGTGGGTGTGTACGGCCAGAAAACCAGTTGCGTGGAGATGTACAGTGGCCCTAATTGACTGACGCCGCTGCTTCGTTAGAGTGAAAGGGGTTGTCGAGTGAACGCCACACTGTGCATATGAACACAGGAAAAGTGTGTGGGATGTGTGATTCACTAATACTGAAATGATCTTAGAACATCTACTATTACGGGTCTGGAGGTGACGGTTAGAAAATAACATGCCGGTCCCCTAAGGCAGCAGAATGAAAACATGGCACCATGCATGAATCAATGTAAATAAAATGTTATATAATGAAAAATCCACTTGGATTTCTCGCCACGAGCCAGAATCGAAAAGACGGTATTCCGATCATCGGCTAGATCCCCAGCCAGCTTAGCTATCGCGGTACGGTCAATCAGGTGTGAATAAGGCGAGTGAATATCGAATGATGCGCAAACTACTATTCCAATGATATACAGCAGTTTTTTTTATAACATGCTTGGACATGAGCGCATTGGAAGGAGGTGTATACTCCATAGCCACAAAGGCCCACTGCATTACCAGAGATAACCGCCAACTGGACCCTGAGATTTGGAGTGGAAAACCACAGAAGGTCCCAATAGGTCCGGTGTGTATAATCACTGGACTAGCCTCATCGGTCATTCCCCAATGGGACGAACAGCATACGGCTGAACTTGATCCAATGGAGATAGAAATTCATTCATAGACTGCATTATTGGCATGCGAAGCGTCAAACTGGCTTGGTCGTTAATGACTCACTTTTGATACTCAGGAATGTTATTGAACATTGTTCATGTCCCACGTGATTCGAACTACACGCCCTGGTTAGATGTAGTGACTTCTCACTTATCAAAATAAATGGATGATGTCAGGTTCAAGGACATCTGAGCTAGAACAAGTAAAACTGATCACATACAAAGATTCGCGGGAAAGCATGCGCGCCTGGACGTTTTGTTTCAGTCATCAACGATAAAGGTCCCTATTTTTCGTAACTCGGCAGTTGTTTTTGCCATTCTTCTAGGAATGTTTGGTAGAATCTCACACCCTGTTAGGAATAATTTCCAGGATGAGTCAAATCATTCGTTTCATGTTTAAAATCCGTGTGCATATTTGCTACATTAGTGGACTGACACACCAGCGTGCTAAATTTGGTAATCAAAAGGTTTGTCTATTATCTTCTTTGTTTTTACTTACTTTCTTTTCTTATGTACTATTGGTAATATATCTCAGGAAAGGGTTGGAGCCAATACGAGGCTGTCAATTAGAGGAAAGCAACCCGTAGCGGAAGCAGGATTCGAACCCGGGACAGGAAGGTTGGGAGCTCATCATCACGACCGTTAATTTAGTGCCGGTCATAAAGGAATTGGGATATTTTCACAGAACAAAAGTTGACTAAATGAACATGTTACCGCTGAGGAGGAATGAGAGCAAACTCAGTCATCACCTTTGGCGGCAACCCGTTTGGACTACAAGTTTGTCTACATCTTACTTTTTTTGGTTTCCCATATACTTAGAACGAAATATATCACTCATGCACTCTTCGTTTCGATTTAGTTTGGAGCCCAGAACTAATAAACTACATTAAATTTAGGTTAATTCCGTCAATTTCTTTCACTATCATCTAATTTTCACACTTTAAGCCTGACTTCATTATTCATTTTGTGGTATTTGTTTTATTTTGCCTACTAACATCCTTTCCAGTAGTACGTTGCAAAATTCGACATCCCAATAGTGTACTCGGCATTTTTGCAAACACAATTGGCCAAAGACTCATATGAAGCGACGCTACTACCTTAAAAGATGCGCTCAGCTGCGCAAAGAGCAGAGGTACATTTTCGAACAAAGAATGCCTTGGATGGACTGGGCGACTGAGCAGTATTGCAGCCCACAACACATACCGATGACAGTCGAGTGATTTACGGCGTTTGACTGCCACCTCGGAGATCAGAGGTTCGAATCCCCGCCACCACCGGTCACTTTGGTGGAGGACAGTAATCCTTACTGTCGTCCAGCTCGGTACCGCTCCTGACTTACTGGGACCCTCTGTATTTATCCACTGCAGGTGTCAGGGTCTGATGGCCGGTTACACTAATGGTGCAGTGGGCTTTTGCGGCAACGGGGTGTACCCCTTCCACAGCACTCATGCGCGAGCATGTAACAAAAAATACAAAACACAACCAGATAAGATATAACTCATTCAATAACTGACTGTTTTCCCACGCACACGCACGACCACTTTATCAAACCAAACTCCTTGTTTTCCGACCCCTTGCTCACCTCCAACTCCATTACACGTAACCTTCTCTTTGCACACAAAACGGGAGCCTCCGTCGCCCGTACAAGTTGTAGTACCCCTAAAGAAAGTCTTAGCTTTGTTCTCTCTCGTCTTCTCTCGAAGCCTCACCGAACTTGCTGACGCCCCTCATCGTCCCTGATCCCTAATCAAACTAGCAATCCAATGCGCATAGGAAAGCCGACACGTTCCACCTGTACGCCTGAAATCCTTATTGTTAATGTGTTCCATTTAGGACTCCAGTATGATCATTCGAGTGGCGCCCCTATCCAATACCTCTGCGAAGGATCACTGAAGACCCTGAAGACGCAGCTTCTGCTTTTGTATTCCGACCCCAACCACCCCTCTTCGTCCCATCTATCCACCCATAATGCTCCCACTGATAACACGCCCGATACTCGCAACGATTCATTGTCAGATACTGTCGTGAGTAATCCTCGATCTTGCACCTCACATTTTCTCAAGCCTCGTCAGCCTTTGAATCTCGGCTCCTTCAACGTGCGTACACACATGCAGACCGATCAACAAGCGTGCCTAGCCCTCACAATGAACTTTCTAAAGATTGATGTCTGCTGCTGAAGTGAAACGCGTATACAGGATTAGAGCAGTGTAATTCAACTAACTGCTCCTGGTATCTCATCGAGGTATTTCCCGCGCACTTCAGGAGACGAAGCAGCAGGAGCTGTGGGTCAACGTGGTGTAGGAATGGTCTTGACTGACAAGGCTGAGGCTGCCCTTTTAGACTGGATCCTTGTTAATAGTCGTTTATGTGCTGTGAGACTCCAAGGGTCAGTCGGCGTTCGAAAGGATAGTTGTGTTAAGCTCAATTTGTTTGTGATCTTGGCGTACGCCCAAACGGACTGCAGCTCAGACGCGCAGAAAAATGAGTTCTATGATGCCCTCGCCACTCTTGTTCGCAGCAGTAAAGGTTCTGACATTGTAGTGCTAGCTGGTGACTTCAATGCACAAGTTGGCAAACTCAGGGTGTCAGAAGCCTGTTTAGGTGGGCGTCGTGCTTTACCCGCTGAGCGTACAGATAACGGGGATAGGCTTCTCCAGTTTTCTGCAGACAATCGATTGTTCTTGTCTAGCACAAATTTCCGACACAGCTCGCGTCGCACAGCGACATGGCGCTCTGACTCTATAGGTACTTTGAGTCAAATTGATCATATCGCCGTAAGCTACCGGTGATGCAGTTCTGTTCAGAACTGTAGATCTTACTGATCCACGTACGTAGAGTCGGACCATGCATTAGTTTTATTGCGATTATCTCTCCAGCTCCATGGTCATCGTCGCAAACCGCAAACCCGATTAGCCGTGCAACGTTTGTGTGATCCAGAAGTTTGCACCCGTTATGAGCAGAAGTTAGCACATGAGCTAGGATCTACGACGAACAGTAATGTAGATGAGCATTGGGCTCATATCAAACAGGCGATGCACGTTGCAGCAGGTTTTGCCTGTGGTCCTAGATCCGTTGTCCATCAAAGACATTGGATCTCGCAAGAGTTGTTGAGTATATTAGAGCAAAAGCGTCAGCTTTCGAACAGTAAGGAGATGAATGAGATGCAGAGAAAGCTTAAAAGGCAAGTTACGAAAAGCCTTAAGAATGATCGCGAAAATTGGTGGGTCAAGGTAGCCAAAGAAATGGAAATAGCAACTGCTTCAGGTAACAGTCAAAGACTGTTCAAACTTATTCGTGACACCGGTGGACGGCGCATCCAGGTCAGTGAAACGATTTGGGATAGAAATGGAGAACCCATCCATAGCAAAACAGCAAAGGCTTGACCGTTGGGCCGAGTACTTCAAGGGACAGTTTAGCTGGCCGCACGCTAGTGTAGTTACTCCTGTATCAACAACTGCGATTCCTTGGGTGGTATCACTTGAGCTCCCATCGGAAGTAGAAGTTGAGTCATGTATTCGATTACTAAAGCGAGGGAAAGCGGCAGGTCCCGACGAACTTCCTCCAGTTCTTTCTAAACTGGGTGGAGATGCTTTGTTAAAATCACTTACCGTCTTGCTCCGTGACATTTGGAACGAAGAGCGTATTCCGTTAATATAGAGTGAGTCACTGATTGTTCCCATTTTCAAGAAGGGAATAGGTAATAACTGTAGTAACCATCGTGGGATTAGCTTAATTCCGATAGTCACCAAAGTATTAGCTACAATTCTACTACACCGTTATACACCAGCTCGCGAGAGGAATGCCGGCGAACAGCAGGCTGGATTCCGCCCAGGTCGAGGATGCATCGACTAGATTTTTACTCTTCGCCAATCACTTGGAACGCGTTATAGACTCCGTCGACCGGCAATAAAGATTTTCTTAAATCTAAAAGGTGTTTTCGATTTAGTTGATTGAGCAGCGCTTTTCAGTACTCTTCATCGAAAAGGTATGTCCCAGAAGTTCGTGAACCTACTGAGATCATTGTATTCTCATACTTCTGGCCGCGTTAGAGTTTACGGCGAACTATCCGGTCGGTTCGAAATGACCAGCAGTGTTCGACAAGGATGTCCCATGACTCCATTCCTGTTCAACTTCGTCATGGACGAAATAATGGAAAGTGCGTTGCAAAATCTTCAGGATGTAAACGTCGAACTAGGAAATAATACAAACCTATGTGACCTAGATTACGCGGACCACGTTGTCTGCTTGTTGGAATCCACAGAACATGTTCAACATGCACTAGATAAACTCTCAAGAGCATTAGCTCCATTCGGCATGCGCTTTGCACCTTCAAAGTGTAAAATGATGTTACAAGACTGGACGTCAACGATTTCGAGCTTGATGCTCGATGGAGAGGTGCTGTCAGTTGTCGACCACTTCATCTACCTCGGCAGCAGCGTGACGATGGATGGGAGCACAGTAGCAGAGGTGAGCACGCGGATATCCAAGGCTCGAGCGACGTACGCTGAACTGAAACACTTGTGGCGCCAACCTGATATTTCACTGAAGTTGAAAAGTCGTGTATACTGTGCTGCAGTGCGTTCAGTTTTTTTGTATGGTTGCGAGACTTGGAGTCTGCGTTCGGAAGATATTCGTCGTCTTGAGGTTTTCGACCACCGATGTTTACGTAGTATCGCTAAGATCGGGTGGATTAGCCGAGTAGGCAATGCTGAGGTCAGAAATCGAGTACTGGGTACTAATTCGGAGAACGTTCTGTCACAGCGTATCCAACTTAGTAGACTTCGTTGGTTGGGGCACGTGTTACGTATGTCAAACACACGTCTACCGTACCGTGTCTTATTCTCCGTACCTCCTAGGGAGTGGAAGAGACCACTTGGAGGTCAACAGATGACGTGGCAACGAGGAATGAGGAAATGTACAGCAGACTTAGGAAAAGTAGGTGCTTCACGTCTTCGTGGTTTGGGCCCGAAAGATCCGTCAACCAGTTGGCTGGAGATACTGAAGGATATGGCTGCGAACAGCGAACAGTGGAGATCGTGTTGTCACATTCTATCGAATCAGAATGACTGATCGGTGTACGTTTATACAGTTAGACTGTGTATTCCGTGTGTTGGCTACTAGGGCATTCTTTCCTTTTCCCATCCATGTAGGTCCAGTCCCTGTCCGTCTTGTATATTCATACTTTCTAATTCAGCGTGCAACATGGTGAGAAAGGCAGTGGTCAGTGGGGCTTGCCCTACTGTTTAACGCTGTACGATGATGATGATGAGAGAAAGTCTTGCAATGAGGACACGGCATAACTACAACATTCACATAGCCTGTCTCAGAAGCCGGCATACCTGACTCTGGCACACGGCGCATAAAAGTTCCAGGAGAGGAGACAGCTCACTGGTTCTATCAACATACGCCCGACAGACAACTTCGGGCACTATGGCGTCGCATTCACCATTAGCAATAAAACCAACAGCACAATGATCGCTTGGGAACCGATTTTTGAAAGACTTGCTTTGGCACGTTCCAAAGGCTATTTCGACGCAGTAAAAATGCGTCGGATAGGCGCTGCAGGCATGATTTGCTCCTGCGCGACGCTGTCTGTCAACTCGTGCCTGAGCAGAAAAGGAAAAGAACGATAAGTAGAGCACTTCGATCGGTTGCTCAACCGACTATCAGACCACACGAAAGACTTACAACCCCCAGTTCTTGCAGAGCCGTAGGACATCAGTTGCGATGCACCGAGTACAGCTGAAGTCGCCACAGTCACGAACTAGCCGAAGAACAAAAAAACCTTTGGAGAAAACCGCATACCAACAGAAGCCTACAGGTGCCGCCGGTCGTCATTGATCGGCAAACAACACATTTTATTTGGCTTCATATGGCGAAACGAAGTCTTTCCGACTGATTAAGGCACGTCTATTCTGCTGCACATCACAAAGAAAGTGGACAAATCAGTGTGCGAGAACTATGGGGGGATAAGCCTGATTGACGTGGCTGCGAAGATTTTTTGCGTGTTTCAGCTCAACCTCTGTGAAATACCGCCACACTCAACCGGATCAATGGGTTTCCGCCATGGCAGAAGTAGTGTGGATCAAATTTTCACGCTAGGTCGAACACTGGAGAGCCATCACAAGTTCCAGAAGCCAACCACTGGTTTATCAACTTCCGGATCGCTTTCGATTTAACCAACCGCGAGCGTCTCTGGGCGAAAATGGAATCAGAAGGGATGCCTAGTAAACTGACAAGGCTTCTGAGAGTATACTATTCGTTCACTATATATGTGAAGAATCCCCGGAGTTCACTTTCACTGCTGGCGTCCGACAGGGGTACCCTCTTTCACCGGTGCCGTGAAACTACGATTGGACAATGAGACATGCATTGACTGAATATCCTGGTATCCAACTGAGCCAGATGCACATTTCGGACCTTGAGTTCGCGGATAACATTGGTGTGCCAGCGAAGTCCCCCATCACGCTTCAATCCGCCTTTGATCAAATCACTTTTTTCTCAAAATCCATCAAGCTAGAAGCAACAAGAGAACAAAAGTTATGTCAACTTGCCCAGGGCCATCAGCTCAACAGCTACCTATCAATGACCAACTGATCGAGTGCGTTTTATCATCCAAGTATCTAGGCTTTACACTAATTCCGAAAGGCCAGGCGAAGGATGAAGTGATACTTCGGATAGGCAACGCCAGCAAATCACTTCTTCAGCTGTGCCGCGTGTTTTGGACCCGCAGTTAAATCAGCCTCCAGAATAAGGTGCGCATCTACCGTGCCACTATACGCCATGTACTCAGATACAGCCGCAAAACCTGGTCATTATGAGTCTAGGATACCAGACAGCTGAGGATACTTGATCACTGGAGCCTGCGGCATATTTTTGGAGTAAATTGATGCGACAGCATCGAATGATGAAGTTAGGAGCCGCTGCTTTGGAACTGACAGACTCACAGGCTTCCTCCAATGTCGTTTACGGCGGCGACTAGGTGATTTCCTACGCTGACCCGAGAGAGAATTAACCAAACAAACACTCCGTCCAGAACCGTCCTGGAAGGCGTTTTTGCCTTGATGGTCAGCTCAAAACTTGGATGAACACTGTCGGGAAAGACGTAAAATGCCTAGGCTCATGGTCAATTTATGCACACCAATGTAAGAAAAACTGGATCGTGATCTGCATCGAACACGTTCCCAACCGCTGCGCGTGATCAGCTGCGATACACGATATTCATGGAGCCGGCTCATCCTCTAGAAGCAAATAGTCGCGTAAAAGTAAGAGTAAAGTATTAAACAGAGTGATTACGATGACAGCCTGCTGTCCGTCTTACAAGTTTTTTTATTACATGTTTGCACGTGGGCGCAGTGGGAAGGGCACATACCTCATAGCCACAGAAGCCCACTGCACTATTCGAGATAAGCGGCAATCAACCCCTGAGACTTGGGGTGGAAAACTACATAAAGTCCCAATAGGTCAGGTGTATTACCGAGCCGGACGATAGTGAATTGCCGTCTAGCACCAAAGTAATCGACGGTGGCGGGAATTCGGATCTCTGATCTCCGGGGTGGTAATCAAACGCTCTCAACCATCGACCACCACCGGGTCGGTCGTACTTGCAAAGTGCACACCTGAATGAATATATCAATCGCCAGGTGATTTCGTGCTTGCTGCGCTGTCTGTGTACTCTCACTGAGCAACGCAATGCTATGGGCATATCCCAAGTCGGAAACTCTTTTCTGCTTATAAGTTCAAACAATACATTCTTCAGAACATCCTCTATGGTAAAGTTGAAAGAGAAATATCAGACCGCGTGAATTAAATGTCATCTTGAGATCAAGGTTGTTGGTCTACGGAAGGTGTGCCTGTTCTAGAACCCGCAGCAGAGTGAAGACGAGGTTGATAAAACACCGACTGGCTTTGAATTCGGTTTGGTTCCCAAGCGTACACCTTTCGCGAGGGCTAGTTAACGTCAGTAACCATGTCAAATGCTATACTGACTAAGGTATTTCTTGTGATTTTCACAAACCCTGAGGACTTTCTCACGAATCAGTATAATCACCGAATCACATCACCTCATAGGAACCTTCATTTTCCGGATCACTATGAGAAGCTGTCAATTACAATACTAAAGCTTCGTCTTCCTCCTTGACAAGGCACGGAGGAAACCCATCCGGTTCAACAACTGTGCTTATTTAAACAACATATCACTACTAAATCTTCCACCTCCGAAATAGAAAAGACCTTTGCCAGTGATAACCAATTACATTATGATCGATCAGCCCAACACTGGGACGCTATATGTATTTTTTTTATATTTTCCACACCCATCTGATTTCAGACTGTGCCAAACAAAGCATGGTACAATCGGGGAGAAAGCGGTAGAGTCCGAGTCCATGATTTGTTTGTCAGTGCAATACTCCCAGGTTTCCCAAGCCAAAGCAGGTGGCTTTCTTAAGGGTCCACTACCGAAGCCTTTAGCTATCCAAAGCTTAACCCATAAGGCGGCGGGACGAAGCGTGGGGTCCGTAACCCACTGCAGGCCGGTGACTAAATACTCAGTTCATACGCCCATTGGATGAGACCAAATATCCTGAGTACCTAGTGCACCTCTTCGCCACAGGTGCCGGTGAGTATACCGTTGTACGCCTCATATGCCACATATGGCTGGTTTGGACTCAGGGTTTAGCCATCTTCTCTAGACTGAATATTAGTCAGCCAACTCGGTGGAGAGCGTCGGGCATTCGATTTCGTCCCCTCACTTTTGTGAAAACACCTCCACCACGAGAAGGTAGTGGGCAGGAATTCTTCAGCAGAAACTGTTAGACGCACGGTCACTTGCGAACATTCGAGAGGCGTTCCGGATGAGATTGAGACAACCACCCCCGCTCATGCTGAGGCAATCACATACATATATACAACATTCTTTGGTTAGTTACATTATCATTACTTACCATCCGTGTGGCCTCATTTCCATGTGCACATCATTCCTGCTTCCAGTTTCTCACTTTATACATACCCAGTCAGCAAAACACTCCCCAAAAGGTCCCGAACTGGTCCCGTTTCAAACAATCCAGGGACATCTTAGAGCTATTTTTGAGCACATCGAGACTGCGGCGGATTGCATCCTCTACTTCTGAATGTTACTAAATAATGTTATATTACAACCCGTAAAACATTCATTAAATCATATGGAAGTCCTATTTGGCGAACTCCTTTGACTGTGACGAACCACTATCATTGACTGATGTCTATTCTACGTCCATCTGCATGACCATTTGTTTAGTATCTCTCATGCATTTTAATAACGGCTTCAGAGTGAATAACGAAGAAACAACTGTTCCGTCCAATTGGACTTCTGCAAATTATTACCTAGTCTCAGGGTGCTAGCTCAGGAAACTATCATCAATTTCCGAAGGAGAATTAGCTGTATACATAAACACCCATAAACTCCGTGACACGATTCACGTACGTCCCAGTGCCAAATATCCCTACAAAGATATTGAGGCAGACGTTTTTGTCTCAGACCATAAATCAAGTGACAGAAGTTCTCAACTTCTACAACAAAACGAAACATGGCCCCCCAAAGGGCTCTTCTGAAACTAATCATCCTCAATTTGTGCAAAGCGGGCCTGCAAACTAGTTATTCAAGTAAAGTAAAATTGTATTTCCGCCTTTCAGACATTCGCGAATCTAATTACATGGAAAAAAACCCTCGGATGGGGTACTCACATTTGTCCAGGGACTTCTTTGGTACTTTGAAGGATTTCAGGGAACCAAAGCCAGCAGTTGCAGAAATCCTCCGCTTGACAGACACGAGACGCTCACTGGACATGACCTTGGGGGTTCAAAAATCTGTGCTATTCGTAGGCCGTTCGCGCAACTAAACACCAGTTCCCGTCGGTGGGTCACGAGGATTCGTGAAGATTGACAGACCTGGTCACCACGCAGCAGGCAGGACGTACCTCGGAGAAGGGGAGAGATGGAGGCTGGTCTAATACGAGCCTGAGATAGACTCGGTGGTATTTCTTCCACTCTTCATCCTCATATTAGAGGCACCGGGAATCTTCCCGTGTAGACCTCGGTACAATTACTCCTTGGAATGAGCTCAAGATGAAGCAGAAGGCCTTGGCCCTGACAAGCTTCATAGTTTGCCTATTCCACCACACCAATAGGTGAGGAATTCGAAAGGTTTGGGAGCCCCCGAGACAAACGGTCGAGTAACGGGAAACTATTAGGAAGCATCTTCACCAGCGTCACTGAGTGCCCACGTACAAGACATGACCCCCGGGAAGGCGGGTCCGCTAGCAGTTCGGGTCCCAGATCACCCTGAATGACACGACGGGTGCGGATGACAACACGACGCATCTGCGGATTTGCCTCAAAAAACAAACGTGGCTTCAAAACATTCGTTATGGGTGACTTCGCGTAGTCCATAGGTGAGAAAGGGGGCTGAACTCTGTCCTCCCCCTAATTTGGTCAGTTCTTCCGCAATACACAGACACACGGCCGCACCACCATATTCAAGTCCAGGATGTACATGGGAAGTATGCGGTATATGGAGGGCTTCGTACGGTAGTTTCCCGAACGATCGGCAAACTGGACCAAGGATAATCCAAGCGGAAGCGCACACTTCGCCCGGATGGCCCTCGGCTTCCAGCGAGGGGACGCCAAAACCCCCGGACCGCGCTTGCCGTCTGTTGTTCGGAGCGTGTTCCCCTTCAGGCTTTGGCCCATTGATTGCTAAGAACGACCCACAGACATGTGAACGTTCTTCGACAGATTCGGCGGCAGCATCCACGCAGAGAACCAGAGCATAAGCGCATCTTCATCGTCCTTTAGAATCAGGCTAGCTGCATCCAAACGGAGTGCATGTCACGGTTTCAGATCATCCGTACGCAATAGGCAAGAAGAGAGACCTGTGAAAAGATTGTTTATTTAAGTGAGAAACGGACTCTCACCCATGGAGGATATCACTGGACGCTGAGTACCACCGAGGGATGGTTCCTGTTACTCTTACATCTAATAGCCGCCGTTTTAGGAGACATTTGTTCCGTATTAGCGACGGAACAGCTACTCGGAGTAATACGGGCTTCTAAAAGGGGTGGTCATGTGGAACTTCGCCAAAGGCCCTGCTGAAGTCCATAAGGGGGACTTCCGTTGGATATCCCTCCGTCTTCAAATGAGTCCAGCCCTCGTGAACGGGTAGAAGGTTCGACGAGGAGAAACGGGCTTTGCGTAAACCCTGTTGTTGGGTGACAAACAGATGATGGCTTTCCACATGTCCCTGCACTTGTTTGGCCATGACACTTTCCGAGATCTTGTAGGTGACACAAGTTATACTCACGGGAAGGTAAATGACAGCCGCTGTTTTATCCCTATCTTGGGGCAGCAGATCTATAACGGCATCCCCGTAGTCGTCCGATAGGTCCGCTTCTGTCAGTGAAGTGTTCAACAACCTGGTGATTGGTGGAGCAGCAGAGTCTGCTAGTTCACTCAACACCAGGGAGTGAATTCCATCAGGACCGACAGAGGGAAGAAACGTGAAAGATAATAGATGTTTCAAAGCTTTCCCCATATGGAGGTAACAAGGCAAGATGATGGGCTGCGAAACTGGCGAAATGGTTGTTGTGGAATCCTTCATTTTACACACCGAGGCATAATGCCGTGCCAGGATATCAGCGATGGTCCTAGTCTGAAAAAGGGTTGGTATTCCTGGGGTCTTTGTCTTGGGACTTTCGAGATAGGCGAACAACCGCTTTGGCACCCTAAGGCGGTCGGCAGCCAGTATCGCCTCAAACTTGCTTCGCCTAGCTGCCTTCATACAGAAACCATAATTCCTTATCCGTCTGTAAACGACTTGCCCGTCTCCTCTCTCTGGAAACCTTTGCCATGCATTGTTTCCTTTTCTGAGCAGGCTTCGAAGTTCTCTATCAAACCACGGGGGAGCACGTGTATGAAGAAGCTGGCTGTGGGTTGTGTGCAAAGTGATCCACCAGCTGAAGGAACCCGTCCCGAACCCGGCTACAGGCTGTGTTCACGCTTTCAGAAACTTCCTGCCCTCATCGCATATTCCGCTCAACCTCCTTCATATCCTCGAAAATTATAAGCCAGGCATCTGATACGCAGTGGGGAATAGGTGACCTTTAGAAGCCAAGTTCCCAAAGTGTGTATAGGACAACATGGTCTCTCGAAACTTAAGGATATAGAATATCAATCTTCGGAAGGTGCGATATTCGTGGAGCGAGAACAAGATCCAGAATTGAAGATACACATTCATATATATGACACATATATACACTGATGCTCCATAATTATTAGCAATAGCATGGTTAATAATCCAAAGCTCCTGTATATCCTTTTGCTTACCTTGCTTCTTCTACACACCAGGTCCCAAACATATACTTCAACCGGGTACGTTTGCGTGTTGTTGTCGGTTTAGTTTCCTCTAAGCTATCTAATGTGATATTAGGAATAATAGCTCCTAGGAATATCCCCACAACTCAAAGTAATTCGGGTTTTTCTGAACAATAAACTCATGGACAACCAGCTAATCTACAAAACGTTGTTAGAATAACTTCCCGACTGCCAGTGTAAGACAGTTGAATGTTCCCCATTATCAACACGCCTATCTCCAACCCTATAAAAACACTTTTCCAAAGAATGCCTAAAGCGACTTCTGTCCGCCTTCACCACCGAGCGGCAAGCCTTCCTCAGTGCGCGAGCACTAAACGCCCCCGACTCCCCACAGCTTTGGTACCTTCCCTGGTACCACTAGTTGATATCTACAGTGAAGCTGGTATCAAATTTAGGACACTAGAACGAAACTCAGAATCCTTGGAAGGACGGTTATGTACCATGGATAATGCTCTGACAGCGTTGTCACCGCTAGCGTTTGTCGTGGATTCTTCAAAATACCCGAACACCCAAAGTTTACTAACGGCCGGTCGCTTTCTGGACTCAATTGCTTCTGAAGTCCACCAAAGATGTAAAAGATCCAAGAATGCCGTGGCTTTAATATTCCGATCCGTCTTCCGCTTTCCTCGATCAAACAATCGTTGCTTCTAACCTGCGGTATGTCACACCACGAGTGCGGCTGCGTACGACTAAGAAAAAAGCCACAGCGGCACATGTGTCCACCTCTGTTTCAGTTCAGTGAGGAAAACATTGCCACGGAATTCATCAGGAAGAGAGGGGCTATCGCCAAGGCCACCCCGTTCAAAAGCATAAAAATTTTCGCCAACAAGACCCCATTGCAGAGGGACGTCCTGAACTCGGTGATCGGCAATCCCTCCTCGTCACAATCTCCTGATCCAGGAACGCCCAAACCCCGTCAACAACCCACCACAGTTGACACATTCACACGCGCACCATCCACCAATGCACCGCCAGTGCATGTAGACCTCGATATATCCTGCTGGTCGCCAACTCCTCAGCGCCCATCCAAACGGCTCCACATTACAACTCAATCTCCACCATTATTCATAGAACGTACCGAAAGCCGGGAGACGCAATCATCTCTCAAAGACAGCTATCGCTCAGCTATTGGCTTGTCTTATAAGCATGCCGAGAAAGTGAACGCTTCCAACTCACCACCCCGTACCAATAAATCAGCAACAACATCGTCCCCAACGAAATCGAGCACAGTCTCTTCCCCCATCCCTGTTGTTTCCCGTGGCCTAGATCATCTCAGCCTCGGCATCACCACGCCCCTTCATAAACCAGACTGAGGCCTCTCGTGTAAGCGCCAAACAAATTTTAACCCAACCATCTCCATCACCGGCACACCCACCGAAACTCCTCGTTCCCTCCATCAGTATTCCACCTGTGCACCTAAGTAAACGTCTAAAGACCCATGCAGCCAACCCCAACGTGGTGCGACCAACTACTCGTATGTCACCTTCGTCCTGTCTACCGAGGCCCCACCATATTGTAAATTTGCTCCTGTTCATGCCACCACCACCTTTGTCACCACCATTCAAACCCTCTCATTTTCCAGTACACCACGCACAGCGTTCGTTGTACTCGCTCAATGTTTCACCCGGTCGGATTCAGTTACCAGACTTTCCTTTGAGCCTCTCGCCCCACTGCAGTCCCTACCTGCACCCCAGCTACTTACCTACCTCAATCCAACTGCGGCAGTATACCGTCAACCACCCGTTCCAATCGGGCTCCCACTTTACCCAAACAACCGGTGGTGCATCCCACAGCTACTCAGTACCGACGCGAAATACCAATTTTTTTCATCATATACCCTGGGCGAAACATGGCTCCATACCATCCCAGAATGTTCGTCCTCACCTGTTCCCCAATGGTGGTATAACCATCAGTCCGCCAACTCGTATTTCATCCACAAACCGAGGCACCACCTCTATAATTGCAGACGATACTTCTAACATCCATCCACTCCACACTGGTTCTTCGCTTCAGACTCCCCCATTCATCCTTGACGAGGCTCCCCTTGCCTTCTTGGTTGATCCTGCGGCGGCCGGCCACTCCATAGGCTCCCAATCGAACTCAGAAATCACCGAATTCGATCGTACTGCCTGTCCTAACAGCACTCCCCTAGTCTTTATTGGTCGTTCTGATACTGACCAAAGGTCCCTCTATTGGTCCTCGACTTACACACACAGTGATCTACCCAGGACTGTCTCATCCACCTCATCTGTACCAGGACAAGCAAAGCCACTACCTCTAAGTCCTCCAGCCCCAAGGCTCGCACAACTGCCTGTTGCGACAGTACAGGGAAGCACAACGCGTATGTCTGTTTCCGTCATCAATATTCGCTCACTACCAGCAAAAATTCACCTTCTGCGTTCCCGGGTCCTTGTGTTTAACTACGATTTCATCCTCATCACGGAAATGTGGCTTAACGCAAACACCCCCAACTTAGACTTCACAATATCTGGTTACAAGTCTTTCAGCAACTCTCGAATACATTGCCGAGGAGGTGGTTGCCTAATATACTGCAGAGAATCTTTTCCTGTTTTTTAATGCAACACCCAGTCCTCGACGCGGCTGATGACTCAGTCTGGGTAACAGCTAGACTTCAGTCACAAGAACTCTTGCTTGGAAGCTTTTATGGATCACCCGAATCAACCGGGGGCAATATAGTGCCTATTATTGACGACTTACACTTTGCCTCCACTTACCCCATCGATCACAAGTTGATTGCAGGTGATTTCAACGCTCCAGGAGTGTGTTGGCTACCGCCTTCTGGCCCACGACGTTATAAGGATTTCGTTACCTGTACTCACCTCGGTGGTTGGACTCAACACATTCAATCACCTACTGGAGGACACGACACTCTATATCTGTTTTCCCAAGGGCTTAATAAGGTAACCACCACTGTAGCAGAAAGCTTCCCCAGGAGTGACCACAGGGCCGTCTCGTGCGCGTTCTCTGTACCAAAAATGGTTAGTTCCTCCGTACCGTCTGCCAGACCATATCACTTAGCTCACTGGAGCAGCCTTCCAAACCTAATCAGATCTCAAAATTGGGAGACATCGTTTCTTTCGCCCGATCCTCAGGTGGTAGCAGATGAGCTGTATTCTATTCCCAATCACTCTTTAAACGCCATCACTCCAACCATATCACCACTGACGAATTTCAGAACAAACAAACTCCCGTGGGTGGAATCTGAACTCTCCAAACTTCAACAACTTGCTCTCAAAACCCCGGAATTTTCGGTATATATCCAAATGGACCGACTGTCAGCAAAAATCAAATCATAAACTGAACTCACGCTTACTCAGCAAGAATCAAAAGCTTAGTGCCACCCCCAAGAAGACGGGAATCCTGAGTAGGTTGATGAGAACAAGGCACCCCCGACCCCGCAAGATAATACCCTTTATCACTGCTAACAACTCCCCTCTGGATAAATCAGAAGAAATAGCTGAAGCTTTCAACACATTTTTCACTTCAGCCCTAACGGCCAGTGTTCCCACTCCTGGATTATACACTCTTCATGTTTACCCAGTGAGGCTCTGTCTATTGTTTCATTTCACCCCAACGATATTTCTCCACTTCTAGTCTCTATGAAACCATTTTACCGCCCAGGTCCGGACGGCTTTCCGCCGGCTGCTTTTACTCTAGGGGGTCCAGACATTCCTATCCTTCTATCTAATTTATTTAACCTGTCTATGAAATTTAGCTCGTTCCCTAATAAATGGAAAACCTCTACAATTATCCCCTTGCTCAAAAAAGGCTCTGCTATTGTTCGTCGGAGTTATCGTCCCATTATTCATACACCGATTATATCCAGAATCAAGGAGAAGCTCATTAAGAATAAGATAATGGCCCAGCTCTTAACAAATGACTTGCTCAATGTGGGCCAACACCGTTTCCTGAAAAACCGTTCGTGCTCCACTTGTTAAGTTAGCTTCTTTAACTCAGTACGGAGGCTCCTGACAAAGGAGTGTCCATAATTATTATTCTACTTGATATGAAGAAGGCTTTCGACCGAGTCTCACACACTCGGCTCCTATCACAGGCCAAATCTTATGGCATCACGGCCCCTTTACTCGGTTGGTTGGATCCTTATTTCTCCGACCGTCATCAGTTGGTTCAGATTAATGGTTCTGTCTCCAAACTCAAACCCGTCACCAGTGGTGTCATACAAGGCAGCCTTTCGGGTCACTACTATTCCTCGTTTACATAAATGATGTTTTCAGTGTCGTTCGCCATGACAGTCTCCACCTATTCGAGGATAACATTAAAATTTTGTATAGTTTTGATTCTAGTCAACTTAGTACAGTTATCAGTGATATACGACAAAATTTAACAGCTTTTAGTTCTTGGTGCATCACTTCATTAATGAAATTTTCTGCGGAGAAAAGCAACATTCATACCTTCAAATGCTACTTCCCTCCAGGCATGTTCAGTAGTGACGGTCACCGGACTTCCATCAGCCCCTTAGTACGAGATTTAGGTTTGCAATATTCAGCCACCTTCACTTTCTATGAACATACTACCACTCAAATTGATAAGGCAAGAAGACTTATAGGCCTGCTTCATAGGGCCTTCCGCCTCCCAGGAGGCAAGTTCAGCACATATAAGACCCACGTTGGGTCCCTTCTGGAATACTGTTCCATAATCTACTCTAACATGCGCCAGAGGGACAGAGTGGCTTTTGAAAAGGTTCAACGGCTAGTGACAAAAGAGTTAATTGGCTTTACCACCCAACTCAATTAAAACCAACGCTGTGAACACTTAAAACTAGATCCGCTATGGCTCAGACGCATGGAGCTGAACCTCGTATTGTTTCATGGTGTTGTTATAAAGCCAATCATCGTATCAGCACCGCAGTTCAGAACCCTAACGGACTCAAAGTATTCTTTAAGACCGAGAGACAACACAGTTAGTGTTCGCATTTCTAGAACTGCTCTTGGATCTAATTTTTTCCTGGTTAAGTATGCGGCTATATAGAACAAGTTACCCCATGATATACGTTCTATAAGGCCATCTAAGAAGTTTAAGACCCACATAAGCAAATATCTCACAGTGCAAACTGTAATCCAACTTATAGATCCGTGTATAAGTGAAGAAAGGGCTTTTGAAGTTGGATTAGGTTTCCGATAGTTTTCGAACTCCTTCTTTTGTGGGCCCCATTGTCTTTTGGGCTATAGCCGCGCTTGATTCCTCCACTCGTGTTACTTACCCACTCGTTTTGCTTCTGCTCCACATCTGATCCTGCCATTGGCGCCTTCAGTTCTCCCTCGACAAGGTCCGACAGGCACAGTCGTTGAACTTTCTCTGGAGTGCCGCACTAACTGGACTCAAGCCCCAGTTACCGCGGCATTTTCTTTCTTTTTCCTCTCCTCTTCCCATTCTGTAACTTTCAGCTTCTCTCGTTTTATGATTTCCTACAGAGTGGTTTTATCTTCAGTCCGGTAATTATGTTCCACCCTCATCTGTTTTGCTAAATCTGGCACCAAGTAATTTTCCATTTCCTCCCATCCTCTCATCTTTTTTCCCATAGCCACGGCATGGCTATTAATAACCTGCTTCTTGACACCCATCTACTCACTCTTCTTCTCCCCCTTATCAGACCTTGCCACATAACACTTTAATTTGCATACGGATACCTAGCACGCAATTATAAATCCAGTTCAAAGCTCCATCAAGACAAAACTTACCCGCTAGACGTCACCTGAGTTTGACTCACTATTACGCCTAGTGCTCAGGGTTTTGAGATAACTCTCAACCATCAATCTGCTCCTCACACAATGCCTTTTTTCTAAGCAACACTCACCCGCGACTCATCTAGAAGTTGTTCCATCCGGACCTACAACCAATTTTCTACCGAAACCACTCTCTCCCTTATTTACCAGTTTTTGGTATACCGAATACTATGATCTTTACATTTCATCAGTTATCACCTTCAGAGTGCGCCTTTCGGCCGAAAATCGTTCTCTTATTTGTCTTAATCACCCGTTTGCCACTACTCTAGCTAATGGTGATAACTTTCCACCAACTTCGTCGTGCCAGTGAAGTTGTCCTGCATATCAAAGTCGGCGGTGTGTTCACCAGATGGCTCGCATACATACTGGAACCCGCCCGACTGTTGTTGGCAGGGGCAAGCTGTTCAGTGATAGCCCCAGGAATGCCGCCATTATCTGAGTGATTGCTCCGCCCTATCTTTTTTCTTTCACTGCTTGTGGCAGCAACACTCCTGAAGGTTATGACGTCTGGTCTGTAGCTGTCTCACAATAAGGGGAAACAGCCATCCCTATCAGTCTCGGACCCAATGGGCCACGTGTAAAGAAAGGTGGGTCAAGGAGAAAGGGGGAGTTTACCATACGGCGAAAGTTCACTCTCCCTGTCATCAATAAAAAAGACGAAAAAGCTCAATTCAGGCCGGGAAGATCTTGAGATAATGCTCTCCGCCCACTTCATTACATATACATTTCTGATAACAGCCTAGATTCGACCCTACGCATGGGAAACCCCAGGCTTTCGACTTAACCTGCAGTTCTTTTTGTCTAGACCAGTGCGGGGTGACAGCACGCCGTTCGAGCTCTCCACGTATACATGCCGACCCCGTCCCACTCACCTTCAACCCTTTTGGGCTCCCTGCAAAATCCTTGACCAGCTTACTGATGTTTAATGCAGCAGTCGATGCACGGTCTGAGTAGTTACATCATGCGACCTGTGCTCTGACGACACCCCGGCATTGATACGCCTACGCCTAACAGCTATGGGCAAGGCCTCGCCTTTATTGGTTGTCGGAACAAGGAACGCAATCATTGCACATTTATAATTTATTATCCAAAAATTTAATTTTTCTATCCCCCTTGAGCCCAAGCACTAATAATGTTGTCCGAAGTCAGTGATGATTTGTCCGCCATCATGTAGACTCAGTTACGAAACCAAAATTCTTACTGACACTAATTCCCTTAGTAAAATAATATTCCTTTAGTGATAGGTGCTCACCTTCACTAAGTTCTCTTGTCCCAGGCCATAACTCAGTGGTCTCATCGTACTTTTTCTTACACTCCTCCGTTACTCGAGTCCTACCATGCCGATTACCATTCTTTTAATGACAAGTACTCACCGACCAGCTTGTTTGCTCACGGTATGTTAGCATCTCATTCCACCTAGCAAGCGTATGTATCAGATTACGCATAACCCCACGGAAAACCAGCACATTCGCATCCACATAAAAAGGCCTCACCCTAGCTCTGAGGGCTTCCTTTTCTTTTTAAAATTTCTGCGCCATCACCTAAAGCCGGGCCAACAACCTGACTGCTGTCCTCCCTGTTGCCGTTCCTATTTCTGACCCCACCCTCTTCCACTGTTTTATTTTTGACCCCCAACTGGGCCCCTTTACTATTCTACCACCTATCAGCCTAACCACTTTGCACTCTAGCTAATAATATCTGCATCATCAACTAAATGCCCTAAAAACTACCAGTCTCCGCCCGTTAATCCCTCGTAGATCCGCCCACTGGCCATCAAGTAGCATTATTACTCTAAGTTTCGGTAAGCCATTAATCATAACCCCCAGTTGGAGCATCCCCCAGACTGCCGCATTTCTCCTCTATTCCAGAGCACACTGGTTACCTGGGTAGCCCGTCAATCAAATCGACGTTATCCCTGGATTACCTAACGGACTAAACGATTTGATCAATCGGATTGACCGTGGTTAAACCTATACTCACACCGGATGTCGCTTTATATGGAGCTCCTTACATGGCTAACCAGTGATCACAATCCCATAACCAGGATTACAATCATTCATGACAGTCTCACCAGACCGCCGGACGGATTCCTGACATCACCCATTAGCATCCACTTCTCGTACTCCACACGAACAGTTCAGTCCATTCTGCGTGCAGGACCGGAGTCTGGCCCTCGCCGTTACGTTCCGTACTTACTCTCTCTAGTTCGTCAGCCTAGCCCTTTTTGACTGCTACCCTCATCGTGCACTACCTGCCATCAACAGCTACCAATGTCTTTATGAAACAAAATACCAACCATTTGGTTATTCATTCTTTTATCACTCATGCAGAAAATCTCACTTTTACACTCAACTTCCTCTGTTCCTTCGTGTCTAACCTCTCCCAGTCACCGCAATCTTCCTTCCTCTTCGCCACCTGTGCATATTTGCTTGATTGCATAAGCAGCCTTCGTCTCCAACAGTGTTTCCACGGTGGCTTGTTGAAATTCCCAGTTGTGTCCATTCACCATTCACGCTCCTTAAAAGCGCACTACATTCCCGGTGAGGGAATCTGCCTCCATGTGATTTTCTATATACTATCGGAATTACCTATACAGAAAGGCCAATCTGAGTATCCCATTTGACTCACTTGCACTTGTATCACAGGCACCCCTTACAATGAGTTATCAAAGGGAGGGTCAATCTTCTCCAATTCCTGCAGGCATCTTCGACCGCACTTTGATAACACCATGTTAACTCCATTTTCAATCTTCTTTTGGTAACACTCTCAACCAGTTTCTCAATACTGGGTCCTCAAATATCCAGTTGGTACCACACCGCGACTCCTTCGAAACTTCCCGACTCCTCTTTGAATCTCTTTCACTCCACCGCTCTCTTTTTATCTTCATCGACTGCACGCCAAATTCCGTAGATCGCCGTGATCCATTCTGGACTACCGGCTCCGACATAGACAGTTATCGGCATCCATAAGGCAAGTTGTGTATTATTCTTGCCTCAACTCCCTGTTCATGTGGTGATGTCCGACACCAGTAGCTTTATGGGCTCTTGCAAACACTGCATTTTTACCCTTCTTCAGTATAGCTTTATCTGCATTCCTACGTCCATCCAGCTAAACGCATCGTCCCCGTGCCGAATTCAAAACCGATTAGCGATGGCCACACCGACCCTCCCCTCTTTAGATCACTTAAACACCGTCCAAGCTGATCGTTCTATTACTGCAATTGTGAACCATGAACTTCAAAATTGTGATTACCCTACATTACTGTGAATGGCTGTGTTCTGTGATCATGCCTTGTGCCTGTGTCCTGACCACGATCGAGGAATATACCATTATCGTTATATCCTTTTGCTTATGTTGCTTCTTTTCCACACCAGGTCCCACCACATATACTTCCATAGCTCTCCTAGCAATTTTCCACTGAAAAATTCAATCTCATTTCCCTCGCTTGACGTGGCTTATTGACTGGACTCAACCTCCAGTTGTGATGTCACCTTTTCTGCCCCCACCCTACCACCGAGCTTGGTTTCTTCCATGATTTCATGCAGAATTTCTTTTTCTGTCCCATTTATTGATTACCCTGGGCCAAAAGTTTGCCTCTTTATTGAATCTTCTGCCTCTTAACCATCCGATTTTAGTCTCACTTTCTGCGGCTTCATTTATTCCTAAAAACCCGCTGCGTCGGTGAGCCCAAGCTTCACTTTTGTTAACCTTTGATTTTCAGCTGGGGTACTCCCAGACTGCGTTTCTTTGTCTCATTTCCCTTTCCAGTGATCCTCGATGCCAGTCAACCACTTCGGGCAATATACGGTTTACCTACACGCCCGATGCACCTGGATAATTATGCTATATGGTCGTCTGTCGATAGCTGATTCCGTCTGCCCTAACTTCCAAGTTCTCACCACCTGGTTAATTGATCCTGGGTCACATACCTTATCTTGATTGCTCTGCGCCTTATGCAACCATCAGTAATCACCCAGGCCAACCCTTGCGTAGCTGGGCGCTGTCAAGTCCCCCGCTTTGGCCAACGCACTTTGGGCTTGCAGGCCGTCTGCAACGAAGTGCGAGAGCAATTAGGCTGGTGGATCACACGTCTTGTGTTCGCTTCACGAAGTGTTTTTCAGACTGGGTGTCCAGAGCAAGGTCATCCCTACCCACTAGCACCGGTTGCCGATTGCAAGCTCTAACTCTGCCCGCCCCAAGGCATCTATTCATGTGGATTGCGGAGGGCATGCTTCTGCCATTCCTGTTCAGCCACTTTTCGCTCATCTATTGTTCGTGTCAGCACTCCCATCAGTTCCCTTTCTGAGTCGCTCTACCTCCGTATGCACACCTGCCTAGTCAGTCCTTAGTTCCATCGTTCCCCACCAAGACGGCCCACGTTGCATGAGGTCACCATAATCCCATCCATTTTACTCCGCCTAAGCCGGCAATGTTTTCCTTTCCACCCATATCACCCTTGCCGGCCCCTAACCCCTATTCACTTGGTACATCCCCATGCTAATAAAGCCTGATGGTCGCATTCTTATACCTCATTGGCTACAATTCTGTCGTATCTTTTTTTGTCACCATATCTTTGGTTTCCCGCCGAGAAGCACCAGTTCCACCCGTGCCCATGACCAATCCCCATAAAAAAACTCGCCATTCCAAACTATGCCCTTATTGCAGCCAAGTCCATTTTCTTTTCACCACCACCATACTTTCCTTGCTTGTCTCCGCAGTTCCCCTGCGAATCGTCCTCCTAGGTAGTGCCCTGACTAGCAACTTCCGGCTGAACCCCTTTGTGCAATCGCCTGCAGGCACGCTGCTCTTCAGTTTCTTTTTTTAAAGCTCAAACCGCATATATTTCTCATGCCCTTTGTTTCATCACTGGTTTACCTGTCTAAGTACCTCTTTTCTTTTTTTTCTCGGTCTTCACCCCGTTTTATCTGCAGCGAAACGCTTCGATTGGTCATTTGTTATCTGCCTTTCTTCAGCCAGTACCCACATCCGTTTCGATTGGTGCTCGCCACAGTCATCTTTAGTGTACCTTTCGGGAAGCGCCGATTTTCGAGTTCCACCTAATGTAAATTTGTGGTTACGTCAATATTTCCACGCAGAGTTTCAAACCGTATGACCTGCCGTTACCTGATCTTCATGATCCTCCACGCCCTGATTTCTCTCCCTCGTCACTCACTGTTACAACTGTTGCACCTTAGCACCACAGTTCGTCTTACATCCAAGCTACTTTCTCCGCTGACTCTTCAACTACTCCGGTCACTCTGCATTGTCATTCGCTCTGCTTTCTCTGGCCTTTCTTGCAGCCGTCATCAGGCTGCATAATGTACGTCCATTTAATAACGCTTCACTCATTTTCGACCGTCACCACATGTCACACTTGCAATAATCAGATTTTTAAAGGACGGAGTAAATACTTAAAGTGATTCCTCCATATTCCATCGCTTGCCAACTTACGCTCACAGCCATCACTTCTGTGTTTCTGAAGTCGTTTCTCTCTCTCTGTTGATCCCCCACATTCACCTGCCATAAACACATTTACCAAGATTTATCCAATATAATCCTGTATCATTTGATCTACCCCTACCTGTCTCTTACAAACACGGTTACTTCTGTGTTCTATCAATTTGTTGCTATCTGCTCCTGCTCTTTATATATATATGTGTACATAAGTACTTATATACATATATATATTTCGTGTACACCCTCCAGTTCTTCGCTGGCGAGTTCTCCTGCCACCAGACCGCTGCCCCTCACGATATGCCTCTACTCTGTCTATATCTGTATTTAGATCCCTCCAAACCGCTGTCGCCATCCGACCCACTCTTCAATCCTTGCATTGCTCATTCCCTGTTTTCAAATTGACACCGTCCGTTTATTGCACTGAAGCACATTTCATGGCTATCTGATCCACTGCCATGCAACTCAATCTTTTGCTCTTTTGCCCTCATCGTCTCCCTCTGCCGTAGTTTCTCATGCCGATCATTGGTCTTCCTCATACGGAACTCCCGGGTTCCAGTCAATCCCGATTGGCTCAGCCAGGTCTTGCACTTGACCTTGGTTTTCATATTCACAGGACTCCTTTTTGATTTCATCCTTGGATTCACTTGAACTCCCCCCATTATTCTTTGGTTTGATCGCATTTATCTCCCTCTCATCCCACTTCCAAGTCCACCCACTCTAAGCTTGTCATGCACGTTTCTAAATTTCTCATGAGTTTCATCTGTCCACGTTGTCCCTTTGAAATTTGCCCAGGCATCTGGCACGCATTGGGCGTCTCCGAAATAAATTATTATTATTATAGGCTTTGGTACGGAGCCAGATCACTTACTGCACCAAGCATGTTTCGGGAATAATCATCGGCCGCTATAGCGAAGCAGGAATTTGTCCACTTAACATGGGCACACTGAAGCCACCGAGGGCTATACGGCGTAGGTACTCGTACATTTCCGACTTTTTCCATGATTTCCAACGTCCCTTGGTGCAACACTCTTTTGTTGTGCCGACGTTTGAATGTAAAACAGACACACGCCTTCTTGGTCGGCATCAATGCGCAATACAAAAAGGCTGTCAATAAATCTTTCACTCTGGCACGGTCTCATCTTCTGATTTGGAGTGTCTTGGAATTATATCGGTTGGAACTGACTGTGAGAAACAAAACATTTTAGAATCTTCCACGGCGTCTCCTGGCACCTCGCTCAGTACCATCCTGTTCTGCTCAACGGATGGCTGTCAGACCGAACTGAACTGAAGACATTGGCGGATATTGGCTCTTCGGCGCTCATTTCCTGATCACAAGAACACTGGAAAACTGTGAGTTTGTGTCACACCTTTTGCTTCTTTAATTCCTAATGTAAATACCATTTCGGCCTTTTTATCACAGCAAGCTCCTCCGCCCATCTTAGTTTGCTAGTGTCGTCTCAGTTATTGCTGACATTCATTTAGTGTACCACATAGGCACAGTAGTACGCTACAGCCGTGACCGTTGAATGCCAAGCGTCTCAGGGAATCCAGGAGTCCAATGGCTGTGCGGCAGATGTCTTGTAGAAAGGTCCCAAAATTACAAGCTCAATAGTGACGAATTCTACCTTACGCCAAGACTTTGATGGTCCGAATAACGATCCAACAGATGAGCAGGTATAATAATATTGGTATATTTCTCGGCCATGGTCGAGACGCACGCGTTAAAGCATGATCATGGTGTACACGTTACTCAATAAGATGAAATGTTCACATATTCTAAGTATGAAAGTCGAGAGTATTAGAGATGAAAAAAACAATGACAGTAAAAGTTTGAATGGACCATTCTGATAATGGTTTGCGCGGCAGTTTTAAACCGGTTTCGAATCCGGATCAGGCAGTGGTGCGCGGTGGAGATATTGAGAAAATCGTTAGCGCAGTGCTAAGGAGGCATTATTAACAAGAATGATGCAAGCCCAGGAAACCAGAGGCCAACTGAGGTTCTGCAGATGGAATAAATTTTGAACAAGAAAAAAAGGGTGGAAAATCGACGCATGCGAAGAGGATAGCGATCTATGAAGACAATGCAGACCCTGAATGACGGATTTACCGGAGTTCTGTAAACGGAATGAGATTTGAAGCAGGGGGACCTGAGGCCAGTTTCGTGAAAGTGAACACCGGTGGATGTGGGAGAAACAGCAGTCCATAAAAAGGTGAGTTTAGATTCAGGGCCAGTAACATGTACTATTCAGAAATGAGAAGGCGCAACTGGAGGGTCTTTGAGAAATGGAGAGTCAAATTCCAGCCGGCTGCGGTTCGGAGAAAAGATAACCTGTGTTAACGGATAATAAAGTGGGAAAATCTTCGCATGGACTTCAGCGTTATGCTGCTTCAATGACAAATATATATGTATGTGATGACGCATTTCCCTTCAGTGTTATTCTGGTAACGTACTACATCGAATGCGTAAGTTTCATCTGGCAGGGCAAAGTATGTGTCAGTCAATCAGTATGTCGTCTCTTAATAATACTGGTATATTTCTCGGCCATGGTTGAGATGCACGCTGTAGCGCATGATCATGGTGTAACACGTTACTCAATAAGATGGAATATTCACAAATTCAGAATATGAAAGTCGAGAGTATCAAAGATGGAAAAACAAAGCCAGCAACAGTTTGAATGGATCATTCTGATAATTTTTTCGCGCGGCACTTTTGAACCGGTTTCGATACCGGCCTGGTGTAGTGCGTTTCTGATTGTACATAATCCTGTTTCCTTTCCTTTTATCTTCCAGATGCCGTCGTGAACCACGAGGCGGAGCCATACAGTGCGGCAGGCATCTCACCTCCCTCTCCCCCCGAACAGTGACCTTGACCCCGAACCCGAAACTGTATAAAATAAACCCCATGGACACCCCCGTATGACCCACTTCCGGTTTCGAGCTGTACCAGTTAAGGCGTCGCCTTGTGCCAATACAGGTCCATTGTTTTCCGAGCTTCGCCTTCTGTTGTGACTGACCTCGTGCTGTGACCAGTTGTGCTGATCTGTGCGTCTATTTTCAGACCTCCGGACCCCACGTGTACTACAAAATTGGTGACAGTGGTGGGATATCAACCAATGGCAGACAACACGACTCCCGAGAAACCGGAAGTTGATGTCTCCGCTAATGCGATTAACATCTTGATCGATGCCCTGATGCGGTTAGGGCAATCCGGAAATAAACCAACGCCTGTGTCCTTACCAGTACCCGATAAATTTGATATCGGCGATAACTTCGACATGTGGGAGGCGAGAGTGCGCCCATATCTGGATCTATGTGAACCCGGTCATCGCCGGTATACATTGTTGTCACTACTGGGCCAGGAGGCGTTTACCTTGGTCCACGAAGAGATCCCAGAAGGGGGAGTCAGTGAGGAAACCTTCTCAGTGTTGCGGAAAATTTTGACGCCTCAAAAAACCATGAGCGAGCTGAGAGACGAATTCCGGTATCGCACCCAAAAACCGGGAGAAGGTGTCCGACAGTACTCCGTGGAGCTGAAAAAGATCGCTCGTCAAGCCCTCGTCGGGTATGACCCCCCGGTGAGGGAGATGCTGATACTACACCGGTTCATAGACGGCGTGAGCTCAGCAGCTATTAGAGAAATGTTCTCGCTTGACCTGCCGGGAAACCTGCCCGAGGCGGTCGAACGGGCGGCAAAAAGAGAAGCAACAGTGGGGGCCCAAATATCTCCGAAGAGTCCACAGGGCATGCCCAACGTTAGCGGCCGCCCCGGTGACCAACCCAGGAGAGGTCCATACGGCCGGGACCGAGGGAGACGTTTTCAACCGGAACGCTGGGTACAGGCCAACGAGCGGAAGGACACAAGCATGGCCAGGAAGGAATATAATGGAGCCATTAGTAAGTCTGTCCATGTTAGTGCCGTACCAGTTGTTTCCACTGTTTTTGGTAACTTCTCACCAACAGTCGATGGCTTCATTAACGGGGTGAAGGGCACGTTTTTGATAGATACTGGGTCCAGCTGCACGCTAGTTCGGGAGGCTCCCATGATAACTCTAGGAGAGAGGGTGCCGCAACGTCTGTGGGCCGCCAATAATCAAGAAATCCAGACACTGGGTGTTGCCAAACCCATCTTTCGCATAGGCCATCAGGAGGTCGCCCACCAGGCGATTGTTGTAAAAGAATTACTTTGGGACGCTATCATTGGTGTTGACTTTCTAACCCTCCATCAATGTCTCATAAATATGGCAGCCGGGATTTTGCACATTGCAGGAGAACAGGTTGCGTATCGACCTGCAGCCAACATACACGTGCCAAAGGACTTCGAAGTGTGTGCAGCTAGGGAGGCTCAGCAGCCCAGTCCGGAACAATTGAACCGGCTAGGGAATGAGTCGGAGATTGCATCTTGCGAAGAACGAAAAAACTGACAGAATTACTGACTGGCAACCAAGATGTGTTTTCCTGGTCTTCAAAAAATTGGGACGCACGCAAGTAGTTAGACATCATATCGACACGGGAGACGCAGCACCAATCAAGCAACCATTCAGACGAATCCCGGCACATTATCGGGACGAAGTAGAAAACATAGTTAAGGAAATGCTGGATAATCGAGTCATTTGTCCATCCGTTTCACCCTGGGCCTCCCCAGTAGTGATTGTTAAAAAAAAGATGGAACCCTAAGGTTGTGCGTGGATTATAGACGACTGAATGCCATTACAAAGAAGGACGCCTTCCCCATACCCCGTATCGACGAAACATTGGAGGCCGTAGCAGGATCCAAGTATTTTTCAACCCTAGATCTGGCGTCGGGATATTGGCAGGTAGAGGTTAGTTTGGAGGACCGGGAGAAAACGGCCTTTGTAATTCCGTCCGGATTGTATGAATTTCAAACCATGCCTTTCGGGTTAACCAATGCCCCCGCTTCGTTTCAGCGCCTGATGCAGAAGGTGCTGAGTGATCTTACGCCAACGAAATGCCTAGTATACCTGGATGACATTATCGTTCATAGTCAGACTTTCCAAGACCACATCGAAACTTTACGGTGTATATTTGAAAGGTTGCAGGCGGCAGGCTTGAGGCTGAAACCGAGTAAATGTCATTTTCTACGGGCACGGGTTCAGTATTTGGGACACGTAATAAGCCGCGAAGGGGTTCATACGGATCCAGAAAAAGTTAAACAGATCCAGCAATGGCCGACCCCTAGCAATTTGGATGAAGTAAGAAGTTTCATGGGTTTAGACTCATATTACAGACGATTTGTACGCGGCTTTGCCACGGTTGCAGCTACACTACACCGGTTGACTGAGAAAAAGAGTCAGTTCCGTTGGACGGAGGAATGTAATAACGCCTTTCAGGCGCTTAAAGAGGCTCTGACCAACTCACCTGTCCTAGCCCCACCGGTATTTTCTCCTGAAGCTGAACCCTTCGTTTTGGACACGGACGCAAGTGAAACGGGAGTTGGTGCAGTACTATCTCAGAATCAGAATGGTATAGAACGAGTCATAGCTTATGCCAGTCGATGTCTAAATAAACACGAGAGGAACTATTGCACAACACGAAAGGAGATGTTGGCCTTAGTATATTTCTTGGCTCATTTCCGCCATTACCTACTGGGAAAAGCGTTTATCGTTCGAACCGATCACCAGGCGCTGGTTTGGTTGCAGTCGTTCAAGGATGCTGCCGGTCAAGTTGCCAGATGGCAGGAGAAGATACAAGAGTACCAGTTTCAATGTATCCACCGCCCGGGACGCAGCCATCAAAATGCGGATGCCCTATCAAGACGACCTTGCAGGGCACATGGAGAGTGTCCCACGTGCTCCAACACGCACGTAGCGGCTATCACGCTGCAGACGGCGCCGTCGGATGTTTGGAGGAAACGCCAAGCAATGGATCCGAAATTAGAGCTGATATATAGGCGGTTAAACGAAAACAGTACTAAACCGACAGGAGAAGAAATGGCTGGCCAGAGTTGGGAAACCTTGTGCTTGTGGAATCTATGGGAACACTTGACGATCGTGGATGGCATCCTGTATTTCCAATATGGGCCTAACTATACGAGGAGGATAGTAGTACCCCAGGTTGATGTCGAGACGGTGCTAGCGGAATTACATCGTGAGCTGGGACATGCCGGGCAACGGGAGATGTTGGCAGCGGTTCGCACCAGGTTTTGGTGGCCACATCAGGTGAGGGATATAGTGAATTTCTTCAACAATTGTCAACTGTGTATGCGTTTCAAGGCGCCACGGACCACTAACCGGGCACCCTTGGCACCCATCATGGCGGGATACCCAAATGAACGGTTGGGGATTGACATTGTCGGTCCCTTCCCCGAGTCCAATAAAGGAAATCGCTTTGTTTTGGTCATGGTAGATTACTTCACGAAATGGTGTGAAGCAGAACCTATACCACGCACTGATTCCTTTACCATAGCCCAGACAATCTTTAATACCTGGATCGCGCGTTGAGGGGCACCACTATCTATTCACACGGACCAGGGCTCCAGCTTCGAAAGTATGTTATTGGCCGACATGTGTCAGTTACTGGGAATAAAGAAAACTCGCACGACACCGTACCACCCCCAAGGGAATGGACTTGTAGAACGAACAAACCGAACCTTAAAAAATTTGCTGAAAGCCTTCATAGAGAGACATACCACTCGACACTGGGATAGTGCGCTACCCACATGTTTGCTCGCGTACAGAGCATCAGTGCAGACTTCAACAGGGCAATCGCCACATTTCATGATCACCGGACGGGAATTGCGGTTGCTCATCGATCTTACGGTGCCACGGCTAGCCGACGACATACGGACCTCAACGGACTATGCAATTAAGCTTTGCCGAACCCTCGGCGACAGTCATCGTCTTGCACGTACACATTTGAGGACATCACAACGCCACCAAAAAGAGTTCTACGACCGTAAAGCTCACGGAACACCAGTACAGCCGGGTGAAGAGGTCTGGATGAAGTCGATGACACAGGTCCCGGGAATACCTTCCAAGTTTAAGTACGATTGGACCGGACCATTCATTGTAATCGAGACCTTGAGCCCCACGACGTGCCGTGTGGCTCGCGTCGGCGAAAACCCAGAAACCCAGAGCCAAATTGTACACTACAACCGGCTGAAACTCGAGACACACAACGATGGAATAGTAAGCAGCAGGCCTCCTAGCATTCCATCGGTTGCTGAGGAGGTTGAAGTGCATACAGAAGGGCTGAGGACAGCCCTTTCACCAGGGGGGGGGGCCGTGTAGTGCATTGCTGATTGTACATAATCCTGTTTCCTTTCCTTTTATCTTCCAGATGCCGTCGTGAACCACGAGGCGGAGCCATACAGTGCGGCAGGCATCTCACCTCCCTCTCCCCCCGAACAGTGACCTTGACCCCGAACCCGAAACTGTATAAAATAAACCCCATGGACACCCCCGTATGACCCACTTCCGGTTTCGAGCTGTACCAGTCAAGGCGTCGCCTTGTGCCAATACAAGTCCGTTGTTTTCTGAGCTTCGCCTTCTGTTGTGACTGACCTCGTGCTGTGACCAGTTGTGCTGATCTGTGCGTCTATTTTCAGACCTCCGGACCCCACGTGTACTACACTGGGCACTGGTTCGCGGTGGAGATATCGAAAAACCATTAACGCAGTGCTAAGGACGCATTACGAACGAGAATGATGCAAGCCAAGGAAACCGGAGGCCCACCGAGATTATGCAGATGGAGTAAATTTTTGAGCAAGAGGAAAAAGGGGGGAAAATTGTAAAGAAGTATGTTCGGGAAAATCAACGCATTCGAAGAGGATAGCGATCATGAAGACAATGCAAACCCTGAATGACGGATTTACTGGAGTTCAATAAACGGAATGAGTTTTGAAGCAGGGGGGCATGAGACCAATTTTGTGAGAGTGAACACTGGTGGATATGGGAGAAACAGCAGACCATAAAAAGGTGAGTTTAGGTTCAGGATCAGTAACATGTACCATTCTGGAATAAGAAAGCGCAACTGGAGGGTCTTCGAGAAGTGGAGAGTCAATTTCCAGCCGGCTACGGGTCGTAGGAAAGATAAACAGTGGTAACGGATGATAAAGTGGGAAATCTCCGCATGGACTTCAGAGTTATTATGCTGTTTCACTGACAAATATATATGTATGTGTTGACACATTTTCCTTCAGTGTTATTCAGCGTCGTTTCTGGTAACGTACGGCATCGAGTGCGTAAGGTTCGTCTGGCAGGACAATGTATGTGTCGGTCGATCAGTCGAGTGTGGCTGTATAGTAGCGGCATGCGCGTGAACTGGAACTCGTGTTGGTTGCGTTTGAAAACGTTGAACGATCTGATAAGCAATTAGGAGTATTTCCTGTTGTATGGTTTGATTTCGGTCCCAATTGCTATGGTAGGTTCCACTTGAGTCTCTGTCCGTACGAGTCAAAGTGGCATCCTTGGTTAGCCAGTTTTGCGACTGAGATAGTGGGAGACAGCGAACCTGAAATAAAGGGGTATTGCAGTCTGGACGTGTTTCCAGCTGTGGGTTATGATAATGTAATAATGAATAATAATGGTTTATTTCGGAGACGTCCGAGGCCTGCCAAGTGCATAATCAGCTGTTTACAAGTGATGGAACAAACAGACAAAACCCTTGAAAATGTGGAAATTAACATGACAGGAGTTGAAGAGGGGCCAAGAATGAAGGGGGGTTACGTGGGAAAGGAGAGCAGATAGAAAGCGGCAGTCAGGGTGTGCCCCTGCTGCGGATCAACGGTTAATGGAGGCATATAAAAACCAGTGAAGGACGAGGCGTAAGAGTGACAGAAACTACGGGGTTGGATGGAAGCAAATTGAGTAAAATTAGTAGCATTTTCATTTGTTCGGTTCATTGAGGAAATGGCTATAGGTAGTCTAACGTTGAGAACTCAGCCAGATAGATGAAACTGTCTATCGTTGATTGCGTCCTTAATTGAAGGGAGCAGGGTCGGAGAAGGGTTTGGTCTTAGAAGTCGAGGCCCCTCTCGTAAGCTATTTCTTCTGCCAAGCACATATTAGATAACTGTAGTGCACGGGTGACGATGAGATATGGGATGAGTGCCGACAGAAATTGGGACTTGGTTTGTGAAGCTCGAAGGGTGATGGGCAACTTGTTCCAGACTTTAGAGTAGACAAGAAGGAAGAAACGTGACCGTATGGCCGACTTAGCTATACTAGAAGGGACAGTAAAAGGCCTGTGCCGAAGCGAGTAGGGGGTTTCACGGGAGAAGCTTACTGGGTCAAAGGAAAAAGACCGGTTATGGGGCAGGTTATACAAAAAGACTAAGTTTAGTCTTAAGCGGCGGAGCCTGAGTGTGTCAATATCCAGATTTTGGCATCGTTCTCTATAGCTTAAAGACGTGGACCAACCAAGTAGTTGTTTGGTGAAACGCCTTTGTATGCTTTCAATCACAACTCTGTCGAATTTCGTCATGTTAGAAAATATTATTGGGCAGTATTCGAGCAAAGGCCTGATGTGTGATTTGTAGATGCTGATGATGCTGTCCCGGAGACGAAAGGACCGGAAGAGAAGGGCCACACTTCTTCTAGCCTTGGCCGCTTGGATGGCAGCGTGCTCAGAAAAGTTGAGGCCCAAATCGCGGACAGTAGGTCGAATGGCTATTGGGGACCCACCAAGAGTTAAGGATCCAGGGGGCAATTGGAACTTGTAGGTTAGGACCTCGCACTTATCAGTGGAAAAGCTCATCCTCCAGGTGTGGCACCAGCGGTCAAGTGCTGCGAGGTCAGCGGAAATGTTGCAAAGAGTATGGGTAGCATCATTGGAATTGAAAGAGTAAACTATTTTTATATCGTCTGCAAACAAGAATGGCGTGCCTTGGTGTACTAGATCCAATGCGTCGTTAATATACATCAGAAATAGGAGAGGACCCAGTACGCTTCCCTGTATAACGCCACTTGTAACAGGTTTCGGTTTAGAAGTATGTCCGTTGGCGAGGACCACTTGCGAACGATGAGCAAGATAAGATTTCAGCCAAGAAAGCAGCGGGTCACCAATGCCGAATGAACGCAATTTGGAGATAAGATGCAAGTGTGGAACACGTTCGAAAGCCTTCGACAGATCTAGGTAGACAACTACTAATGCCTGCCCGCTATCAACAGCCTTAGTGACTAGGTTGAGGAAGTCAAACTGACATGTGGTGCATGATCGCGATTTGAGGAACCCGTGCTGCCTATCGCTAAGAAGGTTAGAAGCGAGAAGATGGGTGGTGATGCCATCTTTGATAATCGTTTCCATTATTCTGGAAATGATAGGGGTATGGTTGATGGGGCGGTAATTAGCAAGTTCGTGGACAGGTCCTTTTTTATGTCGTGGGATGATGACTGAACGCTTCCAGTTAGACGGTACCAAACTAAATTTGATTGACAAGGTGAATAGGTTCAGTATTAAAAGTGGAAGGTCCGATCCACCGTTAATGGTTGCAGCTGGGGGCAACCCGTCTGGTCCAGGACGCGCAGATGCTTTATAACGTGAGATGAGCCTGGAAATAACGTTTACTTCAAAGGTTAGGGTAGGTAAGGAAGAACTGGTAATAGCCAGAGGATTTGGAGGTGCTGCGTCTGAGGCCAGGGCCATGGAATTGGCGAAGTAATGGTTGAAGGCCTCAGCGATATCAGAAGGGGAGGTGGCCGAAGTTTTATTCGGTAACACGACATATTGGATCATAGTATCCGTTGCCGAATTCCTAGATTTGTGTAGGAGTGAGAGTTTCAGTGCTTTGTTGGGATGCCTTAGGGCTTTGGATTCTTCGTTGCGGAGCTGTTTTTCCTTTAGGTCCCGGATAATATCAGTAAGACGCGTTAGCCTTATGAAAAGAGAGAAGTCGTGGTTTTGGAGGTAAAGTCTTTGCATCTTAAGGTACTTTTGTTGGAGGGATGCAAGCTTGGACTTCCTAAGGAAGGAGTTTTGGGATATTGGGCTAAGTTTCTGGAGGCAGTTTCCCATGTTAAAGTAAAAGTGATCAGCCGCTTGTTGAGGGTCAGCCGTTAGAAAAAACTGCTCCAATCTTGATTATGGATGAGATTGGGCAGAGGGTTCCAATTTAAACGGACGGGATTGTTGACTGGGGTCAGATAGTCTGATGGATAAGGATTGAAGGAAAGGTTACCGGCCACTATCTTATGGTCGCTACCCGGAAATTTATTCAGAATGGAAACCGAAAAGTGGGAAACGCTGTGGGTGAATATAAGATCTAGTATGTTGGCGTTTCTAGTAGGGGTTTTAACGTGTTGCACCCAGCCCCCAATGTGAGTATGGGACACAAAGTCTATTAAGTTGGGAGGTGCCGTGAGGTTTCTCCAGGATATTTTAGGCCAGTTAAAATCACCAGCTATGATTTTCGCTGCCGAAGGTAGTAGTGAAAGGTAATCAAAGGCTTCAATTAAAGAAGTTAAGTCTGCAATAGTAGATGAGGGCGGGCGATAGATACAGCCAATGTGCATGACTACAGTTGAGAACCGAATTGTGAGCCATAGAGAATCCGGAATTGAGTCGAGTGTGGCATGTCTGATGGGGACTACTGACAGGGCGTGCTGTACGTACACAAGGCACCCACCTCCGCGTCTGTCGATCCTATTTACCCTAAAAACCTTGTACCCTTCAAGCATAATTTCGCTTGTGCTGGTGTGTTCGATGAGCCAGGTTTCAGTAATAAGGATGATGTCAGGACTGGAGGTTATGACATAATTTTTTAAGTGATGAAGCTTATTTAAGATGGATCGCGAGTTAAATAAGATGAATGACAACCCACCCATGTGGAAGTGAGTGTCAGGGTTAGGTAACGTATGGGAGTTGTTGGTCGGAGGAAGTGCACGGTGAGGGGCGTGAGTTGGAGCTATTACCGAAGAGGAGGAAAAGTGAGCGTTGGATGCCTCCGCGATGGCTTCGGAAGCACCAGCCGCCGACGAACCGGAAGTAATTAAATTAGGGTTATTACGGGGTGAAAGAGAAGACCTTAGACGAAGTAGTCCTGCCACTTGTCCTGATTCGTTGGGATCGTTCAATGCCCCAGTGCAGTGATAGAATACGTGGTTATGGGAGGTATTGACTTGCCCACGTGACAACCTTGGTATTGGTTGTTGTGTGGTAAGAGTAGGCCTCAGAGGGTAGGGACTAAAAGAGTTTGGGGTGGCTTCGCCGCCCATCGATGCGACTTGCCCGGGTGAGGTGAAATAGGAATCGGTGGTTGGTAGGGGGGTTATATGGAGGTCATTAACGAAGGAGGTATTGGTAATACGCAGTGTTGGGTAGTTGGCCTTCGGAGTTCGGTGTGCTGCCGAAGGTATGAACGACTGGTAAGGTGTCGGTATTGAAAAGTGGTTCGTCAGGGCTAGAAGAGACAAAAGATTGTGGGATTGTATGCCACAGGGTGGGGAAAATTTACTCGGAGGGGGTTTGTGGATGTATCCTGCGCGTAAAACGCCTGTGGTGGAGAGAAACGAAAATTTTGGTATGGTAAAGAAACTAGCGGGATAAACGGTGGCGGCACGGAAAAGTTAGGAAATGAAGAGCTAGGCAGATGCAGCTTTGAATAATAGCTGTGAAGTGCTTTGCGAGCATCGTCCGTATAAATGCGCGTAGAGCGGGGATTTCGCTGGTAGGAATTACGGTTTGAGAAACAATCTATTTTGGGAACAGAAACTGTAGGTCCCGGCATTAGTGACATCTCACAAGGGTGTATGTTCGCTTCTAATCTTTGCATGACATTAGGGGTGCAGCCTGGTGATATAAGGCGGTCGTTTCCTAATGAACTAAATGTTGAGGCCTTCAGTAGGGATGGAGTGTGGGTTGCCGAATTCTGGATTTGCGGCCATGTGTTACCGTTGCTATCGACACTCTGCATTGGGGGCTGAGTGTAGATCGTTACCAACTTTCGGCCCATTGGTGATAAGTTAGATTGCAACGGTGAGGTTGTGTCCTTAGGTACGCTACTTCTTGGCAGCTTGCTTACGGGTGTATGCCCTGAATTCTGACAGGTTTTATTCGAACGAAAATGACCTGGAAATGGTATGGTGCGGTCGCGCGGATGGGTTTTAGTCGTGGCTATGTGGTGTGGACAAGAACGGTCATACTTTGATTTATGTGTCGCCTTGGGAGAGTGATGCAAAGTTGTTAGGTCAGGGAGGCTACGCGAGTTAGGTAGCTGCTTCTGATGCACTGAGCTAAGCTGTCTGGCAGGACTTGGTGGATTCGAGTCCCAGGCATCTGCGACACTATTGACGAGCCTAGGGCGCTTGGAGACTGGTGGATTTGGAGAAGGCCCAGGCGTTGCGTCAAGGTCTACATCAGACAGTCGTTGGCTGGTAGACGCTGGTTTCATAGAGTATGTTGGGGGAATGACGGGGTTAGGTGTCTTTTGGGCAGATTCCTGCCTTGTATGTTTGCGGGAGTTCGACTTTCTCAGCACTTCTCTTTGTAGTGGCGTTTTGTCAGGTGCTATTCGAATGTTCTTGTATGGCAAATTAATAGCAATAATTGTTTGTTTATGAATGAACTCACTGGCCGTCAGTGAGTCCGGAAATTGGAAAAGTAGAGGGCATTGGTGTCGTTGTGTTTGTTTGCGTAGTCTGCTGCTACGGCATATCACACGTTCCATGTTAGCGGCCTTCAGCAAGGTACTGCTGACCATGTTGAGTGGGGCCCTATCGGGAATGTTAAATACAATGCCGTGATTCGAGTTTCGTATTCGTTTTGAAACCTCTGCAGATATGCTGTCAATGAAGTTACACGTGGCAACTAAGTTACAGCCCGTAGTTACCATAGAGGGCTCGAGAAGTTGAGCCAGTGGTGTCAGAATTCTGGTGGCTCTGTCAAGATCTTCAATCCGCGATTCGAGTGAGCTAACGTGTTGTAAGAGGCTGTCAATCTTACTATTTGCGTCATCATGGATGTTCGTTAATGAGACGGAGCATGGCGTAGTGATTGGGAGACGTACGGCTATGCGTGGAAGAATCTTACCGGCCGGTCTGCTTCTTTTGGAATTGCGCATTGTGTCTGCAGGCTTCGGATAACCAACTAGTTTTACTGAAAATTTAGCGACTGCAAAGAGCCTAGATACGGAACGGAGATGAAATTCTATAGGAAGTCACATAGGGTGTTTGCAAATAGGGTTGACCAGGTGGTTTCACTGCTTGGACGAAGGGGGGTTAGAGTTTTAGCCAAGTAGGAAACGATAACTAAAAGGATTGATTCAGCAAACAATCGCTGAGTATTTTATAGATGGGCTCACAAGGGGTGAATTGTGGCGGGTAAAGGTCTAGATTTCCTATTATAGGGTTGTGTTGGTTTTTCACGGTAATAAGTTATGGACCCACGGTGGTGTGTCGCAGTTATTGCCACGGACTATTTGACGCTTCAGAGTAGATAGATATTACTACCAGGAGCTAAGTTAAAACAGGCCCAAACGATGGAAAAAGGAAAAAAACGAGACAACCTGATATACACGTCAAGATGACCTTGACCGAGTCCTCATAAATAGTTACGCAGCTTCCAAATCTCAACCGATTTCGGTCCCAAGGAAAAACGTAGTATTCCCGCATAGCTCCTTGGGTGTCCAGAACCTCATTATGAGTCCAATTCCCTGTCTGCTCTTTGACCAAGGTCTTCTGGCTATGGTAAGCACTTCGAGTTTCCCAAGCTTGTTCAACACCCCAGACGTTGCTCAGAACCACACCTGCCATCTGTCCGTTTGTAACACACAGACTGGGAGTCTCACTAATGTCCTCCTGGACTGGAGCTGGCAATGTCATTGTCTTCAGCGAGGGCCACACCACAAACGGCCTCATCTTCAATACCCGAAAATCCCTTATGTACAAATTTTCCTCACCCTCTGTGCGGCCTACCCGGAGTGCTTTTCGTACTTGATTTAATTTCTGCCAGTCCTCTGTTTCCGATCCACGCAACGGCCTAGGAAGCTCACCTCTCAGACGCAGTGATCACTGTGAAACCTCGCATATCTCAAGAGACAAGACCAAACTCCAGAGGTTGAGGATCTCCAGTTTTACACACCCCTCCTAAATAAAAAGCCGTTTTCACCACTGTAAACTCGGCCAACTTCTCTTCGCCGGCAGAGGACAGCATCTCAGTTATAACCAGTAGCCTTAGGAGATCGTGGTAGGAAAGCTGCTGGGGGGACCGACACAGATGCTTCCGGAATTTCAGTTACCAGCAAGCACCGGTTCCGTGGAAGAGATGAGTACATCTGGTCCGTAGGCTTCTGCATCCAAGAGCCTATGTGACCAGGGAGCATGGCCAACCCAGAAACTGATAAGAGATGGCCACTGGCACGACAGCGGTAATCGTCGTTGCTCTCCTTCAGCGGGGTAAACTGCTTTCGCTGTCAGCCGTCTCTCGAATGACTTTTCTCGTCTCCAAAACCATAGCTTCCTTGGATCCAGATTCGATGGAGACAGAAGGGATCACTGCGGCGGCAACCTCCACGCCACCGGAAGCCACAACCTCTGCCAAATTTCTCCCTTCTGATGGCAAAGATGGTGGCAATGGTGACTTTGGTAAGGATGATGATGACGATGGTTCTGTTGCTGCCACTGCTGCTGCTGCTGCTGGTGGCGATGAACAAGTCAATATCTAACTTTTTCCTTATAAAATACCCAAAGTTGTGGAATAAACTCCCGCTAAACATCCGCGAGAGTCTCCAAGTTTACCAGTTCAGAGGCTCGCTGGATTACTTCTTGGCTGTTCCCAATGTGATTCTTCTTACCGGCCAGACCGTCACCGAAGAGGTGGCCTACGAAAACGGGTTTGATTGCTAGGATTGCCGCACTCGAACTTTCATTCCTCGTCCGATGACAAACGCCAGGGTAACTATTTTCTTTTATGTTATATTGCATACAATCTATACTACGGTAGCTACAGTTTGCTGAATTTTGTGACTATACCTAATTTATTGCTTGCCGGTTCTCCTAATTTTAGACAATGTTCGTGTTCTATTGAAAGCCATTCTGAGGTTCTTGGCCTTTGATGTCTCTGCAGCAAATATGTATGTGGCTTTGGACCCTGGGATGCCGAGTTCCGCCGTCCACCACCTTACTTGATCTTTTTACGCCTTTCCCGTTCATTTTGGCTACTACCACTCACCTGGGTTTTATGTCCGGCCTCATTTCGCCTTTCTCAATCATCCCATTCCAGAATCTCTTATCCCAGAAGCCCACCTGCTAGTAACTTCTCGGTGGCCTGTCCTCTCGTCTCATCTCCGTATCTACCACCCACCAACTACGATCATATTTCCTTTTATGCAACACATTATGTCCCATCAGCGGAGCTAAACTTGTCTACACCAGCTAGCACGGAATGGTCCCTAATGGTCCCAAGCATGGTCTGTCGTTGTATGAGATTGATACACGTATGCTAGCTTATGCTTTACAACATTTGTTGTCCCACTCAGTGTGTTTGCATAGTCCAACACTGAATTTTCCCAGCCCATGCTAGCGAAACCCCTGATGTCAACGGCGCCCATACTGTTACGAACGTTTGAGCAATGCGTAGCCAAATTCGCAACGGATCCCGAAATCAGAAGACGATTATCCGTGATATTCTACGATACTATATTAAAATAAACAATGACATAAACAATATACAAACCTCAATAATACGATCAAAAGGACTCAACAACGAGAAACCGAATAGCAGCGTGTGAGCAGACAGCACGTGAGTCACGCAGGTCCCGAACAAGGATGTGCCAAAGTAGCGCTCTGGGCGCGAACAAACAACAATTGGTCCAGAAAAACAACCAGTTCGTAAAGACAAGTCAATAGTGTGTGGAAATGAGTGATGTTGGGAAAAACACTGAATCGCGAGGGGAAAAAGGGGGATTTTCCACGACCGGCTGTTACACCGCCCACCAAAATCCTCCTGGATCCTTAGCAAAGTCAAAGGTTCGGTATAAAGGTACTGATTCTTCCTACCTGCCTAGGCCCTTCTGTCAGTGCGCGCGTCTAATGCTCGTCGTCGACGTTCTACTACTGGTCGCACCTAATCCATTGGATACATAGACGTGAGGCCAGTCTACATCTTCCACGAGACCAAATGACCGAAGGCGGGCGTGAATGGTCGCATAGACGTTGTCCTCGTAAGGGGCCGTCCGGTCCTGGATGTACGTGCTTGTGTGTGTGTGTGCGTGTGTGTGCGTGCCGGGGTTACAATGAAATCACAGGTATGACTACACATCAAAGGAGGACTTTCTGCAATGTCAACAAAAGACCGCGTGGCAAGAAGACGAGTAAATGTAGCACGTGTGTGACCTGAGCTCCGCTACTTCCACATATGCAAGGGCATTCGGTAGCGTCAACAAAGGCAAACAAAGAACACTGTAACATGTATGATGGGTTTACGGGATGTAGAGTGCGTCGTGCATGCGTGTATGTATCGGGATGTATAATGGAATCGCACTCACCACCACATATCGGAAAGGACCTTCTGTAATGTCAACGAAAGGACCGCGAGCACCTTAACGTGTTTGACGGAGATTGTGTGGTATCTATGGTGCTTCTTTATCCACCTCGATTACTGGTGTGAAAAAGGTTTACTAGGCCTCAGGGTTATCAGCTCCTCCGTCTCCGCTCTCGAGTAGGTTAATACTGCGTATGTCACGAATGAGCACTCCGTTAGCTGTCTTCACCTTCACCGTTCTTATCATTTCGTCAGTGCTTTTGATGGTTTCCGTAACTACTCCCAAAGACCAAGTGCTGAAATGTGCGCGTTCGTTGGCGATCATAACCACGTCCCCAACTTTGAATGGTCTTGTTTTGGCCAGCCACTTCTGTCGAGTCTGCAAAGCCGGTAGGTACTCCCGTAGCCATCGCCTCCAGAAGACCTTGGTCAGATAGTTTGCTTGCTTCCACCCGTGGAGGTAGCTCCCACGAAGGTTTACCGGCCCTTGGAAGCCCTCGTTCGACCTTAGCGTCAATAAGTCGTTTGGGGTGAGCGCCAGGTGGGTGGGGTCGCCGTTCAATACTGGAACCAGGGGGCGGTTGTTCAGGATTCGCTCCACCTCAGTCATGACGGTGTTCAGCGTCTCGTCGTCGGGCGGCTGCTGCTCCATGATTGACAGCAATATCCGTCTGGCGGACTGGATCATGCGTTCCCATATGCCGCCTCGGTGACTGGCCTGTGGGGGGTTGAAATGCCATTGTATGCCATAGGCCACGGTTCGATTCTGCAGTTCGTCCCTGTTTATGTTCTTGTGCCAACGCTGCAATTCCCGTTGAGCGCCCACAAAGTTCGATCCATTATCTGAGTATATATCGGCCGGTACGCCTCTTCGGTTGATAAATCTTTGCAAGGCCCGTAGAAACGAATCGGTCGTCATCGAATGTGCGACTTCTAGGTGTACCGCACGTGATTTCATGCACGTCATGATACATCCGTATCGCTTTTCTAATCTTTTCCAGCACTTGATCCACAAGGGCCCGAAATAGTCCAACCCGGTGTCACTGAACGGCCACCAGCCCGTAGTCACCCTGCATTCTGGTAGTGGGGCCATGAGTTGTTTGCCTGCTGTGGCATTGCGTCACCTGCATTGCACACACCGTCGGATTACGCGTTTTACAGTCTCTCGTCCTCTCAACAACCAAAGACGCTTTCGGATGACGTTCGTCACGTGACTTTCCCCGGCATGTCCCTCCATGGCGTGGACGTGTTGAATCATTAGCTCTACTACAGGTTGTCTCGCAGGCACCAGTATAGGATACTTTGTGTCGAAGTTCAGGTGGGCGTTGGTCAGCCTACCATCCACCCGCAGCAGTTCGTTGATGAGTTTGGGGTTTAAACGCTTCAGCTCGCCTCTTGGAGATGGCATGTCTTCATTGGTCGGCCCCACTTCTTCCGCCCTCTTGAGTTCTTGGGCGAAAGCCTCGCGTTGTATCATTCTGAAAATATCGTACTCTGCCGCTTGTAGCTCATCGGGACCTATCGGGCCGACCGGTATCCGACCTGAGGGCCGTAGCCCTTTCATGACTAGTAAATTTCTCTTGAACCTGGTTAACCAAACTAGCGAACGAAGCGTCTTCATCCAGGAAGAAAACCTGACCAGTCGCGATAGAATGGACGACGCTTCGACGACGTTGGTTGCTATCACTACACCTTTGATCTCCAGTTCCAATTCCGTAGGGGGTTTTAATTCGAACACGGGCCAGTCCTGTTTGGGCAGTTGCAGGAAGTTTGGCCCTCTCGTCCACGTGTCCAGTTGCCTGAAGTTGTTCGCACCTCGGGAACACAGGTCGGCCGGGTTATCGCCAGACCTGACATGACTCCACTGGTGCGTGGCTGATTCATCGTGGATAATCGTGAGCCGGTTAGCAACGAAAGTACTAAACCGGCTCCGTACGTTGTTAATGTAGTAAAGTACTATGGTTGAATCCGTCCAGAAGCTCACACGACCAAATGTAGAGATCGAAACATCTCTTCACAGTTTGCACCACCCTGACTGCCAACACGGCTGCGCTGAGTTCAAGGCCTGGGATTGAGACCGACTTCAGTGGGGCAACGCGGGCTTTGGCGAACAGGATCCTCGTGGTATATTGTCCATCTCCTGCGCACCATCGTCCGTACACCACAACTCCATAACCGACTTCGGATGCATCGGAAAAAGCATGTAGTTCTCCAGTCCGTGTCGTATGGCCAGGGGTCAAACATCGTGGGATTCTTATGTCCCCTAATTTCTTCAAGGTGTTCAGAAATTCTTCCCAGTCCAGCCGGTCCCCTCGGTCCAGTGACTGGTCCCAATCAACTTTCTTACGGCACAGCCGCTGCAGCAAGATCTTTCTGGGTAGCAGCCATGGTGAGACGAAACCAAGCGGGTCGAACAAACTTGAGACGGCAGATAGTATGCCACGACGGGTTATTGGCAGCTCGGGAACGTTCAGTTCGAAAACAAAGTAGTCCGTTTCCGCGTCCCATTGTATCCCTAAGGTGCGCTCGATAGGAAGTGGAGAGCCGTCCAGATCTCTTACCCTTTCGACCTTTTCGTGATACGGGATGACCTTCAGCACTTCTGAAGCGTTCGACATCCATTTAGTTAGATGGAAGCCGCCCTCTTCCAGCAATCTCGTCAGACCCCTGAACTGCTCTAGAGCTGATTCCACATCATCGAATGACCCAAGGTAGTCGTCGACGTAGAAGTTCCTGTTGACGCTTTCTACCACCGTCCGATGTACTAGATCGCCATGTTTGTTCGCTGATTCTCGAAGGGCGTAGTTTGCACAAAATGGTGACGAAATGGCTCCGAGGGGGTGGACGGTCATCCTATAATTCACCACTGCGTTGTCCCGGTCGCTCCCTTCCCACCACAAGAAACGCGAAGCATCTCGTTCTCCTACCGGAATCTTCACCTGATGGAACATTTCCCTAATGTCAGCAGACAAAGCCACTTTACCCACTCTGAAACGGCACAAAACATCGATCAGTGGTGTGGTCCAGTCAGGCCCCTGTAGTAGGCGATCGTTTAACGACTTGCCCTGGAACTTGGCCGCACAGTCGAAAACCACCCGCAGTTTATTGGGTTTCTTGGGGTTGATAACCGGATGGTGAGGCAGATACTAGATACCCCTTTTGCTGTCGGTGTTAACAGGCACCCTTTCAACGTAACCAAGGGCCTCGTTTTGCTTCATCAAATCCGCGTATCGTTCCCACAGATTCTGGTCTCGAATGAAGCGTTCTTTTAGTCGTAGTAATCGTTGGAGAACATAATTTCTGTTGTCAGTCCACGGGTCGACCGGTGTGCGCCATGGGAGGGGAACCTCGAACTGTTTTTTGAGGCCTCTAGTGCCTTGCCGCACCTTTTGTAGAGCGAAGTGATCCTCTTGAGACAACGTCGGTCTTTCGTCTCCAATGTCATGGAACTCCTTTTCATAAAGCCGTTGCAGATGATACTCTATGCGGTCCGTTTCGGCGGATAAGTAATTCACGGAACCGCGTACCCCTACTGGACCGTATAACATTCATCCCAGAGCCGTGCGTACGGCATAAGGTGCCTGGCGGTCGCCCAATCTTTGGTCAAGCACCCAATGCGCCTCTGGCACGTCGCATCCGATGAGGAGATCCACCTCATCATCTTCCCAGTCTACAACGGTTATATCCTGCAGGTGGGGCCACCGAGTCAAGATTGCGTTCACCGACCTTGGTGCTCGCATGGGGAGATCCGCTAACGTGAATGCCTCCGTTGGTTCAATTTCCTCGTTAGTGTCTAGAGAGATGAGTTGCAGCCTCAACCTACCGGCAGTCATCACCTGTGTTCCGCCCACCGTGCTCACTGCTAACGACGTCGCACCTTTAGCCAGTTGGTGTTTGTCGGCAAACCGCTCTTTCACTAAAGTGGTGTTGGATCCACTTTCAACGAAAGCCAACGCCTTGACTATCCCAGTCGGAGTCACTACTCCCACGGCCACTACGCCTAAACGTACCGGTTTACTGGCAGATTGTGAAGTTGAACAAATCACGCTGGGCTTGGCACTCGCCTCGGATATGGTTACTCTCGCCTGATGCAGCAGCCGATGGTGTCTGCCCGTGCAGACCTCGTAACCACATCGATTCCTTGTTCTACAGGCTGCTGCCCGGTGCGTGGTGTTGAGACAGATGAAACATGCTCCTGCCATCTTCGCCATTCCCCACCGTTCGTCTATTGTGGCGTTGCCGAACTGAGGGCATTCTGGTAGGCCATGGCTAGTACCACAGGACCTGCAATTTGGTTTCGCCGTAGCATCTCGTGAAATGACGTGTGTGTTGGTCCAAGGCTGGTACTTTGGATGTTCCCGTACAGGGGTTTGGACTTGGCTAGTACCGGGCTTGTTTGCTCGGTTGCTGTCCCGGACGAGTCGGCCGAATCTGCTGTCAGCTATCTTCGTTTGCCTGTCTAAGTATTCGGTCAGGTCTTCGAAGTTGGCTTCTCTGTCGCTTCGGCTTATCCGCTCAGCTTCTTCCGCCCACCGACCCCGTAGTTCGGGAGAGAGGTGACGGACTATGCCTTCCAAAGTGTGCATGGCGTCTAGGTCAGCCCTGTAACCTAAATGGTCGAGGGCTATTGAGCAGTTCTGCATCTTAATCACCAGGTCGGCCATGGTGTAGACGTCGCCCTTGGTTTTCTTTGCCTCTGCCATCACGCCCTCTATTAGGTTACGGGCTACTTTGAAAGGTTGGCCAAACAAGTCCCCTAAAATCTTCCTTTCCCTTGTGTAGCCTTGTTCCGGGTCGAGCATAGTGCAGCCGTCGATAGCTTCTCGCGCTCGGCCTCGGCAGTAGTGAGTAAGGTAAAGAAGCCTTTGCCCAGGGTCGGTTACCTTGTTTTCAACGAACGTCTCGAACTGTTTGACAAACTTGCAGTATTGCTCAGCTCGCCCGTCGAAAACCGTTAACTCCACTCTAGGCAGATCGATCGATGGTGGTTTGTAGTCGGCGACCGGCGTGGGGTTCCCTACCTTATTGCACCCTAACCTATCGGAAGTGTCGAAGTCACTGGTCTCATGCTCTCGCTGTTTCTGTGTACACTTCTCTGCTTCATGCGCCTGTAGTCTAGCCGAAAGTAACTGTTGCTCTAGTTCTAGTATTCTCAGCTTATATAAATCGACACCTTTACGATCAATATTGCTTTCAATAACACATGAGCTAGCACTGACAGGACTAGGCGATCTAGCATCACTAAAGAATCATATGTACCCAAAACCTCCCCAGAGACTTGCCGTATTACTTCCTGTCCGGATTCGACTGCTTTTGATCCTTTTCTTGGCATTTTGCGTGATTTTTCCTCGTTCCAAATAGATCTATTGAGTATTGTTACGAACGTTTGAGCAATACGTAGCCAAATTCGCAACGGATCCCGAAATCAGAAGACGATTATCCGTGATATTCTACGATACTATATTAAAATAAACAATGACACAAACAATATACAAACCTCAATAATACGATCAAAAGGACTCAACAACGAGAAACCGAATAGCAGCGTGTGAGCAGACAGCACGTGAGTCACGCAGGTCCCGAACAAGGATGTGCCAAAGTAGCGCTCTGGGCGCGAACAAACAACAATTGGTCCAGAAAAACAACCAGTTCGTAAAGACAAGTCAATAGTGTGTGGAAATGAGTGATGTTGGGAAAAACACTGAATCGCGAGGGGAAAAAGGGGGATTTTCCACGACCGGCTGTTACACATACCATAGCGTCGTCCGAACGTGGGGAAAACAGACCACCCCCAGCAGTTGCGAGGAAAAAGGCAATTACGCATGAAATTGCGATCGGAGAGAGGGGCTATGGAAGGTCCCTATATGGGCTTAACCACCTCTCCGTTAGGAAACAAAAAAGAAAAAGAATAGCGGAAACAAAAAAGACCTCGTGGGATGGATTTGATCTCCAAATACCACTGACATCGGGTTGTGAAGGAATTGGGCAACCTTCATCCGTAAGTATGTCTCCCATCAACTCAGACCTGATCCTGCGAAAGGGAGAACCCCACATCGCCCTTGTTCGCTCGACAAGCTTTTGGTTTTCAAGCAAGAGACTGACTGGGGTGACAGCGCACTGGACTCTCCACACACGCTTTTTCACTCTGAGTTTCAACCACCCGATACCCTCCCTAAGCGCACCTAGCATGCATGTCGACGTCAAATGCAATCGCTCCCATAGCCCTGACTTTTAACCCATTGAACCGGACAGTGCGTAGACGTACCTGACGAATAACCGCAACCACGGTTAAGCCCGGAAAAGGAAAAACGAGAAAAGAACATAGTGAAAACCGGTCACTTTTTCCATCCATACTCCTCCATCTTCCCTAGAAAGCGGCCTTCTCGATGTCCAAGCATCCAAGCCACGCTTAGGTTTACAACCCTACCTAACAGTAACCACAGCTTCCTGCCAATTACAAGCACTGCAGCAGCCTGGACTTTAGGCTCACTGGTATGGATAAAATGTGGAGGCAACAGATGACCAAAACCTGCCTCACTTAAGTCTAAAATTGAACACGGAGAACTGTTCATATTTTCCATTCCCTGCTAACTATCTCTCCTAACTTTTACAACATATATGATATTCATGCAACCACCGCGTCAAGAGATTTCCCTGCTCACATTTAAGTTTAATCTCGGTAGGCGAGCACTACCAAGTAGGAGCGCAGACGAACTTGCATCCACGTTTCTCTGCTTGATAACGACTTTCTCCAAAGCTTCACCAGCGATGCCCCAGTGGTTCTTTCTGCATCTTACTTAATTGTTCTTCAGAAGTTCTAACGACATGCAAACCATCTATCCTTTGAAATGCAGACGCAGCAGCCCACCTGGTTTATCCCCATCATCCCTGGTTCCCAATAATGCTGCTGAATATCACCGAGAATCAATTAGTCAATATATTTTTGTCAGCGTAACAGAACAATAGGGCTCAAGCCTACGCGGATGTCTTCCGCTCAGGTTTCTGTTGCAAGATTTCATTTTTCTTTCCATCGGTGTCCGGCTTGAAGTTGGTTCTTCACTGATTCGAGGCCCTCAAGATGCGCTCTCTGAATGATACAAGTTATTGATCCTGAGCCCGAACTCACCTTTTATATGGATTGCTGTTTCCTCCACATTCATCAACGTTTCCGAGTGCATTTCCACACAGTTTATTCATGTCTCCCTGTTTCATTAAGCACTTCGTTTATTGAAATCGGGAATATCCGTCGTTCCGGGCCAACAAGCCTTCACAGAGAGCCGTTCTCTTCATATTCGACAAAGTTCACGAGTGTACTCCCATACATTTCTTTCATTTCTCCATGTTCAGTACTTATTCCGTTCATAGAGTCCCTTCGGGCCTCCGTTATCCAAGGCTTGCATCATTTTGGTTTTTATCGCATCCTTGGCACTATATGTTCACGACGTGTTCTGTATTTCCATATGCCACCACAAACCAACTCGGATTGAAATCCAAATCGTATTTGCCGCTCAAACCATTATCATTTCGATCCATTCAAACTGCTTCTAGCTGTATTGTTTTGCTTCTAACGTTTTTGACACCCCTTTCTTAAAAGTCGCGTATTGTTCATCGTTTTGAGTAACTTTGTGCACCTTGATCATGCTCTTGCGCGTGCATCTCGACCATGGTCTAGAGACATACCATCGCACGAGGCTCAACCTGATTTTCCTCTTTAAGCTAATCCGCAACGTGGCCTACACCTCTTATCCCATCTCATTCGCTGCGCCCTTCTCCTACCCGATCCGACACCGTGCCTTCGCTCTCACTGTCCCTCATTCTAGTCTCTATCTGAAGTCCCGATTCTTTCTGTCAGCCTATTCAAAAATCTGGAATAAGCTGCCCCTTAGCTTACGCAGTGCCTCCTCAATGTTCGCTTTTAAGCGCACACTTTTATCATACTTAACAATCCCCAATGCTATATTGCTCACCAATGAGCTCGTCTTCGCCGACCTAGCCTTTGAAAGAGGCCTCACACTGTAACTCTACTGCCTCTGCGTCACAGGCCACTAGGTATACCCCGCGAACTAAGGCCATTGCCTTCACTGATCCATAGCGAACCTACCTACCTCCTGCCATCATAAGGTAACCCTATTGCTCACCTACGTTCATCTCTTATCCATCATATTCACTTTTTTTCTCCTCAGTATCCGTTGATTCTCAGCTGGGGCACACCCAAACTGGGATTCTCTATCCCCTTTCCCTTTCTAGTGATCCTTAGTGACGGCCAACCACTTCGGACACTGTACTTACCATTTCCCAGGCAAATGCACCTGGATAATATTGCTACAAGGTCGTCTACCACTCGCTGTTTCCGTTGGCACTTCTGTCCATGGTCTCACGTCTTGGTCAATTGTTCCTGGTTCACGCACCCCCATCGCGGTCGATTTGTCCCCTGTACAATTATCCATGAACACTCGTGCCACTTCCAACAGTGCGGGGCGCGGTCAGATACACCGCTATGGCCGGCGCACATCGGGCGTGCAGGCCGTCTGCAACGATGTGCGAGCGCAATTAGACTGGCAGATCACACCTCCTGTGTTCACTTCACGAAGTGTTTTTCAGGTTAGGTGCCCAGCGCACGGCCAGCCCCACCCACTAGCATCGGTTGCTGATGGTGCGCCCCAACTTTTCTTGGGCTACCGAATCCAATGCTGTCGGTTGAAAATTGCATGCTCCTCATCCTTTTTCCGCCACAGCTTGTTCACCTATAGCTCTTATCATCTGTTACCACTTTCCATTTTTGCCGCTCTACCACGATTTCCACACCTACCCGTTCTGTCCTTCCTCCTAACGCCTCTCCCTACATCAACTTTCTTTGCGTTGAGTCACTATCGTCCTAACCACCCTTCTCCGCCGGCGCTCGCAAATATCTCTTTTTCCACCTGCCGTCATTGCTGGCTTCTATTCTCTATGCGCTTGGTATTACCCTCTGCTCGGAATGCCCTTGATAGCATTCTCGTACCTGTCGTGCTGTTAAATCCCTCCTCATGCCCAATGCCATTATGCGCCAATCACACCCGCATCCATGACCAATCCGCATATTAGAACTCGCCGCTCCAAACTTCGCATCTTTTACAGTCGTATTTATTATCTAATCACCACCACCATATCTTCCTCTCTTGGCTCCGCGATTCCTCTGTGGTTCTTTCCAATGTCCTGATTAGTATCAACCTGTTCGATTGTCTGCCGGTACACAACTCTCCAGCTCCATTGCCCTAACTCCGTTGCGCGTCCATTTTTTGTGGCCTTCTTGTTCTATTTCTCGTTCACTTATCTCGGGGCGTCCCGCTTCCTTGTCCGCCTCCTTCATGTTTCATCTGCAGTGAAATGATCTGATTGGTGATTTCTTACCTGCGTCTCCTCGGTCATTGCTTTCATCCCTTGATCCGTTTATTGCTCGTTACAGGCATTTTTCTGTACCTTCCAGTGTGGTCTGCTTTTCCATGTTCCACCGTTGTAATGACAACGTTACGTCACGGTGTTCTTTTACAGTTCCAAATTGTTTGACTTGTCACTACCCGATTCCTCTGGTCCTTCACTACATCTCGCATCTGCATTGATCAAACAATTAGACCCATTCTTACCTGTTTTCCTTGATCCTGTCTTTCATCTTCACTATTCCATGAACTGCTCCTTACTGTCTTCATCAATTCTGTGCTTCCACATTCCATTTTTCTCTACTTTGGGCTACCATGTGCACTTTTCATGAGGTTTATTCACCACGATAGTCCAAAGTTAATTCCACAACCATTTGATCTAACATTACCTACTCCTCCTAATGACTGATAATTTCTTTCTAGGACCCCATTATTATTGCTCCTGCCTCTCTTATACCTATACATATATATATATATATAATTAATCTATATATACATATATATATAATTACGCATATATATCTATGTGCACGCGCTCTGCATCTTGCAGCTCCTCACCGGCCATTTCTCTTGCTATCATCCCAACGACCGTCATCATATGCATCCACCAATTCTACATCTGTGCCTAACACCTACAGTATCCAATCCTTCTAAATCGCTTTTGTCATCTGATCAACCCTCTCCGTCTTGCTTTGCTCGCTGCCTGTTTTACGATGAGTTCTGTGCCCTGTCCGCCGACAATCCACTGCAAAGTAACAATGCTTCATTGGTATCTAATCCACTGCAGTGCACCTCATCTTTTTCTCCATCGTTCCTCGCTACTGCAGTTCCTTATACCGATTTCCGACCTTTCTCATGTTTACCACTCGGCCTCCATATGTAATTGCCCGCACCAGCCATTCAGTCCGTCTGACCTTGACTTTCAAACTCACCGGGCGTCCATTCAAATCCGCTCTTGAGCTCATTTAAACTCAACACGACCTCTATGGTGTGCACACGTTTATCCTATTTTCATCCTACCTTATTCCCCCTTCTGAGCCTTTTAATCCAATATTTTCATGAAAGTCTCCATATTTCCGTGATTTTTACCTGTCCATTCCGTCACCTGTATCAGCAAGATCATGCACAAGGCATGCTTCGGGCGTCTCCGAAATAAGCCATTATTATTATTATCATTATTATTATAATGGTGGCGACGACGGTGATGATAATATTAATGACTTTGTCCTATCCATCATAGGAGATGCCGCCCTCATAGCTTTCTTTACTGGCCACACAGGTGATGACAGCTCACAGCATTTGACAAACATCACCTTCAACAACTTCGCACGGCATCGATCGAGGGTTTCGTGAGGGTCATTGTTCATTTCGGAGCATTCGAAGTGGACCCAGTCGTCACACCGATCACAACGGATGGATTTGCCGCTACGGTTAACAACCTTTGAACGGACTGTGCATATGAATGCAACATTCTCGATTTTTTGGAGGCATAATGGAAAAATAGTGTGCAAAGATCGATGCAACCGCGGAGAATATTATTCCAAGCGTCACGCTGAAGGACTGGCCATTGCAGCATAGTTCGTTTGGTGGACAGTCACCGGGCAGGTGTCCATCGAGCAGTTCACTCCAAGAGCAGGTACTCCAGAAGGATGGAAACCAAGCTGGAGCGAGTGTTAGGCAAAATAAACCTCTCGTTCCGCAGGCAGCGGGTCTAAGGGAAAACAGCCATGAACCAGAGGAAAAGTGAAGAATCTTGGGATATTAGAGGTCATAAATACCAACGGTGGCAAACTTCGGTCCCAGAAAGGCAGAAGAAGAGCGAGAGAGAGTAAGCATAGTAGGCGAGTGGTGGTACGTTTGTGAACAAACCATTGCCCTGAATGCGCCGTTACCGAGATCGTTTCTGGGTGGCCCTGGTTCTGTCGTCCGGTTTACTGCTCAACCTTTGAAAGGAGTCCCCGAAAGTTGCTACATTTGCCTGCCGTTTGCTGCTGAACTTGGCAGGATCTAGTTTCTGGCTGTGGCTGAGATTCTTGGTTTTATGGCGTGTTCTCATAAATCTGTAAATAGAGCAGGTTAAATAAGTTCAGTGAGGGTTAATCTGCTTGTACACATTACAAATTGAAGTGACCTAAGTATGCCACGCTGTGAGTGATCCTGTGCTGCGATGGAGATGATAGGAAAGCGCAGACGTGGGAACAGAAGAGAGCTGGCATCATCAAAAAGTAGGCCAGTTATTAGAAACCGAACATCGTCACAAAAGAGCCAAAAAAGCCCCTTTCCAAGCATTGGCATCCACGTTACAAACGACATTTTTCATCAGTGTGAACCATCTTTGCCGTGATTCCGACTGTTTTTTATTGCTCTAAAGCTTTGTCACAATTTGGACTCTCACCGTTGCCTCGAGCGAGAGTCGCTCAGCTTGAACTTCGTTGCGACTGTATTCGATAATCTCACCCTCTGTACCTAACCTTTTGCTGCCATTCACCTACAGTTGTTGATTCGTTGTCCTATTTGGAACTTAAGAGCCCAGAAGGAACACTATTGAGGTATGGTTATTGTAAAATTAATTAATTTGTCGCATAAAAAACCGTGGCTATTTGGAATTGACTTTGTTTTGAACTGTGGCGAAACTGGTTGCTACGAGTCGTTCGAACGTTCCGGTGGCTGAAATTTACAAATGTGGATCAAAGTGGAACAGGAGATCCAGTCCTTGCTCGATTTTTGAGGCAATCTTGCTTCTGAGACCCGCAGATCACGAAGATTTTGGTTCTTTACTCAGGGGTTTGGAGACCCGTGGCGAAAAGAGTAGATGGTAAATTGCTCACTCTGCTTGTTGTTGCGGCTCTCTGTTAGCTTTGAGGCACTTGCAGTGTTATCTTTATTAGGCTTCTTTACAATGTCCTACCACCCAAATATTTTCGTTGTTTACTGTCTATAAATGTTTTGCGCGCAGCTAAGGTAAGCCGGAGGATAACACTTATGAACATCAGTGCCGTTGAGCAGATAAAGTTGATTCCGTTCGCGCGGAAAGAGAATGGTATCGAGGGGTAGAGGAATGAATGAGATATGATGCCTGTCACGGCTGGTATCACCAAAAAGCAGTATATTAACCCCTTGGGTTTTTAATTGAAAGAGGAACACCAGAGTCCCAAATGGGTCTGCTGAAAGTGCCCTGTAACCTGCGAAGGTAAGTGACCATTAGTCAAGACATCAGACGAAATGGAGGCTACGAAATGCCCCGGCTCCATAGGAATGGACGCTTTCAATGAAAGGGCCATAAATCCCAGTTTCATGCTAGGCACCCCCGGTAGTAGCAAGCTCCATGATAGTCTACGGAGAGAAATGTCTCAACGGCGTTAAGGCGTTCACAAGCAGGAGGCCGTCTGGGAGCCTTCTAGGGAGAAGTTGGACAAAGCAACAACCACCCTTGGCTAGTCACCAAAGAATACAGCAAAAGCTCTGGAAGGAACCTTTATGTGATGGCGAAAAGATCGTCCGAGCCCGTCCTTCAGGCAGCCAGACAAACAGAGGGCTATCCGACATAACCTATCAAACACAGGGGTATCAGGCCTCCCGGGGCAACCTGTGCTGCAAAGAACCTTCCGGCCTGGTAAGCGGCTCTTTATAGAGTGTGATCAACGACCTTTTACGACGAGCCCGTCCAGCTTGAAAGCCCCAAGAAGATGGATGGTTCCTGACTTCAGGGGAAGTAGTTCAAGCCCCCACTCGAGTAGCAATCGCACAGCAGCCAGATAACTCGTCCACTAGGTGAGAGTCTACCAGTTTGAGCAACATCGATCCCGGGGAAAGCCGTCAAGTTCGCATTAGTACTGGTACACGTGGACCTCCCCCTCCAGGCCGACATACCACTCCCGTCTGAGAAACAGGATTCAGCTAACCAGCATGGCTCCTAAAAGCACCGTAGGATGACGAAACTAAAGCTTGTCCCTGATCACTGTAAAAAGAGGTCGGTACTCGGAAACAGGCTCCAAGAGCCACCCCGGCCAGCTCATAAGTGGAGTAAGAAGAAGACCGTGAATCCTCGCTGTTGTTCTCGTAAATGTATGCAGCTTTCGAAACAAGTGAAATGAACTATCATCAAAGGCTACCAGTACCAGATCTCCCAGGACAGATTGGGTAAGGTGTTGGCGGCGGGCGATTATTTCCCTCTCAGGTTGCCGGACTTCTCACTTAAGGAGGTGCTTGTCTAGCTTTTCCCGTAACCAAGTGGAAGGCGGGATAGACTCCCGGGTTACTGAACCCTGTAATCACCAAACGCACCGGTGACTTTAAGGACCTGTAGGTATCAGTACCCTCAGGAAGAAGTGGCTATAGGGTGATCCATTGCAACTACCTGGCCGTGAAGGTGTCCTGGAGACGCTTTAGGAATTGCTACGCACGAGACCTAGTCAACGCTCCCAAGTGGTGGCCTGGGATACTGCAGAACGAGACTGCAAAGTGTTAAACAACTTTGAGCAACGTGTAGCCAAATTCACAACGTTTCCCGAGATCAAAAGGCTATTATCCATGAGATTCTACGTTGCTAGATTATTGAATGAACAATGACACCAAACACATACAAACCTCAGTTATAAGATCACAAGTATTCAGCAAAAGAGAAACCGAATAGCGGCTTGCGAGCGAGGAGCACGCGCTTCACGCAGGTCCAGAACAAAGATATGACAAAGTTGCGTTCTAGCAGCGTACAAACAACAATTACTTCATAAAAACTAATAGTGCATAAAGACACGTCAATATTGTGGGCAAGTGAGTGATGTTGAGAAAAAACATGGAACTGCAACGGCTATAGGGGGATTTTCCGTGACCGGTCGTTACACCAAGGAAGAATGGACGACTTGGAGCAAAGATCTTTCTTTGTTCACAGAGCTATTTGCACCAGGTCGCAGAATCTGCGGGACGGGAAGTGCACCCAGTGAGACCAACGGTGCCGCTACGGCTCTAAGCCGGAAAAGCAGGGCGCGGAGTCAGCACCGACAGACTGGACACTACAGGAAATACCAACGGTTCAATGTGACACCGGAAGTATCCATCGTGATCTAAAAACAGTGCAGGCTATCTCACGAGATCACTTTACCTGGAAATGCCGGAGGGTGTCCAAAAATCTGCTGCAACCATGTTGAATCGAAAGCAGTATTGTGGGTGGCTGTTGGTTGCCTTAAGGCCAGGGATGGCAACTTTGCACTCGATAACAGATCCATGGCCTAGATACTTTGTCAGCAATTCGAGATGGCGCACAGGAGATACAGAGGATTAAATCAGGATGACAAGCTCCCTGATAGGCCACAGGTAACCCATTCAGCCCTTGTTTTCTCCGACGAAGTAGGAAGGACACGGAAGTGAGCTAACACAGAGGGAGGCAGTTGATCCATGGGACAATCACGCTGCGGCTCTCGTCTCGCCCAAGGAACAGTGGCCTCTCGTGCCCGGTTTTACACTAGGTCATTGAACAGTGCACAACCAAACGAGGACTGGATGTTAAGGTTATTCCGATCGTGATTATTGCGTGGCCAATTCAAACGAATCCCAAAACCAGAACAAGATTCATTCGTAGCTTCTACGGTAATGGGTTAACAAATTATATGCATATAAATATGTACAAACCTCAACTGTACGGCCAAAACGTCTAGCAACGAGGACCAAAGTTCAACAAAAGGTCAATGTCAGGTACCACCGTCACGGCAGTCCAAGTTCGAATCAAAATCGTGCCATTTCACGTGAGCAAGTTCAAAACAAATGTTGGAGTGAAGTGATTGATGCATGCTGTACTTGTTCGAGGGTCAAAGAGATAAGGAGCATGGTTTCAGTAACAAAAGTATGTGACGACGACTAGGGAGGATTTCCACACATGTACGGTAAACAGCCCACCAAATCCTCCCATGAAACTGTCAACATCCAAGGAGTGAATAGGGATACTGACTCACCCAAACCTACCTAGACCCCAAAGTCAGTGCATACGTATGTCGCCATGGGCTTGATTCATCGTTGGCCAGTCGCAGACACGCTTGCTGGTTTTCCTGAAGTTATGCTCCACACCTCGAGGTCTTAGAGATTCGTCTGAGGATGATATGGCTTTATCCGTGTACGAACAAAGGGCTTCGATGTGATCGGGATGCGTAGACAGATAACTGAATGCAGAATAGAAAGGCTTTCCGAATAAAAATAAAGTACGTGGAAAGATGAAGACTGAGAATCCTCGATAAAGAATACAGATGGCTTCATGGTACTCAAACATCTGGGTTTCAACTTAAGGTCTTATCCCATTAGAAGTATGTTTAACTAACAACTTATATCCACTTGAGCACAGGCTGGATAACAATACAAGTAGGAGGTCACGGGAAAAGAGATATTTGTACAAACGGTCAACAAGTGCTGGTTAAAGAGTTTCCGCTGCTTCACAAACAATGTTTTGTCGTGCGATAAACTAGGGTTTCGACAACAAACTCCATTGTAAATCGTAAACACGGTGTGAAATTAGACAAAAAATGCTTCAAAGACGGTTTGAAGGGTTGAGACCTACGGGAGAATGCATGAGGAATAAATAAACAAATTCAGCTTCATTTGGTATCAGCTGACTTGTTTTAGCTTGGTCTGTAGCGTCGACTTCGCCCTCGCCTTTGTCACCTTCAAGCAGACATATTTTACGGATATCTCTCAGTACGTCTCCTTTGTTCATCCTCATCACCACCGTGCGCACGAGGCCATCGATTTCTGTACGGCAGTCCTTGACCACTCCAATCGGCCACCGGTCTTTAAATAAGTGGTTCTCCATGAGGATGACGACATTGACATGTCTCCTTGAAGATCCACTTTTGCTGAAGCTGCAGGTTCGGTAAGCAATCCCTCGTCCAACGTTTACAGAGAGCTTGTGCCAGATGGTTCACTTGTTTCCATCCTATGATGTACTTTCCACGTAGGGTTTTCGGTGTGGTTGCTCCTGTGTTTGACCGAAGTATTATCAGGTCTTTGGGGGTGAGTGCCGGTTCGCCTTCCGGGTCTGGGACGATGGGCATCAGGGGCCTGTTGTTCAGCATGCGTTCCACTTCTGTTAGTAAAGTAGTCAGCGTCTCGTCATCGAGATTTTGTTGTGAGGTCAGGGCCGTGAGTATTTTCCCAGCAGATCGTATCGGCCTTTCCCAGACGCCACCGAAATGACTGGTATATGGTCTGTTGAAGTGCCATTCTATCCCTTTTGCTACGTCTTGTCTTGTATTATGACATAGTCCAGGCGGTTCCACCATTTCACTAACTCATTATGAGCCCCAACGAAGTTCGAGCCATTGTCTGAGTATACTTTCTTGGGGACGCCCAGCCTCGCGATGAACCTTTGAAAGGCCATTGGAAATGAATCTGTGGTCATATTATGCACTACTTCAAGATGGACTGCTCTGGATTGTAAACATGTTATCAGGCAGCCATACCTCTTTTGGGTGCTCCCCTGGTGTCGTACAAGTAACGGGCCAAAGCAGTCGACGCCAATTTCCACGAACGGGCACCATCCCGGTTGCACTCTTACGGCTGGAAGGGGGCCATCATTTGTTGGCCTGCTACCGCTCTCCGGCGACGACAAGTAATGCAGTTGCCTATGACCCGCTTGGCCGTCACTGGTCCCTTTGTCACCCAAAATCGTCGGCGTATATTGTTCAATAAATGATTCCGGCCTGCGTGTCCCTCTTCCCGATGTACATGGTCTATCAGGCATCTCGTTATGTGGTGGTCACCGGGGATTATTATGGGGTGTGCTGTTTCGTACTCTAGGCTTGAATTCGTCAGTCGCCCTCCAACTCTCGGTAATCCGTTGGTTCGCATGGAGTTTAGGCCTTGGATACTACTGTGTAACAGCCTGCTTCCTTTGGTGTTATCATCTATCCTGACTAGCTCGCGGGCCTCGGACGGGAAAGCGTCTAGTTGCAGTAGGCGTAGAATGTCGAAATCGGCTTGATTCAGCTCGCCTGGTAGTATCGTCCCCACGTTCAATGTGTTTTGTGGCCTTGCGCCTTTCATGATCGATAAAAAGAATTTGTATCATGTCCACCAGAACAAGGCTCTCAACGTTTTTGTTTACTTGGGAAATTGGCACGGATTTTCTATCAGGCTTACGCTTTCAACGAAGTTTATAGCCAGTATCAGTGTTTTAGTCTCGATATCGCCATTATCAGGCTTGGGTATTATTAGCACTAGCCACATCTCTTTAGATGCAGTTAGAAAGTCCGGTCACATTGTCCACATCCGCAACCTTTCCGGAGCTTTTAGTCCCTTTGGGCAGAAGTCGGCCGGATTGCTGGTGGATTGTACATAGTGCCAATGATCGGTCTTAGTCGACTCATGAATCATAGTGAGTCTGTCGGCCACAAAGGCTTTAAAGCGAGTGGCAAAGTTGTTTATGTAATGTAGTACCATGGCTGAGTCCGACGAAAGTTTGGTTCCCAGATTATCCGTTAAAGCATCTTTAAATCAGCTTCGCGGCTTTCGCGGCCAGTACTGCTGCAGTGATTTCCAGTTTCGGAGTGGACACATTCTTCAGTGGAGCCACTCGCCTTCGCCAATATTATCTGACTGTGCCGCCCACCATTTTGAATTGAAATGAATTGTATATTTCTTGACCGTGATCAATACACATGCACAAGGCAGTGTCAGAGAATACAGCAGTACATGTCAATGTGAGGTATTCACAATTTCTAAAGTTATGAATCACACAGCAGCCGAAATACACCAGTAAAGTCATGTAGTGTTTGAGTGAACTGAATTGGTAATGGTTGAGGCGGGGATTGCAAATCAGTTTCGAACTCGGTGAGGGTGATGCGGATAGCTGGACAAACGTGGGATTGCTGGTATAAGCGATAATTGGACTGCCACTAACGAGTAACTGGGAGAAAGAGATGCCAAGGAACAAAACTAAAAGTAAAGTACGCATGGGGCTTTCAACGTGCAGTCAGAGATGCCAGCTAAATATAGAACACTGATCCAGCATTGGGTAACTAGTTGTGGAGAAAGCACGTGAAATAAATGCAAGTGAGTCAAAGGTGACAATAAAACGGACCTTTTGTGCGGGTGATTTCAGTGTCATATGGAAATTTACATGAAAGCGGAAAAAAGCACGAGGAATTCAGTGAGCTTTTGAAGAGCATGATTGGTGTATGGACGCGTAACGGACTTTTAAAAAAGGGCCGTCAAAGAAACGGATTAGTGGAGACAAACGCTACTGGTGCTGCTAGGCAGAAGTTGGAAGTGTGAAGGAAAAGGAAAAAAAGAATTTTTTGTAATTGATAAAAAAATATTAGCCAAATTTCGGTTGGCTGCAGATGGCGGGCACTCTGTTTCATAAAGACCTTGGTTCACAGGTGATGGCAGGTAGACTGTTGTGGGTAGCAGGTAAGAAGGGGCTGGTTTGACGAAGTGGACAGCGGCTAGGGCTGGGTGTCGTACTGCAACGCGGAAAGAATTGAACTGTTGGAATGGATTATTGGGAATAGACGTTGAGAGGATGTGGGTTGATGGTTGGTGTCAGGAACCACCTCCGCGATCCGGTGAGACTTTCATGAGGGTTTGTTACTCCGTGTACGGCGCTCCATATAAAGTCAGCAGGCGAGAGTATAGGTGTAAACCATTGATCAAATCGTCTAGTCTTCACTGTAATCCGGGATAAACGTCTAGTTGGCCGATGGCTACCCAGGTAACCAATGCGATCTGAAAAGGATCGGGAGTGCTGCAGTCTGGAGAGTGTTCCAGCTGTGGGTTATGATTATCGTCTAAAAGGAAACCAGAAGATGAACATTTTATCTAAACACGAGGAAGGCGCAAGAAAAGCAGGATAGGGCGGTTGTGTTCTAGTCTGAGACAGAGGAATTCAATGAGGGGGAGCGCCTATCACTAAAGGACGGGACAGCTTCTTTTTTTAATCTATGTATGCAAATTATGTTGTAAAATGGGAGGGAAGAGAAGAGTGAGTGGAGCTTACCCAGGATATACGCACATATATATATAATATATATAGCTGTATACTCGGGTGCGATCAACAGACGCGTCATGGGAGTGCGGTCGGACGCAAAAGACTTACACATTGGGGTCTAATGTTAATTAAGTGAAGGCGAGCACCTATCACTAAGGGACAAAACGGTTTTTTTCTCTTTTTTAAATGTGTGTGCAAATTATGTTGTAAAATGGCACGATCTAGTGAGGAGAGAGGAGAAAAGTGAGTGGAGCATACCCAGGGTATATATATATATACATATATATATATATATGCATATATATATCTGTATACGTGGGTGCGATCGTCAGGCGGGTCATGAGAAAGCGGTCGAACGCAAAAGACTGCGGCTCATTGTGGTCTAATAATCAAGGCAATCTTCGTATGCTTGGTCTGTGTTAATGTTATCACGGGACATGCTACTCATAGAAGATGCGTCTAGGATTTTGCATAGTGCCCCCTTAAATTGTATTAGCGTGCGACACGATCGCAATGAGTCAGGAAGCTTATTCCAGAGGCTGGAGCAGATAACCGAGAAACATCTAGATCTGATTGAGAGTCTAGATTGGGGGGTTGTAATGGTGAATTGCCTATGACGGAGGTAATAGGGAGTCTCACTAGAGAAACCGGATGGTTTATCAGATGAGTGGGCTTTTGAATGCAGGAGGTTGAGGAGAAAGGAGAGATTGAGCTTGATACGATGTAACCATTGTGGCTCAAGTCGGAGTAGTTCACACCTGGCTCTGTAGTAAGGTTGGGGCGGGGGTGGCTAGTAATTTTTTGGTAAGGGAGCGTTGCACTTTTTCTATATCGACTCGGTCGGCCTTTCGCATCAGGGTAACGACTAGAGGGCAGTATTCCAGCAGCAACCTGGCCGGTGTCTTGAATACCAGGAGCCTACTCTCCCGAGTACGGTATGTCCTGAGGATAAGTGCAGTCATCCTTCTTGCCTTGCCAATTTGGGTCAATGCTTGTTTACGGAAGTTGAAGGAACATGAATAATGCAGGCCCAGATCTCTTACCACATGAGTAGTGAGTATCGGCAGACCGTTTGTTTTGAGGGAGCCAGGAGGGATGTGACATTTATAAGGGAGCTCTTAGCTGCCGAAAACTTCATCAGCCATTGAGTACACCACTCGCCAAGGGAATTCAAGTCTGACAGAACATCACTGACAGCTGAGTGCATGGCGTTTGCCTTAAAAGTATAGACTAGTTTTGTGTCGTCAGAAAAGAGGAATGTCTTGCCATGACGCACTACTTGGAAGACGTCATTTATGTACATAAGAAATAAGAGAGGACCTAGAAAGCTACCCTGTACGACCATGCCAGTAACTCGTTTGGGCCGAGAGGATGTTCCATTGACGATGATGGTTTGAGAATGTTCAGAGAGGTAAGATAATAGCCAAGACAGAAGTGGTCAGCGACTCCGTAGGACTTAATTTTTGGCAGTAAGCGAGGGCGAGATACACGGTCGAACGCTTTAGTCATGTCGAGAAAGATGACGATAATTGACTTGTTGCTGTCTGCTTTAGAAGTGATTAAATTGAGGAAGTCCATCTGACACGTGAGGCACGAACGGGACTTTAGGAACCTATGCTGAGCTCGGTTGATGAGATTTCGAGAAGTCAGGAGATTTGCAAGCTGGTCCTCTACTATCCTCTCTATGATCCTGGAAACAATCGAAGTGTGGTTTATGGGGCGATGGTTCCCCGGATCATGCAGAGGCCCATTTTTGTGTTTTGGAATTATACTGGACGCTTTCCATTGAGTTGGGTAGATTCCAGACGACATAGATAATGTAAAGAGATTCAGCAATAAGAGAGCTAGGTCAGGTCCTCCAAGTCGAAGTAGGACGGGTGGAAGGCCATCAGGCCCTGGGTGATAGGAGGGTTTCGTGTTGGCCAGGAATTTCCTGATGTTGGCCCTGGTAAATGTCATGGTTGATATCGCGTCCTGTTTGAGCATCGGATAGCAGAATGGTGGAGGGTTAGTGTCCGTAATAGGAGCTGAGGCGAAATAGTAGTCGAAAGCCTCAGCTTTATCTCTGGCGGGATAAGGTGGGTGCCATTTTGGATAAGGAATGGGATATTGTTTTCATCGCTTCGCGAGTTGCGAGATTTTGGCAGTCTTGAGAGAAGCTTCACACTGTGAGGCTGTTGTAGGCGAGTCCGTTCTTGCTTTTTGAGCTTATTCTCGGTTGCTGCATGGAGATCATGGCAGAGTTGGCTTATTCTGAGTGTCACAGAGAAGTCTCGATTCCTCAGGAATGAAATCTGGAGCTTACAAATCTTTTGTCGAAGTCTGCCAATTTTGGTAGTCTTGGCTATAGTATGTCTAACGGTTGAGATAAGACAATTTATGGAGGAAAGCAACTTGACGTAGAACACATTGGTTGCTTTTTGCGGATCAGATGTGAGGAAGAAGTCAGACCAGTCAGTGCCCCGGAGGGAGGTTGCCAACTGGGCCCAGTTATTTAGTCTGTAGGTGTTTTGGTTTTTGATTTCGACAACTTCAGGTAGGCATGATTCTTGTGTAACAGTGAAATGATATATGACCATTTTGTGGTCACTACCGGGCAGGTTTTGTGTGACGGAGATGTTCACGTCACGGAGGCCATGAGTGAACACTAAATCGAGGATACTGTTATGCCTTGTTAGAGAAGAGACATGCTGTGTCCATCCTGCAGAGTGGGTGTCCAGAAGAAAATTGGATAAATGGGAGGGGGCAGTCATTGCATTCCAACAAATACCCGGAGTATTAAAGTCTCCCGCTATGATCTTCAAACCTAAGGATAGAGTAGAAATGTACTCGAAAGCCCTAATGATATGTGGAAAATCAGAGAAGCCAGAGGCAGGTGCCAGGTAGACGCACCCAATATGCAACACGTTTCCAGGAATTAGGACGGAAAGCCAAAGAGAGTCGGGAATACAGTCAAGCACTGTGTGGTGGAGGAAGGTGGTAGTAAATTTATGCTAAATGTATGCAAGACAGCCACCGCCTCGGAGGTTCAGTCTGCTTACTCGAAAGGAGTCATGACCTACCAGCGAGACAACGTCAGTTAGGATGTGATCGGCTAACCATGTTTCTTTAACCAGAACAATGTCAAAGATAGAAGCAAGTACAAGTTTCCTCGCATGGTTAATTTTGTTCAACAGCGAACGGGAGTTCAACAGCAGGAGAGAAACTCTGCCTGTGGCTTCGAGATAACAAGGCGCCAGAGCTCCGCGTGAGGGTAGCGGAAGATTATTGGGGACGAGTAAGCTTCCGGCAGCCGGGTTGTCAGCCAGGAGGGTGTCACCAGGGGGAGTAGTAACTGGGCTAGGGGGATTAGCAGGTGGGTTACATGGTCGTGGTCTGTAGGGTAAGGTGTGGTCGCCTATATAGGTCGCCTGATTGGAGGGTGTCAAGTCTAAAAAGACATCAAGAGGAGGACTGCCGCAGGATGCAAGTTGGGTGAGACTCTCTGGAGGACTGATTGGGAGCAGCATTGGGTGCGGTGGCGGGTGAGTCGAGGACCAATAGAGGGACCTTTGGTCAGTATCAGAACGACCAATAAAGACTAGGGGAGTGCTGTTAGGACAGGCAGTACGATCGAATTCGGTGATTTCTGAGTTCGATTGGGAGCCTATGGAGTGGCCGGCCGCCGCAGGATCAACCAAGAAGGCAAGGGGAGCCTCGTCAAGGATGAATGGGGGAGTCTGAAGCGAAGAACCAGTGTGGAGTGGATGGATGTTAGAAGTATCGTCTGCAATTATAGAGGTGGTGCCTCGGTTTGTGGATGAAATACGAGTTGGCGGACTGATGGTTATACCACCATTGGGGAACAGGTGAGGACGAACATTCTGGGATGGTATGGAGCCATGTTTCGCCCAGGGTATATGATGAAAAAAATTGGTATTTCGCGTCGGTACTGAGTAGCTGTGGGATGCACCACCGGTTGTTTGGGTAAAGTGGGAGCCCGATTGGAACGGGTGGTTGACGGTATACTGCCGCAGTTGGATTGAGGTAGGTAAGTAGCTGGGGTGCAGGTAGGGACTGCAGTGGGGCGAGAGGCTCAAAGGAAAGTCTGGTAACTGAATCCGACCGGGTGAAACATTGAGCGAGTACAACGAACGCTGTGCGTGGTGTACTGGAAAATGAGAGGGTTTGAATGGTGGTGACAAAGGTGGTGGTGGCATGAACAGGGGCAAATTTACAATATGGTGGGGCCTCGGTAGACAGGACGAAGGTGACATACGAGTAGTTGGTCGCACCACGTTGGGGTTGGCTGCATGGGTCTTTAGACGTTTACTTAGGTGCACAGGTGGAATACTGATGGAGGGAACGAGGAGTTTCGGTGGGTGTGCCGGTGATGGAGATGGTTGGGTTAAAATTTGTTTGGCGCTTACACGAGAGGCCTCAGTCTGGTTTATGAAGGGGCGTGGTGATGCCGAGGCTGAGATGATCTAGGCCACGGGAAACAACAGGGATGGGGGAAGAGACTGTGCTCGATTTCGTTGGGGACGATGTTGTTGCTGATTTATTGGTACGGGGTGGTGAGTTGGAAGCGTTCACTTTCTCGGCATGCTTATAAGACAAGCCAATAGCTGAGCGATAGCTGTCTTTGAGAGATGATTGCGTCTCCCGGCTTTCGGTACGTTCTATGAATAATGGTGGAGATTGAGTTGTAATGTGGAGCCGTTTGGATGGGCGCTGAGGAGTTGGCGACCAGCAGGATATATCGAGGTCTACATGCACTGGCGGTGCATTGGTGGATGGTGCGCGTGTGAATGTGTCAACTGTGGTGGGTTGTTGACGGGGTTTGGGCGTTCCTGGATCAGGAGATTGTGACGAGGAGGGATTGCCGATCACCGAGTTCAGGACGTCCCTCTGCAATGGGGTCTTGTTGGCGAAAATTTTTATGCTTTTGAACGGGGTGGCCTTGGCGATAGCCCCTCTCTTCCTGATGAATTCCGTGGCAATGTTTTCCTCACTGAACTGAAACAGAGGTGGACACATGTGCCGCTGTGGCTTTTTTCTTAGTCGTACGCAGCCGCACTCGTGGTGTGACATACCGCAGGTTAGAAGCAACGATTGTTTGATCGAGGAAAGCGGAAGACGGATCGGAATATTAAAGCCACGGCATTCTTGGATCTTTTACATCTTTGGTGGACTTCAGAAGCAATTGAGTCCAGAAAGCGACCGGCCGTTAGTAAACTTTGGGTGTTCGGGTATTTTGAAGAATCCACGACAAACGCTAGCGGTGACAACGCTGTCAGAGCATTATCCATGGTACATAACTGTCCTTCCAAGGATTCTGAGTTTCGTTCTAGTGTCCTAAATTTGATACCAGCTTCACTGTAGATATCAACTAGTGGTACCAGGGAAGGTACCAAAGCTGTGGGGAGTCGGGGGCGTTTAGTGCTCGCGCACTGAGGAAGGCTTGCCGCTCGGTGGTGAAGGCGGACAGAAGTCGCTTTAGGCATTCTTTGGAAAAGTGTTTTTATAGGGTTGGAGATAGACGTGTTGATAATGGGGAACATTCAACTGTCTGACACTGGCAGTCGGGAAGTTATTCTAACAACGTTTTGTAGATTAGCTGGTTGTCCATGAGTTTATTGTTCAGAAAAACCCGAATTACTTCGAGTTGTGGAGATATTCCTAGGAGCTATTATTCCTAATATCACATTAGATAGCTTAGTGGAAACTAAACCGATAACTGCACGCAATCTGACGCGGTGTAGCGCAGTGACCCAGCAATCGTAAGCCACTATCCTATAGCCTATTTCCAAAGCATCTGAAAACAAGTGGAATTGGACATCGTTTGTACACTAGATTCCTGTCAAGCACCTCTGTATCTTGATCTTGCCAAGTTGATCTGGGCTGTGCAACCAGTCATTCCGTCGCTTGTCATCGCCTTCCGTCAGAGATTCTTCCGTCCCCGTCCTCCTCTGGCACAGCGATTGAAGCAAGCGTTTTCCCGGTAACAACCATGGCGAAACGAAACCTAGACGAGCACAGAGGCTTGAGACTGATAATATGATTCCTTTCCATGTGGCTGGTCCTTTGGGTAGGTCCAGAGTGAATGTGAATTCGTCACTTTCGTCTCGCGCACTCCCTTCTACGGGACTCCGGGATAACACTGGGCACCTCCTGGCTGTGAAGTCCATTTTGCGAGGTGGAATCCTCCGGCATTTAGAGCGGCGATCAGCTCGGTCATATAAAGAATAGCAGCGTTTGGTTCGTCAAAGGAACACAGAAAACCGTCCACGTAGAAGTGGTCCATTGATCATCCCAACAGGTTGCTGAGTCCGCCGAAACGCTTGAGGGTTTCCCGGGGGGGCAAAATTAGCACATAAGGCGGATGATACCGTGCCAAGGGGATGAACGATAAGCCTGTACTCGTCAGGTGCGCGACTTGCGTCGTTTTCATGCCACCAGAGAAGACGAAAGGCGTTCTCATCTTCAACGGCAACTTCATTTATAGAAACGTTTCACGGATGTCCGCAGAGACGGCCACTTTTCCTAGCCAAAACAACATAAGACCTCGACTAGTGGTGTTGTCCAGTCTGAGCCCTGTAGTATATGGTCGTTCAGTGACACACCTTGACACTTCGCGGCACAGTCGAAAACCACTCTGACCTTCCTCAGTTTATTTGGGTTCACGACCGGGTTATGGGGTAGGTACCACCTCAAGGCTGCGCTGAGTACCGCTGTATCCACTCTTTCTATATAACCCAAGTCCACGTTATGTTGCATGGCTCGCGTGTATTCTATCTTTAATTGTGGTTCCCGAATTAGCCTGGTTATGAGGAAGCCTAATCTTTTCGGAGCCATTTCTCGGCTGTTTGGCATAGGTTTCATGTTTGGTCTCCATGGGACAGAAACCTCAAAACGATCCATTACATACTTGGCTTTCTCGGCCATCATCTTCCAAGCCGCTTTATCTTCTCGTGATGGAGCATCTCTATCAATGGCCAGGTTGGCAAATTCGGCGTTATACAGCTGTCGGAATACTTGTTCAATTTTCGCCGTTTCCACCGAAGTGCAGTTGATTTGAATTTGTTTGCCGCATCTTCCATCTCTACTGCCATATAAAGTCCAGCCGAATATAGTGCGTACTGCATAGAATGTTTTGCGGCTTCCTATTCGTTGATCCAGGACCAGGTGAGCTTCCGGTATATCAGAGCCGATCAGCAGACCAATTTCGTTATTCCGCCACTCCTCGATCGTAACCCCGTCGAGATGCGTCCACTGAGTCAGAATCGATTGCACTGACTGAGGTGCTCTCATTGGCAGGTCCTTTATAGTGAATGCTTCTAGGGTTTCTGCTCCATCGTTGCCGACCAAGGAAGCTAGTTGTGGGTGAAGTTTGGTCGACTGGATGACTTCGGTGCCACTTACTGTGCTCACTGCTAATGAGGATTGATTCCCTCTGATCCCATATCTCTCTGTAAACTTCTGCCCTACCAAAGTGGTATCCAAGCCGATATCTACCGGGGCCAATGCTCTCATCACCCCAACTGGGGCTACTGCGCCGACCACCATCACTCTCAGGCGAATGGGCTTGTCGCTGAAGCGAGACACTAAACAGACCACACTTAGCTTCGGGATTTCTTCGGCGTCCAATTTCTTGGGTTTGTGCAGTAGGTAATGGTGTTTCCTATGGCATCCCTCATGACTACAACTGAGTTTCGTTCGGCACAGCGCTGCTCGATTGAAACCGTTAAGACAGACAAAGCACGCGCTCAGTATCTTAGCTTTTTCCCATCGTTCGTAGACGTCTACGTTGCGGAAGCGAGGGCATTTCGCTAGGCGATGAGGCGCCCCGCACACCTTACACACCGGCAAATTTTGAACTTCGCGGGATAGTGCGAGTACGCTTGCCCATGTTTGGCGTCCACTTGGTTCCCTAGTCCAGGTTTGCTTCGTCGAAATCCTAGGTAACTTGCTCGTCTCGAGCACAAGTTGACCGAAAAGACTGCTTGCTATTCGGCCAAGACGGTCTATAGACTGCGTCAGGTCTTCAAAAGTAGTTTCTCGCCCAGACCTACTGATCTCCCCGGCTTCCTCGGCCCATCTATTCTGCAGTTCTGTGGGCAAGCTGCTCACTACGGTCTCCAATGTGTGAAGTGCGTTCTGGTACGATCGGTAACCTAGATTGTTCATTGCTAAGCAGCAGTTCTGAATTTTTATCACCAGACGGACTGGAGAGCTCGACTCGGCTTTGGAACGTCTTACCTCCGATAGTACACAATCGATCAAACCACGATCGACCCTAAAAGGTTGCACAAACGGGTTTTTCAGGATTTTACGTGCCCCGGTGTAACCCTCTTTGAGATTCAGCATCGAGCATCCGTTTATTGCCTCCCTAGCTCTTCCACGACAGCAATATAGCAGATACAAAAATCTCTGTCCTGTACCGGATACTCTCCTTCCCACAAAGTTCTCGTATTGTTTAGTGAACTTGCATTACTGTTCTGCGCCCCTGTCGAAGGGGGACAGTTCTCCCTTTGGTAAATCAATAGCTTGTGTTACATTGACACAAGTCGGCTCCAGTCGTTCCACGGAATTTCTAGGCTGAGTGGCCGCGTGATCCGTGGTCTCCAAGACCACTTCTCACTCTCGTCTTCGAAGTTGTTCTTTCCTGGCTGACGCTTTCCTATCCTGTCTAAGCTGGATTTGTAATTCTACTATTCTCAATCTATACATATCATCACCCCTAAATGCTATACCATTGGCTGAAGTACATGAAATTGCACTGAAGGGACTAGCAGACCTAGCAATATCTAAGGAATTAGCATCATCTAAAAATATCCCTGGGGCTTGCCGGGCTAGTTCCTGTCCAGCTTCGGTTTGCCTTTGTCTTCTTCTTGGCATCCGGGATTGACTTCCTCGTGGAGATTCCAAGTTGAGCACTGTTACTGTTATTTCAGTGGTGAGTAACCCGTAGCCAATTCAAACGAATCCCAAAACCAGAACAAGATTCATTCGTAGCTTCTACGGTAATGGGTTAACAAATTATATGCATATAAATATGTACAAACCTCAACTGTACGGCCAAAACGTCTAGCAACGAGGACCAAAGTTCAACAAAAGGTCAATGTCAGGTACCACCGTCACGGCAGTCCAAGTTCGAATCAAAATCGTGCCATTTCACGTGAGCAAGTTCAAAACAAATGTTGGAGTGAAGTGATTGATGCATGCTGTACTTGTTCGAGGGTCAAAGAGATAAGGAGCATGGTTTCAGTAACAAAAGTATGTGACGACGACTAGGGAGGATTTCCACACATGTACGGTAAACAGGATGATGGCCGAAGTATTTTCGTTACATAAGGGCTTTGCACATGCTCTAACGATGTCACCCCCACTGGTGATGAAACCTTTGCGACTTAAATGCCAAGCTGAGAGATTAGAACATCATGGAAACCAACAACCTGAGCTACAACCAACACAAATACTTAAAACAACTGTGATGAGTTTTCCCAAGGTCACGCTTGCAATACGGCTATAATTCGAAGGCTGACCACGGGCATGTGCTTGTTGGCCAGCATCATGTTATAGGATAATTTCCATTCGTACCCTTGGTCAGAGAAATGTTATTGAGACCATGGCAGGTCACGTGTCTGCACAAGTGGTGAAGTAGACATAGTGTTAGTAGGGATGACTGCTAGGTTAATAGGTGAAATCATATAGGGTCTTAGGAGGATTGCGTCGGGCACCGTGGCTACTTGAGCACCAGCTTTCTTTTATGTGTGGGCCATTGATGATTGCGTGGTTTTGCTCCAGTCGCCAGCCGCTAGAGTCGAGTTTGGGGTGGTTTATGTTCTTGATGTATGAGGTATATATATTCAACACCTTGTGCAATCACATGTTTGGAGGGTGAAGCTTGAGGCTACCGCGGAGGAAGCTCCAGCTGAAAATTCATTTGAACTAAAAAGAACAACGTAAGCGCATGGAAACCTAGGTGGTTCGCAAACGACTTATGAGTAAGTATCCGGGGTTGGCTTCAGAGAAATTTATCCCTCACATTATTCTTGGGAGGCAACAAGTGTTGGTGACAACCAGTCCATGTATCATCGAGAAAAATTTTGAACACAGCGGAATTCACATCAACGAACTTTGGAAAGCATGTATGGACAACGGGGTTTTGGTGGTCGCAGCTGGAACAAGGAACCCAAAAGGGTTTAATTCAAGAGGAATGGGGTCGGTTTATGCGTAGATAGCTCATCTGGCACGTTAGCCACCCCGCACAGGGTCAGGCAGAAATACCGAGGGCTTAGCTCGTAAGCTCTTTTTTCCTTGAGGCCTTCACAGGGCCACTGTAGAGGTGTTCTAACGCTATCCACGTGTAGAAAGACGTAGGTGCAGACGGACAGGTCAGCCGGAATGTGGGTCACTAGAGACCGCTGTTGAGGAGAGTGCATTTGCAAACGGTGCCTTTTGGCAGCTTACTGTTGAGCATATGAAACACAGTCTGTCGTAGTTCAAGCGACCTATGGTAAAGTAATCCCCTGGCAACCGAAGTGTTTGTCCAAAAGCTAATTCCACAGCTGACGCTTTAACTTCAGGTTTATAAGCGGAAAGCAAACCCAAGAGGACGACTGGAGGTGCCTGTCCCCAACCAGAACTGTCAGTTGCGGTGCGCGAAGCTTTGAGCTGTCGATGAAGACGATCAATCATAACGTTTGCTGCTGCATGATATGCCGTGGTACGATAACGGTCACAGCCTCACATATGTAACGTTTCTCCAAACACTTTTGACCCAAACAGTGGCCCGTGATCAGCAGTTACCTTCGCGTGGAAACCGTATGACGAAATCTGACGTTCGACGAAAGCAGTTATTATGGTTTTTGTCTCCACACCGGCAATAGAAAAAGCCTCTGGCCAGCGGGTGAAATGGTCGACCATATTGAAAAGATAACGGAAACCTTTACAGGCGACGAGAGAAGCAACCATATCCATGTGGATATGGGAAAACTGTGAGGATGAGACTGAAAAGTGGCCTATTGGAGCAATTGTTTGTCTACTTACCTTCGATCGCTGGCAATAAGCGCATGAACGAGACCAAGTACGAACACCCTTCTGCGTACCATGCCAGACTCACCTATCTGCAACTAGCTTGGTTGTGGCTCGGAGGCCAGGATGGGCTATATTACGCAAAACGTCGAAAACAGTGCGGCGCGAGGACGTAGGTATGATAGGGAGTGGGTGTGTCAATGTTGTATCACACATTACCGAGCCCCAAAAAGTGGTTAGAAGAAAATCCGAAGGTTTAAGTTGAGATCTGGCTTGGATCTGTGAAATCCAATTACAAATTTGGGCCGCAGCCAAAGCCTCGAAGTCTATGGCCCATAGATGACTAGGAACCGCGCCTACTCAAGATCGGCACCAGGCACAACGTTGTTGGTTCCAGAAATGTGACAAACATCACTGGAAGAATGCGCCACAAAGTCTGGATGACGCAAGTCGCGTTGCGAGTATTTATCGAATCGGCTGTGAAGTGCATATGTCCGTGGTTTGAGATCGGCAAAGATGACGAGCTGTCTGCCTTCGAGAACACTCTAGAAATTTTTTACAGTACTGTAAACAGCAAGTAGTTCCCGACTAAACGTAGAATACTTGGCTTCAGCTGGTAGGAGACGACCAGGGAAAAAGGTTAGTGGTTTCCATTGTGATTTAGATCATTGCTGTAACATGCAGCCTACTGTTTTGTCCGAAGCATCGGTGGCTATACTCAACTGAGCTTCGGAGTCAAGATTAACCAACAAGATAGCAGAGGCCAAAGTATTCTTTACTGCATCGAAGGCAGTTTTGGCATCCTCGGATAATTCTATGGGACCATCTTTAGGGCCTCGGAGTGATCATGGTAACGGATGCTTCAAGTGACCAAATTTTTGGAAGAAACATCGATAATAGCTCACCATTCCATTGTGACGATGAACGGCGGCTAGTGAGTAGGTGGCAGAAATTTTGACCCAAATGCACGAGTGCACTTACTTCAGCACCAAGTAGTGTCCCTGAATTATGGTCGATTAGGTTGAACTGGCAACTGCCCTGTCCAGTAGAGTCCGTCGCAGCCACGCACTGGAGTGCTCGTTTCGCTGACTGGCTGGGGCAATGGCGCAAGTTGGAGTGCGATAACGCACCTTTGAACCATACCATTGATGCTACCAGCAAAGAACTTCAGATGATGTTGGCTGAAGCGGAATTCTTATGCTATTCCTACTGGGAGATCTTTTTGGGTGAGACTGTCTGTAAGTTGCTGACTGGGCCGGGCGTTCAACTGAAGATACACTCGGTGCTTCGACCTTTTTGAAAAGATCGTGCATGTTGGCTGTTAGAGAGGCAACAACAGACTCAGTTTGCGGGGAAATCGCCTGATTAACCTTCTACTGGTATGTTTCCCTAATTTAGTCGGCCCTCTTGGCAAGTTTTTGAGAATTTCTTCTGTGGACACGGAGAATTTTCCGCACGTCGTTGGGAAGAAATTGGATCCAAATGTCTGCTGTTCTTAGTAGTTCCCGAGAGGGTTTGCATATGCCGGAGAAACTGCGAAGATTTTTGACCTGCGAGCTTTGCGTCCGCGAACAAAGGGACTATTGTGGTATATCATACATGCCAATCAGGCTATGACTGCTGCATCCATGCTTTCATAGGGGGCGGATTCTTCTGATTCAAACACATCTTGTATTTCGTCGAAGATGTGTGGAGGAAGCGCTGCAACCACGTAGTGAAACCCACTACTTTCGCAGTCAGACTGTGTAGAGCGAAATTTGATTCTAACTGCGCGAACCAAATCCTAGGGTTACTTTCCTTGAAAGGTGCGAACGGAACGGTAAGTGCATTCGCTCCAATGTAAATAAACTTAGCTTTGTGCATATTGCAAACTGTATAATAAGTTGAAATCACTCAAAGGATGGAAAAACGATGCAGTGAAAAAAATGCACAAAAACTTGTTAAAACCACTGAGCTACCATAGACCAAAATTGATAAAAATGTAGACCAGTACTCGAAGATCTACGAAGAAAAATAGAAAAGGCGAAGGGCAAAAATCTAGTACTCCGGGTACCAGGTACTAACTGGATCCCGAGGGTGGCCTATGGAACGGGCAATAAGCCAAAATTCCGACGCGTGCCAAAAGACGGTAAACGTCCATGGACTAGGTGTAGGAAGTTTTAGGTAGAAGAATGTCCTTCACGTTTACCTTCGGGAGTGACTCCAGCTGCGATACCAGCTAAGGGAGCTGAGGTTCAACCTTCCGCATGCAGAGCAGAGAGAAGTGTTTTTCAGTTGACGGAAGCCTATTGTCCTCCCCGCGAGCAGTCCCGTGGCATAGAGAAGCATACAGACTGCAAAGATTTAGGTGCTAATTGGTTGTGTTTGTCTACGGTAATTTTTGGTCATGAAATTACACGCTCAAACCCAGTCGTCTCCAAGTCGGTACAAGGGTCCCATGAAACAATTTCTCCTCAACCGGAAGTTGAGTTCAGCTAACGAGGCACCTCCAGTAAAATTTCGAAGACTACTTTGCCGAACTTTTCCGAAAAATTAAGACGAGTATGTGGCACAAGCAGATGGGAGCAGAAGCAAATTGAATAGGTAAGTAACGGGAAAGTAGTAATGACGAACACCCTGCGGCTATGGTAGGGGAGGCAATGAGGTGTTCAGACAAAGCAGTTCAAACGCTTACAGAAGTCTAGCTCAAATTTATAACCTTCTCCCTCACTTATCATATTGATTAGCGGGATAAAATACAGGTAAACAGGACTCAAGTGCAAAGGATGTGCTGAAAATCCTTTCAACGCTTATACGTGTCTTGCGAATGTGGCTGTTTCAAATTATTTTGCTTAGGTTATTCACACACAAGAATTTTGCACGTTCTGCTGCCTTATGTGAGACATCTTGATTTAGCTCTGAACCGCTTATCACTGTCGTGCTTGGACCAAGAAAAACTGAACCTTTGGTTTATGCCGTTACGTCTATTTTGCCGCATACTTTAGGTTTGTGTATGGTTGTACGTTTTGTGATTTGCAATTTAGTGCCGTAAAAACTACAAATCGATCTTGTTCTGGTTTTGTGGTTCGTGTGAATTGGGTACGCGTCGCACGTATGGCAAATCTATGCTGGGTCGGGCTTGGCATAAAGTGCTCCAGTAAATACTGAAAGATATGGACTCGGATGATCTTCTCGAGAACTTTAAATGAGACGCTAGTAAGGCTTACCGGTCTTAAGATACCCATGGCCGACCAAGGTCAACTCTTACGTACTACCTCGACCGCCGCGCTTTTCCGCTCCTGAGGCAGCTTCCTCTGGTTTGGCCTGGATGCACACAGCTTACACACAGAAGGAGCTCTGATATCTCACGACGGCTTGAAGATAACAGGAAGAAAACAGTTTATTACCGCTTAAATGTGAAAAATTAATTCCTGTAGATACTTGTGCGCGATTCCTTCTGAAGTGTTTAGATATTTTAACTCCAGCGAGAGGTGCGCCGGCTTCAAATAGACTGGTATACCACCATATGCTTTGTGTACACCACCAAAGTGTTCATCCATGGCACCTGCTTTGCTCTGGTCATCAGTGGCGGTACCGTGGCCCTTGAGAAAGAGCCGTCCTATTTCATCGTTTTGAACCTTCAACTGCTAGTAACGGTAAAATTTCTCCGGCTTTTTTAAGCTTTTGGCCAATTTGAGCTTAAACTCTTGCTCGGGAATTCGTAGACGGCTCATTGCCTTGATTTGAAGCTTCGTTACTGAAAGTTTTAAGCAGTTATCCTTATTGTGTCCCTCCTTGCATATTTTACTTGTTTCTCCTCTTCTACCCTTAAATGTTGAGCAGGTGAATTTTACTTGACGATCACTCTTTTATGCTGAATTACGAGGTAGGGCTAATGACTTCTTTCTAGTTGACACAGCTATCTGCCCAAAATGACCCCGGGTTATTCGAACTTCGGCTTCCACGAATTATGCCAGTTGTTTCAAGTTCGGCGCACCTGATGCCTCGGATGTTTCGCCTGCAAGTCGTGCCCATTGACGTTGCAGCGGCCAAGATAGCATACGAACGACCTCCTCAAGCGTGACTACCGAAAGATGATCCGCGTCGTATTCAAACCGAGATAGGGATATTTCGCAGCTCTCCTATTTTATCGCCAATCGATTTAGTGATTCGACTTCATCGGCGTTAGATATCACAGCTGACAGCAGGCTGTTCAACAGGGATCGTTCAACGGCTTGCCTCCGACCAAACAGATCTTTGAGGATTTCGTGAGCATTTCCATAGCCCTGGTTTGAAGGCAACCTTAAAAAATGTTCTATTGCCTTTTTAGCTTTACTGTTGCAGTAATACAGGATATAGCAACCTTTGGCATTCATCACTAATTCTGCCTCCGATATAATACTCAAGTTGTCTCACAAACCTACAGTGTTTTGTTGAGTTACCATCGAATTCAACTAGTTCTACCCTAGGTAGCCGCATTTTGCATAAGGCTTCTCGAGTTTCTTCCGGCTTGGAAAAGCACGATTCGCGGAGTGGATTGAGATCATGTTCCTCAAAGTCGATGAGGAGCCCTCGATTAACTGATGAACTGCTTTTGCTCTAACAGGATGAAAAACACCATCTTGTTCTAAATTCAGATGTGTCATCTGAACCTCGTTTCTCGCATTCAAATAACGGTGCTCATTCTCTAGTCAAATTTCTTCAATTAGGTGTTATTTCTTCAGTTGGGCTAGCAGAAGCATATTTTTTGCAAAATTTGAACGAGATGACGCTAGGCTTAAAAGCCAGTGAGCCACGAAGATAAACTTCATAATAGCTTGGAAGAGAAAGGATTGGACTTGCCTCCGAATCTTGGGTTCAATTAAAGATAGTTCGTTTCGGATAGCCTTAAAGCAAGCTACAGTACGAGATAAGGCGTTACAGTTGAAAGCGGAATCCGAGTTTCAGGAGAATCGTGCAAGTGTATGCAAGCCACGGAGAGTAGGATAAAGAATTTAAGTCAGCTTTCGCGGTAGCGCCCTGCAAACTAAAACTTGAGGTTATGTGGTCGAGTCAGCCGAATCCATGTGGAGTTAATTGGGAGTATTTAAAACATACAAATCGTATGAAATAAAAACAGTCCTAACGGAGAACCAAGCTGGATTGACGGATAATTTGATACTGCGAAAAAGAGAATAGGAAAATTCCCAAAGGGAAAGTGAACGTGCAGTAGCCCTCTGCGGATAGAGGCGGAAACACAGCCTGCAAAAGAGGTGGTCAATTAAATGACAGGTAGTTATCCACACATTGATGTTCCTCAGCAAAAGACTACACGTGGAAGAAGTGTTGGAAGGATCGGAAGTTTCTGAGACGATCTATCGGAATAGAGTACCGGATAGAAAATACACAAACCAACAAATGAGTGGATCTGCAAACTCGGCAGCTGGATGTGGGCAGAGTGTGATAAACCAGATGAAATGCACACCCTGATAGTGGTTGCCAAATTGATGAGAAAAGAAGTGGCCGGATAGAAACATGTAAACCTCAGTGGATTGTTTGCCCTCAGGCAAATAGAATATAATGCATCAACTTGAAGGTGAGAACTGGTGATAAATCGATGTGTGGTGCTTTTCTACGACGGCAGCGGTGACATACAGCTCGCAAAGCTGACAAAGGGGCAATTAGCAGACTACCTACGGGTGTTTTTTTTAAGGGTGGACCACTTTGTGACGACAGATCAGAACTTTGCATTACAAGTTCTAATCAGATGTGCATATGTGGGACGCGATACCTTGCAATTTAAGGATATTGCAGGGCAACAGCATTAAGTGGGCGAACTGTGGAACCGACGGAAGAAGCAAACAATCGCAGAAAAATGAAATATCGGAAGTCTTTAGAGGTAAACTTCCCAGTGATATATACTGCTTGAAGATTTTGGTACTGAAATGGATGACAACAATAAAAGTGTCAATTTTTGAACATATCAGTAAGGGTAGTGAAAAGGGTGAGTTTTACCTTGGGGATTGGTTAGGTTTACGAATGGGACTAATGAGTAGTTTGGCATTCAACCTCGGGAAAGTGGACCGTGAACGATCAGCCACCATGGAATGTCGATGTTAGCTGGAGGAGACAGAAGAATGCTTGCAGCATTTGGAATATATGGAAGGTTTTTTTCAATTTTTTTAATCTGCTACCAGTGGTAGTGGGTGGGGCCGACCATGCTATGGACACCCGACCTAAAAGCCATTTCTGGGGGAGGGGGTGCCATCTACCAACCTAGCTGCACCCGTATATCATTGCAAACTTCCTGCAGGCCCGACATGCATCAGCCAAAGCGGTTGGTCCGACAGTGCCCCGCACCGGCGGGGTTTGCACAGTGATATTGGCGAGATTATATAGCCCTAGGGATGGAGTAGTCCCGGGGGCATGCTGCCAGATTGCGGAGAATCCTGGAGGACAGGGCCAACGAGAGAGCGGCGGAATGACTGGTGTGCATCTTACTTCCAGCCGAAAGAGTGGAAAGATAGCTGGCCGGTATTATCTCCGGATAATTCCAAGACATTGAAGGGCAGACGCGCCAGTTGGTGTCTGGAAATATAAAAAATGAGGAGAAGCAGCCTGGGATGCTCTCAGTGGGGGATCACCGGTCAGTGGTGAGAAGAAACAACCATTCATTTGGATACTGAGATTACTTGGAGGAGAATGAGGACAATGAGCTATTGGGAGTGGATATGAATTTTTAAAAAATCTAAGAGAAGGAATGATGATTTGAAGGTGAATGGTGATCGCTGGAATCAGCTTTCGGGTTGGAATGTCGGAGAAAAACAAGGAAACATAATGAGGCCAGTTAGGACCGAGCGAAGCGAATAAAAATCGATGGATATGGATAAGAGACATGAGGGCACGCAAATTAGAGACCTACGACGCATTTGAGAAATACGTGGCCAAATTTGAAATGGATCCCGAAATCAGAACGTGATTATCCGTGAAGTTCTACGATACTCCATTATCAAATGAACGACGACATAAAACAGATACAAACCTCAATTATGCGGTCACAAGGACTCAGAAAACGAGAGCCAAACTGCGGCGTGCGAGAAAGGAGCACGCGCGTCATGCAGGTCCACAATAAGTATATGACAGAATGGCGCATTGGACGCGAACAGCCAAACGTTGGTTCATGAAAACATACAGTGCATAGAAACAGGCCAATAGTGTAAGTGAGTGAGTGATGTCATAGAAGCATGAAATTTTGATGTTTCTGAGGAGACTTTCCACGACCGGTGGTTACACACCCCACTAAAATGCTCCCCAACCCTGACAGAGTCAAAGGTTTGGAAAAAGGCTTTTGATTCTTCATATCTATCTAGACCTTGCTCTCAAAGCGCGTATTTAATACTTCTACCGTCAACATCCTGCTCGCAATCGCACTCGATACGGTGGCTACACCGAAGCGATGTTAATCCGCATCGTCCGCGAGAGCGGCTGATTGACGGCAGGCGGGAAGGGGGGACATAGGCGCTTTTCTCGGGATAGCCGTCGTGCATTGGCTGCTTGTGCCTCTGTTAGTGCGCGTGCGCGCGGGTGCCATTGGTGCGGTCGCACTCTGGTATATCGGCAAATAGTAACAACCATCACTTACGGGTGATCTCTTCCATAATGTCGGTGATAAAGGAGGAACAATCGGCCCAGCGGCATGTTTTGGTGGGGGTCATGAATTATAACCGTGTATTATGTGAGTGTATGACTGGTGTGTGTCTGGGTGTACGGTGGAATAACAACTACTACCACATTTGGGAAAAGATTTCTATGACACCAACCGAAAAACGACGAACATTGCAGCGTGTTTGATGGAGGTCATGAAGTATAAACATGTACCATGTAAGTATGTATATATCAGGGTGCATGATGGTTAATTACGCCAGTATTTTACGAATGCGCCCGCACATGAGAGGTTCTTTCAACCATTTCAAAGAAGAATGTAAAATAGTCTGCTGGGTTTCCGTGTTATCGGCTTCTTCGTCTTCACTCTCAAGGAGATTGATACTGCGTGCGTTGCGGATTAGCGTTCCGTTGGAGGTCTTCAACTTCATAATTCTTATCATTCCGTCAGAGCTTCCGATGGCTTCCATCACCACACCCAAAGGCCAGGTGCTGAAAGGCGCGTGTTCGTCTGTGATCATCACTGCATCCCCAAGCTCGAATGGTCTTGTTTTGATCAGGCACTCCTCTCGGGCGGCTGTTGTTCAATGATCGACAGCAATGTTCGCCTGGTGGACCGGATCAGGCGTTCTCATGCGCCGCTGCGATGACTGGCCTGCGGGGGATTGACGTGGCTTTGTATACCATAGATCAAGTTTCGTTTCTGCAGTTTGCCTCTGTTCATGTTTTTGTGCCAACGCTGCAGCTCCCGGTGAGCGCCCGCGAAGTTCGATCCATTATCAGAGTATGTATCTGCCGGCACTCCTCTTTGGTTGATGAAGCGCTTCAAAGCCCGCAGGAAAAAGTCGGTTGTCATCGAATGAACAACTAATAGGTGTACCGCGCGTGACTTCATGCACGTCTAATACACCCGTATCGTTTTTCCAACCTCTTCCCACACGATCTACTTCGTGTCAAAGCTCAGGCGGGAGTTGGTCAGCCTACCATTTACCCGTAGTAGTCCATTATTGAGTTTGGGGTTTAAGTGCTTCAAGTTGCCTCCCGGGGGTGATATTCCTTTGTCGATTGGTCCCACTTTTTCCGCCCTCTCGAGTTCTCGGGTGAAAGCTTCCCGTTGTATCATCTTGAATAAATCGTAATCTGCTGCTCGTAATTCATCGGGGCTTATCGGACCCACTCGTATCCGGCCGGAGAGTCGGATCCCTTCCATGACAAACAAATGTCCTTTGAACCTGGCCAACCAAACTAATGCCCGAAGTGTCTTCATCCAGGAAGAAAACCTGACCAATCGTGACAAAATGAATGTCGCTTCAAGGACTGTGGCCGTCCTCACTAGGCCATTGATCTCCAGTTCTAATTCCAGAGGAGGTTTTAGTTCGTACACGGTCCAGTCCTGTTCGGGCATCCGCAGGAATTTCGGCCCTCCCGTTCACGTGTCGAGTTGCCGGAGGTACGTAGCAAATCGGGAGCATAGGCCGGCTGGGTTATCGCCAGACTTGACATTTTCTCACTGATTCATGGCCGATTCGTCGTGGATGATCGTGAGTCGGTTAGCAACGAAAGTACTAAAACGGCTCCCGACGTCGTTAATGGAGCACAGTACTATCGTCGAGCTCGTCCAAAAACTGGCCCACTAAATGTAGAAGTCGAAACATCTCTTTAGAGCTTGTACCACCCTGACTGCTAACACGGCCGCGCTGAGTTCAAGGCGCGGGATCGAAACTGACTTCAGTGGGGCAACGTGGGTTTTGGCGAACAGGATCCTCGCGGTATATTGTCCATCTCCCGTGCACCATCGTCCGTGTACCACGGCTCCATAACCGACTTCGGATGCGTCAGAAAAGGCATGTAGTTCTCCTGTCCGTGTTGTATGACCAGGGGGCAAACATCGTGGAATCCGTATGTCCCCTAGTTTCTTTGAGGTATTCAGAAATTCTTCCCAGCTCAACCGGTCTTCTTGGTCCAGTGGCTGGCCTCAATCGACTTCCATACGGCAGAGCCGCTGCAGCAGGATCTTTCGGGTAATAGCCAAGGAAAGGCGAAACCAAGCGGATCGAACAAACTAGAGGCAGCAGATAGCATGCCGCGACGGGTTACTGGCAGCTTGGGAACGCTTAGCTCGAAAACAAAGTCATCCGTTTCCGCGTTCTATTGTATTCCTAGAATGCGTTCGGTGGAAAGTGGAGAACCGTCCAAATCTCCAACCCTTTCGGCCCTCCCGTTGTACGGAATTACTCTGAACAATCCCGAGGCGTCCGACATCCATTCCGTTAGATGAAAGCCACTCTCTTCTAGCAATCTTGTGAGGCACCTGAAGAGCGCTTGGCCGAGTCCGCACCATCGAATGACCCAAGATAGCCGTCGACGTAGAAGGTCCTGCCAACGCTCTCTACTACCGACCGATGGACCAAATCTCCACGTTTGTTCGCTGACTCTCGAGGGGCGTAGTTTGCACAGAACGGTGATAATATGGCTCCGAAAGGGTGGACGATCATCCTATAATCCATCACTGCATTGTCCCGGTCGTTCTCTGCCCACCACAGGAAACGCAACGCATCTCGCTGTTCAACCGGTATCTTCACCTGGAGGAACACACCCATGATGTTGGCGGACAATGCCACCCTACACACTGTGAAACGGCACGAAACTTCAATCAGTGGCGTGGTCCGGTCAGGCCCATGTAGTAGGCGATCGTGTAACGGCTTACCCTGGAACTTGGCTGCACAGTCGAGAACAACTCGCAGATTTTCGGGTTTCTCGGAGTAAAGAACCAGGTGGTGAGGTAGGTACCAGATCCCCTTCCGGCCGTCGGTGGTTGCAGCACTTTTCAACGGAGCCGAGGGTTTCGTTTTGCGTCATTACCTTCGCACATCGTTGCCACAGATCCTGGCCCCGAACGAAGTGTTCTTTTTATCACAGTGGTCTTTGCAGAACATAGATTCTGTTATCAACCCAACGGTCAGCCGGTGTGCGTTATGGAAGGGAAACCTCAAACTGTTGTTTAAGGCCTCCAGTTCATTGCCGCACTGTTTGCAAAACGAAATGGTCCTCTTGAGACAGCGATAGTCTTTCGTCTCCGATGTCGTGTAACTCCTTCTCATGTAGTCGCCGCAATTGATACTCCATGCGGTTTCTCTTCTACTGATACGCAATTTATGGAACCACGTTCCCCTATTGGACCATACACCATCCGTCCTGGTGCTGTGCGTACGGCATAAGGTGCCTGGCGGCTGCCCGCTCTCTGGTTGAGTACCCAATATGCCTCTGGCACGTCGCAGCCGATAAGGAGGTCCAACTCGTCTTCCTCTCAGTCTACAACGGTTACATCCTGCAGGTGGGGCCACATAGTTAAAATTGCATTCACCGACCTCGGTGCTTGCACGGGGAAATCAGCTAATGTGAGTGCCTTCGTTGATTTGATTCGCTCGCTAGTGTCTAACAAGATGAGCTGTGACCTCAACTGGTCTGCAGTCATTACTTGTGTTCCGCCTTCCGTGCTCACCGCTAACGGAGTCGTGCTTGTAGCGAGCCGGGGCTTATCGGCAAACCGCTCCCTCATCAGGGTAGTGTCCGATACACTTTCGACGGGAGCCAACGCTTTGGCCACCCCGGTCGGGGTCATCACTCCTGCAGCAACTACCCCAGCCGTATTAGTTTGCTAGCAAACCGAGAAGTTGGCGTCGCAGGACCTGCAACTTGGATGAGCTATAGCCTCACGTGGAATGCCGTGTGAATTGGTCCAAGGCTTATATTTCAGATGTTTCCGTGCAGTGGTTTGATTCTGGCTGTTGCTAAGCACGTTAACCCGGTTACTATCGCGAATGAGTCGGCCAAACTTACTGTTGGCTATCTCGGCTTGCCTGCCCAAGTATTCGGCCAAGTCTTCGAAGTTAGCCTCGCGGTCGCTCCGACTTATACGTTCCGCCTCTTTCACCCGCTGAACCTGTTGTTCGGAAGAGAGGTGACGGGCTATGCACTCCAAGGTGTGCATCGCATCAAGGTCAGCCATGTAACCTAAATGGTCGAGGGCTATTGAACAGTTTTGCTTGATCAGTAAGTCGGCCATTGTGTAGACGCCGCCCTCGGTTCTTTTGGCCTCTAACATCACGCTCTCTGTTAGATTGCGTGTTACCTTGAGTGGCTGGCTGAAAAGATCCCTCAAAATCTTCCTTACCCGTGTGTGGCCCTGTTTTGGGTCAAGCACTGTGCACCCATCGACAACTTCTCTTGCTCGGCCTCGACAGTAATGAGTCAGATAGAGAAGCCTTTGCCCGAGGTCGGTTATCTTGTTTTCGACGAAAGTTTCAAACTGCCTGATGAACTTGCGATATCGTTCAGATCGTCCGTCGAAAACTATCAGTTCCACTTCTGGTAAATCAATCTTTGGTTGCGTCGATGTTTTATATTCGACGGCCGGCGCAGAGTTCCCTACTTTAATTTGTCCTGATCTGCCGGATGGGTCGTATTCGTCGGTCGTTTGCTCACCCTCGTTCTGCCTACACTTCTCTCCTGCTTCCTGGGCCTGTTGCCTAGACAACAACAGTTGCTGTTCCAGGTCTAATATCCTCAGCTTGAATACATCGACATTCTTGCAATCCGCAGTACCCTCAGCATTGCATGAGCTGGCACCGAGAGGACTAGGTGACCTAACATTTACTGTAGAATCAAAAGTATCCAATAAACCCCAGTGACTTGCCGTATTACTTCCTGTCCAGATTCCGATTGCTTCGCTCCTTTTCTTGGCATGTTGCATATTTTCTCACTCCAAGTTGATCAGTTGAGTGTTGTAAGACGCCTTTGAGCAATACGTAGCCAAATTCGAAATGGATCCCGAAATCAGAACGCGATTATCCGTGAAGTTCTACGATACTCCATTATCAAATGAACGACGACATAAAACAGATACAAACCTCAATTATGCGGTCACAAGGACTCAGAAAACGAGAGCCAAACTGCGGCGTGCGAGAAAGGAGCACGCGCGTCATGCAGGTCCACAATAAGTATATGACAGAATGGCGCATTGGACGCGAACAGCCAAACGTCGGTTCATGTAAACATACAGTGCATAGAAACAGGCCAATAGTGTAAGTGAGTGAGTGATGTCAAGGAAGCATGAAATTGTTATGCTTCTGGAGGAGTTTTACCAGCCGTCGGTGCAATCAAGAATCTACCAAGAGCTGTGTCAATGATATAAATCATCATAATGATACTTACATACTGGCTATATAGAATGCACATGGAGCTGGCGATACGTGCTTTGCATGGGATGTGACCTGGGTCATGCTTTCTTCAGCTTTTCGAAAATCTAGTTTGCCCCCGCAAGGTTCCACCAACGCGGTGCACGTGTGGGTTAATTCCATTACTTTGGAGACATCGAGAATTCCTGTGAGGCCAACTTTGATTCGGTCTAGTGTTTCAGTCAGGCCTGAGTTTTTTTCGAGGATTTCTTTTCAAACTCAGGAACAGACAGTAATAAGGAAGTGTTCTGTTTCATTCTAAAGCGTGGAACCCTGGAAGTTGCGAAGGGGGTAGAGTGCATCTTGAGCGAAATATAAATGAGTGTTGGAGGTATGCACTCTAGAATGTAGGAGGATGAATGGAAGATAAGGACAAGCTCCCCAAGTCTTAGCCACAGCGATTCAAGTTCTAGTAGCTCGCAACTCGCCCTGTAATTCGGAGGAGATTATGGGCCGAGTAATTGATTGATGAAGGATCACTGGACTCTTCGATCGCGAGTCTATCAGATTTGCGAGTACGAGCGTATACCAGAGGGCAGCACGCGAGCTGCGGTCTGGCATGTGACTTAATGATCAGAAGCTGGCTATTGCGCATTCTCAATGCTGTGCAGGTAAGGGCTATAGTTCTTCTGGTCTTAGCCGCCTGGTAGGCTTCCTGTCCTTGGAAGGTAAGGGTGCCTGAATACTGTAGGCCGAGATTTCCCATTGGCGGAATAATAGGAATGTATGATCCGTCTTAGGCGAGTGATTCAGGAGGAATTTGGCTTTAACACGTGAGAACGGCACTATTACCAGCAAAGAAACTCATTTTCCAAATACTGCACCATATGTCAAGGGCGTTCGGGTGATCAGCTATTTTTGGGAGTGTAAAGGTCAAGGCATAGGGCTCATTAGGATAGACAATTTTGATACCGTCGGAGAATAAAAACGTACTGCCATGGCGTATTACTTTGAATAACTCCTCAGTGTAGAGAAGAGATATAGTTGGCCTAAAACTCTGCCCTGTATAACACCACTTGGGGTTGGCTGGGATGATTAAAGGTAGCTCTAACGGCCGCTCTCTGCGATCAGTTCAAAATCTCGCTATTTGATGTTTGGCAGATTTCCCATAGCGGCTTCTTAGTGCCACTCTTGATGAACGGAAGGCCACAAAGTCGAATTTTCTGTCGCTGTCCAGCGACCTATCTTCCAGTTCGTCGGCAATACCAGATGCTTCGTGCTGTCAAGACTTGCATTTTGAACCCTTACCCTTTTTCCCACTGCTCCATTATCCGGAGAACTAACTTTCAGCTCACTGGTGCAATTCTAATGGCAAGGTAGTCACAAGGTCCGGGAAAATGTTGGGCTTCGGCCTTGCACCTGTGTAGAAATTCAAGACCTCAAGACTACTGCTTGCAATCCCATGCTAAGACAAGAAGACAACCAAGAAAAGAGTGGGCCTGTTACTCCGTAAAATTCGACCTTGGCTAGCAGCTGAGCGTGATGCACGTGATCAAATGCTTTTATCGTATAAATAAAGATAACGATAGATGCTCAGCTAGAGTCGGCTGAATTTGTGATGGGAATAGGGCAATCTAGTTGGCAGGTCAGATGCAACCCAGACTTTATGAAGCTATGTTGGTTGTTATTTATTAGCCCGTGTGCGTGGATAAGATGGGCAATCTTATCTCCAACTATTCGTTCCATTGTCCCAGATATAAAGGAGAATGTGGTTAGTGGGTCGGTAGTTAACCTGATCATGTAAGGCCCCCTTTTTGTCGGGGGATGATGGCGGATGTTCTCCACTGGGATAACGGTATACTTTTTGACGTGGGGAGATTGAATAAGCTTAGCAAAAGCGTCACAATGCCCTGGCCACCAAGACAGATCGGAGCTGGAGGGGTACTATTAAGGCCAAAGGCGGCCAGAGGTCGAGTGGTGTTTAGCAGGTTTCGGACCTCAATAGGACTGGATACCACGGCTGACAAGGTATCGGCGGTCAGGTAGATGAGATCCTTGGTTGGATTATCCCGGTCTGTGTTGGGGGTAGAATAGCAGAAATTATTGAAAGCCTCAGCGGTTAACGGCAACAAGCTAATGTGAATTTTCTCTGATAAGAGCATATATGGTGTTTTGTTCGGTTGCGAGTTTTACTAGGGCCAGAGTTATAGGCCATTTTATTCGCTCGGTTGAGGGCGCAAAGTTCTTGCCCTTTTAGCGGGTTTTGCTTTTCGCGTAGAAGCTGAAGTGAGAGGTGGCTGGGGCAGAGGAAGGTAGAGAGGTCGTTGGTCCCTTCAAAGGCTTGTGGCTGCTTTATAAGTTTACTTTGCCTTTTTTGCTGCCTATGTGTCTTTATCACAATGACTTTGACTATCTCGGAAAAAAATGTTGTTCATAGAGGTGAATAAGTTGTGGTACATCACATCCGGCACCAGCTGATGACCGGACGTTAGGAAGAAGGCATCCCATGTCTGATCACGCAGGATAGCGGGTGAGAAGCGTCTATTCAAATTTTGGAAAGATTTCTGATTTAAAGGCTTCTGCGTTGGTTCAGTTGTACGAAAAATTCGCAGTTTATGACCTTGTGATCACAACCAGGAAAAAGGTTGAGGGCACTGGCTTTTACACCTCGGAGGCTCAAGTAAAGATAAGGCCATGAATATTGTTTCTGCTGTTTGGTAATGTTATGTTAATTCCACCCACCTGCTGGGAAACGAGATACGACTACGTAGTCTCGACGAAGATTTCAGGGTTGTTTAACAGATGCCATGGGGGTGGAAGTCCCCTGCTATGATTTTGGCAACTTGTGGGATTTCAGCTGTGCGACAGAAAGCACCGGCGACTGTATCTACGTCATCCGTGCTGCAAACCGGCGGACAGTAGATACAACCAACGACGAGCTGTACCTGAAGCAGTGGCATGGGGATTCAAACAGAGTCTTGGATCTCATCAAGGGCAGGAAGCTGGAGTGCGGTCCAAGGCTGTTGTTCCTATTAGAAACACATCCGCCAACTTGTCTCTCACATCTGTTAGTAACGAATATATTATAACCTGGTGTGAAGGTGCGCTGGAGGGGAGTTTTCTCCGTAAGCCAAGTTCCAGTTATGAAGATCGCATCCAAGTGAGATTGTAGTGCCGAGTTGCAGACGGATGTAAGTTTGACCACAACAGAGGGGGCATTGAAAAGTGGTACTGCAAAACTATTATTATGATGGCCACGATATCTGTTGAATATATCGCCCCTAAGGTTGGCTGCCAGGTATGAAGAAATTGTAGCCACCGGTGGACTGTAGGATGGTGTGGGAAGAGATATGCTACGAGAGGACGCAGGATAGTCAGAGAAAACGGAAAAACCGGAAAATTTGTATGAGGTGGATTTGAGTCCGGAAGCTCATGACTATTTTCGAATAGGGAGTAGGACGCATGGCGTGGTTGGGTAGGCCAAAAGTAATCAACCGGAACCGCACTTCGATAAAGTGCAGGCATAACCATCTGAATAGTTTCGCCGAGACTTACTTTGTCGTCGGTGGATGAAGTGTTATTATGTTTCACTCAACCTGGAGGCGAAAAACTGATTGAGACAGGACAGTAAGGCCCAGGTCCCCGAGGTGAGACGACTGGCTTAGCTGATAGCTCTAACCAATTTATTTATGAGTTCGGTAAGGGTACTGGAAGAAAGACTGGGATGACCTGTTTTTGCGTCACGATGACACTGAACACCATCTAGCAGTCCGTCAGCAAGAGGCGTCATTTTCGCTGGCATCTTGATTCCAAGCTCGTTAGGAACTGTAACGGACTCCTAGTAGCCGTTAAGATACTCGTAAAACAGTCCAAAAACCATAGGCTTCCAAAGGGGGGGGGTCATTCCGGCTATTTATAGAATAACCACAAATATAACACAGAAGCCGTACGGACCCTAACGATAACCGCTGTGAGAATCGAATTCGGGCAAACCTGTATTCGGTAGAAAAGTAAGGCAGGCACTAGTACATGCAGGCACAATAAAAAGCCAACAAGTCGGCAAGCTCGTGAGCTGAGGCTATAAGCAATCAAAAGAGCAAGACAACGGTACAATCGCGCTAAGCTGCACAAGGTTGCGCAAATTGTGACACAATCTGATTGGTCAGTGCTGTCCGGTCCGAAACACGGCAGACGTCAGCTATTTACGTGCATGTGGGTGCGTGTGAGATTGTCGGTCTAAGCACGCGCTCATTCAGGCCAAACACAACAGGGGACGAGAATTTAAAAAACAAAGATCTGGCCGCTGTACCAGCTGTGGGTGAACATGGCATCGACGGTGAACAGAAAAGACTCGGTGTCAAAGCGCGGAGTTTTTCTACGGATGCGAGTTTGCTCCTTCTTCGTGAGAATCATGTGGATGCAGTAGCATGCGGTAGCTAAGTGGAACCGGGTCCTAACACAATACTGGCCTATGCGCAGGCTGGCCAGGGGTGGTTTTCGTGGAACAGTATTTCGCGGGGCAAGGCTAGATTTTACGAAAAATGCGAGGAAAAGAGCAATGAGACCAACGCTTCAGAGCCCGATGTGAGAGTATCGGGTGAAGCTAAAGACAGCCTCAAACAGCTACTGTTGAGAGATTGATAGCATCTGCGTTGTCGAGTTTCGATTAACATCGGCCCAACGGCATTTCCGTGCCCACGGATCACACGCCCGTATAGTTGAAGATGCCGCGTAAGATCCGTCCGAAAAAGAGTCCAGGTTCCATCCTGGGCGCCACACTGACCGATGGTCTCATTTCCCAGTGAGGGGTCAGCCCCTTTTACGTACACAGGACTCAGCAACGGTACCGACGAAGCCCATGTGGCCATATGGATCTTCCTGAGAGAGGGCAAAGCACACTAGCAGAAAACACTCGTTTGCGGGTGCAGTCAGATGATGGACCACAATAACAAGCACGAAGCCGACGTCCAGTGTAACTGTAGTCTACAGAAGATAAGAAAAAAGCGGAATTGAAATTCAAGACTGTAGTTCCTCCAGCCTGCAGACTGGTAAAACCATGGCTAGCTACAAAACCTAGTACCAGCTATAAGGTGCAAAATTTGAAACGACCCAGGCGAAACGGACAGGATTTTGTAATCGGTGAACATTGCATCGACAGGTTGTGAGAAATCTCCTCAGAAACAACAAAATGTCATGCTTCCTTGACATCACTCACTCACTTACACTATTGGCCTGTTTCTATGCACTGTATGTTTACATGAACCGACGTTTGGCTGTTCGCGTCCAATGCGCCATTCTGTCATATACTTATTGTGGACCTGCATGACGCGCGTGCTCCTTTCTCGCACGCCGCAGTTTGGCTCTCGTTTTCTGAGTCCTTGTGACCGCATAATTGAGGTTTGTATCTGTTTTATGTCGTCGTTCATTTGATAATGGAGTATCGTAGAACTTCACGGATAATCGCGTTCTGATTTCGGGATCCATTTCGAATTTGGCTACGTATTGCTCAAAGGCGTCTTACAACACTCAACTGATCAACTTGGAGTGAGAAAATATGCAACATGCCAAGAAAAGGAGCGAAGCAATCGGAATCTGGACAGGAAGTAATACGGCAAGTCACTGGGGTTTATTGGATACTTTTGATTCTACAGTAAATGTTAGGTCACCTAGTCCTCTCGGTGCCAGCTCATGCAATGCTGAGGGTACTGCGGATTGCAAGAATGTCGATGTATTCAAGCTGAGGATATTAGACCTGGAACAGCAACTGTTGTTGTCTAGGCAACAGGCCCAGGAAGCAGGAGAGAAGTGTAGGCAGAACGAGGGTGAGCAAACGACCGACGAATACGACCCATCCGGCAGATCAGGACAAATTAAAGTAGGGAACTCTGCGCCGGCCGTCGAATATAAAACATCGACGCAACCAAAGATTGATTTACCAGAAGTGGAACTGATAGTTTTCGACGGACGATCTGAACGATATCGCAAGTTCATCAGGCAGTTTGAAACTTTCGTCGAAAACAAGATAACCGACCTCGGGCAAAGGCTTCTCTATCTGACTCATTACTGTCGAGGCCGAGCAAGAGAAGTTGTCGATGGGTGCACAGTGCTTGACCCAAAACAGGGCCACACACGGGTAAGGAAGATTTTGAGGGATCTTTTCAGCCAGCCACTCAAGGTAACACGCAATCTAACAGAGAGCGTGATGTTAGAGGCCAAAAGAACCGAGGGCGGCGTCTACACAATGGCCGACTTACTGATCAAGCAAAACTGTTCAATAGCCCTCGACCATTTAGGTTACATGGCTGACCTTGATGCGATGCACACCTTGGAGTGCATAGCCCGTCACCTCTCTTCCGAACAACAGGTTCAGCGGGTGAAAGAGGCGGAACGTATAAGTCGGAGCGACCGCGAGGCTAACTTCGAAGACTTGGCCGAATACTTGGGCAGGCAAGCCGAGATAGCCAACAGTAAGTTTGGCCGACTCATTCGCGATAGTAACCGGGTTAACGTGCTTAGCAACAGCCAGAATCAAACCACTGCACGGAAACATCTGAAATATAAGCCTTGGACCAATTCACACGGCATTCCACGTGAGGCTATAGCTCATCCAAGTTGCAGGTCCTGCGACGCCAACTTCTCGGTTTGCTAGCAAACTAATACGGCTGGGGTAGTTGCTGCAGGAGTGATGACCCCGACCGGGGTGGCCAAAGCGTTGGCTCCCGTCGAAAGTGTATCGGACACTACCCTGATGAGGGAGCGGTTTGCCGATAAGCCCCGGCTCGCTACAAGCACGACTCCGTTAGCGGTGAGCACGGAAGGCGGAACACAAGTAATGACTGCAGACCAGTTGAGGTCACAGCTCATCTTGTTAGACACTAGCGAGCGAATCAAATCAACGAAGGCACTCACATTAGCTGATTTCCCCGTGCAAGCACCGAGGTCGGTGAATGCAATTTTAACTATGTGGCCCCACCTGCAGGATGTAACCGTTGTAGACTGAGAGGAAGACGAGTTGGACCTCCTTATCGGCTGCGACGTGCCAGAGGCATATTGGGTACTCAACCAGAGAGCGGGCAGCCGCCAGGCACCTTATGCCGTACGCACAGCACCAGGACGGATGGTGTATGGTCCAATAGGGGAACGTGGTTCCATAAATTGCGTATCAGTAGAAGAGAAACCGCATGGAGTATCAATTGCGGCGACTACATGAGAAGGAGTTACACGACATCGGAGACGAAAGACTATCGCTGTCTCAAGAGGACCATTTCGTTTTGCAAACAGTGCGGCAATGAACTGGAGGCCTTAAACAACAGTTTGAGGTTTCCCTTCCATAACGCACACCGGCTGACCGTTGGGTTGATAACAGAATCTATGTTCTGCAAAGACCACTGTGATAAAAAGAACACTTCGTTCGGGGCCAGGATCTGTGGCAACGATGTGCGAAGGTAATGACGCAAAACGAAACCCTCGGCTCCGTTGAAAAGTGCTGCAACCACCGACGGCCGGAAGGGGATCTGGTACCTACCTCACCACCTGGTTCTTTACTCCGAGAAACCCGAAAATCTGCGAGTTGTTCTCGACTGTGCAGCCAAGTTCCAGGGTAAGCCGTTACACGATCGCCTACTACATGGGCCTGACCGGACCACGCCACTGATTGAAGTTTCGTGCCGTTTCACAGTGTGTAGGGTGGCATTGTCCGCCAACATCATGGGTGTGTTCCTCCAGGTGAAGATACCGGTTGAACAGCGAGATGCGTTGCGTTTCCTGTGGTGGGCAGAGAACGACCGGGACAATGCAGTGATGGATTATAGGATGATCGTCCACCCTTTCGGAGCCATATTATCACCGTTCTGTGCAAACTACGCCCCTCGAGAGTCAGCGAACAAACGTGGAGATTTGGTCCATCGGTCGGTAGTAGAGAGCGTTGGCAGGACCTTCTACGTCGACGGCTATCTTGGGTCATTCGATGGTGCGGACTCGGCCAAGCGCTCTTCAGGTGCCTCACAAGATTGCTAGAAGAGAGTGGCTTTCATCTAACGGAATGGATGTCGGACGCCTCGGGATTGTTCAGAGTAATTCCGTACAACGGGAGGGCCGAAAGGGTTGGAGATTTGGACGGTTCTCCACTTTCCACCGAACGCATTCTAGGAATACAATAGAACGCGGAAACGGATGACTTTGTTTTCGAGCTAAGCGTTCCCAAGCTGCCAGTAACCCGTCGCGGCATGCTATCTGCTGCCTCTAGTTTGTTCGATCCGCTTGGTTTCGCCTTTCCTTGGCTATTACCCGAAAGATCCTGCTGCAGCGGCTCTGCCGTATGGAAGTCGATTGAGGCCAGCCACTGGACCAAGAAGACCGGTTGAGCTGGGAAGAATTTCTGAATACCTCAAAGAAACTAGGGGACATACGGATTCCACGATGTTTGCCCCCTGGTCATACAACACGGACAGGAGAACTACATGCCTTTTCTGACGCATCCGAAGTCGGTTATGGAGCCGTGGTACACGGACGATGGTGCACGGGAGATGGACAATATACCGCGAGGATCCTGTTCGCCAAAACCCACGTTGCCCCACTGAAGTCAGTTTCGATCCCGCGCCTTGAACTCAGCGCGGCCGTGTTAGCAGTCAGGGTGGTACAAGCTCTAAAGAGATGTTTCGACTTCTACATTTAGTGGGCCAGTTTTTGGACGAGCTCGACGATAGTACTGTGCTCCATTAACGACGTCGGGAGCCGTTTTAGTACTTTCGTTGCTAACCGACTCACGATCATCCACGACGAATCGGCCATGAATCAGTGAGAAAATGTCAAGTCTGGCGATAACCCAGCCGGCCTATGCTCCCGATTTGCTACGTACCTCCGGCAACTCGACACGTGAACGGGAGGGCCGAAATTCCTGCGGATGCCCGAACAGGACTGGACCGTGTACGAACTAAAACCTCCTCTGGAATTAGAACTGGAGATCAATGGCCTAGTGAGGACGGCCACAGTCCTTGAAGCGACATTCATTTTGTCACGATTGGTCAGGTTTTCTTCCTGGATGAAGACACTTCGGGCATTAGTTTGGTTGGCCAGGTTCAAAGGACATTTGTTTGTCATGGAAGGGATCCGACTCTCCGGCCGGATACGAGTGGGTCCGATAAGCCCCGATGAATTACGAGCAGCAGATTACGATTTATTCAAGATGATACAACGGGAAGCTTTCACCCGAGAACTCGAGAGGGCGGAAAAAGTGGGACCAATCGACAAAGGAATATCACCCCCGGGAGGCAACTTGAAGCACTTAAACCCCAAACTCAATAATGGACTACTACGGGTAAATGGTAGGCTGACCAACTCCCGCCTGAGCTTTGACACGAAGTACCCCATATTGGTACAGGCTCGACAAACTGTGATAGAACTAATGACCCAACACGTCCATGCCGTGGAGGAGCATGCCGGGGAAAGTCACGTGAAGAGCGTCATCCGAAAGCGCCCTTGGTTGCTTATAGGAATGGCGACTGTAAAACGCGTAATCCGACGTTGTGTACATTGTTGGAGACGCAACGCCGCAGCGAGCAAACGACACACGGCCCGCTACCAGGATGCAGAGTGACGCCGGGCTGGTGGCCGTTCAGCGACACCGGGTTGGAAAACTTCGAACGCTTGTAGATCAAGTGTGGGAAGAGGTTGGAAAAACGATACGGGTGTATTAGACGTGCATGAAGTCACGCGCGGTACACCTATTAGTTGTTCATTCGATGACAACCGACTTTTTCCTGCGGGCTTTGAAGCGCTTCATCAACCAAAGAGGAGTGCCGGCAGATACATACTCTGATAATGGATCGAACTTCGCGGGCGCTCACCGGGAGCTGCAGCGTTGGCACAAAAACATGAACAGAGGCAAACTGCAGAAACGAAAATTGATCTATGGTATACAAAGCCACGTCAATCCCCCGCAGGCCAGTCATCGCAGCGGCGCATGAGAACGCCTGATCCGGTCCACCAGGCGAACATTGCTGTCGATCATTGAACAACAGCCGCCCGAGAGGAGTGCCTGATCAAAACAAGACCATTCGAGCTTGGGGATGCAGTGATGATCACAGACGAACACGCGCCTTTCAGCACCTGGCCTTTGGGTGTGGTGATGGAAGCCATCGGAAGCTCTGACGGAATGATAAGAATTATGAAGTTGAAGACCTCCAACGGAACGCTAATCTGCAACGCACGCAGTATCAATCTCCTTGAGAGTGAAGACGAAGAAGCCGATAACACGGAAACCCAGCAGACTATTCCACATTCTTCTTTGAAATGGTTGAAGGAACCTCTCATGTGCGGGCGCATTCGTAAAATACTGGCGTATTGAACCATCATGCACCCTGATATTTACATACTTACATGGTACATGTTCATACTTCATGACCTCCATCAAACACGCTGCAATGTTCGTCGTTTTTCGTCGGTGTTACATAAGGCCTTTAGAATATGTAGTGTAAAGAACAAATACTGAAAATCCTTCTGAATTTTCAACATGCTTTGCTAATTTGACTATGTTTAACATTACCTTGAAGAGCTTGCTCAAATACCACACTTTTCACGATTGTTTATCCATGTGAGACATTTGAATTTGGCTTTTAACCGCTTCTGACTGTCGTGCTTGAGCCATGGGGTTTTGAGCCTTTGAGTTTTACTGTGAAGTCTATTTGGCCGCATACTTGAGGTTTGTACATATTTGTACCCTTTGTGAATGTCAATTTAGCACAGTAGGAACTATGAATCAATCTTGTTCTGATTTTGGGATTCGTTTGAATTGGCTACGCGTTTCTCGATTTGCGAGAATTGACTCACAGTACTCAAGTGGATCCTGGACATGAAAACCCATCGGACGTGCCCAGACAAGGAACCAAGGAACTTTTGAGACAACAGGAATTAACTGGGCAAGTCTTTGGGGACGGTTTCGGCGTTACTGATTCCCTGGATAATGCTAGGTCCTCTAGCTCTGTCAGCGCCAGGTCATATATTTCTAACCGCCATGAGTTTCTTGATATTAGTACCTACAGAATGAGAGTGGTGGAATTAGAGAACGAGCTGCTGTTAGCCAGGAAGCAAGCATAGCCTCCTAAGCAAGGAACTGGTCTCAGAGAGCCAGAAAACATCCATATATTTCAAGATGTCAACGTCGAAACGGCACTGTGACCGACGCACAAAAACCCTTGTGACCGCCGGAAACCACCGAGGTTTTGCATTCGACCTGCTGACAGTGGGGCTATCCCATTTCGACGGGCATCCCGAACAATACAATATATTCATGAAAAAATTCGAAAATTTTGTTGGGAGCAAAGTTGCAGATCAAGGTCAAAGGTTTTCGTATTTATTACATTACCGTCGTGGGAGGGCCAAAAGTGCTATCGAAGGCTGCGCGGTGCTTGGTCCACCAGTGGGTTACATCAGGCCACGCAGAATCCTGAAAGATTTGTTTGGACAAACATTCAAGGTGGCTAGAAGCTTGATTGATGGTGTTTTATTGGAGGAAAACAGGACTGAGAGCAAGGCTGAATTACTGTCACATTTGGTGATAAAAATGCAGAATTGCAACATATCACTGGAGCGCTTAGGATACCGGTCTGATTTGAATGCTTCGCACACACAGGAATGTATTGTTCGTTGTCTACTTATTGATTTACAGAGCCGATGGGCAAAAGGGAGCTGAAGAAATAAATACCCTTGGGCGGGAATCTACGTTCAACGATTTGACTAAGTTCATCGGTCGTCAATCTCTTATCACCAACAGCCGATTCGGACAAATAGTACGCGAAAGTGGCAGGCTGGCACAAATGGAACTGACATCTGCTCAAATTGTAGGGAAGGACTGTAACCGAATTCGGCCTTTGGCTAACATGCACATGATAAGTCGAGAACCCGAGAGGTCAACTGAATGCAAGCTATGCAACTCCCTACATCGGTTACCAGATTGTCCGACCTTTCATTGGATGAGTGTGCCCAATCAGTGGTGCGCAGTAAAAAGGATTGGCTCATGCTTGATGTGTTTGAACAACTCTTATCGAGCCTCTGAATGCAGCTTAAGAATGAAATGTAACCAAGACGGATGCTTGGGTAATCATCACTCATTACTATATGGCCCTCTCAATGATAGGCCTATTCAGCCGAATGAGCCCAGAATTGTCTGTTCAACGGGGCATGATGACTTCAAACCGGCGAGATTAGGCATCGTACCTGTCGACATCGTGAAAACTAAAGGATTTAGGATGGTCAATGCATTTCTGGACACGGGGTCGGATACCTCGCTGATTACCCGCGAGCTTGTAGAAAACTGTGAACTAATCGGCTAGCCTACCTCGCTTACTATCAGCACGATTGCAGGGGCTCATGGTAACAACTCTAAGAGGCTGACCCTGCAGTTGACGTCTTTATCTGATGAGGGGACTGTAAAACTTCCGGAAGACTTTGCATTAGACAGCTTGCCAATAAGATCAATCGACTCTATTAGATCGATCTCCAAGAGATGGTCTCATCTCAGAGAAATAGCGTTAAAAGTGTCTAGCCCCCACGTCGACATACTACTTGGATGCATTGTATCAAAGTCTCATTAGGTGCTTGAACGGAGCATGAAAAATCTAAAAGAACCATTCGCTACGCGAACGATACCTGGCCGGACACTTCTCGGACCCCTGACTAACGAACCTCATCAATCGGCATCAATGAATTGCTTAACTGCTGCTGAAAGAAGTGCCTCTATAGAACACAATCAACTTTTCGACGTCGAATCCAGCGGTCCATCTCAAGAAAGCGAAGTTCACTCAAAAGAAGATCAGTCGTTGCTTTCGACGGTGAATTCAAAGACGGGACGCCACAATGGGCAAAACGAAGTTTCTATACCCAAGAGACCACCGTCAAGTCACCTATCAAGAAATGGAGAAATTGTCCGGAGGCGTTTGAAATATTTCAAAAAAGGACAATTTTGAGAAGCTCTGCTGAAATATGAACACCAGCAGGTCACGCAGAGCAGCTTGGAATTTGCCGACCTAGTCACAGTGTACGGTACCTGGGTGGAACTGCATGGCCGGCGGCGAAACAAAGTATCCCTTGCCAAAACAAAGATAGCTGAGCTGGATTCAGTATCCCTAAACAAACTCAAAATGACTGCGCTGGTATCGGGTTTTAATAAGGCACTATTGCTAAAAGAGAACGGTACTACCATCGAACTCAGTCTTGCGTATTGGGCAGATCCTACAGTTGCCTTACGTTACAGGAAACGGGAAAAACAAAGAGCGTGTTCGAAACATCCGAGAGCTAATCCACTCGTAGCAGGAAACGGCGAGGAAGATGTTCATGATTCGAGTTTGAAACCACATACAAAGGACAAAGCAGCTTGCAGATCACCTCGCTCCGAGCTACCCAGCATTTTATTCCATTTCATGATCCACAACTATTCAAGTGGACCCATTTTTCCTGAACAGTGGCAAAATGTACTTAGTTCCAGTTTCTATCCGGCGTGCACATAGGCGAAAAAGAAAAATTCACCAAGACTTCATTTGAACTGTTCAAGTGAGGTCTATTAGCTGTAAGCACATTGTGAAACTATTCTTGCCCTTGAAGAAGAACATTTCATACAATATTGTGTCACATATTTTTTATACAGAAAAACTTGGAAGTACTCTGGTAGATGCCAGTATTCGGTCAATTTCCGTGTTCATGGGTATTTCTATACTGTCCGTCGCACACTTGTTTTCGAAACTTATTCATAGTCAGAAACCGGTTTCCATTTCTTTCGAAAAATTTAGCGCCTTAATTTTATGCAATTCTACTGGTTCGTGACCTTTCATTTTCACGCGATATCTCATTAGGCGTTGCACTTACGTTCAACTTGCGCTCTCATGCCTGTAAACAAAATAGGTCTGACCAATTGCTGCAATAGTTTACTGCTTGAGATAAGTATACTGAGCTTGCGCATCGAAATGTTTTACACTGCAAATCCCTCATCTGCATCTTTCGTTTAATTGTGTGCTTCGGTCTCCTGATGAATATGCCAATCTGAAGTTGTGCAGCGGGATTTGGAATTAATTCCTTATGGATTGTGCAAACGATGACCACGGTGGAAACCTGTTTTATGCGCAGCTGGCACAGAAAGTTAGCAACCACAGGCACTGACAATAAGTTACAGGTAGGTGGGGTGAGAATCACGACTCAATCCTCAACATTAGACAAACCTATTTCCGGAAGGATTTTGGCTGGCAGCGTAAAGAACAAATACTGAAAATCCTTCTGAATTTTCAACATGCTTTGCTAATTTGACTATGTTTAACATTACCTTGGAGAGCTTGCTCAAATACCACACTTTTCACGTTTGTTTATCCATGTGAGACATTTGAATTTGGCTTTTAACCGCTTCTGACTGTCGTGCTTGAGCCATGGGGTTTTGAGCCTTTGAGTTTTACTGTGAAGTCTATTTGGCCGCATACTTGAGGTTTGTACATATTTGTACCCTTTGTGAATGTCAATTTAGCGCAGTAGGAACTACGAATCAATCTTGTTCTGATTTTGGGATTCGTTTGAATTGGCTACGGGTTGCTCGATTTGCGAGAATTGACTTACATATAGTAATAGCTGTGGTTCTATAATATTCCCAGACATACCACAGTCACATTCACCTAATACACGTTTATACTTCATGGTCCCCACCAAAACGTGCCGTGGGGCTGATTGTTCCTCCTTTATCACTGAAATTGTGGAAGATATAACCCTTAAATGATGGTTGTTAATATTTGCTCATATACCGGAGTGCGACCTTAGCCATAACATCCATACGCACACACAAACACCCACACGAACATACGAGGCCGAGGCACAACTGCTCTCCCGAGGACAGCTCGTACGCTCCTCCTTCAGGCCCACCATCGATCAGCCTTTTTCATGGACGACGCAGAGTAACCGTTTGTCGGTGTCGCCACCGGATCAGGCGCGATCGTGAGTAGAGCGTTGAAGACGATGTATTAGGTGCGCGCACTGACAGCGAGGTCTACATAGGCAGGAAGAATCAGTACCCTTATTCCAATGCTTTGACTATGCTAAGATTCGGGAGGGTTTCAGTGGGGTGTGTAACAACCGGTAGTAAAATAATCCCCCCAAAACACTGCAACTCCATGTTTCCCTAGCATCACTCACTTATTTACACCATTGACTTGTTTTATGCACCGTATGCTTTTACGAACCAAAGTTTGTTTGTTCGCGTCCAGTGCGCTATTCCGTCATATCCTTGTTCTGGGCCTGCGTGACGCACGAGCTTCTTCCTCGAAAGCCGCAATTCGGTTCTCGTTTTTTGAGTCCCTGTGAAAGCGTGACTGAGGTTTGTACCTGCTTCTTGTCGTTGTTCATTTGATAATCTAGTATCGTAGAATTTAACGGTTAATCGCGTTCTGCTTTCGGGATCCTTTGCGAATTTGGCTACGCGTTGCTCAAACTGTTTTTCCACAATGATCAATACTCCCTGTTGCGGTTGCGGCTGTAGATTCTGACGAACTAGTTCATGGTTTTTAACTAGGTGTAACAGTAGTTGTGCAAGTGATAGCTCACCTTCACACTGTTGGTTAGTCTCTTCTCACAATCGTACCCTGCTTATCACGGCTGGGCTTGGGCTAATTTTCTGGCCGTCTTGCAGGCGGCTTATGTGTATTGGGCGCTGTGAAGCATGTATTGAGCCCATAACTTTCTACAAACTATTAACACCCTTGCAATCTTCGGCCTCCCTCAAGGTGGACGATTCCCATTCCTTCACTGTGTTACCGAGGTAAATCCGTCGGCCTAGCTTATCGGCCTAGCTTATCGGCGCGGTTTTCATTGCCCTCTATTTTTCCTCCCTAGATAGTTCCGGCCCTTCCGCGTACCGAGATATGCTTGGTTCCCCTACCCCCAAGTTAAACCTCATCTACTCTAGAGTGGTTCCGAACCAACTTAGATCCTGTTTTGTCGTGCGGTAAAATGCTGTGACTCACTTAGCGCCATCAGTAGAAATTGTATTAGTTCAGAACGTTCTTCCCCGTCTGCTTGCCGTTCTCTATAGAAAATAACCCTACCGGCTTCCGGCCCGGGCGGAAGCAATGTGCAGTAGTTTGTACTTTGGGCTTTACAAGTGTAAAAAGGACCTCTCACGGATTATAACTAGCTCTTGCGAGGAGGAGTACCCTTCTACCCAGCCTAGCGCCAATTCTACCCCGTTCGTAGGAGGTGTAGTCGCAAAATTACATGTCACTGAGTCCTCTCCAGCCACGCCTCGGTGACAGCCGTGATCACTGAGCCATTCTATCCAGCCAGTACTTCCCTCCTCACCTTCTAAGCCACAAGAGTTTGCGTATCATATGGTGGCACATCCTGCCCAGTCATCTGCCCCGGTTATAAGCTTTTAGGCCGTTGTGCTATCGGGAGTAAGTCTCGAGTCCAGTTCAGTTCAAATTGCGCAGGAGTGGTAAAAGCTATGGACCATCGAGTGTCGAGACTCCTTCAGATGGTATGCCCACCGGCTATGCACACGCCAACGCACAATGTATTTCTCTGAGTCCTAGAGAAGTTCAAGGTTCAGCTCCCACAATTTTAAAAGCCGTCTACCATATTGGCCAGTTTCTTACTCTAGTGAGCTCTTCGATCTCCGGGTGTTTCAACATTATGAAGAGTCGCCTTTTCGTCGTACTTGCGTCTGGAAATGGTTGTAAGGGAAATCATGGATTAGACCGGCCTCAAATCTCCGCTCCGGTTGACCACGGGTCGAAGCTGTTAGTCGTCCTCTGTGCCTGACCAGTGATCTCATGGGGAAAAACATTCAAGTCAGCCAATGAGAGGGGAGCACAAAGGTGACGGAGAAGGTTCTGATAGCCACCCTTACCAAACTATCCCTCCGAGGTCCCACCTATTAGGCTTTTAAGGCGTAAGCCGAAGTTGCTTCAATTACCTCCCCCCGTCAGCTTACTCCAAAGGTCGAAGAACCTCACAGTGAACGAATGGCTCCTGGCATATTATCTTACACGGTCATCCGAGAGTTGGAACCTGCGTATTCGCAGTCCGTCATCTCCCGAAGACTGAAGAGAGTCTTCCAAGGTCCAGCTGGTGTGTCCACTGTTTTAACAGCCTTGAACACTTCTATTAGACCCCCCATAATCTCCTTCTTTTTGACGGGGAGGCTTTTGTCTTTTACGACCTTTGTTCATAGCCTGGCCCCCAGCAACTTCCAAAAAACCTGGTAAATCGCCGTTATATTTGCTCCAGGGTATTTGCCCGCGCAGAGAGACGAGCTCCAGGCCTGAACGCAGTATTTTATTATGGGTCTAGCTTCTGCCCTGTATGTTCACACTAAGACTTTTCGACCCCTCGAACTTGCCAAATGCTTCAGTTGGTAGAACGCGCTTAAGGCTCTTTGCGAAACATTCAAATTTCCTGCCTGGTTTAGGGTCCGACGTAATTGCCACTACCAAATCCCCAACTTTCACTGTTTATGCACCCACAGTCTGATTGCCTGATGGGCACGAGTCGGAATAGGCCGTGGTTCTATCAGCAGCGATGACTGGTATTTGTTAACTTTGGTGGGGAAGTCCCACACCACCGGCCACGAACATAAGATACCCAGATCCCTCTGTGCTGTATCATTCGCAACCTATCTGGACAGTCTTACATCTTCCGAAAATGTGTGGCACTTACACTCCAGTTCACTTCCTGGGTCAGTGATGGACAAGGTTAACGGCAGAAGGCCCAGGACAAAACCCGGTAGTACGCCGTTACGCAGTCTTCCCTCCACCCCCACATGGAACCAAATTCCACTGAGTCCTGTGATGGTCTCTCCCTACCAAAGGACCCAACCGGAATTCTTTCAACTAACTAGTCAACAGTTCAGTTCAGTTCAGTTCAGTCTGCACAGGACAGGTAATGGTCAAGGCCAATCGAGCGTCCAGAATTCCTTCGATGGTATGCACACCAGTTATGCACCCACCACTGCCGAGTGTATTTGATCGAATCCCCGCTAAAACGGAGAGGGAAACGGAAAACCTCATCGCACATCAACTGCGAGAGACATTATGCATCGTGAGCGTTCACTGAGACAGTATGCAATGAGGGAAAAAGTCTGCTAAAACATACTCCAGAAGGACCACAGTGCTACCCATCATCCATCTAGTTGATATACTCAAGGCTCACTACAATGAAAGATCTCGTACCACTTGCGATCTAGGGCATCTTTGAAGGATTGGACTGTCTGCAGATCTACCATTTCACCAGGCAGACCGTTCCAACTGTTCACAACCCTGTTGCTGAAGAAGTGCGATCTATCCATCAACCTAGATCGGGCTTTTATCAACTTCTTTTCATGTCCCCTTGTTCTGGAGTCTACAGCGAATTGGAAGAGACTATCTGGTCTAATGTCTGAAAAATACACATTGCATCATATAGAAGTTCAAATCGGCGAAACAATTGTTTTTCAGCAATTCATTCTCAAGCCATTTACGGATTACATAGTAGACACTAGACAAAAGATCATGAACATGGACATGGAATAAACACCAATCATGGGCAGGGGTTTGTCAGTCAAGTTATCCTTATCATGTGATTGGTTTATCTAGCTGACGCCTTCTAGGTAACCGGACGGTAGGTTCATGCGGCCTTGTTCAGTCTTGGGCCAGGGGAGTTGGAGTGCCCGGACCAAACGCTTTTGGGCGTACAGGTCAGGGGTCAGCTTCCTTATTCCGACTGCCTCGGCTATCGCTAGAGTGCGCAACTGAACACCTTTGCATTTGTTTGGGGGGACACGATAAAGAACTTTGAAAGCGGCTTCCGGATTCACCTGATGTCCAGTATCGACCAAATGCGCTAAGATTGCGCTATTTATCGATCCAGTTTGTCCTTGACTCAACCAGCGTGGATGATGCTCTTTAATCCGAGTTGATAGCTGTCGTGCCGTTCGACCTACATAAGATGCGTCACAAACACATCTGAAAGAGTATACGACCACTGATGAGGTCAGCATCGGCAGCCTATCCTTGTTCTGAATCTGGATTAGAGGAGCCCCTCGGAACAAACACCGTAGTGTGGCGGCATTGAAAGTATTTCGAATTTCTCTCCCTAGTCGACGGTTTAAGATTTCACTAACAATATCGCCTTTAAATGGCAAACTAATATGAAGATCTTTCTTCCTTACGGTTTCCACGGTGATTTTTGGCACTCTTTCGGTAAGATTTCTTTCGATAAACCGATCCGGGTAACTGTTCTCACGTAGGGTGTTTCTTATAAGCATTAATTCGTCATCTAAAGTCTCTGTGGAACAAATTTCCCTCGCTCTGAAAGCCAGGCATTTTACTAAGTTTTGCTTCTGTTGCATACTAAAAAAACTGTTAAAATTGGGATATTGGCCGCTCCACGTTTGTTTTCGGTGCACATTTCGCTGGATCCGACCATCCTCCATTCTCGTGAGAGTCACATCGAGAAATGATAGTTGATTGTTTATATCGCGTTTAGTTGTAAAGCGTACTGCTTTGTGTGCCTCATTGAATATTGTTTGCACAAAATTAAGGTCACAATCAACGTCAGTCACGCAAAATATGTCATCCACATAACGATGGTAATGATCAAAGCTGTCAATTGTAGATTTCAGCTTGGTTCTTTCTAACTTCGCTAGGAATGCGTCGGCAAGAAATAGACCTAGTGGTGATCCCATAGCCACAACATCCCGTTGTCTGTACAAAGTTCCATGAAATAGAAACTGAACATTAAGTGTGCATCGAAGCAAGAGCTCGCGCAAACCTTCTAGTGGTAAACCGACGTTCATATTATTCTCTTTTATGTAGTTCACCACGAAGTCAATGGTTTCTGTTAGTGGTACATTCGTGAATAGAGACTCAACGTCAAACAAAAACATTATTTTGTCACTCATATTGACATCTTTTATTCGCTCTATGAAATCAAATGTGTCGTTGAGACTGTGTATAGCCATATGTTTTTTGATTGGTTCCAGTAACTCAAATAACCATCGAGCGACATTATGGTAGGGTGAATTTGTCATTGATAGGATGGGGCGAATCGGTGTTCCAGGTTTGTGGATCTTGGGGAGTCCGTACAGCCTGGGGATTGTAGATCCCGTGGGTCTTAGCTGCTCGTACAATTGGTTTGAAACAAAACCAGCATCCCTCATGTGTTTCAAAGTAGTTTTTATCTGGCGCTCAACCTGTTGAGTTGAGTCTGTCTCACCAGGACTAGTGCTGAATTTGGTTTCATCACTCAGAATTGCTGTGAGTTTTCCAATGTAGTCACATCTGTCCATCACCACTATTCCACTACCTTTGTCAGGTCTCTCTCCGACGACATCGGATCTACCCAAATAGTAAATCACTTCGGCGGTGTGTGGTAAATCAATGTGACACTTTACGTTCTAAACTATCGGAATACGAACGGAATATTTCACAACGTCAGCACTTCATAGATTGCTTAATTGGAGACTTGAGAATAATGTTCCTTACCTACGCTGGAGCTATCCTGGATTCTGGAACAAGGAAGAAACAAAATGCATTGAAGAAAGGGATGGAAGCCAAGACTCCTCAGTGTGTTTTCCCTAATCAACCCAATCGGTATGTGCATAACTGCTCTAACTTGAATTTGAATGATCATATGATCGAGGCCTTATCACTTGGTCCTAAGTTCCGTATCCCTACGCGGAAACGTCACAAGTTTGATTACTAGGTGCATTTTGAAACCGTATATTCTCAAACTCAAGGGTTGATGCCAACATCTAATGAAGCATAAGAGGAACTCAAGTCAACCCTAGTGAACACTTGCCATTCATATCGAAAGATTAACCCGAGACTACAAAGGCCAGTCAAAAAAGAGCATTCAGATGCAGTGAAGGAATTGTTGAATAATAAAGATATCTTACTGAGCAGACCTGACAAAGGTAGTGGAATAGTGGTGATGGACAGATGTGACTACATTGGAAAACTCACAGCAATTCTGAGTGATGAAACCAAATTCAGCACTAGTCCTGGTGAGACAGACTCAACTCAACAGGTTGAGCGCCAGATAAAAACTACTTTGAAACACATGAGGGATGCTGGTTTTGTTTCAAACCAATTGTACGAGCAGCTAAGACCCACGGGATCTACAATCCCCAGGCTGTACGGACTCCCCAAGATCCACAAACCTGGAACACCGATTCGCCCCATCCTATCAATGACAAATTCACCCTACCATAATGTCGCTCGATGGTTATCTGAGTTACTGGAACCAATCAAAAAACATATGGCTATACACAGTCTCAACGACACATTTGATTTCATAGAGCGAATAAAAGATGTCAATATGAGTGACAAAATAATGTTTTCGTTTGACGTTGAGTCTCTATTCACGAATGTACCACTAACAGAAACCATTGACTTCGTGGTGAACTACATAAAAGAGAATAATATGAACGTCGGTTTACCACTAGAAGGTTTGCGCGAGCTCTTGCTTCGATGCACACTTAATGTTCAGTTTCTATTTCATGGAACTTTGTACAGACAACGGGATGTTGTGGCTATGGGATCACCACTAGGTCTATTTCTTGCCGACGCATTCCTAGCGAAGTTAGAAAGAACCAAGCTGAAATCTACAATTGACAGCTTTGATCATTACCATCGTTATGTGGATGACATATTTTGCGTGACTGACGTTGATTGTGACCTTAATTTTGTGCAAACAATATTCAATGAGGCACACAAAGCAGTACGCTTTACAACTAAACGCGATATAAACAATCAACTATCATTTCTCGATGTGACTCTCACGAGAATGGAGGATGGTCGGATCCAGCGAAATGTGCACCGAAAACAAACGTGGAGCGGCCAATATCCCAATTTTAACAGTTTTTTTTAGTATGCAACAGAAGCAAAACTTAGTAAAATGCCTGGCTTTCAGAGCGAGGGAAATTTGTTCCACAGAGACTTTAGATGACGAATTAATGCTTATAAGAAACACCCTACGTGAGAACAGTTACCCGGATCGGTTTATCGAAAGAAATCTTACCGAAAGAGTGCCAAAAATCACCGTGGAAACCGTAAGGAAGAAAGATCTTCATATTAGTTTGCCATTTAAAGGCGATATTGTTAGTGAAATCTTAAACCGTCGACTAGGGAGAGAAATTCGAAATACTTTCAATGCCGCCACACTACGGTGTTTGTTCCGAGGGGCTCCTCTAATCCAGATTCAGAACAAGGATAGGCTGCCGATGCTGACCTCATCAGTGGTCGTATACTCTTTCAGATGTGTTTGTGACGCATCTTATGTAGGTCGAACGGCACGACAGCTATCAACTCGGATTAAAGAGCATCATCCACGCTGGTTGAGTCAAGGACAAACTGGATCGATAAATAGCGCAATCTTAGCGCATTTGGTCGATACTGGACATCAGGTGAATCCGGAAGCCGCTTTCAAAGTTCTTTATCGTGTCCCCCCAAACAAATGCAAAGGTGTTCAGTTGCGCACTCTAGCGATAGCCGAGGCAGTCGGAATAAGGAAGCTGACCCCTGACCTGTACGCCCAAAAGCGTTTGGTCCGGGCACTCCAACTCCCCTGGCCCAAGACTGAACAAGGCCGCATGAACCTACCGTCCGGTTACCTAGAAGGCGTCAGCTAGATAAACCAATCACATGATAAGGATAACTTGACTGACAAACCCCTGCCCATGATTGGTGTTTATTCCATGTCCATGTTCATGATCTTTTGTCTAGTGTCTACTATGTAATCCGTAAATGGCTTGAGAATGAATTGCTGAAAAACAATTGTTTCGCCGATTTGGACTTCTATATGGTGTAAAACCAGGCCGTGTTTTACCGACTCCATTTCCTTCTGGAAATCCAAATATCAGAACTCAAACCCCTCCCTGCTTTATTTTCCCAGTTCCTTTCCCGATCTGCGTGTGTGGTCAGACAAGCATGTCCTCTGGCTGAAGAACCTGTGCCGTTGCTGAGCTAATTATCGCCGGCTTTCAAGGTGCTTAAATTTGGCTGCCCCTTTGTAACCATTTCATGAGTTTCAGCGATAATGACTTCAGGTTTACCAATAATAACAATAACGGTATATTTCTCGGTTGGGATTATTACACATGCATAAGGCATGATCACGGAATACAACTTTCAACAGCTTTTAGAAGTTCCCACTGGTCCCAAAGGTCAGGTTTGTACATCACAGCCACGGTGAGATAGGACTAGGTAGTGTTTGAAATAACTGAAGTGGGAACGGTTAACGCGAGAAGTGTAAAGCCTTTTTGGTTTCGGTAGCGGGGCATTGTGGAGAGGTTTCCAAGTGCAAAGCTGCTGGTTAAGGCGCTATTGAAGTGTGAGGAAGATTTAGTGTATACAAGGACGGATTAAACAGTGGTTTACCGGGAGATCGAAGAAAAATCGGGATGTATGGAAACAAAAACAATGATACACCGGCTCTTTGCCTGAAGCATTTCTAGCGGTAGACCGGAGGAAGATTTCCAACAATAGAGGCAGAGGGCCGGACTCAAGGCGACAACAGATATTATGTTTCACGTGGAGACAAACGTTTCTGCATATACAACCAAAGAATATAGAGACAAGTTTCAACCTGCAGCAAGTGACTAGTATTTTATTCTATAGGGTTCATTTTTGTCATTGACGGTGGGTCACGAACTAAGGCCCTAGCATGGGCAAACTCACCAGACGTGACTGGATGTTCAAGGGAAAATTACTGGGTAGCAAGACCTAATGGACTGAAATAACGGTAGGAAGAAGCTGAAGAGGTTATAAATGCGACGGCGCCGGCAGAATTTCATTCACGATTCGGGAACAACAAGGCTCGATTGGAGGGCATGCTGGAAGTAAACGTTGGGGCAGTGCGTGCAAGACATTCGAGCAATGCGTAGCCAAATTCGCAAAGGATCCCGAAAGCAGAACGCGATTAACCGTTAAATTCTACGATACTGGATTATCAAATGAACAACGACAAGAAGCAGGTACAAACCTCAGTCACGCTTTCACAGGGACTCAAAAAACGAGAACCGAATTGCGGCTTTCGAGGAAGAAGCTCGTGCGTCACGCAGGCCCAGAACAAGGATATGACGGAATAGCGCACTGGACGCGAACAAACAAACTTTGGTTCGTAAAAGCATACGGTGCATAAAACAAGTCAATGGTGTAAATAAGTGAGTGATGCTAGGGAAACATGGAGTTGCAGTGTTTTTGGGGGATTTTTTTCCTACCGGTCTTTACAATGCGTGATGTTCGATGTCGGGGATCCGCCTTGCGGTCCATTGAAACTGTTATGGGGTTTTGTCCCGGGTAGCACTATTGCAATTGTATTGGAGTGCAACGTACTAGGCTCCATATATCGCCGGCCAGCTTGAGTATGAGCTTGACCCATGGGCGTCCTGCTTGGAAAGTAGTCCAGTCCGATCAGTCATATTCATTCAGTCCTTGCGGTAATCCGAGAGTAGGGCCTAGTGGGCCGGTCAACAACTCGCACGCCCCCCTGTCGTCTTCTCGTGGATTGGAGTGACGGTGGATACAAGCCAGCCCTGTGGTGCCTCAACTTTTCCTGCGACGAAATGACCAGAAGCGTCAGCGGTTCGACGAATAGATCGAATAAGGCTTTATTGTGGTTGGATGAATTCCCCCAGACCCTGTTTCCTTGCACCACTATAGGAATTTAGGTTCCTCGCAATCTTCACTCTCACAGACTTCAGTGTCTAACATCGCCGGGATGTTTGCGTTTTGTTCTATGGTTTTTCCGGCTCTCGTTGATCAGGTCTGTTTGCGCCCTAAAAGAATGGCGAGAAGTTATCATCCTGTTATGCTCCGTGTGTAGCACCCTGTCGCGCAAAGCGTAGACGAATTGCAGCGAATCTCAAAACCAAAACACGGTTGATCCATGAATTCTACGACACTGAATTAATAAATGAACAATATCGTGAAACATACAAACCTCAGTAATGTGATCACACGGGCTCAGAAAGAGAGAACTAAGTTTACGGCTGGCGAGAGACAGGCAACGACAAGATGGGGTATGACGGGGTGGAGCGCTGGATACGAAAAAACAAAGGTTGGGCCATAGAAACATAAAATGTACGCAAACACGCCAGCAGTGTGTGAGAGAGAGTAATATCATGAAAACACGAAACTATGGTGTCTCTGAAAGATTTTCTACGGCCGATCTTTACACCGTGCCTGCCCTTGTCCCCTTTCCATCTGCAAAGCCACGCACTGCTCTTCGGGTAGCGTCAGCTTTGGTTCAATTCATTCTGAACAGGACAGGCAATAGTCACGGCCAAATGTGCACCCAGAATTCCTTCGGTGGTGTGCACAATACTCGTGCAGCCAAAACTGCCCGATGCATGTCGTCGACTCCCCTCCAAAAATAAGAGGGAAAAGTTGAACCTCATCACATATCGAACGTGGGAAGTATCATGCATCGTAAGCGGTCACTGGAACTGTATGCAACAGGCGCACGCCTCAAGTATTATAAGCTAAAGAAGGACCTTAGTGTTATTCTTCATCCATCTAGTGAACAAACGCAAAACTCATCCCCAGATATAAACCCCTTCCACTTACCATCCAGGACCACCTGTAAACAGTGGACGGTCTGCAGGTTTACCACTTCCCCAATTTAGAGGTTACCATATTTCACTACCCTCTTGCCAATGATGTGCGACCAGGTTATCAATCTAGATCGAAATTCCGTCAGCTCTTTCTTGCATTCCCCTGTTCAGGGTTCTAAATCCATTCGGAGTAGACCATGTGACCTGCAAAGCCTCCTAATTTCTGAGATGTTCCCCTGGTTTCTCCCAGAAGTTTTCCATTTTCGAACACAGAAGTTCGAGATCTCAGTCCGTCCATGTCTTTCCCTTCTACTTTTCAGTCATTTGCTCTGCGTGATGCTGAACCTTCTCCGAGTAGGCGACGTCCCTCTTGTAGAACAGTGGCAGCGCCCGTACTCTGGTTTCCATTTGGAGTCATATTTATGGAGCCAAGACCGCCGGCTTGGCAGTGCTATGTCAATCCCAGTGTCATGCTTACGTCATGGGGTGCCTAGCTTCCTCTCACTTTCGGGTCCAGCAGCTAGTGTGGTTCTGGCGCGTCGCAGCCGATGAGAAGGTCCAACTCGTCGTCTTCCCAGTCTGCAACGGTTACATCCTGCAGGCGGGGCCGCATAGTTAAAATTGCGTTCACCGACCTCGGTGCTTGCATGGGGAAATCAGCTAATGTGATTGCCTGCGTCGACTCGATTTGCTCCTACGTGTCTAGGGAGGCTAGCTGTAACCTCAGCCGGTCTGCAGTCATTACTTGTGTTCCGCCTTCCGTGCTCACCGCTAACGGAGTCGTGCTTGTAGCGAGCCGGGGCTTATCGGCAAACCGCTCCCTCCCCAGGATTGTGCCCGATCCGCCGTAGAAGAAATCCAAGGATTTTACCACCCCATTTGGCGTCGTCAGCCTTACAGCAACCACCCCTAGACGCATTGGTTTGTTGGCAGACAGTACTGATGTGCAGGCCACACTGGGCTTTGTGATCTCACCGAGCGTAGCTTCTTTCACTTGATGTTGTAACCGATGATGTCCGCCTGTGCAAATTCTTGCGCTCTTTCGGGAAGCTGCTGTTGTAACGAACGTTTGAGCAATGCGTAGCCCAATACGCAACGGATTCCGAAATCAAAAGACGTTTATCCGCGATATTATACGATACTAGATTATCGAATGAACGGTGACATCAAAAATATACAAACCTCAATAATACAATCGCAGGAACCCAACAACGAGAAACCGAATAGCAGTGTGTGAGCAAGGATCACGTGCGTCACGCAGGTCCTGAACATGGATGTGCCAAAGTAGCGCTCTGGGCGCGAACAAACAACAATTGGTCCATAGAAACAACCAGTTCGTAAAGACAAGTCAGTAGTGTAGGCAAATGAGTGATGTTAGGAAAAACACTGAATCGCGACGGTTAAAGGGGATTTTCCACAACCGGTTGTCAGAAGGGACACCTGGTCCAATTCGCCTTTAACTGGGGCCCTATCCCCTGGGCACCTTTTGATTGCTGTTTGCATCGCGTGAACTTTCTCTCCTGGAGTGTGGCGGTCCGGCTGTTAAGTCCTGCACGGCGACGGAGGTAGCCAAAATGGAACGAGAGCAGCCAGCTGCCACGCTCCTCGTGGCCGGACTACGTAGGTTCAGCTATGAAGAACTCCCGGAGGCCACAGGGTTGTTTCCCGTTGCCTAGAGGGGTCTTCGAGGTGACCTGTCCTTTGTCGGGCGAATCATCCTTGGTGATTTGGGCCCGGGCCTGCGGTTGGAATTCACCCTCAAGAGTATTGACATTACCAGAAGACGCGCACTGAAGCTCCGTTAGGTGCACCTCACCGGCTTGCCGGCCATCTATAGAATACCTCGGAGAGTGGCCATTCCCTGAAAAACCCTTCCGGCTGAAGTGGTGAAACAGGAACAGGAAACACCTTTCAACAGGAATTTGGACCATATTCTGAAGAATTACTGGCAGGACACTGACATTCGGACGAATAAATAGAGTAAGATGCGATGAAGCTCATGCGGGATGACTTTCCACTGCCCTTCACCTGAAGACTGAAGAATGGGCATCCTTTTTGAACAAGAAAGCGGCCTGCCTAGGAGGGGCCCAGGGACTAGCCACTCGGATGGTTGAAGGACAGAAAGGAAAACCATATGAACAGGCGCTGCAGGATATGGGACTCTTCTGACTCGGGAGAAGAAGACTCAGAGGAGGCCTCGTTGGACATTTCAAGATCCTCGAGGATCTACCGGCCTAAGTGCAGGGGATTTATTTGAAGGGCCACTGATCACAGAACAACGAGGAATAGCATAAATTTGTGTAAGTAGGAAAGTGGGATAGACTGACCGAAGAAATAGTTAGCGCACAATGTGTAGGGCATTTTAAAAAGATACTGGATGCTAACTGGGGCTAGTTGTTTACAAAAGTAGAATAGTGGGGGATAGGGAGAAACTGTAGTTTACCCCAGGCTTCCCAGTATTGTGTCCAAGCCTGCGATCTGAAGCTCTATGTGTGATGGAACACCAAATTCATGGTTGCCTCTCCCCTGGATGATGAGAAAAGCGCTTCTTCTACGTCGATTTTTCGGCCAACTGAAGGAATAAATCCACTTGTGTAAAAGGACTGGAAGGAATTAACAAAGTCGCAGTGGTTGGTGCCCATCTCCGTGCATACCACTGGAAGAATTCTGAATGATCGACTGTCCCCAGCCACTATCGTTCCTGTGCAACCCAATCTGGCCAGACTTCACCTGACTGAGCTGCTATGGTACGACCTCACTTAGAAGATAGCGTGCAGGCTTGGACACCTACAGGGAAGAGGCCGCCTGCTTAGAGAAAGTCAATAGTCTCGCGACGCGGAAGGCTGATGGGCAAAGGGGTAAGAAGTACGAGCAGAGACTGTGTGGTCGGAATCTTCTTTTGTTGGAAAGGAGGAAAAATCCAGGGGGTCTTATGGAAACTTTCAAGGTGATGAAGGGTTCTTTGACCTTATACCGGATAGTCTATTCCAAGTGGCTTTAGATTCCAGAACAAGGGGACACGAAAAGAATCTGACAGAAGTCTGAGCTAGGTTGATGGCTAGATTGTGCTTCTTCAGCAACAGGGTAGTGAACAGTTGGAACGGCCTGCTTAGCGGAATGATAGATCCGCAGACCATCCAGTCCTTCAAAGTAGCCCTAGATCGCAAATGGTAGGAGATATATCCTGGTAATGAGCTTTGAGTGTTTACACCTGACTGATGAAGGGTAGCACTGAGGTCCTTCTGGTGTGCTTTATAATTGCCTTTTCGGTTCGCTGCGTACTGTCCCCGTGACCGCTCATGGTGCCTAATTTCTATCGCAGTTGGTGCGCAACTAGGTTTGGCGTTTCCCTCTCTTGTTTTGGCGGGGATTCGACGAGATGGACTGCGCAATGGTGGGCTCATAACTGGTGTGCATAGCATAGAAAGAATTCTGGACGCTCATTTGGCCATGGTCATTACCTACGCAGATTGAACTGAACTGCACCCCGCCAAAAGACCGGAAACTACCGGCCGGTTAGCTTGACTTCAGTACTGTGTAAGTGCCTGGAGCGATTAGTCAGGAAACAGGTCTCTAGGCATTTGGTTCAACACAACCTCATATCAAATGCCCAGCATGGATTTGTGGCAGGACGATCCTGTCTGACGAATCTCCTGCTGTTCCTCGATGAAGTAACCAAGCTTCTGGACGATGGGTAATCGATTGCGGCCTGTTACTTGGACTTCAGCAAGGCGTTTGATTCTGTGAACCAAAGATTTCTGGACGTCAAACTGCAGTCTGTGGGAATTGTTGGAAAGACAAGACAATGGGTAAATAGTTTTTTAGCTGGGCGAACCTTTGGTGTTAAGAAGGGGAGTCATGTCTCAAAACCAGAAGGTTTAACAAGTGGGGTGCCACAGGGCTCGGTGCTCGGCCCTCTGCTCTTCCTCATCTTCATCAATGACCCAGCAAGTGAGCTTACAAACCCTACCTTCAGGTTCTGCCGATGACGTCAAAATAGCTGGAGTAGATATAGAACTTGACGTGTTAGCAGCACAAAACTGGGTGCGCAAATGGGACCTTCCGCTAAACCTCACCAAGTGTCAATGCTTGACCACAAATACAGGGGCTAGTGGGAATGGTGTAGGCTCTGTGCAAGTGGTCTCGCAGGTCAAAGGCTTGGGCGTTACGATGGACAACAGCTTTAAGCCGTCGAAGCAGTGCCCCGCAGCAGCCAATATGGCCAGGAGAGAACTCTTTCTAGTTAGATCCATTATGTCGTGTAGAGAGCCGGGGGTTTTCGTTCCGATATATCAGGCCATAGTTAGGCCGCATAAGGAGTGCTGCTTGCAGGCCTGGGAACCGTACTACCAGAAAGATATCGACTGTCTGGAGAAAGTGCAAGGGCTATCCACTAGAATGGTGGCTAGGAAGGGGGGTTTAGCTACACAGAGCGTCTCCGTGCCCTAGACCTGTTCTCGATGGAAAGACCGCGCGTTCGCGGGGATTTGATAGAAACCTCCAAGGTAATGAAGGGGCTGTCAGGAATAAGTCGAGAAGAACTTTTCTCTCCGATCCCCGAGAGAAGCACAAGGGGGCATAGACTAAGATTACAAAGGAAGCATTCGAGGCTCAGAATTAGGGCGAAGTACTTCTCAAATAGTGGTACCCCATTGGGATATGCTCCCGGAGGAGGTCATAAATACCACAACAGTGAAGGCTTTTAAGAAAGCAGTAGACCTATGTCGGGCGGCAGTATACCCCGAGTTATGTTAGGCAGCTTTTAGGGTCAGATGCAATTTACTTATTGTTTCCACCTTACTCTGCCAGGACTGGTACTGCACAAAATTTCTGCCTTTTGGAAAAGAAAATGACGCAGTGTTGGGAGCTACGGAAACGCGCCGACAACACAACTATCCGGTCACACGATTGGCTCTAGGCACACCAAGACCTGTGCAAACTGAACTGAACCAGCAATGTGGTCGTCTCCCTCGGTGAGTGTAGCTGTTCTTGAAATTTTTAGAACACACAGCTCGTCCCCATCAATTTAAGTTTATATTTATCTGTGCTGACTGGATCCTGAACAATGTCAATGACTCTCACCATTGATATAACCGCTTGCTCAGATGAGGCTACTTTCCCCATGAGGCAGTGCGATTCCCCGTCTGTGGCCAATGCCTCACTTCTCAATCCGGACGAAACGGTCCTTCATAATGCGCTGGCAACGGACGCACTAAAATGTGCAGTCCAAAGTTAGGCTGCAGAGATAGCCGAGCTAAGGGTCACCGTCCGCACCCTTAAGGATGAGCTGATCAGCCTGAGGAGTTTGGTAGTCAAATCCCTCCAGGAGTCCCAGGCAGCCGATCAGGTGTGTAGAGTTTCTGAGCAGCAAATGCTTGATGCCGCCAAGATATTACAAGATACCGATAATTGCTCCAAGTGAGTCATCCTTTGGGGCCGCTTCCTCAGTTCGGATCACCCTCATGACACCTACGCCCAGATGTTTAATCGCCTTAAGCTCCCTTTCCCACTTCAAGGTCGGTCCACTTGGTTAGTAACCAAACGCACCAACCGGGTTTACGGTATTCTTATTATATTGGGCTCCACAGATGCAGCCAAACGAATTTTTTCCTCGGCCGCAAAGCTCAAGGAGGAAATTAAAGGGCTTAAGGGCGTGTCCATTGATAAGCCACTTCATCTGAGGCTCCGCAGTGAGAAGGCTAAGCCAGAAATTCCACAAAAAACCGATCCTAAGCTCAGAGAGCTGCCAGTTGTCCAGGTAACTCGCCTTGAGGACCGAGCTGCATGCCCACCATCCCTCGCTTCCCTACTGACACCATTTCCCGTCGCCGAAAGTACTTCCAGTAGTAGGCCTCGTGCCACTAAACATCTGTCGACTAAGAAAAGTATCCCAGGCCCCATCATAGCCAATAAGACTAATTCAGCGGACGAGTCTCACTCATCCCTGAGCTCAGATATGAACCTGCAACCTGTTTCTACTGAAAGAAGCAGTGAGGAGGTTAAAGCACCAGATAATATATCTGGTGGTGTCACGAAAAATAAGCTCACTAAAAGGAAAACTCAGAACAGGGCATCACGCAGTGCGCAGAAGGGCAAACCACAAAAAGCAGCCCACCCTTTTCGAAGACCGAAGGATGTAGACCGTCCGCCTGGTATGATACCCCCCAGGTTACTAGACATCAAAACCTACCGGTCCCCCCAGCAGTCTACTTACCCTCTGGCCCCCCAATATCTTCAGCCCACGACTCTCCCAGGACCCCCTTTCCATCCCCAAATCCCCCTCTTTCCCACTCCTCAAACCCAAAATCAGTTGCCCCTGGCGATTCAGAAACAACTCCTGAGCATGTGCTCAAGTGTTTTTACAGCGATTGCCTGAGTGTGTTGAATAAGATCCCGGAGCTTCGACAGCTTGCAGTGGATAAGGAGCCTCAGACCATAGCCCTCACAGAAACCTGGCTCACCCCTGACATACTTGATGCAGAAATATCCATTCCGGGATACTTCACAGTAGGGCAGGACTCCAGTAGAGGTCGTGCCGGCGGGGTCATCATTTACTACGATAATTCGATCCCTCCTCCCACTTTACTGATAACCCCTACCTTTTCATGTGTTGATTGTTTGTGGGCTGTGTTTAACCTCTCTAGGACAGACACCCTATTGCTTGGTGTTGTCTACCGTCTTCCCGCATGCAATTCAGCTGATTGCCTAGGTCTCATATACTTATTGGGCTCCCTGAAAAGCTACACAGACTTCACCCATCTGTTAGCCACTGGTGACTTCAACTCTCCCAGTACAAACTGGCAAAAAGCTCATGCCCCGGGTATCACTTTCGGTAAACCCCTCCTTGATATCGTACTGAAAAACTCATGGGTGCAGAACGCAAGAGATCCGACTAGATGTCGCACAGGCCACGCCCCGTCCCTACTAGACCTGATCATCACCAGTGATCCAATCCTAATAGATATGGTGCATTACTTGCCGCCCCTCGGCAAAAGTGATCACATTCTCATTGGATTCGATTATATCGTGAAATGGCCTCCTCTTCCTTCGGAAACTAAAATTTTGAGATCCTTCAAAAGGACCAATTTTGACCAAGTCTGTGCATTTTTCACTCCCAACTAAATTCGACTAACCCAGGTAACTCTGCGGATGGAATGGCAGAGAATCTCAGAGAGTTATTCTTCTTAGCTGATAGGCTATTTGTCCCCAGAATTCGTCGCCCACAGACCGCTAAGCGACCCCTCCCTCGTCCCATTAGGCGCATTCTAGACGAACGCGCACGCCTCTTTGCTATATATAAAGCCACAGGCCTTGCCCGTTATGCAGAAGACTTCAGGATCATACGAAACATATGCAAAGACAAGATTAGGTCCCATCAGAATGCAGTCCAACGATCTGTACTTGATCGAGCACGGACCAATTAGGCGTTTTTTCAGTACATGCGCCGTTTTAGGGGTACAGCTCCGACGCCATTAGCTCTCAAAGATAGTGCCGGATCTCCAATCACTTTCCCTAGCCAAGTAGCCGAGGCATTCGGCTCCTACTTCCGTACAATTTTTATCTCCATGCCCATATCATCCCACCCTACCATGCACCCGTTATCTCTGACCACTACCCTTAACCGCGTCACTGTTCCCATTGGTGCAGTCGCTCAAGGTTTCCGACGGCTCAACCAATATTGCTCTATGGGTCCTGACCTAATCCACCCCGTATTCTCAAGGAAGCCGCGGATACATTAGATGCTCCCTACGCCTCGCTTTTTCAGCGATGTGTTGACGATGGAGTTTTTCTCCGTAGCTGGAAAAAAGCAGTGATCGCACCCATCTATAAGAAGGGTAGCAGACACCTTGCTTCTAGTTACAGACTCATAAGCCTCACTGGCATCCCTAGCAAAATTTTTGAGGGAATTCTTAAGAGTGAGATTCTTTCCCATCTTCATAGAACTAAGATCCTCTCCCCGTCCCAACATGGGTTTCTTCCTGGTAGATCAAGCATCATCAATATGCTTACTGTCATGAATAGTCTAGCGAAAGCCTATGATGATGGCCAACTCTCACAATCTGTATTCATCGATTTTGCTAAGGCCTTCGATAAGGTCCCCCATGTCCTTCTTCTTTATAAGCTGCAGACATACGGGATCACAGGCTCCATGTTGGCCATCCTACGTAGCCTCATCACCGACCGCACCTTTGTGGTTAAAGTCGGGAATGTTTTCTCTCAACCCTCCCCAGTAACAACTGGGGTCCCCCAAGGGTCGGACTTAGGTCCTCTTCTTTTCTTGATCTATATAAACGATCTTCCGACAGCCCTTCCTGCGAACATTTCCATGTACGCAGATGATGTAACCCTCTGGAGTTCAAGCGTTGAAGACCTGCAAATTGCAGTTTATGAAACAAAACGCTGGCCCGAGGATTGGAACCTCCCAGGTAATGATGACAAATGCGTGAGCATGTCTTTCGGCAGAGGGACTGGTCACGCGCTTTCCATTAATGAAGCAACCACACTGCCAAGGGTTGACCGACACAAGGTGCTCGGTTTCTGGTTAGATTGTAACTTACCCTTCTCTCATCATCACCAACTTGCGAGCAAGTCTGTCTTTCGAGTCCTAAGCATGATTCGAAGGTCCTTCCCGCGCATATCTAAGGATGATTTCCCCATAATTTTCGGCACGTATATCCGAACTCTGCTGGAGTACGGTAGTCAGATAGTGCACTCCGGTTTCGTCCGAGACCGTGAAACCCTAGAAAGAGTTCAGCGGGCCTCCACCAAGGCAGTAAGGGGTCTATCCCATCTACCTTACCCCGTCCGCCTCTCACTCCTCAACCTCTATCCCCTTGAAGTAAGACGCGTAAGAGGTGATCGGTTTTTGATGTTCCACCTTTTTGAAACAGGTCAAAGCGATTGCTTCTTCTCCGTCTGTCCAGCCTTTTCTGTCCGTGGTCACGGCAGAAACGTTTTGAAACCGAGGCCACGCACCTCAATAAGGATTAACTTTTTTAGCCATAGGGTTATTTCTCCGTGGAATGCACTTCCGGAAGATATTGTTACCTCGCAGAACAAAAATATCTTCAAGAAAAAGCTAGACCACTACCTGGGTCTCTCCCAGTATTTCATTTGGAAAAAAATAGATGTCCTTTATCGCATATATGTTCATGAATGCCGCAACCCCACTTAGCTTAAGGCACTGTCCACAGAGTGACACTGCATGATGTTATGTGCATCTTATTTCCGCTGCCACCTCCGCGCCCCCTCCCCCCCCCGCATCATTTTACCCTCGTTTCAGCATGGTGAATCCGACAGAAGATCAAAGATTTCCTCAAGAACCGGGACAAATGGGCTCAAAGAATTGAACCCGTGGAGTACTTCAAGACCAGATAGACTACTCCAAGTGGCCGTAGACTCCAGAACAAGGGGACATGAAAAGAAGTTGATAAAAGCCCGATCTAGGTTGATGGATAGATCGCACTTCTTCAGCAACAGGGTTGTGAACAGTTGGAACGGTCTGCCTGGTGAAATGGTAGATCTGCAGATAGTCCAATCCTTCAAAGGTGCCCTAGATCGCAAGTGGTACGAGATCTTTCATTGTAGTGAGCCTTGAGTATATCAACTAGATGGATGATGGGTAGCACTGTGGTCCTTCTGGAGTATGTTTTAGCAGACTTTTTCCCTCATTGCATACTGTCTCAGTGAACGCTCACGATGCATAATGTCTCTCGCAGTTGATGTGCGATGAGGTTTTCCGTTTCCCTCTCCGTTTTAGCGGGGATTCGATCAAATACACTCGGCAGTGGTGGGTGCATAACTGGTGTGCATACCATCGAAAGAATTCTGGACGCTCGATTGGCCGTGACCATTACCTGTCCTGTGCAGACTGAACTGAACTGAACTGAGCTGAACTGAACTGAACTGAAAGAGTGACCACGTGTGTGTCAAAATAGTTCTATGCATGCGGCAACCAAAGGTACCCTCAAGGCTGATTAGGAATTTCGGTAGTATGGACATAGATAGGCTTCGTAATACGGCGATGGGTTTGACCTGGGACGCGCCAGAGGAGGCTACTGTGGAGGAGCGCTGGCAGGCCATAAAGGGATCCCTGACTGCCCTACAGGAAGAGTTCGCACCCTTAAAATGGAGGAGTGGGGAGGGCAAGCCCATGTGGTGGAAGGCTGCAATAGCCAAGGCCATCAGACGTAGAAACCGCTCTTGGAACCAGTACAAAGCTTCCGGCAGTCAGCTAGCCTGGAACAGCTATACGAAGCTGAGAAACGAGACTGTAAGCCTTTTGAGAACTTCTAAGCGAGAATTTGAGCTCAAATTGGCCCAGTCTGTAAGACAACAGCCGAAGAAGTTCTACAGCTATGTACAGCCTAAAGGCTCAACAAGAAATGCCGTAGGTCCGCTATCCACTAGAGACTATGGTATTGTCACTGATGACCAGGGCAAAGCAGACGCCCTGGGGGAATACTTTGGTAGTGTACATAGGATAGATAGTGGTGTACGAGTAGATCTGGCTCTGGTGCATCCTCCTCGGTTAAACGAGCTAGATCTCTCAAAGGAATGCGTGCGAAAGTACCTACAGCAGTTAAACAGCCACAAGTCAGCGGGCCCAGATGGCATTCATCCAGCTATCATCAAGCCGTTGGCGGATATCATAGCTCCATCGGTATGCAGATTGTATAGATCCACGTTGGACCAAGGAAAGCTTCCTCAGGACTGGAAAGTCGCGGCGGTCGTGGCAATACATAAGAGTGGGCCTAAGTCGGATGTGCAGAACTACAGGCCGGTAAGCCTAACTAGCATTCTCTGTAAAGTCCTCGAGAAGATCATCCGTGCCCATATCTGCCAGCACTTACTACAGCACTCTATGCTAAGCCCGGCGCAGCATGGATTCCTGAAGAATAGATCTTGCCTGACCAATCTCCTGTGCTTCTTAGATGAAGTAACTCGACGACTGGACGAAGGTGAGGAAGTTGAGGTATGCTACCTCGACTTTAGCAAGGCGTTCGACTTCGTGAATCATCGTCTTTTGCTACGCAAGATGGAGACTTTCGGTATAGGTGGGCCAGTATATAGGTGGCTGGAGGACTTCCTCTCCCACAGGACGTTTTACGTCAAAGTGGGGGACAGGTGCCCCAGTTTGGTGAACGTCACCAGTGGTGTACCTCAGGGGTCCGTCCTAGGCCCGGTCCTATTCTTGTTATTTATTAATGACCTAGCATCCACTCTTCAATCGCCCAGCTTTATTTTTGCGGATGATGTGAAGATTGTTGGATCTAAGGGTAGGGCGGACTTCGGCAGGGAAATAGGTACCGTCCTGAACTGGGCATACAAATGGGGCTTACCTCTAAACGCTCAAAAAAGCCATTTGTTGTCAAGGGCAACAGAAAGCCTAACTGTCGCTCATGATCAAGGGCTGTTCACCGTAGAGGCAGCCAGTAGTGTTAAAGACCTGGGGATCATCATGAAAAGTGACTTCAAATGGTCGGAGCAGTGCAACGCTGCCGCGCATAAGGCTCGTGGGGAGCTCTTTAGACTGCGATCAGCTTTGTCTTGCCGGAAGCCGGAGGTATTCGTACCTATTTACATGGCTATAGTACGACCTCAGTTAGAAGGTAGCGTGCAGGCTGGGTCACTGTAACGAACGTTTGAGCAATGTGTAGCCAAATTCGCAACGGATCCCGAATTCAAAAGACCATTATCCGTGATATTCTACGATACTAGATTATTACAATAAACAATGACATAAACAATATACAAACCTCAATAATACGATCACGAGGACTCAACAACGAGAAACAGAATAGCAGCGTGTGAGCAGACAGCACGTGAGTCACGCAGGTCCTGAACAAGGATGTGCCAAAGTAGCGCTCTGGGCGCGAACAAACAAAATTGGTCCAGAAAAACAGCCAGTTCGTAAAGACAAGTCAATAGTGTATGGAAATGAGTGGTGTTGGGAAAAACACTGAATCGCGAGGGGAAAAGGGGGATTTTCCACGACCGGCTGTTACACCGCCCACCAAAATCCTCCTGGATCCTTAGCAAAGTCAAAGGTTGGGTATAAAGGTACTGATTATTCCTACCTGCCTAGGCCCTGCTGTCAGTGCGCGCGTCTAATGCTCGTCGTCAACGTTCTACTACTGGTCGCACCTAATCCATTGGATACATAGACGTGAGGCCAGTCTACATCTTCCACAATACCAAATGACCGAAGGCGGGCGTGAAGGGTCACATAGACGTTGTCCTCGTAAGGGGCCGTCCGGTCCTGATGTACGTGCTTGAGTGTGTGTGAGTGCGTGTGTGTGGGTGCCGGGGTTACAATGAAATCACAGGTTTGACTACACATCAAAGGAGGACTTTCTGCAATGTCAACAAAAGACCGCGTGGCAAGAAAACGAGTAAAATGTAGCATGTGTGTGTGACCTGAGCTCCGCCACTTCCACATATGCAAAAGGCATTCGGTAGCGTCAACAAAAAGCAAAACAACGAACACTGTCACATGTTTGACGGGTTTACGGGATGTAGAGTTCGTCGTGCATGCGTGTATGTATCGGGATGTACAATGGAATCGCACTCATCACCACATATCGGAAAGAACCTTCTGTAATGTCAACGAGAAGACCGCGAGCACCTTAACGTGTTTGACGGAGACCGTGTGGTATATATGGTGCTTCTTTATCCACCTCGATTACTGGTGTGAAAAAGGTTTACTAGGCCTCAGGGTTATCAGCTCCTCCGTCTTCGCTCTCGAGTAGGTTAATACTGCGTATGTCACGAATGAGCACTCCGTTAGCTGTCTTCACCTTCACCGTTCTTATCATTTCGTCAGTGCTTTTGATGGTTTCCGTAACTACTCCCAAAGACCAAGTGCTGAAATGTGCGCGTTCGTTGGCGATCATAACCATGTCCCCAACTTTGAATGGTCTTGTTTTGGCCAGCCAGGGGGCGGTTGTTCAGGATTCGCTCCACCTCAGTCATGACGGTGTTCAGCGTCTCGTCGTCGGGCGGCTGCTGCTCCATGATTGACAGCAATATCCGTCTGGCGGACTGGATCATGCGTTCCCATACGCCGCCTCGGTGGCTGGCCTGTGGGGGGTTGAAATGCTATCGTGTGCCGTAGGCCACGGTTCGATCCTGCAGTTCGTCCCTGTTTATGTTCTTGTGCAAACGCTGCAATTCCTGGTGAGCGCCCACAAAGTTCGATCCATTATCTGAGCATATATCGGCCGATACTCCTCTTCGGTTGATAAATCTTTGCAAGGCCCGTAGAAACGAATCGGTCGTCATCGAATGTGCGACTTCTAGGTGTACCGCACGTGATTTCATGCACGTCATGATACATCCGTATCGCTTTTTTAATCTTTTCCCGCACTTGATCCACAAGGGCCCGAAATAGTCCAACCCGGTGTCACTGAACGGCCACCAGCCCGTAGTCACCCTGCATTCTGGTAGTGGGGTCATGAGTTGTTTGCCTGCTGTGGCATTGCGTCTCCTGCATTGCACACACCGTCGGATTACGCGTTTTACAGTCTCTCGTCCTCTCAACAACCAAAGGCGCTTTCGGATGACGCTCGTCACGTGACTTTCCCCGGCATGTCCCTCCACGGCGTGGACGTGTCGAATCATTAGCTCTACTACAGGTTGTCTCGCAGGCAGCAGTATAGGATACTTTGTGTCGAAGTTCGGGTGGGCGTTGGTCAGCCTACCATCCACCCGCAGCAGTCCGTTGATGAGTTTGGGGTTTAATCGCTTCAGCTCGCCTCTTGGAGATGGCATTTCTTTATTGGTCGGCCCCACTTCTTGCGCCCTCTTGAGTTCTCGGTCGAAAGCCTCGCGTTGTATCATTCTGAAAATATCGTACTCTGCCGCTTGTAGCTCATCGGGACCTATCGGGCCGACCCGTATCCGACCTGAGGGCAGTAGCCCTTTCATGACTAGTAAATTTCTCTTGAACCTGGTTAACCAAACTAGCAAACGAAGCGTCTTCATCCAGGAAGAAAACCTGACCAGTCGCGATAGAATGGATGACGCTTCGATGACGCTGGTTGCTATCACTACGCCTTTGATTTCCAGTTCCACTTCCGTAGGGGGTTTTAATTCGAGCACGGGCTAGTACTGTTTAGGCAAGTGCGGGAAGTTTGGCCCTCTCGTCCACGTGTCCAGTTGCCTGAAGTTGTTCGCACCTCGGGAGCACAGGTCGGCCGGATTATCGCCAGACCTGACATGACTCCACTGGTGCGTGGCTGATTCATCGTGGATAATCGTGAGCCGGTTAGCAACGAAAGTACTAAACCGGCTCCGGACGCTGTTGATATAGTAAAGTACTATGGTTGAATCCGTCCAGAAGCTCACCGACCAAATGTAGAGATCGAAACATCTCTTCACAGCTTGCACCACCCTGACTGCCAACACGGCTGCGCTGAGTTCAATGCGTGGGATTGAGACCGACTTCAGTGGATCAACGCGGGCTTTGGCAAACAGGATCCTCGTGGTATATTGTCCATCTCCTGCGCACCATCGGCCGTACACCACAGCTCCATAACCAACTTCGGATGCATCGGAAAAGGCATGTAGTTCTCCAGTCCGTGTCGTATGGCCAGGAGTCAAACATCGTGGGATTCTTATGCCCCCTAATTTCTTCAAGGTGTTCAAAAATTCTTCCCAGCCCAGCCGGTTCCCTCGGTCCAGTGACTGGTCCCAATCAACTTTCTTACGGCACAGCCGCTGCAGCAAGATCTTTCTGGGTAGCAGCCATGGTGAGACGAAACCGAGCGGGTCGAACAAACTTGAGACGGCAGATAGTATGCCACGACGGGTTATTGACAGCTCGGGAACATTTAGCTCGAAAACAAAATCGTCCGTTTCCGCGTCCCATTGTATCCCTAAGGTGCGCTCGATAGGAAGTGGAGAGCCGTCCAAGTCTCCTGCCCTTTCGGCCTTTTCGTGAAACGGGATGGCCTTCAGCACTTCTGAAGCGTTCGACATCCATTTAGTTAGATGGAAGCCGCCCTCTTCCAGCAATCTCGTCAGACCCCTGAACTGCTCTAGAGCTGATTCCACATCACCGAATGACCCAAGGTAGTCGTCGACGTAGAAGTTCCTGCTGACGCTTTCTACCACCGTCCGATGTACTAGATCGCCATGTTTGTTCGCTGATTCTCGGAGGGCGTAGTTGGCACAAAATGGTGACGATATGGCTCCGAAGGGGTGGACGGTCATCCTATAATTCACCACTGCGTTGTCCCGGTCGCTCCCTTCCCACCACAGGAAACGCAAAGCATCTCGTTCTCCTACCGGAATCTTCACCTGATGGAATATTGCCCTAATGTCGGCAGACAAAGCCACTTTACCCACCCTGAAACGGCACAAAACATCGATCAGCGGTGTGGTCCAGTCAGGCCCCTGTAGTAGGCGATCGTTTAACGACTTGCCCTGGAACTTGGCCGCACAGTTGAAAACCACCCGCAGTTTATTGGGTTTCTTGGGGTTGATAACCGGATGGTGAGGCAGATACCAGATACCCCTTTTGCTGTCGGTGTTAACAGGCACCTTTTCAACGTAACCGAGGGTCTCGTTTCGCTTCATCAAGTCCGCGGATCGTTCCCACAGATTCTGGTCTCGAATGAAGCGTTCTTTTAGTCGTAGTAATCGTTGGAGAACATAATTTCTGTTGTCAGTCCACGGGTCGACCAGTGTGCGCCATGGGAGGGGAACCTCGAACTGTTTTTTGAGGCCTCTAGTGCCTTGCCGCACCTTTTGTAGAGCGAAGTGATCCTCTTGAGACAACGTCGGTCTTTCGTCTCCAATGTCATGAAACTCCTTTTCATAAAGCCGTTGCAGATGATACTCTATGCGGTCCGTTTCGGCGGATAAGTAATTCACGGAACCGCGTACCCCTACTGGACCGTATAACATCCATCCCAGAGCCGTGCGTACGGCATAAGGTGCCTGGCGGTCGCTCACTCTCTGGTCAAGCACCCAATGCGCTTCTGGCACGTCGCAGCCGATGAGGAGATCCACTTCATCATCTTCCCAGTCTACAACGGTTACATCCTGCAGGTGGGGCCACCGAGTCAAGATTGCGTTCACCGACCTTGGTGCTCGCATGGGGAGATCCGCTAACGTGAATGCCTCCGTTGGTTCAATTTCCTCGTTAGTGTCTAGAGAGATGAGTTGCAGCCTTAATCTACCGGCAGTCATCACCTGTGTTCCGCCCACCGTGCTCACTGCTAACGACGTCGCACCTTTAGCCAGTTGGTGTTTGTCGGCAAACCGCTCTTTCACTAAAGTGGTGTCGGATCCACTATCAACGAAAGCCAACGCCTTGACTATCCCAGTCGGAGTCACTGCTCCCACGGCCACTACGCCTAAACGTACCGGTTTACTGGCAGATTGTGAAGTTGAACAAATCACGCTGGGCTTGGCACTCGCCTCGGATATGGTTACTCTCGCCTGATGCAGCAGCCGATAGTGTCTGCCCGTGCAGCCCTCGTAACCATATCGATTCCTTGTCCTACAGGCTGCTGCCCGGTGCGTGGTGTTGAGACAGGTAAAACATGCTCCTGCCATCCCCGCCATTCCCCACCGTTCGTCTATTGTGGCGTTGCCGAACTTGGGGCATTCTGGTAGGCCATTGCTAGTACCACAGGATCTGCAATTTGGTTTCGCCATAGCATCTCGTGAAATGACGTGTGTAGTGGTCCAAGGCTGGTACTTTGGATGTTCCCGTACAGGGGTTTGGACTTGACTAGTACTGGGCTTGTTTGCTCGGTTGCTGTCCCGGATGAGTCGGCCGAATCTGCTGTCAGCTATCTTCGTTTGCCTGTCCAAGTATTCAGTCAGGTCTTCGAAGTTGGCTTCTCTGTCGCTTCGGCTTATCCGTTCTGCTTCTTCCGCCCACCGACCCTGTGGTTCGGGAGAGAGGTGACGGACTATGCCTTCCAAAGTGTGCATGGCGTCTAGGTCAGCCCTGTAACCTAAATGGTCGAGGGCTATTGAGCAGTTTTGCATCTTAATCACCAGGTCAGCCATGGTGTAGACGTCGCCCTTGGTTCTCTTTGCCTCTACCATCACGCCCTCTATTAGGTTACGGGCTACTTTGAAAGGTTGGCCAAACAAGTCCCTTAAAATCTTCCTTGCCCTTGTGTAGCCTTGTTCCGGGTCGAGCATAGTGCAGCCGTCGATAGCTTATCTTGCTCGGCCTCGACAGTAGGGAGTAAGGTAGAGAAGCCTTTGCCCAGGGTCGGTTACCTTATTTTCAACGAACGTCTCGAACTGTTTGACAAACTTGCAGTATTGCTCAGCTCGCCAGTCGAAAACCGTTAGCTCCACTCTAGGCAGATCGATCGATGGTGGTTTGTAGTCGGCGACCGGCGTGGGGTTCCCTACCTTATTGCACCCTAACCTATCGGAAGTGTCGAAGTCACTGGTCTCATGCTCTCGCTGTTTCTGTGTACACTTCTCTGCTTCCTGTGCCTGTAGTCTAGCCGATAGTAACTGTTGCTCTAGTTTTAGTATTCTCAGCTTATATAAATCGACATCCTTACGATCAATATTGTTCTGAATAACACATGAACTAGCACTGACAGGAATAGGCGATCTAGCGTTAACTAAAGAATCATATGTACCCAAAACCTCCCCAGAGACTTGCCGTGTTACTTCCTGTCCGGATTCGACTGCTTTTGATCCTTTTCTTGGCATTTGCGTGTTTTTACTCGTTCCAAATTGATCTATTGAGTATTGTAACGAACGTTTGAGCAATGCGTAGCCAAATTCACAACGGATCCCGAATTCAAAAGACCATTATCCGTGATATTCTACGATACTAGATTATTACAATAAACAATGACATAAACAATATACAAACCTCAATAATACGATCACAAGGACTCAACAACGAGAAACCGAATAGCAGCGTGTGAGCAGACAGCACGTGAGTCATGCAGGTCCTGAACAAGGATGTGCCAAAGTAGCGCTCTGGGCGCGAACAAACAAAATTGGTCCAGAAAAACAGCCAGTTCGTAAAGACAAGTCAATAGTGTATGGAAAGGAGTGGTGTTGGGAAAAACACTGAATCGCGAGGGGAAAAGGGGGATTTTCCACGACCGGCTGTTACAGTCACCCTTCCACAAAAAGGACGCTGCCTGCCTCGAGAAAGTCCAACGTCTCGCCACGCGAATGGTTGAGGGGCAGAGGGGTAAGACTTACCAGCCATGACTCTGTGACCTGAATCTTTTCTCATTGGAAAGGAGGAGACGTCGAGGGGATCTCATAGAAACGTTCAAGGTAATGAACGGCTTTTCTGGCCTTAGACCAGATAGTCTATTCCAAGTGGCCGTAGACTCCCGAACAAGGGGACATGAAAAGAAGTTGATAAAAGCCCGATCTAGGTTGATGGATAGATCGCACTTCTTCAGCAACAGGGTTGTGAACAGTTGGAACGGTCTGCCTGGTGAAATGGTGGATCTGCAGATAGTCCAATCCTTCAAAGGTGCCCTAGATCGCAAGTGGTACGAGATCTTTCATTGTAGTGAGCCTTGAGTATATCAACTAGATGGATGATGGGTAGCACTGTGGTCCTTCTGGAGTATGTTTTAGCAGACTTTTTCCCTCATTGCATACTGTCTCAGTGAACGCTCACGATGCATAATGTCTCTCGCAGTTGATGTGCGATGAGGTTTTCCGTTTCCCTCTCCGTTTTAGCGGGGATTCGATCAAATACACTCGGCAGTGGTGGGTGCATAACTGGTGTGCATACCATCGAAGGAATTCTGGACGCTCGATTGGCCGTGACCATTACCTGTCCTGTGCAGACTGAACTGAACTGAACTGAAAGAGTGACCACGTGTGTGTCAAAATAGTTCTATGCATGCGGCAACCAAAGGTACCCTCAAGGCTGATTAGGAATTTCGGTAGTATGGACATAGATAGGCTTCGTAATACGGCGATGGGTTTGACCTGGGACGCGCCAGAGGAGGCTACTGTGGAGGAGCGCTGGCAGGCCATAAAGGGATCCCTGACTGCCCTACAGGAAGAGTTCGCACCCTTAAAATGGAGGAGTGGGGAGGGCAAGCCCATGTGGTGGAAGGCTGCAATAGCCAAGGCCATCAGACGTAGAAACCGCTCTTGGAACCAGTACAAAGCTTCCGGCAGTCAGCTAGCCTGGAACAGCTATACGAAGCTGAGAAACGAGACTGTAAGCCTTTTGAGAACTTCTAAGCGAGAATTTGAGCTCAAATTGGCCCAGTCTGTAAGACAACAGCCGAAGAAGTTCTACAGCTATGTACAGTCTAAAGGCTCAACAAGAAATGCCGTAGGTCCGCTATCCACTAGAGACTATGGTATTGTCACTGATGACCAGGGCAAAGCAGACGCCCTGGGGGAATACTTTGGTAGTGTACATAGGATAGATAGTGGTGTACGAGTAGATCTGGCTCTGGTGCATCCTCCTCGGTTAAACGAGCTAGATCTCTCAAAGGAATGCGTGCGAAAGTACCTACAGCAGTTAAACAGCCACAAGTCAGCGGGCCCAGATGGCATTCATCCAGCTATCATCAAGCCGTTGGCGGATATCATAGCTCCATCGGTATGCAGATTGTATAGATCCACGTTGGACCAAGGAAAGCTTCCTCAGGACTGGAAAGTCGCGGCAGTCGTGGCAATACATAAGAGTGGGCCTAAGTCGGATATGCAGAACTACAGGCCGGTAAGCCTAACTAGCATTCTCTGTAAAGTCCTCGAGAAGATCATCCGTGCCCATATCTGCCAGCACTTACTACAGCACTCTATGCTAAGCCCGGCGCAGCATGGATTCCTGAAGAATAGATCTTGCCTGACCAATCTCCTGTGCTTCTTAGATGAAGTAACTCGACGACTGGACGAAGGTGAGGAAGTTGAGGTATGCTACCTCGACTTTAGCAAGGCGTTCGACTTCGTGAATCATCGTCTTTTGCTACGCAAGATGGAGACTTTCGGTATAGGTGGGCCAGTATATAGGTGGCTGGAGGACTTCCTCTCCCACAGGACGTTTTACGTCAAAGTGGGGGACAGGTGCCCCAGTTTGGTGAACGTCACCAGTGGTGTACCTCAGGGGTCCGTCCTAGGCCCGGTCCTATTCTTGTTATTTATTAATGACCTAGCATCCACTCTTCAATCGCCCAGCTTTATTTTTGCGGATGATGTGAAGATTGTTGGATCTAAGGGTAGGGCGGACTTCGGCAGGGAAATAGGTACCGTCCTGAACTGGGCATACAAATGGGGCTTACCTCTAAACGCTCAAAAAAGCCATTTGTTGTCAAGGGCAACAGAAAGCCTAACTGTCGCTCATGATCAAGGGCTGTTCACCGTAGAGGCAGCCAGTAGTGTTAAAGACCTGGGGATCATCATGAAAAGTGACTTCAAATGGTCGGAGCAGTGCAACGCTGCCGCGCATAAGGCTCGTGGGGAGCTCTTTAGACTGCGATCAGCTTTGTCTTGCCGGAAGCCGGAGGTATTCGTACCTATTTACATGGCTATAGTACGACCTCAGTTAGAAGGTAGCGTGCAGGCTTGGTCACCCTTCTACAAAAAGGATGCTGCCTGCCTCGAGAAAGTCCAACGTCTCGCCACGCGAATGGTTGAAGGGCAGAGGGGTAAGACTTACCAGCCATGACTCTGTGACCTGAATCTTTTCTCATTGGAAAGGAGGAGACGTCGAGGGGATCTCATAGAAACGTTCAAGGTAATGAACGGCTTTTCTGGCCTTAGACCAGATAGTCTATTCCAAGTGGCCGTAGACTCCCGAACAAGGGGACATGAAAAGAAGTTGATAAAAGCCCGATCTAGGTTGATGGATAGATCGCACTTCTTCAGCAACAGGGTTGTGAACAGTTGGAACGGTCTGCCTGGTGAAATGGTAGATCTGCAGATAGTCCAATCCTTCAAAGGTGCCCTAGATCGCAAGTGGTACGAGATCTTTCATTGTAGTGAGCCTTGAGTATATCAACTAGATGGATGATGGGTAGCACTGTGGTCCTTCTGGAGTATGTTTTAGCAGACTTTTTCCCTCATTGCATACTGTCTCAGTGAACGCTCACGATGCATAATGTCTCTCGCAGTTGATGTGCGATGAGGTTTTCCGTTTCCCTCTCCGTTTTAGCGGGGATTCGATCAAATACACTCGGCAGTGGTGGGTGCATAACTGGTGTGCATACCATCGAAGGAATTCTGGACGCTCGATTGGCCGTGACCATTACCTGTCCTGTGCAGACTGAACTGAACTGAACTTAACCTAACTAAACACTGACCTTGAGCTGTTATTGGTTGGAGCTTCGGACGTAATGCTGCGGGATGACGATGCTGTTGCAGTTAATTCATCGGATAAGGTGTGTTAAACAAGTTGTTAGGTCATTGCTTCATTTTTGTTCGAGGCTCAGATAAAATCTTGGGATGAAATACCAAGGTTTCACCCACTTTAGTGCTGGTCTGTCGTGTGTCAACTAATACTGAATTATTATATTGTGATGTCCATATCGTGACAGTTTTTGTATATGCAGTTAATAGTAACATGTAATGCGTAAGAAATTCGTTTTAATTTGTGTGCAAGAAAGCCGATGCCGAAAACGAGCAACCTGGTGTTCATCACAGCCAGCCGGTTGCCTGTCCTTAAGAGCATCCGGTGTCTCTCGAAAAGTAATTGTATGGATTGATTATTTAATGTGCGAAGCGCATGCTCCTCTGAGCTTGGTAACCAGTGTGCTTACATCAGTAGGTCAATTGGTGATTCCAGGTGAAGCTCATTGTTTTGTACTGGTCAACCTACCGGAAGCTTGCCTTTGAGTCTCAGGACAGGCTTGAGCATAATCTTTCACTCCTGCGGTTCTAATTCTCTCGGATTTTTACTAGTAACGAACAAAATGATGGCCAACAGCCCTCGGGCGACTGAGTTTTCGTCCTGCAAGGCAACAGACGTCTGATAAACCACGACCCTCTAAAGTTGTCCCTAATACCGTGGATGCAGCCCGGGTGGCTCTTATTCGTACCCATGAGCCCAAAGATAAATCGTTGCGTATTCTACGCTACCTACGGAGAAGCGGTTTCAGATGAAAGCGACTACCATACAGTTACCTGAACGTCGGTAGAATGGTGAAACCGTCCTAGTTATTCGGGACTTTCGGGTCTGACAGTTGAGGCTACGACTGCGCTAGGTGCCTCTGGTTCTTTCAGTCACACTTGTGTGCCTGTCGGTTTTTTTGTGAGTGTACCGTGTGTTTCAGGTGGTAGTTCAATGACTTCCCGGTCCCGGGCGGGCGACCATACCACTGTTCAATATTTGGAGCCTTTTAAACGAATAAGACTAGCTGGAGTCATTGATAGCACAAGAGCCGTCCACGTTAGTAACCCCTACAGAAACTCGGTTGTGCTATGGCGTTTCTGAATCTGAAGTGTCACTACCCGGATACATCCTCTGTATGGATAGGCGCGATGTGAAACAAAGTAGTGGTGTTGCCCTCTATATTCAGTCTGACATACCTACCTACCAGTTACACGGTTTTGCCGTTCCTGAAGGGTCCTGGGAAATTTTATGGTGCACGGTACGATTTAAACACAGTAGATACGCTACAATGGGGCTCGTTTACAGGTCGCTGGGCATAGACTTCATTGCCCATTCTGAGCTCCGGTGATGGAGACATGATGGACACTGCATCACCGTTCGTGACTTCAGTATACCGTATATTGATTGGGATGAGAGTTACTACAGTCAGTCTACAAATTCATTTACACGTGCCTTCCATACTTCTCTTAAGGACTAGACCGTATACCAGCACGCGCGCCGATGGACACGGTTTCAGGGTTCACATCCATGCATCCTGGATCTTGTTAAACCTCCGAGACGGTCGGACGTCGAGGAAATCAGATACTTTCTGCTAATTTGTTCAAGCGACCACTCCGTCTGTGCAATGTAGTAAAGACATGGCGTACCTGATTTTAGTGAACCACATACGGGACACAACAAATGGCGCAGAAACATCGAGAAAAGGCTAGAAGCGGTATCATTCGTGGTATAGATAGCTGCAGTTCTGGTTGGTGTGCAACCCGACTTGTCCATGATACGGGAAGAGATAAGTGATAATACAATTCATCATGCAGTGTGAACGTTCAAATCATGGGAGCACTGTACAATTGTTTCATTCTTGTTAGAAATCATCAGTGCACATTCACCGAGCCCCTACCGGGACTGGAACCCGGGGTGAACGATTGAGTCGAACATCTTAACCACAAAGCTATTCGGGCTGGCTCATTGGTTTGTTCAACCTATATACTACGTGATACAGCGTTCTTCTTTGGTGGTAGACAGTAATTTCAACTCGTCCGGCCGGTCGCCACACCTGACGTATTGAGACCTTATGTGGTTCTCTATCACTCCAAATCTCAAAGTCTGGTTTCCGATTTTCCTTAATAGTGCAGCGGGTCTTTGTGACTGTAGGTACTCTCCTTTCGCCGCATTCATGCGCAAGCATGTAATAAAAAATGAACTGATATGTGCGTTTGCACCTGCTCGTTCTTGAAAGTAAACCTAGGCTCCTCTGTGGTTAAATCACCAGCCCCAGCAGGCTGTCCGCAGTAAGAACCGGGCATGACACCATTTTCGGGATATTGAGGATGAGTATGGGAGATACAAAACCGCTCGAAATGTGCTCGAACATGAAAGTGGAGAACCGAAAGGGTTTTCAAAATAGGCTTTCCGAAGACTCCGTTACTGCACCCAAACGGCTTTATGCGTATTTAATACGTGGAATCCGAGTGAACACTGACGCCACCCTTAGTTTAGGAGGGAATACTTGCTGAGATGGACACAGAATGCTGGGTCCTCGGGAGCCACTGATCTTTAAGGGCGTCATCCTCATCACTACTACTACCTCGCACGGATACTTCTATCGTTTTTCGCCCCTTCCATCCAAACAAGGTTGCTCAGCAGTTGTGGAAGTTGAAAGTGTACCAATCTTCAGGGCCAGATAAGGTACGCCTTGCAGTTCTGAAAGCGTTAGTCAATGAACTCGCCTCACCTCTGGTGGACTTGCTCAGTACATCATTACACAAGACGTTTGCCCGATGAGTAGAGGACTGCAGTCGTCTGTCCATTATACAGAGGAAGTTTCCTAAAAGAGCCTGTGAACTATCATCCGGTGTGTCTGACATGCATTACGGGAAAGGTAATGGAAAGAATGATATCAGTGCGGTTCCGCAACATATAGCAACCCACACACTTGTCCCCAGATCAACACATTTCATCCTAAGAGGTTGCGCGTCTCCAGCCTACTATTGACAAAAGAACGATGAGTAGATGCCATGGAGTGTGGTTACAACACGGACTTAATCTCCGTGGATTTTAGCAAGGCCTTCGGTGAGATCCCACCTGACCGATCGTTGGAGAAATTTGCGACGTTTTGTCTGTAAAACCCGTTACTTCAATGGATTGCGGATATTCTGGAAGGAAGAACGTTCTGTATGAGAGTTGCTCAGTCGATGTCAGTTTGGTTTGCTACCACTAGTGGTGTTCCTGAGGGCTCCGTCCGTAGTCCACTGTTGTTCCTGGCTTACATCGATGACTTACCACGAGTGCTCCAGTCACCATGTCTCGTCTATGCCGACGATCTGAAACTGTGGCTTGGCAAGAGAATCGATGTTGACCGAGAATCGCTACTTTCTTATATTCATACTTTCTAATTCAGCGTGCAACATGGTGAGAAAGTCAGTGGTCAGTGGGGCTTGCCCTGCTGTTTAACGCTGTACGATGATGATGATGATGATGGGAATCGCTACAACAAGATTTGAATGAGATGTTTAGTCTCTTCCGATAAATGTCTCCAAATGCGCACCCACACTTCGGGCAAGGAGATTCCAGCGCGATATACCTCATTAGTGATGAGCCATTTCAGACGTCATCCTGTGAGAGAGACTTTGGGGTTGTGCATCTACCACCTCCGAAGACTCGAGCCCACAAGGACAAGGTTTGTGCTACTGCAAAAGCCGTGACTAACTGTTAGGATGTTAAAACGAAAAAAACGTTTTTTAGACAAGCCATTAATCAGCTCGAGCGTTTCAGGCCGGATTGAACAATCAATAATCAATAAATTATCGGACGACTCATGACGTAATCCTTTTTGCTAATCGATCATTCATCTACAGTCCAACGCAAATTGGGTCAACGGATCAATAGTCATTCCGGCAAGATATTGTTATCAGCCTAATCGGCCCCACAGGGCTTTAATCCAGCTGGACGCCCGAGTTCGGGAATATTCGATGTTTGCTTTATATACAGCACAGTAATTTCCGTTAAAGACATTTTTGGCGGGTCGGGTTTTGCCTGCTGATTCTTCGTAGCGGGCTGGAGCGATCAGGAATCGCAAGCCGAGATTGAGTGTGCGGGTTCCACGAGAGACCAAAACGTATTACTGGGTCAGTCCATCGATCAATCAGGCGGCTGAGTTTTGATACCTTCCAATCGCCGAGATTCGAATATGGATTTGTTACTATTTTCCCCTAAATTGTCCGCGAGATGGTGAAACTTGAAGGAGTGGGGCTTTTTCCTGCGAGACTCGTCGGTAGCGTACCATCGGAGAACCCGTGGGGACTTAGTTTGAGGAGGATCCTTCGTGGTGGCATGAAACCGGAATTGCAAACGGAGTTTACTCTTCGGAAGAGCTACTGGACGCGAGGCCATTATCTGATGCTGCGGAAGCTTCAATCGACTGGTGTATCATTGATGTATGGTCTTTCCTGAAAGGCAAATAACCCTTGGAACGCTTTACTGGCGGCTGTGGTGCAAAAGCAAAATGACACTCGGTTCAAGCGATGTACAGATGAACATTTGGAGGCAATGTAGAGGAACGCTTCTTGGATAGAAGCCTACAGAGTTTGTGGCGAGGTTCATACGGGGTGGTTCTCTCTGCCTTCATACTTGAACATTGAATATTGATTGATCCGATGGCGGCTCTTCGCCGATACTAAAATAATAAATCAATCATGTTTAGGACTTCGGTTGTGCCTTCTCTTAAGTACGTATTTGTAATTAGCTCTGCTATCAGATAGATAGCCGCTCCTTAAGAGCACATTCAGATCCGGCATTTAGTTTTCAACTAGTTTACATTGTGGTCAGAAATACTGTTGTCTAGTGACAGGAAGTAACGTACAGTCAGATTCAAGGTACTCAGCCGCCACCAGAGCAGGTAGTACCGTCACAGAATGCTTATCTGATCTGGGAGTGACTTTCATCGGTCACTCCTTAATGTACGACACTGGTCGGTCCGATGCCAATCAGCTGTCATTGATAAATTAAGAACTCATGTTAGCGTCAGTCTTAGCAGTTGACTGAAGTTTGTTTGGTTAACTTCACCTGGTGCCCTCCGGTTCTAGCTCACCGTCTGGAGACCTGATGCATCATCCTCGTCATCGTACAGCTTTAAACGGCAGGACAAACCCCACTGATCATTACCTTTCTCACCGTTTTGCACGTAGAAGTAGAAAAAACGATCATGCAAGATGGACGGGAAGTGAACTACAGGGGTGGGAAAAGGTAACAATGTCCCAGTAACCAACGCACGGAATACACACTCTAACTGCACAAACACACATTGATCAATCATTCTGATTTGACAGAAAGTGACAACACGATCTCCACTGTTCGCTGTTCGCAGCCATATCCTTCAGTGTTTCCAGCCAACTGGTTGACGGATCTTTTGGACCCCAACCACGAAGAAGTAAGGAATCTAATTTTCATAAGTTCGATGTACATTTTCTCATGCCCCGTTGCCACGTCATCTGTTGACCTCCACTCCCTTGAAAGAAAAGAAAACGGGACAATGCACGGTTGGCGTAAGTCTGTCATACGTAACACATGCCCCAACCAACGAAGTCTACTAAGCTGGATACGCTGTGATAGAACATTCTCTGAACTAGTATTGAATACTCCATTACTGACCTCAGCGTTGCTCACCCAGTCATTCCACCCAATCTTAGCGACGCTACGCAAACATCGGTGGTCGAAAACCTCAAGACGACAAATATCTTCCGAACGCAGACCCCAAGTCTCGCAACCATACAACAAAGCTGAACGCACCTCTACACAGTACATATGCCCTTTCAACTTCAGCAAAATATCAGGTCGGCGCCACAAATGCTTCAGTTCAACGTAAGCCGCTCGAGCGCTAGACATACGCGTGCTCACCTCTACTACAGTGCTCCCATCCATCGTCGCGCTGCCGCCGAGGTAAGTGAAGCAGTTGATAACTGCCAGCGCTTCTCCATCAAGCATTAAGCCTGATGCACCTTGGCTCGTTCGGTCCAGTTTCTAGCTAGCTCAGCCTCCCACATCTTGTCAGCCCCACGGAGCCGTCAGTGCATCTAAAATATCCTCAAAGCCTATCCTCTTTGTTACTCAGTCATGAGGCAGTCATCATATCAGTAGAAATCGTCCGCAGAACTGAAATTCGAACACTGTTTAAGTCACACAGCAACTAAAACACAATATCAACAGCCAAACCAAGCAGCTGCCAATAAACGAGCTGTGCCTTATAAAAAAAATGGCTCCAAGTAAGATGCATGTTCGGGATACCGTCCGGTTAACTTCATGTCAATTCCATCTCATGCTTTTAGGCCGTACATTGATCATACCAAAGTGCAACTGGCCGCGTTCACCAAAGTAAAGAAATGTGGGTAGATTTACATAATTCAGTCGAGAGGTGATACATATGAACGTATTTACCTATTCGAATCGATAGGCGAGATAAAACCGTATACCAACCTGTGGTTTTTCAAAGCTACAGGACTTGGTTGATTGAGAAGAAAGCGCTAACTTACACGTGTGATGTAATGTAGAACACACTGAGTACATAAGAGTAAAAGGATCATATGTGCCTTACCCGGAGCATTCTAAGAAGCCTATAGATTATATTGTTCCATTTCCACATACATTTGTCTCTTCATTTCTCCACACCGGTGAACATCGTTTAAGCAGTGTATCCTAATGAGGAATTTGTTGTCAGTGTACTCTATTGTTTGGAGTGAATCGGTAGTTTCTGCGTCGACAATGGCGAACGTGGAAAAGCAAACAAATGTGTTCCTTCTGAACTTGCACATACTTTCATTAGGGGAACGACCGGATTCTGCTCTAAAACGACAGAAAATAAGGCGTGTCATAGCGTTAATCAATTAAATAATAGTGTATTTTGGAGCTGATATGTCATCATCAGGAAGAAAGCCTAGTCTCGCCCTATGAGCGCCTGCAGTGCAGTACCTCAGTGATCATTAATAGCAGTGCTGCACCCAAACAGTCTTTCACTGAATTTTTAGTGATTTTGAGATAGCGAACAATCCATCCTTTTTCAGGTGTAGAATGACCCGGATAGACTATACGAATTGGTAGAGAAATAGAAAATCCCGATTTTGTTTAGTGTCTACACCTCGACGATGGTGTGGATGACGTACGGTACATCAACCAAAAACTAACGGCTGTCGTTGAATTCTGGCGTGTAGGTGAAAACTTCATCTGAACTAAAGCAGCAGCTACCGAAACTGAGCTTTCCCAAATGAGGTGGGCCATAGTTTCACAATAAACTGCAGTACACTTTGAATTATATTTATATTTAAAAATGCTAACATATATATATATATATATATATATATATATATATATATATATATATATATATAGGCCGAAGAAGTAGTCGGTGAAGAGTAAAAATCTGGTCGATGCATCCTCTTCCTGGGCGGAATCCAGCCTGCTGTTCGGGGGCATTCTTCTCGCGAGTGGGCGTAAGACGGTGCAGCAGAATCGAGGCTAATACTTTGGTGACTATCGGAATTAAGCTAATCCCACGATGATTGCCACAGTCATCGCGTATTCCCTTCTCGAAGATGGGAACAATCAATGACTCACTCCATAATAACGGAATACGCTTCGCGTTCCACATGTCACGGAGCAAGACGGTAAGTGGTTTTTTTAACGCCCCACCACCCATTTTGAAAAGAACTGGGGGAAGCTCGTTGGGACCTGCCGCTTTCCTTCACTTTAGTAATCGAATGCATGACTTTACTTCTACTTTCGATGGGGGCTCAAGTGATACCACCCAAGGAGTCGCAGTTGTTGATACAGGAGTAACTACACCAGCGTGCGGCCATCTAAACTGTTCCTTGAAGTATTCGACCCAACGTTCAAGCCTTTGCTGTTAGCTATGGATGGGTTCTCCATTTCTATCGCAAATCATTTCACTGAACTGGATGCGCCGTCCACCGGTGTCACGAATAAGTTTGAACAGTCTTTGACTGTTACCTGAAGCAGCTGCTATTTCCATTTCTTCGGCTACCTTGACCCACCAATTTTCGCGATCATTCTTAAGGCTTTTCGTAACTTGCCTTTTAAGCTTTCTCTGCATCTCATTCATCTCCTTACGATTCGAGAGCTGACACTTTTGCTCCATTATACTCAGCGACTTTTGCGAGATCCAGTGTCTTTGATGGACAACGGATCTAGGACCACAGGCGAAACCTGCTGCCAAGTGCATCGCCTGTTTGATATGAGCCCAATGCTCATCTACATTACTGTTCGTCGTAGATCCTAGCTCATGTGCTAACTTCTGCTCATAACGGGTGCAAACTTCTGGATCACACAAACGTTGCACGGCTAATCGGGTTTGCGGTTTGCGACGATGACCATGGAGCTGGAGCGATAATGGCATTAAAACTAATGCATGGTCCGACTCTACGTACGTAGATCAGTAAGGTCTACAGTTCTGAACAGAACTGCATCACCGGTAGCTTACGCCGATATGATCAATTTGACTCAAAGTACCTGTAGAGTTAGAGCGCCATGTCGCTGTGCGACGCGAGCTGTGTCGGAAACTTGTGCTAGACAAGAACAATCGATTGTCTGCACAAAACTGGAGAAGCCTATCCCCGTTATCTGTACGCTCAGCGGGTAAAGCACGACGCCCACCTAAACAGGCTTCTGACACACTAAGTTTGCCAACTTGTGCATTGAAGTCACCAGCTAGCACTACAATGTCGGAACCCTTACTGCTGCGAACGAGAGTGGCGAGGGCATCATAGAACTCATTTTTCTGCGCGTCTGAGCTGCAGTCCGTTGGGGCGTACGCCGAGATCACAAACAAATTGCGCTTAACACAACTATCCTTTCGAGCGCCGACTGACCCTTGGAGTCTCACAGCACATAAACGACTATTAACAGGGATCCAGTCTAAAAGGGCAGCCTCAGCCTTGTCAGTCAAGACCATTCCTACACCACGTTGACTCGCAGCTCGAGCTACTTCGTCTCCTGAAGTGCGCGGGAAATACCTCGATGAGATACCAGGAGCAGTTAGTTGAATTACACTGCTCTAATCCTGTATACGCGTTTCACTTAAGCAGCAGACATCAATCTTCAGAGAGTTCATTGTGAGGGCTAGGCACGCTTGTTGATCGGTCTGCATGTGTGTACGCACGTTGAAGGAGCCGAGATTCAGAGGCTGACGAGGCTTGAGGAAATGTGAGTTACCATACAGAGGATTATTCTCGACACTACTTGACAGTGAATCGTTGCGAATATCGACCATGTTATCAGCAGGAGCATTATGGGTGGATAGATGAGGCAAACAGGGGTGGTTAGGCACAGAAGACAAAGGTTGAATAAAAGAGAGGGAACTCTGAGCAGTAGCCCACTTATCACTACCCACCCCGCTCGATGCAATGGGCAGCGCGGTCCTGATTATCCTGCGCGACGACCGATGCAGTATGGAATTCTTTGTATTCGTGCAGTTCATGGGAAATGTTGGGTGGGTAGTGCTAGGATGTCCAGCCACAAAGCAGGAGAACGATTAGGGTCCTCATCCAAAGCTTTAGTTCTAACAAGAACCTATCCGCAAGGCAGCGGGATGGCTTAGTGGATGCCCATTTGCTTGGATTAATTATTCTTCCACTGATTTTGCCGACTGAGTTGCCAGCTCAGATCGGCCCCCAACCTGGAGAACCAGGAGATTGGACTTTGTCTGACCTCTACCCATTGACCTGTCAGGTATGATTGCATCTTCGGCTTAAAGAAGCCATCCTGTATAGCTCTTGGGTCATAGAGACGCGCAAGCCATCACACGACGTCAAGGTGCAGTCTCGTCGGTTCGGAGGGAAGAAAAAGACCAGAAGAGAAAGAGTACCAGTGCTCTTTGGGTAAGTCATCTCTCTCTCTCTCTCGTGTTTTTCGTTCCATACCATAACGAAGGTCGTCCCAGTCTGTCAGGTGCAGACGTGAGAGCGACAAAGCAAATCAATTCGGGCGACGAAATCAAAGTCAAAGTTTGTTGAAGGATTTCACTCACCATGTACAGGTGTATAACAGCTAGAAACCAAGATTAAACATCAGTTCAAGTTAAATCCTTTACAGGCACCAAGAGGTGAATGCTCCTCCGTCATATAACCACAACATGGAGAAGTCGAAAATGCATGGCCCTAGGTTCAGAAGTCGTTCATTAAGGAATCTCGCTAGAGAGGTACCGCATGGTACTTTGTACACTTTTTCTCTTGGAAATGTGCCCAAATGTGAACGAGTAGAATATTTAGAAACTCGTTTCCTAAGGTCATAGTGAAGCGGTGTCTGCTTATGCATTTCGAGAAAGCTTGTGGCATACCTTGAAATGCTGTGGGATCATACACTGAAGATATTCGCACAATATGTCGCTGCATTTGGAAATATGCTTGAGAGGTCTGTAACTGGGTTTGAAGTCCTTTACAAGTAGATCGGGGAAGACACAAATCCGTAAAATCACTTGTCAGGCTGCATGCGTATACAAAAGTTTTTATTAAACAATGAGATAGAGAACTTTTTGAGACTTAAAGTAAGCTTTCTAGCCTAAACAAAAATGGTTGCAATATAGTCAGGACATATCAGGTTTCCTGTTGAGATTACACCAAGTCAATTTACTGATGTGGTTCAGGTCATGTCTTCTTCATTCATGTATGCACAATTAGTCGATTATAAAATGTTGGTTGTGGTCGAGTGGCTTAGAACGTTTGATTACCATCTCGGAGTTCAGAGGTTCGAATGCTCGCCATCACCGGTTACTTTGATGGTGGACAGTAATCCACTGTAGTTTGACTCGTGACCATACTTGACCTATTGGGACCCTATGTGGTTCTCCACTGCACGTCTCCGGGTCTGGTTCCCGGTTATCCCTAATGGTGCAGTGGGCCTTTGTGGCTATGGGCTATATCCTTACACTGCATTCACGTACAAGCAAATAGTAAAATACCTGTTCGAAAACCCAACTTTAAAGGTGCGAGAGAGGAAACCAAAATAATGGCCTGCATTGTTGGTGTTTTACAAAGTGATCAGTCTATAAAACAATGGTTACGACGAGACTGCACCATGGCGTGGTGTGATGACGTGTGTGCCTCCATGGACCAAAGAGCTATGCAGGACGGACAGACGAAGTCCAGTCTCAGAACCAGTTGATGGGCAACATCTGGTTCTAACCATTATGTCCCTGGAGAGGACACTCCAGCGAATAAACGCGGACAGAAACAGCTTACCGGTCTGAAAACCTTTAGTAGATGGACGTAGGAGTCATGGACGAAACAGTGGAGAGTGCGCTGCAAAATCTTCAGGATGTAAACGTCGAACTAGGAAATAATACAAACCTATGTGACCTAGATTACGCGGACCACGTTGTCTGCTTGTTGGAATCCACGGAGCATGCTCAACATGCACTAGAGAGGCTCTCAAGAACTATAGCTCTATTCGGCATGCGCTTTGTACCTTCAAAGTGTAAAGTGATGTTACAAGACTGGATGTCAACGATTTCGAGCTTGATGCTCGATGGGGAGGTGCTGTCAGTTGTCTACCACTTCATCTACCTCGGCAGCAGCGTGACGACGGATGGGAGCACTGTAGTAGAGGTGAGCACGCGGATATCCAAGGCTCGAGCGACGTACGCTGGACTGAAGCACTTGTGGCGCCGACCTGATATTTCACTGAAGTTGAAAGGTCGTGTATACTGTGCCGAAGTGCGTTCAGTTTTATTGTATAGTTGCGAGACTTGGGGTCTGCGTTCGGAAGATATTCGTCGTCTTGAGGTTTTCGACCACCGATGTTTACGTAGTATCGCTAAGATCGGGTGGAATAGCCGAGTGAGCAATGCAGAGGTCAGAAAGCGAGTATTGGGTTCTAATTCAGAGAACGTTTTGTCACAGCGTATCCAGCTTAGTAGACTTTGATTGGGGCATGTGTTACGTATAGCAAACACGTCTACCGTATCGTGTCCTATTCTCCGTTCCTCCTAGGGAGTGGAAAAGACCACGTGGAGGTCAACAGATGACGTGGCAACGAGGAATGAGAAAATGTACATCGAACTTAGGAAAATTAGATTCCTTACTTCTTCGTGGTTAGGGTCCAAAAGATCCGTCAACCAGTTGGCTGGAAACACTGAAGGATATAGCTGCGAACAGCGAACAGTGGAAATCGTGTTGTCACTTTCTGTCAAATCAGAATGATTGATCAATGTGTGTTTGTGCAGTTAGAGTGTGTATTCCGTGTGTTGGCTACCAGGGTGTTCTTTCCTTTCCCCACCCCTGTAGGTCCATTCCCTGTGCATCTTGTATATTCATACTTCCTAATTCAGCGTGCAACATGGTGAGAAAGGCAGTGGTCAGTAGGGCTTGCCCTGCTGTTTAACGCTGTACGATGATGATGATGATGTAGGAGTAGGTATCTAGGGTAAATTGAACCAGGGTATCTTGTGTCGAATTGATAACCCTATGAAGAACTCATTTTTTTCGTGAACGAAAGGCGTAATGTTATGCAGTGTTATCTCGAATGGTATCAAAATTTGATACGAAAACAGCTCTTTTGCACCAAGATTACGGTTTGCCTCATCAGTATTTGGGCCACAAAACACATGAACGCCCACAGTCAAAGAAAACTGTGAGAAGGAGGTTGTGGAGGAACATTCACGTTAGAGTCAGTTTACTGATCCTTTTAAAGGAAGGGGTTGTAAGAAGATGGGAAGGCAGAGGGAGAGAGAAAGTCCTCCGCAGTTTATTTGTCTAGAAGACTAAGAAAACTGGAAGATAAAAGTACGACATTTAGTGAAAGAAACTTGATAAGGATGACTAGCTTGCTGGGTACGTGATGATCGGGAAAAGAGTAACAGAAAGAGAAACTGCCGATACAAGCCCCGAAAAACAAAATCCAGCGAAGGAATCACCCCACGATGGACTAGTGACTGCGGATCGAAGGTCAGAGAAGAGTCATTGATCAGCCGGATGGCCTGTCGTTGAACCCGGTTGAGATGAGAAAGAAGTAGACGAAGCCCCACCCCTGCAGCATTCAATTGATTTGTGCAGCAGAAGATTTACTGATGTAAAGAAGCGTCTGTCGCGAAACCAAATCAACTTCGCGCGTATCGCGAGAAGTGAGCTGACCTATGAAAGCGGACCAGCATAGAGAAGTTATAGGTAAGTCAAGAAGGGAGAGAGATAGAATCCGTTAAGTGCACTATTGTTCAGTCATAGAACGAATGAAGGGAGAATGAATGATGTTTCAGAGAAATTGAAAGAAGAGAGGTTTTGGAAGCAATAAATGCAGCGTGGTTGTGGGAGCTTCTGGATGAAATGTGTTCGAGGTCGGAATTTAAAGATACACTAACTGCATTACGGTCACGATCGACGTTGGTGTTGGCATGGCGGGCAGTGTAGTAAGAAAGGGAAGAATGGAGAATGTTCATTGGCAAAAGAATGGGCTGGGTTGGCAGTAGTAGATAGATCATTAATAAATAAAGCGAAGAGGAACGCCGACATTCACGGGAAGTGGCTGAAACAGGACCCCATCAATTTGGACGGGAATGGTTCGCTTACTGAGGAAACTTTCTGTCCACAATACGAGAGCGAAGGAGAATCCGGACATGGGTAGTTTCGCCAGGAGACCTTGCTAAAATTGGCCAAAGGCTTTAGAGATGTCGAGCGAGACCATGTGTGTTTCCCCATGGTTGTCGAGTGCGTCCGACCAGGAGTGTGAGACGATGGTCAGCATATCACCGGCGGAACGGCAAGATCGGGATCCGTATTGGCGATCGTTCAGTAGTCGTTCGCATTTGCGAAACGTACGCAGCCTCGGATACTTTCGAAATAACAGGTGTGAGGGAAATTGGACGATAGTTATTCCGGTCAGAAAGATCGCTGCGTTTTGGATTAGGAAAATTCACGGCGTGTTTCTGAGAGGTAGGAAAAGAAGGAGGAAGTTGCAAGAGAAAGAGAGAAAGAGAACATTACTCAAAAAAGGGGGCAACTCAAGGGCACATTTTAAGGACAAAGGGTGGTTTGCCTACGTTCAGGGAACGCAGCGCTTGGCAGATCTTCCTGGTGCTGATATGAGGTAGGAAAGGGGGGGGGGGGGCAGCGGAAAGAGGAAAAGCGAGAGGAGTAGAATAAGAGGGTGGGTGAAGTTGAAGGAAACCGGGAAGAAAAAAACCCATCTGTCTTGCATGGTTCGCAAGATCACCAGAAGGATTACAGATGAGATGGAAATTGGAAGAGCGAAAGTTGCGGGCGGCTGCTTTGGCTACCGGTGAAAGATGAGAGTAAGCGTTCTTCTTGGCAGCAGACGAAGCGTTCTTTGGCTGTCTGCATGGTTGACGACCATTTGTTTCTAACTTGCAAGAAACGGTGGTAGAAGTCAGGAGTGGACGAGCGGCGCCAGCTTCGCCAGCGGCGAAACGCTGAGTGCTTCAGGCGTACAGCACGATCACATACGTGGTTGAACCACTCGAGGGATTATAGTTTTCTGGATTTGGAAGCGTGGTGTAAAGAGGTTTATGCCTTGAGGAACAATGCCGGTGAATTTAGAAGCGGAAACATCTGATCTAAAACAGTAATTGTTTCAGGAATGGGAATGTAGGAAGTCACGGAAGCTAGCCCAGTTGGCTGAGCTGGAGCGTCAAAATGTGTATCTCGAAGTGGGTGTGATGAAGCAAGAAACAGTACAGTAGTCCGGTGAACTAAGCGGAGGAGTGGAGATGCCTGAGAACAATGAATGAACAGAAGTTAAAATAAGATCAAGGATATAGGCGCAGTTGCCAGCTCGATCGAAGGTTCGTGTGAAGAGGTCAACTAGTTGGCACAGGTTGTTGACCACGACGAAATAATCGGCTTTGCGCCCCGGAGCCAAGGTGTCGGAGGAGTGAACCAACCAATCCTTATAGTGAACATTAAACTCTAAGATGGTGATATGGCAGTTGGGATCTGTCACAAACAAGTGCTCAATGTTCGAAGGTAAGATGGACGAGTCGCCACTGTTGGGTGAACGGTAAACAATACAAAAGTAATGATTAGAAGAAAGAAGTCGGAGATTCAGTCACATCAACAGGAATTCACGATTGGAATAATCAAAATTTTGAAGTCTGGACGTGGTGGCTGATTGGTGGACAAAGGCGCAGACTCCAGCTTTGAGTGAGAAAGTGGAGTGAAGTATATACATGGGGAATTGAAGGTAGGCGGTGTCTGGTGAGGGGAAGATTTGAGTTTCGGTGAAAATAAGGCAAGATGTGTACGTAATCAATGTTATACTACAGTCCACTAGTGTTATTTAGGGTGTTGAGTTCGTATTTGTTTCCCTAATGAACATTGCGAAAGAGAGCGTGTTTGATTGTGTATTTTCAAACTTCATATTGTGAGTAGGAAACCGGCAACCATGATCCTAAGACTTGAAGTGGGGAGCCATATAAGGCCCTAATAGATATATGTTGGTCCTTTGCAGTTTATGTTCAGTCTTTCAAAGGGTTGAAAGGCTTTGAGGAGAGCTACATACGGTGGATTAAAAGCCTTACCTTCACATCCATGCAAATTCGACGAGAGGATTATAACAATCCACAAACACTCGATTGGCTGCAGAAGTTTTGAGTGATAGCTAACCTGGTGTTATGCTTTAATCAGCTTGTAACAAAGCTATAGCTAAAACATAAATAGACAAAGAGTAACAAAATGTCGATATGTACGGGAACAAGCAATGGGCAAGAGCACATGTACAAAGTAGTCTCACTCTCATCACATTCAGCCTACTTATAGAGATTTCGAGCGTGCTGATGAGTGTATTTGTGCGCACATTGAAGTGAGTGACAATGATACGCAAAAAGCCAGAAAATTTGGTGCATGTTCACAAAAGGTTTATGATTCAAGCATTTCGGTTTCTCATGCAGTGACGTGAATGTTCCCTACAGACTTCTCTTACAGTACATTTCAAAACTATGGGGTTTACGCCGTCTACCGTAATTCGCTTAGTGTTTAATAAAAAAAAAGTTAGAGTGAGCTCTTTGTTAAAGCCTATAGATTTCATCTGGTGACGGTTGTTAAGTGATATCTTTGACTTTGTGCAACTTCCTGATTGGAAAACGAGTCCAATTCTGATGCAGGAGAGGGTGACTCGTTTACGAAATCACGAACCAAACCTTGTTCTATTCCACTTTCTGATACCTGGGATTGGTTTTCAACAGGTCGTTCAGCAGCCGGTGCTAGATGTCTGAAAGATTATTACTTTACCTTAACTTTTATGCAGCTAACTCCTGATAGAGGATGAACCGGCTTCATGGACGTCTTGGATAGCACCTACCCATGAGCGATGTGTGTAGAGGAACTGTTCATGAAGAGTCTGGGGAATTAGGTACGAAGTGGCGTCCCCAGTGTCACTCGGCTTTTGTTCGAGGTAGCAACTCTAGCCCGTGCACAACCAAGTGCTACCTGTCGGGCAGCAGGAAATTTGTATGTTGGGAGCCGATGACCAAACAATCGGTTCATACGGCGTTTGGATAGCTGCGTGCCTGTCGAGGATGCCCAGTGCATCTTAGTGAATTTCATCCCACTCAGGACAGCTGAGTGTAGGGCAAGAGGCAATGGCCCTATTTAGTGGCGAGCCATACTCGAGCACGTAACGTTGCTGTTTGTGGACTTCTGTGGTTCTTATGTAGAGTTCGCTGCCAGGCAAAAAAACCCGCCACACCCTCTAACAGCGCCGCTTTGCTTTTATCTGACAACTCGTCCCCGGCCTATCCAGTTCGGGCGACCCTGGTGGGGCGCTGTGAGCTCCAATGGGCTTAGCCCTCGGGGTCATCGTAGCACGCCAACCCGATCACCACGACAAGGCGGAAATATCGACCGGAGATACTTGTATCCTCTCGACCGTTAGTACGGCGAATACAGGCATGATTGCAGGTACACTGCAAAAGTTCCGCTTCCTCATCTAATGGACCGACTTTGGAGGATCGGTTGGTCCTACAATGAAGTGCCCGATCCGAGTTCAGCAACCAACTAAGCAGTGACTTGCCACCTGGGGCTTTCCAATTGGGTTGAATCATTCTCTCTCGAGGAGTTGAATTTGTCGTCCTGCATAAAAGAGAAGGAAGTAACTGGAGAGCATCGAGAAGAACGACTTCCCACTGTTAATGGGCTAGATTTCGGGACCGGAGTGCCAAAGTGATGGCTTTCCAGATACTGCGGTTCAGGCGTTCACTTTGACCAATACACAGTGTTTTGAGGGGCAGTGCGACTAGTGTCAATGCCTTTCTTGTGGAGAAAGTTTTTGAGATTTTCGGACATGAACAAAGAGCCATGAGCAGAAAGTACGCAGAAAGGTCTGCCAAAAATAAAAAACCGGTTAGACGAACGTCTGATTGCAGTGGTAGTGAATGGGTCTGGACATGCATCAGCAAGAAGAAAGCGAGAAAATTCATCAGTTATTATAGGGAAAAATTTCTTCACTGAGTCAAATGGCAGAGATCCGTTAAAGTTTATACTTAAGCGCTGAAGTATCTGTTTAGCTTTGACCAACGCGATGTGCGGTAGGTTGTGAAAGCGGGGTTTGATTTCGGCACATGTGGGACATTGGTCAGTGGCTGATTTCACTTTTTCAGTTGAAAACGGTAGGTTCCGGCGCTTAACAGAATGTATCATTTTGGTTTGGCCCGGATGACACAGATTCGTGGAGTTATTTTAAACTGGAATGGAAGATAGGTTCATATAAGTGTAAATACTGCCAGCAGTTTTATCGCCCGGGGCGATGCACGATGTCATAATGAAAGTAGGAAAAATCGATTTGCCAGCGTTGAATCTTTTCATTTTTATTATACTTTAGGGGAATTGTCGAACACAAACGACACGGATTTCTGATTGGTCACCAATTTGAAATGGGTTCCAATGAGGAAGTGTTTCCACTTCTTCCCTTATCTATTTGATGCCATTATTTGTAGTTCCTTTATTGCTTCTTCAATATTCCTGTCCTTTCTCATTGTTTCTGATCGAGGCTGTCGCCAGGAGATAGCAACTAAAACTACCGCACCCAGTGTATAGTTAGTGGTTGCTTGAACTGAACTGGCTACCGGGAACTTCTTTTCCCACCGAAAAATGCCGTCTTTCTGTCGGGGACGAAGTTTTAGAGAAGGACGCCACTGGTCTACCGTTCTGGTTCAGTTATGCCACAGTGGCTATATCGGATTCATCGGTTTGTACTACCATGATAGCACCAGGTTCAATGGTAACAGGTAGCGTTTTCTATTTCGTGTTTCAGATTTTTGAATGACATTAGGACGTCGCTTGGTAATGGAAAGTTCGATTTCGTACCACTGGACTGATTTTACTAGAAAAATGATATCCACTGAAAGTAGTATGTGCACATGCCTACAGCGCGTTTTTGTGTCTTCGTGTCATGCGATGCAGGCAGTTTTTTTAGAGGTTTCAGCTTCTGGATCGGGTTTGATAACATTTTTTGAGACTTCAAACCTAAGAAGATTAAATTACCGCGTACTTGTGATGCTTTTTGACTCGTTAAAAGCGATACCGTACATCTTGGCAGCTGCCAGAAAGACTTTTAGATTCCGGTCATATTCCTTCTCTGTGGTTCCGCAAATGGCATGGTTGTCCACGTAAGCGAACGTACCGTGAAGTCGCCGGAAATGTCGGACTTTATTAGAAGAGCTTCTGTCTCAATGTACCCTGGTGTTCCGAACAATGAGAACAACTGACACGAGCATTTGATCGCAGTTTGCCTACTCTAGTTGGGACACGCAAGCGCGAGTAGAAACCTAGAATATTCATCAATGACTGTCAGTAAATACCGGTTCCGAGTTGAAGATGGACGATGACTTTTGAAATCGATGGACAGTCTTTCAAACAGCTGGGTTCCATCGATCAAATGACCGAGGCACATTGGAACTTAGTTTTTATCTCGGAACAAATTTCACGATTACCAATGATTTTTCATATATCCTCAAAGGAGAAAGGCGAATTTCGGGCCTTCAAAATGAGCTAAATGCGAGACTCCAAGATGACACAAAGTGTTGCGCAATCGCTTTAGATAGACTCCTGAAAGGAAAGCACCACAGCAAGATCTACCGAGGGCGTCTGCAGCCGTGTTTTGTTTCCCGGGCCTGTAGACGGCATCAAAACTATGGGGCAATAATTCTACTTCCCAACGTAATATCTTATCATTCCTATCCCGACCGTGTTACTGGTTTCGAGAAATGAAAGAAACAGACTGTTGGTCAGTGACAAGCTTAAAATAACTTTCAAGTAACAGGTGTCCCCACTTCCTTACGACCTCCGCAACAGCATATGCCTCCTGTTCAACCGCCGAGTGATGCCCTTCTTTTTCGGAGCCAGCGTTCTGGAGAAAAACGAAATCTTGATTGAGTGCAGCAGCGATGGCGATGTTTGGGGCACCAGTTTCCGGAACAGTTGGTGGTTCTGAACGAACAGTGGCTGGACTTGCCTTTGCTAGACCCTGCTTCAGATTGGCGAAACATTGTTTCACGGTTTCGGATAATGGAAACGTCTGATTATGTACAGGGGGATTGATTTCATCAGAAAAGGTGGAAATCTATGGCGAATAGTAAACGAACAAGCCCACAGCTCGCCATTGTGACTTGAAATGTTTTGGTGGCTGTAGCTCCAGTAGGGGTTTCAGTCGATCGGGATCCGCTGTGATGCTGCATTTCGAGACCTGAACACCGAGCAGCTTGATTTCTTCAGTTCCAAACGTGCTTTTAGTTTTGTTTGGCAACATCCAGGAATCTTCGAGGATTCAAATCGTGCTCACTGGCAGTGTTCCCACAAATAGTTACATTGTCAACGTATGCCAAAGTATCTTTGAGTTTCTCAGTGGTAATGATTTAATCAGCCGCCCTCTGGAAACACGATACTGTGTTGGTTAATTCAAAGGGAATGCGACGAAATCAATACAATCGTCCGCAAGCTTCTAAAGCAGTGAATAGCTTGTCTTCATTTAGGATATATATTTGGTGGTAGGCACCTTTGAGATCCAACGTAATAAATGTGTTATATCGAGCTACCTTCTCAATCATCTCGTCTGCTTTTGGTAACAGATAAGTATCCAGGTTCGTGAATCTATTTATGGTTTGGTTTTGATCTGCCACCATCCTCCGTTTGATTTTCATTAGCGACAACCGAAACTTGGGATCGCCAGGGGGTGTTAGAGGGCTCACTGATGTCGTCGGGTAGAAGTCGCTGTATTTCTTCGCTTATAAACAGTTCATCTTCTCGGTTGTACCGTTGTGACTTGGTAGCTGTAGGTTTGCTAACAGAAGATAGGCCTTGAAAGAGTGGTGGAGCTATGACAGAAGTCAGTTTCAACACGCAAACAATAAACTGGTGTTTCTGGCCACCAAACAGTATGTTGACACTTTTGTGAGGACCAAAGAAGTCATATCCAGGCAGTACGTCAGTACACAAGTTGCTTAGGATGGATAGTTTAAACCGATCGTAGGTGCGATTTTTACCTTAATTGTTACAAGGCAACACCCCTTTGCGGTGCTCGGTAAGGCACTGGAAACCATCGTTATTGTTTCATGAGTAGAATGCATAATCCAGTGGTTGGCACGTACTAAACTTTCCGATACGTAGCTGGTTGAACTCTCCATGTCTAGAGAAGCACGGCAAGGAATACTGTTTACTTCAAAGTTAATGATAGATTTGGAAAGGCATTCCGGCGCAGCTGCAGTGACGATAGAAGAGAGAGGAATGGGTAGACTGCAGAAACGATACTGTTATGGTTACTTCTAGACAGACAAACCTAGAGATGACCCTTTTTCGTAAGCCGTGCATATGGCATCTCCTGCCGGCCATTTCGACCTTGGATGTTTGTCGTAACCACAGAAAAAGCATACAGCTCGAACTACGCCACGACACCAGCGTCTGTGGCTTTAGACATTGCGTCTGGAGGCGGAGCTCTATGCGCTGTTGTAGTCTGAGGTAGAGTTAGTAAATTTTGCTAAGACATCGGCTGTTGTTCAACCATTTCCAACGCTCTAGCTTGTTCGACTGCAGTCTGGAAATTCAGCTTTCCGTTTTCTAGGAGGCGTTGTTTGATCTGGTTCGTCAATATTCCGCCGACAATTGTATCGCGGATGGCGTCGTCACGTTTCTCGTCAGCCGTTATTGACTTGAATTTGCAATCTCTAGCTGACGACACTGATTTCTGTGCAAATTGATCCAGAGACTGGCCGCTTTCTTGCTTCTCTGTTGTAGGGACGTGGCGCACAAAATCTTCTTTCTTAGGACGAACATACAAGCTCGTTAGTGCCTCAATGGCCTTTTAGCATGTGCCACAATCCACGATGTGCTCATGTACTCCCGGAGAAATATGTGAAATCATTGAGTTCGGTTTATCAGGATTTATAGGTTCAGTAGATTTAAGGAGCCTACAAAATGTCCGATACCAATGGGCCCACTGCTCGGTAGTACCTGGTTCACTCCTTTCTACGTCGAACGGTTCCAGGCGAAGAATTCGTTCCATCTGTAGAGATTGTATGACGAATAAATTGTTATGGACGAAAATAGCTACAATATTGGATAACAGAAACAGAACAAGTGAGATCCAAAACTCAGGCTTTATTCATCAAGCAATTTTGTATGAGAACAGTAAAGAACAGTGACAAAATAGGCAGTTACATTTCACCAGGTGGACAGATATCACGTGAAGTGTCATCGCGTATATAGAAGGAGCGTTTGGATTTTGGCGGTCTCAGTCATATGTGGCGCCTTCTTGACATCCGACTGTCTATCAAGGGCCGTGTCACTGCTGCAGTTATATCTGTTCTTTGATACGGCTCAAAAACATAGCTATCGAGGGTAGAAGATAGGTGCAGGACTATCGGTGTTTTAGCATGGGTGTGTTCGTAGCATTGCCCGAATATGGTGGGGACGGTGTATCAACAATGCTGAAGTTAGGCATAGAGCGCTGGGTATCAGAGGTCAGTCTCGGGATGAAGTACTGAATTCAAAGAGTTTAAGATGACTGGGACGTAAGTTATGCATGCCCACCGATAGGCTTCCTCAGTGTGTGCTGTTCTCTGAGGCAGGTAGCGATTGGAAGGTAGGTCGAGGTAGTCAGTTCACGACATGGCAGAAAGGTATGCAACCCTTGACCAGAGAATTTAGTCAATTAGGACGTGTTAAACTTTCGGGTTGGGGTTCACGCGACCCGCCTACCAGATGGTTGGTGACATTGGGTGACGTGGCTAGATGTCGCGGCCGATGGCGTAGTTGCATTCGAACTCTTCCTGTCTTCGTTTTTTTCCGCTTCTTATCTTGCTTTCAGCTCTTTTTCATTTATTGCTTTTATTTATTTTGCTCTTGACTCGACAATGCCGGAAGGTAACAACGGAAACTCGAGCGCATGAGTGCTAGGCAATGGTTGAACAAACTGAACTGAACTGATAATGCCCAGAGATGACGAGTTTAAGATCTTAGGCGTAATGTGCACTGTATCTCTCAGAGAATGGGGTCTTGATTTAGTTGCAATGGATTCACAGTCGGGAAGAAGATGACCATAAAGGGATTGTGGTTCAGTTCTAGCCACAAGTAGGCAGGGGTGAGAGGAAATGCAGAATTAGAACCAGAAAATGGATTTTTGGTACGTTTGAAGAAAATCACGATCAGGAAAAGCGTAGCTGCATAAATCTGACAGAACGGAAAGTTAAATACGTGCATTAGAAATGTATTTCATTTGAATAAATGCAAACAAATGACCGTGAGTAGAACTTGAAAAGATGATGGATGCCGTGAAGATTCTCTGTTGAGATGTGGCGATGTATCAACCGTTTTTTATCGACCATTTCTGAAATATAGCTCTGTGTACTGCCGATGTCACTAAGTATATGTAACGCGATCCCGTTCACAGTGATACGAGTGACAGCACTTGGAAACAATGGGGAATGGCCGCAACAATAAAGGTAGAATAAACGGAATCCGTGTATGACATGGTGTGTAGAGGATAAAGGTTTTCCGACCTTGGAGGCTCGAAAGACCCGTTGAAAATGGTCCTTTTTACCGCAACCTTTGCATAAACTTCCTTTGCTGGGTATTTGATTCTCGCATGACTATGGGATGCATCACGTTTACTTTAAATCACTTTACATGTCATAAAAATGTCGATTTAATCCATAGAAGTAACGGGAAAAGTTACCAACTGCTGAAACGGGACTTTCGATATCATATAGGTCAGTCGGAATTTCAGAAGCCAGATTCTTCGTAATCAGGGGGTAAGACACTTGTGGATTGACGTTGTATGGAGACGTAATCGTAATCTAAGAATCGGCTGTGTCTGTAAACTGGTGGAGTGACATATTTTTTAAGGTTAACGAGTTTATCGACATTCCGAGAGGAAACAGAAACCAGAACGTTTTTCTCCGGTGGATCCATTTGTCTGCAACATCCGATAAGTGGGGATCTGCGTCTGAGCGGTCTGGTCGTAGGATGTGCTTCATTTTATACAAGTTGATAAGATTAAACTAACCCACAAACGCTAGATTGATGACACGTCTTGATAAATAGATAATCGGATGCTAGGCTTTAGTTAGCTTGTAACGAAGCTTTAGCTAAAACATAAATAAACAGTAGTTACAAAACATTTATATGTACCAGAACAAGCAATGGGCAACAGCACATGTACAAAGCAGTTTCAGTCTGACCACAAGGATATCATATCTTTCACTTTTTGAACAGAGAACGGGAGATTTCGGGCTCGCACAAAAATGAATCATACGAATCACTCCCGGGTGGCGTAGGAATGCACGAAGCTTGTATAGGTCAGTACGATTAAAAACGGAGGCACAGAGATGCCGATAGAGTGTGTCTGCCACAGGACTATCACATCCCGGATGATAATGCCATAATAAAAGGCAGGAAGTTCTACATACCACCGTCGGATCTTCTTATTTTTCATCTTGCCTCGCGATCGAAATTCAGACATAAAGGCCACCGACCGTAGATGCCTGACCAATTTGTAGTAGTCTCCGGTCAAGAAACGGTGCCATTACTTAATGCTTCACCAATCGCGTGTGCTCCCGTCGTTGAACGGCGGAGTGGCACTGCTCAGCTGGAGATAAAGTTCGAGAAAAAGATGCTGGTGGTCCTCCGTTTTGATTGAGAGTAGCTTCTATAGCAATATCAGATGCATCGGTTTCGACAACCAGCGGAATCCCTGGGTCTATGGTGATGACCGCGGCATTCGCAAGTTCCAGTTGAATGCTTTTTAAAGTTTAGGACGTCTGTGGGAAGCGGAAAAATTTGATTTGTTACTGAAGGATGAATTTTGTCCAGGAAATGTGAGATCCAACGCGTGTAATACGAAAGTATGCCAAAATTTCGCTCCTGAGCTTTGAGAATATTTAGAAGTGTATTTAGGAAGTGTTAGCAGGGGCTGAAATTTTCCCGGATCTGGTTTAACGACGCCAATGGACACCGCGTGATCCAGGATACTTATCTTCGTGGCTCAAAAAACGCTGTTGGTTGCCATACTTAATGGAGACTTCCAAGAACCGTGGTTGCTGTGCTTATTGCGGCATACAATTAAGTTGTTCAGATGAGCGAATTTACCAACAAGCTTTTCAACGGAAATTATTGTGTCTATCGTCCGTTTGAAGCAGGCAACTCCGTTAGTTGCACCGAAGGGAATCCAACAGAAACAATAGAGTTGATTGCAGACCTCAAAAGCTTGTATACCTACGTTCAGCTTTGATCCGTATTTGATGATAGGCACTTTTCAGATCGAAGGTGCTGAACACGGTACTCTTTCACCGACGTGGGGCGATTGATATCCGTCAAGATGAGTGAATCGATTGATTATCTGTCTATAATCGACGACCATTCGTTCAGTAGAAGTCACTAGAGCTTGCGCCGTCCATGGGAATTTGGGCTGTTCTATTATACCGGATTCAAGAGGTTTCCGTATTTCTGATTGAATGAATGATTCATCTTGAGAATTGCGGTAATCGATTTACAGTCCGAGAGATGCTGAAAGAGGAATTGAGGCTCAACACAAGCAGCAAGTAAGCCACACAGAAAAAGTGGACAATGTACCGGAAAAACAGATTTCAACTCGCTGGTACTGTTCCAAAGAGTCATGACCCGGTAACAGGCACTCTGCCGAAATCACGGAAATCGTAGGGACTTCGCCTAACTGTGGCAACTTCTCAAAGCTCTTCCGCCCAATCCGTACTGCATCCGGTAATTGACAGTCGGGAGAACTCGCTTTCGCGATGCTGCCGGACTGCTCGTTCCTGAGCAGGCTAAAAAGATGCAGCAATGGACCGAACACCTCGATTGTTTACTGTACAGTTCCGCGGCACTCTCTGTGAACCAAATCTCAGGAATCCAGAGCGAGATCTGTGACGTTAATGGCAACCTACCAAGCCGGAGGGGTGTACTGGGCACCCAGGTTGTCTGGCCCAATCCGAAGGGCGTATGAACTAAGCAATCAATCACCAGTCCCAAGTGGGTTACGGACCCCACGCTTTGTCCCGAAGCTGTTGGGTTAATCTTTAGATAGCTAAAGGCTTCGGTTGTGGACCCCTAAGAAAACCAACTGCTTTGGTCTGGGAAACCTGGCAGTATCGCGCTCACAAACAAAATAAATCACGGAATCTCACACCATGTACTCCTTTCTCCCAGATTGGACCATGTGTTGTTTGACACACAGGCTTAAATGAGGCTAGTGTAAAATATAATAGTAATAATAATACCTACCAAACCAAGATGATTATCACCGATGTAATACACAAGCTGTGGAATCGGAGAGCCCCTGGATAAGATAACATCACACTGGAGAAACATAAGTCGTCTTTTGACACTGTTTAAGCCACTGCACACCCTGTTTTGCCTAAGCTGGGATAAAGGACAACTCCCAATGGCTTTAGGAACTTCAGTATTATTTCTCTTCAAAAGAAAAGCGACCGGACTGTGTGCAAACTACAGTGTCATCAGCTTAATCGACGTGGCCGCCAAAATATTTTCCGTACTTCTGTTGAACCGCTTCTCAGCGGTGCGGGACGTGCACACATGCCCCAATGAAGGAGACTTTCGCCTTGGTAGAGGGTGCGTGGACCAAATATTCACCCTCCACAGAGTATTAGATCATCGGTACAAGTTTCAGCAACCGACTGCAGCTTATTTTATTGATTTTCGGGCTGACTTTGACTCAGTTGACAGAGAATCGTTATGACCTGTACTACAAGCGGATGGAATGCTCCAGAAGCCTGTCAGTTTCATGAAAACGTACAACAAAAATACGCATGCGTAATCTCGCATGCGAGTAAGTCGTTCGTGCTCCGTCCGTCGATGACTTTCTTTTGTAACTCGTGAACTCTTATTCGTACATAGGCTAATGTGAATCCGACTTATTAAGAATTCCAGCTATTCGGATTTACTTACAGCACTGTCCTCCATGGATATTCACTGTAGTCGATTGCTTTAATCTCAATTTTTCATTGTTCTACACATCCACCTTTATGGTTACTATTTTTGTCCAGGATGCCTGCAACGTCGAGTTTAGTCATATCAGCGAGATAGCATTTCAGTCCCTACAATTTGGTTGTACCCATAAAAAGCTTGCTCATCCGAATCGGCTCTTTCTCTGATATAAGTGCGACTGCATTCGATACGATTTCAAATTATTTTGACATGGGTGATGCATCAACAAATAATGCAGTTTTCCGTTTGTTTCCCCCCGTATGAATACGCTTTTTTTCGAACAACTTTTTCACTCCCTTTCATGTTTCTATTTTAGTTTGCTTTTGTCAATCCCGATGAAGTGCAGTTCGGTCAGTTAGAATCTCTACTAAACAAACGCTTGGATGATGGGCAGGGCGAATGCTTCTTGGAACTGGGTGTCGGAGGTAACGTTTACCAACCGAAATTTTACTCTTTAGAATGTGTTTTCAGGCACAACAAGCATAAATCGCGTGTAACATTGTGAATATGGAAGAATTTTTGGAGACTGTATTTTTTGGTGGGGAAGGCATGACAGCTTTTCTTTATTTGATGTACGTAGTATATGCATAGGGATGGACAAAATTTCACTTAAGCATGCGACAGGTTTCGCGGCTATCACCGCTCATGACGTACGCGTATCCGGTACTCCGCTGTGCATTCATCCTCATATTTATACACGCCGTATGCGTTTTATCCACAGCAATGTGATTTTTGGCATCAGGAGTGCGAGTGAATACGTAAAGTACAAGTGGATTTTCCATTATCTATGAGTCAGGCTCCTCGCGCCAATGATACATTCTGCGAGTAAATGTATTTATACATAAAAAAGTTAATAAAACAGGGTTAGCCTATCAGATCTGAAGTTTTCTGCGTCGTTATTGATTGAAATACTGAAAAGCGCGTGCAGGTGTCGTGGTCAGTAGTGCGCTTGTATTTAATATCTCTCTGTCCACTTAGTTCTCCCCTTTTGTCCGTGTTTATCCTGCCTATTCGTTCCCAGTATTTTTATTCATTGCACTTCTGATTGTGTTTTTCTGACATTGGAATCGAAATTAGAGCAATAATGTTCGATGTTAATGGTTAAAAGTGGTGATCGTTATGCTGTCTGCCTTCCGTTACTCCTATGGGGGCTCATCGTCGTGCTCACAAGTTTTCTGTTGACGTGTTTGAAAGATAAGGTATGGAACCGTATAGTTCACAACAATACCTCTCACTGAACAGTGCTTGTAGTGCTGATTATTCAGTGCTATCGACGGTGCATCATGATGTAAACTGGATTCTATTATTTGCAGTTTGAAGTGCACAGTTATAGCTGTTCTCCTCCAATGAGTATTTGCTGACGACGTCGCTTTGTTAGGAGACGATCTTCAAGTCGCCTAATGTCTTGAACCACTTAGTCGCCGGGTATGACATGCACTTTGCTCCATCTAAGGGCAAAATGCTTGAGGACAGGCAACGAAATTCTCCTACGCTCCCTTCCTGCGGCGAACGTTGGGAACTGTCTACCGTTTTTCTGAACCGTTTCCTTCACTTCGTCGTGGACGAGATAATGAAGAATGCCTTGCGAAATCTTCAGGGTGTGGGCGTCGAACTAGGAAATAGTGAAAAACTGCGTGACCTAGATTATGCGGACGACCTTGTCTGCTCGTTCAAATGCACGGAACATGCACAGTAAGCACTAGATAGACTCACCAGAGCTGTAGCTCTATTCGGCATGCGCTTTGCACCTTCAAAGTGTAAAGTAATGCTGCAAGACTGAACGTCAACGATTCCGAACTTATGTAATGGAAAATCCACTTGCATTCACATCGAAAAGTCGGACGCCGCGAACTTGGTGCTCGATAGGGAGGTGCTGGCAGTTATCAACTGCTTCACTTACCTCGGCGACAGCGCGACGACGGATGGGAGCGTGGTGGTAGAGGTGAGTATGCGTATGTCTAGCGCTCGAGCGACTTACGTTGAACGGAAGCACTTGTGGCGCCGACCTGATATTTTGCTGAAGTTGAAAGGGCATATGTACTGTGTAGAGGTGCGTTCAGATTTGTTGTATGGTTGCGAGACTTGGGGTCTGCGTTCGGAAGATATTCGTCGTCTTGAGGTTTTCGACCACCGATGTTTGCGCAGCGTCGCTGAGATTGGGTGGAATGACTGGGTGAGCAACGCTGAGGTCAGTAATGGAATATTCAATACTAGTTCAAAGATGTAGCGAAATGGTCCGGAATACATCGTGCAATTTAATGCTATTGACTTCTATGTTCAAAGTTCAGAGAATGTTCTATCACAGCGTATCCAGCTTAGTAGACTTCGTTGGTTGGGGCATGTGTTATGTATGACAGACTTACGCCTACCGTGCATTGTCCCGTTTCCCTTTCTTTCAAGGGAGTGGAGGTCAACAGATGACGTGGCAACGAGGAATGAGAAAATGTATATCGAACTTATGAAAATTAGGTGCCTTACTTCTTCGTGGTTGGGGTCCAAAAGATCCGTCAACCAGTTGGCTGGAAACACTGAAGGATATGGCTGCGAACAGCGAACAGTGGAGATCGTGTTGTCACTTTCTGTCAAATCAGAATGATTGATCAATGTGTGTTTGTACAGTTAGAGTGTGTATTCCGTGCGTTGGCTACTGGGACATTGTTACCTTTTCCCACCCCTGTAGTTCACTCCCCGTCCATCTTGCATGACCGTTTTTTCTACTTCTACGTGCAAAATAGTGAGAAAGGTAATGATCAGTGGGGTTTGTCCTGCTGTTTGATTCTGTACGGTGATGAGGGGTTTTGTGTACATGGAAAGTTGCATTTATATTGGTGGGGTCATGGGAGACAGAATCTCTTTGCGCATCTCTAAGGCCTGTTGGGCTCACAGGAATTGTTTCTCTTCGTCGGCTACGATGACTGGGTCACGTCTTGTGGACTCCCGCCCAGCGTTTTCCTCACCATGCTCTAATCGCGCTCGCTGACGGATGTGGCCGGAAACCGGAGTCAATGGCTTCAATGTTGTTTGGGATGTTGTGTTGGCTAACCATCCTCCCCCTTCCATGTATGATAAGCTACCAAGGGGGAAAACAAAAAATACCGTGTAGTGAAACTTGCAACAAAATGTCCTTCCAACTTTCCTGTTCTTTTCCTTTGGTACATTGTTTTTCGACTATGCTATAATCTATTTGGCATGATATCTGCATCGAATCCGCGTTAAATATATGCATGTATAAGTATTTGCTCCGAATCACGTTTTGATCCCATTTTAAAGTATGTCTGAAGCGATTTCCTTAAAATAATGTGAATTTCGAGGAATCTTTCTGGCGTGTGACGTAACACGTGTACTTTCAAATCAGTCATCTTTCTGATCTGTCCCATGTTTTTTCCTCGACTTCAAAATCAAACGAGTTAAACGTTGAGCATCCTAAGTGTCTTTTGACCTCAGGGAAATCTGTTCCCATCTTGTTTGCGTGCATTGTACAGGTAAAAAGCAATGCGCAGTCACATTCTTTCCATAGTGTCACTCAACGTGATATCAGCTGATCTATGCGTTTACCCACGTGACCGGTTTCACCTTTTTGTTTTTTTAACCGAGGACGGACCAAACTGAGGCATGGGATTCACAATCGCATTATCTTGTTACTGCATTCCTTTACAAGTTGAAATCCAATTGATCCTTCCTTGTCCTTATTGGTTTTTCTGCGTCGACAAATTCTTGATGCACTTTTTCATGCTCAGCTCTTAGATCGTTCAGATTTCGCCGCGTGCAATCAAGTCACAATACTATGGGCAACAAATTCAATAGCAGTGAATAAAACGGCAAAAGTACTCTTGGTAACCCAAGGCTCAATTAAGAGCTATGAGGTGAGCAGAAACTGGGTTCTGTTTTTAGAAATGAGAACAATACTTGTGTAAAAATCCTAACGTATTCGATTGGTGGCCTCGCCATGTGTCAGCCGTCAACATGGGGTGTACCTTCGGGTAGTGGCTGTGTCCCCTGCTAAGGTCAATGCACATTTCTAGGTTATTTCCCAGGAGTAGGCTGACTCACGTTGGTTGCATTTCGCTTGAGTCAGTTTTGTGGCAAATGAAGGTGTTGCTCATTCAGGAGTACACTATGCGCAAGTGGTCGTGCTGTGTGAGAGAGTTGCGTAAACTGGAACAAGCTTTACGTCCGTGTGTGGCTTTACATTTAATTGTATTTATATCCTTTTGGCTAGAATTCAGAACGAATGAAATCTAACTGAACGCAGATAATTTCTTCTAACGTGAACTGAACTACCCAGGATGTTATGGACTTCTGTTGATGAAATCCTTGCAGGATATAAGACTGAAGGTAGTTCATAGAAATCGGAGAAGTGTAATTTACCATAATTATCAAACAATGGTAATCTATTGATTTCGTGCGTAAATCAGCGTAGAGTATTGTGATAACGGACAAAAGAGCTTTATTGGGACCGAAGCACTCCATTGCTTGCTTTTGGAATGACAGCCGCTACAGCCTACCTTCACGACAGTGCTGCGCAAAGGTCCTGTGAGAGCGGTTAATTGGATTCGTTGAGAATTCGTGGGGGCGAGAGTATTATCGATCATCCACTCTGATGCTTATAGCTTGGAAGTTGGGCTTAGGTTCCAAACAACCTCAAATGCTAAAAAACACTCCAAATATTGGATTTTTCGTAACAGTGATTATGTTTTATTTTCTGTGTCACACAGAAACGATGCAGTAGTGGAATACGATGGACTTCTTCAGTATGACCCACAGAGACAATACTAACACAGTACAGTAGTTTTGAGGGTAGGGTTCCAGGCGAACAATTGCCACTCGTGGTGAATGAATGTTTATGTGGAACAACAGCTGTTGAATTCCGAGATTGTCGCCCGAGGGCTTTAGACAACCCCATACTGACCTGTGCCTACCATGATCTCTAAAAACTAGTCCTGTGATAAAGTGGGGGACGGAGTAATTTCAACTCTAGGACAACGAGAAACTACAGACAGTCTAGTCACATGCCTGCGTATGGTCTGTAAGACTTCGTTGCTCAAGAAGTCGCTTGATAAATGAGTGAATCAATAAATGGAGTCTTTCCTCTAGTTTCATGCCAGCGCGTAAATCCAAGGAACATTATCTTGACTGGTCGTGAAACTGGGGTCGGAAAATTGAATTCTGCCACCAACACGTTCAACTTAGACTTCCAGCAGTTTTTAATCAAACTACAAATAAAAGCAGGGAACTATGTGCATAATGTATGTGATCGTACCAGAACTCGCTATGACCTTGAGCACATTGCACGACGCCCCGCTTGCCGCCTATCATATTATTTGTAACCATTGTACTCCAGTTTCCTCTTTGTAGATACGTATCCTCCTGCGCTTTAACACTTCTTTGTTTGCATTGTAATTATAATGAATTTCACTTGCTACAACACTGCTTCACCACCGGCTACTATCGATGATGATTACGCTGCAGTTCTTCGGCTTATCTCGTTCATTTGATCGTATAAGTCAGGATCCAAAGTAATGTAGTGCTTCCGAGATTTTCCAGTGGATAGAAAATGCACACCACGGTCACAGTTCCTATTAAAGTCTTGGTTTTGTTTCGAGTGCTAATTATTTGACCGGTGATGGCCTGTTGGTTAAGTGTTTGCCACGTGTGAATTCTGTGTTTCGAACCCCACCACCGCCGGTCACTTTGGTGGTAAGCAGTATAGCACTGTCTTTCGGCTTATTACCGCGCCTGATTCACTGATGCCTTTTGCGTTTCTCCGCTCTAAGTCTCGGGGTCAGGTTACTGATTATCCCTGATACTGCAGTGAGCCTTCGAGGTTATGTAGTATGTCCGTTCCACTGCACACACACGTCAGCATGTAATAAACGAAGCTAAGTCACCCCCCCCCCTCCCACCCAAAAACACTCGTGCACGTCTATTATAGCATGGTTATAGTAAATTTAACAGGCCGTTATCGATTCTCACTTGTTCTTTTTAGTATTTGTTGTTTATTGTGCAACGATTTTGCAAGAGAGACAGCTGGTTGTAAGATACCGCGGAACTTTATGCGTCCTGCTTTAAAACCCGGGACTTCAGTGAGTAGTCCACGATATGGGCCACGTGACTACTGTTGATCTTTGGAGTAGTAAACATTTGTTACCTCTAAACTCAGTAATGTAAAGCCGACCTGTTTCATTTGTTTAAAGCGAGTGGACTGCTGTTGCTTGTTCAGTTCCAAGCACGAATCCACGCGCACATCATTGCTTTAACATTGAATCTGCTACTGCTATTACTACTACTTCATATCCGTTCGACTACGGTGCCTCATTAGTTCTCCCTTTATTTCAGAGGGACAGACTCCAGGTCTCTCACCTACCGAACTACAACAGAGTGTGATCACTACCGAACGTTTAGCTCAACGGCTTCATGTCAGCCTGATTCATTTGCGCGACCGGGTCGGTTCCGGCCCTAACAGCCGTACAACAGTCCCGCTTACGCCAGCTTCCTCGCCCGGTCTCCCTCATCCGAACGGGTCGTGTAAATCCCCACCCGTGTCTTCGCCCGCGGCCACTGCAACCGATTCACTGCAATCACCCCCCACGGTTTCTAATTCCGACTTGACCTCACCGTCCGTTGGGAAGAATAAGAAGGGTAAACGACGAGAACGACCTAAACCCACTGAACAGATTGAGTCAGTTGCACAAGACCAGCCAGTTGTGAATTACGTAAATGGATTGACGTCTGTCGCAACAAGTGTACCTGTCGTGCGCGAGTATCTGCTGCGGCGTGAAACAGCCGCTGACGACTTTGTCGATATTCGGTGAGTCTGGTTTTCGTGGTTCCAAAATTTCCTTGTCACAGAGCCACTTAGATATTCTCCTGGTAAAGAAAACTTCCCAGATAGTGTTATAAGTTATACTCTCACTCCGATCCTTTCCACATCTCCCATTTGTAATTTTAGCTAGTAGAATACGATTTTAAAATGTTCTGCTATATTGTGATGACTTACCACTCGTAATCGAAAAGCAAATAGCAGCTGTTCTATTGGACATGTATGGCGTTATGATTAACGCCCATTCGAAAACTCATCTTTTTTATTATTGTAGACTCAGATTTAGGACTGGTAAGTTTTGTCTTCGACTTTCCACTTAGACCTTCCTGTCTAGCATGATCTTCTACTGAGAATCCGTACATTTATCTAACTGTAAATAATTTTGAAATGGGGCGCGATTCATTCAACTAGGTGAATCCTTAAGGTCAGACGTTTTCATTGACATCAATGGTTGATTGCACCCTCTGTCCATCTGATGTTCTCAAACTGCACCGCTTAATACTCATTGCGATGCCACGAACCAGTTCGCTTTCCGCGAAAACCCCATGTGTTGTTCATCGTGATCAGCTGTTTTACTTTTTTTGGCGATTCTATACAGATTGTGTGTGTGTGTGTGTGCTTCTGAATGTGCAGTAAAATTCATCAAGTGCATTCTAACATAATGAGCTTTCACTATATATGTATAGATCATAGTGGAATAGTTTGCTTTCTCTAATAAAATCTCACGAGCACGTCTACACCCATCCCCTACCGTGAGTTAGCTGATGAAATCGACGGTGTGTCTTTTACAGTATATGGATTGGAAATTGTTGGTATAATTTCGGTAATAAAGACGAACTGGCGTGTGCATAATGCGAATGGAATGCGAAAAGATAGTTTTAAGATCGGATTTCGATGAGCTCAGAGCTATTCTGCTCTGTCAGTCACTGACCTCGCATACTAGTGATCTATTTTCGATTCAGTTGGAAAAAACGACCAGAAGCGTGTAGGGAGATTATATGAATTAAAAAAAGAATGCATGTGGAAAATCAACTTGACGTTAGTAAAGTCCAAGTCCAAGTGTTCCTCTGATTGCAATACCTGGTGTTTCCATCTGTGATCTCCAACCATTTAGTAGGCCGATGCCGTGGATCTTCGTCACGAATTCAACACGTGACACACGACCATATCTAGTGGTTACAGTTAGCATACCTTTCTTCCGCATTTTGACTTGACTACTCCTATCTGTCTTTCACTCACTTTTCGATACACATTTAGAGAAGTTACCTATGAATATGTGCAATAATTGTCGTAAACAACGTGCCATGCTCAGATTGAGTATATGATCCAAAAACTGCTCTTGAATACATGATACGCTGCACCTAACCTAAGCCTAGATTTTGTTTTGTTTATCCCGTTAGATTTGATCGAGGTCATGCAAATATCGATATAGGTCATTTCTAAATAGGACAAGGTGGTTGATTTGTTGGGCTTCTGTCCCAAAATTATGCTTCTGAACCGATTCGATAGATGGATTAGAGCCCGGCATATATATATATATATATATATATATATATATATATATATATATATATATATATATATATAACCCCAAGGAAGTTCGGGGTGGAAAGAAAGCCGATATACATCTCTTTGCCATTCAAGGGTGATACGTTGGCAGAGACTGTGCAGAGAAGATTGTCAGGGGTAATCAGCAAAACTTTCTACGCAGCTAAGCTCCGGGTTCTGTTCGAATCCCGGCCGGTAGTGCTTTTGCGGTTGAAAGACAAAGTGCCTGATTCTGCAGCCTCATTTTGTGTTTATTCATTCACTTGTTCCTGTGGAACAACGTATATCGGCCGCACGACCAGGCGTTTGTCTGAACGCATCCGCGAACACCACCCTGCATGGTTGAACACTGGAGCAGTTAAGTCACTTACTAGCGCTATCGTTTCACACCTTGCGCAGACTAATCACGCAGTAAACGTGGCTGAGGCCTTCCGTGCGCTGTATAAGGTTCGGGGTCGGCAATCAAGACCGGCAAAGTGTCGCATGCTAGCCACAGCTGAGGCCGTCAGCATCCGTCTCCACAACCCCCCTCTATGCGCTCAAAAACAATTTGTATGTGCCCTTAAGCTTCCCTGGCCCTCCGTCCACCCTACAACGGGCCATAGAACAGATGAAAACTGAAAATACACGAGAAAAACAATACACATCCGGTTTTGATTTAAGCCCGGATTACAATTGTTTTCTTCCCCTCCCCCACCCCCCCCCCTTTCATTATTAATTTTGTCACTTCCCATTTATCTAATTGGTTCAACCCCTTTGACTTGTCGTAATATATTGTGATGTAATGGCATGATTATGAATCACTGAAAACGAGCTTGTTCGCCAAACTGTGTTCTCCAAATATATATATATATCGCGTAAGGCGTGAAACGGATCGATATACGGTGGTCCCACTCACCAGACTGCAACCTCCTTGATGGCATTAATCTCTCCACCAGAAGCACTTTTACTGTGCAGAAAAATTCTTTACAGAAAACCTACCATGCAGTAAACCCCACAGAACCGAACAAGAAACACTTCAATTGGGATTTTAGCTCCCAACCCGAAACATTTCCGGGTCAAGTATATTTAGGAATTTCGTTTTCCGAACAAAACTGGCTGTGCACTTTGTCTGGCATTATTACATCAGCTTTCTGGCTCGTCGTCTCACCTGACCTATTGGGACTTTACGTGGTTCCCCTTTCTAGATCTCATAGTCTGGTTGCCGGCTATCCCTAATAGCCCAATGGGCCTTTGAGGCCATGGGGTATGCCCTTTCTACTGCACTCATCCGCAGTTCTGCAGTAAGTTAGAATCACTGGGCCACTGGGTTTGGCGAGTGCTAATCATGTTAAACGAGTCTTATTTGAGTTGGTTAGCAATAGTGTTAACATCTATAGTTTCCTGGAGTGGGAGGGTTCTCATCTGGGGCAATGACGTCAATATTGCTCGCTTGTCAATGCGACCCAGACACTGATAAGATGAACAGTAATCCTGATATCAGTAGGCCACTTTTGTATCAAATTTGGGCTAGCTTTGAGATGATGCATCGCAGCATCGCGCATTCCGCTTAAATATCATACTGGATTGTTCCTAGGGTTATCAGTCCCACACAATTCCTTCTGGTTATTTGAAAGACGCGTGTTGTTACCAAACTTCGCGTTGAAAACTGCACTACTTATGTGACTACTTCTCCGGACCACCTCGCTCCCGGAATACATGGAACAATTTAAGTGGTCCCACCTGGTGTTTCTTACTGGGGGGGGGCTGCTTTATAGTCGACTCGTGTCCAACACTCCAGTTTGGTCGTTCGATTGATGCCCCCATCCAATCCTTCTTCAAAGTTTCACTCACGTTTGTCTGAGGTTGCGGCTGCTGGTCTTGCTGGCGTAGGTGTAGGCGTAACTCTCAGTGACTGGGTTAAAGCTACGCTACTTGAGTGGATCCCAGTTAGCAGTCGGTTGTGCGCAGTGAGATTTAGAGGTTCGTGCAAAGTAAACAAACGCCGTTCCAATAGAGGCGATCTGTTCGTCGGCTCGGCTTACGCCCCTACAGGTTGCAACCCAGATGCAAAGACTTCTATGAGAAGTTGCGCGACCTCCTACGTAAAACAAAACTGAGTAATGTTGGGATTTTAGTTGGAGACATAAATGCTGGAGTAGGTCGACTGTCTTTAAACGAGGTGCATTTTATAGATCTTTTCGGTCTTGACTGCTGTCGTTCATGAAACGGGGAACGGTTGTTGGCTCTGTGTTCAGATCATCGCCTATTTTCCGTTAGTACGAACTTCAGGAATTCTAGTCTCCGGTTCGCCACGTGGTGTCCGCCCTCTTTGAGTCAGCAATGGACCCAGATAGACCATGTCACAGTTGGCTAAAAATGGGTGGGCTGAATGCAAGACTGCGGGTCGCACTGGAGCACTGCCCTTGACTCCGACCGCGCGTTAGTCTGCGCTAAACTGTCTATGCGCTTCGATGGGCGTGCCAAACGTACGGTGCAGCGACGTCCTGTGCACTGCGCGGAGCACTTTAAAGCCCAGTTTAGCTGGCCTCGAGCGTCAGCCTCTCCCACAGCTGTTCTTGTACACGTCTCGTGGTCTGTTTCTATAGATCTACCTTCTAAGGCGGAAGTTTGCAGGCATATCCAAGCCCTGGGACGTCACAAAGCACCGGGCTCCGATAGCCTTTCGTTAGCCCTGTTTGAAGATGGTGGAATGGCGCTTGTTAGAGAACCTTAAACTTTGTTCCCCTAGGTCTGGCACTCCGAGAAAATTCCCTCTTTGTGGGAAGGGGGGGGGGAATCGCTCGTTGTCTCCGTCCCTGAAATGCGCTTGCGCAGTGACTGCGCCAACTATAGAGGTATAGGCCGAATCCCAGAAGCGTCTAAGCTGCTAGTGTCTGTCATGCTTCGCAGGTTGTACAACACGCGTAATGAGCGAACTCGTGAGGAACAGGCTGGGTTTCGTACCGGTCGTGGATGCATCGAAGTAATCCTCACTCTCCGACAGCTGTTATCGCACCGCTACACTTTCCATAGGTGAACGATCATTATGTTTTCCGACATTCGCGTGGCGACTTTGTCGATAGGTCTGCCGTGAGGCACTGTTTGCTGTGGAATGATGTACCCGAGAAGCATATATATCAGACCTCAAACAGTTGTATCATCATACCTCAGGCTGGGTTAGGATTTATGGCTAGCTTTCGCCACCCTTCGCCGTCTCCACTGGAGTACGACAGGGTTGCCCTATATCCCCGTTTCTTTTCAGCTATGCTATAGATATCCTACGGAACGCTTTTTCTGGTCTTCCAAACGGTGGGGTTGAACTCCTCCTGGGGACCGGAGTTTTGGACTGAGTATATCAATGATATGGTCTTGATGAGAAACAGTGCACATGCAATTCAACACGCATTGGATCGCTTGACGATTGAGACATCCGAATACGGTATGTGTGTTTGCGCCTTCGAAATGCAAAGTACTCCTTCAAGACTGGAAGTAACCTGTGCCTGCGCTCACCCTTATTGATGACCAATTAGAGGTAGTCAACAACTTTAAGTACCTCAGGAGTTGGATTACAGCCGCTGGTGGTGTTTGGAAAGAGGTCACAACACGAATTGTGAGAGCCAGAGTAGCTTTCGCCAATCTGCGCGTCGCCATGACATCTGGCTTTCCCTCAAGGAAAGGGTGTAGAGTGCCACAGTTCGTATTATTCTTCTTTACGGTTGTAAGACCTGGCACCTCCACGTTGAGGATGCTCGACGGCTTTCTGTATTTGACCACCGAGGTCTCCAAAGCATCGCTGGTGTCTGATGGGTGTTGTATCGCTGCGGAAACCTCTGGACTATCCTCGATCATTTAATCCCATCGAAAACGTTGTCACGAACAAAGTGCGGAAACTGTATTCATTTGTCACCTAAAACCAACACGTTATATAGCAAGAGGCAATGAATACATGTACACACATGGCGTTGTTATTGATTGCCCAGCATGGTGCGTAGATGTGATTCGTTAAGTCGGATCACAGTATGTCATAAGTCTGATTGGTTTGTGGGTTAGTGTGAAGGGTAGGCAGTAGGTTGTCCGTCAGTGGTCGACGTGAACAATGACGTGTGATGGACTGATTGGTTTATGGGCATACGCGTCACGATTGCAACGTTGTGTGAGATATGCGGGCCTTGTCATTGGCTAGTGTTCACAAAGTATTCTGTCCGTGAGTTGGAAGAATGCGAACTGCAGCCTCGCTGATTACGTGTTTCCAGGGTGATTTCCGACTTCCTGATAGTAGGAACATCGGGTGAGCAACACGAGGTACGTCATCGTCTTCGGTGCTGATAGTCGTCCTCTGACTTAGATAATCGCTCTACACTGCCTCCGATGGCTCGGGTATATTATGCATATACCTGCCGATCCTTTACCTTTTCGTGCTTTTTTCACTTGCTGGGTGAGGATGGAAGAAGCGGCGTGGTGATCATGCCATGAATTGGCGTAGGGGCGTGAAGAAGTTTGCTTCGGCTTTGACTTCAGTGGGGTCCAGGAGGTGAGGGTTGCTGTTGGTTAGAGACACCGAGAGACACAACTGAGAACTGAATCCCGTGGCGTGAAGCCCTATGGCCTGTTTGCTGACCTCCCGTTCCACTTAAGCAGGTGAAAAAAAGACAAAGAATTTACGAAACGTGTACGGTAAGAACATTTACCAACACTTGACCTTAGTTTTTTATTTTTATGTTGGTCCCAATTTTTTTCATCCTTTTGTAATCTTTTCCCGGGGATGTTGCGTTGAAAACGTGCTTGTTCCATAGCCCGGTTATCAACAACAACTAAAAGCACTAGTAGATAACCGCGTAGACTAGGGAAAAAAGAATACAGCTCACCATCGGCTGCGATAGTTCGTCGTAACATGCGATATCTTCAGCCGTCTGGTAAGCGCATTTCTTCCGCACCAGTGAAAAATCCTAATGTCATACACTGTCTAGTCCATTGCCCAAGGTATTGGTTATGTTCGCGAATTCGGTGGCGGAAGGAAGGCGCAGTTATGCGGGTGAACATGCATTTAATACGAGCGTACAGCAAGTACAAACAAGCTCGTGAAAACGCAAACACGTCCACAAGTACGTGAGTTAATGATGTGTGCGATGAAAAGCATAAGGCAGCTGTACAACCGGATTAAGCTGGACAAGGTCGTACAACATGTGGCACAGTATGATTGGTCAATGCTGTCCGGGACGAAGCACGAGAAACGTCAACTGTGTACATGTGCGTGTGTTTGGGTGTGTGTGCGAGTGTCTATCTAAACACATGCCTGTTCAAGCGGAGCACAACGGCATTAACGATTTTCACGCAGAACTTTCGTGATTTCAATAACTTCGAGGCGTCAGTGTTGACGATGGTTGCTGTACCAATAATATCCCTTTCATATCCCTCCACATCTTACTCGTTAGCCGTGTTTAATCAACAGAATGCTCCATATGGAAGCTTCTTTCTTCTTCCTGCTCTTTCTCCTTGTTCATTTTCTATTTGTGATTACAAACGTACGCAATTAGTTTTGATCAGTAAGGTGTGACCCCTAACAAGAATAACTCAAAGGTAAAGCAAAGCTCAGATACAATACCTAAGCCTAAGCATTCTCTCCCGTTAGCTAATTTAACGTTCAGACAGTTCGTTCGATAGGACAACAGGAATCCTTGGCTAGAATCTTGAAACCTTTAGGATAGATGTGCTCTGTCTCCGAAACGCGTAGGAAAAGCCTTGTTTCAGTGACTGCACTTTCTTTCCCGGACAGCCACATTCTCACCCTTCCTTTATCCGGAAAATCAGTATATGGTGCTCATAATGAACTCTGATGTGGCAGGTCGATAGCTGTCAAAACTACAGTTATCCGTTCCCGCCGATAGGACTGATAATGATGGTCGGTTCATCCCACTTTGTTCCGACCATTGACCGCTCCTGGCGTATACAATTTTTTATGCGCTATGAGCGGCTCTGATTCATGACGTCCTCCAGCAACTTCCCAGCTTTAAACTGTTGCCATATAACTGTCGTCTTCTGCTGATTTAGATCGACCCGAAACTGTTGTTTATCTTGTTAGGCGTCTGTTAACTTTGTTCACACATTCATTCGTACGCTATTAGGATCGCATCGAGCTTGAAAGCGAACCAGCGCCGGAACCAACCTTCCCGCGCAGTTACTACCCAGTAAGCATCGATCTGTTTTCACCAAACAGAAATTTCGACCTAGTTGCTCAGTATCAAGATGTACGTTAAATGCAGGTTACGTGTACTCTGTTCGATGTGACACACAGAGCTAAATGCACAGAGAGACAGTGATTATCTGTATCCTCAGTGGCGTTGTTGGAAGTGCACATATCTACCCACTTTGATGCTAGACATGATAGCTGTGGAAAAACTCAGTAAAAGAGAAAAAAGTTCGGATCCACTTTGTTTATTTTGCTTTCTTCATGGAATAGATTAATTAAAGACAATCTGTTCAAGTCGGCGTGGTACTTTTTCATTGATGAGCCTCGATTTTCTGTGTTTATTGCTTTGTAACTGAGAAGCTTTAAAACTGCGTACTGATCAAACACAATCTTTGTTGTAATTTTGAACTGTTTTCCCAGGTATATATTGTTTCAGTCACCTGACGTAGCGGCTTTAGCATTCAATTTGAAGGCTAATCGTGTACAGGCCTGTCACATTTTTAGCATAGAAAAAAAAACGCAGGCTGCAGAAGCACTGGTTATCAAAAAGCCAAGCTTAGACACTTTCCAATGTTTTAAAGTATTAACCTAGGGTTTTTATAGCCCAGTTCACTTGCACCTTGGCCATTAAAATGTGTTTATGCGTGTATGTGTACATGCTCAGTTATGTAGGGGTTAGTTACTTAATTGTCTCGCGTTTGTCATTTATTCATTTCAATCAGTAGTGCGTTTATATCATGTAATAACTTCACGTTTTATTTGACTCAAGAGGACCATGTTGCTACTCCCCTCATTTGACACATTGGTCTGGTAGCCATTTGTTTTCCTTTGTTTCGATGTGGTCGTTTGGTTCATATAGTCCTTCGTGCGTTATAATCCCTAAACAACATACAAAGTTCTTCGGTTAATTTGTGATCAGTTTTCTGGATTTAGTTCATCAACGGGGCCTGGATCTACCTTGGTTTTACGCGATCATGTAGATTACGTGTCATATATTACTCAAAACGAGTACCGGACAGTAACGCAAATTGCAAAACGACTAAAATACTTGTGTTTCTAGTACTAACCTCACGCTGAAACCTGCTTCAGCCATTTTCTTTGCTCCTCACTTATTTACTTTTTCCTTGTTCCCAAAAATCATGATTATGCGCACAAATACCACCAGTGTGGCTGTTGTGGGAAATGTGGATGCTGGTAAATCCACTTTGTTGGGCGTGTTAACTCACGGCGAGTTGGACAACGGTCGAGGTCAGGCCCGTCTCCGACTGCTTCGCCATAAGCACGAAGCCGAGTCCGGTCGCACAAGTTCTGTGAGCAATGACATTCTGGGATTCAATGCCGCCGGTCAGGTAGTCAATAAACCAGTACATGGGCATCTGGATTGGACCACCATATGCAAAGCTTCATCCAAAGTGAGAAGAGTCCATATTTTCATTCTGTTTTTTTGCACGCTTTTCATTTGAAGTATCTGCAGGTTTTGTTTACTTTTGGTGGGCGCCCAACACGACGAGACTGCACCTTGACGTGTACCTCTGTGACCTAAGGGGCTGTGCGAGGTGGTTTCCTTAGACCAAATCTGCAATCATGCCTCACAGATCAATTGCTAGAGACTAGACAAACCCCAGTCGATGGGCAACATCTGATTCTAACTACTGTGGCGCCTGTGTGACATCCGGCTGTCTATCAAGGGCCGTGTCACTGCTGCAGTTATATCTGTTCTTTGATACGGCTCAGAAACATAGCTATCGAGGGTAGAAGATAGGTGCAGGACTATCGGTGTTTTAGCATGGGTGTGTTCGTAGCATTGCCCGAATATGGTGGGGACGGTGTATCAACAATGCTGAAGTTAGGCATAGAGCGCTGGGTATCAGAGGTCAGTCTCGGGATGAAGTACTGAATTCAGAGTTTAAGATGACTGGGACGAAAGTTATGCATGCCCACCGATAGGCTTCCTCAGTGTGTGCTGTTCTCTGAGGCAGGTAGCGATTGGAAGGTAGGTCGAGGTAGTCAGTTCACGACATGGCAGAAAGGTATGCAACCCTTGACCAGAGAATTTAGTCAATTAGGACGTGTTAAACTTTTGGGTTGGGGTTCACGCGACCCGCCTACCAGGTGATTGGTGACATTGAGTGACGTGGCTAGATGTCGCGGCCGATGGTGTAGTTGCATTCGAACTCTTTCTTTATCTCCGTAGTTTTCACCTATTATTCATTTTCAGGCTTTTTTACATTATGCTCCAATTCATCCTGCCCTCAACTGGAAGATGGTATGAGATGGCAACCAAAATCAGAACACAGAAGTGCAAGGTTGGTGGTCGAACAACCTGATATTGGCTTTCGGGGAAACAGTGTGCTGAACAAGCTCGTTTTCAGTTATTCGTACTCATACCAATACATAACATTAAACATGACTCAAAGCAACATAGCGGAATGATCATCCGTATCTGTTTGTGCGCATGCGTGTGTGCGTGTGAAATGAATCACTGTGAGGAATGTTCGAGTGGTTGCACACGTGTTTGGGAACAAGAAATGGGCCATGGGAGTTGAAGTGCTTGCACAAATTGTTTCTAAGCCCATAGCGGAGGATTGAAGAGTCGAATACTCACGGTTTCGTCTGTGGCTAAGATGCGTTATTTGACGAGTCTTGCGCCAGATTTCCCAGAATACTCCCAGATCAAAAATAGAGATTTGTAGCTTTTTGATGGATCCAGATCATTATGTCACGAAGAAAAAACGTGATGTTCAAAGAACAATCTCCGAACAGGCCGTGAAAAGACTTGTATGGTGCGTGAAAACTGCAACGGTTCTGAATATAAGCAGCCAACGTCTACAAGAACTACGGTCTGCATCGCATCTGCAGTATGAGGTCAATATTCGGGTGACTGATCGTCATGTTCAGTATTGAGAACAATGGGCCAGAAATCATTTTGCCTGGAATACCGAATAGAATGATGTGACATTTAGCAATGAAAAGAAAGTTTGATTTCGATGACCCTGATAAAATCGCGTTCTACTGATGCGATTTCAGGAGCAGAGTAGTGGCTCTATGATGATCTGGGGTGCTATTTTTGAAGACAGAAGATCTCAGCTAACAGTTGGAGAATGGAAGCCGACGGCAAAATCTTACATCAAAACATTTCATGGATTTCTGCTCTTGATGATTCCGGAAATCCGACTAAGGCTTATGGCCCTTCAACATTACAATGTAGTTATACATGCAGCCACCCTCACCAAAATCGGAGTACTATACCGGAACATCATAACCATGGACTATTTTGCTTATATTTCGGACTTCAACTCGACTGAAAAATGTCCGAGAGTCTGTTAACGAAGCGTATCTATGCAGACGGATTAGGGTTAAACACTTTGCATCAGTTGACTTCAGCCATCCTCGATGGATGGGACAACATAGAACTTGAGATCGTGCGAAACTCTATCGGAAGCATGCATAAACGTTGTGTTCCAGATATTGCCAAGAAATATCATTGTGTTTCGTAGCCAGTTAATTGTTTTTGAGTAGCGTTTTGCTCCCTCCGAGACACTTTTCCAACATCAATCGATCAATCTGGACCATGTGTATTTTTAATATGGTAATGGGTTGACACTTCAGCATACCAAATTTAGTCTCTCTAAGTGGCTTGGTTCTGAAGGAACCACAGAATAACAGGGTAAATTGAATAACACTTTGTGCACGATATAACCTTGCTCACTACGACGCCTAACTTGACGGGACCTTGTGATAGAGGAACTATATCGGTGCACTACACAAATAGACTTATCTGATTATCAGTTCACTGCCTCACTCACTTTATTTCGTGTAAAAAATACTGCCTGTAGGCAACATGTGGTCATGTCATCTAGTATCTCCAGTCGTCTGGTAGGCGGATTCCGTAGGTTCTTACCAGGCAGCCAACACGTGGCAAACAGCCAGGTCTGTTGATCACAGCGTTCGTGCGTTTCTAACGCGTCATCCAGTGGTCTCTCTAACTGGTCAGATATGAAAATACTTGGAATGTAATACGTCATAATTAAACCTCCTTTTTCATAAAGACCTGGATATAGCAGTTAGATCGCAAAGTCCGATACTTAATTAACTCACTTGTATGATCAGCAAATGTATTTCCAATTGTTCTCATTGATTCTTAATTCCCGGTTCGGTTCTAACGAGTCTAATACTTCTTTCGGATCAGAAAAATGAATAAAATCTCAGGATGCTTATGAAACCTGGTTCGCAGGCGTTGACTGGTGAACTTGTCGGCGGGCTCTGTTACAGCATTCTGTGATACAGGTTGGGTTGAGGTATTCGAAAGTGGATGGAAAAGATCGACTTCAATTCGTGTATGAAAATTTAGTAGAAAAATGAGTCAAAATCAAACAATGATGCAATGTTGAACTTTGTAAAACGCTTTCAGTAGAACGTAACACTTCAAATAAAAAGACAGCTGCATCGGATTGAGTCGTTGTGTTTTGATGAAATGGTAACAAAAGATTGCAACACTTGGTAGCAAAAACTCCCTACTAGCCGGAATAGTAATAACTGGGATATATATATATATATATATATATATATATATATATATATATATATATATACCGGCTCCAGAACAAGCACGTTTTCAACGCAACATCCCCGGGAAAAGATTACAAAAGGATGAAAAAAATTGGGACCAACATAAAAATAAAAAACTAAGGTCAAGTGTTGGTAAATGTTCTTACCGTACACGTTTCGTAAATTCTTTGTCTTTTTTTCACCTGCTTAAGTGGAACGGGAGGTCAGCAAACAGGCCATAGGGCTTCACGCCACGGGATTCAGTTCTCAGTTGTGTCTCTCGGTGTCTCTAACCAACAGCAACCCTCACCTCCTGGACCCCACTGAAGTCAAAGCCGAAGCAAACTTCTTCACGCCCCTACGCCAATTCATGGCATGATCACCACGCCGCTTCTTCCATCCTCACCCAGCAAGTGAAAAAAGCACGAAAAGGTAAAGGATCGGCAGGTATATGCATAATATACCCGAGCCATCGGAGGCAGTGTAGAGCGATTATCTAAGTCAGAGGACGACTATCAGCACCGAAGACGATGACGTACCTCGTGTTGCTCACCCGATGTTCCTACTATCAGGAAGTCGGAAATCACCCTGGAAACACGTAATCAGCGAGGCTGCAGTTCGCATTCTTCCAACTCACGGACAGAATACTTTGTGAACACTAGCCAATGACAAGGCCCGCATATCTCACACAACGTTGCAATCGTGACGCGTATGCCCATAAACCAATCAGTCCATCACACGTCATTGTTCACGTCGACCACTGACGGACAACCTACTGCCTACCCTTCACACTAACCCACAAACCAATCAGACTTATGACATACTGTGATCCGACTTAACGAATCACATCTACGCACCATGCTGGGCAATCAATAACAACGCCATGTGTGTACATGTATTCATTGCCTCTTGCTATATAACGTGTTGGTTTTAGGTGACAAATGAATACAGTTTCCGCACTTTGTTCGTGACAACGTTTTCGATGGGATTAAATGATCGAGGATAGTCCAGAGGTTTCCGCAGCGATACAACACCCATCAGACACCAGCGATGCTTTGGAGACCTCGGTGGTCAAATACAGAAAGCCGTCGAGCATCCTCAACGTGGAGGTGCCAGGTCTTACAACCGTAAAGAAGAATAATACGAACTGTGGCACTCTACACCCTTTCCTTGAGGGAAAGCCAGATGTCATGGCGACGCGCAGATTGGCGAAAGCTACTCTGGCTCTCACAATTCGTGTTGTGACCTCTTTCCAAACACCACCAGCGGCTGTAATCCAACTCCTGAGGTACTTAAAGTTGTTGACTACCTCTAATTGGTCATCAATAAGGGTGAGCGCAGGCACAGGTTACTTCCAGTCTTGAAGGAGTACTTTGCATTTCGAAGGCGCAAACACACATACCGTATTCGGATGTCTCAATCGTCAAGCGATCCAATGCGTGTTGAATTGCATGTGCACTGTTTCTCATCAAGACCATATCATTGATATACTCAGTCCAAAACTCCGGTCCCCAGGAGGAGTTCAACCCCACCGTTTGGAAGACCAGAAAAAGCGTTCCGTAGGATATCTATAGCATAGCTGAAAAGAAACGGGGATATAGGGCAACCCTGTCGTACTCCAGTGGAGACGGCGAAGGGTGGCGAAAGCTAGCCATAAATCCTAACCCAGCCTGAGGTATGACTATGCAATTGTTTAAGTTAGATACTTGTAATTTCACTGTGTTTTATGTTCATATGCTTTTTACGTCTATTTGTGACCACCTGGGGTCAGTTGTTTTGTTTTGATATAGCTGAACTGTCTTTTTATAGAAATCCGATGTTTTGGTAAAGTTAGTGTCCCACTCATGTTGAGCAATATACAGCAATCACAAAAATAAACCACAATATGAGTTGTGTCATCGAATAGCTGCATTTGTGTTTTCCATGTTTTGCCATCACTTCGTACGGATGTAGTAGTTCAAAGTAATCTATGTATAGTTTTCCATGTAGCCTCCAGCATTTTTTCCCTTTTAATTTTGCAGTTTTTATCGGTTCTGGGGACGCTAGTCAGTCTTACCGAATGCACGCCTGTTCTAGGCGTAAAATATCGGCATAGCAATGCGTTACCGGACGATCAGTGGATATAAATAACTCATTTTAATCCAGAGTTATTTTCACCAAGGCTTTAGAATATCTATGACAAACGGCACCCGAGAAACCTGCGCTGGTCTTACCTGGCGTCAGCATAGATCCCACCTAAAAGCTTATTTGTATTCCGGTACAATCGTGTGAGATATTTGTGGATTCCATAGATTTTTCATATTCACTGGACTGGATAGTGGTCGGAATATAGGCAGTGCTAATCAACGGATGATATAGTGACGAAGAACCAAGACGGGTGAGGAATTCCTGTGTTAGAGAAGCCAGACAGGTCCGGTCTGCAAAGCATGTACAACCGTTTATACAGCCGTTTTTTCAGATCGCGTTGTAGCAACATTGATCCTCTGGCTGCCTGGCTATTTTGGCTGCGTTCTGGTCAAGCGCTTGCAGCTATTAGCTTGATTTTTTGCGCACTATTTTCGTCCGGTTGGTCCGATTATTCTGGTTGACGACTTTATTGATAGCCCCTCGTATTGGCTATCTTGCTAGTTGCCTCAGATCCCACTGAGTCCCATCTACTGGTCCGTACGCTTCTCTTTGTCTGCTGCGGAATGCTTTTGACACATCCTCCGTCTGTTCCTTGGTCTGTGGCTCTTGATTTATTTGACCCGATCGGTTTGATATTCGCATCGTTCTGTTGCTGCAGCGTTCCCCGCTGCAATGTGGTATGATGCTCTGAAAGTCCTGACCGTTGAATTACGTTATGTAAGCGCTTTAAGAAAACCATCCTCCATCCATCCAGCTTGCGAGACCGCTGAATGTTTTTTGATCAGTTATGTTTGCAAATAAGCAGTACTGGTAGTTGAAACTCATAAGACAACCTAATCTGTTTTTAGCTTTATCCGTTTCCTCATCCATCATCAACTCCGTAGATTACCTGTGAAGATCACCTTTCAAAGAAGATTCGTTGTACGTGCTCGCTCATTTTCAGATAGGACGGTCATATGGTTTTTATTCTTTTATTTTTTCCTCTTTGTTATGTAATAGCGGTATAATATTTCAGGAAGGGCGTCGCGGCTGATTAGGGAAAGTAGTCGACGGTGGCAGGATTTACCTCCAAATGCATCAGTATGGTCAGGGGTGTGTGTTTCAGGCTCCGATATAGCTACACATTCGGAACGCCTCTCGAAATGCCCCCAAGTGACCGTGTATCTAACTTAGCTTCTGCTGAGGAAGCCCTATTTACTACCTTCTCGTGGCAATGTTTCTACTAAAGTGAGAGGACGAAAGCGAATGCCCGGCGCTCTCCACCGGGTAGGTTGTCTAGGGAGATAGCTAAACCTTGATTCCAAACTAACCGTGGGTGGCGTATGAGGCGTACAACGAAATGCTCACAGACATCTGTGGCGGAGGGGTGCACTGGGCACCCAGGATGTTTTGCCTCATCGCGACGAACAAACGACCAGGGTTTTGATTATGTATTACTTTTCTGCTGATAGACGAAGTTCACAGTGGACAACGGTCGAAGCTGTGTAGGAGCAGGTTTCTCGAATTGCAGTTCGCTAATGACATTCTTTTGAAACGTTTATTACAGTATCTTATTAGCAGCACACTGATTATTCTTAGGCCGGGTATTATTTTCTTCCTGGTATTCTTGAGGTTCTAGTTACTTGTATACGCAGTACTCAAATGGATATTCGGTGTTCATATCGGAGTGTGACAGTAATTTAGAAACTCGCGCCCGTCTACAGTCGTGTGGTTCGCCGTCAGTTGAAAAACCTTATCGGCTGATATCACGCTATTCACGTGTTCGTTTCGAAGTTTGGAGATTACTGTACTCAGCTCATAACGGGTCAGGTGATAACTCAAAAAACCACGGTATTTTTATTATTTTCATTCTCCAATCACTGAACACAAGGTAGTCATTTCACGGTCTCCACATTCCCTCAGTTGAGAAGATTTAAAAACAACTTATTTATGTAAGTGCATTTGCTAGAGGATGAAGTTACCAAAACAAGCTTTTTTGTTACTTCCGTTTTTCTCAGTATCTTTTCTTTGGGTAAACCGTTGACATGGTGATTCTCACCATTTGCTGTGAGACTACTTCGTACTGAGAACGCTTCGCAGCGTTCCGTATTTTGTAACGGATTTCTTCTAGGTTGATATAATTGCATGGCGGGCAGTATCGAGTGAGCAAAAGGAACCTAACACCGCATAGTCAAGCTCATGGTTTTTTTTTTCATGCCTATCTTCGATATCAAACTGACTATGCATATTCGTCGTTTCAACGCTACCCACCTCAACGAACATTGCGGGTCGAGGCTGACCATCATCCATGGGCAACACTTGTTCCAGCCGCCGTTGTCCATCGAGTTTTGTTGTCTGATCCAAAGACGACTCGTACTCGGTATTCTATGCATGACAATAGTGTTTTGGATACGGTGTTCCGGGCGTATGCTGGCACAACTCTTAAGATTTCTGTGTTTGTCTTCCACAGACACGTGACTAGTACATAAGAACCGTCCGAGCCGTTGATGGTCAATGAATGTCACACCAAAAACACAGATTACACGTTGGCAAGAGCCGTTCGAATCTTTGTAGTCGGTGGCAATTCGTCAAGCTTCTGCGCGAAACGCAACTGTCCAAAAGAACACAGAGGGTATGCGCAGTTCCCTTGGATAAACACTACCTGTTTATTATACCTCTGTTACATGATAATGGGGATGGAAACATGAGACATCAATTAGCAGACGGCAATCGGCCTTCGTCGTTACGACGCCCGACCTATTGGGATCTTGTGTGATTCTCGACTCCAAGTCTCGACGTTATGACCGCCGGTTATTCCCTCTAGTACAGTGAGCTCTCCCTGCATTAATGCACAGGCATGCAATGAAAAAGGAAGCCAAAATACAATATCCACCGGGTTTCTTTCTATGGCGTGGCTATGCTTGTGGGTATAGTTTCCCCACATGTTACTTATTCGCTCTGTAGGTAATTTCATCGTTTGCCTTGTTTACGCTTGTCTTGTGTCTTTTGTTCAGGTCTTGTCGCTACCACTCAGCTGATCGATGTTACTACCTTACCGTGATGATCGGGTTTGCTCGCTACTATGACTCCGAGGTCTATGCCGATTGAAGCGCAAAGCGCTCCTTCAAGATCACCCATATCGGACAAGCCAAGGGCGAATAGCCGGATAAAAGTGACGCGGCGTCGTTAAAGGGTGCGGCGGGTTTTTCGCCTGACACAGAACTCTCTAAATAATAGTCGCAGAAGCTCATAGACAGCAACGTTACGTGCACGAATGTGGTCCAGTGGTTCAGGCCATTAGACTACCACGTCGGAGGTGCGAATCCCCGCCATCACCGGTTACCTTGGTGGTAGACAGTAATCCACTGTCGTCCAGCTCATTACCACACCTGACCCGTTAGGATCTTATGTGGTTATCCAGTCCATGCCTCAGAATTTGTTTTCCGGTTATCCCTGATAGTACAGTGGGTCTTTGTGGCTATAGGGTATGTATGCCTCCCACTGCACTCATGCGCAAGCATGTAATAAGAAAATTATAAAAAGTAAGGCTTTTTTATTACACTCAAAGTGAATTACAGCATAAGGGGTAAACTCCATAGTCAGAAGACATAATGTAAAGGTGGATTGTGGAGGAACATTCACGTTAGAACCAGCTTATTGATCCTGCTTTTGAAGAGAATAGGGTTTAAAAATGAGTGGGAAGACAGAGAGAGGAAGGGTGTTCCATAATTTAACGGTACGGGGAAAGAAAGAAGACTAAAAAATAGAAGTACGACATCTTGTGACAGAAACTTAATAAGGATGACTATTTGCCTGCGTACGTGATGTTCGGGAAAAAGTTTTTGAAAGAGGAACTGCCGAAGCAAGCTCAGAAGAACAAAATCCAAAATAGTACCGGTAGATGAGAGACAACGAATCAACAGCCCGACGATGGACTAGTGATTGCAGACTCGAGGTTAAAGAAGAATCGTCGACCAGCCGAATGGCCTTACGTTGAACCCGATCAAGAAGAGAAAAAGGTTGATGAAGCTCCACCCCACACGTGACTGCAGTATTCAAGTGCGGGACGGATTTGAGCTTTGTGCAGCAGAAGAAGGTGAGCTGGTGTGAAGAAGCGTCTGGCGCGAAACAGAGAACCAAGTTTGCACGCAGCACGAGAGGTGAGCTGAGATATAGAAGCGGACCAAAAAAGAGAAGAAGTTATGGGTAAGCCAAGAAGAGAGGTGGAATCTGTGGAAGGCAGCACAGTTGAATCAAAGGTTATTACCTCTTGCCTTTTACTCAGCTGTCCTGAGTGGGATAAAATTCACTAGGACGCATTGGGCATCCTCGACAGGCACGCAGCTATCCAAACGCCGTATGAACCGATTGTTTGGTCATCGACTCCCAACATACAAATTTCCTGTTGCCCGACAGGTAGCACTTGGTTGTGCACGAGCTAGAGTTGCTACCTCGAACAAAAGCCGAGTGACACTGGGGACGCCACTTTGTACCTAATTCCCCAGACTCTTCATGAACAGTTCCTCTACACACATCGCTCACGGGCAGGTGTCATTCAAGACGTCCATAAAGCCGGTTCATCCTCTGGCAGTGGCTAGTCGCATAAAAATAAAAGTCAAGTAATGCCATTGCTCAGCATTACGTGGTGTTAATAAAACATAATCAGGGTAATGTACATCCGACAGTCTCTTCTGTTTTTATCACGTGCTTGCGCATGAATGCAGCGCAAAGGGCCATCCCATAGCCTCAAATGCCCACTGCACCATCAGGGATAGCTCACAGTCTGACCGTGAGACCCGGATTGGAGAATGACGTCAGGCCCTCCAACGGGTCAGATGTGGTAACAAGCCGAGCAGTAGTGGGTTACTACCAACCACCAAAGTAATGGTCAGTGGCGGGATTCGAACTTCTGACCTCTGAAGTAGGTAAACGCTTGAAACCACTCGACCACCATCGGGACATGGAATACCTTAGAACTAGTAAGATTAGTTCTGAGTCATTCTTCATATCCATGTCGCATGTGATGTCGATCACTTGTCGCTCTGTTTTCAGTTGTGAGTGTGCGGTATAAATAACTAACTTCTACGTCGTAGCGTCCCAACTCTATCACCGCTGGTCAACATTAGTGGCTCCGCGATCACTCGGCTTACTATCACCCATGTCACTGCTCATTCTCTACTCCCACAGCAAATGTCATGCACACAAGCCTATCCATCTCGCAGGTTTCCCAAATGAGACACCACAAAACCCGTCGTGACGAGTCTTCCAGCCTATCCGATAAGGTAAAGTTGTTAATCCGATGGTTCCGATCGCTTAGGCTTTACTGCTGCAGCCTAGCTTCAGATGGAAGAGACTTTGTGGTGCGTTTTGATCAGCTTTAGTTATAAGCCTCGGTTATGTTCCAAGACGTTCGTTCATACATTATGTCTACTAAGAAATCGCCATCCACGCAAAAACCTGTTTAAACTCTACCTACCTACAACTTATATATTTTTATGACTAAATGTCGACTGAATTACTACTGTCGTAACATCGGCTCGCATGTGTATATTGTTTGGCAAACACATTTATGTGCACACTGATACTTCTGCACTCGTCGAATTCGTCATTGCTTCGCGCGTAGTAAACAGGGTCATGTCCGCCGGCCTTCTCTGGGACTTTTTCGGTTGAATCAGTACGGTGGCGGTTCTCCTCCACCATACCACTCATTTATTCGTGAACATTTTAGGTTGCATTCACACGGTTTTGTCGCATATCACTGGTTGAGACACAGAATAGCCTCACCAAGTGTTGGGGTCTGTGGTGCATTTGCATTTCAAGTCGTTCTTTTACTTTTGTTTTTTATTATTCTTTATTCTTCGATGCGTGTCATTTTCAGCTGGTTTATATGACAAGGCAACAAGAAAACCGGAGCGCCTAAGTGCTAGACAAACGAAACACAACTGAAACAGGCATATCTTTCTCCGTAGCCAAATAATCCTCCAGTCCCGTAACCCGAATAACTACTCATTTTCTCTGCTGCCGGTATTCTTACAGGTAGTGACATTTATCGACCTCGCCGGTCACGAACGCTATTTGAAAACAACCATCTTCGGGATGACTGGTCATGCTCCAGATTATGCCATGTTTATGGTTGGCGCAAACGCTGGTGTGATTGGGATGGCCAAAGAACATTTGGGTCTGGCACTGGCACTGGGAGTACCCGTTTTTGTAGTAGTTACGAAAATTGACATGTGTCCGCCAAACGTATTACAGGAGACCATGAATTTACTTGTGCGAATATTGAAGTCACCTGGTTGTCGAAAAATCCCCATCCTCATCTCAACCAAGTGAGTTCGTTTCTCGTGAACTTTTAAAATTGCTGACCCATATTCGATTCGAGCACCGTACTTCATATTAAAATTGATTGATCAGATCGGACTCATATTTTCTTTCTGCCCGAAATGTGCTGGTGAATTATGATTTGTTTGTAAGCTAATCACGTTATTACGCATAGTTTAAAAACCTACTTTTCATCACCAACTGAATCAGATGATTATTTTGAAGGTCATAGGTTCCTCGGCGGCAATATGAACAAATGGCTAACGACCGATTTTCCTCTTTCCCAGCAAGCGTGTCCAGCCAGACAGGGATGGGACTGTTGACGACCTTGAAAAATAGTCAAAAGGTTTCCCATTTGATACTGTTAATTTGTCACACAATACATTTGATATTTTCTTCGAATGCGGAATGCAAAGTGGTCTGCTCGTGCCCGTCACGAAACAGTCAGTAATGTCACCGCAATGTAAAATGGATAAAACAATACTTTCAAGAGATATCTTTGTCAAGGAATAGTGTGTAGGCGCATGTCTCCACAAGTAGCCAGCTAAACACACAGTCATAGCCCTACGAGTTGAGCATCACAAGCTATCAAGAGCATACATGTACCGAATGTTTGGGTCAATCAGAGATATTTTAGGTGGCTATGCAAATCGAAGGTCACAGTTTGCCTGGCGATTCACAATCAGCAAGGTACTTGTAGAAACTATCCCGATTACTTGAACTTTCAATATAGCAGAAAACTTAGTCTCACTAGCTTTACGCACGATATGGGCTGTACACGGCTACGGGCAGCAGAACAAATTCCAAATGTATAACCGTGTTTATCGTAATTTCGTGTGGTCCTAAACAATGCAATACATAAAAATACATAAATGCAATGACTTACAGCCAGGTGAGCAACCAAGGGCAACAATACAGAAAGTTATCCGAAAAATCGGGACAGCGCGGTCATAAACGGTCCACTCAGCAAGGAGTCATGCGAAACTGTAGCGCAGCACGGTTGCGGTACAGACAGTGGGTCAAGAAGCGTAAGTGAAACGTTCTACAAAATTTTCTTACAAGGGGAATGTACAATCATAGAACAATCGAGTCGGGAACATAACGTAAAATGTTCACGCACCATACGTCGGAAAGGGGTAAATCTGAACTGTCAGTACAGTAAAAACAGCTAATTGGATCACAAGTATTCGAGGTTCATGACGCATATACACGCTACTCACGAGTAAGACAAGCGAAGATGTCGTCAAAAATACAAATTACAAAAAGTAATTTACACTGCCCCCAGGTCAGGGAACCTCACCAGCCATATTCGTAATTGAAGCGTCACCTTCCAGCAAGCACTGTTGTCGTAGATCTCGTCGGTGAATGCCGTTAGCAGCGCGTACCATGACTTCTCTTGTTCGACCGTCGCGTCCAATGGTGGTGCTTTCCACGATACCTTTACTCGGTGAAACATGGCTTCAGTATCTGCAACCAGAGTGTACCGATACCCCCGGAACCTCGGAAGAACCCCACATAGACCTTTGACGAGGTCTGGTCCCGTCAGTAGTTGCTTATTCAGGGACGTTTTGTTGCATTCTGCAGCACAATCGAATACAACTCTAACCTTCGCTTGATCTCCGTGCTTGTACACTCCATGGTGCGCAAGATACAATACATGCGGGCCAGTCAAGTTCTGTTCTGAGCCGGATACAATCTCAGCGTAGCCTTTCGTAATGTACTCGTTGGCCGTGGCTGCGGATTTTTCTTTAAGGTCATGGTCACTTTCGAATCGCTTCTTGAGAAACAGCGGTCTCTTCGGTGCAACATCCTTATTATCCGGCAAGCATGGCCCACCAGGCTCCCATGGTAGGGCCATTTCATAGTGGCCGTTGACCCAACGCATTGAGGCGGTCATATTACGTAAAGCTGTTTTATCTTCTTCTGACCTACTCCGTTTGATGCAATCCGCCTCCACGAACTCAAAGTTGAACACACGCTCCAAGCTCATGTCCAATTCAGTGGTCGCGACATGACTAATATTAGCCCTCGCGTTACTAGGACGTTGGCACGAAGTTGGTCCTAATATTGCCCGTCCTAGAGGTCCTCTCATGCCATAAGGATCATTCGGACTGCCCGTTCGTTGTTGTAGCACCCAATGTGCCTTTGGAACGTCGGCACCAATGAGAATACGGATGTCGTAGTCGTCAATGGCTGGCATCGGGACTTCTTGAAGATGACCCCAACCTTCTGAATCTTGCTTTAGGTTGAGTGGTCTCAGTTTAGGCAAGTTTTCTACCGCCCGTGCTTGGCGGACTTGGATGACTTCCTGACCTTCTAGCGAAGTTAATGCAAAGGATACAGTGCGCGCCTTGGTTACAGTTTGCTCCAGCACGGAGCCGTCACTCAGATCATCGATACATTTTCTGGCAATCACGTGAGGCCTGCCGAACCGGCGTTCTAGTATGCGTATGGCTTCGTCGTAACCTTCCTGCGGCTTAAGGACCGTGCACCACCGTATGGCTTCAGCTGGTTCCCCCTCACAAGCCGAAATCAAGTAATCGAGCAGGTAGGCGGGGTCGTTATTGAACCTGGCGACCGTGGACTGGAAATTTCTCATGAAACCAATGAAATCCATGGGATTTCCATCGAATGTGACTGATCGGCGAGCAGACAGGCTCATACAAGCTTGCAACAACCCGGCGGTCTCGCTGACGCGGTCGAATTCCCTGGATTTAGCGGGCAGAACGCGTATTCCCGGTCCATTCAGTGTAATTTGGTCTTCCTGCCTCGTCTTCGACCCTGGTAAGGACATGACATAATCGTGAACAATTTTCAGCCTTTCACCGGGAGGTGGCGTAGGTGGCAGTAAAGGCTCAGATCCAAAACAGCAATTATAGTCGGACAACTCTTTGACGATTTCATCCTTGATTTCACTTATGCGTTTGGCAGCCTCGGCCTCCAGCTCTAATTGCTTAACCTTCAACCTAGCCAGTCGCAGTTCACGTTGTAGCTTTGTTCTGGAGGTTGAGCCATTTGCTGACTGAGCCTCTCTGCGGTTTGATGACTGAGCCTCCCTGCGGTTTGCTGAATGAGCCTCCATGCGGTTTACTGAATGAAGCACCATGCGGTTTGCTGCATGAGCCTCGATGCGGTTTGCTGAATGAGCCTCCATGCGGTTTACTGAATGAAGCACCATGCGGTTTGCTTAATGAGCCTCCATGCGGTTTACTGGATGAGCCTCCATGCGGTTTACTGAATGAAGCACCATGCGGTTTGCTGAATGAGCCTCTATGCGATTTGCTGAATGAGCCTCCATGCGGTTTGCTGAATGAGCCTCCATGCGGTTTGCTGGATGAGCCTCCATGCGGTTTGCTGGATGAGCCTCCATGCGGTTTACTGAATGAAGCACCATGCGGTTTGCTGGATGAGCCTCTATGCGATTTGCTGAATGAGCCTCCATGCGGTTTGCTGGATGAGCCTCCTTGCGGTTAACTGAATAAGCCTCCATGCGGTTTGCTGGATGAGTCTCTCTGCGATTTGCTGACTGAGCCTCCCAGTAGTGTTTCAGCAAACCAGCCAATTCATCATTAGAAGACTGTATACTGGACGTAATTGACTCCATTTCAGCCAAATATTGGTTACTGGCTAACTGTAGAAACTATCCCGATTACTTGAACTTTCAATATAGCAGAAAACTTAGTCTCACTAGCTTTACGCACGATATGGGCTGTACACGGCTACGGGCAGCAGAACAAATTCCAAATGTATAACCGTGTTTATCGTAATTTCGTGTGGTCCTAAACAATGCAATACATAAAAATACATAAATGCAATGACTTACAGCCAGGTGAGCAACCAAGGGCAACAGTACAGAAAGTTATCCGAAAAATCGGGACAGCGCGGTCATAAACGGTCCACTGTAGCGCAGCACGGTTGCGGTACAGACAGTGGGTCAAGAAGCGTAAGTGAAACGTTCTACAAAATTTTCTTACAAGGGGAATGTACAATCATAGAACAATCGAGTCGGGAACATAACGTAAAATGTTCACGCACCATACGTCGGAAAGGGGTAAATCTGAACTGTCAGTACAGTAAAAACAGCTAATTGGATCACAAGTATTCGAGGTTCATGACGCATATACACGCTACTCACGAGTAAGACAAGCGAAGATGTCGTCAAAAATACAAATTACAAAAAGTAATTCACAGTACTTATTGAACCTGTAACATGTCGACGGTTATCTGAGTCTGCATCTGGCACACATATTACAAAAGTGTATGAAGTTAGTAGCTTTTAGGTAATATCTCCAAAATTTCCGGCACAGCTTTCACCAAATTGCCAGACTTGACACACGTATTCAGTATGACGTATTTACTCCAGCTGACAGAATGTGGGATATTCTGGGCAGATTTTACAGTTAATCCCACACTTACTAAGTTCACACTGACCCTCGGGATGAACGACGGAAGTTTTACGGATTCTTGCAAACAGGTTGAGAGATGGGTTTCATTGAGGACTACAGAAGAAATTATCACGAGATATGAGACAGTCCATGAACTAAATGTTCAATGAAATCCACGAGAAAACAGAGACTTTCGATATGAGGTTTCAGGAAAGCTTAAAAAAAGTTGAGATAAACCGCAAAAATTACTTTTATGAGTTTGCACTTAGGCCCACTGTCTCAGATCGAGTCAAAATAAATCTCGGTCACGCATATCGTGGTTTGCCTGCCTCAAACGCAGATGCGATAGTTGTCAAAAACAGTGTTGGCTAAAGCTAGGAACCAAAACCCCGTGAAATCCAACGACATGAAGGATTTCTTGGGATTTTGTAAGCTTTGCCCGACAATAACCTACTGACTTCATACACTTTTGTAATGTGTGTGCCAAATGCAGACTCAGATAACCGTCGACATGTTACAGGTTCAATAAGTACCTTGCTGATTGTGAATCGCCAGGCAAACTGTGACCTTCGATTTGCATAGCCACCTAAAATATCTCTGATTGACCCAAACATTCGGTACATGTATGCTCTTGATAGCTTGTGATGCTCAACTCGTAGGGCTATGACTGTGTGTTTAGCTGGCTACTTGTGGATACATGCGCTCACACCTTGTTTTTTGTTGTTAGTCGCGGGTTTTTTCCGCATACTAAATCTGTCTTCATCCAATAAACTGTGGAGCTTCACTGGAGGATGATTAGATAAGATCGACATCTGTTATCGATTTTTTATGGACATCATATCCCTTTAAGAAATCTTCTTGCCTAGGTTCGATGGTTTTACACCACTGTATCAGCCCACAGCACAGAATTGAATAGGCTCCAAATGAGTCAGAAAATAATGAAAGAATGGTGTGATGAGATTTGCTGACATCCTCTGTTGATCTGCTCAAATCATATATAATCTGTGTATAAACAAACTGCCTTGTAACGTCAACCAATAACGTGAAGAGAAACCGGTCCAGCCAAGATCTATGGCTTTGGCTACGAACAATCGATTTGCACTGTCCATAAAATCAAACTTAACTCTACGCCTTATTTACCAACTAGACAGCTATGAACAATGAGCAAAATTTGAGTCGACTAATAAACTTGAGGACCATCCACTGTTAGTCAGTGAATTTCAATGGGACACCTTGAGTACAGACAGCTCACTTTACTGGGACCGAAAGGTACGTCTAATCACGGTCCCGATCAATACTGGGATGCACAATCATTGTAGCGCTCCTATCAGATACGCTATCCTAAAAACCTATGATTTGTCACATTAAAGTTTCCACTTTTGGAAGGTTAGACTATGACTTCACTACATCATACTGATGCTCCTCGACTTGAGCTTTGTGTGGAACTGCCAAGCCAGAGACTTGCTCACATCTTTTTAGTCTCAGGTTGGTTGACAGGTCATCATTTGACTTGGTTCTTCGCTGACTGTACTTCTGGGTTTTCGGATGAGTCACTAGACAACATTATTAAGATGAACTACAAACAGTATGACTTTCAGTACTGGTTTTAAAAAAATGTTGTTGGTTGTATAAAATTATCGTACAACTTGGTGTTCATTTTGGTTACATCGAAGGCTTGACGTCAGAACATTTCCGAAGTGGTTCCCGGCCCTTGCTGTCTGTTCGTAAATGATCTATAGTAAATTGTGTTGAGAGAGAGCAGCAGAGTTCAATGATATGAATGAGAAGATTGAAGACCCAAAGCGAAGGCTTTATTTGCTTTAAAAGTTTGGACATGTATGCTGAAAGAGAAAATTCAAGTTGTCAAGAAAACGGAATAGATATGCGATAATGAGAGCATGGAATAACACCATATGATCAGCAATGTGTCGTTTTTTATCGCATCGTTTTCATAGAACGTGAAGCATTTTTACTGGTATATCATGCTGTTACACTGGACCACAAAGCTATTGGTTACTGCGGGCGCTGATCGATTCAAAACGGTGGCACATTTTGGTCCATGTCTGTGAGCTGTCTTCCAAAGCTTCAACTAGACGACCATAAAAGTATTTATTAAGCAACCGTCTACCAAGTTATGGATACGGTCACATCCCTAGAATCCGGATATACTTTGAACTCAGATCAAGGAGCTTTGTCTAATGCCCCTAATGGTACACAGATGCGATGGATATCCGCATCTTTGGACTGATGAGGGCGTATGCTAGACAATGATACGCAAAGTTGCCTTAGACACTAATTAATTAGAAGCTTAATAAGTGAAAACAAGCTGCGTTGGTTCAGAGTGTGATGGGATGTAGATGGCTACGATTATCAAATCTGACCACAGTCGTTGCCGTCTTGTTATGTATACCGATCCATAATAGCCAAGCATGAGCTAATTGATCGAGGAAGTTAAAAGCTCACTGATTCGGACTCAGAAGCGCCGCCGCAATCCAGTGATCATTTCATCTACGGTAGGTATGCTAAGTGGCACAGTGGATACAATTATGGATGTAAATACCAATCCCCAGAGACCGTTCATGAGTTTGCGTTGGCCTCAACGTAAGAAGGCTGCTGGAACGTATGCTTTTTTGTTTTCAGAGGCGGTAGCCCAGCTGCGGTATTGGCATTGAAAAAACTTGGTTTGAAATGAATAAACGGACAAGTTACAGAGAATTTGTGTGGATCGGTGATCGCACAGCCTTCAGAGAAAGGTGGCAAATGAGAACCATAAGATGAATAAGCCGGATTAGAATCGCATCTTAAATGCATCCTGGATTTAGTTGCCATCGATTATCTGAGGCTGTTAAACAGTGCTCACGCGAGAATCAAGTTGAGTTTAGATCCGGTCGCGGTTGTATCGGTCACAGATTTATTCTTCCACCGGTTTTGGAACACAGTCTGTAAATCACAACGAGACTTCACGTTGACGTGGTGTGATGGCTTGCGTGCCTCCATGACCCAAATTGCTATGCGTGATAGTTTTCCTAAGCTGGAGATGCAGTCATGCCTGGCAGGTCAATGGGTAGAAGCCAGACGAAGTTCGGTCTCTGAACCAGCCAATAAGCCACATTGGGTTATACTCACTATGCCCCTGGAGAGGACATTCCAGCGATTGAACGCGTAGAGAAGTTGGTTACCGGTCTAAAGACCTCCACTAGATGGATATGGGAGTGAACTACCTGGGATTTCTGTTAACTGTGGGAGATGTCGTCGCGCCTCGTTGCACAGCTATCGCTCGCCCAAGCTGAGCAGCCTCCGGCCCAAAGAATGCTGCCCCATCCAGTTTCCGACTGGTCCATTGGCTGCATGGGGCTGAGTATTGAATCCAAAAAGCGCATCAGTGACAAAGCGCCAGCGAGGGCAGGACAGTGCGTGTAACAATCAAGTTTCACCTGACATCCAGAAGAAGTTCCTTCACGGGTGCTTCGGTCACGTTCTCGTTCTGATTTACTTTCCGCGATCTTACGACCACTTCACCTACCTCGGTAGCTGCGTGACGACGGATGGGAGCACTGTAGTAGAGGTGAGTACGCGGATATCCAAGGCTCGAGCGGTGTACGCTGGACTGAAGCACTTGTGGCGCCGACCTGATATTTCACTGAAGTTGAAAGGCCGTGTATACTGTGCTGTAGTGCGTTCACTTTTGTTGTATGGTTGCGAAACTTGGAGTCTGCGTGCTGAAGATATTCGTCGTCTTGAGGTTTTCGACCATCGATGTTTACGTAGTATCGCTAGGATTGGGTGGAATAGCCGAGTAAGCAACGATGAGGTAAGAAAGCGAGTATTGGGTACTAATTCAGAGAACGTTTTGTCACAGCGTATCCAACTTAGTAGACTACGTTGGTTGGGACACGTGTTACGTATGGCAAGCACACGTCTACCATACCGTGTCCTATTCTCCGTTCCTCCTAGGGGGTGGAAAAGACCACGTGGAGGTCAACAGATGACGTGACAGCGAGGAATGAGAAAATGTAAAGCATACTTAGCAAAAGTAAGTGCCTCACTTCTTCGTGGTTGGGGTCCAAAAGATCCGTCTGCCAGTTGGCTGGAGACACTGAAGGATATGGCAGCGAACCGCGAACAGTGGAGATCGTGTTGTCACTTTCTATCGAATCAGAATGATTGATCAATGTGTGTTTGTGCAGTTAGACTGTGTATTCCGTGTATTGGCTACTAGGGCATTCTTTCCTTTTGCTACCCGTGTAGGTCCACTCCCTCTCCATCTTGTATATTCATACTTTCTAATTCAGCGTGCAACATGGTGAGAAAGGCAGTGGTCAGTGGGGCTTGCCCTACTGTTTAACGCTGTACGATGATGATGATGATGAGACTTTTGAGTCCAGGGTTTCAGTTAGGGTTCCCAAAGACGGGCGGCAGCGAAGTAGGGTGCTCCCAGAAATCTCCGTCGTTCTCCCTGCTCTTCATCCTTGACATCCCAGTCAATGATGGATACGACTAGTCACAGCGAATCGTGACCGAGAACTTGTAACTCTTGATAAGGGTATCAACTTGGAGGCGGGAAAATAGAGAATCGATTCTCAAACCTCAGCATTCTTTTTACTTGACTGCTTCCAGCGTCCGCACACTTCGCCAAACAGACGACAAGGTGCCCCAACTAAAACTCTTGGAACCCTTAGAATAGATTGTGCTGTGTCTCCGAAACACATATACAGGACCCAACTTCTGCGTTAGCACGTCGCTGTCCAGACAAAACTCGGCTTCTCGTATCACTCTCCGTGTGTCGGGTGATTCTGTGGCTGGTGCTGGTGGTCAGGCTCGCGTTGGCATCGCTCTGAGCATGAAGGCTTAGTGTGTACTGCTCGACTGGATCCCAGTCAGCAGTCGTCTGTGTGTTATTCGATTGAATGGTTCTGTATATGTGAATGGTAATAGACTGAATCATGAATGTTTGTTTTTCGTTTCTGTGTATGCCCCAACTGACTGTAGCTCACCTGAGGCAACCGATGATTTCTGCCATGACTTGTCTCGACTGTTCTGCAGTGTGCGCTGTAGGACGCAGTGATTGTTGCTGGTGGTTTCAATGCTTAGTTTGGAAACCCAGACGAGACGGAGAGGCATGTAGGAACTCAATTTGGCATTCCAACCGACCGAACTGATAGCCGTAACCAACTTGTCCATCTTTGTTCAAACCACAGGCTATTCTTAGTGAGTACAAATTTCCCCGACGAAAAGCGGCACCGACTCACATGGCGTCCTACTGCGCTTTCACAGCGTTGGACTCAGATCGACCGTGTTGCTGTCGGTTAACACTGGCGTAGATTGGTTTGGTCCATGTCTGTGGATACTGATCACTCCTTTATTTGTGTGCGTTTCAGTCAACCTTTCGTCAGTGGCCGAAACAGCAAAAACCGACCGTTCTCCGCAGCTGCTACCAGCCGATTACCACCGATCTGCTTTCCAAGAAGAATTATTGACGAATTTTTTAATGCAGTCAAATGTCCAGGATCCAGAAGAGAGATAGGCATATCAAGTAGGCCATATTTGAGGCTGCAAACGCTGCCTAAGGTCCAACAACCAGACACACACAGAAACGACAGATACCTGCATCATCAGTTGCACTGTTAGGTATTCGCAGACCAATTCGTCCGGATCCCAAATATGCAGCACGGAGATGTCTAAAACGCCAACTGATTCGTAGTCTGAGAAATGACCGTGGTGGATTGCGAAGTGTAGGGAGATGGAAAAAGCTGCGGTGATCGGCAACAATCGCAACCTTTTCTGTCAAATTAGAAATACTGGTCCACGAAAGCCAGGCGTTAGTGAACTGATTCGGGCCCGGGAGTGTTGTCTAGTTTGTTGGGAGGAGCATTTTGGGAAGCAGTTCCAGGACAGATTTCCTAAGTAGCCCGATGGTTAGGCCTCCAGCTGAAGGTACCAGTCCTCCGTCAGAGGCGGAGGTTCTTCGTGAGATAGGCTGCCTCACTCGAAATAGGGCTGCTTGACCGGATTGGTTGACTCCCTCTATTTTAAAAGGCGGTGGCTTAAGGTTGTTACTAGAGTTGCCAAAATTCCTCCGTTTTATGTGGGAGAAGAAATAGATTCCAAGGAGTTAGTGTGAATCAGTGATTGTACCGATTTAAAAGGACGGTTACAGGTCCTTCTGTGAAAAGTACGAGGAGATATGTCTGGTTAGCATCGCACCTGAACTGCTCGCCGGTATTAATCTCCACCGCGTGGATAACAGATTGTTTAAAATGTCCCAAACTGACGATGTGGAGCCTCAGGACTACAGTTCATTTATTTTGGAAGGGAACGTTTATTGGCGAAAAATGTCCATGCGCAAATAACGTGTGCACAGTGCGGCCACCTACGCGAAATGTTTAAGGGTAATTGAAGCACCGATCTTCAGACCAATCAAGAGGACACCTCAAACAGCTAATCGGGTGTCACTTCCGAATAATTTGACCATTATTCAGACTGTGAAAAATGACATTGTTACGGTCTAGATTATTTTTGGTTGCTAAATTTTATCCTTCATGAGAGCGCATATTTGGTCTCCAGAAAAAATGACTATTTACTGCTTCTGGGCTAAATACTCTCTTGAACTACTGTTATTCCCACCAAGTAAACACAAACAAAACTCCTCACAGTGGGAATGCTATGGCTGTGCTTTAGTAAATTATCGCTAGTGAACGATGGTCCATTTGCGACATTTAGCGGACTTATCGTGAAGGGAAAAATCGATTCTCCTGGAGATGTGCACATCGAAGTCGTAAATGTACGGTCCTGAAAAGCCTTAATTCTCTTCGCCATTACAAAGTGCTGCTATATCAGAGAGGAAGGAAGGTGTCGGATTGATGATTCACGTTTGACCATAGATACCTTGACAACCGTTACTAGTGCTTTTCCCATTGCAGGTGCGTTATTTACCACACGTCTTAGGTCATTCAGCAAAATATCGTTTAGTAAGCAATACAAGATTTGTACTGTCAATACAGATCCAGGATATTCATGCTAATATGAAAAATTGCTGCCAAAACATTTGTCGTCGCCTGGGCGTGAAGATCCTGATTTTATTTAAGAATCTGGGTAAAACGGTCTGAATTGTTTTTACGTCCAGCTAAAGTGCTACTAACATCAAACGACCAACAGACTAAGCCGATCAGTGATTTCGTCAGTGGATTCATACCGTGTCACTTATCTATTTGGTTGATTAATGTCTAGAAGGTAATGGTTTTCGAAAGTACGGGCAAAGTCGATCTGTGAAAGCGAGAAATTTTTCACATCCACGGAGAACTCACTGCATGTGTCAAGTGATGTCGGTTATGCTACTTATTGGATGATTAAAAAAATCATGCATCAACGCATGAGTGTGGCACGAGGGATTTTCTCCAGAATTCTTCCCCCTAGTTTTATCAGGTGATACAATAATTTTCATACCATTTACCTTATATCTCACAAATGAATTATTGCTTATGTGTACCTAGTAGTAGTACTTAGAATTCTGCTAACGATCAATGTTGCAAAACAATGACTCATTCAAAGGTCCCTTCTTGGCGTGAACGAAAAATTGGCTGTATAATCCGAAATCAAGTCTTTGCGAAAAAAGCAAAGTGCATTACAAAGCAGCCTACGTATGAATACACTGATAGGAGCATATCCTTTGACCTCAAGAGACCACTGTACGATCAATGATAACGGGCCAGCATGAACCCGAGACCTGCTGTGGCGAACCACGTGAGATCCCAATAGTTCAGATGTGGTAACGAGCTAGGGGCTATGATAGATTGCTGTCTAGGAACAACGTGACCTGTAGTGGCAGGGTTTGAGCCTCAAACTTCTGCGTTGATAGTGACTTATCCTATCCAACCACCACTAACCAAGTGTTTGCAAATGGTTTGACCTCTAGTTTAGCCGGATTTATTCCCTTAATAACGGGGAAGGTTGAAAAGGGTTAAACTTTTGGTCCACTGACTACTAATTTCGTGTAGTGTTTGTGAAGTGGAGTCATTGCAGTGCCGTCTCTTTCATCGTCAGCATTTCTAGAGCTCATAGTGTCCCATTCACTATTTTTCGTTGAAAAAATGCATATTATAGCAGAAGCCATGCTAGGAAGTGGTCACAGAACCGTAATTATGGTGAGAATGATATCGCTTTCGTAGACCACAAACGAAACCCGGATGATGCGAAAAGCGTTCGGACAGTGTTGAACTGTTTCCTTTTCAAAAATTCCTGCAATTTGCATGCATCTCTTGTCCACTCATTTGAGGGAAACTCTATTCAGAGTACCTGGGTGCGAAATCCGACCGAATTATTTTTTTCATTGCACACTGCGATCATAGTAGGACGGGTGAGGCGAAAAACACAGTTCACCTCCACAATAGCTAAAACAGTGCGCGATCTTAATTTCGTTACCACGTAACTACCCGGGAAGTTAACCTTATGGTGACCTCGAATTCAACAGAGCTATCTATTGAAGCAGTTTGTTATCTGTATCTTTTAATTTTTTAGTCACAGTAGTGTTACAGTGTTTTAGAAAATGGGGAAGCGGCCAGTTATGTGTTATCAAAGCGAAAAGTTGATCAGAGGTGACGAGGACCCGATAACCAACAGTCCACGATGTTGAGCGTTCTATCATCACCAGACAGTCTTGGATTTTGAGGCCAGTGAACTTTTACTCACCGCATCTCGGTGTCAATTTACTGTCTTCTGACATCTTTGCACGTTTTGATGTATTAGAGTGTCATGGAGCTCACGACTCCAATTCTCATGGTCGTGGTTCACGGTTTTTCAGCATAATGCAACTGTTCCCTGCAGCTGTGGAGTCTTTCCCATCGACTGTACATGAGATAAGGTCAATCGGAAACGATGAACTCAAGTCCACCATCAATCCAATCGTTGCATGAGGTGGGTCTCAGATGATTCTGAAGCGGCTTCCTAAGCAGTCCGGTAACGAATGGATTTGCTGTTTCTGTCTAAATCTGTATTCAGTGTTTGCCCTTATTCCCCAAAAATCTCATCACTTCACATTGTCATGTTTGTGGAAAATGTTTTGGGCGAATACTTTCTTTCTATAAGCTTTTAAAGGATATAATCATGTTGACTACTGGAAACTCCGGTTCATTCCTACAAGTTATGTGAATAGTTATCCGCTGCTCATCATCTAGTTAACGCATCTTAATATCCATAGCCACATTTGTACGCTCATTTAATCAGTACTGTATTTGCAAATGCCCCAAGTGATATATCGAAAAGAAACTTCTTCACGAAACGATGGTCATGTTATACAGTTATTGCTTTTTAACAGTAGCTGTAAAGTCTGACCGTTCCTACATCTCAGTGATCGATTTTTTCTTGCACAGTTCTTGATCGGAGATATTTTTCGCACCACCACTAAATGTGTTTACTTTTCCCTTGACGCTCTTTGTCCTTCTTATTTCGTTCCCTCACACACACAGAGATGATGTGATCTGCTCCGCCACAAATTTCACCTCCGAGCGTATGTGTCCGATATTTTCCCTATCCAACGTGACCGGAGAGAATATGGATTTGCTGAAACTGTTCCTCAATTTGCTCACTCCGCGCGCCCAGCCGCGGCTGGATGAACCGGCCCATTTCCAAGTGGATGACATTTTCTCTGTACCGGGTGTCGGTAATGTTGTCTCGGGTACATGTTTATGTGGTATCATCCGACTGAACGACAATTTACTCCTCGGCCCGGATCCAATGGGTCAGTTCACCAGTGTGCCAATCAAAAGTATCCACCGGAAACGAATGCCCGTGTCCTATGTCCGAGGTGGTCAGACTGCATCGTTCGCGTTAAAAAAGCTACGTCGCAATCAGTTACGCAAAGTAAGGACGAGGTGTTTCTCCTCTTATTCTGTCTCTGTGTTACTCCGAGTTTTAATATGGTCTTTTGTAACTTCTCGGAAGTTGTTCAGAGAAACACTAATAGTTGACTTACCAAATTCACACGTGTTAGCTGCTCCGTCGGTTGGGTTCAAACTGAACCTAATTTCGATTTCCTTCCGGTCATTAAGTGAACTGCACTGTTGCTTGTTGTACTCTGTCATCGGGGATATTCATCGTTTATGTACTTTCGGGGTCAAAGGTGTAAGTTATTGTTAAATTCGAATGAAATCATGCTGTTTGGAATTAATCTATAATATACACATTGCGTTGCACCCTGACACAAACGTGTTGTTACCCGAACCTATCACTTTGAGACTAATAAATACAAAAACATTTTGAATTACCTTTCCTCTCAGTGAATATCGTAGCGCGATTAATTCAATTAATTTGCCATTTTGTACGCAGCAAAAATATGTAAAAATGCGGACCACAAACAAAGAAAAATAAGAGGTATTCACTTACATGCGAACTTCTGCCATGGTGCTCGATGTGTACATCATTATTCCGTTAATATGTTGTTGTTCTGTCTTCATTCTCAGTGATTTATTTCAGCCAGTGCGTTTGAAGTTCGCCAACCCAGCTATAATATCACAAGTTATTACGTGCATTGTTGTCGCCTCCGAAGTCCAATGTACTGCGTTGTATTTAGGATTTTAGTATGGTAATATACTCACATTTCGGACAAAAAGGAGAGAAGCTGATTGGCACCAATTTGAAATGAAGAAATAAATACCGTAGAGAAGAAACCGATTCAGCCACCGAAATTCATGCGAAGTTTTTCGATGTCTTCCATCTTGCCAGCCAAAACGCGTGCTAAATAGGACACTGCAGAATTGCGAGGGGTTTTGTTTTGCAGGAAGAGTACAAAAGATACGCAGATAAGTCATGATACAGGGAATTAGTGGAGCCCGCAAGAATCCTCTTGACGAATTTTTCACGGGCTATAACGTGCAAATCGTAAACTTTTGAAGATAAGAGAACTCATAGAGATCAAAGAGAGACGATTGATATTAGCCAGACCGCGGTGTAGTTTGATAATTTTTTTAAGTAGACCAGAAAAGATTACGGGAGAGAAGCAGAGTAAGATTGGGAGAACATATAAATGGACAAAAGAGAAAATGACAGCTTGTGTGGCACCAAATTGCCTTAGCCTACGAATTTGAAAAGACGATTTATGTAGTTTTTTAACACAATCAACAATATGAGAAGACCATAGTCCTGACTGTAACGCCTAATTATTTGACCGAGTCAGTTCTGAAAACAGGGACATTGTTCATGACTAATTGCTCATTGGGATAACAGGAACGAGAAAGGAGAAAATATACTCAGAACATTTGGAAGTATTGAGATGTTGAGATGAATGCGACGAAAAATTCCTAATGTTGTGTAAGTTTCCGGAAAAAAAGTTAAAGTCTGGTTGGTTGGAGATAGGTTGGCGGACACTACGTCTTCGGCGTATTCAAAAAGTCGTGCAGTTAGTGAAGTGGGTAAGTCCCTAATACATATGACAAAAATTTAGTGGGGAAGGATGGCACCTTGAAGACCACCGAAGTTGTATATCAAGGGATTCAATAAACTCGTACCAACTTTCGTACGTTGAGTTCTATTGGTAAAGTACTCTTTCAACTATGAAAGCAAGGAAGCAGGACAGTTAAAAGACTCTTTTGAAGAAGTAGGGAGTAGGGAACCAAACTAAAAACAGAGGAATAATCAAAGAAGATACAGCGAATAGATTTCACGGAACTACCCAAACTCTTTGGAATGAAATGGCGATCGGAAGCAACTGCGCCCAGAGTGCGTCTGTTGCGAACAACCAAAGAGGAACGCAGTCCTCTGAGGACGGCGGTCGGCCAACTAGAGTGCAGATGTGATGACGATGGAACGAATATGTTTTGACAGTATGTTAGGAGGAGAATGTTTGGGAATAAGTACCACTCTCATCTGTTTCCAGGAGGCACTAATAGCACCGACGTCAGTTGAATTATTCATGAAGAAAGTTATTATTCTGAATAGTGGACTCGTTCCAAATTTGATTAGTGTGAACGATAAGCTATCTGAACCCACAGCAAATACTGTTTTTGAGGTGCGAAGTATCCTGAATACATCTTCTGGGGAAAATGGCTCTATTTCCGAGGCAGCAGCAGGGTTATTGGATAGAGAGGAATTTGTTGAAGGATGAATAAACGTGGTGCTCAGGTTGTTGGCATCTATATTGTAGTTTTTCGACTGGATCCGTTGTCCACATAGGGGAAGTGCACTAACTTCTCCAACACTGAAAATAAGTTCTCCTTTATAATCAAATCAGGGTTGTTATGGGGCAATTGTGGTTTCTGTTGCTATAAAAGTATATAACAAGTGAATAGATCTATCCACGGTAAGGTGTACATCCGTATATGAGGCATAACCCGACCCTTTCATTTCAACAAAATGGTTTATCCAGGAAAGCACAATTTCAATTTTCATATGGTCACAAACTCCAGACGTAAAAACGAAACCGCAGATGGGCTTCCTCTTGACTGAACCTGGCAGCGTGAGTACATTGATGCACAACTGTTAGCGTTTATCTTAGAATGTGGGGGAAATTCCGCCGCCACTGGAGAGTAACTTCAGAAAGCTACTGATATAGACAAAATTCTCAGCTGTATTAAGAAGTTCTTTTTCAAGTGATGGTCTCACTAAAGTAAAATGACTTCCCCCATCTGCCAGTTTTATGTTTTGTTCCACAAACTGTCAGTAGTGAATAGTGTTTTGATCCGTCTCACTAGCTCTACTGAGGTGTCACTTATGGCTTCGAACCATCTCGCTTTATTAGTACAAGAATGACAGTTTATATGCTATGCATGGTGGTCATATCCAGATCCTGGCCCGCACACTTATCGGTACACCTGTCATTCACATTCAGCTCTTCTTAGTGCTTAGTCTGATAATAAACCCGATTGGTTGATTCGGTTCAGCCGACAGTTGGTATTTGACTGGTTTTTCGGTCCGCTTTGTTCGCTCTAATCTTGCCCTTGATTCGGGACAGGCGCAGATCCGCTGGCAACTCGCCAAGCCACCGAGATATCTGCTTAACAAACAAAGCCGTCCATTGGCAATGTGGGATCTGACTTTCAGGATAGGGACAAGTCTAATGAACACTTCTCGCACCGGAAGAGGTAAATACTCACCATCTGAACAGCCACAGCTCGTACCCAATGCGAAATAATGTGCGAATTCGGACAGTGTAATGCCTCATGTAATCTAGCCTGTCGTCAAAGCCCGGTATAGAATATCGTGCATGGAGTGGAAACTAACGAGTGACTCAGTTGTTCTTCTATATCCACGCGTAATTGTTTTTAGCAGTCATGTGACCAGTTACCGAGATCAGATCGTATGTGGCACGTGCTGGCTTGGTTTCCGCATGACGCATCACATGGGCATGTGTAAGATGTTTCTTGACTGAGTCGTTTCAATGTGGCAGCTAGTTAAAGTGGGAAGGAGCTACCCCGGAATTTTTTGGAATTTTAAAATGTTTGTGCTGCCTACTTGGTCTTTTAATACGCTTTGACCCTGGCGAACTTATAAGTATCATGAATGTTAGGAAAAACATGCTCATAATCTACCTTGATTTTTGTATGGTCATCGTCATATGTTATGCAGCAGAAGGTTATTCGTAACCATGACCGTTCCAAACGAGCGGCGATTTTGTTCTGTTCAAGATTTTCTGAACATCAATCCATAGTTCGTTCACAGTAATCTAATTTGTGCATCAGCAATGTGACTGAACACTTATCTTAGAAGAGTCGCTGGGGAGCCACAACAATGACTCATTGATAGTTCTGTGTGAGTTAGTCGCAGCTAACCTACTTACATCAGAAAGTCTATAGTTCCTTCTTTATATATATATATATATATATATATATATATATATATATATATATATCAGTCCATTGGTAATTGTAGACAGTCGATTCTTCGGGAAGTTCTGCGGACGCATTTGAATAACAAACTCGTTGTGGTTGTCATGTCCCAATGTGTTTCAAGTGGGTAAACAGTGTGGTCCGTTTTGGATCTCTTCGGCACCCCTGGCATGGCGTCACAACTCAGATGGTAGAGTTGTTTCCCTTTGAAAATGCTTCAACGGTTATATTGTGCGATTTTTCAAGGACTTTTGCCGATGGCAGTAACGCGCGCTACGCGCGAGAATGCACAACCGTTGTGTTTAATTGACATACGCAAACGCGCTACCGACAGCTGTTTCAGTAGTCCGAGTGAATATACGGATTTTCTGGCGGACTGTCTATGTCAAAACGCTCTCTGATCATTTGTTTTCACGTCCAGTGGGCGAACCTCGCCGCACACGGGCTCGATCCGCATACCTCTGCATCGGTGTGACGTGCAGCACACCGCTTCACTATACACCCGGTAACGGTTTGGTGTACTAAAAATCTCAAGAATTGTTGATTCTCGGCAAAATTAGCAGAAGGCTTGTAGTGTGGGTTTAATAATAGTCAGCCATCAGTCAGTACATATTCCCGATTTTCGATTTAGATACTCAAAGGAACCACGTCACTATATGTTTTATGATTATTCTGTTCAATCTGATACGGAGACCGCAGCACTTTACGTTACTGTCAGTTTCATTTGTAATGTAGAATTTACATTTTTAAATCACTTTTTTGTTTAAATTTATATCTGGTCACATTAAAAGAAGTGACTGACTTCATCTGTTTCAGTGTCCATCATAAATTGACTTGTTTTCTATTTTATATTTCAATTACAAAGGGCATTGTACTGGTTGCTCCCGAGCTGCAACCTCGCGCCTGTCTGGAATTCACAGCCGAAGTGTTGATCTTACACCACCCTACCACCATTTCTGTCGGATATCAAGCCATGGTTCATGCTGGCCCTGTTCGACAAACTGCGACGATCTTATCTTTGAGTGTCTGTGAACGTCTGCGGACGGGTGACAAAGATCTGGTCCGTTTTCGTTTTATCAAATATCCGGAATATCTATATCCTGGTCTGCGGCTAATCTTTCGCGAGGGCAAAACCAAAGCTGTCGGTGAGCTACACATCCTCAACCATTGTGCATTCTCTTCATTCTAAGCTGTCACCGAAAATCGCCTATCGTCTGAAAGCTTTATATCACAGCTTACATCTTTTCTCTGGTCGAACTGATGTTAAAGTTATCTATCCCGCACAGATACATCTAGACAATGATCGGCAATCTGCTTTGCAAGCGAAACTATCAGCTCAACCATAATGCAACCAGATACCCAGTATCCGAATGAGCACTGGCAACAGACCAAAGCTTCTATCCGTGGCAAACACGACTCCGATTCTTGTAGGCCTCATGAAATGTGGATATCCCACATCACTTGCTGTAGCAGATTGCTCCCTTCGAATGTCACATCCAATGCGCTCACATCCCCGAGGCGTCAACTAACCAGGAGTTTGATATATGTCCTCAAGTAGTAGTGAATTGCCAAATTTAGGGAAATAGAGAAGACTGTAGCTATTGGTAATAGTCACAACCTTCATATTTGATCAAAAATATCAGTCCACTGAAGCTAGGTATAAGACAGGCACTCGATGAATCCAGTGGCTCATTATTTTACTCTCTGAAATGTTGAGTGGAGCAATTGACTCACTTTCTTGGTGGGGATTCCGATAAAACTCACAGTAGAAATGCTGCTGGTAGATGTCACTGTTTCATCAGAAATGGCGGCTATCAGAGAGCCAGGTTATTTGAAAAGGTACAAATTTACTGATCTGTGTGGGTTTTAAAACATGGAGATGACGTTCTGGTATCGGGGTTATCATGACTCTTCCGAGTAGTCTATGGAGGTGAACAGATTCCCGGTGATTGATGAACGTTTGGTTGTACTGATTTACAAAGAAAGGTGACAGGTTCTCTTGTGGAAACCACATTGGATTATTCTTGCTAAGTGGTACATCGGAACTGCTCGCTGGTATCATTCTCCGTAAACTATCCAGTACTCGTAAAAGGTGCGCACATAACAATCAAGCCGGTTTCGAACCCATTCGAGGTTGATTGATCTTATCTTCACTCTTCGATACGTTTTCGAGCACCGGCGCATCTTCCGTATGCCTGCAACCTCTGTTTTGCCCAATTTGAAAGCAAAGTTTAACCCAGTTTATTACGCAATTTTATAGAGCTGCCTCTTGTTGAAGGGTGTATTAGGACATGCGTTGCGCATGTTTCTAGGTGGGAATCCTCTGCGCGCAATGTTTGCTGGGTCGGGCAGTGGTTGTAATGTGATTAAAGTTGGCCAGTCCATAACGTGGTTTGGAAGTAAGGTACGAAAATCCTAATCAGTGGACTTGGACTTGTGGAGTGGGTGGAGTCCAAACGATCTCCCTCACTGGGTGCTGAGATATATTTGAGGATATGGCTCGTTGCCGCGATCAGTGGCGCTTTTGTATTCACAAACTTTCTTTATTGACCTGGTTTTTCTGTGTCAAGTTCTCTTGGTACTGTTGTCATAACCTTGTTTTTTTTTATTATTTCCGCTTGAACTCCTAACTGAGACAGCAACCAAGACTACCTCACCCAGTGCATGGCTAATGGGTTTTTGAACTGAACTGATGCAAATTGGGATTCGTTATTGGGACTTCTGAGAGTGTTTTTGCAGCGTTTAATCACAACACGTTCAACTAGTTTCGGTGCCGTTGAGAACAATACTATTGGGCAAAATATCTTGGTTACTGTTTGGCACATTGCTCTTTAGGTATTACTTTGGAAGTAACAGGATGCCAACTGTCAGGTTGAATGATTCGAGCGTTCGCTTTCCATCTCAGAGGTCAGAAATTCGAATCCCGCCACCCCCGGTCACTTTTTGGTAGAAAGCAGTCTGTTGCCATCCAGCTCGCAGCCGGCCTTGACCTATTAAGGCCTTAAATGTATCTCCACTATAAGTCTCATGGTTGGGTTGTCCTTTTTTTGCTAATACTGCGGTGAGCCTTCGAGATTCTGGGATATGCCCTTACCACTGCACTCATGCACAAATATGCAATAAGAAAAGTAGATGCAGCTCTGCGCTTGAGTTCTGTCGATGGTAGACTGTCTTGTCCAGTAGATTTTGTGAACTTGTGAAACCTGAAAACCTCCCTTCTGGAGAACTTTTCAATTTCAGCATTACCATAATGTTTAGAAAATGGGAGAAGGTCCTTCGAGTAACGAAGGAATTGAAAATTGAGATGATCAGCGTTCGTATCAAGGAAAGTTCTTCCGACCATAGAGTAGAATAATCGCGTGCCATTTATGTAGAATGTTTCGGAAGTGCGGAAGCCATTGGGAGAAAATATAGTCCAAACGTTTGACTTCCTTCTTGGTCAGGCTTGTCAGTCAACGGAACTCAGGTGTGTAGCGCGTTCTATACGCTAATTTCTTCATGTGTAACCGTTTTTGGTGGAAATGGGACTCAGATGAAAGTAGACCATTTCCATGGAACAGCACATATTGAATAAGTGGTCTGTAATTTCGTAGACAGTGTTTTCTGCCGGGGAATGGCTAAACGTGCGTTGTAACCACGAGGTAGCAACGAACAAAGGACGGTTGAAAAGTGAATGGTTTTCCTGAGAAACATTCCCTTGAGAAAAATGGAGCTGTTAAGTCTGTGTTTAGAATAAGTAACCATGTTTAGAGTATTTTTAGATGAAGATGTAAGATACTGTGATTACTGGTACTAAGGGGCGTGCTCATTTAGAGGGAATAGTGTTCTGGATGAACTGTTAGGATATAATGCAACTGGGAGCCACCACAGCTCGGAATAAGACAACTATCATTGAGATTAAACGATGATAGTGGATACGTTAAGTGTGGGATTTGTCTTGTGCGGACCGCACTGAGCTCGTTCCCAAAATTGCTGACTCTTAATCGGAAATCAGAACCAAATCAGGCCGGTACTGGATAGTGGATTATAGATTTTATGAATGTCTCACATGCACTTATTATATTGCTCAAGTGTACAAAAGAATATGATGGTACCCAGCGTGAGACGAGGAACTCAGGTAGTTCGCGTTCTCAAATTAACCCAGGGTCGACAAACAGTGACAGGTCACGTCAAAACAGTTAAACTCCCCTAAAACGATGTGTAGGTTGTCACCGATCAAGAATATAAGGAAAGGTATAAAAAAATAATAGAAATAGTTTACCGAGTTTTGGGAGTTTTGTGATGCAATTGAAATGTTCGTGATAATGGTATGGCCAAAACTGGCTAATTTGGGACGACATGACACGATCAATCTCATAAAAAGGATAGGAAAAACGGCACTAGAATTGCCATCCCACTTGGAACTGATGTACCTGACAACAGAACCATTTTTTCTTTGTGGAACTTATTCGATCCTGACAGAAACAAAAAGTTTTCAATTCTAATCGTGGACTCGTCCCTGTCAGAATTCAATCAAGTTGTTTTTGGGCATATCACGAAAGTATTCCGGAAGACACGAGCCGTAAGCAAATTAGTGAGATGCCGAAGCTTGGTAAATAGGGACTGCATATTGTAACAATGCTGGGAACTGTCGTATATTCCGAAAGAGCAGTCTGTCATCTGCCTCTTTTGCGTTTCCTCATCGGATAGCTCCACTTCATATTGATCTCGTTTGATAATATGTGACCTGTGAGTCACTGACATAAATCATTTTCACAACATAAGTTGTTTTGTATATTTGCGTGAGGGCGATATGATAGATAACTATGACGATTTAAAAAGTAGTTCCAACGATAGTGGACCAGAAGTATAGCGCGGCCGTTCACAGGGCGCATTTCATCTATAACTGTAGTCAGGGGTTCAAGACAATACAGGATAATCGAACTTACTAATGCATGCACACTTATTGTATGGAAGAAGTCGGTTGAACAAAAAGAAGCCGTTTATGATACAAAGAAACGAAGTTGCATGGCATCTCACTTCGTCGATGATCAAATGGCAGGAGCTTATGTCGTGTGTGTGTGTTGTGTCCGGAGTTCGAACCCCATCGCCGCAGCTCATGATAATGTTCGACAACAATCCTTTTTAGTCCGGCTCGTTACTTGGGGATTTCCCATATCAAATCTCAGGGTCATGGTTGTTGATTATTCTTGATTGTTCTGCGGGTATTTGTGATCATGAACTATGTCCATTCCACTACGTCTATGCATTAGCGTCGGATAAAAAACGCCTCAAGTTCCACTGTGTGCATGTTCCTGTCCTTTTGTTTGAACACGGGTCGTCATCTGTGGTGTTCCTTTCTCCGGTCAATTCGGTCCAACTGAAAAATGTTCTGATTTATTTTGCATGTGGTACAGTTCGGTTGTTCCCTATCTAGCGAAACTTTTGGTTTCTAATGTGCATCTTATGAACGAATTGAGAACAAACCTTACCTTATCACGATTTTCCATTGTACTTTCTCATTTGGTTCTTCAATAATGAACGCAACTTATTGATTCCTTTATTCACCGTCTTCTGTTTTGTCAATTCTTCTCACAATTCCACAAGCGTATAACGGTAGATTTTCACTGAAAACTTGCCCTATTAGGACTAATAAAACACATCTCCGACTTGATCTGATTTCCTTTCAGGAGAAGTTTAACAGAACGTCATCGCGTTCTTTTCGTTCGTTTTCAGTCTTACTCTGTCTACCCTATCCGATATCATTACCACGTAAATTTCAATGGGAACTATTGTTGACCATTTTCGGACTTATATTTTAAAATATAGAGTGATCCCCAACTAGTTCATGACTGTCCGTGTGTATAAGGGAAACCAAAAGCCACATAACAGTAAGGACCTATCTTCCTACACTAAAGTCTGTGAAATGTCGCACCGTTCGGGCAAAGAGAAAAGTGCTACATTTCAAAGTTTGAAAGTTTTTCCACTACTGACATAATACAAGTAGTGAACTCCTGACGTTCCTAATAACGAAATTGAAAAATCACAGCCGCTTTGTCTTTATCTGTTTTCTTTTTAATCTTTAGTTGCTTGAGACTATTCATGTATATTTGTGTGTTTGCATGAAAATTTCATATTTATGTTTCTTTCGTCCTATTTTTCCAATATGCAACATGCTTCGGTAGATTTGCCGGGAAGAGGCCGTGGCTAACTAATGAGCTACTTGTGGGAAAAGTAAACCAACGGCAAGGTGTCATTGATGCATGTTGTTAAGACCCAGCTCCTCAATTCTAACGAATGTTGAATAATAATGTTACCGCAGGAAGTGGACACAGAACCTCTGTCCATATTTCTCAAACATTTGTAGTGACCTTGATCACTTAGAGAAAATGAACGCTTTCCAGGCAGCGTTTTGCATTAATTTTCCCTACGATTTACTCTGATGATGAATACGCTTTAATGAATTTGAGAAGCACGAAGTTTCCGCCGACTTCGCTTCCGCACACTTCCTGTTTTTTTACTGTCTGCATACATGGGGCTCGCGTTTTTGGTACTATCATACGTATCTCACATCTTTTGATTGTCAACGGAACAAGCGTCCTCGAATTTCCTAATCAATATGGTTACTGTTTTGGTTAACTGTTAACCTGTGCACAATTGATGAGGAAACCGATATTCTCTCTGGGCATTTGAAACACTGATCACCATTTATACAGCTGGTCAGTACAGTATCAATAATGCGGGTTGATATCATTTCGTTAACTTTTCTCGCATATTCACGAACAATGTGGCAACTAACAACGATTTATTTTCTAGATTCGACTTCATGAAGTGCCTAGGAATAGTAGTAAATTCACAAACAAAAAAAATAACTGAGTGACGCACTAATCTCGGTGCATAAACTTCAGTTTTATTTTATTTCACGCATAGAATGAAATCTGAATAGGATTCTTTTCCAGCTGATGCTTTTAACCGAAATGTAAGCACATGAACTCAAAAATTATCCAATATAATACAACAGTTTCCAGTATAATAGCGAATTCCAACGAGCTTGACGGGCTGAATCCTAAATCATTTTGTATGAAGTTAACGGTTCATCATCATCATCATCATCGTACAGCGTTACACAGTAGGGCAAACCCCACTGGCCACTGTCTTTCTCGCCACCTTGCACGTTCGATTAGAAAGAATAAATATACAATATGGACAGGGAGTGGACCTACATGGGAGGGAAAAAGAGAGAACGCCGTAGTAGCCAACACACGGAATGCACAGTCTAACTGTACAAACGCACATCGACAAACCATTCTGATTTGACAGAAAGTGACAACACGATCGCCATTGCTCACGGTTCGTTGCCTTATCCTTCAGTGTTTCCAGCCAACTGGTTGACGGATCTTTTAGGCCCCAACCACGAAGACGTGAGGCATCTACTTTTCCTAAGTTCGCTGTACATTTTCTCATTCCTGACCGCCACGTCATCTGTTGACCTCCACGTGGTCTCTTTCACTCCCTAGGAGGAACGGAGAATAGGACACGGTACGGTAGACATGTGTCTGCCATACGTAACACATGCCCCAATCAACGAAGCCTACTCAGCTGTATACGCTGTGATAGAGAACTCCCTGAAGTGGTACCCAATACTCGATTTCTGACCTCAGTATCGCTTAATCGGTCATTCCACCCAATCCTAGCGATACTACGTAAACATCGGTGGTCGAAAACCTCATGACGACGAATATCTTCAGCACGCAGACTCCAAGTCTCGCAACCATACAACAAAACTGAACGCACTGCGGCACGATACACACGACCCTTCAACTTCAGCGAAATATCAGGTCGCCGTCACCAGTGTCTCAGTCCAGCGTATGCCATTCGAGCCTTGAATATACGCGTTAATGGTTCACGTCCGTTTATTGTAATCCCAAGTAGTAACTGTATAGATTTCAGGGGTTTTTTATCTAGACATTTTTAAAGGGTAAACGAATTTTTAACGTGTTTTCATTCACAAACCATCCCGCTTATTCCCGATAAAGAGACAGACCAACTGAATTCTCTTAATCTTGCTTAACGTGGTTGCGACCGAAAACGACTGACTTTCGTTGTCACGCTGACATGTTTGCAATCAACCACCTCATCACGGTCGATAATCAACCTCGCTGCATTTCGCCACTGGTCCTAACCAGTTTACATGTGCTCACACCCTCACTTAGTTTTTAATCAAAGCCTGTCTGCTCTGTGGTTCTTGTGACCGTGAGACCTCTAAACGACAGGTGAACTGAAGTCCGCCGCTGATCACGGCTGGCTACGTAGTTTGTGGTTTGTCTCAGTTGACCACGGTCCTGTGCACTTTGACGGAATTGTTTACAGTCAGTGAGTGGTAACCTTTCGAGTGTTACGTACGGGACATACTGTAGAGTAATAGACTTAAATAGTTCCCGAGTTGCACGAGTGTTCTCTGACCGTATCATTGAGTGGTCCCCACAGAAACTTAAAACGGGTTATAAGCGAATAATCGTAAAGACGCATCCTGATACAGTAGTCCTCCCCCCTTCAGAAAAAACACTAGCCGAGATCGCCCAGATTGTTTCTTGCTGAAGGGTATTGCATTCAAGGTGGCAACGGTCAAAGGGTGGTGGTATCATTTTAATGCAGAGTTTGCTGAAAATATCTCTTCCAACCACTCTACAAATTGAATTTAACCAGAAGAACTTGTGTCGATTTGACAACACTGAGGACAGCTGAGTACGATTCGTGAGCGAAACGCGCGATGGTGCAATGCGTTACCCCAAAGTTCACCTAAATTTGATATAAAAACGGCTTACTGGCTCAGAATTACTGTTTGTCTTATCAATGTCTGGGTCACGTACACAGGCGAGCAGTATCAGCATCATAGCATATGACGGAAACCCTCCCACCCCTAGTCAACTAAAGTCTTTAACATCATTGCTAAATGGCCGAAATAAGACTCGGCCAGTGGTTCTCACTTATTTTGTTACATGGTTCCGCACGAGTGCAATGGAACGGGTAAACCCTCTAGCCTCTAAGGCCCATTGCTCTATTAGGGATAGCCGGCAACCAGACCCTGAGATTTGGAGTGGAGAATCACGTAAGGTCCCACTATGTCGGGTGTGGTAACGAGTCAGGAAACACCAATAAAGTTTCGGGTCTGACAGTGGTCCATGGTTTGAGGTCGTCATTCCTGTCGGTCCACTCTCTCAATAAAAACTGAGGCATTTACATGGTACACATCCAATAGAAAAGGTTTTTTTGTTTTATTCGGCTGTTTTGTCCTCATAACCGCTTGTGGTTGTCCACAATCTTCTCGTTTTTTCAGCTCTCGATCACTCTCCTAACTATTATCGCATACGATAAACGTTGACATAATTCTGCCTGTCTCCAAATTTTTCAACTATTCTTGCATTTTTTTTTCTTTATTAGGTACCGTGAAGGAGACTTTTCCAATTGCAGAAGCTATTCAACCAGTGTCCCGCACACGTTTATTCAGAAAATTTAATTATCAGGGTACCGCCGGTGCCCGCCCCGGAACTACTGATACTAACACGTCTGATTCACGTTCGTCCACGACGGTTACCGTCACCGACCTGTCGGACGCGTTAGCAGCCAACACAGTCCCAGTCCTGGACCCTCACCGTCCCGCCTACTCGAAACAACGCAAGCATTATAGACGTGGCAACAAAGATCAGGTACACAAAGTGTCTGCCGCTGCGTCCACAGCCCCACCGGCTTCCTCGGCTGCTCCAACTGGAGTCATTGCCGCTGCCCCTGTGTCTATCGAGTCCGTTGTTCCTGGGAAGATGTGTTTATAAAATGAGCGTCATTCGTGGCCTCTGCTTTTTCTATAAGACACGCACAGATTCCTCTGAACCACCGTCCAATCCGTCGCTTTCTTCCTCGCAAGCATACGTACTGTTTCGTTCAGCGATTTGTCCTCTTTTTTCTTTATTCGCTCCTCACCTAAACTCCTCTTGAACAGTGAGTTGTGCGTGTCGTGTTCGGTTTCTGTTCTCTTGTTTTCCGCACCATTCGTTTTATTCTCCCTCACTCGGTCAATCAGTCAGTCGCTCGCTCACACTCACGTTCACTCAGTGACTCACGCGTGAAGAGTAAACCCGGTTCAGCCACGTGCTGACTATCCATTGTTTGTGTATTCCCATGTTGCATTTGGACCGCCACCCTCGTTGGAAGAACCGTAGACTTGTCCATTTGTGCACATTATGGTTATACACACTGTTGATTTTTTTTGTGGTTCGTGTTCGATCACCTGTCTCATATTTTCCTGATTTCAGTGTCGTCGTCAGCCTTTTGACAGAAGGTACACGAAGGCTTGGATTAGTGTTAAATATCATCTGCACGTTTTCTTTGAGCTCATGCCTTTTTCGAGCTCCGGCCTCGCGCCACCGCGCTTCAGTTTACTCGTCTCTTTTCATCTCATCTACATTTCCCTTTTCCATTTTCATGCATCTGTCAAACTGTTCATTTTTAATATCTCAGTCGATTTGATTGGATTTTTGTGGATGTGCTGTTTTGTATGCCTACACTATGTCATTGGGGTAGGTTCATCTCGGTTACATTCTATTTTAGCGAGTAGATTATGAGAAGAAAGTTTCAACGACTAGCTCAATAATTCACCTTCAGGTCCGAATCCAGTCGAGGCGGAGTTTCATGATATATGCGCATTTTGGGTCTGCGTGCTTGCGGCTGTGATTAGACCAGAAGAACCTCCTTCGCGATTACTTCAGTCATGTTCCTGTGCTGGATTAACGCCTCATTGTCCTGTGGGTCAGGCTGTTGGTTCAAAGGCTCCCGTTAAGGTTCCCAAAGAAAAACCCCTTCATTGATGTGGGCAATCGCGAATTGTGATCACCCAGAAATCTCCAGTGGTCCCTCGGAAAAATTTCTTGTATTTTTGCTATTTATTCTTCACATTTCAGTTCTAAAAGGATACGAGAAGTCACAACGAGCCGTGACAGAGAAATTGTAACTGTCGTGAAGGATAATAAATTAGAGGTAGAAAATAGAGAATCGATTCTTAAACCTAAGCATTCTGTTCGCCTAGCTACTTTTAACGTTCGCGCACTGCCAAAGGGGCAACAGGCCGCCCTAACCAGGACTCTTGATAACTTTAAAGTAGATGTGTGTTTGTCCCCAAAACAAGAATATAAAATCCAACTTCAGTGATAACATATCGCTCTCCAGACAAAACTCGGCTTCTCGTATCACTCTCCGCGTGTCGGGTGATTCTGTGGCTGGTGCTGGTGGTCAGGCTCGCGTTGGCGTCGCTCTGAGCATGAAGGCTTAGTGTGTACTGCTCGACTGGATCCCAGTCAGCAGTCGTCTGTGTGTTATTCGATTGAATGGTTCTGTATATGTGAATGGTAATAGACTGAATCATGAATGTTTGTTTTTCGTTTCTGTGAATGCCCCAACTGACTGTAGCTCACCTGAGGCAACCGATGATTTCTGCCATGACTTGTCTCGACTGTTCTGCAGTGTGCGCTGTAGGACGCAGTGATTGTTGCTGGTGGTTTCAATGCTTAGTTTGGAAGCCTAGATGAGACGGAGAGGCATGTAGGAACTCATTTTGACATTCCGTCCGATCGAATTGACTCATGTAACTACGTTTTGAGCATGGACTTCCTAGGGCGTACAAATTTCTCGCACAAAAGGCGATAGCTACTCACTTAGCCTCCTCCTGCTCCTTCATAACATTGGACCCAGACCGACCACATTGCTATCGGTTATTGCTGGCGTGGAACCATTCAAGCTAGCCGCTTATTTTGGTTCTCGCCTGTAGACATTGATCAAGCTCTTATTCGTGCACTTTTTAGCCTACGTCTGGTCAGTGGACGAACCAACGCCGAGGTCAACCATACTGCGCAGTTTCTCCTAAACAGTACTTGTCGAACTGTTAACCAAGTAGTCAAATGCCCAGGATCCAGATGGACGATGAATAGAGAACAAGCAGGGTCTAGTTGAGGTTGTTAATGCCCGAGAATGAGGCACACGAGCTGTGGGAATCTGCATTCTCAGTTGCACTAATAGATGCTCGCAGGTCGATTCCGTCGGACTCCAGGTATAATGAAGCACAGAGACGATTTAGACGCTTACTGATTCGGAGCCTGAGAAGCAACTGTGAGCAGTGGGGGATCGCGAAGTGTATGAAGATAGAGAAAGCTGGGGTGATCCGCAACAACCGTAACCTTTTCCGTCCAATTAGAAAGACCGGTCCGCGGAAGGTGTTACTGAACTGATCAAAGGGAAGAACAGCTCACTGATTCAGATTCAGGGCCTCGTCTAGATCTTTGGGAGGTGTATTTGGAGAAACAGTTTAACTGGCGTTTATCCAAAAAAGGCTTAGTGAGTGGCACGAAGGTTAGAGCTCTAGATGTAGACATGAATCCTGTGTCAGAAGTGGAGATTCTCCGTGAGATAAGCTGTCAAAAACGATATAAGCTTTCTAGACTAAATAAGTTACCTTCGTCTGTTTTCGAAGATGGTGGCTTGGCGTTATCGCTGGAGTTGAAGAAACAGTACATCATTTTTCAATGAAGTACTCAACGGAAAAAAGGACAATCGCGCTTAAGTGAGTTTTCTTGCAATTTGTTCCTTTGAAACAAGAAACCTTGCTGGATATGGGGTAACCGAGCTATAAAACGGTGCAGTTCGGGAATATATCGATTTTAACTTACTACGTTTAGCAGAGTGAGAAGCACTGCGAGTTAGAGATGAGTGTGATGGGTGTCATCAGAAAGTATACCGCTGCACAACCGTTCACATGTCAAAAAATAGGTTTTTTTCACAAAGTTCAATAACTCAGAGTAAGATATGTTACTGCACTTTGCAATGCACCTAAGAAAGCGCTTGATCAACACAAAATCTTGGACAAGCAAACCAAGGAAAATGAGGGGGGAACAGTATAACCGGCGACAAATAAAACAAGAATGGATAAACTTAGGTATGATATGATATAGGTAGGTACATGTAGAGACTTCAGACGAGCGATGTAAAATGTCAGCCTTATACCTTGAAAAAAGTGTCTTGTTCACGATATATCCACTTAAGATATGATGAGGTAAGTATACCAAGACACTTATAACACTGGACTCTTTCAGCGTTTGAACCTCCTATCATGAGGGTTGGATAGTTACATTGCGATGAGGATTTATGACCGAGTGAAAAAAGTACTCCTGCACACTTGTTTGGATTGAGAGCTAGTTTGACGGCTTTGAACCATTCCATCAAAGTACAGTAAGACTGCTGAAGTAAATTGACGTCAACATTGTTCCGCGATTCCGAACCGAAAAAAAATATCGTCAGTGAATTTGAGAGTAAAAAAATGATGTATAGCGGGCAAACAAAAAAGCCACAAGATAGCACCTTGCAATACTATGGTGCTAATAGGGACTGTAAAGGATCTGTGCCCATTAAGATATATGAACTGACACCGGTTCTTTGAACAGTCACTTAACCAACTAGAAAACATGGAGGATATCCTTTGCTGACGTAAAATAGATAATAAATGTTCTCTACTGAGAGAATTGAAAACATTCGTTTAGTCTAGAAAACAGACGTGAACACGTTTTCTCTGATCAGTCAATGAAGCTTTTCAATGGATAGATAGCTGACAGCATCCAAGGTAGAAAACTGTTTTTGGTTGACAAATTGGTTTACACTAGAAATGTTAATGACGGACTTTAGTTCGTCAGTAATAATCAGCCAGAAAACCTTGAGTAAGATTGATGTGGATGCGGTGGGATGAAATTTACCTTTTTCTTACTGGTACTGTAGTTATGCGAACTTGTCGCCAGGAGTCAGCGAGTTTGCCTTCAGACAGACATCGAGTGAATATGGAGGAGAACAAAGGAGCCAAGTCGGCAGTATATATTTTCAGAACGACCGAACTGATGCCATCCAGTCATGATGTTTTATTGGTTTTGGTCGGTTTAAACTCCTTGTAAACACGATCCGGAGGAAGGTACTGAGGATCTCCCAATTCGCTCAGGGTTCCAGGTAATTTGTGTAATAAATCGATTGAAATAATTTTTGGTACGAAAGACCTATTAAGTTTTTCTACACCACGCGTTATGCAATTTGCTTGATGCGCACGACCAAATAACATTTTAGTTCATTACATAACTGGCAGGAAAAGTCGTCTTTGAGTAGGTTACTCAAGTATAGTCCGTCAAGACAAACAATTTCTTCTTTGATGTACAGGTTTAACAGTTTTGCGGCAGACTTACTGTGCGAACGATATGCTCCTTCTTTCATCCTCCGCAACTCCTTTAGCTTCGCTTAATCAAAACGGTCTTTAAGCATCATAATCCTTGTTCGTGGACAGGATGTTTCGTCACGGAAGTTTGAATAGTTCGTACTATAATCTTAGTGTATAGACGGGTCAGGGTAGTAAAAATAAGTCCAAGTTGGAAGAGGTCACTATGTTTTCAAGTAAATGAATATTCAGCACGTCATGGAGCCGTGAATGCACCTTCGGAACTGAATATTTTACTGGTCTTTGTTGACTGTTTAATAAAACGTTTGAGAAGAACTTTGACAATACAGTGGTCGGAGTTTCCCCCGCCTCATGAAAGGAAGATGATTCATTCACAACGAAGCGGCCTGGACTGGCATTATGTCTGGTGGGGAAAATAACAACGTTACTGAGGGGAATTAGACTGTGGAATGTCAAATCAGAGCTGCTGAAGTCGCCAGCCGCAATGAAACGTGAGCTGTCAATCCAGTCTATTAGCGACGAAAAAAAGAATCCAGGAAGTTGACTGGTTCCATGGAACTACAGTCTGGGGTTATGTGTAGATTAGATGTAGCAAAGGAAGAAAGTCTAAGGATGATGTGTGTCCTGCATTCAATGGTTTGACAACAAACCTTTTAAGTGGTTTGTGCAAATACGCTTGAGGATGAACGACACCAAATGCGACATACATAAGAAATAACACCTCATCCATCGGATTTCCTTTCTGGTTGTCCGTATAGCCTGTGGCTGGTGAATCCATCATGCTTCAATAACTCCGCATCTATCGCAGGATGAATCCATGATTCTTGAAATAAAACAACGCCACAGCTCGCGTATTACAAAGACTTCAGCAAGTAGCTGATATCAGACATTTTCGACATGATTGAACCGATATTCGATGACAGGATCAACGGGACGCACTGATTTAATATTCTTCTTCGAGAAACCAACTTTCCATCCAGCTCGATGTTTGCGAATATTTTCAGCCGCTTGTAGTTTGATTATTTTATTTAATTCTCGACAGAAGGAGAAAAATGGAGTGATTCTTAGTTTCCATTCCGTTCAGCGGTATCTCGTACAAAAATCAAACCGTGCGTGTTGTGCTTGGGCATCGAGGACACGACGTTGATGTAGAAAACAAAAACTGTAAAACACTATGACATGAAAATGTCGAAGCAATTCATAGGCCCCGCCGAAGAGAAATGAGGACACAGGGCAACCTTGTCATGCTCCATTGAAAACGATAAAAGGGGGTCAAATCTGGCTTTAGGCTCTAACACTACCTGAGACTCAACGGTAAAATTCTTTGAGGATTGATACGTATTTCTAAGGTACTGCCTCCATCTACAAATGGTTCCACAGTGCACTCCTGCAGACAGAGTCGAAGGCCGCACGAATGTCTAGGAACACGAATATCGATGGTCTCTGGAAAGTATGACGGTGCACTAGCAGTCATCAGAGGTGAAGATTCGACCCATACGTCCACGACCATCACGAAACCCAGCCTTGTGAATGTACTCTTCACGTGTCTCGTACCACCTGCGAGTTGTGATAGAAGCGAGCAGCTTCGACGCTGTTAGGATAAGATGGGTACCCTATGGTAACAGCAGTCACTAAGCGAGCCCTTCCTAAAGGTGGGGCCAACGATTGATTCTCTCCATGATGTTTAGCCCGAATTGAATTTCAGACCTTTGAGAACAAAACATGAAGTTACCCAACAAACTCTACTCCGCCATCTTTAAATCGTACTGGAAAAGGCCATCGGAGCCCGGCGCATTGTGACATCCTCAAGCTTGAATTTATTTGTGGATCTTCGTCTCAGTAAGTGGATCTGTCAAAACAGACCACAGGACGTGTGCGAGATTCGCTATGGGAGAAGCTGATACTAGAGACCGACTAGACGGTGCCTGTAAATGTTCCGCCTGGCGTTCGAGAAGCCACTGCTAATTGTTATTTTCCAAGCCGTCAGCCCCACAGCAAGTTTCTCTCAGACCTAATGGTTTCCCACAAGTAACTCAAAAGAGACAGAACAACTTTCAGGAAATTCTCATGCCGGCAGCACACTCCGTCTCTGATGGACGTTGTGACCACTAGACTCCGCTATCTTTGAGTAAACCTCAGTTGAGTTCACGTCTCGTAACAATCCTTGTTTTGTCACGCTCGCTTTCAGCAGGGGTTAACTTACATGCGCCCAGTAGGCGCAAAGATTTTGCATAAATCCGTAATGTCACAACGCGACTTGACAAACAACTACTTATTAGACTAGCGGAACTCTGAACATTCTTAACAAGCGACCAGTGGTGATTGATTTTATCGGACGAGGTCATTTCTGACTTTTCATCCAGCGCATTTTGGAAAAGCAAGTGGGCTAGCTGATTGTGACAGCTGATCGCAATCTAACTGTCTTCTCGGTGTGCCTTTGGAAAGCCCACCGAAACACATGGACAGCTTAGTGCAAACTACTGTGTGGTCGAATTCAAAAGTTGCGCTCCATTAAGGTCGGCTATCGTGGATACAACCCTCTAGTTGTGGCTTATTACGATTTGATTGACCTGAGTCCATATCTAACACAACCGCATACACCATTTGGCGTACCGGCGATTAGAGCGTCTGAAGTTTGCACAGGCAAGAAACAGGCGATGGCCAGAGCAGATTCAAGACCCGTCGCTCGTTTTCCGGACGACAGGAATCTAACTTGAAAGGGTCTCCTAAATGCGCGTTGCTTAATGACAGCCAACCTACTATAGCGTTTACTTCCGCCAAAATCACGATATCAGCCTGGCTCGCTTGGGGTAAGCGGTCTTGTAGCTTTTGGCAGAAATTGTCTTTAATTTTATTTGGATTACAGTCGGTGGGTGCGCTTACAAACAAGATGCGTCTATCGGGAAGGCGACTGCTTGCTTTGCACGGACCTCCAGGTCTCATTGCGCATAACCGACTGTCTACAGGGATCCAATCTAGAAGCTCCTCTTCGGCCCTCTCAGAAAAAGCCATGTCAACGCCAAAAAATCGGGTACTTCATCCCGATGGTCCCCAGAAAGACGAGAGTGAAACTTCACAGAGGGATTTGATGAGGGCGTCAATCGAGCGACTGAACTGGACGCTTGATTATGAATCACTTGAGTACAACACACGGCGATGGCAAGGGTTTCAAGAGTACGAGCTGGACCAGACTGTCTTCCTATAAGCGTCAATGTTTGCACGTTAAAAGCGCTCAGTTTGATTGGACATTGAGGACGAAGGCAGCCATCAGTCAGTGGTAACGGGTTCGGCGAAACTTGGAAGCTATTCGAAGGAGACCGATAAGGTACTTGGCTGGGATGTCCACCGACGACACTACAGCTAGTAACACCAACCAAAGTCCCCTTTGGGATAGATGAAGTGTTTGAAGAATGGGCAGGGTCGGGGAGACAAGTTGTGGTGTACAGTGTTAAAGAGCTTGCTTTCGAGTAAGAAGAGGCAGTGGTCTCAAAAGAACGACCAGTCATAATATTTCAATGTTGTTTACGTTGTGAGCTATTGTACTACTTGGTCTCCCGGTCTATAGTTGACCTTTTACTGGAGAACTCACCTCCGTGTTGGATATACTTTTGTTTTGCCACGTCAGTAGTGTTTTCCGATTGGTCAGGAAGAGACTTCTGTTTCACAATTTGTAAATCGAGCAATCTGATTTGTGCAAGAGGATTTATAAACCACCGAAGAATTAGCAATGGTTCATCATCATCATCATCATCGTACAGCGTTAAACAGTAGGGCAAGCCCCACTGACCACTGCCTTTCTCACCATGTTGCACGTTGAATTAGAAAGTATGAATACACAAGATGGAGAGGGAGTGGACCTACACGAGTGGGAAAAGGAAAGAATGCCCTAGTAGCCAACACACGGGATACACAGTCTAACTGTGCAGACGCACATCGATCAGTCATTCTGATTTGACAGAAAGTGACAACACGATCTCCACTGTTCGCTGTTCGCAGCCATATCCTTCAGTGTCTCCAGCTAACTGGTAGACGGATCTTTTGGACCCCAACCACGAAGGCGTGAGGCATCTACTTTTCCTAAGTTCGATGTACATTTTCTCATTCCTCGCTGCCAAGTCATCTGTTGACCTCCATGTGAGATTTCCCTATTGCAAGCTGAAACAATATACTGATTGCATTTCCCGAAGAACTGAATTTTGACAACCTCTAGTCCTCTGGCAACCAAATGCGTTACGCAAGGTGGCAGCATTGGTCCCGACGAACCAGTAGCCAATTGTACGATTCATTCACCTCTTCTAGAAAATCTTATCGGGTAAATGGAGCGGGACGAGGAGCCGTAGCTTTTTTTAGAGGTGGGCAACACTCGCCATGCCGCATTGTTGTCAACATGTTTGTGGCTTTTTAGACTGGAGAATGCTAGACCGTGAAAAATCCTGCCATATCCTCTAGCACTGCCGCAGACTGTTCACGGCTGTTCATTTCGTGAGTCCGCGTTATTCACGGTTAACTGAGAGTGCGGCCTTCTCCCCATCCGTGACTGGGGAACGTGCTCGGTAGCATACAGGTGTGAACTTCGGGATTGACCGTGGTTTACGCAGATCAGCTCAATGTCTTTTACAACTGTTAAGTCGTTCACATGAGCTCCTTTATGAATTTCTTGTTCGAAGTTACTTTTGTGAGCCCTCAAAATCTCCTTATAGAACACAATGTAAACCGATACCCAAAGCTATTGACGGCAAAATTTGAATAACTTCGCGACTGCACTAAGCGATTATCTTTGTTGAGCGTATAATACTGGTTTTTGGTTAGCCAAAAGCTGAAGCAGCAGCAGTAAAGCAAAGTAATTTCCTCAGATACCTTCTCTCTCGATAAGTTTATTGCTCTTTGAACGTTCTTTTTCATTAGAATGTAAAACGGTTATCATCCAAATCTTATTCCTACTAGATCTGGTTTCGGACTCATGTTTTCGATGTAAAACTACGAAACGTTTCGCAGAAAAATTCTAAACAATATCTTCCACAAAGACAGATGCTTGATACGCTATAAGAACATTTTATCTCTCTTGTTTACTAAATTAGTGTAATTCTATTAATTTATTATCACGAAAACAAAACAAAAGAAACTCATGTGATTTTGACCTCAAGTCGTAAAATACAAATGAAACAAATGTGTTTTTCCAGTGAGCCTCACTTTAACCGCGCGTTTACTAATGAGCCGCAGGATTATATATATATATATATATATATATATATATATATATATATATATATATATATATATATATATATATATATATTCTCCAGAAGTCTTTGTAATATTTTAGACACAAGTATGACCAAAACACGGGGAAAATGGCCTGATCCTGGCGGGATAACTGTGTATTCATAAATGATGTAGGATGATAGTGTGGAATTTTATCTTCAAAGTTTTGAAAGGTTATGCATATTCATCGGTTTCAAAATCCAAACTTTCAGGCTTCAATCAAATATATCATGATAACCAAGGTTAACTTCACAAAGAACATTGCAGAGGTAACGTAAGAAAAATCAACTAGGAAGTATTTTCATATGCTCAACCTTGATTCCGTATAACACTGATTAAGTTTTGGACGGAAAACTCACTTACTACAAACGTAGGGAGCAAACCATGCTGGTAGAAACTAGCAATTCCATTCACGCACACTTAGTGAGCCCCAGTTTGGTGGGAACATCGCGATAAACGTGCACACTTTGAATTCTCCGAAATATTTGTGGCTAACCAAGGTGCGGAACTATGGTTCTTTATCCTGTTGTGTATAAGGAGTGATCCACTTCATTATAAATGCCTATGAACTCCAACAAATACATCAAATCTTGTCCGATACCTAACGTCTGGGTTACCGGTGACCGAGTATAAATTGTCGTATTTGATCTTACACTACTAGCATTCTGTGAGTAGCTACATCGTTGATACACAAAAAAGGCCAGGGTGTCTCGCTCGTGAACATCCAACAAACGAAAGGGAAAGGAAACAAAAACCCTAGTGGCAATAATCCACAATAAATCGACTTTCATTGTACGTACTGACCGTTTTCTTTGCATTCCCAGGTTATAAGTCAAGTCTACACTACCGGTCACCTAGGAGGACGGAAGCGGTTAAGTGGGTGGGCTTCTAAGTGTTCGCTAGATTTCAGTTATTTTATGGGGGCTCACAGACATGGTTACTGCAGACCGAAGAAATTTTTGCCATGGGACAGCTCAGTGACACGATTAAGAACAAATCCGTTGCTACCAAGCTTGCTTTTTGGTAACTTTATTTTCTATCTGACACAGTTACTTATGTGGGGTAAGTATACAGGATTGTCGTCCGGTAGTTGAGTGACTCACAGATAAAAAAAACCGAGCCTCAAGACAGAGGCCACAAGCTCGCCTCCCCACGTGTACTGTAGGATAAGCTGTCAAGCAACAACAGTAACGTACCTCAGATTGCGGGCAACCCGACCACAGAATCAAAACTATCAACAAAGGCTTCAAAACGCCCAGGCAACAATAGACGGGAAACGCTCAAGACGGCAATGCAGGAGCGAGTCAAATGGTTTACAAAGAAAGTCCTTATTCATGGAAAGCTTTTTAACTAATCACCGGCCAGAACTAATTGCCTGAAGGGACACAAGCGTGGCGAAGAACAAACAGAATAGCTTGGCTAAGCGAAAGTGACAAGATCATAACGGGACAGCCAAAGTTCAGTCATTAACACAGATAAGGCAGATAGAGGGAGAAAGGTAATCATCCCCAAAAATTTGAGCTTTTCCAAGTAACCCAGGCAATTATGACGTAAAAATAGAACGAGTCATCGATATCGGTTTGTCAGTGTTCATAGATTTCATAAAGAGGAGGAAGGGTTAAGAAAGCGATAAAATCTGGTTAGAATTAGAGTTCAGTAAGAAGAGATAAGATCAACAATCAGACAGGTGACAATTAAGGTCAGTCGACACCTGTCGAGGAAACAGGTCTAAAATTGCTTCACGCAGTGTGATTGAGCAAACAAAATAATATGCCGGTGTGGAAGTGAGTGGGTGATGGTCGAACTGGAAGCTAGTGGTCAAAGTGCATGGAAAGCAAGCGAACTGTATAGTAGATGCAAGATGAAATTATGATAGAAAGCACGCAACCTGGATGAAACAAGTTTAAAAGAGTTTCTCGATATGTCCACTCTCAATAACTGTTTACAGTAAGTGTGCATATTTAAGAACGATATCAAAATATGATACGAAGGGGGATTTCTAACAGCGGGTGGTCGAGAAACTGGCGGTTTAAAAGAAAGCAAAGCAATTACTATGGAGTGGAGTCATATCGGTTATCGCAAGTACGTTTGGCCACTACAGTTAATCTCAGCCGGTCACGTGAGGGGTGACGCTTATTTGTAAGCCAACGACGCTGCTTGACCGGAGTAATTGGATTGACTTCACGAATAGCTTTTGAAAACAAAGCGATGGATTATGAAGCCTAATAGCCACGGCTTCGCCCGGTGATAACTGTCTTTGTCTAACGGCTTTTGGCACTCTTTGTGTGGACTTATAAATCATCTTGAGTGTCTTCCTCTTTCACAGTGTGAACGATATCGGCGGAATTCAAAATAACGGCACTGGAGATGATCTTTATGCTTCCTCTGCCTAATGAAAAGTATCAATTATTTCACGATTCGAAAGAATGTCGTAAGGACCCGCCGACTGGGCATCTGTCATGTGAACTTGCAGAAAAACAAATGATTGGTCATCTTTGGATATTATAAGCACCGGATTGTGTTTCTTCTCTAGCAGGATTATGAAGGAGCACTGCACTGCGTAAACTGACTGATAGACTGTCATTAATGCCCCAACTTCTGATAACGCACTATTCATCAGGTTTCCATAATCATTGTTATTTCAATCACAGTTTGACCAAAATAATAGCTACGGAACACAGCTACATGCAGCACGTTTTTGTGTTGTGTTTTTAGGCCACGTATATAATGACACACTTAGTGTCGCACAACCACAGCTTTTGGAATCCAAGTGTAACTTTGTAGTCAACAGTCCATCACCGGCCGGTGCTTCCCTCTCTCTCTCCCTCTCTCTCTCTCCCTCTCTCTCTCTCTCTGTCTCCTCTACCGGATTTCACAGGAACTTACTTCTGTGGGATTTATCCCTTTCACTGTAATTATGTTTGCCATGTAATAAAAAACTTATCCGAAGGGAGCCCGGAGCGTTTTTTTACTCAGCCGTTTTCACCAACCAATTGAACTGGTTTGCTGAATTTTGAATGGATCGTATTGCTGCGCAGTTTTGTTTGGATTTAGCTGGGTCCACCGACGTACGACCAGTGATGTTTACGAACTTTGACATCATCAGAGGAGTTAGGTCCAGGCCACCAATACAACCCAAGCATTGATGCTGACAATTCCCGGATATGTCTCACAGACGCACCACGTGAGGGTCAAAACCAAACTTCGAGGAAAACGTATGGGTCTCCGCATGGCTTACCGTTACCTGCAGCAGACTGTTCATCGAGGAGGATGAAGTACGGAAGAATGCGTACAAAAAATGAGCATTTATCTGGTCAAGACGACCCTAGGGACCGGATTGTCTGAGTCAAAGATGAATCTGCCCCTGAATGTTCATTCAATAGAGGTGGCTGTGGCGCCACACTGATGGGTTTCCCAAACAGATAATTTTGATCTTCTCGATATCCTCACTTTCACCGGATTCATTCTTCGTAAGAAGTGAACTTGTGTCAGTCACTTTATTGCGAGACCACGAACTAAATCGCATTTCAGTCATAAATGAGGAGACGAGGGTACCAGAAACTGATTCGTAAAGTCTTGTGGCCTTTGGGACTACGACTGAGGAGACTGGTAGGCGCTGAGTGATTAGTGCACTATGTAAAATGAGTAACCAAACAGATACAAATATCATTTCTCAGCAGCCCACAGGCAAGCAAGAGCTTCTCTCTTGCCTGTAGAGCGCCTCCTTTCAGTTTGGGACAGGGAGGATGGTGCTTACGTAACTACCCTCTCGTGTCCAGTACGAATCTGAGATACCATATCTCCAGGCCGACGTCGAAAGCATCAGTCGACACAACTGCATCGAGTTGCTAGTCGAAGATCGTTACCGTTGACGCAGTGGGTGCCATGGAACAAACCAAGTCAAATCCCGTTATTGGGCCGGATCCATAAAGACTCCTCATTTAATCTTGCAAACCTCCTGAGCGGCTCGAAAACTGTTGCAAAATTTTTAAGATGACGAAGATATTGAGGGTACTAACCTAGAAGATGCTTTGCTTGATCAGGGTTTTGCTATAGTGAACCATTCAGCAGCATTCGACCGTTTCCAGCCTTCCGACGAGCCCCGTCAGATGATACCAAGCAATTCATGAATTCAGTTTCACGCACCACAGGTTATTGGGTGAAGTACAGCACACACTGTCGTGGCGATCCTCGAATTACGAAACAAAAAGGCGAATATCGTCTATGTAGGCAACAACTCCGTGCAGTTCAACCACAACTAATGTGATAAACCTTTGCTAGGCTGCTAGGGTGATACTTAAGCCCAGTGGCAGTACTTGGTATTGGTATATACCATCACGTGTTAGGAAAGTTATCAGTGGCTTAAAATCTTCTGTGAAGGCTAGGTGGAAATATGCACCACGCAAATCCAGTTTCGAGAACACTTTAATACCAGAAAGCTTGTCGAGTAATTCTTCAGAGGAAACTTTTCGATGGCTATCTGCTTTTTCAACGTTCTTGGCTCCGTGCATATGTTGACGTTACCACACTTTATTATCACCACAAAAAGAGGATGCATTCATTCAGAGCATTCAGTGGGTTCATGCTCCACGGTACGAGGAATCTTAGAAACAGCTTCCACTTGACAAGGCTTGACAAGGTCACGATTGAAATACAACCAAAGGAATAGCTGTAATAATAAGACAATACGGAGTTTTATCCTGGGAGTCCTTCCAACATTTTCTTGGAAAAACTTCGGAAACAATGATCAAAAGTCCTATATACGGTTGGAGGAAATTCTTTTCCTTTCTATGCATAAGGATACTTTCAGACCAAAGAGCTTTTATAACAAAGAAGTGTTTGTTGTGGTCACTCGAAACGTACACGGCGATATTCTTTTGTGAGGTTTCGTTTAGAAAGAGGCGGAAGAAGACAAATTCTAGAATAGGGACTGAATTATTAGAATAGCTCCCGAATCGGGGTAGTGATTGTCAAAGGAGTAAATTCTTGAATTGTTCCATGTAAAAACCATGGGTAATGATAATGAGGCATGAAGCAGAGTCAAACGTCATAGGTAAGGAAATAGCCCTGTTGAACTCAACAGGATTCTACTCAAAGTTCCCCTTATACTGAGAGAGTATCAACTCTAAGCTACATAATAACCATTTCTGTTTTATTGTTCCGATATTTTGAATCGGAGTGTACAACACGTCCTCTTGCAAGATTTTTCTGTTCATTACACTTCAAGAAACGAAGCAAACGTCGGATACAGCACTAATTCCATTATCAGAATGCAGATGCACTTAGTGTTTGGTGCATAAATCCATCATTTATTGTTTTCAAAAATCTAACTAAGTCCGATGATAAACCGTACCAGCGTTTTGAGGTCAGTGATGGAATACAGTATAGGATATGGCTAGGAGTCGCCATCAGTGGCGCTCTTGCATTCAGAAGCTTTCTTTAACGATATAAGACTGCCACTTGCACCCCTCTTCTTCTCACTGTTTCCTTGCCGTTGCTTTTTGATAATTCTGAATCAGAGTTCCACTTCGCATATTCTGTTGTACCTTCCTCCAATTTTTGTAACTGTTATTGTTGTGTCAGCACTGCAGTAAGCAAGGACCAGTGATCTTCCGCGGAAGGTTGCTGGTGTTCGATCTGCAAAATAAAAGGAACAGAGAAAACTCCATGAGCTCAAAGCTCAGTTGGTCTACCATCGGGAACCCACACTTACGTTGATCGAACAGGCTACAACCTCCCCACTTCAGAACCGTGTTAGATTTTAACAAGGTGCAGTTTAAAAGCCGAACTTACTATGGAAAACTATGGAGGCTCTGTACTCCTATTTCACCTTTGTTAGAAATCATCAGTGGTGCACAACCACTGAAGACCCACTGGGGCTCGAACCCGGAGTGAAAGAACGCGAGTCGAATAACTAAAAACCGGGCTATCCCGGTTGGCTCTCAATGGCTTGTTAAACATATTCACTGCATGATGTTTCACCTTTCCGTCGCTGGCTTCGAACGTTAACAACCCGTTCCTCGCAAAACCATCGACTCCTTTGATTACGTTGATATATATATATATATATATATATATATATATATATATATATATATATATATATATATCAGTTGTTCGAAACGAACTGAACTGTTTCGTCATTTTGTACATCGCCATTTTTTTTCAATTCTTGCGAAAGATATGACTGAGAGCCCTGGAAATTAGCGATCTTGTTAGTTTCTATTGTCAGACCGTTTGGAGTTAAATATAGACGTACGTTGTTCGATTGCCTATTCCCTGCAGTGGTCGAGCTGGCATTTCTTTGTCACCTATAACTCATATAATGAATAGATTGCACTTCTCTCACCCTAAAATTATCCTCTTTCGTCGATGATGATGGTGATGGTGGCCGTGGTGGTGGTCCCGATGCTGCTAGCTCGATCAGTAGTAACTCGTCTGGAATTGCATGTTCATGTGAAACAATAATACGGAAATAAAAATCCTCGAGAGAACTTCACTTTCGAAAAGGGGAATTACTAATGGATCACGTTGAATACGAAATAGTTTCGCCTAGTCAATTAAAATCGTGAAACACTGGGTCCCTTTGATCCAGTTTATCAGAAGAGATAGGATACGTAATATGCGAGATGTAGGTATTTTTGTTAATAAAGAAGATTTAAAAAAATTCATGCATCTGGCATTTAACGTCTGCTCTGATAATTAAGTCGTTTTCGTTGGTTTTTACTGAGTAAAACAGCTGTTATATGTTCGACTGGCAGAGACTCAGCTCTGATCATAGGTTGATTTATAATGCAATGCAATGCAAGAACTCAGTGCAATAACGCATTGTCACGGATTCAGTAAAAACCGGTTTATTCAGTTTGATGGGAACCACCAGTAGTGTTCACACTCTGGCCATTGCATAAGGCTAAAAAGCCTGAAATTTGCATTAGCACTGAGTCCATCAGTCAATGTCTATATAGCGTAAAAGACGGCTTGACCACATGCTCGATAGATAAACGCTATTGTTAATAGCTGTTAGAGAATAAATAAACACACATCACATCTTTTGCCCTTGGATGCAAATTCAACTAGTTCACACGAAGCAGCTGAAGTATCTCCAGTTGTATTGGTTTGACTGTGTGATACCGGCATCCGTGATAGCCTCCGGTTGCACTGAAATGACACTGAGAAACCGGTCCTCAATGGGGCGCGACAATGTTTCATCGGTCAACAAACACATGATCTATATCAGGTACAATAATTTATGCGTAACTGTTTAGCTTTGTTGCTGTCAGCACATTTTCGATGGAGGAAAATTAGATCAAATGCATTGTTTTCAATATATGTTTTATTTCTGCTTGTTTCTACTGACTTACATTGTTTTAGATTGTTTTTGCCACTGCTCCATGATGACGGAACTTTTATTCAAAGTTCACTTAGCAACAACAGTTTCTTGACTTCATTTTGCTACGGTTTTCTAGTACGCCTGCCGAAAAAAGGATGGTTCATAGAAAAGCAGTGATAGAAAATCTTGCTTATGAATGAACAAGTGGATGGTAATTCATGTACATCCAAAGGGCATTTATTATACAAGTTGGTCATATAAATATCAATCGGACCCATGTGGTTATGTACTTTTCGTCGGAATATGAAGCTGAGAAGACGCTTTTTCAATCAGACTGAGTAGTACACTTTGCAGTATCGCAAGAGTTGTTTCTTTTTCTGTTGCTATTGTTGTTGTTGTTGTTGTTTTTGTTGTTGTTGTTGTTGTTGTTGCTGCTGTTGTTGTTGTTGTTGTTTTGTCGGCATTCCTCTCCAGTTTCTTCTTACTTATGGCGATATATTTTGCATCCGTTAGTGAGTCATCAAACTTTCATTGACTCAGCGACCGAGTTCAACTACCACTACTGGCGGCTCGTCGTGATCTCTTCTTTCGGTCACGTCGAAGCTGAGATTCCATTATCGGGGTTGTGGTGGATGGAGACTCTCTCGTGTCGACTGTGCTCCATTTGACTCGGGTCGCTTTACGAGGACCGGGACTTTCCTCTACCATCTCGTGAGCCTTCCACTGATGTGCTGAAGTTGTCCTGATTGATGGTTTCCACTGACAGGGTAGTTTGTTCGTTTCCAGACTGGGTAGACTGAGCAAGGAGGGACACTCGTTACTCGAATCCGGGGAATTAATAGGAATGCGCGTTTCCGGTGAATTAATGGGTGCTATTTTGCTCGTCCGCTTGCAACTATTATGCTTAATGCATAATGCTGCATTTCGAGTGTGTGGACTATCCTCAAGGTAACTGGAACCAAATGAAGATGACGCAATGGAAGGAAATTTTGACCTGTGTGAGTTCCAAGGCACTCTATTCGATGTTTCCGTTTTGGTCACCTTCCTCTTGGATGTGATTGGATGAAGCGGAGGTAAGTTGTGTACTTTTGCGCACAGTGCATTTACGCCTTTACTCTGACTATGTTTTAAACGTTTCCCGTGTTTCATTCTGTACTGTCTAATTGCTACCAAATCTTCTTCGGGATTCACAGCAATAACTTCACTTTCTTCTAGTCGTGTGAGGAGTTGCAGTCTTTCAAGCGAAACTAGCTGACAGAAGAAACCTTCATCGTTCGTGTCTGGATCCGCGTACAGACATACCCCTTGGGCTAGCAAACCCTCTCGCCAGTCAACATCCTCAAGTATAACTTTGATCAGTGAGATAGCTTTGTGCTCAACTAGATCAACTTTAGCTGGTTCATCTCCGTGCTCATGTGCATTCGAAACCAATCGTTTTCGACCTCGATTCAAATCGCGTTTCTTTCTCCCTTGGTCAATTCGAACTAACAGATCGTCCAGGACATCCTTGTAGAGATCAGAGCCATTAGTCACGTCCTCATTTTCATCAGTTTTATATGAACCACGCCATGTCCAAATGGATAATTCGTTTTTGTTTGGCACATGACTTGGATAGTTGTACATGAAATTAGCAGCTGCCTTATACAGTTCAATCGTTTCGGTTGCACTGGCTGGTCTTTCCTCTGCTGTTCGAGGTCGTTCGAATTGATGATGTGTTACTTGGGTTTTACTCGCGTTTGAAGAACTCAAAGGTCGAGCACTAATCAACACTTGCTTTTTATTCAACGTTTCTGTTCGAATACGTCTTGCACGACGATGTTTCCCATGAGTACCTCGACGACGAGGAGTACCGCTAACTCCGGATGCAGCATTTTGCGTCGGTCGAACTGTGGGAAATTGAAGGGAAGTCTTCATTTTGCTTTTACATGTCACTCCCATTCGAATCAGTGTCGATAAGTTGGGAGGAATAGTCAAAAGTCGAACTATTTCCAGAGATTCAGTCGTTTGGGGCAATAACGGAAGCTGATATGGTTTTCTAATACGTCGGACCCTTTGTAATAATTCACAATCAACTTGTGTCTCTAATTCCAAACGTAGCTCTCGTCGCAATTCTCTCCAGCGCTCTTCTTGTTTCAGTTTAACATATGCAGATTCGGGCATGAAATACGGATAGGCATGCCGCATTCGTGCGCTATGGTAACTGTACTTCTCGAATGAATTAGTATCCCCTTTTGACTGATCTGTTCTGTCAGTCAAATTATCTTCAATCGCATGCAGGATCTCATCAGATCGTCTGGGTAGTGCAAAATGTTCAAGTTTTCGTGTTAAGCATTGTAGGCTTTTTGTGTAATTTATATTATCGCTCCCCATAGTTGCAGTAACAGCATCCATACCGTCGCGATCGAGGGGTGAGGTCAAATCCAGACTAGGTTGCACTTCCACACTGGTTACAATATTAGCCAGACGCTTGCATGCAACCGCGTGAGCTTTCGTACCCTCAATCTTTAAGACTGGTCGTTGTATAGATTTCGTAGAAATCTGGAGGGATTTTTCTTGATCGTTCAAATTATATCGCGTAGCTCCACGAACTTCCTCAGTGACTGGCCCTTCCTCGAACAGAAGAACAGGACGAAAAGGTATATGAGCACTGTGTGGACGCTGACGCGTCTGATCCGATATAAGGATGTCAGTCGAATGATTTACCTCCGATGTTTCTTTCGTGTGTATATCTTCCGCCGATCTAGTCAATTCGGGATTGACTGAGTCAAACAAAGTTGAGTCGGGCTCTTCAATCTTAAAAGTATTTATGGTTGATTCAATGTCACCCAGTGACGAAATGGAACAATCGGGATCATTGAGTTCTCTTGGTGTAGCAGATTTACGTGGTGTAAAATATCGCCATAATTTTCCGAAAATTCCACATCCGGTCCATTCCATGAGGTAATAAAATCGGATATGAATTGATCGAAACACTGGAAACTGCACTTAACAGCAATAACACTATTATTACTGCTACAGTTATCAAGAGGCAGGTCAAAGTCAAACTACTTCTGCAGAAAAACCCCCAGCTTAACTCATTTGAATACCTGTATCGATTCTTCGCTAATCATATGACTGATGAACCTTTCGTCAGCTATTCGAGTCCCAGATCATGTGACATAAAGTCTCGCTTCCCGAACAGACTGAAATATAAAAATTTCACATGAGTACTTTGGATTCTTTTTTCCCATCCCAATCATCACCAAAATTTCAGCTTTTTTCCCAGAATCCGCATGTCAGGTGTTATTTGATAAAGTGAAGTTACTGAACGACACATGTGGTACTCCTGGTGCCCAATTCATGAAGGGACTTTTCTCATTTCTATTTATTCTGTCTTTCTCCTGCAAGGTGAAAGAAACCAGACAGATGAACAGAATTTTACCAATGAAGAAATGTTTAAACCTCACACTTCCCTTGATGTTTTTTCCTCAGAACAAACAGGATACCTCGTGTAGGTCGATGATGGAGTTATAAGCATGCATCGAGGCGGTGGTGCATCAGTTTTCATGATACGCATTTCAAAATTCAACTCAGAGAAATGTGCTTTCCTTGTTACCCGTCTTACCGCATACATTTCACGCAGTTTTAATCCAATGCATCCCTGAGTCCTATTTTATCGTTTTTGTATGCTTGTTAAAACGGTGTTTTTAGGCCTATTCGAGAAAGGAGTAAATGGAGCGCCTGCAAGTCATAATCTACATTTTTTCCTCCATCCCAGCTTTCAACTTTGACCCATCGTGCAGTGTAATGTTCACCAGTATAAAGACCCGGAGGCTTTTTAAGTTTATCTCATTACGTTTATTATAAGCAAAAAACTATTCTTCATTATTTCAAAGACTACCGAATGATGAAGTGATCGGTGGTGGAAAGACTGGAACCCGGGAGACGAGTCTTAAAGTACACGATGATAAACATCTGACCACCACCAGCCGTTAGTAGCAACTATCCAGTGTACATCCTAAGGGTCGTTGTTAAACAACATACCTAGAAATAATAGTTTGTCATCTATTGCTATCGTATTTTACTGATGTAATAGTTAACCAGCTCAGTCTGTTCTCCGGATTGTGCTTCGAAAACGGAGTCTGTGATTAACTTTTAGTGCTTCTCGACTTTACTTTATCTCATTTGCCTGTGATTAGCTCCACGCATATTTCCAAGGAATAAATCACCCGTAGGAGTGTCCTTATTCGGTCTTTGTTTAACGTTGACGTGAAGCGTAGAACCATTAATCTTGGGGCATATTACTTGAGTCCGCTAATTCACTTCACGGGCATCTAAATTTCACAACCACTTTTACTGGCGAACAATGTGGGAGCGTGCCCCTGATTTCGTTTTTATTTCTGTAAACTTTTTATTATTTTGCCTACAAACAAGCATCTAAGTAGCGAGTTGCCAACTTCGACCACAAAAGGATGTTCTAGTAACACACTGTGCTCAAAAAAGTGTTTCCGGAATTTTTGAGCATGCTGTGCAGTGGTTTAACTCTACCCGTGGGCTTTCCCATTTCAAAGTAACTTGCTGAAAATAACAGTAGTCCTTAGTTGATGAATACAGATGAAGCCACTTGGAAAATCTTCTGGATTATTCCTTCATGAAAATAACAGAAGGCACATGTATTTGTCCGTCATTGCTTCAAAAATACGATATTTAAGTTCGAAAGGAAAGCATCATGTTGCTGACATTCAGACAGTCTTTCCTGCAGTTCGTCGACAAACCTGAATTTGCTTTATCCGAAACGCACTAACCATGTTGGTTAAGTTAGAAGCCAATGGAATTTAGTGACGCTGCCGATTATCCACACTTTTGGAAAGCGCATCGAGGTACTCCAACCCGAAACTAAAAATACGGAACGAGCCAAAAAAATGCATGGAAGCACGAAGCCGAATTCTCCTCAATGGAAACTAAAATTATCAAGGACAAATAATGCAGTTAAATAAAGGAATTCATACTTCATTTACAATCATTTCACGATGTGATGAGCAGACTGTTGTCTGTCATATCGGTGTTCGACTAGTGTAGGTGTAGGATCCTGTTGATGCACTCACCGAGCTTCAACCTCACGGAGTTGTCTTTCCTGTTTTTCAGATCAAACACTAGCAACCCCAGGGGAAGCACGCTGATCGTTGAACATTACAATAGCTACATCCATGGTGATTCTGCCTCAGGCCACACCTTAATATCCCTATGCTTTCAAAGTTGGTGAGTAGTTTGTCCTACGTATTGCCATTCGTTTATACAATGATTTTCACCAATCTGCCTACGGTTTAAATTCTTATATTGTCATAAGTTTACTGATGATCGTAGTATTCAATGAATAAAACATCAGTAAGACAAATAACCGTGTATTTCTATAAATGTTGTTGAATTTGCGCCTACATTACAACTAGAAAGCTTTGCTGATCCTAGAGCTATCTTATGATGATCACTATTTAATTCAGCCTCTTTCAGTTCCACATAGAGCTCACTCCAGTGAAATACCGAATAACCAAATATTCATTTCGTTAGACTAGGCAGTGTTTACGACTAGCGATTGGGCGGATGCGAAACTGTTCGTGACACTCGGTCAGATGCTTGAATTTATCGCTCAACGTAAGAAATAAGAGTATGCGCCAACTGCGCCTTCTTGCATACTTATCAGCTATAGCCAGTTTCAAGTTCTGCATTGGCTTTCGCCTGTACAGTTGGTGTTTACTTTTTCAACGACAGCACCAGGTATGGGGCCACAGTTTATTCTTAAGTGCACCAATATTCCACAACTATACTCGTTTTCTCTTTTTTATCACTTTTACAGGTCTGAACGCTGCCACCGTCGGAGGTCAAGGCCAAGCAGACAAGAAACATACCAGACTTCCCTACCCCGTGAATTATGGCTGATTGTGCATGAGACTTACTGTGCCCGCGATGATTATGGACTTTTTCCAGGTGTGTGTAATTATCCGATTTTCGTCTTCTTCCTTCCGCGTGCTGAGCGTGAGCAGGCGAAAGCAACTCAGAATTTGTTTACCAAGTACTAACGCTGAGTGCTCCTCGCAACCGATTAGGCCGATGGTGATCTCGAGTGACTCAAGAATCGTCATCTGTCTGCTACACTATCTACAATATACTTTTGTCCTACCAAAATCCTACTAAATTCCGAACACTATATATAATCACACTGGGGTCATATTTACGAGGACAGGAGTGTGAACTGACGCTGTTCGTCGAATATTTCTCTATGGTTGAAAACTCATTTACTGATAGTAATTAGCAAGGAGATGGGTGGAAAAAACTTCCCGGAAGCATGCTATCAGTTTTGCGGTTATTGCTGCCCTTCAGGTATGCGTACCCATCCCCATGCTACTTATCATCAGCATGTGAACTTGCAACCGCAGCCTCATCCTTCTCCGGTCTAGCCCATAAACAGCTATCAACAATCTCAATTGTGATTCCATAGTGGACTCTCCAAAGAAGAGCCTCCGTTCCCACTCCTGAAGTTGCAAACGAGACTTGATTATGAAATACAATTGAGGAGTGCACAAGCTCGGGGAAAAGTAGGCAAAGGAGTACCAGACAAGCCCTCTTGTTTGGTAGCAATAACCAAAAAGCTGATAGTTTGCTCTCGAGAAATTCTGTCTAATTTTCATACCACTTCCCATAAAAATACGTGTGGTTCGTTAAATAACCAAAATATTTTACCCAGTTCTTTTGCAATCGGCACCAGTAGTTTTGTATGACGGTGAAGTGGTCACTTGCGACATCATCAAAAACGCAGCAAAATAATCCCTAGAATTTTCATCTTAATAAATCCATAGGCATCTTAAGGAAGTCGGAATTTGAAACTTACTACTCGTATGCTCTGTAGTAGGCATTTTTGTGTAAGAAATCACTGTTTACGATTGAGCAAGTCACACGTGGGATGCTGTCCCGTTTGACCTTCCTTCAGATTAGCATTGGCTGATTAAATCAAAGGAGAACATTTGGTCAACTGTGACGAAAATCTAAAAATCATATGACGCACACAAACATGAAATGCATGTAAAGATGCCAGGTAGGCAAAATGCACAAAGGAATTTGTTTTCGACCGTTCACTGATTTTAAGTATTGACATATACGGTGTTTATAGGACGTGAGTTCTAAATTGCTCTTTTGAGATTCATCGTGTTTTAATTCTCTGGAATATTGGGACCCAGTTATCTTGACGCTTTCTATCTCAAAAAATATGCTCTAATTAGGGTTCACTGACCCCAGGGAATTTCTCTCTCTCTCTCTCTCTCTCTCCAGGTATGGACGAGTTTTTACTAAAAGAGGGAGTATGAACGACCAAAGCTTTCAAACCTTATAACTTACAGCTACAAGGAAAATGATCACTGTCTATTAGCTCACAGCCTTCTCACTTCAGCCGGACATAAATCTGATGATCCGCATGTCAAAATGCATTCAGCGGTTTGTTGAGTTAATTTGCTTCCGATGGAAATTAGAGGTAGATAGTCAATGATAGGCATGAATTCAGTTCGCCGTTTTTAAAATCCGTCCGAATTCTGGTTTAGACGAGAATAATTTTTCACACGACGTATCTTCTAGCGATCAATGCACCAGCCACTTCCGAGTGATTTTGCGCTTTAATTTGGACTACACCATCAGATTAAGTAATGACAGTATACCACTAATTTAGGTTCCGGACAATTGTTTTTGAAAAATTCGATGATACCAATTTACTACATGGTGTGATTTACCGAATAACGAGATACTTCCAAGAGATAGAATACCGATGTAAGGGGGAACGTCTTGGATATCATTACACAGGTCAGATGCGGTGCTCAAGCTTGGTTAAATAAATTTCGATACTTAACAGTTTAGTCACAAAATAAGAAAACATACTGATTAGGGTGCAGTTAGTGAGCAAAAGCAAACGAAGTCTTTAATTATTTCCCTTTTTCAACCCTCTGCAGAGGACAGGGGATTACTCTGCTCTATAATCAGACAAGAAAAAATTTGTTGCCGTTTCGTATGCAGCGCACCTTCGAAATAACAGCATTTATACAGACCTAAACACTTATGCTCAAGATTTTGTGAAATTATGCCATTTTGTTTGCATAGGCAACTAGTATTCTTTATTCTGGGCCGACCGCGCATGTTTGTGCACAAATGATCGTTCGATTTTGTCAGATACAAAAGTATGCTTAGCAGAACCCCGTGTTTATGTGTGTATTTCCAGATACAATGGATATGCGCACCTGTGATTCAAAAAAAGATTATCTCTTGTGCGCGTGAGGTAGACATAAAAAGGATCAAATTACACGAATGGACTCCTAAATGATGCGCACATGTGGGTGAGATGCTTGCACGCATGCACGGCAACACATACACACGTGTGTAAACACAGGACGACGTTAACTGGGCGCTATTTGTCGGCATGCTGAGATGTGTTGAAGCTTATACTTAGCCACAAAAAATTATTCAGCTGTGTTTGAAAAGCAAAATTTCTACACGTTGATTGGCAATAACTTCAAGCTGAATAGTTGTCGGATTTCAATCATTCTCGGTCCCACGGAAACTGATCGAAAACCAATAGTCACAACCCTCGAGGAATAGTTCAGCCATGATTTTTATCAAGTACAGCATCAGGTGGTAACTTTGATTTTGGTATGAGTTCTAGGCGAGTACACCCTAGTCTAACGTCCCTTAAAATTGCAAAAATAGGAATGATATGTTTTACCCAAGCTCAAAATTGACTATCGATTTACTTTACAGCGTCTTTGGTATTTCTCCCGCGTTTCACTTCATCACATTAGTGATTTATCTTTTATAAAAATAGCAGCAGCACCCAAAAAAGTATAATATTGCTTTAAGAATTATAATATTCAAAATCTTACTTCCTACTACTCATTTCCACCCAGTAGCCAAGCTCTACAGATTGTTATGATGGAATGCTTTCGTAGAACTGAAGCACCTACTGGGAAGTAATTCATTACAGGAGTCAATCGCTATGCGGGAAACGGGTTAGTGTCCTTCAAAGCCAGTAACCGAAGAGCGCCATATAATGTAGTATATACATTCAACTCTCAGTTGATAGCCAACCCATTAGCGACCGTTCACCTCGGGTTCGAAACCCAGTTGGAGAGTGGTTGATGTGCATTGGTGGTGATTCCTAACAAAAGTGAAACAGCTGTACAGTGCTTATGTGGTTTTCAATGTCAATTTGAGTATTGATACAACATGATGAGTCATATTATGTAGTATATCCGTTTTCTGGTACCCTCGTTGACGGCTATATATATATAACCCGGGGGAAAGCAGTGGATAATTTCGACAAACCCTGGGGGAATAATTTAGTAGTTCTTTTGCGACCATTAAGTTGCTGATGAGTGGTTAGACAGGAAATTTCACAATCGGACAAATAACAACTCCTGTAATATCCAAATTTTCTGCATACAAAAATCAAAACCTAAAAGCCGAAAAATGTTGCTGGATTTCCTTAAATCGTTTGAGCTCTTCATGGCGATTGAGGTGTTCACATCAGATAGTACGATTTCCCACTAACTACCTAGGCGATTTTCCTTCAAGTTCTATCGGATATTCGCACGAGTTCAGATTGAACATCTCATCGTTGCGCACTACCGGCTGTACAATCATCATCTTCACCACCACCACCATCACGACAACCACTTTCTGCTTGCACACACACTTGTGGAGGTAATTTGATCCCTACCAATATCGATCGGTCGCTTGAGGTAGCGAGAGAGAGAGAGAGAGAGAGAATGACTGAATAAATGAGAGCGAATAATCCATGGCAAATGCAAATAAAAATTTTAGGACTATGAACAAGAAAGAACAACTAAGAGGATCTAGCAAATTTATTTTGATCTGTCAGGTAAATTCTTTGATATGCTTTTCTGGTGGCTCCAAACCGAAAGTCTTGAAATCGGTCAGCAAATTGACTTTTGATTTATGGGTTTATCTCAGTAGATTTCAACACCACGCAAAATAAATGGGTTAGAGAGATAAATGGGAAATCGGGACAAATCGGGGCATGACTATTTTAATCAGTGGGCAGATATTGTGAAGCTAAGGCATCAGCAGAGTTTGAATTATGGTAGTGTAGCAGACTGGTTAGTTTGGGTCAGTGTGCTTTCAGGTAATGTGTTGCATTTTCGCAGTCCTTCGGAGACCACACTGATAACCAGTGAAAAACCAGGGATTACTTGTCAGGAAGTGAATTAACCTTCCTCCCTAAGAAATTCCTCACTTGTTCTCTGGCGGAAATGTTGTGGTCTGATGAGCTCAATGGTTCTGGGGTTACTTTCGTTGGCCGGGTCGGATTATACAGGTATTACCGCCAAACGAGCTAACGAAATTGGCTCCGGTAAGCACGGAATCCCGGCTGGCTAGGTCTGAGAACTCATTTGCAGTAAATAATGCACTAAACACGATACACGGAGTATAGTGAAGGGGCAGACGTGGTGTGACTGCAAACTCATTTATTAGGAAAGTGAACTATTAAACATATACTGAAGGATCGTACTTGCGTGAGCGCCCGTCAGTAGAGCCAACTCAGTAAAGATCGATACGCGTACGAAGCAAACGAGTGTCGATCACAGCAGGGATGAGAAAAAATTCAAATTGGTAAAACGTCCGGACCGAAGCAGTCATGCATGGCGTAAAAATAATTACACGCTCTACAATGTTCCCCTCCTGCAGCATCGGCCAATGGGCTTAGGTGATGGTAGGAAAAATCTACGGGTGTCAAAAACGAACAAACTTTCCTATCTTGCAGCCAGAAAGGGTTGTGGAGGAGGGAGACTGTCGGTCTCCTGGAAAGTACTCAGATCCTTAGAAACATGAGGATTGCCATCATCGGAAAAAGAAGCTTGGGCTTTTGTGTTGGGAACTGAGACCATGCATTATGAACCAATGTGTACTACTTTCAGGTGGTCAATACTGAAGGCATTTGGTCGACCGGCCTTATCAATGAGGAAATTTATCCTTTGCTGGAAATGACATAAAACAGGCCAACGTATGGTGGATGCAATGGGGCTGAACAGCACCACAACGAAGAAAAACATGACTTCACGTGAAACTTTGCCCATCGAGCTTGAGCCAAAACTCGCCATTATTTATCCATGACCCAGAATCTTTTAGCCGCGACCCACCACTCTTTAGCAACCATCCACCATTCTTTAGCCACGACCCACCATCCTCTAACCACGGAACTCGGTCTTTTAACCTTGATGCACAATTGTTAGCCATGCTGCTGCATGCCAGTCACATCAAATATATGGGGGACAATTTATTATTATTATTTTTACAAAGATTAGGGCTGCTAAACAGACTGAACAAATGTGTGAAGATCGTACGCTGCGCAGTTGACAGTGGTAATGATAGCAAAGACTGGAGCGCAAACTGATTGGAGGAGGTTTAAAGGATGCTCTTCTATCGTCGAATCATGAGGCAAAGCCAGGATGACTGTTGTATTTCCGTGATAGTGATGGTGTCAAAAGCTGAAACACAAATAAACTGACGACAGTGATGGGGGTGTATTTACGACAACCGTGTGTATTATCCTCGGACCGTCGAAGTATCCACTTATCCATGAAGTTAAGAAAACAATATTTTTTCATTATATCGATTCTTGACCTTTATTAGTGATTCTAATTACAAAAAAAGTATCGTTTGCTACTTGACGGATTTTCAATCACAGGACTGGTTGTGTGTGAAACTTTACCCTCAAATGAAGAGACTTGTTGTCAGCTATTTGACGTTTCGTCTGGAGGCGGTCAGGTGATATGATCACACCATGACACTGCGGTAATATTCATCTTACTTTACCTGGCATTGTAAGCATCACCTCTTGACAATATGGAGAGCGTTAATATGGTTGCAAAGGAAAGATCACGCCGTTTCGCCAGCGCTGAAGATCGAAGGAATGTAGTCGAGTGTACACGAAGAGGGGATGATTCGAAGGGCGTTGCCAGGTACCCCGATATCAAGGTCAAACATGCCGTGTTGAGGTGGCTACGGATTGGGAAACAGCACACACCTAGATCCTAAAAAATGAAGTTTAACGGAAAGTCTACAAAGCTTTTACGTGATGTGGCAAATGAAAACCCAACGAGTACACCGAAGCAGTTGAGTGAGAGGATGAAGAAAGACTTACCATGGAAAGCAGTCTGGGAGTCAATTACTGGTCCGTTGCTAGATGGGCGTCACATATGGGCATGTTCATCTTTTGCCGGCTTCTTGAAGAACGAAAGTCGTACAAACATTACATGATAAATTTAAATGAGTTTCTTTCATGCTGCCCAGCGTCTATTGCTACTGAACAACCTGGTGTCCCAATAGTACTTATCTTTGACAAGGCAGCTGTTCATTGGGGGGCTTTGGACACGCAATTACGTACCAATCACCAAATACGTCTTCTCTCGCCGCGTAGTCTATTTTTCAACCAGAAGTAAGAGGCACTCAGGAGATTCAAACAGGTAAGACTGTTTTTTACCTTGATTCGTTTGGATATCCTAGTACAGTAAACTTTGGTTCACGGAAGACACAACAGTCATCCTAGCTTTGCCTCGTGATTCGACGATATGTGTGCGTCCTTTAAACTCTTTCTAGTCAATTTGCGGTCCAGTCTTTGATTCCACTACCAGTTTCAACTGCAATTCACCTCCAACGGCTGTTTGGGGGGCTTCTGTCCGGAATGTGAGAATAGCGTAGTCATCATTGCTTAAGCGTAAGAGCGTGAAAACTTTAGGCAACGCTTTCTTGGTTGCTTGAAATGCTGACTTATCTTCGGGAGTCACTACGAAAGCCCTTTCTTCAAAAGTTCGGTTCGTGGTTGTGAAGTCTCTGACAACAGCAGTTGACAACACCCGGGAAAGGAAGGAGACTCTTGAACGAATGCAGTTCCATATAGTCATAGATGGCATTACTTTGTTTTAGAGCGGTCGAAAGCCTTCCATGTCAATATAGTAGCCAAGGAACTCAGTGAATTTGGCATCACGAACTTACTTAGAAGTGCTGAATAAGATACAGTAATCTTGGAAGAGTTAGAATACCTCCTGCAAGAGCTCGCGATGTTGATTTCTATCCTCACTACCAAACGAGAACGTCGTCGATGTACACGAAATCAAAATCTAGTTCATGAGGAAACTTGATCCATGAACAGCTGGAATGTATGAGCAGATTAGCGTAAACCAAAAGACACGCAAGAATTTATACTACCCAAAGGTTGTCGTGATGGTGGTCTTCGGAACATCTTCAGGCGCAACAGGAATATGTATTACACTACGACAAAATCAGTTTAGGAGAAAATGAGTTTTTCACACAAACTGTTGTAAAAGTCGTGAATATGGGGAATTGGGGAATAATAGGTTAAAAAGGCTTTGTTAAGGGTGCGGTAACCACCGTAAGGGCACCAGTCACTATTGGGCTTTTGAACCATATAGAGTGAGGAGACCCAAGGATTGCTTAATGGGCGAATTATCCCCGAGCTTAGCATATGTTCGAATTCTACTTTTCCCACAGATAGTCACTCAGCTATTAACCGGTGGGAACTCGCCGATATTGGCGGACCTTTGGTGGCAACGTGATATTGGAAACTGTGTGGTTCTTGTGAGAGGGATGTTTGTGGTTGGGTAACTGTCGAAAAATCATCCAAAACGGAGTGAAACTGAGAGCGTACTGTCATGGGACGTTTTCAGAGAGAGTTAGTGGAGGTATCTGTGCCGAAAATTTAAGTAGATTCACTGCTGTCCCACAGAATACGATGTGTCCTATCAACCACAAGGAAATAGGTAAAAGGTGATTAACTCCGAGAATCGAGTGATTAATGTCAGCAGTCGTGAAAACCCAAGGAAACTGTCGGCTTAAACCCAAGTCAAACCTCAGTAGTTTTTGACCTTACGTCTTTATTGGGGCTGTTGGCTGCTTGTAAATTGAGAGTGGTAGGTCGCAGATTGTGTTCACCAGACGGAATGGGATAACCCTGATCTGAGCTCTTGTGTCGAACAGAAACTGCATTCCAATAGACTGATTAAATGTGGAAAAGACGATCAGGTTCCGAGCCAGTGGTAGCGGTCTCAATTACTGACTGCCTGTCCCGCTTCTCGAAGCTGTTGCTTTGAAAACACAGGGCGATTAGCACCAATGAGGTTTCTTCCTTAGACGTCTATGGTACTAACAATGCAACAGCCGAGACGAAGACGCAGAGCGATTGTAACATGACTGGTAGCGGGACCCGGAAAGCTGGTGACTGGCGTGTTGGAGAACAGCATTTATCTGGGAGGTAAGGATGGTAGTACGCTCTTTGCGTTTTGAGATACAATCTGGAACCGGTGTTAGAGATGTCGTAATGGCCATCGTGTTCGTGAGGTTTGCATCAAGTATTCTGTCAGCTTTGACTGCTAGTTCCTCGGTTGAAACACCTGGGTTGACGCACACGAGAATTTACTTGGTCAACGGAGGAAGGTGCTTCAAAAGCAGACGTCTTAAAAGAGAATTATTCATTGTATGTGACCCCAATAAGTGTTTCATGTGTGCAGAAGTTGAGGAGGATTGCGATCGTCGAGGGAAATATTTGTGAACAAATTTTTAATGTGATGTTAATAAGACAATCCTATCCGATGAATAACTGGGTCCTTGATTACCTCGCAGAGATTGTTGGGTAGGGGTTCATAAATATGAACACACACTTCCTCCACAACTTCAGCAAGAAGGCCTTCTATAAAATGTGAATATATCATACAATGAGAACGCATACGATTTATGTGGAAAATCTCCTCTATTTGTAAGAACCACACGCTGGGAGTTGAAACACAAGACGGAGATAGTTTCGCAGAGACTGAAGCCTCGAGGTCGTTGTGGTTGGTTTCGGTACTATTAGAATCCATATTGAATGAAAAATTTGTACAAAATGTAGTGGTATGATGTGTGAATGATTATTGGTAAACGCAACACCCGGAAGCAGAAAAGTGAGGTCACCCGCTTGTAGTGAACGTCCGGACCGGGGCAGTCATGCTCGGCTCAAAAATCACTAGACGCTCTACAGTAAAAGACAATCATTCTCAAATTCTTTATTGGTGGTTTAACATGTCACTGACTACTTCGACATCAATGAACTATTTGCATTCAACTGCAAAGCAGTATTCCACTGAAGACCATAAAAGTGAACTAGTTTATAAAAGGATGCCAAAAACCAATACTGAAAACGAATTCCTTCTTCAGAGAGAGGCATTTTCTTAGAATAGTTCCCCTCAGTAGTACCCAGCAACTTTAAATAAAAGTGCCACTGCACTTTACTTCTTCATCCTAAAGTTTCTTGCAAAAGTAACTGTTTGACCAATACCAAGCACTCCTAGCCCGCTGTCCGCAAACCTGTTTGCACCTCGGAGAGTTTAGTTAAACTTAAAATACTTGCTGATGACTACAGTAACTCTTATAGTTTTTCTTTTATTATGTTACATCCTAATACTATGAAAACTATATCGAATACCGTAACTTTTGTTACCGCTTGTGGTCCCCTAGTGAAACCTGTCATGTTCGACCCGACAGGTTTTCTTCTCACTTGAAAAGGCTCCATAGAGCTAAGAAAAGAGCTTGCAAACCTGGCTGGCATCTGGTCTTGAAAAAGCTATCCACTCTCATCGTTATTGCAATACGACATCTAAATAGTCTGTAAATAGATACTGTGCTAGGTAAGATGAACTGCTAACGGGTGTGAAAGGTACTGGGACAGCAGTACTTTGCCAAGCCCGAGTTGGAGCTAAACGACGAAGGTCGGAATCAGCTGTCCACCGTAAATTCCGGCGCCCCCTCACTTCCTCCCTCATACCTTGTCTACCACCAACCAAAACCCGTCACATGTGGCTCTGTCCTTAGAACTAAACAGCAATCAGGTGTCATGAGTCTGGTGGCCTCTATATGTTACCTCCAATGTTACTAAAAGCCTGGTCATTCGAGATAGCATCCCCTATCTGAGGCGATTAGCAATTGCTGGAGATCTGCACGCATCATTCCTGTACTCAACAAATATCGGCCAATAGCCTGCACATTTGCTTTACTGAAAGTATTTGAAAACTCATGACTCATAACTCGTCAAATTCACTCTCGCGAAAGGATACAATTTACCGACAACCCTTCTCTATCAACCCTCGATGTCACTGACTGAACTGTTAACTCCATTGATTCTACTCTTGATTACGGGGACGGTAATATTAGGCCAATTTTTAATGACTATATTAATTGCTCTAGTTCTCTTCATCGTGACACCCACGTATGTATTCTTCATGATAATAGGACTGACTGTCATTCCTAAGGAGCCCTTCAAAACTATTTTCCTAACTGAGCATGTTGTGTGGATTCATCCGCGTTCAGATAGCTGACATAATGACTAAACTGATTGCTTGTTGGCTGATTCAAAATTCTACTTTCTGTAGCTCCTGTACGGTTGACTGCTTTACGGTCTATAATACGACGCTGCTATCTTGCTAATCTGTTTAGTTCTGAGTATAACAGCACACGATTTAATTCTTTCGTAATAACCCTTCTCTTCGAGTTAACAGTAGTGTTGTGCAGGATGCTGTTTTATCGCCATTCCTTTCTCTCTCTTTATTCCACCTAATCTCATCGGCTGCTAATATGCCGATAGTATTTTACACGGATTTCCCTATAAAGCAAACAACGACTTGGATCTCCTTCAGAAGAGTGTGAATAAACTTTGCTCATGGTCCACTCCTCGTTCTATTTACCTAAAACGTGTTGATGCGCATTTCATTCCTCAATGTGGACGAAGCTATCAAACAATTTGTAGAAACATCCCATACCTTTTCGTTCATAACGAACATAGCCTTAAAGCTTCTCTCATCCATTACCAGGAGTTATTCTAACTGAACCTTTGTTGAATTAGTCATCCTGAAACGTCAGTTCTCAAACTCATAAATCTTATCTTTCTCTTCATTCACACTACGAAACTTGGAGTGTTCCCATTAGTAACCTGCTGTATTCCTCCCCCCCCAGGTCATTGGTTTCACTGTCCCCTGTAAATTTCTCTGGTTTGAAAGTAAAAGGTCTCTGGGATGGCTTTCTCGTTGTATCATTATTAACAGAGATATTCTCACCGACTTTATCACTAGCACTTACTTGGATGCTTGCAAGTAATTCACTTACAAGCTGTTGCTTAACACAAATCACAGTCTACATCACGTACTCTCCATTGCTGTTATTTACATTTCCACTCATTCGAAATTCCGACTATGTCCTTCACGAACGCCACCGTGTGCAAACAGCCTGACCCCTTACCATGTTCACCTCCCTGTAGACCGTGATCAAGTAATTAATAATCGTATTGTTCACCTTCCTCGTTACCACCTCATCTCGCTTCCACACCTTACTTTCCACATTTCAATTTATCCCTATGATGTTTCTTTGAACTCCATCGTAAGTTACCTAGATGCTGGAAATTCCCCCTACAACATGTCCATAAAAGTGTTGATTAATTTGATTTGACTATACGTCACGCTACTTTCAGCAGGAGCGTAATACCAGACACTGAATGAATGAGGTACAGAAGGTCATTTTTCACGACCGTGAGTCTGAAAAATGCTAGTCACGACGAAAACTACTGAACAGGTTTGGTGTGTTTGTCAACTTCAAAAATTTTAGAAACTTAAAAAATCACAAAACCAATTTAGCCTGTGTATGCTACATGCACAGTGACTGGACTTAAAAGTCATCTTCAAGGAGCTATAAGCACTGATCACACACTTCCTGTATGTTTTTGTGACAAGCTCATCTTCGACCTAGATACTCTAGACTGGTGAGGGAACACAAATTTATTCAACTATCTACGTTCTGTTACTCCATTTAGTTTCGTTCCCTAGCCTTCCTTTTACGGACCAAAACTGAAGCACCTGCATAAGTCAGTATGACTCCCCCCCCCCTCCCCCGGTCACATCAAGTTCCCCTTCATGTTCCTTGTACGTCTTCGCTATGTAATTCGTGCATATGAGACATACAATAGCTACAATCGAGTATCGGCTCAAATTGGTTCCGATTTCCATCTGAGGCGTAGCACATCCCGGGACTAGTTTGGTGCAATCTCTGCAAGACTAATTTCATAGCTTTTCTTTAACTAATCCATGATATAAGACAGTATTTGAGACATTGTAAGCACCTGGTTATATAGGTAAAATTATTTTGATTTAATTATCTGAATTGTATCCGGTAAAAGTCCTCACTTTTGCAGAAACTGATTTTTTAGTTTTCTCTATTCAGAAAGTCTCCAGGACACTTTATCAAGCCTTTGAAATTTGTTGTTCTCGCTTTATTGCCCGTTCCATTTAATTCCACCCCTGGCCCCGCCCGCTAATTTTTCATCCTCTTGGCTTTCTGCTGCGACCAGAAATTTTCTACATCGTGCCGTCTAGATGTGACGAAATGTTTACCATCAGTTTTGTGTTTTACGCTTTTTTGTCCCGATCCTTGATTGCGCGAATGCCTTTTTTGTATTTGTCTCTCGGTCGATTGTTGAGCTCAGATCTCCTTTAATCTTCAATGAGTATCGATCCGACGGATTGTGGTCTGCACAGTTTCGCATTTCACGGAATCTAGCACAGTGAACTGTCTTCCCTCGAGCGTTTATTTGGTTTTCTTCATTTTTGTCATTCTACCTGTAAGTTTGCTTTGTTTGCCAACTGAGGCTTGGCCCTAGTTTTCTTTTACAGAATATTTCGTTACTCCAGTGATATTTTACTGTTTCAATTAATCTGATTGCCAGCTGTGGGTAAATTTCTCAGAAAACACCCAAAAGTGCACAAATATTTCACCGAGCTTGTTAGGATTTTCATCCAAACAGCCGATTTTGTGGGACTCCATCCCAGAGTGTTTTGTCCAAAAGTTTATCTCCGTCCAAGCCACTAAGCCATCAATTACTTGGGTTGGTTCCGTTCAACAATGGTTTACGTACGATTTAAGAAATTGTTCTGCGTGAATTCCAAGGTCTTCCTTTAAGAGTTCCTACCGCAGGACAATTAATTTGCGAGTTTTAAAAACGTTTTTCTTCCATCATAGTTCGAATGAAAACATATTTGAATTATTGGTGCAGGACAACCATGCTTAATTACTCTTCAGCTGCGGCTGATGAAATAAAAGGCGTAATCTTCCTGTTTCTTGTGCAGTATGATATTACCCCGGACTAAGCAATGAATATTTCCCCAACTTTTCCTCCTAGTTGTGTCTAAGTGATATGGTTTAACAGTGATGTTTGCTTTCTTGCCCAGCTCGTCAAGGGGATTTCAATGTTTCGTCTCTGCTGTGATTGGTGGAAGGTCAGGAAACTTGACAAACTGTCCTAACCCGTTTTGGAGGCGCATCATCTGCGACCTGTCCGTCCAACACACATAAGTTTAACCTGTAATGTGAGGAGAAAAGTTATTCAAAACAACGCAGTTTTTTTGGGAGAGCAGCTCGTAATTTGTCCACGTCTGCACCGGTAGGGCTTCTGGCGGCTGGCTCTGTGACTGTAGATCCGAAGGAAATTTCGGAGAAAGCAGCAAGAATGGGTTTGTAACTGATTAGAGATTTGCGATCTACAGAGAACATCAAACTGATCAGGATGAGTATTTTCGGCGCAGAGCCATCCAGTCGAAACGCGGGAAATCATCTTTTCTTGCTTGTAGCTCATGGTGCACATTTATAATTGAGGCCTTCATCGTGGTGTAAAGTGTAGAACCACCAAAAGATGCGGACGAGTGAACAAAACACCCGGAAGATAAATGAATAATAATTTTTTTGCAGTTGAGTAGTAGGAGATTAGATTTGTATATAATATGATTCATCATGCAGCTTGAACGCTCAACTCACCATTGAAAACCATGGAAGCACTGTACAGCTGTTTCATCTTTGTTGGGAATCATCAGCAGTGCACATCCACCGAGCCCCCACTACTCAACTGCAAATAGTAACCAAGCTCTGTAGGTTGTTCATAACAGAATGCCTTCGTTGTACTTAGGCCCCTACAGAGAAGTCATCCATCATAGGAGTCGATGGCCGTGTGGGAAGCGGGTTGTTACCGTTCAAAAGCCAATGACGGAAGGGTGCTATATCATGTAGTGTAGATGTTCAACAAATAATTTTTTGTTTTGTTTCACGACCGTCGTTTATATCTCTTTCGGACATTTCCATAGTATTAAGCTTATGTTTTGGTAATGGAAATGGACGTGCATTTCGTTGTCATTAATTTGCCCCCTAAGGAAAATAGCTGTCTTATCTCAGTCTGTGAGGTAGAAGACGGAGTTTGTCCGACAAGTTCACTTGAATAAGTTATAATCGCGTGACAGCTTGATCGGACAAGATTGCATTTATGCCACGGATGTGATCGATAAATACTGTCAGGATAATTTAGTACTTCGAAAGATTTTCAGTAGCATAGCAACCACACTTTCTTCCTCTGTCATTGTGCCCCTTTTACCCGATTTGTCACGCCACAGTTTAGATGTAATGAAAGGAATAAAGTAAGATCAGGGAAATCCCGTTGTATGATAGATGCACCTCACATCTGGAAGTTCAATGCATGGTACTGTACTGTACCGTAATAAGCTGACCAGGGTTGTCATCCGATTGACAGAACAGCTTGTCTATTATCAAAGTTCTTCGCGACAGTGACCCAAAACTCCAGTTTTCACTGTGTCTATAGCTACTGTCTTCTGATGCAGTAATAAACAGCATTTTATTTAACAGTGTTATCATCATTGACAGTTTCAGTTAACAAAAATTCGTTCCATCTTTTTAATTTGAACATCGGAAAGAGACGATGTAACAATGTTTTCCCCGAATACTAAGATCAATGCCTTATGGATGTAACTGATTGTGGTCGAATCGTCGCCACCCTCAGCTATGAAACTTGACTCCTTGACTCAGATCTCCGCCCTGTGGCAAGTCAATTTCCTTTCGGCCGCGAACAAGAGAGTTGGCACCTCACCCCCTCCCCACTACCTTCTTTGAAATACTGTAGGAACGATATGCAACAAACAACGATTGAAGGCACAGCGATAAGGTGGTAAATAATTACAGCTTACCATTAGGACAGACTTAACACAAATTGAGCTTATGATCGAAAATTCCTATGTTACAGATATTTCACGTTAGCTTGGTAACCAGATGAGCTTATTTTCACGGTGTACCGGGATTAGTGCAGTGTCTCACATCACTGGGTCTATGAGAAACCACCGTGTAGCATTATGCTACCTCGACGTCAAACGCGTTGTAACAGCATGGTAAGTGATGCGAATTTCCTGCACTTTCCTCTTTCACTCTTATCATGCCTTCGATGATGTGATCAAAGCATTTCTCATAAACTAAATACTTCTTGCGTTGCAATGACTCCATTCTTACCTGTAGTTTGGATTGAGACAGGCTGCAATTTTTTCCATTTTTCCAAACCCGCGTAGTAGTTACCTAGCGGAAAGGGTACTCCGCACATAAAATACCACTTGTAGCGAAACTGGCAATCACTGCCGAAGCCACGAATTGATCGTCACAAAGAAGTCTTTCTTCGCGCTATAGCACAACTTTTTGACCGCGTTGGAAGAGAAATATGTCACTTAAGTAACTCGGATTGGTGATGATAAACCCATCGACTTACCACGGCGGTAAACGATTATGACTTGGCCTTTGTCAGCCATGAGTTGCATAAACCCACAATCACACAAAAGCACAATTCCAAACAACTTGTTTGTTCCGCGTGACGTACAGAGCAAGAAAGGTTTAGAGACGAACTCAATCATTTCGCAAAACTTGTGTGTGTATGCTTTTATGTGCCAGCATGCGTGTGTAAAGCAATCAACACGGTGGAGTCAGGCGTGACCGAATAGTCAAATAGCTCCAGTTAGTGTCTGTGCGTCTGGTGATGGTTTCAAATTTCCAAGGTGTAAGTGTGCATTGCCCAGCAGCAATTACGCAGCCACAAACTTTTGCGCGTAGCAATGTTCCTCATGGACGTTTCAACCTCCACCACCTCGACCGATTGATGGCCATCTACAGCATCACACTTTTCCTTTTCGGACATGTCTTCTGTCCGGCGATCATCTGTGAACCGGCGTGCACAAGCCTCCAACGCACTCATCACCGAGGTGACCGCCGATTGACTATGAGACTAAATTATCTGTTGGGAGTCAGGTGGACGAACAGATGACAAAAGAGTGGACAGCTTCGAGCCGAACCCCCTTTTGGTATGAGTCGTCTCTAGGCCGAGGATAGGATGTGCGAATATGAAGACAAACTGCTACCACGCGACCAAATCAATAGATATTCGTTTTCAACACTTTACTGAAAGCTCGTTGGTGGTGGATGGTTTCTGGACGCAAATCCGATTAGTTATTGCTCTGTTTAATGCATGCAAATGAATAAGAGAAAGGTCACTTCAGTGTACAATACATATGATGCATGGTTAATCAGTGAGAAAGGCATAAGAAAGAAATACCATTTGATAAAGTGGTAGCGATTGTAACAAATACATTTCCGTCCCAAGTGATTTACTAAAATTTTCTGCTTGAAACAGACCTCATCAGATCCCCAAAGGAAGGGCTAGCAAGAATCAATATCGGGCTGCTCCCACTGAGTTAATCTGCTGTCTGTGCATCTAATGCTGGGAAACAAGATTGAGATAGCGTGTGATTGCCGAAAGATTCAATGGATCTTAAGACGGTCGCAAAAATATATCTCTGATTCAAACCATATGTTTTTTAAGTACAACGAATAGCTGAACCTCAATGCAAAGCAAGGGAACTCGGTAAACTACCTATTAGACAACTTCAATGTATTATTCACTCTATGGGCTTCTAAAACCATTCTTCAGCCTAATGCTACCTCGTTCGCAACTGACACCTTCAAATAAAGATTACGCCATGATAGTCGGAAAAAATCAAATGGGGCTCTGTGTTCATTTGTCATGTTTGTTTCACACTGGTCTCATCAACCGCTGGGGAATGTGTTTTGACATCCACCGCCCATTCATGCTAATCTAATAGGCACCGAAACCGCAGGTTAGTCACTATACAGTAGGCGAAAGGGCACTAGTCAACCAGATTTTCAGATCATTTGACTGCGTAATTAGTAATAAAAAAGGCTGACGGCTTTGAGGATAAAGTCCAAAGTTGGCGGAGCTCTTGGAGCCGTCGTTGTTTTGGTTGCCACTGCTGTTGGTATTAGCTATGGGCCTCGCCGATCGGATGACTGTGTGGTAGTTATTACCTGTAGAAATCAGTGAATATTTTTTGCATATTCATTAACTTACAGTATAGGAATCATTTGAAAATCGAACCAAACCTCCTACTACTCAAATTATTCAATAAATTCGTAGAATATTTGGAGGATGTAAGGAAACAGAAAGATCTGAGCAATGGATAATCCACTTACAATTCTTGCGTGATAGATCGTTCTGACTCCCCGTGCCATCGACGAATTTTCCATATAAAAAATGTTGTCAGAATCTCGTTCAACCTTGTTCTCATCATCCTATTATGGAGTGACCTTCAGAGCTAGCACAGTGATTAAAACCAGAACAGTTGCAGTGTATCATTGAAACAGCGGTTCACACCTCATCGGATATTCACTCACGTTATTCACACTCGACTGGCCGTACAGTGATGGCTCAGCTGGTACAGTAAATGTCTGGCAAGCGGAATGTCCCCGGTCCTGATGCCGACTCATGCTGTGGATTTTCGAATGCGAAAATGCAAGTTGGCTGTTCTATTCATTAAGTGAACATGTTTTTCAAAAGGAACTTTGAACTAACAAGCGGTCATGCACAATTAAGAGGAATGTTCTACGGTAATAGCCCAGAAGTGCTGATGAAATCATGACGTCATATGGCAGTTATTCTGTTCTGATAAATCCGTTAAAAGATACACAGTGTGTCATTATTTTCCTTTTGGATCATCGTGATGCACGAGCATTGGACTCAATCACGAAAACTGTCAAAGGAGCACATAAAAATCTGCTTTCTCGGAAAAATTGTTTACAAAACATCCAACCATCATTACTATGTCTCCAACCCAGCACTCGGAACCGGACAGTCCTCATGGACTTGTTGAGTTAGGACTTTCAGATATTATGCTCATATGTGTCCCTGGTCATGGGTCCCTTGTCCAGAATAATATTTGGCTTTTCGTTTACCGGAGCTAGATGATTACATTCCTTTCCCTTATTCCATTCTGTCACCTTCATCAAAACTATAATCAAAATCTTCGTCACGACGTCTGCAGACTGATTTCAGACTACTTCACAGATCGAAGACATCTTACCTGTTTCAGTGGACAAAAATCCTCTTCTCTTCCTTGTTAACTCTGATATATTATAAGGTGAATTTTTCATCTATTATTCCTTTAATTCGCACCTTAATATTATTCCAGTCCCGTAGACATTCATTGGCTGAAAAAGCTCCGACGATGTTTTAGGATGTGTATTGCTGACACCCGAAGGAACTTCAAAATTCAGATCAAACTAAATGAAGTAGTTATCTGGTCCCCACCACGGCCCATTGTATTGAATGCTTCTAAATTCCGGGATGTATTATTTTCCTTACTTTATGATGCACAAAATGAAGTCCTCGCCGACAGATTTCCTCTCCCATGTGCAAGCAATGAACCCATACCAATTTCGCCAAAGGTTAAATATCTTGGTGTTACCCTATCCCATAATCTTTCTTGGTCAATACATATTCAACAGACTTTTGTAAAGTTAGAAAGTGGTCATTTCTCTCTCCGTCTAAGATTACTTTCGGTCCCAAAATCAGTTTTTTTTTAATTTGCGACTACCTGCCTTCTTCCACACTGGTTATACAGCTCTCCATTTATTTTCCTTGACCTATTGAAGAAAAACTTCAACTTGATGATAAGGTCTATAAGACACATCTGCAAGTGTAGTGGCATATCCAAAGATACACTTGTTGATACTATCACTGATAAACACTTCAATGCTAGTTTATTTCCAAAATGCGTTCAGACCTCCATCATCCTCCACACAACAAACTTTCAAAAGTTGCGTCTTCATCGTGTACACCCTCAACGTTCAAAATTTCTATTGGCTCGCACTTCTGCACATCGCAGTTCTGTTTAACCGATCACGCTCGTCCGCTTGTTGATCCAGTGAAAGTCACCAGAGACCTACGAATCTGCTTGAATGGCGGAAAATTAACATAATTTGTACGTATTTCGCGATTCCTAAGGGCTGAAAATCTACCCACTCGGATGAATAAAGCCACTACTCATTTGCGTTGACTTGAAATGCCAGCACGATATAATACGTTGTGAAGTAAACATGTGACTGCCGAAACTAACTGAACAATGAAATGGTTTACAGAAATACCATTTCAGATCACAGCCCACTAGATTGTGGACAATGCGAAAAGCGAAAACACTGAACATCGGTACGAACGAATTCTGCAGTAATCCGACTGGTGTTGTCTCGGTAACAGATTAACGGAAAATCCTTTGGTTGATAGAACTGCTTAGGTATTTTTTTTCGTTCTTTTTATATTTAACTTCCTTCCCAATAAAGAATGCGAGGTGAATCAAGCCCTTATTTTCGCCTCGAAATAGCAATAACTCATCGGTATAGAGACCAAAGTAAGTTGACGTTATCGACGATCCACTGGGGGAACTTCTTGTCACATTTAGGCAGTGTATCACATAATCTGTTCTCAGCAACATTCGGCTGTTCATAAACAGCAAAATGTGAGCCGGTATTGTAACCGTTTAACTCCGTATTACACGTATTACACCTAACCAACGCTTTCTATACATTCCAGTGTGGGCTTTTCGAATCATTACACAGTACACCGGATACATCGGAATCCAGTTACATAATATAGCACTGTCCAACGTCATAGATAAAGCCCATCGCCGATGAACAAACCTTTAGGTTTACAACTCAGACAGATTTCCGGAAATTTCATTCCCCCGGTATGCAGAACAATCATGTTGATGAAATCAGAATAGTTTGTCATTATCAATGGATATCATACAAGATGTGTTCATATAATTTCGTTGTATTTCACGTATTTCATTGATATATTTGCACAGTGAAAAGAATGCTCAAATAACCTCCATGGATGGACCATTAATTATCGTTGAACTTAGTTAGACCTAGGCCCGTGTGGAGAGGTTGCCCAGTACTGAAGTCAACCGCCTTGAGAGGAGTGGGTTGTAACCTTGAAGAACGTCAGTGACGAGAGGGTGCTGAATCGTGTAGAGTATCTATTTGACAGATCGTTGAGAGCCACTCTCCGGACAGCCGGATAGTTAGGTTTTTGACTTACAATCGTGCTCTCCTAGTTCAAGTCCCATTGAGGGCTCTGTGGATGAACACTCAGGACGATTCTCGACAAGGATGAAACAGCTGCACAGTGCTTTTGATTTCATGGGTTTGTTGAGCATCAATATTGAAAAGTGAAATATAAGAAATTGCCTGTAAATAAAATCACGTAGAGAAAGTTTGGAAGACAGCCGAGATGGTGCAGCGCAGTCAGTCCGAAAAAAATCCACAATTTGAGATGATGAGAAGTGATTAATTCGGTATGTCGAGCTTTCGCGGTAAGGCACACAGTGCTCAACTAATCATTGAGCATATATGGTCAAACCTCCTTATCAGTGATGCTCCCGTTGTTTTTGCTGCTACTACTACTACTACTTACACCACTACTACTGTCACCATCATTGTTCATTCTCCTCTAAATTTCGCTTTTCCAATTTTTTTTCTTCTGTTTCATCTTTTTGAGATCTAGAAACCGAAGTCGCTTCCTTGGTGCTTGCAAATGATCCAGAAACTAGTCCGTTTAAAATCGGGTCCTAGATCGCGAAGCGTGCCGTTTTGACCAAAGTGAACGCCTCAATGAAGACTCTGCAGTGCAAATTTACAGTAGTTTGGGTAGAATATCACCACAGAATAGACGAATAATGGGACAATACACAAACTTCCAGTCTCATTATCTTTAGCTGAGTATTGATAGCCAGTGAATTTCATAAAACTTCGCACTGTTCTCATAATAAATATGATATTTCAGGGCACACGTCAAGTGCTATTCGACAAGATAAAAGGTGAAAAATTGTCGGCAGAAATCTCTGTTACATGTTTTATTCGCCTCCCTGGATTTTTCTTCCTTAATTTGAGCATGTCTACATATTTCTAAGAACTAACCACTTACGAGAGAAACAATAATTTGACACTACCATTTCCGATCCTGTTTACAAGCAAACCCATTAAAATCACTGGGCCTAGTTCCTATTTCGTCCGATTTAATCGTCACGTTTTTTTAATTCTTATTTTGCGGATTTTACTACTGAAAGTATTTTCACTGAGGCACACGTCCTGTCACCTTCCATATCGCTTAAAATAGAAACGCTTTGGAGTAAATGATTATTCAGTACTCATTTTCAGTTCAGTATGAGTGGATCTCAGTAGCACTGCGCAACTTTTCCGTCTGATAGTGTTTTCCGAAAACAGTGGAATTACTGAATAATGCTTAGCTTTCTTCAAATGGTTAGAGGAATATAAACACCGTGACAAATCATCTCGTGTCCAGTGTTCGGTTTAAGTACAAAATATCAACTGTTTATATTTCCATTCCCACTGAGATTTAATTCAATCCTGTGTTTCAGGGCCCACATCAGAAGCAAACCATCTACCAATGGGAAGGATTAAGACTAGCTCATAGATAAATGTTATTACTCAGGAAAACATGTTGGGATAACATTCACACCAATGAGGCACATTGTATGAAATAATCTTCATTGGAAGACCTGGAGGATAAGTGCGACTTTCTTTAGCACAATCTTCATTACGCCTATCGCATTCATTGTCTGGTTCACATCGGATATCTGTGAAATGACAATGTGCTTCGACAGATGACCATAATATATGACTAAGTTAGCTGAGGCCGTTTTTACCTCACATCTAGTGCAATCGGATGAGAGGGTTTCGGGGAATCTTTGTGTTCGATGTGAATTTTACCACGCGTCCAAATTCCAGGCTGATTCTGCATCTTTCTGTCGGTCTCGTTTCTCGTCTAGTTAATACAAGGAGTGCAAATGATGGTTTCTTTTTGTTCCCGAAACGGCGATTCGCTTAACCTTCTAGGTTTATTGGGAGTCTCTCACACTAAGACTTGGGGTGGGGGAGCTGATGAACTTCAAACTAAGTGTGAAACGTCCGATTTCGTCTGTTATGTGGAACTGACATATTTGTTCAAGTTGCAGATCATTCAGGAACGGTGAGATTTCGTCCGATTTAGTCGAAGGCATGCATGTTCTTCGCCATCCCCCGGGGTCGTTCATTTTCTCCCGTAAATCAGCCAACGAGTGGCGGATAGGATCAAATCCGTCAAGGAAAAAGGCAACAATAACAATAATGCTACTAAAACCTTTCCCTGTCAAAAGTGACGTGCTCCTCGAAATGGACGGACACCTGTGAAACACGTGATCCCGTTCAAAAGTCAACTCTGCGAATTAATTGTTTTGCAACCTCTGGTGATTTAGTCTACGAGAAGATTGTTTTTCACCGGATGCCGTGTTGTTTATCTGTTACAATCAGGTCAAATTGATTTAGTCCGAACAAAGTGTGCACAGCCGTTCAAAATCCCAGAGGCACATATATGACTTTATTTTGCTGGCATCCTGGAGTAAAAATACAGCTTGAAGCACCACAGCTATGACATCAGAGATACAAAAGTGCGGAAGATGAGGCATATTTTCAGGGAGTTTAGGGAGATATATCAGAAAATGATGGGGTAGACAGAGGCGTTGCACCGAACTGCTTGAATTTACTGTTGATGCACTGCAACACATTTTTGGTACGAAGTCAACCCGTTGGAATCTAACGCAGTTGACTTGATGGCTAATGTATGTGGCTCACAATCCTGCGCCTCCGAATTAGACAGAAATTCACCGCTAGAGGTTCCCAACAAACAATAAACTCGTACGTAGGGGTTCCGGAGATTTTCCAGTGGTAAGCTGAATATTAGCATTGTACGGTAAATAACCCAGTATGAGAGTCAAACCAACTACTCCCGGAATTAAATTTTGGTGATATCAGCTAGAACCATTTATCTATTGTTCATCAAACCCAGAAATATGGAATCCAAATTGTACGACAGTTATTTTCTATCCATCAACCTACGTGCAGAAATCTGAGCACAACCACTGAATAATTCGCAGGGAATTTAAGTTAAACGTCTCTTTGTCAGAAGTTAGTTCTCAATCAGAACTGCCTTCTTTTGAAGCCATACGGTCATTTCTGATTGACTAGTATTCACTTGATCAGCACCAGTCTGTTATCTTAGCTCAATGAGAGAAACTGAATAGTCACAACAAATTCAGTGTTACATATGGATGATAAACTTTAAAAATTTCTCAGAATCCGTGGAACTAGACATTATTTTTAAATATTATACTTATGCTGGACTGCTCTCATAACTGATTGTCCAATACAATGATGGGAAGTGCTGACCACTTTAACTTGAAGGTAAAGAGCAGAGAACCACATAGACAAATGGGTTAAGCATGATAGCGCCAATGGAGAAAGTGAAGTTATTTACCAGTCCATTCTCGAACTATTTCGGGGTTCGTACTCAGGCTCTTTAGTCAGCAAACCGTAAGTCAGTTCACCGGAGTGCTCTAAGCAAGTTACAACGTGTACTGTTAATCATTTAAGAGTCGAAGATGGGTAAGCGAAACGTCAAACCTCTTCATGGCCTTCGCACCATCTCCGGACATTTTGGTCGAACGGACATTTGGTCGAATGGACATTTGGTGGCCAGACATTTGGATGATTGAATTACGCCATATTCATTTAAATTAATCAGATGTTACATCCTCAAAAATTGGGTCAGGCGTAGCTGGTCCCCTGGACCATTCTCGGGATTCACAGTTAATACCTGGTAATCCAGAATAAAGGCATTCACTGATCATTGATCAGTAGGCGAAAGGGCTTGAGCTATGCTGTTGTGCAAATTATTTTGACCGTTTTGACCCCACAACGGCTTCAAACCGAAATTCCTAAAGCAGAAGGCTTGAAACTAAGGTCAGCTGAAATGGTAGTGCGGTCTACCACGGCTGTACAAGGGGTATCTATAATTCAAGTCTTTGTCCTTTTTGAGGTGAAAGACACTTGGTCCACTTGACTACCTCAGTATGTGAACAAAATGACGCATTTTAACGATAACGTGCGGCAGGAGACAGGATTCATTAATGGCTTTGTCTTAACCGACCGGGGGCTACTTTTGAGAGACTGAGGCTGGCTTGTGCGATAATGGGCACATTATTCAGACTGTGACATTTTGGAAGTGCTACATTTTCAGGTTGAAAACCAATGAAAAAAGGTTTGGGAGTGGGTTTCTGTTACTTTCTGAAAGAGTGACATTTGGAGGACTTAAATGAATATGGCGTAATTCAATCATCCGAATGTCCATTCGACCAAAAGTCCGACGACCAAGGGTCCAGCGACCAAATGTCCGGCAACGAAAAGTCCGTGAGCCCCATCGCTCGTCATCTGCACACGAACAGCATATACCTCATGATGACCCACAACACGATGATAACTACCATTACCGGTGAGCTGAATTCTCGTTGATAAGTGCAATAGTTCGCGCGAGGGCCTATGGAGGGAGAGGTGTGACCACTGTTTGCTACGAACGCTCCTTTGACGGTATCGCTTACGGAAGACTCATGATCGAATCGATCGGTAACTCTCCTTTCTAAGGCAAAGCATGACCACTGAGTTGACAGAGTGATTGACAGACAAAAGACAGGGGACGGACTGAGAAGGCCAACATTGTCGGATCACAAAAACCTATCCCAGCTTTAAATTAGAAATTTAGCGGCTTTCAACCCATTCACTTCATTTTTGCCGTTCACTGTCCATCGCACTGATCTGATATCCAAATCACAAACAGATTTGAACTTCCTTTGAGCGGCTAAAAAAAGAAGGGTGTGTTCTCTGCATTCAAGTTATTCTTAGTCTTGAATTAAGATGCCGTTTTTCAGCAAACCTTTCGCTGTTACACCAAATACTGGGAAATCGGACCCTGTTTGTTTCTGGCACGGCCACCAAACACACTTGGACTAAATTGCATTCTCCTGCTGTTGTCATTGTCCAACTTTGTACTCCTCCTGACGAGCGTCATAACGTTTACTGGCTTGAGTATCTAAAGAGGTGGGGTTGTGAGCGAATGATGCGTTCGATGGCAAACACATTACCGGTCCATTAGGCCATCCACGATAGACAGCTAGAAGACTGTGTTGCGAGATTTGTTTGGATCAGGTCAGTCTGTGGGGAACAGCGTTGCTGACCAGTGTGTGCAAACATCAGTCAAACGAGATTACATCACATGGAATCGTGACTCTGTTCCACTCTCTACTCCCACCATTACATGGAATCATCAATGCGCACAAAGACCGGGAGGACATCTCGAATTGAGTGAAATTTTGTGGTTTTGGCATCAACATTGGTCATTTGTAATCGTTACATTTCATCCAACTTGAGCGGTGGAGGAAAAAGCGAGTAACAGCGGAGCTATCAACTCAGTTGGAAGTGGACTAGTTGCAATCAAGTGCAGAATTCAGAATTAAGTTCCGCCGTCTGGTCAGATAGTAGATGACAGAATGTAAATAAGTGCCTGGTTTGGTACTTTTTTCTTTTCCGCTTGCCTCACTGTTACCGGACAACCGAATGCAAGGCACCAGGTAAAACAGGGAGAAGACGAGAGGAAGAGAACTGCCCGTTTGAAAAAGACGTTCCCTGTGTGAGGATTTAGTGCACGCTGATCATTGTAACAGTGAAGTTGTTGGCAGTCACTAATGATTCTTGGATTAAGCTCGATAGTAGGCAGTTATACAATGTCTTCACAGTTCTCCGGTTATAAGTAACACATTAAAGCTCAGTAATCTGGTGGTTTAAAGGAAAAATACATTCGATTGTCTTAATAGATAATACTACTTTGTCAAGCAAAAACCTCACCCAGCATCTGAGTGAGGATAGTAGAAAAAACACGGACAACAAAGAACTGCGTTTGCTATTGTTTCTGTTGTAAATGTCAGACAAATATTATACAAACAGTTTAATTTACCTTTGCAAATTTATCCAAACAGTGCTGTAAGTAAAACATTGAGATCCGTTTTGCACGTAAATGAGTTATCAAAGTAACAAGAATGTTTATTACATTCAAACTGATCGATCACGGCCAACAATGCCATCAAGAACCACCTCAGCAGGTTATCATCAGTACCTACTCAATGTTTAATAAACAGCAAAGGCGAAGTACTAACCCACGAGCTTTGTTATCCAACGGATGGACAGACGCTGTCTTGTCAGATGGTTTTGACACAAAAAGGATTATTTTGTGCATTTTAACCGTCTTACCCGTGGTTTTCGAGTGGAGTAAGCCTTTGTCATCACTTAGATACAAGAATCGATACCGATTATCACTTATCACGATGAGGATGGACAACTATCCGTTTTTGGCCCAGCCTAATCGGTGGGACTCCCGAGTTCTCTGTGATAGTGCATTTGGCCTTTGTGGCCACGCAGTACTAGTCGCTTCCGTCGCATTCAGGCAGAATGATTGAATAAATAGGGTAATGACCAGGTCACTGCCACTGACGGCAGACTGATAAGATGATGCAAACCACTCATTTTTCACTTTTTACACAGACAATTTCCAGATCAATCCTGCCCTGCATCTGTTGATCTCTACGGCATTCCATCCATTGAGAGACAGAAATTGTAGACAATGATCGGTGAGGTAAGCTGTTATGTGTTCTAGTAAACTAATGTTATTCGGCCTCTTTTCATCTTCAGCATTTTGAGCTACTCATCATTAGTAACCCCACCATCATTTAATACTGAATAGTAGGTATTTTCCGCAAGAAAGCCTGGATACATAAAATGACAAAGCACAGGCAGTTTCTCGACAACTTAAACCTACAACAAAGCACTATGTTTCCAAAGTAAAAGCGTGCTTTCTGAATCCAAGCTCATCATTTACTGATCTATCCAGATAACTGTTTACTAAAGCACTATAATAATAACATTGTTTGCGTGTGAGCGCAATGGAGAGAATCTATCCTGAGACATCGAAGGCTCACGACACTATGAAGGACAACGGTCGACCTTAACCCCCGGACTTGGATTGGAGATCCACACAAAGTCCCCATACGCCAGGCGTGATAAAGAATTGGGCGAGAAAAGATACCATGTTCAAACGGTGGTCGAAATAGCTCCGTACACATTTCCTGATGCGGACATAGTGATAACTTTAGGGATTCGATATCAATTTCTCAGACTAGATGATTTTCCGAGAACCAAAGAGTGGGACTAGTTCGGCCTTCATTTTTAAGCGATAATCTACCACTCATATGTAAATTTACAAGGCATATATAATTGTTCGAAAACCTCTATCTATTTGCTTTAAATCTATATAGTAATTCAGTGAATCGCACGATTTTGTTGTCCTAAGCACGATATTCTGGGAAGATTCACTTCATCAGGCACTCATTTTTATTTTGTGACTAATGCAGATTTGTGTAAATGAAACCACTTTCCCACAGTTGTCATAAGAGTGAAGCTACAACACAATGAGGACTTCTGCCTGCAAGCCTAGCATTGCATTTTTTCATGGTCAAAAGCAGTTCATGGAATGACTTCGATTTTGTCATCATCTTTCTTATCTAACCGCTGTGGTAAGGTTGAACTTGACGACATCAACTATAACAATCATAACAGTGCTCCAACGGAATGAGCTTCGTGCATTTGAGGCCTAACTCCCTCTGTGACGCAATTCGCAAACCTAAAACAAAAAACACCGAAGTTAAATGGTGTTAGTGTTGCTGGTGATAGCCGGGGTAGTGGGCTAGCCGTTTTCGGAATGACACGTGTCAAATTTCCAACGCAACAAATCCTGTGGCGTAGTTTTGGTAACTAAGGCCCCTGAGGCGAATACTTCGTGACCTGATTCTCGCAAACAGTTCTCCCCCTTCCTCCCCGAATAATGGTCGGTGTGTCATAGTCTCGTTTTATTTTTCTCTGCCTGGTGAACCCACCGGATCACGGAATCCGACTTGTTTGACCACCCGGTCCGGTAGTTAGTACAAAAAAGGAGCAGACGGTTTAGTCACGCCCACTAAGTTCCGCATTGTGGGACTGGTCAGTAGAGTTCTGGACATGCGAAGGTCGAACGGGCTGTATGTCTACCGCGAATGAGAGGAATATGGTGTGTTAAAGTTTGTGATAACCATCAAACCGCCTGGGTGTGGAAGTTCAGATCAAACTACGGATAGGGGTGAAGTCGGCAAGTGCCTTCGGGGCGGTAATCAACCATATGCTGCACCCAAAATATTTGCCCAAATGTGGTCATCTGGCCAAGTTCGTGGGATCCAGTTGAGAAAGTGTGTCACGTCGGTGAACCATGAAATGACATATCAGATACAGTAGTGTCATAACCAGTTGTATCGAACCACGAAAATTTCCGTTTGATGCTACTGGATCAGATGCTAAATTTTTCCTTCTGAATAACGGAGTTTGAGTACTCCAACATAGGACTTACTCGCTGTGTGGGAAATGCTCTGCTAATATTCGAAGCAAGTGTCGGAAGGGTGCTATGTCATGTAGTATATAAGTTCAACAAACCATTAACAGCCAGTGGTTAAAGCATTTGACTCACAGTCGTTCACTTCGGTTTGAGTCCCATTTAGGGGCTCGGTGGATGGGAACTGTTGGTGATTCCTAAGAAGGATGAAACAGCTGAGAAGTACTTCCATGATTTTCAGTAGTCTGAACGCCCACGTCGCATAATGAATCATATCATCTAATCATGGGTTTACTAACTTTCTAACTTCTCTGTCCAAGGTTCAATAAAAAAGTAAGGTGATATTTATTGACGGGAAGAAACCGAAATAACTCACTCTACGGTTATCAGTATTTCTTGGCTGCTATTCACGCTTCCCTCAGTAGTTCGTCAGTCGAAAGTAGCTTTTTTATGGTCGTTATTAAGTTACTGGATTTAGAAAACCTCCTCATCTGTTGTAACGATCAGTTAGCAAGTCGTTGGCTAAGATTCGAATTGGGACTTTTGAAAGCTGCCTGAAATAATATTCTCAGGAAAAAAGATGCATATATTTTACCATTTTTTACTCACCGGTCACAATGCAGGGCAGACGTCAATATCACATTAATAATGATTTAGATGGCGGTACATAAAGAATAGTTCGTCATTGCTGCTTTGTTCGAACATCCATAGAAATAGTTCCATCAGTTTGGCCTCAGCGAATCTTCTCATCCGAAAGAAACCTTCCAATTTTGCACAGTTTAACACCATCTGGAACGAGTTGAGAAGTTGACGATATTTCGGTTAGTAACGAGAAAGTTCATATAAGCCAACGTTTGGTTGATGCGTCTTTTTCATGACCGTGGTATCTTTATACGAATATCATTTGATGAGTACATCGAAACCAGGTCGGGGTTGCACTGATCTCGAGCAGAGGGACATGCTACCGGGCGAGTCCCCAGGTCGAGGATGGAGGCACGATCACAAAACCGGTGATTAGTTGTGAATAAAGCAGGCTTAGGCTCACTGAATAAGCGACCTCGGACGAGCAGTGGCAGTGCCTGAGGAAGCGGTGGGTCTTCGCTTGTCTAGAGTCTTCCTTTCTAAAATACCACATAAGTCTATTGACTGCAATGTGATGCTGTGCATGCTGCCAGCCACCAAACTAGGCCGTTGCTCCTGCTGCCTTGCAGGTTGCTCTTGGAATTACAAAGACTAGAGGTGCACCCTGGAATAAAAAAGGCTGGAGAGGGCCAACGAATCTCACAAAAGTTTCGAACTGTGCTGAGGACACCGCTTCGTATCACTATTCCCAAGACTTTCCATGGATTATTGTGAATTCATGCGCTGTCATCATGCTACGGCTTCCCCGGTAAGCGAAATGCCTCGTGTCCCAGCTGTAGAGGTGAAAAGACAACCAGCTGGAACCCTCTGATACAGAAAACAGGCACACAGCCTGTTGGAATGTGAAGATGCTACTAGGTGTAGGTAGTCAGAGAATTACAATGAGAACACTACTTGACTACCATGTAGACATTGCCTGCCTTTAGAAAGTTCGACTACCCTTCTCCGGCACTTAGTGTGTTAAGGTTCCGAGAGTGAATTCTGTTTACTGGCGCTATCACACTGGGCCTGATGACAACTCCAGACTAGAAGGTGTCGCATTTGCTCTGAGCAAAAGGGCCGTCAGCGCCCTATTTTCTTGGGGACCGGTTTTTTCGAGGTTGGCCTTAGCAACCTCCAAGGTCTCTCCCCAGAATCTGTCGGTGATCGCTATCTATGCACCAGAAAATGCAGCTGATGATACACAAAAGGTGACTTCTACGACAAATTACAGGATTAAGTCAGTCGTGTTTCAAGCAGTGATATGCAGCTCATCACCGGTGAGTGGAACGCACGAACAGGCCCTTCGGATGGGTCCACTGTCCATGTCCTAGGAAAGTTCGGCCTCTTCCAAAGTTGCGAGAATGGAAACCACTGAATCTGGCCGATGCTAACAAGTTAATCATCTGTAACGCTCACTTCCGAAACCCCAGAAGACATTTGTTAACCTGGTACTCAAATGACGGTCGCACAGAGCATAAAATAAATCGTATTTTGGTGCAATCCTGTTAGGATTCATCAGTAGGGACTACCGAGCATACCGCGGTGCAGTAACGGGAAACACAAATGGTTCAGACCATGTCATTGTGCGCGTGCTCTTCAAAATACATCTGTCTGCGCTCCTCAAAGACTCACCACCGAGTTGAATCAACTTCACAGCCCTGGAAATACCAGGAACGCGTAAGGCTTTCTCGAACGCTATGGCAGCCCGACTGGCTATTGTAACTTACGCGCAAACGGATGGGTCCTTCGTGAGAGAACAGTGGAAGATGATCAAGTCGGTGGTCAAAGAGGTTGCTTGGAAGGGGCTAGGAGGAACTGGAAAACTTCCGAAAGACTGGATCTCAGAAACCACTTTGCAACTATCAGCTAAGACCCAGGAAGCCCTAAGAGCTGAAGAAAGGAGAAGCCTCGAACTCGGCTGGAGCCGATCGTAAGAGGTACTGGACTGAAGTGGCAGAGAAGATGGAGACCGCTTCCAGTACTGGTGACTTCGGCAAATTACTTCGACTCACCTGGAGTCCCTCAAATGGGCAGCGCAAGCCTGAATCCGTCTTAGGTGATGCAGCAGGCCAGATTATCCCCGAACAGAGAAGAAAAATTGAACGTTGAGTAGAGTATTTTGACCGGTTTCTCAACCGACCTTCCGATAACTCCACGGAACTTCCACCCTCACCGAGATATACGACGTCAACTGCGAGCCACCAGTATGACGGAAATCGCTAGGGTAGTCAGTCAGCTGAAAAACGGAAAATCAGCTGGAGAGTATAGCGTACCACCGGAAGTGTATAAGACCTGTTTGTCATCAGTGATAAACAGGCTCCAAGTGCCGTTCCGGTCTATACGGGAAGAAGAGGAATTTCCAAAGGACTAGAGTGCCTCTATCCTGTTACCCATTCCCAGGAAAGGAGATAAGACAGTGTGCGAGAACTACTGGGGGATCAGTTCAATGGACGTCGCTCCTCAGTCGCAAGAGGCTTCCGCACTCGACCGAACCAAGGGGTTTTTCGTCTTGGCAGAAGCTGTATGGAGCAAATTTTCAAATCTTTTGTAGCTCTGGAACACCCGTACAAGTTCCAGCAGTTAAAAGTAGCTCGCTTCATTGATTTCCGGGTTGCCTTTGACTCGGTTAACCGTGAATACCTTTGGGATATACTAGGATCTGACGGTATTCCCCTCAAACTCTCAAGGATCCTGAAGGCTTACTATGATTCCACTAGCGTATATGTCCGAGTGTACGGCGAAGAATCTTCGGCATTGGCAAGCAATTCCGGAGTTAGACAAAGTTGCCGTCTCTCGTCAGTGTTGTTCCAATATGCAGTCGGTTGGACAAAATACGAAGCCTTGGCTGATTACCTCGGAGTCTAACTGAGTCTAAAGGTGTACATCTCGGACCTAGATTCTGCAGACAACTTTGTCGTGATAGGAGATTCTCCCTCCACTCTTCAGCCAGTCCTGGACCGACTCGATTACTTCTCGAGGGTTATTGGTTCCGAAGTCATTTCAGTGAAAACAAGGGTTTTTGTAACTTGCTCTGGGCTATCAGCTCAGCAGCTGCCCATCAACTGTCAGGTGATTGACTATGTACCATCGTTCAAATATCTGGGGTCAACTCTGCTTCGGAATGATAGGGCGAAGGACGAAGTACTGTCAAGGATTGACAGTGCACGGAAAGCGTTTCTTCAGCTCCGGCATATGCTATAGTCATGGAGCGAAATTAGCCTTCGAACTAAGAATCGCGTCTTCCGTGTAGCTATCCGACCCGTGCTCACATACGGGTGTGAAACCTGGCCACTACGAGCTGAAGGTACCAGGATGCTGGAAGTATTCGACCATTGGTGTCTGCACCGACAGCTCCATACAAACAGGTAGGAAATACGGTCAAAAGATGAAGTGAGGAGGCAATGCTGTGACACTGACCAGCTCTCCATCCTTCATCAACTCAGCCGCCTGGTGTGGTTCGGTCACATACTCCAGCGACCCGACACAGAACTGTCCATACAAAAGCTCTGTCCTGCGCCATGTACGGAATGGCACTGTCTCCTTGGGGGTCAACTGAAAAGTTGGGTGAGCACCTTCGAGAAAGACTTGGAGCTCCTCGGACAACATACCGTCTACGGCCTGCGATACTGGATGAAAAACTGTGTGAAGACTTGTGTCGAGCTCGCATTCAACTGCAGCACAAGGTCGGCTGTGATCCGCTATGTCCATGGGTCCGACTTATCCTCTGGCAGGAGATTATCGTGCAAAGAAAAAGTAATTAAGTCCGTCAAAACTGATTCACGTGCTCGAGAGAGACCGACTAACCAAGATTTCCGCCTGGTTTCGCCTAAATTGTAAGAGGTTTATCAGAATATGTCCGTCTCTTGGAGTAGCAGCTTCATGAAGCTACTGGTAATGACTGAGTGTAACGTGAAGCCAAAGGACTAGCTAGAAGCTCCATACGAGATCCCTCAGAAATTAACTTTACAGCTTGAGTGATATTTGCACTGACATTCGAACACAGCTGAATCCCTTGCGCTTCAGGCACTTCTCAATCTGCGCAAAGGGGAATTCCCAGCTTCTGTTTAAGTGGATGGCAAAATTTATACATCATTATGTATTTGCATATTCTCGTCTGTTTGAGAGATTTCACCTGATCAGTAAATATATGTGAATGGCTGTCTACTTCATGTTTCATGTCAAGTTTAATATCTACAAAAATTCAAATATAAAAATTTGTTCCTGGAAGGAATTGTATTGCTTTCTGTTGATCAAGAAAACACTCAAACCTATTGTCGAAAAAAATGATTTCCCGTCAAAAATTTGAAAAATATGTCAGAAACATAGGTTTACACAGTATCCACAACGAATTCGCTGCGTCTGCGCCCGTGTGGAACGCAACCTATGGGATTTTGTATGCTGTTAGTAAAATAACCACTGGTAGCTGAGACCATCAGACCTTCAATCGCGCAACTTCTGACAGGGCAGAAGTATTATGTAGTCCTCCGAGCAACTTGTCTGAGATCATCTAAGTAGCACTACTGCCACGCGATTAGTCAGAAATACCGAGGTTCCAGCTAGTCTCATTCATCAACCAGAACTGTGCAAAAAATGTAAATGACTTATCAGTTCGGTTTAACCCCGGCAGTCACATATTAATTCCCTCACTCATTCTTGTTCATTTATATCACTTGTCATTCATTTCATTTTAGTCTAACTTTCCAATAGTTATTTTATCGACTTCATCAGCCCAGATCCTCCAGATTGCAATAGCCTTTCCGCAAGAAACTGTTTAGCTAAGGAAGAAAATTTTCTCTATGGAAAACCTCCAAACACGTAATAAAATCCTGAAAACCGAACAAGAAACACTTCCTTCGGGATTTTACCCCTCTCCCCCCCCTCCCCTCCTCCTACCCCAGCCAGAAACATTTTCCGGTCAAATAAATTCGAGAACTTTTTCGAATAATGTTGTTTATACAATTTCCGACCCTTTACCAAACCTAACGTACTGAGACCTTACTTGGTTCCTCGCTCTAGGTCTCAGGGTCTGCTTATCGGCTATCCCTAATGGGCATTAGGCCTCTGATGTAATGAGATATTATACTGATTTGAAGGCCTTCACATGCGGTCTGGTGAGCTAAAGCTTCATTTCCAGTATCCGACCTATCAGATTGAGCCGAACCGTGGATGTTAGATTTTACGGAAACAGCTAAATTTCTCTGTGATTGTTCGGCACGTTATCCGCCAATAAGTACATACATTCTTTTGTACGTAAATGAGTTAGTACCAACCTAATGTGACAAAATACATTGTTGCTGTTGTTTTCGTCGTTCCTCAGTGCCCGTGGTCCGGGTGCGAGCTATTTCATTAAGAAAGATTGGCCGGGTCGATAAAATTATCATAAATGTGTCCCGTCTAAGGCACTCATGCGCAGCCATGCAGTACAAATAAGTTAGAATCACTAGGTTACTGAGTTTAGTGAATGTTAATCATGTTGATCGAGTCTTTTTAGGGTCAGTCAGCAATAATGTTAAATACTTTAGTTGACTGGGGGTGGGGGGTTTTCTGTTTCATCCCAAGACGTTGATATTATTCGCTGATAAGGTAACAGTAATCCTGATATCAGTCAGCCATTTTTCCATCAAATTTTGGTGAACTTTGAGACAATGCATCGCTACATTCCTCTTTTTGTTGAGGAATTGTTGTCACTTTAACACAAGCCCTTATGGGGAAATTCACGTTGTAGAATTTTTGAAAGGTGCAAAATGCACATTTTTAGCAACTCCACGTTAAAAATGGTACTTCTTGCGTGATTACTTCCATTCAACCATCTCTCTTTCTCTCTATCTGGATACAGTACCTCTGGGTAAGAGGCGATTTGAACAATCCTGACTAATGTTTCTTGAGAGACGGATTGGGAGGGAAGAGGTTGTGTAACTACTGTGTACACGAAATCACATTGATTGAAGTATGCACGTGTACCGATGCGGCGTAATGGTCCAGGATGTATCGTGCAAACTGAAGTTTCTGACTTTTCTGTTCTAACACGTTATCGGTAAATCTGTTGTTCTTCCTCCATTTTCCACACAACTTGCAAAATAGCCCTGTTTATTGGTGTGGTAAGAAAGTTATCACAATTTCCTTTGGAAGTATTAAAAAAATGAATTGATTATGAAATGATTTACCCAGAAGTACCAATGCCAAACTCACCACTGAGACTTATTGTACTAGTTGTCCTCTGTGAGGGCGACAGAATTTTACCTTTCAAAAGAAAAATGACCGAAATGATGCCCTATCATGTGGTGTTGACTTTAAACAAACGTTGAGAGCCACCTCGAATAGTCTGACGGTAAGGTGTTTGTCACAATTATTTGCCCGATTAACACCCAACTGACTGTTGCAGGTCAGAACAAGTGAGCTGTCCAGAAACGTATGCGCAAAAGCCTCGGACTTTTGGCAACTGAGTGGAGTGATCATTTACTTTACGTTGCCTTTTAAAAAAAAGCGTCTTGCAACTTAAATCAAACCTTTGCATACATTTCACTGGAAAAATCGTTGCTATTAGTGCTTGTAGGAATTGGGCCAAAAATGCTGAGAAAATATACAGTCACATTGAAAAATGATGGATAAAATGGTTGAAAAATTCAGTGCATTCAATGGAACCCGTAAATTTCAGTGGCGATAACGCATCCAATTCATCCTGTGTTAAACTGACCGTTACAAGCTTTTCGAAATGCTAAAACTCCGTCCACTGCTTTTACTAGACAGTAATGTCGCAGAAAATCACTATCCAACTCAAATATCACAGACGACTATGCCTTCATTGGGGTGCAGCCTAAACTCTGCTACTTGGGTTGGTTTTCAGCAACTTTCCCTCATCATTCCTGTGTGACACAGTGTTTATTTGTCACTGGCTTTGATCCTTCGACAACTTACCAACACAGTGACCACCGTATACAGTAATGGGAGCTTTGCCCAAAAAGACCCGAGTAAAAAGAAGGTAATACAAGAATAATTTCTCATGTCACTTCCTTTTTATAGCTTTTCTTTTCACTGATTATTCCCATTTCATGAAAAAGAGAAAACACGAATAACGAACTAGCTGGTTTCCTGCAACAACATTCGCTTGGCTAGTGCAGTTACATTGTAAAGTAGAAAAGCACATTTTACGAACAACGTCCGTATGTCAGCATGTGATTGGATAGTCACGACAAGTGGTGCCGCTTAGTTGGAAAATATGGATGGACAAATTTTATTGTTTCAAAAGATGGACATGGTTTCAGTGGATAATCCATTTCCCGTTTACACCAAAAGGTTAGCGTCTGGGATCACTCTGAGCGAGAAGAGGCCGGTTCTAGATAGTGGCCAGAGTAGTTAGAAAACCTTAGCGAACCACTTTTGAGAACAAAGAAATGGATTCAGTAATCTGATCAACTCAGCCTCCGCTGATGCTAAACGTTGATTTTTTTGCTTTCATGGGGACCCTGTAGACTAGTTTGGATGAAACCTTATTCTTTTAGTAAAATTTCATTGTTCAATAACACAGCGTATTCGAAATCATTGGTAGGTTGTCGATATTTCGGTCACCACGGGTAGCCTTTTTTAAGTCTCGTTCTGCAAGCGAAAAAACAGCGTTGAAAAGTATACCCGTGGTGACCGAAAAGTCGTCGTCTTACCGACGATTTCGACTATGCAGTGTTAATGAACAATAAAATGTTACTACAGCTTCTCAGACAGCGTGTCGATTTCTCGATACACTTCGAGCCGATCTCGGTTTCGACACATGAGTCGTCATTCACTTGATGTCCGATGTCTGCAGAGTGTGCCACAGACGCACTGGTAATGACTTTTCTGTATCCCGGCATCGGTCAGGCCGGGTTGGACTCTTTGATCCTTGCGACACACGAGTAAGCAAACAAACAGGTTAGCATGACAGAGATGAGCACAGGTAGCTTGTCTTCAAGGTTCATTGGCATCAATGATTGGCTAGTGAAGCGGGCGTGTAGTGTCGTAGCGAAGAAAAGTGTGAACGATTAGCTTTTTATGTGTATAACTGGTAGCTCATTTTTGTAATCCCCTTTGAAAGGGAGCTGAATGTATAGGTCTTTCTTTCTAAAGGTTGTTAACGCCATTCTTGTTGGGCTCTAATATTTTTATATAATATGATTCATCATGCAGCTTGAACGCTCAACTCACCATTGAAAACCATGGAAGCACTGTACAGCTGTTTCATCCTTGTTGGGAATCATCAGCAGTGCACATCCACCGAGCCCCCACGGGGACTCGAACCCGGGGTGAACGATTGTGAATCGAACACCTTAACCACAAGGCTATCCGGGCTGGCTCTCAACGGTTTGTTGAACATCTACACTACATGATATAGCACCCTTCCGTCACTGGCTTCGAACGGTAACAACCCGCCTCCCACACAGCGATCGACTCTAATATTTTTCCTAATGAAAATTTTGGGTTACTGGTTAATTAGAATTGCTTGCCTCAGCTTGTCTAATTCTCCATCCACCGTCTCAACCGAGCAGACCGTTCGCGCATGAACTGCGATGAAGCGAACAGGGTTTCGTCCAGCTTTCCAAGACAGAAAGCTGATGAACTCAGTATACTGGCCTGTTCTCACTAGTCTACGATATACGCGAAGAAGTAGTTTGCTGTCGTCACCTTCCATGTGACATAGCCAGAAAGCGGAAAGTGTTCCGTTCTTCCGCTTCCTACTTGAAATCAACCACATTATGGACCTGAATAATTTCCCCCACCAATGACTCAAACAGTGGGTGACTAGCAGTGAAAATAAAAACGTCATCTACGTACCGCCAGCAGATGGTTCGATGGCCTATAGTATCCCCAAGTATCCAGCTCTTCAATTTAGCAACGAATGTATCAGCCCATAAGGGACTTAGACGCAACCTTATAGAGAATTTGTCTGTCTGACAGCACAACCCGACTGAGGAATTGTGCCACGTACCTGCTTCGCCCAGTTATGTTTTCTTTAGGAAGTTGAATAGGAGTTCATAGTCGTATAAAATGACAACTGGATACTATTGGTCGAAGATTGCATCAAAATATTTCTCCTTGCTTTTGAAACTCAAAACAGAATGTTTTCACCTAGGGAAGTAGGATGCAGTATTACGGAACATTCCACTTGGGTCTCTTTATATTAGTGGCACTGACTATGTACTAAACCTTATCGGTAGGATGCTTAACATAACAAAAGGTATTGTGTGACGGTATGCAATACTCGGAATCTTAGCTTTCCAAACTCAGCTATCTTAAACTGGCCACTTGATCACTTGTCGAACCTTCGATCAGGTCATCAGCACGGCTGTCTCGTCATGCTGTGTCGGTCTTAGGGATAGCGATGGCGATAGATTCGCACACCCAATCCACAGAGCCTGGCAAAGTGTTGCGCGGTTCGGCAGCCTCAACTGACCAATCAGTAGCCGACAGGGAGCTGTGATGCCAGCTGGTGTACGGACGCACGCGCACATGCGCGTGCACACACCACACGGCCCACATTCAGTACGTCCTCTAGTGCACGAGGCTGCGTGCGCATGTACGACCAAAATCTGTGGAAACCCGAGAAGGGACAATGTTTATCGGTGTGGTGGGGTAATGCTGGTTCGGATGAGAGAGGATAGGAATGAAATGCCAATGCACAGCTGCGGGTTTAATCCAACTATGAAGGAGCGAAAAAGGATTGTGGACTACCGGATGATAGGTTGAGCTGCATTGTTGTGTGGACGTGGATGACGAGCTGTTAGTGAGAGTGGGAAGGGGTACAGACCAGATGGGTGTTTGCGGTGCGGAAGTCGTAATTCGACTCCAATGATGTGTCCGCAAATAGCGTTTGGTGACTGGTGGTGGTGACCCGAGGGTGGCTGTACATTTTAAGAAACCATAAGGAGAGGACAGCAATGCGGCCATCACCGGGGCGTTCCCGCACAGTAACTCTGACCCCAAATGGCAAATATCACTCGGCCAACTCGACCAAGTGGTTAGTCCGACACACCAAAGCATCTATCTTTCTAACCACTCGGGGTTGATGGTTTGGTGTATGTGATGGGCTCCCCCAGTCCTCAAAATAACTTCGATCGAAAGGAAAAAGAACATTGAAAGAGTATGAGCGCGTGCACTCCTGTGCATGCCTGTACTTACGTGCATTCGACAGACAAGAAGCAGTTCATATCCGTTGTTGCTGGTGCTCAGTTCGGTTTTTGGTCCCTTGCCGGCAGAAATTAGGTGTTACATGGAACTGAGAAATGTGAGATTACGACCTGCACACAAATACACACACACACTCATACAGCCTCTTTTCTTGATCAGTTTGTTTATCGTTCCACAGGCGACAAGTCAAAAAGCTGAACGTACGCTCGAAAGCGAATACGTAGCCCTGCGAATGTTCCTGCCTGTGTGTACGTGTGTGCGAGAACAAGCTCTACGAGACACGGACACACATCCACACACACACAAACACGCTCGCACTCATACACACACCCACACAGAGGCACACGTGTGTGCGTAGAGCACTACCCTATCTTCTTTCTCTATGTTGCCTGCTGATCAGCTTACCCAAAAAGAAAACTAAAACGTACGTCTTGAATTACCAGGTCGTCTTTGGTCTCTCATGGCACAGCCTCCAAGTGGATTGTATTTCAACCAAGTCGCATCATACGGAACCAATCTGCCGATGCAAGAGGCCACCACCTCTTTGACAAGTCACAGCGGAACGTCACCATTACTTTTTGGAAGTACGATCGAATGCGCACGAAACTTGACCGCAGGTTCGTCGTTGATCGGTGCCTCTTCAGTCAGTGTACACCATACTGCACCACCACCACCACCTCCTCTTCCTCCTCTTCCTGCCTTTCAACATCAGCATCAATGTTTCCCATTATCACCGGTATTTGCCACTTCTTCAACTGCACACAGTTGGTTTGGATCTCATTATGCTTCCGTCGGTGCGGACACTACTACAACTACTGCAATCAACTGCAGCCCAATACCCGAACAATCATCGATCATGTCACAGGACAGCAGAAATTCATTTGTTTCTCCTGACACAATTGTCTCCTCAATCCCTGGATTACCGTATTCCGCATTTCCGATCGATCTTGCCCAGTCGGTCAGTATACCTGAGTCATATACGAATAATAGCCCTGCCGAATCCAATACCGGAACGGAATGGTGTTTTAACGACTCTCAGATTGCATGCGTTTGTGAAGTATTGCAACAGCGCGAAGATGTGGATAGGATGGAACACTTTTTGCAATCTTTACCCAAAGAAGACTCAGTCCAGATGCTTGAAAGTGTTCTGGTCGCTCGAGCTGCTGTGGCTTTCTATCGTGGCCAATTTACCGATTTGTACACCCTGTTAGAAACACACTCATTCTCACCGGAATACCACGGTCGACTACAATCTCTATGGCTGCGTGCTCATTACGCCGAGGAGGAACGTGCAAAAGGTCGACCTTTGGGCGCTGTGGCAAAGTACAGAATACGTCGGAAGTACCCTTTGCCCCGTACAATTTGGGACGGTGAAGAGACTAGCTATTGTTTTAAAGAAAAATCTCGTACCTTATTGCGTGAGTGGTATGCACATAATCCGTATCCGTCTCCGAGAGATAAACGTGAATTAGCTGAGGCAACCGGGTTGACCACTACTCAAGTTTCCAATTGGTTTAAAAACCGAAGACAACGTGACCGAGCCACGGATTCTGCACGAAGTGTGGTTGGCTTCTGTTCAGGCAATGAAGATCACACAAGCAAGTAAGCGCCCTGCACATTGTGTTCGATTACCTTAATATGGGTGCATTTCAACAAGTTTTTTCAGTTATCCTCGGTAATTGAACTTTCCGAAGGTATCGGTCGAATTTAGATTCGAAGGTACGAACAAAGTCAACACTAAGACCGGGTAGGTTCGATGACCCACTAAGTTGATTCTGTAGAAATTATTCTGTGGTATCCGACTAGCAACCTCTCTGGTATACGTCATGAGTATCTATGAGTTGGAAAATTAACTGTAAGACACACAAAGGCAATACTGTCACCTCTTATTCGGTCTCACGACTCATAAATTTGACAATTGGAAACTAATGCAATAGGAATTGTATTCGGTCTTTTTTATTCCGAACTGCTTCGGAAAAATGCCCAATAGCATTAGGTAATGCTCTGAAATCCTTTACGAATTACAGTAGTTATCCTGATGCTACGAACATTAAGTTACTCGGTCAGATGTCCATATAGATCACCAGAGAGGGAACAGTTCGATAAGAGCTGCCATTTAAAATATTGATCTTTCCTGAATTCAACTATCTGCAACCACGTGGATGAACGATGTATCAAAGGATTGCCGTGTTGGGCAATTACGACAGAGAACTGCCGTCTAACTTATCACATTTTCATAAAATGTATTTATTGGCACAAAAGAACCTGAATCTTATACAGTGGGAAATCCACTTGCATTTTTCATATCCGAAAGCCCAACTCAGAGAGACCGAATCGAACGGGCGACTTTTCGCTTACCGGACATGAGCTGTACGAGCTGCACTGTCATGGTACGGTCGGTAGGATTTTAATAGCACAAGTGAATATCCCATGACGCACAAACCGCTATTCCAGTGACACACACCAAACGTTCCGGTTTTAAACGCTGGACTAGCCTCGTCGAACAGCACACCGTTGAATGTGATCAACTTTATTGACAGAAAGACACGTCAAAACCGATTTTGAATTTTAGCCAAGTGAGAAGATGAGATATTTGTCAGTGCTGCTTTCATTTACAAGACCCAAATTTGAAGGAGAATTTCGGATTCATTAGGCATTTGGTCACAGTGTGACGTTTTTTATCTTTACCCTGTGGTTTGTACTCGCTTAGATGGTTAGCAGTAGGTCATAACTTGTCCGAGAAATACAAAACCTAATTCACGTGCACTTTCATTGGCACGCCATTCACAAACAGGGAAATGGTGTCAAGCAGAGGTGATAGTCGTAAAGTTTATAAAGAACAGTTCTTGTTCCAGACCGGTGTGGGTCGAGTGGTTTAGAGCGTTTGATCACCACCTCGTAGGTCCAAGATTCGAACCCTAGCTATCACCGACTACTTTGGTGGTAGGCAGTAATCCGCTGTCATCCGGATCGTTACCATGTCTAAACTATTTAGACCAAATAAGGTTCTCCATTACTTCACGTCTCACAGCCTGGTTGCCGGTTATACCTAACAGAGCAGTGGGTCTTTGTGGCTATGGGGTATAACCCTACCATTGCATGCGCAAGTATATAATAAAAAATGTAACGAATCCTAAAGATGAACTGGAATTCTTGTAAATGAAGACCATAACGATGAACTTGTTTTTTGTCTAGACCCTCTACTTCTGTAATAATTAACAGTTCGTATCCAACTGATAAACTGAACTGCAAAACTGCTACACTAGGCATTTCCGGACGAATGCTGTGGATGGTCTGCTTTGTTTACCTGCAGTATATATATATATATATATATATATATATATATATATATATATATATATATATGCGTGCGTTTTAAATATCACCCAGATCAGTCGACTTATCTCAGATAATGCGTCAGAGGAGGCGAAGTGCTATTAAACCCATCCTTGGATGAATGACCAAAAACAACCAGCCGGTTACGAAACAACGGCTTTTAGTGTTTAAGGATGATGAACAACGTTTACGATTGCCTAAATTTCTGTGTTGTCCGATTCTTCGAGAATGGCGGAGGCGCAAGGCTCTGAATATTCCTCTGTCCACAGAGGCTCGCTTTATTAATAGGCCACAAAACAACTTCAAACAGGTTCACATAGGAACTGTGAGCGAGTTAGTCCGTGACCTTGATATTACGGTATAATAGCCACATTCTGGTGATGTTGACTGTGCGTATAATGTCGTTGTCGTTTTGAAAGATCATGGACCGGAATCATCAGCAAAAGAAATTCATTTACTGTTTTGATATAACATTTAGCCGTCTGGTTCCCTTATAGAACTGCTAGATGAGATACCCCAGCCTCAAAAATAACACTCCAGACCAACACAGAAGCGTCACCGAAAACTGGGCGACTGATTTCCAGTTTGTTGATTGTGAAATCGTAAAGATGGCTCAATATTCCATCAGGATGGCCGAAACTAAACTTTATTTCCATTGCTAAATGTCATATCATTCCATCCAGCATTCCAAGTGCAGCGATTTCCGGTCCATTCTGTTCGATCTCGAACAAGACGACCAGTTGTTCAAGGTAGTGGTCTCTTTTTGGTGCTACAGTACACGGTAGCAGCTGCTGCGCATATCAATCGCTTACATTTTGTTGCAAGAACGTCTACAGTTTCAATGCTGTTGTTATTTGATTCCGAAAACCAGTTGGGAGATTTTTCTTCAAATCTCACCTAATGACTTAGATCCGCCAACTTTTACCGATAACTACTATCGATCCGGGAAATTCCTTGGAAATGTGACATATGATCATCTCCGAGTCTTTATATGCGAATACTTTTCTAGTTCCAACACAGACAGTCTTGGACATGGTGCCATTCTTCTGTTCTAATAAATGAGAGTTCGCCACTTCCAACAGAAAAGTACGATTTGAGTGAAATTCGTTCACGAACCACGTGTAACCGAAGCACTGCTCATTAATACATGACTAGATACTCTGAGTATTGAACGTCAACAATTCACAATGAAATCAATTGAGTTTCATGACCAGCTGGTTCATTTTATCATTCGTCCAATGATGGAATAGGATTCAACAGCATTCTGCAAGCTGAATTTTTAAAGTAGAATAACGGCATTCCTCCGAGTAATTTAGCCAGAACAGAAGGCACATTGTCTCGGAAATCACTTAGATCTTTTGGAGAATGAAAATAAATCCATAACATGTGTTTATATTTAAGTAGCATGTGAATAATAAACACTACACTCTGATGATGATTGAAATGGTGATGCTGGTTCGGATGATGATGCCGGTCCGGCGGTGGTCAAATGGTCATCTTGGTGGGCATTCAACCTTGCTGTCCCAGGCTCGGGTCTTGCTTCCGCCGCAGGTCGTTTTCTCCAACTGGTAGCCTCTAACTGGCCTCGACCCTAGTCCTGAAATAGTGTACCATTATTACACGATATAACGAAAGTAAATAAGAAGATAAAGATAAGAGACGACGATGTCCATAATCATGATTGTGGTGGCGATCATCATTGACATCGTTAGGTTGGAACCATTTTGTTTAATTCATCTTTTGCCGTACGATCTCTGGGAAGTTACCTTCAGGGTGGAAATGCTGCGTGGTAAAATTTTTCCTGTTCACATCCACACAATTTTTTATCATAAATCTGACATTGCTTACCGAAATAAAACACTTCAGTATAAGAGTTTAATGCTGTTGTTCATAAACTTTTAAATAACGAATCCGACATTAGGTCTCAAGCAATGGTGGCTGAAGTTAGACGAGGGTTGTCGACTGGAGCACACCAGTCAAACAAATTCATAAATCATAATTAGTCCCTTACAAAATCCCTATATTTTGGTCACAACTATTCACTTTTTGACCTACCAAAAATAAGACAAGTTATTATTCGGTTCAGGTGATCGGCTTCTCGTTCCTAGCAACCAGATCGATCTGATTGAAGAAATGTTAACTGCAGGGACGGAACTCGTTTCACTGTTTCGCCAGATTTCTCTGAGTGAAATATGCTTGTTCGCACAACAGTGTGCGATTATGTGATGTGTATGAAGTCATATTCACCACTGGCTCAGCGATTATCACATAGATGACATGTAACTGGTTCGTGTTGGGGCATTTTAGACTTGATGAGCAGACTGCCTGATTCATTTGCTTTATTGTGTTTTGCAGTTAATTAACGACTTATTGGTGGCAGGTATGGAAACTGGAAATAGAGTCGAGAAATAGGACTATTCACAAAGAAAGTAGAAAGTGCTCCAGCCTAAACTGGGCTCACTGAGGTGACAGGAACACTAACTGAAATTAAAATAATAAAATTCGTACTCTGCGCAGTTGTAATGAACATTTATTCACAGGCGAAATAAAGAGCAGAATGTACGGTCACTAGTAATTACCACATTTTGCACTACTTGGGTAAAATGCAGGTCCTCTGGAATTCAAATGTTCTTCATGGAGCAAGCCTTTCGATCGCCCAATTTGTACTGGTGAATGCTTTTGAATGGTTCTCATCTGGAATAAACTGAGAAGCATCAGGATCAGGACAACCAGAAAAGGCTTCGGAAACAGCCCTTTTAAAAGCAGTTTGATCTCATCGCCTAAAATGTAAAGAACCGTCATCCGAGCCACGAATCTTTTTCAAATTTGATTAACCACAATGCTACGAGGAGGTCGCAGATCCTTTCCTCCGTGATAAACTCCCTCAGCTGATTCCAAACTTAGGAAGTTCGTTCACAATACTCTGTTCTTAAATTACTTCTTTGGGCTCTGTCTAGTCACCGAATGAGCCGAATGGCCGTACTGCATTAGGAAATTACCAACACTTTTGTTGAGTTCGTCAAAAGCAATGATGTGAACAAATGCAGTTACACTTGTCAAAATGAGAACATAGATTTTCGCCGCCCCATGGGATTTTGAAAGCCATGGAGTTAGTGAGTAGTAGCTGTTCAAAGATTTCAGTCTATCAGTCACTTTGTTTGCTAGGAAATGGCTTCTATTGTCAATAACAATTGCACAAGGAACTCCTCGACTGAATGTTTTTGCGTATGGCTGCAATAATTAAATCAGCATCAAAAGTAGTGAAATATATTTCTGGTCAGCTGGAGAACGAAACAGTGATGACCAGAGCGCATTACTTTTATGAATGGACCCCAATAATCAGCGTGAACACGTTGCCGGGGTTCTGAAAACATAGGCCACATGTCCATTTTGATGATTTTGTGGGAATTTTATGCAGGCAATCACCACAGGTTTTTGCAATATGACTTTAATCTGAATGTAAATAGTAGAAGGTCAGATTTTTACATATTACAGTTTATCACGCATTGTGAACGTTCACACTATTGAAAATCATGGAAGTAATACTCAGCTGTTTCATCCTTCTTAGGAATCACCAGCAGTTCCCATCCACCGAGCCCCAAATGGGACTCAAACCCGAGGTGAACGACTGTGAGTCAAATGCTTTAACCACAGGGCTATCCGGACTGGATGTTAATGGTTTGTTGAACTTATACACTACATGACATAGCACCCTTCCGACACTTGCTTCGAATATTAGCAGAGCATTTCCCACACAGTGAGTGACTCCTGTGCTGGACGGCTTCTCTGTAAGGATCCAAATATAACGAAGACATTCATTTAAACAACCCACAAAGCTTGGTTACTATAAATCATTCATTAACTCTAGCCACTGACAAGTAAGATGGTCTAAAGATTTCATTTTTACAATGCCAAGGTGTCCGGAATATAAACCTTTCAACATATAGGCTTGCAACGGGCGATACACTATAGCTCTTTCATTGTGGCAAGAGATATCATCTAAGGTCACTGAAATTTCTTCGCGAAGTGGATAGAGCCCAGGACATCAAAGTCAAGCATCTCCTCCCAGCTACGTCGAACGCTAGGTATGACTGCATAATGTTACTTCTTGGTCTCAAGGATTAGATCTGGCAGACTAGCAGGTATTGGCTGTTTAGGCAGGCCATCAGCAGTGAAAGTTTCCTCACAAAAGGCGTAGTGCGGTTGGCATTCCGTAAGTCGAATAGATCGTGCCTCTCAAGGCTGAATGTCGTAAGAATACGCTGATAAAGTGGCCCTTCGTCATCGGACCACGACTGCCTACGATTTAACCACTGACCGGTGAGGATCATAGATGAACTTCAGCGCCTTGTGGCCAGTGAGGAAGGTGTAGTGGGTGCCAAAAAATATTTACTCACACGGGTAACGGCCCAGTAGACATTCAGTGCCTCACTTTGTGTTTGTCAATATCCATATTCACCTGTGTGCTGAGCCATCGCGAAATGCACGAAATTGAATGTCCCTTTTTCTAGCGCAGCCAAGATACCGGTGGGTGACCTGTCCGTGGTGATAATCAAATGTACGCTTGAAGAAAGATGCAAAGTCCAGTACTAGTAGAAAAATAAAACAAATAGGCCACGTAAGTATTGTTCATGCAGTAAAGACTATAGGGACATCTGTTGGGAGAGAAGATCGAATCAAGATGCCGTTTTGGTGAGAAGATCAGGAATAAATCTAAAGTAAGACTGAAAGAAGCTCGGTAGAGAACGCAGTTCAACTAGCCATTTAAGGGAGGGTGCATTGGACAAGGAAACAAAACCTTTGGGGCCAGAACGAAAACCGTAAGTATCAGAGGAATAACCCATAGAAGAGAACTCAGAAGTGCATAAACATACGCTTATCAGAGTTGATGGGTACATTGCGTCTGATGAACTTGTCTAACAACAAGAGCAAACGTTCACCAGGGAAATCTTTGATAGGAACTGAAAATATTATCATCTTGATAAGCACAAACACTTTTTAGGTTAAAAATGAGAGAACTAAAAGCGTCTCGAAAAATAGCAGTGATAGGGCCGAAAAGTTAGAAATTGTACTCATTCAGGTCAAACGGTGCATTTATTGTGATTCGGTGGCAGGAGTGAATATAAAATAGGATCCGCAGAAATGAATCTTTCAGGTCAAGTTTCAAAAAGAACTTTGTAGTTTGGAATTGACAAATGTTGTCTTTAGATTCAAGAGTGGAACAGTTAAATTATCTTAGCAGTTGATTCAACGAAGTATGACGATCGCCGTACACTATGGGATTTTTTCCATAGCGTTTAAAAGCGGTCATAATAGGCTGGATAAGTCACCAATGTCAGTACTCCTTTACAGACCATATCGTCTAATTTCTTTTTTAGAGGCTGACAAAATCCAAGGGGAGTTATACGCATTTCATGAAAATAAGAGAACCGGTCAACTCAAGATGCACAGGAGCCATCTGGAAACCATGGAAGAGTTTAGGAAAAACGATAATCAGACACCGAATACAAAATTGTTCATAATTAGACAGAAAATCACCGAAACGCGTGAGATCCTTGTAGTTCAAATCTGTAATGGAAGGTTCTAGGTTAATCACAAAAAAGACGTCTATACGAATAGTAGTGGGTGAAAGCTCCATTGGAGGATTGATATTCTGAAAATCTTTTTGGGGATAACGGAGTCGAAAAATCCAATTGTCCATAATGAAAGAATGTCGGAAAGAATGATTATTGTTAAGTAAACAAGCCATAAAAGGAGAAGGATCGGAAAGGACATTAAGGAGAGCAAAGGACTGCAAATTTGAGGGTAATTTAGAAACTTTGGGCTGACACCCAGTGAACCGTTTCTTTTTACCTCTACAAACAGACTGGATACGGCCCACTTTACCACAATTGGGACACCTGACGTTTAGAAATCCGCAGGTCATTTGGTAACTTTTCTGACCACAAAACTTACATTCATTCCACTGCTTTACTGATTGGACTAACCGGTATTGAGAATTATGGCCGAAGTAATTACTTCGAAGAACATATTCCACTGGTCTTGGCCGTGGAACTAATGATGACCTCGGGTTCTGATGTCGAACAAAACTTGTGGCTCGGCACTGACAACGCCATGCACATCTCGATTATTTTCATGTAGAGGTATTTTGGGGTTGGAAGTTACATTCATGGAGTTGGAGTAGTTTCTGTTCCAACTCGGAAAAGTTAATGCCGGCAATCAGTGTCTCGTAAATATAGTTAGAGCTCATCGCAAAAATTACATTTCGAGGCCAGCTTTTTTTATTGGAAAATAAATTTCCTTATTGGATGATTGCTATCTCTCATCAACGGATGGACTTTTGCGGGTCCAGTAACTTCAAAACACAGGATAAAAATTCATCAGAAGCAACTCCTTCAAGGTTTCGCTTGCTAGTGGTATTGGAGAATTCGGAAAAGTCAAATTATTTACCAGGGAATGCGCATCCTTTCGAGGAACAGACAGAACTTTGCGGTTTTCACCGTACCCAAGGATTTTGAGTTAAATACCAAAACCTGAAACTCTGGATGTAATCATCTATCTTCCGTTAGTAGCTCTGAACATTTCGTCCCTTAGTTACAGATATTCGTGATGCTGAACCGACCGTGACGTCAGAAGTAGGAATTGGAAATGTGCTCGAGAATCGGCAGTCTGTGGTCGATCTTGACCCCCTACCTGAAAGATGATTCAACTGTTATACAGTAAAAAATAAGCAATTAGGATACAAGGATTAGCAGCGAACTTAAAAAATGTTCCAGCCTGAACTAATTGTACTGAGGTGATGGGGGGACACCGGTTGAAATGGTGCGCAATCGAAAATGTAATTTGCGGAATCGTAACTTACAGTTATTCAGAGATATAATGAAATAACACCAATTATTGCCACTCACAATCACCACAGAAGGACGATAGTCCTCATCAGTCACACACTCAGTACGAAGGGACCAAAATTGGGCTTTTCAAACGAGGAACTGCTTGGAGTCTTTTACAGTGAATTCCTTCGACAGACTTTCCTTTACTACTTGCATAAATGTGTAAATAGACTCAGGATTTATCCTACCACATTTCTTCATGGTCGTTTTCCGTTTTGACCTACTGAAAGTCATTTCCGATTTTTGTGATTTGTGCGAGGATACAATTTTTTACGTCAGAATATTATTCTTGGTAGGAAGTCAAATATGGGAGAAATGGTACTAACAGCAATACTGATACAAAAACTACCCACTAACCAATCGACCTGTCTACCAAGAATAGGAGGAAGCCATTGAAAGGAAGACAGTAATAGCTGAATTACAGCCAAGATAATCCTTGGGATTTTGACTAACGAATCATATAAGACATCAAAGAGCTGAGGGTAGATGGGACAGCCTGCAGACACAAGTCTCTTGTTCTTGGAGCTATCTATGGGATACTACTATTGGCATTTGTTCAATACCATCTGACTAGCTCTCCATGCATCCTGTTTTTAACATGACTGATTAATTTACTGGGGATTTTAATCAGCTCGTAGGTTGTCCTTTTTTGCTCATTAGACAAGCTTTTGGTTAGACAGGTCACCCTTCAGTCCAAAATCATCATTTCAAAAAGTTTAATCGAAGGGATCTACTCTTTCTCTCCAAGTGCCAGTTTTCAAGGTCGAACTTAGAAAGTGAACACCAGACAATCGATATCAACTTGTGATGACAAATCGACTCAAAAACGACAGCGAAAGAGTGCTCCATTAAAGAGCTTTGTTGACTCAAATGTTTTTTCTCTCTAATGAACCTCCGTGATAAGTATGTTGGATATCAGACGTTCATAGTTCTCTTTTAGGAGCAAAAAAGCAGCTTTTTATCATCAACGCTTTGCATTGATGGGTGGTGCCTTGATGCTGCGTGTTGTAAACTATTCTGTAGTCCTGGAATACTTATGATCGAGGAGCAAGTGATACGAAAGTGAATCGGCGTGGAAAGAACTCTGAGAATAGATAAATTTCTGTGTAAGTTGTGGTGAAAATTTGGTTTACTTGATTGTTGTTTTACCGATGAATTAATGAGGGAATTGGATACTTACTTGCCAGAAGGTGTATCAACCATACATCCGTATATGTCACCGGACAGAGACCCTGACAGTTTCCTTGGTAGACGGTTCTTATGGGTTGACAGAGGATAAGAGACAGATTAGCGGAAAATTTATCTGGATCGGAATAACTTAGACAGTATGTTGTAGTCTCACTGACTGGTGTTGTTTGTTTATCACACAAACGGGTAACTAGAAGAGCTTTTTATCTTGCATGTAGAACAACAATTACTATCTAATCTTGGCGTCTCTTGAACAATTTTCCGGGCTCCTTTTATTTCATATTTGAACGTGAGTGTATTCGGAGTAGGTTCACTGCCCTATCAGAAAAAATCACGAACGAAGTAGCCTGGTAGTTGGGTCGAAGAACTACATTTGATTCAACTAGATCAGATGTTTTATGGATCCGGACGACAGTGGATTGCTTCCAATCACCGTACCTTCTGTTAGTGAACAGAAATAATAGACAGACGTAAGCCACCATTTATTATAAATATTACTGAATGGCAACCATCTATAAACGGGTAATTCGGTGGGCAACTTCACGCGTATTAGTTTCATCTTTCCTAATTTTACCAAGCCCCTCGTTGTCTGGCATACAGTGTCGGCTATGTTAGATTCTTGCTAAGTTATTGTATTAATATACCGAGATGGGAATGGTTATGTAGCACCGAGAATTGTTAAATCTCTCACCTTTGTAAGGCTTCGGGAACTCCTGAAGTGCTTGTTCCATATTGACAGTGTATTGAATTGGGTATTAAAATGTACACGCTTCAGGTTTATACCATTAGTATCGCTAGTTGGTTTGTTTTAATCGAACAGTGTCATTTACCGCGGTTAATATTAGGAGTGGTAGTTTCGCTGAAAACGAAAAGGGTATGTATATGACAGCTCTGGCAATCAATAATTTATGGTTCCCTTTTTTGTGGTATTCATACATTCGACGAGAGTTAATGTCGTGTGAATAGTACTGCTGAAATTCGCTTATTTACGTGCACAGCTGCATCCACTCCGCAATTATGATTATTTGCATTGAAGAAAATCCAATGACTAAACTCCCCCAGTCATTCTTTTTTGTATTATGAGGGGTTAAGTGTTTGACGTTTATAGAATGTTTGATTGTGTGGTTGCACACTGACGCTACATGATAACGCATTGTTTAATAGTTCAAATTTCCCACCCCTGAAATGGATCCGGTGACCAGTAGGTTGTTTACAGTATCCTCATTTTATCTAGCTCGTTCGCCTTTGTGCCGGTAAAGAACTGTCGGCTTTCAAAACCAATGACAAACTAACGCTTCCTTATTTAGAGCTGACCTGAAACAAGTCACTAAATGCCAGCTCGGAAAGCTTCTTGGTTTATCAGGTGGGTAACGGTCCTGCAATCTGGATACGAACGTCATTAAAGCGCTTCTATGGATTATCAGTAGCGTATAGAGCCTAAATACAGCATGTAGAGGTTTGGTTCCATAAAAATTTCAGCAACAGAAAATAGTGGTGTTACCATTTGCTATTTCTTGCTTGCAATGGATCGGTTAGACAGGAGTCTAGTGCATTTTTATAAGAAACCGACAACAGTGACTGCTCTGATTGGGATGGTATACCACACAAAGTTCCAGTAAATGGAGAGTGATAGGAAGATAGGCTACAGTGAAACTGATCAACACAAAAGTTGACCAGCACTAGTCGTTAGGTTTGATCTCACTTTCACTAGTCACAGACTTGAACATTCTCGATCTTCACCCCAAATACGAATTACCTTGACAATGTGCTATGGATACACCTGTTTGTCAATGGTATTATGCCTTGCGGATATTCAGTGGGATCATAAAGTGGAAGGATAAGTGGATCTCAAATAATTTAGCATTCATTAGTTTTTTCCCTCAGTACAACACCTATAAGTATTATTAGAATATTCACCAAAAACACCCCACCCCCCTTCCAAAAAAATAAATAAGTAAACTATGGTCTTGAGGCTCTATGCCGTTAGTTCGGAGTATTTCAAACAATCCCAAAACTGCTGCAACCTCATTTGAATTGAATGAAGCATGCGTAGACGAGGAGTCCACTTTTAGAATTATACCGCAACCGAAATGCCGACTGACTACCATCTTTTCTAACAAGGCTATGTTACGTAATAATAAATTTAGGTGCGAATTGATATCATTCCAAAGTAATTCTGGACAGCGTCACTGAGAGCCGCGATCTGAGATTACGGTTTGGCTGTCCTAAATGTGGAAAGACTTCACTTCGGAGTCCATTTAAAACCAAATTTACAAGTTTTACTGAAAATTTTCCCTTCTGGCCTCAACATTTCTGAATAAGTAAGACATTTTCAAGGGGTTTATCATCTCCGTGCCGTATTGTCATCACTAAACTCCTTCGGCAAAGAACCACACGAGAAAATAGCCTCGTTCCATCACAAGCACCTTAATGTCACATTTTCAGAGACCTATTTTTCGAGAACAAAATTTGTCAAACAAAGCTCGTTTCCGATGATTCGCAATCGTGTGGTGACATCAGAATATATGACGTCAAGTTAGGAGATTGAGTCAAATAGACAAGTATTAGGCAATTGCCTGATTGGTGCAATCCCTTAACTTATCATAATATATTTTACTTAAATGATATGTTTACGAATCATTCAAAACGAGCTTGCTCGCCAGTTTGCTTCTTGTTAGTGTCTTCAGTGGGATTTTTCGAGTATCTCACATTTCCGAATGTGATTTCCGCGCCCGGCCAATTTTATCCAAACTGTGAGCTTTCATTCCAACAGCCTTCTGTCAATGCCGCGTAATGTCACTTTTGTATGAAACGTGCACCTTGGAACTCAGTCCATGAGACTGAACATAACCCCTCGAAGGTCACGTGGCAGTTCATCACATGGATCCTTGGGTTAAGGGACGGCTCTTGCATCTACTCATCAAGTCTTCACTTCTTCCCTGTATGATCACATAGGCTTGTATCCTACTCAGCATGTGCCCCAAATTAGTTGTCGTTTTTCGGTCATGGTTGTTAGGGCGGAGTTTTAAAGGCTAGCTAAAGTTAATGGACTGACCACTGTACTCAGGTTAACGTGCTTCTAGTCAACCGTGCCAACCGAAACCAACAGCTCGGCAACAAGGCAACCACGCTGCTGCAGGTGACGATAAACCTGTTAGATTGCAGAAGAAGTCGACGCTGTTGTGCGTAGATCAGGGCCGGTGGGTGGGGGACAAGCGACCCTAGAGAGACAAATGAACAATCGGTTACCGAATTCACTAACTGATCGACCGACCGACCGACCGCGAAAGACAAACAGTGAGAAATGCACAAACGAACGCGGGAGTGTTGACTTAAGTCGGAATGTGAGTATGCGTGAGAAGGGGTCTATTCGGATTGGCGGCTATCGTGCAGGCGGGACCGTGTGAATACATCACAGTAGCATCGACGAGCGCCGACATCAATCAGGAAAACGTCCAACTATTCACGAGATGGATGTCACGGATATTTGTTCATCTTTGTATCAGGGTGAGGACTACAGTAGTGTGTGTGTGTGTGTGTGTGTGTGTGTGTGTGAAAGAGAGTGTGAAGGGGGCGGATGAAACTTCCTTTCACTGAGCCGAGGCGACGTCATGGGGACTCACTCCCCCATGGTGAGGACTGTGTGCAGGGCCGGAATATGACAACATGCGCATTCACGTACGCACACGCAACCAGTCGAAAGTGTGGCTTTTTCCGATTGTTTGACTGTCTCGTTCAGACCAAATGGTTGCCAGTGCGCTAGCCTAATGGACTGGTGTAGAACTAGGACAAACTGACCATTCTTTTCTCGCCTCAGTAACAATTAAAGTCGAATAGGGTGAGAGAAGGACAGTGAGCAGTTGTAAAAATGCTTTCGAAACAGAATGTGTTGTGTATTATTTGTTCCTTCTGTCCCAGTCTCTCGGTTCTGCAGTATCCACTAGAACAACTGGCTGTCATGAGACCTCGTCAAAGTTTATTGTACGTAGTTTTGGGACAATCAATGAATAATTTGGTTCACATTATATTAAGACTAAATACAGAGGCTGACTGCTGCGCTTATGGGAGAGTCGATATCATTATTTTCCACTCTTTTATTTAATTTCGTTCAATTATATGATTATGGTATAGTATGTCAGGAAGGAAGTCACTGCCAACTGAGGTGTGACCGATGGCGGCCACAGGATTTGAACCGAGTAGAGAAGGATTCTAAGTCCACCTGGATGACCGCTAGATTGCTGCTGATCATGAGTATATATTGACAAGTACATTTGTGTGCACATGAACTTCCGCTGTTTCGACTCACATTTTTCACCATTTTTATTTGAATTCGGATGTTCACTGACTAATCATTACGAAGTGTCTGTGGTTGATTAGGATGCACTTTTAGTGGTCCATAACATATTTGCTAACATACTAAAAGTTTGCATGTCCGATAAAAATGCATCAGAAAAACAACATTGGAGAACGGACCCTGGCCACGGCTGAACCGATCGCCATACGTCTACTAAGCCCTGATCTGTGCGCGCAAAAGCGACTAGTTCAGGCACTTCATTTGCCTTGGCCAAAGACGGAACATCCGAAACGAGAAATGATCCTTGGAAACCCATTATCAGTGGTCGATTCAGCATCACTGACACTAACTGAAAAATACCACACCACCTCCCCCCCAAGTCACACACCTATTGCAAGAATTACCTTCAACCCAGTCAGCGGCCAATCAGACGCGTAGCTGTCACTATATGATGCGTAAGATCAAGACTAGGAATCAATGAAAACAGTTGTTCACTGTCCAGAGTTGTTTTTCTAATGTGACCTTCGGACTTTTCAAACAAAAATACATCAAAAAGCAAAAATCGATTATGGAGTAAAATCACGAAAAACTGGTCATGATAGTTTTACCCCGCATCAGCACTGTTGCGCTTTCTGTTTTTCTAGCAAGTCAAATCCTTTACCTCTCTACTACCTTGTGATAGCCCACTTATAGTCTGAATGTCCTCAGTGTTTTCCCGGTCATCACTAACAGAAATCTTTGTGTTGCCAAGCAAGCAACTTTGCGCTGAACCCAAGTTTCTGACTGAATAGCGATTCTGGAGTAGCAAAATATCATTCTGGTAGCTTGGAAGGGCATTTCGAAGACAGATGAGCTTTAGGTGCATCAAATTCAGACCAATTTCGAACAGTGTGCAGTACAACGACGCTTAGAAGCAGGACAAACCTTGGTGTTCCAGTACAAGGTCCGGGTTTGTTGCCCATGGGCCCGAATATTTGGAAGTACGGCAAACCAGAATAAAGCTTTATTTTCAGTGTCACTGGTATATAATTTGGTTTTTTGATCAAATAGAGACTGGGTAGATAGGGCTTTTGAGGCAGAAGATTGTCTCACCGAGATTACCTCATAATAGATGGACTGCGTGAGTCTATCGCTTATTTAGCAGAAACTTGGACTGATGCATCACTGAACAGAAAATAGGGAGTATACAAACAATCTTTTGTTTGTCGCTGATGACTGTGGTTTTCATGTGTAACTTCCATAAACGGACAGTAGGCTTGCGCATCTCGTCAAACGAATGCAAAATCCTGTAGGCGAACTTTCGCTTCAGTGTAATGTTGTATCAAAGTGAGTCAGCGAGCAGAAACGAGGACGACAGCAACTGTGAAAGTTGGAAGGATAAGATTAGACGAAGGTTTGAATGCACACGCAACACTCATCCCATCGTCTGATCATAAAATCTAATGTCTACCATCAATCATTACATGGTTCACTCATTCTTCGTCTATCAGAGTGTACAGCGAATGAAAAATTGTTGCGAAAACCGTGAATAGATGTGCTCTAGGAAGCACAATTTTATTCATGCTCATGCCAGTCAGCCTAACTAAATTAACCAGTCCATTCACGAAAAGTGAGCACAAATTCGTTTAAAAACCATTGCCATGACCATTCTATTATGTCGGTAACTTTGTGTATCCTTCCTGGGGCTATTTATTGCATTTCTGAAGTTTTATGAGTCAAAAACTAATGCCTTTGACTAACCTTTCACGTACTAGCTGAATGATCTGGTACAAATATTTCCAATGGTCATAATTGTAATTTGAAAGCTTGAAGACTGAACTGGAACTAATGAACACACCATAGGGAAAATGTCACAACGACTGGTTGTAGACTTCTGACCAGGTGCTTACGACCGCCTCAATTCATTTTTACCAATTCGATTACCTGACCAGATTTCAGTAGATTTGTGAAAACAATACTTAACAACCAAAGGTCTCCGTGTATTTTGTTTCCTCAACGGTCACTTTATGATTGCTGTAAAATGAACTGATACAACCGATTAAGTGACATTCCATAGACGGCAAGGCCAAATCCGTTCTTCGTATATTCGTCGTCAAATGATCTGATGTTCCATCATCAACTAACCAGCTGAACTCATCTCTTCTACTGTTAATTTGACCCAGGTTTACAAATAAGAGGTTCAGAGATGAACAAACAGTTACAATAAACGTCTGAAGCTGGGAATTTGATAGGATTTTAATTTCCTTGAATAGGAAGGGAAACTCCCGGTAGATCATACGATCATTTGCACCGAGCAATCTCATAGGTCCGTTGTATTAGGATGGCTTTTAATCCAATGGAAACTAAACTGATGAAATATTTATTGTATTGGTTAAGGTAAGTTGTCACCCAATACGAAAAATAGTGCAGTATGCTGGAGCAGTGGGCTTCTGCTTACTCGCTTGATCAACCTGAAATGACAGAAACACAGAAAACTCCATGAACCCAAAGCTCAGTGAGTGTCTCAACAGGCTGCTTCACTTACGCCAAATAGAAATAAACACCGAGGTCTACAGCCTTTGGTTACAATAGTAAAATTCCGGTGAGCGAATTTCCGCGAGACTGATTTGGTCCCACAGAATCTGCATAACACAACACAGCCTTTTTAGAATGTAAACCAAGTTTTGGATTTTGTTTCTGGTCGGATTGTGCTGTGATTGTCAAAAGTCATATCTTTCAAAGTTATATTATGTTACGAGGTAGTCGGTTTCTTTCTTCTTTATCGTACTTCAGTCTTGTATACAGTTGATCCCTAGAGAAACCATGTCGAAGCTGTGGATTCATAAACTATTCTAAGTATAATGAACGCGTAATTCGTAGGTAGGATTATTGTGTCATTCACATAAGATATGCTTAATCCAATCAAACTGACCAAGAAACAAACCGAATTTTCTGCCTGGTTATCAAGGCTCTATTATCGTCACTCAGCGTATACTCGGTAGACAAACTGAAATCCGTTCGCCAGCTCACTGAAAGGAACTGCAATTCAAGGACATCTTTTTCACAGGAAGTTGAAGATTTATGCGGGTCATATAGGAGGACCTGTTTTCAACACTTTTCGTCAAATAGTACACGTATGTAGAATAGCCAGAACGCACAAAGTAGTTAAGAACACAATGGCCCTATTTATGATATCTGGATAAATTTAGGCTTTTCACTTCATTCACTACCAGTGAAGCATGGATTTTCCCGGGTAAACTACTTTGAGATAAGTCAGGGGTATAAACTGAGTGAATCACACACAACTGCCTCAATTTATCAGAGCAGTTTTACAGTGACAGGATTGACACGATCACCAGGTCTATGAGAGCGGTCAAAAATCCGTCATTGGGTAAAATATTGACAATTCAGTAATTTTTTCTGGAAATCCTCTATGCTTATCGAATAAACCGCGCATACGTTGAAAGTACTTCAAAGCAGATCAGTCGCTTTTGGTCACTGAAACTGTTTTACTGGTCAGTCAGGCACCGAGGCTCTTCTGGTTTGACGTCTGATGGGGTCCGGCCCTAAGACTGTCTCTGCTGATGGTATTGATAGTCGACCGTCATGCTTCGCTTCTAAATTAAACAGAGGTTTCGGCCATCTCGACATATCTCACACTGATCTTACTGTATGACGTGCTCCAGATGATTCATCGGATAGCCCGAAATAATGTAAAAACGATGAATAATTATGGGTCCAGGGGTCTGCTCAATGAAACAACTCGCTCACTCACTTCAACATCCTTGACCACGAAAATGATACATGAATCACCCAGTAGACCATGATAAATTCCCATCCAGTGAATTAATCGTATGATGAGATTTCAAAAAGGAGAAAGTGTGCTTTATAGACCCCCAGGCTGTGCTTAATGGTGGTTTTGGTTCCAAATAGCTAGTTCGGGTAAGAAGAGTTTGCCCTAACTGCTACTAGCATCACATTCATTTCACTTCGCAGTTGATGTATTTCTACCTTTGTTCAGGCATACTTCTGTGATTTTTGGGCCTATTTTCATCTCCAGGATAAAATCAATTTCATCGTAATAGCCCAATTAAAACACGTTGGTATGATTTCCGCAGTATGTTTTTAATCATCTGTCAGACCGAACTTACCTCAAGAACGCTAATCGGTACGCCTGAAATATCACTTCCAGTGATATCATGAAGTTGATCATTAACGGGTGTCGGTTTTCCGGAGAAACCGACCAACTCCCAGCTGACTTTGTGTACAGAATATTTTAGGTACTGAAACTTTTTTTGGAGACATGTTAACGCCATTTAAACAGCTTTCCGCATCGGACTACTTTCATGCCCGTCAGTAGGCAAATTAGGGAAAAATCCACCCCAGCTATGAGGGTTCGGCGTAAGTGCGTAGACTGTTTTGCATCCTGACACAAATATTGTCCGAAAAAGTTGTCGTAAAACCAATAATATTGGCGGATAAATATAATTCGGTCACAGCCCCGGAAGTTTACGAGGTGGTAACCTAGTTTAAAAGTTATGAAGACAGTGGTCCAGATTGCTTTCCGAAAGCCCAATTGCATGCAGTAACAAGCAAACGTTACCAATACCATTTCTTTCTGATTTTATCGGACAATTAGAAGTTGAACCTGTCGCACCAGTGACAGAATGGAAAGTATGATCCTTATGGTGCATATCAAATGCATTTAGGGCATGTGAAATCTTATTGCAAAAGATCCCTGATATGAACCATTGTGAGTATTACCACTCGTACAGCAAATCAGATATGGTAGCCTCCATAAAGTCATAATTTTTTTATCACTCATCGGGAACCTCGAATCTGTTATGACGTGTTTAATACCAAACTGACGGACTGGGGTTTGTGAAGCTGTAAAATAGGGATGGATGATAATCACTTTTGTATGTTCTGATGGAATGCACAATAACTGTATTTATGGGTGCACGATAACCTGCTCGTGTAATGTAACTTTTGACAAACTTCATGTTATCTCCCAACTAGCACTAGAATGCCAAGGGAGTCCAAGTGGAATCTGACTTGTAGTAAAAACTGAATAAATAACTTGTTTTTCAAAGAAATTCGCTGAAGCTTCATGACTTTTCCTGATGATAAGTTTCTCGCCTATCCTTAAAAGTTCACATAGTTTTCTTAGTCGTTTCACACTCTAGGAGGACCCTAACTGCTTTCCAGAACACAAAGATGAGGTGTTCACTTGGATACTGGTAGCGGTTTGTGTTATCTGATCCATCTCCCCACAGGCTTATTAGTAACGTACTTCATATCTACCGGGTTAACTGCATCATTAAATCCAACTCCACTTACACTTTGTTGTACTCATATCCAACACATACAGAGCTGAAGAAAGCAAAAGCCACATTCGCACTTCCACAACTGGCTTTTACTGCCATCATAATCGTTCAACTATTTACTTGTCCTATTGAAAGATATCTGACCTCTCCGGCGATGTAAGACAATCGTTATCTGTCATCTGTGACAACTTCATTGGTAATCGACTTTAGACCCTGAAGAAGACGGGTTCGAAGGCTGACAGCCACCTATCCTTTTCAAACTATATTTACAATTTTCTGGAAATTCTAGGAGCATAAATAGCTGAGTGCTGTAAATAGTTAAAACTTAAATCAAAAATCCATGCTGCTACCAGGAATGAAAACGGCCTTTTTCAGTTCATATGACAGTTAGCATCTCAAATGATGTATTTTGGTAGCCTGTTCGATTCTACATTGCAGGACGGTCCTTTGCTTGCAAACATGACAGCAGGTAAGCGAACACTTCACTGGTAGAAAATTATGCTCCAAGATGAACAGGAAATACGGTTCATTATTCCCACAGTAGCATGTTATCCATACATTCGTTAGAAAGTTGCTTCAGAATCATTAATTCATACTGTCTCGATTCTTTCTTCCGAAAGTAAAGTGAGTCAGTGGAATCATTTTGACAAGTCTCTTGCTAACTAACCACTAACGGAAACGGTTATTTTTATAGTTACCTGCTGTAATCTTCGAGTTATATCGGAAGAAAAAGAATCATTGCGGGTTTGCGAATTTTGTCATTTCTGTCTGACAGCTTGGTCACCGGATACTGGGTTGCAGATCAAACCCGTGTTTTCGCGCTAGTAGATCTTCGCATCTTATGTGCAGAGGGTATTCGTTCTGTTATTAAAGGTCAGCTTGCTTCCGAAGTATTGTTCCGATTCATTCATTCAATAATTCAGCCAGTAATCGGTACGTTTCATTTTATGTGAATACTATTTTTAGCTCTAAACACTTTTGCTTACCACTGTTTCTCAGTCAATAATAATTTTACGTATTATCTCTTCAGCCCTGGTGCCGATTCGGGGTCCGAAGGTGACAATTCGGTGGGATCGATCCAGACCAAAACTTCTCGATCTATTTCAACGCAACATCATCCGAATGTGACCGTCATTCCCTCCCTGAGCGGGCAAGAAGATCATCCCAATTCTCTTTTATCAGATCCCGATGATTGTTGTGTTGTCAGTCAGTCGATTTCGATGCCAACTTCGTTCACCCCCGCCATAATTCATCCCACTGGGTTCAACATGGAACAAACTAGGAGTGAACTGCACGAACTAGACTTCAGTTCATCGATGCCGGAGCTATTACGGACACATCCAGTTCCAGTCCCCCCATCTATACAAACGGAAGAAATGAATTTAACCACCGGTTCTTTAAATCCATATATGCTTCAGCATCATCCTTATTTGAACAAACATTCGGACTTTCTGAGTCAAAACCAACCGCAGACACATTACATTTATGGGTTTTCCGATGCATTTGAAAGTGCTTCGTTGTCCACATTCAGCAATACAGGGATGGCTCAATGTCCCACAGTCTCGATGGCACCTTACTCCCGAATTAATGAGTCGCTAAATGGATGGAAAAAGCCCCCCACCTTTGAGTTAACTGGTGAAAGAGCAGGAAGTTTCACATCATTTTACACAACTAACAGTAACGGAGCAAACCATCGCGTCGCATTCGAGGAGTCTGTGGGAAGTGATGAGAGTTCTGGTGATGAATGCAGCAGTCAAAGTAGCACAGCGACCAGTCAAAATGTGGATGCGTCTGACACATCGACACGTGTACTAAACTGTGAGTCAGTCAAACCCAACCTCTTTGAGGCACTGGGGCCCGGTCTAAATTCCACGAATTCACACTATGTAAATAGTAAGATATACCCCGATCCCGTTTTCATGCCAACCACACCCGGTGTTTGTGGTCCATCAGAACACATGGACGGATTTACCCGATCGGACTCTACTGGAGGGTCATATGGGACAACAGATTTGATTACCGCAAATCAACATGTGATCCTCCAACGACCAAGGCAAGCTAGCCCACTGGACCATCGACATGTTTCCCAGTGTCGTCCTTTAGATCCGTGGTTTGTGGAACCTTACGATCCTTCGCACTCTCCAGTGGCTGAAGAGCAAACCAGTCACATCCCAATGTTGCTTTATCCCCACTGACTTTTGTGTGAATTTCATGTGCGTCCTTGTTCGAGTGCACGTGTGTTTGTGTGTACACACTCATTTGCGTGCCAGCTGGTGCTTCTTTGATTTGCGTTTGCGCCCTCTCAAGTATGTCGTCAATCGGCAAACAACATTTAGACCAAATTACGGTTTCCGACCCCTCAAGTTTTGCCATGTGATACAACCTCGGTGTAGTCAGATATTGTGCTTACAGTGAATCAATCAATTCATTCACCTACACTCTTTTTCCGGACTTAGAAATTTCACTGGTGTTAGGCTGAGAATTTCGGGGCAGGTATATTTAATTTCACATTAGCAGCAAATGATGAAGTTTTCCTTCTGAATTTACATCCACAAAATACACAGCCCTTTATACTTCACTTTGCTTATGAAGGATATTGCGAAGTAGACTTTCATCCCGTTGACTATGTCGATTAACTTTCAGTATGCTATTTTAATTTTGAGGGAAGAAGTTCATATCAAATCCACTAACATTCACAAAATGCAGATTGGTCAACTAATTATCAGTGATTTGATTGTAATTATCGCTCATGCAAAGCGGCCGAGACAACGCTGGGTCTATTACACGGTATTCCCCGCGGAATTAGACGTATGCACTTCATGAATAATCGACTAGAATCAGTGCTCAGTTAGACGGCCTAAATTGCCGCGCGTGGTTTCTCGACTAACTCGGGGACAACAACTTGCTGGGCACATTTCCAGGAACTGACCAATGTGAGGATAATTGCAAAAGCCGTCGGCAAATAACGAACAGCACCTTGGAAGTACGGTATATCGGGTAATGCAATCGAGATAAGGTGGAATATTGCGCATAGATTTTCAGATGCTCCAATAAATGTGGGGAGCTGTGGTGTTTTTTAGTCTTTGTCACATGTTCTATACTCGTGTATGGGCAAAGAGATGGATACGGGACGTTGATCACGGGGTAGTAAATGAGAGGGGACGAGTTAACTCAGCGTTGGTGGACGACCTAGTCACGCCTGCAGTCAGCACTGGCGCCGTACCAAGCCCAAGGCTTGAGACAACGGAATCTCGGGCAACAGGACAGACGATCCGCGAAGTGGACCGACAGGTGAGAGACGAATCTCGTCAACGTTGTTTAAACCTCAAGCCGTGGTCATCCATGCCAGTCGAATCAATGCGTTATGTGCAACGTGTGAGCACATGGGACAACAACCAATATATCCTTTGTTTTCGCCAGTAAAACGAGATGATTCGAAGGCAGAAGAGTTTTCTTACTCGAGTTGGTGGGACGGCATATAACAATAAATGAGTAAGACATTCAGTCAGCTGGTAATCCTCTAAATCACTGATCAGAACAATTGAGTTCTTAAATCGATCAAAAATCTATGGTGTAATTTTATGGGACCGGTGGTCATATGGATTTTGGGAAATGTCTGCGTTATTTGTTTTCGTCGTTAATCTGTCCGCGTAACCACTGGGTCAGTTGCCCTCCTTTTGTCTGACTAAAGGTTACAAATAAACCGCGTGCAGGTCTGACTAGGTAGTGTGTTCTGGTGTTTATTGGCTGTTATTTCCGCCCGTTAGTTCTGGGCTGTTTTGTTAACTAAGCCTTCTTTGCGACACGTTCGATCAGATGCAAGTTACAGCCAGGTCATGGACAGCAGATCGTACCCATCCCGGATGGACTTATACCGTTATTGAAACGAAGGAGATATTTCTTCGTACAGCCAATGTGTGTTCCTTTCCACTTCGATGAATCACGCAGATACATCAATCCAGTGGCAAATTTTTCTTTTGCGTTTATCAGTCTACCCCTATACCTTGCTCATTCATTACTTCCAATCTTTTGCACCATTACAGTAGCCGTAAGGGTGAGAGAGAACTTCAGGTTGTTTAGAAGAACAAACAGACACTGTAGGTCAGGCCTGGTTACTAGTCGGACGACATCGTAGCTGTCATCTTCATGAACTTTACTTTACTTAGCAGTGTTCAGTAATTCCGGGAGTTTCGAATTGTAACTTATGCTACTGATAGTAGTTAGTTATTGATTTTGGACATAGTAACCGAAATACTCATTTGTATGGCCTTCGTGAAATGAAGATCATTATCAGTAAACTTTGACTTTGGGAATTACATTTTTAACAGTAAATTGATGACATATAGAAGCAAGTGAATTCTGGAAGCCCTTTTAATGCTACTTCTACTAATATGAGCTAGCTTGTTGCGAATAAACTGGTCATGTTGATCAAGTCGGTAACCGTGGACATGGATCACTCGAGTGAACGCGCACCCATATATGCTTAATACCGAAAAGTTAATTAGTCGGTTGCTCATTGCCATGCAGTTCATTGGCAAAATGGATATCGAAAATCCGATCAGTCAAATACCAAGCCAACGAAACACTGGAATTACATGTGAATAAAATGAAGAAATATTCTTTTACCTTCCTTTGTTTATTATACTAAACGGTGCAAAATTTCTGAAAGAAAGCGGATGCCAGAGGAAGGCTACCAGATGAGGAAGTGACCGGCTGCGATGGGAATCGAAACAGGGTCGTAAATGCCCGAAGACCACGACGGTAACCTTATGAACATCGCTGGAAATACCCGGAGGCCAGCCGCGAAACAATTGGTCTAAAGTTTATGAGCAGCTATAATTATCCACTGTATTAAAACCCTTACTGCAATAACTAGTTAGTTCTGTAGCCAATCACAGAAGTACATACATGCATATGCGGTTATTACGAATCCAATACCCTCAGGATTTATCTGGGTTTTTGTAACCGCCCTCGTATTTAGTACTTGTGAAGGTGAGTGCTGATTCATGGTTAATATCCAGCCCTGTCCAGTCAGCAATCGGCATGTCAGTGCCTGTCCGGAATCCAGGTCAGTGCTTGTGTCAGCGGATACTCAAGTGACAAGGTAGCGAATCAATGAGACGCGGACGGATTCCTGCCAAGTGGTAGCTGGCCATGTGATCAATCAACCAATCAGAAGACAGGATACCTGATGATGAGCAAGTTGGTATACGTTGGAACGATGGGTGTCGGTGATTGTTTCTTCCTATATGAATAGTGTTTTATGCTAATAAAATGTGACGATTCGTGGGCGGAATAGACTTGTCACTAAAGTAAGTGGGACAGGAAAAAACAGTGCCCAATTTTTTACAAGACACTAACTTCTGATGATTAACCTATTGGAGTGGGAAATTTGTCAGTTTTCCCAACCGCTATCACTGGGGCAATGTGCTTTTTTCACATGAACGGGAGGAATAAGATCTCTGTAGGAGACGGATCGTTACTTACAAGTAGTAAAAAGTCAAAAGGGGAAATTATACTGCGAAATGGGAGAAAGTCTAGAAAAAACGAGCACAAATAAAGAACTTAAAATCTTTCAGAATTTGGATCTAATGCATGCATTAAAAGTAGCATGATTTTTATTCTCTTTCTACTGTATTTAGAGTGAATGATGTTACCATTATAGGAAGTAGATGGTTCAATTTACCTTTAAAGATCTTCATCATGAAGTATCAATTCTCAAATCACCATCGAAAACCACGGTATCCTATTCGTAGAAATACCACTAACAGGACTGTCGAAACGTGTAAGCATATTCGTGTCATCACTTCAAAGTTAACGTATGCACTTTCGAAGAAATGATTCGTGAATACCGACGGCTTTCTTTTTCATTCCAAGGAGATAAACTGACGGCTTTTTCCGACTGACAAAGGAAAAACACCAAAACGACCTACTGACACTACTATCAATTGCCAAAATATAAATCTGAATGCACCAGTATGTGTACGGAATTACTGAGAACACTGTACAGGCTTGGTTTCAGTCTTCTTAATAGCCATTAGCAGTGCATAACTGCTGGGTTGAAACCGGGATTCCAGGTTTTCCTGTAGTTTTGTAGCCATTGGCTATCGCTCAGTAGCCTCTGTTTGTCATATAGCGACCACAGCTTAGGGTACAGGAATCAAACCTTTCCGACACATCCATACCGAATAAGGTCAAATCACGTGTGAATTTTCGGTCACAGTTACGGGATTTGGTAGTGTTTTGTGCGTCACGTGAACGGCTGGGCGCTCAATGGACTTTTGATCACGATCACTTTTCAAGTCACCCGGTGGAGGAAATTGAAATAATCGACCTAAGCGAACTGGTTAATGCAGGTTCGCGTCATAAGCGGAAAACCATTAGTGATCAACACCGCAGGAGAACTGTCCAGTGTTTATGGGAGGGTAAAGGTCTGAAACTTCTTTTCTGCCATCTTGGAATTAACGTGAAACCTGCAGAACCGTTGCCAAACGAGACGTCAAATCTGGCAAAAACGTAAGTTTTCCGGTGAATTTGTAACCGAACTATGCTCGTTAGTGGGGGAGAACCCTATAATCAATTTGAGTGGGACGAAAAAAATGGAACTGATACACCTGAATCTTTGGGTCAGTTCATCTTTCATTGGTCGTCTTTTTGATGGCTGTGGTTACATCACGAAGAAACCATGCATCCAGCTGATCAAGCAAAACAGGATTGATGTCAATGAGCGACAAGCTCAGTGCGCTATGCGGTTACAAGAGCACGGTAACTCCGTATTACTATTTTACATAGATGAGACCATCGTTGACATGCGGTTCTGGCAGTCACGAGGACAACCAACGAAGGGCCAAAAGTGCATCAGGACTTTACTACCAAACAAAAGTGCAAACCTCAATGTTGTTGCATGCTATTCCGCAAAGGGGACACTTTATCATGAATAACACTCCAAAATGAAGGCCGACATTTTAATCAACTTTCCGGGAAAGTGTTCCTCGAAAGCTCCAACTAAATAACCACGCATTGTTACTGTACCTCTGTTCAACAGTGCTCCACTTCACTGATGTGTGAGTGAAGCATTGCTGGTAACCGGATATGCTGTTCTGTATCTCCCTCCCTATGGTCTGTTCTTTAATCCGATCGAGGAGTTATTCTGTTTGTTTAAAAGGAATGACATGTCGCTTCTACAAAAAGACGAAGCCATAATTCGCAACGTTCCGGAAGATCAAACCACCACGGAATGTAGGCTTGGGATGTAGGTGCGATTATGCAAACAAGCAATGGATTGGATTTCGCCCGTTTCGTGTGCTGCATCTGTCAAACCATTTCACATTTATTGAATCTTCGAAAAATTGTTCCGATCTGCAAATCTGACTTTCTTTGATGTGATAACATTTTTATTAGGTAACTTAGAGATTTTCCTTCGCGTTTTCAAGTTGATAACTCTCACAAAGCTATCAGGTACCGTAACTGGGGCCGAATATTCACAAGTGATTTGACCTTATTCGGTATGGATGTGTCGGAAAGGTTTGATTCCTGTACCCTAGGCTGTGGTCGCTATATGACAAACAGAGGCTAATGAGCGATGGTCAGTAGCTACTGAACGATCACCAGAGGCTACTGAGCGATAGCCAATGGCTACAAAACGACAGGAAAACCTGTGGAACCCATAGTTCATGGTTGTAAGTCACTCTGGGCTATCCCTGCTAATTCTCAACGGGTTACTTCATGTCATCATTAAAAGATATGGCGCCGTCGGAGGATATGCACTGCTGGTGATTACTAACGGGATTAAACAGGGTATTTAATAGTGAGTTCAGCTTTGCTAGCTTGTGATGAATCATTCCATAAATGGCCTCACTCGAACACACTTTCAGAGTGGAGACCAGTGAGAAGGTGACTGACCAAATCGGACCAGTGTTGGTTGGTTGGTTAGACGTTTCGTGTTCGGTCGTTAGAAGCATGAGAGGATTAGGGTGCTTGCCTAACCCAGTTATACCAAATGAATAACAAAACTGGACGGAAGCTGTTTCATCCTGGTCAGAAATTATTCAGTCAGTGACTACTTTTGTTCACTCTGGCCTGTTTGTGTAGCTTGGGTTCATTTTCTTTTCTAGAGGAATCTAACAAACAACCAGGCAGCTTTCGTTTACCACACTGTTTGTATAATGCTGTGATGGAATTTAATGGACCAACTGGGTTCTGACGCATCTAAGAATATGCACCCACAAATCACCTACTGTTAGGTTGAAAAGTAACCCAGGTTTCATAATGTTTACAACAGTCCAGATAAATGCGATATCATTTTCCCCTTCATCTGAGTGGTTCAAAGTGTTAACCCCGTTTTCAAATAGCTAAAGGGCTAATCAGCTGCGGCAAGCCAGAAGACCTCAATTTCACCATTAAAATAATGTTTCCCTCTTTTCAATCCGACAGTATATAAACCAACAAATGTAGTGACAGTGTCATAAACAAAAACATCAACCAGGAAAAGTGAAAGTTACCACATAATAAGTTAGAGTAACGTAATCTGCAACCACATTTCAGCACTGCTGATCAGTACTAACTCGGTGGCATATGAAAGTAGATACAAATGAATAACTCAGTCAAATTTTGAAGTAAAATTCTAAAAATCTTGTCACGAAGCATAGTGCTACATCTTACGCAAAAGAATGATAGCATCCGTTTCTGCTGTGCAGGATGAAAATCTGTAACACAGTGAGGAATTTTATCGGTTTCCACGGAATGCACTGCACTACCAATTCATCGATCATTTGCAAAAAAAACTGTTAACAGGGATTATGCCCTTCCATAAACATCTTCAATCGTGCTGAATTTTGTAGAACAGGAAGTACCATACTTTGTTTTCTGTACCCATGTACGCGCTGCCGGTTGCTTAGTTTTATACGGCTAGCTGCTATGAGAGGATGAACCGCCCTCAGGGCATGCCCCAGTGTTACCTGACCATAAGCGGTGTGTGTAGATGAACTATCCATGAAGCGTCTCGGGAATTAGACACGAAGTGGCGTGCCCATCATCACTCGTCTTTTTGCTTGAGATAGCTACTCTATCCCGTGCAAAACCAAGTGCCCCCTGTCGGGCTATAGGAAATTTGTAGCGGAAGCCGGTGATTGGAAAAACGGTTCTCAATTCCCTTGGATGGCGGTCTGTCAGTCGAGGATGCCCAGCGCATCCTAGTTAATCTTACCCCGATCAGGATGGCTGAGAAATAGGCAAGAGGCAATGGCCTTATTTGGTGGCGGACCACATTCGCGCAAGTCGCATTGCTATCTATGGGCTTCTGTGGCTTTTATGTAGAGTTCGCTGTCAGGCGAAAAATACGCCACACCCCCTAACAACTAGTTGTTTTTGCCTGGCTACTCGCTCTCGGCTTGTTCGATATGGGTGATTCGGGAGGAGCATTTTTTGCTGCAATCTGCGTAGCCCTCAGGGTCGGTGTAGCACGCAAGCCCGATCGATCAGGGCTACCGGTTCACGTACAACTCCTGAACATCCACTAATCTACCAAGGTAACAACAGTCGAAGATGCATGAGGTGAGAAAGTACGACGTACGGCATTAGTTGACAAAAAAGTAAATGAATCCCCAAGCACTGTTCATATACTGAAGACCACTGTAATGTCTGTTGGGAGAGAAGATCGAATAAGGGTGCTTTTTCAGTGGTAAAATTGGGAATAAATCTAGAGTACTACTGAAAAGAACAAAGTAGAGAAAATAATTCGACAAATGATTTGAGAGAGAGGGGGGGCACTGGATAACGGAGCAAAGTGGTTGGGGTCAGGGCGAAAGCTGTGAGTATCAATCAAATAACTCAAACAAGTAAACTCAGAAGTGGAGAAAAAACACTTATCAGGGTTGATGGCTTCATTATGTTTTGGAAACTTTTCCAGTAATAAACGCAAAAGATTATAATACATTTCTTCGGTGGGAGCCTATACAACATTGGTGGTTAGCTCACGCGATTGCTTGTCAAGTGGAATTTGTAAAAATGCATCTTTCAGATCAATTTTAGAAAATTACTTACAACCGTAAAATTGGTAGAGAAAGTCCTCAAGCTCACTAGTGGCACAACTGCACTGTTTGAGAAACTTTTCTGTACTTACATTAGAGTTAGAATGAATGGGCATTGTATGAATGCCTGAAGTTAATTTAAAACCATTCCTTTGTTCACCCCGGAAGTGATTCCAAATGAATAAAGAATTTTTAGCCTAATAATCATAAATAACAAAAAAGGTTCATTTTGAAAACAACACCATAGTGCATGAAACTCTCCAACGACTGCACTACGGACAGGTACTCCCACTTCCATCAAGGACGCTTAGAAATACCGCATTGTCTCTCTTGATGTTACACCTGGTAACGAAATATTGTACAGTTCAATCGTATAATAATACTGATATGAAAAACACATTGTATGGACCGCATTCAGCGTGCCCACTTTCCGTCACCGTCATGACTACTCATTCAGTTGGCTCTTTGGACGGGAAATGATCTATAGAAGGCTTATGTCTTAAAGCACATACAGCTCTTCGTGCTTAACCGTACAACATGTAATTCTACCTATCTCATTAAATTTAGATAAAACGTATCTGGTCTTACAATGAAACCGTTGTAAACGAAATGCTATCTTTCCCTCGGACATAGTCTACTATAAATCTTTGGAGTTTCTTACGCATTGCACTTATAGTGAACAGAGACAAACCAACCGTCAGTGGCACTGCCATCGTTAATCGCTTAATCTTGCCCCACACAAACACCTGCAACCCGATTACGATCGATAGTCAGCCGCGCTGAATTTCGCTGCTGTTTCTAGCTGGTGCACACATGTAATCAGCTCCCCATGAAGGTCTGTCTGGTCCGTGGACCTACTGAACGTCAGTTACTCAGGTGAATTGTACTAGCGATTGCAGTTGAACCCGTAGTCTGTGGGTTTTTGTGTGGGCAATATCTGACCTGTCTACAGCCTGCTATTAGTGTCCTTTCGTGAGTCATATAAGGGGTGCAAGACACAATCAATTTCTTCCAAGGCTACACGAGACCGTTTACAACCTATTGCGAAGTGATCGGTTAAGATGTGTGTACATGTCTTTCTGGTAAGCTTAGGACGGAGACGATTGCACAATGAACCGGGGAAAAGGGCTATAAAAACAGGCCGCATCATTTGACATTCACCACTGGTTCATTGCTCCAGCTGCGATCATGTTGCAAAGAAGGTATTGCGATTTCCGAAAGAAACGCACAAGAAGTGCTGTTTATTAAATGTGTTGGCGTCAGCGGCAGCGAAATAAGAAGCTGCTTACGACTTGCCCAGTGATGCCTAATAGCGACAGCTGACCGAGAGCAGTACCTCGTCAGCGATCAAATGTCTGCGATTCAGATTTGTTGACGCAACTGATTGATACCCGTTTGCCGGAGGTTTGTGTGAGCAATAAACGTGAGTCTTCCTTTTCCGCAATATTTCGTAAATTCCATAGCAATTGAGGAAACACTACGAGAGTGGTTTGTCCGTAATCGTATAAAAATGTAAAAGATGAACGAATTACTGAACGATCTGAGACCTTATCACTCAGCTCTGCTTAAGGACACGCGAACGCTGACGGGTGCATCGCGAACAACGGAACCCATTAGGATCGGACCCGAAGAATACTGCCACACTGACCTACAGTAGGCGCTACTGAAGATACGAACGCCTACTTTAGATATGAACTAATGAAAGTTGTCAATTCGATTGCACGTCGACGGGATGCATCCGTTCAGCTCTTCAACGCACAGGATTTGGACAATTTTCGGAAGATTGGTTAAACCTTTCGTCTCAGCCCCATTTCTCATTGGTTTATAGTACGGTGACAAACAACTGCAGGACGTGACCAAATTTCAGGAACCCCTGGTCACAGAAATAAAGGACATTCAACGTCAGTAATGGTTGAATGTGGGGAACGACGGGTACACAGGAATGGGCGTCAAAGCCGTCATACGTGATAGCCCGGCCGGATCCTACGACATACGCAAGAAGTCACATTCTGGATACAACAGCTGTGACAAGTGCACACAGCAGGATGTGTATCGTAAGCACAAGGTATGTTTTCCTTCTGTGAATAATACGTTATTAGATGACCAACTTTTATGTTCATCTCGTCTGGATGATGCTGGCCGCTGAACTTAAGAAGTCTTAGACATACATACTGAGCTACAATTTACTGTAGATTATACGCATTGCATTTATTTAGGGGTAATGTGACGTTTAGTAGAGCTTTGGACCGTAACAGACGGTTTCCATCTTACAAAGCAGCAAACTAAACTGGTGAACAAAACAGATCGGACTAAGAAACCAACTACCCTCTGAATTTCGCAGGAAGTGTCGAGGTTGGGACGAACACCAATCATGGAAAGCTAAGGAGTTTAGACAATTTTAACTATATCCAGGTGTACTTGTGTTGAAGGATTTTATACCCCTTCAAACCAACGTACACGTTTTACATTTATCTATAGCAAATTTTACCCTAGTTTGCAGCAAAGACCAGGAGACAAAACGTCTTACAAAGTACCTTTTACACAAGCTGCACAAAGCCCAAGGTGGTTGAACGGACTTTGGGCTAACTATGGGCCAAAATGACTCCTGACATGCGCCTTGAAAGCTCGCACAGAAGTTCTTGAATTTTATAAGGAATACAACAACAAGAGTACCACAATATTCATCAATATATATCTGCATTACAAAAACAACACATTTTGTCCTAATGAATGCCCTTATTACCAGGCCATACCTTGCTGCTTTTCATTTTTCTTTGTTGATAGAGTGTGCTGTTTAGATTTTCTACAGAGAAAAATGATTCATCACTCATGGAGATAACTGGAACCCCAGTTATATATATATATATATATATATATATATATATATATATATATATATATATATATATGTACATGCTTATGTGTATACGTGTATACATGCATATATATTCTTGAGCATTGAAGTAGTCGTTTTGTAGTGTTCATTTTTGTGAAATTCACGCAATATTCAGTACTAATCTCTATGTTACTTTGGTCATTTATATCCAGAATACGGGAATCAGAATAAATTGTTGTGCGTAAAGAGACGACGTGGGAGAGTTAATAGAGCCGCAAGAAAGTCCTCAGTGCAAAATGTCTCGTTTATGGCGAGGTGACACTATGAGAGCACGGGCGTTCGTGGTCTAAAGCACAGTCAATAGGTATGCTACGAAAAGCCGAAGGTTGTCAAGTATTTCTTCAATCTTAATTCATAATCGATAGTTACTTGAGGTGTTCAAGTTGTTGAAGTAGAGCAACAAGATTTTGGTCAACAGCAGATTTGGAGTCTGTGGATTTTCTGAGCAACGGTCTGCTCACTGCCAGCACATCAAAGTCGAACATCCATGCAGGTAAGTATATTCGTATTATTTTAATGTTTCCAATACAGTCAGGAGATACAACTTAGAAGAACTGTCTACTGACATCAACGTGGATGCTCTTTTACAGTCCTCGACCGATGATTTTATAACCACAATGCTAACCACGAGGCAAAGTCGTGACGTGTTGTACGCTCTGAGCCATCATTTGTCAGGTATTTCGCGTTACTCAGGGACAATATCTCATATACCACAGTTATGAGAAGCAGTTATCGGTTTCCCTTATGAGTCGTATTTGGGAAAACTCAGATCTTTGATCAAGAGACTTGCAAGATCAACAGAATAGTTGTACCGAAGAATTAACGAAGTCAGCAACTAGTGTTCAGAAAAGTAGATAATGTATAGCCGAGTGATATTTTTATTCCTGTTCGTGTCTTACGCATTCATCCTGTGTTCTGTATGTGTTTTCAGGACTCTCTGTAACCAGAATAAAATATCATCCTCAACAAGCACCCAGCAAAAATTGTAAATTGACCGGTGATGTACCTTCTAAAGTTTTGAATGTTTTTGGCAGTTTTTTCACACGGTCTGCCATCAAATCGTCTGTCCGTGGATAGCGTACTGCTGGACACACTCACTGCACCCTTTCGCGCAATCACTTGTAAATGTTTGTCGCTTTCTAATAACCCATGTGACGCCATTGTTGCATTTTTGCCTACTTCCACATAAATTTATATTTTTTCATTCACTTTTCTAGATTACGTATTTGTCTTTGAGTGTGACTAAAGATGTTGTACATTGGGCCCGCAGTGACATTAACCAGCTGCTGGTTCGGAAATGTGCAATGAAAAGCCGTTCAAAAACAGGCTCATTGTTGCCTCCAAGGGTAGATCAAAGAAATTCGTTATCCCTGATTAAACTCCAGAAGCTGTTCATTCCATCCCAAGAATCGCAGAATTACCGGTGTCTACTGTAGGAAGACATAGAGCGTTGGCTTATCGAAGCTAGAAATCAAGTGAATACAATGCGAGAAGACAGTTACGTAGATTATCGTTTCCTCCGAAATAAATCTCAAGCTGCTTTTTCTCCTGGAATTGTTTTATTCTTTTGGTTTAATCGGCACCCATTCATGCATTCTGAAGATTGGTAGCAATTTATCATAAACCGCAACTCTACCTGTCCCTCAGATTTAATTCATGGTTTATTTGATATTTTCCTATTTCATCAATAATAGTTGTTTTCATACATAAATTATTAGATGCAAATTCGTTTTGTCGAGAACATTTTCCAATCAAACTATCTTAGAAGCCCGCATGTGGAAATGTTTTGTTGTCCAACGTTTCCTCAAGTGCGACTGTCTCGCCTTTCTATATCATGATATTTCAGATCCAGTGAACACGTAACACAAGAACGATGAAAATCTTCCAAAAATTGTGTATGAATCAGTCGTCAAATTGGAAATTTGTACAAGCTTTCAGTACACCATTTGTATAATGAACTTAGTGACTTTCACAAAATGTTTTCTAATTGGTGATAAATGAGCGATTTCGATCGAAGTTATGGATAATGGGCAAACAGACTAAGAAACGGACAGTTAGGATGAATTGGGAAAGGAAGAGGTACCCATTTCCAACTACTTTTTCGAATATTGGGCTTAACTTGCGTCACCATATTTATGTGTTACAAGAAATGTCCATGAATGTACACTCATCCATATTCCTGAAGACGTGTACGACGTAGGGGAATTGGATGCATTTAGTGCTTTTCCCTGCGAGTCATATTTGCATCAGATCGAGCGTACTCTTCATGGAACGACAAGACTGTGCTCGCAGTTATACCGGCTTTTCTCTGAGGCCCAAATCTCAGCTACTCCCGTTGAACAAAACACAATTCCGGCATAACAGTAAAAATCACGCTTAACCATCTTGAGAGTCGGCCATTATACTTTCACCAACTGCAGTCCTGATAACGTGGTTTTAATTAGCGGATCACCGTGCACAGTAGAACGGATGAGAAATAACGACATGAGTGACGTGGAAACACGTCACCGTAAGTTTTCAACTTTGGATGACTTTTATGATGCCCCATTCCCTTCCACCTGTCACCATGTTTTTGCTGCTAACGGTTTGGTAGAGACTACTGACACATGCGCCGTCGAAGAACTCGACCGTAAATGTGTGTCACTGTCGACCGCAAGCGGTTTTTCTGTCATTCTCTTATGTTATACAGTATATTGTTGACCGCGACTTCCATTCTCTTTTTTAATATTTTTTTATGAACAATACTGAAAAAAATTTGTTTTTCTGAATGACTTCGGATGCTGTTTTTACTTGTTATCCTGGAGAATGACAACGCAGATGTCTGTGTCATAAGTCGATCAAGGCCTTCGAATGACCACAAGTGGATTATGATTCCCAGTGTGACCGGGAATCGGTTCCATCATATGGTTCAAGCACACCAAAAGCCTGACGGAAAAGCCAAAAGGTGTCCATTTAGGGTTCTGTTACACACCAGTAACTTGCTAATACAAAAACAGTGAATTGTCTTCAATGCATTTCCGACACCCCTGCGAAATGTAAAGAAGAGAACTGGATAACCATTTACCCTCCAGTAGCTACGGGATTGCTGAAGCGGCGATCCTAAGTCTCATTTGAACTGTTATAAGTTTTAAGAAACCGCCCGCCACTTGGACATCCTGGGACGAGGAAAATAATCGAGCCAGGGTTGTTCAAAAGCCGAGGAGTGAAATTAACTTTCATCACTAATCGCCTAAGGTTAAATGGTAGCTATCAGTAAGCAAACCACCGCACTACTTACTAGCCCAATACGCTACATGCAAGGTAAACAGTCATTATGGTTATCAGATTTATTACAAGTTAATCCACCTGTAGCAAAACCACCAAGGTTGTTCCAGTCACCCTCAAGACTATCGAGTAAATTACTGCATACGAACAAACATTTTACTACCTCAGCTTCCGCTTCTTCTATCGCCGACGAAATTTCCCGAATTTCACCAACTTAAGAAAGGATCACCAAGTCATTGATCGTTTTGCACGAAGACGACGTGCTAACTCGGTAAATTTAGGCAAGCGGAGTCAGGGTCCACACTCATTCCATACCTGCTTTTCCCGTCGAAGCTACTTCTAGGTGTCGGGAAATAGATCGGGGTTTGTCTAACGTGGAGATCCGCAAAGAGCCGGTAACTACAACTTTCCGTTCTACCTTATGCCTGCAGGATTACACTATCAGCACTACCCACAAAACTACCGTGGGTAACTTAGTGCGGAAACTGATGTCTCGCATCATGAATGTGAGTATATCAAGGAAAATTAACTATTCCGGTGCTAACAGGAAATTGGTTTTTGAACGGACTACCATATATGGAATAATAGTCGGCAGGTTGAACGTAATTCCATCTATGCTTCAGATGTCATTCGCGAGAGGAACATCTCATGCAGTTGTAAGGACGGCATAAACTTTGCCTTGCGACAATGGTTACATTATACGGTAAAGAACATCCAGAGGCGTGACCCACTATCGGTGGTATGAACATTTCAGCGAACAATCGTTACTTTTTTGTTTCACAGCGAACAGCCGACGCCGGTGAAAATGCGGCTTCATCGGAAAATGTGGATACGGATGCTTAACTGATTTGTACATCTGTTACGTTGATAAATGTTGCCGTGAAAAATATTCCGTATCATACTTGGATGGTGTTTCACAAACGATGTTACCTCAGTTACCTCAGCAGTAATATTTGATTGATTATACCAACATATCATGGGTAAATTACTTTAAGATTGGTTTTTTTATTTACGGTGATTTGTCTAATAGGTATTTTCTGAATAACTATACATCATAAATGGATGGGTTTCGTGAAAACTGTTTTAAATAGGTCCATTTTAAGTGCCAGTGTAAACCACCTCTAACATGGGGTTAGGTCCCTTTAATTGACCCCTGCTTCTCACAATGCAAATAGGGGCAAAAAGGAGGTCTCTGAGAACAATCATCCCACCGTTTAGTGAACTAGCACAGGCATCACATTCTCTTCCCGGTGTCATTACTTTGGTTCGTAGTGGGAAAATAGATGCGTTGACGGGGAGAGCGAAGCGAACGCGCTTTCATGCAGCCATTTCATTTGACTGGTTGAGGTGGTAGAAAATGCGTTGCAGGAGAGCATAGGGACTGAAAATCTCCTTTACGCAGAATGGTCTAAGAAAACGAGGGCCAAAAGCTGGGGCTGCTATTCTCATTGATCCCTGTTTTGGCTCCTATTTGCCTCGTGAAAAACAAGGGCCAGTTCAGGGGATTTGGCCCTTTTTATGCTGGCTGGGTTTTGACTGTGCGTTTTGCGGACACGGTAACTGCCAACGCTACCCCGCACACTTTGCCCTGGCACAACCGAGCATGCAGTCTGCGTAATTAGGGTCTAACTATTAGACCTTGATAAAAATATGTGCAGTTGGCACTTGACGATCTCTTCTCGTTAACTTCCATGACGGAATTTGACTGCCCTCCTATACTTACGAAAAATGCAAGCATGACAAGAATAACCAACCAATAGCTGATGCGTTAACGCGTTGTAATTGCAATAGTACATATGCCAGTCAGTTATCCGTAGGGAGCAAAACCGGGAAGGGGGCGAGTTGGCACATCTAGCTGGGTATATACGAGCATATTGGAAACAAGAGCCAGAACAAGTGACTCAGTGTGTGGATGCACCGGAAAAACCACTCAGAAGTACAGGCCAGTATGTGTCCGGTCTCGCTAGCTGTTTAACCAGTTACATCTAACCCCCTCTCAGACTTCGCCATTGATCTCTTGACTAGTCTTTCTGTGCTTTTTGGTAAGGTTTTGTTGAGTCGAAAACGTCAGAATTTAGACGGCACAATTGTGTAGTATTGTGACGAAAAATCGGCCTGAGGGATCGTTTTGCAGGTTTACATACTACATCATAATCATCGGTTCTAGGCGCAAGGCTGCTCCTCTGATGCAGTGCTGGAATTTTTCTGCTACCGTTGGTGGAATTTAATTGCAGTTAGAACAAGTGGACAAAGAACAAACAGTCCCGTGGTGCTGAACAGTGTTTTCTTTTCCGAAAAGCCTAGACCCCAGCGGCACACCCAAAGCGCCCCAATTGGGACGGCATGAACTGGAATTAAAATATCATCCGAAGCAAAATTACCTTCCTTTCGGACCACAAGTTGCTGACTTCGTGAATTCTTCGGTATATTTATTCTGTTGGTTTTGCGAGTCTCCTGATGAAAGACCTGAGTTTTCCCAAATCCGACTCACAACCCTGCTAGCACAAATTGGATTCTAACTGAAAATCCTGCTCGATACGTTTTCAGCGAAATTTGATTCACCCATCCATTGAATACCCAATGTGGGCCGAAAATTTTAAGCCAATGAGCGCGAAGTGACCTTGATCAACGACAGTAGGGGACCGCGCGTATTTTCTGCCCCCTTTAGCCAATGAGCGTCGAGAAACGGAAGTGACAACGACTAATTGGTTTTACTCCTGGCAGATCAACTTCCACCCCCCCCCTCAACCTCTACGATAGCCAACCGACCAATCAAGAATCTCCCGCGGATATTATTCCCACCTCCTACGTGCAGAACTCGCCACTAATCTTAGCAGGAACGAACCCACGTAGCTAAATAAATCGAGAACACTAGCAGCAGAAATTCGCAGAAAATAACGACCAATTAACTCTGCCTATCGCCGGTGACTCCCGTCCCCACCACTACTCCCATATTATCCTAAAACGGACCGTCGATGACAAATATTCCTAAAGGGTCGTTTTCAGTGTCCCTCCTGTTAACAATGCGCGACATTACCCCAAGAACGACGAAACCGATGCCTTCCACAATGCGAGAACGACCGCAGAAAGCTTAATTTACAAGCTTTATTATCGTAGAAAAATATGTACGTCAGGCAGTTTATTAGGTATCAACGTCAACGTCCTAGTTTGTTTGGTCCTGATCCTGTGAAAATATTATAGTGAATTATTGGTGCAATACTGACGTACATTCGTGCCATGTCGTTTTAAATTGCGTCCGGTGTCTTGCAGCCAGTTTCTAATGGTACGACAAACACTGGGCTTTTCCTTTGCCTTGAAGGCTTGTTGTTGAAGCACCGAGTCTTTTGTCAAATAAACTGAAAAACACGGGAGACATACCAACAATGAAATCGCGCCAAGCCGTCCTCCTGAATGCACATTTACTGTGAGCAACGGCATAGTTGACTTCCAGCGTGAATAGTTTTCGCAGCAACCTGGGCATCAATGATCGGATATAATTCCCGACGTTATCACCGATGAACGATGCTAACAGAGCGTCCTTTGAGAATGTGGGTCATTAAAATAGGAAGACAGACTAGTTTATTACGGTTGGACTTCTTGCATAAGTTTCAATCAAAATCTTTGACCTTGTCCAAAGTCGACATTGGAAAGAGGTAATAGGAAGCATCAAGTGAAACCTTGTATCCTATGACCTCTAGACGCTGTTCATTACGGTGCAGGGTTTGCATGACCACACTGTGCAATTTAGTCATGTAATCTGTTGTTGGTAATTCATCCGAACCTACTTAGTTATAGACATGAGCAAACGAAGTTTCATGTTGCTTACCTTGTGAAGCAGCAGTCTGAATTTGTCTTAGTGGGACGTTGGACTTTGAACGGACACCGGTTGCTTGTTGCTGGATTTGTTCTGATTCTGAAAAATGAGAACATTAAATAAAACAGATAACGTGCCGTGTACATATGTAGAAAGCCTGATATTGGACTGCGGTGTACCTCGTGTCCAGGAATGTGTGCACACTCGTTCTTCAGCGTCTAAGTAATGAAGCATGATAAAGTAATCCGAATGACTTACACGGCGAGGAAGGCTGACGCACACTTAGTGTATTTACTGGTTTTGATGAAGAATGTTATCAGAATATGATTACTATATTGACTTACTCCGCGGCGATTTCTGAAAGATCTAATGTTCCGTGGCCTTTCCTTCCACTTTGGTGCTCGTAGAAGGAGAACCTACGATTGAGAAATAACCTCTCCCTTAATATCATTTACTACGTGATGCAGCGTTTTTTTCAAACCTTCTGGGCGGTGCATCATCTTCTGATGACAAGTTTTTCGGCTTCTTTCTGCACAACTAGGCAAACGTCTATTGTAACTTAGGCTTACTTTATACTTTTAGGAGGTAGACCCATACCAACCGTTCCGTCACGGGATGGGAACTGACTGTCCTCACTCTGATGTTGTATTCCCCACGCTTCGTCATAGACGAGTGTTCCTTAGGATGTTCACTAACTGACAACCTACCAGTATGAGTCGAGATTGACACCGGCCTCAGAGGAGTATCATCCGGCAATGTTGCATGGTTCCTCATTAATCTGCACTATCCACATTCGGAATGGAGGCATGGGTCTCATCAGCAGAAAAGCCACTTCTGGATTAAAACGCATACGTCCTGGTTCTCGTCATCCAGTGGATTAACTACAATGAACATTGATATTCCTGAGAACATCTGAGAAGAAAGAAAAACAATTGTAATTAGTTACATTGTGAGTGATGCCAGTCACAAATAAAAAAATCTATGAACCAATTTATTTATTTCCTAGAGGATAAGTTACGAAGAAGACAGGGTATTTCAAACCTTAGTACGTACAAGAGGTGAGATGCATTGTCCATCATCGATACTTACTGCAACGCAGTTACAATCAATGCATCTTGGTTGACATTTGACTACAGTTGGATAAAGAATTTTAGCGAAATAAATGTTTTGACACACTGAAGCAACAGGAGAACCAAAATAATTTTCCAGGTGTGAAAATCGTGAAAAGTCGACTATTAAGTCTCCATCATCGTTGGACTCAACGGATCTTGTGGAAGCAGGCAATCCACGCACCATGACAGTATTATCTGGGGCAGCGCTTGGAATGAAGTAATTGCCATTATGAAGGTAAGGATGCCTTCCTTGACTTTGGAACATTGTCCGTTGCTGTTCAATCCATGAAGCGGACACCGTGGCTTCAGCACACCGTCGACGTATTTGAGAAGATATCTTTGTTGGTCCCTTGATAATCCTTTTCACTGTGAACTTAAAGGAATCAAGCGGAAAAGCGCTGAGATGGTCCAAGAGACCATGATGTTCAACATCGTCAGCAATACGGATTAACGAATGCATATTAACAAACATTTCCCCTAATCCAAAAATACGAGTAGCAATAGACAATAGGAGAAAATGACTGTAGGAATGAATGGGCAGTACACCCTCTAAACCAAATATGCGTAGGCACAATAAAAACTGACGGTATTCTGTAGCTTACTTGTATGGCAGATTTTCAAAAGCTGACTGCAATCCAATGTGACACTATGTGCCTGGCTCGACCTCACATACCACAGTTTTTCGAGGGGTTCCCATAAGCTTATGAACATCTACAGGGAGATACCATCTGTGAGGTCTGTTTATCTGAAGATAATGGTTCATAACTGAGTCGGGCACTTGGTGTGCACGGCACTAAAAACTCAGTGACACTACTTCCTTTGAATTCGGTTCTATAAATGTGGGAGCTTCTTAAAAAAAGACAAAAATACTAACCGGTTCTCCGTCTTCAACGTATCAGCATCTGCCACTGGAATTACAGACGTAGATAATGCCTGATCCGCACAAGAATGGATTATTTGTGTGACGTCACGCATAACTTCCTCAACAGTCATTGGATAATTATGTTGTCTCATCCAGCGCAGCCAATGTCGGGGCGAAGTTCTTTTACAAGGCACACGGGCGGCAAATATACTGTATAGCCATAGGTGCACAATGAGCAAGATAATTGCAAGGTGAACGCCTGCAGTATTGGCCTTCCATTATATTGCGTTCATCTACATATTGTGGTCCAATGCGCGTCAACCAGTGATCACGATCACAGTTACGGGCAGATTGGTATTACTCACACACACGGTGTATTACATTGAACTAACCGAGACTATAATGTGACGGGCCACGAACGATTTCCCACAGCTCAGTCCCACTAAAATAGTCCATGTGACCGCGATCATATGACGTTCATGCACAGTGCGTGGGCGAATGGGCAACGTTCCATTCGATCGCAAAATTCAGTCCACTTGAAGGCTAAAGGCGTGACAGTCAGGGAGCTGTGGAATAGGCAGGCCCTGGGTTTGAAAGCTCGCTAACAGATTGAGCGCATCTGTGGGCATGCCAACGTGTGCACTTGTCAGGAATAGCAGCGAAATTCAGTGTGGCAGGTCATCGATCGTAATCGGGTTGCATGCGTTTGTGTGGGGCGAGAATAAGGGGCTCACGATGGCGGCAACACCAAGCTTTGGTTTGTCTGTTTATCGGTGATGGGTACAATACGAAGGAACCTGCAAAGGTTTACGGTGGACAATATTCGTAGCTAGGATAACAACACGTTGACAACGATTTCGGTGTGAGAAGAGTGTCAAATGTTTGACAGATTTTCTCTGAGTGTCAGCGGAATCGCGGATGATTTGGTACGGAAGGAAGTGCTCTATGTACTACAAGATGTTAGCCTTCTATGAGTCATGTTCCAACAAAAGTGGTAACTGAATGAGTGATCGTTGTGGCCTTGTCGTTGCACGGCATATAGCATCATCTGTAATTTCGCACACTTCTTTGAAAAAGATAATGAGTCCTGTCCATTCCAAGTAAATTAAGTATATATCAGTATTGCAGTTGTTAAAGCTTTTCATACAGTAGTGTCCTAATACGCAACGACAGATAATCACATCTACCGTTAATAACACTGAGGCTAACTGTGATGACGTGACTCCTAATTCGTTACTTGAAGTAATGTACTACCTCATTGTAAGTTTGGTTTGCTAAGGGAGTGACCAACCAATAGGGAAATAAAATTACGTTTACACTTCTACTGTTTGGGCTTAGCTGTTTTTTTAAACGACCGCGGTTCCCATGATAAGATAAATTAGAGAATCCTAACAGTGAGACCCGAATCGGGTCTTACTATCTAATAAAAGGTGAAGAAAACATAGTAACACCTATTGGTTACCGTTTCGTGAAACAAGATTGCATATTTATCACTTTATATGACATTTGTAAAGAAACGTTAGTTGAAATGCCTACAAGTCTGTTGGACATGTACATAATAAAATGAGTCCTCAAATAACTGTGTCGTCAGATCGTGGAGTGCTCAGTGTCGCAATATATCAGTTAACTGAATAACCTCAATATTGATTAAAAGGTACACTTTCATTGTTCCATTAATACGGTATCACGTTGGGACATTTCTCACACCGATTTAAACTGTCGTCCTACAAAAATGATTTCTTAAAGAAATATTTGACGAAAACGTGGTTGACGGGTGGTAGTAAGATTATGAGGTAAGATTAATGATAAATAAATAAATGATAAATGGTAACATCTCTTTCAGACGTAGTCACCTAAGTATCCCTTACAGTAATCACAAATTCCTGGTGGATCAGAAATACAAATTAATCGGGCAACTTTCATTTGTTAGCTGATGGATACCGAATGCCTAATAGTGAAGGATGATGGATAAAATTCGCGAACTTATCCCTTTGTGAACATTTTAAACGAATTACACGAAAGCTTTCATTACCATTATAGTCCCATTTGCTTCGATAAAATAAAATGGGCACATTCACTTCACAGCATAAATGAGTCACATTTCATCATCTGTTATTATCCTGATCCAATTAACCGGACTTCCCTTTAAGAAACTATACTCCATTAATTGGTATCTATCCTGATGGCCTGTAACACGGCATACCGTGTTACCAGTATATATATATATATATATATATATATATATATATATATATATATATATATATATATATATATATATATATATATAATATTGGTTGGTCTAAAAGGCAAGGTACCGTTTTATAAAATGGGATGGCACATTTAGCGCCTAATATAATATTAAGTATGATATATATGTAACCAGAACAAGATTACTTAGAACTTTACGATTACATCAAGGAGTCCTTCGAGGGCTGATTTATTCCTACTTCGTTTCACTTTAGAACTTTCAAGTTGAGACAAGCTGAATACAAATGGGTCGTGTTCGTACTAACCAACGAATGCTTTTCTGTAGGTTATCAACTAACTTACAGGCAGTGCAACTTTGACTTCAGTTATTTTTATTTTATTTCGGGAAACGGTAAATGTTCTACAGTACGATGACAGGAGACAAAAATGCATTGTCACCGTTTATTGTGCGCACCGGAACTGGGAGCTGATTCCTCCGGATGATATATGCGGAATTTCGGTAACATTAATCGGATAAATTGCGTCAGGAGACTGCAAGTTGAATGGATTGGCAATTTTACTAATTTGCATCCCGTGACTATAAGTTTCTTGTTTACCATTTCAATGGACATTTTTTCTAAATTTTCTCCTTATAAGTACTCTAAACTGTGCAGTAAACGCCCTTACGTTTTAATCCATTCTCTTTCTTTAACGCAATACTAAAGAGGCATTTGATAGGTGTAACCGTGTTCAGAACGCCAGGCAGCCTTCTGGCCGAAGTTTATGCAAAAAAAGCTAGTGTATCCATGTGTGATGATTATCCACATGCAGCTATTCTTCACCGAGCTTTAGTGAAACTACCATTACATATACGCGACTTTGGACTGTGAATAGTTAACAGTGACTCGTATTTCAAGTCACTTGGGACGATTACAGCAGTTCATAAACATTAGTTCGTTTAGGCGTGATCAAAACTAGTCAAAACGGACAACTATGCTTGTTTGCATTTCAGAGGTCCAATCCACTTGAAGGCAGTTGTTTTCAAGCCGCAAGATGCAATAATGTGATTAACATGCCTTTTTCACTTCATTGCCTATGGTCTTTCCGATAGCCGCGTTCGTTGGTAATACACAACTGGCAATAGTTGCCTTTTGAACAGTCGACTGCTTACTTATCTAGTAAGTAGTACATAAAGTCCACCAAGACTGCGCTAGAATTTCACATCGTACTGAGTATAAATTTCTCCAGTGGCAAGCAAATTTATTACTTAAGACCTCCTCTATTTTACGCAAGACCATTTATACAGTACATTTTGTTATCCACATAAGCAACAAACAAATGCATGAAAAGAACTTGAATTGGTCCATTTATTCGCAGTCCTATCGGCATTCCCAGTTCAGTGTTTAGTGTGCAGGCTGTTGTCAGTCATACTAGTGTTCGATAAATGTAAGTGTAGGATCCTGTTGATGCACTTACTGAGCCTTCGTGCTCATTTCGTTTTCTGCATTTTTGTATTTTGCAGATCGAACATGAGCAACCCCCACGGAAGACACTGGACCTTGCACACTATAAGTGTCATAGTAGCATCATCTCCGCCTTTGTTTCTTTCCTGTGCAGACAGGAATTCACGGTGTACGTCTGAGTCGATAAAAACCTGGATACCCTTTTGCCCTGGATATCTCGAGGCTGGACAAAAACCAGAGGCAGGACCTTTGAAAGTTAGCGACAGTCATGCACACACAAAATGGGCGGTTGGCAGTTTACTTAACCTTTCCAGTGGGCCTCTCTGCGCAAAACAACCAAGACTCCACTGGTGGAGTTTGTGTGTGTTGTTCATGTCTCGGTGTCTATGGCACAGCTGTACCATATATATATATATATATATATATATATATATATATATATATATATATATATATTCACTAGGATCTAATTCGAATCGTATGGATCATGAATGGATACTTTTCATTGAAGAGCCCACAAATGAATCACAACTGTGATTTCTTATAGTTATTCGTGTCTGGGTCACTGCTAGCCCAACGACACTTTTACATACTACTGACTATCAATATGAGCGCTTGCACATGCAGCCTCGTTGTTCGTTGGGTTAGCAATGACCCAGACATGAATAACTATGAGAAATCACAGTTGTGATTCATTTGTGGGCTCTTCAATGAAGAGTATCCGTTCACACTCCAGACGATTCAAATTAGATTCTAGTGAACATTTAAGATCGGAGTGTACGCGTATGAAGACGAGTGAGCAGAGGAGAACCGGGTACGCATACCTGAAGAGCGGCAACAACCGTGAAACCAGTCGTGTGCTCCCGGGGAAGATTTGTCCACACGTTTACATACATGATGATATTAAACAGATACGAAAAAGGATGTACACATTTTCAGTGACGTTATTAAAAAAAATTCAACTGTTCAATTGTAACGGAAAAAGTGGGTGAAAAAGCCCGTCTAAATGCGTATGAAAACAGGTGTGACTTTTGAAATCTGCATTTGTAACTGGAGCAGTATTTACGGAAAAACTGCGTAAGACCGCAAAAACAGAATGATAACGTCGGTCCATCTCGATCCTACCGTATTTTTATTTTCCTCTGATAGCTATTTTATAATGCAGAACTTTTCTTGCATTTCTGGAATGTATCAGGAAAATACAAACTTTTTAAATGTCTCTGTTCCGTTTCCGATCATAGCAACCAAATGAGCATTGTGTCGTGTAATCTGTTAACGTTTCTAGAGCTCCAATTCACATTGAAATTCCTGCATACCACGGATTATTTGAATAACATTAGCATCACAGGACACGTTGGGAACTGAGAATTATACAGTCCAATATAAGAGTCTGTTCAACTATTCAGCGACTTACTTTGCCCTTGTTGTGGTTGTGTGAAATTCACATATTCAAAGGGACACTAATCAGTTTATTTTTTCTCTTGTTGCTGAAATGCATGATCACCTAGTGAAGTCATCAAGACAATACAATAAAAAAAACGAATAATTCATTTATCGGTAGTCAGCCTTTCAAAAAAGTCTTCAGTAGAGAGCATTTTTTCTCAGTCCGGTATCGCTTAAAATGGAAAAGATAACAGAACGTCATATTTGGCGTGCTAGTCGTGCAATTTAAGGATACTGAACGGAGATGAACGACTTATACAGGATAATGCATTCACAATTGTTACTTTACAGTACGAATAACTCTGAGTGGATCATTTGTTGACAACGTCGTTCGGTATTTCGAGGGCACTAAATATACACACAAGAAAGCCGTCGAATGCGTTGCTTCAACTGCTAACACTGTAACTCAGTATTTCGTTACTGGAAACAATTTCGCAATTCACCTTGTTAACCAGCGGATTATTCCATTTACCATGCATTTCGCTTACAGATACCTTTGGCTGCTTCCTTTGGTACTACGGATGTGCTACTATAGTACTGTAAATGCAAATCCGTGAATAAAGGAGTACGCATGTTCTTGAAATTATAGGGACAGTTACTCTCACTTCTACCGCACAGTTACGCACCGCGGTGCACTGACGACCGCGCTATCTACGTGTGAAGTGTTCCTTTGCCAGTGTGTAATCCAACACTGCGTTGCGTAAGTGCGTTATGCGCAAGTGTCAACTGCGCAACAAACGTGATTGGTCGTAGGAGTTACCCACGTATCAACAGATTTTTTCTCACACCTCGACAACCAATCAGGTGGCCGAGTGGTCAAATCAGATAAAATGTCGGTATGTACTCGAAATTTGACGGCACAGTAACCCACTTTGTGCTACTCGGGTAGGGAAACCGATAGCTGCATCTCATAACTGTGGTATATGAGATATTGTCCCTGAGTAACGCGAAATACCTGACAAATAATGGCTCAGAGCGTGCAACACGTCACGAATTCGCATCGTGGTTAGCATTGTGGTTATGAAATCACCGGTCGAGGACTGTAAAAGAGCATCCACGTTGATGTCAGTAAACAGTTCTTCCAAGTTGTATCTCCTGACTGTATTGGAAATATTAAAATAATACGAATATACTTACCTGCATGGATGTTCGGCTTTGATGTGCTGGTAGTGAGCAGACCGTTGCCCAGGAAATCCACAGACTCCAAATCTGCTGTTGACCAAAATCTTGTTGCTCTACTTCAACAACTTGGACACCTCAAGTAACTATCTATTATGAATTAAGATTGAAGAAACACTTGACAACCTTCGGCTTTTCGTAGCATACCTATTGACTGTGCTTTAGACCACGAACGCCCGTGCTCTCATAGTGTCACCTCGCCATAAACGAGACATTTTGCACTGAGGACTTTCTTGCGGCTCTATTAACTCTCCCACGTTGTCTCTTTACGCATAACAATTTATTCTGATTCACGTAATCTGGATATAAATGACCAAAGTAACATAGAGATTGGCACTCAATATTGTGTGAATTTCACAAAAATGAACACTACAAAACGACTACTTCAATGCTCAAGAATATATATGCATGTATACACGTATACATACAAGCATGTACATATATATATATATATATATATATATATATATATATGTATATATATATATTGCGATGACTAATAATGACATTACTTTGTGTTGTTTTGATACATCCTCGGATGCTTACACGTAACGATTGCACTAAGCTCTCTTTCTGGTTGAGTTCCAGTTCAACTAGTGTTCTCATTCCTTCACTGCGCTTAGTTCGGTTCGAAGCTTTTACTATATTTGTTGCAACAATACTAGTTCTCCAGCGCAAGTATCGCTCATAACATCTGGAGTTCCCGTGAGCTTCAATCGTGGATGTCTGTAATTTGGAGGCTTTGAATGTTCACAGCAGTGCCCTAGAGGTTCAGGATTACACCGAGCTCTTCGAAGTATGTTGTCTGACTCGCAAATCTTTGAATTCTGAGAAGAAGGCCGCACATCTCTTGACAGTCCCTGAAAAGGATGTATATGTCCTCTTGAAGAATTTGGCTTTTCCCAGTTCTCCAGTGTCTGTGCCTTACGAATCCTTGAAGGCGTTGCTTCTACGGCATTTTCAACCTCTGAATTTCGAAGCTGCTGAAAGAGCAAAATTTCACTCATTGATGCCAGACACTAATCAGTCAATACGGGATTTTGTGTTGCGGTTGCAAACACGAGCCACTAAATGCAATTTCGCTGATCAACTCGTGGTGCCTTTACGAGACAGAATAACTACTGGTATCAACTGTCCTCAGTTGCAACAAAGACTTCTCCTCCGCGAATGTTTTTTTCCATTTCGCCAAATTTCTTTGTGAGCAATATCCAGACGTAAGTGGCGCTATTTAGAACAAGACCCCAGTTTTGTTCTGCTAGCAAAATCAGAAGTCCTCTGCAAATCCGCCGTCGAGACAAGTGAAGCACATTCCTCCAGGAAGTCAAAATCCTCACTTCCGATCAGTTCAATCAAGCAATCAGTGGAATACTTGCAGTTCTTGTTGTCAGAAACGTTCTCCATTGACCTGTAGATTTCGTGACGCGAAGTGTCACAATTGTGCTAATGTGGGTCATGTTCGGTCCTCATGTAGGAGTAAAAAGACAAGCTGTACTTCGCCTCCGTCTGAAAATTATTATTAACCTCCGGATTCGCAATCTCTGGCCTTATCTGTGGTTAGCTCCGACAGCTCTCGCCACATAACCCCTTAGGTTATTGTTAACTATTCCTTTCGGCATTTGTTCATTATGGATACCGGCAGTGCTTTAGGATTCTCCTCAGTTAAGTCAAGACCTGCTCCCGTATAGAGTCTATAGCCCGTGGTCCTCGGTTTGTGACACGATAGCGAATATACTCGGCAGCTCGCAAAGCAGAACTCAAAACGCTGGAGCGGGACAACGTGTGTATTGGAGGAGAGCAACAGCGTGCAGACGACGTACACAGGCGGAGCAAGCGGAGCCACCAAAAACGGTAATTGTTCAAATAAACAAACTTGTTAGTTTTCGTAATCGAGTGCTTTATTGGTAGCACTACAGTGCTGATTCACTTACTTCTTGGAAGGTTTTTCAGAAAATTAGTCCTCCTGCACAGCTTCAACCTACATCCGTTTCAGTTAGAGGTATTACTGGTCACCCGTGAGTTTTTAGTTACTGATGGACAAGTCAATACCTATAAGTGTACTTTTCTAACAATTGCTACGGACATTTCCATCATCGGTTTGAATTACGTGAGTCGCGAGTTTTTCATTGAATTTTCTGTCCAATTCTCAACAGTCGTGTATTCGGCTTTTAATTATTGATTGTTCTAAAGTTTCCGGTGACAAAAGGATGGTAGTAACTTTAATTCAGTACTCTATGTGAAGATCCCACGCAGTTTCTTTTTCTCTCTCCCGTGACTTTAATCAACTTGTTATCCGGCCCTTTCCAACCACTTCGACCTACACGTCTCCCCTTTATTTTTAATTGTTGAACCCGGCTACCTGGCCTCTGTTCACCTACCGTTTTTCCTACGATTGTACTTCTACAGTGACCAATTTTCCATTGCGGTCTATCCAGGGACCTAGGACTTCAAGTTTTCGTCCGTCATGTGCCAGACCCTGAATGTCATGTTTGCTTCCGTTGTTTGTCGGCTTGTAGTGCTATCGATACAACACACGATTACAAAGATAACCAGATTTGTTTATTTGAACAATTACCTTCTTTGGTGGCGCCACTTGCTCCGCCTGTGTACACCGTCTGCAGGCCGTTGTGCTCCTCCAATATACACGTCCCTCTCCAGCGTTTTGAGTTCTGCTCTTTGAACGCTGCCGAGTATATTCGCCAACGTGTCACGAACCGAGGACCAGGGGCTATAGACTCTACACGGGAGCAGGTCCCGACTTAACTCGGGAGGATCGTAAGGTTGATTAGACCTTACTTCGCGGTCTCCTTAGTAAACGCGTGCTTCGGTCCTTTGTACTGCGTGGACCACCTGCACGTTACTCTAATGTGCGGCACTGTACAAATATGTTAACCAGAACAGTATTCTCAACGACCCGTGAGAACGAGAAGGCAATTGGGAGAGATAGTGGTTAGCATGTATTTGGGAGCGTGCATGAAAGCGTGCACAAGAGCAACGGTCAAGTGGCAACCGAGCTTGGCAGTCAGCGTTCAGTTCAACAATAAACGTGGTAAAAGTATGAACGAAGTTGGCCACCGCTACAGGGGCCTCCTCCTAGAAGTCCGACGGAGTTGGGCTTCCATTGTGGCAGTATGCCGGAAGTATTGATTGTCTAGGAACTCCTCGTAGCTTGCCAGTTATACTGTTGGTGACGTCGAACGACTGCTGATGAGTTTGCCGGTGCCTGCACTCTAGAGGTCCGATGTGCGTTGGTCCAACTGTGTTTTGGCGCCCACGGGTCTTATAAGCATGCGAGGCTGAAGATGTCGCTTCAGGTCCATCCAAAAGGACGTCCAGTTGTCGCCTCCAGTACCAGGCTAAAGAATCGTCCCGTTGTCCAGTGAGTGGTTGGCTCCTTGAATGTGCACATGAGTCAGCCAGGCTACGGATGAAGCCAATGTGACTGTGTAGATCCGTTTGAGAGAGGGCAAGGTAAACTGGAACAAAATAGCGCCTGAGGGCGCCGGCGGATGGTGGACCGTAATAACAACACACGAACGATGTTCGGGGTTGTTGTAGTCGCTAGGAAATCAGATGACATCATAACTATCGATTGTAATTTCTAGGGCCTGTTGTTTGGTAAATCCATGGTGAACTTCCCAACTTATTGCTAACAGTCGGTTGTAAAAATCGTCACGAAATCGGCGAAGCGGACGGGATTTCGTATTTGGCGACCGCGACGACTAATTCGCGTTGCGGGTACGGTTGGAGAATCTGATGGACTAGCTGCCGAGTCCTCACTAGGCGTAATTGGGGGTGGTTCCAGTGGTAACTCGCTCGATGCAGGTGACTGAGCGACTTGAGTGGGTGTAAATTTGCCGAGCGGCTTGCACTCAATGACGGCAGGCTTGAGACGGTCGATAGATACTGTGTCGTGTCGTCCGTTGATATCTATGACAAATGTTTTTGCCCTACGTTTTATCACCGGAAACGGGCCAGTGTATGGCGCTTGTAGTGGTGATCGAACGCCATCGACGCGGAGGAATACATGAGTAGCTGTTCCTAAAGCAGTTGGGACATAACTTGTAGACTGTTGTTCACGCGGCGGACTGGCCTTGAGCACTCGCATGTGCTGCGTAAGGCGCTGAGCATAGTCACCGTAGTCGAAAGTCACGGTTAGTGAGGGGGCTACCAACTCCCCAGGCAGACGAAGTGTACAGCCATATACCAGTACGGCCGGTGTTGTGTGTAACTCCTCCTTAACGGTACTACGCAGGCTTCAGAGTGCTAATGGTAGTGTTTCACTCCAAAGGGTGTTACCGTTTGTTCAAAGGGCGGCTTTTAATTGCCGGTGGAAACGCTCAACCATACTATTGGCCTGAGGGTGGTAAGCTGTCGTCTTAACGCGTTGGCAACCGAGCGTAGCGAGTAGGCTGCCGAAAGCGCCGTCAAAGTCTGGGCCACGGTCGGTGGTCACTATTGCCGGGCAACCGAAATGACTAACCCAACCGGTCAGAAAAGCTTTCGCGGCCTCTTCCGAGGTGGGACGAGGGATAGGGATGGCCTGCGGCCAGCGAGTAAAACGATCCACGCACGTGAGTATGTAACCGTACCCAAGCGAAGGTGGGAGTGGTCCTACGAGGTGGAAGTGCACATGATGAAAACGTGTTTCAGGTTCTGGGAACCTGGCCAACGCCGTCTTAGTGTGCCTATGGGTCTTAACACGTTGACTCTGCGGCCAAGCACGAGCCCATTGACGGACATCTCGTTTGACATTGTGCCAAACAAAACGCTCAGTTATCAGTTTCACCGAGGCAGTCACACCCGAGTGAGCCAGATCATGGAGTGTCAGGAACGTAGAATAACGGTGGGCAGCAGGAACTACTGGCCTAGCGTGACCTTGCGACACATCGCACACGATGGTATTCTGGGAAGCTGGGATAGGCACTGTGGTTAAGTTCAAAGAACCGTTTTGCCGAAGTTGTTCGATGTCAGGGTCCATAGTTTGAGCCTGTGCCATTGTGTCCAAGTTGATGTTAGGCGTTTGTGACAGACTTGGTTGATATACGCGCGATAAGGCGTCGGCGACGGGATTAATTACCCCAGAGACGTATCGTATGTCCACAGTAAACTGTGAGACAAAGTCCAAGTGGCGAATCTCGCGTGGCGAGTATCGATCCGAAGCTGACTTCAGTGCGTAAACCAAAGGCTTGTGGTCTGTAAACACCGTGAACGAACAGCCTTCGAGTGCACGTCGAAAATGACGGATTCCCAAGTAGATGGCTAATAACTTTCTACCGAACGTGCTGTACCTTGATTTCGCGGGTTGTAGGCGCTTGGAGAAGAATGCTAAAGGTTGCCAAGAGTCATCTACGAACTGTTGCAGTACTGCTCCAACCGCTGTGTCCGAGGCATCCGCCACTGCCGAAATAGAAACCAAAGGGCCGTGGTTGGTAAGGAGTGCTGTTTTGGCGACTGCATATTTGACCAAGGCAAATGCGACTTGTGCCGTGTCGGGAAACACGAACTTCCACCTACCTCCGCGCAACAGGTCGGTGAGGGGTTGCATCATTTCCGCACAATGGGGAATAAGTCGGCGGTAGAAATTCACCAGGCCGGCACACTGATGCAGATAGCGAAAAGATTGGGGTTCAGGGTAGTCGCGAATAGCGGAAACTTTATCTGACAGAGGGCGGATACCCGAGGATGAAATAGAATGTCCTATGAAGGTGATATCAGACCGGCCTAATTCGTATTTCGCGATATTGATCGTAACGCCGTGCTGGTTAAGGCGTTCGAAAAGTGCTCGTAAGTGTGTAGCGTGCTCTTGCTCTGAAGAACTCGCCACCAAAATATCATCCAGGTATACGTGGACATTTTCCAAACCACGAGTTGCCTCGTGCATGAACCGTTGGAAGGTCTGGGCTGCATTGGTGAGTCCAAACGGCATTCGCAGAAACTCGAGCAGCCCGAAAGGTGTAGTGACGGCAGTTTTAGGGATATCGGTCTCTGCTTCCGGGATCTGGTTGTGCGAACGAACTGAATCGATACGGCTGAAGACGGAGCAACCTGATAAAGACGAAGTAAGGTCATGTATATGGAAAATCGGGCATCGGTCCGGGACGGTGACTTTGCTAAGTGCTCTGTAATCACCACAGGGTCGCCAATCGCCGCTAGACTTAGGGACTATATGAAGAAGGGGAGCCCAGGGTCTACTAGAAGGGCGTATTATACCCAGTTCTAGCACGTGTCCGAATTCAGCCTGTGCAACGCGAAGCTTGTCTGGTGCTAACCGACGCGGCCTACTGAACACTGGGGGTCCCTTGGTGTCGATATGGTGAGTGACACTGGACGTCACTGCTGGGAGAGGCCTGGCCTGGCGTTATTTAATCCAGGGATAAGGTCGATTTGGTTGACGGGCTACCCAGGTAACCACTGAGTTCTGGAATAGAGGAGAAAGGCGGCAGTCTGGAGAATGCTCCAGCTGGGGGTTATGAATAACGGCTTAGCGGAAATTAGAGTGATAATGCCACTTGATGGCCAGTGGGCCGATCTACTAGGGGCTTACGGGCGGAGACTGGTAGTTTTTTTTAAGGGCGTTTAGTTGATGATGGGGATATTTGGCGCATGCTTAGCCAGAGTGCAAAATGGTTGGGCTGATAGGTGGTAGAATAGTAAAGAGGCTCAGTTGAGGGACAAAAATAAAACAGCGGAGGAGGGTGGGGTCAGAAATGGGAATGGGAAAAGGGAGGACAGCAATCAGTTTGTTGACCCGGCTGTAGGTGGGGTAATACGTAATCAGATACATAAGCTACCTAGGTGGGATGGTGTGCTAACAAACCGTGAGCAAATACGCTGATCGGTGAGTATTGGTTATTAAAGGCTGGTAATCAGCATGGTAGGACTCGAGTAACGGAGGAGTGCAAGAAAAAGGCGATGAGACCACTGAGTTACAGCCTGGGACAAGAGGACTAAGTGAAGGTGAGCACCTATCATTAAAGGAACAACAGTTTGCCAATGGAATTAGTGTCAGTAAGAATTCTGGTTTTGTAACTGAGTCTACATGGTAGCAGACAAATCATCGCTGACTTTGGACAACATTATTAGTGTTTGGGCTCGAGGGGGATAGAAAAAGTAAACTTGTGGGTAGTAAATTATAAATGTGCAATGATTGCGTTCCTCGTTCCGACAACCAATACAGGCAAGGCTTTGCCCATAGCTGTTAGGCGCAGGCGTAGCAATGCCGGGGTGTCGTCAGAGCAGAGGTCGCATGATGTAACTATCCAGACCGCGTATCGACTACTGTATTAAACATCAGCAAGCTGGTTAAGGATTTTGCAGGGAACCCAAAAGGGTTGAAGCCGAGTAAGGCGGGGTCGGCATGTATACGTGAAGAGCTCAAACGGCGTGCTGTCAACCCACACTGGTCTAGACAAAAGGAACTGCAGGTTAACTGGAAAGCGTGGGGTTTCCCATATGCAGGGTCGGGTCTAGGCTGTTATCAGAAATCCATCTGTAATGAAGGGGGCAGAGAGCATTAGCCCAAGACCTTCCCAGCCTGAAGTGAATTTTTTCATTTTTATTGAGGAGAGGGAGAGCAAATTTACGCCGTGGGGTAAACTTCCCTTTTCTCCTTGGCCCGCCTTTCTTTACACGTGGCCCATTGGGTCCGAGACTGATAGGGATGGCTGTTTCCCCTTATTGTGAGACCGCTACAGACCAGATGTCATAACCTTCAGGGGTGTTGCTGCCACAAGCATTGAAGAAAAAAAGAGATAAGATGGAGCAACCACTCAGATAATCGCAGCATTCCTGGGGCTATCACTTAACAGCTTACTCTTGCCAATAACAGAGTCGGACGGGTTCCAATATGTATGCGAGCCGTCTGGTGAACGCACCGCCGATTTTGATATGCAGGGCAACTTCACTGGCACGACGAAGTTGGTGGAAATGTATCACCACTGGCTGTGCGGAGGATGACCGCTAGCTAGTGCAGTGGCAACGGCTAATTAGGACAGACAAGCCAACGATTTTCAGTCGAAAGGCGCAAGCTGAAGATGAGAACTGATGAACTGTAAAGATCATAGCATTCAGTATACCAAAAACTGGTAAATAAGGGAGAGAATGACTTCGGTAGGAAGTAGGTTGTAGGTCCGGATGACACAACTTCCTGATTAGTCGCGGGTGAGTGTTGCTTAGAAAAAAGGCATTGTGTGAGGAGCAGATTGATGGTTGAGAGCTATCTCAAAACCCTGAGCACTAGGCGTAATAGTGAGTCAAACTCAGGTGACGTCTAGCGGGTAAGTTTTGTCTTGATGGAGCTTTGAACTGGATTTATAATTGCGTGCTAGGTATCCGTATGCAAATTAAAGTGTTATGTGGCAAGGTCTGATAAAAGGGGAGAAGAGTGATTAGTAGAATGTCAAGAAGCAGGTTATTAATAGCCATGCTGTGGCTATGGGAACAAAGATGAGAGGATGGGAGGAACTGGAAGATTATTTGATGCAAATTTAGCAAAACGGATGAGTTACCGGACTGAGGATAAAACCATTCTGTAGGAAATCGTAGAACAAAAGAAAGTGAAAGTTACAGAATGGAGAGAGAGGAGAAGAGAAGAAAAATGATGCCATAACTAGGGCTCGAGTCTAGTTAGTGCGGCACTCTAGAGAAAGTTAAACGACTGTGCCTGTCGGACTTTGTCGGGGGAGAATTAAAAACGCAAATGGCAGGATAAGATGTGAAACAAAAGTAGAACGAATGGGTGAGCAACACGAGTGGAGGAATCAAGCGTGGCTATGGCCAACGCCCACCTGAGCTTCGACACAAAGTATCCAGTATTGCTGCCGGCGCGACAACCTGTAGTAGAGCTAATGATTCAACACGTCCACGCCTTGGAGGGACATGCCGGGGAAAGTCACGTTACGAGCGCCTTTCGAGAGCGTCTTTGATTGCTGAGAGGAAGAGGGACTGTTAAACGCGTAATCCAACGTTGTGTGCAACGTAGGAGACGCAATGCCACGGCGGGCAAACAACTCATGGCCCCACTACCAGAATGCAGGGTGACTACGGGCTGGTGGCCGTTCAGTGACACCGGGTTGGACTATTTCGGGCCCTTGTGGATCAAGTGCGGGAAGAGATTGCAGAAATGACATGGGTGTATCATGACGTGCATGAAATCACGTGCGGTACACCTAGAAGTCACACATTCGATGACGACCCATTCTTTCCTACTGGCCTTGCAGAGATTTATCAAACGAAGAGGAGTACCGGCCGATATATGCTCAGATAATGAGTCGAACTTTGTGGGCGCTCACCGGGAATTGCAGCGTTGGCACAATAACATAAACAGGGACGAACTGCAGGATCGAACCGTGGCCTACAACATACGTTGGCATTCCAAAAGTCCGCAGGCCAGTCACCGCGGCGGCGTATGGGACTGCATGATCCGGTCCGTCAGGCGGATTTTGCTGTCGATCATGGAGCAGTAGCGGCCAGACGACTAGACGCTGAACACCGTCATGACTGAGGTAGGACGAATTCCGAACAACCGCCCCCTGGTTCCAGAAATGAACTACGACCCCACCAACCTGACGCTCACCTCGAACGACTTATTGACGTTAGGTCGAATGAGGGTTCCCAAGGGCCGGTAAACCTTCGTGGGGGCTACCTCTAAGGGTGGAAGCAGGCAAACTATCTTGCCAAGGTTTTCTGGAGACGCTGGCTGCGGGAGTATCTACCGGCTATGCAGACCCCACAGAAGTGGCTGGTGAAAACAAGACTATTCAAGGTTGGGGATGTGGCGATGATCGCAGACGAACGCGCGCATTTCAGCACCTGGTCCTTGGGGGTGGTTATGGAAACCATCGAGAGCACTGACGGAATGATAAGAACAGTGAAGTTGAAGACCTCCAACTGGGCTCTAATTGGCGACACACGCAGTGTTAGCCTACTCGAGAGTTAGGGCGGAGAAGGTGATAACGCTGAGGCCCAGTAGACTATTTCGCATTCGTCTTCGAGGTGGGTGAAGAAACCCCCATATATGGGAGCATTCAAGACACACTGACGTGTCGAACCATCATACACCCCGACGCACACTCACTAACATTATACTAGTTGTACCACATGGTCTCCGTCAAACACGTTACAGTGCTCACAGTCTTTCGTTGGCGTTACGGAAGGTTTCTTCCGGTATGTGGTGGTACATGCGATTCCATTGTACATCCAGACACGTACGCACATACCCGATGCAAGCTATACCCCGTAGCCCCTATCAAACATGCGACAGTGTTTGCCGTTTTTTTGTTGACGTTACTGAATGTCTTTCGCATGTGTGGCAGCAGCGGCGATTACGTCATACACAAACACACTCACTCATGCACATACAGACACGGCAGGACGGCCTTTCCAAGGACAGCATCTATGTTTCCCCTTTGACGTCCGCCGTCGGTCAGTTTTTCTCGTAGAAGAGGTAGGATAGCCTTGCGTCGGTGTGGCCACCGGATTAGGTGCGACCACGAGTGGAACGTTGACGACAAGCATTAGGCACGCGCACTGACAGCAGGGCCTAGGTAGGTAGGAAGAATCAGTACCGTTATACCAAACCTTTGACTCTGCTTAGGATTCGGGAGGATTTTGGTGGGCGGTGTAGCGACGGGTCGTGAAAAATCCACTAAAACCTTTGCAGTTCCATGGTTTCCCAACATCACTCACTTGCCTACACTATTGACGTGTCTTTACGCACTGTTCGTTTTTATGGACCCATTGTTGTTTGTTCGCGCCAAGAGCGCTACTTTGTCATATCCTTGTTCTGGACCTGCGTGAAGCACGTGCTCCTTGCTCGCACGACGCAACCCGGTTTCTTGTTTGTTGGGTTCTTGTGATCTCATAATTGAGGTTTGTATCTATTTGGTGTCATTGTTCATTCAATAATCTAGTAACGTAGAATATCACGGATAACCGCCTTTCGATTTCGGGATCCGTTGTGAACTTGGCTACGCATTGCTCGGTCGTGTGTTACATTGACCAAACTCTATTGACGCGAAAGAATTCATGCGTAGCGGTTTCTAACGCAGTTGGGACATAACTTATGGACTGTTTTCCGCGCGGCGGACTGGCCTTGGGCACTCGCATGTGCTGCGTAAGGCACTGGGCAGGTTCATCGTAGTCGAAGGTCACAGTTAGTGAGGGGGCTACCAACTCCCGGGCAGACGAATTGTGCAGCCATATACTAGTACGGCCGGTGTTGTGTGTAACTCCTCCTTAACGGTGCTGAGCAGGCTTAAGTATGCTGGTGGTAGTGTTCCACTCCAAAGGGGGTTGCCGTTTGCTCGAAGGGCGACATTTAAGTGCCGCTGGAAAAGCTCAACCATACCATTGGCCTGAGGGTGGTAAGCTGTCGTCTTAATGTGTTGGCAACCGAGCGTAGCGAGTAGGCTGCCGAAAGCGCCGTCAAAGTCTGGGCCACGGTCGGTGGTCACTATTGCCGGGCAACCGAAATGACTAACCCAACCGGTCAGAAAAGCTTTCGCGGCCTCTTCCGAGGTGGGACGAGGGATAGGGATGGCCTGCGGCCAGCGAGTAAAACGATCCACGCACGTGAGTATGTAACCGTACCCAAGCGAAGGTGGGAGTGGTCCTACGAGGTGGAAGTGCACATGATGAAAACGTGTTTCAGGTTCTGGGAACCTGGCCAACGCCGTCTTAGTGTGCCTATGGGTCTTAACACGTTGACTCTGCGGCCAAGCACGAGCCCATTGACGGACATCTCGTTTGACATTGTGCCAAACAAAACGCTCAGTTATCAGTTTCACCGAGGCAGTCACACCCAAGTGAGCCAGATTATGGAGTGTCAGGAACGTAGAATAACGGTGGGCAGCAGGATCCACCGGCCTGGGCGAAGTTGGGATAGGTGCTGTGGTTAAAATCAAAGAACCGTTTTGCCGAAGTTGTTCGATGTCAGGGTCCATAGTTTGAGCCTGTGCCATTGTGTCCAAGTTGATGTTAGGCGTTTGTGACAGACTTGGTTGATATACGCGCGATAAGGCGTCGGCGACGGGATTAATTACCCCAGAGACGTATCGTATGTCCACAGTAAACTGTGAGACAAAGTCCAAGTGGCGAATCTCGCGTGGCGAGTATCGATCCGAAGCTGACTTCAGTGCGTAAACCAAAGGCTTGTGGTCTGTAAACACCGTGAACGAACAGCCTTCGAGTGCACGTCGAAAATGACGGATTCCCAAGTAGATGGCTAATAACTTTCTACCGAACGTGCTGTACCTTGATTTCGCGGGTTGTAGGCGCTTGGAGAAGAATGCTAAAGGTTGCCAAGAGTCATCTACGAACTGTTGCAGTACTGCTCCAACCGCTGTGTCCGAGGCATCCGCCACTGCCGAAATAGAAACCAAAGGGCCGTGGTTGGTAAGGAGTGCTGTTTTGGCGACTGCATATTTGACCAAGGCAAATGCGACTTGTGCCGTGTCGGGAAACACGAACTTCCACCTACCTCCGCGCAACAGGTCGGTGAGGGGTTGCATCATTTCCGCACAATGGGGAATAAGTCGGCGGTAGAAATTCACCAGGCCGGCACACTGATGCAGATAGCGAAAAGATTGGGGTTCAGGGTAGTCGCGAATAGCGGAAACTTTATCTGACAGAGGGCGGATACCCGAGGATGAAATAGAATGTCCTATGAAGGTGATATCAGACCGGCCTAATTCGTATTTCGCGATATTGATCGTAACGCCGTGCTGGTTAAGGCGTTCGAAAAGTGCTCGTAAGTGTGTAGCGTGCTCTTGCTCTGAAGAACTCGCCACCAAAATATCATCCAGGTATACGTGGACATTTTCCAAACCACGAGTTGCCTCGTGCATGAACCGTTGGAAGGTCTGGGCTGCATTGGTGAGTCCAAACGGCATTCGCAGAAACTCGAGCAGCCCGAAAGGTGTAGTGACGGCAGTTTTAGGGATATCGGTCTCTGCTTCCGGGATCTGGTTGTGCGAACGAACTGAATCGATACGGCTGAAGACGGAGCAACCTGATAAAGACGAAGTAAGGTCATGTATATGGAAAATCGGGCATCGGTCCGGGACGGTGACTTTGCTAAGTGCTCTGTAATCACCACAGGGTCGCCAATCGCCGCTAGACTTAGGGACTATATGAAGAAGGGGAGCCCAGGGTCTACTAGAAGGGCGTATTATACCCAGTTCTAGCACGTGTCCGAATTCAGCCTGTGCAACGCGAAGCTTGTCTGGTGCTAACCGACGCGGCCTACTGAACACTGGGGGTCCCTTGGTGTCGACATGGTGAGTGACACTGGACGTCACTGCTGGGAGAGGCCTGGCCTGCCGAAACATGGCCGGATAGGTGGCGATGAGTTCGCCATAATGTTGGTGTGCCGGTGGTTGAACGTGAAGAGGCGTGACATGATTCACTCGCAAACTATAACACACAACAGCGAGAGTGGTCTGAGGATCCACCACTCTGCGGCGCCGTGCATCAACTAACAAGTCAAAGTGTTGCAGGAGTCCAATGCCTAGAATTGGATACGGGACTTCGGCGATGATGAATTCCCAACGAAAATTACCCTTCATACCTAATTTTAAGGTGAGCGACCGCTGGCCAAACGTTGGGATGGCCGTGCCATTGGCAGCGCGTAGTGTTTGTGCCTGTGGTGTGCTATTGTCGTCTTTCGCTCGGGAGAGGACGCTCACTTCGGCACCGGTATCTACAAGGAATAGGTTATTTGAAATGATGTCCCTTACGTTCAAAGGGCGCCTGTTGTTCTAGTACCCGGCTCCGTGGGTCACCACCACGGGCCGAGGTTTTAGTTTCCCTGATGAGCACCGGGAAACGTACACCCTGGTTCGCATCGTTTGGCTCCCTCACCGGAGCGACTATGGTATTTGCAATACCCTTCTTTGAAGAGCCAAAACGTCGTTGTGGTGAAGGACTATGGAGCTTAGTTGAGCTTGCGCGGTGCCGCCCCTGTGGCCCACTTCTTATTACTGCTAAGCATTGCAGGCTGGCGTCAATTCTGGACAAAACTGACGCGAGGTCGTTAGATGTTGGCAAGGCAGACACCGTTGTGACGGAGGACCTGGTTTTACGAACGTTTGAGCAATGCGTAGCCAAATTCGCAACGGATCCCGAAATCAAAAGACGATTATCCGTGATATTCTACGATACTAGATTATTACAATAAACGATGACATAAACAATATACAAACCTCAATAATACGATCACAAGGACTCAACAACGAGAAACCGAATAGCAGCGTGTGAGCAGACAGCACGTGCGTCACGCAGGTCCTGAACAAGGATGTGCCAAAGTAGCGCTCTGGGCGCGAACAAACAACAATTGGTCCAGAGAAACAACCAGTTCGTAAAGACAAGTCAACAGTGTATGGAAATGAGTGATGTTGGGGAAAAACACTGAATCGCGAGGGAAAAAGAGGGATTTTCCACGACCGGCTTTCACACCGCCCACCAAAATCCTCCCGAATCCTAAGCAGAGTCAAAGGTTTGGTATAACGGTACTGATTCTTCCTACCTACCTAGGCTGTGCTGTCAGTGCGCGCGTCTAATGCTCGTCGTCAACGTTCTACTACTGGTCGCACCTAATCCATTGGATACATAGACGTGAGGCTAGTCTACATCTTCCACAAGACCAAATGACCGATGGCGGGCGTGAATGGTCACATAGACGTTGTCCTCGTAAGGGGCCGTCCGGTCCTGGATGTACGTGCTTGAGTGTGTGTGTGTGTGAGTGCGTGTGTGTGTGCCGAGGTTACAATGAAATCACAGGTATGACTACACATCAAAGGGGGACTTTCTGCAATGTCAACAAAAGACCGCGGGGCAAGAAAACGAGTAAAATGTAGCATGTATGTGTGACCTGAGCTCCGCTACTTCCACATATGCAAGGGGCATTCGGTAGCGTCAACAAAAAGCAAAACAACGAACACTGTCACATGTTTGATGGGTTTACGGGGTGTAGAGTGCGTCGTGCATGCGTGCATGTATCGGGATGTACAATGGAATCGCATTCATCACCAAGTATCGGAAAGAAACTTCTGTAATGTCAACGAAAAGACCGCGAGCACCTTAACGTGTTTGACGGAGACCGTGTGGTATATATGGTGTTTCTTTATCCACCTCGATTACTGGTGTGAAAAGGGTTTACTAGGCCTCAGGGTTATCAGCTCCTCCGTCTTCGCTCTCGAGTAGGTTAATACTGCGTATGTCACGAATAAGCACTCCGTTAGCTGTCTTCACCTTCACCGTTCTTATTATTCCGTCAGTGCCTTTGATGGTTTCCGTAACTACTCCCAAAGACCAAGCGCTGAAATGTGCGCGTTTGTCGGCGATCACAACCACATCCCCAACTTTGAATGGTTTTGTTTTGGCCAGCCACTTCTGTCGAGTCTGCAAAGCCGGTAGGTACTCCCGTAGCCATCGCCTCCAGAAGACCTTGGCCAGATAGTTCGCTTGCTTCCACCCGTGGAGGTAGCTCCCACGAAGGTTTACCGGCCCTTGGAAACCCTCGTTCGACCTTAGCGTCAATAAGTCGTTTGGGGTGAGCGCCAGGTTGGTGGGGTCGCCGTTCAATACTGGAACCAGGGGGCGGTTGTTCAGGATTCTCTCCATCTCAGTCATGACGGTGTTCAGTGTCTCGTCGTCGGGCGGCTGCTGCTCCATGATTGACAGCAAAATCCGCCTGACGGACCGGATCATGCGTTCCCATATGCCGCCTCGGTGGCTGGCCTGTGGGGGGTTGAAATGCCATCGTATGCCGCGGGCCACGGTTCGATCCTGCAGTTCGTCCCTGTTTATGTTATTGTGCCAACGCTGAAATTCCCGGTGAGCGCCCACAAAGTTCGACTCATTATCTGAGCATATATCGGCCGGTACGCCTCTTCGGTTGATAAATCTCTGCAAGGCCCGTAGAAACGAATCGGTAGTCATCGAATGTGTGACTTCTAGGTGTACCGCACGTGATTTCATGCACGTCATGATACATCCGTATCGCTTTTCTAATCTTTTCCCGCACTTGATCCACAAGGGCCCGAAATAGTCCAACCCGGTGTCACTGAACGGCCACCAGCCCGTAGTCACCCTGCATTCTGGTAGTGGGGCCATGAGTTGTTTGCCCGCCGTGGCATTGCGTCTCCTGCATTGCACACACCGTCGGATTACGCGTTTTACAGTCTCTCGTCCTCACAACAACCAAAGACGCTTTCGGATGACGCTCGTCACGTGACTTTCCCCGGCATGTCCCTCCAAGGCGTGGACGTGTTGAATCATTAGCTCTACTACAGGTTGTCTCGCAGGCAGCAGTATAGGTTACATTGTGTCGAAGTTCAGGTGGGCGTTGGTCAGCCTACCATCCACCCGCAGCAATCCGTTGATGAGTTTGGGGTTTAAACGCTTCAGCTCGCCTCTTGGAGACGGCATGTCTTTATTGGTCGGCCCCACTTCTTCCGCCATCTTGAGTTCTCCGGCGAAAGCCTCGCGTTGTATCATTCTGAAAACATCGTACTCTGCCGCTTGAAGCTCATCGGGACCTATCGGGCCGACCCGTATCCGGCCTGAGGGCCGTAGCCCTTTCATGACTAGTAAATATCTCTTGAACCTGGTTAACCAAACTAGCGAACGAAGCGTCTTCATCCAGGAAGAAAACCTGACCCGTCGTGATAGAATGGACGACGCTTCGACGACGTTAGTTGCTATCACTACGCCTTTGATCTCCAGTTCCACTTCCGTAGGGGGTTTTAATTCGAACACGGGCCAGTCCTGTTTGGGCAATTGCAGGAAGTTTGGCCCTCTCGTCCACGTGTCCAGTTGCCTGAAGTTGCTCGCACCTCGGGAGCACAGGTCGGACGGATTATCGCCAGACCTGACATGATTCCACTGGCTCGTGGCTGATTCATCGTGGATAATCGTGAGCCGGTTAGCAACGAAAGTACTAAACCGGCTCCGGACGTTGTTGATATAGTAAAGTACTATGGTTGAATCCGTCCAGAAGCTCACCGACCAAATGTAGAGATCGAAACATCTCTTCACAGCTTGCACCACCCCGACCGCCAACACGGCTGCGCTGAGTTCAAGGCGTGGGGTTGAGACCGACTTCAGTGGAGCAACGCGGGCTTTCGCAAACAGGATCCTCGTGGTATATTGTCCATCTCCTGCGCACCATCGTCCGTACACCACAGCTCCATAACCGACTTCGGATGCATCGGAAAAGGCATGTAGTTCTCCAGTCCGTGTCGTATGGCCAGGAGTCAAACATCGTGGGATTCTTATGTCCCGTGATTTCTTCAAGGTGTTCAAAAATTCTTCCCAGTCCAGCCGGTCCCCTCGGTCCAGTGACTGGTCCCAATCAACTTTCTTACGGCACAGCCGCTGCAGCAAGAACTTTCCGGGTAGCAGCCAAGGTGAGACGAAACCGAGCGGGTAGAACAAACTTGAGACGGCAGATAGTATGCCACGACGGGTTATTGGCAGCTCGGGAACGTTTAGTTCGAAAACAAAATCGTCCGTTTCCGCGTCCCATTGTATCCCTGAAGTGCGCTCGATAGGAAGTGGAGAGCCGTCCAAATCTCTTACCCTTTTGGCCTTTTCGTGAAACGGGATGACCTTCAGCACTTCTGAAGCGTTCGACATCCATTTAGTTAGATGGAAGCCGCCCTCTTCCAGCAATCTCGTCAGACCCCTGAACTGCTCTAGAGCTGATTCCACATCATCGAATGACCCAAGGTAGTCGTCGACGTAGAAGTTCCTGCTGACGCTTTCTACCACCGTCCGATGTACTAGATCGCCATGTTTGTTCGCTGATTCTCGGAGGGCGTAGTTTGCACAAAATGGTGACGATATGGCTCCGAAGGGTTGGACGGTCATTCTATAATTCACCACTGCGTTGTCCCGGTCGCTCCCTTCCCACCACAGGAAACGCAAAGCATCTCGTTCCCCTACTGGAATCTTCACCTGATGGAACATTTCCCTAATGTCAGCAGACAAAGCCACTTTGCCCACTCTGAAACGGCACAAAACATCGATCAGTGGAGTGGTCCAGTCAGGCCCCTGTAGTAGGCGATCGTTTAACGACTTGCCCTGGAACTTGGCCGCACAGTCGAAAACCGCCCGCAGTTTCTTGGGTTTCTTGGGGTTGTTAATCGGATGGTGAGGCAGATACCAGATACCCCTTCTGCTGTCGGCGTTAACAGGCACCTTTTCAACGTAACCGAGGGCCTCGTTTCGCTTCATCAAATCCGCGTATCGTTCCCACAGATTCTGGTCCCGAATAAAGCGTTCTTTCATTCGTAGTAATCGTTGGAGAACATAATTTCTGTTGTCAGTCCACTGGTCGTCCGGTGTGCGCCATGGGAGGGGGACCTCGAACTGTTTTTTGAGGCCTCTAGTGCCTTGCCGCACCGTTTGTAGAGCGAAGTGATCCTCTTGAGACAACGTCGGTCATGTCATGAAACTCCTTTTCATACAACCGTTACAGATGATACTCTATGCGGTCCGTTTCGGCGGATAAGTAATTCACGGAACCGCGTACCCCTACTGGACCTTATAACGTCCATCCCAGGGCCTTGCGTACGGCATAAGGTGCCTGGCGGTCGCCCACTCTCTGGTCAAGCACCCAATGCGCCTCTGGCACGTCGCAGCCGATGAAGAGATCCACTTCATCATCTTCCCAGTCTACAATGGTTACATCCTGCAGGTGGGGCCACCGAGTCAAGATTGCGTTCACCGACCTTGGTGCTCGCATAGGGAGATCCGCTAACCTGAATGCCTCCGTTGGTTCAATTTCCTCGTTAGTGTCTAGAGAGATGAGTTGCAGCCTTAATCTACCGGCAGTCATTACCTGTGTTCCGCCCACCGTGCTCACCGCTAACGACGTCGCACCTTTAGCCAGTTGGTGTTTGTCGGCAAACCGCTCTTTCACTAAAGTGGTGTCGGATCCACTATCAACGAAAGCCAACGCCTTGACTATCCCAGTCGGAGTCACTACTCCCACGGCCACTACGCCTAAACGTACCAGTTTACTGGCAGATTGTGAAGTTGAACAAACCACGCTGGGCTTGGCACTCGCCTCGGATATGGTTACTCTCGCCTGATGCAGCAGCCGATGGTGTCTGCCCGTGCAGCCCTCGTAACCACATCGATTCCTTGTTCTACAGGCTGCTGCCCGGTGCGTGGTGTTGAGACAGATAAGACATGCTCCTGCCATCCTCGCCATTCCCCACCTTTCGTCTATTGTGGCGTTGCCGAACTTGGGGCATTCTGGTAGGCCATGGCTAGTACCACAGGATCTGCAATTTGGTTTCGCCGTAGCATCTCGTGAAATGACGTGTGTGTTGGTCCAAGGCTGGTACTTTGGATGTTCCCGTACAGGGGTTTGGACCTGGCTAGTACTGGGCTTGTTTGCTCGGTTGCTGTCCCGAATGAGTCGGCCGAATCAGCTGTCAGCTATCTTCGTTTGCCTGTCTAAGTATTCAGTCAGGTCTTCGAAGTTGGCTTCTCTGTCGCTTCAGCTTATCCGTTCTGCTTCTTCCGCCCACCGACCCTGTAGTTCGGGAGAGAGGTGACGGACTATGCCTTCCAAAGTGTGCATGGCGTCTAGGTCAGCCCTGTAACCTAAATGGTCGAGGGCTATTGAGCAGTTCTGCATCTTAATCACCAGGTCGGCCATGGTGTAGACGTCGCCCTTGGTTCTCTTTGCCTCTACCATCAAGCCCTCTATTAGGTTACGGGCTACTTTGAAAGGTTGGCCAAACAAGTCCCTTAGAATCTTCCTTGCCCCTTGTGTAGCCTTGTTCTGGGTCGAGCATGGTGCACCCGTCGATAGCTTCTCTTGCTCGGCCTCGGCAGTAGTGGGTAAGGTAAAGAAACCTTTGCCCAGGGTCGGTTACCTTATTTTCAACGAACGTCTCGAACTGTTTGACAAACTTGCAGTATTGCTCAGCTCGCCCGTCGAAAACCGTTAAATCCACTCTAGGCAGATCGATCGATGGTGGTTTGTAGTCGGCGACCGGCGTGGGGTTCCCTACCTTATTGCACCCTAACCTATCGGAAGTGTCGAAGTCGCCGGTCTCATGCTCTCGCTGTTTCTGTGTACACTTCTCTGCTTCCTGTGCCTGTAGTCTAGCCGATAGTAACTGTTGCTCTAGTTCTAGTATTCTCAGCTTATATAAATCGACATCCTTACGATCAATATTGTTCTCAGTAACACATGAACTAGCACTGACAGGACTAGGCGATCTAGCATTAACTAAAGAATTATATGTACCCAAAACCTCCCCAGAGACTTGCCGTATTACTTCCTGTCCGGAATCGACTGCTTTTGATCCTTTTCTTGGCATTTTGCGTGATTTTTCCTTGTCCAAATGGATCTATTGAGTATTGTTACGAACGTTTGAGCAATGCGTAGCCAAATTCGCAACGGATCCCGAAATCAAAAGACGATTATCGGTGATATTCTACGATACTAGATTATTACAATAAACGATGACATAAACAATATACAAACCTCAATAATACGATCACAAGGACTCAACAACGAGAAACCGAATAGCAGCGTGTGAGCAGACAGCACGTGCGTCACGCAGGTCCTGAACAAGGATGTGCCAAAGTAGCGCTCTGGGCGCGAACAAACAACAATTGGTCCAGAGAAACAACCAGTTCGTAAAGACAAGTCAACAGTGTATGGAAATGAGTGATGTTGGGAAAAAACACTGAATTGCGAGGGAAAAAGAGGGATTTTTCACCACCGGCTGTTACACCTGGTTACTCCAGCTACAGCGGGGTTGTATCGTGACATAATATCATCAGCCATCACTTCAGCTTCCCCCGGCGAGCATTTGCTCGTAGCATTTAGTAAAACTGGAATGTTGTGCGGCAAACGCTGCATCCAAAGTTCCCTCAAAAGCAAGTCTTCGCCTACCGTCGGTCCTCTCAAGCGCTGCATCTTACGCGGCAGTTCGGAGAGCCTCCTGCTTCCAAGCTCAATGTTTTGAAGTTGTTGCATACTTTGGTCCTGTTTTGGGGTCGTGCGGGTAATGAAGGCCTCCTTCAAGGCCTTGTAGCTTCGGGAAGAGACTAATAAGCCCTTTATTTGCTCTGTGACCTCCGGCGGGCCGCCTTTCGCCTTGGGTGGCGATGCAAGTTAAAGGCTTCATAATGTTTCCGGGGCTGAAGAGCCTTAAGAGGGCATGGACCATCCCCACGACCCCACGGTGTGACCAAGCTGCGCTACAAGTCCAATGATTTGGGCTTGGAGCTGTGAGATTCTTCATACTGCCACTTGGAATGCAGAGTGTGAGACGAACTTCTGTTGATTGGGACCCCACCTCGAGGAAACTTTGAATCCAACGTTTACTGCAAAACGTACCATATTTACTGGATGCTGGCTGGAGGCTGAAGCGGCGGCTGACAGTTCATATCACCGTTAAACCATGCCATCGCTAAAGTGGCCAGGTCCTCCATCGCTGCGTTGTCCGCCTCGTCAACCACCAACGGTTTTGTGTCAATCTAGTCTAGAATCGATCCGAGCCTGAAAAGCCTGACAGCGAGTGGAGGTTGATTTCAGTAGTGGTCAAGGGCAAGCCCAGCTAGGAGGCGTAGCTCCTCATCTCGGTGACTTTTCGTTCCTCCCAACAAATGGTATTTTAAACATCACAATTTTTCCGACGAGAGAGCCAAAAGACACAAACCGGGGCGAACTTTTCCCGATCCTCACCAGGATGGACGGTTCCCTTGCCCGCAGCAGCAGAGCAAGAAGCTGAGTGTCAGGCCAACAGTGGCCCTTTGAAAGTAGAGAACACGACCCCAAGTAACCCATTCCTTGTAGACAACGGTGCTAAAACGAGTGTCGTCCCACGGCCAAAAAGCGGCAACAGAAAAGCTCGGGACTTAAAGCTACACGCTGACGGTGAGAGCAATCACTAACTTTCGTCTGCTTTACCCTACCTTAAATTGAGGTTTACTGATTAACCTTTGTTGGGTATCCACCATTGCTGTCGTTCTGTGGGTCATTCTAGGTCCCGACTCCCTTCAATACTAACCTGTTGGTTGGTGCACCGAGTCGCTTGTGATGGATATATAGAAAACTTTCGGGTGCGGCTGGTGAACATGTCTTCTATTCGGCGTGGCAGCGAAATACCAAGGCCGTTCCCTCTATCTGGCGAATATAGAAGACGAAAGTCGGTTGACAGATGCAAAAATGTATTCTATATGTAGTGGCACCAAAACAGTACAGATATTCATCTTTCCAGGCCCGGGCGTATACGTACAACTCGTTAAGGAGTGCGTCCTCCAGACCTCTTAATGAATAGTAGGTACTAATTCCGGGGGTGATGGAGGACGGTCAGATCATCTGTGGGACTTACGTTGGACCTCTTCTGCAACTTGGCAATCAGATGGTATACTGTGGCCTGACCTTCATTCGTGCGTACCTTTCTCTCGATGACTCTTAATACTCTGGAGACCACACCGGTCACTAACCCGGCCTACGCATCTACCTGACCGTTGGCTATTCATACGCTACCCGAATGATGCTTCCTTGGTTACGTTCCAGGATCACCTGGTCGCCTGATCGCGGACTTCCTGATGCCTACGGCCGTTTGGCCCCACCAAGAAAACTCATGCCAATCACAACGGTGCGAGGCGCGGTCAGATCCACCGCTTTGGCTGGCGCACATCGGGCGTGCAGGCCAACTGCAATGATACGCGGGCGCAACTAGGCCGGCGGATCGCACCTCCTGTCACCAGAATTGGTTTTCAGGTTGGGTGTCCAGCGCACGGCCAGCCTCACCCACTAGTGCCAACTGCGGATTGAAAAACAACATCCCCTGCATATTACTGCTGCCACCCATTGCCTCCTCCAACGTTCCTGAACAAGGTTTACCATACTGGCATTTATATCCATCGACTTATTATTTATTTGTCTAAACTGATGCCATGTTTACCCTTATTCTATTATATCCAGTTACCGGATTCTGTACCCCAAAACATGAAACGGTTTCACTGTTCAGATCTTTATTATGAATATGACAATTCCTGGTATACTCTTGAAGAGACCATTCATCCAATTGGTAATTTGTATGTCGCCACTACATTTATCTAAACAAAACCATCATTTAAAGATTCGTCTCTCACCTGCCAGCAATTCCACACAAAACGAAATGGTCCTCCTTCCAGCGCTTCATCGGCGTGACACCACCTCTATGTTCAGTGTATCCTTCCGTTGCACCTTTTCTCATTCAGCCATTTGCATTTCATGACAGTTGCATTGGCAATGAAATATTCACAATCCAGGACAAAAATAGTTCGACACCGCGAAAGCGATTTCTCCAAACCTTTGCTGGCAATGAACTATACGTATGCCAATTTACTGACCTTCCAGTTGTTTCCCAAATGCCCCATGTCAGACTCCTACCAGCGCATCCCGTTAAGCGACTCTTCACATGTTTTGGCAGTATCGTTTATGCACCACCCCCTTGCGACTTCATAAGATCATCGTATATCAACTGCTGTTGTCAAATTGTGTTTACCAATTAACCTGAAACGAACCCTCTATTCGAATCGTGTTTCACTCACCTGTCAACTTTCGTCACTCTGCTCCAGTGAAATTTCCAGGCTCGGGCAGCTACATCCACCTCTTTATGAGGGCGTTCTCCAAAATCTCTTGATGAATAGCAAATACCGATTCCGTGGTTGCACGGACTGTTTCATTTACACATTCCCCCTCCTCGAAGGACACCACAAATCTTTAGGTATTATATTTCTGCTATTTTCCGGGTCATCTGGACTACTGGTTCAAGTGCATGTCCTTCATCACCCAAAATTCTCCAATTTTTCGTTGGTGCTTTTTCGAAAGTTTTCTTTGTCAGTTTACTCACCCTTGCGACTTTACATCGACGCTATCCAAAATACTGCGCGTTTTTACTTCTTCACCGCTTTACTTCATCACGTATCTCGACGGTGGAGCCTTTTTCACTCAACTCGCAAGTGTACGTCCACCCGACCTTCAAACTCAAATTTGCCGGGCAATCGTTCGTGCGACCACTAAAACCTGTACACTTTTAGGCTGCATTTACCCAAATGAATATCCGAGGAACCTTTTTGTGACCTCACCTGTATCATGTGATCATGCAATCGAGCATGCTTCGGGTGTCTCCGAAATAAACCATTATTATTATTATTATATGAGAAATACTGCGAACGGAAATGAATCCAACAGCTTGGCAGAAAGCGAACCACGAGAATGTACAATCGGCGAAGAACGGAAATTAAAAGTAATTCAAAACGAGGTCGGCGGAAACTCCGGCAAAGTCAGTCCAGTAAAACGCATGCAACGGAACTAAACAGTGAGGTCGATGTCAAACGTCAGAAAAAGCTGCATAGAAAATAGATGCAAAAGGATATCCAAAAAACGGTCATTTTACCGGAACGATCGGGATCACTGCCGTTGGTCAGGTCTCTGTCGCTGAAGCTGGTTGTCATCCCGGGGTGCTCCACCTCACCCCCGTGCACGTTCAACCACAGACACACCAACCGTATGGCGGTCTCGTTTCCATACGCAATAACCGCATAATTCCCCAAGTTCAATCCCTTGGCCTGGCGTAGTTTGCCTATAAACCCTCTCTGTTAGCCCTTGATGCCACTGGCTGCACCTGCAATTCTGTTGTCTCCAAGAATGATTACGGTGGCTGTACTGCCGGATCAAGCCTTCTTGACTATAAGAACACATTCAGTTCTCGTCATTGAAACACTGTCATAAAATTTCCACATGATATTGGGGCTAATGGTCGTATCCCGACTGCCCTTCATGATTATTTTTCCAACTTTGCAAGGGTCTCTTATGGTAACGGACTTCCTTCTTCTCCTCAAGTGAACTTTGGTTTCCGGGACTCCACTATGTACACAATTCCCCTTCTCTTCACGTTAGTGGACACTCCACCTCACATAATCTCACTGGACGCTAATATGCTCATAATGTTCTACTTAACTGTTCCTTTAAGGGAAGTGGAAGTTTGAACTTCATTTGAAAAAGTCTGGATAAACTTGATCACTGGTCTACCTCTCGTTCTCTTCCTCTTAACGTCCTAGAACGCGTTGACTTGCCCCTCGGTCTTCAATGTAGATGGTGCCACAAAACCTTTTGGAATAAGATCCCATACCCCCCAACGCATGAAGCGTGACACTGAGATCATGGCAGACAGAAGTAGGAGACTGCTACTTCATAACCTTAGGGAGAACGTCGTTAAAGACGGTAGAACCAGGAAGGAGGAAAATCGCCGGCTTGTGAATGAGGTTCTTAGGATGGCTGGCCTACCTTCTACGACACTAATAGTCAAATGCCATCGAATAGGACTATGGAGTGGAACACAACCAGCGCCTCCACGACACCCGGTAGTTGTGTTCCACAGTGTCTACTGGAGGGATATGCTTCTGTCCAGGGCGGGAGCAATTGAGGCAGTACGCAGGGAATAGTTAGGGTAACACCTGAAAGCCCAGCATTTGTCAAACCGGGTAATGCCATAGTCTCGCTGAGAACGGGCACACCCGATATTAAGAGGCCGAATCTACATATGGAGAAACTGGAGACGACCCTTCTTGAGAAGTCAACACCTAAAGCCCAAGGAGTGATTCAGGTACCAAAGGTGGCTTCAGGCTTCGATAAACAAAAAGCGAAAGTTCAGGAAGTTCGAAAGAGCAAAAGAAAGGGCTCACAGGGCATTCAGTCCGGTTGGTGTTGAGAACTTTCTGCCAGCCAGCCCGAGTCTTAAGGAGACTGTGGTGCAAACAGCGAAGTTGGAGGCATCAGAGCGAAAAGTCGAGGAAACCAGTTGGGCTGAGGTGGTCACAAGACCATCCCGGGCCATCGATATGACGACTCAAAAGAAAGGACGTCCTTTGTGCATGTAGAGCCGGACACCAGGTCGACGGGAGGAAACGAAGAGGCCACGAAACTCAGAGTGTCACTTGATATCCAAGAAGCAGCACTTCCGACATCTTTAGAGGCAAAAAACGGGGCATCACCTCGGAGATTGGGCCCAAGGGTACCCTAGCCGTAAAATTAGTAATGAAGTCAGTAGCGAGGACCAGGGAACCGTCAATTTGGTACACCAACACCTGCAGCCTCCCGGGAAAAAGAGGGGAGTTGACGACCAGGATCGCAGAATCTGATGTCGTTGCGTTGACGGAAACTTGGATAAAGCCATATACTGACATGAGCTTTCAGGGATACGCTGCCTACAGACAGGAGAGAACAGATGGAAGGCAGCGGGCGGAGTAGCACTTCTAATGCGGACCGACAAAGACCATTGGGAGGCTCCGTTCATCCTGGTCTCCTGTAATGTACAGGCCAGATCCTGCTTTATCAGGATCGAGGCGCGAACATTATGCATTATCTGTATCTACAGGGCGCCGCTAGCTACAGATGAGTAAGACGTTGAGCTCTTGCAAATGCTGGATGCGAGGCTGGCTTAGACAAATGAGTTCGTTTTATTAGGGGATCTCAACCTACGCGAAATTAACTGGGAAAGCTGGATCACATCAAGGGGATCAATAGGCGACACGTTTCTGCAGTGGGTCTAGTTACATGCACTCACGCAGCATGTGACGTAGGCCACTAGACACAGAGGTGGACAGCACCCGTCTCTCCTTGACTTAATCATAACGCGGCACCATCAGGACGTTAAGGAAATTAAGTGGGAAGAGCCACTTGGAAAAAGTGATCATGTAGTCCTAAGGGTCACACTAAGACTAAGCAAAGCGCCGAAGGAAATCGTGTTACGTCAGCGCTATGGGAGAATCAACATAGGTTAACTAAAGAGGGCGGCGGAGGAAAATCAGAGGACACCGAGACATACAATCGCCTCCGTAGAGGAACGTTGAAAGACCGTCAAGATGGGGCTACTGGAACTTACAGATGAGTTCGCACCCCTGACGATGGCAAGCAGTAGAAATCTACCCTCATGGTGGAGGTCAAAAGTCCGCAAGGCGATAGTTATTCGTGGGCAACGATGGGCGGAGTACAAACAGTACCAAACTCAGGGGGCATGAAATAGCCATAAGATGGCTATGAACAGAGCTCAAGAGATCCAAAGAGTGGAGAAATATGCCTTCGAGCGTCGGTTAACTGCGTCGGTCCGCACAAACCAAAGCGATTCTACGCCTATTTGCAATCTCACAAAAGTATGGGAGAAAGTGTAGCAACTTTGGAAGGAGCACAGGGACGACTAGCTCTAAACAACGAGGACAGGGCTGACATGCTCTTGGCAATTTTCAAGAGCATATATCGACCAGAAAATAGTTCGGAGGAAAGAATGGGGAGCCAAAGGCGCCTCCAATACCAGAACTTACTGTAGGAGAAGAAGTGTACGCGGAGTTGCAAACGTTGAATAGAAATAAAGCAGCAGGTCAGACGGGATTTATCCAGCTATCGTTCAGCCCCTGGCCGAGGTCCTGAAGGCTCCGGTGACGAAGCTGTATGAAACGTCACTTAGAAAGGGAATTGTGCCGGAAGACTGGAGGAGAGCAACAGTGGTAGGAATTTACAAGAATGGACCCCGACAGAAGGCCGAAAATTACCGGCCAGTTAGCTTGACTTCAGTGCCGTGTTAGTGCCTGGAGCGAATGGTCAGGAAACAGATCTCTAGGCATTTGGTTCAACACAACCTGATGTCAAATGCTCAGCATGGGTTTGTGGCAGGGCAATCCTGTCTGACGAATCTCCTGCTGTTCTCGACGAGGTAACCAAGCTTCTGGATGGAGGGCAATCGATTGCGGTCTGCTACTTGGACTGCAAAGCGTTTGATTCTGTGAACCACAGATTTCTGGACGTCAAACTGCAGTCTATGGGAATTTTTGAAAAGACAAGACAATAGATAAATAGCTTTTTAGCAGGGCGAACTTTTAGTGTTAAGGTGGGGAGTCATGTCTCAAAACCGGAAGGCTTAACCAGTGGGGCTCCACAGGGCTCGGTGCTCGGCCCTCTGCTCTTCCTCGTCTTCATCAATGACCTAGCACGTGGGCTTACTGACCCCAACTTTATGTTAGCCGATGAAGTCAAGATAGCCGGAGTAGATAGAGAACTTGACGTGTCAGCAGTACAAAACTGGGCGCTCAGATGGAACCTTCCACTAAACCTCAACAAGTGTCAATGCTTGACCACAAATATAGGGGCTAGTGAGAATGGCGTGGGTTCGTTGCAAGTGGTCTCGCAGGTCAAAGACTTGGGAGTTATAATAGACAACAGCTTTAAGCCGTCGAAGCAGTGCACCGCAGCAGCCAATACGGCCAGAAGTGAACCCTTTCGAGTTAGGTCCATTATGTCGTGTAGTGATCCGGAGATTTTCGTTCCGATATATCAGGCCATAGTTAGGCCGCATATGGAGTACTGCTTGCAGGCCTGGGCACCGTACTACCAGAAAGATATCGACTGTCTGGAGAAAGTGCAAGGGCTATCCACTAGAATGGTGGCTAGGAAGGGGGGTTTAGCTACACAGAGCGTCTCCGTGCCCTAGATCTGTTCTCGATGGAAAGACGGCGCATTCGCGGGGAGTTGATAGAAACCTTCAAGGTAATGAAGGGACTGTCAGGAATAAGACGAGAAGACCTTTTCTCTCTGATCCCCGAGAGAGGTACAAGGGGGCATAGCCTTAGATTACAAACGAAGCATTCGAGGCTCCAAATTAGGGCGAAGTACTTCTCAAATAGAGTGGTACCCTATTGGAATAAGCTCCTGGAAGAGGTCATAAATGCCATACTAATGAAGGCTTTTAAGAAAGCAGTAGACCTATGTTGGGTGGCAATATACCCCGAGTTATGTTAAGCAGCTTTTATGGTCAGATGCAATTTACTTATTGTTTCCACCTTACTCTGCCAGGACTGGTACTGCACAAAATTTCTGCCTTTTGGAAAATAAAATGACGCAATGTTGGGAGCTACGGAAACGCGCCGACAACACAACTATCTGGACACACGATTGGCTCTAGCCACACCAAGTCCTGTGCAAACTGAACTGAACTGAACTAATAACGAATATCGCCCAGAGGCTACTTCCTTCCGTTACCTAGGAGCTACTCTTATTTGCGAAGTTTTCTGGACCAGCTACACTGAGGCATTCTTCACCAAAGTCAGAAAGCTTTTTTACGTCTCAGGGACTGCAAAAACAGAGTACCTCACAATCTTCTACTTCAATATGTGACCTCTCGCTTTCGTCCTCTCTGGCCTTAAGGCCCCCTTTGACCTTCCGCGGTGTAAAAGAAAATGTTATCGCCTTATCGTAAAACTCCCTTAAATTGCCCTCCCGTGTGGGTAAACATCATCACGGATATCGCCGGCTGTTCTACCATTAGAGGGTATTTCAATGTCCGTGTTAGATTTATAAACATGTTACTTCCAACAAAACTCATTCTCTTCAACCCGCAACTTTTGAGGCCCTCTTATTCTCTTTCACCTGGTCGCAATCCGAAATACTCTATTCACATATCTACTTACAGAAACGGCCCCAGCCCTTACCTATCCGCCTTATCTAAGCCATTACGAAGTAACCGCTTAGCTCATCATTCACGTTTATCAATGACTAAATGCGTGTACTGCTTCACGTTGTTTTCACGCCTTTACCTGCGCCTTCCAACAAGCCATTGGACGCCTTTCTTTCTGATTTTTTTGTAAGTCGTGTGCCAAAACTTCACAGTACCTAGAGGGTACAAGGGAGTTTATTCACTTGATTTACCCCACAGTGTTCTGGTGGATCGTACCCCATCAAGAAGCAATCATCAGTGTCACTCACTATTTGGCGACGAATGGCCCACAGTGTTCAGTAGGTCACGTCGATTGACCACGGACAAGCTGTGAATTCGAAAAAGCCTTATGGATGCTCGTAATACACCAATTTAGTGGTCTCAGGGCCACATCTCTACAAAAGGTTCATAGATCTGACGGCGACTGAAGACACGGTAGTGGCTGCAGAACAATAAACAAGGTCGACGACCCTGGTGGAACCTGATTATCCGTTTATCGGACCTTAGTTCGTCTTTGTCAGGTTGCTCCCTCTTCCGCCATATCGATTTAATCCTTGTGCATAACCAACTCCGGTGGTGAGGGCCGATAGTCCTAGGACTGCCGTCCCCATGACTTTTGTGCTGTTCGAGTTTCTACACATATCTCTTGGGCTCAGCAAAGCATCCCAGACCTAGCAGCGGTTCATATTCTAGGCAACCCGTCGTTTAGAAAATGTCTATGCGAATCCAGATGGTATTTTCTTGACCAGTTTTTCGGAACTAGATTACTTTGCTCCCTAAAAGACTTTTTAAAGCCCTTAGCTAACACGGGATGACGATCATCACCGCGAAGTGCGAATTTGGCCGATCTGATATTGCATTCATTTGCAGTTCTATTTCATCCTTTTGCATCAACTCCACCAGATAAGCTTCCGCTATTCGCGTCTTACATTAGGCCCAATGTTTTTGCCTTCCGTACCAATCTGGGGGCCTAATGAACTTCTGTTGCCGGCTCATTCCTCATTGCTGGGAAATGGTGCAATGCTCCGTGGGATTTCTGAGGAGGCCTGCAAAAGTTTGTTTTCCGACGCGGCTCGAGCCCCAGTTGCCCCGGTCAAGGAGGGAGTTAACAAAGTGGCACTCACTTCGACCCCTTGACCTTCATGCCCGTGATGCTTAATGCCCCCGACGCGGCGGTTGCAGCGGTACGGAATTAGCTCGTAGACGGCTCTTGATGGCCTCCAGCATTCTTCTCTAAGCACCTAAAATCCATCGGATGTGACTACAGCTAAGTCGGTAGGGGGTTACTAACCATCTAGTTGAACATCCGTCATTTCCGATGAGCACGCAAAGGCCTTTCGCACACAGAGTCTACTGTTCCCAAGCCTTTGGGTTACGCTTTAAAATCAGCTTCTGACGGGTTCTCACCACGCGATGTTCCCCACTTAAACTTTGTCCCAAAGTTTGCTATGGACATACGACAAGCCTGTGGGTGCTCGGTTCCGTGGCCGACCGCCTATCCTATGTACGTTAGCTAATTTCGTAACCCACATTGTCAAACCTCAGTTTTTTCGGAAAGGAAATCAGTACATTTTTACGGCTTGCAACAAGGAAATCTCAATCCCGGCTAGTCCTTCTGCGTTCCAAGAAGCCTCCCAAGCTAGTCGTATTGCTCGGCATATGATGAATTAAACGGAAGCCTCTTTCTGACCAGTCAGGAGATGCCATTGATGTGGTAGGACAGAAGCACACCCAGGAAATCTCTCCTCTTTTGGGAAGCTTATACTCACATACCGGAAGGTAACTTAGCCCACTCCAAGTACTAGAAGATAAATGCTCGTCTCCGACGGAAGAAAGTATCGCTTTATCGGCCTCGGCCAATTTCTGGTCCTTTTTATTTTCTGCCCCCTGCTTCCACATTTCCTATGTTCCTTTTCTCTTCTTCACGGAAGCCGTTCTCCGATTTTCTCAGGTGTGGTCTGCTCCTTTTTTATCCACCGACTCCCAGAGCTCTTTAGTAAGGATTCACTTGCTTCACTTGATGGCCCGTCTCTTTTCGTTCGGGAACTTTCGATCTATTCTTTGAATCAAATAACCCTGTTTTACCCATCATGAGTGAATGCGGTGATTTATTGCTCCAGCGATGAAATCTCATTTGCACGGCCAACGGCGTTTTAAGTTTCATTCTGATCAACAAAGGCTCTAGAACATCTGGGTTTGGAGACCCCCACTTGCGCCCGGACGAGATCACTTTGATCAGAGAAAATGCGTTTTCAAGCTGAAGGCCGAGCTCAGCCATCGCTAGCTGTTGAAAACATGCAACGGTGGGCCAGGTTTTCCGTTCCAGGACACTGACCTTTCCTGGTTTTCTGTTCACGGATGACCCCTTGAATTTGGGGCACCCAACTTCGGAGTAGGAACTGAAAGACTCGGTCAGCAAAAGTGAGGGACCGAAAACCGGGTTCTCTTTAAAGAGATATAAGCACAGATAACTGTTCCGCGGTGAGAGAACAGGGGACAACCGGCTCTTTGGGTGATAGATCCCCCAGAGGGATCAAATCAGGTGAGGTCGTGTAAGACCTCGGGGTCTAGTTGCGTGGAACTTTCAATCCCACCCAACCGCTTCTTGCCGCAGCAGGCCGAGACAGTAGACCAATGTACCAGCTCTGCCGGACTATCATGTCGTGAACCGCCGAAATACCCCTGCAGCTTTATAAAACACGTGCGCATCCTCACCCAGCGCACAACTTCCAAGCCTGGACCCCAGTATCGGTAGGGGAAAAGCGTCCGCTGTAAAACCTTCGGAGAATGTTTACTGGAATGGTTGCTGGGCTGCAATACTGAGCAAACTAGCAGACTCAAGGCACTCAACCTGCTCTCGCTAAGAAGTAGCTTGCCATTAGAAGTGACCGAAAAGCTCACATGGCATGGCCGGTCAACCAGAACCAACAGGCAGTCACCAGTCGTGAATAACAACCCAATGTTCAGGAGACGCGAACATGAGCCGACCAAACCTAGGGCCATCAGAAATGTTTGTGCACATTTCTCATCCTACAGCGCAATGAATCAGTGGAGCAGACTGCCACCTCAAGTAATGTCGGCCATCGTATGCTACATCACGCTGCCTTACGTAATGTTATCGGTGTATTTTTTCAGCCTCGCCAAAGACCGCCCGTCACAACCTGTCCGCTTCCTAGTCTTCTGACGATGCTGAAAACAAGTACAATACCAGTTTGACTCCATGCCCACCAGGAAGCCTATCTTAGAAGTTCAACGTTGACTAAGAAATATCCGCCTCAAACTTGCCTAGCCAACCCATACCCGAGAACCCAAAAGTTGCAGCCTAACCCTAGCAAGCTATCTTGACTTAGGCCTGCTAGCTGAAACCGGCCATTATCTATTTCTGTTGTGTTCCGAATTCAGTGAGCAGGAAAAAGGCATGCTTGTAGAGGTAAACGTATATCCGGTACAAACGTACGGCAGGCACACGTACAGGCAAGCACGTGAAAAAGCAGCCGAGTCTGTCAGTGCGTGGGTCAGTCGTGCATGTAATCGGAAATGTAAGACAACGGTACAATCGGACCACGTCGTGCAAGGTCGCGCAACACGTGATACAGTCTGACTGGTCAATGCCGTCCGGGACGAAGCACGGCGAACGTCAGCTGTGTACGTGCGTGTGTGTGCTTGCAAGATAGTCTGTCTGAGCACATTCCTGTTAAGGCCGAACACAACAATTGCCAAGACATTAACCACCACCGATCAGGGTATGACCCCATCACCCAGATTAACAACCATACACAGAGACCCCCGATCGGTCAAAGAGGGTGCCTCGTGTAATTCCAGTCAATCTCGTCACTCGGCCCTAATCCCCATTCGACCGTCTACTGAGAGCAATTTTGCAGTGCTCAGGCCATCTCACAGACTTGCGGAAATGTCAACACTAGGTGGAACTTGCGCTACTAACTTTACCACCAGCTCTGACTCACTCTTCACGCCACTCCCCACAGGGCCACGTACCCCAGGTGAGGCAATACGGAGTGAAGCAATGGACAAAAGAGCGTTTTTCAAGGCCTCTCTTCCAACTCAAAACCACGGCCTGTCGCAACTCACTTACCACCTGGTCTCTACTGTTCCGCACCTACTAGAAGTCTTTTTCATCAAAATGCTGCAGCTGGCCCCTAGGCTTTCCCATTCCTGCAACCATCCATTCCAAAAGTGTGTATGTGTGACTTTCATGGCGTCTATCTTAATTCAGGTAATATTATCCCCCACGAATCGTCCGCTATTTGTCGTTCAGATATTTTGCCTACTTCGAACCCTTTTCCTACTGCAGGCCACTCAGAACACTACTTGCAACTTTCCGCCTCCCGCTCTCTCATATTCCACTAGCATTTCACATTACCCCCCTCCCAGATTAAAACCCACCAAAGTATTGACGTAAAGAAGGTTCCCTTGTTACCGTCGGCATAAGGAAGGTACTGATATACTTGATAGCACTCCTCTTCTTCTTTCTTTCCCACCTAATGGCTATTTGGCCTTTTGTACTCATGTTTTTGCTTCAGAGCCACCAGTACCTACCGGAAGCAAGGCCCTCACTGGTAACCTTTCACGGCTTCGCTCCGCCAGAAGCAGACCTATAAACCGCCGACTTTCCAATCTAACGTCCTCACAAAGTACTAGCAGCACTCGTTCCCACATCAAAACCGGGCTGACTATCTCGTAAGATGATTCTTCTCGGCCTGTTCAGCCATTCTTTTTGTGTCATACTTCCTTCTCCATATTACCCACTGCTCTGTCACCAGCACCACCGATTGCCTTCCTCAATTCTCCTTCAGTGAACCTTGTACCTGAAAGCTGCAAGGTTTCTAACTTTAAGTTTTACTCCACTGAACAGCTCCCACTGTCCATTCTGAATGCAAGCTCGATACTGAACAAGATGCGAAAGCCTAGTTTTATACCACTCACGTCTGTCTACGACGTTATTTTGGTTACTTCACCTGGTTGAGAGGTGACAATTCAAACGAGGGTACTGCTATCACCAGGTACTCAGATTTTGGGAAAAAAGAATTGATTCTACTTGGAGAGGACTGTCCTCCATATGAAAGGCCAGCTATTAAAGAGTAAGTACATCAACTTCCCATGGTGGATAACTTACCTGACACAGTTTGGATACGGGGCACAAAAAGATGTGCTGAATTTATTATTAGTTGCTTCTACTTCCCCCTAATACTAGTCTAGAGGACTTCTTGCTGATCACAGAGGCGGTAAACTTTGCGACTGACTTATCCAGCCCCAAAACAGTTGCCCGTGACTTAACCACGCCAGGCTTCCTTTAGTCCACTTTGAATGCCGCACTACACGAAATCCAATTCTTGACTAGCGTCCTTTTAGGAGAATAAAATCAACATGTAATGTGCTCAACCAGAGGTAGTAACATTCCAGGGCTCATTTTTACGGTGAGCTTACCTCGTGTACATGCATCGGTTGAAAAAAGCCTCCCTGGATACAAACGATAACGGATAAAGCGTGAGTTTTCATTACCGAAAGGAACCGTCCACTCACCAAAAGCTAAAAGACGGTTCCACAGAGCTAGCTGGACCCACTTAGCCTCACCTATTTACATCCAAAATTGGTACATATTTTATCTAACGTTCTGCCCCCTGTGGTGGACCAGCTTTACTCCACGTCAATCGCATGACTTAATTTACTCAACCCAACCCACGGACCACCTGGATGAGATGGTTCAGACTGTCTTTGTCGATTTGAAAAGGATCGTCCTAAATTAAATTCAAACTCTTGGGATGTTCCCGTGCAGTGGCTTGAGCCTGGCTAGTGCTAGATTTGCTTACCCGGTTACTGTCCCGGATGAGTCGGCCAAATCTACTATCGGCTATATTGGTACGCCTTTCCCAGTATTCAGTCAAGTCGTCGAAGTTAGCGTCACGGTTGCCTCGGCTTACATGTTCCGCTTCCTTCGCCCACCGACCCTCTAGAGCCTTGTAATCTCAAAGATACTGGCGGAGTTTCCCTCCTGCTGTTGAATTCCCGTTCGCTGTTGAAAAAAATTAACCACTCGAGGAAACATGTACTTGCTTCTAGCTTTGACATTGTTCTGTTTAAAGAAACATGGTTAGCCGATCACATCTTAACTGACGTTGTCTCGCTGGTAGGTCATGACTCTTTTCGAGTAAGCACAGTGAACCTCCGAGGCGGTGGCTGTCTTACATACATTAAACATAAACTTACTACCACCCTCCTACACCACCCAGTGCTTGACTGTATTCCCGATTCTCTTTGGCTCTCCTTTCTGATTCCTGGAAACGTGTTGCATATTGGGTGTGTCTACCTAGCACCTACCTCTAGCTACTCTGATTTTCCACATATCATTAGGGCTTTCGAGTACATTTCTACTCTATCCTTAGGTTCGAAGATCATAGCTGGAGACTTTAACACTCCGGGCATTTGTTGGAATGCAATGACTGCCCCCTCCCATTTATCCGATTTCCTTCTGGACACCTACGCAGCAGGATGGACACAGCATGTCTCTTCTCTAACAAGGCATAACAGTATCCTCGATTTAGTGTTCACTCATGGCCTCCGTGACGTGAACGTCTCCGTCACACAAAACCTTCCCGGTAATGACCACAAAATGTTCATATGTCAAGTCACTGTTACACAAGAATCATGCCTACCTGGAGTTGTCGAAATCAAGAACCAAAACACCCACAGACTGACTCACTGGGCCCAGTTGCCTACTTCCCTCCGGGACATTGACTGGTATGACTTCTTCCTCACATCCGATCCGCAAAAAGCAGCCGATGTGCTCTATGTCAAGTTGCTTTCCTCCATAAGTTGCCTTATCTCAACCGTTAGATATATATTAGAGCCAAGACTACCAAAATTGACAGACTTCGACAAAAGATTTGTGAGCTCCAGAACTCATTCCTCAGGAATCGCGATTTCTCTCTGACGCTCAGAATAAGCCGACTCTGCCGTGATCTCCATGCAGCAACCGAGAATAAGCTCAAAAAGCAAGAACGGACTGCCCTAGAACAGCCTCACAGTGTGAAGCTTCTCTCAAGACTGCCAAAATCTCGCAACTCGCGAAGCGATGAAAACAATATCCCATTCCTTGTCCAAAATGGCACCCACCTTGTCTCGCCAGAAGATATGGCTGAGGCTTTCAACTGCTATTTCGTCTCAGCTCTTATTATGGACACTAACCCCCCACCATTCTGCTATCCGATGCTCACACAGGACGCGATATCAACCATGGCATTTACCACGGCCAACATCAGGAAATTCCTGGCCAGCACGAAACCCTCCTATCACCCAGGGCCTGATGACCTTCCACCTGTCCTACTTTGATTTGGAGGACCCGACCTAGTGCTCCTATTGCTGAGCCTCTGTGCATTATCTATCAAACTCAATGGAAAGCGTCCAGTATAATTCCAAAACACTAAAATATGCCTCTGCATGATCCGGGGAACTATCGCCCCATAAAACACACTTCGATTGTTTCCAGGCTCATGGAGAGGATAGTAAAGGTTCAGCTTGAAAATTTCCTGACTTTTCGGAATCTTATCAACCCGGCTCAGCATGGGTTTCTAAGGTCCCGTTCGTGCCTCACGTATCAGACTGACTTCCTCAATTTAATCACTTCTAAAGCAGACAGCAACAAGTCAATTATCGTCATCTTTCTCGACATTACTAGAGCGTTCTACCTTGTATCTCACCCTCGCTTACTGCCAAAAATTAAATCCTACGGAGTCGCTGGCTCCTTCTGTCTTGGCTATCATCTTACCTCTCTGAACGCTCTCAAACCGTCATCGTCAATGAAACATCCTCTCGGCCCAAACGAATTACTGGCATGGTCGTACAGGGTAAGGTTCTATGTCCTCTCTTATTTCTTATGTACATAAATGACGTCTTTAAAGTATTGCTTCATGGCACGACATTCCTCTTTGCTGACGACATAAAACTAGTCTACACTTTTGAGGCAAACGCCATGCACTCAGCTGTCAGTGATATTCTGTCAGACTTGAAGTCCTTTGACGAATGGCGTACTCGATGGCTGATGAAGTTTTCCGCAGCTAAGAGCTCCCTTCTGTCTTGCAAATGCCACGTTCGCCTGGCTCCCTCAAAATAAATGGTCTGCCGATACCCACTACTCATGTGGTAAGAGATCTGGGCCCGCATTATTCATGTTTCTTCAACTTTCATGAACAAGCATTGACCCAAATTGGCAAGGCAAGAAAGATGACTGCACTTATCCTCAGGACATACCGTACTCGGGAGAGTGAGCTCCTGATATTCAAGACAGGCCAGGTCGCTGCTGGAATACTGCCCCCTAGTCTCCGCCGCGATGCGAAAGGCCCACCGGGTCAACATAGAGAAAGTGCAAAGCTCGTTCACCAAAAGTTACTTGCCACCTCTCCCAACCTTAACTACAGAGCCAGGTGCGAACTACTCCGGCTTGAGCCACTATGGTTACGTCGCATCGAGCTCAATCTCTCATTTCTCTTAAATCTCCTGCATTCAAAAGTCCGCTTATCTGGTAACCCACTCGGTTTCTCTAGTGAGACTCCCTACTCCCTCCGTCAAAGGCAATTCACCATTACAATCCCCCAAAATAGACTCTCAGTGAGATCCAGATAGTTCTCGGTTATCTACTCCAGCCTCTGAAATAAGCCTCCTGACTTATTGCTATAGCGTTGCACGCTAATACCGTGTGAGGGGCACTATGCAAAATCCTAGACGCATCTTCTGTAATTAGCATGACCCGTGATAACATTAACATAGACCAAACATATGAAGATCGCCTTGATTATTAGACCACAATGTGCAACAGTCTTTTGCGTTCTACTGCTTTTTCACGACCCGTTTGATGATCGCACCCACGTATACAGCTATATATATATATATATATATATATATATATATATCTGTATATATAAATACCTTGGGTATGCTACACTCACTTTTCTTCTCCCTCCTCACTAGATCGTGCCATTTTACAACATAATTTGCATATATATATTTGAAAAAAGAGAGAAAAAGACAGTTTTGTCCTTTGGTGATAGGTGCTCGCCTCAACTTAATTAATACTAGATCCCAGTGTGCCGGTCTTCTGAGTCCGAACGCTCTCCCATGTCCCGTCTGATGATCGCACTCACGTATACAGATATATATTATATAGATTATATTTATACATTGGGTAAACTCTACTAACACTTCTCTTCCCGCCCATTTTACTACATAATTTGCATACATATATTAAAAAAACCGCCCCGTCCTTTAGTGATAGGTGCTCCCCTTCACTTAACTCCTCTGTCTCAGGCTAGAACACAACGGCTCCATCCTGCTTTTCTTGCGCCTTCCCCGTGTTCCGATAAAATGTTCGTTTTCTGGTTTCCTTTAAGACGATATTCATAACCCACAGCTGGAACACTCTTCAGACTGCAGCACTCCTGATCTCTTTCAGATCGCATTAGTCACTTGGGTAGCCATCGGCCAACCCGACGTTTATCCCGGATTACCGTAAATACTAGACGATTTGATCAATGGTTTAAACCTGTACTTTCGCCTGTTGACGTTATATGGGGCACCGTACACGGAGCACCAAACCCTCATGAAAGTCTCACCGGATCGCAGAGGTGGTTCCTGACACCAACCATCAACCCACATCCGCCCAACGTCTATTCCCAATAATCCATTCCAACAGTTCAGTTCTTTCCGCGTTGCAGCACGAAACCCAGCCCTCGCCGCTGTCCACTTCGTCAAACCAGCCCCTTCTTACCTGCTACCCTCAACAGTCTACCTGCCATAACCTGCAACCGGGGTCTTTATGAAACAGAATACCTGCCATCTGCAGCCAACTAGAATTCGGCCAATAATTTTTTATCACATGCGAATTTGTTTCTTTTTTTCTTCTTTACACTCTTCTGACTTCTGCCTAGCAGCACCAGTAGCGTTTGTATCCACTAATCCGTTTCTTTGACGGCTCTTTTTTGAAAGTCCGTTACGCGTCCATACACCATTCATGCTCTTCAAAAGTTCACTGAAATCCTTGTGAAGCTTTTCGCCTTCATGGGAATTTCCACATGACACTGAAATCACCTGCACATAAGGTCCGTTTTATTATCACCTTTGACTCACTTGCATTTATTTCACATGCTTTCTCCACAACTAGTTACCCAACGCTGGATCAGTGTTCTATATTTCGCTGGCATCTCTGACTGCACGTTGAAAGCCCCGTGCGTACTTTACTTTTAGTTTTGTTCCTTGGCATCTCTTCCTCCCAGTTACCCGTTAGTGGCAGTCCAATTATCGCTTATACCAGCAATCCCACGTTTGTCCAGCTATCCGCACCACTCTCACCGAGTTCGAAACTGATTCGCAATTCCCGCTTCAACCAAAACCACTTTAGTTCACTCAAACACTACATGACTTTGCTGGTGTATGTCGGCTGCTGTGTGATTCATAAATTTATAAATTGTTGATACCTCACATTGACATGTGCTGCTGAATTCTCTGATCTTGCCTTGTGCATGTGTACTGTCCACGGTCAAGAAATATACTATTCAATTCAATTCAATATAGTTCGGGAAAGAAGTGACGGACTGTGTCCTCCAACGTGTGCATTGTATGGAGGTCGGCCTGTGACCTAAATGGTTGAGGGCTATTGAGCAGTTCTGCTAGATCAATAGGTCAGCCAATGTGTAGACGTCTCCCTCAGTTGATTTTGCTTCTGCCATCACGACCTCTATCAGGTTACGGGCTACCTTGAAAGGCTGGCTGAACGGATCCCTCGAGATCTTCCTTGCTCGTGTGTAGGCCTGTTTTGGGTCGAGCCTGGTACTCTTATCGACGGCTTCTCGTTCTCGGCCTAGACAGTAATGTGTCAGGCGCGGGAGCCTTTGCCCAGGGTCGGTTATCTTGTTTTCGACGAAAGTTTCGAACTGCCTGATGAACTTGCAGTAGTGTTTAGATCGTCCGTCGAAAATAGTCAGTCCTACTCTTGGTGGCACTGGGGTTTTACGTCCGGCGAACGGCGCAGAGATTCCTATTTTAATCTGTCTTAGCCTATCAAATAGGTCGTAGTCGTGGACCTTCCGCTTACGCTGGTTCTGTTTATAATTCTCTTCTGCCTCCTGGACCTGTTGCCTAGCTGATAACGGTTGTTGTTCTAGGTCTGATATCCTCGACTTATATAGATAAACATTTTCGCAATCCATATTACCCTCAGTAATACACGAGCTAGCACTCACAGGACTAGGCGACCTAGAATTAACTAAAGAATCAAGATTATCCAAAACCTTCCCAGTGACCTGCCGTATTATTTCATGTCCAGACTCCAATTGCTTCGATCCTTTTGGCTGCTTTCGCGCTTTTTCTCGTTCCAAGTTGATCAACTGAGTGTTGTAACAAAAAGTTGAGCAATGCTTAGCCAAATTCCCAACGGATCCCGAAATCACAAGGCGATTATCCGTGAAATTCTACGACACCAGATTATAAAATGAACAGTGGCACGAAACAGATACAAACCTCAATTATGCAATCACAGGGACTCAAAAAACGAGAGCCGAATTGCGGCATGCGAGAAAGGAGCACGTGAGTCACACGGGTCCGGAACAAGAATACGACAGGGCAGCGCGCTGGGCGCGAACAAACGAGCTTTGGTCCGTAAAAACATACAGTGCATAAAACAAGTCAAAACTGTAAATAAGTGAGTGATTTTAAGAAAATGTGGAAATGCAGTGGTTTTTTTGGGATTTTACACGACCGGTCTTTACAGAGAACACGATCGCCTCAGGTGGGTTAGTATCCATCCTAAATAGGTCAGGTGCAAACCATCTTGAGTCACATATCAAGATGTGCACTCGCGATGTCCAGTTGTGCACCGTTGCTATCATCCTTGCAGGCAGAAGGGTAATCGTTGTCTGCGTCTACAGGGCACCAGGCACAAACCGCGAACAGGATGTTTGTTTACTGCGGACTTTGGCTGAACTAGTTAAGGACACACAAAAGACCCTCACAGTGGGTGAATTCAATCTTTTGCAAATAGACTCGACTGCTGAGTTCTGCGTGCCGGTATTGGGGGGGGAGGCAGGCCCATTCAGAATGGCTACATGTCAATGCATTGCGCCAGCATATTAGGAAAAATACAAGATATAGGACTGGGTGCGTTCCATCCTTGCTGGACCAGGCAATAACGAATCTCCCCAACAATGTGTCCGGATTGCATTACTGTGCACCGCTGGGCAAGAGTGACCACGTGTGTGTCAAGATCCTCCTTCGCATGCAGCAATACAAGGTACCTTCAAGACTGGTTAGATATTTTGGTAGTATGGACACACATAAGCTTCGTAATCGGGTGATGGGTTTGACTTGGAACACGATAGAGTGGACTACTGTCGTAGGTCCCCGGCAGACCGAAAGGGATCCCTGAACGCCGAAAATAGGAGTTCGCACCCTTGAAGCGAAAGAGTGGGGTGGGCAAACCCATGTGGTGGAAGGCTGCAATAGCCAAGGCCATCGGACGTGGAAACCACTGCTGGAACCAGTACAAAGCTTCCGGCAGTCAACTAGCCTGGAACCGCTATACAAAGCTGAGAAACGAGACTGCAAGCCTTCTGAGAACTTCCAAGCAGGAATTTGAGCTCAAATTGGCCCGGTCAGTAAGACAGCAGCCGAAAAAATTCTACAGCTATGTACAGTCTAAAGGCCCAACAAGAAATGCCGTAGGTCCACTATCCACTAGACTATGGTATTGTCACTGATGACCAGGGCAAAGCAGACGCCCTGAGGGAATACTTTGGTAGTGTACATAGAATGGATAGTTGGGTACGAGTAGATTTGACTCTGGTTCATCCTTCTCCTCAGTTAAACGAGCTAGACCTCTCAGAAGAAAGCGTGCGTAAGAACCTACAGGATTTAAACAGCCACAAGTCAGCGGGCCCAGATGACATTCATCCGGCTATCATCAAGCCGTTGGCGGATATCATAGCTCCATCGGTATTCAGGCTGTACGGTCCACTTTGGACCAGAGTAATTTGCCTCAGGACTGGAAATTCGCGGCAGTCGTGGCAATACATACGAGCGGGCCTAAGTCGGCTGTGAAGAACTACGGGCCAGTAAGCCTAACTAGCATCCCATGTAAAGTCCTGGAGAAGATCATCCGTGCCCATATCTGCCAGCACTTACCGGAGCACTCCACGTCAAGTCAGGCGCAGCATGAATTCCTGAAAATCAGATCTTGTCTGACCAATCTCCTGTGCTTCTTAGATGAAGTAACTCGACGACTGGACGAAGGTAAGGAAGTTGAGGTATGCTACATGGACTTTAGCAAGGCGCTCGACTTCGTTATTCATCGTCTCTTGCTATGCTAGACGGAGACTTTCGGCATAGGTCGGCCAGTATATAGGTGGCTGGAGGACTTCCTCTCCCACAGGACGTTTTACGTCAAAGTGGGGGACAGGTGCTCCAGTTTGGTGAACGTCACCAGTGGTGTACCTCAGGGATCCGTCCTAGACCCGGTCCTATTTTTGTTACTTATTAATAACCCGGCATCCGCTCTTCAATTGCCCAGCTTTATTTTTTGCGGATGATGTGAAGATTGTTGGATCTGAGGGTAGGGCGGACTTGGGCAGGGAAATAGGTACCGCCCTGAATTGGGCATACAAGCGGGACTTGCCTATGAATGCTGAAAAAAGCCATTTGTTGTCAAGTGCAAAAGAAAGCCTAACTGCCGCTCATGATCAAGGGCTGTTCACCATAGAAGCAGTCAGTAAGGTTAAAGACCTTGGGGTCATCATCAGCAGTGACTTCAAATGGTCGAAGCAGTGCAGCGCTGCTACACAAAAGGCTCGTGGTGAGCTCTTTTGACTGTGACAGGCTTTGTCGTCCAGGAAGCCGGAAATATTCGTACCTATGTACAGGGCTATAGTACGACCTCACTTAGAAGGTAGCGTGCAGGCTTGGTCATCTTTCTACAAAAAGGAAGCTGCCGGCCTAGAGAAAGTCCAAAGTCTCGGCACACGAACGGTTGAAGGGCAGAGAGGTAAGACGTACGGGCAGAGACTCTGGAATCTGAATCATTTCTCGTTCGAAAGGAGGAGACGTCCGGGGGATCCCATAGAAACGTGCAAGGTAATGAAGGGCTTTTCTGGTCTTAGACCAGATAGTCTATTCCAATTGGCCGTAGACTCCAGAACAAAGGGACATGAAAAGAAGTTGATAAAAGCTCGATCTAGGTTGATGGCTAGATCGCACTTCTTCAGCAACAGGGTTGTGTGGTGCTTGAACGGTCTGTCAGGTGGAATGGTAGATCTGCAGACCGTCCAATCCTTCAAAGGCGCCTTAGATCGCAAGTGGTACGAGATAATTCCTCGTAGTGAGCCTTGGGTGTATCAACTAGATGGATGACGGGTAACATTGTGGCCCTTCTGGATCTCAGTGAAAGCTCACAATGCATAATGTCTCTCACGGTTGATGTGCGATGAGGTTTTCCGATTCCCTCTGATTTTTAGCGATGATTCGATGAAATACACTCGGCAGTGGTGGGTGCATAACCGGCGTGCATACCATCGAAGGAATTCTGGACGCTCGAATGGCCGTGGCTATTACCTGTCCTGTGCAAACTGAACTGAACTGAACTGAACTGAACACCGGCAAGTCTTCCAACGTGATACGTGGAATTATATTTTCTGTGGTTGTTTCATTCTGTGGACTATAATTTGCCCACTATGCCTCCAAAAAGAGTCAAAAATATTTCATCCAACTGCCTAATATGTTCGAAAGTTGTTCGCTCATGCGACAAATCTCTTCAGTGTGATGGTTTTGATGGTTGGGTCCATCTTGAGTGTTCTCAAACAAGTATTGATCTTTACGAGGCCCTGGACAAATGCCGTGCAAAGTTGCTCAAGGTGCTGTGCATCAAATGCACCGAGCTATCAACACCTGTGTGGCCCGCGAAGCAGTCGGCTGAAATGGCTCTTCCTGTCACAGATACAGCAGCGTCATCAACTTCGTCGTCATCACCATCATCGGCATCATCAATCAGTTCATCGCCATCGATAGCAGCCGAATCAGCGGCGTCGTCATCGTCTTTTTCTCCGTCAACACCATCACTCTTACCGTCATCATTGCCGTCAGAAGGGGAAAATTCCCCCGAGGTATCTATTCCCGACCGTGTTACGTATGCAGAGGTGGCTTCAACATCGGTCACTGAGCCAACCGGAACAAAGCGCAGCCAACCCCAGAAGCTACCTAAGTCTGCCTGCCACAATGCGGACCCAGTTGGCACTGATGTGGCCACGCAAGTACAAGACGGTATTATAGGAACAAAACCCAGCCAACAGAGCACCACCGCGGATGAAAGTAGACCGGCCTGGATAACAACTGCGGATAGTCCACGAAGAGCGCCACCGTCGAGGAAACAGTGTTTCCTAATAATGATCTTGCCTGAGACAAAGGAGACCACGGCACAGGCACGTCTGGACCACGATATCGCGAGTCTCAGGAGTATACTAACAAAACTCTCTGTCCCCGGGGAGGAAGAGACCGCGGAGAAGTTGCGGGTAAAATCAGCATTCCGAATTGGCAAAGCTAGTGACGCCGAAAGCCCCCGTCCACTGAAAGTAGTGCTGGACTCTGAGGAATCCGCGACTTCTGTGTTAGGAAGATCCCACCGGCCTAAAGGCGAGCAAGTGCGGCTGCACCGAGATCTAGACCCTGCGGATCGTGAGAAGTATAGAAATGCTTTGATTGAACGACGTGAACAAATGGAACAAGGAGAAGTGGACTTGATCATTCGGGATTTTCGGGTACAGAAACGGCGCCCTCACTTCCGTTGGAGGCCGCTGATGCTAGTTTCCCTGTCAGTCCCCCCAAGCTAGGACACCCTGAACAAACGGATGTGGTAGCAGGCCGAGACAGTGTCGCTATCCCGTTGTCTAACGTCCGTGGTCTGCTGAACAAGAGGGATGACCTGGAACACCTGCTGCAGTCCAGCTCGCCTACTATGATAGCATTGACGGAGACGTAGCTGAGTAACAATGTTCTAGACTCTGAGGTGCCCCTCCCTGGCTACACCCTATTCCGAGTCGATAGGAACTCTATCAGAGCTGGTGGAGGCGTGGCATTGTTCGTACGATCAGACATCCCAAACGCGCAGTTAGAGGCATTCGCAGACCCACAAGGATTCGGTGAAGCCATCTGGTGCCGCGTCAAGCTTACCGCCAGGGGCTTTAGGACAGTTGGAGTCACCTACCGGACACCTGCGGTCACTCCTCCAGATATGATGAATTTATTGGGGAGATGGGCGTGCAACGGCCACTGCCTCGTCCTGGGCGACTTCAATGCTCCGCATATTGATTGGACATCAAGCAGGACAGCGGCCGGGGCAGATCCTTTCTCTCGGGAATTACTGACAACGGTCCAAGAACTGGCACTACACCAACATGTTCGGGAATCGACCCGGAGGCAATCCGGTCGCGGTTCCATTCTGGATCTGGTGATTTCCCCCAGGAGCTCGGACGTCGATAAGGTTGAACATCTCCCTCCACTTGGAAGCAGTGACCATATGGTTCTAGAAATTCACTGGCGCACTGGTTCTTGTCCATCCCCTAGACTACACATTGGACGTAATGTTTGGCGCACTCCATTCGAAGATGTCCGGAGAGCGGCGTTGGACATCAACTGGTTTCCCACGGATTCAGATATCCACCACGATGTGAACGAAGCTTGGGCGTTTATTCGTGACGGTATCTTGTACCTTATGAATACTTACTGCACCTTCAACCGGCGTAGACCCCGGGTTAAGGGACCGCCGTGGTTTGATCTGGAGCTCAGACGCCTGCTCAAACGACGAAATCGGGCCTGGCAGCGGTCCCAATCCACAGGTGAGGGTTATGATCTCTATCGCATGATTCGTAACCAGTGTACCGAACAAAAACGGATAAAGCGGATGGCATTCGAGGAGGCCCTTGCGGTCGATGCGGTGCGAGCACCCAAGCTCCTGTTTGCGTACTTAAAGCGCCACACCAGAGCGAAGGTGGGTATCCCGGCGCTGATGAACAACGACGAAATGGTTGCAACAGATGACGGAAAGGCTGAGACATTGGCCAAAAATTATCTGTCAGTTTATTCTGTGGAGGAAGGTGCGCCAATCCCGATGGTGGATCGCTCGCCGCTGTTCATTATGTATGATTTTGGGGAGCCGGAAGTGAATAAGATGCTCAAATCCATCAAAACCCATAAGTCACCGGGACCGGGCGACGTGCATCCGTTGCTGTTGAAGGAGTTGGCGGACCAGCTAACTACACCACTAACGCGGTTGTTCAGTTTGTCTTTGGCCACTGGAAGTCTACCTCAGGAGTGGAAAAAAGCAGTCGTTGTTCCGCTGTACAAGGGCGGGACAAAATCCACCTCGGCCAACTACCGCCCAGTTAGCTGGAAAGGTCATGGAAAGGCTGGTGGCTGTTCGAATACTTGAACATCTGGAGAGCTGTCAGCTGCTATGCGCAGAGCAGCACGGTTTTCGGCGGAACAGATCATGTCTGTCAAACCTGTTGACCGCCCGTGAAAGTTGGTCCAACTCCAAGGCCGAGGGATATGTCACGGACGTCATCTTCGTGGACTTTAGTAAGGCGTTTGACAAAGTTCCTCACAATGGGCTGTTGCTGAAACTCCGGGCCATCGGCATCTCAGGGCCCATGCTTCACTGGATTGAGGATTTCTTGGTCGGGAGAACCTTTTCCATGAGAGTTGCACAGTCCCAGTCCGCGTGGTATCCAGTTAGCAGTGGCGTGCCGCAAGGCTCCGTGCTAGGACCCCTGTTGTTTCTAGTGTTTGTAAACGACCTACCACAGACCATTCGATCCCAATGCCTTATCTACGCCGATGATCTCATGATCTGGCGCACCATTCGATCGGCAGAGGATCGCGAGATACTACAGGAGGATCTGCAGGCCCTCGTCAATTGGTCGACCACCTGGGGTCTACCGATAAACGTGGACAAGTGCGCGAGCATGAGGATTGGTGGCCCCAACGACACTTCCGGCTACTGCCTTGGGAGTATAGTACTCCGTCACACGCAGGAGGAAAAGGACCTCGGGGTTGTTGTCACCAACAATCTGAAGACAAGAGCACACACTGAGAGAGCGTGCGCCTCAGCTTGGAAGATATTTGGTCCCATCCGCCGTTCATTTGGGCCTCTATCCCGGGACACTTTCCGACTGCTTTATGTCTCACATGTACGTCCTCGTTTGGAATATGGCGGTCCGGCTGTCTACCCGTGCACGGCGGCGGAAGTAGCCAAACTGGAACGGGTGCAACGTGCTGCCACACGTTTCGTGGCCGGACTGCGTGGGTTCAGCTATGAGGAACGCCTAAAAGTCACCGAGTTGTTCCCCATTGCCTATCGACGGCTTCGAGGCGACCTCATCTATGTCAAGCGCATAATCCGCGGTGAGTTGGGCCGGGAACTACAGGCGGAATTCCCGCTCAGGAATAATGATCGTACCAGAGGGCACACCCTGACGCTTCGTAAGGTGCATTCCACCGGCTTACCGGCCATTTATCGATTGTCAAGGAGGGTGACCAATCTCTGGAACGCTCTACCGGCCGAAGTGGTGGAAGAGGAAACCGAGACACTATTCAAGAGGAAATTGGACCAGACCCTGAACCATACAACAGGAAATACTCCTAATTGCTTATCAGATCGTTCAACGTTTTCAAACGCAACCAACTCGAGTTCCAGTTCACGCGCATGCCGCTACTATACAGCCACACTCGACTGATCGACCGACACATACATTGTCCTGCCAGACGAACCTTACGCACTCGATGCCATACGTTACCAGAAACGACGCTGAATAACACTGAAGGCAAATGTGTCAACACATACATATGTATTTGTCAGTGAAACAGCATAATAACTCTGAAGTCCATGCGGAGATTTTCCATTTTATCATCCGTTACCACTGTTTATCTTTCCTACGACCCGTAGCCGGCTGGAAATTGACTCTCCACCTCCCGAAGACCTTCCAGTTGCGCTTTCTTATTTCAGAATGGTACATGTTACTGATCCTGAATCTAAACTCACCTTTTTATGGTCTGCTGTTTCTCCCATATCCACCAGTGTTCACTCTCACAAAATTGGTCTCATGCCCCCCTGCTTCAAAACTCATTCCGTTTATTGAACTCCGGTAAATCCGTCATTCAGGGTTTGCATTGTCTTCATGATCGCTATCCTCTTCGCATGTGTTGATTTTCCCGAACATACTTCTTTACAATTTTCCACCTTTTTCCTCTTGCTCAAAAATTTACTCCATCTGCATTACCTCGGTGGGCCTCCGGTTTCCTTGGCTTGCATCATTCTCGTTCGTAATGCGTCCTTAGCAATGCGTTAATGATTTTTCGATATCTATACCGCGAACCAGTGCCCAGGCCGGAATCGAAACCGGTTCAAAAGTGCCGCGCGAAAAAATCATCAGAATGATCCATTCAAACTGCTGCTGGCTCTGTTTTCCATCTTTGATACTCTCGACTTTAATATTCTGAATTTGTGAATATTCCATCTTATTGAGTAACGCGTTACACCATGATCATGCGCTACAGCGTGCATCTCGACTATGGCCGAGAAATATACCAGTATTATTATTATTATTATTGGCGGAGCACCGACATCCGGCCGAGTCAATAGAGTACGATGTGATGGGGCTCATACTGGATGACTTCCCACTGCCCTTTACCTGAAGACTGAAGACTGAACTACTACGATAATTCGATCCCTCCTCCCACCTTACTGACAACACCAACCTTTTCATGTATTGATTGTCTGTGGGCCGTGTTTAACCTCTCTAGGACAGATACCCTATTGCTTGGTGTTGTCTACCGTCCTCCCGCATGCAATTCAACTGACAGCATAGGTCTCATAGACTTATTAGGCTCCCTGAAAAGCTATACAGACTTCACCCATCTGTTAGTCACTGGTGACTTCAACTCTCCCAGTACAAACTGGCAAAGAGCTGATGCCCCGGATATCACTTTCGGTAAACCCCTCCTTGATCTCGTACTGAAAAACTCATGGGTGCAGAACGTAAGAGATCCGACTAGATATCGCACAGGCCACGCCCCGTCCCTACTAGACCTGATCATCACCAATGATCGGTTCCTAATAGATGTGGTGCATTACTTGCCGCCCCTCGGCAAAAGTGATCACATTCTCATTGGATTCGATTATATCGTGAAATGGCCTCCTCTTCCGTCAGAAACTAAAATTTTGAGATCCTTCAAAAGGACCAACTTTGACCAAGTTTGTGCATTTTTTCGCTCCCAGCTAAATTTAACTAACTCAGGTAACTCTGCGGATGAAATGGCAGAGAATCTCAGAGAGTTAATCTCCTTAGCTGATATGCTTTTTGTCCCCAGAATTCGTCGCCCACAGACCGCTAAGCGACCCCTCCCTCGCCCCATTAGGCGCATTCTAGACGAACGCGCACGCCTCTTTGCTAGATATAAAGCCACAGGCCTTGCCCGTGATGCAGAAGACTTCAGGATCATAAGGAACATATGCAAAGAAAAGATTAGGTCCTATCAGAATGCAGTCCAGCGATCTGTACTTGATCGAGCACGGACCAATAAAGCATTTTTCTTTCAGTACATGCGCCGTCTAAGGGGCACAGCTCCGACGCCATTAGCTCTCAAAGATAGTGCCGGATCTCCAATCACTTCCCCTAGCCAAGTAGCCGAGACATTCAGCTCCTACTTCCGTACAATTTTTAGCTCCTTTCCCATATCATCCCACCCTACTATGCACCCGTTATCTCTGACCACTACCCTTAACCGCGTAACTATTCCCATTGGTGCAGTCGCACAAGGTTTCCGACGGCTCAACCAATATTGCTCTATGGGTCCTGACCTAGTGCACCCCCGTATTCTCAAGGAAGCCGCGGATACATTAGCTGCTCCTTATGCCTCGCTTTTTCAGCGATGTGTTGACGATGGAGTTTTCCCCCGTAACTGGAAGAAAGCAGTGATCGCACCCATCTATAAGAAGGGTAGTAGACACCTTGCTTCTAGTTACAGACCCATAAGCCTCACTAGCATCCCTAGCAAAATTTTTGAGGGAATTCTTAAGAGTGAGATTCTTTCCCATCTTCATAGAAATAAGATCCTCTCCCCGTCCCAACATGGGTTTCTTCCTGGCAGGTCATGCATCACCAATATGCTTACTGTCATGGATAGTCTAACGAAAGCCTATGATGATGGCCAGCTCTCACACGCTGTATTCATCGATTTTGCTAAGGCCTTCGATAAGGTCCCACATGCCCCTCTTCTTTATAAGCTGCAGACGTACGGGATCACAGGCTCTATGTTGGCCATCCTACGCAGCTTCCTTACCGACCGCACCTTTGTGGTTAAAGTCGGGAATGTTTTGTCTCAACCCTCCCCAGTAACAACTGGGGTCCCCCAAGGGTCGGTCTTAGGTCCTCTTCTTTTCCTGATCTATATAAACGATCTACCGACAGCCCTTCCTGCGAACATTGCCATGTACGCAGATGATGTAACCCTCTGGAGTTCAAGCGTTGAAGACCTGCAAATTGCAGTTTATGAAACAAAACGCTGGTCCGAGGATTGGAACCTCACAGTTAATGATGACAAATGCGTGAGCATGTCTTTCGGCAGAGAGACTGGTCACACGTTTTCCATTAATGGAGCAGCCACTCTGCCAAGGGTTGACCGACACAAGGTGCTCGGTTTCTGGTTAGATTGTAACTTATCCTTCTCTCATCATCACGAACTTGCGAGCAAGTCTGCCTTTCGAGTTCTAAACATGATTCGAAGGTCCTTCCCGCGCATATTTAAGGATGATTTCCCCATAATTTTCGGCACTTATATCCGACCTCTGCTGGAGTACGGTAGTCAGATAGTGCACTCTGGTCTTGTCCGAGACCGTGAGATCCTAGAAAGGGTTCAGCGGGCCTCCACCAAGGCAGTAAGTGGTCTATCCCATCTACCTTATCCCGTCCGCCTCTCACTCCTCAACCTCTATCCCCTTGACGTAAGACGCGTAAGAGGTGATCTGTTTTTGATGTTTCACCTTTTTGAAACAGGTCAAAGCGATTGCTTCTTCTCCGTCTGTCCAGCCTCCTCTCTCCGTGGTCACAGCAGGAAAGTTTTCAAACCGAGGCCACGCACTTCACTAAGGATTAACTTTTTTAGCTATAGGGTTATTACCATGTGGAATGCACTTCCGGAAGATATTGTTCTGTCGCAGGACAAAACTATCTTCAAGAAAAAGCTAGACATCTACCTGGGTCTCTCCCAATAATTCCCTCTATCAAAAACAAACAAACAAAATAGATGTCCTTTATCGCATATATGTTCATGAATGCCGCACCCCCACTCAGCTTAAGGCACTGTCCACAGTGTGACACTGAATGAGGTAATATGTATCTTGTTTTCGCTGCCACCCGCGCCCCCCCCCGCTTCTTTTTACTCTCGTTTCAGCTCGGTGAATCCGACAGAAGATCAAAGATTTCCTAAAGAACCGGGACAATTGGGCTCAAAGCCTCGAACCCGTGTAGTAATTTTTAGAACACACAGCTCGTCCTCCTCCATTTAAGTTTATCTTTATCTGTGCTGACTGGATCCTGAATAATGTCAATGCCCCACACCATTGATATAACCGCTTGCTCAGATGAGGCTACTTTCCCCATGAGGCAGTGCGATTCCCCCTCCGTGGCCAATGCCTCACTCCTCAATCCGGACGAAACGGTCCTTCATAATGCGCTGGCAACGGATGCACTAAAATTTGCAGTCCAAAGTCAGGCTGCAGAGATAGCCGAGTTAAGGGCCACCGTCCACACCCTTAAGGATGAGCTGTCCAGCTTGAGGAGTTTGGTAATCAAATCCCTCCCGGTGTCCCAGGCAGCCGATCAGGTTTGTAGAGTTTCTGAGCAGCAAATTCTTGACGCCGCCAAGATTTTACAAGATACCGAGAATTGCTCCGAGCGAGTCATCCTTTGGGGCCGCTTCCTCAGTTCAGATCACCCTCATGACACCTACGCCCAGGTGTTTAACCGCCTTAAGCTCCCTTTCCCACTTAAAGGTCGGTCCACTTGGTTGGTAACCAAACGCACCAACCGGGTTCACGGTATTCTCATTGTAATGGGTTCCACAGATGCAGCCAAACAATTGTTTCCTTGGCCGCAAAGCTCAAGGAAGAAATTAAAGGGCTCAAGGGCGTATCCATTGATAAGCCACTTCATCTGAGGCTCCGCAGTGAGAAGGCTAAGCCAAAAATCCCACAAAAAGCTGATCCTAAGCTCAGAGTGCTGCCAGTTGTCCAGGTAACTCGCCTTGAGGACCGAGCTGCATGCCCACCATCCCTCGCTTCCCTACTGACACCATTTCCCATCGCCGGAAGTACTCCCAGTAGTAGGCATAGTGCCACTAAACATCTGTCGCCTACGAAAAGCATCCCAGGCCCCATCATAGCCAACAAGACTGTTTCAACGGACGAGACTCACTCATCCTTGAGCCTAGACATGAACCTGCAATCTGTTTCTACTGAAAGAAGCAGTGAGGAGGTTAAAGCACCAGATAATATATCTGGTGCTGTCATGAAAAATAAGCTCTTCAACAAGAGAACTCAGAATAGGGCATCAAGCAGTGCGCAGAAGGGCAAACCACGAAAGGCAGCCCACCCTTTTCGGAGACCGAAGGATGTAGGCCGTCCACCTGGATTGATACCCCCCAGGTTACTAGACATCAAAACCTACCGGTCCCCTCAGCAGTCTGCTTACCCTCTAGCCCCCCAATATCTTCAGCCCCCGACTCTCCCAGGACCTTTCCATCCTCAAATCCCCCTCTTTCCCCCTCCTCAAACCCAAAACCAGCTGCCTCTGGCGATTCTGCAACAACTCCTGAGCATGTGCTCAAGTGTTTTTACAGCAATTGCCTGAGTGTGTTGAATAAGATCCCGGAGCTTCGGCAGCTTGCAGTGGATAAGGAGCCTCAGATCATAGCCCTCACAGAAACCTGGCTCACCCCTGACATACTTGATGCCGAAATATCCATTCCGGGATACTTCACAGTAAGGCGGGACTCCAGTAGAGGTCGTGCCGGCGGGGTAATCATATACTACGATAATTCGATCCCTCCTCCCACCTTACTGACAACACCAACCTTTTCATGTATTGATTGTCTGTGGGTTGTGTTTAACCTCTCTAGGACAGATACCCTATTGCTCGGTGTTGTCTACCGTCCTCCCGCATGCAATTCAACTGACAGCATAGGTCTCATAGACTTATTAGGCTCCCTGAAAAGCTATACAGACTTCACCCATCTGTTAGTCACTGGTGACTTCAACTCTCCCAGTACAAACTGGCAAAGAGCTGATGCCCCGGATATCACTTTCGGTAAACCCCTCCTTGATCTCGTACTGAAAAACTCATGGGTGCAGAACGTAAGAGATCCGACTAGATATCGCACAGGCCACGCCCCGTCCCTACTAGACCTGATCATCACCAATGATCGGTTCCTAATAGATGTGGTGCATTACTTGCCGCCCCTCGGCAAAAGTGATCACATTCTCATTGGATTCGATTATATCGTGAAATGGCCTCCTCTTCCGTCAGAAACTAAAATTTTGAGATCCTTCAAAAGGACCAACTTTGACCAAGTTTGTGCATTTCTTCGCTCCCAGCTAAATTTAACTAACCCAGGTAACTCTGCGGATGAAATGGCAGAGAATCTCAGAGAGTAAATCTCCTTAGCTGATATGCTTTTTGTCCCCAGAATTCGTCGCCCACAGACCGCTAAGCGACCCCTCCCTCGCCCCATTAGGCGCATTCTAGACGAACGCGCACGCCTCTTTGCTAGATATAAAGCCACAGGCCTTGCCCGTGATGCAGAAGACTTCAGGATCATAAGGAACATATGCAAAGACAAGATTAGGTCCTATCAGAATGCAGTCCAGCGATCTGTACTTGATCGAGCACGGACCAATAAAGCATTTTTCTTTCAGTACATGCGCCGTCTAAGGGGCACAGCTCCGACGCCATTAGCTCTCAAAGATAGTGCCGGATCTCCAATCACTTCCCCTAGCCAAGTAGCCGAGGTATTCAGCTTCTACTTCCGTACAATTTTTAGCTCCTTTCCCATATCATCCCACCCTACTATGCACCCGTTATCTCTGACCACTACCCTTAACCGCGTAACTATTCCCATTGGTGCAGTCGCACAAGGTTTCCGACGGCTCAACCAATATTGCTCTATGGGTCCTGACCTAGTGCACCCCCGTATTCTCAAGGAAGCCGCGGATACATTAGCTGCTCCTTATGCCTCGCTTTTTCAGCGATGTGTTGACGATGGAGTTTTCCCCCGTAACTGGAAGAAAGCAGTGATCGCACCCATCTATAAGAAGGGTAGTAGACACCTTGCTTCTAGTTACAGACCCATAAGCCTCACTAGCATCCCTAGCAAAATTTTTGAGGGAATTCTTAAGAGTGAGATTCTTTCCCATCTTCATAGAAATAAGATCCTCTCCCCGTCCCAACATGGGTTTCTTCCTGGCAGGTCATGCATCACCAATATGCTTACTGTCATGGATAGTCTAACGAAAGCCTATGATGATGGCCAGCTCTCACACGCTGTATTCATCGATTTTGCTAAGGCCTTCGATAAGGTCCCACATGCCCCTCTTCTTTATAAGCTGCAGACGTACGGGATCACAGGCTCTATGTTGGCCATCCTACGCAGCTTCCTTACCGACCGCACCTTTGTGGTTAAAGTCGGGAATGTTTTGTCTCAACCCTCCCCAGTAACAACTGGGGTCCCCCAAGGGTCGGTCTTAGGTCCTCTTCTTTTCCTGATCTATATAAACGATCTACCGACAGCCCTTCCTGCGAACATTGCCATGTACGCAGATGATGTAACCCTCTGGAGTTCAAGCGTTGAAGACCTGCAAATTGCAGTTTATGAAACAAAACGCTGGTCCGAGGATTGGAACCTCACAGTTAATGATGACAAATGCGTGAGCATGTCTTTCGGCAGAGAGACTGGTCACACGTTTTCCATTAATGGAGCAGCCACTCTGCCAAGGGTTGACCGACACAAGGTGCTCGGTTTCTGGTTAGATTGTAACTTATCCTTCTCTCATCATCACGAACTTGCGAGCAAGTCTGCCTTTCGAGTTCTAAACATGATTCGAAGGTCCTTCCCGCGCATATTTAAGGATGGTTTCCCCATAATTTTCGGCACTTATATCCGACCTCTGCTGGAGTACGGTAGTCAGATAGTGCACTCTGGTCTTGTCCGAGACCGTGAGATCCTAGAAAGGGTTCAGCGGGCCTCCACCAAGGCAGTAAGTGGTCTATCCCATCTACCTTATCCCGTCCGCCTCTCACTCCTCAACCTCTATCCCCTTGACGTAAGACGCGTAAGAGGTGATCTGTTTTTGATGTTTCACCTTTTTGAAACAGGTCAAAGCGATTACTTCTTCTCCGTCTGTCCAGCCTCCTCTCTCCGTGGTCACAGCAGGAAAGTTTTCAAACCGAGGCCACGCACTTCACTAAGGATTAACTTTTTTAGCTATAGGGTTATTACCATGTGGAATGCACTTCCGGAAGATATTGTTCTGTCGCAGGACAAAACTATCTTCAAGAAAAAGCTAGACATCTACCTGGGTCTCTCCCAATAATTCCCTTTGTCAAAACAAACAAACAAAATAGTTGTCTTTTATCGCATATATGTTCATGAATGCCGCACCCCCACTCAGCTTAAGGCACTGTCCACAGTGTGACACTGAATGAGGTTATATGTATCTTGTTTTCGCTGCCACCCCCGCCCCCCCCGCTTCTTTTTACTCTCGTTTCAGCTCGGTGAATCCGACAGAAGATCAAAGATTTCCTAAAGAACCGGGACAATTGGGCTTAAAGCCTCGAACCCGTGTAGTACTTCAAGACTTCAAGACTACTTCAAGACTTCAAGACAACTGAACTGACCCTCTCAAGGTTGTACGTTGTGTGGTTAAGACTTGGGGGTCATGATGGACAACAGCTTTAAGCCGTCGAATCAGTGCACCGCAGCAGCCAATACGGCCAGGAGTGAACTCTTTCGAGTTAGATCCATTATGTCGTGTAGTGATCCGGAGATTTTCGTTCCGATATACCAGGCCATAGTTAGGCCGCATATGGAGTACCGCGTGCAGGCCTGGGCACCGTACCACCAGAAGGACATAAACTGTCTGGAGAAAGTGCAAGAGCTATCCACTAGAATGGTGGCTAGGAAGGGGGGTTTAGCTACACAGAGCGTCTCCGTGCCCTAGATCTGTTCTCGATGGAAAGACGGCGCATTCGCGGGGAGTTGATAGAAACCTTCAAGGTAATGAAGGGACTGTCAGGAATAAGACGAGAAGACCTTTTCTCTCTGATCCCCGAGAGAGGTACAAGGGGGCATAGCCTTAGATTACAAACGAAGCATTCGAGGCTCCAAATTAGGGCGAAGTACTTCTCAAATAGAGTGGTACCCTATTGGAATAAGCTCCTGGAAGAGGTCATAAATGCCATACTAATGAAGGCTTTTAAGAAAGCAGTAGACCTATGTTGGGTGGCAATATACCCCGAGTTATGTTAAGCAGCTTTTATGGTCAGATGCAATTTACTTATTGTTTCCACCTTACTCTGCCAGGACTGGTACTGCACAAAATTTCTGCCTTTTGGAAAATAAAATGACGCAGTGTTGGGAGCTACGGAAACGCGCCGACAACACAACTATCTGGACACACGATTGGCTCTAGCCACACCAAGTCCTGTGCAAACTGAACTGAACTGAACTGAACTGGTGTGCCGCGTAGGGAGCTGGTGTAGTAATTGCGCCCGCGACACAACAAAAACGACGATGACGACGATGACAGCAACGGCGATTCGATACAGATACAGACACGCTGGACCGTCGGATGTGCTGGATGCAGCTCTCTTCCGTGGGGGCTGCACGTGCACGATCTGTGAAGACAGAAAGAACGAAGGCCTGATGAGCCGAAGCCCAGTAAATGCATAAGCAGGCGCTAACAAAGAGAATGGGAATGGTGGTCTCCCCCAGTGCGTAACACTGGTAGTGTAACGCGTTCAGTCTTCAGTCTTCTTGGCAGAAGGCAGAGGAAAACATCCCTTGTAAACATTCACATTGACTCTGCAGGTTCACGCTCAGGAAGTGCTCCTCCACAGTGTCTGCAGATTTATATCGAGACGCCATTTAAACGGAGCGTTGTTCTCACGCAGATCGCCACCCCAGTCTTTATTGGTTTAAGTGTTGACGCTTGCTCATGCACGTGCAACCCCCACGGAAGATACTACGTCCAACATACTACAGTAGTCGCATTGATGCCTAGCTGAAATAGGTATGGGATTCTTATGATGCGCGTACCGAGTCGTTGTGCTCGTAGACTTTTCTTTCATTTGTTTCGCAGATCAAACTCAAGCAGTCCCCTCGGGAGTAGCACTAATACTCGCGTATTACATATTAGCGGCCCTGCTAGTTTGACCGGGTAGAATGGGAGGCCCTGATAATTTAGTGACTTTGAGGCGCAGTGGCCGATAATGATTTTGTTAAATGGCCCGCCCGATGAGTGGTCCCAACAAACCGAGTACTCCTGGCTTGTATGGCAGTGTAATTAGCTGGCTGTTGGCAGCCATACTGATGGCCAACTAATGTAAGTGTAGGATCTTGTTGATGCACTTACTGAGTGTCTATGTTCATGGCGTTTGCTTTCATTTGTTTTCTGCAGACCAAACACAGCAATCCCCGCGGAAGTAACACTAATCCTTGCATATAACAGTGACAAGAAGGCTGCTAGTGGCCGTATTGGTGTTCGATTAGTGTCACTGTAGAATCCTGTCGATGCATTTACTGAACATTGGGCTCATAGTTTTCTTTCCTATGTTTTGCAAGTGGAATGCGCGCAACACTTCAGAGGAACACTGGTCCTTGCATACTACAGTTAATGAGCTCGTTTCTTTGCTTTTCTTGCGCCGAGTATGCTCATGTCTTGTTTACCTGCATGTATGCTGTACGCGTTTGTGCTCTCGGCCGTGACAGTTGATTTATCTGGCAACCGAAATACAGTAGGAACTTCGCAGTTTTGTAGTCAGATTCATGTAAATAATAAGGCGAAGAAGGTTAAGCGCATCCAAATTTTTTGAGTCACCTGACTACCCGCGTTTTAGTTGCCAGTAGTTTTACTGCTTTGAAGCGTTTGCGAAATTTACGTGTCAGATTTATCTGGACTAAGCTGGCGATCCGTGAAATTGTTAAACAATTAAATTGCTGCGTAAACTTGCCACGGAAACGAAGAGGTCAGTGTGATTAAGGAAATAGAATCAAAATGACACGCTACACTCGTCTGATAAGTTGGCTGTTTCTGTTGAGATGTAATAGGGGACGGTTTGTGTAATGTTATGTAGAATGCAGTGATTAGACTTGCGAAAATGTATACAACAAATACGAAGCTGCACCCCCATTCGTGAGCGCTGTTTTCGAGCGTGGGTCGAATCTGAGCCTCGCATAGTAACAGGAGGAACACCATTTTTAGAGCCCCAAGAGATCTGTTCAGGGTAAAAACGGAGCGATATAACAAGAACACAACGGTCAAGATCGGTGTTGGTGGTGGTATACCAGGAGGTGGAATGTAAAAGGGAGTAGTATGTTGTGGTTCGTCAGTGAAATCGTGAGTGGGTAGATTCGTTTTAAAAAACAGTAAGGGTGGGTGAAAGTATAAATCTTTGAAGTGCGCCGAAATTCTCGGGGAAAGTCGGTTACTGTATCCCGTGTACTCGGATAGAGATGTTCAGAAAAGAAATTCTGGTGCCCACGAAACAAAGAACAGAGAGAAACTCAAGTGGTAGTTCAGTTAACCCTCATGCTAGGCTCGGCCAAAAGCCTTCGATATGTGTACTGAGCACAAACAGACTTCCCAAATGATTTTGGTTGGGAAGACGAGTCCAGCTGAGACGTAAAGAGAGAATTGTTTTTGAAAATGAGCATGTAAAACAGGAAGAAAGGCCAAAACATTCACCGCCGCAAAAATGTCTTGTTGACATTCGTAGACGCCTAATAAACAAGAGTAGAAAGTGGAATGTTGGTGGGAGAACAAAGCAGTTCGTAATTTGGACCTCTATTTCTCAAACAATGGGGACGCACTCGCTGGTGGAGCCTACTTATTTCCTCCACGGGGTTTGCTGCTTCCATTTTTGATTTATTGGGAAAGTTGTCTTCCTCGGTAACGAGTCGACATTCGTGTCGAGGCACAGTAGGCGCGGAGGAAAGCCTTGGCAGACTCTCCGTATTATTCTAGAATAAAGGCGGGATTTCGGTAGAGAGCGGGAGCATGGTGTCTGAGCCAGACGGTATCTTCTTGTCCGTCTGGAAGACCAACGTGCATAATTTGAGTTACAGTCAGTGAGTTTATTTTCTTCAATAAATGGATCGAATTCCGATGTACGGTGGAATTTCCGGGAGAGAACTCAATTCGATCTAAGCAACCAAGCGGGCAGCGACGTCCCCGCAGTCGCTTCGCAGTTTTGGTGGAAGGTCCTTTCGAAAGGATGGCGTTTGTGCTCGTACTAAGAAGTGGACGGATGAGGTAAGGTGCGTCTGAGCGGACTTGTTCACACTGACAGATATCCAGTTGGTATGATTTCAGGGAGAGAGGTATGGCCTTCCACAATGTGCCGTTGAGGTGTTCCACTTGACCATTGCATTATGGGTTATAAGGGATGATGCGACTAGTTGCAATTCATTTGGTGTGTAGGAAGTTCTATGATTCAGCTGATATGAATGAAGATCCTCGGCCTGAATGGATGTAACAGTATCCGTAAGATGGAAAAATGATCCAGTAGACACTTTATCACTGTAGAGCTGGATATATTAGAGCATGGGTACGCGAAAAGAAGGCGCGAATGTTCGTCAACAGTAGTTAGCAGAAAGCGGTTTCTGGTGTTGGGTGGCAAGGGTCCTTTGAAGTTAATGCTAAGGCGCTCAAATGATTTGGTAGCTTTGACTAGGAGGTGGTTAGATCGGGTTTTTAATTCTGCGCATGTCTGACAGCGAGAGGTCATGCTTTTGATGCCGCTAATGGCATGTGGCAGGTTGCGGGACCAGAAGAGATGAGCCATTGGCGTAACTTCGGGGTGACATAGAGTCATGAAGAGTTTTTGAGTCTAGGTGAGTCATAGTTCCACAGAATCCCCGAGACAGCGTGTCTGCGACATGGTTGTCTGACCCAGGGCGGTAAACTATATCAAAACGGTAATCGTGGAGCTCTAGTTGCCAACGCTGGGTCTTCTCATTTTAATTTTAACCTTTGGTTCATTTCCAAACTTGAACGCAACCAACTTCTGCTCCGCTACAGGTTTGAAGTGAGTACTTACCAGAAAGTGTCGCCAGTTCGAGGCCTCTACAATAGCAATGGCTTCTTTTTCGACCGCGGCATGAGGACGCTCTGAGGGATACAATGTTCGAGGAAAAACGCAACAGGTCGACCATTTTAATTGCGGGAGGCAGCGGTTGCACTATCGGATGCGTCCGTTTTTACCACCAGGCAGCCCCTCGGTCAACAGTGACGCAAACTGCGTACTCTAAATGATTTTTCAGTTGCAGAAGTAATGTCAGTATGTCTTCCGGGAGAGAGGTTGTACGGTTTCAAACGAGTGGATTGGTTTTATGGGATAAGCGTGGGGTCCATTGTTAATAGTAAGCAAACATTCCCACAACCTGGCCCTGTGATTTGCAGCCAGTTGACTATAGTAGGTTTTGCAGTGATTTAAATCTTTCTGGATTAGAAAACGAGTCCGAATGATGCTCTCGTTGTCGTTAAAGTTGATGTTATACTTTTTGGCTACAGCTAGGAATTTCGATATATTTAGGTCGTGCTCCTGCTCGTTCGCCCCACGAATAATCAATTTGCTAACGTAGGCAAAAGTGCCGGTAGGTATCTGTTTCGATGATGTGGTCTGTTGTTCTTTGGAAACATGTGACTCCTTTAGTCACTCCTAAAGGGACTCGATAAAATTGGTTAGCTTTCCACAAGCTTCGAAGGCAGTATACTTATAATCATTCCATATAGGAATCTGGTGGCACGCATGTTTTAGGTCGAGCGTGCAATATACTTCACACCGAGAGATATTTGTGATTAGTTCATCGATATGTGGAAATGGGCAATCATCAAGGGGACTTGTAGCGATTGGTAGTCTGACTACAATCAACCATGCGGCTTTCGTAGTTTTCATTTAGATTACCAGAACTTACACCCTCCACTCGGAGAAAAAGCAGATTTTGAACCATGAAAGGGAATTTCGTCAGCTTTGTGTAATCGAAGAAATCGTGACCCAGTAATATATCTGCGCACAGATCAGGCGAGACGGATAGCTGAATGTTGTAATGAGCGTTTTTGAGTTGAGTGGAAAGGTACAAGTGTCCGCATAGCAGACTAGAGTATGTAGAAGCCATCGTAGCTCGTTACTGTAAAGGAATGACTTATCACCGATGTTTATCGACAGCGGATTTAGCGATATAACTCGGAAAAATACCGGTATCAGTTAAAGCATAGAGAGGGACATCAATGACCCAAATGTTGTTTATCACATTAGGCAAACAAGACGGTATCGTGGCAAAGGTTGCTGAAGTTAAAAGAAAATTAACAGTCAGATAAACATTGTCGGGACTCTGTATGCAGTTGAGATCACTCTGCAAACTTGTTGGAAATGTCTTTTTTATCTTAAGGATTACACAACGTCTTTGGCTCGAAGGTGTCAAACAACACCACAAGAATAATAAGAATTGGAGGTTTAGAGGATAGGGTTTTCGGTAGAAACAGTCACTGTGGTCAGTGAAGATAGTGTTTTTGAATAATGCAAAATAAGAAAACACCGGTTTGGAAGTGTAAGCTATAGGTTGTTTTTCGGCTAGTTCCGATTGCCTCGCAAGTCCATAGGTGGTTTTTAGGTTCAAGTTCTTTTCTTCTAATAGCCTGTGACGGATCTGGTTAAACGACAAACCCCGAGTAAACGCAGCAAGAAGAAATCCCTTTCGATGTTGTTCTGTGCTCACAGCTTTGAAGTTGCTATCGGCAGATAGTTTTCAGTTTTTTAGGCACCGGTTGAGAGGTTTTCCTTGCTCTTGCCTCGTTGCTGATGAACAGTGCCTTGCACAGTTAGCATTCTTCGGCTGTACGTACAAGCTTTCTAAAGTGGCGATAGCCTCTTCGTAGTCCCGACAATCAGAAATGTTTGTAGATAGGTGGGACGATATAATTAGTTAAGGTAGCGAGTTTGTCAGTCTGGGCAAGCGAGAAGTTATCGAATGTCGTTTTCCAGTGATTCCAGTGGTCTGCTGCGTCTGGCGAATGAGAAATAACATCAAAACAATCGGGCAGCAGAATGCGTTTCGTTTCAAACTGATTAAATTGTACTGAATACAAACAGACTTCCCAAACGAGGTTGATTGAAAAGAGGAGCTGGCCTTGCATATGCTTCAATCAACTTGAAAACTTCGGGTACAGCTAGAATATAAAAGGGAGATGTTCCTGAAAATGAGCATAGAAAACGTGAAGAAAGGCATATCACAATAAGTCTATTGAAACGAGGTGCATCTCTCATTAGTTGTCGAGCGTTGCTGACCGGGAGTGCGAAACCAGAGCCAGTAAGTTCCCCGTGGATTGGGGAGGCCGGAATCCTTATTAGCGGTCAAGTAGCAACCCTCCACGTTCAAGAATCAGTCGTAGTTGGTTAGAAATCATGATCTTCCTAGATTTCTCAGTGACAGTAGTGAGATAAATCGCGCGGTAGTTGGAGTCGGAGGAGTCGCCGCGTTTGAGAAGAGGAAAAATATCAGACTTTCTGTGGTGATATAATCATACCAGATTGGGAAAAACAAAAACAAATGACGCGAAGTTGGTACGAACTCTGAGTCACACGTTTTCAAAACAAAGTGGTTTATTTTGGTCGTACGATTGTATTTCTTGGCGTGCCTTTCTGTTTTTGAACTGGAGAACAAATCGTTGACCAGTGAATGGGCGGATGTGGAAGGATAAGAGAGTCGTAAGGTAGAGTTATAACAAACCGTGAAGTGGGACTTTCTCCTGGAGTTTGCAGACAGATGGGTAGAAATCGAAAAGGCAGAAATTTCGGGAAATGGCTTTGGTAAGAGACCAAGATGCTACCAGCAGAAGAGATTAGACCTTTGGACTTGTAGCGGATAAAACAATTGTTGACTTTCTAAGTGGGAAGTGATAATTTGTTTCTAGTCTGCATCAATAGACTGTGAGATTGAACAGTAGGGGAGCGACGTCACTGTATGAATATTGAGTTCTTTAGGCACACAGCTTTATTGCACATGTAGGTAAACCGCCGAGGGAATCCTAGTTTTCCAGGTTTGGACACAGCACGTCCTGGAAAAGTCTCACTAAAGTTTGAAGTGGAGCTAGGAACACCGAAACTAAAGCATTACTCACTCCAGGAGTAGGAGGCTAGGAATTCACAAAATCCAGCCGTGTTGACTGAGTCGTAAAGCCAGAAGATATGGCTAAGTTTGGAAAAATGGAATAAACAAGAAAGATTGGCGCTGAAGGAGGCAGTGGTTCGATGAACCAAGCGGAAGACGGGAGGTAATATCAAAGAACAAGCAGGGAAAGGTGAGAAGGTCGAAAATATGCGCACAATTCCCGACCCGATCGCGAATGCTTGCGAGAAGCTCTACTTCGGTTGGTGCTTTCGGACTTCCTGGTTGGGACCCGAGTGATGGGGATGGTCGTTGGTTAAGGAGGTTGAGGAAAATATCTCAGAATAGAAGTTAGTAGCGCGGATGCTACGTGGCCTGTCTGATAAACTCTAGTGCTCGTAAACAAGCAAAACAGTTTAAAAAATACGGGAAGCAACAGTAAGGAGACGGAAATGACGTTCGTTATTTTCAGTTACCATTTGCTTCGTAATCTGTCGTCCTTTATCTTTCCCGAATTTTTGTGTTGTAGTTTAGGCACCATTCTTAAGTCCAAGGTGGTATAACAGGTACATGCATATATATATATATATATATATATATATATATATATATATATATATATATATATATATAGCAGCTAACGAACCATACCAACTCTATTCGTTCTAACTAACAGCATCAGTATCTATCTAGCTCAAAAACTGTTGAAAATTGACGACTCAGGTAGACTGCAAGCGTTTTCAGTTACAAACTTTTGCCCCGAACAGCTGCTTACTTACCTGCAAGTGCATGATAATGAAAGTGCGCCTGAAATTTCGGAACAATTTTCACTCGGTCACAGTTGAATCAACTTCCACGCTTTCTGATGTTCTGTCTGTTGCCTCGGAGGTTTTCAAAATTGGAATGTAAGTTTTCTATGCTCTATCGTTTATATCCTTATACATTGTATACTCTAAGATCAAATGTTCAGCTCAGTTTGAATGCGAAGGATTATTTTAGTCTGGATGACTGTAACCGCACACTATCAGAATTGGGGATTGTAAGCGGTGATATTCTCTATGTGAACTCTTTGGAAGTGCTGGATGATATCAAGAAATGTGTGGAAAAAGAGGTAGGGTTTGCAGTAATCTATTCATCCTAATTCCTTTCTGCAGTTGCTCTCTAATATCACCAACATCCTACAAACCATACCGATTCCACATCAAACGGTTTGCCATTGGGTTTCGATTGCTTTGATAGCGATTTTGGAAGACAAAGATTTTCATGCAAGTGGTTGAAAGTTTTTTTAGATGATTTCATCATATCAGCCTGATAGTCCATTTGCTGATCAATTTGCGGAATCTAACAGAGACATCATCCGGCTGAAAGTGGTTTATAGCAGGGATCCAACGGTGCACCTGGTCTTTACAATTTTCTCCACGGGAAATTTAATTAACCTGGCGTGTGAGTTTTATTTGTTCTGGCTATCTTTTCGTCTGTTAATGATGGTCGTGATTGGGTATTGTCATAAACAGCAATATTTCGGCATTTGGATTATTACCGCCGTCCGGAGGAGCAGAACATTGCTTTTGGTCTGGTCTGAATCCTTTGTGACAGGCTTTTCCGCTGCCACCCTGTTCGTTACTACTGGTTTACAAGTTTTAGGGTTCATCCTCCTGATTCTTAGAGTGAAGAATCTCGGTTTTCCCGTAATACATTGTAGGTCATTGTGACCATGGGTTTGCTCTTTTTTACTCATGCGTATAATCGATCTGTTGTCTCCCTCCGAAGTTTGTGCGACATCACTTCTTTCTGTAGTAGGGTTTCTTTGTTTCGACTCATCTGTCGTCATAATTTCCTACTTTATCCCTCTTTCTTTGGTAGCTTTCACCAACCCCTTTCTGAGAATGTACGATAATGAAACTCAAACCAGTCGGTCATATGGAGTAGCTTGAAACAGGCCTGTTTATAAGGATTTATTCATTTCGTAAAACAGATATTAGGTAAAAAGCTAGGGGATAGCCAGCGGAGATGTCAGTTGTAAACGGTCAAACAATTTAGATAGTCGCAGTATACCACCACATTCTCTTCCACTGGTTTGAGAACTAGAGCGCGATGGAAATAGGTTCACAGAATACAAATAGGGTGACAGTAGTGCAGTCGGGCTGTATGAGGCGTTGGTAGGCAAACAATATGGGGAATATAATAATTTATCAAACCTGTCTGTTCTTGATTCAGTGTTTTCGTACGACTGTGCAGTTCCTGGAATGCCGTCTTCAGGGATGTGTGGGATAATGTCTGTTATGTCAGCAATTGCCTTAGAACTTAGTGTTTGAAGTTGTGTTGATAATGTTTTTTTGTTACATGCCTACGCATGAGTGCAGTGGAAATGACATTTTACCGCGTATCCACGAAGACCACTGCATTATTGGGGATAACCGGCAACCAGACCCTGAGACTTGGAGTGGCGGAGAACCACATAAGGTCCCAATAATTCATATTTAGTAACGATCCGGACGACAGTTTATTACTGTCTACCATCGTTCGGTTCGTGTTGTAATTCGTTTTTCATCAAATATGGGGTCGAATCACTATTCTTTCTCTAGTAGAGCCAGATGACATGTGGAAGCAGTATCTTCTCGCCCGTCGAGGAAGCCGACGTAAGATTAATTGGGATTGCACTCGACTAGATCAACTTCCTCGACAGGTGGATCGTACTTAGACAGTCGTGTATCCTTTCGTATCAATACTCTTCTGGGAGTCAGCAACCAACCAACGATTGCGACGGAAGAATCTTGTGTGTAGTATAGAGAAGTGATCAGATGTAATATAAAGCGTCGAGCAAAACTATATACGAAATGTTTCACAGAATCGAACATGGAATATGGGCCGCAATCGAAGCGAATGCATGATGGCAAGTGACGAGTGTTGTCTGCCATTAAATAAAGCCGTAGCTCCTTGTCGTGTTCCGCTCACCCGGCAAAGTTTCCAGAAGAGATGAATGGGCCACCGGCCCATATGGACCGACTCTACTGCCTTGCAGGACGCGCTTGGTTGCACAAAGACTAGAGGTGCATCCTCGAATAAAAAGGCCTACTCTGGACTGGGCGACCGAGTAGTGCGACAGCCCAAAATACCTCAGATGACCTATATAAACACAATTATGTGCCTTCAATTATTTGTTTCATGAACTCTGAATACCGCATGCAATCCATCTTGTGTCCAACCCTCATCGTACTCTTTCTCAATGTACTTCAGAAATCACGAAAAGCGTGTGGTGAAATAGCGAAAGAAACATTTTATTATATTTACCTCCCTCTCTTTTTTACTCTTTATTTGTGGTGCTGGCACTATGCCTAACTCCGGGCTTGGTGTGTAATAATCAGCGATGTGATAACAACCTCAAGAAGGGAAGTAGGTTTTTCTCTTACATCATGCTTGCACATGAGGGCAGTGGAAAGGGTATACACCCCGTAGTCACAAAGGCCCGCTGCGCTGTTGGAAATGTCTGGCAACCAGACCCTGAGACTTGTAGTGTAGAACCACATTAGGTCGCAGTAGGTTAGGTGGTAACGATCCGGACGACAATGGACTACTGTCTGATACGTGCAGTTCACAACAGACGATAATAGCCTCATCAGAGAGAGAGAGCGAGTTTCGATGATAGGAGTGTTACGCTTTGCTTGACTAATAATGAAGGCAATGATCCGAAATAGAAATTGGTACAGTATAAGATATGTAAACAAAACGAAGTTAATAAACAAAGAAAATCACGCGACATTCACCCCGGCCGGAAAATTGGGGTTCACGACAGGTTCTCTTGTGTAACAAGATTTGAAATGTTCATCAAATCGTTTGCCTCAGCCTCTCAATTTCGTAAGTAATATGGACGTGTTCTCTGTTGTCGTCCTAACAGTTCTGTGGGGTCACTAGGCAAAGGGGTGATGGTTGATGGGGCACTGTCTGTATTTGGTATGGCGGTGTTGTCAGACTCCGATACTAACAAATGATCTACATGTAGCGTGTCCCGGCTGACTGTTATGGGTGAGTGAAATTCGGGTGTTAATGAAGGTGTGTCGCTTTGAGGGGTCAGATGATGAACAGAGACATTATTTTTTCTGCCATCAGGCAGTCTGACAAGAGCGTAGTATGGGTTGCAGCTGATAAGGTCTACTTCATTCGCCAAGGGGTCATATTTGGAAGATCGATCCATGCGTTTGAGCAGTACAGGGCCAGCAGTTGTCAGCCCACTAGACATTGAATAACCACTAGATGAGCTTCGAGTAAAGCAAGAAAGACGTTCACGAGGGGTTGTGTTCGTTGCGGTGCAAAATAACAAACGGATAGAATGGAGTGTATCCAGAAGAACTGACTCCTATTGTGAAATTAGAAAACCCCTCGTTCGCAAGGCCACGGAGATAGTTTTCCATGGAGTGCCATTCAAACGTTCCACTTAGCCGTTAGCTTGCGGGCTGTAGGCTGATTCATGACTGATCGCTACTCCTTTGTCTCGCGAAAACTGAGACAGTTCAGACGGCACAAATGAGGATCCGCGATCAGAATGAATGTAGGCGGGCATTCCGAATACCGCAAACAATTGACACAGGCAACCGATGACTGTAGAAAACGATATATCCGGACAGGCAAATGCAAGTGGGAACCGGGAGTATTTGTCGATAATGGTGAGTAGATATCGACTGCTGCTCGATGAAGGCAGTGGCCTTTTGAAGTCAATACTGTTTTTCAAATGACTGAGTGATCGTGGTAAGATTGTATGCAGGTGGTTTGTAAAAACGTGGTTTCATTTCATCACAGGAAGTACACCTAGAAATCAAGTTTTTGACTTCTTCTACTGCGTATGGCATGTTCTTGGAACGCACGAAGTAAGCCATACGATTTATCTCGGAGTGACAACTAATCATGGAGAATTTTCAAGGTACTCCTATCAAAAGTAGAAGTACACGCGCAGCAAGACAAAGCGTCAGCAACTCGATTGTCCTTCCCGGCTCTGTAGATTATATCGTAATGGTATGCAGACAACTCCAGCCGCCATCTCTGGATCTTATCATTTTTGATCTTGCTGTTTTGTTTGCTACCGTACATGAAGGCAACGGATCGCTGATCGGTGATTAGGTTGAGATGAGTACCAAGGAGAAAGTGCCGCCACTTCGGAATGGTTTCGACAGTCGCGTAAGCCTCTTTCTCGATGGCGGAATAATGTCATTCACTAGGAATCAATGTACGGGAGAAAAAGGCTACGGGTCGATTGTTCTGATCCAGTGAAGCGGCCGTAACTATATCGGATGCGTCCGTTTCAGCAACAAGCGGAACGTTATGGTCCACCGTCACAATCATTGCAGTTTCCAGTGCTACTTTGAAATCCCCAAATTTTTTCCTCCCGCGGTGGTAGGGGAAAATTGTGTTTCGGACGAGAGAGCTAATTTTTTCAGAAAAGTTCGGTGTTCATTGGGAATAATAAGGAAACATACCACGCATCGTAGTGATTTCATTTCGATTGAAGGCGGTATGTCACACAGAGGCTTCGTTCGTTCAGGATCCGGTTTGATTACGCTTTGGGTTATGTGATAACCAAGGAGTCAAATCTCCGTGGCAGCTATGATTGACTCTGCATCGTTCAGAGTTATGCGGTATTTGGCGACAGCTTTCAGGAAGCATCCGAAGTTATTGTCGTGGTCAGTCTTTGTCAAGCCAGATCCAGTTATTTTTGATCGAAAATTTGCCTTGAAAAGGTTACCCGCGGTAACGGAAACATCGGCTAGTTAAAGTTTCTGCAGTCAACGCTGTTTTTAACAATAAAATATTTTAAAAAACCATAACACATGGCGCATTCTTCGATACACTCCGAACCTCGTTCGGTCCTGATATACCAAAATGCAGTTACATTGTGGACATAGGCGAAAGTATCCTTCAAATTTTCTGTCTTCAGAATTTGGTTGACAGTGCGCTGGAAACAAGCCACGCCATTGGTAATCCCAAAAGGTATTCGGCAGAACTGAGAAAGATTGCCTGCTGTTTCGAAAGCCGTATAGGGCTGTTCATCTTCCACGACTGGGATTTAATGATACGCACTTTTCAGGCTTAAGGTGCTGTAAACAGCGTAACGGGCGACGTTCTCCACCATATTGTCTACACGTGGTAGTGGATGCGCATCAAGCCGCTTAAAACGATTGATGACCATTCTTTTCTTAGGGTTCGCGTTTTTAATAATCAAAACTTGAGCTCTGTGTGGGGAGTTCGATGGCTCAATTACGCCGTCGTTCAGGAGGCGCTGCATCTGGTCTTTAATAAAGCGCTCGTCCTTGAAGGGGCGTCTGCGGGATTTGGTGGCAACAGGCTTACAGTCGGAAGACAGATAGGCGAACAGGGGCGAAGACGATTTTAGCGGCGGACAGTCCGCTTAGTAAGAAAGTACCTCAGGTTCCCCCGACCTTTTCATGTAACGCGAGAAAATCATGATCAAGTAGAACGTCGGCGCATAGATTCTGCATGACTGGCAGTTTTACGTTTTCGTAGACTACATCTTGATAGCGAATTGTTACACTGCAGTAGCCGGAAATGATGTCGTCGCCATAGTAATTTTCGAGTCACAAGGATGAACTGACCAATCAAATGAGTCGACGATTTTTTGAGATATATAGCTATCGGAGCTACCCGTATCAATCAGATCTTGGAGTTCGAGATTATTCACATGAATTCTGGTTGTTGCGCGGGACAAACAAGCTGAAGCAGCCGCCTTCACGACAGAAGACTACAGGGGAGTGAGGTCAGAGGTAATACGGGAAGGGCCCAGTTTTGATTTGCATACAGGTCTAAAATAATTTGTCTTTCCAAAAGCGTCGCAAACCGCATCTCGGGAGGGACATTTGGTGAGGGGGTGTCGGGAGTAACCACAAAAATAACACGTAGCTTTAGGTAAAGCCGATGGGATCGGTTCGGGTCCAGTTTTTGGGGCAGGTGCAAGTTGTACATCGGGAGTGGGTTTCAGAGGGGTCATGGATGCACAAGGAACATTTTCAGTCCCATAAGACTGTGACTGTCTTTGAGCTGCCTCCAGTGATCTACCCATATCGTGAGCAGCCTTAAACGTCAGTGTTGGTTGTTCCAAGAATCTTGTTCGAATGCTGTTGGACTGCAGTCCAGTAGTCAATGCGTCGCGCATAGCGCCTTCGCAATGCTCTTCGGCGGACACCAAGCGGAATTCGCAATCTTTTGCCAATGACTGGATAACCTAGACGTAATGATCAATGTTTTGCCCGTTATCTTGTTTACATGTAGCGAGTAGATACCGGGCGAAGAAGACACTTTTTGGGCGCGCATATAGGGACTGAAGGACTGAAATGGCACTTTCGAAGGTTTCGCACTCCGAGATATACTCGAAAGATGACGGTAAAAGGAAGTTGTTAGGTAAACCAAAGTTATCGGGTTCATCAGATTGTACTCGTTTTGAAAGTACGGAGCCAGTATGTCCAATGTTTAGAAGCGTCCGGAGCATTGATACAGGCGTCGAACTCATCTGGTCGTAGATAACGGTCCATGATTTTAGTAGTCAATTAGATTGCTGGGTACGGTTCGCAACAGACGATGACAGCTTTATCAGAGAGAACGAGGTTCGGTGATAGGAATGTTACTCTTTACTTGACTAATAATGAAGGTACATAATCTGAAACAACATGATAAGGTCTAACCGAACTTACATCATGATATACACATGTTTGTCATCCTGTAATCGCAACCGCCCTAATTGAATAGATGTTTTAGGTAAACCACCATCCTCAGCTGGATATGATCTATACCATTTTCCGCATTGTTTCGGAATTAGGTCAGAGTTATCCGGAGATAAATCAAAATTATTAGGAATTCGGTTAAAAGTATTCGAAAGTGCTACGCGATTGGCTGTTTGAGATTTTTTGTTGATTGTTCTGAAGACCGGTGTATCAATTAGGCTTACACATTTCGCGTAGATGGCCACACCGTGCGCTCGTCGTCTGCGCACCGTACGATAATGTGCATCCACAATTACGCACGTGGACTCGGTCTTGTTGGGGTCAGAGCTCAGAGGCTCAGTAACTATCATATAACTGAAACAGGTAATCGAGATGTGATCTTTAACAAGACCAGTAAACAAAGGAAAGCCTCTCAGTCGGATTTACGCGATCCAAAGGAGCGAAGTGAACAAAGCAGGCAAAATCACCCTGCGGTCACAGACTGACTTCGAGGATGACAATGGGAAACGCGAACTGTAGTGCTGTTACAATGGGGCAAATGTATCCGAATTTCATCCCGCTTTCACCGTTGTCGCGTAATGATAAAAAATTATCGGCGCATACAAATGATCGACTGTAGTTAGGCCCTTTCTTCTAGTGGCAGCTAGGCGACGCTTTGGATGTCAAAATGTATCAACTCGCAGGTGCGAGAATTATGGGTGTGTTTTTCTGTATTTTGTGTTACTAACAGCCACAAAAGCCTTAGCTACTGGCCTCGCAACAGCGGCATTCTGTAATCGATACGCACCGGTATGTGAACTGAGGCTGGACGAACTGATTCAGGCGTGTACGTTGGGTGCTCGCCAGGGTGTTTATAAGTAGTGGGTTTGTCTGCTACGTATCAATGATCCCAGAAACGAAATCCGGTAAATTGGCACATATAATCACTTGGAGTCAGGTCCTAACTCGTTTCGCTGTCGCAACCGCAGTGGTCCGTGTCTGAAAGCGCCTATCCCAAACAGCGGTTTATTCAGAAAACTGAGCAACAGTGAAGAATTCGTCTAATCGGCAAATTACTTCCAAACAAAAAGGTCGGAAACTAGTTGGAAATGATGTATGTTGTTCATTTCACTTTAGACGAACTGCGAAGCTGTGAATTCGAAACGGCGAGGTTCGTATGCACGATATACACCTGAAGCACGTACGCGAGTGGCTGATACATATAATGAGGTCGAGGACTGGCAGAACGTTGCTAGATGTTGTGGAGTCAAATATAAAACGGTCCACTCTTGGGTAAGATCTTTGAATGATCAGTTGATTCCGAAGAAAAATGGGGGACGGAACAGAATGCCTTCTGAATTTGAAGTAGACGAGATTATGGAGTGGATATCTGAAGATGCAACGATCACGCTGGATGAAATAAGAATCCGGATATATGCGAAATATGAGAAATCTGTCGGTGTTTCCACCAACAGTCGATACTTAGAGGAAAGGTTGATAACCTGTAAATCAGTGCGCCCGGTACCTGTTGGTGTCGATATTGATATCAACAAAAAAGCGCGGAAATCTTACGTAGGAAGAAACTAAATTACGAGACCGAAAACTGTTGCCTGGTCTGGATCGATGAAACTAATTTCAATCTTTTTTGTCGGAGAAACCGCGGGAGATAGTACCCGGGTAAACGTGCTGCTACGAGGGTGACGAATTCACGTAGAATGAACTTACATATTGGAGGTATGAGTGAACGGGATGAGATAAACGGGTGGAGTTGTAATCACAAGTGATAACGCCCTTTGCCACTCGAAACTGGAATCTGTTTTCGTAGAACAAATTCATCCACGTGCTGAATTGCGTCGGCTAAGTCCGTATTCTCTTAGGTTTAATCCTATAGAAAACATGGCAAGTGTTTTGAAGCCGAAAATAAGCAGTAATATGCCTTAGCTACTGGCCTCGGAACAGCGGCATTCTGTGTTCGATACAGACCGGTGTGTGAACTGGGGCTTGGTTACGGAAACTACCTTACGATCATCGTCCTAATTTCACTAAATTTTCAGTTTTTTCAAGTTAAGTCAACTTGTGGTATTACTGCAGGGTTTGTCACATAAAGCCGATCGCTCCTCTGTTAGAAAACTGATTAATGTAAAGCTGAGAATACCACTGGATCGTGATAGAGTTTAATTGGACCTTCACAAAATGACGAAATCTTCCACCAGAAGACCGTCGAAAATGATAGGGAACAATAAAATCGAATGGGATGCTCTATCGTTTATATCCTTATACATTGTATACTCTAAGATCAAATGTTCAGCTCAGTTTGAATGCGAAGGATTATTTTAGTCTGGATGACTGTAACCGCACACTATCAGAATTGGGGATTGTAAGCGGTGATATTCTCTATGTGAACTCTTTGGAAGTGCTGGATGATATCAAGAAATGTGTGGAAAAAGAGGTAGGGTTTGCAGTAATCTATTCATCCTAATTCCTTTCTGCAGTTGCTCTCTAATATCACCAACATCCTACAAACCATACCGATTCCACATCAAACGGTTTGCCATTGGGTTTCGATTGCTTTGATAGCGATTTTGGAAGACAAAGATTTTCATGCAAGTGGTTGAAAGTTTTTTTAGATGATTTCATCATATCAGCCTGATAGTCCATTTGCTGATCAATTTGCGGAATCTAACAGAGACATCATCCGGCTGAAAGTGGTTTATAGCAGGGATCCAACGGTGCACCTGGTCTTTACAATTTTCTCCACGGGAAATTTAATTAACCTGGCGTGTGAGTTTTATTTGTTCTGGCTATCTTTTCGTCTGTTAATGATGGTCGTGATTGGGTATTGTCATAAACAGCAATATTTCGGCATTTGGATTATTACCGCCGTCCGGAGGAGCAGAACATTGCTTTTGGTCTGGTCTGAATCCTTTGTGACAGGCTTTTCCGCTGCCACCCTGTTCGTTACTACTGGTTTACAAGTTTTAGGGTTCATCCTCCTGATTCTTAGAGTGAAGAATCTCGGTTTTCCCGTAATACATTGTAGGTCATTGTGACCATGGGTTTGCTCTTTTTTACTCATGCGTATAATCGATCTGTTGTCTCCCTCCGAAGTTTGTGCGACATCACTTCTTTCTGTAGTAGGGTTTCTTTGTTTCGACTCATCTGTCGTCATAATTTCCTACTTTATCCCTCTTTCTTTGGTAGCTTTCACCAACCCCTTTCTGAGAATGTACGATAATGAAACTCAAACCAGTCGGTCATATGGAGTAGCTTGAAACAGGCCTGTTTATAAGGATTTATTCATTTCGTAAAACAGATATTAGGTAAAAAGCTAGGGGATAGCCAGCGGAGATGTCAGTTGTAAACGGTCAAACAATTTAGATAGTCGCAGTATACCACCACATTCTCTTCCACTGGTTTGAGAACTAGAGCGCGATGGAAATAGGTTCACAGAATACAAATAGGGTGACAGTAGTGCAGTCGGGCTGTATGAGGCGTTGGTAGGCAAACAATATGGGGAATATAATAATTTATCAAACCTGTCTGTTCTTGATTCAGTGTTTTCGTACGACTGTGCAGTTCCTGGAATGCCGTCTTCAGGGATGTGTGGGATAATGTCTGTTATGTCAGCAATTGCCTTAGAACTTAGTGTTTGAAGTTGTGTTGATAATGTTTTTTTGTTACATGCCTACGCATGAGTGCAGTGGAAATGACATTTTACCGCGTATCCACGAAGACCACTGCATTATTGGGGATAACCGGCAACCAGACCCTGAGACTTGGAGTGGCGGAGAACCACATAAGGTCCCAATAATTCATATTTAGTAACGATCCGGACGACAGTTTATTACTGTCTACCATCGTTCGGTTCGTGTTGTAATTCGTTTTTCATCAAATATGGGGTCGAATCACTATTCTTTCTCTAGTAGAGCCAGATGACATGTGGAAGCAGTATCTTCTCGCCCGTCGAGGAAGCCGACGTAAGATTAATTGGGATTGCACTCGACTAGATCAACTTCCTCGACAGGTGGATCGTACTTAGACAGTCGTGTATCCTTTCGTATCAATACTCTTCTGGGAGTCAGCAACCAACCAACGATTGCGACGGAAGAATCTTGTGTGTAGTATAGAGAAGTGATCAGATGTAATATAAAGCGTCGAGCAAAACTATATACGAAATGTTTCACAGAATCGAACATGGAATATGGGCCGCAATCGAAGCGAATGCATGATGGCAAGTGACGAGTGTTGTCTGCCATTAAATAAAGCCGTAGCTCCTTGTCGTGTTCCGCTCACCCGGCAAAGTTTCCAGAAGAGATGAATGGGCCACCGGCCCATATGGACCGACTCTACTGCCTTGCAGGACGCGCTTGGTTGCACAAAGACTAGAGGTGCATCCTCGAATAAAAAGGCCTACTCTGGACTGGGCGACCGAGTAGTGCGACAGCCCAAAATACCTCAGATGACCTATATAAACACAATTATGTGCCTTCAATTATTTGTTTCATGAACTCTGAATACCGCATGCAATCCATCTTGTGTCCAACCCTCATCGTACTCTTTCTCAATGTACTTCAGAAATCACGAAAAGCGTGTGGTGAAATAGCGAAAGAAACATTTTATTATATTTACCTCCCTCTCTTTTTTACTCTTTATTTGTGGTGCTGGCACTATGCCTAACTCCGGGCTTGGTGTGTAATAATCAGCGATGTGATAACAACCTCAAGAAGGGAAGTAGGTTTTTCTCTTACATCATGCTTGCACATGAGGGCAGTGGAAAGGGTATACACCCCGTAGTCACAAAGGCCCGCTGCGCTGTTGGAAATGTCTGGCAACCAGACCCTGAGACTTGTAGTGTAGAACCACATTAGGTCGCAGTAGGTTAGGTGGTAACGATCCGGACGACAATGGACTACTGTCTGATACGTGCAGTTCACAACAGACGATAATAGCCTCATCAGAGAGAGAGAGCGAGTTTCGATGATAGGAGTGTTACGCTTTGCTTGACTAATAATGAAGGCAATGATCCGAAATAGAAATTGGTACAGTATAAGATATGTAAACAAAACGAAGTTAATAAACAAAGAAAATCACGCGACATTCACCCCGGCCGGAAAATTGGGGTTCACGACAGGTTCTCTTGTGTAACAAGATTTGAAATGTTCATCAAATCGTTTGCCTCAGCCTCTCAATTTCGTAAGTAATATGGACGTGTTCTCTGTTGTCGTCCTAACAGTTCTGTGGGGTCACTAGGCAAAGGGGTGATGGTTGATGGGGCACTGTCTGTATTTGGTATGGCGGTGTTGTCAGACTCCGATACTAACAAATGATCTACATGTAGCGTGTCCCGGCTGACTGTTATGGGTGAGTGAAATTCGGGTGTTAATGAAGGTGTGTCGCTTTGAGGGGTCAGATGATGAACAGAGACATTATTTTTTCTGCCATCAGGCAGTCTGACAAGAGCGTAGTATGGGTTGCAGCTGATAAGGTCTACTTCATTCGCCAAGGGGTCATATTTGGAAGATCGATCCATGCGTTTGAGCAGTACAGGGCCAGCAGTTGTCAGCCCACTAGACATTGAATAACCACTAGATGAGCTTCGAGTAAAGCAAGAAAGACGTTCACGAGGGGTTGTGTTCGTTGCGGTGCAAAATAACAAACGGATAGAATGGAGTGTATCCAGAAGAACTGACTCCTATTGTGAAATTAGAAAACCCCTCGTTCGCAAGGCCACGGAGATAGTTTTCCATGGAGTGCCATTCAAACGTTCCACTTAGCCGTTAGCTTGCGGGCTGTAGGCTGATTCATGACTGATCGCTACTCCTTTGTCTCGCGAAAACTGAGACAGTTCAGACGGCACAAATGAGGATCCGCGATCAGAATGAATGTAGGCGGGCATTCCGAATACCGCAAACAATTGACACAGGCAACCGATGACTGTAGAAAACGATATATCCGGACAGGCAAATGCAAGTGGGAACCGGGAGTATTTGTCGATAATGGTGAGTAGATATCGACTGCTGCTCGATGAAGGCAGTGGCCTTTTGAAGTCAATACTGTTTTTCAAATGACTGAGTGATCGTGGTAAGATTGTATGCAGGCGGTTTGTAAAAACGTGGTTTCATTTCATCACAGGAAGTACACCTAGAAATCAAGTTTTTGACTTCTTCTACTGCGTATGGCATGTTCTTGGAACGCACGAAGTAAGCCATACGATTTATCTCGGAGTGACAACTAATCATGGAGAATTTTCAAGGTACTCCTATCAAAAGTAGAAGTACACGCGCAGCAAGACAAAGCGTCAGCAACTCGATTGTCCTTCCCGGCTCTGTAGATTATATCGTAATGGTATGCAGACAACTCCAGCCGCCATCTCTGGATCTTATCATTTTTGATCTTGCTGTTTTGTTTGCTACCGTACATGAAGGCAACGGATCGCTGATCGGTGATTAGGTTGAGATGAGTACCAAGGAGAAAGTGCCGCCACTTCGGAATGGTTTCGACAGTCGCGTAAGCCTCTTTCTCGATGGCGGAATAATGTCATTCACTAGGAATCAATGTACGGGAGAAAAAGGCTACGGGTCGATTGTTCTGATCCAGTGAAGCGGCCGTAACTATATCGGATGCGTCCGTTTCAGCAACAAGCGGAACGTTATGGTCCACCGTCACAATCATTGCAGTTTCCAGTGCTACTTTGAAATCCCCAAATTTTTTCCTCCCGCGGTGGTAGGGGAAAATTGTGTTTCGGACGAGAGAGCTAATTTTTTCAGAAAAGTTCGGTGTTCATTGGGAATAATAAGGAAACATACCACGCATCGTAGTGATTTCATTTCGATTGAAGGCGGTATGTCACACAGAGGCTTCGTTCGTTCAGGATCCGGTTTGATTACGCTTTGGGTTATGTGATAACCAAGGAGTCAAATCTCCGTGGCAGCTATGATTGACTCTGCATCGTTCAGAGTTATGCGGTATTTGGCGACAGCTTTCAGGAAGCATCCGAAGTTATTGTCGTGGTCAGTCTTTGTCAAGCCAGATCCAGTTATTTTTGATCGAAAATTTGCCTTGAAAAGGTTACCCGCGGTAACGGAAACATCGGCTAGTTAAAGTTTCTGCAGTCAACGCTGTTTTTAACAATAAAATATTTTAAAAAACCATAACACATGGCGCATTCTTCGATACACTCCGAACCTCGTTCGGTCCTGATATACCAAAATGCAGTTACATTGTGGACATAGGCGAAAGTATCCTTCAAATTTTCTGTCTTCAGAATTTGGTTGACAGTGCGCTGGAAACAAGCCACGCCATTGGTAATCCCAAAAGGTATTCGGCAGAACTGAGAAAGATTGCCTGCTGTTTCGAAAGCCGTATAGGGCTGTTCATCTTCCACGACTGGGATTTAATGATACGCACTTTTCAGGCTTAAGGTGCTGTAAACAGCGTAACGGGCGACGTTCTCCACCATATTGTCTACACGTGGTAGTGGATGCGCATCAAGCCGCTTAAAACGATTGATGACCATTCTTTTCTTAGGGTTCGCGTTTTTAATAATCAAAACTTGAGCTCTGTGTGGGGAGTTCGATGGCTCAATTACGCCGTCGTTCAGGAGGCGCTGCATCTGGTCTTTAATAAAGCGCTCGTCCTTGAAGGGGCGTCTGCGGGATTTGGTGGCAACAGGCTTACAGTCGGAAGACAGATAGGCGAACAGGGGCGAAGACGATTTTAGCGGCGGACAGTCCGCTTAGTAAGAAAGTACCTCAGGTTCCCCCGACCTTTTCATGTAACGCGAGAAAATCATGATCAAGTAGAACGTCGGCGCATAGATTCTGCATGACTGGCAGTTTTACGTTTTCGTAGACTACATCTTGATAGCGAATTGTTACACTGCAGTAGCCGGAAATGATGTCGTCGCCATAGTAATTTTCGAGTCACAAGGATGAACTGACCAATCAAATGAGTCGACGATTTTTTGAGATATATAGCTATCGGAGCTACCCGTATCAATCAGATCTTGGAGTTCGAGATTATTCACATGAATTCTGGTTGTTGCGCGGGACAAACAAGCTGAAGCAGCCGCCTTCACGACAGAAGACTACAGGGGAGTGAGGTCAGAGGTAATACGGGAAGGGCCCAGTTTTGATTTGCATACAGGTCTAAAATAATTTGTCTTTCCAAAAGCGTCGCAAACCGCATCTCGGGAGGGACATTTGGTGAGGGGGTGTCGGGAGTAACCACAAAAATAACACGTAGCTTTAGGTAAAGCCGATGGGATCGGTTCGGGTCCAGTTTTTGGGGCAGGTGCAAGTTGTACATCGGGAGTGGGTTTCAGAGGGGTCATGGATGCACAAGGAACATTTTCAGTCCCATAAGACTGTGACTGTCTTTGAGCTGCCTCCAGTGATCTACCCATATCGTGAGCAGCCTTAAACGTCAGTGTTGGTTGTTCCAAGAATCTTGTTCGAATGCTGTTGGACTGCAGTCCAGTAGTCAATGCGTCGCGCATAGCGCCTTCGCAATGCTCTTCGGCGGACACCAAGCGGAATTCGCAATCTTTTGCCAATGACTGGATAACCTAGACGTAATGATCAATGTTTTGCCCGTTATCTTGTTTACATGTAGCGAGTAGATACCGGGCGAAGAAGACACTTTTTGGGCGCGCATATAGGGACTGAAGGACTGAAATGGCACTTTCGAAGGTTTCGCACTCCGAGATATACTCGAAAGATGACGGTAAAAGGAAGTTGTTAGGTAAACCAAAGTTATCGGGTTCATCAGATTGTACTCGTTTTGAAAGTACGGAGCCAGTATGTCCAATGTTTAGAAGCGTCCGGAGCATTGATACAGGCGTCGAACTCATCTGGTCGTAGATAACGGTCCATGATTTTAGTAGTCAATTAGATTGCTGGGTACGGTTCGCAACAGACGATGACAGCTTTATCAGAGAGAACGAGGTTCGGTGATAGGAATGTTACTCTTTACTTGACTAATAATGAAGGTACATAATCTGAAACAACATGATAAGGTCTAACCGAACTTACATCATGATATACACATGTTTGTCATCCTGTAATCGCAACCGCCCTAATTGAATAGATGTTTTAGGTAAACCACCATCCTCAGCTGGATATGATCTATACCATTTTCCGCATTGTTTCGGAATTAGGTCAGAGTTATCCGGAGATAAATCAAAATTATTAGGAATTCGGTTAAAAGTATTCGAAAGTGCTACGCGATTGGCTGTTTGAGATTTTTTGTTGATTGTTCTGAAGACCGGTGTATCAATTAGGCTTACACATTTCGCGTAGATGGCCACACCGTGCGCTCGTCGTCTGCGCACCGTACGATAATGTGCATCCACAATTACGCACGTGGACTCGGTCTTGTTGGGGTCAGAGCTCAGAGGCTCAGTAACTATCATATAACTGAAACAGGTAATCGAGATGTGATCTTTAACAAGACCAGTAAACAAAGGAAAGCCTCTCAGTCGGATTTACGCGATCCAAAGGAGCGAAGTGAACAAAGCAGGCAAAATCACCCTGCGGTCACAGACTGACTTCGAGGATGACAATGGGAAACGCGAACTGTAGTGCTGTTACAATGGGGCAAATGTATCCGAATTTCATCCCGCTTTCACCGTTGTCGCGTAATGATAAAAAATTATCGGCGCATACAAATGATCGACTGTAGTTAGGCCCTTTCTTCTAGTGGCAGCTAGGCGACGCTTTGGATGTCAAAATGTATCAACTCGCAGGTGCGAGAATTATGGGTGTGTTTTTCTGTATTTTGTGTTACTAACAGCCACAAAAGCCTTAGCTACTGGCCTCGCAACAGCGGCATTCTGTAATCGATACGCACCGGTATGTGAACTGAGGCTGGACGAACTGATTCAGGCGTGTACGTTGGGTGCTCGCCAGGGTGTTTATAAGTAGTGGGTTTGTCTGCTACGTATCAATGATCCCAGAAACGAAATCCGGTAAATTGGCACATATAATCACTTGGAGTCAGGTCCTAACTCGTTTCGCTGTCGCAACCGCAGTGGTCCGTGTCTGAAAGCGCCTATCCCAAACAGCGGTTTATTCAGAAAACTGAGCAACAGTGAAGAATTCGTCTAATCGGCAAATTACTTCCAAACAAAAAGGTCGGAAACTAGTTGGAAATGATGTATGTTGTTCATTTCACTTTAGACGAACTGCGAAGCTGTGAATTCGAAACGGCGAGGTTCGTATGCACGATATACACCTGAAGCACGTACGCGAGTGGCTGATACATATAATGAGGTCGAGGACTGGCAGAACGTTGCTAGATGTTGTGGAGTCAAATATAAAACGGTCCACTCTTGGGTAAGATCTTTGAATGATCAGTTGATTCCGAAGAAAAATGGGGGACGGAACAGAATGCCTTCTGAATTTGAAGTAGACGAGATTATGGAGTGGATATCTGAAGATGCAACGATCACGCTGGATGAAATAAGAATCCGGATATATGCGAAATATGAGAAATCTGTCGGTGTTTCCACCAACAGTCGATACTTAGAGGAAAGGTTGATAACCGGTAAATCAGTGCGCCCGGTACCTGTTGGTGTCGATATTGATATCAACAAAAAAGCGCGGAAATCTTACGTAGGAAGAAACTAAATTACGAGACCGAAAACTGTTGCCTGGTCTGGATCGATGAAACTAATTTCAATCTTTTTTGTCGGAGAAACCGCGGGAGATAGTACCCGGGTAAACGTGCTGCTACGAGGGTGACGAATTCACGTAGAATGAACTTACATATTGGAGGTATGAGTGAACGGGATGAGATAAACGGGTGGAGTTGTAATCACAAGTGATAACGCCCTTTGCCACTCGAAACTGGAATCTGTTTTCGTAGAACAAATTCATCCACGTGCTGAATTGCGTCGGCTAAGTCCGTATTCTCTTAGGTTTAATCCTATAGAAAACATGGCAAGTGTTTTGAAGCCGAAAATAAGCAGTAATATGCCTTAGCTACTGGCCTCGGAACAGCGGCATTCTGTGTTCGATACAGACCGGTGTGTGAACTGGGGCTTGGTTACGGAAACTACCTTACGATCATCGTCCTAATTTCACTAAATTTTCAGTTTTTTCAAGTTAAGTCAACTTGTGGTATTACTGCAGGGTTTGTCACATAAAGCCGATCGCTCCTCTGTTAGAAAACTGATTAATGTAAAGCTGAGAATACCACTGGATCGTGATAGAGTTTAATTGGACCTTCACAAAATGACGAAATCTTCCACCAGAAGACCGTCGAAAATGATAGGGAACAATAAAATCGAATGGGATTGGCTGGGAATGGAATGCAACTGTGAAACGCCACTTTAAATCCATCGCACTATTGCTTGAGTAGAGATATTTTGGCAACATTCGTAAGTATTTTTATCCATCAAAGTTTCGCTGCAACCTGATCTGGCCGTAAACTGAGTCGGTACAATCAGGTGACCTAAAGAGGTCTAGGATTTAGTTATCAGCTTATGTGAGGACGGATCAGATAAAAAACCGTCGCTAGTGTCCAAGCGGACACCTCGTTTTTGTGTCCCGGAAAGCGAATGCGGTCTACCCGGATTGTGCGCCGATCAACAGATTTCAGCGAAAGTTTGAAGAAATTTACCATCAGGAAGTCACAGAATTTCAACGATCAACTATGAAAACAAAAAAGTTATTCATATTTACTACCTGTCAGTGTCTCTTTGAACTCTTTCGGCGTTCTGGTACTAAGTAAGAGGCAACACGAAGTATGTTAAAGGTTACACCGTACGCGTAAATAATCGTGCGCGCAGTATCTGCAGTTTCTGTACATTCCACGAGAACAAACTTCCTATTGGTTTCCAAAGTGGTCACTCTGGAGCCGCTGAAAGGAAGAATCACCGTGTGTGTAGTGATTATCATCCATCCCTATTTGATAGCTTGATAAAGCCTTTTGAATGAAATTATTGCAATCAAACATAATATACACATGTAACTCGTAGTCGAATTGATGGTGTTGATTTGGCTAATTAATAAAAGACCAGTCCAAGCGGAACACATGTTGTATCCACTAGTCAGTAATAGAAAAAAAGCTTGTACGTAAAAATGAACGTGTATTCAAGTACGCCGTACGGTAAGCAATAGGTTGGACTACGTGTTGGAAAACAGTTAGTTAGCTGGTCTCTGGTTAAGAGTGGGATGCCCCTTGTCGCTGGAGTATGTAACAAGTCTTCTTTCTGACGCAACCAAGTCCATTAGTTTATGACTTAACACCTTATGGAAAAATCTGTGTTTCCCGACGAGTGATAGGAGAAAGATGTATACCATTAGAGAGGCTACAATATCGGATTCGCTGTGCGAGTGGCACTACTCACAGTGCTTCGCAATAAAAAAAATCACTAATGGGATTTCACGTCTTCAACATGTTTTATATGCATCATACGGACCACATTTTTCATTCTTTTAGTAACGCCACAGATTCCAATTTTCCATTGTCCGATACATTCGAACGGAATTGCTATTAATAACATTAACTTGTTCCCGCACGTAATAAGACTGTCGGAAAGCAATCTGGACCACTAGCTTCATAGCCTTTTAGACTCCCGAGGATCTGATTACATGCTGATATTTATCCGTCGATAATCCTGGATTTACGGCATCCTTTACCAGCTAGAAATTTGTCAGTATATAAAGTATACGGCCTAGGCAATGCGGCGGGACGCTGACAGCACAAGTGGATTTTTCGATAATTTGCCTACTGACAAACATAAAAGTAGCCCGGTGCGGAGTGCAGTTTAGATGAGCTAGGACAGGTCTGCGACATGGTTTTCACAAATTGTAGAAGACACTGTGCAATTCAAGCCGCACTGCTAATGCGGAAGTTCACACTATGATCTTGCACGGAATTTTTATCCGATGCAGAAATCAAATGGGTGCTCGCAGTATACGGCAGGAAATAAAGCGGGAAACAATCAACAGCTGTTTTGTTTCTGATGAATTAAATCGCCACGAAGTTTGTTTCGTGTGTCGTCGGAAACGCGATGGGGACTAAGAATCTCACTTAAACCTTTCGGAAGCTAGGTGGTTGGTGGCAGCTTACCTCATTGTTCTAACCATGTTTCGTGCTACTTTTTCAATGTCCCTCACAATAGCAAACAAATTTGGTCAGTTCCGATGATGTTCGCTCTAGGGGGAGCACTATATTCGAATATCGATGTCTTTGAAGCGTTGCTCGAATCTGATGAGAACAAAGTACTAGCAATGCTGAGGTTAGGCGGAGAGCTTCAGGCAAGAAACAAGTCATTAAACGAAACACTCAAAATCACCAGACTAGGGTGGTTGGGACTTGTTGCGCGTCTCCGGTTTGTATTCCTCGGCGCTTAGTTCGTTGGGGCGTGTAATGTCTGGAAGATGAGTAAGGGTGGCCAGTCCATGCCATAAAAAAGGTAAAGAAAACCTAACGAATAGACTTAGTCGTGTAGGGCGTACTCGACTTCCTAGGCGGAATCCAAGAGATCTTCCATTCAGTGGTTAGGTTCACTGCAGGATATGAAACAGTGCCTCGATCGGTGGCCCTTTTATACTCACAAATGTTCTTTGTCGACTTGTGCCACTGTTTGTAGTTCTCTTCTTACCGTTTCTAAACCCCTGTTTTTTCTTCGTTATTTCCGACTGAGGTTGCCGCTGCGAAATGACAACTAAATCCATTGCACACATTACTGGGTAATGGTTGTTTGAACTGAACTGAACTGAATGACTGCCCAATAGTTGCATTCACTCACAAGCGATCGAAGCTTATGAAAGGACTGGTCCGCCGTTTCCTCAACTTCCTGTTTGCAGGTATTTGAGAAATTTTGAGAAAACACCTCATTTTCCGGCTGAAAATACATTCACTTCGGAGTTGTTTCAGTGTTTTCGTAGTTGTGCAGTCCTTCACGTACCGGGAAACCGACGGAGCAAGATAACATAATCATTTCCAGTCTATGCGGCTCTAGATGTTCGATGGATTCAAGGAAATTGTTGAGTGTGTAGTGCTAATAAATCCTAGATTAAACTGCTTGAGAAGAGTTCCGATCGGCGTTGAAGCTTTTAGGGCAAAGGAATCGTTCAGTAGTCTATGAAATGAATAGATTTTAATGAACTCAAATCAACCGGTCAAACGGGATAAATCAGAAATTAGGCCGGTTTACAAGGTTTCATTCATCTCATGAAACAGGTATTAGCCAAGTAGCAAAGAGAAGGAAACAGTTAGTGAAAATCTCAATTTTTAACAACTAAACAACATAGTCATAGTATTTCACCGCATGTGCAATCACAGTAATTTTTCAGTGATTGGAATATCTATCCCCCGGTTCTCCCGCTACACCATTTGGTCAATGGAATAGAAATGATGTTTGAGGTGGCAAGCAAAGCCAGGACATAAAAGTGCTAGGTTGGTGATAGAAAAGAAACGGCTAATCGAAAGATTCAAATAACTTGTGGTTTTCGGTTCTTTATCCTCGGCACATGCTCACTACATCTGTCACCACCACGCGGCACTCTCATCTGATATTTTCATTGCATTTTATTTGTCAGGTGGTGTTCTTGAGTCGAATATAAGATGTCAGATGTTACTCCCCATCCGAGACTTTGTGGTCCCGTTTACATTGACTGCCAAAGGTGAGAAAAAATGAATGCTGATTTTATGTTGAAAATTGTCTCTGTGGTCAAATCATGTTTTGCCGACATTTTAAATCTCGATATCTGCAGAGTTATTTTTTATGATCCCACATTTACCTAATAAAAACTACGGCAAGTGATTTCAAAAATGCAGCACAGCACAATCAGGTGCGCGGTACAAACTAATGTTACGCGTTTTCCTGTTGTAGGCTGTCGTATTTAGCTGCTGTTATATGTCTATCTTAATTATTATTATTATTATTTTTTCGGATCTCTCCTCTTTGTCGTTTTCATATTCTATCGTTCACTCGTATATCAAACAAAGCCTAAATTCTAGGTCTCAATTTCCTGTTGCTCTAAACCGCACATACATCTCAATTTATTTGGCGCACAACTCATTATCCACGACCTGAACGATTCGATGCAGATCCGAACTCAATTACTTCTAAAATTTGGCGACTCTGGTTCTACCCGTTCGATAGCTTCCTCGCCAAAATAGGACCTAGACTTTCCGAAAAGCTGGACTTCGTGCACAACTATATCTCTCCGACCATATACGATTACGTGACTGAATGTACTTCATACGCCGGTGCCATTCAAACCCTAAATAAATCGTTTATCAGGCCGGCCGCGCGATATCTACTCGCAACATGCATGCAGAAAACGGGTTAGAATTTCAGTCAGTTCTTTCAGAAGCTCAAGTCCCCCAGCGGTGATTGCAATTTCCAGGCCATCAAAGCTGAGGAAAATCAAAATGACGCTGTCCGGGACGCCTTCATCTACCGGATACGGTTGAACATTGTACGGCACCGACTTCTTCAAAACAAGTCGGGTGGTTTGCTAACCGCTTTGGAATTAGTTTGATCGCTCAAAATATCATCCCAGCAATGCAGCGCCTTCCAGACACCATCAATATCATATACGATTTGATCAGTACCCCCTAACCAACTGATAATTACTCTTCTTATTAAAAGAAAGGTAACAACTTATCCTCCGAATCGACGTCAGCGGCGTTTAAGGCAAAATGCACCTCTTTGGGTACGACAGACATCCTCTTTTCGAACGTCCTTCTAGGGATGCGGTTTGTCGTAACTGCGGGAAGAAAAGATCTTTAAATGTGTCTGCCGATCACCTCTAGAGAAAAAACGGCCTCGGCTGAAATACCCACAGCCACGGTCGCCTCCTCCTCGGGATTGCCTTTCAAATGCGTTCACAACGATTACTGTGAATGAGATCTTCATAGGAGCACTGATAAATACGGGTAATTCTGACAGTTGCATCTCTGAATCCTTGGTACTACGTCTGACTGTCGTACAATCATTCGGCGTCTTCTTTATGGGTTCCACAATTAATTATACAATGGACCACGGTCTCGTCAATATAAGTCTCGAAAACAATTCGTTTCAAACTTCACGCTGCCTTTTCTGTGTGCGGATGTCCGATTGGTACACGACTTTTTTAAACTTCAAAAAACAATTGAGAGTCCATTCAGTGGCACTAAGCGATCCCTCTCCTTTTGAAGTGTGATAGCCTCGCGCATTGGATCACCTCCCATTTGTGGAAGCTTGCTGCTAGATTGAAAGCCTACTAAAACTAGATCAAGACCTTATACTTCTGGAAATGAGAAATTCATGCTATTGGAGAATAATCAACATGGGAAGGATAATTTGATTGGGAGGTCAGCTTCACTCCGGTGTGCTCAAGTCCTCGTAACAACAAACGAAAGATGCAAAAGACGCGTAGTAGTTGACTGCGGTCAAACTATCGATCGATATACGTTGTTGGATGCCTATCCACTTTCCACTACGAATGGAATAACCTAAAATATGACGGTGCACCGCTTATCACCCCAAAGAGACTGCTCCTTAACGTGGTATGATTTCTTACTTGCCTCCATGATCCGAAGAGGATACGAATAATGGTTTAAATTGAACTGAAGTAGTACACTGTTTTTAATGCGTTGTATTTGCGCGGTGCACATCACCAAATCTCCATCAGAAAACAATGTCGGGATCCTGTGGTAGTTTATGTCGATTCTACCGGATACCATTTAGTGATGAATGGTGTTATTTGTTTTCAGCACAATATCGACAAAATCATTCTCGAGTAGAACCTAGTGAAAATAATCACTCACGTCGACAATATAGCCGTGCCTGGGGTAAACGAAGATGACCATGACAAGAACCTTACTAATTTTCTGAATGTTGGACTGTCTTTCAGCGAAGAGAAGAGCATTATTAGTACCAAAGTACTTACGCAGTTCTGGGTTAGTTTCACATGGTCTGATGAAGCCCGACCCTGAAAGATCACGGCTCCTTCAGAAACTCCCTCTCCCAAAGGATAGGAATTATCAGTGACGGTCTGTTTGTTTTCATACTACTCTCAACGGATACCTTACTTCTCAGGCATTATTCCTATACGAGAGGATGCCAGAATAATATTTGAAACACTCAAAAACGAGTTTGAACGTGCCGTCCTCACCGCTGTCGACTCTGAAGTACTACTGGTCGTTTAAGCGCATGCTTCGGATATAGATATCTCAGCCACACACAAAATCGTAGACTGGTTGAATTTTTCCCCCGGACTTTATCACAATGAAAGACACCGTTCTGTAGAAAAGAGGCCGATGCTACCGTAGATGCTATCCGGGAGTGGATACATTATTTACTGGGCACACACTTCCTATTTATCACGGACCAAAAGTCTGTTGCTTTCGTGTTCCACTCCAAGAAAGACAGGAAAATCAAAAATTGATCCAATTCAAAGATGGGCAATCGAGTTGTTATAGTTTCGACGTCGTCCACCACGGACATTTTGCGGTTGGCACTTAGTCTCGCAGCTTCTGGTCGTGGTCTGCGTCACTCGCATCATTTGAAGAATCTCATTTCTCACTCTGCCACCCGGTTGTCGTGCTCGTACTTCATTACATCACAATAACGATGTAACATCTGTTACCGGTGATTGTACAGTTTGGACAAGAATACTAGGTACACCAGGGAAAGTCGAGTTTCGCAACTTGCTACTCGAAAGTTTGTTAGTAAGCAAAACAGTCTAAACATCGCAGTCTATCATAAAGTCAGACAAGTGCTCGTGAAAATTGGGGGATAGTGAAGCAAACCAGTGGATTTGACCGGATTTTAATGTGGGATAATGGCTGTGGGCTCAATAATGACCTTAACCAAGGAGTGCATAAGTGGTGTGTTCTTTTTAAGTATATGGGGAACTAATGAAGATGAAATGTGATAAAGTCATTAATCCTGAAGGGTTTCCAAGGATGCTACCTGAATTCACTCATTCCATCTTCAGCGGTAACATGTTTATTCAACCAAGTCTTTTTATGTGGGAATATCACGGATTATTCTAGAATGGAATCCATCATGCGAGTGCAAGCTAACTGCCTGGAGCATATTTGAAAGACTAAATACGATCACCTTGACGGCAGTACATAATGGGAAAGGTGCAGCAAAATGCTGCGCTTTATATCGTGCAATCTAATGCTGTTAACTAATGTGTTCAAAGAATCTCATTGCATGGGACGTCCTCTGAGATAAGAACTTACGGCCCAGTCAAGTTTGCCATCGTCACTTAAGTGCCCCATTGTACGCTATTGTGTCACACTATTTCTTTGTTTTGCATTCTATAGGTAATGTAAAGCCTATATTGTCTGAAGGGATTATGGTGACCGCACAGATATAGCTTGTGTTGACCGCTTAGGAATAGATACAAGTTCATGAAAAGGTGCAGATGAACCAGCTGGTTATTTCAGGGGCTGTGCTAGTGCATTTGATGATAAAAACTGATAACAAACTGTGGACCAATTGTCTCACAGCTAATCAAGCTGGCCGCGCTTCCCAGTCATTCCACTGTTGAAGCAGTTTTGCTTCTGACTGACTGAAAGGTACTCCTGTCTGATTTATATGTACGAATACTAATCACTGCCACTTTTACACTGAGATGAATGTGTAAGCAGCAACTTTTTTGACGGTGTTTTTTTAACTCATGATCTGCGGTATTATTTAGTAGCGTATTCCATATATTTCGATATCCCATACTTTTACGAATATGGTCGAAGTTAAAAGAGTGCTGGCCAGTGTTATCAATCAGAAATCTGGACGACCGCGCAGTCCAGTATGACTGTGATTTTACCATCATTTTATCACAGTTCGTTTCATTTTTACGAAATGAAGTTGAGTAGAATTTACCAACGTGTCCAACATTCTCCCAAGTTACTTTAACCAGTACCTGACCGTAACTACTGGGGACTCCTTCAGCCACCGGGTCACACGAACTATGTCCAAGTTTTAAATAAGCACAGGTGACTGTGCACATGACAATAGCAGTCAGTGCATTCTGCCATTAATATCCAACGTGGTTATCACACCTGTTTGACGGCTTGAGTGGAATCAGTGCCAGAGAGCTGACAATTTTTAATAACGTGCAAATATTAGTTCCGTCACAGTATGCCAGTTATTAGACAAGATACAGCAACCAGGTTCAACCCGTAGTCAGATTGGTGATGTCGACTTTACTAAGCAAACACACACTACTTATCAAAAAATGCATCAGCCTTGAAAGAGTAAGCCCCGGTAAGTGGTCATTCCATAAGATAGATAAAATATATTAAGAGCCAGACTATTATACTTGGATATTTTGGTATTTCGGGCTGCCATGTGATCTATGCGACCAGTGATCATAGGCCAAGGGATACGACTACATATCATGCCAAGTGAGGCATTTGTATTCAAAAAACCTAATCATCATACTGCTCTCAATATTTTTACTTTTCTTCCCACTGTGCCGTAGTAATGATAACTTTGGTTTCTTATTTAAGTTACTACCGTGAAGTAGCAATCAAAACAGCCGTAATCCGTAAATTAGATTCATTAAGGCCTGTAACATTCAGGATACCAAAGTCAGTACAAGAGATTCAACCATAAAAGTGTCAGCGAATAATGCTGATAATGGATGACAACGCTGATCAGATACTACATTAGTTGCTATTCAACTCGGGCGTTCTATGCAAGGCGCTGCTAAATTGACCAACGTGACCAGTTTATTAACTATGAACGAGTCCGTGCTGGTTTATGTACCATTAACGGTTCCCTCAGTTTGGGTAGGTACTTTTATCCGGTCATTCTGCGGTTAGAAGTAGCGCCTTTGGATGTATAACTTGCAAATTCCAGTGCCGCTAACAGTTTTCTCGGGAGGACAATGCCAGGCAATTTTTCTCGCGTGATCAGAAAAAGTCAAAATCTAACTACTGACGCGGTTTTCAGTAGTAGCGTTAGGAATTCGAAGCTCCTGGAGTGTACCCACTGACGAAGAGCACACTGTCCTGTCGATCCTTAGACTATAGGTTTGTCCATTGGCCACCAGCATGGTAGCTCGCCGGATAAAGACGCGTGGATGTGGTGAGTTTCTCGTCTGGCAAGCACTACCTCTTAAAACGCCACATCTTAGGATACCACTGTGACTTGGCGAATATGGCTCACCACTTATTGCAGTCAATGCCCCTTGTCGTATTGCACACCTGGGAAGGTAATTCAGAAGGGGCGCATGAGCCGATAATGGCTACTGGCTCGTCTGGAAAATCCCTACTACTTCACAGATCGCGCTCGGCTGCGCTAAGGTTACAGATTCATCCTATGATCTGGGCGACCGAGTAGTGCAACAGCCCGCAACAACTAAGGAAGTCACGTAACTTCCAGTTTTGCAAGCAATACTCACATTTCTCCCCATGTTACTTCCTTTATTTGTGTTTTGGCACCATGCCCGAGTCTAGGCCCGGTGTATAATTATAATGATGATAGTGATAATAATAGTGATAATAATAATAATAACAATTATAATAAAGTAGAATCCAGTCTTGAAGCGTTGGTTTCGGTCCAGAGGGTGACACCGACACCTGCTTGGTCTGATAGAAACCCGTCATGGTGTCCTGAAGAGCTTCAAATAAAACTTCAATCACATCATAAAAATTGAGTCTTAAGTGCAAGTTTCTTGGGTGCAACGCATATTGGAGGCAAGGATTTAATGCACACTGGCTAGATCCGCATGTTATACACTATTCGCCAACCGTCATTCTCCCAAGCAATCAGAAAATTGTACATAAGTGAAATCCCTCATTGGGATCAAAATGATTTCTTTTGAATAGAATGGTGCGATCTTTCTCAAGCGGTCACTCGTTAGTATATAGTTGAGCCACCTTTGGGGCGTATAACAGCATTTACCCGTCGACTGATGATCGCTCTAAACCGTCTGATAGTATCTTGTCGCATGCGGTCCTATTTCTCCTTCAAGGCAATCTTCAGATCCTCGAGAGATTTGTTCTTGGTGCCTCTGATCCACTTTCCTGCTGAGATGAAATCACACCTGCTCGGTTGGATTGAGATCGGATGGTCGAAATGGCTGCAGGAGCACCTTTTTACTGTCTCAGTCACTCGCTTCACTCTTTGCGTATCTGGTGATTCGGTGTCTAGAGCTCGTAGTCAGGCTGGCGTTTGGATTGCTTTGAGCATGAAGGCTAAGCTTGCACTGCTAGATTAGATTCCAGTCAACAGTCGTCTGTGTGCAGTTCGGTTGAGCGGTTCTATTCGTGTCAAAAACAACAAACTGAAGCGCCGATGCTTGTTCATCGTGTCTGTGTATGCGCCGACTGACTGCAGTTCCTCTGAGACCAAGGGCGAAGTCTATTAGGATTTTTATCAACTGCTTCGAGGTGCACGTTTAACGGACGTGGTGGTCATTACTGGGGATTCCAACGCTTAAGTTGGCCGTTTGGGAGATTCCGAAAGGCACATCGGAGGCCCATTTGCTATCCCAGCCGATCGTACCGATACCAGGGATCGTCTCATTCAGCTGAGTTCCGACCACAGATTGTTTCTGACGACTGAACTTCTGCTACAAGATGCGGCATAGACTGACGTGGCGTCGTCCTTCGTTTTCAGAAAGTTAGACTCAGATTGACTATATTATGATTGGTCACCGCTGGCGTGGATCAGTTGAAGATTGTCGTTCATTTTGGTCTACGCCTGTGGACTCAGATTACGCCTTAGTACGCGCTCGCTTCTGTTTACGTCTCTTCCGTGGTCGCACGAACGTAAATGCCACGCATTCCGCTCAGTTCCGTATAGAAGATAACCAGCGAAACAATTTCCACACGAAGCTGTCTACGCAGTTATCGATGGGGCCAGATGTTCAGGACCCAAATAAACGCTGACAATAGATCAAGGAAGCCTTGTATGTCGCGTCGAATGTCACCTAGGACTCTGGTTTAAGTCGGTCTCACAAACGGTAAATATCTTCGATATCAGCTGCTCTGTTGTATGCTCGCAGATATGTCTCTCTGGATGCTACATTCAATGAAATGCGTAAATCCCCGAAACGCCAGCTGACTAGGAGCCTGGGAAATGACCGTGGGCAGTGGCGGATTGCGAAATGTAGGGAAATGGAAAATGCTGCGTCCATTGGCAATGCTCTCAACCTTTTCCGTCTGATTAGAGGTACCGGTCCACGGAAACCTGGTGTAAGTAAGTTTATCAAGTTACCCGACGGCTCACTGATTCACTCTTAAGGACGTCGTCTGGAGCGCCGGGCGGAGTACTTTGAGGAACAATTCAGTTGACCCAATTCAACACGGAGCTTCCAAATATACCTGCCAGCGAAACGATGCAGGTGGATATCAGTCCTCTATCAGAGATGGAGATCATGCGGGAGGTACGTTACTTGAAGGGGTACAAAGCCGCTGCACCGGATGGGTTGTCTCCATCTTTTTTCAAGTATGGAGGCGAAGCTTTGTTTTCGGAGTTAAAAAAACTCCTCCGTATTATTTGGTATAGCGAGCAGATTCCTAGGGAATAGTGTGAATCGGTGATTATGCTGATTTACAAGAAAGGCGATAGGTCCTCTTGTGAGAACCACTGAGGAATTAGCTTGCTAAGTATCGCGTCTGAACTGCTCACCGGTCTTATTCCCCACCGATTATCCAGTGTTCGCGAAATGTGTACACGTGAGAATCAAGCCGGTTTCAGACCCGGTCAGGGTTGTATCGACCACATCTTTACTCTTCTGCAAACCTTAGACCACAGACACATCTTCCGTATGCTCACAATTTGTCTTTCTTGATCTGAAAGTGGCGTTCAACTCAGTTGACCGCACAGTTCTTTGGCACTGCCTCTCACTGAAGGGTGTACCGGAGAAGTTTATTTCTCTTTTCCAATGCTTGTATGCGAACAGCCGAAGCCGTGTTCGTGCTCACTGCGATCTTTCCCCCGAGTTCACCACGGAAAGTGGTGTTCGTCAGGGTTGCCCTCTTTGACCCTTCTTCAATTTTGTAGTTGAATTGATATTTGGGATAGTCATATGAGTGAGAAAAGCGGCGTCAATCTTTACTCAGGCAGTAAACTGTCTGACTTGGAATATGCGGACGATAGTGTTCTTCTGAATGAAGATCCAGGTAAGTTGCAAGCTCTCTTAGGTAGCCTCAACAACAATGTAGCAATGTTTGGAATGCGTTTTGCACCTTCAGAGTGCAAAATGCTGTTGCAGGACTGGGTTGGCTCAACACCAAACCTTGTGTTGGCAGGGGAAGCTCTAGCTGAAGTGGATAAATCTTGTTACCTGGGTAGTGATATCTCACCAGGTGGACAGATAACGGATGAAGTGTCATCACGTATATGGAGGGCGCGTTTGCCTTTTGCTAACGTCCGTCATCTGTGGCGGTGGCGTGATATCCGATTGTCTGTTAAGAGTAAAATATACAATGCAGCGGTTAGGTCCGTTCCTTCGTGCGATTCAGAAACATGGCCCTTAAGGGTAGAAGATAGTCGAAGACTGTCGGTGTTTGAGCACCGATGTCTCCGTAGCACTGCTCGAGTATGGTGGGAACACCGTATGAGCAATGCTGAGGTTAGGCGTAAGGTGATGGGAACCAGAGGTCAGTCTCTGGATCAAGTGCTGAATCTAAACAGATTGGGGTTGGGACATGTGTTACGCATGCCTACCGATAGACTTCCTAGGCGTACGCTGTTCTCTGAGGCAAGTGGTGATTAGAAGGTAAGTCGAGGTGGTCAGTCCATGACATGGAAAAAATATATGAAAATGTTGACCAGTGGAATTGGCCACGTATGACGTGTTAGACTTCCAGGTTGGGATCCACGCGATCCGTCCACTGAATGGTTGGGGACATTATGTGATATGGCTAGGTGTCGCGGTCAGTGGCGTAGCTGCATTAGGACTCTTTCCTTATTGTCTTGATTTCCCGTTGATACTTCGACTTCTTGGATCTTATCACTATGCTTCTATTCTTTTCGCCCTTTACTCGATGCTGGAAGATGGTAACCGAAGCCAGAGCACAGAAGTGCGAGGTCAGTGGTTGAATAAACTGAAACCGAACTTTTACTGTGATGCGCATGAAATTCGCGTGCAATAAGGGAACGATGTGCAGGTGAGTTGTTATCCTGAAAAATTGCTTTAGTATTTGTGCTCAACAGTGGAAAAATGTGTCGGATCAGGACTTCTAGGTAAACTTAACCATTGAGGATACCGTCCGGAAATGCCAACTCACTTCGACCTTCCCACCAGCTAGCTCCCGAAACGTGCACTGAACCTCCATTGTGCAGCGTTTTTGCTGTCGTCATGCCATTTCTATTAGTTTCAGAGATTTGTTTCCAAGCTCGTCTTCGACAATCATGCTTGAATAACGAAAATAGTGGCACATCGGTTCAAATGATCGACTTCCAAAATACTTGGCAATCTCGTGGCTGTACTTCGCTGATCTCCACATTCCGACTGCACGCTAGACAACCTTCGCTTTTGTAAGCTCCATGGGAACTCAGAAGAACAAATAAACGTCTGGGCTGTCAAACTAGAAAGTACTCATTTACGTGTGTCTGACTTTCAAAACAAATCTCATGATTTCCGGTCATGCAACAGTATCCCATCACGACGAGACGGCACCTTGACGTGGTGTGACGGTTTGCGTGCCTCTTTGACCCAAAGAGCTATACAAGATGGCTGCCTTAGGCCGGAGATACTATCATGCGTGAAAACTCAGTGGGTAGAAGCCAGACAAAATCCAGACTCCTGGTCCCCCAGGTTGGGGGCCGATTTGAGCTGAGCGACTCAGCCGGTAAAATCAGTAGAAAAATAATTGGTCCAAGCAAATGGGCTTCCACTCAGCCATTCTCTGCCTTGCAGACAGGTTCTTGTTAGAACTAAAGGCTTTGGTTGAGAACCGTAATCGTTCTCCCGCTTTGCGGCTGGACACCCTAGAAGTACCGGTCTAACATCTCCCATGAACTGCACGACTACAAGGAATTCTATACTGCATCGGTCGTTGCGCAGGATGATCAGGACCGCGCTGCCCATTGCATCGAGCGGGGTGGGTAGTGATAAGTTGGCTACTGCTTAGAGTTCCCTCTCTTTTATTCAACCTTTGTCTTCTGTCTCCAACCATCTCTCTTTGTCCCCTCTATCCACCCATAATTCTCCCACTGACAACACGGCTGATACTCGCAACGGTTCATTGTCAAATAGTATCGGGAATAATCCTCTGTCTGGTAACTCACATTTTCTCAAGTCTCTGAATCTCGGCTCCTTTAACATACGTACTCTCCTGCGGGCCGGTCAGCAGGCATGCCTAGCCCTCAGAATAGATTCTCTGAAGGTTGATGTCTGCTGCGTAAGTGAAACGCGTAATCAGGATTGGAGCAATGTGATTCAACTAACTGCTCCTGTTATCTCATCGAGGTATTTCCCGCGCACTTCAGGAGACGAAGCAGCTAGAGCTGTGGGTCAACGTGGTGTAGGAATTGTCTTGACTGACAAGGCTGAGACTGCCGTTTTAGACTGGATACCGGTTAATAGTCGTTTATGAGCTGTGAGACTCCAGGGATCAGTTGGCGTTCGGGAGGACAGCTGTGTCAAGCGCAGTTTGTTTGCGATGTCGGCGTACGCTCCGACAGACTGCAGCTCTGACATGCAGAAGAATGAGTTCTATGATGGACTCACCACTCTCGTTCGCAGGAGCAGAGGTTCTGACATTGTAGTGCTAACAAATGGTTTTACTGCACAAGTTGTCAAACTTAGTGTATCAAAAGCTTGTTTAGATGGGCGTTGTGCTTTGCCCACTCAACGCATAGATGACGGAGATAGGCTTCTTTAGTTTTGTGCAGTGAATCGGTTATCCTGGCTAGCACGAATTTCCGACACAGCTGGCGTCGCACAGCGACATAGCGCTCTAGCTCTCCAGGTACTCTGAGTCAGATTAGTTATATCACAATAAGCTGCCGGTGGTGCAGTTCTGTTCAGGACTGTAGATCCTACTGGTCCACGTACGTAGAGTCGGACCATGCATTGGTTTTAATGAGATTATCTCTCCAGTTCCATGGTTATCGACGCAAACCACAAACCCGGTTAGATGTGCAACGTTTGTATGATCCAGAAGTTCGCACCAGTCAAACAGAAGTCAGCACATGAGCTGGGATCTATGACGAACAGCAGTGTAGATGAGCATTGGGCCCATATACAGCAGGCAATGCACGTGGCAGCAGGGTTCGCCCGTGGTCTAAGATCCGATATCCGGATTCCGAAAGAGCCGATCAAGCTAATGGAGCAAAAACACCAGGTGTCGAATTGTAGGGAGATGAGCAAAATGCGGAGAAATCCACAGAAGCAAGTTACGAAAAGCCTTAAGAAAGATCGCAAAAATTGTTGGGTCAATGTAACTAAAGAAGTGAAAATAGCAGCTGCCTCACGCAACAGTCAGAAACTGTTTAAACCCATTCGCGACACCGGTGGACGGCGAACTCCGGTCAGTGAAACGATGTGCGACAGAAACGGAGAGCCTATTCATGGCAAAGAGCAAAGGCTGGACTGTTGGGCCGAATACTTCAAGAAGCAGTTTGGCTGGCCGCTCGCTAATGTAGTTACTTCTGTGTCACTAACTGCGATTCCTTGGGGAGTATCACTTTAGTCTCCGTCGGAAGTAGAAGTAGAGTCGGGAATTCGATTACTAAGGCGAGGGAAAGCGGCCGGTCCTGACGAGCTACCTCCAGTTCCTTTCACAATGAGTGGTGGTGCGTTAATAAAATCACTTACCACCCGGATCCGTGACATTTGGAACAAGGAGCGTATTTTCTTATTAGGGAGTGAGTCATTGATTATACCCATCTTCAAGAAAGGAAAACGCAGTGACTGTAGTAATCATCGTGGGATTAACTTCATTCCGATAGTCATCAAGGTATCAGCCTCGATTTTATTGCGCTGTCTGACACCGGCTTGCGAGCGGAACGTCCGCGAACAACAGGCCGGATTTCGCCCAGGTCGAGGATGCATCGACCAGATTTTTACTCTACACCGATTGTTCGGAACGCTTCACACACACCGTCGATCGATTATGGTTTTCCTCGACTGGAAAGGCGCCTTCGATTCAGTTGATCGAGCAGCGCTATTCAGTACTCTTCACCAGAAAGATATGCCACAGAAGTTCCTGAATTTACTGAGGTCATTGCACTCTCATGCTTCTGGCTGTGTGAGGGTTTACGGTGAACTATTCAGTTCATTCGAGACGACCAGAGGTATTCTACAAGGATGTCCCATTTCCCGTTCTTGTTTGACTTCGTCATGGGCGAGATAATGGAGGAAGTCTTTCGAAACCTTCAGGACGTGGGCGTTGAAGTAACAACCAGTGAAAAGCTGTGACCTAGATTACGCGGACGACGTTGTCTGTTTGTTTGAATGCACGGAACATGCGCTAAGTGCACTTGATAGACTTGCGAGAGCTGTAGCTCCATTTGGCATGCACTTTGCACCTTCAAAGTGCAAAGTGATGTTGCAAGACTGAACATCAACGGTTCCGAGCTTGTTGCTCGATGTGGAGGAAATAACGATTGTTGACGGCTTTAGTTACCTCAGCAGCAGCTTGACAACGGATGGAAGCACGGTTGTAGGGGTGAGCACGCGTATATCCAGAGCTGGAGCGGCGTTCGCTGAACTGAAGCACTTGTGGCGTCAATCTGACATTTCGCTGGAGTTGAAAGGTCGTGTGTACTGTGCCACGGTGCGTTCATTTGTGTTGTGTAGTTGCAAGACTTGGGGTCTGCGTTTGGAAGATATTCGTTGTCTTCAGGTTTTTGACCACTGATGTCTGCGTAGTATTACTAAGATTGGGTTGAATGACCGAGTATGCAATACTGAGATCAGAAATCGAGTATTGGGTACTAATTCAGAGAGTTCTCTGTCACAGCGTATCCAGCTTAGTAGACTTTGTTCGTTAGGGCACGTGTTTCGTATGGCAACCACACTTCTACCGCACCGTGCCCTGTTTTCCGTTCCTCCTCGGGAGTTGAAGAAGCCATGTTGAAGTCAACAGATGACTTGGCAACGGGGAATGAGAAAATGTGCGGCGAACTCAGGAAAAGTAGGTGCTTCACGTCTTCATGGTTGGGGTCCAGAGGATCCGTCAACCAGTTGGCTGGATATATCGTGATATGGCTGCGTGCGAACCGTGAGCATTGGCGATCGTGTCGTCACTTTCTGTCTAATCAGGATGATCGATCAATGCGGATTTGTACAGTTAAACTGGGTATTTCATGTTTTGGCTACTAGGGTGTTGTTTCTTTTCCCCACCCTTATAAGTCCCTTCCCTGTCCATCCTGTATACTAATTCTTTCTATTTCCACTTGCAACATAGTGAGAAAGGCAATGATCAATGGGGCTTGCCCATCTGTTGAACGCTGTACGATGACGATGAACAGTATGCTGTATCACGTTAAAGTGCACTGTGCTGGGCGTGTTTGAAATATACTTGAGTGACAGTGTGGAACCTGAGGACCATAGTCTATTTGGGATGGGGGGTGGGGTGCGTTTTTCGGCGAACAAGGTATTTTATGATAAGAACCAACCGGTATTTATGCAATGTTTGTGTGCTCACGTAAATCACCTCCGACCTCGCAGCTACTTTTAAACCGGTTCTGAAAGAAGACTGGAACATAATATCAAGCGTCAGGAAAAGCGATATAAGTAATATAATCATTATCGTATTCAGTGAACAGACCAAACTCAGGCACACGTGCGGTTATATCCAATCAGATTTTGTCCTTGAATCTTGACTGACTGGTTCTTGTTTCATTTTGTGGACTACTCACACAGTGGCTGGTCGCACTTTCGTTCTGAGCCTGTTTGTGTAAAGCCTGGTCACTTGAATAGCTTATCTTGACGCGCTGTTGAGAAACTAAGACTGTCGTTTTCTGAGGATTTACTCGATATCCCATCCGTCCCAGCGTATTTAGTCGTCTGTAGTCGAATTGATTTCAAGGAATAAATGTGATGGAACCGGGTGGTTAATCAGAACTCTTCGGATGAAGATAGTCTGTCAGTTCGTAGAAGAGAGTTTTGTCACGAGCAGTTGCAAATAGCGTAATTTTGCTTGCAACGATACATATAATGAGTATCTTTGTGCATTTTCTCCACTCTGTGTCTAGTTTTCTATTTTATTATACCTTATACCAACCCATGCCAATCAGATACCGCAATTGTCCCGCAGCATGTGTTTCGCAATTTGCAAACGCTAACCATTCGTATCAAGGACGAGTTGCTCGAACCGGTGCTGGTGGCCATTCATGCCCGTACGTTTCTAAGTCTAACAAATCTGTTGTGACTGTGCATGATAGATGCGAACGTTCTGTTCAAGTAGCGTCCTAGAGTCTTCGGAGTCTTTGTTTAGATTGGCTCTCCAATCATCCTCGTGGCGTTTTCTCTAGTTGTTGATCTAGAAAATGATTTCTTATCGTTTTCTTTGCCGGATAATTCAACATGATCTTTCGAATCTCCATCGCCTCTGAAAACCAAGGTAGCAGTTTCATTTGGTTTACTAGAAATGATCAGCACCACATATCTACCTAGCCTCAAGTGAAGCTCGAATCTCTGAGTGCGTAACTGAATTGCCCACGTCCCCACTGGGTTCTCCTCGCTGGTGGGAATGTTCGTGACCCAGTAGTGCACCCCGGGGTGGGAGTCCTGCTTGAGGCTCGGTGAGTTTGCACTGTTGACCATTCCGAACATACCAGGCAAAACAGCCTTAGAGCACTTCCTTATTTTTCAGTGATGAGATGCGTGTAGATGCTGCATGGTGAATCACTCGAAACAATATCGAGATCATCCGTTACCTATGATCATCACTATATGCTTTGTTATTCTTTACGAACAAGAGAAATGCAGACTGCGATTTCACTAGGAAGTACCATTTGGTAATTGGTGTGATAAATAGGTTAGGGTTGCATTTTTTTACTTGAAAGTCCTACATATCCGATTAGTGACTCCGTTTTTCGTCGATTGCGTGTATACGAATTTTATCCAAACTTGAGTTATAAAGTGAGTTTTTCGAATTAGTCTACCCCTTATGTAACCATTTTTTTGTTGGTACAGTCTATAGCCAAGCTATGAGTGATAAACTGTTTCCGCATACGCAGGTATTTTTTGCTGTAAACCCAGCCTCCTAAGCCACAGATAAAGAATCAAGCAAGATATACTTGCCCAAAAAGATGTATAGTCAGTTATTCTTCATTCCTAAGAAATACCATTTTGTTGTCCGCAGACCGTCACCACCCCAGCCAATCACATAAGGTTGCATTTCCTTCCCCCAGATATTTTTGCTTCAATGCAGGATTTTGTATTGAAGCTCGATATTCCTTTTTGGAATGAGCCCTCTTAATATCTTTCAGAAGATGACATTCTTGGAGCAGGTATAAGTGCCCAGACGATAAAAAGCGAGGTAGGGGGATCAGAATCCCTTGTCGGGGATTCTGTCACGGTGACGAACAGCGGTGATTTGAGTTTTGCATCTGGTTCCGATATCGGCCTCTTTCACAACTCACGCTATACAAGGTGTTATTTTCTCCGACGAGCCTGCGTTATTCTTGTACAGTATTAAGGGTCTTTAACGCGGGACCAGTTGGCACAAAAAGAATCCCCGCTTCCACCAGGAAGGCCATCGACGAAGTGGTCATAAATTGAACATTTGGTATACAAACCACGGTTCCCGCGTGATTGGCCTATTTTTTTGCTGGACAAAATGTTTCCAGAGGCACTGGGTCCCCATTTGGACTATATATTGTTGGGAACTTTGTCGAAGGTCCTGTTCCAGTGGGATGCAGCACCAAATTACATAAGGGTCCTCACCGAGTGGCTGAACGTGATTCTCCTGCTGCAGTAAATCCGACTGAGAGAACCATCAGGATCTCCGAATTTGTTTCCCCTGGATCTTTCTTTTGGGGCTATGTGAAACGGAAGTTTTATCACGCGAAATCGGAGACCTTGGGGGAGTTGAAGATCAAGGTTATGGCCGAATGCTTGGAAATTCCAATGTCTGTGCCGGAGGCCGTAAAGCGGAACCCGATTGGAAGGGTCCAGGTTTGTATGGCGCAAAACAGCAGTGTTTTTGAGCATCTCGTGTGTTTGGTTGGTACGGGGGTGGTCAGAGAACGACAAAATGATACTTTTTGGGACTGGATGGGGATTATACGGCACCTTTTTAGGGGTACCCACATGTTGCTTTATTCACTATTTGTGTTTTACCGTGTTGTGCTCACAACACACTTATCCACGGGTGCGGCAACAACTTAAGGTTTGGTTGTGCATTGCTTCGAAAGATTATTCTTACTGAATGCAATGAATCAGTACCGCACGGACTCAGAGATCTCTCCGTGTAAACCCAGCTAGTCTTTGACCCGGTTGGTCTACTCTGTGCCGTCTATCTTTTGGCGACTCATTTGGTATTGCAAGGTCTACTCCAAGTGCAAGGCGATCATGTGGGCTTGTCAATGGCATCGCTCGCGATTAAGCCCACTTTCCGATCTCGGTCACCCCAGACACCTTCACGGTATCTTTAAAAGCTCACGTGGTGTTCAGGTGAATCACTCAGTCACCGACGCTCAAATTTCGTGATGGACAGCTTCGCTGTCGTTTAGCTCTCAGGTACATCTGAACTCTTCAAGTGAAGATTGTTGGTTTTATCCCCTAAGTTACGCTGGGTTTTTGTAGCTATCGATCTGCATCTTTTACGGTATTGATTCACTCGAAAACTGGATGTAAAGCAGTAACCACCCCCCACCAATGCGTCTTCGCAACAGACGGTGATGGGGTCTTAGCTGCTACCTGCTACCATCAAGGTAAAATTTTGAATTAGCTTTCCGTCACTTGGTTTTTTGATTACCAGGTGATAAATTATGTGCTCCACAGATCAATCATTTAACGTGTGAAGGCTAGGCAGTCTCACTTTTATCAGTTTTTGTCACGATTGAAATGTGGTTGTTTTTATTCTCACAATTCATAGCAAATATGGCGTATTTCGAATACAATCTGAAATAAATGGCATCGATTATCGTACCAATCACCATGGGACCAATTTCTCCATCCCCTAACTGCATCAAACACTTGACATATCTCGTCTCAATTTCCCCCAATAATCTCAGTTTTAAAAATGACTCGCGTTGCTCAGTATCGTGCCTTGCGACCACACATTTCGCAACTGCCGCCAGGCCAGGTTCCTTACAGTTGTTAGTATCTTTCATCTAAGAATAACGGAAAGGAGCTTTCCACTCCCCGTTGTTCATTTGGTGGGGTGTGTGCTCAGCATGATTGCATTATCATATACTCAGTTAGTCGTTCTTTTTCACTTTTCAGAGCTGGGGCTACCTGAACGACTTCTTTTATGCACTCTCCCATCAGAAATCTTGGTAGGTTGATTTCTGTTCTGTTTGACTTGCATGTTCATGTTGCTCAACCAGTGATATCACTCACAGATTTACTTTCTGGAAACATCTGCGAAAATTCGCCTGGTGCTTCTGTGTTTGAAGGTTGGTGGTTATGTTGACAAGATACGTTTAAAAAGCGGACGGGTGGAGTAGGTACAGTTACGAGGAAATTCTGTTTTATTGGAATTTGACGGTGTACTTAGACTTAGTATGTATCTCCAGTGGCCGAAGATAAGGCAGATGTTTGCCACTTGTGTTTACGGATGTGCTATCGAAACGAGATCGGAATCTAAGACTGTTCGATGACTGGACTAATGGACTGCTGTTTCAGAAAAATGACAAACCGGTAACGCGGAGGTTTCGATTTGCTAAACGCAAATCCCTCATAAATTAGACGGGGAATAGTGATTGAAGTTGACCCGAGATCGTAAGTCATCTGAGCTCACTAGGTAGGTGATCACCGTTACTCGATATTCGACATTCGGTATTGGATCAACCAATAGTCGTACGCTACCGGTTTTCCCCTCGAAACTCGGTAGTGTCGCACCTGTACTCAACCTTGTCGCACCGTTTCTCAGCCGCATCATACTATTCTCAGCTAATAGATTCATTCGGCTTGATATCCCTCAGTGGCGCCATAAGAGGAATGCATGGGAAGCCACATTTGTTGACCGGGCAGACATAATAGTACTCCGGCGCGTTCTTATTTTGGGGTCAAGTATGAGAGTTCATCTTAGCAGATTTCATGCTGACTGAGAATATTGCGACAATTATCATAAAAATTTGAGTAACGTCCACGATCTCACTGGAATTCAGTAGGAATCAGGGGTTAACCTAACTACCACAACGTACACTCAACTCTGGACTAATTAGTGGATGGTACTTCGACACCGCACATATATGATTCTTGCAAAATCAAGGGGCTCACACTGGATACGTGACGCAGCAAAAAGCACCCACCTAGGTAAGGAACTCGGCTGTTTTTCTCGTGAACCGTTGAAAGACCGTTAAGTCCCCGGTTCTGGTGGTCAACGCGACCGTAGTACTGTCTGCCTTGATAAGTTATTCTAATATATTTCAGATATCTCTAAGCACTCGTTACGAGAAAACTAATTTCCTCTTCAAACTTTAGATTAGTCTTATATCTCGCTTGACATTTTGAAAAAGGTCTTCAAGCACAGGTGCTGCAAACCCTATCTTCACGAGGAAATTACGTCTATCTCTGTCTTATTAACGAAGTTGGAGAATCTGTAGCTGCGATAAAGGTTAGCACCAATCATTGATGAAAGTTATTTATCGTTGTAACCCGCTAGTATATATATTTACCTAGTTTTTCAGGAGTTCCAGAACGAAACAACACTATTGTTAGTCCAGTTGGTAACGTGCTGTACTATGGTAATACGGCACGCGTAATTAGTTCCTACAATGAATGTGCTTATTGGACTTCTAGCGACTAACTGGGGTTTCGATGCTTCTTTTTTGGTCCAGTTGTTTGTTTTTATATAGTCGAAGGTTATGCTTTTTCTAACCAATAACGGTCTTTCATGTGGGTTGCTGTAACGTCGGAAGATTCCTTTAAGTTTCATCGAATCTCATCAGTTCCATCACAACTACGGAGTCTTGTTTTTTTTTTACTCAATTCAGACTCGCATTCTCATTCTCCTTCCGCTTTCCGCTTTGGGAAAATTGATGCTAGCGAGTTCAAACATGCGACGGCAAATTGTCAATTGTAGCCCTGTCTGGCGAATACATCTGAGTCGGCTGAATGCAAAAAATCAGTCCATGCTCGATGCTGCACTGACACGACAACGTCAACAGCAACAAAGGCAACAACAGCAACAAGCCCCATCTCCGTCTGCTCCGGCAGCAACTTCGGCCGGAGCAATTGACCCCAGTTGTGATATTGCGACCGATAGTATGTTTTGAACACTTCTTATATTCATCATAACGTTTTCATACCAGTGTCCATAATGCAGTAAGAGAGCAAAAAGGGCTTTACTGAGCTCTGTCCCGTTCGTTCTTGATATCGTTGACAGAAGGATTAGTAACATGGTAAAAATGTAGGCATAATAATAGAGAAGAACCAACAAAATGATACTGACCACTGTGTGTAAAACAAAGTTTAACTGTGCTTGCAAATATGAATTGTTTAGTGGTCTTACTAGGTAAGAGATTACAAGGTCGCCGGTGTTCACGATCCGACGAATATACTTCGGAGTTTCTGATGGGCCGGAAGTGGGTTATCTTGAAACCAACCGGGAAGACTTGGAATTCCTTCCCCTATTCATTCCTTCGACATCGTATGGAGCATCCCAACTCGGCGTTAGTAACTCGCTGTATTCCGCCTTTCCCATACTGGTGGTCGGAAACCTCCGACATGTGAACGTCGCTATCAGGATTCCAAACATCACAGCTGAGTGAATCTCAGCGCAATAGGCTCCTACTTTCAGTTCCAATAAAATAGCGTAAGTTCTCCGGTTCAGCCTTCGTCGCTCGACCTTTGAACATGCGTGTCATTTACGGTGCTGCCGTCTTCATGCAGTTGCCTAGGCACTTATAACAATCCACTGTGGACAGGTCGTTGCTATAAGTATTAACCTAGCTATGAAAATCAATAACTAGCTATGAGAGAGAGAGAGAGAGAGAGAGAGAGAGAGTTGAAGTGGTTCGTGATAATTCATAATCGTTTGGAAATCATTTCACGGCTTCCAGGTGCGTACCGCAATCACGATAATGCTTTATTTACTGGGGCTAGTCAATAGACAGAAAACTGTCATGAAGAACTGAATCTTTGTTGCATAAATTTACGGAGCATTATCAGTCACTATCTTTGGGCTATAAGTTCCGAGTTTTGGGTGAGAATTCTCATTGTATGAGTACATTCATTTGTTAATATTGGTGAACAAAATATCATTTCATCTTCATAGAGGTTTGATGTTTGAGTGTCAAACGCTATTTGATCACCAGGGCGCACACAATTGACATTGAACTGAGTAAAACACTGAGTAAACATAAATTGTACTGGTATCGTTCTACGTCTTCACAACGTTGGATTCAGATTGACCATATTATCATAGTTCGCTGCTGGTGTGGATAAATTGAAGATCGTCGTTCATTTTGGTCTGCGCCTGTGGGCTCAGGTAGTGCTCACTTCTGCTTACGTCGCGTCTGTTGTCGCACTAACGCCAAAGCCACCTGTCGCGCACAGTTGCTCTTAGAGAATAATCAACAATCTACTTTCCAGAAAGAACTGTGTACAGGCTGTTCTCCGGGAATAGGAACACCCCTGGAGCTTCGAATTTCCAATATTACTGCTGAAAACAGTAGCAGCAATTAGATTTTGACTTCTTCTGAATTCTCGCGAGAAAAATTGTGTGACATTGTGCGCTTGAGAAAACAGTGAGGGACAACAGAATTTACAAACTATACATACAAAGGTGCTATCTTAACCACATAGTGATCGAGTAAAGCTACCTACGTAAATAGGGTGGGCCGTTAGTGGTATATAAGCCTACATGAACTTGTTCACTGCGAATAAACGGGCCGTGTTGGTCAGTTTAGTAGTACCTTGCATAGAAAACCCGAGTGGAGTAACAACGGTTATTGATGCTGCCAGATGTTCAGGACCCGAATTAACGCTGGCAGCAGATCAAAGAAGCCATGCACGTCGCTTATAATTCCACACAAGACTCCGGTTCATATAGGCCACACAAACGACGGATATCTTCGACATCATCCGCTCTTTTAGATCCCTGCATATCCGTCTCTTTAATCACTATATTCATTGAAGTGCCCATATCCTAGGGTACCAACTGACTAGGAATTTGAGAAATGACCGTGGGCAGTGGTGCATTGTGAAATGTAGGGAAGTAAAGAAAGGTGCGTCTATTGACAATAATCGCGACCTTTACCGTTTGATTGCAGGCACCGGTGTACGGAAGCCCGGTGTATGTGAGTTATTCGAAGAATCTGACGGTTCACTGACCCACTCTCAGGGACATCACCTGAGCCGTTGGTTGGGAACTTTGGGGAACACTTCAATTGACCCACTTCTTCAGTAGGCCTTTCCAATATACCTGCAATAGGAACGATGCCGGTAGATATCACTCCTCTATCAGAAGAAGAGGCTATGCGGAAGATAGGTTATTCGAGAAGGTTCAAAGTTACTGGACCGGATGGGTTGTCTCCATCCTTTTTCAAGGATCGAGGTGAGGCTTTGACTTCGGAGTTAACATAACTCCTCCGAGCTATTTGGGATGGTGAGCAGATTCCTAGGGAATGGTGTGAATCTGTGATTGTGCCGATTTACAAGAAAGGCGACAGTCCTCTTGTAAAAATCTTCAGAGGAATTAGCTAGGTAAGTATCGCATCCATACAGCTCGCCGGGATTATTCTTCACCGGCTATCCGGAGCCCGCGGAATATGTACAGTCTGTCCAAAAAAATCGGGAGCACCTCAGTTCGGTCGGAATCCTGATATACGGTCAAATTCTAGTTTATGCAGCCTGTACTACTCTCAATAGCCAAAAATATACAATCGATGCTTGTTTAGCGAGAGATTAGCACAGGTCGTATGAACTAGAATTCGACCGTATGACAGGGTTTCCACCGAATTTAGGTGATCCCGAATTCTTTGGACGGACTGTACACGTGAGAGTCAAGCTGGTTTCAGACCCGGTCGGGATTGAATCAACCAAATCTTTACCTTTCGATGAATATTAGAGCACATGCACCTTCCGTAGGCTCACAGTTTGTGTCTTACTTGAACTGGAAGCGTCATTCGACTCAGTCGACCTCACATTTGTTTGGTTTTACCTTTCACTGAAAGGTGTGTCAGGTAATTTTCCTTCAATCCTTGTGTACGAAAAGGCAAAGTTGAGTTCGTACTTACAGTGATCTTTCACTGTTGCCCTCTATCGCCCCCGCTCTTCAACCTGTGATTTAAATGGTTCTCAAAATAGCCTTATCCTGATACGAAAATAGCAGCATCGACCTGTGCTTAGGCAGTAAACTGTTTGACTAAGAATACGCAGACGAGATTATTTATTCTGAGTGAAGATCAAGGTAAGTTTGAAGTTTTTCCTAATAGCCTGAACAACAGTGTAGCTGTGATTGGGATGCGTTCTGCACCCTCAGAGTGTCAAGTGCTGCTTCTGTACTGAGTGGGCGCCATACCAGACCTACTGTTGCGGAGGGATTGACAGGTACAATGGGGATAAATAGGACAATGTGCAACGGCGGGGAAACAGAATTGAATTTCACTGAAAAATAGGTAAATTGGATTGCTCGGTAACTACGCAGTTTTACAGAATAATATTCGGTTGTATTCTTCGATTCCAAATGCAGGGGAAAATTCTTTTTTTAAACCGAGGGTCGCCCGAATAAACGCTCATCAAAATTCATAGAAGTGCGAACATGGTGATTCTTTCGAAATTTCTTCCACATTTGTTAGTACTGTTTGCTGAACAGCTTTGCACAGCGTTTTTCCGTTTTTTATTGCATGATTGCGTATGACTGCAATGAAAGTGGTGTACGCCGTAGCAACAAAGATCCGTTGCACCATTAGGGATAGCCAACCGCCAGACTCTGAGACTTGGACTGAATAATCAATAAATACCAAAAAGTGAGTAGTAATGACGATCCGGATGGCACTGTGGATTAATACCTGCCATCAAAGTAACTGGGGATTGCGGAGACTCAAACCTCTGTCGCCCTAAACCACTCGACCACGGCCGGATAACGTAAACGTTTGACTAAAATAAATACTCTTTTTTGACTGAGTTGAGGCGCTACAATGAATCTAAGCGGGGCTGTCCTGCAGGCTGCACAAATAAGTCAAATTAAAGCTTTCTCTTCACTTTGGTGCTCATGAACGAACACAGTATGTTCAACAGTCTTGCTTCTACCTCAGAATGGTTGCATTCAAGTTTTGCTTGCTAAGATGATTCCTAGTAGTTAACTGCTTCAAATTAATGGCAAGCTGGGAAACGATTCTGCCAGAAGCATTCTCGTTATTGTGATCAACAACCGAAGTGTTTATCCACTGTAATAAAAAAATTCGTTATAATTGCATTAGGTTTCTGAAACTGCCGTTGAATGTCACAACGCAAAAATTCCGCACAGGTATTTTCGCTCCCGTCATTTATACAGAACTGACCCCTGCGCGCATTTCCAGTAGAACCATGCAGATGCATAAAATAGGGATGAGTGTGCTAGAAGGTAAACCACACAGATGGAGTAGTTATTTATTTCTTTTCCAGTCAAGTCAATGGAGTGTGATGTTGCATCAAAATGTCGGTACTTCACTGACCCTGATTATTTTTTCTTGTCTTTGTCTTGTCGTGCAAGCAGTCCCACACACTATTCCGGATAGTTTATCACTTGCATCCGAGGAGCACAGTTTGTCAGACGTGGAACCCGATAATGGAGTAACGTGTCTATACTATGAAGTAAGTTACGATGTGTGGAATATGTTCGGTCTAGTCGAAATTTCCATCAATAATATGATGCAACGTGATGATACCAGCAGCTGTTAATTGGATCAGCAGTGACAGGATGTCGAATTGGAAAGTCCACGATGATGTTTATGTGAACACCGCTGGTTATACACTTGTTCAGCAAATCATTATTTGTACCGATATCGGTAATAATAAATGTCACCGTTATCTGACTTAATCATGAACTTATACATCAGGGACGCAGATTATCAGTTCTTCCTGCTGCACACCATGTTATGTACCATAAGTGCCCTTGACCCCGGCCCTGCCTCGTTATTGCATTTAATAGAAATTTAATCGGGCCTTTCGGGTAACTAAACATATCTCTGCGGTTGGTGTCGTTTGAATGGAATCCATGACTCGCACTGGTTACCTCGGCATACACCTGCCACAAGACGCGCTTCATAGTGCTTTCCCTTATCGAAGGTAGCTTTCTACTAAGAGAATGATCCTCTCAGAACCGATTGCTTCCTGCGGAGCAATCTTATCGCGAGCGGAAATAACTGATAAACGTCAGATTGTGTGTTGCCGTCATATGAAGCAAACTGATAGTGATGAAGTGGTTTAGAGCGCTTGATTACCGCCTCAGAGGTCGTAGGTTCAAATCCTCGCCACCCCCGGCTAGTTTAATGCCGGACAGTAATTCACACTGTCGTCCGGATCGTCACCACCACCAACTTATTGGGACCTTGTGTGGTTATCTACTGCTAGTCTTAAGGTCTGGTGGCCGGTTATCCCTAATAGTGTTATGGTTTTTTGGGACTGTGGAGTATGCCCCTCCCACTGCACTCATGCGCAAGCATGTAATACAATAAAAAGTTGACAGAACTTACTTCTATTCGACTTTTAGATATTAAACCTCTAGTGTTGGTCTTCGAAAGGACGGATTGGTGGATAGACGGTGTAATCGATTTCGAGCAATTTTAGACGTATCAGATCAGAAAGAAAAATGCTGAGATATGTGAACTTTACTAACCCCGGTTACGTAAACACGATTGGTACTTTGTTTAGACATGTGACCAACAAGTCACAACGTCGGTGCGGTGCCTTCAGTTTTAAAGTTACCGATTAGAAAGCGCCAGCAGATTCGGAGCAAACAGAACTGAGTTAAAGGACTAACCCTATAGATATCATCTCTCTCTTTGTCAACATTTTAGGGTTGAAATGACGTGTCCATGGTATAAACGTTGAAACAGAGATCTATGTACTTACCGTGTTGTCATCAGGTTTGATAACAGGTGGTCTCGGTTCACGATCATGGTGATCACGAACTATGTCTTGCGTCATAAAATCCACCAATCACCGACATCTTTTGTATTATTTGTCATTTTTTTTCTGTTCTCATGAATGCAGTGTGTACTGCGACGCAATATAGGAATCAAATTCTGCGACTTGGCTACTTTCACAGTTGTCTAGGCTGGCCCACTTGGCAGATTCTAGCAATCAAAACCTTACACATGGAAAGATGATCAAAATCATCCAGTTGATCTTCATTTTTAAGAGCCTAGTAGGTTGGGCAGCTGTATTCGTTACTTTCCGAATCAGGTCATCCCTCGGTCCTTGGAGAACGTAGGAAACAATATAATCCCCTGAATAACAGGTAACGAGCAAGGTTTTTCAGGCAGACAAAATGAGACACTTTCTTAGATCTTTTCGCAGTGTTGAATGAGTTGTTAATATTGTGGTCTTCTTCGATAATTTTCTAAATAGCCTAATCCAAGTCTATAAACAGTTCGTCTTTTTTCAGTTCGGTTCATTTTCCTCTAAAGTTGTGTGAGAACAGAATACGTACCTGTCCTAAACTTTTTTTGCTTATTTCTTATGTGGTCACTGATCCACATCCGTTTCTCCCTAACGCCTTTCTCCATCTCTGTCTCACTTCCCTCTTCCATCGTCTGCAGCGGTTCGTTGCTCGATATCGCAGTCTTCTGACACAACGCCGGTACGTATTCCATGTCGTGTTTTGATACAACCGTGCCTCAGTCACGTGGTGTAGGTTCGTCTTTTCGAATGTGCCTGACATTCTAGTCATCCTTATTTACAGTCATTTGGAATGTGCTCGTGTCCTTCGTATCCAAAAAACCACTCAGACAGTAAACAACCCTTTTTGCGGGACTAGGTTTTATATCCACTGAACTACCATGCTCATGGCCCTCCTGACTCAAATTACATGATGGACGTCACAGTGATCCGCAACTGTTATACCAACGAGGCATGATTACCTTGCTCATTTTAACAGGCTGCTTAGTTGCTCCTTTATGTGGCGAACAAAAGCTTGGTTGAATAAGACCCGAAGCTGAACTAGAAACTACCGCGTACGCGGGTAATCACCAGTTCGACTCCGGCTTCTGGCATAGACTTTTGTATTGAAAGTACGAGTAGTTTTTCCATAATTTGCAATCACACTTTGTGCTTGTTCTTTCTTCGTTCAGTTAAGTCCGGTTGTTTGTTCCGACTTTATCGCTGAGTATTCAACAAGGCCGATTGTTGAGGCCTCTTGATTGGAAACACTAATAGGTATAAAGAAATTGAACATATTCCACCCGAAATCAACGAAATTGATCAGTGCTCGGCAAATAAAAAGGCTCCCTCGTATTTTTACATTGCTTGAGGTAATTTTTTCTCCCACGGGTCTTTCGTACCGTCGTTGCACATGCCCTCCCCCTCCCACTGTTGTTGCTTTGGTTCTCCACGGTGCACATCGTTTTCATTGTTTTTATGTGCCACTCATCGCACGGACAAAATTAAAATATTGGTAAGTAGCTCCAGTGGAAAATAGAGAGAGTTTGATTTTCCAGGTATAAAAATGACCCGATGCCCGTTTTCTCTTGTTTTCGAAATAGTTGTCCACATATATAACCCAAAATAAGTGTGCAAACTTGTCAGACCGACCGATTACCTAAATCGATGGCTATCTGACGCATACCTGTGCGCATGCATCAGGAAATGATCTAGGAAAGTGTCGATTTCACAAATATCAAAGGCAAAGTTTTAAATCGCATAAAAATTTAAGGAACGCTACCCATGTGGGGCTCAGTCTGGCATTTCAGGTGCGGGCCTCAGTTAAAACTCGTTGAACGCTTGTTTCTGGCAGTCTTTTTGTAACCGTCCTACCTCGAATTCTATTATCTTAGCTTTGAATACTGTCTCAGCATAATCCGCTCGAAATTAATTTAGGCTGTCGGCAACCACACTATGGCCCTGTTCCTAATCGTGGTAGCCTTGTTTATTCATCGCTTCCAATCTCAGGACCGTCGTTACTGGTTCTCTTCAATGGTGTAGTAAGCTCTCTTCGGTTATGGAGCATCCACCTTCTGCTGCACGCATGTGCAAGCATAGGATAAAAAGAGATACTGGTGGGTAGAATGAAATAGAAGACAGTTGAAAAGTTGGTTAGACGACTAACAGTCCAATTGGGATTGAGTCAGTGATAGTGGATTTTCACCTAGTTTTCCCGTCAACCTGAAAGGTGGACTTACAGAACTCCAGTCAGCGAGCCCGGTTAAAATTTTCACTACCGGGTCGTGGATCTGCACCGGGCATGGAACACCTGTTTCATTAGTAAGCCGGAGAGCTTTTATGAAATAGTTTTTCATACGGCGCTATCGTTTCACTCACCGCTGAAAACCATTGAAATCACTGTGTAGTTGTTTAACATAATTCTTCAAGGATAATCCTCACGAGAGCGGGACTCAGAAAGACAAACCAGAAACACTACGTGTTACTCATAGACCTCCCAGACTGTCGCTCATCGTTTTTCTTCACATCCGCGCTACTTGGTATCACACCTGTCATTGTCGATCTGTTGCTGACCTTTGCCTTTCTAGTCACTTATGACAATTGAATAATCTTCAAATAATCTCACATGAAGAGCAGCACAAAGTGTTGAAAAGTCTCGTTTTCAGTGATCCCTGGTCATTTTACATGACTACTGTTACATCAGAATGAAACGTTCGGTGGTAGGGTTGAATGGGTTCATAACAGAAAAATAACGAGGCCTACGTACGTGATTCAGTTCTATCTCGGAACTGAGAGTGGGTTTAGATAGTTTGGTCAATAGAATTATGGTTTGTTCCGAGGCGAGGGATGTGTCAGGTTATTTTCAGTGTTTGCGTGCACTTTTTTGATTGCACAATGAAGAATCACGGAGACTTATGCTTGCTTCTGCGACCAAGATGAGACGCTTCCCGTATATCGATTGCCCTTTTTGAACCTCCCAACTTGAGTCGAACGGTTTATTCATATTCACTAAATGATTAAAATTAGCAAATTATAAACGCTCAGCGCTTGTGATTTAATCATCACACTGTACAACCAGACCGGATGGTGATCACAGAGGTGTTCGGATAAGGGCCTTTTCGTGCGACGAAAGTAAGAATTGTCACAGAAACAGGTCAATAAATATAATCAACAAGTGTTTAGGCATGCGTAAAATGTCTGAGTATTTGCGGTTTGGCGGATTCGGCAAATATTGGCCTAATCCAAAACGTTGACCGCGGTTGGGCTCGAACCCACACATGGACGCTACCCACGCTTTTGGACAGTGTGTGCTGCGGACAATTAGTAGATGAGTGATATTGTTTTGGCACCCAGATTACATCATATTAGCAACAGTGAACTGACTACAGCAGGATTTCCCTGTGAATGAACTTGTGCCCGGCAGTTGAATGCACACGGGTATGTTTGGTTGCAAATTATGGTTTAGCTGATTTATATATGTTGAGTTAGTTGTAATGTTGAAGGTTATCGGCTCCGACGAGATTTAAACCCAAACACAGGCACACACGGATGCAATGAATATTTCGGTTGTTTGTTGTAAAACTGGAAGCCGTGTACAGTGTGGGCATATATACTGTAGACACCCTAGTGAGGTCCGAATCCGCACTTACCACCGCTTGTTGGTAGACAAAATAATGTAAGTGCCACAGAGTAAATAATAAAATCAGGCGGAAAAGTGTTCGTGTGAACTCGTTGATAATGATGCGACCTAGAAGACTCAACTGATATTTAACCCAGATTAAGAGCTTTCCACGCTCCACACTAGTATTAAACGAAGACTGAATTTGTGCTTGCTTCTTTAGAGTATATGGGAGGTAATGAAGAGTATGTTCGAGCCAATGGTCTAGATGGGTTGCCGCTGAGGATGTAACTGAATTTGCTCTCATTTCATCCTCAGCGGTAACATGTTCACTTATTCAACTTTTGTTTTGTGATATGCACTGTTGATAACTCCTATTAAGGATGAAACATGCGAAATCTCATCATAGAGGCCAACATAGGATGTTAGACCCGAAATTTCGAAAAAAAAACGCGCACACACTTTCAACCACGCTACTCAGGCAGCCTGAAAACAGTGACTCTCATCTACTCCAACAGATCCCATTAATTTGAACTTAACTGTTCGCTTGAATTGGCACTTTTCTAACAGTCCATTTTCTGTTATCATTTCAGTTGTCGCGGTCTAAGCCCAAGTTTCGTTTGACCGCACACCACTCGAAATTCCTGCGTGCCCATCGCTCCGCCAATGGCCTTCGCATTTCTGCCAAAAATAAATATTCGTTGCATTGTTTATCCCGACCTCATCTTATTTAACCAACGTTCATTTTTAAACTAATAGTCCTCTTCCTCGTATTCCGTCGTTGGGGAATTTCGCCAATGAGTTTTGCCACAGATTATGTTAACTTCGGCTCATTGATCAAACCACATTGTGTTCTTCATCTGAATCAAATAATTCATCTACACTATTCCAGTAATTGACATTACTCATTCGATCCGAGTCATTCGCAAACCGTTGGTTATCAACACCATAAGCATTGTCGTTTATGGTCTGCCAATTTCTTTGATGTCATTAGTTTCCATTATGTTTTGACACGGTGGCTTCGTGAGAAATCCGCCATCCTGAGTTATTTACAAAGTGGTTCATCATGCAGTATCAACACTCAGATAATCACTAGAACATTGTAAGCACCTCAAAAATGTTTCAGCTGACTTGCTAGGAATGATGCGCAATATATATCCCCCGAATCTCAACCAAGACTCGAATTCTGGGGTGCGTGGTTGTGAGTCATGAGCATTACCACCGAGGTGACTGAGCTGGCTCCAACGGTTTGTTTCGTGCTGACTCTACGTTATAGAATGCCCTTTCATCACTGGAATGGAAGGTTAAAATTGGTGACTCACAGCGATCAACTCTCCGGATGGACATCTCGACAGGGGTCGAAGTGGACGAAAACATTATCAACACTCTGCAGTTACTGGCTACTCGAATAATATAAGTAGTGTACAGGAGTGTTTAATGTTCGGCAACAGCTTTGGCCGAAAAGATGATAGTTAGCCGACGTTTTGGTTACCACGGGTAGCCTTTCTGAAGACCAGTTTGCAATCGAGTGATCTTGGGATAATAATCTCAAGTTATTGGGTGTGCGTGCGTGCACTATGGATGTGGGTGTGTTGGATGGGTTTTTGTTTCATCAGTGGCTGCGGGATCGTTTGAGCCCAAAAGAGTGTTGTGACCTTTGGGACGTTTATTCATCAGTGATATTAGTACCATCCAAATTCCTGAAATCTTTGGCGCATCGTTACGGTTGGGGAATGTAGAGTGGGTGATAGTTGCCAAAACTTTGGCCGATATGCATGGAAACCTTGTTGGAGGATTCTGGTGTCTTCGCAATTGATAGTGTAGTTTTCGGCTATAGTGTGGAGTTCGATTTCCGAGAAAGGTTGTCCGTTATAATCGAAACGTCGACTGACTATCAAATTTTCTGACAACGCAGTGTTACCGAGCACTAAATACGTGTATCATATGGCACAACTTTTTCGATACACTCCGAACTAGTCTCGGCTCTGATAAAATAGCAAGAGTAGTGGTTTGCGAAGTTTGTTATTGATGTACTTCAGTATTCACACTTAACTTATCATCCAAAATCTTCAGAATAGCCCTGGGAGTTTATATGCATACTACTGGGTGACTGACACAGTGGTGTAGCTATAAGTAGTAGTTGGTTATGTGTTGATCTCTGAATTCGCCCTTACAGCTGAGGAACTGGGATGCTAATGATAATCTCTATTTTAGTCTACTTTGCTCGTGTTCGATCTGCAAAATACAAAACTCCATGAGAACAAAGCTCAGTAAATGTGTCAAGCTGGCAACCTCTCTCCAGCCCTTTTCAAGGGTAACACTGTTACAACTGGAACGGCTCACCTGCGGATCGAGGTCCACGAACAAGATTCACCAAACTGGACCTGAGCGCCCGTCATCCAAATCTACAAGAAGAGGGTTCCCAATGTTGGTTCCAGTCATCGAGTGATAAGTCTGATCTCGAAGCTGTTAGCCTCTATAAACCTCCGTGGATTGTGCCCAGCGGGGGCACAACAGATCCGCAAGAAACCGGCAGGTTTTCTCGACCGCGGCTGCGTATTCACAGACGTCCAAGCAGCACTTGACGCCGTGCGTGCCCAATTCCTATGTCAATGTCATTCAAGCACTTTGCTTTCAAACGATAGGCCCAATGCGGGGATACGGATCGCCACCTTTCTCAGTTGGAGGTGGCGTTCTTCCAGGATGTTTGCTCCTCTTTTACTTTCCAATTTCTCGCCGGAAAACGTCCTAAAAGAGACACGAGAATATTGCGGGAATGCAAGCGTTCAGCTCCTACCCGGTGTCAGACTTTAACTCGTGTTATGCAGCGTTAGTTAAGACACTTGGAATGCTGTACAATTACTGATGAGATGGTTAAAGGTAAGATTAGCAACCGGGTAGCGGAGACTGGTGGGGTTCTGAAGTCTTCGGTAAAAGTTTGGAGTATAAAACGCTGCTGTACTCGGTGTGGTTCCTAATTGTTGCGACACTTGGTCAGTTCGAGCGACCGATGTTGACCATTTTGGATCACGATTGTCCAAGGAGTATTTTTGCGAGTTTTGTGACATCAAAGCATAAGCGGCTAATCAGATCAAATGTGAGTTTTCTGGATCGGATGTGCCAAAAAACTCATTTGTTATGCTGTTATCACTGTACTAATACCAGTGGTTTGGACACTTGCCACTTATCCTTCTCCGTCGATTTCCCTAATGCTCTGCTCATCAACCCTGGGACTGGCCGGAGAAGGCAGCGTGCTAGTTAAACTACGACTTAGCACCGGTCGGTCAGAACGTTGACGTCAAGGCTAACCTCCGTCGACCCCTGAAGCTTGCATTGCTGAAGACCCCGGGATCCACCATTGGTTGGGAACGTTTTGGTATATGGTTCAGAGTCATAGTCAGTGACATTTGGGTTCTAATTCCTCGGGAACACTTGCCCCATATTCTTTAGATTTGCTGTCTACTTCATATTTAGCGTAGTACCATGACTGTAGTCAGTGCTGAGTAATTGGTGAATCAGTAAGTGATTTGATGTTTATGGTATGCATTGGAAGGCCACAAAAACGGAACAGAAAATAATGCGGTTGTAAACAATGTTCACACACTGCTTTGTTTGTTAGCCTAAAAGCATGGTCATCCGCTCATTTTGGTTAGCTGTAGCTCAACAGTACTTGAGTTAGACGACGGGCAAGGATGTTTGAGACTGGTCCACTGAACGCGTATAATTATTGATGCTTATAAACATTCGTCTCATGCAGCCATTTACCCCTAAACTAGAATTTTTCTAAAGATATTGAGCAGATTACTTTGAGCACAGTGACTGCTTTTCGTGCCTTGCGATAAAGAAGTGTGTAAAACAAACTAGTGTGTTAGTCCAGAACGCCAATTCCTTTTTACTTCAACTCTGTAAGAGCCTGAACCGAAAATTTACGGCTGGTGTATTTGCTCTACATTCGTTCATCAATTGACCTTCTATTCTGATTAAACATCCATTCTTCCTGTCCTGTTGTTTTGCTCATTTCACTATCATATGTGCCACGTAGACTGGTCACGTCCTGGTTTATCTGAATGTCTTCATACAAATGTGAAAAAATAGAAACAAGGTTATTGCTGGTTGACCGCTTAGGCTTGACATTTGACAATAGGACCACAATATTTTGGGAAGCGTGAGAATATTTTCCGTACTGAAACTTGTTATCTTAGTAACTTTGTGAAATACCGAGTTATTCAGCCATATTCTTTCAGATATGTGAGTAGTAAAAGTCTCAATCCAGAAACATATTGTATTCTGGTCACTTCGTTCATTTATGGAAACAAAAGAGCGGGGTCACTCCGGATGCCAAACAAGTTCCTTTTGACTGATGTAACCATAATCAAAGCAGGTGATCGTGGTGCTACTTGTACCCTTCCCCACCCTAGGAACGAATGGATTAAAAATAACATTTTTTAGACCAGTTGCTTGCAATAATTTTGAACGGATCGTTCTGTCCGAATACCTGGTCATAAATATATACAGGTAGTGCTGATTGTGATGCATATGAAAAATTGCCAGTTTATATTTCGAGCTTCGTGACTTAATTGTGGTATATTTGGCCATTGGGTAATGATACTAATTTATTTGAAGTTTTCTCTAATTTACGTTGATTCTTTGCTGCGCTGTGGCTAGTTGAGTGTGTTACCTTAGTTGCCAGGGTAAAACGATCTGAACAAAATAAGCTAGAAATTATCAGGGTATGGAAGTGTAATTAATCTGATCAACACGACCACATTACCCTTGGTTATATTTAGGCAGGTTTGCTGTCCGGATAATTTGATAGAAGCTGTTCTCCCGGTCAATTTATTCTTGATGGATTGCCTATATTCTAAGAATAATAGAAATTGTTTCATTATTTAGCGATTTCGCGACATATGTGGTTTAGAAATGCTTTCTTACGATGACTACGAAGCTTACTGATAAAAAGATTCCATTTTGCATCAGTGCGAACGTTGTCTTCAAGGTCATTTGGGAGCACTTCGTTAATCGTTTACATTGTTATCGCTATAGCGATAAAAATGTACACAAACTAAGTTTTCTCGGCATTTACTTAAAGTGGATCAAAGTAGAATTACAGAGACCTATAATTTTGAATTTTTATGCCGTATCTTGCTTGGTGTTGAAGGTGAATAGGATCATCATCATCGAATGAATCCTAAAAATCCAACCCAAGTGCACATTCCAGAGGTATAAGACATAGCAAATCAAATGAATGGGACGATATTGTGTGCATTACGGTCAAAAACTGCAGGAAATTCCTGTCATTAATCCAGCGAGGGAAAATTCTCAGACTCTTTCACTGCCTGTTCGAGATAAGATAGTGATGATTTTCAGTGCGGCTAGTATCACATGATGCGAAGACCGCATTGCAAGTCTAACAAATGAGAACACATATTGGTTTCATCAGGGGATTTAAATCACGAATCCCGTCATTTTGGCAACGGGTCTGTTTGTCGTACGATTGGTATATGATGATCTGTAGGAAGCTCAGAAAAACGTCATTTGGTTCACGCGTATTCCCCGAAAAAATATCCCTCCGAAAGTCGATATGTCATACCAATCGCTATTATTGATTTGGATCAGAATAAAATGCGCCTAGCTTTGTTGGTGGACTTGAGTTAGAAACTCCTAATGTTGGAGAAACCTTCACGTTAAGACTGAAAAAGTCCGCGAATCCAACTGAAGGAAGTTACCTGGGTAGGTACGTTCTTCAGGATAACGCTTCATGCTTTGTTTCACGAGAGGTTTGTATATGAAGTCTCGCAGAACGATTTGTCTGTTATTTATTCACTGTAAGTCTTGTACATCATCAAGCGTCGACAGCCATTTATATCATGATAATCGTGATATCCCGCAGTGAACAAACTCTTGTCCGATTATTCCAAACGTTACCGATCCCATAGGACGTGGTTGCACTCTTTTATTCAAACACGAACGGTTTACTTTCGAATAAAACAGGCCGGCTTGGTCTCTTTATCCAGCGTGATTCAGGCAACTAATAAATACAAAATCACCGAGGACGAGTTCCTAATCTGAGCCTCCTTATGTTATCTTTTTTGTTGACTTTTGGACTTGTTCTGGAGTCAGTAAACTGAAGAGCAATCTGACAAATATTGTTAATGTTGAGGTGTCTCACTTAGGTAAACAAGTACAGTAACAGTAAACTCCCCATTTCCATGTAGAGCTCATTCACGCGACCGTGTTCTTCTCTTGCTGGGCTTGAACTTGAAAGGCGTCCGAATCGCTTCAACCGACCGTTAGTGGGATGATTATTGGGTGTCACGTTGGATTCTAGAAGATGCACCGGGCGAGCAGATTGTCGTTTTGAAATCATGAATTAGGACGACAACAGACTTATTCAACCGTAATAAGACTGTTCATTTGGGTCAATTTCAGCTAGTTCTTAACAGGTTGGAGAAAGTCATCACATGGTTTGTATACCTTGTTTCATCCTGGTATGTTCAGTTCATTTAATCACTTTCATTATCGCTCCGTGGCTCGTAGTTGTTTTCGAGCAATGGACTACTTATCACTTTTGATGAGCGGTGTATGTGCACTGCAACAACGAGACACGATAAAACTACTGTTGTTTTCTCCTACTTGTATAACTCGGAGCAAATGAAGCTTAGACGTATGGGTTATCAAAGGAAGAAGAACTTGCTATGGGGTACAAGTATTTACTCAACCCAAATGTGCGAACAAGTTGAACCAAGGAGTCTGTGAAAGGTTATTATTAACACAACACTGAACTGTTTAAGAGAAAAGTATCGGTTTAGTGTTCTCTCCCTAATGATTTCGTCTCTTTGGGGTAACGAAAGTAAACACATGATTATTTGTGATTCAGTGATGCTTTTTGTGCAGGTAGCTTTATCGAACCTTTTATTATGCTAGTTTTCCGAGGCAAACAAACAGTGCGGAATTCCAATCGTATTTAAAATTCACTCATTTATCTAGTAGTAATTGATTCATGGTATACTTTAAATGTTCTTTGATTGCCAAATGCAGATTAGTAGACAGCGCCATTTTTCAAACTGGCGTTTTAAGTATAGGTATTGCAGTTCGCCGCATGGCATCCATGGTAACCCTCAACAGCGATTCCACTCAGTTGACCTTAAACTACTACTTTTCTGGCACAGTGAGAATTGCTTTGATCTGATTAAAATTATGATTGACACAAATTTCTGTAATGGATACGGGATAGGAACGTGGCGCTTTTTGGTTAATCCAACTCATTGTGCATATTTTTTGAAATCTAGTGTCTACTTGACAGTACTGAGTGATCGACCGGCAATTTCGGTGTTTTCTTATGAACCCCCAACCCGGTGACCGTTGTAATTCCCAGTTCAAGGTAATATGGTTAATTCACCCAACAATGCAACTGTAAGCACGGGCCGTAGGACGCCATACTGGGTACTGGGAAGTATGTGCTTCGGCTCATGATGTTTACTTTAGAGTACGACGCTAGTTAAAGACACCCCCCCCAACTTCTCTTCGTACATCCGCCTCTGTATTCCCTAACGAAACTATATGTGATGAAAACGATCGAATGTATAATACGATATACCATGTGAAATTTCAGAACGAAGCTAAATACTATGAGCTTATCGGAGTAGACAACGTGAAAACCTGAGGTTACAGAAGTATAGGACCACTTATTCCGGTGCACTATCTCATGGAATATTAGGCAGAACCAGACGAACCATTGAGCTTGGCAACAAGTTGATTAATACAGTCTGTGGGTTCGGCTACTAACAAATCCATGAGAACCGGAATCTTGTGAGTCATGCACACCAGAGCACGTGATGCGCCCCAGTTGTCAAGTTACTTCGAGTAGCTTTCATTCATTTTGTTTGCACCTATACGCCGAAAAAATGCGAAAAGCGAGAAGCGTCTCACGACGGTGTGCGGAATGTAACGAGCGATGAGCACCCAAGAAGCGAATGGGTCGTCCAAAAAACTAAATAAATCGGACGAACCCGGAGTAATCCTTCTAGCCTCTAATAACACATACTCCATGTTGACGTTGAATACTTTGATCAGAGTCATTGTTTCTAAACGAACGTTACAAAGAACGCTGTGCCGTGGATGAAATACAATAATATGGGGAGATTTATTGTCCTCCCGCTGCTGCACAAAGAACAACATTTATCGTGGGTTGATATACACGTGGTACAGACCAACAAGCGGGGGAATGTCCACTTCAGTGACGGAAAATAGTAATTCGGATGGACCGGATGCTTGGGATTATTCTTAGCATGATAAAAGGGAAAAAGAAAGAATTTTAGATCAAAGACACAAGGACAAGAGATCACTGGTGATTTGTGGAACCTCCTCAGCCAAAGGCCAACGTGGGTTTGTTATGTCTGAGAGTATACAAGGTTCCGTTGTGTATATTCGTACGTTGGAGCAGTTTTTGCTCCAACAAGCGACTAATGGATCATACGATGAAGCCATGTTTGAATGTGATGATGCTTCTGTCTACCGCTCACACACGACATAATATTGAGTGTTGTCCCATTGGAACAAGGTCATACTGTGGTCAGTCTGCAGCTCAGATTTAAACCCGAGTGAGAATCTGTGGAGCGTACTTAGTTACCAGGTATGTAAGGATTCTATGGTTTACCAGTCATAGAATGAACTGATAACCGCCCTGAGACGGGAATGGGTAGGTATTGGTCAAGAGACGATCTCAGGTTTTGTTAGAGGTGTGTCGAAAGGAGACATCGATGTTATTAAGCGGAATAGCGGTTGCGCACGATATTAGGTATCAGGTATAGCCCAGCTAAGGTGGTCACATACTTTTGTCACTCCTTTTTCGCGCATTCTAGTTTAATTATCTCAATAAAATACTCTAAACTTTTATATTATGAATCGAAATGGGCATTCGGTCGTTCTAGCCAGACATCGTTTCGTCAGAGAATACAGAGGCGAAAAATGGGGGGTCCTATATTTTTGTGGCGCACTGTCTCTCTTCGTGCAATACCAATACACGTGTATACCCCCTCGGAAGCATGGTGCTCCAGCATACCACTGCGGCGGAATTCGTGTTCTTTCTGTGTCCGACCGTTCAAGTTCAGAAACGACTCAGGACACCGAGTCGATCAGTGACGTGTATTGTCTGGGCTAGTCAACGGTCAAGTTTATTTGATACATGCGAACGCTGAACTATAATAAGCTCTGTGTCTCTGGGGCAAAAACCGTCCGCGTTTAAACAAATAGCTGTGTGGGCATGCACGATCGATTGACGGTCTGAGTGAATTGGCTGATGCGGTCATGTTCGTATCGATCGAGAATCGTGAACGGAAAAATGGGTTGAATGAATGTCGGAAAATAGAACAGTTGAGATTGTCGCAAAAACCAATATTCACACTACACTACACTACACAACCTGCAACTTACCTAGTAGGTCAGGGTGTACGTAGGATTCAGGACAGAAGAAAACAGGATGTTTATTTTTCCCAATGGTAGCTTTTGTATGCATGAATACTCGATTGCGAACAAAATCGTTTTCAATGCTTCACAACTGACTAAGCACAACACATTTTATGGGCACTGAAATTGAGATGATGGAAGAAACACCGAGAAAATCGGTAGTTATCGTGAAAGCAAATGGCAATTTCGTACCCTCATATCTACGGTGTCGTCGGTGTCACGAGGCAGTATGCGTTGATTAAGTTCGTTTTCAGTGGTATCTGTAGAGCTTAACTTAATGGCTCTGCTTGTAAAATACTGAATAAGATTCCTTCTCTAGCGTAATGACACGAAACTGATAGTGTGTAAAATAACCCGTCCGTGTCTTCTTTTGGCAAATTGATCGTTTCAGTGAACCGTCCGGACAGCGTGACAAGAATACAGCCAGGAGTGGTAGACCATGTGTAGACTATATATCCAGTTTGAATTTTATATTGTCCTGTATTTAAGAGAAACCATCGAATACGTATGAAACTACTTGAAAGATTCATTGACTGCCAACAAGAAAACTCAAAGAACTTCTGCATCTATGTACACAAAACATAGGATTTCAATTTGATGGAGTCAGATAAAGCCAAAAGGACGGAAAAGCAACGGGATCTCCCTTTAGCCCCACATTCGCAGATAATTTTATGGTCCAGCCAGAGGACAGTGTTCTTTTTTGAAGAAAGAAACTGACTCTTTACTGGCGCTATGCTTCAGGTCCTAGTCCTATGAAAAACATGGTTTCTGTGTATCAAAACTGAATAGTTGGATCAAGAAAGATGGATTCATATGATGGAATTTTGATAATGTTCACCGATTAACTCATTTCACAGAAGCAGTTTAACAACTACGGATCGGTATTTATGCAGTCCCTTCGCCCATAATTTTAACTTCTGTTAGTAACTGATTTCCTAATAGGAGAACAAATGCAATTGCCAGCGGGAGTTGTTCCACGACAAAACATGATGTCGCTAGAGATAAACATACATAAATTCTATATGTCGATTGCTTGAACTTCTTACAGTTATATTATATTACAAGTTGTTTGGTGTTATCCGCCTGATTTTGACTTGTGCAATCGAAGCGGGAAAATTCGTCTCATCATCGACCGTGAAGGTCTCATAACAGAAACAGACGTAACCGAAAATAGTCAACCGGTCATCCTCGTGAGCTTCAACCATCGAGGTCCCGAGTTTGAGTCTTTCCATAGCCGCCGAGCACTTCCCCACATGGTGGCCTTCGATTGACCAAGGCTGTTTTCTTGCAGTGTTATGCTTTGTCGTATAATAAACAAAAAGGTGAAAGATTATTTTTGTTTTTGTTGCAGTAAGTCGTGGCCAGTAACCCAAACAAGTTCACGTATTTGTCTCTTGGTGCGATTGTGAACCATAGCATTTCACGTATGGTTACCAGAATTCGCTGAGCATGAGAAAATTGTTTATTGGAAACAGTGCATGAGATTTCTTCGAAGGCTGTCGTATTTCGAATTGAGTTGATCAAACTCTGCTTCCTGGTGATGGAAATTGGTAGAATATAAAGAGTTGGTTTTCTCACTCACGTGTGTGTGTGTGATACTACCGATCTTTGAAAATTCAGTTTATCCCACTCAGTCGTGCGAAAAGATATTTGACGAGATGTTGCGCATCAAACTTCTATCAATGAATTCGCGGACAGTTAACTGTCTCATCAGAAATGCAAATTCAGGCAAACAATTGTTTTCGAAAACTCATGACCATGGCGTTACAATTAATCACTTGAATTTGTGTTCCTAACGTGACTATGGGCATTTTCCACCGATTGAAATTACCTGTCTGCTGGTGGCGTCATGATTATTCGACGAAAAAAAAACGGATTGATGCGGCAGAATGAAACGCGCAACCAGAATAAACCGTTTGTTTTTTGAAGTAAATTTGGTCCTTTTGGTAGCCAAGAAATTAAAACTGAATGGATCAGTCGAAGGGGTGTTGCTTTTCACCAATACCGTTCTCTGAAGAAAAATATTTCACCTGGCGATGGTTCTTTGTTCGTCATTTGTAAGTGAAACTCAATCGGAGAGAGGATACGAATGGAATAAGAGAAGAATAAAAAGAATACTGAACATGTGAAATAAGGTGTTTGGTTTGGCTGTGCCAATGACTATCTTTCAGTGTCCTCAATCATCGTTTCACTGTACCATGAGGATTATCATAAACACCTTACACAGCGAGTTTGCCAATGAATACTTCTACATTTTCTGCTTTGATATAGATTCCCGATGATCTACGTCCTCCTGACTATGATTCATCTGTGCCATTGTCGTAAAGCAAAGACAAGAACTGGGAATTACTATATACGAACTGTGTACTGTACCGATTATGATTGGATCAAACCTTGGCATTACGTGACACTCATCTAACTCGACACAGAGGATAAGACTGATTGGAAACCGGTCTGGTAGAAACGTAAAAATAAACAGTGAACCCAATCTGTCTTTTTCTGACCCTAAGTGTATGGTACACAAAGCTAGCGACAATAAACACATTCTGTAATTCTCTATATTGCACCCGATTAGACATACAAGTTTTATTTAATTCTAGTCGACAAAATGTCACAGTTTTCATTATTCAGCCGAACCTTCCGCGGAGTTTCAAAATACTCTTGAAACCCTTTAATTCGTTACTGAATAAAAGAAAGTGCAAACATCACTATCGAATCAGATGCTAATCTCAGTCTTGTTTTTTGAGGACACGCCTAATGAGGCTACCGCCCAGTAATGTCCGCCCTAGGGTCACCGACAAGCACACAAACGACGGGTGGTCATTCCAAAAGGTAACACGCATTGACGGGTGTGGTTGAAAAATATTCACAATTCCACAAAAGCGAACGTAAACAGGCATATTGCTATCTCGAAAAAACCCTTTGATGGTTCCTCATAATTCTGGCAGTTTCACGAAGCCGTGTGCATGTTGATTAAAAATATGTACATTTGGTTGCATATTGATGAAAAAGGGACAATCAGCCTTGGTGTACATAATGCGCATACTGAGCCGATGGGCGCAGTGTGTGCAAACTTACACAGAGAGCTCGTGAACAGTTGCCTATGTTGCGTACCGTTGATGGATTTGGTGCTGTACCGCGTACTGTCGTCTTGCAGTTGAATGGCGACGGTCAGTCCGGATACATTTACTGTCATCTTATGGAATTTACAATCCAGGTTGCTGTGTATCAGAGCTTCTGATGAAATCCTTTGTATGTGAATAACTGAGGGTTCACAGCAAGTTAAATATAAATGACGTTTGAGTAGTATTTCCATGGCCACCGGAGCCACAATTTAACTTTACATTCCTCCAAACAACTAACCTTGAATGACGTCGGATTCGGGGTCGGTGTACAAATGGCGGACAATTTTTAGTCGAATAACCCAAGAAAGAATACTTATTCCTAGTTAGAGAATACCAACCACCAAAAAGATAGTTGCGGAATAAATACGCGAGATTGTTAAACTACCGTGAGGCCATCATTTTCGGAGTTTGGGCTGTGTTGGGCTGTAGAAATCCTATTTATGAAATCCGCTTCATTTTGAAACTACCGATCGAAGGTAGAGTGCACTTTATGACGGTAGAGGTGTCCTTCTATTGGACTCAAATATGAAGGCGTTACGGGTAAAGGACCAGCGAAGAATATCAATTTCTGAGTCCTGATTTTTTCTCAGGGATTTTGGGTATGGTGAGAAAGTCGTTTTAGTGACGCCGAGGTTGGGAGTAGGATTTGGGAACCCAGAGTTCAGTTTAAAAAAGAGAAGTTGGTTCAGAAAGGTGTTACTCAGTAGTCTCCTTTGGTGTTTATCGTTCTCAGACGCGCGTAGCGATTGAAGGATACTTTGGGATGGTAAGTCCAAAATGGTTGGATAAAGTGTGAAAACCTTTGCGGGTGAGCTTGTCCACAAGATCTACCCACCGGGTGGGTGGGGACAGAGGGACTAGGCTAATTGTTGTGGCCTGCGGCACAGTTTCACTCAAACTCGTTCGTTGTCGACAAACTTTTCAATAATGACTTCTGTTATTATTCTGTTCTTTTTGCTTCCACTCATCTCATTTTCGACTCGCTGGTACTCTCGGGTTGCAGAAGAGTCAGAGCACAGGATTGGGAAATATTGTTTCGAAGAACTGAACTCTGGCACTTTGATTATGCGGTTCAAGAACTGAGTTAAAGCACAGTGACTCTACCTATGCACAGACAACTGTGACCTGAATACTAAAGTGGGTTGGTTGTTTAAAAAAGTTCGTATATATCAAATTTAGGATGGTATGGAAGCAGCCTGCATACTTCGGTATGCACGATGAGGAGTCGATTGAATGTTCACGCGATAGCTTTTTTCTGATTCACACGATCCGAATTCAGCAGATTTCTTTGATATCCTCCCATCTGAGAAAAACACAGTGTACAAATCTCGACTAAACGAAACACCTTACTGATCCGTATCTCCACAGCATGTTTAGTAGGACCTAACGGATAATATCTCAAAAAAGCCTAGTCAGCTTCGTCTTTATGCGTGCAATTGCAATGAACAGATTCGCTTATAAGTTAGCCATTCAGATGTTGGTCAACTGAATGACAACACTACATGAATCCTAGCGTCCTATATGTATTTATTGGGCGGCAAGAAATTTCTAATTAAAATAATGAGGAACAAGTTCCATTTGATTGATTTGGGTCATCATTTTCAGTGTGAAAGTTTTTGGGCATTGATCAGATCCACGGAGCGGGGAACGTTCGCCATCTGGTTCAGTGACAGATCTGCACGTGCCCGCCGAATCGAAGTTACGAAAATACGAAACATTCTAACCATTTCATACTCACTCTGTGATACATGCAACTGAATTGCAATCATTTTCATGTGAACTTCTGAACTGCGTAGTTTTCGGATAGTTCAGTCAAGTAGCATGTATCATTTTGCTATTGTTTACGTATGTCAAAATATTTTCACGTTTTTTGGGAGTTAAATATGACCTAATCTGGGAGCGATCTCTTCGGGAAGAAGTATTTAAATGCATTATTGATTCCGACCAAAATGCAAATTAACGTGATCAATAGTCATCCTCTGTTGTCGAAGCCATCATTCCACTTAAACCTTTGTTGAGAAAAGGTGAGTTGTTGCAGTCAGTCGCTGTGCATTTCGTGAGCCTTGACGTACAAGGCCAGTGGCAGAGGGATACTACATAGTGTGATGCAAATCGCCAAGAGCCAATTCGGAATAGCCTAGTGATGCCGTATGTTTTTCACGATCACTCACGTCGGGTTCGACCTCAGATTGGGACTGCGTACATGCACTGCTGATCAATTATTTTTTACAGTGTTTTCATGGATTTTGTTGATGGGTTGAGGTTCAAAACCGCGTGATAACTAATTTCGTTGTAAGAAGTGAAGCGTGAGTCATGTTTCCATGACATCGGGTAATAATTTAACTGTCTGAAGGAGGAGAAGCTTTCTAAGATATAGAGAAGCACTCATTAGGCCTAACATAGCAATCCCTGTAACGGTTTAAAGTACATCTGCGTGAGGGTCCAGTGATTGGAGTGATGGACGAAGAAAAAAGTTGGTTTACGAGCTTCAAAAGCTCATCTACTGCCTCACGTATATTACCCTTCCACGTAACTGTAAATTCCCCATGGAGGTTGATGCTTTTCCGCAATGCGACAAACCATTTATTGTACAATATGTCCTCCTACTGTACCAATCACTGTAACGTTAAAAATAGCTACGAGAATGTGAGACAGAAACAATTTTAGGAACTGGTCTGAGACGGACGATCAGGTCAAATAAGTAATTAGGATCCGAATGAACCGCCTCTTTTTTGGGAAATAAGTCGTTGAAAGACAAGAAATAAGTTTACGTATTTTACCCTAAAGATTACTTACTATGAAGTACTTTTCATTGGCGAGTATCATTTCGACCACAGTCGGTCAATCCTGTTCCAGACCGGTGTTTGCCCATGGAAACGTTACTGGGTGGATTAGATCTAATGCCCGATGGAAAATTGTAGTACGTGTTGAAAATTGTTTCATAATTCATGTAATTATGGTGTTTTGGTCTGGTCTAGCAACTCATACACAAAAAACAGGTGGATAGGAAGAAGACGTGTAGAGGTTTGATATTGGGTAACGCAGCACTCGGAAGTGTCGGTAATTTGCTTACGTTTGAGTTGCCGCGGGTCACCTTTCTCACGACTGGTTTACAATCCGTCGCAAACAGATCTCAAGGAAAATTAACCGCGGTAACCGAGATGTCAGCTGATCGACACCATTTCCCACAACGGTTTGTTCCTGAATTTCAAAAATATATATATAGCACTTCGCACATTGCATCATTTTTCAATGCAATCCGAAAAACTATTCGGGTCTGGAACGCTAGAGGGCGGGAATGTACGTAAAAATAATTCTACTATTGCGCGGTTAAAAATAATTATAGAAATTTCGCGAATAAAAGGACAGGGACTACATTTCCGTTCAACTGAGTATGTGTTGAACAATAAATCATACTCACATGTGTGTTCCAGAGAAAGACCGAACTGTTTGGAAAGTAAGAGTCATGAGAAGAGTTTGAATTACAGTGGATGCATCGCCATTGTTTTATTCCAGCCCCCGAACAGTGCCTCTACCTGGCTGGACTGGCTCTATGGGATGAGACGAGAGAGACACTTGTCCGGAATCTGGACCGATCTGAGGAAAAATGGTTTAGCAATTACGAATTTCCTATGTGGGCAACACTTATTGTTTGCATTCGCCTGAGGGAGTACGGGGTTGTTTGCGAAAGAGGAACGCGGGTCAATAAACTGATAACCTAAATCTGCTGGGCTATAGAGTTTGATTCAAATTAGTAAGTCTAATAATAGCTAATATGTGTGATCCACTCATACGTAAACTATAGAATAATGAAGTGGGTGCTTGAAGGCTTTGATTAATTGTGGTCCACGTTTCTATTTTCCGCGTTCATGTCCTTCTGAGTAACAAATGATCATTTTGAAATGACAAATGTAAAAGTCGGTAACCGCGGTATGGATGTAGCCTCTGACCTCGTAGTTCAGCCTGTCCAGTGTACGTAGAACCAAAGAGTTGGTGGTGTCCACGCATGGATTCAAATCTCACGAGGACCAACGATTTATAACATTTGAATCACTTCAAAATTTGTCAAATCAACAACACCTTACTCAAGGAATGACTATTAGCGCGCGTCATAAATTCTGTGATTCAATTCCAAACTCGCAGACTACTACACTATATTCCTTAGCTTACCTGATCCGTAAGTTTTTGTGGCCAGTTAATGCGCGAGTAAATTAAAGCCAACTTAATAGGGTTCTATTTGGTGGAATACAGATGTACAAACAGGACTACTATCCAGTTCCTTTCGAGTGTTTTGCTCTATCATTGAATTTAGCATACGAAAGGGGGTTAGTTCACCGAATGTTTTTTTATTTCCAACTAGATTCTCTTGGAAACAGATGCGGTTCGCAACAATATAATTAGTTGTAACTAATTTAGATGACAAATGGTTTCCCTGACTGTGCCTTCTCAGAATTGTGAGCAATTTCGTTTCAAAATGACGCACTGCCTGATAAATCCACAAGCAATGTAACGTTCAATACCGGGTATAGAATCGACGCAAATGAACAATAAAACTGATAACCGGATGTATTTATTCAGAACTTGTGGCTGCCCTCACTTAACGTTTAAGATAAATGAAACTTCATTCATGAGATCGGATAATAGTAGTCATGGAGGCAGATGAGCCAATGTTTGAGCTCCTTGCCCGGTCTTTATTCAAGCTAAGTGATAACAATGACATAATACGTTTTACGTCAAATGAAGAGAAAAATATTTCGCAGAATGGCATGGCTTACGCTGTCTTACGAGACCTAATGGAAACATAAAACCAAAATAGCCGGATCCCGTACAGAACTTAAACAAAGAGAACAAGACAAAGGTTGTCGGAGGAATTCCTTTCGTGCTTCCTCAATGGTCTTGAACATATTGCATCACATGGTTCTTCTTGAGTTGATTCATCGGTTACCACGGCTAACCTTCAAAACGAGGACACGTGGTCCCAAGTATGGATTTTTGATATAAGTAGCATGGCATTGTATGTGGATGACAGGATAAAATTTCCTGAAACTCACGACCGGTTTCGCGATTATTGCCGCTCATCAGGCATGCGTACCCGGTACTTTTCCGCCCAATCATCCTTATACGTGAACACTCCACCGTTGGTTTACGGCTGGAAACCGTGCGTATTCACCGGTTCCGCAGGGGTTGTTGGCGAGGAGATTCAGTGATTTGCACTACTGCGTAAATGGTGTAACATTCAACATGCCACTCGGTCAGACTTTGTACTCTCAGGAAGTAGAAATTTGGGAAATGCTCCGTAAATCATCGGAATTCAGTACTAGATCCATGTAGTATATTGGTTTACAACCTTAAAAGGTACACTCTCAAAAAGTTGAAGTGCGCAAGCAGTTCTCACCATTGCCCAAACCAACTTCATTGAAGTGCTACATAAATGGTAATGTATCAGAGCCGAAATCAATTCCGAGTGCAATAAAAAAGGCACACTTCATGAAGTGTCGTTGTAAATTTTGGTAATCAGTATACGTTTTGATTACTGCTAGTAACCTTTTTCAAGATTGGTTTACACTTGGTTAAAGACTGTTTCTTTGAAAAGTTACCTGCAATAACGGACACACCGACTGACGAATATCATTTCCGACACCTCTTTGTCACCGAACATTAAACTCTCACGTACTACGTAAATGTCTCCAAAAAGTCGCACTCGATCGGTGACGGATCTCACAACCGGTTGGTAGTAACAAGTATTCGATTGGCCCCACTAATAAAGCTGTCTATTGGCAGTTACTCATGACATGAAGAAATTCCAAATTTATGCATCGCGAACTCAGTATGGGATCATAAATAGAAAATTGTCGATAAAAGAGGAAGAAATGATTCTAAAGGGGATTTATGAGTAGGAGATAACGCATGCCTCTGGGACAGAACGTTTTAGCATACGACGAACAACCTTTCAGGATGCAATCGCGAATAAGACTCATGATTGTTTTTATGTTGGCGCCAGTCAGTTGAAATGTCATTTGAAAGTGGGACGGAAATTGCCGGAGTAATTGATTTCACTCTTCAGTGGTTTTTGAAGAAGCATAAAAAAACGTTGAAATTCTGATGAGGGGAAACGCGATCAGATACAACTAAGTTCAATATTCGTGAAGTAGAAAATGAAGGAAGAGAAAAATTAACAAATTTTTCCCTGAAAAAAGCCCATAGTTTGAGAGTGCATTTTCAATTTCGAGGAAGGTCCAGCCTCCCCACCGGTGACTTTTTTCACTATCACTCTCGTTCATATGGAGCAACAAACCATATTAGTTTGCCTTCTTAGAACTAAGAAATGTCCCATCGATTTCTATTTCAATTGATTCGCCGTTTCACTGCCAGAGTATTTGCAGTCTCAAGGGAAGAGTGGTGTATTTTTTAATGATTTGTCCACAAAAATAAAAGTCAAACGTGATTTGTATTCAGCTCACCCTTTGGATTGGGATTTCTCAGAGTAATGCTCTGTGGTGATGATAAGTCAGTCAGCTGGGTGATCTTACCTCTCACCAGAATAGAATAACTTTTGGGGACTAGGAAAAACTGGGTCAAATATTTTTGGAGCCAAAATTTGTCGCGGGTTGCTTTCAACTAGTTATGGCTCTTCATACAGCCGCTGATAGCAGTTATCCCTGTGAATTTAAGAAAGACCGAGGGTTAAGGTGTTTAATGGCACAAAAAATAAGGTTCACCAAAATACAGATATCATCCTCAATCTTAAGATGATTGGTAAATAAATTCGAAAGTATAAGATCCAGGGGTGGCCAATAGATGTACGGTATGCCAAGATACTCCAAAATGTGGAGGTTTACTTTTGGAGCTCTCCCCCTGCTGCTCTCAGAACAGCAAGAAAAACGTTAGCTTGCGTCAAGCTTAGTCTTCATCGTTGGTATCTTTTTCTTTTACTTCCTTTTACCGTATAATAATGTAACAATATTCCCCGAAGGGGTCCCGCCATTTCGAGATTGCCAACTGTGACCAGCTGCAGTGCGGAGATTCGAACCCGGGATACAAGGGTCGAATATCCGTGTGACGACTGGTAGGCCACCGACGGTCGACATTAGTGTGGCCGGTGGTTTACATTTGTGAGCTGAAATCATCGTTTGTGCTTATCTCATACAACAGTGTCGGCTGTGTCATCTTTCACTCCCGTACTTGCCGTTTGCAGTTGAAAAGCCCCCTTTCTCGAAGCATATAATCTGTTAGGAGGAGAAAGTTTCATGGGAAAATATTTCATCAGCTTCAGTACAATCAATTTTGACTGGAATTATTTATAAATACACGTAGTTTATCTATGAAATGCAGCAGATCTTTTTGAAATCGAAGGACTGGATTTTGAAAAAGTACCAAAGACTGCGGTAAATAAAACTACTACCGTTAATTCCAATTTCTCACAAGCATCCTACTACTCTATTGAGGTCTTTCTACAGAAAGTACACCCTACGGATGTTTTTCATAAATAAAATATATAAATTTAAAAAGGTGGAATTTGGACTTCCATTCCAAGTGACGGTTAATTATCTTAATCCCATCGAAACTATCCCAAAACAACTTCATTATAGATAAACCGGTAAAGCAGTTGGGACCATGCGACCTTCCATGTAGTTATTCAGGTTATCGGGAGTGTGACCCTAATGATTGGTTGATGTTAACAAAGCAATCCAAATTTGAGATGTAGTAATTCCTAAAATGTAGCAGTTCTTTCCTCTGCCGACCGGTTTCGAAATGTTCAAGGCTTTGATGCAGAGTAAACCAGTGTTTCCTTCTGTGAGTTGGAGCTTAGGATAAATAAGTCTAGCTGAACCTCAGTAATAAATTTAGCCCTGTGTCAGTTTGTGCAACTTCATGATTGGAGGCATTCAATTATCCCCTTTGGTGTTGTGCTGGACTACATCAACACATGAATAACGATTATTAAAACAAAGAATAATAGAGCTAAGATAACAGCAGCAGAAAAACGAAAAAGTTTAGTTAGTTACTGAAGTGAGCAAATTTTCGATGTATTTTAATTTTTTACTATCCGCGTCCTGAGCTGTCCTACTAACTTTAATGAGAAAACTATCTTCCCTTCGAATAATTTCGATTTGTTGGTACGAATACGATAGTTTATGAACAAGGAATGGTGTTCATAACCAAATCTTTGCCCGGTCCTCTTATTGGTTCATCTGCTATTCTCAGTCAGCTCTTCTCAGTGGTTAGTCTGGGAACAAACCCAATTGATTTATTCGGCTCAGGTGACGGTGAGCATTTGACAAGTTCTTCGGTTTAATTCGTTTGCTCCTATCCTGTTCTCACTTCAGGGCAGGCGTAGACCTGCTGGCTGTCCGTCAAACAATCGTGGTGTCTGCTAAACGAACCAAGACGTCCATTGGCAACGTGCCAGTCCATCCCCCCACAATCCGGCTATGTACAAAATATTGTCGGTGGAAAAGCAAGCTTTACATATTTCCCCAACTCATAAATCAAAAACGAACTGTATACTTTGATTCATTAAAAAATTGAACTATTAGATAATGGTTCAGTGTTTTTCTCTAGCATCTTATGTCTCAAATTGAAGAGTAATCTCCCCCTTAAGAATTCGAACTCCGCGGATGGTGATGGAACACAAACCACGTGTTCACCTACATCATGGTGTTTGAGTTGTTCTTCTTTGCAACTTGAAACCTTGAAAAATAAAGGAAAAGCGCATACGGTACTTCAGCATTGATGTCTCTGATGTAATACTTGTATAATGAGGGGACATTTAATGATCATCGCAGTCGAGATTTACGGAGGTAAATTACTAATTTATGCAAGAAAAACCAACAAATTGGAATAGTGAGGATGCGTTGCGCAATTCTAACTGCATTTCGTGTTGGCAAGATGATATTATCGGTGGCCAGTGCACAACCAGCAAATAATGTTGGGAAATCTTGACTGCTGGACGTAGTAGTGAAGGGTTTATTGCGCTTCCCAATGTCATATAAAGCTACGATTTGAGATGCTGGGATAAAATACCAAGTTTTAACCAATGACTTTGTTGCATTGACATAAACTGATAATTCTCTCTATGTCATCACTTTCTGCTTGCTTTTTGTAGTTCCATATCCTAAATCTTTTCGTTTCCAAGTGAGGTATTTTTTCCCCTGAGTGATAACAATCGGGACTGCAGCCACACCCAGGGTAGAGTTGCTTGTTGTTCACACTGGACTGATTATGGATAATCCTTGATGAGATCAATCGATGGAAAACAACATGCGTTGAGCAGAGAACATCGAAACCGAAACAAGATAAGTTCAAATGAGATGATTCGAATAAAATGTAAGTCCAACCGACGGAGTGCTGGACCACTCAGAATGAAGCCAATAGATAACGCAAACAAAATGCATCCAGCAAGATACTAGAGTGATGTCCTTCACACAGTCAGTCCTGTTAAATACTCAAAGAGTCAACTCTCATGGTGCGATACATTCTCACTCTGGTTAATCTAATAGGCTTGTCTTGGGGAAAACCCAACGTGCCAAGTGGGATTATGTGGTGTGAGAAGAATTACGCAAATGAAAACTGCTGTAAGCCGGGTCGACGAACATTGGATGACCAGCGTCTATTTAGTTGGTCCAATAAAAGTTCCTACCGATAAATTTGTTTATAGTAAAGTGAGTTACAACTGGAGAAAGTATAAAGAAGTGTATACTTGCCTGAATAACAGGGGAACGAATGTAACAAAAAGCACATTAGTTCATATAAACGCATTTTCCCACTGTTACTTTGATTTATCGTAAAATAATCGTACAGTGTATCAATGTGCGACGCATATTCGATCAGGTTACATCGAAGGGGAATGTTGACCGGAAATGTCTAGACTAGTCAGTGGTATGGTATAAGGAACGCCTGACTATTTACGGACAGCCCTTGATTATTACTTTACTGCAAAAATCGACATCGGAATCAAAGTGGTTGTGAATGCAGATTCGAATGATTTAGGCTTTTAGCAAAATTTTTCCGGCAATTTTTTTGACGACCTTAGCAAAACTGTTTATAAAGACACTATAGATTGCTTTTGTTAAATTTATTATTGTCACTATTATTATTATTATATGAGATCTAGTTTTGGGTGATGAAACATTTAGTCTAATTCCTAGAAGAATTAACTTGCTTTATTAAAAATGCTGGCTTCCCACAGACTGAATGAAAGAATTACAGTCTACCGTGCTTCCATTGTTATTACGTGTTGGCTGAATTGGTAACAACGCATGCCAGGTAACTCTTTTAACTTTTGCTTAATTTTGTAAAGAATGTTTTTGAGAAAAATGTTGATCGTTTGATCGATTAGTTGATGTGAACGAATTGATACAAGTCCAATTGCACCGGCTTATCAGTTGAAGTTCAGAATTCTACTTTCCATCACTACTCAGTGTATGAAAAGCGAGATTTCCTGTCTTGGGACACAACAGTTTAGATGAGCATGGAACAAGCATCCCTTTTTTGAGCTGACTAATTTGCCTTAAACTGAATCCTAATAGTATTGACATTACCAGTTAGGTTGTTTGTTCAACACAGGATCAGAAGACAACATTTGTGCAGAATATTTGACTCAGTGGAATATCTTGTGAGATATTATTTGTCTCCAGTTTCGCTCACTGAGTTAAATCCTTCTGTTTTGCATAAAGTATACGTCGGACTTGGGTGTACTGAATGTGCTTGAACATCGAATTTCTTCTTTGGTGGACTTGTGCCGTATACTATGATCCCGATAGTAATTATACATGGTTGTTTAGTAAAATGGAACTGATGAAGGATTTCCGGGTTGGCGTATTTTGTTTAATTGTTTGGTAAATAAACAAGACTTATCGGCCAGTAATTCTCAGTCTTGAATTTTGGATGGAAATGAAAAAAAATTAAATCCAACAAATTCAGACTGGGTCATCTTGTTGCTGGATGTTGTTAATAAACTCATTGACAACGCGACGAAAAGTTCCCTAACCTCATCCACCGTTTTTATAAGAGAAACAGTGATATTGTATTTATTTTCCGGCCCTCGTGAGAGATCCCGTGTGATCTTTTTTATTTTTTGTACAGTGGCTTCATTATGTTTTGTCATACAGTTGATGAACCTCGTACATGATTAGAAGTTAGTTCAACTTGTTTTTACTTTAGTTACAAATCATACCATATTCAGGAATGAATAAATAAAGGTTCCTCCCTATAAAGATGTATCTTCTAACACTCCATTCTTCGATTTTACCAGTGAAATCCGTTTATGTAGTCGGTATACATAGCATTTCTGAGTACATTTCTCGTCACACAATCAGTGATAGTGTGTAATGTTTTATTATCTTTTGTTCTGCTACATTCTTTTCCACTAAACGAAGTTGGCACAACATTTTGGGAAAAGGGCAGCGAAAAATTAAAGGCTGCTGGAAGAGGAGTTTCCTTCAGTGGTGGCAGAACATGAACCCTGGACCTCCAGGCTTGAGGCCCATCAGAATGACCATTTCACCACTGCCGGCCAGAAAAAAGTTATCAGTTTTTGGGATTTGTGTTAGTTGTTAACCAACTTGAGTCACTCAAAACTGGCCTGAAATTAAAATCAACCTCTTCTTTTATAAGGAACCACAATATCTTCCCTTACAGATCGGATCATGTACATGGACCTCCTTTTGAGGCATTTCACTGTGAACACAGATTCGTAGGACGGGAGTAGAATTCCGCGGAGTGAGAAACAAATGGAAGAATCATTTGTAAAACAGGCCATTTGCTCCTTTCTGTCTGCCTGGAGTGGCGTCTAGCACTGGGTCATTCAGCTAATTTATGTCCATTCTGTAACCATATTCTGGATTCATTCATTACAGGTTCTATTTTTACATTACTTTGCCTATGAATACGGTTAGAGAACACGATATAACCCCACCAGTCACCCCAGAGAATGTCAAACATTAGAATCCCTATTCATCTGTCAAAAGATTCCTTATATAGCATCAACATTCGAAGCATCCTTAAAAACAGGTAAACACGATATAGTTGCTTCATGTAGCTTGTTAGGAATCTTCGTTTGGGCACATGCCTAAAGTCTGTTGGAGACTTGGACCCGTGGTGGACGATTGCTACTCTAACAAGTAACCATAAGACTATCCGGGTTGATTCGAAACCGTTTGTTTGACACCAGAGCCCTATGAAACTCTACCCTTCTATCACGGGATACTTCAGAGCGAATCCCGCGGACGGTACAGTGATCGAATCCTATGATGGACGATTTCTCTGTGAGCCGCATAAGTAACCACAAAGGCATCGTGTTACAAAAACCCCACGCGGCTTGGCTTTTTGACAAGTCTGAGTTGTAGGAGATTCGAATCGATTATCAATAGTTTCACATTGCATTCAGCACTGAAAAGCAGGAAATATCTGCACCTCTTTTCCATCTTCGTTGGTCAATATATATCCACCACCCGTAGAATCAGAGGTGATTGGCGGTCAGTCAACTACCATAAACCACTGAATTATGAGAAGGTTTGTAAAAGCCTGCTGCTTCCCTTTTCTCGTCAACTTAGTAGAAACACAAACTATAAGTTCCCCATTCCATGAATATTCACGCTTCTCTTTTCGTACGAATAATGGATTGAACCATGGTGGTTAATGCCTTACACCATTTACGACGTCAATTTGTGTGAGAAATGCATTCGTCTATATTCAACAAAGCTGTAATTAATGCAATTTTTTCTTGAAATGCTTTTTTTGTCCCGTAGATTCATGACTAAGTGCGCAGATTTTTAATGCAATCTTGTACAGAGTGCTGATTTGGGGTGTACACTTCAGATACAAGTACAAATGAGAGAAAACGGGCCTATCAAGCCCGGTTGCATAGGCAGTAGGGTAAAACATGCGTGAAACCGAATAACACAGAAACCGTCTAATGAAGGGATGACATTTCTACAGTGGCCATCAGCCGATGAAACTGAAGACATTTTACTCATCGCGACTGCTTAAAAACCAGCAAAAAAGCAGCGCCAAGTTATTTTCCTAAATTTTACTCAGTCAATCATTTTATCAAACGTAGTTCGTTTTTGTGTTTATAGTCGAAAAATTATGAGAAAACCCCATAGCTGTTTGAACAAGACTAACAGGACGCACAATAAGGATAAGCTAAAATGTACACTTTATATCCATTGAGATGAGTAGCTTAATGACTGGAGGTAAATGAACATTAGCTGGCTCAAGCAAAGTAAGTTGTTATTTTGAAGATTTTTACCTTTTAAATACATTCATAAGTAGAATTCAGAATAATTTTATTATGATGTAATCGATGGCACTTGACCCAGCTGATTTCGGCATATCATGTCCCTACCTTTTGGGGTGAAAAACCGCCAGACATATGTTCCCATTCAAAGACTAAGATCACACTGTCCAGTGAATGTTTAATCGATAAGGCTGCACTAGTCCTGACTGTGATGTGAGCTCCAATTTGATGTGAAACATTAGTTGGCGCGTGAAGTAAGGCTCTTATATTGCCCAAATATGTCTATGAAAGAGGAGCAAGGATTTTCGAAGTTGGAGCAACGTTTGAATCCTATGTGAGGTAGATATGTGAAGTTTTGACTTAGTCTGTGTTTACTCTGGCTTCTATATTTAGAACACCAAATGTAGTTTATTGATCAATTTTCTTTCATCTGTTCACCGACTTTAAATTCGTACTTGGCACATCACTTCCCCTTTTCCCCACCACTTCCACTTAACGATTTTGTGACTGAAAATCCAACAGACCAGACATATCTGCATTACATCCTCAATTAACGTTTTGCGCTTCATTGCTCTTTTAAATTCACTTTTTTGTGTCAAACGAAAAGAAAAATCGATAAAAGGTTTGCCGATTTTAAATGCAGATTCACATCTGTGAAGTTACTGATCGTTTTCGGCTCTTAAGGTGTTTTACATCTATTTGTGGGTATGTCCCGTAGCCTGTTAGCTTGAGTGCTACACCAAACGTTTTACTATATCTAACTAGTACGTCGAAATGTTTTAAATCATTTTGTCCTTTGCATACTTTCACCAACTTAGACGAGATGAAAGTTGCTGCATTTTGTTGTGCGCAATTTGACCGTGCTGCGCAAAAGTGACTTTCATGATTAGACTATATTATGAATTACGAATCTGACAGCCCACTTCAGACCATGTAGGTTCTTCTTACCCGATTAATTCAGTAAGGACAAGCCTCAGTGGCAGTCGATTAGTCAAAAGTGTTGCGAATGTTCCAGTCTTCATGAAACCAGACAAGATAAGTTGTAGTCGATCAAAAGCCTTTACTAGGTTTTATGTTACGCTTTGCGCGCGTGGCTAAATGATATTTCGAATCATGAATCAAAGAAACATTCCGCGTGCAAACGATTTGGAAAGTTCAACCTCCAAAGTTCGCGAAATCAGTCACTTAACCTGTGCAGTCAGTTATCAGTACTGTAAGCTCACAGCACGAAGAGGAAAATGTGGTTTACCTACTGTTAAGGAGCTGCTTTTCTGCAGAATAATGGTGGACGATGGAGAAGTTTGTCAGATTTTGACGTAAATTGAAATAATTTGAAAAGCAAAAGCCTTTAAATTCAGTGAATTCGAACTCACGCTTAGGAGCCACTCACACCACGCTACTCACATCCCCAAACATTCATCGTACTATAAGATGAACTACGGGATCCAGTCATAGTTTGCGGACATTTACCAAATGGATCAGATAAGTAACTCCACTAAAAAAAATATTTCAGAGAAATATGACATCCAGGTTTGGACTTCTTTGAAACCATTTAAACTGAGCAACAGTGTCAAAGCGGTGAATGTTGAGTGTTTCATAAAGATTCTCTGCAAACTAAGATTTAATTGGTGAATATTTGAATGACAGCATGATATAGTTGGGAAAAGTTTGCTGCCCATGTGAGGTCTCGCAGTTGACTCTCATGCGCGCATAGGTGAAACACCCTTCAAGGGTAGACGTGAAGTCCTACAAAACTGCACAATGTGCTAACGAGTACAGTCCGTAGACACAGATGGGTTTATTTTCCTACGTCGAATATACGTACCCTATGCCTGCCTGGAATAAAAACGTTTCTAACTCGAGACTTATTTCGGAGGCTAACTTATGGTCGCGATATTTTTTAAATACGAACGTAGTGAAGAAACACAATACGGTAAGTATTCTTATCCATGGTATTGTTGCAATAATTGTATTGAGAAGCTTTTAACGTGGTAAAACGATTTATTGGTTGTTATAGCTAGGATAAGATACAGGATAGATTCGGAATGGATCATCTGACAGTAAAGCGCGGGACTCAAATTCCAAATTGGTTCAAGGTCACGGGTGACTGAACATGTTATCGCGTGACAGCACCTCATTCTATGGTGCTTGCTATCGGCTATTTATCCATCAGTCAGGGTTCACTCAGGCAAGCTTTGTTCCAAGTTTCCGTTAGTACCTTAAGGTGAATCAATTTAGACCAAATCGATTCAACCTGAAATTGTGGAGTTCAGAACAAACCGCAAGTGACTTCGAGGACCGTACGATTTGTAGAAGAAAGGCTATCGGCAATTGAATCAGACGGACGTTTTCAATATAATTCGGTGGTGGAATCGGCAATAAACCTCGTCGTCTATTTTTGGCATAAAAACGAAACGGGCAAGACATGTTTGTATTTATTGAATAATCCGATGCTAAAGTGTTAAGCATGCACAACCGTTTATGTCGTTTCACTTAGGCATTTTGGTTTCATTTTATCCCGAAGCGTATGGACATTCAACTCGTTCTTAGGCGCACCAATCCCGTTGTGTTTGCTCGATTACCTCCGTCTGATTTCTTGATCTGCAGATCTAACCTAGGTACATTTTTGAAGATACCTGGTACCCTACTGAGGTAGGCCTGCTTGTCAGCCCGGCCCTTTCTCACTGCTAAGGGAGGTTTCCGAAAAAATCGCTGACTCTTCGACCTGTTGGTGCTCTCGATTTACTGACGTGAGAGAATCGGTAATCGCCTCCTTCTTCTGTTGCCACTACAATGCCCGCCACAACTTGAAAGTTAGCTGTACACTAAGGTCGGATTCAACTGGAAGGGGTAGACCAAATCAATTTATGATTTATCGATCGTATAAGAACGAGATTTCCGAAATGACAACAACGAGTAGCACGGAAAGGGTCTTCCAATGAACAGAAGGCTGTCGATATTGTTTCTGCGTCAATTTTGTAATGGCTTGGGCTAGCGCCTCACCATTACACGGCCTAGTTCGTTTAGTAGGCAGAACGACAGTTTGGCAGCAGCCAGCACGTCTTCGCCTGTCCGGAATAGAGAAAAGGACTAGAGTGAACGAAATGGAGCAAAAGACCAATCAAATGCCAATTGTTGTCTAAACCTTATCAACCAATGAGTTTGTTCCTAGACTTACCACTCAGAAGGGCTGGTTGTGATTAAGAGGTGGGCCTGCAAGAGTTCAAGCCAGCAACATGCATCTGATATAAACTGTTACATTGGTACCAGTAAATCGATGTACGTCGAAGACAGGGAAGTCTTCTTGCAGGAGCTATAGAGACGGATCAGAGCACCTGGGAATTGTAATAAGACATAAATAAATTCACGGTGAACTCTGATCGATCAATATAACCGACCGGCTGAATAGTTATTTCGTTAGAACAACTTAAAAGTATTATTTTATGAGTTACAACCAATAACCAATAACGGATCCTAAAAGCTCTGTTCATTTGTTTCCATTTGGTTAAAAACTGCCGAATTTCGATTGTCAACTTAGCTTTGATCTAATTGTTGTGATTGCTGAAATAATGGGTTCGACATGTCCAACTTCATTATAATATATGATAATTTCGGTAAGTCACGAGTGTGTTCTGTTTCGTGATTATACAGAAAAATGCTTCAGGTAATGTGGCGCACAAATTCCAGGTGTCAGCACGGTTTTATTTTATTTTTCTATCCCTCATTCCATAAGACTTACCTATACCGAAAGTTGATATAACTTTTTGAACGTTTCTAATAAGTCGGGTCCTTCTGTTACCCATTATTGTTCATGTGCACATACGTTTACCTGATTTGTTTCATAATTTCACATTTCAACCCTTGGGTAATTTACGTTTTAATTATTCGTTTCCTTTTATTTTGTTTCGCTATTTGGGGACCATTAACAGTGGCCACATAACTTAACCCTCAGATCCAACTGAGCATCAAATGAAAGCAGTTCTCATTTTCAGGCACTGGTTTCATTCAAGACAGAATGAAACACTGCTAATTCTTTTAGTGCGAGTTTCTCGTTCTGAAAAATGTACTCATTTTCGGGACAAATATAACACTGAATTAAAATATTTCTTTCCGAAAATTTAGGCTATCTTGGAATATTCGGATTTCCTATCCACTATACGATTATCAATCTGATATAATGCACAGGTTGGCTTGATGATGACCCCTAAAAAACACGCACGGAAGTTGGTAGGTATATACCTAAGCAGGTCAAATATAGTTTCAGTTATTGTTAATTTTAAGAGATTTAGTTGCTACTGGATAGAAGACTCAGTGGTATTTTTGGTGAACTCATGGAAAACTGGACTTGGGATGAATGGTGGTCGACACAGATAGGCTGGGGTCAATCTTTTTACTTAAAATTACTAGTAAGTTTTTTAATTTCAGTCATTTTTCATGGTGGTAAAGAGACTATACATTTGGGAGTATAAATGGGATAAAGAAACTTGCAAAATTGACGTACAATAATTCGCTTATTGATTTCATGGAGATAATACACCTTTGTCATCTTATGGCCTAAATAAAACCGTCTTCCCATATTTCAAAGGTATGCAATAATGGTCAGCTTGCAAAGCACAATATAGTATTCCCGGAACTTGCTCAAAATTCTCCTCTTTATAGTTCTCAGTCGACGGTATTAGGAAATAACCAACCAGACAAAGAGACTGCAAAACAGTATCCTAGTACTTATAGCAAATTTGGTTGCATGACGCTTCTTTGGTAATCAAAGTTAGTGGCACGGAGATAGTATAACTTAAAGCAATCTACTGTGAGATTATTGATTAATTTTTTAAGGTCCTGATAATTCGTTATTTGGTCTTACATCTCGCATTCCACAAATAAGAAGAATTTCATGAATTGCATTTTGAATGACGGATCTCTAGCGTACCTGTAGCAGAGAAAACAAGTCCGGAACAGGAAACCACCGAAAAGAGATGGAGAATACGTGAATCCCATCCCAAAGAAAACGGATTTTAAAACGAATTCTCGAGTTTGACCACACCTTATACCAGGGAATCGTCAAAACCTCCTTCGAACACGGACATCGGTCAGCGTGAAAGTTTCTCTCTGAAAGTACGTTGTGGATGAAACTGTCATTATCATGGTCGTTGAACCAAATTGTTTAAGGGTTTGAATCTGGACAAGTCTTTCACTCGCTAGGTAAACAGCCCACGGCATATCTCCAAAAAGGATGTGCTTTGTTGCATACCAAATAAAGTGAAAGACTATTGATTGTTTTTATTTGTGTCCTGTTATTTTCGAGCAGTGGAGTAGAATCCACCAATACTTCCAACTGGCACCTTTTTTAACCACTCCAGCTTAAAGGGGAAGAAGCGTGATTGAAAACATGCTTTCCTGACACTCTTTGGTCCACTTTATATGACAGGCGCGATAGAAAAACACGTGGAGATAGTGTGCCAAGCTTACCTGTATAAAAATAGTCTAACAGAAGACCGAGTTCAAAGCACTTTTGTCATCATATTAAATCGAATGGACTTGGGATATGTACAGCAGTAATAATCAAGGTGCATCAATTTTGATTATCTTTGTAAAACTGATCAAATTCACGTCTAATGAGCTCATATCTTTGGTAGCAGTAGAAAGCAATAAGAGCCACTTTACAGCACCAAAGTCAAATGAGAACAGAAAGCACTGAACGTACTGAGCATTTTTAGACCTTCAGTTGAACCGTTTTTGTTTTGGTGCTGTGATCCAGCATGTCGTGTTTATGATTAGTTATGCTTATGAAACTCTGATATATATATATATATATATATATATATATATATATATATATACAATGGGGTTTTTTCGTCTACTTCCAAATCCCACCGATGTTATATTCGGAAATAAACAGATTAGCAAAAGAGCAGCATTGCACTGTAGACCATAAAACAGTCAACTGTACAGAAGCTACCGAAGGTAGAATTTGAATCAATCACTGAGCAATCAGACTGGAGCCATTGTGTTATGACTCCAAACGTAGATGAAACCTCACAACCCTTTGCGTTTGTAGAGCACTAGATGCACAACTTTGTGCGAGAAGACTAATTAGATTTTGAAAAGTTAGTTGAAGATAGTTGAGAACCAAATGAACTGAAAGTTTTACGGCTTCCGTTGGCTTCAGAGAGAAGGAAACGGTTGATAACACACGGCCAGAGACCCAAAAATGTTCGGTTGACTACAGTTAGGGTGAAAAATCAGTATAATAGTATCAGTTTATTTCGGGATATACGTTTTTTCTAACCCTTTGTGTCGTCTCAGTCAACCATCACAATTCAGGTATGAAAAGTTTTATGTTGGTTTTGGAGTGTCAGCTGGCCTTTCGTGAAAGTTGCCTTTCTCAATTTCGAAATGTAATTCACTTTCAGTGTAACTACATTTTTTGTTATAACCCAAGCCTATTCGGTCTCCATCTCAAGCACAGTCAAGCGCAATTTATTAGACCGGCTGTTGTAAAACGTCTATCATTAACAAACTTTGTTGTAGACTTGGATTCGCACTCTGTCACCGTCAGTTCCAATTCGGAAGTCTTAGAATTCTTATGACTCCTTCCCTGAAATATTTTATCATTGCTGCAAAATAAAAAAGGAAGTAAAATTGAAAAAGTGCATTCTGAAACTACTTCTCATGACTTTCTTTTGGGAAGTATTGGAGCTGTCAATAGTCATAGAGTCCAAGTTTGTGGTTATGTCGAATTTACAAGTGGTGATGAGATTTTGAGGTTCGTTCTCGTGTATGTCTCTAAAACCATTCCACGAGTATTATCACTTACCATTCACAAATGAACCATCGCTTCATACATTTTGTGTCGAACGATCAACAAGACAGTTGTAGCTTATTGCTGTCTGTGTATTATGTGCAGTTTTTTCATGTGGTAACCAGCATGGGTTGTCGTTTGACTTGGATTAAGAAATTTGCTCGACTTGAGAACTCTGCCCCACCATTACTCAATCGGTGTTGCCCGGAATCGGTTTTATCAGTCTGGTTGAGGAGGTGATAACTTTGTCCGTTTCTCACGTGGTTGATATATCAGTGGAAAAAGTATATGTTATGTAATTTGTCGTAGACATCAGATAAGTGTTTTATCTTACTGGTACTTGGGTTAAATAACTCGGGGAAAGAAGTGTTCAGTATGAAGTGGTAATAAACCTGGTTGGAAACTTTTTATCGTCTTCAATCTTCCAGAGTCCAGTGCACAGCAGCTAGCTACCACTGACGATTTTCAGAGAAATATCAGGAGGCTAGTCAAGCTGAATCTATCAGCTATTTATTTGTTCTTTTTTAACTCAGTGGCAGTTGTGTTCCGACGGAATATCGACACAGTTCAGTCTGAAATGCTGCTCCAGATTAGTAAGTTAGGTCGATGACAGGCGACTCTGGATGAACGGTGTCATATAATTGCGGTTATATTTGTTGTTCTGTACATTGTTCTATAGTTTAAACCAGATGGAATTTTTTAGGAAGATGTATTAAATCAAGTATCGCAAGCTAAGCGTCTGTGCGTAACATCACTCTGGGAGAAAAATTCAATACTGAAGAATTCTTCGAATATATTTGCTGTTTAAGGCCTTGTTCGTTGTAAAGATAGCAATAATTTGTCTGGTTTAAATCACTCTGAGTTCATCATGGTGAAAATAAATTACTCGATAACGGGATCAAACTTACATGACTCGCATTTGAAGGATATTTCGTTACACACTGACATTTTATCGTTCTTGGCAGTATTACCGCATTTGCCATAGTACTTTGGAAAATAGCATTTCATTGGAAATTTCTATTATTTCTTGTGAAATGCTTCACTAGAAGGAATGTTGAGTTGAAAAGTTTATCTGTAGCAGGACCAGCAACTGATTTTTTTTGAAAAACAGCATCCAAATGCTTACAGACACCAACTTTACAGTATTAGACAAAGCCACTTGAAAACCAAAGCTGCACGGTTTCCAAGATCTGCTGATCAGACTAAAATAAACAGAAATTACGGGGAAAGGAAAACAGTATTATCGGATAAACTGATATGACGGTAACATGTGTGCAAGTCTGTGATAGATAAACAATAATTTATCAGACCCCAGATCACTTCGGAATGTAACGGAAAAAACGATGCGCCCTATGATATGTTATGGGCAATTGTTTCTCTTACTCGCCGTAACCAAAATGTCGACTGACTAACATCTTTTCTGATAGCGCTTTGTTACCGAACAATGAACACTTACCCGTAGATAGACATTCCCTGTCGGTAAGAAAGGTACCCACTTAGACCTGTGCATCACAGACACGAGTAATAACTTCGCATAGAGTGACCGATTTGCAGTTCCCGTTTTCTTTGTTGTTGCTAGAAATGAATGGTTTATCTCAGAACTGCGATTGCTGGGATGTGGACAGCAACAAATTTCGTGTCGCATATTGAATTTCAATACATCATAGTTCAAGGCGGAAAGCAACCGTTGACCTGACATCAGAACGACTGCTTATTCCGGATGGATTATTTCTTACTGGTGTTCGTACTCAAGAGGTTAGCGTTTTATATGACGAGCAGTTGACCTGAAGCAACTCGGCAAAATTCTCACTTAGATGAGTTCATTCACATCGGATTTCAAATTATCACAGTGTGGAATAGAGTAGAAACCGTCGGGCCAAATCTTGTGCCACGTGACGTCGTGAACTCCCTATGTTTTGAGGCACCACATTCGGATTGGAATAATTCTTCTAGTTATTCTTAGGGTATAAAATCTGTTTATTGAAGAAGTTCGACATCACAGACCATTGATATCTTTCTAGAGCGATATACTGCTGTGCACTAAAAAGTCACTAAACAACGGTTTAATCATAAGTGAGATGAGATTATCAAACTGGTGTATTGAATTTAAAAAAACAAGGGATTTTTCTTCTTTCGTTACAATCTACTAATCTTCACTTTCTTTTCTACATTGTCAACTGTCCCACTGAATGGAATGGAAATCACCTATGGCCAGTTGACGGTGGCAATTTAACATGCACACGGTAATACGAAAAAAGCTGCCAGCGTTGCCATGCGTGCTGAGATTGTGTCTGATAAATCTAACGACAATCGAGATGGAAGCTTTTCTGTCCTAATATTCTCCTGATGAATTTAGTCCCGAAGAACATGAGGTGTTACTTCCTAATATTAGACCCAGGTAAGTTTTATTTGTCGAGCGGTTATCATTGTTGGAAGCTGGGTCAGCTTTGACATGAATCTGACTAGTCGTTTCTCGATCAGTTTCAATTGTTTGCGTATCTAGGGAAAAAGGGGTAAAAGCAACTTCAAGAGTAGTTCTTTTCGCCGAAAAAAACTTCACTTCCATAGGATGTAAAGATGATCATTCCATATTCGTGGTTGATTCATTTATGACAGTTCCACGGGGCAAAATTTCCAGGAGGCTTGAAGGGCCGGTTTGGGCAATCACCGTGAAGGGCTTTACAAGTGGAATTATGAATTAATTATTCTCCATGCACATAAAAACTACTGGATATGAAATTGATACACTTTGAGTTCGCTTCTTACTCTTACTGCAGTCTGAGTAAAATTTTGAACTGTAGTCAAGAGAAATTGTAGATCGTCACTGTAGACTGCATCGTCCTCTAGTAAAGGGACCCAACCAAGTAATACAGCAGGTGAATTGTATCAGATCTCTAAGGTCTTTTGAAACGAAACAATAAAATTTATTCGCACACCTCCTACTTGTTTACCTCTTTCGGTTATTCATCTAGGTAGATGCTTCCAAGTCGTCACGTAGGAGGAATCGAAGCGGGAAAATAATTTTTACCGTTTTTGGACGAAATAACGAACTTCAACACTGATCGTGGATCAGATAACTCTGAGGGAATGTAGGAAACAATTTGTGAGAATTATCAACAGTCTTTTGAGTAGGTTCAAGGGAGACGAAATACCACCAACTTACGGACTACCGAAATTGCAATAAGACAGTATTCCACGATGAAACGTACTTCTCATGTGCAACCACGCATCATCTTATTTTAGTCAAATGTCTACGAGTTACTAAACGCAGTCCCAGTAGTCATGTAAAAATGCCGGCCAATTTTAAGAAACTGGGGTTTCTATAGTACAAAAGAATAAAGAAGTAAAAGCTACATGGAATTAGAAGATAATAAGATGATTTTGTTTAAATAGTGCTTCACAGTGCGACTGAATATTTTATTCACATCTCAGAAGAGAACCAGTTCTTTCCACTTAGTCCAAATTAGCTTTTTTATACAGATTTGAATTAAAGCTTGGCTTCAAGATGAGCTGGATATATGAAAAGAACGGTGCTCATGAACAAGGATGATTGGGCAGGAGAGTATCAGGTGTGCCTCGTTGATGAGTGGCAACAACCGCGAAACCAGTTATGTGCTTCCCGGGGAACTCTGACTTGTTTTCGAAGCACAATAGCATACTAATTGAAACAAAGGACAGTTTTATGTTCATTTTCTTCTACGCACTTCGGAGCATGTCTATTTTCAGTCTAATCATTCTATCTCCTTCTGTTGAACACACAATTGAGAAGAAAAATCTTTTCTGAAGAGAGTGAACCAACTTTATGCAAAAACTTCCCAAAGCCATATTGTTAATAAATCAGACGGCAATTTTATTACTACCTGCATCGTTCTTCCTTCCCTGAATAACAGTGACAATGGTAACAGTACAAAAGGGATATTTCTGATGGTAATAATAACATCACTATTTCGAATACTCACGAGCGTCTCAGCGGGAGTCAGTCATCAGTATTTAATTGAGAGCAGCTTTGTTCAGTGTTTAATGAAGCTTTAAAATCTTTCGCTTCACTCTGAACAACTTCCTCAAGAAGAGTAAAGCTGGAAGGAGAATGTTCTCCTATACTTTGTCGGTGACTTCTCTACCAGCACTAGTGCCCACTTTTGTATGCTGTTCAGAACCAACTTATCGTTATATCCCCCCCCCCCGGCTCCCGGTAGTGATCGAATTGCAACAAGTTAAATTGGAAAGTACGCGAACTAGCACTGAAACGTATCTGCTTGTGTTATTACCCAGACTAACGCACTTTTGTCTGCGGTTAAAGCATAGAAAAACACTTTTGTTATCAACAGTTGGAATGCAAGTGCACTGAGTAGTCATCATGAATGTGTCGAATGTTATCCAATGATCAGATTCATTCGGATGTATGACTGTCAAAATCAACGGGCATATCACATGATCAAAGTTCGCAATGGAATGAGCAGTTTTTGCACAACGATATTGGTTGTGTGAAAAAACTCTGTATTATCAGTCACACTTTGGGTGAAATGAACTTGGTCTCAGAGTGAATATACCTTGTCAAATTCATCTCATGAAAGCACCACACATCTTATTCGATTTATTCATGTTGTTCCAGCAATCGTTTTACAATCGTTACTCGGTTTAAAATTTTTCTGAGTTCGCAGGTACGGTTGGTTGGGACCATAATTTCTATCCACTCGAAAAAGCCGCATTTGGTAATACAAATTAGGCCCTTAGTGTACGTTAAAAATATCAGTATTCGGTCAATCCGATTGCTACTGGGACCTGACTTTTCTAACTACTCCCGGTGAAGAACGGTCTCTAGAAGAATAAACGGAATTCGAAATCCTTCTGTGAAAGCTACGCATCCCGCGCCGGTTGTAAAGATCGAATTGCTTTTGAGGCACCTAGTCAGTTTCACGTTTATTGCATGAATAATCTCTGAAAATAGAAAGTCCAAAACAATTGATTCCTGAGCGTTCTGGAAGTAACAAATAAGCATGCCTGGTAACAATTCCACTTCGCCCTTCTGGATTTAAGTGTATTCGAATTTGTGCATGATAGATCCTATGGAAATTTGGCTACTCGTTTTCTTGAAAAGAGAAGACAATTGACGAGAATTTCTTGGATCTTGAGGTGCATGTGTGTACAGAATACCCAGACCACAGTTCGGTGTGGTCTCTCGTTTTGACTGTCACAACAAAGCAAACAGTCTCGTTGTTTTACTCTCGAACTGCCGGGACTATCCGTTTGGTGCTACGTGAACCAAAATAATTTGATATGAATGATACAAGAACACCATCAGTCTACATTTTTAATAAATCCCACAGCTGCACTCACATTCCTTATAACTTTATTTTCCTTGCTTTTGACCGAAGGTAGACCAGAGATTTAGAGCTCTTAATTACCACGTGGTAGGTCGGATGTTCGAATCTCCGCCGTCACTGGTTACTTTGGTGGTAGACAATAATCTACTGTCTTTCGGATCGTAGCCTTACATGACCCTTTACGACCTTATGTGGTTCTCCACTCCAGATATCAGAGTCTAGTGGCTGCTTATCCCTAATAGTGCAGTGGGCCTTCGTGGCCACAGGGGTATACTTCTCCGACTGCTCTCATGTGAAGAGTGTGTTAAAACTAGTTTGCAAGATGCACCTCACATTTCCTATGAGGATTCCGTTACGACTATAATTATGATGACTCAGGGAAGCTTGTTTTTCTCTAATTTTATTCGGTGACTGATCTGCTCCAGAAATCACACACGTTACTAAGGCAGTTCTTCGCGCCTGAGGTAGTGACCTTTTGGATAATTGTAAAGTTGGAACTATATATGACTCTTGACTACCAAAGTCCAAACATTACGGTGCATACGTAGAGATCTTTTATTCCCGAAGTCAGTCTAAGTCACAGTCTTTCTGCAGCCCCAGCATTTCATGTTGAAGCTCAGCTTACGCAGAGCTTATTTTAACCCAATGAAAACAATCCTACGGTTTCTGCCATTGATACCAAAGCATTCCTTACCTTGTGCGTCAACGCAGCACTCTTCCGTAAATATTCGCCTGATCCTTAGATTATGTACGATTTGCTTACTGAGCAAAATATCATAGATCTATGGTTTCTCTATTTTTCACCAAGTTATTCTTTTGATATCTGTTAGAGTTTGAAAATATCCTTCTATTCTTTATTGTATTCAATCAGATACCATTTTGTATTCCTCGGGCAAATCCCCGTAAGCTTTTGATAACGCAATGAACCCATTAGTTGAAAGGACAGACTACAAATTTCGACTTACCCTTTGATGCTATTACTCATAGATTTAAAGCAAATCGGTATAATGGCCTACTCCTTTGGGGAAGCTCTGACTCAGTGGGGAGCAATTGCTTGGAAATAACGGTACGATGACCGTGTCTTCCTGTGATGCTGCCGAGCACTGATGTTTGTCACAGAGTTCGACATCTGAACAAACTTAATTCGGCGATTCGAATCAACCCAGACGGATGTGGGGTGTCACAGTGGTAACACACACGCCTTCGAGGTGAAGAGAATCGAGTTCAAACTCTGAGGGCGGCGAGGTATACGCACAACTGATGAGCTCTAACAAGAGCGGAACTCGAGTTTGGTGCTTCCGAGTGCAGTGTTGGTCGGATGATCTGAGATTTGTGCGGTGAAGGTGGAGTCAGAAGGTCGGTTAGCCAGGCAAAGTAAACAGTAGGCGTTGCTTTTATAGTCCTCTCGTTTACTTGTGGATTTTTAGGCTCTTACTCGGTAATGATCTCCAAATGTCTTGGGATGGCTAACTGCAGAACTATTCAGTCAGTCAATTGTGACTACTGTTGAGGTGAAGCATTGATCTATACAGCCAGAGGCCATAACATTCAGTGCTTAGGCCTACAAACCACTCATCTTGACTACCAGAACATTCAGGTGGATCCCACATATCGTAGTTTAAATAGAACTAATTATCAGCTGAATACAAGAAAGAAAACAGTCTAACCGAGGGCTCTATCTGTGTTGATGCCACAGAGGGGTTACTTATCTGCGCAGTTAAATCAAAGCGTGTTTCACCAACAGCACCGAGGTTTCCACCACCAAAAAGAAGAAACAGGTGAAAGAATTTTCCAACCGCACATAAGTACGGTTTTAGCATGGTTGTATCAATTACTAATGTGGATCGATAAATAACAGAAAGATTTGAATTGCAAGAGTCTAACCGTGAATGATAAATGCATTTCTGGAAATAAAAATGGACATCGGGATTTCTTCGACGTTTATGTACCTTTGAATATGTATGATTGCATTTACAGTGGTGTGAATGTCAGTAAGTTGGTACGTGTATGTATATGCATATATATTTGTATGTATGCATGCATGTATATATGTATGAATGTTCACTTACGTGTGTTTGAATGCGCATATATTTGCATGGATATACTTATGTCCTGTGCTTCTGTTTGACTGAAGAGGTGAATACTTACTAAGAAACCCGCTTTTCTTGTGTATTGTATGGTTCAGTGTCATTCTGATGTATTTTCAACTAGTTAGCTATAACTCCTTAGGATAAATTGGTAAATCGCTTAGAAATCTGTGGATATCAGATACATCTACATTCCTCAATTCAGGGGCCATCAAGCAATATCAGGGTTGCCTGGGATTAGTGGATCTCCACTTCCACGATTATATAACTCCGACAACAGTGCATCATGCTGTGAAGCCACAGTGAAAGGTTCGTGAATCGGTGTCGGGTGACGATCAGCCACATGCGTTTCGATCCACAGCGGGGACACAGTAGGCCGAGGGAGTGTGTGTGTTCGACAAGGACTACGACTGAATGAGAACTCCCCGTTGGGCACGGATGGTTCGACGTATAGGGCAGCGCCCTCACACTGATTCGAATGCATTTGGTTCATTTGGGTATAGTGCACGAGATCTTGTACGTCAATTGCATTCACGTATGTGGTATGCACGATTTCCGGCGGTATTCGAATTGAAGAGGTACAGCCAACGTGGGTGAGCGTGTGATAACGACGTACCATATCATCCATTCCGGCAACAGTGATATTGGTTCGTTTCATGCCTAGCTTGTATTGCTCATTCACTGAATGCTGAGAGGCTCGATCCAAAGTAACTGGCGGTTGGTTGCTGGAGTCCGGAAGATGTGTGGGGAAATCGTTTGTTTCGTTTGATTTTGATGCTATAGAGGCACGGCGAAATCGATAGTCGGGAATCTGAAGTTCGTGATCATTGGTGGAGTTGAACTGAGCTGGAAAAGCTAAAAATGTTGCGGAAAAAGTAATATGAGTGAAAGAGAAATTAGTCCCATTTATTAACTCCTAACTAGTGACCACCAGATCAATAATTTAATAACTTCAAAAGGGCGGTGGTGTGGAAGCGGTAATCGTAGGAAATCTCAAGTCTTGCTGTCCGGCTTTTAAATCCTGCTGCCGCCAGTCAGTTCCCTCTCAAAGATCTCTAAGTGGTAGTGACCCCATTGCTGAAGTGTTGCACAAATTGTACGTAATGAAACCGGAATTATGATAGTAGAAGATTAGATTTGTATCGTATGATTCTTCATACGGTTTCAACGCTCCACTCACCACTGAAAACCTTGGAAGCACCGTGAAGCTGTTACAACCTTGTTAGGAATCATCAGGAGTGCACGACCACCGAGAGTGATGAGTTGTGCGTCGAAACTGCATGATGAATCATGTTTCATAGAAAAAGAATTCAACTACTTATAAGATTACGGAAAAAATCGGTCAGAAATATACTAGTTCGTCACACACATCTAACCAGTTTCATTATTCAATGAAAGGGATGTAACGGAAGCCAGTGGTCAATTAAATCCAACTAGATGTGATAGCTAGAATGTCCACATGGCACATGTACCCAAGTGCTTTATTATTTCCGAGATTAAAACAATCGGCTGTTCGGATACAAAACGCCTTCACCCCACTAATGCCATATGTTCGGAGGACAGCAGACTAAGCGCCGTTCAAGTGTCTTAGACTGATTCGTGCGTACTTCCAAATCTTCACTGAACCCTAAAAAACATGGAAGCATTTAGTAACCGTTATACCTAGCTATTTAAGAAGCACCAGAGATACTGTACACAGCTTGTTTTAACGAAGAACCCATACAAAATTTGTGTCATTCAAATTCCTAAGCTTCAAAAATTCACAACAGGTCCTCAAGTAATCGTTCGACTTAGTAGACAACCGTATCCTCCAAAGCGGCAAAAACAAGCTGTATTCATTTGATTGTATTCCTATTCTGCTTTCAGTGGACTTCAAACTCAATATTCACCTATAAGTTTCATTCGGACGTGGACAGTCTACAAACAGTTCAGTTACACAGCTTCGCGTCTGGATAAAACTGCAATCCGACCTGTTGACACAAACACCTTACTCAAGGCGGCTACAAGAAACTATCGGAGTTGGTTGTCTGGTATTTTGAATCTAACGCTAATGCCCTACTTGAGAAAGCAATACACGTAATTCACTTACGCTCACCTGATAGCATTGAGATGCATTACAAGTAATTCTTCTTAAGGAGAAGGATGAAATAACTGTGTGCTAATTAGGCTCAGAGAATGTGATAAGGCTAGATCGAAATTTTTTTCCTGATAGAACGAAGTATGTTGATTGGTGTTCCCAAGATTTTGATAAATGCTCAAGCTTAACTGGAATCAGAAAGCTTTGCCAACTATTTTCCTAGCACAAGTGTGACATGTTACAGCTCAATAATCATTGAAACTCACTGAATTAAAGAAGAAGTTCTTAGCGGTGCTTATTTCTGTTGTTCGATATTCTACTAATTCTAGACTTCGAGGCAAGGGATAAAATCACCATGGTGGCAGAGGCCATCTAATTTTAGGTGCGGCCAAGGCGAAACCTTTAATTTGCTTTGATAAAGTTAGATATATTTTCACATTTTCACACTGCCTATTTGTGGTTTGCAAGGAAGTTGGATAAGAAAATTTATCCGCGTATAAACTGTTTCATATAAGTAGTATCCTATTGTATCTAGATGACAAGGCGGTGTCCTAATAAGAATTTTCGCCACATCTCTGCTGTGGATTCGCTGTGTTCGGAAGAGAACTCTGACACTGTACGCCAACTATTCACCTCTGATTACGTTCCATATCTCACAGTAAGATGTGAAGTAGACATGGTGGAAAGTGGAAATGCAACAAAAGGGATCTCCCCTGCCAGAACCCGTCGGGCATTGTGGGTTGTCTTAAAGTTCGACCTCTGAACAAACTTAATTCGGTGATTCGAATCAACCCAAACGGATGTGGGGTGGCACAGTGGTAACACACACGCCTTCGAGGTGAAGAGAATCGAGTTCAAACTCTGAGGGCGGCGAGGTATACGCACAACTGATGAGCTCTAACAAGAGCGGAACTCGAGTTTGGTGCTTCCGAGTGCAGTGTTGGTCGGATGATCTGAGATTTGTGCGGTAAGGGTGAAGTCCAAGTGGCAGTCAGCTGAGCGAACTATCACTAGTCCCACACACTACTCGCAAGTAGCTGTGAAATATACACAGAGAAAGATTTCGTTTGAATAGGTATGTTCCATTCTGATTCAACCCAAAATTTCAGTTGGCTGCTCCCTCAATGAAAAGACTGCACAGAACAGAAAGGTTTGCTCGGAACGCGATATTTGCACGAGCATTTTAGGGTTGGGTAACAGCATGGCCATTACACCAGTAATCCTCATTCGGTACCACTCTGCTACATTTATTTATGTTCAGTCAGATAACACAGCTGCGCAGTGGGTATGCGAGCGGCAGTCCGGCGTAAACAATTCGAACTATAAGGAGCAAAATACTGATGTGCATATGCTAACCACCTTTTCAATTGAAGTCCAATGATGGATGTTCACAATCAGCGATCACTTGAAATGATCCCAAGACTTCGTGTCAAATAAGTGGAAGTAGCAAGCGATTCTAATGAGAGTTGTCTGGACCGTACCTCTCGGGTAAGATAAGTTAGTGGGTATTCTTTCTGTTTATCCCACGTTGATCCCTCTAAATTAGGTTGTTTTTACTGAGATTTGGTATTTTTGTTTAGAAGCAGCAGTCTTGATATTCCATCATGAATCCAGGTAGACTCCTCTGTAATTCGCTTCATTTTTCCAGGTGAACTATATATTTCAGCGAGTCAAGGTGGACGGATTTACCAGATAAGTTTGACAAAAGGAGGCATCTGCTGCAAGTTCTTTTGTAAACGGTACGCTATTGAGGCACACCTTATCTTAGGGAAGTCTGCACTTGATTATTTCCAGGTTTTATCAATACATAAAGGCAAATGACAGACCCAAAGAGAAACATTTCTACACCACGGTTTTGCAGATGAGTATTTCCATTGAATATCAAGTGAACATTGTGCATGCGTACAAAAGGAAGAAGCGTTTTCAGTTTGCCTACCATGAAACCCATATCAATGATACTTTCCTATAAGCACTCTCACAGTTAGTTACTGAATTCACAGGTCAGTGCGTCTGTGAATAGCTAGGTGACCTCATGGGAAGACACGTTTTTCCCTTCCTTATATGGGTTCTACAAATTTGAACTTGTTTCGTAAAATGAACTCTGAAATCGCTGCTAACGGTGATACTGATAATTTATTCATTCGTTATTTCCGTATGGTAGAGAAAGTTGGACATGTATGAAGTAGGCCTTAAGAAACTATCTTTTGGATGTATTTTTCTGAAAGTCTATTTAGCCTAGGATTTCTCGTCCCATGTGATCGCATCCACCTGAAAGTAGGCGTATTTGTGACCTTTATTCGCCTCGGAAATGGTTATCTATTTCAAGTTGAATTCTCTATCTGGATCATTTCTATCCTTCTCACGTGATCTTGGTCAATTTAGACGCTTCAGTTGGTGTCACCCCAAATTTTTCGGTGCAGGTTCGGTCATTGATGATTATTTTTCTCGTACATTTATTGGGGCTTGATAAACTGACCCACTAATTAGACAGCAATTTAATCAGGCAACTCAAATATGTAGCCTGAAATGGGATAAGGAAACACGGTGAGATAGGTCGATGGGCAAGCTGGGATTTCAACTGGGTGACGTTTTATCTGACACCGATAATATTTCCAATTTTATAATCCACTGACAGGCAAATATGAACATATCCAATCAGGTGGCGTAACGGAGTTTTTAATACAATTTATTTCTCATTGGGGTGTGCACGCCAACTGTTGATACATATGTGAAACTTCTGCGATGCGGCATAATATCCGATGTTGATTACCAACCTGTCTCGTCTTCTTGATCCATTTCTGAAAGCTCCTCAATGACCAACTTTAGCTGGTCATTACTAACTGGCCGACTGTCTTCTATCGGTGAGCTAGATCTACGAACATTGGGTTTGTCTTTGGTAACCGGACTGGGTTTTCGGTAAAAGTTATCGTTTGTTTCCTTGTCCCGGGCCTCATCACTGATAGAGCTTATTGAGCCGATGGGCGAACGTTGATACAGCTGATCGGAACCATCGCAAGAGTTTTTTGGTACCTTGGAACCTGGTTGGGAATAAAGAAATGAATGGCAAATCGGTAAATAATAATACCTGAAGGATTTTGACGCGATAATAATTCCTAATGGAGGAAAGTAACATGCATTTGCAGAGTTGTCCTTTATAATCCTGTACATTTTAAGATCTCTGACGCAACAGCATGGACTGACAGCGTGACACAATGTAATGCGCCGGTTTCAAATCCGGTGCACTTCTCCACCATGGGAAACCATAAAACAGGCCTTGAATTTACCCTGAATGAATGTGAATTTACTAATAAGGTTTCACAAATATGTCTAAAACCGAAATTTTGAAAAGACACCATGCCATACTAGATTCCAGTGAGCTACTCATGCAATCATTTTATCAGTGAGAGTGATACAACCTTACGGAAATGAATGACCTCCTCATTCTCTCAAGGAGAAATCAACTAGCATTTGTGACGAACAACACCATATTTGACGCATAAAAGGAAACAACTCTGAACTCGATATATTCATCGCATTTTAGACAATAACATTATGGCTAGCTGAGAAGCCTTTCTGCGGCTTCATCCGTGTCCGAATCGATAACATGAAGGTTCATATCTGGTTGCTTATTACTGATTCAAACTCTCCTTTCGGTGGTTCCTGCACAGTCGACGGTTTCATGGTCTGTAAATCAATGTTGCTGTTTTGCTATTCCGTTTAGTTCCAAATATAACAGGAGCCGTACTCAAGTAGGTTCTCCACAAAAAATTAAGCTCACACTTCTGTGCTCCATTTGCACTTGCAACTTCGCGGAACTTTCCAGCCGGAAAACACAACTTGACGAGAAAACCTTTTCTATGCCCGCACCCCAAAAACGGGGAAGGTAATCCTACGTGCACATCATGAATCGTTTCCGCTTCTGTGTCTGCTAATAAAGATCCTGTTCTCCTACATACTGTTTTGTTCCTTTCTGGTCTGACTGTCGCATTTGACCTCGTAAACAACGATGAGTTGAGGCAACACTAATTGTGACACAACTGAATATCCGTTATTCACATTTTAAAGCCCCTGGATGAAAAAATTCGTCAAAGTCTTTGAAGTTGTTTTCAGCTATAGGCACGAAGACAGTTGCTCACGCGTCTAAGAAATCATTTGGCCTAACGACTGTTTTCGTTGGCATTTAATTTACTATTCATCTATCACAGAAAAAAGCGAAGTAGACGAGCACTCTCCGGAATGGCCATGGTGTCACACAAACGTCGACTGAATGTTCCGCTTTCCCTGAATCACGCTTCGATGACTTGACCACTGAATTAGCGCCGGGTTAATCGGTTTCATTCATGTTATGATAGCGGACTGGAGATTCAACATTTGTTTGGAAACCGTTTTAAGAGGATTAGACTTATTCAGAGTGTATCTGAAAACCGTTTGTTGTGACTTTTGTTTTCACTTATATGTTTTAGAAATGTTAAAATATAATGACGCTTTTGAAGTAAATTTTTATATATACTTTCAGGACAATTTTAGTCAGATTTGGAATGGAAATTCATCGATAAAGAATGATATTGGAACATTAGTTCCTATCCAAGGGATTTATCAGTGAGTTGTGCTAATATTTACTTTTGCGCAGGCTTAATTTCTGCTAGTGTATGAACTAAAATCTCCTGCTAAACAGAAGTTATACTCTAGAAGTTCCCTTTCATTGACCTTTAAATCGAAATTGAGAAAATCCAGCATGTTATGGGGTCATGTTTTATGATGAAAACAAGTCGTTGTCGGTGGAAATAGATGGTTAGACAGTATTTTAGTTACCTCAAGTAACAATGTTAAAGGAGGGTTTACAGTCCAGTGACTCTACAGAAAGAGCTCCAAATCAATGAATGTTGGATAACCTCCATATGTTTAGTGTGTACTCTGTGTGTGTGTGTGTGTGTTATGGCAAAGATCTTTCAAAGTTTTATGCGCATTTGAAGTAAGCGATGATAAGGAAACACACGGTTATTTATGTGCTAATGTACGCGGGAGGTTTTACAGTGCATTTGTGCATTGAACGGACCTTATGGATCCGGAAAACGGTCACCAAGCAAATTCAGTTTTCCGCTTCATGTAGTAAATCCTACAAATCACTTACGTAACATCTTTTTTACGAGCGACGAAAGTCCCTCTGACCGAAGGAGTTTTAAAAAGTAAAATGAATGAACTTGCAAGGTTCCTCGTGATGGAATTCGGTCCCTCTTACACGTTCACAAAATTTTTCTACACGACGATGAGTAACATAGGCACGAGCTTGAAGTGCCCATCGAACAGGCATAGGTGCTACTTTTCGAGAAGTTGCCGGTAGGATTCACATATAATCTCACAATGGCCACAGCAGGATGGTTAGATAAGAACACAACCTGCCATCAAGGAAACCTGTAACGGCACTAGTTTGACTGATTTCGAAAGCATCATATTTGTGTGCTGGATGCCTTTAAAGAAACAACGGCTTGACTGGGTTCTCCAGCCTAACAATAGAGAGCAATCAAGACAAAGCCGTTTAAAATGTTGACAGCAGGTTAAGTAAACGAAAGGAGACGCACACGCACACACCATGTGCATATGACCACTGGAATCACACAAAGCAAGAAATGAACAAAGTGGAGGTTTGATAAATAATTTTTAATTACTAACTCAGTGTTGATTCATATTTTATGCGTTCGCATCAAGACCAGATTATATAAAGCTTGAAATCGATTAGTCGATGATTAACATCTGTGAAGTTCTATTACTTTTCTCCCGCGAACTGAGTAATGGTGACACATGCTAGATGGTCCCTTACGTTAATAAACATCCTCTTTCAAATGTGCTTATGGAAACTCCACAAAATCAATGTCTATTTGTGTAAAACGCTCCGAATGCTAATAAACTCACGCTAATTTCCTCCTTTTTTCTCTGACGTCTTCTGAACCAAACCATTAAGGGTGACCGAGTTTGGCACACTGTGTCAATCCCTACTATATCAATGAGACTAACGGACAGAAAAATCGATTTGTCCCGGATATTGTGTCTGCAAAGGGGCAAAAGGCTATTACATCCATCTCTGGACGAATCGCGGAAACACTGAATTGGTTTAAACAATCAAATATCTTGGTCGTTAGTGACTCATTTTCAATGTTCGTCATGCATGATTTGTGGACAAGGTTCACGGGATTTATATATTCGGAATAAGAAGTAGAAACCTCTAATTTGTAAAAGCAGATGGATGACGTGAGGTTAAGGCCTGTTTGAGTAAGAAACGGTGGAAAAATTCTCATATACAAAGAATCGGAAGTAAACATGATCCAGATTTCCAAAAGGAATGTCTGCTCAACAATAGATATTCGCACCTTTCTGAAGGATCCCTATTATTACGTCGTTTAGAGGAAACGTGGAATTCGAGGGAAGATCTCCTATCAGTCCCGGAGAAAACTCTTGCGCCGTTCTTCGAATCAACTTACGAGTGAATCGAGTTTGTGGAGGTGTTTGCAATTGAACGTTAGCATTCGACGTGTACAGCAGCTCCTAGGGTGCGCACCGTATCCATGGTACACAAAAAGAGATCAGAGTCTTGTACGACTGATCGTCATTTTCAAAATGGGGAGGGATGGGCCAAAACCATACTACCTGGACTGCTGAATGTAACAGTGTGATATTTAGCTATGGAATAAGTTTATTTTCAGCGGCCCTTGATTAAATCCTGCACTACTAGCACGACCTCAGGAGAAGTGCGTTGAACATTAGTCGTCGAGCTTTTACCAATGGCTCTCTGATGATATGGCCAGCTTGGCTTTGTAGACGAAAAATCTCAGCTAGCACTTTTGGAAGAGAACCAAGCAGCGGATTCCTACATGAGAAAGCTAAATAAGTTTTAGGTTCCGATGGTTCCGGAAAATCAACTGAGTACAATGATATATCAACATGAAAACTCAGACATACATATGGCCACCCCATCACGATATGGCTATTGTACCAGAATGTCAAGTCCGTGGTTCAGACCTGAACAAAACTGAAAATGTCTGGGGTTTGATAGTGAGGCTAGTGTTTAGGGATGAAAGTGTTCGGAACTTTATGCGAAATGACTTCCGCAATCCTCGATGAATAGGATAGCATAGAACTTGAAACCATTTGAAGTATAATGGGAAGCATGCTTGGACTTTGCTTTTCATTCATTACCAGTGAAGACCACGGTGTTTTGCAACCAGCTACTCATTTAGAGATTAATCCTGAGGGTAGTTTCAATAGCACTTCCCAACCTCTCAGCACATTTTTCAGAATAAATCTGCTCCACTCACGAAGTCCTTGTGCGTATTTATTACAGTAATGGGTTCATACATCAACATGTCAAATTCGGTCAATCTAAGTGGCTTCGTTCAAAAGTAATCTCAGAAAAAGAGATTAAATTGGGGTGAGTTCATGCACTACATGACCTTCAAACTGAGTGATAAACAAATTGCTTAATTGGATAGATGAAGCCCATCTCAAGTTGGTCCAATGTTTAACAATGCTAGAACTCGGAAGAGAGCAAGAGACATATTGACTGAAATGTCCACCTAAATTAATATTATTTGAAAAATGAAACATGAAGCCAGTAATCTGTCAGCCGAGGCCCAAGCTGTGTTTTAAATATTGGTGATACAAAATCGGTTCTTATTAAAACTCGTTTTTATTATAGTCAATAAATTGCACTTTAGAGCTGTTGTTCCATCTAGAGCAAAACAAATGGCTGGTAGAAAAACTCGTGTTGGCATCAGTTGCTGCATGTATCCAACCACACGTAGTAATTGGTTCTTCTGAATTAGCTTTGGAGAATATATGAAACCGAAGGATTGGTACCTACATTACTTTAATTCACACTTGATCCGGCCGGGGAAAAACCATAGATCATAATCTTTATGCAAGCTGAAATAAACCGACGAGTCTAATTCCGTTCAAAGCCAAAAAATGGCAAACACTTTTCAGTATGTTTAAAATCGTGACAAAGCACCGATGGGAAAAATGCAATGGCTGACATCGTGTTTATAAATTTCTGCAAATTTGCTCTCACCATCCTAACCACAGTGGGCTTAGGTGAACGTTTCTAACAGAATGGTTCTCTAATTTTGTAAGTCATTAAATTTCACCCGGCTGGAGCTTTGCTATACTATTACAACTTACGGTCACGTATTGGTGGACTTTTTACCTACTTTCTGTATCCATTGCGGCCACTAACCTTGGTTTGGGCTGTCCGGTAACCTGTAGTGAGAAGACTGACGCGCCTTAGAGTCATTTACAGTTTTTGGTACGAATACGATAGTTTATAAACAAAGAAAGAAGGTCATAACTATCTTGATCCGGCACATTTATTGGTTCACCTGTTGTTCTCAGCAACCTTTTTTAGGTGGTCAGTCTAGGATTAAAGTCCACTGGTTTATTCCGTTTCGAAGATAGTTGACATTTGATTGGTTTTTCAGTTTACCTCATTTGTCCCAATCTTGTCCTCGTTTCAGGGCAGGTGAAGACGTGCTAGCTGTTCGCCAAACAAGCGAACTGTCTAGTAATCGAACCAAGCTGTCTGTTGGCAGTGTGCCAGAACATTCCCTAACAAATCCTTTAAACGGAGTAGCGATCGTTAATACAGGAGGCGAACGAGTGAATCGGATACTCTGCTAAGGTTCTCACAAATGGACTTTGTGTATAAGCTACTTTCACTCGGGATCCGTTCGCACTTTGTGGTTAGCCATTTAAAATGTTGCAATCGCTTGGATTTTCCTTGGGGTTACTATCAATTTTCCTACTCCTTTTCCCCAAAAAACACTCTTAAAAAAGGAACAAATGAACAAGAGCGATCCCTGTGTCAGTGGTAGACATTTCCAGATAAATTTTGATAGGATAACAAGAACTCAAAGCAATAAATTTCCAGGTTCCAGTTTATCATCCATAGCCAACTTCGACTGTGTAGTACGCTCTACCGTCGAATATCTCTATCGAACGTAGTCTTGGGAGACGTATATGGCTCTACGATTAAGGTCTTGGGGTTACGGTGGCGACAGTTCGTTTTACGTCTACCCTGCCTAGAGCGTGCGCAATCACTGGACTAAATTATTTGTTCCTGGTTTACTTGTCTAAAGAGTAGTAGATTGGACTTTTATGGTTCCGTGGTCTCCATATTTCGTAGGTTCCATCTAATGACATTGCTGCTAAGGGGAGAGAAGGCAATACTAGGCGCCACTAATGTTCTTTGAAATTCAAGCTCCTACACAGCTTAAAAACACAAGTTTTAAGGTGATATTACAGCGGATGCTACTATGAAGACATAAGAATGCAATGTAGAAAGTCCTTATCACCTTGTCTTTATTTTCGTAGCAAACTGATCTTTGTGACCTACGCGTTAATATTACATGATGGATCACTTCAAAAGCTGTCCACTGATAACCTTCCTGATACACAGAATCGGTTCCCTCTGAATGAACGACACTTACTGCATGACCGATCTGGACTTTGCTTCCAAGTGAGTTGTTCTTCAGTTGGTTCGATTTCTTTAAAAACTTGCTCTAGAGACCGTCGACGCTGTTCAAGTTCTTCTGTTTGGTCCTTGCCATTCCTTTTGTTCAGACCATTTGGTTGCTTATATGAGTCCAGTCGAGAAGTGTGTGGGAGGTTAAACTGCTCCCCATCTATATCCGCAGAAAATCCCGGTTGTTTTGTACAATACAGAGAATGTCTATCAAAATCGGACTCTTCTATTGGAGCTTGTACACCACGATCCATTGTTTGCTGAACTGTCTTGGTTTCCTGTTAAGAAAGCAGAGGTGAATACAAGACAAGCAAAAAATGACATCTGTACTACGACAGGTTGCGGCTGTTTTTCGGGTTTGTATATTTCTAATGAGGAATGCAGTTATTCGTTTACGGAGGTGTGACCAGTTGGCAGAATTTGATAATGTGATTCAACTTGTGGATTAAGGAAATGTTCTCTCTTCTGTGGTCATTTTGTTGTCAGTCATAGTGAGCCAATTTCAGTCAAGTGCTATCAAGAAACTTATAAAAGAAAGTAACCTATTTGGTGATTCTCAGAAACACAAAATAGACTTTTCGTGAGCGTGGGTAATTCTACTTTATGCAAGATTTACAGTTCAATTTTAGGGGCATCATCATGTTTTTGCTTGTTGCTGTTCTGCTCTCGAATTGACGGCGAAAATAAAAACTTTAAAGAAAAGTGCGTGACTTACAAAAGTCATTCGTTTGTTACTTCTAATTTGAGTATGTTTATCCACACAGTCGAGTCAGTCACCGTGAACGTCTAGCGGCAATCATACAAAATGTCAGGTAGAATCTACCTGAACTAATTTGATTGAGTGGAAGGCTCAAAATCAACGAAATCAACTTTTAATTCTCTTAACCTTTCCTTAAGGAAGTGATGAAGTAGACTTCTAGTTAGGCTTTAGTCTTTCTTTTGGGAAATTCGAGGCGTGGCCTCTTTTTCCTTCTCGCCTAGATAAAAGATTTATTCATCCTTTTTTCTTACTTTCAGGTGGCATAAAAAAAATTTTTGTTCCCCAAGTTCAAAACTTGATTCATCATCATTAGTTGAATCAAGCGTAATATTAGTTAGTGGGATTAGATTCTTAACTCTTAGTCATTACAAGTCAAAAATTCCGTTTGGTGCTGAAAAAACTAGCAGAAATTGTTTACCTGGTCAAATTTGACGAAACACTACTGCACGCTTTGATGATTCGACCTGCGCCCCAGCTGTGGTTGATTGGTTGATTGTTCAAGTGAAACGCGGGTAAGTCGAGAACAAGTCAAATCTAGTGACACTGTCTTGATGTTTACAACAGTTATTTCAACATATTAGATGAAACAGTGCAATGGCTTGTTCGGTCCTGCGTCATTAAATGAATAGTGGCTATGAGTCTGATCCAAAAGATGCCATCGTTCGGGTGTTTTGCTACCTTCATCACTGGCCAATTAAAGGTATTCCAGCAGAGAGCTAGAGTTACCGCAGATGTATCACTAGATGCGAATTAGCTTCAGACCTGTGCATAAAAGGGCTACTTGCCCGGCAACTTTTATTGTCTTTCCCAGAGGCGAAAATGATTGAAGTCAAGTTCTAAAGTTTCCAATGGGAGGGAATTAAACCATCTATATTTTACTTGGTTCAAAGTACCAAAAGTCCCCATTCGAAACTCTGAAACTGACCCCAGTCACAAACATGACCGACGAGTTGCAGCACTACATCAGCTGAATGGTCCCTATGGATATGAATAGAAGTCTGTGGGAAAAAGCTTGCTTGACCTCCGGCGTCTTTGCACAAAGAGAATAAATTTTAAGACGTGGGATCGATAACGAATGTTATACTCAAACGAGTCCAATATTACAAACTATGGACGAATTTACTTCCACTTGATGAAAAGCGCTCACCTGGTCTGTGGTTTGTGAATACCTGAAAGACGGGGAAATGCTCCTTCTCTCCTGCGGCATACAGTTCCACGTTAAAAGATGAAAGAACTTAATATTCGTGCTTCATTTATTGCCAGTACATCAAAAATAAACTGCATGTTCACGAGTTAAGTAAAAAAAGTGAATTGGATCTACGAAACGGAGTATAGTGAATAAACTTCATCTACAATTTAAGAGGATTGCCTGTCATCATCAACTACATCTTTTAATTGCAGACAAGAATATCTTATCAGATCTATCACTGTCGAGGACACGTAGAACCTTGATTTTACACTGTGGATTCTACAGGTTTTTATAGAATGGATACGAGAATGCAAACTTGAAAACATATATAATAATTGTCTCTAGAGAATTACCGTACACTTTTGAGTTATTACACCATATTCAATGAAATTTGGCACCAGAAAATTGCATGCTTTTTGAAAGCTTTTCGTTTTTTTTTCACGATTTGTGCCTAGTCACTTTATTCTGAGGTTAAAAGTGGGACATCAGGAAGAATCCATTTCGGTTATGGTTCATTCCGACTAATTCCTCGCCTCTTTACTTTCAGCTTACAACTTAAATTCCTGTCCTTTCAAAAAACGGATTATTCATTTTAAAACCTGTGTCGGTGCGATGATTGTCAATAAACTGCAGTCCAGCTGTATGAGTCTACCCTGTTTGTGAACAAAAAATCCACAGACGGGCCTATCGAGCATTTTATTCTAAAGATAAACCCACGCGAATGAACATTCACTTATACGTTTATGCTCACTTATAGCGAACTGAATGGTTTGTAGTGACCTCGATCGTTTTGAGAAGATGACTTTTTTCTGAACACCATTTTGGATCTATTTTCTCCACGATCTTTTCTGACGTTTGACATTGACCTCGGTGTTCTCCGGTTGCGTGCCTTTTACTGGACTGACTTTTCCGAGGTTTCCGTCGACCTCGTTTCAAATCACTTTCGCTTTCGGTCGTTCGCTCGCGGTTCACTTTCTGCACAGCCGTCGCGTTTCGTTCCGTTTTCCATTCGGTGTATCTCTCGTATCGGTACTGTTTCGGTGCCACGATATATAGAATACACCCCGCATCTGTAAGCCGACTCGCGTCTTCTCTATTCGTCTGATAGAGGGGATATCGTTGGTATTTCGCTGCTATACCCGATAGGAGACACGTTCGCCAGCCGCTCTCGAACGTCTTCTATAGGTTCATAGAGTTATTACCGACATGGGGAGCCCAAATCTTACATAGTTGAGGATCTGTTTGAACTTTCCTCATCTAAACGCCCAAAGCTACGGGTCGGAATTGAACCAACTACATTCTGCCTACCGGGCAGATGCTCTGCCAGTCAAGCTATCGCGGTAATAACGTTTGAATTTTAGATTGAGACGACGTGAATGGATTTTTGCTATATAATAAGTAGGTTTACTACTCGTCTGATAGTTTTGATCATTCTGGTCTTACTTATTTAAGTCAAAAATAAATTCAGCTTTTAACGAGTATAACTCAGCGTCGTCAGATTACAAGCCGCAGCTGGTTACTGAGCTGATGTGTCATGGTATGAAATACGGATAACTAAGTATTGCAAATAGTCAGGTGTTTAGTTTACTCTCTACCAAAAAGTTAGCGCTTGGTTTAATTCAGTGTAACGCCTGAGAAGTTGGATGCTTATTCGCCCCGTCACTTTGTTCACTTTTTAATCAGCCCAAATATTCGATCTCATAAAGTGCACAAATAATAAGTGGTTGAAATAAGTAGCATGGTGTTCCATGTGGATGAGAGTATACTATTTCCTCAGAAGCACACTACCAGTTTCGCGGTTGTTTCCGCTCATCGTGTATGCTTCTCCGGTTCGCTTCTGCTCAGTCATCCCTATACTTGAGCAGTCCGCAGCTGGTTCATAATTGTAATCTTATTTGAATCGTATGGAGCTTGCATAGAATAAAGTTATTTTTAGAAATTTTGGAACAATCTGCGCATGATTCTAAAAATGAACTCGCTGGCCTCGCACTCCCCGTGCTATACAAATGAGATAACAGTCATAAGCCAACTTTGTATTGCTCAAGTATATGGATGATTGAGCAGAATAGTACCGAGTACGCATACCTGAAGAGCATCAATAACCACGAAAGCGGTCATGTGCTCCCGGGGAAATTGCGTCTTGTTATCCAGGAAGAAACCCGTACTACTCATTCGGGAGATCCAAACTTGAGACCTTGCTTTCTCGTTCTGAAGGTTAGCCCTGTCAACCAACGAAATATTTTTGGAGGATTCACCGCGTGATTCTAAAAACTGACCCCTCGCTTATCATGCTCAATGAAATTCAAGATATGATTGACTTACCATTTGGGATTGCTGTCGGATTTTCCTCCATTGCGCGTAGTCCTTGTGTCGTCGCCTGAAGTAGTAGTAATCATTGCCAGATATCATGAGATAAGAAAATGATAAGGGTAAAAGGTTACCAATTAGAAATCGATATTAAGAATGATTCAATCAAGAGAGAGAAAAAAAGACAAGAAGGTAACACGTCCATTACCATTCAAACCGCTTGGTCTGCTCAGTAATTTCTTAGGCATAAAGGAAAGTGATTAGTAAATGGCAACTTGGTCCTTCGGGATTTGTCGCTTCTAAATTTGCAAAGTCCAAATAACAGACAAACAGATTACATAATCTGGGTGTCGAAATGGAGGAGCCTACATATTAAACAATCACGATCACTACTTGAATAATATTATCCCTAGACAGAGTGGAATATTTAAGGGTTGTGTGCATATAAGAGGACAACTTGGTTATATCAAGGGATATTTGTTTTGGAGTTCCTAATCTACGCGATTTCAACAGATTTGCCCATTGTCATTTCTACTCAAATTGTGTCGTCCTGGTTGTTCGCATTCAATATAACTGTCATTCTGTCAGCGAAGTCAGATTTTCATTATGTGCTTATTCGGTAGTCGTGACCCATAGTCTTAAAATAGCCACATCACTTTTCCTTATCGCCCATTGGAACAGTCGGAGGTTTACCACTCAAATATTCTCCAATGTTTTTCCTAACCACCATAGAACTGCTGGCTGTCGTAAACCAATATTTGGGAAATAGGTATTACTCTGATGAAATATCCCGTAATTTGTGTTTTACCACGTTTTTTTTGGATTCCCGTTCAAATATTGAAAGCTTTGAAACTGGTATCCGACCTCCCTTAAAAGCTTTTTAGATGAATTTAAGTTCAGCAGATTTTCTTCAGCTTTGAACTGAACAGAATGCTGGAAGGTCAATGAGGGCTTTCGGTATTTGGATAAATTCAACTTGTTAAGATGCAATAAAAGAACCTACGGTCAGCCCACTCAGCCTACCCACTCCCGTCACCAGAATTTATGTCTTTTTTATCTTCTGCAAATGATGTTCTATCAGTCAAGTCTTTATTCAGGCCTCATTAAACAAAACTCCACCATATTTACTTATTCACAAAAAGTGCTTTCATTTGGCCACATCAATGCATAAATCCCATACCTAGTATCTCACAGACCTTCAAATTGTGATCGCCGATCTGCAAAGTATGAAGCATTGGCCAATTCTTCCTGTGTTATTTTCATCGTTTTACGCCAATAAAACTTATACATTCGCAGGACCATTTATTCATATCTGCACGAGACAAATAAATAAAATGACTTAATAAACTGAACACATTTTTCATTTTTACCGGATTCAACAAATTCTTTCCATACCCTACGGAATATTATTCGATTCTTCTAGTCATCAAAAGGAAATCTATTTATTCAAACTCCGTAACTATGTGCTTTGGTGGACTGGATAACTTTTCAGTTTCCGCTCCCCGTATGTGATGCAACCGAAAAATACTAACCAGGGATTATTGACCAGCCTAATGGCACTTCGATACAATGTAAACATGCTATAGTCGTTACTATGTTAATATTCTCACCAAGACCAATACTAAACCGAATAATCTTCAGAATCAACTGTCATGGTTTCGGGTTTGAGGAAGCACGGGCAGGATTCTCATCACGGGGCTCACCTTGACAAATACCAGGCAAGCAGAAGGAGACCGAGGAAGGTGACCACGATAAAAATGAGCGCGGTCACTGTCATGGCTCTGTCCACAGATCGTCGCACGGCTCCATTTGCATCTTCTTTTGGTGCTATAATCTCACAGAAAAAAGAACCCAATGCAGTTCACTTACTCAGTGATGTCGGTTTGAAAAATATGCGCTTATTCTTATACTGACCTGTTAGTGCGATATTCTATGCGCATTTTTCATAGTGCATGCTGGGAAATAAATCCACCACTTGAAATTCAGAAACTTACTACGGATCTGGACGCTGATCTGTGTAGGCTTGTCTTCTACTCCTTTTAACCTTAGATTCTCAAGGACCAAGGATTTTCTTGATTAAGCTCATTAAGAGCCACTAGCACGTGACAGTCAGCTGTGAACATGCTTTCGAAGCAGATGAACATTTTCTGCCAGGAGGTGGTCGGCAGTGTGATAGTGTGGTCCCGTAGCTAGGAAGTTTAAATAACCACAGAACCGTTCATCCAGAAATTACGTGGTTCTCTAACTTATACGGTTAACGGAATCATACGTGGAATGTGGGGTTATGTCAGTCCGTTTACAAACTGCTTAAAGCTAGCTTAGGAGTCCGATCAAAAGGTCGGTGTTCAGTCTTTATGGCTGAAACTAACATTTAGGTTTGATGAACAAATCTTACTACAGTCGGATAAAAATAAGTTCAGTAAAATAAATGGTCACAAAATGCATATTTCAACATTTCAAAGTTACAACATGATTCATCATGCAGCTTCAGCTCTCAACTCATCCATCACAGGAGTTGATCACTGTGCAGGCAGCGGGTTGTTACCACTTAAAACCAGTGACGGAAGGGTGCTTTATCATGTAGTGTAGATGTTCAACAAACCGTTGGTATCCAGCCCGGATGTCCTTGTGGTTAACGTGTTCGCCTCACAATCGTTCACCCCGGGTTCGAGTCCCCTTGGGGGCTCGGTGAATGTGTATTGTTGAAGATTCCTAACAGGTATGGAACAGGTGTATCGTGCCTCTAAGGTTTTCTATGGTGAGTTGAACGTTGAAGCTGCATGGTGAATTACATTATACTATTCTAATCTCCTACTACTCGACTGCATTTATAAGTTATCTGTAAAAACTGGAAAATGTACTATAGAATGAAGCAATATGGAAGCCCAAAATCATTGAAACACACAAAAATATATCTTTTTATGCAACACTTGGGAGGTCGTTACTCAATCTGAAATAACTTCTTTTCAATATGATTGTAGTCATAGAGACACTTATTGACTAAACTGCCTACACAACAGATAGTCGATGGTCGAAAAACCTTCGGCAACTGACCACATCCACAATGGATCTTTTTCAACTGAGAAGCTATAGGAAACACTTTTCTCTGCTACTGAAATTGCGGAACAACATAAGAGACTGCTTGATGGACAAACAGCACATTAGTCGGATAACCAATGCCAAAACCAAAATAAAATTTCATACTTTGCACGCGAGCATATTCTTACGAAATAATACCAGCTAAGTTGTTCAAGTGCTCATCCTCGTCTAATTTCTTTTAAAACCTTCAAAAGTATTCTCTGAAATTCGCCACTCGGTATTTGAGAATATCTTCTTCAAGTGACTTGTCCACAACGATTCTTCGACAGGAGGGTGCTTAAGCATTTGCTTTGGCCAAACGGCTTTGTGCTGTAATAGCAGCAAGTTCAATGTGCTCTCTCCTAAGAAATTACAAGTTTCACTGAATAATCCCATTGCATTATAGAAAAAAGGCACGATAGCGAACAAGCTCGTTTTCGGTAACTTCATCCTCTGGCTAATACAGTTACATATATATACGATAGGAATGCATATTTTCGGAACAAAATAGAGGGTATTTACAGTATCAAATTAAGATTGGTTAATCAATATTGTAGGTGTTTTGTGGTTCGGAAAAGGGGTGGGAAGTTGGTTGTTCGTGGTACTTTCTACACCGAGTTTTCCCAACTACGAACAACCAACTTCCCACCCCTTTTCCGAACCGCAAAACACCTACAATATTGATTAACCAATCTTAATTTGATACTGTAAATACCCTCTATTTTGTTCCGAAAATATGCATTCCTATCGTTTATATGTGTAACTGTATTAGCCAGAGGATGAAGTTACCGAAAACGAGCTTGTTCGCTATCGTGCCTTTTTTCTAAAATTACAAGTTGAGTCAAGTAAAGAAAACTGTTTACGGTTTCCAAAAATTACGGACTTTAAGTCCACAAAAAACGTTTTTTGATGAACAACATCTTCCTGCTGACTCACGCACGCTTAGTCGTTGCATGAGCTTATTGCATAAAAATATTTTGAGCTCTCCTGTGTTAAAGTTGGCTCATGCCCGGTATATCGTGAAGTTATTCTGCGTAACTCTGGTTGCTAGTGTATACTTTCTGATTATGAAAAGATGCACAGTTTGCCAGAATCAAACGAGGGATGGAATTTCGAAACTGTTTAACCAAACCGGGAGTTCACGCAACCTTGACGAGGAACTAGAGTGCTTTAGTTATATCTCGTGGGCTAACTGAAATGATGGCTCATCCATTTGCAGATTTATTGTTACCAGTTTTAATCACTGCGAAGGAGAAAGCAAGTTGCATCACAGTCCCATTCAAAGGTGATAAGACAATGCACATCTTGAAATGAACACTTCCAGCAACAGACGGCAAGTGTGATCAGGCGGCGCATATGATCGCATCACTTTCGAAGCCATTTTCGGTCCACCAAACCGACAATATCAATTTTAGATGTACTTCGTGTATTATGTATACCGAGGAAAAAAAATGGTGCCTGCTAGAAGGGAATTAGGGAAATAATCCGGTATGTTAGGAGATAGCCTTAGTGATACTGCTCAACAATCAGTCGGTAATGGTCACGTAATGCACCACACGACCGTGTTTATGACACTTACGTCAACAATCAAGCTTTTTACCAGTGGATAATGCAGGTGACTCATCATTACGTAGGAGTCAGTTAAAACACCGATTCCACTAGGGTAACAGAAACGTAATACCACCATTATTGCCATAAAGGCGTAAGAGGCCAAAGTACCCATCTCCTTGGATCAAATATAAATTAACCAGAGATCTTGACAAAACCCATTCAATACTAACTGCTCAATTATAGTTTCAACCCACCCTAGTAAAGGTGAGTTACCACTGAGTGGCTATATTCCAAAATGATTCTAGCCAGTAAGCATGTTCCTCTTTCTAACTAGTCGTCCACGGTAAACTGAAGAAAATAGTGTTTTGATCGGTAGATCTGTGTTTAACACTCTACCAAACGAAAGTAACTTACGCGCAGCGGTAATTGTACTGACTGTGCCCGATTTCGGGGCTTCGTGTTCACACTGAGGTCCATAGAAGGGCATAAAACAGCTGGAATGAAATAAGATATAGAACGAATTTACGGAAGTATCATTCAGTGATGAGTACAGCCTTGAACCTCGCACGTGGCACGCGAATAAGATCTAACTGATAGTGAAGATTTTACCTCGTGTTTAGTAAACTAATCTTTCTAATCAGTCTCTATGATTTTGTACATGCTTTTCTTGATCGCGGTCTCTTTTTCCGGTCCCTTCTGATTCATTCTTGAAATTAGAATGATGAATGTCTTGTTATGTGCATGGAATGAAGTCAGAAATCAGTGCAGAAAATGACCAGAGTGTTTAGTTAATAATGAAGCTATGGCAAGGAAGAAGCTGTATGAAAATCAGTGTTGTAATTGATAAGTGGCAGGCACCTCCAGGAGATTCACCGACCTGTCTGGTTTTGATGGAATTGTCACGACTTACCTTTGTGATTTTATAGCGATAAATACTGACTCGTCCAAGGATTACACTGTGATCATGTAGAAAACCCATGACTGTTTTTCGTGGCAGACGTCTGTGTGCAAGGTTTTGCTCTTACTTTGTTTCGTCTTGCTCGAAGGATCTCAAGTCAACAAGATTTCGTCATTTATTGCCATTGTCTGAGTGGTTATTTGGGTAGACTGCTTTTTCTTCGACTAGTTGATTTAAGACTGCACAAATTTGTGCTCCAATGGTCTATACCGTTATCTTCATTTTTTCCTTGTGGTCGACGAGGTCATTACGATCCTGGATTTGGGCGATCGCTTTGCACTCTGAAAAGTACGCTTGCCGATTGAGGTCATAGGATCCGACTGTCTGGTATTGGATAGCAGTGGGTGTGTTCAGGCCACCCATGACTTGATTCAGTCAAACTTTGCACACAGAAAGGTCAAGGGTCACAGAGAACACAGACAGTTAACGTTTACGTACTTTTCTTGATGGAGATTTCAAGCAGACTATAGTCTTTCAACGGCCAACTTAGGCGGCGGTTTTATCATCAGTTAGTCGAAGCGAACGTGATTCTCGGGCAGCCAGGTGAGAAAACACAAGCACAAGCAAAAGTGTCACACCAAGAATTCACAAAGTCGTTGGTTTGTGACGTGATCCGTGATCCGTGATCCGTGATCCTACCGTTAGCGGCAGGTGTCAGTGATGCAAAACGAATTCTATGTTATTAGTTTAGTAACAATGTAAGAAGGCAGACTGTAAGTAGAGACTTGTAGCTCACATTTTGTTCTTTTGTTCCTGACCAGCTTCTGCTTTGAAGTGTTGAAAGCAAATATTTCTATACGGTCAATAGTTTATCCTTACAATGTGCGACTGTCATAAATATGTCGTGCTTGATGGGCTGTACAGTTGGAGCTACGCAATCTTCGAGTCTGTGACTTAACGGAACACAAGCATCATCACATCTTCGTATGACGTTTGCGGGTTCATGTGCTTACAGCACATTGATAAATACTGGCTTGAAAAAATCATCAAATTCACATTGCAAAGGATATATAAAGTATAATAAATGAACCACATTTTGTGCCCCGAGAGTAGCACAATATTCAGTCGCTTTCTTTCTCTCTCAGTGGTCGTCAACACGCGACCCAAGCACGACACACAGGAGTAATTATGAAAGCCACTGTGACGGGGGACTCATCAAAAAATAGTTCACGCTTTTGGGCGAGTGCAACAGGAGCACCGACCTGTGTGCAACTAGTGCGACGTTTCTGAGGGTATCTCGAGTACCCGTTTCTGCACGATCCAGAGAGCTTGAAAAAGGTCTTAAGTTCGGTTTCATAAATGAGTTTAAGAAAGCATGAATTAGAGCTTCTAGACAGTACCGCAGAAATCCGAAGTCCTATTTATTGTTTATTTATCCACCTCTTTTTTACAGCTTAATAATAGCACAACGTTTCAGGATAGAGGTGGTAGCCAGTTAAGGAAAATGACCGGCCGAGGAGACCACGTTCGAACCCAGGACTGAGGAGTCAGATGATCACCGTCATGACCCCTTGACCACCTCCAGTTTTAGTTCAGGTTAGAGAAAGTTGCCTGGGAACAATAGGGCAGGATATGGTGACAAACCTAAGCAGACACGATTGACTGTGTGGTCAAGAGTGGCTTGGTCTTACGAATATACTTATTGTTATTTCTAAAACTTGATACTGTCAACTCTAGAGAGAAAACCCTTATTATTTTTCATCTCTACTGTGTTGGAAGGGAAATCTGAGAGAGTGAGGATGCATTCCGACCATTCTGAGTATTTTATTGGGTGGAAAGCTTTGGAATTTATTGCATTTTTCTTAATTTACTGAAGCCAGAACAATTGCAGATGGTTTTACACTGAATGACATTCTCTGCTTCCGCCACAATGTTAGCTGAGACAGTCGGCAAGTAGAATGCTGCTGTCCGCTGAAAATAAGAATGGAAGTGAACGGCATTATGTTCTCCGGCATTTTGATGCACGTACATTAAGGTCGTGTATTTTCAAACACGAACAGTTTTTCATTTGAATTAATAAATTTGATGGTCTAGCCGCAATTATTCAAACCAATTTAGGCCTGAGACCGACCGAAAAGGAAATTTTAAATGCTCTTATGACGGATGTTATTTTACATGGAATGAATTGTTAACATGTGGATCCGGAATATCGGAAATTCTGCTGGAAAGCTGTGTACCCGAATGTCCACAGCACTTTCCCCGGTCTAACCGGTGACCTTTCGTTTAATGAGTACCTACTCTCAAAACGAGCTTTTGCATCACGGCCATCAGACGCGAATTTGACACCCGAACAGCTAATCATAGGCAATCTGTTTTCCGGCGATAGGTAGTAAGTGACCATATTTTCATCAGTGAACTATCTACGTTGATCACTTCACGGTGGGATGAACAGCAAACGGCTGCGCAAGATCCGAAGGACATTATGATATAGATGTAGACTTTATTGGCGACACAAAGAAGTATTTTCTTTGAATAAAGTCTGAACAGTCACTGTGAATCAATTTGAAAATTGGTTGTGCGCCATTGAATGTTCACTTGCACTGTTTGCGTCCAAGGGTTTTACCTAGATAAGTCAGGTGACAGAGCAACTGGTCCACTAAGCAGAAGGTCCCTTGTTCGATTCCGGCTAATGGCATAAACATTAACGCGAACTGATTTTTCATTATCTGGAATAAGATATTCCGTCTCATTTGGCTCTGGCAAACTGTTGAGTGAGCTGCTATTCGTGCGTTTCAGTTGGGTGCAAACGACGAGGCTGAGAATATCCTACGTAAGGTTCCAAGTTGAATAGAACTTTTGTTTCATTACCGCTATTGTCATTACAACCCCAGCAGCTTCTACTACCACCAGTAGTATCAGAACTCCAACCTAATATTCAATCATCTTCAGAACACATTCAGTAATGAAATAAACAATTTAATTCCGAAGGAATAATTTTACTTTATTCTTATTGTTTCTAACACTCGTGGTTTCTGTCCGTTGCACTTGTTGTTATCTCCCACCAATAGGGAGGTAGCGAAACAAAAATAAACGAGCTTTCATATATGGTGAATAGTCAAACGTGGAGACTTTTCTCACGATAGTCACTTTTTCGAACTCACCTGCATATGTACACGCTTGGATCGTCAGACAGATAGAAACATTCACCGCCGTTGAAACAGTATTCTTGTGAAGACGGTGGACAGTGATTGTAAGTCGGCACTGTTACAATTCGGATGGGAAATTTTGGGAAAAAGTAATGCAACGTCCCTGAATTCGAAGTAAATTACGTAAATAATCTGGAAGTTAGTTTTATCCGGCACTTTCGGAACCTGGTTTGGTCGTGATATACTCAATCTGGAAACTTATCTTCAACAATTCACTTGAGTACGTACTTTATTTAGGTCTGATGTGAACTCACAAAATTTACCTCTAATAACATTATTAGTTTTCCGAGGATCCAATTCAAATCGATATTCAACGAAGAGTATGCCAATAGTACTATGCTATGCATGAACAACAAGCCAGATTTCATTTTGATCGGAGCAAAGAAAAAAAAAAAACAGAAAAATTTCACCTACTGGGATACCATAGAAAACTGACAGGTCAAAGAAGTGAGAATTGTTTGCGGAATGATTGAGCCATCCGTGAGTATGTGCATCTTATACGTGTACCATTCTGTAATTTCTTTGGTACATTAGTTGCTCTCAAGAGAGATAATCTGAGGATCAAATTCGTCCAAGCTTGTCAGGATATGACACTGGTATCAAAGCAGGTAACTCATCAATGGGAAGAGTTATCTTGAGAGAAGTTTTAGAACGAGTAAACCCGTAATGCTTATTTTTGTGTTGTAAACGGAACAGTGAGAGCTGTCCAGAAGAAAATGAAATGCGCAAACAACTTGCCGCTTTCGTTCTGCGGAATCGCCTATCCAAATAGTGTCAACCCTAACATATCGCAAAATATGATATATGAGTCCTTTAATAAATGAGTTCAATTCAAAGCCAATAGATACTGTTTAAGTTGAAACCTAATTACCTTGTTCAGAGAAGTGTTATTTGAGGTTCACGACCTCATATCTGATTTTACCATTATTCGTCAGAAACTTCAATAAAAAATATTGAATCCAGTTTAACTAAAAGTCAACATTTCAGGAACTACTCAAAGCTGTACGAAGGAATACATTCAGGTGTCGGAAATGTGTCGGCCAGTGCCGAAATTGTTTCCAGTAATCCGCATAAAAATTATTGTTAACAAAACGGAACATTTCCTAACCTTGTGATTTAGAGTAGTTTGTTAATAGGTGAAAATGTGGGGGTACTGTTCGTGTGATATCTTAACCTACGTGATAAATATCAGAGGCTTGATTCACGGATAAAGTCGCACATGAATTTATGATGTATCAACTTATGATAGTATTCGACAGTCAGCAGCGTGATGTATTCAAAACGAGTTTAAGTAAAGTATTTTGTAGTTCGATATTGGTAGTTTAATTTTCTGGTCCTCACGCTGGAATATTTGCAGTTTTTTAAGAGAAAACAGGAAAACGTGCTGAGTATTGCCTCAGAGACGACATCAGTTCTACCACTTACGATCACCCTTTTACAACCTCTCATATGGTACTGAACCCATTGGTTGTAAGGACTCGATTTGGGATCAGTCTTATCCTACGAAAAAGCTTTCAACTCTCCAGCCCAAAGCGAATCAAACAATTTGCATTCTTATAGAACGGAATACGGAGAAAGTTTGACATAATACAGTTGTACCCATTTTTCCCAAAACTAAGTAGAAATATCACTACTGTGTTTAGAAACGGCGAAATTCATTTTTACTCATATTGAGGGCTTGTATCTTAATAAACCCCATCCGCATGTAGATCTAAACACGCTAAATTATAAATGTCTGGCGAGAAAAATCCTACAATGATTGAACTAGTTCTGTGGTGCGATTTATTGAAGCAAACAGAAGCCATCAATAGTTGCTGCCTATAGGGTACGAATTAATTCTTCAGAAGCTCCTCAACAGCCAAAATGCCAACAGAATGCAGCAATAACGACATTAGTTAGACTGCTCCTCTTTTTTCTGGACGGACATAGTAGGTAAATTGGATCCTTATCCAATATATTAAATTAGATGTTGATGTGAGTACTTATCTCATAAGTACCCTTTTGTGTATTCACAACCTGGTAACAAACGACTATTCCTTTGATTGAAGCTTTGCAGCGAAACGAAAGTCAAATAATACAACAACTTTTCTGCTATTCAAGAAAAGTCAGAAAATTAGATGAGAATACTGGACACGCAATAATGGAATCAAGCTACTATTTTTGTTTTTGAATAGCTACTACGAACTATTTTTTAAGGTTAGCATTCATATCAGGTGTTATTAGATTATGCTAGTTTAAGGTCCAACCAAAATGTACTTGGTCGATGAACAAACACAAATAGTTGTAAATTTCCGAGTTCAGTGGTGTTTTGTGTTCTCCTTACTACGGACCAGAACTGATCCATTTACTCCAGTTTTGTCGAGTGACTCTGGATTAATCTTCGACTGCAATCCTGGTGCTTTTCTGAACACTGGCATTGTGATGCTGCTAACCGCTGGATGACTCGTTAAAGCGTTCATCTAGATTCCGATCGACTGTCCCATCTCAACCTCTTGTTACGCGCCACATTTGCCTGCACATTCAAGCTATAAGCTACTTTTGTACTTGAGACGTAAAATTCTGCAAGTCAGTTGGAGCTCCACTCGGTTCTGATTTTCGATAGTCAGGTCAAGTAATTGCTTTATGCATCCCGAATAACCGTGTTTACGTCCTTAAAAAAAGAAAATTATACGACGAAAAGTAAAATGGAGTACTGGAATAATTGAAGGTTAGCATCTGCTTTATTCCAAATTTTTCGCAGTTCTGATATTACTGAAGCTGGATTTTGCAAATACCTTGCCAGGTGGGGAATAACAGAAATACTGCACACCCTAGTCCGTGCATAATGATATTTGTTTTGCGGAATTGTGGAAGAAGTTCACATACATTTTGCTAGATCTTTGTGAAAAGGATGAGCAGAGTCATTGAAAATCTTTGAAGATAGCTTTTAACAACCTTTGTTATATTAGGATGTGACAAGGTGAGAAAAATACTGTCGGGATATACCACGGGCACATGATAAAATCTTAAGGGATCTAATATCGGACTTGAGGTCTTTCAACAACAGGGCAGGAAATAGGACATGTGAAGCATATAGCTAGCGAGGTAGAGCACACGAAAAGACAGGACATTTATTAATATGAGTGGATACTGAGTGGGATTTAGTGAGTGATGCATAGAACGCCGAGCACTAGTTTTCGCAAAAATGAAATCAGTGTAGCATGTCTCGGGAAGAGCTTATAGTGCCATACGCCAAATACTTGTGCTCCTCAGTCTCATTTTAAAACTGGAAATATTAAAGTAGTCAGGTAAATTATTTTCGAAAAACGACACGATCTTACCCGTTCTAAAGCTTATATATTTTGCAAAAAATGTAGAGCCTTGGCAGCTAACAGTAACCGAGAATTTTAGGGCTTTGGGCCGAAGCGACACAAGTGGCCGGTTGTGGTCAATTGTTTTGGAGCCGTCGCTTAAAACCTCAGAGTTTAATGGTATGAGCTCCGCAGTCGCCGGTCACTTTGATGGTAGACAGTAATCCGACTTCTTTCAACTTGTTAGCATCACTACCCTAGTGGAGCCTTATTTGGTTCTCCCATTCAGATCTCAGTGTTTGGTTGTCGGCTACTTCTGATAGTACAGTGGGCCTGTCACTGCATTCAGGCAATAAAAAAAGCTGGAAGGCTGACTTAGGGATAAGTTCTGTTTGATGCTGGAACGTTAAAACATTCAAACACCATCAAGGAGTTTCCACTGGTTGCTGGTGGTTCCGCGGGTAATTAAATGCTGGCATTATGGCGTATTACTATTTTCTTCCGACGGCAAAATACGGCTAGATTTGAATTCTAAAAGAAGGCGAGCGGAACTGCGTCGAATGAAATAGTTGAAGAGAGTGGAAGATCTAGAGAACTTGAGATGAACTGGAAAGAATCATCATATGATAGGGGTTAAATTGTGGGTCCGAGGTGAATGAAAATCGCCTTCTCATACTTAGTTCTGAGCATTTGAGGAAATTCATATTAGGTTTATCGCTATCAGAGGAAACACTGTGCCCATGAGAGTTATCCAATATAATTGAAAACGTTTATCAGACGTGATTTTTCCTGTCACCATAACTTGTTACCTACTGACATATTTCTGTACTCCATCTCATATGAGTAACTAGTATTGGGTTATGTGTTAACGTATTGAATCGCAGGTTACCCATGAACTGCAATATTCCGGAACTATGTATAGCAAATGAAATTATGAGCGTACAAATGACCCTTTTAGGCGTAGACAAGAAAGTAATGCAAACATACTGGATATCGATATTTACTTATGACAAATGAAGTAGCTGGAGCTAAATAATCAAACTTACTTATCCTTTGATTTAGAAACAATACGGGTTTGCGACATTCACCAATAGTGGAAAATTCCAGTTCAATCCTTATTTGTTATACTTATATCGTTTGAAATTTCAATGAAGTACCGAGAGATAGGTAGCTCGAGAAATTGCCTAAAACGGGACTGGTGGGGGTACATGGTGGTTACATTTTGAGTGACTGTAGAAAGGCGAAAATTTTGTTGGGATGAATACGAAACAACGATTGGATAAAAGCACTCGGAAGTATCAAAAGTTTAAGACGTCTGTGTGTGAACGTCCACTGGTCATTAGGTCTTCTATACGAGACGGAAGGCGTACCACACACAAACCTGTAAGCTGCTTGTTCAACACAATTGCCACCCTGGACATGAACGTTCTATAAACAGTAGAGTAATAAATCCGAATTTATCATTCAGAGGTCAGTGTTCAAAATTTGCTATCATTCGTTCATTGATTTGTTGTAAGATGTACTGAAGTGCTTAGATACTCTCAACTGGGTGGACAACATGGTCGGAAAAGCATAGGATCCCAGATCGAAATGTCGCCCTATATGGCAAATGAACTCCTCAGACGGATAACAGTAGCTGTGATTATTATGCATTCTTTCTACATTCAATCAAGCTGAGTGAAATAAAATAGGAGAAGATGTCGTTTTGATCTTACTTTAAAAGCGTACATTCGGAATTCCATAACATGTGTGTAGTCACTAATGGTACCTGTGAAACAAAATCAACAGATTTATACTTTTCAACAATTGCTTATACCAGAAACAGAAAAGCCACACTCAGTTTTACGACTGGAAAATGTGAGTTGAATTTGGTGTTTACAGTTGGTAAATGGTTGAAGCTGATGAGGTCGGTATGAGTCAGTTACTGATTGGAGTTATTGATTCAGTATTTCAAGGTAATGTAAACCAAACTATTTTCTTCCACTCGGTCAGATGGCTCTTCATCAACCAAAGATAAAATAAAATGCACTATTTTTAACAGAAAAATAACAACGGGATTTTTATCCTCTTAGAAGTTGCTGACAAGTTATTTTTTCGTTATTTATTATGAAAATCGGAATTGACCAACCTTTGCTTACGTAAATAAAGATGATCACCTACCTCAGCCTAAATATGGCATTCTCTGGAGTGGAAAATTGGAAATTACCATGAAAAATATCTTTCATCATAGTCGCATATTAAAGGCAGAATACTCACGCAGATGATAACTTCAAATTGATAATACTATCTCAGGTGTTTTTGAAAAGTTTACGACATAAATACCATGCTCAGTGGTGAGAAACGCGTGGAAAAATTGTTCCTGATCTTTTGGACGACGGAGCTGACGACTGAAAAGGCTTTCAGTATGAATTAGGCACTCATTTTTACGGATATTATCGTGCGTACCGGTCCTGATGAACTAGACCCTGAAGAAATAAAAAAAAATCCGTTGTTGTTGTTTTAAAACGTCATGTTTATAATAAACGTCTAACAGTAATTTATGGTTTATTCGTGTATTCAATATAACACCTTTATTCCACGGTAGGCGACCGTGATCCACATAGTCAACAGCCTGCGGCACTGAAGATAGGCGCAAAAGGAGATTCAGGATGAGCAGAAGAAAAAAGTATTTTATAGAACCTCACCTGACTAATTTAGTTGGGCTGTCTACTTTTGTGACTGTCTTATGCCGGTAGTGGTCGTGTGATTTAGATCGTTAGATTACCACCTCGGAGGACGGAGATTCGAATACCCGCCATCACCGATTACTTTGGTGACAGTCTGTTGTCCTGATCGTTATCACACCTGAACTATTAGAACCTTGTGTGGTTTTCCACTCCGTGTCTCATGGTTTGGTTTGCTTTTATCCCTAGTAGCGCAGTGGGCTTTCGTGGCTATGGAGTGTATACCCCTTCCACCGCACTAATGCAGAAACACGTATTAGAAAAAGAAATAGATAGTCGATAATACTATGAAACGTTATATAGCATGCAGTAAAACTTAGGAAGCCACAGTTAGCCATTCGGAGAGAAACTTGCTCAGAATTTTGTTTATAGATTTAGGAAGAGTGAGTGAAAGAAAAGTTGAAGAATGAACTTTTGACTCTTTTTTCTTCTGTTCTCAAGTAGACACAAAGTCGTAATGCAAAAAAATTCATAGATTTAATTCTAAGTTACCATTTTTATCCAATCGTATTCCAATACAAGAAAATTTTAACTGTTTTTGGAAAATCCACTTGCATTCTTCACATCAAAAAGTCGGACGCCGCGAGCCGGAAAAATTTTAACTGTTTGCTGAAGATTTCAGATGGAAGCTTCACAACAAAGCAGCGTCAAATAATTCCATCAACAAGCATACTTTTTGGGAATAGTCACTAAGACTAATTGTGAAAGTTATCTTGTAATACCAGTCTGTGAAAACAAGTTCAGTTACCCGTAACACAATTATCGATGTCAATTATGAAAGAGGAAGATAGAAGAAGTTAGTATTTGATGAATAATTCATAGTTCCATTCATGTTGTGGAAACCGGGATACTACGGTGATTGGGCTTAACCAAAAACAAACTGGGACAATAGCAAAAGTAAAAACAGGTACATCGTGGTAAATTAAAAACTCAGGAACACTTAGACACAAGGAAAGAACAGGAAGACATAAAAATTCGGGAGAAATTAAAGGTCCTAACTATAGTATTACAATTTACCAGACTGTGAAAGTTTCCGTGTAGTGATGTTGTTAATGTAAGTAGTATCCACAAAAGGGGAGCCAAAGCCTCTTTGAAGCAAGTGACTGGTTTCGCCATTCTTGTCCCCTCTTCAAATATGGGTATCCGGTACTCTTCTTCGCATCCACTGCCTACGATACATGTAGACTTCGTTGGAGCTTTACACTACAATCTAAACTGTGCATCGGAATTGTGCTTGGCTACACTCGAAAGCGTCAGGGGCTTTTGTAAAAACTACGCGCTCCAACATACTTTCTTCTCTTTGTTTCGTTGTTTAACCAAAACAGTACAAGCACTTATCAACAAAACCATGGAAGAATACGACGGCTTGTTCTCCCCGCCTTATTTGTAGATATTCTGAGATCCGTGGTAGTTAAAACTAAGTCCACCTGATTCTATACGCCGTTAGTTATCTTTCCTGCATCTACATGGGAGCCCTCGCCACCTATACTGTGGCCCAGATCGAACAAAGTTCAGGCTCAGAGGTACCTCTCTTTCACTCAACCTTTGTCTTTTGTCCCAATCACCTCTCTTTGCCGCCTCCATCCAACTTTAATGCTCTCACTGATGACGAGCCCTATACTCGCAACGGTTCATTGTCAATTGGTGTGAATAATCCTCTCTATGGTAACTCATATTTTCTCAAGCCTCGTCAGCCTATGAACCTGGGCTCCTTTACTGTACGTTCTCTCAAGCAGGCCGGTCAGCAAGCGTGCCTAGCGCTCACAATGAACTCTCCGGTGACTAATATCTGCAGCTTCAGTGGAACGCGTAGCTAGGATTCGAGCAGTGTGAGTCAACTGACTGCTCCTGGTAGCTTATCGAGGTATTTCCTGCGCACTTCAGCGCACGAAGTAGCTAGAGATGTGGGTCAACGTGTTGCAGAAATAGTCTAGACTGACCAGGCCAAAGCTGCCGTTCTGGACTGGATATTGGTTAATGGCCGTTAGTGTGTTGTCGGAATTCAGTGGTCAGTTGGCTTGCGAAAGGATAGCAGTGTCAAGCTCCGTTTGAGTATAATCTCTGCATCCGCTCAGAAGGAATGCAACTTTGACTTCCAGAGAGATGAGTTCTGTGTTGAACTCACCGCTGTCGTTCACAGTAGCAAAGGCTCGGACATTGTAGTGCAAGCAAGTGATTTTATTGCACAAGTTGGCAAACTTAGTGCGTCAGAAGCTCGTTTAGGTGGGCTATGTGCCTTACCAGCTCAGAGCACAGATAACGGGATAAGCTTCTCCAGTTTTGTGCCGATAATCGATTATCTCTGTCTAGAACGAGTTTCCAGCACAGGCCGCGTCGTACGACGGGATGGTTCTCTAACACTACAGGTCTTCTAAGCCAGATTGATCATATCTCAGTAAGTTACCAGTGGCTCGGTTCTTTTCAGAACTATAGATCCTACCGGTTTACGTATGTAGAGTCGGAACATGCATTAGTTTTAATCCGATTATCTCGCCAGCTCCATGGTTATCGACGCGAACCGTAAATCCTGTTAGCCGTACAACTTTTGTCGGATCCAGAAGTTCGCTCCAATTATATGTAGAGGCTGTCATTTGAGCCAAGAATTACGACGAATGGTCACGTATATGACCATTGGGACCATATCAAATAGGAGGAGCACGCGCCAGCAGGTTTCACCTGCCGTCCTAGATCATTTGTTCATCAACGACCCTAGATTTCCTAAAAGTCACCTAGTCAAATGGCGCAGAACCTTAGCTCACGAACTTTGAGGAGACGAATGGACAGCGTACTCTGTTATGATGAGAAGAATCATTGATTCTACATATCTTCAAGAAGGGGACGAGGAATGAGAGCTGTTATCATTGTGGGATCATGTCAATTCCGATAACTGCCAAGTTATTAGCATAGAGTTTGCTAGCCTTGTGGCACTCGGTCGCTAGCAGAACCTCCGCCACCAACAAAGTGGATTCCTCCTAGATCGAGGATGCATTGACCAGATTTTTAAGCTTCGTCATTTACTTGAAACTCGTCTCACGTACCGTCGACCAACAATGATAGTTCCTCTCATTCTGAAAAGCTCCTTTGATTCAGTTGATCGAACATGCCTATTCTGTGTTCTTCATCAAAAAGGTATGCCGTTAAAGTTTGTGAATCTACTGAGATTGTTGTACTCTATAACTGCGGAGTAAGGATTTACAGTTAACTACCCAGTCCATTCGAAAAGACCAGCGGCTCTTGACAAGAATGTCCCATTTCTCCATTCCTGTTCCATTAGTCATCGACGGAATACTGGAAAACGCCCCACAAAATCTCCAGAATGTGTGTGTCAAACTAGGAAATAGTGAAAAGCTGAGTGACCTACAGTACTCCGATGACTTTATTTGTTTGTTCGAATGCGAGGTATATGCGCAACATACAACAGGTGGACCCACAAGATCTGTAGCCCCATTCAGTGTGCACTTTGCACTTTCAATTTATAAAGTGATGTTGCAAGACGGAATGTCAGCGGTTCTGAGGTTTATGCTCGACGGGGAGGTGCTAGCAACTGTAAACCCCTTCATTTACCTCGGCTGCAGCTTGACAACTGATGGGAACATGACAGTGGGAGAAAGGACGCTTATATTCAAGGCCCGAGCGGCATACACTGGGCTGAAGTACTTGTGGCTCTGACCTCAGATTTTGCTGAAGTTGAATGGTAGTGTGTACTGTGCCACTGTGCTTTCAGTTCTGTTGTGTAGTTGCAAGACATTGGGTCTGTGTGCAGAAGATATTCGTCGTCTTGAGGTCTTTGACCATCGATGTTTGTGTAGTATCAATGGTATTGAATGGAACAGCCGTGTGAGCAATGCTGAGGTCGGGAATTTTATAATGGGTATCACTTCAGAGAATGTTTTGTCGCAGCTTATCCAGATTCGTAAACTTTGTTGATTGGGGCATGTGTTGCGTGTGGCAAACCCATCTACCGTAGGGTGCCCTGTTTTGCGTTCCTGCTCTGGGATGGAAGAAGCCACGTGGAGGTAAAGAAATGACTTGGCAACGGGGAATGGGAAAATGTACAGCAAAGTTGAATCCAAATAAGTTTTACCGTCAACCTGAAGAAATTTCGGACCTCACATCTGACTAGGTTTTTCAGTCCCGCCAATGAAATTTCTCATGGTCACGATCTAATCTACATGCACTGAGTGAAAGGTGAAAATAATTACTTTACTTTCACTTTATTCTAGCTAATATAACAAAAGAACCCAGACTTATTTAAGGTTTGCTCAACATGAATGGAATGTTAGTAGAATCATATCAAATGGCAGACAAGGAGCGGAAAAATAGGGCTTTTAGTGTATTCACAGTTGACAACGGAACAGAATCAGTTTCAGTAAATATGAAAATTCCATGTGACGTAGCGAAAAATGGGCATTAGTGCCACAGCTCACTTACAAAGTATCCTAAGTTGCAGTGTGACGCTTTAAAGAAAAAAGTTTATGAATGCAACATGAATTTGAATGACCTGGCTTCAGGGTATACGACTCTGCACTGTGGAGCAAACATGTTACAGTCTTGTTGTATAGCTATCTTACTGATTCCTCATTCACGGTTTGTTTACCCGCTGCAATTTAGAACCTGAGATGCTTCTTTAGCTCAAAGTGAATGTCATACATCAGACGGAAGATCTAAAATCCCAACTATTTTGTGGGATGTAGGAAGGTGCTTGGACGCATCATTTTGCGTATGAATGTGGGACATGCATCTGTACGTACAACACATTTCGGTAACATAACCAGTATCCTGAAATCAGAAGACAAGAAACAGCTCTCATTTATTCACAGATTATTTGTTGATTATTGGAAGCCCTAATGAAACAGCTGCTGGTAGTTCTACGCACCATCCGATTTTCTCTGTTATGAAGTCTTTTTCGATCAAATCACAAGTTCCTTTTTGATGATGCATTTCGATCTCAGAAGGATGCACAGTGTACCACGAACCGCAAAACGTAATCCAAGAAAATGTATAAAAAGTCTTGAATATTTCAAAAACCTTTAAGTAGATGGATTGCACCTTTGTTGATCATAGCAAGTGGCATCGGTGTGGATCTATCAAGTGCTTAACTAGCAGTTAAACATCAATCGATGTCAAGTGATGGATGTCACGCAAACTCTACTCACACAATTCACATATTGAAGTGATTATAATACATATGAGTTCATCTTGCATTTTCTCATGAGATTTGCATTTTTTCTGGATATAGAATTACCATTCTCTCAAGATCCACTTCGAGAACTATAGATTGTGTCTAACTGATCAGCCTAAAGTGAAATGCAAAGCACTAAAAAGCCCACATTTTGTTGTGTTTGTTAACTTCCTATAACAGACGACATCAATGAACTGCATTGCATATTCCGCAGTAGGGAGTGCATGATAACTTGATGGACTCCTACCAGAAAATATGGCTGACAAGTTTGAAAAAGGAGAGACTGAGAATCCACAAAGTATGAATTCAGGCACCCATCAATTTCATGAAGAGAAAGTAAGCTCTTCTTCATATAGGAATGGCTTTCTCATGAGTGCGTACTGAGTACTGTTAAGACGCATTCAGTTCTGTCGAAAACATGCACAGGGTACAAAACAGCAATAGGGCAGAGCACGGCTCAAGGCTGTTGAAAGCAATGAGTGCTGCCGAAAAGTATTCCAAAAACTGCATAGAACCATTGGTGTTCAGTACCCCTGTGTATGCAACTATGGAAAACTGGTCAGGAACGCCAAAAAGTACGTTGGATTGCAGTAACCTACTTAGTAATTTGTCCCAGAAGTAGAAAAATTACACGTATTATGGAGATTTCGTTTCTTTTTGTCCCCGGCAGTCATTATTTGAATCACTGATGGTTATCAACTGACTGCTTGCGTGATACAGACATCTGAGTAAAACCAGTTCGTTCCTTCCCCTTAACTGAAGTTTAGTAGAGGCAATAACATTCGTAACTGATATAGGTTGATATATATATACTAATGATTCAAACGGGTCAAACCATTCACTCAAAAAAAGTTAAGTTCACGGAATCGGTTATAATGAAGCTCACCTGATGAGAAGCATGTTACGCGAGGTTTGTAAACCACGAGTTTCACTAACAAAGTTATATTTCCGTCCTCTTTCAAATCGCTAGATCATTTCGTAAATGTTGAATCGAAACAGATTGTTCCATAAGTACCTCAATTCATTGTACTGAGGGATGGACTACTCATATTATGACATCAGGAATAATGGTTTTTAGGGATTTATCCGCGTCGGTACTACATCTCCAAGCGTGTTCACCCTGCAGATAATGTTGGCTTCCCACATGAAGCTGAGATCTGTATCTCTCGGTGTTATAGAAATCAAAGTCCAACACAAGCCTCTAGGGGTATGAAGTAGTCATGTTGTCCTACTCTTCTGGCTGCGGAGGAAAAGCTTAAAAAGCGTAGGTAACAAGTGAGTTTAGAAAATTGCCAATAGATGAACAAGTATTGTTTTATTAGCCAGCCTGAGTGGATGGCTTTTGAGAATGGTTGGAACCGCTACTGCTCTGACTGAATTCGATGACCACGAAAACACTGACAACCGTAATTTATAGTTGGAAACTCAAGATTAGAGACAAAAGAAAACCGACGTGCTAACTGTGTACCTAACCCCCATATTAGAAGTACTGGCGGAGCTTCTTGAAGATATTCAACACAGGTCATCCGTAGCCTCAGTACCCAGGAGATACAAACTACGCAAGTAAACAAACTAATTCAGTCTGGACAGGAATTGTTTGACCTGGTCAACCTCTGCGATTATTTTGATAGAGAGTTAAGAGAATGCAAAATATTTCCTCGAGTCACTTACAGTATGCTCAATAAAAGGATCTTTGAGATTAGGAAAGAATTACTCCTCCGAAATTTAAAATCAGCTGTTATATTCAAGTCACTGAGGGGAGTTGCTTTTTTAATGCCATGCTCCGGTCCACTGGGACAACATGATAAACCGCTTTACGTTTTTCATTTTCTAAACCTATTTCTCATGCACTTGATTTCACAGTACTAAATCTAACAGATCGGGAAAAATCCTCAGTGCCGAAGTTCAAGCCATGTGAAGCTGTTTAAAACTGCAACGACTTCGTTTTATGTTCGTGTCACCTCCTGTCTGCTCGCTTGATTTAAAGCACACAAAAATGAAATTCATATTTGGACTGCGCAGATGACATCAGATCAATCTAATATGGGGTTGTATCGGGTCAGGTGAACATAAAATTAGCCCGTATCTCTCAATAGAGTGTTTTCACTTTAACAAAAGAGGACACTAAGTTTCAGCTAACAACAGTCCATTCCTAGTAGTCACTTTTAAACGACCAAGGCAAAATGGTACATGCTACTAAAAGTCTCACTCGTGTGTCCCTCTTTTCTTCTATTCTTCTATTTACTTCCTTTTATTTTGTCATAAGTGAACACTAATTTATGGAGATAGTCACATCCGATTGGGAAGTGACTGACGGCGGCAGGATTTGAATTCCAGAGAGTAGGGTCTACGAATCGTGTCCGTGAACGTTTGACAATCGGTGTAGGAATATATGAAAACTGAACTAGTGATAGTATAAACGATCATTTCTGAGGATTATCCCCTCGGGAATTGAGAACCAGTAATCTTCCACGGTAAAAAGAGTGCAGCTTAGCTGTCTTTCCCTACCCATATAAGAGCTGACTAGACTTAGCGTGGTCTATTTATAACAATATACATCGGCATCATTGTCACGGAAACAATTCTCACTTTATCAAGCAAAAATGGCAGAATATTTCTGGAAAAGAGACAGTATCACTGTGAAAATAATCTTAAAGCAGCACAGAAACCTCCAACGATCTACAAATTTATCATTTATTCACGGCTAGAGTGACTCGGGAGTCTGGTGAGAGCACAGAATTTGAAAAAAACAGCAAAATCGGGCGTTCTGCTTGTTCTATAGTCCGCTTGTTTTGTTAGGAACTAATACACATTATCCACAGGACTCTGTCCATATTCAGGTTGTGTACCACTTGATGATGCAAAAACTTTCTGGAAAAGTTGTGCAAAAGTTATGTCTTCGTAAGGCGCAATTTAAACAGAATATTTGTGTTGATCAATAGGTTTGTCGTTGATGGAGTTGGGGTCCTGTTCGGGCTCATGTAAACAATTCCAGTGGATGTATAAAAATGAAACTTTCCCAGTGTGATGAAAGGCAAAATCTCTGCTTATCCTATGAGATGGAATAAGGAATCCATGACCAGAAGTACAATATTTCCTGAAAGTTTTATCACTAATCAGTATGGACATCTGCTGTAAACTACTTCAGATACCAATCAGAGGAGTAATACTGATGGCTTTGTACAAATACGACAGAAAATACAAAGTCAAGCATGTTTATAATTGAACATTTTCTACCGCCATGCGTCAAGTGTAGGCTTTTTTTTGAAATATCCCCCTGGTTTTATTTCCACTGTTGTGTACAGAAAATCATATTTGGAAACTCACTCCTAATACACCCAAGGATGCATGCAGTACACAGAACCTGGTTTCCAGCTGCGAAATCATGGATGTGCTTGTCCTAAAAGACCTAACAGTTGCCATTGGGATAAGGGTAGTGGAAGTCTCATGGCTCGAATTAGTTACATGCCCTCCAAACTTCTGTGTTGTACAATAGGGTCAGTGTAACTGTAGCAAGACATCTCATCTCCGATGAGAAATTGATTCTTTCCTGTAGGCAAGGTACATTTGCCAAAATCATGTATTCAGCGTAATTACTGACGTGGTCCTTCGACTGAATGAAGACGACTGCAAATACGTCGTTATATTGTTGTAGGTGCAACTTGGGTCTGGCTGGGTGAATTCCTCCATTTCCAACATCACGGCTGGTGGTGAGAAAGACAAATTTCGGTGGGCTTCTGAGAGTTTCTGCCAGTATCGGTGTGGATTATGGGGATTAAACGGAATTTGGGTCAAGCTTGACCAAAAAGTTGAAAATATGCCTGGCTTAATCGCAGAGGTTTGGTGTGAGAGACAGTTAATCGGTAGTAAGTATCTGTACGATTCACACATTTTCACGTTTATTGTGTTATTTTGGTACAGCGTCCCTCTGCTGCATCGACGTTCGAATGTAAATAGTTAATACACACCTTTTTATAACAAAGGTAGTTTTTATACTGACTCAGTGTGTAACGTAAACTGATTGGTGCACTAGACAATCAACAACAGAAAACAGGATGGTGATAAAATCACTCGAACGTACTCTACAGACGACCCCAAAAGGATGATGTTATCTCGGCTGATACTGTGCTATTTGCGTTCTAATTGGTCTGTTGAGCGAGCAAACTGACAACAATATTCTATTATGGGTAACTGTTTATTGTTCGGTAACAAAGCATTATCGGAAAAGATGGTAGTCGGTCGTCGTTTCGGTTACCGCGGGTAACCTGTCTGAAGACCAAGACTACCATCTTTTCCGATAACGCTGTATTATCGAACAATAAACATTTACCTATAACAAATCGCATGGTGCGTCGTTTTTTTGACACACTCTGAACGGATCGGGGATCTGATACACTATCAATATTCTATTCTTTCCATGACCTTGGTCAAGTGTTTAAGTTTCAAGTTTGTACGAAGAAAATGGCTTCATAATATTGCAACCTACCGTTTCGGACTATTGAAAATAACTTCATTGTATTCAGCGAAAAATCATAATAATTACAGCCGTCATTTTCTTATCTGACTAAATGAAGATAGATGATAGGCGGAATTTGAGCATCATCTGATCGGGAACGGCTTAAAAAAGAAACCATTTAAATTAAATCAAGGGACATTGCTGATGAACTACTTGGTCTACAAGTAATCCTCACGAGAACTGTAACAGTTAGTTGTATGCAATGACCGTTTCGTGGAAAAAATCACAGGAATGTCGAACCAGTGGCATAAAACAAACATTTTCAAACGTTTTGGAAATACAGTCTTTGTAACAAAAGTGACAAGCTTTGCGCACAAATTCCTCAAAACCTGACCTCAATTGCGAATAAATCATGACTTGACTTGATTATGGTCATCATTCATCTTCAGTAGCCGATATCAGTTGATCGTCCTTAATGTAAAACCAATAGAGAGATATATCATCATTGCCCTCGCAGCGACACGTGATTTGATCAAAGGGGATCCTCAGCTGACCAAAGTCCTCATCCCGGTTAAACATGACCTACGGATGACTAAACATACGAAAGTGAGCCGAAAGTCGCTGGTTCGATTCCGGCTCCCAGCGTCGGGTTTCTGGATGGGGAACATGTAAGTGTATTTCCCAGCATTTCTAAGATTCAGGCTCCTCGTACCATTCAATATCTCGTGTTCTCATATTTTACTATTGAAAAGGATAAGTAGAATCGAAGAAACCAGATCTACCACGTAACTGATTTGCATAGGAGCATAACAACGTCCTGAAATTTTGTTCTTTTCCAGTGAAAATTTAGAAAGAATGATCTTCGTGATGGAGCTTCGCCTCTAAAATATAGCTGCTTCATGTTCACATTAGGATTAGACGTTGCTACGAAAACAACAATACTGTAGCTCAAATACAACTCCAGATTCGCATTTCATTTATCTAGCAATATAGTACTCTGTCGGTCCTTAGCAGACTGCATTAGCTCTCATAGTTTCAGCCAACCCTTGAATATACTTGTAATCATCCAAGCGTAGCAGCGGTTTTTTTGATGAACTCCAAGTTTTGGTCGGTTCTCGAATTAGCACTTTTGCGAAGGCCGAAAGTTTTGATTCATCAAAGGATGCACTGCAGCACAACTTAAATCTGTGCCTATATTTTGCTCTTTACCACCAGTACATTTTTCACTAACTTAAACAAGGCCCGTGTTTGGCGTGCTTCGAAACAGCAAATCTGTGTCATCAACATTAAGTACGTTGCGCAGTTAGCACTTGTGCATACTTCTACCGTTATTTGCAATCAGGGGTCCACTATCTGGGCAGAACCTTCCGGAGATTCTTCGTGCGGATTGTGCACAATATGTAACGAGGCTTTTGTTATTTGAATAGCCAGCCCTAGGCGGCTGTGGGCTTTTCACGACCAAGTTCACCCTTGACTTTGTCGGCTTCGTCTTGTAGCAGATCGCCAGAAGCAGGAACATTTACCTGGCGGGATCCAGAAACATACTGGCATTTTTTCTCTTCCAGGGGAGATAACCGCAGGTTCAGGAGGTAATACTGTTTGACCATTCCTGTGTTATTGTCTGTCTTCTGTGGAGCTCGTTGTGCTTGGCAATGGTTGATGCCGTTTATTTCTACAACCTCCGAATTACTTATTCAGGACTCACTCAAATAGACCACTCTCATCCGTCGGTGAATCTGTGATTCAAGTGTAGCCGCACAAATCGCACTGAATGATAGTAACTGAACTACGTCGACTCACTGGCCTTAAGAACAAGTAAGAACGGTTCTTGAGCAAAACTTGTGATTTCGCAGTGGGTAATCTCAAAGTTACTCAGAATCTGATGCAAAACCTATTCACTGTGATCAGGGTAAGGGTTCACTAAATCATTGGCTGGGTCACGTTCATAAGCAAACAATACTGAGTTCTCATTGAGAGACGGAAAGCCTCCAAACCCTACTCATTTAAAGTCTTTATAGCTTACACTAATTGACATATATAACAGTCGGCGCGATTAGAACTCAAGAAACTCAGTAGCCTAAATAATCTAATTTATCTTTTTACATTATCGCTCATAAGTTTATAAGAACGGGGAACTTTTGTAGCCTCAGAGGCCTACTGGACTAATAAAAATAGCTGGCAACCAGACCCTGAGTAGAAAACCACATACGTTCCCATCACTTCAGACGTGGCAACCAGCCAGTAAATTGATATCATATTCGGAAAAAAACTCTTGGAGCTATTTTGCCTGAAAACGTTTTTCTGTTCGGGGTTGAATTCCAGTGAATATGTTTTTTGTTAGGTTCCGGTATTAGGTTTCCTATGCTGAAAGTGCGCTTTTACAATAAAGCAGTTCCTGGCAGGAAGGTTATTGCACTTAGGGGGGTTGCAATTTTGGGTGAGGGGCTACAGTATCGGTGTCAGAGAATATAACAGAAAAATGCTGAGATGGCAATGCTAACCATAAACCATGTTAAATCAGTTCGACGAAACAATTCTCTGCTAAAATGACCTGTTAATTTTTTATTCCAAAAATGTCATCCTTAATCGAGTAAAACTGCTTCGATTTCCTCACTGGGAATTCTAATGACAGAATAGCCAAATTTCGCGCGATAGTTGACTCGCGCAAAAACACCTAACTGAAAACAGGGTCACTCTGTGGGAGAAGCTGCTGTGCAGCTTGACTGTTTTGAAAGCATTCGAGCACGGTTAATTATTCAGAAAGAAGACCGGAGGAGGAATCGAGCGTAAATTGAGTAGTCCCTGTGCGACAAGTCTGATATGGGTTCTCACAGCTTTCCTAAGAAGTTGACTGTGTAATTATTTATTATCCACACGAATTTCTCGTCATTAGACCAAAGGTGTCCCCATATGATAGGCGGAAAATGGTCGATGCTGTTAGCTTCACATGACTGTAATTATATTTGGACTTCCGCCATGACCCTTGCCGATTTGCTTAATAATCATAAACCCCATATATATATAATATATACATAATATATATATATATATATATATATATATATATATATATATATATATATATACACCTCATATGATGCACCCAACCCACTTCCGTGACCTGCAAATTACTGAATAAAAAATAAAAATAAGACAGGTGCTTTCTCTTTTTCTAACCTCACGCTTTTGTTATGATTTCTCGATTGCGAAAGTCCCCAACTTGGATTCATTTTCATGCACAGATTGACCGCTTGCCTGGTTAATAAATTCACTCACTGGAAGGATACGGTGCATCAAATTAGATAAGCATGCCTCCAAAGGCTGGGTCATTATTGTTAGAATAATCAAAATCACCGTTCTATCCCATTCGCACATCCGACTTGCATCATTTGTAGACCTTCTAATGACGAAAAGTACGCGAGCGATTTCTTCCTGTCACACTATCAACAATAGTTCTGATTTAAATGAATTTAGCAAAAATCTGAGAAATTTCAAGAGGTCCTATCAAGCCCGGTCTAAATTAAGCTGACCACACAGTTCGGAATGCATCTTCACTCTTTCACGTTCATCTTTCGCCGCAGTAGTCGTGACTGATATCTGTATCTCTTGTAGAATAGACTCCTTAAAGCAATTCGGAATAACGGTAAATACTTACCCAAGGTCGGATATTTCAAGACACCACAATAAAACTTGTCTGCTCAAGACTATCAGTGTATTCGTCTCATAATACTCTGTGATTCTCCAGTAAAACTACTTATATTTCTGAAAGAAGACTTCGAGTTTTTACCACGTGATATAATGATCATTTTTGGTTGCCTAGTCAACGCAAACAAACTAATGTTCAAACCTTGTGGGAGCCGAATTGAGTAGCGCTATGCTTTCAGCCGGAAAAAAACACAGTCATAAAATACGCACCCGTTGCACACTGACACTTTTCTCCGAAATACCCATCCATAAACACGATATGATGTTTGGTAACATTTATATCTATCGTGATCGTTACTGGGCTCGCACATTGGAGGGCGAACAGTGAAAGAAGAAAGAATAATAAATATACTGTGCCCTATTTTCGGGGCAGAAAACTGTTTTTCATTGGTTTTTTGTATTTTCTGCGATACGGATGTGACGATTGTTTGAAAGAATGATTGTGGCTGTACTGTAAGCACAGAGAAGTCCCAAGTCATAAAGATACAAATAAATTTACTGGAGTATTTGTGGTGATTTTCGATAGGAAAGGCGAAAAATCTCAATCAACACGCGACAGGGTTTTTCTCTTACTCACGTTTTTTCAACGACGGTTATTGTCAGATGGACTTTTTCAGTTCATACGAATAAAAGATGTGATTTTTACCCGATGTCAAACCAGGTACGTAGGAAGTCGTCAGTGAAATATTTCAACTAGCCACAGAATATAAGGAACAAATCACTGTGCCCATTCTAGTAGTTGTCTTCTCTGGACTCAGAAGAAACGTAAAGATCCTAGATTAAACGATTTCTGTAAGAGTAAACTAATAATTGCTTTACTGAATTGTACTACTGGTTGAACGAGAAAAAAACCTTAATGTATTGTAGTGCAAAACACTAGTTTGAAGTTCGTCTCACAAAACGTAATTTTGTGCGTATTGCAGAAAATTCATAAATATAGTGCCGTTTAATATTCGTTCATCTTTTGCGTACCTCATTGACCCCTAATGCACACCGCTGGTCATCCTTATATACCAGTTTGCGACCGGCCTTCAAATACACCTTCCGGGTTTTCTTGTCATCTTTTGACGAAAGCAAGTTCGAAACAATTTAAAACTGGCTGTTTAGTAGACGCTGTGACCCCACCTCCATGCCAGAATGTAAACCGCGTGAGAAAAATAAAAGTGTCGGTTTAAACACAAATGTAAACCCCACTGTTCTGTGTATGTACTGGTTTCTGTTTAATGGAGAGCTCTCCCTTCTTCACTCTCGAAAATTTATTCAAAGTACGTACTATCTCCACTGACAAGTTTATGGGGCCTCTAGTTGTCCAGCGCTGCAGCAGATACCAAACCTTTATACGGGAAATTTTTTGAGGAGAAATCGGACCAAATTCTTTTTTGACTAATGACAATATATCAGCTAACACACTCAATTTTGGATGTTGTGGAGAACTTGTGAAAACGGCACTATTTTTCCGCACCAGTTTCACCAATATAAAACAAAAGTATACTTGAGTCAAGTCAATATGTGCTCCTATTCATCTCAACGGATGGACTAACAATACGGCGATAAGGTATTCTAGCAAAGTTGTATTCATGGAAAAGTTCTAATCTTAAGGGGTGAATAAATCCACTGTTCAAGCCTGAGGTATTCGACTTTATTCTGTCAATAGTAGATAACTTTCCGGGGACGGCGCTGACCGTCAGTTATGGCAACCCAAATCAACCAATGTGACACTATGAAATCAATGTCGTTGGGATAAAATAATCTGGGAAATTCGTAGAACTGGTGACATTTCAGTGATATCACCCAGGTTTGCCATTGCGCATGTGAAGTAAATCGATAGACAGAAACGAGCAGTGATCCGATTTGAACTTCTTCCGAGCTGCACTGTGTGACTTTTGCTGTTCGCTTAATCCTGGCTTGAGATCAAACAAAACATGAATTAGTTTTATTTGTATCTTTATTATTGGCTATGTCTAATCATAACTTGTAGTAATGCCCTCACTATTTTCTTTTCATTCTTCAAGTTGCTCACGCTGTGTTTTACCCAACTGCCTCTTGATCTGATGCCGTCTTCTGTTTTCTGCTGCAAGACATTCTCAATTTTTGAAGCTTTTCCATGAAATATCCTCCCCAGAAACACCAGCAGGGGGAATTTGCAAAAAATTATCTTCCACTTTCCACTGAACCAGTGTAATCTTATGGGTTTTGTGCAGACTCCTGCGCTAATAAAGCAGAGTATATGTCAAACGGACTACACCGGCTTGAGGTTAACGCAAAGATTATGCTTCAAAAATAACCCGGAAATCTTCTATTGGCGTACGAATAACCGTGAGTTTGCTATAAAGCAGCGAAACCATATAGTTTTTTTTGAATGTGTGCATTATTTTGCTCATATTACTGAAATAAGCACCCCTTCGATCCGTCAGTGATATCGATCAGTCATGGCCAGTTTTATCCTCGTAGTTCAAAACCTATCCATTGCCTACATATGATAATTCTGTTTCCCGGTAAGTTTAGCAATGTATACAAGGTTACTCATTTTGAACGCTCCCAGATCAACATAGCACTTATGTTAAGTATAGTGTTACGTATCAAATTGTCTATTGGCGCAATGAATTGAGACGAAAAGTTGAATTTCAAATCAATTCAAATGATTCAAGGGCAATGAAGTGGAAGAGGAAAGTTAATTATTTTTATTTTTGTTATGTTATCTGAGTTTCACTGTAACAGCTGGGACTTCATGCACTTGACGGGTAGTACATGAACCTTTCACCATATAAATAGTTGTTTTTCAAACAAATAAGCACCAACTCCCGTCATTTCTCATTCAGAAATTATACAAAACTTTGCGAAGAGGAATACAGCGGGATGAGGGATATCAAAAAGCAAGTAGTTTCTACGGAGAGATGTTCTGACATTCGATTCCATAACAGGAATTCACGTAGTTTTGCAGGAACAATCTCAATCGTTTTCCTAGTTTTCCCCATCAAACTAGAAAAAATCCAAAAAGAACGCTCACAACATGATTCGAGGAATATGACAAACCACTTCTCAATCAATAAGCGAAGCGGCTATAGCGGTAGCCACACCTCGTCGAGATCATTCACTTCCTTTAGAGAAACTAGTTGCTAACTATTTCAAACCCTGCTTGGTCAAAACTTCAGACTGCCTCAGTCAAGAATGTGACTTATCCCATAAACCTGGGTAGCCATGCAAAGTTACGCCCAGTAAAACCTACTTCAGGCCACATTTTCCCACGATTTTCACTTTGTTTTATTCTCTAATATTATTATCAACCACTTCTCCACCACATCCACTAAAGTCTATCCCTGAATGGTTTCTTTGTGATAACGTTCGTTGTATAGATTTTTTGTTCGAAGTTAGGTGTTCAGGGAAAAGATGGGTGTACTATGTATACTACTACCTAACTTTAAATATCATTTTCGTCATCTTTAGTTTAGGGGCAAGCTTTTTTCAATTCACTTATCACTTATTTCGATAAGCCTTACACATGCACCCACCATTCTGAAAAAGGGGAAAGAGGAGCTTCAGGATTCATTTTTGAACGGCGAAGCGCTGCTGTGGTTCTTTGCTTGAAGACAGCAAAGAGAGGTCACCGAATAAAAAATGTCAGCAACCGAGTCAGTGGAAACCAGAGCTGTAATCTCATTTGAATCGAATGGGTCGTGCATGAACATGGAGTCAGTTTTGAGAATCATGCGATGATTCCTCCAAAGAAAATGGACTCCTCGTCCATGGACGCTTGTTTCGATTCAAGTGAGATTACTGCTGTAAATCAACTGTGGAGTGCTCAGGTATAAGGATGATTGGGTGGAAGAGTACCGAGTACGCATATCTGATGAGCGGTAATAATCGCGAAACCCGTGGTATGCTTCCGGAGAAATTTTGTCCTGTCATCCAGGTACAGCCCCATACTACTCATATCGAAAATCAATAAAAACTATTTCTGCAATAACATTAGGCCGAATTAACATGTCCAACTCTAAATAATGTCCGTCCGATTTCAACTAAGCTTAGTTTTCTTACGTTGACTGGCCGTCACAAATTCCACGCCTTTCTAACACCCGTTGTTAGCTGAGTTACAATCTGCAATGGCCCATCGTTCGTCGCCCGAAATTCTGATTCACAGGCGAGAGCCGCCGAAGCCTTGGGGTAATTTATTGTACTGACAACAAACCTAATATACTCGGAAACCACTGTTCTAATTAGGGGATTGCTGATTACCCTCTTTTTCGCTCAGACCAACTGGCGCATAAAATGATGACTACATTTACCCAACCAGACGGTCAAAATTTAAATCTCATAGGACAGTGAGTGACGTGGTGTGTATACTTGTTTGTGCGTATCTTTGAAGATTCATGGCCAGAATTTTGATTTCAGCTGGTACTTTACATCTGGGGCAGAACATTCAGTTTGCTACTAACAAACACACTAACACCCAGTATTTCATTGATTCATATTCTTGTTTTTTCCCAACATCGTGCGTTTGACATCTCGTATGCAGAGTACTAAAACAGACACTTGCCAGAGTTGAATAAAGTTGACGACTGAATCGCTTGGTCTATTGGACTGAAATGTGCATCTTGTGGTTGGGATAGGTGAGAAAAAAATGAATAACACAAGTAAAATGGGGACTGAATGTAGGAGAGAAGTACACTTTTTGACCATCATTCAGCACTCAACCTCAATAACAGCCACTACTGGCTGATCAACAGTAAAAAGTGAACGAAGTTTAACCATCCTTTTCACAATAGGCGCACTCAGTAATTCACATCGTAAGTATTTCAATTAATTTGACCTCAGTCCAAAGCCATTTACAAAGCTCAAGGTACATATATTTCCGGGCTCGATGTGTGCAAACATTTGCTGTGTTCCTGCACGTTTTTGTATTCAAACAAAAGTATTCCCGAATGTTTTCTAAAGGTGCGGTTTATTTGCTGATTCATACGTGGGAACAGAAGTACTTGTTACATGATCTTTGTAATAAGATATGGTCTCGTTTTCAAAGAAATTTTTATTAGGAGCGCGATATATCTCTTAAAAATTGCACGAGGTGGTCCTTACTAGAAGTTGCCCGTTTGTTTCGTAGTTCAGCTTCTAACCGTGGAAGAGCATCAAGATTTCGTAAGTAGAGGAGCAAAATACAAGACAAAGATTCTCTAGTGCAATGGGTTTCCTCGCTGCATCTTGTCTGTGTTGAAAATAATCGACCATAACTTGCGTCATACCATTTTCAACTTGTTTCCGAGATTTGCAAAAATCGATTGATGTACAGTATGGTCAAAGTCAAACAACAGATCCGAAATCTTAGAAGCAGCTAGTCAAGAAATGAATGAAGATTAGGAAAGACTCTGTTAGGAACCAGAGCAGACACTTAATCAGACGTGAGGCATTCTTAAGTACTTCATTGAACCAGTGATTTTAAAGCAGTCAAGTGAGAAACAACTGTGATAAGCGTGTTTATATTAGAATCAAATCATATCTTACGTATTTGTTTGTAGACTACGAGATGCTGTTGTTTCAGTGTGGGTTCTTCTTGTTATCTCCGCATTATGTATTTCCGATTTTAATACATTTCGGCCATTGTGTTTATTTATTCAGTGTATCGGTTATAAAACAGTGTTTTTGGAAGAAATACGTACCTAAAATCAGTAGGAACTAGCTTCCATCTTCTTCCTACTACAAAGCAGGTTGTACGGTAGTTTTCTGATGTAAATATAATTCTGTACCGGTACCTTTCAAATTAAAACTATACGTATTTAGTAGTGGAGTTTTGCAAGAACATTCAAAGGGCTTAATATGTGCAATAATGATGATGTCTCGATTTCGGGTTTTACTTCCTCCGTGTGTTGTGCAATAATGTCACAATTCTTCTAGAAGATAAACGAAACCAACTGGTAACCATGAAGTGAGGTATCGACCAAGAGCTTTGAAACTAGGATCCGAAAGGGTTAACATTCCCTGCACTGATTGCTTGAAAACCATGAGTAGTTATAACCAAAACGGATGAGTGAAATAAAATCAGTTCAAAGTCTGATAGGACAAGGGAGGATCAGTTTGACAACAAATATTGTGACTGAAAACTCTCGACCATTTAGTGGTCAATATAAAACGTGAAAGGAAAGGTGATACTCTCTTCGTATAAACCAACAAGAAGTATTATAACGTTTAGATCAAATGAACAATTATCCAGGACAGAGAAGTAGGATTTCCCAATAACGGCTGATCGCAAGCAAAATACAGAAGCCGGTTCGTGGCTCTTCATCGTAGTCGTGCGTATCAAGGTCCCAAAAAACCATATTCCTATCTGATGGCGGTTTTCAGTGTGCCTTTTAAACATCTGTGAAAGAAACATTTCAATTGCTTGGAATTCAACACAAATCGCTTGACGGGTCAGAATCTGTTAAATCTGATCAGACATAAAGTGGCTTGCAATTCACGCAATACAATAGACGGGGCCGTCTTTGGCTGGTTAGGTCACAGGACACGGGTGGCCATGGAAAATCAGCAGTATCTACACGTGACCAGTGTTCAGTGTGAAGAAAACGTTCTTGGAGGTCAAAGATCCGAAGGGAAGTTGTCTGTCCGCGTGCAAACAGTCAGTTTTATTATTAACAATAACAAGCCTAGTTTTATCTCATCCTAAGTTATATATTGCCTGATGCTACTCGCATTTCTGCGAAATCGTGCTTGTTATGGAAACAAACGGTAGATTTGTGTCTTACTTATTTGGTAACAGTAAACAGTTGATGTATCAATCAGCTGTATTCAGTTACCTCTCATTTTAAATATTTGTTCAGTGTTTCAACTAAAGTGCTTTCACCTATTCATTGCTCTTGAGCATTGTTTCGAATTATCTTGCCCACGAATCACTGAACTCAACTTCAGTCGGACGAGAGATTATTCAGTTGAACAAAAGTTAAATTTTCATTACTTAAAATCCAACGACTTGAATAACTGATCAAAGAAGCCAAACCGGGTCTTTCGTTCTTTCTAATTATCGTGACATCAATGGAGATGGCATCTAGGAGAACCTTCATCATCCAAGTTTTGGCAGGATAGGATAAGGTAGGGCCCAAGAATTATTGGGGTAAACGTCTAGTTCGATGACTAATCGAAGTGAGTTGGCAGAACAAAATATCCCATTGCAGAATGAACAGTTACTGATGATGTAGGCTGAAGGCTTCGTTCGTCTTTTAATCAAAACAACCGTTGTCTTTTCGCAATCCGAAAAATTTCATCGGGTAGCAACAAAACGTTGTTGGCACAGTTAGCTCTTTCACCAAAGGGACAGAATATTGAATAGATCTGTTGAAGAAAGTTAGATAATTTACGTTGAATCTTTGGTTTCTAAGAATTCATTTCTGAATGAAGCTTCCAGTTCGGATGACTCAGATTGCAGCAACCGTTTTATGTATCGCTGGTTAGTCGTAGTAAGCCTGTGTTATTTGCCAAATGACTTGCCCAAAAAAAAGAATCAACTTTACTGGGTCTCGTTAAATTCATGCGCACTATACGGACAACCAAATCAATATCCCTTCCATGCATGGACAAACGCTTGCTTGCTAGTGACCTTCAATTACGCTTCAGCACCAGAAGCGATGACTTATCGGTTTCGCTATTTTCCGATGGGCCTTACTCTTACGCGCGACGGCACTTGTAATTTAGCTCCTTCGCTCACTTGTTTGTGGCTTACCTGTAGGCCTCAGTTGGGTGTTTGTGTTTACACTCCTACAAATAAACGCAGAGCCCACAATATGCGTTCTATTTACTAACCAAAAAAAAAACAAATCTAACCGAGCGAAGTAAAACATGATCATCTCTCTTCTGACCGGCGGTGGTCAAATGGCTATCATTGTGGTATCTTGGCAATAATGACCCGGGATCGATTCCCACCGTTGCCCGTCACTTACTTTTTTGACAGCCTTTCATTGGCCGACGTCCCTTCCCTGATTTAATATACTTTGTTGTATAATAAATGAAAAGGAAGTAAACAGTGAATTACTTCATTTAATTTCGAGCGAATATCTCTTATTCGTTCGTGAATCAGTAATCTAGGGCTTTTTAAATACTCCATTAGCAAACATGTGTCAATATAAACTGTCCTATCTGTTATTGAAACTGCGCAAAAGCAACGATGAAAACGTCTGCACACAAAGCCAAAGAACCTTATTCTGAGAGAGAATAATTGCAATCAGTACAGATACGTAATATTCGTGATGGACCAAGGTCAACGAATATAGGAATTAGAAAACAACAGCTGAGAAACAAGGTCAGTGTGCGTGTAATATTTGGGTAGGTGATCATCATGATAAAATACAAGCACAACTTACAGACAAGACGTACTCGTTCGAATCTTACTCGAGTTTGGAATTTGCATGCTATTGTGATACGATTTCTTTTTATCGAACATAATGGAAATTAACTGTGATTTTTCCATAAGTGGATAGACACTTATTGATCTTACTTCGTTATTTTTTTCAAAAAGTTTGTTTGTTAGTCTTTGCATATGGCAGCAGTTTATCTAGCCATTCAATTTTGTTTTCCCACTAAAGTATCTTATTCTTGTTTTGAGAAAATTCCCTCTTGTAATCACTTTTGTATGTGAGGTCTACCACGTCTGCATAACATCTCACGCAAACAGGAAATTACAGGGTCACTAACGAATTCGTTATGACTTTTATAGTTAGGTCCATTTTGCAGTTGCTACTATATTTGTTGTGATAATGATGAGCGTGAAAAAGTGACCCAAATTTGATTTCTCAGTTCACGGACTACCATCATGAGATACATCATGTTTTAATACGGCTTTATATAAACGCGATCCCACTAATAGACTAGAGCGATGATCATAAACAGCTATGGGTGCTCGCACGCTCACGTGTATTAGTATAAAGGTTCGTCGATCTTACTGAAAAAATTCTTTGGGAAGCATTTGAAAACATTTCCAAGCTAAACCAAATAAATCTCACGAAATCAGTATTTGCACCACTGCCTCAGATCTGGGATGAAAGGAAGCAAAAAATGTGAGCATTGTCTGTTTGTGTATTCTGACAGCAAGTTTGGACCTTCGTATCTTCGTAGGTAGTCCACAACGTACCATCAAGCTCAATGGGATGCCTGTCTGTCCATAAAACAAAGAGTCACGCGAAGACAAAGATATTCATTCTCACGTTACGCGTAAAAAGTGGTTAGCATCGGCAGCTGATGTGGAAAACAGTTGTAAATGTGTTCAGCTGCTTGACCTGCAAGAACTGCTTCGTAAAGCGATGGACGAGTCTACAGTGCCGTTTCTCTTCTCGGCATCGGTAACAGCGTTCAATAATATAGTCAAGTCGGAATGGGGTAGGGCCTAGGCTAGCAATCATATATGGTCTAAATTTACGGACAGAGCTACATCAACTATCCGGCCACGAGATCATGGGATGTGCAAAATATGACTGCCGTGAACTCGCTTGCATTCATTGTGCTAAAGCTTATAAAATAAATAGAATGGTGACAAGTGAGCCGGGTAGCCTACCCTGTAGGGTAATAATATCTGTCTCCTGCATTTTTAGTTTCTTAATTATTGGTTAGTGACATGGGAATATCCGTTGTGGGATCAACCATTTCCAGAAATACAGATTCAAGATAAACAATTGCCAGAGAATATTGGGAGGGATTGTACAGTTCAGTGTTTTTTACAATCCATTCAGATGCTAAGAATACAGGTGCACACCAATCTCTAGCGTAGATGTATGGACAGTCTTATGACGTATGAGTTCATTCAACAGTTAGGAGCCAGCCTGACTAGCCTTTTGGTTAGGTTTTCTACTCGCAGTCGTTCAACTCAAGTTTGGGTCCACTTTGGGGTTCAGCGGATGTACAACATCGGTGATTCCTTTCACGGATGAACTAAATGTATACCATCACCGTAGTTTCTAGTGGTGAGATGAACGCTTACTCTAGATAACGAATAACTCACAACCATGAACTGAAACCGTTCAGGCTTGTGAAAACCGACCTTCGAATAGTCATTTATGCGTGGTTTTGTCTCGGTTAGGGAGGAATATTTTTACTCGAGAAAACGAACAGGATCTGTTACCAACAGTTTAGTAGAAGGAAGCTAGTCGAAGCAAAATGAGTTAGTCATAAACGATTGGCAAGAATAGGCAACAGGCATTTATTTTGAATCCCCAGAGCTTTGCAAAGTACAAACAAAACACTGGCTCCTTTTCGTTCGGTATCTGAAGAAGGTCAGATTCGACAAAACAGTCATGCAAAAAGTGCCGACAACTTGGGTTAAAGAGTAAATAACAGCAAACAAATTTGAGGAGACCGATCAAAACAAATGGATTCCTACTAATACTTGAGGGCGGAAACCTGTCTATAAACAGATAACCCAAGTCAATTCAAAACATCAATTACGTCTGGTAATATCTGTACATGAACCCTAGTACTTGCTAATTCATCATACACACAGAGCCATTATTCAGATTTATTCGATTACTCGAATGTGAGAACTCCGTATCAAGACCAAATAAGTTGTGACGGGCTTCCAGTTCACTGAACCAAGATATCAGTTTACTTATCAAGGTCCAGTTTCAATGCATTTTACGTGACAGATTCAAATGCGATAGTGGGCAGATTCGGCCGCCGCCTCTAGAAAGAATCATAGTAAAAGAAGAAATAGAACCGCGGTAATGACATCGGGATTCGAGAACTGCCAAAATTTCCCAGGTTTGGCGGATTTTTATTTAGTTTAACTCACATAAACAACGATGAATCGCAGCACATATGATAGGTCAACCTTGACTGCCATCTTACAACAAGTAACCACTCATTCCAGGAATTCACGTCTCTGAACGACGATACATGATGCGAAAACAACGCGAAACTCGTTGATTTTATACACCAGTAACCTTCAAAATTATTCGATTGTAAAGGCAATCAACAGCAAAAGAGATTGTTTCGGAAATTCAAACATATGAACCGATTTGCTAAACATAAGGTTTAACCACTTCTCGGTGATGAAAACCACTTTTGGGGAATTTTACACCCACCATTTTTATTACTTTATGTTTGTTTACCAGTGTGCAACACTTTTCGACATCTAAATTTCTCGCCCCTTTACCATTATCGTCAGTTTCGCCAAGATTTCGCTGTTTTATAGGTAACATTATAATATTTTTCAAACAATAGTAACCATTGCTTTCGGTTGTTACTATCATTTTACATATATATGCAACCTGGATAAGACTTTATGAAAATATAATCCTCCAAGAAACCCTCGTTTTACCTTAAATAAGCATTTCCCAACTTAGCGAGTCGGAAAACATCTCAGATTTCAAATATGGATGGAGCAATCTAATTCCTAGATTGAATTATACGGAAGTGTACCATCAACCAGCTCGGATGTTTTCACTCCAATTCAACGTGAAAACCGTCGGTATGAATCGGTATACAAGCACCCTTTCTCCAAGACTATCGATATTGGTTGGCAACTTGCATCGCCTCAGCTTATCAAAGATGAGAGAAAAGAATGAATGAGGCAGAAAGTTTAGAAAGTTTCTCAGTCGCACATGGCATTCAGGCTGAGTACTTACACTATCAGAGATGACAACAGTTTCCCGCCTTTATTTGGAAATACTGAGGCCAATGAAGATTGCCGATAAGTTAGGCCCATATAGAACATACCTTAATCGTCTGACTTGTAACTAAGCCTTGTCTGATCATCATATTTTCACCAGGTGAAAGTTGTTACTTGACTATTCCCAGGTTGTTCATCCCAAATCTCCCACTGTTCGGCCATATCCTATCGAAATTGATCAAAGTAGGGACCAGAACCATTGGCTCGCGTATCTTCGGATCATAAACTAATACCTCTTCCCTGTAAACATGAAAATTGCAGAAAATTTCGAGGCCAATTATATAAAATGGACACACTACTGACGTTGATCGAATTCTGCATGAGGTATAATCCCATTTCAAAATATATTTAGAGAATAAAAATTGATCTGACTACTAAATGACCTCCATTATTTTCCTAAACAATACAGATGCATTTGCCTTAGACAGGAACAAACTGCGCATGAGTGACTTTACAACAGTCATGAGACTGAAGTAATCATACCGATATGGATTGCAATAGAGAAAGCGAAAATGGTAAACCATTCTGCGATATTTTTGGAACCCGAAAGGAGAATGACAACGAAGAGTTTCTTAATAAAACAGTTTCGTTGGATAGAGTTTTCCTTTAGGATATCCTCTAGAACTCACTTTTTCTCTTCCCTATGGCTTAGACATTTTCGACTGTTAAAGTTAGCTTTCCGCTTGAATGCTGATCGGTTGTGCCGTAGACGGTGTTGGAATGGTTTGCATTCGCCTCTTATTTTGAGTTGCATATTTCCTTTTTTCACTCTAAAGAGAATTAAGACCCTTGCGTTGGAAAGTCACAGGGGAAAATTGCTCGATGGAAAGAGAAAACAATTATTATTTGATGAACCGAGTGGGCTGGCTGAAAACAATTAATTCAGAGATCATTTTTGTCAGCCCCGGTCAGCTGATACGGCTAATTTGATTGGCCAAAATATTGTCAAGTGTCTTATTGCAAAGTTCGCCCCTAGACGGTGGGCAACGAAGATTGGTTTTCACAAATACAATAATACTTTCAAGCGGAGACAACGCAATGCCTGCTAATATTTGTCGAATAATTCACTCATCGTCCATAGTTTGGTAATGTACTTACATTGGCAGATCGAACCTAGGCAGAATGTTTCCATTGGTTGGCCAACGGAACGAGGTTATAAGAGAATACTAAAACAGTTTGAACGGTTGTTGTAGGTGTCATCCTAGTTGCTCCAAATAAGTGAGAAAGCAACGGCATGTGCTGATGAGAAGTTCATGGGAAGAGGATGTTTATTTTTTCTTCAGAAATCTATCAGGGATTCTCAATACTGTTCTTACCACAACAGGACAGTGTGATTCTTATTTGAATGGCCTAACAGAAGAAACATCTTTGGAACTATTATTTACGGATGTCCCGGTACCATTTTATAATATGTAACCATATACGAGCAAACCTTTCGTGTCCACTAACTCGTTGGAATTTCTAGGAAGAATTCGGTGTTGTGGGCGCGGAAACCGATCGTCTTTCTCGGACGGAAGAACAACTAAATACTCATCAAATTGATCTAAAATGTAAATCGGTGTTTACCTCTACAGGGTTTAAATTCTTGCGAGGTTTTCATCCACGCTTAAGTTCGGAGTGTGCTTTGCCAACTAAACCGCCGGGTTATGCCAAACGGCTTCGGACATTTCCCAAGTAGGTTGTCCTTTGTACACACCTGGATTACATAAGCACACGAAAATCACCACAACAAACGCTTCACTTGAATGCTTATAGTTAGATGACCTTCGGGCCTAGCAAGTGCCGACTAGCGGAATATGCTGTTTTGATTGCAAAAAACGATTTGCGAGAACGGCAAATCATGAAATAATCCACACGCTTAATTACAGAAAGCGAAATTCGGGAGCCCTACGACGTGGAACAGATTTTTAGCTTGTAGAGCGCACACAGTATTTCGGCGTGGACTGTGTCCATGAGCGTGGACGTATTCCGCCGGGATCAACCACTTTTCACAAGAGCATTAGGTTGAGAATGGTTAAGCTTGCAATAAACTGTATTCCACAACCAGCTATGGAAAGGTAACATGAACAAATCCCGTATACTGAGATCATCAGAAAAGTTTGTAAATATTCAACCGTAAACCCCGACTGCAGATAATGTTTCAGGTCACTGATCAGGTAGACCCCATATCCGGTAATCGTATTACTTCGCAGTTGATTAGTTCCTCAAACAATTTTCGCATACACTAATCTCCATACAGTTCCCGAGGGATGGAAACTGTAAACCTCTGTAAATCATGTTCGTGATGCACAGTATCACTTTTGATTGCTAAAAAATAGAACCAAACACTATTTGCATTACTATACCATTTTTGCTAGCCACTATAAATTCCTTCAACAGGATTCATTGAGTTAGAGATCAGCCATTTATTTCATAAAACAGCTACGTTTGGTGAATTACTGAACCACGGGGAGTCAGTATTGTGGATTGAAAGCTCTAATAAGTAAGTTAGTTTGCCTTGAAAGATTGCGGTATTTAACGTTTTGGGACTGGAACTCTGGTAGGTGTAAAGCCTCCAAACTAAAGAAAAGAGGCCACGTATGATCACTGAACTAACTGTGAAGCTTTCTGCATTTTGTACAAAGTGATGTCTAATACCTATCCATTGACCACCTAAAAGCAAACAGTGCCTTTCCTGGTAATACTGTGGAAAGGTTAGTACTGACAAGCTTTTCACTAACGGAAGTGTTGCACCTTTAATTTGCCAAAGATTGCCACCGGCTGATTACCAACCAAAGGTGAGTATATGAAACCAAATAACATGATTGATGACCGACATAATTTCTAACCAAGCAGCACAACTCTGTTATCATTTTCTTTATCCTGTCGTATGTGTCGAACGCTTAGTGCTTGTTGGACTGTTACCATTCAGAGCTAGTCACCATCAACTGTACACTTAACCTCGAGAGCCGGCCCAGGTAGTCTGGAGTTAACACGTGTAACCGACAGACATGCACTTGGGATGGATTCAAGCCCCACTGCTGGTGATTACCGAGTGCCGTGTAATGCGGCCATGGTTTCCGCTGATTGATTGAGTGTTATTACAGCACGATACTCATCTCACGAGCAACTGAAAAGCCCTTCTATGAAACCTGCAAACGGGAGATCGTTCCTAGGTTACCTTTGGGCATCGGAGATTCAATAAAGTGTGAACTGCCGTGGAACACTGTGGAACTAAATGATGAAACACAGAGCATAGACTTGCATTGGCAAAAATATAAAACTGCAAAAAATGGGACAAAATTGGACGGTGAAGTGAATGTGCAGTGTTTGAATTTTTAGCAAACAGCATCGAAAAATAAGTCTTCCCGGTCTCTATCCAACTAATATTATTTAGTCGAAAGCCAAACATATTTATCACAAACGGATTCGAGTTCATTCCTGAGCACCGTAGAAATTTCCTGACATGGTTTTTAAATGTGACTATTTGGTATACGTCAGCTCTGCACAGCTGTTATTGTGAATGAAACATCGGACTCTTCTCTCACTGTTTCGCTACCTTTTTACCTTCGGATCCGGCGTAGAATGACGTATTTTGTTCAAACGCAACTTACTAACGGGTAAATGACATTGGTTAGTAAGTTCTAGGTGTGAACAAGCGTTCAGAGGGGAGTGCTTATTTCCTGGATAAAAATTCCAACTGAATAGATTTTGCAGACAAAATTAGTCAGTAATCGCGTAGAACTGTTCCTAATGAGATACTTCACGCGTTGTAAAACATGGATTTTTAGTTTTAGTGAACTGTAAGATCTTTAAATGGAATATTCACATGACCAGCTGATAGAAGGCGAAGTGCTTTACAAGCTGAAATGCACAACACAACGTGTTACGCCTACTTTCCAATAAACGTTCTGACAGTGATTCACCACAATTTCCATACCTTAATTGCCGGTGATAGCTTTATTATAAGGCCATTCTTTGAAATCTGTCGTACTCTATGATTTTTTTCCGATCAAAGAAAATTATGTACTTTAAAGACGGGGTTTCGTGAATCACGGAGTTCCGCAAAATCCAGCGTCCTTATCTGATTTGTTATTTACCTTGATAAGGGACAATTCAACTTTTTCCATCGATGCATAGACACATCGTCATCATATTCCAAAGGTGAACTGGAAGGGTCTTCCGATTTTTGAATTTCTCTTATCACCAGTTCTTATTCGGAGAAGAGATGTACTAAGATGATATATGATCTAGTATCAGTGAAGATGTGATATTCATTAAGGTTTATTTTCGCGTTCATTTTAGAAAACGGCCTAAGGTAACCATTTGTAAATATAATATAACCCTTTAACTGCAACACATAGGAATGGCTGATCAGCTATTCGCGATCAGAATAACAATGAATCCGGCGGACAAGTTCTGATAAAAACGACAGACCTACGGCATAATCACTCGTTGTATTGAAATTCGCAGAATAATTTTGGTAGAAACTGCTGGCGTTGTCCTTTGAAAGTTTTATTGCTTTCGATAGTTTCAAAGCTGTCCTTCTTTCAACTACCTTTAGCCCACCCACTAATGCTTTTCCTTGATTCCTCAAAATACAATTCCCAATCGTGCTTCAGTTGTGACGGCTAGAAAAAATAATAAAGCATAACACGATATCTAACTAACTACCAGTTCAGGTGATTTAAGTTCATCCAGCACTTCTCAATTGTTTCATAAACATTCAGTGGTTTGTGCAACCCAAAATTCTAGCCGCGAGTAATCGGTCAAGTTATCGAATCATGTCGTTGTTCCAGCCGGCGTACAGCCGTTTCCGAAATAAAGTAACAGTAGAATACTTCTTTTTTATCAACCGAGTCAACTCATTCACGATATAGAAGCAAGAAAGCGACAGTGAAGAGAAGAAAAGTGAACTCCGTATACACTCAGAAACAACTGATCATCAGCTACGTGGGTAGGCATTCTGTAATAACGGGTTAACTCGAGTGAGGGACAAAAAACATGCACGTCCGATGAAATTCGAAAATTGCAGGCCGATTTGAACCAGTATAGATAAACACAGCAGAAATGGATGTGCATTTACGCGGCCAGAAGTAGTACAAAGATGAAGAATTCCTAAAGTCATCAGAGTGTTGAAAAAATGCATACACTGACTGGGTCCCTTACGTAGCAGTCGAGCATCGTTCTATCGTGAATTTCTCACTGGATATCTTCCTACTGAAACACTTCTGTATTCGCGTTCCCAAACCAGTTGTACCTTTTGGCATACACCATTCGCTTATCCTTTACATCTTTTCCTGTGCCTCTTATGAATAGTTCAATGAAATAAACTGGAAGGTATTAGAAAAAAATAAGACGAGAATAGGTTCAGAAGCAGCCGAACACTGGTGTTGGTCAAACCGCTTCGAATTCTGCTTCTGCCGCCTGGTCACTTCCTCTGATTGGTAGTCTCTACTGGGTCGGAAACCCCTTCTTAAAATACTGCACCATAAATGCATGAAAAATTGAAGTGAATAGAAAGACAAACATAAAGGATGGGCTAGTCAATTGCGAACTAGTTTGAAAACTTTTTCGCTCAAATTCTATATTTGTCAAGATACGATCTCGAAGAATAACCCACAAAATCTAACAATGAACCTTGATCTCTCACGAGAAATATACCAGAAGGCAGGAAATCATCAGCTGGAGCTGGGCAGTTGTTACTTAGTAAATGCGAAAAAACAGGCCACCTTAAAAATAAAATAAGTAATACTGAAGATCTGTGGAATAAAACCTGATTCCCTGTTACTGCGAGTTGTTATCACAAGTTGATTGCCATATCAGTTTAAGTGAGATAGAATATGATTCTGCTAATAAAGTGAGAGGGGCATGGTTGGGCTATGGAACCAAGTTGTTCGGTGAAAATCGGTAGATACTGTACGAGAAACGAAGTATGTTAAACGGTTACAACTAAAAATGTCTTCCTGTTTACTGAGAGCTTAGTTTTTGATGTCAACTTGTTGCCCATATCTCTTTAGTGCTGAGCTTCCTTGGTAAATTTGATTACACTTTCATTGCATTTGTTCGGCAGACTGTGATGTTTGCATTTTCTGGTCTAAGTATGAGACATGCTAATGCAGAACTCGAAATAGTGACCAGTAATTCACTGCAGCTCCAGCATTATCACACGACATTGGAAGGTGTAGTGTGGATCAGACCGTAGCACACAGAGGACCGCATGTCCAGAGTTTGGGCAGTGCAGCGGTGAGTGTGATAATGGCGACGATGAAGACTTCGCGTGCCAGTTTGTATGCTTCGGAGGAAATCAGCTGTAACAAAAACAAAACCTACTAACTCATCACTCAGAGCTGATAAGGTAAAGACAAAAAAACGAGTCTTCACTGACGTACGTAGGAAAGACAAAGGCAGACTTATGAGTCCGGCGAAAGTAATGAAATGAAAACATTGAGGACGACATCAAAACAGAAACGGCTGCGAAAACACCCAACTCAAAATCTGGACTTTCAAATCTTAAAGCAGCGCGGCTTTTTGTGGACAAGCTACTGCCGTAGACTAAGCTACAATTCCATTGCCTTAAGTAAGGTTTTATGAGTCTTTATCATGGATGACGTCCTCCAATTTTATCATATACGGTGCTCCTGAAATGCATTTTACTGGCCAAAGTAACATCCTAAACATTTTCCACCGACAAGGCTACAGGAGAAGCATTAGAAATATGGCCACATATGATAATAGTTTAGCTATGGTTGACTTCGACACATTACCTAGGTCTGCCAAGTTGGAAATGCAATAACTCACTTTTCTTGACAGAGGTGTATTTCCCAGTTGACACGTGTACCACCTCGTTGTTGGTTTCACTTCGACGAATTTGAGTACACAATGGGTAGAATGATGGTCATGTGATGCATTAATGTCCTAGATTTAGTTGTAAACCGAGAGCTTGACATTGTTTCAGTGAGCACAGTTAACGCATGCAGAGTTGTGAAGACCAAGGATTTACCTAGGCTGTGTTTAGCTACTCGAGGATTTGACCTTCAAACCTACCAATCACTTCGAGGCTAGACAAACCAGTCAGAGTACGCCCACGGCTTTCGCTTTTTGATTGGGTGATATCGACTTTCAACGTTCTCAAACATGGGGGCAAACGAAGACAAGCCGATGCGCACCGGACAACAAACGCGATGCGCATAATCAGGGCAAGGGTGGTGGATGCACGTGTTGTTTTATTAGGGGAGGTACGTGAACGCGTCACTAGGTGAACTGGAATCGTAAACAGCAAAATGATAGTGATTAGAAAAAAAACAACCGTCATTCAGTAACAGGATTGAGAAAATAAAGTTAATAAAATGGATATGATACGTAGGTTTTCAGGTACGTAGGTTATTGAAAGACGGACGCGGTCACAATCTGCAAACTTCTTATACAGATCATTTGGTGAGAAATGCATCTAGTCTTCAAACCGATTAGTCGGTTCGTTTTGCTAAATGTTATTAAGAATAAAACATAATTTCCACCAATCCGAGAGACACACTGTCAATTATAAGAAAGATAAGATCGTTTTAAATACATATAGGAACCGCAATGCGCATATCATTCCTTTAACATGCCCATGTGTTGCACCGACGGTAGTAGAATGGCGGGCATTTGCTAAAGTGGCAATCAAAATTCCCAGACTGAACACAAAACCATTCACTGAAATCGATGAGCTGAAGTTGTCTTGACAACAATCGGTCTTACATACTTTTAGGTATTACTGTCTCTTTAAATTATTTCGTGATAATATTTTGGATCGATGACTATCAACATGAATCAACAGAATGATTAGTTAGGAGTGGCCTATAATCCATAGCTTCTCCCTTCTTAGCCACAAAATGGTTGACTTCGCATTTAGAAAAAGACAGCAATTCAATTGTGTCTTAGATGAAGGAAAATTAACTTGCAATTTTCGCTCTCAAGAGTCCAAAGCCATGAACCGGAATCTAACTGGTGACATCTCGCTTAACAGCCACATGCTCTACCAGCTGATATATCATGGTCGGGTGCGAATAAAGCAAGTGAACATAAAGTGATGCTCAAACTATTATTCCAACGCTACACAATTAAACCTGCCTAATGTCGCACCATCAGAAGATTACGGTTTTATAAAATTTCCCAGGATTTTGGAAACACAATACCGAAACAAAGTTTCCCATAAAGTCTAATCTGGAAAAGTTGCATTCTGAAAAGTACGCAGTCTTTAATATGGTCCCATTATCACTCAAACGAACTTCGGAGTATTACCATAGGAATGATTTTCAAAAATATGGCTCCCGGCTTACTACGAATATTGCACCAGATTAATCAAAACAGGATATATGTTGCTCTGATCAGTAAATAAAACGAACATGAAAAGATTCGGAGTTTATGCGTTTATTGATCGGCAAGTCAGTTCTTGTACCCGGCGCACCCAATCAAATTATTTCCTTTCTGATCGGTTTTCGGAAGGAACTGTTTTTGCTTCACGTGACTCGACGTGTAGCACTCAGAGAATCTGAAATCTCAGGGGAAGAACAATAATTTTTTGTGATTTGTTCACGAAGTGTTAATCAAATATGATTTGTGATCAACACAATGAACAGGGCGGTGTTTGTCATGTAGGAACCTGCAGTGATGGGAGTGGTGAGAGTTCATTTGGGTGGGTGACCTCGTGTTTCATGAGAATAGGTTACGATCCAGATCTGATGACACATGCCTAGAAAAGTCGAGTTACAAGACTCTGGAACGGACTCATACCGTTGCGATGAGTCTTGGGTTAGAATGAGAGAATTACATTTCCTAATACGGCCACTGAAAACAGTTGTCCGATGAGCGGTTACCAGTTTATCTGGGCACAAAAGCTAGGTGTCAGAAATTCTGTTTATTGTTAACTCTACTTCACCGGATTATTGATAGCTTTGCCAACCCCATAGCCGACTGATAATGAAGTTGGAACGTAAAATTCTATTAGGAATGCAATGGTGCATGTCAGTTTACAATTAATCAACTCGATTTGTTGTCAGAACTGCCCAGTTTGTTTAGGAATCCCGTCAGCTCGTCTCATCCTTGGCAGATTTTGCTATTTTGCATTCATAAAATGACGGGGGGGGGGCCGTTCGAACTGTCACCAAAATGGGTATTGAACTCCCTTGTCGCGAGTTCGAATCCTGCTTCTGACGCCAGTCACTTTCGTCAGTTGATTGCTTCGAACAAACCGTGATCCTCTTCTTGAAATACGTATGGAAATATTGCATAAGAAAATACAGTGAATGAAGTGATTAGGCCAATAAAATTTGCCATCCTCACCATATAAAATGGCGCCATCCGTAACACCATCCATTACCTCCATTTCCTTCACAGCATTCACAATTTTTAATCTCTTAGCTAGTTCACCGAGAGAAGAAGGAACCATCATTTATACATCCACGTTTAACTGGAGCTGTTCTCAGGCCTAAAGATTTCAGCTACAAGACAGAACAACATTTGGACTGTTCATTATGTTGAAATTAGGGATTTTGGTGTCATCAAGATGGATTCGGACAAACTATAGCAACGACCATGATCGGTGAAAAGACTGGCCGTCCGTCCGCTTTTTGCGCAAATAGTCTGCTACTGCGGACGGTATATTGTACAGATGTATTATATCACTATTCAAATGTGGTAAACAAAACAGAAAGAAAGAGAAGCCACTTTCATTTGGATTCACCATTGATGAGGAATAGTCTGTGGTTATTGAAAATATATCACACAACAACTAACAAATGTATAGAACGACAAGGCAGTTTGGACATTTGGTTTGAAATTTCTTATCGACGCTAAGGCGTCACACCTTATCATCTGTTATACTGCAACACTGCTGACGAGATAGCCAAAGTGTGAGATCATCAACAGTTCTGAATTATATCGATTTTTGAAAGTGGTACTTTTTCTTTAGTCCATGGGTAGTGTAAATTATAGTAGACTGGTAAGAGTACTGCCAATTTCATTGTATTTTCAATGAATCTGTCCTGGTAATTCACACAGTGTGCTAGGCAAAGTGAAGAAGATAATAGTAGTGGGTACGAAGTAATATTTTGTCAACCGAAGGTAGCAATGGATCCCCCTTACCTAATTCGCTGTAGCCAAAAGCGTTTTACTTGCTGCCGCTTGTAGAAAACTTGATATCAATCATGATAAGAGTGAGAATAGAGCTCGTGGGTGGCTTGCTTCAAAACTAAATAAGTTACATGCACAGTTTATGGGGTTTGATGGCGAATTCCGACCTGCGGAGTACGAAATCCAACTAAAGGCTTACAGTCGTAATATCAGTATGGTGAAAATAAAACCTGCGTCACAGAATGGAGGCCTAAAGGATTTCCTGTTTTCAAGTAAAAAGTCTACTTTTTTGTTCAGTGGCTCACCATAACCTACAGACTTTCAAAGCTTGTTGAATACAGGCCCGATGTGGCTACGTTATTCCTTGTTATGTTCAACAGACAAACCCAAGTTTTGAGTTAGAGCTGCAGTACAAGCTTTCTGTATATTACAAACTTCCTGTGATATTCAGGTCGAATAAAATTGGTCTCGTTTCCAACGATGTCGTCATGTTCTTGGCAGTTGGGGAAGCTGGCAGTTCACTCCAATGCTGCAGATGTTGGGGATTAAAACATTTGTAAAATACTCATTTGAGGAGCAATAGACAGATTTAGAAAGGAAAACTGCAATTCATCTGACATTTGTCGGAAAAAGTGTTCGGGCTTTGCCCAAGAATTTGGCTCTAACTGAGGCTCCCCCTTCACGGTGGGACTATTTTAAATGAATAATATGGAAAAATATCCTACTGCCTAATCTTTCGAAGGAAGCCAACAGGAATAATTTTGGCCGCTCGATGACTGAAATAACAGTCTATTTTGGGAATTGATTTTGTAATCGTGAACCTAAGCTTCATAGTAAAAATATTGGGGTCTTACTTCGGAATCAACGAGACAGAATAACTATTGGGATGAACTGCTCGAATTGCAACAACTCTTCCTTCTCCTTCAAAACATCATATTCCATTCGGATCAATACCAGGACTTGGTGCTGTCAATCGTAATGAGTTAGAAGTGCAATGTGTTTTATGCACCACATGAACATGGACACTGACACGATGCGATCGGTGGTTCAACCAATAGTATAGCCACTCAACATTGTTCACTATCGGGAATCGTGCGTCGATTCATCCTCAACGGACACAGTAGACTGAGTGTACTGCAGAGTGTACCAGTAATTTCAAGAAGCAACTAGCTGATTAGTGGAACTCAAGTAAGATGCTTAACCAAATATATTACACACTGACCTGCTGAAACAGCAAGAATAAGTGCGATAAACTTGGCCACATTTGTCAAATCCAATCAGGGTGGTTTCCTGAAAGTTTCTGACCTTCTTCAATCTTCAAATACCTCACCTAAGCCAGTATTAGTTCTCAGCCCTATTATCCTTTTGCCCATATATTTCTCGTGAAAATAATCATACAACACGATTTCACAATGGGCAGTTAAATTGTTGACATATCTGTTTCTAAAGTGGTCTTATCCCCCCGTACAACTACGCCACGAAATCATATGGGACAAAGTCATTTTTCAGTATCTTCTATATCGATGGGGATCTTGTGGGTTGGGCCTTACTAATGGTCATTCTAATACCTTATAGTTACTGACTCTGGTATTCGTAGCATCTGATTAAACTGAATGAACCGTATGCGTGTGCCACTTTATCGCTTCTGTCTGGTTTTCCTCAATCTCACCCGTTGCGCACAATAAATCACTTTTTAGAATAATCTGGTGGAGTTAAAATAATACGAGTCTTTACTGACGTAATTGTTTCAACGATTTTTATGAAATGCTGTGGCATCCCTCTCGGAATATGTGAGCCAGCACCGAAACCAATGAACAACTTAGTCTTCAAAGGGATAATTACACCCGTAAATTATTCCGCCAAGGCTACTCTGATTGTGATCCCATTACAAAGGAGGTAGAAAAACCACTAGAATTTTTGCCGACATCCATATCATTGAGCATGAAATCCTAAAGTGATAAACTGGTTTATTGCTCAAGCCAACCGACTTTCTGAATAAGTTTCGTGGTTCGACATTTTTCTCGAGGCATTACTTGGATGCAAATCCCAATTTATGAATTACCCTTTAAGATGACAAATGTCGTTACATCTGTGAGATATTTCAGGACATTTTGTACTTTTACAGCCTTAGCATTTCACTCGCACGTTTTCAGAGCACTGAATATTCCCTGATTTCAGATGCGAACTTTGTTTCAGCATACCAGAACGATATAGTTTCACATGCCCCTATCAAGAAGTTGGACATCAAAATAATTTCATTTCTTGCAGGACAGAATACGTGCGTGAGTCCCTTTCCTATCCAACCTGGTCCTATTTATGTATACTCTTGTTTCGGTTATATGATTGGTGCACATGACTGAGTCTCAACGGCAAAAGATTTGCACCTTTATCTGATACCTCTGCTTTAAAATCATTCGCGACCAAATTATTACTTTTGGGGTCTCTTCAGTATTATTCTGGTTGTATTCCCAATCTGTTATTCAAGGCTGCCCTAATAATCAGACTAATCACTCAATAGAAATTTCACTGCTCATTGGGGCTTGAAGTTCCCAAGTACTTCACTCCACAAAAGTGAAAATTTTCAATGAGAAGTGACATTGTTTATTCAACTGTTTCGCAGATCGTATACAGGTTTACATTTAATAACCTTAGAATTTATCTCCGTTTATCCGGAGTCTGTTTCTCCGGCAAATTCTGGTTTTACTTTGGATCAGTAGGACACCTTTCCCGTGCATTTCGAACTCTATGAAATCCCCCGGCAGATTAGAAATGACTTTATAATTTGGCAATTACTACTCTGGAAGACGGTTTGGGTGTAGCTTTTGATTCGCTTCACGCGTAATGCTAGGCTGCATTGTGGCATGTGCTTAGTGAGCCGGCTTCGTCATCACATAATGGCGTCTGTGGATGGTCCAGGTGGACGGAACTACACTAAATATGACTAGAACAATTAAGTAATATCAGGTCAAGGTTTGCAAATGAGCTGAACTCATACTAGTATGGATATGGCGTGCAGGGACTCCACATTTAGCTGAAGTAAAAAGGAGTCCCAAACAAATGATTGATCACAAATAACAACGAAAAATAGAGCCCGAATACAACCTTGTCACTGGTCACGAAAAGTCAATTAAAGTATCTTGCCATGCAGTAGAGGAGTTCAGTGAACCCCAACTCGAAAGGTAAACACATCCTACGTAGTCCTGTCCAACTGTCAAGGCTTTCACAGGTTGAATATCTCGACCTACCTTTCATACGCTACCTGTCTCGGAGAAAAGCATGCTTCAAGGAAGTCTATCGTTTGGCAGCGCAGCACATCTTGTTCCATTGACTGCCCATTGTTTCCCCACACCCTAAGCCTGACCTCATCCCAAAATATTCAAGCAACACTACATAGACATCGATGCTCAAACACCAAAAGTCTTCGCCTACCTTTCCTCCAACGACCGTGCTTCTGAGTGACATATGAGAACGTATCTATCTTCAGTATCCAATCAACTTTCGACAGGCAGTCAGAAGTCACACCTGTGCCATATATAACTGAGGCCGGTGAAAGCCAAGTACACTTTCTATTTACCCGACAGCACCTCACTCATTATCTGACCATCTGGTGAGATGTAGGTAACGGGGAGTATCTACTTCAGTTACCAATTCCTCTGCCAAGAAGACATTCGTTATAGCGCCAACCCATTGCTGAAGCAGGGTTTTAAACTCTGAGAAAGTGGAAAGCATCCAAAACACGGCCACACTGTCGTTAAGGCTACTGAACATGCTACTTACCTTGATCTTTACTCAGAATAACCACATCTTTCGTTTATTCTAAGTCAGACAGTTCACTGCCCCAGCACGGATCGATGCCGCTATTCGCATGCAAAGATAATGCTATTTTGGGAACCATTCCAGCTACAGAATGGAAGATCAACGGTAGTGTCCGGCGACCCTGGTGAACACCAATTCGCATGGTGAACTCAGGCGAAAGATCAACGTAATCATAAACTCTACTTTGACGTTTTGTACAAAAGGATTGGAAAATAAATTTCCCTGGTACTTCTTTCATTATTAGACAAAGCCTGACAAGTGTGCAGCCGACCGAGTCGAATGCCGCTTCCAGGTCCAAGAAGAAGGAAATTGTAGACCCACCGAAGTTTGTAAAACCTGTCTTGAATAAGTTTACATATGGAGACCGAAACGTTGACAACCTACCGACGACTTCGACTACACTGTGTTATTAAACAAAGAATTTTACCACTACGGAAGGTGTGTCTGTGTCCTAATATCTCTCGATGGATGAGGATGTGTTTGAAATAACCCCGGCCGTGTCTGAAACCTGCTTGATTCTCATGAGTACTGTTCTGGCTGGCTCCGCCTAATCGGTGAAGAATAATTACAGCGAGCAGTTTAGATGTGATATGAACCACTCTAAATCCTCTATAGTTTTCACAGGAGGGAAGTCTCATTTTTTGTAAATCAGCACAATCACCGATTCGCACCATACTCTAGGAATCTGCTCACTGGGCGGAATAAGCCAGGGTGGTTTTGTTAACCTCGAAATCAAAGCCTCACGCCCATCCTTAAGAGAGAAAATCGACAACTCATCTGGTCTTGCAATTTAATGTTTTTTTCAAATAACTCGTTAATAAGATAACCTCCATTTTACATGTGGGTGTGATATTTCATGCGTCGTCCCTGTTGCAGGTATATTAGGAAGACTCACTGGAAAAGTGGACCAACTGAAGAATTCCCTCACGTCTTCCGACCAACCGTCCAAACGAATTTCCTGATTCAGATTCTTCGATCAACTCACTGACATCGTGCTTCCGTGGGCCGGTGACTCTGACCGAAAGGTCCTAAGGTTTCCCAATGCACTACCTTTCACGGCCAGTTGGAGTATCAGGGATTTATGCACTTCATCAAAAGCGGCATCCGGAGTGACGGATGGATCTACTACCATCTAACGTAACAATTGATGTGAATGGTGCCCACTTTTTTGTGGCTTACATGAACCGGAATCTTGCTTGGCATAGGGAGTGGTTTGCAGGACTTTACTGAGCTGTTGCACATCCGGTGGCATTGACATGTTGACAACTTTGCCTGGAAAGTAGTTCGTTGATTATCATCTGGAAACTACTGCTCAGGTGGAGTGGCTTTCGCTTTGACGCGACCATAGACGAGATTTAAACAGAAGAGAGCATGTACCAAGAAGTGATCTGAGTCCACAGGTGCAGATCGAAATGGACAACAATCTTCGTTTGGTCCAAGCTGGCAACGACCAGTTATAATGTTTGTTTTGTTGGCTGTCCTTTGGACTCCACTTTTCACGCACAAACCTTAATCTTTGTCAAACGTTGTGAAGACTTAAGAGGACGCCAAATGAGTCTATGCTGATTCTTATGACAAAAGTCTGTACTGGCAAGAGACGTTCTTCCTTCAAAGCGCAGCTGGAAGAGACGGTCGCCGTTGTCCGCACCATCGGCCGAGTTAGTATACGGGTCTCTTGTGTGCTCTTCGAGATTTCCAAAACAACCAACCTGGGCGTTTAATCCGCCAACGGTGGTCTCTACTGAAAGCACGCTTCGAAGTAGCTCAGACAAATCTCTCTATAATTTATCCTGCTTCTCGGTGAAATTTTATTCATTGAGAGTATACACAGACATGACGAACATGCATTGACTATTCAGTTTGTCGATGTTGGCATGCACAAATTCATCTAACCCAACTGTCCACAGACAAATACTGAGTGATGCGCAGTCGAGCAATAGCGGCCTAGCTCTCATTCTCAAAACAAACCTAACTCCAGCCTTACCACGAGCACTTAACACCAAATCACCTGAAGCTCGAGGTGTAAAGTGACAGATTGAGGTGGTACCTGTGGTGCAAAAAGTGATCAAAAGAGTGTGGTTCTGAGTGCGTAGGCCGAATTTGAATGTTTTAGGAGTTCTAATAAGAGCAGCCGGTTACCGTATCAGAAATAGTACGCGAAAGTCGAAGGCAGCCACAAGACGTTGACGAGTAGGCTCAGGAAGTATGCTTGAATTATGACCTACTTCTGATCTACTGCTTCCCTGAAAGCTGCAATGACCGACGGCATTCTGCATCAATCTTAGATAAGGGAGGGAGAACTATTGGGTCCTTTACTAGATGAATGCTGGAGGTTTCTGAGTGAAAAATTCTTCACAGCCGCCCACAACTCAGAACGCGGCTTTCTTTAAAAACCCTAACCGGGGCCTCTGACTCAGAGTCTGACCTACAAGGTAGTATTGTGGTAACCTGAGAAGTGACCATGACCGAAGGGTCCGGAAAGAAACTGCTAGTCTTTCACTTGAAGTCTGATGGTTGTGCGTCTCCTGTCTGGTCATGGTTGGTCCTTCATTTTCTTCTCGATTTTCGAACTAACCTCCGAATACCATTTATTCAGTGGAGCAAGCAGGATGTGGACGGGGTCAAGGGATTTCAGGTATTGATGGGTGATGTCTGCCTAGTGAGTTGCGATGAGGTCTGTCACCTCCGAGAGAAACCCCAGGTTCTTCACTGCTACATCCATTCACCGGTGGACTGGTAATCTGTAAACGACGTCTCTCCACATTTATTCTCTCCAATGTTCTCTCCAGAACAGTTGCCGTCATCAACGGTTTATCTTTCATCCGTTTACCCATCAAGTTTGATTGCATCACCAGCCAATGGAACCAATCTTGTGAAGATCATTGTGTCATGAAGGCATGCGAGCAATCACACCGTGCAACGTTACCGTCTCGTCTTGGTCGTTGGTGGTAAAGCCACCAAAAGAAATACGCTTTCAACGTCCTAGACGTTTTTACTAGAAGAAGGCACAGACTAACGGACTGGATTTATATGAGTTTGCAGTAATTTCGTAGTTAAAGTGGAAAATACCGTACTTTGTAACAACTCAAAGGGGCGGTTTTTGTCCTACAGATATTAATAACATTTTAATCCTCATACGAAGTGAAACAAGTGTAGATGTTATTAGTTATCTTAAACCAAGACCATAAAAACCATACGTTTCACGTCAGAACTAGACAGAAATAAGGAGTTTCACTTTCCGAGCTTGAGCTCTACAGTACTGAACAACGGAACACTCAGCTGGCATTTTAAAAAGGTCCATGGTGACCGATCAGTGTATTCAATTTTTTGCTTCTGTTCCATGTAGGCTTTATCCGGATCTTGTCGGATTTTTCATGTCACACAGAAGGAAGTTTTTTGGTGGACAAATTCCCTGGCGATAGATTTGGTCAAACGGGGTTGCTTTGAGCTGTCCCACTAACTCTAGTGAGAATAATTTTCTGCCCTGAAATCATTTGAGTTTATTAGGACAGAACACAATATTTATATAGGAAGAAGCAGTCGCCATCATCAATGATTGCACCACAAGCTAACTGGTTCACACCTGCACCAAGTAGATTGTTTTCTGATTGGCCGATTGATGATACGATCATCTCCCACAAGACGGGAATCCGTTCGCGTCTTATCGATCGGCTGCCTTATCGTTTGCTGATCAGCTGGCTTGAGTACCGGTCTCAGTTGGGGAAACCCGCTGACTTGGTGATTGCTAACGAGGCTTGGCCGAATATCAGCAGTGAGTCAGCACAATCCGTCACATTGATGCTCATAGAAATTGAGCACCCTTGAATTTTGATTAGCAGAATATGCTAGAGAAACCCGAAAAGCTTTCGAGGCTAGCACAAAATAAATGAAATTATTTATAAAACTCCTCCAAAGAAGACTCAAACCGTTAACTTCTGAAGAGACGTACGAAAAAGTACATCGCTTGCTCTTTTCCTGCTGCCCGTCTGCGAACACTATTTACCGGCTGAACAATGCTTTTACCGAATCTCAAAAGTAAGTTGTTTGACGTATCTCTACTTTCGTTAACGTACTCTTCGGTTTACTCCTGTTCTGCGAGCAGAAAGGGCTGAAGGACAACTGGGTTTTACCAGAGAATCAGGGAATACAAGCCGGTCTGATCGGACCTTGTGATTACAGAAATCCTCTTAAATGCGGTCCTGGAGCATTTCACGAATTAAAGCAATTAGGTGAGCACAGGAGAAATCATCTTAATTGTTTTGGTCTTTAAATAATGTTAGTCATCAAAAAAACAGGGAGCCACTGATCGTGTTATTCTGGGACGCAACCGGAGGTGGTTGAAATCAAGCACATCGCACGGATCCCATCATCTGCTGAAATAGAAGAACAAGATCCGTTTCTTTTTTCCAACCATCCACCATGCACTACTGTTCACCAGCCGGCAATATTTTCACTTTCGGGATCTGTCTTTTTAAACAGTCGTAGATGTCATATACGTATCCGAATTAGCTAGAGAACAAAGTTACTGAAAAAAGGTTATTCATCAACTTCTAAATACTCCAGTGGGTAGCTTCGGTGAACATGATGCGTTGGCAGTATTTTATAAATTACGAACAATACTTTCTTTTTTTACACTCGGAACTCTGTACATTCTAGCCTCCTATTTTATCGGGAAAAACATGTCGGCGGCCGGACTATTTTATTACTCTTCCATCGGACGAGTCGAGTGAAATTTCCTACGCATTATCCAAAGAGGATCAATTCTAACGTTGAATATTAGTTACATTGTTGGAGTTTCTCCATATTTTTATAAATAAATAGGTTCATACCAGACGAGAAATCTAGTCAACTGCTTTGTTGGCCGAGGTCATCCGCAACATCTAATCAACCAAGGGCCATGGTTATAAAGAATTTTCGGAAAATGAACAATAACGAACTACAATAAGCAAGCATTTATTGCCTTTTCATTCACACGCTAGAGATACTGTTGTTTTAAACCCCAGGGAATTCATTTCCCACTGCACATATCGGAATCGTGACAAATGCTTCACCTTCCTTAGTACAATAATCCAAGGACAAGTAGCCTTCATAAGTCTCAATCATTTATTCTGTAATAAATTACGTGCTTTTATAGTGTCCGGTATATTGGACATAAGACAAGACGCCTGTCTAAGAGGAAGTCATAACACGCTCTGGCTCTTTTACGCAAGGGAACATTTTGGGCTATAAAAAGCGCAATCCTATAACATCCGGTGGATAGGGGATAGCAGATCTTTACAGTGACAGCCTTCTAACCCGTCCTGACAACTCTCAAAGTTCTCACGAATGAACTCTTCAGGCAGTAGCTGATGACGTCAGAATCCATAGTACTTCAATCACTGGAGGGAGAATTTTGCGTGCAACACAACCTCGCACAATGGCTGCTGTTTTCGTGACCGTAACAAGTGAGTCTCCAGTAGTTCCCATTTAAAAACTCTCCGCACTCCACCATTTTCACACCCTCGTTTTCCACACCTGTCATTCCACGCCTTGCGGTCCCACATTTCATAGTTGCTGTCGTTCAGACAACAGACACGGTTCACCATTTTGAAGCATTTTGTCAAGGTACCAGATTTGTTGCACACTGCTATCTATAGCTGCACATATGCTGTCTTATTCAGCATTATATAAGTGCCTGAAATAATATACCAAATAAAAGTGCCTTCGTGTCACAAGTTTTTTCGTTAGCTGATGGACATATTCTACGTGTCAAATTGATCAGCAAAATCAAAGTCATTGATAGGTCGTGAATAGCATCGAAGTATTGTTCATCTAACAGAAGATATTTGCTCATCATGGTGGTAACATAATTGATCTCGCTCCACCCTACCCAACTATTCGAACCTTGACTGCAGAGTAATTCACTGTAAAAATGCATATACTACAAAAGAAATGAAGTGAAAAAATATTTTCTTGACTGACTAGTTACATCTTGAAATTTATTTGTTCTCATTTTGATGTTTACCGATACAATTATTCTGATCACATTTACACATTGCATGAACCTTCTGATTTCTCAGTGAAAAACCTCTGATGATAAAATTAATACAAATGGATGAAGAATAAATGTAGTTCACTCTTCTGTTATATAGATAATTCAATTTCCCCTATGATTTATACCTTTTGGCATAGGGTTGTGCCAAGTTTGGAAAATTTATTTTATCTTTAGCGGCTGAACACATTTTAATTCCAACTCAGTTTGATTTCAGTTGCCTTTTAACGCTTCAGTGACTTTTCAGGAATTGAAATGTATATGCAGAAGTTCTATTATTGCTCAAAAAATGATCATTTGTTTTGATCTAATATATATTTCGAGTAATGTGTTACTCATTGATCCGGGCGAATACCGTTTTGTAACTGTCATACGAAGCAGCATAGATAGAACCGAATTGCACTTTTTTTCCGATAAGAAACCCACGAGGTAAATATGGTCATCGATCGGTTTAGTTAGTTTGTTTTGTGCATGTGGTTTCGTCATAATCACTGAAGAGGAATGTATTCGCTGTAACTCGATTATGCTTTTTAGATGTAGGTATTTCTCGGCCTGTCCTTCGTGTAAACACTATCGTCACATCGAACTAGGATATCATTCAGTAGCACTTCAAATGGGTACAGTTTCCATATACGTTTCACTAATCTATGGATGGATAGGAACAAGCTTTTTGTGATCGTAAAACCAGATTCACCTCCATAAAATGTTGAGTAAGTATCACATCGCATTCCGTAGTTTTCCTAGGGTGGTTCGCGGTAAAATATTCCGGACTCACGATAGCACAATATGCTAACTGTAACTCATGTAGTTTGGCTTATCTTTTGCCTAATTAGTTGTTAGATAACACATGAGCATTGACACAAATAAACCCCTTTTTACCGCTTGTGTTTGCGTTGTCGCTTATAGCCGGACACGAAAGGAATAAGTAGGTAAACCAGTGTTTTTCCATCTCGATGAAATGGGAAAATCAAATGAATTAGTTAACGAGAGTTTTTGATCATCACCCGCATAACATTGATTCAAACCATGTTTAACAAACGAATTCTAAATGAACGTAGACAGCAGCTCTCTGGTTTCTATGTATATGAAATATTACCCAGAATTATTCATCTGATACAACAAATCTCCGAGTTATCATCTTCTAGTTTTTTTCCTGTCTCAATTTGAAGTAACGGATATCTAGTTGCCTGATTCGTATGCGGCTGATCTAACATGCTTCCTGGGAGTTCTTTGTGCGAGCTATAATTGTAATTAAAAATAAATAACCCCCCCAAGCGACTTTTTTTCACTGTTTTGGAGAAATGTTTCACGGAAATAAACCATTTCTTTATGACGGGACGATAGCGAGCTGTGCCTCAGATATGAGTCCTTCGAAATGTGGGATGTTCTTGATTTCATAAAACAACGACTAGTATCTGTGGCAGAGTTATACATTCTGACTGACCGAAAGTGGGCATCAACTCAGATGAATAGAACAATGATTAGCAGTTTCTAAAATTCACGGATGAGCAATTGTTGTTTTGAACAGTAAGCGTTTCACCGTAAATCAGGATGGCCTCAAAACACAAACGATGGTCGTCACGTGCGAGGAAGTTTATGGAGAACGGTAGTCTCGAGTATAAAAATGACAAGAGAGAATTCTTTGAAAGTAACGATCTTTTACCAGCTCTTGCCTGTTTAGCGTGTACCGACTGACATGTTAACTCATAATTCTCGCATGTACAGTAGGAATTGCCTAGTGTACAAGGGAGCCAGTTCATTGCTTTAATCTCATTTGAATTAAATGGATCGTGCGGGGATGAAGAGTCCATTTTTGGAATCACAAGGTGATTATTCTAGAGTTATTTTGTCGGTCAACACGGCTAACCTTCAGAACGGAGGTACACGGTCCCAAGTATGCCTTTTGGATGTGAGTAGCTAGGCCGACACAGTCAGAGTAGAAAAAGCAATGGAAAATTCTGTTGGAGTCTTTTAGTTTGCGAAATCTAAAATACGTATTTCTTAATATAACCAATTCAAGTCTTTATTTAAGCACACCACCCTTAAATATTCCACTCCGTCTGGGGATAATATTATTCAAGTGGTGATCGTGATTGTCTAATATGTAGGCTCCTCCATTTTGACACCCAGATTATGTAATCTGTTTGTCTGTTATTTGGACTTTGCAAATTTAGGAGCGACAAATCCCGAAGGACCAAGTTGCCATTTACTAATCACTTTCCTTTATGCCTAAGAAATCACTGAGCAGTCCTAGCGGTTTGAATGGTAATGAACGTGTTACCTTCTTGTCTTTTTCTCTCTCTTGATCGAATCATTCTTAATATCGATTTCTAATTGGTAACCTTTTAACCTTATCATTTTCTTATCTCATGATATCTGGCAATGATTACTACTACTTCAGGCGACGACACAAGGACTACGCGCAATGGAGGAAAATCCGGCAGCAATCCCAAATGGTAAGTCAGTCACATCTTGAATTGCATAGAGCATGACAGGCGAGGGGTCAGTTTTTAGAATCACGCGGTGAATCCTCCAAAAATATTTTTTTGGTTGACACGGCTAACCTTCAGATGCAGAAAATATGATCCTATATTTTGGTTTTCCAAAAACATTAGCGTGGTGTTCTTTCTGTATGGCAGGAAAAAACTCCCCCGGATGAACACTATCAGTTTTGGGGTTGTTACCGCTTATCAGGTATGCGTACTCGGTACTGTTCTGCCCATTTATCCATTTACTTGATTGGCAAAAGCCACGAAACCGGTAGTTTACTTCTAGGGAAGTTCCAGGTGCAATACCATGCCACTTATATTGTAGGAGCGAGTTCTTCTTAGATAGTTTCCTTCTTTGTTTTCAAGTTATTTGCTCGTTTTGCGCTGGCAAAGTCCCCTCACTTTGTTCACTCTAGATCAACTGTTGGTGGACTGTATTACGTTGTCTCTCACTTGTTGCTTATTCTGAAAACATCGCGCAGATTGTTCTCCTGTACTCATCTGTTCACAGTGCAGTTTTCTCTTCAGTTTGGTTGACGTTACATTTGCATCAAATATTCCACATAAATCTGTGCGTAACGTTTCTTCGGTATTCACTTACCGAACTGTGTACACTGATTGGACGTTGGTCATCCTCGTCACATGATGATTGTCTCGTGTGCGGCTTTGGTAACCTGAAGTGGACAGAGTAGTAAGATAATATGCTGCACATTTGCCGTATGCTGGTGTTAGTCTACCGTTTGACTGTTGTCAGACTCAGTCGAGAAAGCATTGCAAAGTTCTGTTTTCGAGCGGTTTCAAGTCGGCCTTTGAAATCATTTCGCCCAGACTAGATGCTTATACGTGATCAGTTATTTATCCTGTGATTTATGATCAACAGATAAGATACCGTAATTAGCTGTTCGGAATATTCAAATTGAACTGTGAGATACTTGTGTTATTTCAAAGCAAGCGTGTCTGCGAACGTTGCTGAAGTCAGAGCTCAGCACTTGAGCACAGATGACACAAATTCCGATAATGATTATGGACTTCTTAGAACCATAAATTAGAGCTCAATACACCACTAATATCCAGAACAAGAATTGTTATTAGATCGTAACAATGTACAGCCGGGGCGAAGTAGTCATGACTAACGTGATAATTTCCATCGGTGATGTTTCACAGTAAAATATCGTAAATCAGCTTGGTGGCCACAGCCTCCCATGAAGTGCAAGCAAAAGTTAGACAAAACGCGAAACAGTATTGGATGATTGCGCATGAAGTGAACATCAAAAATAACACATTCGGGGCTTAGACCAACTCTTTGAGTGGATAATTAAAACCTTAAAACTTAATCCAATTGCTTTAGATAATATATTAGCGAAATATTCGTCGGACTCGCAGGAAAACGGTTGGAGGGAGCTTTTTCGAAGATGGAGAATTTTATTCACATGATTAGTGCGCATTTGCGACTCTTCGTTGGTGAGCAAATGATAACATTTTTAAAACTGCGGTCAGCTTTTGCCAGTTTTGCCACTCTAATGTTCGAAATTTGAAGTTGAACGAAGCAAATTTTGTGCTCAATTTGTTTAAAACCACACAAACAAAAAACTTGGCCGTAACAACTGGGCAAGTAAGTATGCAAGTGGGCAATCAGACAATTAGGTTACTAGTGTGCGGTTGTGCATGTGCTTCCACGAGCAATCCACGTGTTAATTTGGTTTAAGCCGTGCAATGTCGATTGGCTCGTAGTGAGATCAATCAATCAGCGCTGTCCGTAATGAAGCTTAAGTGAATGCCAACACCGTTCAGACATGTCTGTGTATGCGAACGATGTTGAGTGGTTTCCTGCTTAGTACGAGTCTGCATACGAGTTGGTTTCTTTTGATGCACATGACTGTTTGAACCGAGCAAAGCATTTACTAAGCCTGACTTATTGGATCCATAAATGGTCCCATTATGCTAGTCTCCTCTTTACGGCTTCTAGTTTTCCTTTGTAGTTAAAATTCCTCTTGTACTTTTCGTCTAAGCTCGTACCTGATTCACTGCTGCATTGACAAGAGTTTGATAAAATATGAAAGAATGGTACAGCCGTGTAATCATTGTTTATCTAATATCAACGAATATTCAGAGTACAAATGAATTCAAATTGTTTGTACAGTGTTTATAAAATGAAGACAGCTGAATCATTTTATGGATATCAAAAGTTTCTCACTGCGTAATTGGTGTTGAAGAATTGAACTCTGAATGTTATTTTGATGCCTGTCCTCAATTCGGGACAAAAGACTTAATCTCTTCCCTCAACCAATGAGATGTGGAGGTATTACTGAAATTTCAGAACAATAAAAGCTCACACTGAACATTTACTGAAAAACTGAATTCCTGGAATAATGGCGAAGATATATTGCTCAATCTTATTCTAATCTCGTTCATATATTAGTTAATATCTTACCATGATGCTACTCTTCTTCAAGGTTGAATCGCTTCAGCTCCTGTTCGGGCTCATTGTAATAAAGAACACAGTTTTTGAAAGGGTATCTAACATTACAAGTCTAATCTAATTAAACACTATGCTTTTTTGTCGTGATTTCAGTGAGGTAAAGTTAATTTGATCTAGACTAGTTTTATGCTTCAAAACTACTGCTTTTCAGTCTAGATGTGAATTTTATAAACTTTCATGGCCTGAAATAAGTGAACAGCAAGAAAGCTGGAATTTTATTATTTATTGCTCACGAATTCATTTGAGACTATTTGATCATGCCGAAAGCAGACACCGACCCAAGCAGTCAGATACACGCATAGAGCCTAGTCTCACAGTAGTTATTCAGTTGCGTGACGTATCCATCAGCTTTCTCGTAAGCAGTCTTATGCATGCCTACCATTGGTCTACTTGTAGAAATCTCGTTCACAACTGGTAGGTGGCCCAGCTTTGTTAATAAATCATCTTCCATTGCGTGTTCAGCTTTATTTACTGCCCAGAGTCGCAGATGTATACACATAAAGATGCCCAATGATTACAACACTGGTTACAGATTTCTCACTGGGTTTTGTATTTTCAGTAGGACGCATCATCACTGTTCGTATTCAACGGCTACTCAGATCTGCCGGATTGAATTGGGGATTGCTTCTCATGACACAAGAACAATATAAGTGTCAGCTTTCGTGTTCACTCCGGTTTGTGACACAAGTTTTGTGTGCACCCCTCTGATGATTTTGTCAGTTATGATCAGTGTACAGTTGAGATTCTGGAAAATGAAAGAATTGATCAACGAAACCGGTTATAAATGACTGTAAATAATTCGCAAAGATGAGGGTTTAATTTTCCGAGATAACAAGCTGTTGTTCAAGACTTTCAAATGACATGGGCTATGGTTGATCGCTTGTTTATAGTCTGTAGACTGAAGGATGCAATTGTGCCGCGCTTTCCCTCATCTGGTTTTATGAATTTCCATTTTGAAACATCATTCATATCTTGGATTTAAATACGGCTTCGGAATGCGATTGGTTTGCAACATCATTTTATAAGATTCCAATGATTATGGGCATTTACTTCAAGTCGGTTTGCCAAAGAACAAGACAAATGGGACAGAGTTGTTTAAATAGGAAATAATGAGCGAAGTATCGATGCATAAGTTATCCACTTCGCCACTTGGATTGTGTAGGTAAATTCTTTCTTCCGGGAAAAATGGGTACCGGGTATATGTTATCGAAACGATGAGCAAGATGGGCTAGTGTTTCGGTGTAGTACTTTTCGCTTTTATGGCTCCGTGCAAGTGGTCTAATCATGTTCACACTTCAGGAATAACTTACAAAAATAAGATGTGGTGAGCGGTATGTTAAGATCGTTCCAATTGAGAATAAATCACTGATAATCGGGAAATGTTGTTTCAAACTCTTAGAAGAATTCTGCATTTAAATGATTACATCTGGAATAGATTTTTATTCGGAAGGACGGGGATTCTATAACATAACTGAGTTATTACTTAGTTTATGATGGTCAATGACGGACGCACAAAGACAATAAAAGCCGAAATGTAATCAGCTTTTCAGATTAAATCCATCAAAACTAAAAAATAATTTGACAACGGGATGATAACGACAACAAAGTTTCCCATCTACGCGAATGAGAAAACGTGGTAAGTCCCTGGCACAGGTTAACACAAATATTAGACTATTATAACCCACGTCTTTTTATATCAACGCGATCAAACTCTACAACAAAGAATAAAGTTTTATAAAAAAGACAAAATTCCATTGGATTAGGTCACTCGAGGTGGCTTACTTGTAACTTAGGTTTATGAATAAAAATGTTTTGTTCGTGCGTAGCTTACAATGTTTTATTACGAATTTTCAAAAAGTCTTCTCAATGCATAACGAGAACCCCATTTGAATTCTGAAGCCTCAGATAACTCAAATAATCTTCGGAAACCATCGCATAGACGAATACTTTTGGTTCCCAGTTCACGAATCTGAAACCCGTTTGAAATAATTGTACGATATTTTATGGACGTTAACCGAATAGTTTCGAAAACATTTCGTTCCGTTTAAATTCATTCAGTATGCTCACTGAGAGAACGCAATGCCAACCATTGTCACGAGACTTGCGGGATATTTCGAGGGTTTTGAAGCCCATAGCATGTCAACCCTAATAAAATTTATATGATTTCTTTGTCATTATAACCTAGACAGAAAGTGCTATCTGAAAGTATCTTACCCTGCCATTGATATCATCGCTATTAGCGTAAGGCATTACTTGTAATAATTTTTTCCTCCGATATGAAGGAGACATCAACCGGCTGAAGAATCGTACTCGTATACCAAACCAATAAAAAATGAGGAATTTTCAGTGAATCAAGCAACAACCTTGTTAACACTATAAATCAGAGAAACAAATCTTCAAATTTAGATGATTTCGGAGACACCGTTTTTAAACTTTTTAACTTATCCAAATCACAATGGAAACTCAAGAGACCATTTATCTTTATCTTTTTCAATTTACCATTTACTAAATAATTGTGCAAATTTTCCGATAAAATGTTTGACTGTGAATGCATTCTCTGGCGAAATTCTCCGATATTTATTCCCGCATGCTTCGTGACAACCAATGAACTGCTGTCTATCACGAGACTCGTTAGCTTCGTATGAAAAGATTTGTTAGCATTCAGTTCCACTGGTTGGTAGGCTGTGTGGGTTGAAAAGTCGGTTCGCGGGAAATTGCTTTGGATCTTACAATATAATTCAATGAGTAACATATTAGGTTGGCAATGCCCTTGACTGAATACTCACACCAAAAACTCGAATAATAACACTACTTTTACTTCGCATTCCACTTGCTATACAACAAAGTACAACAATTCAGAAAGGTAGTCGCGACCAGAGAAAGACGGCAAGATGGGAAATTGACTGAACTTTTCGGGGATTGAATCTGGATCCTTTCTATTCAAAGTTCACGGTCATAACCGCTTGACCACCGCCGGACTGTTGATTCGAAAAGATTATAAATACTATCAAATTTTTTTTGGTTTGAGGATGAGCTGAAGATGTCATCTACTCATCAAATCTTAAAGCACGTTTCATTAGTTCAGTTTGAGGATACCTACATAAATATAGCATAGGAATGGCCGAATACAAGAATGTTTCCCATTCCTTATTGTTTCGCATTATTCGTGTGATTCCTGAAGTTGAGAATAACAAATATGAATATAAACTTGCAAATTTTCCTAAGCTGCTTTACAACATAAGTCGCCAATAAAATCTTCGATGGCCGAGAGAGTTTTCCTCACTGTTAAAGGGCATATATTTTGTCCGACAAACAAAGCCACAGGTCAGACGCACAGGGCCAGATTCATCTGATCCGGGTCTTTCGGAAATCTCCATAATATTCGCGCTTTCGAATTAAAACGCCAAGTACAATAAGCCTATGCTGCTTTTTTCGGGAAGAACAGTTCACTCTTCAAAAATTTAGGAAACTGTTCTTGGTTGAGAAAGAGAGATACTCCGATCATATTCACGAAACTTTCTCAAATGGATCTATTTTAGGAAACAACCTGTCGTCTAAGTAGCAGTAGAATCCATTGAAAAGGATAGTAAACAAGCAGAAAGGTCCCAACACTAGCCAACTATATAGCTCTACAACTACCGCAGGTAAATCTTGCCAATGAAACTAGATTTCGTCTAAATTGCAAATTTCGGTGATTCACCACACGAGCAGATGCTCACAGTTACTACACACTTTCAAAATGGTACACTTGCACTTCGACTGGTGAAGGATTCTACTGATTTGAAGCCCATTTTCATCACAGTTCACGCCTAACAGTACTCCTTTATTATAAAGAGTGGAAACCACTACTTACACCATTACATAAAATATGCGAAACGGGTTTGCCTGTATCAACCACTTCAGATTCTGGAATGATATATTTTTGGAAGTGAATTTTTAAGGATGACGAAATTACTGAGTGCTTTTTTGCTCACACCTCTTATTAAGACTTAACTCAAACCCCATCTCCTACTTAATAACGTTTTATTCAGTCTAGACAAGCAATTCATACTCCGTGTTCCAATAGTAGAAGATTCAGTAACAGGTTTTAACTGGTACCAAATTTGCTTTGGTAGCTGACATCCGCTGGCAAATTCCGAGATTTCTGTAATAATATACGGAAGCCAAGATCACGGCTGTTCAACCAAGCTCGACAAGTTTTGATCAAGAGAAGTTAGTCAGGCGAGCAGTAGGAAATTAATCAGATTATTTGTGTTGGCAACCATAGTTTAGTTGAGTTGGTAACTCATTGCAAACTGTTATGATAAGTTACTATTCCTGATAATCAGTAAACTCTCGTGGAATGCATCTGACCATTTGAGCCAGTGGAAGTCTTCATCCCCGTGAATGTATATATTGTGAAAACTACGATGATTTGTCTACTGTTAGGATAAGAGTTGTTGAAATTGCAAACTGTTCGAAAACATTTTTACCATCATCGTTGATCACAAGACATTTTTGGATTCTGGCCAATCAAGTGCAACGTACAACATTTGGAATTGCAATATTACACCGCCCATTGCAATCAAAAAACTTCATATTTCCCGAAGGTGGTATGAAAGTTAATAAAACCAGAAAAAACAGATGAGTTTTATCATTCGTTCCTCTAAAATGACTGCTCACTTTTGTTGGACCGCTCTGCGCGAAACTTTCAGAAGCATCTGCCGATTTTTCAGTCGTGGAAAATAAATAAAATAATAAGTAAATAAAATAAAATTCATGCCTTCGCAAGAGGCAAATATAAATAAAATAATTCGGGAATACCCACTCATCAAGTAAATCCGTGTTTTAATTACTTTTACTCCGAACAATTCAGAAAACCGTCATAGTTTCATAAATATCAATATAACTGAGTGAAGTGCTTGCTAAATCCAAATGATTAAAAACAACATTGAAGGCAGCAGGTATCGTGAATGACTTTTTGTATAATTGGGTGACATTTATTTCAGACAGCCATCCTGTTTCAGGAAATGAAAAAATCGCAAATCCGTAAACACGAGAACTTTGGCAATTGCCAAGACGATGAATTTAGTAAACTCAATCGCTTTCATGTGAATGAAACTTTGCGTAGTAATGCTGTAGTTTGCGTTAATGGTTTTTGGTAGCCCGATGTTTTAAATGTTCTTTATTTTTTCACATGGAGTGGGAGGAAAAATGAGCTATACTATTTCAAAATTCGGCTAACAGTAAGAACAGTTACTTGCTTCCTATAAGACATTTGTTCGATTCCGACATGTTCATTCAGAAGCGGGTTTAGTGAGAAGTACATGAATATTAATTTCGGAGCTAGAAAATCAGCGAAGAACTGGTTTCTTAGTCTCGAGAAGAGTTACACTCTTTCCCAAGACTCTGACCTGAAAGTGCAACTAAGAAAGCTTTGAGGAAAAGCAAATGACCAAAGTGAATTCTAAGTAAATACCACGAAATATTACGTCATCGGAAAAACATCTGAGAATAAATTTGGTTCACAGCACGCATGCATGAGAAACGCAGGTTTAAGGGTAATAACTGGAATTTAAATTTAGTTGATTTTTTTCCTCATAGTAAGGTTGTGTTTACCAAGCATAACCTTGTCAAAATAGAAATCAAACCTCTGATACTATGGCCAACACCACGGATCCACATCGGATTAAAGAAGCGGAGTACTCAAGTAATTTGCCTTGAATTTTCTATTAGCATCCAACACATTCCGAAATATGTACAAAACTCTCATCATACATGACAATACAAAACAAAAGAAGTGAGGTATGCGTACGGCAAGTGCGAAGGAGAAAATATTTATTCATGCATCATAACATATACTTAATCGTTCTAAGTATATCGCTTTCTTGCTTTCGTTAGCATGACATGCATCGCCAGCTCCTGTTAACATTGTGGAATTTGGTGCTTAGTGTTCACCCACTGGGTGATAATCATACCATCGTCATTCTATGATTCATTGCTCGCCTCGTTATATCGCAAACTACGAAGGAAATTCCGCAATAATTTTCCCTCGTTTAGGACAAGATATCAACGGCAAGAAAGCTGGGGAGGTTAAAATAAATAGTGAAGAAAGCAAACTATGAGTGCCCGCAACAGCATATATGCAAATCTAAAAACATGTGGTGAGATATATGAATGTTATGGAGCTCGTTACATTTTAGAAAGTTATTCTGGATACGCGATTTTATAGAATCTTTTCTGTCATTTAAAGATTCACACATTCTGGTGTATTAAAAAGATCTTAAAATGCTTCACTCTCAAAACTGACATTTATCCATAGCTTTACAGATTAGTAAGTGTTGCATATTTTCGTGGTCGGAGGTATGGACCTTGAAAAATTGCTCAAAATGAAAAAATCCTGCCAGGAGCGCGATCTAAATTAGATCGAGAATAAATTCCCACTAATTAGGTAGACATTTTTACACGTTTTCAAGTAAACACAAAACGTTTTGCCGGCGTAAAATGGTACGATAATTTAGCTAATCTCGATATCGACGGAAAGTAGACGAAACATGTCGGTATTTTGTCCAGGTGAAAAGTTATAACAACGACCAGCGTCTTAATCGCCTACTTAGCGGATTACCTCACTGAGAGCAGGTTTTACCCTAGGGCGTACGATTTCTAGTTCGTATCTTCCAATGAGGCGTGCTCATGGGGATCCACTATTCTAACCCTCGCGATAATAATGTAAATCGTCAAACACACAACCACGGAACTGATCGATTCTATTTATTTTGCATCGGAGAAGAACTAGTGAACACGTGATAACGCTTTGAACTCACTACCAGGTCGTGGTGTCTTACTTACAAATTCACTTTCGATACAACCAGACAACAGTATTTTAAAGTTGAACAGTATCCAAAGATTCATGATGAGCCAGGTCTTTCCGACCTTTGTTTCATGCGGACGTGAGATTGCAAGCTGAGCTAATGATATCCTCGCTCCGATAGGACTGAAAACTATACTCGAGAGTGTTATTGGGCCTTTATAGCAACTTATATTTCATATAGAGTATTTGATTTCACATAAGTTGTAGTTTGGTTGAAATGTTGCTTCTTCTTTTTGTAGTATGAGGCTTTGGCTTTTTTGTTGTGAGTGCAAAGTTTACAAAAGTGCACACCTTTTTGAAAGTGCATACGCTTGCTTCACATCCCCATCGACATATATTAATTTCATTATTCGTATTTCAGCATACTCGTTTAAATGAATAAATATTGTTTTTTCATCAGATGGCTACAGTTGGCATTGACTTCACGGAGCAGGGTACCAAACATGCCGTTAATAATCAGCAAAGAAGATGGAGCACAGAATTTACCAAATGATTGGTTAATAATATGATGGTTATTCCGATTAAAAAACACATTGAAATTTCTTGCACAATACCGATGGAAATGAACCGTCAACCGAATTCATTGATGAACTTTTGTTACTACTGATCAGAAGGACAACCTTTGAATGACAAGTACCTGAACTAGCCACTTCGGCTTTTTATCCATCTTGAGGTGGGATAGCAAATTTTCCATCCGGTCTGGACTCGTTTTCCATTTGATCCTGGCCGTTGAGGAAGCTATTGATTAAAAATCTGTTACTACAGAAATCACCAATGGCCGCTTTATTGTAAGTTATCATCTTTTGTCCTCGTCTCGGTTTCTGCACCGATCACGCCGTAAATTTTCTTTGGGATGGTTCATCAAACCGAAGATGTGGATGTGAGAAAAGAGTAAAACAGCGGATAAGAAAAGTTGGGATAAAACCATAAAGGAACCCTATCTGGATGTATACTTTGCCCTGAGAAATATGAAGGTTATCGCTTCTACCCAGAGTTTAATGCTACTACCGATACTAAACAGTAATACCAGTAATATGAAATTGGTTTCAAAAAGGACGCGCTTACAATTCTCTGTTAAAGTATTCCTTATAAAAGAAGTTATTTCAAAAAAGAAGTTACCCGAAATACCAGTACTCAATGCATAACATAAACAAAGATATCATAATAAAAATGAAGCAGTACAGCTAGAAAGAACTTTAGATGAAAGAAGTGCAGTAAGATAAACTAGATTCATGAACATGGAATGAATCTCATAATTTCCACAATTGCTTGGTGCTCACCCTGTTTTTTTTCTTATCAAACACTCCGACAGTAGCTCAGATCGTCCCTTTGGGTTCGTTTTGCGGAACGAATCTTGTTTGTCTTACTACGTGATAACTTGATTTCGGTATTCCATCAACTTTTGCCAAAAATAACCAGCCTATGATGGATTGGTAAACATTCAGATTATCAGCTGATGCTGACCAATCCAAGGAGCCCTTTTCGATATGAAGATTGATGGAAATTCTTTTCCGTGAGGTGAGAAGGTACGTTCTTTTTAGTTAGGCACATTTCATTTCCGGAAAAATAAATAGGACTCTGCTGTTAATGCGTGGTTGGAGTCTTTACCTGAATTAGTGAAAACAAAATAAATCCAAACACTGAAAGTTTGCTTTATTTTTAGTTAAACACGTGACAGGAACTCAAATATTTTGTATCGACTTACCAATTAAAGTTCAAAATGGTTTTGCAATGGGTAGGAATTTTGATCCGTTTCAATCATACTAACAGTGTCTTAAACCACACCTACCAAACAGACACTTTAGTCGGAAGAGTAATCGCCTTTTTTTGGTAACTCGCGGCAGGCTGATTTATGGTTAAATACTTCTGCAAGCCGGTGTTCACGAATCTTCGAGATCAAAACCGTGGATGAGTTGAAACAAAAATACTACGAATATAAACATATATTCATGAACAAACTGGAGAACTTTTATTCTTTATTCCTGTTTTTACTGTCCTTCTTATTATATGACAAAGGAACAGTATTTCAGGAAGGAGTCACCACCCGTTTCAGTCTGCCAACAGAGGTAATCAACCGACGGCGACGTGAGGATTTGAACCCGCGGGTCCGTTTGATCACCGAAGGCAAAATCACAAAATAAAATTGTTTACCTCTGCGTTCGGCTTTGTGCCGTAAGATTTTCTAGTAACCTTGCGGATCTCTAGTTGAACTTTTTGTAGGAAGTGTTCGGCGCTTAGAATAGGCGCAATCATTTTGAAGGAAATTTGGAATCGGTATTTGTTCACTGAAATAGTTTTATTTAACCAGCACATTTTCGGGAACCAAAGGGCTGACCAGTTACCGTTTTGGACAACCGTCTGGTCGATGCATCCCCGTGACAAGTTTTTAGTACATGCAGTATGTTCAGAAAGTTTATATCAAAAATAGTTATTCCAAAAATGTTCTGTTCGATGTGTATATAATTTTATTTCTAAACTGAAGCTCGTCCTATACATTGCAGGCTCAAATTGGTGAAATGACTCCAGGGGGAATTTTTGGAACATGTACTCAGTTCGTGTTCATTTTATATCCGTGATTCATTCAGCCTGTGGAAAAAAACTGTGAGATAATTCAGCTGCAATACTAAGCACATAACTCATCAGATAAGGTAGTATTGAAAGTGTTTGGTTTGTTTCTGAAGTGGGTTTCATGCTGTATATGTACGTAGTCGGAAATAGACCTGAAACATTTTTCGTTATGAATAAGTCGTGAAACGACGATTTTATAAAGTCACTTATCGGGCTGGTTGTAAATGGCCACATCAAGGAAACATTAGTATTTATTGTAAGGCAACCAGGGCGACTAAGTTGAGGGTCTACATGTTTAGGCATAGTACGATATCAGCCAAGCTGTTTTGTCAGTGTCTGTGAAAGACTAAATTGCACAACAAACAACTCATTAGAGCTTTCTGAAGTTTTAGTAGCCTTCTAGCTTGAGTCCTCTTAGTAGTTTTTTGTTCATCATCAGAAGTGTACGATTTTATCAAGTGAAGGCGTGGTAACTTCAGTTGAACATTCCCTAACTAAATGTTGATCCGGAGCAATTTCAATTGAAGTTCTAATCTCATTGTTTGTTACTCTCAGAATACGGAATGACTTGACAGCGACCACTCGTGATCAACTCACGGAATCTCACAGCCCGGTGATGATCCACTTCGCGGAGATAATTTTCACCAACAGTAAACTTCATTCTAGGAAATCACGACCCATGATCAAATTGATCGATAAATCACTTTTGTAAGGCAGACCTTACTACTGAGTCAACTGTGTGATTGAAGAACGAAAAACCAGGGCCAAATTTAGACGGCCAACAAAGTAATCGATTTAGTTGGCCCCCGTATAAGAAGTCACCGACAGTCACCCTTCGCCGGGTGAAGGACTTGCAATACCATCACTTCGTTGACCTGTTCAGTGTGTCCCTCTTCTTTCTTCCTTCAATCGAGCAGTCAACTGAGTGGTCATATTGGCATTAAAAAAGTGATTTATCGATCGACCAGACCATGGGTCGTATGTTCTTTACTCGTCACAGTCACTGGTACGTTCGTTGTCTAAAGTGGTCTCATCTCATTCTTGTAGACTCTCGCGCGAACTTTTGTTTAGCTGTCGTTAGTACCGATCCTGGCCCCATAGTTTCACCGATTTACTAGATATGGTCTTACACTTCTGGTCGGCTGCGCTCGATAACCACGAAAAAACACAACTGGTCTCTCTGAACACATAGAGGGCATTTGAAAGTGTCTGGCACAAAAGTTCACTATCTAAATTAACCCATTTTGGGTGTCTCCCAGCCCTTGTCTTGTGGACGTCGAGTGTTCTCAGTAACCGAACCATCTGCGTTTACGCCGAAGGGGTATAATCACAGCTTTTTCCAGGTAATGCAGAAGTTCCTCAATTTTCTGTACTTTCCTTTGCTCTCTTTCTACTTTTCAGTAATGAGCTCCTACCTACGAATTTCAACCCTATTTACAAATTTTCCGACGAAGTTACGCTTCACTACTGTCTTTTCTATCCCACCTCCCATCGTTCAAACTTAGCCGTCAACGTCGACCGCGACCTATATGCTTTTATAAATCCGCCCAGTTCGGACCTTGAGTAGATCTGGTGAGGCTATCCACATCTAGTTCTCTTCAAAGTTTTTAAGACGTCTCTGATCTCAATTTCTATCAAACATAACTCTTTCTCTGCTCTTCTAAATTTCGATTCGGTTTCCCCTTGTCCTTCTGACTTGATGCCTTTCCTGGGTCTCTCTACCATCTATTCTCTATCTTGGTTTCCGTATGTATGTTCGCTTTCTTTGCGTGCTGCTCTGAAGATTGGCTTTCGTTCTACTCCAGAAGTTTCTTCATCTTAATGTAAAAAGCTCAAATTCGTCCCACAATTGAATACTGCTACCATTTGTGGTGTAGGGCTTTGCCTTCTTTATCTCTTCTTGATCGAGCCCAAAGTAAAGCCGTTTGTCCTGTAAGTGATCCACTTTCAACATTCATTTTGCAATCGCTTGTTCTTCGTCAGACTGTTACTCTGTTGTCTCTATTCTACGGCTGTTATTTTGGGTTTTGTTCCTGTTCCCAATACCTCTCAACACCAGTCCCAAGCACAGGCAGCTAGTCAAGCGATCACGGACCTCTACCTTTCAATCATTTTTCTCCTCTCTGACGGGCAAGTTAAGGACCACCCTTCCCCTCTCTATCGTTCCATTCACTCACATCCTTTTCTCTTTTTTCAGAAGCCGAGTCATTAAAGTGGTTTTAACTTGAATATTCTCTACAGACTCCTCTTACCGAATGTTTTTGAACCATGGAGTTCACAAAGTCTTACAGTAATTCATTTCGAAATTACTAAGAAGTCAAAAGGAAATTATCATGTCGATGTGAACCACTAACTGGGAGAGAAACTTTGTGGGTTTGTAAGGAGTGATCGCTGCCACCTTCTTGTGTCTGAAAAGCGGCGCGATTGGGAGATTCACGTGAAACTGCTCGGGATCTACATGAAATTGCAAGAGGCTCTTTTGAAGTTACAACATTCTCATTTGGAATCAAATTACATGTGGCAGCATTACTTTGACGAACATGCCACACACGAAGGTTACAGTGACACCTTATTGAAAAAGATTAACAATGAACTGAGCAACTACGAAGGTACACGGTGGATCAAATCACGGTGGCACTCTCGGTAACTGCGCCCATTGTTGCAGATATTTTAACATGTGCAGCGCAGGAGTGAGTGATTTCCCCCGATTTCCCTGCCTAGTTGAATTCTTCCAGATAAAATAAACGTAGGTCTTTTTGAGCATATATCATAGCTTAGAGAGATGGAAATTCTTCCAACGAAAACAAATAGAGTCATTGGAACTAATGTTCAATTTTACAGAAGATTATGTGAGAACCTATTTTTAAGGTGAATGTTCATCGTGGAATCAACTCTCCTATTTAGTTTTTATGCTGTTTAACCATTCTACATAATGATTGAAGTAAAAATATTGGTTTGTTTTCTCGCCCCTGGCTTATTAAGAAAGGGTAAATTTGAGGTCATACAGATAGCAAGCGTGATGGAAACTCTTTGTATTCTTTTGACTGATAATAGTCTGACACACGGGCTCTTTTCCGCTTTATAAATGGGAAATCTGCGCACTTTATCGCAGCTTTTGACTCCGATCACCAAAGACCACTATGGAAAGTCAGAAGACGATTAATCAGCTTGCCAAAAAAGACCGTTTTTTACAGGAATTAATAATTGGCATTTGAAGCCGAAATCAGATATCCCCTAACTTGGGCGTCATGTTAGGTACATACCCGTTGGGCCAATCAGGTTGATAAGAATGTTTTGCTGAAATGACTATTGATTCGTTGACCTGATTCGCATCGGTCTTTAGATGAATGTTCGATCAACAAAAGGGGTTACGTCATGAGTGATCCAGTAGTTTATGAATCATTGATTATTCAGTCTGGTCTGACACGCTGAAACTTGAAATAACCTGCCTGTAAAAAATTTATTTTTTTTGGTTTTCAACTTCCTAAGAGATTCCAAACTAAGAAGAGTGAATAAACCCTTCAAAGCCTTGGTAGTCACCAATCAAAGGTTATATTTCTGCTAAAATCAAAGCTTTCTTCTATTGTTAGATTATCAGCAACAACACTGATTACTACATGCCGATGATGTCCAGTAACCGGTCCCAGAAATAACAGAAACTCCAATGTTTTTTTCTCGGACTCTTCGGTTCTAGGGAGAAACTGTTTCTTTCATTCGTTTCCTTGGCCTACGGGTTTTGTTTTTCACCACCTGCTGATGTGAACTTAATGCTGTGTTTGAAGTTTGTTGATACTTTGGTTAGCTGACCACTATGTTCGTAAACGTGTAGTTATTTTGTTTCTGTTAAGTGTTTGCTTTTTAATGTATAAAACTTTTGAGCAGAGTCTACATGGACATCTTAATTTCTCACCAACCTATATTACCCTCGGAATGTATCCCATTTGCTAATTCGTACTGGGTTTCTCAACTGGGAGATAATGGGAGCCAAATAAAAAAACGTACACAGCAGTCATTTGCGGGCTAAGTACGCATATTAACTAAGTTGGTATCCAGTCGGTCCTACGATAATGAGGATGTATTACCGCAGGTCTCGGTGCATAAATGTTACGAAAAGGAGGAGAGGTTGTCCGGATTTTGCGAAAACCTGCTTGAAACAAAGACAATGACGTCAACGCGAACACGTCAAAATAGATAGTTTAGCCAATTCGTCAACGGAACACATTTTCACACGTCTCATTCAATCGGGCATGCGTGCGCAATTCTGGAAATCAGTTGTGACGCAAAATTCACTCCGATATCTAACCAGGCAAATCAAATCCTAGACTGCGTCATTTTACTGGATACAAATAAAGCGACTTATGGATGGAGCTATTTGAACTTTAGGAGATATTCTGAGTAGCATTTACTAAACAGGAACGTATACAAACTGTTCAGGTTAGCGATAGAAGGATTGGAGTTGGAAGATAGGTATGAAAAGCTTAAAAAGCGAACTTCGTCATGCAGGCACCTTTGAGTTCCTGGGTTTGGCCTAAGAAATCCCTCGCTCAGTGGTGAGATACATTGAGGGACATAGTTAAGTGATGCGACTGGTAAACATGTTTTGTTCATAAACTTTTTATTTCGACGAAAGTTTTTTCCAGTTTTGTTTTCACTTTTTTGATACTTGGTGCTTCTCATTTTTGCGGCTGACCTTCCGGCTGGGAGATGGTAACTGTGAGTATCATACTCAGTGCACGGTTGATAGTTGGTAACTAGATGTCATTAGGATTTCAAAGATAAAAATGAGGAAAAAATGAAGCCAGAATCCATGATAGAAAGTGTTTCGCATATTTCTCTTTCATAATGGATTTGGCACGAACAAAGACGAAACAGAAAAATCAATATGGGACTGTTTGCTTTTTTTATCTCCAATAATCTTTCTTCATGTAACTCTGAATGTGTGTGGTTTGAATGATTAAAATACATTCACTCATAACCAAGATTATTCACAGATGTGGGTAATTACAGGATATGCCAAAGGAAACATCGTAAGTGAATAGTAATGGAGGATTTCCTGATCACAAACCAAATTTAAAAGTCGACTCTCCTTAGAAAAACCACGTGTTAGAAAAGGGGGTAACAAACGCGCTTGGTTTAAACCTGTCGTCCCATCTAAATGAGATAAACCACTAAATTCTTCAGTGGACAGACTAACTGGATAAGGGATTGAAAAGAGGAAAAAATTAAACAATGAATGTTCGAGCTTTTGTAGCTTTCATTATCTCACCAATCTCAGTTAGTGGATTGATTTTCGTAACTGGAGGAATGCACTTTTGAATTCTAATACGTAGAATTTTGGGCGCAATTTTGTGCAACTGTTCCGAGAAGTGTAGCATTCGTTGGTTTGAGATCTGACTCACAAAAAGCTAAGTGCATTAGCAAACACACTACATCAAATATTTGCGATGCAATCCAAAATGTTTGCATTGAAAAGGCAGTCAACATCTGATCTAAGAAAGAAACGGAGAACCAGAATAGATTGATCGATTTCATCCAAATAAGTGAGAACGAACGGTTTTATTATTCCGCAGCACCAAAACGTTCCTATGACTGTTATTTTCGGTTGGATTAAACAGAAAGTCTCTTGGTATTATATATATATATATATATATATATATATATATATATATAAACCTGAAGTTAGGGGTGTGTGTCTGCCCAAATGGGAATTACGAGATGTTCTTATTAAAACTCCAAATTATATTTCTTCCAGGAAAGTTGTCATTTAAGTCACAAAACCTAGATGAGACCTTCAAGGCAGGTGAATAAAAATACTTATCTTGATTAGCAGCGAATATTTTTCCTGATATTTGATACTGCACAGATTCTGCCGTCCGTAAACGGACTCAATGAAACCTGTCACTTCAAAAGCTTTTTTTATCATTAATCTTGAGACTGGAGTATTGGGCTGTTTATGAAGGGCTGGACGTTGTACCTAAATCCTACGGAATAGCCTCTGCTTTATCAAAGGCCAGGATGACATCTTACGTTTCATCTATGATGTAGCCGAAAAAAATGTTTTGCTTTTACTTGAGGGAACTTGTACTTATCGAAAAACAACCTTTGGTGGACTGACAATATGTGCGAGGTTCGGTAATATTTATAGTGACGTTTTACTAGTTTGAATATCCTCATTTTAAAATAAGAACAACCATATCCTCTTTGACCAGACAGCCAATATCTGAAGCATTCCAGTCATTTTTATATTACAAACAAAATTTTGGTGACATGTTAAAAATGAAGATAAATAAGATCTGCTCAAAGCAAAGTTCACAATTCGACCCACTGGATAAATGTTGTAGTTTTTTTTGTAAAGATGATTTGAAATGGGGTTTGTCAAAGAGGGTTGACGTATACAATAGTTTCCATAAAGCTGAACTGCGGTCTTTTTTAGGTCCCGGTTTTAAAACTCTCACCGGTCTCGTAGCTTATGTATTTGACCTGGATTTGTTAAGAAAACTACATTTTTTGAAGATAGATCAAAAAAGAATTCATATTTCCTTTTGTGAAATTTTCTAAGGAACAGTGTATCCAAGAGGTATACACGAAATCATATTTCAAGCGTGATTCAGTTCGACGTAAGATAAAAATAAGTGTTTTGGCTCGCGCTACCAGATAAGGAACTTCTTTTACCGTTTACTTAAACCCGGCCAGACAAAACGGAAAAACGAAAGGAGACTATGTGGTGAATTGATTTTTGGATGAGACTGATGAATCACAATAAACTTTTAAAATGACATTTTTCTCAGGTAAGCTCTCGTGAGACTCAGAATTATTGTAGTTTAAATGTGCGTAAAAGCTGAACAACAATCAAAACATAAATATCAAAGAAATGTTTTCCAGTGATATTTCTCCATTCGATTTCCATCGGCAATACAGACGTGCATATACCCGTTTTCTCCTGAGTGATATTATGAGGTTGACCGATTGTTTGCTTTTCTTACTCGAGCTTGATGTACTTCGGGTCCCATTTCTATTTGAAATCTGACATAACGTCACCAATTTGGTAAAAACCTGATTCATGAGCAAAAATATTAAGGTATTTTCCCAGGAATGCCTAACTGCTAGCAAATCGTAGCGCAAATGTTTGAAAGAAAGTAGAAAAAGGGGAGAGAAACCAGCAAAGATGACCGAACATTTAAGACAGACATGACCAACTCCGTGAAGCAGCTGGAGTTAGGAAAGATCCGCAGAACACGCGGCTACAGAAGCCCCTTTTCGAAAGAAGTCTGGCTTAGACTAACAATTTCAAATCACTCAGCTTTTGTGAAAGGAAGAATTATCTCAGAGGTCACGGTTAAATGGTGAATCGGAACCCAAAAATGAAACTTTGGCTTCATTATCCATGTTTCTTCATGCGTGTTTCGAAACAGGCATTTGTTATCATGTCATTTCATACCAAACTACCTGGCTAACTATGAAGCACTAACGCTTCACCTGCTTTCACCAGTCACTTGTGAATAGTAATGAAGGAAGTAGACGAAAATCATATTACGTAAAGAAACAGGCACTTGATGGCTGAATGAAAAACACCACTTCCCGGTTAAGACTGTACAGTCTTAGTTGTTGATGTGAAAGGGGAAATTGGGATAAAGACTCCAAGGTAATGCTTGCGCCTTTGGTAGCCTAGCTGGTCAAGATTTACGATCACCAGAAAGTCATACGTTATCCAGTTTTGAATAAAACAACAATAATCAAGAGGTAATGTATCTTAATCATTACCGGTTGCCTAAACTACAGACTAGATAGTCGGTAACCAAAGAGCTAAAAGAAGACGACCAGTTTAATTATTTTTCGGTTGAAACGTGCATCCGAGTGTTTGTATCTAATATAACCACTTTTGCTTGCGGGACTGTCGAGAAGTTCACAGCTCGATAAAAACCTTGAATCATATCACTACGTTCAGAAAAAAATTACTTAATTCAATGGGTAAAAACCTAGCGGCTTCATCCGCATCTTATTTGGATGGTTATGGTAAATCTCAAAGTACACTGAACAAAGCGGTAAACGCAAGATATTTTTGGATTGAAATCAGTTCTTTGAAAAATAGCTAACAGCATTCCTAATAGACCCTAAATAATCCTGAATTATTCGACCACAATTCTCATCATAATCTTTTTGTATTGATTTGGCACTGATTTATTATTCATAACTGAGAAATCAGCGATATTTTTCCTTTCTGCTGATTCAGCAACCAGAAGTATGGAGAAAAAACCACCAATAACATCGTTTACTTGTTCACAAAATTTCCACTTTTCATACCGTAATAAAAACACTAAGGGAAAACAATATATTTTCATGATAGTTCCATTTAGCAGCTATCACCCTACACCTCAAAAGACTAGCTGAATCTAAAGGTGTTGAACAACCCTTGCCCAGACATTCACTGTTAAAAGTTGGCCAAAAAGCTAGGGATGATCAGCGTGCATTCAACCAGCTTGGTGGACCGGAAGTAAAATAACTTTTCAGCCATTTACTCTGATGTACTCAAATTAGAGATAAATTCGAGCATCCCGTGAGCCTTGTCTCAGTTCGGTTAGGTAGCAAACCCCATGTAGGCGCACAAGTCAAGGAAAAACCACCTGTTGATTTTTTTGTTTGCTCTTGAAATGGACCGGTTCCGGTTTCCGAAAGGACGGACAAATAAATGATCGTAGAGCAACTGGAAATTATACAACCACTGAAGAACTCTTGTTACTGGTTCACCGGGCGCCAAACAAGTACCGCCCGATGGTCAATGGTCTCTCATATTTCTCAAACCATTTGAGCAGCAACCACAGAACTAAATACGATAATAAAAAATGTAAAGCGGTCTAAAAGCCAGTTAATTTGGTTTGATCGGTAATACTCCTATCAGCCTACCACTAATCTTGCTTCCATTGAACAAGAAATATAACCTGTCGTCCTCTTACGTGAGGCTCGAAGTTGTTTCTCACATTCCATAAACCATATATATACATATGTTGTTCGAAAAACCCCACTGAAAACACTCTGGGGAGCACAAGGTGGCGAACAAGCCAGTTTTTAGTGATTCGCAATCATGACACTACACCACTTTTCATATGGACCATTTTGACTGAACAAAACCTAACTATAAGTAGGGCAATTGGTCGAAAATTAAGATACGGGGAGACAGTCCCGCATGGGTGACAAAAATCTATCACCAAACCGAGAGTGGGTGTCGTCTATGTCATTATTTCGTTCTAGGGGTCAGTGGTTTGTTTGGAGAGTAAGGAGTGGACGACGAAAACTTCATTGCTTGCAGGAAGCACTTCTGGGATCTTAAGGGTTAACTCCAGGAAAGATGGCATGCCACTTCCTCCATGGCTAGGACGGTTCAGAAATAGATCCAGGTCAGGTATGTGGGACCTGGTCTCCCCGTTGTCTTTATTTTTGAACTACTACCCTATTCCTCATTTGACGTTGTTAACTTAACTTTGTCCGCATAAAACGCAGTGCACCAATGTGATTTTGAATCAACGGAAATGAGCTTGATGACCAACTAGTCTTGTTTTTCAATTATCTTTATATATATATATATATATATATATATATATATACATGCCTGTTACAGCAGATACTCTTGATACCTCCTAAAAAAGCTATATACTTCATTGAATAACCGACTAATATAGATTGGAACTCTGCTTAAATTAAATAGGCAAGCATTTACCGGGTGTTGATTCCCTTTTCATCCATAGTGCCATTTCAAGAAATAGTTGGCTGTTTATGTGGAGCAATGTTTGCCCTGTCTACCTGTCAAATACACAAAAACCTTACCCCGTGTGTACATCAAACGTAAGCTTCGGCAAATAGGTGGGCAGTATCAACGGGGAAATCTCTCTGGGTGTCACAACGGCAGAAGCTGTTTCAACATTGATCAAGTATTCGTTAGCCACTCACAATGACTAGTTTCCTTCGTGTGTACCATAGTGTATTTGATGTACCAATATTACGCTCAAATCTACCCAGTTGTAGTTACGTGTTTTGCACACAAGGATGAATTATGAGTTCACTCTTGGATACATTGACAAGTATCTATCACGAAAGTGATGCACAAACGTTTCTATCCTAAGTACCCTCCAACAGAGTACGAAACTAGTTTGGTATGAAACCCGCTACGGAGGGCCAGCAGCACACTCATTCCAGTCTAACTGCAAGAGGACGGCTTTTTAATAGGAAAACCTCGTTGGCCAATAATTGTCCTGACAATAGGAAATCAAGACGCAAACCGAAGCCTGTGTAAGTGAAAGAAAGGAAGTAAATCACTTTGTGGTTTTCCTTTATTAGTCATAAAATTTCAAACAGATCCACCCAATCGTTAGCTGTGAGTGAAATCACGATTGCCTGATTTGTGAACCACGACTCGATCTGCTGCCCAAAGCGTTCTTAAGGATATTCGCTGACCCGAAATAGAAATAATTTATTGTGGCACAATGTTGCAAGTCATCGAAAGATTGTCAGCTATTCTTGATTTTTGTAGAGCCGTAAAACGTACTGATGTCTTATCCGGTGGATGCTCATTTACCTTTTGCACAAGCCGCTTTACTGCAAATGCCATTGTGAAATAAAACAGGAAAGCTTTGGAGGCAAATCTACACCAATAATACAAACGTTTTCCCATTAGGACGTTTTCAAACACCGAATATATCTGCACGATGAAACTCCTCGGCCTCGATCAAATTCAGTCTTAAATGATAGGGAAAAGGAAGCTTCAGCTACATGTATCAGAAAAGCTTTTGATTCGTCAATAAGATCGCCCTCAACAAAGCAACCATTGGTGGCACTAAGATTATTCTGACTGAACTCACTCTCTTTTCCGTCCACTGACCCAGGAATCTGTTCGAACGACTTGAACTTTCAGGAAAAACTGAACCTTGCGATTTGGGCACATTTCAGATTTGTACTAACGTCCAGTATTCCCTCTCTCCCGGGTGCCTATTTTTTAAAGGACTGCATCCATCATTTTTCCGTGTCTGACCTTAATTTGCCTCCATGCAGAAAGTCTGCCCAGCTTCATTTCAGTTGCTTAGTTAATTCTCTACCTCTATGCCATGAAGCAACGGATTTATGCAGTAAGCTTTCTTATTTTTTGAGTTCGAACCATAAAACGTTACCAGGATGTTGAGTTGATACGGATCTATTTACATCTGTGTGCAAGCGTGTATGTTAGCGTGCCTACATGCACTCATGTACGTATGCTGGCAGCCATCCGAACTTACGAATCATATCTACGCCGTCTCATTTGTTTCAAATAAATTCAAGATTATAAGTTTGCTTTGCAACGATCAAACATGTTTTAATTTCAAGCCGAGGCAGTGTATCCGAATATCTCAAGAGGTACTGGACTACGATTACACCTTATTTCGCCTCTACACTCGATCCTTATTATGTACTTTATTCATCCCACCATAAAATAAGCACATTGTATGATCCAACATGAACAGCTTTGTAAAGGCGATTCCCAATTTTTACATCGGGTGAACGCGACTAAACACAAATAGTCTCTGGAATTCTGATCTCTCAGCATGTCTGATGGGGCATGATCCTTTATTTTTGAAGAAACATATTTTTTGTTGTAACCGTTTGAAGGAGTGCGGGTTATCTGAGTTTTATTGCATACAGTTGGCCTCGAAAATGAAGTGAAAATAGAAACAACGCAGTTGCAGGAACTTATACACTCAGCTGTGCTGTCAGGGGTTCACACCAGTAGTTTTCTCAAAGAACGTCATTTGCTTTGAAGTAGTGAAGATTGCAACATAACGATGAGATGTCAAACGTGAAACGTTTGTTCATCTGATTATTCTTATACAAACACAACGGACCACACGGCCTCCAAAGGAACGATCCAAATTTCACATTGGAGAAAACCGTAGCGAGTTATTTCCAAACCACGTATAACCAAGCACAGAGTCTTCCTTACGGCTTCCAGGCCAACCCGGTTTATCGGGCCCAGTTACGTAACCGCAAGGTGTTTTTATACCTGAATCCGATTGTCATTTGAACATAATGGTTTTTGCACCATGATTATGATAAGGTCGGAACATTGTACCAGAGATGCACGGCGGTGGGAACCGGAGGTGAGCTTGGGGACATATTTCTCACTCGGAAAGGGCACAAGAGCACGTGGCACGTGAGACGCATATACTAAAATACGCTTACTCGATGTACTCTGTTTTCCGAGGCCGACTGCTGCTAAAGAATGGACCGAGGTGTTCAATACTTGTGAGGAAAAATTATCACAAGCATAACCAGTAGGCTTTACAGGGTGGAACATGTCAGCCATTGAAGTTGAAAGGTGTCGTGTTTATAGTTATTTGTGGAACACGCAAAGTTGGCACGGCATTACTTAGTCCAAGAGTTAACACAAACCAGGCCGTAGCCGGTAAATAAGCCGACTTATATGCCCGCGCATTCGCAAATTTGCCTTAGATTAAGTAACGTCATACGATATTTAGCGAAATCAATAAGTGAACAAATAATGTAAGAATTACAGCGTGGTTAGATATCAACAGTCTTATGTCCATGCATGACAAGGATATTGATCGACTATCTGTGAGGTATGAATAACGTTTTAAACCAGATTCAACAAGGGACACGAGATTAGCCTAACTCATGGTGGGTGACGTTAGGCGATATGTCCTGGTCCGCCGTTGCATTCAAAGAAGTATTCGCCTGCGGGGTTTTCAAAGATAATGTTATTTTCATATTTATTTTTTCAGTATGGTCCGATTCATCTCGTTTTCCAGTTATTCCTACTTCGAGGTCTTAAGAGAGCACGGAAAAATGGAGCTTCGGTTGACCGAACAGAAGTTAGCTGAACTTTTGGGTTGTTATGATTTCAGCACTCCGCATCCTTTTATTGAATTTACACCGTGAAAATGCACTGGTTTTAACTAACGTAGTACACTTTCTCGTTTAGTTGACACGAGTATATTTCAAAAAAACAATAAAAAGAACCAAAGAAAAGTCTTTTCTTTGGATCATCTCGGGGGAAATGCACCTGAAATCAGGGACCGGACGATAATTTTAAAAGTCTCAATTCCCTGTCTACCTCAAGGTCCTTGAGAACAGTCCTGAGGATGCAGGATGTTACTGACAAGTGACTCCGATAAATGTCTTCATCCAGGTAGAACTGACTTCACGATTTTTCCGTATTCTAATACGTATCATACGTACGCATTTTACCTTTTAATGAAAGGTGTCACTTTTCATTTATGGTTTTCTTCTGCCTCTCTCTATCTTGCCAGAAAAGTGATGATTCAGATTAGGGGATTATTCCACAATTTAACTACCAACGGCCGAGTTAGAACGCCCTCAGACAAACAAATGGTTCAGCACGTTTCACTCTAGTAGGACCGTATCACCATCAAGTGGTGAAAGGTGACGAACTGAAAAGGGGGTGAAATCCAGACAGATAAATATGGTTCGTTCGCCGCCGAAATACTAAACCAATCTGAGTCATCGATGTGAACCAAATTTGGGATGACTATCCATGGATTTCCCCGGCATTCACATGCATTTTGTGCTTCGGACAACAACGACGTGACTGACCCTACCTGGTCATTACTTCTCTATCAGACTCCTCAACATTTGTGAAAGAACTGACTGCCAGCAAAAAGACCAGGTTTAACCCACTAACTTGGAGATGAACAAGTAAACTTTGTACATGAATGTTCAAGTAGCAGACAGAAAAACATTGCAGTAAAAGACTGACAAATGTGTTGAGACTGAAGAGCCGCTGAACCGGTCTGATTTTTCCTCTCCTGTGGTTTTACGTGCAGAAGCACAAACATTCTCATCAAAAAAAACAGACAGCGAATTTAGCAGACATCTCATTCCGGTTTTTCTCATAGTGATGTGCGCTATGGAAGCAAATGGAAAACCGATACAAATGCGAAGAAAGGCACTTTTTTGAGATGATTTTTCTTTCTTGCTTGTATAATCTCGATATTAAACAATTTAATGTTGATCCATGAAACTGTGAAAATTACTGCCTCCTTTTGAATGTAGAAGTACACTGAGCACCTTCTTAAGCTAAACGAAATGCATTTCCTTGTCACAAGTCCGAGCAACTGCAATAGGCGTTTTCAATACAAACCAGTATTCCATGCCTAGTTTGCACACTTCCTTTCTCGTAACAGCCGAAATCACTATAATTTTGTAAAACAGTTTCCCAAATCATCTGATTCTCTCACCATTCAAGCTGGTCTAGTAGAGTAAGCCTGTGTAGCGCATACAATTATTGCACGGGACAAGAAAACAGAATACATGAAACTAGTCTAGCAGTGAGTATAGCATACTGCCGTGAAAACTAACGGTAACTGATCTTCATCCTATTTATCAGTCAGTCTAATACCAAGGTAACGGCATGGGTAGGAATATTGGGTGATAAAATTAACGGTCCTTATTTTTCCCATAGAAATATCACAGAAACAGAGATATTTCACCTAGTTCCTTCATTGTTTAACGGTCGGTCTTTAGATATCATATCCATGGACACACGTACGCCCGTGTAAACGAAAATGATCCACTGTTTGTACTGACTAGTTAGTCGTCAAGTTTTAATCACCCATTTTCGTATCAATTTATTTTATCGACCTATTCTGCTAAGCGTGCATGTAAGCGGCATTCATGTTCATTCACTAAACGATCCACTCAGCGATTGGTTGTTCTTTGTCTCCCATCTGCTGGGTCATTTTGCCGTTCACAACACAATCCCGCCCAAAATGTCGCTGACTGATGTCGGTATAATACCGATATGGTGGTTTTGGTGAGAAAATTAGCGGTCTTTTTGTTCTATGGAAACATCGCAAGAACTAACTTAAGTCAATTTATTCGTTCCTAATACAAAGATCGTAGCTGGAAAAGATGCACGATTTACGGGCTCCTTTTCTGAAGGATATTTTTTACTGTTCTACCACAATGAAGCGGGCAGATATTAGGCGAAATACCTCCGGCACTACATTAGTAACATTTTGGGAGAGACTAGACAGTAAACAGTGGACCAGTTGAACGGTTTCCTAGGTCTCCGGATCTAAATCCGTTTAAAATCCATCTGTGGTTTGACGTTAGAACAAAATTATATGACTGTAGACCAGAAGTCTTGGGGGACATGAAAGCGTGTACAGCTTTGCTAATGGCTCACACAGTGCTGACTGATCTTTCATTCACACTGGTCTTTATGGATGACATTGTTATTGTGAGCATGTCTTGAACTCAACATGTGCAAAACTTGGTCGAAGAGTAAAATATACCCGATCCTTTGGATTCGGATTACGCATCACGAAATGTGCATTTGTTTACTCCCAAGTATACGCTTGCGTGGTTTTGTCATCGGAAAAACGGTAAACATCCAGACTCCTCGAAGGTGACGGCTATTCTCCAAAAGCTTGCAGGCGAAAACTTAAGGGAATTGTAATCCCCCTTTGTCTTGTGAGCAATCACAAAAATTACATTCATAACATGAATAATATTAGAGCCTCACTGAATATCCTAATGAAATAGGATTCCAAAAGGCGACAGTCAAAAGACTACCAATCATCCTTTGACAGAATGAGGCAGTGGTTGACGTTCATCCTATTGTTGACTCACTATGGTCGCTATTTCACCATTATGGTAGCTGCAGAAGCCTCCGATCACTGCTTTAGAGAAGAGCTACTTCACAAATCTCCAGAGGCTAGTTTACTGTAGTGTCCCACGCCTCTTCTGTGCTCACAAAGGCCAAAAGAAACAACAGTCAAACAGAGAAGGAAGGCTTGGCTTAGGTAGCTGTAATTTTTCAATTCCGCAAATTCCTCCTTGACAGAGGTTTTATCTCCTCTATTGATCACAAACGACTCTTACCTATATCCAATGCAAGAAGCATTCCCCTTCACAACACTAACCGACTTCAGCGATGGTTATCGGTACTACTATGACGTTGTGATTAAGTGCATCCGTACAGACAGTTTTGGGCATAATGATGTAATATCTGGCCAATGAAAAGGAATTCAGTTTGTTTACCTGGTAAAAGCTTGGCTACTTTTTCTATTGTAGTTGATTTCGCAGTTGAACATGTCTACCGTGAATCTGTCTACAATGTCTATTATGTCCAGTTTGATAGGAAGCGAAACTGAATTAAACCTTGGTCTTCAGTGCGTATTCTATTTTCTGCAAACTGGCCGGCCCCGACATATCGCAGATCATTATTCCATGCAATTTTATCTCCCAGAACAATGCACGCACAAAAGCAGATGCTTGCCTGGTGTAAATTACTTTTTGTAATTTGTATTTTCGACGACATCTTCGCTTGTCTTACTCGTGAGTAGCGTGTATATCCGTCATGAACCTCAAATACTTGTGATCCAATTCCCTGTTTTTACTGTACTGACACAGTTCAGATTTACCCCTTTCCGACGTATGGTGCGTGAACATTTTACGTTATGTTCCCGACTCGATTGTTCTATGATTGTACATTCCCCTTGTAAGAAAAATTTGCAGAACGATTCACTTACGCTTCTTGACCCACTGTCTGCACCGCAACCGTGCTGCGCTACAGTTTCGCATGACTCCTTGCTGAGTGGACCGTTTATGACCGCGCTGTCCCGATTTTTCGGATAACTTTCTGTACTGTTGCCCTTGGTTGCTCACCTGGCTGTAAGTCATTGCCTTTATGTATTTTCATGTATTGCATTGTTTAGAACCACGAAATTACGATAAACACGATTATAAATTTGGAATTTGTTCTGCTGCCCGTAGCCTTGTACAGCCCATATCGTGCGTAAAGCTAGTGAGACCACGTTTTCTGTTATATTGAAAGTTCAAGTAGTCGGGATAGTTTCTACACCTGGTGTTGACTTAAAGCACAGCGATTCTTATGACATCACCAGCTAGCGTTGAAACAGTTATATAGCGATCATCCTATCGTCACACATTTGAAAGCAGTAAATCTAAGTTATGCTTGCTGGTCCATCAATGACAAGCAGATTAAAAACTACGTTATAAATTGTGAAAGTTACTCAGTCGCTGCTATGGCTCCTATCGTGGTCCAGCTACGTTCTTGACCATTATCCTCAGGCCCATGGAAACGAGTTCAAGAATGATTTACGGGTCAACACTAGCACTCTCTACTAGCGGGAGCTTACTCAAAGCGGCCAGAAATATTTTCTATGAAAACAATGTCTTCTTCAAGCACCATTGTCATCTTGAGACGCCTTTTTGTGCAATTTGGAACTCCCGAACCCTAGTTACGGATAACGAAACACAGTGGACCCCCACTGAGTTCATTTTCTCTTGCTAATCCATCGAAATTGAGCATGTGCATAGGCCATTTATCACCCTCAGTCAAGAGGTCAGGGAAAAGTTATGTCGACACACTAAAGAGAGCCTTCAAAATGTTTCAAGAAAGCGGAAGCTTACTAAGGATATTCGAAATTTTCTGATGACATACCACTCAGCTGCTAATGTAGCAGCTGAAAAGTGTTTCACTGTCAGACGCCTTTCTTGGAAGAAGCATGCAAATATAACTAGATGCCATGTATCCCACAGTCATATCAACCAACTGAAACAACAAAATGGAAAGGCGCCTCAGCAGATAGCACGGGACAATGCCACATTGTATCAGCGAAGGGAAAGGCATTCATATTCTCGATTTTCGTCACCCACCTAGGCAAAGAATACTAGTGTAGTGGGGTGTATGTACTACTTGGCATTAGTTGATTGCTGAAAAAGGATCTATAAACAGTTATGAGTTACCAACACCGCTATGTCCAAGAGACTAAAAGTAATAAGTTGAACGACGTCGAGCTAACCATACGACTGCTCCTCCATCGAATACTGACAGTCTTCAAGAGAGCAGGATAGCTGCTGTACAAACATGCATGTTTGTACCATTTGATTAGTTTGATAGATGTCCGAAAGAGCTCGTCCCGGTAGTTAAGCTAGTACTTGGTCACGTCTTGTAGATTGCAACACTGGGAGTATTTGTGAACCTTTTGGGGGTGGGGGGAGGGTGATACGTGATGTTCAGTTAGACAACGGTATAGACCAGGGGTGTGCAAACAATTTGAGGAACGTTAAAACACAGAAGTGGTACTCAGGCAGAACGCGATAGAACTACCAGTACTTTTTGGATAACTTTGTATTATTTATGCCAGAGAAGAAAACAACCTTGCGTGATCCACCAAGTTTTACATGTTTTAACGTTCGGAGACATTCCATACGCTCCCGCCCCACTCCAGATCTAATAAAACACTTCTCCTCCAACCTTATCTAGAGGGATCGCTTGATCATTCCAGTAAAAGAGGGCACATTCAACTGCTATATGCTTAATTGTTATTTTGTGCACAATGGAGGAACGATGTGGCAACCAACAACGGTTCCCTTTCTACAGTCGACTCCACGAGGAAACTAGAGACGGCAATAAACTGACAAGCAAAGAGAGAGAAAGAGATAACTGAGTGATGCACTAATCTCGGTGCGTAAACTTCAAATATCTCGATTTAATTTGATGTATAATATGAATGGTATGGTTTTCTGATCGAATGTTTCTTGACTGAAATGTAAGCACATCAGCTTACAAAAGCCGTACAATAAAATTCACTGTCTGCCACTAGTGAGCTCAGAGGCGCTTGATGGATCGGATCCCAAACCGTTCTCTATTAGGTTTTCACTCATTGTAGTCGCAAACGTCGACTATGTAGATTGCGGATTATTTTATTTAGGTGATTATGGAGAGTAAAAGAAATTTCAATTTATCTGGACACCGTCGATTGAAAAATCATCTTGCCTAGTCTCAACAAAGATACAAAAAATGAATTCCCTCAAATATGCTTATCGTCACTGTGAGTGAGAAAGGCAAATTTTCGTTGTCCCACTGGCTTTTTTGGGATTACTAACCACACTGCTGTCGATAAACCAATCTCGCTGCATATAGCCACTGATCCTAGCTTTCTCACCTATGCGTACGCGCACAAACGCACTAATTCAGTCACTTCGTTTTCACTCAAGTCCTGTCTGCTCCGTGACGCTTGTGGCCGTTAGACATTTAGACGATCGGGGAACTGAACTACCACACTGATTGCAGCTAATCACCTTGGTTTGTCTCAGTAGCCCAAGGCCCAAATGTGTTTAGGGCCAGTGAACAGTGACCTTTCGAGCTTTAGTTATGGGGCGAACTGTGGACTACTGATTATTGGTCGGTCCAATAGATGAATTGTTTTGACCAGTCGTGCTCAAGAACAGTCTTAGTCAATTGGGTGCCACTTTCTGGAGACCCATTCCTACGGTTTTTCAATGAGGCCGGTTTGAACTATATTGGAAACGTTTTACTCACTGCAACTTTTTCAGAGTGCTACTTTCGAAAATTGAACCCTATGAAAAAACGTATGTTTGGAGTTGTGTTTCTGAAATTTTCGGAGCTTTTAACAAACTGCTATTTACTGGAGGTGCAACATTTGACAGACTTGAGTGCATTTTGACTTTTGTCTGGACATGATCAAGTCAAGTCGAGTCATTGCTTTGTGCACCCCGGAAGGTGAATATTTAATCTTCACGTAACCATGTACTCGTCCTGGAAAAATAAACGGAACACTAGAAGGGGTAGTTGGCGCTCGTTTTGTTCAGAGGGCTATTTAAGTTCTGATATTATAAAAGCTGGATTGTGCGAATACCTAATTAGATAGGGAATAGTAGAACTGCTCTAAGCCCTAGTGCGTGCATAAAGAGGTTTTTATTAGAAACTGGTGGAAGAAGTGGAAATGCTTTTCACTGGGTCTTTGTGAGAAGGATGAACAAAGTCAGTGAGATTCTTTGTAGACAACTGTTGGCAAGCTTTGCTATGTTACGATGTGACAAGGTGAGTAAAATGCTGCCGGAGTATACCTCGACCGATGATAAAATCTAAAGGGATTTGGAAATGAACTTGAAGTCTTTCAACAACAAGCCAGGAAAGTTGGCGGGTGAAGTATGTAGCCAGTGAGGTAGAACACAAGAAAAGACAGAGCATTTGTTAGGATGCGTGAGTAAGGAGTAGAATTTATTGCATGAATCAAGAGTCTTGCTTTTGCAAAAATAAAAGCAACATGAGTTGACCAGGAAAGGTCATCCTCGAGCAGCACTCCAAGGTATTTCACTGAATCAAGATGTTTCAGTTTAGAATAGTAGTCAGCTGGATTAGTGTGAACTTCGCATAACTGACCTTGTGCTCCTTGGCTATTTGATCATTCTACTGCGTATGCAACCCTGTGAGTTTTAAATACACGCTGTTCAAGATCTCATGGTGCTGTCCCTAATCAATTCACTACCACATGTTCATAGGCCTATCTCGACTATTGGTACCCTCTTCATATCGGTGTTCGATACTCTACATTGAACCTTACATCCAGGAATCGCAGCCAGTCACTGACTAGTCGCTGCGCTATACTTCTGACCGTTCATTAGTAAAGATGTCCTTATGTAAGAAAAGTAATGGTTACAACTTCAACGATATTAAGTGCATCTACACGTTGTTTCGACAATCGGTATCGTTGCTACGCCTGACGGTCGCTTTGTTCACACGCGCGTAGAAGCTGCAGGTCTATTGACTCCGTCATCAGGTTATACACACCTACTGTCGTGCACTGACAGATTTACCAGGAGGTCTGAAGCTATTGCCACCTCGTCACGGCTTGACGTTTGATAGAACTATGGACAGCTCTGCATGGTTGTTCTTTTGCAATTAATAATGGATGAGGGCTGTAATTAGAGTGCGGTCTATTCTCTTCGTTAACTCGTTAGCTGGATGCGGGGAGCATTCGTATAACCAGGTACCACCTGGCATCCAGTGGCTTAGTCGAAGGTTTTCATCGCCAAGTCACAGCGTACCTGAAATCGCACTTGAGTTCGATTGCTACAGAGAGTTACCACTAGTTCTGCTCGGTGTAAGGACCTGCTTACAGCCAGATATCCAGTGTTCCGCCGCAAAACTTATTTACTACACAGCATTACGACAGCCTAGAAAACTCTTTGTATCATGGGGCATAGATTCACTTGCCGCACAGACTTAGGTCCATCGCTTGACTACGTACACGAAAAATCTCGCTTAGCCTCGAATACAAAGGTGACAAGTCATTGTCACCTCCAAGTCAGCAGCCAGGGCTACCTGTTGTGACTAAGAATGAATTAGAAATTTCACTTTCACAACAGCAAGTATATGGTACTGCTACGACTTCAACATGCCTTCAAACGAGTCCGAGAACGAGGCTTCCGACCCACTTTTCGGTCGGAAGATCGTTTGTATAGCTCGTTTTCGAGACTAGGTCAAACACGATCTTTTCCACTGCACTGCACAGCAATCACTTCTGTGTTTATCGCTGCTGCACGAACTGACATGCTTCAATAGTTATTACCGTATACGTGCCGCGTCCGTTGTCGTTGCTTCACAAATTCTCCACTTTTTTTTCTTTTCAGAAAAAGTCACTGTATGATGCGCTTCTCCAGTTCCACGAAATACCGAGAATTTTGGCACCGAAGTTCGCACTCTGGTTCGGCGTGATCGCGAACTTTCTTTTCGGTGGCGAAACTAGCCAACTGACCTTCAGAAATCATACCGACTAACGTGCACCTGAGACCGGACGTTGTTGGTTGGGTATTCCCGGCCGACTATTCACTCAACTTATGCCATTGGCAACATATCTGGTCTGGGCTCGGCCGACATTTTACGGTTTCTGCCTAATATTCATTTTTACAGTTATCATACTGCAGCACTGGTATATTTACATACATTTCTCTCTTCCTAACATTTTCGGGAACATCTCAAGCTTACTAGGGGGCTGCAGTAGTGACCTCGATTGTCTTTAGATGTACACTTTCCAGAAAGTATTTTAGAGTTATTTTCTCTACTGTCTGTTCTGGCGCTCTGTGTTGACTTTGCTATGTTTCGTCGGTTACATGCTTTGCACTGAAATAAAAAAACGAACTTTCCATTGATTTTGCTTTTGTACACTTTCGGTTTCGGTCGTCAGTAAGCGAGCGGTTTGTTTTACTTTGCTGCCGAGTTTGGTATGCTTTTCACGTATTGCTTGTATCAGTGCCATTTCAGAGCTGCGATCTGGAGTAAACTCTTGCTTTTGTCTGCTGATCTGAATCTTCGCTGCTCATTTAATCGGTATTGGTATTTCTTCTCGATACTCAATAAACAGCTTATTTGGATTTCCAAAGGCTTTCATTTTCTATAGATCCCAGAAATTTCTCATCCAGATAAGCACTCAGCTTCACCTGGAACTGCGTATGGTTTGCTCTCCCACCACATCAGCTGGGAGTATTTTCCTTAAGTTAGTCACCCTTATGTATAGAAGACAGACCATCCGTAGTCCAGGAGATGGCAATTTTTTGAGCGTAAAGGAATTTCGCTATTGTGTTCGCCTTCTCGTGACGGAAATTCCGCTGCGGTTCCCGTCTGATCTTCTTCCGAGTCATTCAGTTGATCCAGATTATGTCCCATCTTACCCTTAGTTGGACCTTTGGGAACCGACCGGTAACCTGCAGCTGTACATTAGAGCTAATCTATGGTAGTCCAACCACAAAACTAATGGTGTTCCCTCTCTACTCTCTCGAGCTCGTGCAGTTCTGTGGCTGTGCTCCACCAGATGCTAACCTCTGATGACTAACTGACTAGTAGATCGACTTGAATACACATGCTATTGGCATGTTCATATGTCACCAAATAATCACTGAGTCAGTAGAGGTAAAAAGCTTTCGACCGCTCGCTGTCTCCAGTCTTCTATCTTTTATGGCGTATTGGACTGGTCCAGAAAGTGCAGTGTTTCCTTGAGGACATGGGTGGATACAGCTGAGAATGTTTGAAGCAGAGGTTAAATGTCTTTTGCAAAGCCAGTGCGTGCACTGATTTTTAAACGTTCACGATGAAGTTCTAACCCAAATTAGGACTAGTTATGAAAAGTGTAGTGGGCGAACAATACATTTTTAAACTCCGGTGAAGCAGCTGTAAATTCCACTGACTCTCTCGTAGTTGCATGTGAATCCTACTCAACGCCAACAGAAGCACCAAGTAGTACCGATATCTTGATACAGAAAAGTAATGGGCTTGACAGCGGGCACTGGTTACCTGTCCGCAAAATCTCTGCATTATGGTAATCCACATCATTACCTGGAGGGACCTTTGAAATTGGTTTTGCTGCATTGCAGGAGCATCAAATTATATCATTTTCTGTAGATTCGTCTAACAATGTTTTGAATCATACTAAACTAAAGGTCACTAATGTTTTCGTACGTGTTCACATTCTGGAAAGCCTCACGTGTTATGGCCCGCACAGAATATTTTGTAAATTATGCCCATAGAGTTCGAAATAAGTTCGAACGGATGATCAAAATGCGTGACTGGCGAGTAAATAAACATCATACAAGCTGGCAAGCTGGTCTCTGATAATACAGCTCCGTAAAAACCAATTCCCATTACCTCAACGAGTAGTATCCATTCTTTGTTGAGAAAAGCCAAAGGGATGATAGCAATCACACAGAAGAATGAGTACGAAAATGCATAGAATAACATGTTTCAGAAGTCTTGGAAGCATAAGATATACCCTACAGAACTACTTTGTTGGATCAGTTTTATTTGTGCCGGGCTGATCTTTCCACTATTGCTCGTAATTGCACAGGTGTTAAAACTCACGTTAAAAACAGCTGAAGCGAATCAACTGATTTAGTCTTCACATACTTAACTCATCAAATTAACTGTCACCTTGTAGATTGCCAGCCACATTCACTGAACGCATTTCGTTTGATACTCATCGAAGACATCCTCTTGACACCAACCACATCACTGAATTGAGCATATTTCCTGGTTTTTGTCTATCTCAGTAATAGCACGAATGAGTGAATCCCTTTTCATATTTGACTTGATAAATTTGCTACCTGTTTTCACCAGATTCGAAGCACAAATAGACTCCTTTTTGACGGAAGGCCACAAATGTTTAGTGCTCAAATTGGCTTACCTCTGAGCAGCATTGGTCACTGTATTTTGTACTTCTGACATGGTGTAGTGAAACTGACCTGTATACTCTGTAAAGAAGAACATATAAAAGAACGATTGAGAAAAACTTTTCGCCTGACAATTTGGTCAAGTTAAAGACCCTGGTTACCCCAACAGATTTTTCCGTGTTTTTAAACCCTAAACATTCATCCTTCTGTTGACGTCACTGATTATCCTAATATCTGCTTCGATTAATGTTGCCTAAATTGAAACTGTCTGCGTCCGAATTAATCGATATTCTTCATCATTACTCAAACAGGTGCAAATAAATAAATAGCAGGCTTGCAAACATGGGCACTGAAAGCAAGTCGAAAATCTCACCAGCTCAACTCTGGAGTTAAAAGCCTGAAAACGTTGCATCTATATACCATCAAATGAAACTTCAGTTGTCGCTGCAAGTGGTGCCTGTATTCCGTAACTCTTCTCAGCCCCAAACAGACACACACGTGAAGCCGTAGCTCACCTAGTTCTTTCCATAGTTTCGACTTTAGAAAGAAAACTACTGTAAAAATGGTGTTTTAGACTATAAGAAAGCATTTGGTTGCCTAGATCGATCAGTATTGCTCAGTAATCTCTCTGTCAGTTGGACTGATCCAAGCACCTATGGGTTGCTTTCAAACAACTTTACTGACCAAAGACATTTCATTTGTATTATTGGCAAGATGTCCTGTTATCTTGCAGTCGTGTCTGATGAATTACGAGGTGCGATCCCGTCGACATTCATCGAACGCCAATACACTGCCGATGTAGTTTTAGTACGCGAATTACCTGTAGCTCCCTGAATGAGTACTTCTGACTACAGTGGTGTATTAGTTCCGTTACATTCTGTGGACAGTGCACTCCTACCAATGTTTAAATACCTTAATGTTACATTATTTTATCCTCTTTCATGGTCCATGCATGCTCAACAGACCTTTAGCAAATTTGTCATTTTTATCTGTCCCTTATTGTTATTTTCGGTCCCGAATAAGGTAATTTCTAAATTTGTGACGGCAAGCATTCTCCACCCACTGGTTGTTTTTCTATCCAGTTATTTCCGTAGGTCTTTTAAAGAAAGTTTTTACCTTGATGAAATGATCCGTAAAACGATTCTCTAAGTGTGGTGGCATATTCAGAGGTCCACTGGTTGGTACTATTACTGATAAAAATTCCTTCACTTGCGGCTAATTATCTTCCGAAATAAACGCAGCCACCCATCAGTCTCTACACAAAGAACGTTTTTTCCAACTTTTCACAAACTCTGTCTGCATCACGTGCGTGTAAAAAGTAACAATTCCCATTCACTAGCACATGCACATATTGATTCTGTTTTGCCGTTTAATGTTTGTCCGTTTGTTGATCAGATGAAAGTCAATACACATACAAAATTTATGCCTGTATGGAGATTACCACAAGTTTAAGTATTTCTCTAGGATGTATATATATATATATATATATATATATATATATATATATATATATATATACAGATAAGTGTACATGATGAAATGTTACTCGATCGGATGCATGAAGCTACTACTAATTTGGTTGGACTAAACGATAAGCTAAATTCCCGTTGATAAGTACCATAGTTTACGAGGAAGAGGTGCGACCACTGTTTGCGGACTAAAAGTGCGACTCATAATCCAATAGATCGATAACTCACTTTTCGAAGGTAAATTGTAACTACTGAGTCGAATGCGTGATTTAAGGACAAAGGACTGGACAGAGTTTGAGACGGCCAGTAAAGAGACACCGTTAATTGACTTTTAGAGTAAAGATACTACGTTAGCCACCGTTCTTTGTGAGCAATGGAAGATGAAACCCGTGACTGAATAAGGAAAGAAACGAAGCTTTGTTCCATATCTGCTGCGTAGGATCACTGCATTACCTTGATAATAACGGATAGGTGACGTAACATCCAGTGCTGGAGCAAAAGAAACTGAGCCTGAACAGCATTTTGGGTTTCGAGACACAATTAGTACGGTTTAAATATGATAACATGAATTCTTGACAAAAATAATCCAGAACCTCAGGGCTTTCGCGAGTTTTCAATAAAGAATGAAGCAAAGGCACTGCAATTTCAACTTTTCATCACTGTTTCGCTGTCAAATATATAACCGAATAATGTCATCCTTATACATAAACCGCGATTGTTTCATCTCGGCGAATAAGACGCTTTTCCGGCATTAAAAATCGAGATTCTGCTTACAACTAAATATATTGATTTTCCAAACACTCTTGTCCCAGTTATCAAAATAGTTTCACTGTTTGAGTCTTCATTGGTTTTTTATGTAGTACGTGAGTTATCCATCGCTAACCATTACTTTATTTCTTTCCTTCTTTAGTCACGGGGTTCATCTTCCAACGAAAATGTGAATTGTTGATCGATTAGATTGTGAGTCGCACTTTTCGTTCGCAAACACTGGTCACACCTCTTCCTCGTAAACTATAGGCCGGACGGTTGCACTTGTCAACGAGAAATCTGCTCACATTTATTAGACGTTTTCATCGCAGTGTGGGTCAATATGCGAGAGATGGATTTCAAGGCCAGGCGAATAATGATCGCTGCGAAACCTGTCACTTTCAGTGTTTTGATAGAGCCAAGATTTTTGACTTTCGTAGGATTCACTTGAAGTTATGAGCCATTAATTCGCGGTTACAACTACCTCAGTTGAAGTTAAAATATTACAGTTTTGTGGCACACAGTTTCAATATTAAACAATCCTTGATAACAGTACCGAATGGAAAATTGACGGAGGTCTGTGGCCAGATTGGTATACAACAGTAGAACTTAAAATGAGTAGAATGGCTCTTAAGAAACTCACAAATGTCCACTGATCACTGTTATATCTGACTGAACCACCTTCAGTACAATCTCATTTCAGGCACTGAGTGTTACGTGGTATGTTTCTGCATTCAGAACAGCGTGTTGATTATTTATACGTGAATGTCGGTACTACAAAACGGTGATGAAGCAAGGGACCTTATAAATACGTAAAAAGTTAGAAATGTATAATCACCTGCAAACATGAGTGAACAGTACATGAATGGAACGGCTTTTTCCCGTCTGGTTTTGTGTGTCACACGTACATTCGTTTCTCGCTCATCCCAGCAAGTGACTAAGAATGACGATATTGTTAACTTATTGGTACAATTATCCATACTCTATTCTTGAAGGCTATCACGCTTTCGTTGACACAGAAGTTACCTTTAGAATTTCGCTACGATGGTAAGCATCTGCATACTGTTTTCCAGAATAAATTACGCTACATATCGTGGAATATACCTAAGAATGAATTCTAAGAAAACGGTATTTGGCAAATACTGATGTTATGTGGGTGCCGAAAATACAGAATGGTTTACCACATAAAGTTTTCTAATATGCTAAGGGTTATTCTGTCGACACAGGAGTTATTGAACTTGTAGGGTAATTCACCCCTGAAAGTGCGGATTACCCATTGGAAACTGTTTCTCACGGGGCACGAAACAGTTTGGAGTGATAATACGTAAATATTTGGCAGAATTCTGGGTAACGTTTCAACGTTAAGGTTCTTAGAAGAGAATAAACATTTATTGGTGATTTGCAAACCAAAAACAACCTTCCAATTGTTGATTTGTTTTATTATCAAACAAATATTTTGCTTTATTCTTTCTGCTTTGTGCTAAATTCCTGACCATTTCTCACAGAAATTCAATGTCTTTTTGAGTGGTTGACTAAGAAAACAGCTGCTTCTACAAATACAATACTGCAGCGCGTGATACTCAGGAAAATACAGCATTTCCTTTATTTTAAGAGCGAAAAACCACAGTTTATGAGCCTTGTGCCATAGTTCAGGTGCCTTCCTGCGTAGCCTAAAGACCGTTCATCATTAGCGAATGAATTATACGGGAGAGTATAGTGAATACCCTTTGTTTTGCGAAATAAATATGGTTATAAATCTAAAGGGTCCCTGAAATATTGTCTCATTGTGAAAGTGCACCCACCGTAGGAAGCACACCCATTTGTTGGGGTTGAAAATGAGCTATAAGGACAAAGAAAAGCAACGTATAATTTCCAGTTGATGTTTAGGAGCGTTGCCAAAATAAATCAACTCAGTAATGAGCTGTTCAGCGTCGACTCAATAAGGTCATGGTAACAAGAATCTATTGAAATTCTGGTTGTTTATCTTTGATTGACATTCATAAGGTAACATTCCAAGCGTCCACATGTCTGTAATGATATTCAAGTTCGCGCCTTCTTCTGACAATTTGGTTTTGACACATGGTTTTCTTTTAACAGATCGTCCGATCGATCTAGAACACCAAATGTTGTAACTGGTTTCCTCAAGGGTAGGTCACAACACAAGGCTTCCTTGCGCTTATAACCATTCTGCTTATCTGGTTAGCTTTGTTTTGAGATTCACTCTATTGTAATCAGTAGGATAGGTTTTGAGTTTCTCCTGCTGTTATCATGGTTATCAACGAGTTTGCCAGTGGAGATATAGCTGATGATCAACCCGGACCTTTCAGATTGAAATATGGTCTTCATCCGAACCAAAGCTGTTGGGGGATTCAGGCACACGATGTCGCGTAGCTTGAAAACAATATCATCCAGAAATCTCCTCTTCTTGAAGTCTCGTTCTAAACCAGTTTCTCGATCTGTATTGGCAATGTCTCTGCATTTTTCAACGTTTATTCCGAGATGTTGAGGTATAAGTTTCAAATGGTCACCCATTCTGGTACATCGTACGGTGTGGACAAAAAGTGTACACGCCCCGGAGAGGTCGAATTTCGCAACGTCTTACTCGCAACCTTGTTAGTAGGCAAAATGAACCAAATACGTCGAAGTAAATGATAAAGCCAGGTAAAAAAGGGTACGCGAAAATTGGATCATAGAGAAGTAAATTAGCGGACTTGACCGATATTTAAAGTTGAATAGTGGCTCTAGACTCCACGCTAACCCCGAATGAAGAGTTCATAGATGATAATTTCCTTTTAATTATACGAAGGTACTAATGAAGATGAAGTGTGATAAGGTCAGCCATCCAGACTAATTGTCGCAAAGGATGCCAACTGAATTTGCTCTCATTTCATCCTCCTCTGTAACATGTTTATGCAGTCAATTTTTTTTCCTCGAAACTACTCTGGATTGTGTACGGTGGTATCTGTGACACGAGTTCATCAACTGCCATCGAATGCACTGGACTAGTCTGTTCAAAGACTTCCATTGTGTTATACTTCCTCTGATACAAGAAGAACTGCTCCGGTCAGCTTGACTATCGTCACTTGAGTGTCCCATTTATTGTTAGTATATGTCGCGTACTATTTTGCTTTTCATTCTGTAGGATATGTCAAGCCGCTAGTTCTGGTGGTCTGGTCCTTAATGGTGCATTCAATATGCAACGAGAAACAAATTTCCTGATAAATTAGATGTAGATAGTAGCCTGCCGTCTGCCGGAGGTCACTCATCTGACTTCTTTAAAAGTTGCGAACCACTGACACTTTGTAAGGTCATTAAACATTACATCGCAGTTTCCCTAGTAAACGAGTTCTTCGGTCCTTCGTACTACGTGGTCCCAGTGCACGTTACTCGGCACTGTACCAATACGTTAACCAGGACGGTATTCTCCGCTACCCATGAGAACGAGAAAGCTATCAGGGGAGATATTGGTCAGTGTGTATTTGAGAGTGAGCGAAAGAGCAGCTATCAAATGGCCATCGCACTAGGCCGTCAGCTTTCGGTTAAACAACAAACGTGTTAGAAGCAAGAACGAAGATGATTGTCGCCACAACTTGGTCGTAGTCACAACGTCCTAACTACTTTCAGCGACAGAAATTCTTCAGGGTATCATTCAGCCACTCTGTTTTCGTCCCATTCAGTACTCCTTTCGAAGTCTGTTTCAAAATGTTGAAGAGTAAGTTGTTGACTGACTTATTTTCTTTCATCATTTAACTGTAATTCGTCATTCAAAACGTGCATTTTTGGACCACTCGTACCTTGACTTAACCTTGCACGTGGTTCACCGAACAGCACAAAAAAGGAAAGTGACGAAATATACGTGGTCCACAACGCCCCACAGATTTGGCTGACAGTATACGACTCGATCATCAAGGAACTTGTGGTGCATTACTTCAGTTTAAATATGAACATTCGATGGAATGGGTCTAATCTACCACTGGACACAAAAATAGTTCCTACAGCGCACTGGAGATGGCAGGTTGCCGTCAGAGTACTGGTAAAGAGACTAATGCTATAAATGAAAGAGGACCGTGAAACAGCAGTTGTGAGACATCTTTGAAGAGGGATGTATTACAGGCTGAGAAGATAGTTTTTTGGCACTACGCATGCTTCACAGGTGATGGATATATTCTCATTCTCGCTAGTAGGAGAGAATGATCCAGATGCACACCGTGTTTTCTGTTACAGTAGATGGCCATTGCTGAACCAGCATCCTGTACCTTGCCCACAAAGACTGTCGTAAAATCTCTATAGTGTTGCATCGACCCAGCTTTTCAAAAGACATAGTGATACTTTTATGTTGTGGTCAGCTCACACATGAGTGGATCATTCTCGCACCGCACTGTGCGACATACGCACACAAACGCCAAAAATATGTGTGGTGTCTCTGTGTGTAGTATGTCGTACAAGTGGCTAAACATGAAGGGGGAGATAGCCGGGTGAACTCAGTCCTTGTAAGAGTTTCGTGCACCAGAAAGTGTGAGTGTGTACGACCAGGAAATCAGTTCTGCCTAAACGTTACGGGTATTACCATTACCGACGGATTATGGCATGCGAAGATCAAGTAAAGTTAATTTTTGATTGTTGGTTCAGTATGCTCTGCCTAATGGATCACTGTCAAAAACATACACTTGGCACTGAAAGCTGTTCAGTATGCTGGAACTCGTAGCGTATATCGACCGACTGAACGCATTGTGGGCCGGCTGAAATTGCAGTGGTCTGGGCCATCTTTCACCGGAATACCAACAAAAGTGATGGGGGAAGAGTAGAGCCAAAAAGAATTCGTCGACTTATCTAAGATTCTCCAAATTCACCTGATGCACTTTATCATATCGGTCGGAGAACTGCTGAAGTATGAAGTCACTTGAAAGACGCCCAAAAGTTACACTTTACGCGTAAATGATCGTGCACGTAGTAACTGCAGTTTTGTGCATTCTGCCAGAGCAAGCTAACTTGATTTCTATCCATCTCTGTTCGAAAGCTTGAATGAAATTATTGCAATCACAAGACCAAGCACTTCAAAGATTTAACCGTTAGTCGGTCTTTTGATTGATTTGACCAATTAGCGGTATACCACTTATCAAAAACTGTACTAAACTTGATATTCCGTAAAATGAAAGGAAGATATTAGCTTTATTAACTAACTATATTAGGCGTAGTTACCATATACCCAATTAGGGATGGTGCTGGCAAATTGCTGGCTCCGGACCAAAGCACTTGTCCATTCAGAGCGTTTCGGGCTTCCTCAGTGAGGTACACTACCACGAGATTCATTCGACCACCGATCTAATGCAGTAAGATATGGCTACATGACATGAAAAAGTGACATTTGTAATTGCACAACCTACCAGTCAAAACGATGCTATTATTACATATGGTTTTCTCTAATTTTCATTTTTATGTTATAATTAGGTTGCTGCTGAGAAGTAGGAATCAATGAACCACCGCAATCAGTGGGCTGGAAAAGGTTAATACGGTGAAAATTATCCCAACGTGAGTATGTTGGTAGCATTATACGATCACTCCGCGGTAAAACGAACCATTTTTGAACGTTCCTTAGCAAATTTCGTTATCGGTCATCTTCGTCTAAAGCGGATAATCAAACGCATTTTTACGCCGCATGTTAAAATCTTGCTGCTGATATCGAATTTCAGAAGCATTTATAGGAACTCCACCCTTCCTTGGTGGATCCGCTACCGGTGAATACTGGATAAACATTGTTCACACTGAACGATGCTCCAGAAATCTTCATTGTTGACGCTACCCGAGAGCCGTTACCGAATAAATGGACGAGAATCCGCCACTGCAGTGGATTGGACGGAGAGGGCCAATACCAAGCAAACACCTTCTCCGGACTTAAACCCAACTAATTTTCTCTCGTGGGGCTATGTGAAGGGTCGAGTGAGCCAACAGGAATCAAGGATCCCAGAAGATCTAAAGAACAAGGTCGTCGAGGTGCACAGAGGCATCCCTACTTCCAAGTTAGAGAGTGTTCGGCGGAACTTGTTCCGCGGAGCGGTATGCCTCTATCAAGATAGGGATTTTTTGAACATTTTACGAAGATTGTAGGGTGCCTACGGTCCTTCACCCTCCAGTTCATATTATTTATGGTTGCATTCAAGGGTAATTGCTCGTGAACGTAAATTGTATCACTAGTGATTGGAAACGCATAACTCAAAAACTATGACTAGCCACTGATAAATCAGTCGCGGATTTCTAAGTTGCTAATGAATAATATTATATAAACTTGTGAGTAAGCTTACGTAGACGTGTCTGGGGTGGTCCCTATTTAAGTTTCTCCAGTTGATCCCACAATAAACAGCTCCATTTGTAATGCGGAAACCACTGTCAGCGCCGTCGGGATGCATATAAAGCTTCATTTATTCACTTTTCAGTGCAAATGAAACCTCGGTAGTTATAATTCGCTGATAGTGGTGCTGTTCATCTTCCCCTCTAGGAATCAATCTAACGGCTCTTCTTTGATCACCATAAGCAAAATGAAATAACTGACTACTGCCACCGCAACCAGCAACAAAAGTGGAAATTCGCAACTTTGAGTGAGTCCAAAATTACCGAGCACTCCGTGCAGCTGTTTTGCCCATATCGTTAGGAATCATCATCAGTGCACATCCACCTGAATCCGATCTGAGACTCAAACCCGCAGAGCAAGATTCTGAGTCACTGACAAACCAAAGCATCGCGACTAAACTATCCGTTATAGCTTCCAATAGCTAATTTCACTTCCTCATCCTACGTGAACAGGTGACTTTCATCCACTGATAATACGCTATCGGCACACCGATCTACAATCATAATTCATGACTGTTCCTCAAATGGGCCTTAAAAATGAAGACATTATGTACGGAGCTTGGCTACTTGATCCATATGAAGAGCGTAAAACTGAGTACTTTTTGTATTTGGATAGCAAAAAATAAGAAGACAAAGAAAAGGGCAGTTTGGTTTGATAATTCAACGCAAATAGTTCGACGGACCACAGGTCATTATTGTCATATGACCTCTACTTTAAAGCAAGTCCAAAAAATCTTTACTCTGCCGAGGAGTGAAAGGGTGTGAATATGCTTCAGAAAGATTCTGTGGGAGTCGCGAAACCTCCCTGAAGCCTAGCTACTTGTTGGGTTGAACGTGCCAGGCAGGGTCATCTAATCAACACACTTCCATCCATGCTTGTGGCTGGGCCAGCCTTGTGAACACTAAAATAAATTTTCCGAACTAAGGAAGGAAAAAACTCAGTTAGTAAAACCTCATGGATCAATAATCTTACTGGACTGTCAAGTCCAATGATATTCTGTTTTCGCTTTAATTACCCTGTCTTACCTTCATACCAATACAATGCCATCCGACGTGTCGTGGTTTTTATTTTTTGATTTACGTTACCAAGCTGTTGTGATTGGATTTGCAACGGGGATCGATTGCTAAGACCATCAGAGGGAAAATCAAGGAAAAAGCCAGTATTCACTACAATGACCACCTGATATTCTTTACTAGAGCGCACATTTTGATTTCTATACGGTACACTCAAGTTTTGAACACTATGTACTAAGGGAAATCACCTTAGGCTTTGCTGCAATTTATGTTCAAACCAGTTTCCGCGAATCAACGATCGGTTGTTCTTCCTAAAAGCAGTGGGAATTTGTAAAATTGTAACACCTTGCCAGCTGTTTTCTGGTTTTGATGCATAAAATCCGTAAGGGGTCCTTTCTGTGAATGATTCGGCTCCAACAATAATTTATTTAATTTTATCCATATGGAAAAGGATGAAAACCATTGAAAAAAATATTTAGAGTGAAATTATTCCAGGAAATCTTTTAACAGTTTGGACCTCTGTGATAATGTTTTGGTTAAGAGATCAGGGTGTTGACCACTTTGCTCTTCCCGCGGTATTTTCCAAGAACGTTATTCGCCTTTTAGGTGTCGCTGGTAATACAATTACGCGGTACTTAGCGAACCTTTCTTCCCTTACTTTTTTGTTCAATATGCTGTATATTCAATCACTCAGGTGAGAAGCAATGAATGGGTACCAGCTTTAAGATATTCACGCTGTTGGAGTTAAAAGAACAATGGCCGTGTCTCCTTTGAAAGCTGTCAGGTATGGTTGGATGTCATGGAGGAAGACATCTGAACAAACTGAACTCGGTGGTTTGGATCAGCCCGGACGGGAGCGGGGTGGCGGGGTGGTACCCCACGTCTTCGAGGTATAAGGGCCGGAGTTCAAACCCTGAATGCAACTGAGGATATGCACCACTGATTAGCTCTAACAAAAACAAAACTCGAATCTGGCACTTCTGAGTGCGGGGTTGGTCGGATGGCCTGAGGTTAGTGCGTGAAAACCTGAGTGCGAAGAACATTTAGCCAAACGACGTACGAGGACGTTCTCTTTAATCGTTGAGCCTCTGGTTTTACTACAAATTAAATTCCAATAGATATCGTGCAAGACTCATCAATGCCCCAGTCTGGAGTTTCAGAGGAGTTTCGATAGATGTGCTTGGTTAATTGTTCCTTTCAAAGTTTAGGAAATAGCTTTACAGCGCTGCCGTATTCTCTAATAGTTAGTAAGGCCTGATAAGTTATAATACACGAATCCGACCCCATATTAGTCATATTCAAAATATAATTTGTTTTGGCAATGCGAAGCATTGATTTTTTATTCACTCCCTACTTCTTGACCTCAGTGACAAAATTCGTACGTTTCAGTTCATTCGTATTGGAATGCACAGTCCCAGGAATCAGGTGCATTTTCTTCATCTTAAAAACCGACTGTCCAAGTTTCACAGTACAAATTTTGCAGGAACACGTTCCCCACTTTCCTGTTTTTCGGAAAGTTGAAACAAGCTAGCCACTAGTTATTTCGAGATCCACGGTAACTGTTCATCGAAGCTCAACGTTGAGAGGGCTTTTCAACGAACATCACTTAACCTTCCGTTGTCAATAACAAGATAAATCTCAACCATACAGCTATTGTTTGTTGCTCGATGAACTACGATTCTACAAGTTAAAGATAAAATACAGTACTCATTGCAGCACCAACAGAGTGTCCTTAGGTCTCACATGAAATTACACATTTCATCTCGGGACCCGTCATAGTTGTCAAAATAAAATCCACAGAAGACCAAAGAGCTACTCAAAAGCACAATCAAATGATGTTCATGATCGAGTTCAGACACAATTCGTTGTTTGCTAAAGGCAGAATAGGGCTCATTCGCATTCATCAGACCTACATTATTGTCTGACAGATGTATACGGTACGCCACATAACTTTCGTCAGGAGCTTTGAGGGGTTGGATACAAATATGGGTGAGACATCAAAATAATATATGCCCTCCAGGAAAACGATCAGTCAACTCATAGTTTGGCTGCAGTTGCACATCCATAACGAGTTACAGACACGTCTTCCCTCAAATAAAACTAGAAATGATGAGAAATGGAATCTCAAAAGACCACGTCTGGAATAAATGAACGCACTCACAACAAAGTCGTGTTGGTTGCGGTCCATTGCGATGCATTGGACTGTGAATTGGCGTTCACCAAAATTGTTCACCCCAATAAAGACGTGGGACTAACGACCGAAGCCTTCGACTTACTGACGTTAAGTGATCGAAGATCCTAACAGCCTGAAAAGTATAAATAAGAGGGAACTAATTAAAATATATTGAACTTCGGTGCTTTCGAGTCTCATCAGGAGATATGCTCCATTTCATGTTCAAGAACGCACCCCTCAGGAATAAAATATCAGTTTTTATTCGTCATTCCCTTCAGTTTTAAAATTACGTCCACCAATTACAAAAACAATTCACAATAATAATGGGACAGAATAATATTCGGTTTATTGCAGGCAGCTCTGGCTGATTGGTCGGGTTGTTTATATCCACACACTTGGTATGTTATCAATAAACCTGCACCTACTGTACCACTATATCGTTCAAAATTCATAACACAAAATGAGGAAACTAGGTAGGAAATATCAATGAAAATCCAGTGAACGACAATATTGTTTTCAGAAACGATTTGAATGCCACGGAACATATTGTAGGAACTTCTCAGGGCAGGCAGCATGTTCTATCAGTGTTGCACGTTTACAACCACCGGATTTCGTGACCATAAGAAGACTCACGATGAGTTCGTGTCTCGTTGACAGCCACGTTTCATTATACTGGCCTCTAGCCGAGGTCGATTGGCATGAGTCGAGAAGACGCTGAGATTTGGTAGAAATCTAGGATCTTACGGCACAAAGAGACAAGCTACAACTTACTGGGCTGGTGGAGTGAAAGGCATTCTCGATATGCGGACAGTGCTGGTTAATGTTACCAAGTGGGGCTGAATCCAGCTTTTCGGCTAGTACACTTTGGGAGACAGATATGTGAGATAGATCGGAAGATTTATTGCAATCTGACTGTCGTTGCAGCGTGCGTTTGGAACGCCCATGGAAGCATATAAACATCGTGGTGCCAACCAGTACATAGTCGCAATCATTGAGGGTTGGTTTAGTACGAATGACGGTCTGGTATGCAGCCCCGCTATTTGTGGCTTATTGCGATGTGGTCGATCTGGGTCCACTGCTGACTTGAAGAGGACAAACGCCACACGGAGTCCTGATGGTCAAACCGATTTAAGTTCGTACTTTCAAGGAAGAGGCGATGGTTAGAACACACGGCCAAATGTCACTCCCTGTTTTACGAATGACAACATTCTATCCCAGAAGTGCCTCTGAATACGCCTCGTTCATTGACAGCCGACCACATCAAGCAATTATATCTCCTGCCAAAATCACGATACCAGCCCAGTTTGCTTTATGTGGGAGGTTGTGGAGCCCTTAGTAAAAGGTATCCTCGATTGTATTCGAGCTGCATTCTATGAGTGTATACGCCGGAATTTAAAACAAATTACATCTATGGAGACGGCGATTGTTCACTGTTCACGAACCCCTAAGACTCTTTGCGCATAATACACTGTCGACTGGGAGCCAGTCTTAGTGGTTAACTTCATCTCTCTCGTTCAGAGCCACACCAACGTTGGGAGCACCAGAAGTTGTAGCCTGATCGTCCTTAGAAAGGCGTAAGTGAACTTTGCACAAGGATTTGATGGAGGCGCAAATCGAAGGATGGAACTTAGTTCTCAAATGCAAGTCTCGTGGATGCAACACGCAATGGCAACGAGGGGCTCAAGCTGGTGGGCTGGAACCCCTTGTTGTTGTGTACGCATCCAGGTTTGTGCATTTATTATGACTGGTTTGATTTGACTTTGGGGCCTATGCTTTACCACTGAGCTCGTTGGGAACGTCGATCCGGACCGTGTGAAACCAAGTCGATATGGGTGCTCTAATAGCCTATGTCGACGGTAAACTAATCCAATGTACCCGTAGTGAACGGAAGTGCGCGCAGTATAGTTTGATCGGAGAATTAGAACATATATGCATAAAACAATGAAACATAGGGCAAAAACGCCGAAGGTTCTCCTTGCCAATTTATGGATATCACGAGTTCAGAAGCCACCAAACCCCTTGATCAAGATGACACAGTTGAGTTCAGACACGCTGCCCTCCCCAAGACGTTCAGTAGAAAACGAGTGTCTTCAACAATAGTTACTGACAAGAGTACTCGGTCTCTGCTACCTAGCTTGATGATTGTTTGGAAGGACTTGGTTATCGTCATTTATATTACTAAACGCAGCCACCCTCAATCAAATGGACTTGCTGAGAACATTGCCGTAAAATCCTAAAGTCCCCAGTCCCTTGTTGAACTTGTGATAGATAAATGAGGAAGGGAGACGAAAATGAAGTATGCTAACAAAGCTAGCACACAAAACAATGTAATGGGAATAATACAAAGTTGCTCACAGTTCGTCAACAATGTCCAGCGTGCTTATATCAAAACGGCCACACGTAGTTGTTCCTCAAGGGTCGTTCAATGCAGCTTCCGGTCAGGCAATCGTACGCCTTTCGAAAGGGATTCCACCAGCTTCAGTGCGCGCAGTCACGTCAGTATTGATGCGCTCAAAATGAGGTTTGAGTTTGCATGAGTTTGGTTTTTACTGCCACATATTGCAGAATGCTCGTATGCGACGCAGAGAGAATGATCCACGGTAACCGTTTGCAGATGCCTTCAAAATGCTGTTATTAATTAGATAAAACGACAAATCGTAATGCAAAACTCAGTGGAAAATCATAGAAGAATGTGCCCAATCTACAGTCTGTAAATTATTTCCGGTGACGGTCAACAGCAGTTGCATTTCAGCTTCTACTGGTTACACAGTTGTCAGTGGCCAAAAAGTGTGACCGCCGTGGATCAGTCGACAAATTGAATGTAGTGCACACTCGATCGGATAGTCAGTGACACCATTCCGTACTACGTTTTTCTGTCACGAATGTCTTCCATAAGAATGGAAAATGTACCGAGATTGTCACACTGTCGCGCGGCTTACGGACTTGTGAATTTGTTTACTGCCTTAATTCACTAAACTGCTCACGGAAGCCAACTGACGCGTTAATGACAACTTAATACCTTATTCACAATTAATTGTGTTCCACTTCCGCTGATTGTCCGTGGTTTGTCTCAGTCGCTCTCGTGCTTATTTGTCTCATGTGACATGTGTGCAACGTGTGTGTGGCGTGCAGCTTTCAAGCGTTACTCATGGAGCGCACTGTGTGAATAGAATCGGCTGTCGTACGGTTCCTGTTTTCTGTTTCGATGACTTGGTCCGCTACGGAATTTGCCGAGCTGGAGTTGCCTTCAGGGAAGCCTCCAGAGAAAGGGAATTTCTCACACTTCTATCACGAATATCCGACCGTTTGGTGTGCACTCCAACACTCCTGAATAATTGACCTAGTGTTCCTCCCTGACAAGATGAGTTCTATTCTCTGTTTTCAAAGGTTGCAGGAGACACTGGGTCCCTACATGGACAGTTTTCCGCTTCCGACGTGTTCAAGGATACTGTTTCAGCAGGATGGAGCTCAACCGCATAGCACAACTGCGGTCAGGAACAGGCTTGATGAGACCCTCCCGTGGCATTGGATGGGACTGAAAGGGCAGATAGCTTTGCCTCCACGGTTTCCAGATTTAACTATCATGGATTTCTTTTTCCGGGGTTATGTGAGGCGGGTAGTTTACAACCCGAAGCCGGCAAAATTTTGAAATAGAGAATAGAATTCATCTTGTCAGGGAGGAACACTAGGTCAATTATTCAGGAGTGTTGGAGTGCACACCAAACGGTCGGATATTCGTGATAGAAGTGTGAGAAATTCCCTTTCTCTGGAGGCTTCCCTGAAGGCAACTCCAGCTCGGCAAATTCCGTAGCGGACCAAGTCATCGAAACAGAAAACTGGAACCGTACGACAGCCGATTCTATTCACACAGTGCGCTCCATGAGTAACGCTTGAAAGCTGCACGCCACACACACGTTGCACACATGTCACATGAGACAAATAAGCACGAGAGCGACTGAGACAAACCACGGACAATGTGCTCGGCTCCGTCCGGTATCGAAATACGACCCAACTGTTGTTGAAACTCTGACGGTCAAAATAACCACGGAGCAGACAGACCTTGGTTGAAAGTTGGATGACTGACTGAATGTATCTGTGTACGTGCACATTTGCGAACAACCTAGGAACAACTCCAAAATTGTTTGCATGATTTTCATAAGACTGAGGCTGCCTATCCTGAACGTAGCACAAGTATTTTGTGTCTGAACATGAGTGGCGCGTATGTGATTCGGCATTGGTGCGTTCATCAACTGGACTACAGTTCAACCTGTGTGTACACATCTCTGCATGGTTGACGCGTTCGTCAATTGCCATCCCTAACCAGCCCCACTGCTCCTAGCTTGAGGCCACGTGCGCATACTCAGTCACGCAGCTTTCACTCAAGGCCTGTCTGCTACATGGTCTTTTTGATCGCCAGACATTACCAGGCCATCTAACGTTGCAAGTTAGAGGTGACGACTTAGGAATGACCTAATGTTGCTCTTAGAGTAGAGGGATGAAAACAGCGTCATGACAAGATTCACGTAACTATATCCATTTAACTTGAGGTTAAGTCGTTGGTAATTCAAGTGAATCATATTGCCACCCTGGGTGAAGTCACCAAGTTTCTCACAGATGGTAACGTGTAAATAACATATCTTCTTGCTCAGGTAAAAAAGTTGATATGGTAGAGATACGACTGACCGCATGAATGCCTCGAATCTTGCATTGATAACGTGCAAAATATTACGAGGAAGAAATTGAGTAAATTTTTTAGAACTCGTTGAGAAACAAGGGAAAAAGTGAATGTCGATTCGACGCAGAATTAATTAAAAAAAAACCCACTGAGGCTTCAGAACATTTGATAGAGAACCAGATTGTTTTCGGTGCTTCACGGGTTACAAAATATAGCACACTTCATACGTATTGAAATTAAGATAATAGAAGAAAGAACGAGAATATTGGTAATCACGGTGACAACAAGTGTCGATTTTGTGTCCACATAGTTGCAGTACTATCGGTGTCACGAGAGATAGTGTGTGTTGATAATTTTGATGCAGAGTTGCCTGTGCTATCATGTTTGAAATGTAAGCCAGCACAATTCGTGCACACAATGGATAACATGTGAATATCAGTGCCTAACGTCACTTCAGGTTACGTGATAGATTCAACTCCGAATAGTGCGTGAAGTTTAATTATCATTCGATAAGCTGTGTCAGACCGGTTAAATATATGTTCAGAACAATTGGAAGGATTGAACGAAAGATCAGTCTGTTCAAAGTAGCTTGCAGTGTTTTGAAGAATATCAGAAAAGTTAAATGAGTTCCCTTTCGGTTGATACAGTAGGACAAGTAGTTACGATTTCGTCGTAGCTATTTGCAGTTCTGGAGGAGCGAGACAGGGGGTTGGTAACTTCGATGTGGGGAGAGAGCGAAGGTGCAGCAACTTGAAGAACGCGAGATCCGTTAATTAGAAATCCGGACGACCTGCAGGCATTCTAACGAAATATGCGCTTAGCGGTATAAAGAGCATTGTTTTGCAGTTTATGTTTAGAGTGATCAGATAACATACATCATATCATTCTAACTGGCTGACATCTCAGTGGCGTGCGTGTGTGTGTGTTTTTTTTATTCAAAGGGAGTTATCGATGCTTCGACACTTCCATGATAAAATGCCTCGGTCGGTCTTTGCAAGGCCACCCCGGGAGAACTGGCTTGATGTCCTAATCTGCAGAGTAAACAATTAGGATGTTTGAAAAAAACGTTAGCTTAGAACAAACATATAGTTGTTCCTTTAGGCTATTTCAAGTCCTGCTTACTTTTTTGGCGCAGTGCAATCTGAAATGATATAATCTAGTACTCTCATTTTACATCATTTATCTTCGCAATGCTATCTAAATGATGGAAATTCATGTCTCGTAGAGTAGAATCGTGAAAGCGGAGGGGTAAATATCAAGTGGAATTAGAGGTTAGAAAACGAGGATGACAACAGCAGCGTTCGGTTCAGCAATCAGCGGAAGTGGAACACAATTAATTGTGAATAAGGTATTAAGTTGTCATTAACGCGTCAGTTGGCTTCCGTGAGCAGTTTAGTGAATTAAGGCAGTAAACAAATTCACAAGTCCGTAAGCCGCGCGACAGTGTGACAATCTCGGTACATTTTCCATTCTTATGGAAGACATTCGTGACAGAAAAACGTAGTACGGAATGGTGTCACTGACTATCCGATCGAGTGTGCACTACATTCAATTTGTCGACTGATCCACGGCGGTCACACTTTTTGGCCACTGACAACTGTGTAACCAGTAGAAGCTGAAATGCAACTGCTGTTGACCGTCACCGGAAATAATTTACAGACTGTAGATTGGGCACATTCTTCTATGATTTTCCACTGAGTTTTGCATTACGATTTGTCGTTTTATCTAATTAATAACAGCATTTTGAAGGCATCTGCAAACGGTTACCGTGGATCATTCTCTCTGCGTCGCATACGAGCATTCTGCAATATGTGGCAGTAAAAACCAAACTCATGCAAACTCAAACCTCATTTTGAGCGCATCAATACTGACGTGACTGCGCGCACTGAAGCTGGTGGAATCCCTTTCGAAAGGCGTACGATTGCCTGACCGGAAGCTGCATTGAACGACCCTTGAGGAACAACTACGTGTGGCCGTTTTGATATAAGCATGCTGGACATTGTTGACGAACTGTGAGCAACTTTGTATTATTCCCATTACATTGTTTTGTGTGCTAGCTTTGTTAGCATACTTCATTTTCGTCTCCCTTCCTCATTTATCTATCACAAGTTCAACAAGGGACTGGGGACTTTAGGATTTTACGGCAATGTTCTCAGCAAGTCCATTTGATTGAGGGTGGCTGCGTTTAGTAATATAAATGACGATAACCAAGTCCTTCCAAACAATCATCAAGCTAGGTAGCAGAGACCGAGTACTCTTGTCAGTAACTATTGTTGAAGACACTCGTTTTCTACTGAACGTCTTGGGGAGGGCAGCGTGTCTGAACTCAACTGTGTCATCTTGATCAAGGGGTTTGGTGGCTTCTGAACTCGTGATATCCATAAATTGGCAAGGAGAACCTTCGGCGTTTTTGCCCTATGTTTCATTGTTTTATGCATATATGTTCTAATTCTCCGATCAAACTATACTGCGCGCACTTCCGTTCACTACGGGTACATTGGATTAGTTTACCGTCGACATAGGCTATTAGAGCACCCATATCGACTTGGTTTCACACGGTCCGGATCGACGTTCCCAACGAGCTCAGTGGTAAAGCATAGGCCCCAAAGTCAAATCAAACCAGTCATAATAAATGCACAACCGTCTCCATAGATGTAATTTGTTTTAAATTCCGGCGTATACACTCATAGAATGCAGCTCGAATACAATCGAGGATACCTTTTACTAAGGGCTCCACAACCTCCCACATAAAGCAAACTGGGCTGGTATCGTGATTTTGGCAGGAGATATAATTGCTTGATGTGGTCGGCTGTCAATGAACGAGGCGTATTCAGAGGCACTTCTGGGATAGAATGTTGTCATTCGTAAAACAGGGAGCGACATTTGGCCGTGTGTTCTAACCATCGCCTCTTCCTTGAAAGTACGAAATTAAATCGGTTTGACCATCAGGACTCCGTGTGGCGTTTGTCCTCTTCAAGTCAGCAGTGGACCCAGATCGACCACATCGCAATAAGCCACAAATAGCGGGGCTGCATACCAGACCGTCATTCGTACTAAACCAACCCTCAATGATTGCGACTATGTACTGGTTGGCACCACGATGTTTATATGCTTCCATGGGCGTTCCAAACGCACGCTGCAACGACAGTCAGATTGCAATAAATCTTCCGATCTATCTCACATATCTGTCTCCCAAAGTGTACTAGCCGAAAAGCTGGATTCAGCCCCACTTGGTAACATTAACCAGCACTGTCCGCATATCGAGAATGCCTTTCACTCCACCAGCCCAGTAAGTTGTAGCTTGTCTCTTTGTGCCGTAAGATCCTAGATTTCTACCAAATCTCAGCGTCTTCTCGACTCATGCCAATCGACCTCGGCTAGAGGCCAGTATAATGAAACGTGGCTGTCAACGAGACACGAACTCATCGTGAGTCTTCTTATGGTCACGAAATCCGGTGGTTGTAAACGTGCAACACTGATAGAACATGCTGCCTGCCCTGAGAAGTTCCTACAATATGTTCCGTGGCATTCAAATCGTTTCTGAAAACAATATTGTCGTTCACTGGATTTTCATTGATATTTCCTACCTAGTTTCCTCATTTTGTGTTATGAATTTTGAACGATATAGTGGTACAGTAGGTGCAGGTTTATTGATAACATACCAAGTGTGTGGATATAAACAACCCGACCAATCAGCCAGAGCTGCCTGCAATAAACCGAATATTATTCTGTCCCATTATTATTGTGAATTGTTTTTGTAATTGGTGGACGTAATTTTAAAACTGAAGGGAATGACGAATAAAAACTGATATTTTATTCCTGAGGGGTGCGTTCTTGAACATGAAATGGAGCATATCTCCTGATGAGACTCGAAAGCACCGAAGTTCAATATATTTTAATTAGTTCCCTCTTATTTATACTTTTCAGGCTGTTAGGATCTTCGATCACTTAACGTCAGTAAGTCGAAGGCTTCGGTCGTTAGTCCCACGTCTTTATTGGGGTGAACAATTTTGGTGAACGCCAATTCACAGTCCAATGCATCGCAATGGACCGCGACTAACACGACTTGGTTGTGAGTGCGTTCATTTATTCCAGATGTGTTCTTTTGAGATTCCATTTTTCGTTATTCTTTCGTGAAAACTGTAATGAGACTGCTATTGACTGTCAACGAAATTAATTTACTGTACCAAGTGTCACAATCCAGGTTCAACTGGGTATAAATTTCTGATACAACAGTAATTTTATTGTCACATTACCAATGGCATAAATCCACCGAAATTGTTTTTATCTTGATATTGGTGAGTAGTTTCTAGTTTTTCTTCCGGTGATGTAATATTTCAGAGATAGCACAATTTTCTCCTATTCAGCGGCGTAACTCTGACATGAAAATTAGCCGAATGGTAAACATCTTTGAATGATATAACTTGGTAATTCAACTTATTCATATCTGTCAGATACAGTTCAGCGCAGAAAGTCAGTCTGAGTACTATTCTATCTTTTTTTCGACCACCAACGCTTTTACTCCAGATACTGACTCTTGGTATTTCTGTTGTGTTCAGTTGATTTGAGTTTAGGCGTACTTGTGAGCAGTGAAAGAATTATTTAGGTAACGTTTGCTCCGATTCCGTGTTAGTTTTTCAGGAAAATACATCACTGTTTAATGCAATACCACAGTTCTTTATTTAACAAAAAATTACTGTTTGCAATGAATAAAGCAGCAAAATTCTTTATGACCGTAGAATTAACCAACCATACAAAAAAGGACTTGCCACGCGTTGATTGGGTCACGTGCTAACTACTCCTGCATCATCAGTGATTCAAATAATCCTTTATTGAACTGTTTTAGAGGACAGGATCAAGTGCAGTAACAACTATTTATGCCGGATTGTCGGAGTATTTCTTGTCCCCGTCCACCTACTGTCCGGTGGATGAACAACACTGAAGAAAATCAAGGAGTTTCACCTCCGCCGAAGTCTGTCTCGTGTGTGAACAACTGGACTGGAACTCCTTTATCCAGGCTAATTTCATCTGTAATGTCTGCGAACTTCGCCAGTCATCCAACAAAACCTTTGCCACGCAAAGATGTTTTTACCACACCACGAATGAGTTTGGCATCAAAAATGTACGTACGAAGACATCTCAGACAAAGATCAATGGAAGCGAGAGAAGCACTTCTCCAAACAATACCCCAGCCACCATCAGTCATTGAAAAATCAAGCTGTCTGCATGCGATGAGCCTGGACACTCTAAGACGTACCTCGGTGGAACGAAATCGATCGTTGTCACCGTACTTCCGGTCATGAAATTCGACCAGTTAATACCATAAAACTGACCTTCTCTACAAGTGCTGGCAAACGGTTGATTAAGTATTATTTAAGCTTGGTTTTATATCAATCTTTAGGAACATTTATTTATCTCCGTTATTTGGTTTTCTGCACAAATCCATAGTCACACAAATCTCAGTTTGCCTGTCCATTTTTACTTGTTGGTGCATGTTACGAAATCTACTGAGTTGAGTAGTTTCCAGAATAAATCGTTTTGTGGTTGCCCCTCGGTGTTGCTTATCGGCGTTTGAATACGTATATTTATCATTTACAATGTAAAGTATATATTTATGTATGCCGTGGAGTAAAAGAATCACTGATTAAAAATGATGATGGGGGATAAAGATGATGGCGTCACACATAAAGAAATACCAAGACGATTTCAAAAAGATAATAACACTAAGTGCCCAAGCTAATATGAATTCACATGCTGCTGCTGCAGACTAGTGTCGGCTGAATTTCATAAGTATTCTTAAATCCATGTTAAAATAATAGTCACTGCGCACCAAGTGCGTCATTCATTGCAAGAACCTGAAAATCGATTTGTGTGATTTGAATGGATTCTCAGCTTGGACGGATGACCACGATGTAGGATTCGTTTGTTCTACAACGGATTCGGAACAACAAAACCCAATGAATAGCATAACTCTCCCAGTAAAGCTACGTGCTTTTGAGTGGTAAAAGATCAAACAGAGCACGTAGAAAATTCGGCTTAGGAAGGTAAATCATGACAATATACTAAATGTTAGTTTTAGGATTCTGATATTTCTGTCATTGATGAAGACAGGACAACGCGAAGGTTAATGTAGACTGTCAAGTCGTGGCCGACAGCCAAGCTATCTTCGGCACCTAGCAGAAAAACTGATATTCATTTCGTGCCGTTATCGCAAATAATAGAATGACACATTTACAGTGCCTAGCTATAGATATGTATAGAGAAGATTCGTCTAGTGTAACACGGTAAAGAACTCGCCCACGACACGAAGGAAACGACATAAACGATAGCAACCACTACGACGGTGGTTCGCCACAGACATAGAGACAAGCAGGCTCGTCGGATGTGCGGCAGGGTTCTTCCATGGGGGTTGCACGTGCACAATCTGCAAAGCCATAGAAAGAATGAAAACCCGATGAGCCAAGGCCCAGTAAGTGTATAAGCAGATAGCAACGCTCACTTTGGAGGGTATGGGACTGGTGGTCTACTCCAACGCTTTACACCAGGACCAAACTTGAAACCAAAATAGACAAGTGCAGAAGTAGATTAAAAATTTAAGGCTATAGGCCTCACAGTCCGCACACTCACATGTCAAGACAGGCAAAGTAAATGCTTTATGCACCCGAGGTGGATATTCGTCATTTACATTACCACTGCATTGGAAAAATCATCAAAACTGAAGTAGGAAAGATACATGTTTCACGGAGTGAGTTAGGATAACCGGTAATGGTGCAGGGTGAATTAGTACAGAAAAAAGACAAGAAAAGATGTTTTATGTACACCTGGTGGTGGATATTCAGCTCTTACGTAACCAAATAACATTCTTGAAGGGGGGGGGGGGGGGCGGAACAATCACTGCAAAAGTTCCGATAAGTTGATAGTTCGGTTGACCACTGAGATGCAATAATACAGTTTCGAGGTTGTTTAAAAATCTTGCCAGGTACGGATTTGCGGAACTGCCGAAAGCCGGTGGTGTACATAATTGGAACGTGTACCTACTTAATCTTACTCGACGGTCTACTGCCAGATAATAAGCCTGCTCCATAGATAGCGCAGATCATCGCCGACCTTGCTCGACTGTTGATTGTTAGCTCAGCTCAAACAACCAACCAGTTCTTCTTCCAGTATCGTAGGCCGTAGATAGTATGTTGTCCAAGGCGCTCCACGTCTTTCCCGATGGTGCTCAACAACATTTTCGGCTGACTACCAAGGCGACAATGCCATCCCGTACATGGAGCAGAGAAGATTGTTTGTGTGGACAGTTCCATGTCAGGTTTCTGGATTGTGTGGCCAGATCACTGCAGGCAGCGGCGTTGAAGAAGTACGAAGAGTTGGTCAGTGACACAGCACTGCCTCTTTATTTCGTCGCCTGATAGCGTTTCCTGCCAGTTTGAGCAAAGAATTCGCACTGATACCAGTGGTCGAACGCCTTCAGCCCTCCGACTTCTTCAGCTGGTAGTGGTCAGGAACATGTGGCATAAGAGAAAACACATTCAGTTAGGTGTTCGTGAACAGGGTGAGTGAAATCAGTGAATATTTTTGTGAAAGCTTATGGCAAGTTTTACTGTGTTGACCAATGATGAATTGAGTGAATTGTTGTCTGGGTATGCCACTACAAGAAGGTAAAATCTTGGGAGATCTAGAGAATACTTTGAAGCCTTTCGACAACAAACCTGGAATAATGACTGTGGAGGCATCGACCCAGTGAGGCAGAACAAATGAAAAACAAAGCATCCGATGGAGTGTTTGGTGCACACCGGGATTTAAGACCCGATACATAAAAACACAAACGTCACATCGCAAAAATGTGGTTTACATGGAGTGAATAGGTGAGGTTTCGGTCCAGTATCAGACCAAGTTACTTTATTGAATTTTGGTGATTCAGTTGTTTCCCATTAATTGGGACTGGAACGTAAGAGTCAGTGAAATCGGACTACCTATCGCTTCCTATAAGATAGAATAGAATGTCTCCTTATTTGATAGGATTATTTGCCAAATTGTGTGTAACGAACCATTCAGAAATTTCTGCTATACCAGTTTAAAAGTTTGAAAAAGAATTACAGAAATACCGCGAACCAAGAACGACGTCGTCAGCATGCATGATACGGAGCCTAATATCGTCGTGGGTGGGGATGGAAGATGCGTAGACGGAAATAGAAACGGTGATAATATGGCTCCTGGAGGTATAACAAAGGTAGAAGTAACAAATGAAGAGCTGGTGCCACTGTTACGGGTGAACTAATGACCGTTATGGAAATACTCACTCAACAGAGAAATTCGGGGTAGGGGGGGGGGGGGCTCGACACCAGAATTGGAGAGAAATGAGAGAAGCTCATTCTTTTCGACACTGCTGAAGTTTCACTGTATTCCGGGAAGCAAAACCCACTTGATTCACTCCTTTCATCGAGAAACGAGAGAACGTAATGTACCAGGGTGACAAGGGCATCAAGAGTGGACCGTGAAGATCGATAAGCATACTGATGTGGTTCTGAAACATTCAGGGACGACTGCACATGGGAGAGAATTAACTTCTGAAAGACGAACAGAGCCACTGAGGTGTAAGCAATGGGATGGGATTTGAAAGCACTTCTCTAAGGAACGGAGATGACGACTGCCAACCTCCAGCAAAAGGGAATTTTTTCATCTTTCAGGCACTGATTAAACAGTTCGGTGGAAATAGGCATGAAAGTGGCCACACACTCCTTGAGGATTCAGGAGCTCTAGCCATCTGGTCAAGAGGATTACCCAGAATTAAAAAGAAGAAGTTCTGTGTAAACATCAGGGATGAAAATACAAAAATGAGACACGTCTGGAAGGTCGTTTCCGTAAAAATTGGAAATGAAAGACCAAGATTAATTATTGAAGGATAGATTCAGAGCTTTGATAATCCCGGCAACAGGCTTGCGTACGGATGAGCCCCCACATAAATCTTTTAGGAACCATGATATCTCCTCATAAATTCATGTCCCAAGTTGTGGCGTGCATAGACGTGTTTCAGTCTGGATGCCTTAATCTCGATGAGTTTCGACAGGTTCTTTACATTTTGTTATCCCTGCTTTTATGAGCACATTCTTTTCAGCGACGGAGTCGTTTGAGATGAGATGATGAGAAACGATCGGGGCAAACGCACACAACACTGATGGGATATTTTCAGCCGAAACGGTGAAGACTTTTACATTATTCAAGGTGTCTATAATTGAAGTCCGCCAACAAAACTAAACACGTTTCATTCCAATCTAGATAGTGTTGTTTGGTATCTTACATTGATATCTCATAGGAAAAGTATTCGGGCGAAATTCCCCTGATGAAATCACTGTGTCCAATCCTTTGCTGGGGATACAATGTAGCCCTAATATGATACTATCAGCGTTCAAAATTGAAATTAATTATGTCCAAAAATGAGAAGTAGGGTCGGGAAATATTCTCACTCAGATTTATGGAAAAAGACTTCCAGCGCTCTATTTTGAGCGTAATAAACAATGAATCGTTGCATTTGCCTGACTCCAGACTTCGGTTATAATAATGGTGCGATCTGAAGTATTAAAGTATACCACGCTGTTCAGAAATCGAGAAAAACGTTCTCCAATATCAAATGTGTTGTGCGGCTTCATCGGCGTTCGGATCGATACCAAAATACCATGATGTGATTAACTGATTGCCTATTGATTCCAACCGATTCGCTGCCTCGATTGGTCACACGCATGCACTTTGCATCTGACGACACTATTCATCCAATCACATTTCGTGACACACCAGAGGGACTTGTTTGGCCATGCTGATTGTATATTCAGCTTGCACTTGCCAAGTTTTTCAGGACTTGCATGCTCGTGCGGTAATAAACGGATTTCCTGCGTTCTGTGTTACGCAATATTACTGAACAAAACACCTGGCACAAGAATATGCAATCGTTAGCCCTGGTTTCACACTACCTGCATCGTTTTGGTCAGATCACGATGTACACCCTCAAACTGATGCGTGGGTAAAAAGGAAAAGCTCGCTCTCAAATTACATCACTCTTCTCCCTCTAATCAATTTATCAGCTAAACTCGGTGAGTTTGACAAACTGAAACTGTTTCGTCACTCAGTTAGGAACGAAGACCAAAGTCAGTTGGATGATTTGAATCGACAAAAGATTCCTACAGTAACTACAGCCATTGAGGCTTTTAGTTGACTTGTCGGCTCCAAGCTCAAAATCTTCGCAGGCAGATCCCAATTCTCACGCTTGAATCAAGAAACCGGCAAACCTCTCGGACATCATATGGAGAAATACGCTACTGTGGATACCCTGAATTTTCTCAGAAGTTCGAAGGCTCGATGTCCACCCAATGGTTCATGTCGGGGGTCACGAACGACCGCACACGGGAAACACGGTTGACGAAGGTGCACAAGAATTAACGTGAAAAGTAGTTTATTTGAGGCAGCAATTTTTTATCAATCGGAAGAGTTTCGACTTTAAGACACACATTACAACGTGAATAAGTTGTCGTCCGGGCAGAAGAATAACAAAACGAAAACTTCACTTTGCCAAAAGACGCCACCTCATCATAACCCATTGTCTTGAGTCGCAATGCCCTCAGTATGGAATATTTCAAGCTGACTCAACACAGTTGTAATTTTACGTCATACAGACTGCTTTTGCATATGTTTTCCTACGAGGACCTGATACATGTATATGTGAACTTTTTCAGTCTGACAGCACACGCGTCTATTCGTCATTTTGAGATCACTTGCTGCTCACAAAAGCCAACGTCGGTTGGCTTGCGGTCGGAACTTGGAAATCAGGGAGATCAAGGCACGAGGGTACTAAGTATTTTGGTTTTTCAAGACAAAGAGTGAACAGACGGATCTATCCTTTCATTCATGGAAACCAGTTTTCGTTATCCAGACATGACTGTCGGAGGATGGTTTGAAAGTAGATCTCTGAAACTAATAAAAGTGACACGATGACAGCAGCAATGTAGCACGACACCAGTTTAGTGCATGTCTGCGGAGCCTTCTGGTGGAAATAACGGAGAAAGCTTTCATTTTTGGACAACTTTTTAAATGGTCACGCTCACCTAGAAATCCTGATCTGGCACATCTTTCCTCTGGTAAGCACACCTAATAGTGATTTTCCGGGACGACAGCTTGCCTGCATGATTTTCCTCTGCCGTTTGCCAGTTTATTGCACGCCACTGCACAGGGACTCTGCGGTGGCCACCTCAATCAACTAATATCAAATCAAATGAATATTTGTGGGGTTCATTCGGGAGGAAATTGGATGAGAGGCAGCAAGAAAATTTTCGGGGCAGTAGAGAACTATGTTGAAAGAGAAATGGGACCATATACTATAATATATTATTGTAGTTACTCTACTTGCATTTCTGGCAATACTTATGTTTATTGCCACCTCGTGTATAAACTTCCTTTGATCTCCCCAAACCAAGTTGTTTTTGGTTCGGCTGCCAATATGGAACCAGCCCTTGTGAGTCCTCTCTGGTAGTTTCTCGCTCTATACTCTTTGCTCTGCATGTTCGCGTAAACATCTCTGTGGCCCGATTTTGGCTTTCTGACTGCTAGCGAAGCATCGTTCGATTCGTGACTGTAGCTATCAACGGCCTCCATTCCTCTTGTTCCAAACTGTCAGGCGGTTGAAAGCTAGCAGGAATCGAGGGGCCTAAGCTGTTATATCATTCACAGGTGGTTCAGTCATATACTACTGAGTGACCTTTAGAGAATGATTACATTGTTCTATTGACAACGACACGTGATAGCGAATTGGGATGAGTCCATTGGTAATCAAACTCGGGTCATTCTGTTATCGGTCCAAACGACGATGAAAGCGCATCACGTTAAGTAAACATACGCATCTAATCTCACTTCTGGGGCACTGGTGATCACGCCTGAGTCATAAATTTATGTCAACATGTCGGAGCGGAAATAAGTCCCACTAGGAGAATATTGTATGAAAAAAAACCTACTCCCGTCAGAAAAGCAGTAAGTTGTTTACAATCCTCCAATAAGTGCATCAGAAAAAAAACACTGCGGAGATCCAACTTAATGAAAACCTTGGCTCTAGCCTTCCGGGCAATGAGTTCTCCACTGGAATGCAGCACGAATTTGTTGTCCAAAATCTGCCTATTTAAACACCGTTGATCATTGCAAATGCGCGCTTCCGTCCCCTTTAAACACAATGGGCCACTCGTGGACCTATTCCGATGAATGGCTGTGTTCTATCAAGTCATTCGTAAGCATGTCTTGTAAAGATGTAGATACTACTGCTAGGGTATGGTCAGATACACTGCTCGATAGACCGTTTAGTCTCACTGGCATACAGCGCGTCAGCTCCGGCCCCCACCGAGCCCACGAAATCACAAGCGACAGGACAGACGATCGATGGCGTGAATCGATGAACGAGAGTTAGGAAGAATATGTTCTTGTGGTCCTGTTGCTCATCTGATAATCGGCTCGTCACCGATGTAACGTCACTGACATTGGATACATAACGTAATCGGCACACGCGAGCTAAGTGCCCAGTCTTGCAACAATCTTCGCATTCTATCACATTAGCAGGATCCGAGGAATAATTGTCTTTATGGGGGGCATTTCCACAGCGGAAGCAATGCGATAATTGTTGGTCAGTCTTCTACATGTAGTCAGTACATGTACCCACCTACTGCACACAGCGCATTTGTCCGACTAGTGAGGGAGAACACGCCTTGAGGCCTAAATGCCACTGACATGGTCCTGTGCCAGGTGTTTTGTTCAGTAATATTGCGTAACACAGAACGCAGGAAATCCGTTTATTACCGCACGAGCATGCAAGTCCTGAAAAACTTGGCAAGTGCAAGCTGAATATACAATCAGCATGGCCAAACAAGTCCCTCTGGTGTGTCACGAAATGTGATTGGATGAATAGTGTCGTCAGATGCAAAGTGCATGCGTGTGACCAATCGAGGCAGCGAATCGGTTGGAATCAATAGGCAATCAGTTAATCACATCATGGTATTTTGGTATCGATCCGAATGCCGATGAAGCCGCACAACACATTTGATATTGGAGAACGTTTTTCTCGATTTCTGAACAGCGTGGTATACTTTAATACTTCAGATCGCACCATTATTATAACCGAAGTCTGGAGTCAGGCAAATGCAACGATTCATTGTTTATTACGCTCAAAATAGAGCGCTGGAAGTCTTTTTCCATAAATCTGAGTGAGAATATTTCCCGACCCTACTTCTCATTTTTGGACATAATTAATTTCAATTTTGAACGCTGATAGTATCATATTAGGGCTACATTGTATCCCCAGCAAAGGATTGGACACAGTGATTTCATCAGGGGAATTTCGCCCGAATACTTTTCCTATGAGATATCAATGTAAGATACCAAACAACACTATCTAGATTGGAATGAAACGTGTTTAGTTTTGTTGGCGGACTTCAATTATAGACACCTTGAATAATGTAAAAGTCTTCACTGTTTTGTCTGAAAACTAGTCGAATTCATTAAAGAGTGGTCACTTGTTTAGGTAGCAATTTTTCAAGTTTTCACTCCTTGCTTTTTCTCGAGAATCACCGTATTATATTCAGTCAAAGCGATTTTTCTTTTCGTTTACCGCTTTTGCACTCGTGACAGTATTCTCTTTTTCAACCTTCTGTTCATATCAATAACTCCAACAGCGCCAGTTAAAGGATAATCGAAGCATATTCTCTCTTTGGATGAGAGGAGTTAATTGGGAGGGTATGCGTTGGCCGGAGTATTCAAAATGGGAAATGTGATGGACCATAGGAATGCGTTGATTTCACGACCACTAATGTTTACTCTGTGTTAAGAAGATTATGGAAATTCCTGGAGAGTGACGGTAGATTCAATGAACAACTCGATTGAGCCTTGCGTCTCGAGTAATATCTAAGTTACTTCCGTGTCTAAATTGCAGTCATAACATTTCGTCACTTAGGTGTAAGCAAATATATATTTTTGTCTTATCTCAGGTGATTTTAGTCCGCCATGGGTGTGATTGACTGGTAGTGGTAATAGTAGGATTTCTTCAGAATTTCGTTCATGGTAAACTACCGCATACAAACATATTATAATGGGTTTGTCCCAGAAACTCTCCATTACCTGCAAGTTTCTGCTGCTATGAAATCATGCAGACTGTGTTGACGCAGTCAGATATTAGGAATGGAGCACACTGGATTCCCGTATGCATGAGTTTCGACAAAGCCTGCATAATAAGAGGTATCGCAGTCTCTGCTATCCCCAATTGACAAACAGATTAATGCGTCATTTACCGTCTCAGATATAATACAACTTTACAGGAAGCTTTCAAGTAACGTTTAATCAATGTTTCTCATTCTGAGAGGATATGTTTTTTATCTTGACATGTCAACGTGTTTTTAAGTAGAGAAAACCTTTGAAACCTGTTTGCTTTTCTTAGCAATGGTCCAGTCGACAGTTCTCGATTCAGGGAGTCTAAAATCCCCCTGAAATGCGTCCTCAATAAGGCTGCAGTCCGCATTCGTCCAACCCACGGGCTGGATGCCTTGTTAGCACTAATCTATGATAGTCCCAGCATATTCCACATAGCGTCTCTATCATGACGCATTTGTCCATGGGTCAATCAGCCCATCACACATCACTGTTAACATCAACAATTGACTGGCAACCTACTGCTCATCACCCTGATCAACCTACGAACCGATGGGCCACGCGAAACACTGTGATCTGACTTAACCAGCCACATTTGCGCACCACACTTGACAATAAATAAGAGCCCCACATGTGTCCATGTATTTCCTACTTCATTTTTTATTCGGTGCTGAGTTTTGGTTACACTTGTTACACCTGTATATTTTCCCAGGAGTTTGAGGAACGGAGCACAAATGCTTCAATTTTCTGAACAGTGCCATCAGAAAATCATTTCGTTATTTGTGCTGTGACAACTATAGGACTTGTCCAATAATCGGGGTAAAGCACTTCGGAAACTCACTCCAGTTTTACTCACGGAAAATGATAGTAATATTCATCGATGTGAAGAATGCAAGTGGATTTTCCAAAAACATACGATTCAGGATCCTCGTGCCAACAATACATTCTCTGAATATATTTAAATGTCCGATGGATCACGTTCATCTATGTGCTGTTCGTCTTATTGGGAAGTGACCGACGAGGCTAGCCCAATGAATAAAACCAGGATAGATACTGTGTATCATTGGAATGGTGGTTCGCGCACTATCGAATATTCACTAGGGTTATTCACACTGATCTGTTCTGACCGCGATGGCTCAGTTGGTAGAGCATCTGCCGGGTATGCAGGGGGGTTGCCGGTTCGACTCCGGCTCGCGGCATCTGACTTTTCGATGTGAAGAATGCAAGTGGGTTTTCCAAAAACATAATATCCATTAGGCGGTAAACTGCGATCACTTTGTGCCGATGACAGACATTTACACCGTCCAAACAACATTGAAGTTTGCAGTAGATCACTTCTTGTGGGTAAATTTCAGAGCAAGTATATGAATCTATCGACTATGAATTACGAAAAGCCTATGGCCATTCTCAGGGAATGGGTACCAGATTAGGCCGTATGCCTAAGGTATAGTAGATTATTTATGATATTGCGCGTTCGAGTTTCGAGTTTGCCAGAGCCCATGAAATGTTGTTGTTAAAGGATTCCGTTGCAAGCATTTTGGCATACTATAAGCAGCTCCCCAGCTGATAAGATCTAGGAAGTAAAAAAGACAAACAGAAATATCAAGAAACACCTACACATGCCACGTTCAACTCCACTCCGGTTATTTTGTTTACTATGTTGTACTACCGAATACTGTTCCAGTAGGCAGAAAATATGTAACGCAATTTGTGCTCCCAAACTTTACTGACCAGTTTCCCTAATCTGTTTCGACTGGTCGACCATCATGAATTTGGTCACTTGTTTGTTCGGAACCCCAAGTGACTACGTCTTCAGCTTAGAACCACTGGTACTTCACCTCTGATTTAGATTTCACTCTCGTTATCCATTTTTTTCGTTCAATAAGACGAGCTTCTCAGAAACTTACCTTTTTACTACAAAACATTTTACCGAGAATTTCGACTATACTTATTGTTTGATTTAAAATGCTCTTGATTTGAATAACGAGAATAACTCGAGAGAATAGCATTCAGTTCCCCTTATGTGTGTTGATCATGAGGGAAACGGACAATAATTAAATCCAGTACAAGTTTATTTGTCATGCAAACCAATTATGATGAGAGAATCAGGTCAGGCTAACTTTATTACCCATTTCGAGCAGACTAAGTTCAACTGGGTACCCCGTGGCAGAGTTCGAGGGTCAAACGGGTTTGACGCCGGCTTCCTTTATCCGGCATTGTCGAATCTCCCAAAAATACCGACACGTTACGCAACCAACGTAAATGAAATATAACTCCGAATTGGATGTTTGTACCTCATCCCTTGGTCGAATCAACCTGAGTGGCATTTCAATACAGTGATTAGATTATTTTTGCAATTTTTCCTAAGGCCCAAGTGACCTGTGAGTACGTATGTGTGCGACACAGGTTTTGCTCAATGAACCACTTGATCAGCGAGCTGAGATTTCCCGTGCCCGTGGATTGGTTTGTGGGCAGAACGCACATGGGTTTGAGCACACCGTGGTACCATCAAACGGTTCCACCCTGTAGATCGACAATATATCGAACTTGGGTTGCTCCATTCGGGCGATCAATCATATCAGACCACCATAGATTGCAATAAGATTTTATGGCATGATCGATGTGCCATACTAACTTACCTAAACCTGATCTATTCTTGTTATTTGGATGTTGAAGATATACAGCTGTTAAGACTATGCAGAGCCCATTCGCAACAGTATCATTTATGCAGTTCGAGTAAAGCCGAACTCAAATCTACAAGAAAGGCATTTCACTTCATCGCCCACTGGAATCAGACAAACACGTGTACAGTCAAATCATAGATTTTGTAAGACCGATTAATATTCCACCGTACAACATAAATTAGCGGACATTATACTTAAGTTCAGTGAATAATGGGTTCATTCGCCAAAGTCACGGCATCACTCATAATGGTCTTCCTTCACCAAGGCTGTGAAAAATGTGTGCCATAAAAAGGAGCAAAAATCCATATGACGGAGGTATGGAATGAAATTTGTAAATTGTGGATGAGGTAATAAATATTTTGGTTCTAAAATAGGAAAAAGAGATCATCAGTGCAAAGCATATGCTCCTGTGTGCAAATATTGAACTTTTTAATCATTTGTATGTACGCCACTTGATTTGATCCCTGTTCTTGTGTGTTTCGCAGTCATGTGCGTACACGACTTTCGTGAAACTACAAGGCTCACCCTTGCTGTTCCAATGTTTCACTCTTTGCGCCAGATTCCATTTGAACCTTTAGTTTTGGCGGCTCCTTATTTGCGCATCGAATTCGCCCGAAGCGGTGCCACAGTTGTTCCACTCCAAGAGCTAACAAGCCGACACAGATGCAAAAGCCCAAAATGATCATTGCACCACCAACATCGCGCAAAGTGAGCGCTCGATATTGCGTCTCGTCGGTGGAACAGATGTTATTTTGGAACCACCACTTTGCTTCCAAGCGGTGAGTAACACCTGTTTCTTTCATCAACGTCATACTAGGTTTACGAAGAAGACGAGTGAATAAAGTTAGCACAAATCACAACTGCTAGTTTACAAATACCACTTATCTACCGACTTCTGACTTCTTTCATTATGACCAGTAACTGTACCCTAACGGTAGTTTGGTTCTTATTGATTTGATGCAGTATCACAATGCAAGAAGTGAATTACCCCAAAGACAATTTAAATGATTTTCTTTACACAAAAATTCAATATAAAATCGATAAGACGTTACCTGACATCTATCACTGCATCTTACCTTCCTAGGTACCAATACTAGTTTAGTTTAAGTTAAGCACAGCTGCATTATTATGCTTGATATTAGATTGAAACTGAACCTACAGTAGTACGATATTTTATCTCAATGAAAAGACGAAATTCCCCTGGGAGCGTAAAATCGATATCACATGGATTCTTTGTCAACTCACGCTCCTTATGATATAAGCGAAGTTAAAATGATGCATCTACTATGGACTGCACAAGTATAAGAAAGATGGAGCAGGAAACTACCCAGTACGCTTACTTGATGGGCGGCAAAAACAGCCAAACCAGTGGTGTACTTCCGGGAAATTGTCCCCCCTCATCTGGTTAATGAAGCGTGTTACTTTCATCAAGAATCCAACCCTGAGGACCTTGCGTCTTCATTCTGAAGGTTAGGCGTGACTATCTAACCAAATATCTTTTAAAGAATCACACCGTGACTCGTTAATAGACTCGCCGTCCGTGTAAGCTAGTAGCTCCTAATTTGTTTGAACAAACATTAGTACCCCCTTGTTTAAATATGAGAGCAAGACAATGTGCACAGTTATCATGGTTGCAGAACTCAACCGATGAATGATCTTGGGCGACCATGAAGAACAACGACTAACAACGTCTCTGAAAATAATCTTATCCCACGGACTTATTCACAAAAACCAGATAAACTGACTGGCTTTCTCAACGATGTATGAATAAAGAAAACACTCACTAAAGTTGAACAACCGATCAGCACTTCAACTTCATTTGGATAAGAGTGGTTGATAGCAAATATAAACGGATCCAGAACGATGTGAAAAACTATTGTTTTGTCATTAGTTTACTTTCCATAAAATACATCTAAACCAATTTTTCCAGCGTAGAACAACTACTGACCCGGGCGGTCTTGGCCTCATTTTGTGTTTAACAATAGTTTTCGTTCCTGTGGTACAGAAATAATAGCACCACCAGATGGTGCGTTGATAGAGTTCGGAAACAGCAAATCAGCCGCGTTAATCATCAACGAGCAAGAAACGAAATAACCTGTCAGATGGCTGAAGTAAACAATCCGGTGGATACCCGGGAATCACTTAGGTCTCTTAGTGTGATCAAAGTGGTGAATTCAAACGAGGTCAAACATCATCATTCTTCCACCACTGAGGCTATTGCGATTCCCTTGAAAGACTCACGCTCTCTAAATCTTAATACAATAAATTTGAGCCTTGGATCCTTAAGATCTTGTATGATCGAACTAATGACACACAACATACTGTGAGTAATTTTCCAACGGTTAGGTCAATCATGCATCAATAAATAGAAATAAACTTGTAAGCTTCTCATTACCCTTCTCACTTTTAACAACATTCTAATCGGATTACTTGTTCTCCTTACTCAAATTTTTTAGGTGGACTAAGTTTGCCATTCAGAAAGCATCGAGAAAGAGCTTCTGTACATCCCCGTTTACCATTCACACGTGATGAGCGAGTTTAATTCTCCAACAATAGCGTATTTCTAAAATGCTCCTGTTTGAATACTATATTTGGTGGCCACAGAAAGCGTCACCTGAGGAGGGATAAACTTTGTCTTTTGATGTGGTTTGCTTCTGTGGATTACGAATGACTATCTCCCAATGATTCCCAGTGGTGCGGCCAGTCGGGTGAGAATAATGCAAGTGAATCTACAACGAGGTACAAATAACTGGGCTAGTCTCGTCGATCACACCACGATGGAAAGAACAGTGCACGACCGAATGCTATCCAGTGGGCTCTGAAGCATATTCACAGGATCGAATTTTGGCAAGAGAAACATGGATCTTAGATAATGGAAAATCTATTGCGTTTATTGCATCTGAATTTTCAGCGCAATGTGCAGAATCGTGATTTGTGTACCACTGAGTATGCAGTTGCGTTGATTACACCGGACTAACCATCCCGCAATAGCACTGGTGGTGGAGGAACTAGCCCGTAATTTGAGAGTCATCGGTTCGGTTTCGGCTCGCGAATTTGGACTTTAGGATGTGAGAGATGCAAGTGCATTTTTCATTGTCAGAGTAAAACTTTGTCCATGCACCCGTATTCGTTAAGCTTTTTGCGGTCAGGCTGGGCCAAAACCGTGAAGAAACCGAGTTTTAAACAAACATCACAGCCTCCGCTTCAAATAGTTTGAGAATAGTTTTCTATGTAATGGACGTTTTTCTTGCCGGCTACTGCCAGTTTGTCAGTGGGTAGAGTCTACATATCGATCTCCCCACCTTCTGCTCTTGTGTTGTTCGGCCCAAATGTGATCATTTCCCTTGACTCCACCTCGATTCGTGATTGGTCAGTGGTCACACTCAGATATTAGTGAAGCTTTGGTTTCATCTATCATATTTTCATTCGGCCGTATGCTTTCACGTGCTTTTGGATTGTCTTCACTGTTTTCTCCTCTTTGACTGACCGGAGTTTGTTTAAATGAGCATATTACGAGGCCACCTGATTTAATAGCGGAACTTGTGATGGCAACATCTGATCTAGGGCTACGGTTTATTCATAAACACACTACTACCCCATTATCGCACTCACTTCTCTTCTCTTATTTTTTCGGGCCTGAACTGTCACCGTTCGTGTTTACGACTGTTGATATCGCAATATCCTCCTTTTCCTTTTGATTTATAACTCTGTCCCTGGGACTACCCGCACTCATGATGACTTTTGATTTTTGCCTAGTACATGCTCCCTGTCGATGTGTGCGTTCCTCCCGGGTTTGAGCTTCCCGTTAACCGTGGGCTGGACGTCGGCCTAGTGTTTGTTTGTCAAATACTAACACCAAATCTGTCTCGGTTTCATTTCAAACCGATTGTTTCCTCCACTAGTCGACCGGATCTGTCTTGTACACTAAGATCTGAGTACCTATTTTCTGCACTTCACCAGGTTCGAAACTTGACTCTATGCTTTTGATGTGTATTGATCACCAAAGTTTTACTGAAAAAGGAACCATGTTTCGGAATAATACTTTTATCACTCAAAGCCTTCTGAATTTTGTTCGAGACACCGAGAGAAAATAACCTAGAAAGTCAGAACACCTTTTCAGAGACAAACAACTGTTTTCAGTGATTCATATTCAAGTCTTTACAAATCATATAGGAGATGGTTGTGCTGAAATGGTAAAGGGTCATTGGGATTGGACATAGTTTTCGTGTGTGTGTGTGGGGGGGTGGGGGTGGGGTTTAAATGACGTGTCGATCCGCACGACTAAGTCGTGACGGTCACATGGTTCGGAGCTGAGTCACTGGGGTGGAGGTGGTCCACTTCCGGCCAGGGTGACCTGAGAGCTTGGACGAATCTCTTCTGTGTACACAGAGCAGGTGCGAAAAAACGGATGTGAATCGCCTCCGCCGTGGCCAGTGTATGTAAGCGGATTTGTTTATAGGGATGGGGGGTACTCGATGGACGATTTTGAATACCAAATCTGTGCTTATTTGATGACCTGAGTCCACCAGAGGCCTGAGAATGGCACTCCCTATGGTTCCTGTTCCTCCATGTAGTCCGTCTAACCCCAACCCCCTCACAAATTATGTCCAATCCGAATGGCCCTTCACCATTTCAGCACAACCGTCTCCCATATGATTTGCGAAGACTTGAGAATAAATCATTGAAAGCATCTGTTTGTCTCTGAAAACATGATCTGATGTCACAATGTGCATATTCCGGAATCTAACCTAGGAAGGCTGAAAGCTGCTAAATCTTTGGAATCCAAAAGCAATTTAATCGAGAAGGTCGAAGGTGACAGTTGAAAGGATTTTATTTACAGCTATGATTATTGTTATCTTTACTGACAAGCATTTTACCATATTCTTTGGAATCGTTCATCATTGGGACGCAATATAAAACCAATAGACTTTAATGGTAGAATGGGTCCAATGGACGCGCCGCCGGATGGTTTACTTGATGTATTTGCGGACGTCATTTCAGAAACATGTCCTCTTTTTTGACAAAAACACCACAAAACCACCTTAGCCAAGTGACCAACGGAAAAATCAGAACACTTTTGTGGCTGGTAGTCTACGGTAGGTAGTAGGGAGTCAGTCGCGATCAGAGTAAACAGGTTCGCTTTTCTATTCGTTACTACCCGTAACCACTACAACACATTTGTATGTAATACAGACGTTATGATAAACTCATTCATGTCATTTCACCGTATAACTCATCTATGCAAGTCTAAACCCAGCTAAGAAATTGTTCAAGCTTCAATTCGCTTCTTTTGTTATAATCCAACAAACGTGCAAGGTTACTTACTGATAATCACTCGTCCGGACATCACCAGTACCAATCTATTGAAACAACAAGGCCCATTTCCAGACCAGCTGTCCAGTCCACTACATGACAGTCGTTATCCAGTTGGATTAGGTAATCACGTGGTTCACTTTTCTCGCTTCACTAAATTACTTTCTACCCGTCTGACCTACTGGCTATCATTATTGCTCCATAATTGGCTATGTTTGTTTTAGAACGATTAACTACGTATTTATTAGGTGAGAGGTATCCACTCTACGACGCTGTTAGGCTTTTCCGTTTAAGTTGCCCACCCTGACCGAAGTGACACCTACTACTAAGTGGTACCATTTCGACTAGTGTTGAGACGTTTGAAATGTGAAAATCAAGCTAAGCCCCCGGGGACTCATTAGTACGAAGGAATCTGTATCAGATTCCAGTGTATCGAAAAGACCGTAAGTCCTGTGATATGTTATGTGTAAGTGTTTATTGTTTGGTAACAGAGAGCTATCGGAAATGATGGTTATCAGTCAAATTTTCGGTTACCAAAGACCAGTTTGCATTCGAATTAAACTGGTCTTGAGAAAGATTACCCGCAGTAACCGAAAAGCCAACTGACTATCATCTTTTCTGATAACACTGTTACAGAACAATAAGCTCTTACCTACTATGGAATCTGAACTACAAACACCATCAGCAATAAAAATAATCAGTAATGTAGTCTTTGTTTGTCTTTTCAGTCCAAACTCTCTTTTGTACTGAGTCACAAAAAATCAAGCGGGAACAATGGACTATGAGGAAAATCGTATTACAGATATATTCTTCCATTATATTACGCCATTCGTTCGTGAACTGTCTTCTTCCAGTGCTAGGCCTTTTTTGTCCTGCAACGAGACTTTTAAGCCCATTTCTGGCAGTATTACACGGACCACCACTGTGATATTTTATGGCCTTTTCTACATTGTTTCAGACCTGACGGCTAGCGGGTCAAATTGGTTAACCGGGTGAGTGGAATAACAGGAGATATGGTTGAATGGAAAAAAAATGAATTATTCTCGATCTAATAAATAAAGGGAGTAACTACCAATATCAATATGAAAGCAATTGGTATAGCGGGATTAAGAGTAAAGAAAGATTCCTCCTAAATCCACAGTGCTCCGCAGATGTTTCTCTTTAAATCATGACGATGAAGTTTACCACATGTCAAGATGTACCAGATGTTATCTGTCAAGTCTTTACAGTCCTTTTTCTTCTTCCGACCTCACCCATGATCCCAGAAAGTTGCTGCGTAGGTCAGGATCCTCACTGAAGAAGGAAAGATGAAAACTACTGGTGTTTAGAGCGGAGTTGTATCCTCAAACACATAAACCGGACGAGAGCCCACGAGTCATCTTGCTACTCCTAATTGTGGTGAATGGTAGTAACGTGGTACTCTTTACCAATGACACCAACTTTACGAAGCTTATCACGATTGTAATCAACTTCACGTTAACACTATGAAGGCCTTAAAGTGGTATTTGGTACGTTGGATCGGGACGGATATCAGCATGGGGTAAACAAAGAACAATGAAAAACAAAATCCCGCCAATAGACACCGATCCACCTGTGGTACTTGGGGCCGAGAGAAAAGTATATTGCATTTCTCTCGGAAAAGAGAAACAAAAGACACACTTGATGAGATGTACCGAAGACAGGAAACTTCAAAATGTGCAACATGCGCATGGTCAGTCCGTTTTTCGGCTTTCACTTGAAATTGTAAGTAAATCAAAGCAGAAAACCTCACGGTTTATGAACAGTGCACTTCTTCACAGCCCAGTTTCCACTGTTATTCTGCACTTGTCATGGATTGTGACCGGTTTCAGTGATATTTTCTAGAGCCCTCAGAGCTCTGTATGAGGAAATTATTCCCCGGAAAACGAAACAGTCGCAATTTAGTCTCCTATGAAACACCCCAGTGACAAACCAAGGAGGCGGCTGTTCATAAGCTTTACTTTTAAATCTCGGTGAACCACGCTACATTATTCTATCCTAAGATATTGGTTTTTGAAAGTTTATTAATTTCCTTTTTAGAATAGAATACGATTTGCAGAAACCCTCAAAAATCACTTGACGCGACTCGAGTGCTTTCTGGTGATCAATTTCCCCATAAAATATAACCCTTTACAAAAAAAGTCCAACTGTACTCTCATGGTATGAACCGTGCTTAAATTAACCGGCGAAGTTCTTCAGATTAGATGGCAATAACAAAATAGTCCCAAAACCATCCCTTGGGACTAAAAGCCCTCTCTTTATGCTGACCAAACTGATTACCAGTAGTGTTTTCCAATAAAGCAAAACTTTTTTCTGTGTTTAGACCCATTCAAATCTGTTGATTTAAAAAAACTAATCTCAAGCTTCATAATGAAAAACAGTCCCTCACGAGACTTTTAAGGACTAAAATATGCACCCGTATGCAGATAGGGTAAGTTCTGAGTATAATTCCGGAATGGGGGAATTGATACCTATTAGGGTTGAGGCTTGTTAGTCCACTGTCCGCTTCTAATTGACAATTTTGGCAATTATATTCAAGTATTTATTCAGTGAATCAGTTTATGAGCTGCAACTCTGCAGAAAGAACCACAGTGAATAATTGAAAATACTTGCGAACTTTCGCCTGCCGTAGTCGACTTAGTGACTGACTGACTGAGTGACCTATCGAATTATTGGTTTATCTCACTTGAGCACGTGACCACACAACAGTGTGTAAATTCAGCTAATCTGAAAAATCCAGAGTAGTAAATAATAAATGGCAATACGAATGACGTTCGAGACCGTTTCACTTACTATTTAGATAACTGAGAGATGTAATTGACCTCAGGCAGCACAGCAAAACCAACATTGTTTTGAACACGAGTCCGATCCGACAATTTTAGCTGCCCGCAGTGCTTTTGTGTCACATACAGAAGTAGATTGTAGCTAGCAACCAAGGCATAAGTTGGATCATTCAACAGAATTTCTGTTGCTTCCTTGAGATTTTTCGGTCGTACATTGTGAGCGGAGAACTTTTCAAACAAAATCCGATAAGCAGAACCATGATTTGCGTTCTACGAATGAGTGCAAATCCATAAAAGAAAAATAATCAGCTTCATATTATTTTAGAAATGTTTGAGTTATTATTCTACTGAATACTGTTTTAATGGCGGGAGTTTATGGTGAATAAATACTGTTCAAACGAAATCTCGAATTTTCGGATCGATCTGACCACATTCCGCAGAAAAATAGTGAAATCGTTTGCATCAATTAATCACCATCCATCAGCAATTGACGTGAACACTTGAAAAAACAGTTTGAGCAATAACTGATCCAAAACATCTTATGAGATATACTTAGGTTCGAACACAGCCTTTATTGGTATTTCGTTGTTGATATCCTCATGGGATGGGTGACAATTTACTTCTGATTGTAACACTCTGAACTCTATCTACTCACATTTATCATTTAATTATAAGCTGCATGATAACTGCTTGCAAATCCTATACTTTTTGGTTACTAGAAGTTGTTATAGGTGGATGTGAAGCGTAATCTTCCAGATATGCACCCATGACTGGCAAATTTGTACTATTCAGAGCTTTCTTCGACAGAGCTCTGAAAATTGGCACTAAAGGTTAAAAATAAAAGTAAGCATTGTTTCCTGAAATTAAATATTCCATGTATGGATTATCTGAAAACCTCATCGAGGAACATCACAAATTGAAAAACTCATCCGAAAACATTCGTTGTTGAAAAAAGCACGTTGGTCATGCTTCGTCTTATGAAGTTGGCTTTTTTTAGTTATTCAAATCGTAACTGTCAGTTAGCCTCATGACACACGAATAGAGCTCGGCATATGCGCTTAACAACTGTGCCGAAGGCAGCCTTCAGAATCGTTCGATATCCCTGATCCTAACATCTCACCTGTAATCTACCAGTCCACTTGCAACTGCGATGAGTCGTGGACCGACAGGACTCTTGAATTCTTGGCTCACCTACGGTTGGAGACTACACCTGCGTCACTTTATGCAGTTTATAAAATCTTTTAAATTAGTGTTGAGCAAGCCAGTTCAAAAGCTGATGGCATTCTGAGAGGCCATACTTCTTATCCCGATGCATCAAAAGTGCTTTGAGCACAATCATATCGATCACAAATATTTAGTTCGCCTAGTACTAACAAAACATAGATCAATCTCTTTCCCACTACTAGCACTGTGTGATTTTCCAGTTCACTCAGCATCACTGGTAATTTGTGCTACCTGCGTGGATTATGACTGAATATATTTGACTCAAAAAGGAAAGCTTGCATCTTGCAATTTGTATATACTTTCTGATCTCACAAATCGGACCCAGTGCACTGAACTGATAAGATTGTGTTGGTTAATAATTTCAGGCTAAGTGGGACTTTTTTACTTACTCTAATTTATGAATATTAGTCTGTCAGATCAGGCTCATTAATTTTCTGGGTGGTATTGAAGCTTTCCAAGCTCGAAAACTGCTGATTAGACAAAATCGTCAGCTGTAAACTGTCTGGAAGATTCCACTCCTAAGGGCCCAGAATAACCCTGGATTATTTATATTAGTCAAACATCGATGTTTTAGCTTTGTAGCCTATCGTCATGAGAGTGTATGCAGATTCATCGTCGATGGACAACCAAGACTCGTTAGCAAACAGCATCTCACCGACGGTCCGAAATCCAGGTCAAGATTTGAGCGAACGGAATCACGGACGTCAGGACAATGGATCGACTAGATGGAAATGGATCCCCTCAATTAGTAGCTTGACGGATCATCAATAAACAAAGTAAACGAAAGGTTACCGGACCCAAGTTTGAGCCAACCCGTTAGTGGTGCTAAGATTGGTGACAGCATCTCCTACGTCCTATGTAGACTTTGCTTCCTGCTAGTAAAATGTAATGATTCGAGGACTGAAAATTCTTCTCATCAGAGCTAATGGGTGACTGCAAAACAATCACGTTACTTATGAAAATAAATTCGGTTTCCCGTTCGTTGTTCTGACCACCCGATTCAAATACTCATATCACTTACAGATACTGCTAAGTTGGCTTAAGTCATGGCAAAATACCGATTTTTCAGAAAGACTTGTGATTTGAACTTAAGTTTGCTGAAAAGGTATAGCTATACTTCATGTGGCACAGTACTCTCATAGTCGCACCTGAAATGTCCGACTTCTCTACCTACTGTGACAGAAAGCCATTATGGTCTCGGACACTTCACCTATCGCGGTATGCATGAGACGTTACGACGCTCAAAATAAATCGTTGGGTTGTCTACAATCAGGCTGTGAGCAAGCCATCTCTCAACCGGATCCTATTTTTATATTGATAGTTATTATCTTCAGCACGAAAACAAAACAGGTAAGTGACGATGAATAAGTGTATACCGGGCCTCAAGGATCTTTATTGGAAGAATGTCATCATAAGTTACCTGCATTGGTAGATATTTGTGTAATCCACAAAAAGAATACCAGTTACTCGAGGGAGATTTTTCTTGTAGAATTACACCGTCAAACAGTCGGTTTGACCGTTTTGATGCTGAACTTTAACTCTCCGATGTGAACTCGAAGAGTATGCAGGGCTTACCGATTTTCAGTTACTGTTAAGTTGCCTCAATGAATAAAACAAGAATTGCCGTTGTGCATGTTCCCTTTTTCGACGGATAACAAAGCGGTAGAGCCGTTGGATAGGTAGCATGATACAGGATGAATGTTATTTCAGACAGTGGTGTGAGTCATACCTTGCACATCTCATAAGAAGCGGACCCCTCGATAAGTAGTGGTTTAAATTTGTCTTGGGCAGTAAGTTCCTCCAGAGTGTTGAACGGCAAGCGCACTACTTCTCGTGTCAAATAGGCAGTGATATCGGCTTCCCAAAAAGAATGCATTAACAGGATAAACGTCCAGAATGAGAGAATGATGACCCGGGATGCAGCAATGGTAGGATACCGATCGGGACCTGTAAAAGAATAACAACGTAAAGTGTGCAACTACCGTTTCATCTAAAAGTAATAGGTTGTTACCGTTCAGTGACAGTGACGGAAGGTCTCTATATCATGCAGTATATATATATATATATATATATATATATATATATATATATACATATATATATATATATATATATATATATAGTAAATAGTACGTAAAAGTGTGGACAAAATCTCCCCTGAAGCAAACGACTGGTTTCGCGGTTGTTGCCGCTCATCAGGTATACGTACCCGGTACCCCTCTTCCAACTCGTCTTCAAACCTGTACACTCCGATAATATATGTTCACTAGAATCTAATATGAATCTTCTGGAGTATGAATGGATACTCTTCATTGAGGAGCCCAACAATGAATCACAACTGTGATTTCTCATAGTTATTCGTGTCTGGGTCACTGCTCACCCAACGAAAAACGAGGCTGCATGTGCAAGCGCTCATATTGGTAGTAAGTAGTATGCCAACTTGTGGACACAATTTCCCCGGAAGCACACGACAGGTTTCGCGGTTGTTGCCACTCATCAGGTATGCGTACCCGGTATATATATATATATATATATATATATATATATATATGTATATATATATATATATTCAACATGTACGTGAGAGCTAGCCCCGATAGTCTGGGGGTTAGGTGTTCAACTTTCAATAGTTCATCCCCGTGTTTCAGCCTCAGCGGGTCCTCGTTGGATGTGCACTGCCGATGATTCCCAAGATGGATGAAACAGATTCACAGTGTTTCCATGGTTTTCAATGATGAGCTGAGCGGTAATGGTGCATGATGAATCATATTCTACAAACCTAATTTTCTACTAGTTGTATACAGGTATTCCTTTTGTTTGTCGTATACCAACAACACTAGGAAGTTTTGGTGTCCACGAGATAAATAATTGCTGACTGTAATTTAAGCTGTATCTTCTGTAAGGCTTGAAAATCTACCTTAAGGAGGAAAGTCATAAACATGACCGTTTTTTGTCCTTCTAGTAGCCAGCAGCCGCTAACTTGTCCCAGGTGGTGAATGGCACGGAAGTGTACCTCTTGGCAGTCTTTTAGATGAAAATCTATCATTTTCAAGCTTTTCGCTTTTTTGTAGCTTGAATGGCTATATTATCGGATGCACATGAAGTAGTGGGTAATGATAATAGAAGTCAAAGATCAAAATGAAACTTGCAGGGTTTGTAAATCGGAAGGTATTCTCATGATCAAGCATAGAACCCCATACTACGTATCATCATAGATGGTTCTGAAACTTCAATCAATGCCCTTAGGACAATAATGTGCTTAATGCTAGCTGTACTTCTTCAAAGATTGCCGCTGCTACGTGATTCGTTACATTAGGAGTATTGCGGAAGTTCGAGTGCAATACCAGTCTTTAGAATCATTCTGTCCTTCCGTAAAACACGTTACACTCTGACTCCACCGTTCTATGTTAATTCCACCCATCACTTGGTAACCAGTAAATGCAACTGCTTTCCGAATCTTACTTAATCAATGCCTAGAACACAGGATATTTGGGTCATTAATTTGGCCGTCTCGAAGTACCGCATCAGGAGACAACCGTGTGGGAACATGAATAACAAATTTAGAAACGAGAAGTATTCTTTCCCACTCAAATTTCTGTCGTACTATTCTATTTGCATATTGTCATTCTGTTTACGGTATGTTATCTTGTCTCCCTAATCAGAGAGTTGCTTTAGCTTTTTAAGCAAAGAATTCACTGGCCCACCTGTAGGTCAGTTCAGTTTAGTTCAGAAAACCAATAACTATGTGGAGTCTTTGATTTCTGTCTATCAGAGGCGATGCCGGTCAGAAGTAAATGAAATACAAATCGAAAAGAGTATGACAGGATTAGGAAGATAAATACAAACAGCATCATTGAGTCAATAAAGTAGCTTAGAACACAAGAGGGCCGCTGAGCATGGCAACGAGCCTTATCCTCCAAAGCACGTAACCACGGAGTGAGGAGATTTCTTGGAACCCATCCGGAAAGCCTAACACTTTACATATAACCATTGTCACTAGTTGAGCTTTTCGTGCCTTATTTTCACGTCATAGACTGGCCACTCTTTTTCATCTTATAACCTGTATCTCCCTCAGCGATCACAGTGTGCTGAGGAATTTTAACCAGGGGCTTGATCGACACGTCTCAACCACATTAACCTGGTGACCTAAAGAGCATCATCTAATCATTTGGTGGTGCGGTTAACACTATGTGCTCAATCTCAGCAGTACTGGCCCGCCATTTCCACGAGATTTGAGCAATACTACATAGGCATTAGTGTTCGAATACCAACAATCTTTGCATATCATTTGCTCACAGTGGCCGCTTTTCTGAATCATATGGAAGAACTGACCTGATTTCTGCAGCATACACTCAGCCATTGATAAATAAGGCATCCCACGTCAATACCACAGATTACTGAGGTTACCACATGCCAAATAGGCCGTCCTGATAGACAGACACTTCATCCGATATCCAACCTCCGGGTGGACTGCAGCTGTACAGATAACATAACTTATATGACTTTTCTGTAGTCATCCGGGTACCGGACGTAGTAGGATGATGTTAGACTAACTCAGTCTTGCAACAGGTGCACACGGCCTACCAAGCATGGCTGTATCGTTACAGAAGCTGCTTAAAAACCTTGCAAATTAGAAGAGGTACATCGTCCGCACGTTCAAGTTCTGACACCGTTTCAACCGGGAAAATTTCAGCATCATAATTCTAGCTTGACAAATAGGCTGTTTGTTTAACCAAAGAAATCATTATGTTAAACAGAAAAAGAGAGGGGGAAAGTAAAGCTGACCTACACTAAACTCGGGTGGAACAACGCTGTAAGCCCGATTTTAGCTTCTACTATCCATACACGGGGACTTTACCGTAGAAAGGAATTTCTCTGTGACATCCTGCAAGAAGAGGCAGCTCCAGATAACCTTGCCATCGACCGAGCCAAACACAGTTTTCAAATAAAGAAAAACATATTGTAGTTCTGCGGAAGGTGTGCCTACGATCTATAAGCTTACAGATAGAGAAACTGAAGTCAGCAGAATCTGGAACAGGTCTTCATTTTCCATTCTTCATAGAAGCGACAGGGGGTGTCTCTTCCGTGTAAGCCTCACCATCACAGCTCAAAGACATAGACTTAGCCGTGAGTCACAAAACGCCATCTCTTCAGGAATACGTCCAGTAGTTGCTTGAACGATATGTGATTAGGCTCTTCCATCGCTTCACCTGGCAACGCTTCCCATAGATTGATCACCTTCTGAGATAGACCGTACACTAGTGGTAAACCCACCGACTGCTGCTTCTTTAGAATTAGCTGAGGTCCTCGCTTGCTGTCATGTTCACTAATTAAGCTCTGCACGTGTTTCTGGTACAAAGTCACCTCAGATTATACGCCTGGTGAATATCAAGTCCCCTCGGACTCTCCGATACGTCACCGGAAAAAACCCGGTAATCTTCAGCCGACATTCGTAGCGGATCCCACGTATTCCTCCTACAAGACGAGTGGAGCCTCTCTGTACTTGTTTTAACTTTGCCAATTTTTGCAGCCATACATGGGAAACAGCCGGTCGCGCGTATTCCAACCCAGGTCACACATGAGGTGCATACAGAGCATTGAGTGAGAAATGACAGAATGATAGACTAATCAGCCCAAGGATACCCCACGCTGAAGCACAAACACGTGTGTGTTTTTCTTCGTTTTTACTAGTGAGGTCACCATCACTCCCAGATCTTTCTTGCAGACAGAAAGGTGAAGAATTGCCTCGTGTGCATAGTATATCCCTTTACTGGACTATGTCCCTACTCGCATATAGGCCCATTTATCGGTGTTCACTGGCCTGAATCTTGAGCGTGTAATGTTCACAAGAGTAACAGCAGCGGCAGAAAATAATACCGGCAAGCAGTTTAGATGTGGTGCTAACCAGACGTATTCCTCTGTGGTTTTCACAGTCGTCTCCTTTATAAATCTGTGTGATCGCCGATTTGCATCCGTCATTTTGGATTTGATCCTTCTACCATGTAATGCTGATACGCTTTACCAACAACAGAGATAATACCGAATCACAATGTTTGAAAACAAACGGAGGCAGTCCCCATTACCCTAGCAGTCTCATGTCGTTTAAGGAAGCTTACTACACGGAGAATCTCCTTTTCTTACGAACAATTGGTAACTATTTTCAAAACTCTAACCATTGTCCTACCCACTCAACTGGTTGCAAAGGCGGATCAGTCAAATGGCTTCCCGAACTGATCCGCCCAACGACCTGGGGGAGGCTCCTAAATCTGAAGCAGAGAGTCATTCTTATCCTTGCTGATTGCGCGGAAGCCCGGCTTTTGTGGGCCAATATATCTGCCAAGACGGAAAAGGTTGCGAGTTTTGTCGATGGTCCCACCTTTTTCCACGTCCTTACGCTTAGATACTCGACACTGCTCACGGTCCTTTCCCACGTCCAACTTATTACACGAATAATTACTCTGCGTCTCGTTATATGCTCAATTTGAACTTTATTTTTCAATCTGTAGAAAGGAAAATCGAAGCTTTTACGGACACTTGTGACACAAGAACCTTTAAAGTGTCCGTCGTTTTGCTACTGTGAAAGCCCGTAAGAAATAAACAGATATTTCGACGGCTGCAAGATGAGCTCCATGCAGGGCTTAACCTAACGTATATTTTCGCAGCGAATTAGCCCACCCAGAAAGATTTTCATCTGACTTACTGGTGATATTTATTTCTGCGAGACAAATGAATTCTGCTTTGACCGTAGTGTAGTGCATAGGGCTTCCCAGCAAGACTGACTATGAATCAACGCAGCCCATACAAACTGGCTCGAGGATTTTACAACCTCCATGTCACTGCTGTTGGTCACTTTTCAAGCAATAATTATCTGCGGAATAAGGTCACTGTGTTCGTGAATATCATCCTTTTATCATTATGGAATACCACATATTGTGGCATATTTTGTAAGAATGCAGAATAACATCTATCGTACCATTGTGTGTTTAAAGAGTCCCTGCTCCAAGAAATAAATATATCATCAGCCTACTGGCCCCAAATCCTTGGCCATTCATCAGTCCTAATGGTATGAGGTGGACCAAATGCTTGGAGAATTTGAGGGATTTCCATAACATGATTAAGCTTCTGCTTTCAGTATTCTTCAGTACCCGGCACGAATTTTTAAATAACCAGGATCCGGGCCAATGTGTGCACTGGGTTTTTAGGTATTCTTCATCTTCAGAGTTTAGCCATAGGAAAAACTTGATGGAAAACTACGCCTTTTTGTTCGAAATGCTTTCAGATGTATAGGGCAGCAGCCCTATTATATGAAATTATTGGATAGATTATTCCATATTAACGTAAGAATACATGCAAGTCAGAGAGTATAATATTGGAAACATTCGGCATGTAGTCATAGTGTGCTGTTTCAGGGTTTTGTACTAAGGTGTTCTTTCGTAAGAACTGCAAGGGTAGAACAGGTTGTCCTACTATAAGATATAAAATTTTCAAATTATGATCGTCCATTGTTCGTATTTTTCTTTCTATCTATATTTGTACCATGTTTGTGTAAGATCACCAAGCGATTGAAAAGTGACCGGATGAATCCATAGTTAGAATGATATACCTAACATGTTTCCGAAAGGCAAGAACATCCCGTTTTCTGATCGTGAGCTGGTTAACACAAGGACTTATATGTGAATAATCAAAGTTTATACACGAGTGGGAATGAACTAACTAATAAGGGTCTATGTGATAACCCGACTGTATTTTCAAATAAAAGCTGTGCAAATCCTTCCTTGTAGGCGTGCTTTTGCACATTCTTTGAATAATAACCTCTAGTGAATCACTGAGCACATAGGTGGAGTGAATCAACCCATGGGAACCTCATCACAATTTCAATGGTCTCCAGCTCAAGAAGCTTCCCCCCACATTGCCTCCAATAATCCATCGAGAGGTCAATTGTACCCAGCGTTACCACTGTATTTCACCACGACGGCTGCTGAAATGTTCCAAAGATTAGTCACCCCTCACTACGGATGATCTACCGTTGGTGGATCAGTCGATTTAACCTTTCTCAGATTTATGGACTGGCCTCATATCCGGTTGTTCATCCGAAGAGGAAACTTCGTTTTCAGCTCCCGTTCCATGGCACCCCGAAGGTTTTTTCTCAGACGGACTAGGTTCTCACGGACTCTGTGGTAGTACTCAGAAGACATTCTGAGAATCTTTAGACAAACTTCTTAGCAGGTCCCACATAACCCCTTCGAAAAGAGTCTCGGCGGAAAGTCGCATTCCCTAAATTTTCACAACCTTACAAATATTTCAAGAAAATGTAGAAGCATATCCGTGCTAGGTTCTTAGACGAAAGTGTGAAGAATAAAGCGATCGGAAGTCTTCGTGACTCCACCTGCCGAATGACTGACGGCAACACGATTCTTGCAGTAGCATGAAACTTGCCCTCGTGAACTCGGGTCTTGAGAGATGATAAGCGATAATAATGTTTATTCCCACAGTAGATACTAAAGCATTTCTGGGAGGGGCTGTGGTCATTTAAAGCAAGCTCAATGGAGAGGTGATCCATGGTAGCAGAACTAGAATTAAGAGAACGCACTAGCTGAAGCTTGCGATGATGGAACGTTTGACTACCTGACTATCCAAAAGCCCTTCAATGACGTGAAAATAAAAAATCTATGCATCCTACCAAGATACAAAAGTCGGCCTACAGATTAGGTTGCAGTACTCATGCTGATCTGATCAAGATATGGAATAAATTTATTATTTTATCTTCCGCATGAAGACTATCCCCGCCATGAGTCTTTTATTCGGATGTTTTGCACTCATCTTGCATTGGTGACCGTACATTCGTTTCCCAGCTTATTTCTAGGTTTGATTATCTAGAAATTGCAGTTCAATACAAGGTATTCCATTTTAGCAATGAAGCTACTTGGAAACTTTTATCTAGGTTTTCTAAGTCTTACAGTTCATGTTTATGAAGCGTGAGTTCTACAAGGACCTTAGATTATCCAGCTGCATATTTCCATCTGTGTTCTGGGAAGATTGCTTCGGTTGGATGTTTTCTTTAAGGCTGTACTGGACTTTTAGGCCTGATCTTTTCAAAAAAACTATATTCTGTGACTATTATCACCCTTACAGTTGTATGACTGTTTATGATTAGTTGGTTGCGCAGAACAACACTTACGAAATTCAGTTTTTCGGGAAAACAATTGACGGCTCGAACTATGCATTCCAAAGTGACTGAATATTACTGAGTTATTTTTCAGCTACGAAAAACGGTAACAACATACTTAACTTTCATTATCATTAGGCAAAAACATTTTGTTAATTTGTCAAAATAAGGTAGTAAACGAACTCACACGTGGAGAAACCCCATGTCAGTAGTCTCCGAAAAAACAACAATGGCATGGTCTAATTTGTTATTTGTTGCAGTTTCATTTTTTCTAAACAGGAATGGTATCGCAGCTCGAAGCATAAAATGTTTTCTCAGGTTCATTGAAAGGAATACCTTCGTTTCAATCAGCCGGGTATAACAAGAGAGTTTTATCCTTTAGACATTATCAGTAACGACTTGCTTTTTAGACTATTTCCCCGGGCAACTTTCATAGAAAGCAATGTGTTCAGTTCGACTAATATTTGTTCTCCCGAATCGTTTTACAGAGAGTCCTTCATATTAATCAAATAACTCACCGCGAGCCAGAAAACTGCGAATGTAAGACCAAATGTTTTCCGCTAGCGAAATTTGTCTGGGGGTGACTGAACGTGGAAGATGGTGTCCAGCTGACGTTGAACAGTAGCAATGAACAGCGTGAGACAACAAAGCAGATAGAATAACACAACCGATACACATCAGCCAGGCGTTGATAGTGAATGGCTCAAACATGAGAAACAGACCGCCCCGACGAACTGGGCTGGCCACCATGATTCCCAATTGTTCGTCCATGAACGAGCCGAGAAACTGAATTTCCGATGCGCGCTCGGCTGTATGCATTAACTGTGCGCCAATCATATCGATACGCTGCAATGGGGGTACATGTGAGATGTTTCAAACTCATTTTCTCCATGGACAGTAGGAAAAAGAGAAAAGTACTTAGTTTTCGTCAGTTAGTAAGGGAGTCGTTTTTATTTGTGACAGATTCTGGACTCGCAGTTTTTGCGATAACAGTGTTTGAGGAGAACGATTTTATTTTATCCAATGTGGAATTAATTCAAACAAAGAACCTCTCACGGTCGGAAGAATGAAAGATCCAAACATGATTCACGTATCATTTTTTGCAAGCAAACACATTGCAATATGAACTCATAAACGTATTTTTACGAGAAAAACGAAGGTTTTCAGATGACTATCAACACTGTCTACCACAGATATACTTTATTTCTGTCAAGCCCACATCTGAGTCATTTGTCCGTTGTTAGTCCCCGAATGCTCATTTAGTTGGTCATTTCATAGAAATGCTTAGGGGAAAGTTTTTACACTATACCGTCAAATGGTACATGAGAGAATCGGTCGACAGTGATCAGGCGATCATCACAGGGGGATGTGCATCCTTCAGTCCCGCGTTCAACTCTCTTCGCCGCCGCCAGTCACTCTCCGACTGAAAGCTTAAAACTGGCCGCTTCATCCTTCCTGGAATGTCGTACTGATACTATATGATGAAAAAAGAATAGGGTCAGTTATTATGAGATCTTTCAATATTGTTTTGACTTCGAAAGCCCCTGAGTACGGTCGACTACGAGGAGGCTTTGTTTCTGCCTCAACCAAAAGTTATAGAGAAATATACTCAGCATGAATGGAAATATAAAGTTTCATCACATGCCAAATTTCATTGATACAACACATTGTTTATTCGCAGACCCCGCTAATTCATCGGATGTTTGGGTCCCGTGAAAGAGGAAGAAGGATCTATATAGTCTCATTACCATACGAAGAATTCTGCTGCCTTCCAACAGAATTAGTCACAGTTTTTATTGTAAACCAAGGGGAAGTATTCGAATGTCCCTGTGATTTTCTTCCCACAGAACAAAGTCTGTTGATTGGCTGAAGGACGGCCAATTGCGACTTTAAGAGAGGCTTGTCTCACAGTATTTTGTCGGGTGGATAACACGATTCATTTGGAAATGCCCGAAGCCCTTTATGTTTCCTCTCAGTCCATATAGCACAGTGCATATGCCACTGGAGCGCGAAGCTTCCGATCTGACTGAGGTCAGGACTTTTTAAAACTTGGATCAAATCAGCGTTTGTTAAGTTCAGTCAAACCGTAATTTGTAAACCGTAAAGTCTGATTTATAAATTTACAGTGAATTAGATGCGATTGGCATACAGGTTGTTTACGGTTGTCCTAAGTGCGTCGATTTTTTATTGCGATAGGAACGATCAGAAGGCGGTGTTAACTGACGCGCTAAACGTCCGTTTACTCCAGTGTGGAATACAGCGCGTGCTCAAGCCATCCTAAAACACGAGGTTGGTAGAAGAAACCTTAGGTTTTACTGGTCCAGAAACAATTTTAGAAAATATTTTACTTTTAAGTATTTTCGCTTAAAAGATCATGGTCTTTGATTGCTCTTCTCCTGATTTGTCACTAATATAGTTGTACACTCATTGCAATGGGGGCTATGGAGTAGATGGCAACCACTAGTCAAATCTTGAAAGAAAGATTTGACTCATTCCTAAACAGCTCTTAGAAGGCTAATTAAGCACTGTTTGGAGGCTGCTAACTGACAGTAGTACAACGGACAACAGGAAGGTGATTCACTTAGAATATTCCTGATCAAGTTCTCCTCTGAAGCAACTTAATGAAAATGGAGCAATGGCGAGGAAACTCAAGGCATTTATACCTTCGGACAAAAAGGAAGTGGACTGGATGAAAAAATAGTGTTTAGCTGACCATATTTGTCCAGTCATCTGAATTATCTCTTCTACCCAATAAAGCTGAGTCTCGCAATCTTTGGTGCAGCCGTACAGTGACCACGATCGCTGTTGCTTGCAAATAGACTTTTTTCTTATACCATCCGATCTCACTGATGTCTATTTTATTCACCTAGGATTCCGTTCAGACTGTGCACAAAGATTAGTCCTTTTAGTAAAGTTTAGTAAAGGCTACTTTAACTCCTCAGAAGATTCTCTGACTATGAGAACTTCAGCAATATGCTCGGGGGAGTCTGTTGCACACAAAGTTCATAGACCATACATATGCTCTAATAAAAGACTTCCCTATCAGACATTTCTGTTATTGCCCCACTCGATCAAACCCTTGCCGTCGTGCAATGCTTCGTGCCCCGCTCTTGTTTTTATTCGTGCACCTGAATACAACGGAATAGTTGCAACGACAGTTTGCACGAATTTCAATATTGACTCTCATTGAAGCCAAAGTGTAGGTGAATACGTAGAAAGTCCACTAAATGATAGGCAATTTCATATAGTTGTTATAACAACCAAACTTTTCACACATACGACAAATGAGGTAATTATAGCTCAGAGTTCAACTTATTTTCGCAACTCATAATGCACACTGATTTGTAATTTTTGGTATCCTAGAAAAATGGAAACGTCCCTCACAGTAAATGGACTAATGTTTTTGCACGAACGGTTTCAACAAGTGTGAAGAATATGATGACGGGTGCATCTCAGGCTGATGATCTAATCATAACCAATACACTTCGAATCACTCGCCAAATGAAATGAAATAGAAACTTTCTGAATGCAGAAATTTAAACCCTGGAAAACTAAGTTTGAAGGACTTCTTCAAAATGGAGATCTACAAAACAATCTAAGAAATGCCAAATTGGTTTTTTACTCGAAACTTCGTCTGTCGTTACCCCTCAATTGTGATCAGAAGAATACGGTTACAGTGATAAAATAAATGGGTCATTCAAATGTTCTTGCTGAGCGTATTTGGAGAACAAAGACAAAGGACTAAGCTTTTTCCCGTGATTAGTAGTAGTTTAATTACATCACAACTTGGTACGACAGGGATCAGATCAATTATATGAAGTACCATTATTCTGTTCGTATGAATTCATTTGGTCTTGTGGTGCAAAATGAAATCGGTCGCACGATCAGGCCTCTTTCTGGAAGCAACCCTGCATGACTGTACACTACTCTGCCAATTGCCTAACTGCGCCAATTCCTTAAATTTATCGTCGTATATTGTGACTTTACGACATCATCACGAATCACCAAAAAAGAACATGTTCGGTTGTATTATCTTCTGTTTTTATTGTAGTGAAGCTGCTCGAAAAAGTCTGAAACACATAACAATATGACTGATTATAGGATTTGGAGAGAAATTTGGAATGATGGGGACTTAGTTACAGCTATCCTTTAGCATAACTACGTAAGATAACTGTTGTACTATTCTTTTTGCAGGTCGATAGCTCTGACTGCCACCCTTTAGTGCCATCTAACACGGTTTAAAGCACTATGGCACGCACTGAGATACTGCTATGGTCGCACCTAACAATACAATTCGAAAGCACAATCTGTTTTCACGTCAGACATTTAGTAAGACTGCATCTTAATTTGGAATTGTTCTTTTATACTCTTAGATATATTATGCGTGTATGTCAGGGCAAAGCTTTCTGGGATGTAAATAACCGGTCTCGCGATTGTTATCGCTCATCAGGTATGCGTACCCCGTACTTTCCTGTCCAACCATCCCTTTACTTGTACTCCTCGTAATGGTTTCACTCACTGTAGTTTCTTTTTGGATCAGTAATAGTAGTTGTGAACGGGTTGTCTATTTTATTGTTCATACGGTAATTTAGTGAACATAATTTCGTCCGTTAGACAAGTTTGACAAGTGAAGGAGGATACACAGTCTCATGCTTGAATTTTGTTGTAAACCGTGATGTTTACGAAAGGTTGAAGAAAGTTTCCCCTAGAAGAACACGACAACAAATCAACTTGGTAATCTTTAAATTGCCTTTTCGTTCATGAGCATTCCCAATGACTAAAATGATACACACACTGATGGACTTTTGTAGCTATCAAAAATTACGATTATCAAAGTTTGGTTCCTTGATGTAAGTAGCATGTGATTTTATCTGGATAACAGGGCTAAATTTCTCCGGAATGACACACCCTTTTATGGGTTTCATCATGATGAATGGCCTGATCTTATCGTCTCTCACATAACTGAGTGTCATACCTCTAGTATTTTTCAACAATAGTTATTTCAACCTCATTAATTTGCAATTCCGTTGATACAAACTACGTACAAAACCTATAGCTCACGGTAAAGTGAAAGCAAAACGGACTATATGATCAGATTTAGAGAACGTTTTTCAGACTCCAGATTGAGTTTTTAAATGATAAGGGTTGAGCAATGCTTTATTTGCAGTTGAGCACTTTAGTTACTGAAGAGTAGTTTACGCACCTCTAAACAACTCTGCTCTCAAACTGATTACAGACCAAAGTGACCATAAGCATTGTAGTTTTCCAGACAGTGTTCAGCTATTGTGCAACGTTGTTGTAAACGTGCACTTAAGCAATGATACTTCACAGCAACCTATTGTAGAACAGCCGTATCTAAGGCTCCACTTGTTGCCCTCAAATATGAGAACAACATTATCGTTGTAAAAAAAACTAATATTATTGGTGGTAATAAAAAAACATTATTATTATTTGTAACCATTAGGTTATTTTTTTCCAGTTAAGTAAGGACTGCATTTAATTGAAGAGATGAGAAACGTTTGATGACAACTTTGAATGAAAAATAGTTCTTGAAAATGAAGGGAAAAAAATACTTTTCTTTGGAAAACGTGAGACATTTTCATAATCTATAAGCAAAATCTTCAATAAAACAGATTTATGAGAATAAGCTTAGTGCATCAATAATCAGAGACCCAAACATATGTTTGTTGTGCTTATCCGGTGGATAGATAATTGTCTATGTCCTCCGCAAGGTATTTTGAGTGAATAAATAACGAGATGTTGAGAGCAAATTTCAGAGGTTGGACTTTTCTTTTTAACCCTACTTAAGTTAGAATTGTGTAGCTGAGCTCCTGTGGCAAAGAATTTTGTGAGCGGTGTCCAGGTTCACGTCGTACACAATCCCAAACAGGTGAGAAATGATTTCGCTTGTGTTCAGCCTGGTATTAGCCTGTCTGCTTCGATGACTTCGTTGATACGAACAAATGGCTTTCACTCCACCGTTGCTTCTCGACTCACACAGAATGTTTACAGTGGCATCAGAAACGTACAAAATTCACGGACTACTCCGAAATTGGAGGTTTATCCGTTGTTTTATTCTGCTTCTTTGAAATAAGCTGATAAATATCCTTCTGATAGAAATTATCTTCGGTAAATGAAGTGTGAGTGAAGACCCATCTGAAATATTTTCCCGTCTCGTCTGATGGAAGATGAACTGACAATTTCCGAGTTCACTTCTATTATTCCCATCTGAAAATCTCCCAATTCAGAGACTGTGATAGCCACGAAATAGTACCACTTTGCTCGATGTAGCAGGGAAAATCAGTGAAAAAATAAACAGGCTGAGATTCAGCTTCCCGAGTAGTTGCACGAAATCGGAAACCAACAACCCTTGACCTTTTGTTTGGTTGTATTGATAAGCACATTTAGACCCGCACTGTGCGAGCAGAAACTGTTGATCCACAATGAGGGTTGGCCTTGGCATCAGTCAAGTCGTTTCCTAATTTGTTCGAAACTAGCTGACCTTAGAGTGTTGCTGCATGCTCCGTTTGGACACGGACCAGCATGCTTAACCATATACCATTGGAAAGATGGCGGGGAATCATTGCAGCCCGCAATTTCAACCTACCTGTTCTGATATAGTGGATCAAGGGGACCCATTGATTCAAAGACCGAGGAAACAGTAACATGTAGAGGCCTTCTGGATTAAATAACGCTACGAATGTCAAAGCTATTTCTCCTTTTTTCAACCGTTTTCTGTTCCGCCGAATGATTCACACCACTAATGCCTCAGCATGATTCGATAAATTATTTGGTCTAGATATGGATTTCTGTTTCTTGACACTCAGCGTCTATCCTCGGCATTATGGACAGTGCGTTTCTTCCAAACCCAACCATCTTTTCAAAGAAGTTTGTGCTTGAATACTTAAAACCATAAAACTAACTGTGAGAAGTATAACTGGGCGAGCATTATTTCTTACAATGGACCCGAAAGAAATTTTGTGAACTAATAATGATTTCATACAAAACTGAAATGGGCTTTTCTTTTACTGAGTTTTTATTCACAATTAGATTTACTTGGATTGATGTAAATTGTGATTGCGGATAATGTACTGAGGTTTTAAATTCCCGTAATAAGTACGTCAAAGGCAGTAACAGCAATCGATTTTACTATTACATGTGCACCGCTTGTGCTCATCGGTACAATAATAAACATCTACTTAGAAAGAATAACACTGGCAAACATTTTTGTGCGATGCTTACCGAGCTAATTACGTTAGGCATTTCATGAGAAACCTGATAAGTTTAAGCGAGCACAATCATAGTTTGACAAACGAACATAGAGGGATACAGCATATATGGTTTATCCCATAGTTTCATAGTTCCTGGATTTACTGCAATTGTGTCGAAGGTTTATTGACTGTTTAAAACCTCTTTCTTGCGGGTTTTATTGAGAAGACCAGTGCGACGCTCTTAGAAATGATTTAGCAGGACTCTTAGGTAATACCCTTCACTGCTCATTTACACTGGACTTTAGTGGATCAGAAAAGCTTGCTTCATCTCAGTATTTACCGTCACTCAGCACCGCTCGTGATCATTTATTGAATCTCCCGTCAGTGATAGATACCGAGTTCCCTAAAACTGAAGTCTTATGTGAAATACTAGTTTCACATGTCCTAATCAAATCACTTAGTTGAGTATTGAAATCGCAACAACCTGAATCACAGCAAAATCCACGTCCGATTTGAGTAGTGCAGTGAAACAATGATCTTAAAGAAGGTGATTTTCTTCTTTCGGATTAATAAAGAGATGGAATTTTTGAGGGACATCAATGAAACAAATCGAAAATCTAGATCAAAAATAAAGGACTGAATTGTTACCGCTCAAGACTAACATGCTAGTGTTGCACCAAGATTCGTTGTTAAACGATGTCATGTTCAATAGAGAAACATAACTGAGATTCCTGCTGAGTGAACAAGATAGTACCCCTAACCCCTAGATCTGCTTTCTATTTCCTTCTACCTATTAAATAAGTCGAATAAATACCAAAGATTAACTCAAAAGGACTTTGGAAAACTCCATAAACCAGCCACCAGAGTTGAATATAATTCTGCACTATCTTGTTCAACAATATCCCTTTCTCACTTATCTCCAGAAGAAAATAAAAAATTTCATGCGCACCCTCATCCTTCCCGTAGTTGTGAGTAGTTCTGTTCCACCTTGACCAAAAACACGACACGTTTCATCACAAAAGTCATTCACCTTTTCCAGCAAGTCTTTCATGAGACCGTTCCATTCTTTATTCTCTCCACGAACCCCGTACATCCCGTCGCTTGACAAATAGAGCTCGTACCTGTATGCAGGGAGAAGACTAATGGATGAGCTTCTCATCTGGCCAATGGACATCTTGTACGATACTGTTTATCACGTGATCATGAACCCAAAAAATCTGGAATGGTTCTAACCGAGTTTGTGGAAATTAGCTAGAGTGAAATTTACAGTTGTGTTCGGCAAAGTTGTTTTCCTCGCCATATGTTCGAGTTTTAGCATCGGCTAATCAGCTTCCTTGTAGCATCTAAAAAATAACTATAAGTTAGATTGGCTGATAAGTCCTCTGATTAGATCCTTCCGACAGCATCAACATTTATGCGTAATTTACATCTTTAGGAAGGCTGTATTAAGCCCCGAAAGATGTGCAAACATTTTTCGGGGAGGTTCAGCCACTGTGATATATGTACATAAAATGATACGCGCTTTTACGCTAAAAATGGAACGAGTCATTACATGAGGCATACTTTTATATTTCATACATTCGACGGGAAATCTGATCCCATAACCAAAGATTGCAAATAATCATCATCATCCAGGCAGTTACCAATAACAGCGGATGAGTAAGTTATCGGAAATGTTTGGGATCTTTTTGGAAGAAACAAACTTTCGAATTCAGACTGGTTTATGGCGATAAGATGAACGCAAACATATCACCAGTATCAGATTATTTTTGTACCTCCACTCGTCACTTAAAAATGCACTAAAATTATGAGTAATTAGGTGTCTAAAAAAGAACTGTGTTCTATCGTTTTATTTCCCTTTAAGTATTTGGTTCGTCATGCTAGGCAAAACCATTCACGAACACTGGACAAAAGACCCTGAAGTGCCTTAAATAGTAGCTTGTTTCCCGTTCTCATTGTATACTGCTATCATTGACTTGCCTAACATATATCATATTTAGGTTAAAAGTTCTGCAGCAGATATCGTGGGGTGTTAGTTTTTGTCCAACTAACTATAGACAAATGTTAATCACTAAGTTCTTTTCCATTCTTGCTGACCTTTATTCAGAGTACAATATGGAAAGGCTTCTATAATCTCTCATTGTATATTTTTACCTCAGAAAAAGGGGTTAATACTGCAAGCTTGCTTTAGTTGGAGTGGAGCCTAAAGCTACAATCGGCAGTGATGCACCAAAAAGTTTCCTAGTATGAAGTATGATTTTTCGACTCCGTTACGGTACATCATAGCATCAGTGTACGAAATGAATTTACTGAGTATTTGATCCCACTTAATTTGGCTCTGTAAGGCTGTATAGTTAGCTGAAAGTTCGTGACCTTAGTTGCTAAGATAACACGTTCTAAGCAATGCAAGCTATGAATTACCAAAGAGTGAAAGTGTGATTCCATTGATAAACGGGGAGTCAAAACTGTTATCCTGAGTTATAGCTGGAAATATCTCCCATTCAAACAAGTCCACAAAACTCGATTTTTGAACCAACATGTATTTCTAGCAAAGCCTACAAGACAATTTCAAGAGAAACTCTTTTGTAACTAGGAGATTTTACGTAATAATAGTTTCAAAAGCGCTTCTTATGACGGCGGTCAAGTTTAGGGGGATAAAGTTATAGTTCGTCTCAATATGGGGGTTGGTGCCGAGTTGTTTTCTTTGCTTTGTGGTGATTGCTCGTATTTTTTATCGCGGTGCAGTGAAAAAAAGATCCAATAAAAGTGAATTTTATGGGCACCTCAGAATTTTGAAGGCTGATCACTGTGGATTTTCTGAGACACCTTGCCCAGTGTTTCACAACAATAGGAGCACCAGTTGTTGGGCAACTGATAGAAAGACTCTCAAAAATGCACAATTTCAGGTAGAAGAGCATTTTGAAGGAAGGAGACGACTGAATATAAAGTACGCTCAAAATCCATGCTGTACGTCCCTGTCTTTATTCCACCGTGATATCAACCCCAGAACTTCTTACTTCCTGCTGCAGATAAAAATACGGCTAATATCAGGTGACAAGAAGGCTGTATTGGACGTCTAACAAAGGAGGGCACTTGTGAACTGTTTTATGCGGTTCAAAACATAAGGCCCACCACTTGGGCGACTGGTAAATGTTGACATTTAGAGCTTCATGCTCTTTTTCATGACTGCCATGATCATACAATTTCAGTTGTCTACTGAATGCTACAAAACTCACGGTAGGTATATTAGTTTATGAAATCATTTCAGACTTCAACTCTTTCCTATGATAAACTAAAGCAAAATTAAAAGCGAAAAATTTATCCAGAAAGAAATAGCTTTTCTGACGAAATTTGACAGAAGATGAAGTGATCAAATGGGAGCGTATTCGCTAAGGTCTTCTTTTTTGTTTTTAATCTGAAGACTTTAGTTATCACCGGGCCAAACAGAAGATATGCATATAAACAAAACTGGTCAGTAAGAAAACCGTCGATAACGGCTATCCTGATGAATTGGTTGAAGCTTAAATGTTACCTCCGTTCGATTGAGGCCAGACAACTAAGTCGTGAAGTACAAATTCATTCGAGAATTTCTGTGTGCGAAACTGCCAACTTAAAGAAAATTGTCGATCCGTCCAAAAAACCCAAGCCCGTGATTGTGTACAGAATTTCACGATGGACTTCGAGTATTTTGGCTGACCATGAATACAACACTTTTAAGACCAGTCAGTAAAGCACTGACATTGTCGGCCTGCATCAAAGGCTACAATGCAGAGGATTTCATAGAGTATATTTAAAAATATCCACTACGAAGTACTTCTGTGGACAAAATTGGAATTTCAGAATTATGAAGAGACACTAGGATTAATAAACTCATCCAGTTTCCTTCTCAACCAATTACAGTTTTCGTGAATCCCATTCTCCCGTCCACATTTTGACTAACAGTGAACAGGTACCCGTACAAGGAAATGTCTGGCGCTTTCCACCGGACAGGCTTACTGAAAGTCAGGCTAGGGGTAAATCCTGATTACAAACCAGCCACGGGTGTCGTACGAGGCGTACAACACTAAGCCCACCGGCATCTGTCGCGGAGAAGAGTACTAGGTACCCAGGATGTCCAGTTTCATCAGAAGGGCGAAATAACGGCAATCCGTCACCGGCTTCCAGTGCTTTCCAGAAAGAGCTAGTGAACCACACCACTGGCCACCAGCTCATTTGGACCAACTCTGCTGCCTTGCAGAAAGCTTTTGGCAGCGCAAAGTTCAGAGATATATCCTTGAACAACATTTCTTTTTCGGGACTGGGCGATCGAGTACTAAAATAGCCCGCGATGCAAAAACCCATGGCAGACTCTACCATTATGATAGGTTGATATTCCGTGCGTACAAACGAAAAATCTCGTGTACTGTACACAACTTGTTCCCCGTTCCCACTCCCTTCCCCAGTTTTTTCTATTTTTACATCCCTTGGATTTTTCGGTAGACGGTGCCCACTATAGTGCACCTTATGAAAATCCTGGCTCTGATCTGTTTTATTCTTCTTCGACTAGCTTCCGAGTCTCGCCGAACCCGCTAACACCATTTGATCCCCCTCTTCGTCCTTCATGCTCATTCAAATAAGCCACTTTCAGTGTGCAAACCTCGACGTGTATGTCACGCCAAGTGCTTGTAGCTCGTACGCTTAATACATTTGCCATCGACTTACTTTGCATTCCACAGACTCACACTCAAAAGTTAAGTTCAGTAATTGGACTGTTCTGTGAATCTTTACTTACGACATTTTGGGGACGTTGGGGCTGCGGCTTCTGTTCTTGCTGGAGTTGGCATTCCTGTCATTGAGACGAGTGAAGTGGCGCTGCTATGTTGGATCCCAGTCGACAGTGGTTTACGCTCAATGAGACTCAAAGGCTCATGCAAACTGTGCAGTCACAGCTCTGATAGACCAATCCGTCTGTAGTTTCGGCGTATGTACTCACCGATTGCAGCCCACAAGCAGCCAAAGATGCCTCCAACCCAAAACCCTTCGACCTCTTACGTAAAACAAGTTTGGATGATATCGTGATTTTAGCAGGAGATAACAGTACTAGAGTGGGCCGGTGGTCATTAATAAGGGCCTCTCTAAGAGGCTCTTTTGGGCTCAGAACATAGGGAACGGTCGTCTGCTCTGTGCTAAGACCACCGCCTGTTCCTCGCCGCTGCGAGCTTCATAAGTTCTAACCACGGGTATTTCGCCCTCTTCGATTCAACAGTGAATCCAGATCGACCACATCGCTATAACCCACAAATGATGGGGTTGCATACAAGACTGTCCCCCGTCTTGAAGCATCCCTCTTGATTCTAACCACGCATTACTTTGCAGTAAGCTGACCATGTGCTTCGGTGGGCTCTTCGAACTCATGTTCCAAGGATGGTCAGATAGCAATGAGCATTCCGACCCGTCTCTCAAGACACGCCAGCTACGAAGCCTGCTCTAGCCCCAAATGATGACCTAGACCAGCACTGGTAGCCCATCAAGAAAGCTTCACATTATGATGGTCTAGTAAGTTGCGGTCCGTCCCGTGGTACCGCAGTACTCTAGATTTCTGCTGAATCTCCTAGCTTTCTGGACTCACGGCAATCCATCACTGCTGGAAGCGAGTATAACGCAACACGGCTCGTAATGAGATGTGCACTAGACGCGAATCTTAGTAGGAACCACGAAACCTGGTGGTAGCAGCGCGCATCAGAGATGCAACGAGCTGCCGCCAGGGGACATTCCTGGACGCGGTTCTATCTAATTTGAGTCATCGGCAGGAAGCCTTTAGGTGTGAATTAAACAGTCTGTGAGGCTGACGGTTCGGAAATTCACAATCAGAAGCAGCGTCTCGATTGCCGGGCAAAGCTCTTCTAGACTGTTTATCTGGCCCTCGATGTCGGCCTCTCCTCTAGCTCCTCCGGCACACTTCGAGTGGTGCCTCTCAACAGATCTACCTGCCGAGACTGACTTCCGAAAGGAAATCCAGGACTTAGGATGTCACTAATCGTTGGGCTCCAATAGCTTTCCCCCAGCCCTATCAAAAGATGGTGGAGTGCATCTCATTAGAGAATTTTGTGCCTTGTTCTCAAAAGTCTGGAACTCCGATCAGGTTCTCTCCTTGTGGGGACTCGATTGTTGTCCCTATCCTCAAGAAGGACTCGCGCGGTGACTGTGCCAACCAAAGGGGTGTAAGCCATATCCCAACAGAGTCGAAGCTGCTTATGTCTGTCATACTTCGCAGGATTTAACAAATGCGCGAAGAGCAAGCTGGTTTTCATGTCGGTCCTGGATGTATCGATCAAACATTTGCCCTCAGGTAAATGCTAGAGTAGCGTCATACTTTCCAAAGACCAACAGTTATCGTAATCGTGGACATCCGCGCGACTTTCCACTCTATTGACAGAACCGCAATAAGGAACTGTCTGTTGAGAAACGGTGTATCAGAGAAGTATGTATCAGTCCTCAAAAAGTACATCGTCACACCTCAGGTTGGATTAGGGACCTAAGGCCAGCCTTCGCCCTTCTTTTGTCGTCTCCATTAGAGTAAGACAAAGTTAGCATACATCCCCATCTTCTACGAATTTGCCAGAGACGATTCTCTACAGAATACCTTATCTGGTCATCTGAACAATAGAGTTGAACTGTTCTCAGGTAACAGAGATTTTGACGTGGAATGTGCTAACGATATCTCCTTGCTGAGTGACAACGCACAGACAAAGTTACTTGTTTTGGACTGCTTGGCGATTGGTTTCCAGATACGAGGTGCACTTTACGCTTTCTAAGTCCAAAAAGATTCTGCATGATTGGCAGGAGCCTGTGCCTGCTCTCACTCTCTGTGGTGATCAGCTAGAGTTAATCGACAATCTAAGATATATTGGGAGCTTGATAGCAGCTGAGGGTGTGCTTGAAAGAAAATCAACTCACACATAGCGAGAGCTAGAACAACTACGACAAACCTGCAATGCCGGTGGCGTTTTCGTGACTTCCAGCTCTCTCTTGAGGGACGGATGTTTGATTTCTTGGTTTGTAGTGTTCTAGTATACAAATGCGAGACATGGCCACCTCGCGTTGAAGAGGCTCGGTGTTTTTCCGTGTTCGACCACCAACTTATCCGAAGCTTTGCTCACGTCCGGTGGGAACTTCGGATGAGTAATGACGGGTTGAACCGCCATGAGTCAGGCAAGTATGGTCGCTCTTCTAACGAAATGGTCGCTTTACACCTCTTCCAGAGGTCTGGTCATGTTTTACGAATGCCCGCCCTGTGTCTACTTTTACGTTCTGTTTGAAGTGTTGGGCAAGGCTGGAAGAAACGACGCAGTGGTCAGGTAAAGACTTGTGTTAGAGGTATGATAAATTTGCTTCAGAACTGGCTTTGGTTGAAGCTTCACGCCTCTCTGGTTGGGGCCCAATAAATGAGGACAATCGTCCGGTAGAGACGTCAAAGGACGTGTCTTCTGAGCAGTTGTGCCTCGTAATCACATAAATATCATCTCGTCATACAAAATGACCAAACACATCAAACATTGTGCAGTGGAAAGCAAAAAACCCGCTTATTTTCTACCATCAACTGCATATGTATTATATATATATATATATATATATATATATATATATATATATATATATTTATATATTTGTCGAAATCCTCTAAACATCACGATTTTTTGGAATTATGGTACTTCCCACGTACAGGCTTCACCCTTACAAAATTTTGCTCTCACCTGAGTAAGTTGCAATAAATTATCCCTCAAACACTAGGAAAAAATGCTTAGTCTTATTCAATCTTAGGCTCAAAGCAGGAAATCCCGAACATTGACTCGCAAATTTTTAGTGGTTTTACTCCTGCATGAATGGACAGCGAATGGGTAGATATTTCCGAGGCTATAAGAAGCACGGCCTCATGTGAGAAATGACCTGGGGCATTATTCTAGAATACCGCAGATTTTGCTAAGTCTTCTGTTGCGACAAACAGGGTTTCTGTTTATTTGAGCTTGGTGGATACTACGTTGATCAAGATACCCTTCCGAAGCTCCATCGGTTAGATTCAGTGGGATTTTTGCATCCCATAACATCAAGTGGGTTACGTTTTGCGACCTCAATTTCACTTATGTGAGTTTAATGGGAACTTTTTTAAAAACTACCGTTCCTGTGAGCTCTCTAAGTTTCATCACAGATCGTGCAAAGTAAATCGGCAAACAAAAGGAGTTTTGATGCTACCCTAATAATTTCGAGTTGGCTACACGTAGCCACCTTTGTTGTTTGGATAACACTTGCTGTCGATCGGCCGAAAGTTGAAGCATTTTGCTTTACTCCACCTTTGGTTATGATGGAGTATGAGAAGTTTTTACCAGATCTTCTCTTTCACTATATAGTTATTGTCACCAAGGATGGTACTGTTTCATTCCAGCTAAGCTGAGTTCATTATCTAAGTTCAGTATGCTGCTTTTCTGCAAACCGCATCCGTTTATGATACGTTTTTTACACGATGCAAAAACTGTCAGCCACAAGAATATTCAGAGAAATTTTATTAGCCTAGAAATAAGAGCTTGAACAGTGTCTGTTTTTCACTTTTTAATATACTGGTGGGATTCCCAATTTTGGACGTATCATTCCTGAAGGTAGAGAATATAAATTGGATATTTGTAAGACTCGCTGATCCGACCTCAAAGTCCAGGTCACGCATCGGATAATTAAACTGACTTTTACCTCCAGTGGAGTTGACATCAATCCGTGGTTCACTTTCGAACTAAGTTTTACAGCGTAGTTTTCCCCAAATATTTTGCTGTTTTTGATTGTTTCAATTAGATAGGCAAGTGATGGACAATTCAGAAAAAAGAAATGTTTCAAATAGGACCATCATTTATTCGTCAATGACGAGAATCACTTTCGGTGAACTTTATCTTCATCAGTTTCCGACAACAAGCTACACTCAACATTGAGCTAATTTCTGATTTCTGCACTTTTGACGAATTCTTCACGAAGACCAAGGTCAGGCAATTTCAGCTGCTAATTAATGGCAGCAGAACTAACGTAACTGATATCAAGTTCAATTGAGTTTTTTGTTGCAGTCATGCTTTATGAACCACTACGGAAAATTCAATAAATAAAAGTTAAATTCTAATAAGAAATTCGTCTAGCGAATTCCAAAAATACCTGAACACCAAAGGTGGCTGGGTAATTGACAAATAAAAGTACGCAGGTCAAGCCGAGTATATGACAGTTTTTTTATTTCAGCACTATTGTCTAGGTGGTTTGACCAACTGAAAAGTGGTATTTGACCTGAGTGTTCCCTCGTGGATGCCATTTTATACCTGAGGTAATCCATTCATTGAATAGGGTCATTGACACATTTTGTTTAAAAAATACTTTTCTCTACCCAAACAGTCCCGAACATTGATAGCCTACCGCGAATTTACCCATTTGTGTTTGTTCTTTTATTATAAATTTTCTTCTGTTTATGGTGCCTTGAGGGATGTAGTGATATTCAATCGAACATCGTTCAAGCAATAAATGCAAATCCAATTTGAAGACCCAACAACGGCTTTTATTGTATTCTTTATTCAAACCCTAATTGCGCATCGCCTTCTTTCCAAGATTCGCAGCAATAACTGGACTAAACTGTGTTTAATTAACAAATTTCGTCTGTTCACCAAGATTCATTCTGTAAATAAGACCTATCCTTATTTAATCCTAGGGGTCCCTGAACGGTTGCAAAACCAGTCTTGAAAAAGGTTACCCGTGGTGACCGAAACGTCGACAACCTACCAACGATCTCGACTACGCTGTGTTATTGAGCAATAAAATTCTACCGTCCCTGAACTGCCTCACACTGACCAACCTGAAGTCAAACCTCTGAGCCAAAATTTCCACAATATCGACGATCATTCCGCGAGCACCCACAATCTGACCAGATCCATTGACCACTCCGCCCATCAGTAAAGGTTCTTCCTAAAAAATCAAAAGAAACGCGATTAGACATTGAAGATACTGTTAAGCGTAATTCGATCCTATTCTTCTTGTTGATGACCTCGCTTTTAGATCCTGGCAATCTTTTAACTGTTAAGTAAAGACCAAGTTGTGTCTGTCAGATGCACAGCGTGAATCACATCATGAACTAACCTCATTTTTACGTTCAGGCCTCACCGTTAGTTCAGGCTTTAACGTGAACTGTCTTCCTGTATCGGTACAAGAAGAATTCAAAATCTTAGTCATATCAAACGCATGAAGACCGCGTTTGAAACCGTTGCCTTAGTCAAACTTCTTGACTGCTCACTGATCCATGGTTATTGGCTGCCACACTCACACAAGCACGAAACTCAACTCTGACAAAACCACGTTATCCAACCACACTTTGATCCTCCTCGGACGACTCTCCTTGGCAGTGCCGTTTGTATGTGCATGCTGAGTTTTCTCAGTTTCCGGGACTTGCGTATTCATGAGTCAAGAAACGGATTTCATGCGTAATGTGAGTGCTCATTATTCGTATGTAAAACAGAAATAAGTTGTGAAAAAGTATTTGGATTAAGCTCGAAGGAAAAAAATTTCGGATTCAGTTGCTAGTGGAACTTGATCAGCTTATTAACCAAAGTTGTACGTTTATTTCAACTGATTCGAAAATTTGGTCAAATAACTCCATTACTCAACAAACCCAAAGCTAAGTATTTAAATATATCTCGGTCCACTGTACAGCCTCAACAGTAATGAGCACTGTTAACGATCGACTTAAGGTTGCGTAATACAGACCTGTTTTGAAGTAAGTGAGATGCCAAAGCTCACATCAGTGTTTAGCTGGGAGGTCTCGAATCGCACAGGAGCTTTCGATCGGCTTTCTATTCTGCTACGAGAGAATTTGGGATTTTTGTTGAGTCTTCATTAAATTTACCAATTCGCCTTATGTCTGGAAAATTTAGTTTTGTCATTCAACCGTCCCCAAAACACATACTAAAAATTTCATTTCCTCAGAAGTCCTACCCGAAAGGTTAAATCCGTAGTTAGTGGCCATTTAGTCGCATTCGGAAGGCGACATAAAAAGCTATTTGGACAACAGGTAACTTCTTTTTTCCCTAAACTGAGTATCACTTACTACTTCAGTTTGCATTGCAAAAACTTCTGCTTATTTTGAACAACACAGTGGTCTTTTATGTTGATTTAGTCTACTTATTTCAGAGGACTCATGGGTAAGAGTATTGCAAAATATGGGTTACCTCAGTGCTACGTGTACTATGACTCAATGGTTACAAATCTGCATGAATCTCATAACTACTTGCGTGCAGTGTGTCGTACTGATGATATTTTGCTTGACTAACTGTCCCTTGGACTCCTTTTTTCACGTACAAACCTCAGGTCATCCAGTCATCTCTGTACTCGGAAGCACCAGACTTGTGTTTCGCTTTTATGAGAGCATGTCTTCCGCAGAGCCCAGGGTTTTGAACCCGGGTCTTTTCATCTCGAAGGCATGTAGGGTACCACTGTGACACCCCGCTCTTGTGCGGGCTGATCCGAATCACCGAGTTATTTTTTCAAGATGTTGACCTCTATGACTGCACCACAGTGTAGACTTTCTCACACTGATTGTCGACTAGAATGTTACCGGATGCGGTTTTACACCGGCCGTAATCAACTTTAAGTAGGCACTTTGTACTATGGTAGGGTATATATAAATGTTCGAGAGTGAGTGTGAAAACGTTCACCTTATGAACTAAAAGCTTCAGTAAAAATCTAATTAGTTTTCCGTTAAACTTTAACAAACTTATCCATTAAAACATAGTTTATGATTCACTTTTCTCTGTTTTATAAACTTTGACCATTTACATAATTTCCCCGTGGATGCGACGAATATAATTCAGATAAATTATCCTGGTCGGGTTTCGGGAAAACATAACAATCCAAAACTTCGTCATATAATGTTACCCAGCTACTAGACGGACACGCTAAATATATAAACAACTACATAGGAAGCTCAGTAGCTGATAGGTAAATCTGAGCTGAACTTGGGAATATTTTAAAATTTCATTCAGAAAATAATGGACGAAACCTGACAATTCTATAGAACATTAGCCCTGGGCCTGCCAGGAATATTTATGAAAGTAAAATTTATGGCACTTCGGACTAATTTCGCGTTCATTTCAGCCGGAGTTCCATTGATCCAAATTATTTTCAGCAGTTTTGGTTTCACATGGTGCTCATTTTGGCAGAAACCTAATGAAAAACAGGTTCGAAAACCCATAAATATAGTCCTATTTTGATACGTAATTGCCATATAACTTCATTTTTCTGCTTTTGAAAGAAAAACGTCTTCGGTTTCCGTGTTGTGATGAATTTAGAGAGGTGAAAATAAAATTATCATTCGAAGGGTTGCGGTTGTATGACCTCGTCTGCAGAATTAGGTGATCTCCTGATCTCAAGATAGTGGACTAGCGGACCACATAACGTCTCGTCAGTTCAAGATCAGTACCAATCCTATCATTGTACTATTTCTGTTTCAGGCAGCTGCTGATACGTTTGTCGAAAACGAGGAAATCGGCGGAAGTACGGTGACGCATTGAAATAGATAACCTTCCCCATACTCTCTCCTTTAAATGTTGTTGTTTGTTTATGTTTCTACTGAGCCTTTGCTCATCGGGTTTTCCTTCTTTCCAAGCCTTTGAAGATTGTGCATGTGCCATCACCGCGGAAGAGCCCTGTCTTCAGCACACACCAAATGACCTTGCTAGTCTCTGTTCCCGTGTGTGGAAAGGCTGTCGTAGTCGTCATCGGTGTTTCCGTTGAGTTGTGACAGCTTTCATTGTCATGTTACAGCATCACAAACTCTGGTTTACCAATCTATCATAATCATATCATTCGGATACAATGCCATAAACCCCGTATCAAAAGTCCATACCAGGGTGATGTACTCTTTTTGAAGGTTAGTCACAGTAACCGACGAATTAACTTCGGAAGAACCACATTGGGATTCCAAAAACTGACCCGTTGTCTTTGGATACTCCCTGCGATTCGAATGAGATTACAGCTGTATATCACAGTTGAACGTGGTAGGGCTTTTCGAGATTTCCAAGGAATCGTCGCATATTGGTGTGTTGCCTTAGCAATCTTCTTTTATCATTAGGACTAGGCATGTTGCCCTTAGTTTCGATAACTTACCGACCAAGTTTTGTCATTTGCCTGGACATCATTTAATCTGCTTGACTACGTTTCTTAGCTAAAGGTGTGCGACTGTGTGGAGAATCAGCCATCTGTATACTCAAGTCTGTCAAATGTGACACCCTGAGAAAGTAGTGCTTCCCAGGTTGTTCCCAAAGTCTTCACTATTTATTCCAAAATAGACATTTTCTGCTTCTTCATGACTTTAAAAAGCAGCACTCCCATATTATCACTCAAACCATCCTCCGTGTATGGCCATGAGAATGAGCCTCCAGAGGGTCTCGCACGATATGCTACCGCTCCTGCACCCGACTGGTCAAAATAAATCATCCCCTGGTTCGGCTAACAGTGAGTTTCATCAGCTGCAACTCAAGACAATAAAAAATTCCGACCTCATCTTTTGGAATTCGGTGCTAATTCCCAGTGGGGCTTCAGAAAAATGAGCAAATTAGACGGTGAAAACTGAAGAGACGTTTCCTGAAACGAAGGTGACGCAAGTGTTCGTGAAGAAGTATTTGTGGAGCTTCTCGAAATACCGTGCAAAATACGATCGAGAATAAGATTCTAGTACGATATCGCCTTTCTTGTTCATCTACAGTCCTCGGTTTTCACACTAAATTGTCTACTGATATGTAATAAACTAGTAAGTTTAAAACTGAATTCCTGAGGTTGCTAAAGGATTTGTTAGTCTGCACATTACAAAAGCCATGCTTTGATGTTCGTTTGTGGATATGTTCTTCACAAGATTACTTTCGTCGTGGCACTCTAAATATAAGAAATTATTGATTTCTGTGAAAAGTTACGTGTTTCCAAGAGTGACTGACTGAGCCCATATGGAGACAAGGAAGATATAAAGTGCACCTGAATCACTCCGACACGGAGTACCGCTCCGTGAAATCCGCGAAATCGGTTACCAAAGAGGCCAGATAAGACACCTTGGCGCAATATGTTTCGACCATGTTCAGTAAGCTCTCCTGGTTGATCGCGTGGAATTTTCACAGTTAGGCGGAAAGCTGAGGATCCGTTCGGTTGCGTTTCCAATGAGTAGAATAGCAGAGTATTCCATTCTTCATAGAATTGCGACTATGGTTAGTGAAGAAAAATGCAGAGTTGTAAAAAACTACAACGACAGTTTTGTGTGCTTAACACATTCTACCCCACGTGATGACACAGCGGCCTACCTGCGTAATTAAAGGTCGTAAGCTATCAGGCAGATGACTCGGTGGTATGTTTTAGATGCTGCCCGAAGAAGTACTTATAGATAACGTAGAAAGCATAGTTATATCCAAGAACTAACTAGTTTGATTGGGAAGGAAATATCGCACCTAGAATCACGGAGCACTTTGCCAATAATGTATGTCGTCTAATGAAAGTTGGGACGACTGTCAATGGATACAGCTGTTTTACACAAGACTTAGTTTCTGGAGCTGCGTCAGACAACCAAGCCTTATTCAAGAATGACCTTTTGTGCAAAATTTAAATAGACCTCATTCACTTCATGAGAATATCTGTGATTCGAATGCTCAGCTTGCAATTACCATCCACACAGCTGACGGAGGATCGGCTGATCGCTCTGAATTGAATGACTAGAGTTAAACTGTAGTCGCAAAATATGTGTCACTATTTGAGGACAACGAAAGTAAATAAGCATAACGATGGATGAGATAAGACAATAAGCTTCTATTCCTAAAATGTTCCAGCAAGAAATCTTTCTAAGGCATTCCTTGAAAACATATTCCAAGTGTTGTGTTGATCAAATTGGTGCAAACGATAGTCGTTTGTGCTAGTCATACCCACTCTATACTACCTATTATGTTCTTCCACATGTTTTTGGACTACGACAAGGGCTTTCCAAATGTCCGAAAATCTGGCCGACTTTTACATTTTTCTGCTTTTCGTTTGTTTTTACCCAAATAGATCTTTTTCAACATTCGTTTCAGAAAATAAATGTTTCATACTTATTTCCTTTTTTTGTGCACTGTTCCAAAGAACTACAAATTTCTAACTCTGTCTAGAAAAGTTAAAACAGGAATTCAGGGATCTGATCAAACGGTTGCTGTGGAAACTTATAGCTGGAATCATATGAGTAACTTTGGAGTTCTCTAACTTTCAAGGGTAAGGTGCTTTTACTGGTTAACAATAAATAGAGTAGAATATTTCTGTCTTTTAAAATGTCGTGAAAAAGGCAACGCACGATGTTTTAGTGGTGTGAGTATCCATTCAAGATAAAAATACAGTCTACATGTCCTTCTTAACGCAAACTACTTGAAGCATTTGTAAAAACTTATCCAATAAACTGTAGACCACTACTGAGTCCGACGGTCTGTCTGATTTCCTCCGAGGAGCTATCTTACGATAATTTGCAATTAATTTAGTATTATTCTAGAATGTGAAATCAAAACTACATTACTGCTTCCCTTTCATTCAGTCGGATGTCGACCATTTTAACAGGACAGTCCTGAAAAAAGGATCAGTGAATTAAGGTGTCTCCGTATTTCAAGTGAATTCAGATTGACAAAATTGGTTTCTTCGAGGATAAAGCCTATACCATGATAGTTTGGTTTGAGTAGTAGGGCTTTATATTTAATATAGTATTAATATTCATGCAAAGCGAATTTCCAGCTCACCATTTAAAACCATGGAAGCTTTTTAAGGGTGTTTTATCCTTGTTAGGAGGCATCATCAGCACAAATCCACCGAGCCCTCAAGGGGTCTCGAACCTATCAATATTGTAGGGTGTCTTTCCCTTGGTTTTAATGATTTTATTGTTCATACTGCTTGATGTATGATGTTGTTTAACACAAAGTTTGTCAAGACTTCGACGCTAGCTAGACAGTCGCAGCAGCTTTCAAGTCAGATCACCTATTTGTTTTATTGTAAACATCGGTAACTTGGGCCAAGTTGTTATAAATGCGTTCTACTGAGTTAGGGGACCGTTCACGTTTAAATCAATCTAAAATACCCGCGTCACAAAAACAGTTATAAGGGCAGTGGTGCAAAACAGGATGACCATGGTGAACCTTTTACTGTCACTACCAACAATAAATTCTCTGATTATATTTCAATGTCCGATGGATCACATTCATCCGTGTGCTGTTCGTCCCATTGGGAAGTGACCGACGAGGCTAGCCCAATGATTAAAACCAGGAGAGATACTGCGTATCATTGGAACAGTAGTTCGCACCTTATCGGTTATTCATTAGCGTTATTCACACCAGACTGCCAAGACCGCGCTAGCTCAGCTGGTAGAGTGTCTGCCAGAATAGAAAATTTTTGTTGACCGTATCCAACAACGACTCCATTCGAACTGATGAAGAAACTAAACTGAAGTACAGATGTTTATTGTTCGGCAACGCTACTTTATCGGAAAAGATGGTAGTCAGTCGACTTTTAGGTTACCGTGGGTAACCTTTCTCAAGACCAATATCCTTTCGAATCGAACAATAAGCACTTACCCATAACATCAAAAGGTGCGTCGTTTTTCGACATCCCCCCTCCCTGGGACAGATCTGGGATCTGACACACTAAAGAGAAGCATACTCTACGACTTCGTACCTTTCGAAACCAGTGACGGGAGAGCCAGGCTGTGTAGAGCGATGGTTAAGTATTTCGTTCGATATCGTTTGCTTTGCATCCCGTGCTCAGCTGGGGTTTCAGTGAATGTGCATTGCTTATGATTTTTAACAAAAGCGAAATAGTTGTCCAGGGCTTGCATGGATTTTATTGGTAAGTTGAGTGTTGGAACTGCATGCGGAAACATTTCACTTACAAATAAATGTATCAACTAACATGGCTATTTCTCATCCGAACCAGCATTTTCACTTCGTTCCAGAAATCAGTGGTGATTCCTGAGTTCAGTGGTTTAATAACTAACAGACTATCTTATATTCTGTCCTAGTTAATCGGTAGTCGCGACTGAACCCCATAATCGTTTTGTCATTGCTTTCGAGGTCAGCCAACTCCGCCACTGTTCTGGCCGTCTTGCACTTCCCTTGCTCTCCATCAAGCAGCTGACTCGGTAATCATTTTGAACCTTGGAAAGTTGAGTAATAGTAGCGTGGTCATTATAACGTTCTAAGTAAACTGCCAATCCAACAGTCCCGTCCCCACGATGATTCTTATACGCTCTATCCCACTTACGAGCGACAAATATTCAGCTTTTTACTGTCAGAACTTGACATTGCAAATGTGCTTCGTGGTGGATTGGACAGATTTCACAGGCAAGTGACGACTGAAAGACACCAAGCATATCACACTTTTGTGTGTGTTGGGTGATGCGACCGATAGTCTCGTTCGGCCTTTAAACGGAACTGACTACAGACACATGCACAAGAACATTTGGAGTTCCCCTCGGGCTTCTGAATTGTGCCGAAGGGTAGACCAACAATAGGTTGGTCTCTTGTGCTACGGATTGAACGTTGAATCACGCACTATCTCAGTGTTGACTTTTATTGCGCAACAACTGTGATGGTAGTCACTAATCGCCCATTACTCTCTCTCTCTCTACCTCGTCATGATCCGTGATTACCGAAATTGCATGTCATGCGACGCACACAGGCTTGCATGTGTACGCGAAACGAACGAATGCGAAGTTTAGATAGGTTGACAACCCATTGTTTCCGGATGTCCATTGTAATCGTTTCAATGGCCTAATTCCAGAATAGAGAACATTTTAATTTACCTCACTGATGAGAATAGATGCCAAGCAAACATTAAATCCTATTGAGTAGATTATCTGCACATACTATTCTTATTTACTCGGAGGGCTTAGAATACCAAGATAAAGCAACGTGGTCTTAAGCGCCTCACTTCTAAAACGTGCCTTCTTTATGATATCGAAAAAAGTCTCTTGTTGGGCTATCGAAATATCGTGCCATATACTGGCTTGATTCTAGGAAAAAAGTCATAACTGTTAATATGCCCCCAGCCACGTTATACTGTTTAAGAATAATTCAATCTTTTACGTTGTATTCGACATATAAGTCCGAGTTACTAAATTCACACCATCCAGTGTGCGTATTTAGTCCCACTGAGGGTTTTTTTAATCCCTAATAGAAAAAGATTCTACGAAAGTGAAGCAGTGAGTGGACTGGTGATAACAACTGCATTGATGAACAATTTAGCAAGTCGCATTCACCTCAGTAACTAATGTGTGGTCAGTTCAAAGCTTGAAAGAGGTGGAAAAATACTAATATTTAACTAGAATGCAAAGCCAAAGACAATCGACGTACCATTACAAGTTCGAAGAAATCGTTATCTCCATCTTCGTACGTAGCACTTGAATTGGAACAGCTGACGCTGTGCAGCTTAGATTCTGTCACTGGAGTGCAGGTAAAAACATAGGCAAGCAGGGCATGTATCGTTGCAGCCACACGATCCTGTGCGAAGGGGGATATTTCGGAACGAAACATGAAAACGATTAACGAAGCACATGAAAAACCAACATACCATTCGTCGGGTTAGCTGTGATCCAGACACGAATGACTATGAGAAATCACAGTTGTGATTCATTTTTGGGATCTTCGGCGAAGAGTATCTATTCGTACTCCAGACGATTCAAATTAGATCTTAGTGAACTTAAAAGATCGGAGTGTACAGGCTTGAAGACGAGTTGGAAGAGAGATACCCGGTACGTATACCTGATGAGCGGCAACAACCGCGAAACTGGTCGTGTGCTACAAAGGAAATTTTTTCCACACTTTTACATATTGTTTACTATCAATGAATATTTATATATAAATATACCACATAATTTTTATCCGGATAGATTTCACTGCATCTCATCTGGTTACACGCAAGCTGCTTCAAATCGGTCATCAAGCAGTCATCTAGTACTCCCTAGCCTGTTCTACTCTGCACACGCAGACAGATTTCCGTCCCTTCAGCCAAACAACCGTCAGCAGTTCATGCCAAATCACACCTCCCGTACATGATCACGTGCACGTGCTCGGCTATCTACCTAGGCCGAAATGAACAGCAACTTTTACTCTGAGTGAATTAACAAGTTCAGCGGTGGATAGATAATACTGCCGACCAATGGGAAGCACAATACCAAAAGGTACCCGTTGAGCAGCCGCCAGTGTTCTACACGGCACCTCATTTGACAGATCAGAAGAGTCAAATCAACCAAACCACTGCCTTCCATTTTGTTTCCTTTGCCACCAATTCACGTTGACTGCAATTTCTCGGAATGACTGAGGTCCTGAGATGGAAGCTTAGTTGGAGCGAAAAAAATAAATTATTCTTTCCAATATCTGAGTCATTTTCAATTCTGATACTCGTAGGTCACCTGTCGGAGCCAGCCTATCACTAGCCCGGTTAAAGCAGGCGTACCGGGGATTGTAGCTAACGAGCTCGACTTATTCAGCCAACAGATCAGGCTTAGAGGATCTGTCCATTAGTTGGGGAATACAAGACTTGGAACTGTAGTCAATTTTGAGAGTGACGTACTGTTAGTTTATCGCCAGGGAAGGTTAAATAACCCCTGGTGAGGAGTGCAATTCGCTACGGCAGTCTGCACTGAACTGACGGATTGCGGGGAGTCCGGGAAAATGGTCTCCCATTGTAAAATTACTAGACCCCTATTTGCGGTGTCAGGCCGTCAGAAATCCCCTGAAAACACGTTATCGGAGGGGCTGCAGTTCGCATCCTTCCAACCCGTTGACAGGCTGCTTTGTTAACACTAACCAATGAAAAGGCAACCATATTCCACACAGCAGGGGAAAACGCGAGCTTTCATCAAGGATAGTCAGGATGTAGCAATCATGAGCTGTCGAAAGCAGAGGTCTTTTGAATTCAAAATTCAGTAATTTGAATGGTTCAGTTGTTTTGATAGGACAACAGGTGAGCGATGTGAACAGCCATGGCTTTACTGTCACACAAACATTGCACAGCGGAATCATGTGTTTAATCTCCTCTACTGAATATGGCAGGTTTCACGATCACAAAAAGTGGGTCATTCGAGAAACTCGGAGTTAGAGTGGTGAATTGTGCAGTTTGATTAACCTGGTCGCATCGAAAAGAGTACCACTTATGTTGCCAGAGGGCGTCTGTGCCACCACACGGTCTTTTCCGGGTCTGTAAATTGTTACTGCAATAAGCGGATAGTTCAAGTCTCCAAAGCCTTATTTTTTCGTTTCTGATTTTGGTTGTTCGTCTCCCGTCGTACATGAAGTTCACGGACCCTTGTTCAGCGATAATTTTGAAGTGATTGCCTGGGAGATAATGTCGTTATTTAAGAAGAGTTCCGATAATTGCACGAGCCTCCTTTCCAATGGGGAGTGGTGTCTTCTCCTGGCTATTAGGGTACGAGAGAAAAAAGAGGCTATTGCAAAGTCCAAAGTAATATTTTCAAACTCTAAAGTAGAACTCTGTTCCACCATTACAGCCACAAAACCTTCTACTTCCATTTTCAGGATTTCGAAAGCACATTTCACATTTTCTGATAGAGGAAAATTCTTATTTTTCTCATGTAGATTGATGTTGTCGGAAAATGACGGTAACCATTACGAGTAGTAAGAAACATGCCGACGACACGATGCAGGGACTTTATATCTTTTGGCGGCGGAATCTTGCGTCACGGTTCCATCCGAACAAGATCAGGTCTGACTTCTCCTTGCGATATCAAGTAGTCAAAAGTTGGATTTTGTTGGTAGCTGTCACAGTTCCGGCCGTGCTAAATATGATTTTGTAATTCACAGCGGTCCTCAAGAAAGGTCCAAGATTTTGATCATGGTCTTCCTTGGTCGTGCCGCATACAGTTACGTTGTCTGTGTGAGTGAACTTATGTACGACACATTCAGCCTTCAGGATTTTGCTAACTGTGTTGAAAACAGGCAACTCCATTGGTAACCCCAAGCTGTATATGTCTAAATTGAAAGAGAGCGCCAAATGCCTCAAACACAGTACATGGTTCCCCTTGCTCCACGAATGTGCTCATGTTGCTTTATATGTCGCTAACAGTCCGTTCGATATGCAAAGATAGCATAATCTGATCACTCTGTGGTTAAAATTAGCACTTCTGAAGGTTTGAAGTGCCAATTACGGTGTCTTTCACGGTCCTCTTATGCGAAAAAAGGGAAGTAATATTTCTCGCGAGTGACTAGGAAAAGTTAAAGCCTAATTATCACAGCCGTTTTCAGTAGAAATATCATAAATCCAAACATACTGATTTTCATTTGACAAACTAAACCGCGAATAGCTGTGTATCTCGGATTCCAAATTTCCTTGGTACACGTAAACTATTTTAGTAATCTGGTGCATGAAAGCAGGGCAGTTTTAATATATCTAAGGACCTACTGGATAAGAGAGAGCATAAATGCCAATAGCAAATATCGAATTATTATTTTTTGTCAGCTGATAGCCAGCCACCCATGAGTTATTATTCTGTAAACACATATACTGTCCAACATAACACCAATTCCAAAAAAATGTATTCAGCTCCTAGGTATATACACTGTCTTCTAAGTTGCTATCCAACCCACGTAGGCAGTTACTTCCGGTACACTAAGCATTAATATGCACACACTAAGTATTTTTACCCCCAGCACATTCACCGTCACGTGAATCCAAGCCAACAGAAACAAAGCAATCAAAAGCTATCAGTCTGATATGTATGATTGTGTCCACCATATGGATTCCTAATGATAATTGATACCACGGGAACCGGTTTCCCCATCAGCTGCTTGAGAAGTGCCGAAAATTGTGAATAAAAAAATGGAATATAAGTAAATACGAAGTAATACTGTCACATCTTCTGTTTTACTGGCATTATTCGATAAACTACAAAAGGATACCAAAATACCAACTTTGGGTGACAGTAAAAACTAACAGGGTGTAGACCTAGATGTTGACGTAAGCATTATAGACCTCACTTTGAACGAATAGCAGCATTTAGCTAACTTTCAACGACTTTCACAGAACTTGGCTGTAGAACAAACAATCTCAAAGCTTTTATCGGCCTTATTGTGTCTCATTTATGGAATAACTCATGCTACTTTGTGGGAAGATCATCAGGTATGTCAGTATTTAAAGTCATGCCTCCCAAATAAGCTGTCCAATGCGAGAGTAACGGTTTGTTATTGTTCAAAACCAATTACGGTTGCGGGGCGGTATAGCAGGTAGTGTAGTCAATAGCAAACCCATATAGCCCGGTGGTAACCGTTGCGATTCACAGCCACATGCTCCGGGTTCGAGTCTCAGTTGGGGCTCGGTGGGTATTCAGTATTGATGATTCCTACTCAGGATAACATAAATTTAAATTGAGCTTTCGAGGTTTTCAATGATGATGTCAGCTTTCATAAAGCACAATGACCAGTCTCTTTAAATCAAATGCTACTCTACTCAAAAAGATCACGTGAGCTCCCATTTGTTGAAGAACTGACAATATGACGCTGACCACGTAACATAACATCCCACAACATTTACAATAACATCACTTCCCTTTGGTTTAGAGGAGTAAGCACTAAATTCACCTGGAAGAACTGCTAGGAAGTCTGCTTCATTGAGAACCACGCACTGGACCCTAAGGAATGTGATGGTTAAACTGTTAAATGAAGGCTGGTATTTAATACTATGACAAGTATGTAATTCAGCGTGCGTTACTTTGTGAACTTTACAACTACAAATGTCTTGATAGAACCATCCAAAGGTGACCCATGTGTAGGTTCTCCATCAGCTAGTTCACAACTGTTTAGGTACTCTATGTTTTGCGGTCCTCGATTGACGGTATAGTCATTTTTCCTCGAAATCATTAGTGTTTCTGTGATATTCGTCCCAATATCGCTTGTCAAAAGCGAGATGGATTTTTCAGCACTGATTTACTCATCGTTTTCTTGGAAAAACTGCAATTATCAACAAAGAAGTTTTTCGTGTTTGAAAATTCAGACTGTCAGTTCCTTATTAATCCGTAAAGGACCGCTGAGGACCGAATTTTGACTAACTGGAATCATTTCAGTAGGCCTCGATGTTTGCATATTTTAAAAATGCAACTGACATTTCCTATTTGCCTTTACCCTCAAAATCATACCGTAAAATATGCATATATATTTATATGAATATGTATGTTTATACATATACAGAGCACGAAATCTACAAGCTTCAAAGTGACTGATCAAGTGGTTGAGTATTGCCTAGAAGAGTGCAACTAGAAGTTCACATTCAACTAGATAAACTGCTGCCCTCGTCCACTTGGTGATACCGTTTCTGGATGTCTTATTGCCATATTTCTGTGCTTCTTCTCCTCCGGCCGGTAATTAGGGTTTTGTCCAGACACAGTTGGCAAAACCTCCACTTTTATTGGTTGTTCACGGTTGACAACCCTGGTTAATTGACGCACTTTTCGGATGAATGTAGGGAGGGTGTCCATTTGGAAGGTTATCCCCGATAAGTGATTAACGAATAATCTCATGGAAGGCCGGAGATGAGTAGCCTGATTGTGGGATCGATGCCTTAATTAAAATCCACTGATTTTCCACTGTACTTCCTTTTCACCTATGAACCTGGTGGCTAGGTGGAAGGTAAGTGCCTGAGATCGCTTGAAGCTTTCTCAATGATCCCAACTCTGTTGTGCTAGCTCACTTTGGGGCATATTTTTTATGGCTGTCAGCTAGGCAGATCTTGAAGTATGCGGTCAGTGCCATTTTTTTATCAGTCTTCGAGCCTAGGTAGGACCAGCAATCTTCAGTCAAAGATGACCGTCGTGTTCGTATAACAGTGTGGTCAATCTGGTTTGCTGTGTGACTTTTATTAGAGCACCACGTTATCAAGTGTTTCAGGATATTTGAAGCAGGTTTTGGTGCCGATTAGGCTTTCTTAGTCTGCAATATTGATGAGATGTTCACCACTGCTGCACTGCTGTTCGATACAATAATTTCCAAATATATATCTAGTTGATTGGGTAGAGGCACCAGTGCGAGCTTTCTAGTCCCCCGCAACCAACATAAGGTCACTTTTCGGGGCGCTGTTCATCGCCTCCTGAAGCCGGTCGTAGAACTCGTCCTTCACTGTTTCTTCAGCTGCAACTGTCGGGGCATAGACCACAGCAACCGATACGTTCAACGGTGAGGTGTGAAAACAAGCTAGGGCGATCTGAAGGGATATCGGTTCCATGAAAGCAGTGTTTTGTTAGCCTTGTTTCTGACATTTATCGCGACTCCACGGAGACCAAATCTGTCCATGGGTGTACTCTAATACAGGTGGTAACTGTCGTCTACTCCTGGAACCTTTCAAAACTAATTGGCAGAATTCGGCAACAAAACTTCGGAGAAACATACGATTCTCGATGCCAACGTCATGTAACTTTCTCGCGGTGATGGCTTGGCTTCTGATATCCAAGAGAGTTCTCACATTCCAGCAGGCGATCTGGATGTGATTTGGTGTCCTAAGGCCCCCAGCTATCATAGTGGTCACCCCAGCCGCGAAAAGAACATGAGCGATGTTGCTTACCGGGGACGCCGTAGCACGAGCCATGTGTGTAAAAGAATTCGTCTCAAAAAGTCCAGGGAATATGGTACGAAGTGGTATCCTCAAAGCCAACGGGCTTTTCGTTCGACGCAGCAGTTCTATCTCGTGCAAAACCAAGTGCTACCTGTCGGGCAACAGGAAGTTTTCATGTTAGGAGCCTTTTGAACGTTGCTTTACCAATCCAGGATGCCCAAAACATTTTATTGATCTTAGTGTATGGTTACCGAAGGCTTTCTGGGAGCTCCTATGCCATTTGGTTGGGATGACACACACTAAGATGTTCATGCAACCCTGTTGATTGGACAGATTTCCGTGGCAGCCGTTTGATTCCGGCAGATTTAGTCGCTTATGCAAGAGTATCCGTCCTCGCCGTCTCCCGAAATTTTCCAGGCTTCGGTTGCCCCCAGTCTTGTTTGGTCCGCCTTTCCAGCGATTTTCAGGGTGTGGCCACTGTTGCATGCCTCAGCTTTGTGGAGCCATAAATGAAAGTTGGGCAGGTTATGGAGACCAAAGAGATGGAAAACACCCCAGGAGGCATGATAGTCTATTAACTTAAAGGCACTACTACGCTCAAATACCCCATGCATTCTAGCAATTTACAGGCTGATGCCACTCTGCAACCGAACGAACCAAGTGCCAGCGTATCACAATGAAGATCAGCCATTCAGAAGTGATAGATTATTAATTTACTCTTCTCGCCCTCCTCAACAATTACTGCCTCATTCCCACCCAAATATCAATAAGCAAATGATATCCGGAAGAAAAGATATTTGATCTAGTACATATACAGATGGATTGCATTCGCCGGAACCAGCCTTGGATGGTGTTTGCCTTTCGCAGGTAAATTATTTCTGATCTTTAAACGGAATGTAATGGCCATCACTCGCTTTTCAGCAGCCTTCTCTCGTCACCAAATATTCATAATTGGTTGTATGTCACATATGAATCTGTTCAGACTGGTCTGTAAGTTGCTAAAACATTAATTCTAATATAGAAGATTGGTTCAACCTTGACTGATAGACTGGTAGCATGATTAATTCCCCCACGAAGTGAGGGGATTGTAGATACCTCTCACTACATTTAATCTAGAACAATAAACCGTATTTCGGTAAATGGTAAAACTTTTCGGAAAATTTCTTAGCAAGAGTATTTGCATTGTAACAGGTGGTAAGTCTGAGTGACGGTCACAGTCTTTTTCGTCTTCCCAAACTATTATTCCTGTGTGAAACTAATAACGACTTTTCTCCTGCGCATTTTCATGTTATGAGGATTCTCCACGTCCAACTTTCGTAATCAGTCAATGGGTTGAAATCTGTAATACTTCTGTTCACCACTGGTTTCACCAGACATATGAGCGTGCAAAGTGTTGCTCATTTTCTTGGTCATTTAGATTCCTGCGTTTTGATTATTCTTTAGTCAGATTACCCCTGAAATGTTTGTAAGTACAGGAAAAAGATTCACGTTATATATATATCTGCTATCCAGGCAGTAGCAGGGCACTGAAGATTCTAGGAATTAATACAATATACGTAGAAGTTCGCGGTCTCAATTTAAGTTCTCTATGAGGCACAGAAATGTTTAACTTAACAAATATAATTTGATAGACAACCGTTGTAAATCCTAAAGAAATATGTTCGTAGGAGTTTACACATTCATTCACACATTTACTCGTCGATAAATGGGCAAATACTATTCATGTTTTTTCCCCAATAATTGTATTCTAAGTGAATTTCAGCACAAACTGTCATTACAAGTGAATTATTCCGGTTGAGCAGAAGAATTTTTGGTGCATATGAAAAACGATAACCTGAAATAATACCGAACAGTCAATTATTGAGTGCACAGCTAGTACAAACTCAGATTTATCTGTGTAGAGTAGTTCACTTAGAGAAGACTGAGGTAGCACAGTATAAAAGCTTACTGGGTAAGCGGTCATGTCACAACCGTTCAATTTTCTCATTGCTCTACCAGCAAATCCAAGACTCTCAACACAGTCTTCTGCATTCAAAAACGGCACATAACGCAAGAAGCCAATATTCATTGTGCTGGACAAGCTTCTTGGTATCAGTCGCAACAAATGGGCCACGGGTATTTCCAACCGATGGCTGAAAATCCAGTAGTACGTCCGCAGTAGCTTCGGGTATTTGAGTAACTGGATTAGAAGAAAAGAAATCGAATTTCGACGACGGTATCAGTTTTAATTTTGTCCTGTTTGTTAGTCATCATGTATCATTTTTTAACTTATCCCACTAAGGCATTAAAAACACTACATTGGCTTGGGGGGGGGGCGATGATAAAGTGGTCATCGTAGGGGGTTTTCAACTTTTCTGTCCCAAGTGTTCCAGTTCTGCTTCCGCCGCTGGTGATATTCCCCAGTTGGCAACCTCTAATGGGCCGCGACCGCCTTCCTGAAACATGGTACCGTTATTACATAATAAAAAGGGAATAAAATAAAAGATAAAAGGTAAGAGTTATTGCATAGCTATTTAACCATCTAAGGTATCTTCCAGAACATCGTTGAAAATCCGTTTATATTATCAAGAATGTTAGTTGAATCTCCGCTTTCAAGATAGTTTTATGTGTTCAAATAGCGTAAACCGATTCTTTATTGTCATTTCACCCAAATCGTATATGGGTTCATTTAACCATCATTATAACCTTTGGAAAAACGAATGAAAACCATAGAAAATATAGAATAAATGAACAAAAATGCAGTTACTGAACCTCATATAATGATATCACTACTCTTCAACACCACTCTCCTTCTCTGCAAACAAGTTAGGCAGACATAAAGGCAGTCAAGCTCTTTTTCTCTTTTATTAGCATTGAGAAGGGAAACAAAAAGAAACAAGGCTTGATATCACACCTTCTGCCCAACCATGACTCCTCCCAAAGTTTTCTAGTTCAGGTTATAAATAAAGATGGTTACGTCATGAAAACCTTTACTAGTCAACAGAACCTGTAGACCAATAGAAGCCAAACCACTCCGATGGATGATTATTCCGAGAGCAAACATGAACGTGTTGAACCCACATTTTCGATTCTCTCACAATACTCATGAGGCGCTCTTCGAAATAGGCGAATATGTCGAGTTTACGTAACGATCTATGAAAACGGAGTTTCACTTCCATTTTATCATTAAAAAAGTGTACAATATTTAAGGAAGGGAGTTGCCAGACTATAGTGTTTGCTATTGTTCATGATGACTGTAGAACCACCACAAGGAAGGTATCTAGCTCACGATACGAATGAATAACTGCGGGTGACGGCCTGTCACATAATTAACCATGGGTTCACGTTTTATTAGAAGAAAATCATTCGGAGCGGCTAGGTTGTCACATGGCTTGATCTTCCAAACTATGAGGATTTTCGCAACTATATCACCCCTAGTTACTTTTTGCAAACCAATCGCTTGGTCTGGATGATAGCAAACAGTGGTTTGACAAGTACATCAACAAATGAGTGATAGAGAATGTTCAGAAGTCTTTCCACTTGCAAAAATATGGTGATATCAACAAGGTTCATTCGATCCATACAACCAAAAGGAAGCGGTAAACCAAGGCACTCACCAAAACAACGTTTGTCAACTCCATTTCGCCCGTGACTCAGATGTTTAAATCACATTTTACAACCAAAATGTTACAAGTTTGCATAGAATACAGTTGCAAATGGATTTCTGAGCATAGCGAGTTTAACCACCTCCATCACCGTTATCGTGCATGGTTCATAAGTTTCTTGTGTTATTCAACTCATTTACAGTCTTGGGAGAGAGATATTTGGACTTTCAGTTCGCGTGACAGCATTTGGGCTATATCCTAATGAAAAAAGACTCTACATTATATTGTTGGCTGATGACAAAATATTGACAATCAACCCGATTGTTATGATGGTAAGGTTTCCGATTCACTTTTGCCCGCCCTTAGATGCGGTTCCCAGGGAGGTTTGGCGGATGTGCACTGCTGAAGATTCATAACAGGGATGAACCAGCATTACAATCGGTCAAGCAACCGGTTCCAAGGCACACCGAATCCAATCAATCTACTTTCAGCTCGGACAAAGGGCAGTCGAACAAACCGGCAAAGAACCACTGTAAAACGGTTCACGCCAAACATTAACCCTATTTCACTGACTGATATCGTCGGACGCTATCAGCAACATGAAACCGGGCTTTAACTAGACGTGGTACCAGCGTTCGAACCCGTTCTATTTACACAGAATGCCTGAGTTATCCAGCCTGCTGAAGTTGCTGCCTTCAAACACTGGAAATCTAATCTGAACAAGCAAAATGAGCTTTTTCTTCCTCTTGCCTTGCTTGGATTAAATTCAGACATATTTACCAACAGTAGTTGAACCCCGGGCACTGTAGTACCTGTTTTTAAATTCATTATTCTCTTATAAATTACATACTTTCAAAGACCGACTATCAATAAACCACATTGTTGCTCCGCAAGCTGCACACCCTTTGCAAGTGCCAGCAATACCAAAAGTGTCCCATTTGGACTTTGCCAGTAACGGTCTGAGGGCCTTTTACAAATGAATTTAGCACACAAGGTAAGCAACCGTCGCTTTTCTGCATTCTTTCAGATTGTTCTCTCTTCGTCACTTACTTTCGATTGGAATCCACGTACGTAGAGTGACAGTCTATAAAATGTGCAGATAATAATGTGTTTCCGGAGATACAAGCTTTCAGGCAACACTGCAATGACAATTTTGATGTATGATATCATACCCTAATACTATCCACGGACACTGAAAACATGTTCGGTACTTTCATCATTTCCACTACTGTGCTCCGTAACTGCCCTATGTATTGTTCCGGTGTCGTTTAATTGTTGCCGAAATATTGGCATACGGTTTTCATACAAACACATATACCAACCACAGGCTACTCAGTTTGATCGGCTAGTACCTGGCACAGTCCGCCGCGTTTGTAACAGAGTTAGAGCCTCGGTATAAAGTCTTGACAGCGTTTCCATCAAAAACCTGGCTGAAAAATACGATGGTTCAGATTGAATATTTCGGGTTGGGCCACCCAAGCTCTTTCTCACTTCACGTCGAATGAGAAGCAAGGCACAATAGAGCGTGAGTAAGTAATTCACGAAATAGATTGCTAACTAACCAGCCAGGTTAACAATCGAATCAATCTAAGCCAGTTTTATTCTCCCTGTAAATATCCGGCTGTGTTGATGAGTTCAAGGTTTAGCTTATTTATCACAAATGCGAGATTTACAAATCGGGGTGGTGTCCAAGAGAGCTATTTGGAATGTTATTCTGCTTTTGGATAACCTTACCCTGATTGAAGTGACCAATAACTCACTCTCCGTGTTTTACTCCTCATCATCCACGTTTCCGCCTTTTGTACAATAATTGCCTGAAGAGAACCCACAAAAACGTCGCAGCCGTCAAGTGAGGAAATAGTACGGAACCCAGGAATTTACGACCCCGGGATCACTTTATTTTGTGGGGTAGTTTTACACTTTGTGTTATCTCAGGTAGAATTTTCAGATTTGTGCCTTCTACCTCATTTACATTTCCTACGTCCTCTTGAACCAACAAATAATTTGTGCATATTTGACCACCGACTGGTGTTTGTATGAGCATTTCTTGATGCCAGAGAATGCCACTAGGAAATGTTTTTTTTTCTTCCATGGAATTCTCATTTAATAATCTAAGCGATTCTACGCCCATCGGGATTTTATTCAGCAAAAAGATGACTAGGTTTGAGCACACCACAAAACAACAGTAGCATGCTACGTTTTTATGTGTAACATCATACCACATCGAAGGATAATCTATTTTGTCACACTTTACGGCTTTCCTAAACTAATGCTAAACTAATGTTTGTGTTTACCAGTTATAAGATATCAGTATCATCTAAAGAATTGTATATCAGCGTCAATATTACCGCTGTTGTGAAACGAAAATTGAACAAACAACATTTTCCAAGACCACGATCCAATTTCCCATTTGAAGTCGGTCTCGATCAACCATCACCAACCGGTTACCAGATTAGTGAGCTCTTATCGAAGGTAAAATCTGTGTGGATGGTTTATTGCTAAAATCTAGAACGTCATACATTTGTGTCTAGTCAACCAAGAAGGACTATAGTGTATCCACAACTGGTTAAAAGAATTCTCCTGGGTAAGAACGCGAGAGAAGATACAAAATGTTTCCATTTCTTTATAAGCTGCAGCAGGATACAACCGTTAGTGGTCAGGCGTTTATCATCGCCAACCTGAGACAGTAATGGCCAGGGTTCGATTCCCTCCACGGCCGGTCACTTTCTCATTTAGTAGCCTTTCACTGGCTGCGGCCGCCTTCTTGAACTTTTGTGCTTTATTGTATGATGAATGAAAAGCAAGTAAGAAGAACATATTGTTGGTATTACTAGAGGAAGATCCTCAGGTTAACCGGTGGCATAGCAAAAACTGTAAAACGAGAAGATTCAATGTCAATAACACGGCGTTCTCGGTGGGAAAACTATGATTAGTCGTGGTTAGCCCTTCTCACGTCTGTCTTACAATCAAATCATATTTTTTCCACTAACAATGACATGTTGTCGGCGTTATATTTTCTCTATCAACACACCACATGGCTCATCGTTTTTCGAAAAACTCCGCACCTCTTCCGGTTCCGAAGTACTGCACAAAGAGTAACTTATTACTTACAGTTTTTATTTCATACTCGATGTGCGGCTCGGAGGTGTGTATGAAAACGTAATGCCCAAAATCAAACCCATCAGTGTTGAAGTCAAGTTCAGAGAGAATGCTTTCCAGTGACTGTGTTTCCGGTCCAGTGGAATAGGTAGTTTGCTTGGAGCCACGATTGATCCGGTATCTTTTCAAGTAGCTCCCGTCGTACTGGTTACGTCCGTCCACGGCTGCCTGTGACAATTCCATTAACAGCATGGCCGGAGCATCTGATGGATTTATTTAGGGGTAAGGGAGGTTCAGTTTACGATGATTCTATGTAGAACTGATGAGTGTGGACAAAACGAAAGGCGAGGGGATTATAGCTGCAACAACACCGATGAGGAGCCTGAGTTTGACTAGCAGAACATCACATTCTTGTGGGAATTGCGCGTTCACAGATACAAAACTAAGATGTGGGCATAATTTTAGTGATGGGAATATCCGTATGACCAGACGTGCTGAGCCTGCTTGAGCCAACTACCAACACGATGGAAGACTACTAAGGCAAGTATAATCGGAGGAGGTTTTATATGATTTTGTTTACTTCCCTTTTATTATATGATAGTATTACAATATTTTATAAAGATGGTCATGACCTTTTAAAGGCCACCAACTGAGGAAGTGACCCGCGGTGGTGCAAATATTCGAAACCTTTTGACCCGCAGGTGAGAGATTTTGGTCGAGCCAGGAGTCGAGTTTGACGGAGAAAAGAACAAGAATTTCCATGATCAGTGGCATGACATAAGTGAGTTTCAATAAAACCGGGTCCACCCAAGCGATAAGTTGAAGCCCTATATATGTTTATGTATATGTGTACATTCATGCGTGTATATGTGTATATATCACCAGGTTAAAATCAAGTGATACCCTATGCTACAAAGCGAAAATGCCGGGAATAATTGGTTGCCAATGAGCATAATAGGATACACGTTTTTCTGTCATTTCGCTAAGATATCATTCGTGTTTCTTCCTACGTGGAAATGACTTACATTAGACGACTGTTCTGGACGTAGTTATGGAACTGGTAAGTTTAATTGAGGCCGTTATTACATATTGATGTAAAGCTTCAATTGGGCAGCAAAAAAGCTTATTATTTACGTATGTGCCATGATGGTGCAAGTAAAATTTCTTGCTCGGTTAAAATGCCTTCAGGTAGTACTGTCTTCCACGAATCTAATCCAAGCTTTTATTACTTTTACAATAAGCAACGTAACTCATGATAGAACAAGGTCCTTCAAATAAAATTTACTTTACTTTGCGGTAACTGCTTACTTCGTGATACTTTAAATTAGCATACTGATTTTTACTACTCAGTCGAAAGTCAAGTCAAGCAATTGCTTTGCGCATCCGGAGGGGTGAATATTCAGCTTCACAACAATGTGTACGCGTCTCCCAAGAAAAGAGAAATTACGTAATGCGAAACGAAATAAAACACTGAAGTAATGTTATTCTGAATGTTGTGTTGGTTCTGATGTTACAAAAGGGGGACTGTGCAAATACGTTGCCAGATAGGGAATTTTAGAGCTGTTGTAAGTCCCAGTGCTTGCAAAAAGAAGTTTGCTTTGAGAACCCGTGGAAGAAGTGGACATACATTTCACTAGGTCTTTGTGAAGAGGATGAGGACATTCAGGGACACTCTTTGTAGACACCTTTTGGCGAGCACTGCTATGTTGATATTTGATAAACTTAGGGAAATACCGTTGAGCTACACCATTAGCAGATGATAAAACCCTAATGGATCTAGCAGTGAACCTGAATTCGTTCAAAGGCAGGCCAGGAAACATGAAAGTTGAAGTATATATCCAGTGAGGTAGGACACATAAAAACACTGCGTTCGATAAGACGAATGGACACTGAAGGGAATTTAACGCTGGGAATACCGAATCACGAGCTTCTGGTTTTCACAAAAATGAAGCCGTGTTTAAACCAAGCGAGGTTGGGGTCCAGCAGCACTCCAAGTTAATTAAATGATAAAACATTATTCTTTTGTTCCCCGTTTATTGTAATGTAGTCATTTTCAAAACTACTTTGCTTGCTACCATTCCAAAGGACACCCTTTGTCAACACCCTCGATTGGATTAAGGCGTAAGATGTGAGCAAGAGTCAAACCTGAAGTTTCAATGATGCCGCTTTGGAAGGTGAGAAAAGTAGAATCGCAGGCATACAGCATTTCAAGTGTAACATCTTCCGCATATTTGATTAGAAGAGTGTTTTTACGTACAGGAACTGTAGAAAGGTACATCGGAAACAAGAATGGGGTTAGTATGTCCTACTGGGGAACACCACGTGTTGTGGTAACAAGGGAAGAGGTTTTTGTTATTTTACCAAGTGAACTGCTGGCTATTGTCAAAGTAGTCTGCCAACAAAGAAGCAAGTGAAAACTTAGTATCAAAGACGGAGATAATAGAAAACAGCTTGCCTCAGTCGACGCAGTTGAACGCATCACTTTAGTCAAGGAAGCACATTTCTACAGCTTCACTCTTCTTGTCAAGTTCGGACAGAATTAATGTGTCAAGGTGGTGAGAGCATCGATGGTGGAGTGTGACTGTTGGTAGGAAAACTGATCAGGATCTGGAACAGTAACACTTTTATTCATCGCTGGAAAACCACCTTTTCAAATTTTTGGGAAAGACAGAGGTACACGCAATGGAACGAGATTTCGAAGGATTTTCCTGGAAAAGGAAGTTATAGCCGTTTCCCTTCAACTATCTGGAATCTTTCTTTCCCTCCGACGTTGCTTGAAAAGATCTGAAAGGATGGGGCTGGGGTAATCGCGCCTTTCTTGCGCACCATACAGGTAAGTTCTTCCGGTCCGGATTGCTTTCCGGGGTTAACTGAAAGCAGTTTCTTGTGGACTTCCTTAATGAAGAGGCTGATTGGTGATTCCTGAGATTTACTTTTTTCAAGAGTTACAGGAACCAAAGGTCCTAATGCTCTTTCGATTGGCTTGTTGATTTCGTCTACGTCATCAATAGCTGATATGCATGCAAATAATCTACCAGTTAGATTTTTCAAGAACTCTCATGCATCACGATGACCTGCGTTTACTAGAAGGCTACGCGCACAGATGGACTTAAGGTAGTATAACTCGGTCTTGACTGATTTTATTTGAATCTTTATCACTGAGATTATATTTAGGGAGGCTTTCCTCTCTACGACGAAGCTGACTGAGGTGGGTAAAGGACAGACAATCAAAAAGCAAACACGAATTTTCGAACGGGCAGCAAAGATTGTAGTAAAAACGTGAGTAGCCAATGAGATGGTCCCAGGAGACCGAGAGATCCGCGTCTGAGAGCGTAGAGATTTCTCTCTAAAGCCAGGTTTCTTAAAGAACGATTGCAGAAGGACGTACAGGTAGTGTCAGTCGTGAAGCATACGAAAAAAATACTCAGTAAATATTTCCAGCTCCGTGGCCTATTTAAGATATATCAGGCCTCCGGGTAATTATACTAATTTATTCAAACTCTGATTTACGTTGATTCTTTGCTACGCTACGACTAGCTGAACGTGTGTGACCTTGGTTGCCAGGGGAAAAATCTCTGAGCAGTGTAAGCTAAGAATTAGCCGAGTACGGAAACATAATGAATTTGATCAACACGACCACATAAATTAACCTAGGCTATATTAGGTTAGGTTTACTATCCAAATAGTTTGATAGAAACCGTTTTCCCGGCCACTATATTTTTGATGGTCTTGCTTATATTATGAGGTAAAAAGAAATTATTTTATTATTTTCGATTTCAAGACATGTGGTTCAAAAATTACTTTCTAACGATGAGTACCAAACCTACAGAATAAAAGGAAATTCCAGTACTCATCAGCATGGGCCATATTTTCTAAGTTATTAGGGCGTACGTCGGTAATCGCCTACATCGTTATCTCAGTAGTGATGAAAATATACATTGAAACTGAATTATATGAACATTTCCTTAATGAGGATCAAAACCGAGGTGCAGAAGCCCGTAGTTTGGAATCTTTTTTATCGCATCCCGCTCAGAGGTTGAACAGAAATTGGAGCATCATTTATCGAATATATCAAAGAAAACCAACCCAAGCACTCTTTTCCAAGATAGAAGACCTGGACCATCTTATATGCATAACTACAAAAGAACAGCCCTCAATCCTGCTCGAGAATATTCCTCCGATTTCTCACTCCCTGTGGGACATAAGCTGGTGGCAAATTCCAAAGTGGCCAGTACCACGTGTTACGAAGGCTGCTGTGCAAGTCTAACAAACATAAAAGCTTATTGGTATCATCAGTGAATTCAACTCCCGAGGCCTGCTATTTTGGTTAGGGGTTTGTTCATTGTATAAGTGTTTGGTATGGGATGAGGTGTAGAGGGCTCAGGAAAATGTCATTTGGTGTAGGAATTTCCCCAGAAACCTTATCTTTTCGAATGTCAGCGTATCATATCAACCACCATCATTAATTGAGTTGGAATAAAACATGCTCAGCTTTGCTGGTGGGCTTCAGTTAGAGATACCTCGAAAGTTGGAGAAATCTTCACCGCTATCACTGAATTGGTCCCGGAATTCAACAGAAGGAAGTTGCCTGGGTAGTTGATAGTTTTTCAGGATAAAGCTTCATGCTATGTTTCACGAGCGATTTGTATATAAATCCTGCCAGAACAATGCTTTGGTAAATGTTCACTGTGGGACTTGTAAACGTAAGCGCAGCTTCAAGGTACAGTTCATACAAAACCCTCTAATAGAGTAAATTTACAGATAATCGTAAAACATTATCTGTTCTAAAGAGAGTAGTCAAAGGGATACCTACCCACTGGCCGCTGGAGTCAAAAGTGAAAAACGTGATGATGCATAAGATAAGAAATCATTTTATCACTTACTTGGTGGACTTTAAGTCGATAAGACTCTAAAAATTCCTGAAGAATAAAGATAGAGCACATATTTGTTGCCGTGTGTGAGCATTTTGTTCTGAATAATATTTTGGTTAATCCAATGTAAAATGGTGCTGTTCCTTTAACCCTCGGGGGCTCATATTCCGTCGTTGTCATGGCCCACTGGTTCGGCATTGATTTTGAACATAGCTGTTCACTGCATGCAAGCAGACCACAGGGGTAACTGTCACAAACTGTCACCACTACTTGTTAGTTATGATACCTATAAAATTATACCGTTCTGGTTCACCGTTGTTGTGTATGAGCACCAGATATGCTTATCATACACTCATGTGCATAAAAGTCAACACTACCTGTAGAACTAAGGAAGTGTTCTACTACAAACAGCGAAACAGATAGGGAAAAATTTATCATACTCTCGTCTCGTGGCATGATATTCCCAAGACCAATAGATGCTTACCAGCAGTTGCTTGAATAATTATCGTGGTAATAATGCCAGCCCAATCCGACGCAAACTGTTTTTTTTTCTTCAGAAAAACACTGTACTTCCGGTAGCTTTATGGCTCTTTGTACCAAATTTATTCACTTATGCTGAAGTTTTTACCGTTCCGACTTAGAAAAGTTTCTTACCACCGTACTTGGTCTCTCCGTAATCTCTGGGGAAAGCGCAAGAAGTTCAGATTTCTCCAGTTACTTGCATCAGTCCAGAAATTACCCTAAGAAAAGTAGCGGACCTCAAGTTTTGACCTTTTATCAGTAACTTATAATTCGACAAAATCAAACTGTCTCACGTTTGGGAACGTATCATTTCATGACCAAATTATAAAAATATACTCTAGAAGAAGTGCATCTTGACGATTAATCCGTACCATTGACTGATTCAACTCAACCTGATGATGTGCGCTTAGCAGTGGGCAAACTGTGGTTCTCTAAAGCAAGATTATCTTTCATAACGCCATTTTCCTAAAAAAAGGGCTACTTACTGGTGAGAAAACATTTTTGCGGCTCTCTTTCGTCCTTCCTGCTGACCACTTTCCTTCAGACTAGACAGTTGCATCTTGATGGCAACTACGGTTGCAGTTTGGCTTGAGGTGTCGTACACACCACACTTTTCTGGAATTATTTACGGTATCATTTTATTTATTTTGATTACCTTCATACCCACCCCAAAACCAACAAACCAACCAACACTCACATATAGCTCCATTGCTGAGAATGACTGCTCGTTTCATGGGTTCCATCCGAACTAGTTGTCGGAGCGCGTGGACATTGACCTCCCGAGAAGGTTGCAGCCATATTGTATCGAACTGCCACTTTCTGTCGTATATGACCGGATAGCTTCTGTCCAAACACGTTGGCTCTGGTAGTGCCAAATGGACAATTTTATGGCGTTTTGTCACCCAGCCTATGAGTTTTGCGACGCCACAGCTGGTCAAACTAATAATCAGTCGAGCCCCGGACTCGATCAGATCACACACTGTATCAAGGTAGACGTGAATGTAGTGAAGGTTGCTAGGTTAGCCAATGATCGTATAATGTGAACACATTCAAATCCGAAAAGATGACTTTGAGAAAGGTTGTCCCAGACTTTATTATGGATCAAAAGGAACTTGCAGCGTACTCTAAATAAGAGCTAATAAAGATAACAATAACAGAGGTCTTCAAGATTTAGAGCGTCAGACTTGACAGTGGACAGAATCTGCAAAACGTATTGTGCATATTACTATTCAATTGAGATTCTCATGACTAAGCTAAAGGTGATGAAGTTGATATTGTTATGAAAATGAAGGTTAATGCCTGGATGCTTATGTTTATGACCGCAATAATGATGAAGATGCGGGCACTAATCCTCATGATGAATATGCTGAATAATACCGCCTCAATCATGATGATATCCATAGTTAAGTTAAATATCTCGGCTATATCTTCTGTTTGGTCCTAGCACAGATCGAGACCCTGACGGCATTCTGTCTAGGCCGATATACTTACTGATTTTTCAGTCGATACTGACTACTAAGACATACGCACACACGGATTGACGTCACCTTAAACTCATGGGCGGTTTGTTTCAATCAGTCAAATTTATTGTAAAGTCATGCTTGCTTATGGATTTGTTACCTTCTGAGCGGTCGTGTTTCGCCTCACGAGATGGCACGTACTGCTGACGCTCGCGGGAGAAGCTTCAGTTCTCTAATTGCTTGCTTAACCTACGCAAAATAAAAGCTTTTCCTACACTTCACGTTTTCAGCATTAGTTTGTGCAACAATAACGGAGTAAATTCTAGTGTATTCGACGATGATTATCACCCTCACGTATGAGAATTATGATTGCAACAACTGTAGCTAATTCATGAAAATAACTCCTAAGACACTGAGGACTCTATCAACAGCGAACAAGATGTTCATGAACCAACTGGCAAAGGCTGTAACAAAGACTGTGACCCTAATTATCATAATGATGATGATAATAATATTAATAATTATGATGGGAAGGACGTTTAAAAGTTTTTAAGTAATGACACTTTTGTTGATGACGATTATAATGAAATTCCCGTCTTTCCTGCTTCGTTTATTTACTGATCTTATGTGTTCTTCAGGTATATGGGACTTCGGTGGTAACGCTACTCCTATTCGTCCCATACAAAAATAGTCCAATAATTTTCGCATCGAGAACTCACTGCGCATCAATACTTTTGTATAAATAACGGCCGGAATAATTAGTGGGGGAAACAAATATCTCGTTTGAGAGGATTGCGACAGAAAGAAAGCGATCGATATCATAACACTGACAGTCCATACGCAAGCACAATATGTGCCTTTTCTTTTGTTCCCACTTTGAATAAAAATGTTTTCTGGGCTGACCAGAGGATTATGATAATTTTGATTGTGACGATGAAAGCCACGGAATGAGACTGCGTTAAAATCATTTGTTACGTAAATTTACACAAAGTTCTCACAATTCTTTGTGGTCTCAATTTTGGTGAAAAAAGCTTTGTTTGTTCAATTTTTGTTTAGAGCCGAAACCGCATAAAAAGAATTGGTGGAGCTACCTTCCTTACCAAGCTTTTCACGTTGAACTATGTAGCATCTCTCAGTTTTGTCTAATGTCAGTATTCACAACTAATTTGAAAATACCCAATTGATCTACTCAATGATTCACGCAAAAGCACTGTACAACTCACATGCATAGCTGTAGAGATTCTCGGTTTCGATTCATATTCACAAAGAGAATGAGCACAACGATGATTCATTTCGAGAGAATGTAAACAGCCCGCCTCATGAGGCTAACGAAGTTATTTCTTAGATAAACTGTTTAGCTGAATGTCTTTTGGACTCTAACTTTCAAACTTAGACTTCAGGTCATCCGACCAACTCCAGATTCGAGTTTCGCCCTTGTTAGAGTACATCAGTGGTGCATATCCTCCGCCACGACCAGGGTTCAACCCTGACCTTTCCCCTTGAAAGACGTGTGCTTTACCACAGCACCACCCAGCTCACATCCGGGGTGATTTGAATCACTGTGTTAAGTTTATTTATATGCCATGCTTTTGTTATATTGAATAAGGAGTAATGTAAGTTTCAGCGGCCATCAGAACTGACAGCTTTTCCAGAGACAAACATGATCTTTTGTAAAATTCTTAGCGGACTGATGCTCACCACAGCTGTGATCAAACGTCCTTGTTCGGATACTCATTTTGGGTGGCTTGTCCAAATTTAATACAAATGTGGAGCTTATCGAAACCCAAGGAATCACCTGACTCATATTTCTCATCAGAGTCACAAAGTCGACAATCGTAGGATCAAAGTATTGATCATAGATCACTCCTAAGAAAATCGGGGATGGAGAAAAGGAGAAACAGAAGGAAAGTAACATGTTAAACACTAGCTGGGCAAGTGGATATATATATGAACTGGTTATATGGGTTCTTTATATTGGGGCAAAGATCACACAGCTGAGCAAAATCTAATGCCCGTAATATTCAGTGGTGGCACGATAAGCTTGAATAGATCTTGGAAAACCCACATAAATCCCTCGCATCGAAAATTTCACGAATATATGTCAAAGTTCATTGGATCATGTTTGTCAGTTTGCTGTTCGTCCCATTGGAAAGTATCCAGGGAAGTTGATTCCGTGAGTAAACCGACAACAGTTCCAACTGATGTTCGAGAGTGGTATGATATTAGATCTGTGTTTCAGTATCTTCATTGTATGATAACAGCCGATGAGCCTGATAGTGGCGACAATATAAGAAGTGAGAAATAGAAGAGCATTCACTAACACCTACCTTGAAAGAGACTGGCATAATGGGTGACCCCGTAGGGGTCTTTCATACGTGACTGAAAGAATGTGTTACATCACAGTTTATAACTGCTTTGGTCAGACCCAGTAGGCCTAGTGAGATGGCTGTTCTGTGTTCGAATCATTTCGGTTTATTAACTCAGAACACACTGTTTATATGGGGAAGAGAATCGGTGTTTCGAATCTTTGCAGCACAGATCTACTGGTTCAGTCTTGAATTGGCCGATCTCTCCTGATTGTTTGGTTGGTGATATGACCGGCCAGCACTTGGAGTGAGTCCTTTCTCGTCCAGTCCACCAGCTGTCCTGACAGTTGTGAATCAGTCACCACAGGCTTCGACCTGGATTCTGAACAGGTGCACAAATGCTGTCTGCTAGCGTGACTAGGCCGTCTATCAAACAATGCGTCTGACCAAGAGCTCACAAAAATGGTCTGTTCACCTTCTGAGTTCTCCAACATCTTGACTGATTTCGTATCTGATGCTGACATTTAAACGGTTTCTTAATAAAAATAAAAACCAGTTGAACTTCACCAGGCTCAATCAGTTTGCCACTTACTGATGTGGAAATAGCACACAGGTTGACCACGTTCCAATCGTTTGCTGTCTTTACCTATATAAGTACACACAATCAGACACCAAACATTTACGTCAATATTTTCATGCGATCGATGATTCCCAAGCTGCGCAAATGCGCGCTCCGGTAGGCTTATTTCGTCTACTAAAAAACCCTCCACGGTAAACAAGTTACGCAGAATTAGCCCGACTGACTTTAATTGCACTAAGATTTGTTAGTCTCCCTAATTTGAAACTATAGCTTAGTAGACGTGTCAATAACAATCAGATGTCAATCAAAATACCCCTGTTAAAATGTTCAGCATCTTACCAGTTGTCTAGGCCAGAGGATTGTACAAAACGATTGATGGTGACATCTAACTAAAGGGATAAATGAACATAGATAAAAAAAATCACTTAAATAGATTTTTCGTTGCAAATACTCCGAGTAAATTTTGGATGTCAGATAATTGGCTGACATGCTGCTACACGGCCTGGTTCAGTGGCAGGCAGCACGCCTCAGCCCGTCCGAAAACAAGGATGAGGTCGGAGTCAGCAAAGCAGACAGCAAGTGATCGGCTGATTAGAATCGCATAAAAGAGTGACTTTGGTCGCGTACCGCAATAAACTCACACTATTCATATTCTTTGACCGTACATGTACATGCGCACCATTATGTTTGATGTGGCTAACGACAACGTGATACAAATAATTACCATAGAAAACCTAAATGTGCAAAATATTCACTTGAGGGCAGGCCAACAGTCACGCCGAAGAACAACTTATTCAAAACTTTTCTCGTTCGGGTAGAGCTCGCACAGATCAAGTCTTATTTCGGGTAACATGTTTCCAGCTATTCGGTGTGGTTTTATCGTAGTGCTCTTCACTAGCACTAGGTGCATTTACGAAGTGAAAGATGACAAAACCGACCTTTAGTAGCAATGAGTAGATTCTATCCTCAGACCTACGCTACATCCACCACCTGTTCCGTGAATTTCCATCGATGTCATTCAAATGGAACTTTGGTTAGGATTTGGTATGACGAGCCACACTCAAAAAGATAAAAATCACGCAAACAAAACTGATGAATTATTCAAGCCTGGTGGGTAGTCTGTAACGCTTTTGACTGATCTTGGGTTCCAGTGGGAAGACTACCATTAGAAGCGTCGATTTTGGAGTGCATAACAATTCGTTACCATCCACAGTCAGTAAAGAATGGTGGTAATATGTAAGGCCGAACCACCTAGTGGTAACGTATTTTGCTGATATTCAAGCATCCCAAGATTCAGTTCTAATTGGGACACACTGATTTATATCACGGATGATACCTTAGCAACTAATGGGTCCATGGTTATCAGTATTAATTTCAGCGTTAACGCTACAGCATGAACCCATCTATGATGGTTTCAAACCTATTATTTACTCTGATATTTTGATATTTACAATACGCAGCTAAGTTAGGTAGAATAACAACACCTTTTTACTACATTCGTCAATCGACTCCCCCAAAATTATAGCTCGCTTACCCACGTTCAATTGCTCTGGTTCACTGCTTTCCGAAAGAGAACAGAACCACAACATCAGCAAACATCTTGTCAATTTTTCGAAGGTTTTCATTGCTAAAATGTGGTTTCTCGTAGTCTGAAGTTCACTTTTATGTGTTTGATTTCCACGAAAGTAGAAGCACACAAACGCATGGATGAACGATAGGGAGTTTAGTTCGTACCCAATCAGAAATAAAACAATTAGCAGGCATCTACTTTGGTCAGTTGTGAGCACCATCGATAGAAAACGACGCCAAAGACTAGTTGCTAAAGGTAATGCTCAGAAACAAAAGTAAACAAATTAGAAGGAACATATGAAAGACTTGTTTTGATTTCCTGAAACCAGCTAGAGTTCAGCTTGACTAATGTGATTAATTATTTATGATCTCCTAGTACTTGTTTTGATAAGGGTCGGAAAGGTGAATACAACCAAATGGAAGTAGTTATAGTGCTGAAGCGAGACCTAAGGGAAAACTTGTTTGAATGACGACAGAAACCTGTCTACTTCGTCGGTAGACAGTGGTATAGTTTCGAAGGGTGATGAAGAACTCAATCAATTTCAAATATTAAATGGAGCAGGTTTGGTCGAAGAGTTTTTCCTGGTTCAAATGTAACTAGAACTGCAAATTATGCATTAAATGCTCGCAAACAACGAGATCACAAATGGGTTTCACCAAATCCATGGTATGACCAAATGTGTTTTTCATCTTGATTAGTAACACGCTCATCAACTTCTACGAAAATGAATCTAAATAGAACTGGTAATGCAAAGATCAAATTGACTTCAAAAAGTCGATGTAAATCTGCATGCATTCTCGCTTATTTGTTTGTTTGTATCATGCATCGACGCTAGCAACTATTTGATCTATACAGATGAATCCAGCTGGTTCAATTAGACGGTTGTTTTGGTTTGAATGAGTCTAGCTAGTAACAAGAGATTCGGGAGAAACGGATAGAGAGCAGCTAACGAAGTAAGCACAACAAATCAGAAAGGGCCGTTCTGAAAAGAAACTGTCAGCTCTGAATCAGTAGCTAAGCCAACTCAAACCACAGCCGAACTTTCTGAGTAGAAGTGAACCATAAGTTCACAACCTTCTGATGCAATATTGAGTCCGATTTAACTGAAGCCCTATCCCTAGGTCAAAGTTTTATTATCCACGCATGAGTGGAAATCAGATAGATCTAGAAGTCGAAGATGTTGTATAAAATGGGTGATAAATCTTAATTCATTAAGGATTTATTGAAAAGAAAGACCAAAGGGATAGACCAGAGAAGTAAGTTACTAAAACATTGAGGAATATGAAAGTCAGTGGACATATATGATCTAGTCTTTTTAAGAAAATCAAACCTGTATGTTCAGATATGCTTCGCCTTTACAGGCTACCAAGAGCGCACAAACCTGGCCCCACCCTTCGTCCAATTTTACCTATGACTAACTCCGCACGGTGGATGGTAGAAAACTTGGAGCCCGTTCGGCAAAGGCTTGTCAGGCATACTGTTCGTGAAAGCTTCCTGTTCGTCGAGGCCCTCAAAAATGTGAATGCTCAACAGAAGCAGATGTTTTCGTTAGGTGTGAAATCTCAGTTTACTAATCTACCCCTAGTAGAAAAGATGAACTTTGTCTGCTCATTAATTGAACGATAAGGTACATCGGCACAAATTCCGACGGATAACCTAAAAGAATTACTGTGGAGGTGAACACTTATCGTACTATTCCCGCTCAATGGCGCATTCTACAAACAAGAGAAAGTGTCACAGAGGGATCCCCCTTGGGTCCATTTCCGCCCGATATGGTCATGGCCAAGTTGGAAGCCTGTGAACTAAATGCAAATATGGAGGGATTAACTCACTATTATCGTTGTACTTGACATATTTTGTATTGGTGAGCGGCTTTCAAACGCGGGAGAACTGATAAAATTATTCAACTTTACACACTCAGCCATACAGTTGTCTGTTGAGACAGAAGTGGACAATGATCTCCCAATTATGGACTACGATTTAATAAGACGTCGGCACTGCCCCACCCCAAAGGGAAGTTCACCGGGAAAAAACATAGACTGGGCAATAGACAAATATCCACAGCTCTGTTCCAATCGGCCAGAAGCGAAACGTGATAAAATGCTTAGTATCCAGGACCACAAGAACGCATCGGATGACGCACTAGAGGCTGAGGTAAGAACGATTCACCGGATCATTTCTGAAAACGGTTACTTCGAGAGTTCCGTTGAAGGCAATATAAAATACATAACAGAGCCAGAAAGGATGTCACAGGTGGAAAAGAAAACCCTATCCCTCAAACTCCCTAACAAGTGGGATGTGGCTGTCGAGAGAGTTAGCAGGGTTTCACCCGTCACATGTATAGCCACTTTTCAGGCTGCCAAGATCAGACGCTTATTCTCAACATTGTCCATCATAAATTGCATAAACCAAGATAAATTGCCTCTATTGACCTTTTTATTGATCTCTTATCAGTTCACGTGCATCTGTGGTGCCACATATGTGGGCCAAAAGACAAGGCGGTTATCTAATCGCATTTGGGGCACCAGCCATGTTGGGTTCACACACGAGAGAGAGGAGCTGTATTAAGCTCTATCCTCGCTCATCTGTGGGACTCAGACCATAAAGCTGATCCAGTTAAGGCATTTAGTGTCCTATACAGGGTCCAACCGGAAAAGTCAAAATCAGACAGATATAGGGCATTAGCGACGGCCGAGGCAATCAGCATCCGGCTTCTACGGCCAAAGCCTGGTTCACAAAAGAAGCTGATCCAAGCACTTGAATGCTCGTGGCCGAAGGTCGATGACGTCATTCCCGAAAGCGGTGCTGATCCAGGCCTCTGACGACGACCACTAATTGTACTGGGTACCTTGATTATCATTTGACTGGTTGGCTAACCAATTAACTGATTGACTGACTGAATGATTAACTGACTAAATGTGTTATTTTATCCTCTTATTATGATTCAAGTAAAATGATTGTATTTGGCTTGAGAATGAAGTTACCGAAATTATATGTTCACCTATGTCTTCCTTACTGATGTTATTCATGGGCTTCTCCGATTAATCAAGAATCTACATATATATCTCGCAATTATTTCGAATCCTGTGTGGGGTGGATAGTACTTCGCTTGCCTGAATGTCCTTTGGATCCCACATTCAGTACACATACCTCAGGTCATCCGAGCAATTTTAAACAAGGTAGCACCAGATTCAAGTTCCGCTTTTTTAAAAGTCCTCATTGGTGCATAAATTTCGCCATAACCAGGGTTTAAACCCCGAGCCTTCTCACCTCGAAGTTTACGACGTGCGAAAGAAATTAATATGGTGATTCAGATCAGACAGGACAGGAGTGGAGTAAAGTGGCTGGTTGAGTGATATATTGAGGAATAATCACTGCTGTCCTAGGCTTGAATTATCTGATAAGATTTCCAACATGTGTACGGGTTTATTTTGTAATGAACACGTATTCCACGAAGAATCAAATGACTACATGTGGGTCTTATGAAAAACAACGAAAAAAGTAATCCGCTATTTCCTCAAAATCTTTCGTGTCACGTGCTTTGGCATTTAGTAACTAACAAAAATCTATTTCATTTAAAATCTACCAAAATAACATTAGCTAATCATGCTGAATTGTAGATAAATAGTAGGAAGAGTGTGAACGGACCCAATTTTATTGGTCAGATATCGTGCTATCTACGTGGAACAAATCATGTGTTGGTCAAGCGCAATCCGTTGATGCTATCTTTATTCCCGACCACATGAAAACAACCGATGTGGTAGTATGATTGTATAAAGTATGATGCTCTTTTGCAGCTAGTTTTCGATTTTGCAGCCTATTTGTGAGATACAAGGTAATGATGATGCGTGAACCACTATTCCAATGATACACAGCAACTGTCCTGGTTTCAACCACTAGCCTACCCTTGTCGGTCACTTCTCGATGGGACAAAGGGCACACGGCTGAACGTGATCCAATGGACATATAAATATATTCATATAAGTTATTATTAGCACTAGGAGTGTGAATCGTATGTACTAAAGAATTCACTCGCGTATCACCGACTATTCATTTGAGGTGAGCGGAATGCGGATTGTCCCCGGTTCGATCGCGCATTGCGGCGACGGACTCTTGGATGTGAAAAATGTAACCGGGTTTTCCATCACATAAAACTCAGGTTCCTCGTACCAATAATACATTCTAGGATAGTAATTGTCAGAGAATTTGGATCTTTTAGTTTATGTACTCCCTCTTACCCCTACTAAGCTTTGTGTGAATTACCTTGGAGCAAACGACGTGGACGGTTAACAGAGCAAGGGATGTGACTCAACCATGTCAAGTTTAGACCGAGAACTGAAATGATGTCACAAATCAAAGTAAACCACAAAGCCGAAGGATAAAAGCAAGCTGTCTTCAAATAGTAGTGGTAGTAGTATTAGATGCTTCATATGCCATGATAAACACTTACATGTTTAGTGAGGCCAATAATTAAGTTATGAACAGCGGGCCCGCCAGATATTTGAAACCTTCCGTTGGTACCTGGTTTAACAGAATCAATAGAGTTGGTGTACTTTTGCTACAGATATACGATGATTAGGAATAGAGGGCGTAAAAGAGGGATATAAACAAGTAGAGAGGATTTTACCTTATAGGATATCTATTGCTGTAACCAGTTACACACAGCTGCTGTCGTGAAAATGCTTTAGTTGTTCGTGATAGATGAAGTGGTCAGAAAACTGAGTTTCGATGAATTACTAGTTATCGTATTGTCGTAGAGCTTTAAACGGCAGGGCAAGTCCCACTGACCACTGCCTTTCTCACCATGTTGCACTTCGAATGAGAAAGTATGAATTTAGAAGATGGACAGGTGGTAGACCAATTCAGGAGGAAGAAGCAAAGAAAGTCCTAATAGACAGCAAACGGAATACACAGTCCAAGTGTGCAAATACGCATTGATCAATCATTCTGATTCGACAGAAAGTGACAACACTATCTCGACTGTTCACGGTTAGTAGCCATATTCTTCAGTGTCTTCAATCAACTGGTTGAGGGATCTTTTGAACCCCAACCACGAAGATGTGAGGTACCTACTTTTTCTAAGTTCGATGTACATGTTCTCACTCCTGGCTGCCACGTCATCTTCCACTCCTTAGAGGGAACGGAGAATAGGACACGGTATGGTAGTCTTGTGTTCGCCTTTCGTAACACGTGCCCCAACCACCGAAGTATTTTAAGTTGAATACTCTGTGATAGAAAACTCTCTGAAGCGGTACCCAATGCTCGATTTCTCACTTCAGCATTGCTTGCTCGGTCATTCCATCCAATCCTAGCGATACTACGTAAACATCGATGGTCGAAAACCTCAAGACGACGAATATCTTCAGCATGCAAACTCAATGGCTCACAAGCATAGAACAAGACTAAACGAACAGTGGAGCAGTACACACGAATTTTCAGATTCAGTGGAATATTAGGTTGGCATCACAAGTACTTCAGTCCAGCGTAAGTCACCCGAGCCTTGGATATAAGCGTGCTCACCTCTACCACCGTACTCCCACCCGTCGTTTGGCTGCTCCCGAGGTAAGTAAAGCGGTCGACAATTGCCCCCACTCCATACCCCCCCCATCGAGCATCACGCTCAGAATCGTTGACGTTTAGTCTTGCAACATCACTTTACATTTTGAAGGTGCAAAGCGCATGCCGAATGGAGCTACAGCTCTCCCAAGTCTATTTAGTGCACGTTGAGCACGTTCCGTGCATTCGAACAAGCAGACAACGTGGTCCGCGTAATCAGGGTCACACAGGCTTTCTCTATTTCGTAGTTTGAAGTCTGCATCCTGGAGACTTCGCAATGCATCCTCCATTATCTCTTCCATGACGAAGTTGAACAAGAATGGATATATGGGACATCCTTGTCGAACACCACTGATCGTTTCGAACCAACTGGATAGTCCACCAGAAACTCTTACCCGGATTGAAGTATGAGAATAAAATGGTCCCAGTAGACTCACGAAATTCTGCGGCATACTTTTTCAATGAAGAGCACGGAAAAGCGATGTCCGATCAGCCAAATCGAAGGTGCCTTTCAAGTCGAGGAAAACCATTATTGTCGGTCGACGGTGCGTGTGACGCGTTTCAAGTAATTGGCAAAGAGTAAAAATTTGGTCGACGCATCCTCGACCTGGGCGGATTTCGGCCTGCTATTCGCGGGCATTCTTCTCGTGAGCAGGTGTCGGACGGCGTAGCGTAATCGAGGCTGATAATCTGGCGACCATCTGAATTAAGCTGATCCCAAGATGACTACTACAGTCATTGCGTATTCTTTTCTTGAAGATGGGTACAATCATCGACTCGCTCCACAGTAACGGAATACTTTCTTCGTTCTAAACTTCACAGAGCAAAGTGGTTAGCGATTTTATCAGAGTACTACCGCTCACTTTGGGAAGAACTGGGGGTAGTTCGTCAAGACTCGCCGCTTTCCCTCGCTATAGTGATCGAATACATGACTCCACTTCCACTTCCGATGGGGCTTCAAGCGATACCACCCAAGGAATCACAGTTGGTGACGTCGGAGTAACTACATTAGCGCGCGGCCAGCTAAACTGCTCCTTGAAGTATTCGGCCCAGCGGTCGAGGCTTTTCTGCTTACCGTGAATAGGCTCACCATTTCTATCGCATATCGTTTCACTAACCAAGGTTCGACTTCCACCGGTGTCGCGAACAACTTTGAACAGTCTTTGACTGTTACCTTAAGCAGCTGCTATTTCCACTTCGTCGGCTACCTTGACCCACTAGTTTTCGCGACCCTCCTTAAAGCCTTTCGTAACTTTCTTTTGTAGACTTCTCCGTATCTTATTCTTCTTCTTACAGTTCGAGAGCTGAGTTTTTTCTCCGTTAGACTGACCGACTCTCGAAAAATCCGTTATCTATGATGGACTTCGGATCTAGGACCACAGGCGAAACCTGCTGCCACGTGCATCTCCTGCTGGATATGAGCCCAAAGATCATCTATATAACCTTTCCTCGTAGATCCTAGCTCATGTGCTAATTTCTGTTCATAACTGGTGCGAAATTCTGGATCACACAAACATTGCACAGCTAACCGGGTTTGCGGTTTACGTCGATCATCATGGGGCTGGAGAGGTAATCCCATTAAAACTAATGCATGGTCCGACTCTACGTATATGGACCAGTAAGATATATAGTTCTGAACAGAACTGCACCACCGGTAGCTTACTGCGATATGATCAATTTGACTCAAAGTACCTGTAGAGTTAGAGCGCCATGTCGCTGTGCGACGCCAGCTGTGCCGGCAATTGGTGTTAGACAAGAATAATCGATTGTCTACACGAAACTGGAGAAGTCTATCCCCGTTATCTGTGTGCTGAGCAGGTAAATCACAAAGCCTACCTAAAAAAGCTTCTGACGCAATGAGTTTGCCAACTTGTGCAGTAAAAACACTTGCTACCACTACAGTGTCAGAACCTTCGCCACTGCGAACGAGAGTGGTGAGTTCATCATAGAACTCATCATTCTGCGTGTCAGAACTGCAGTCTTTCGGGGCGTATGCCGAGATCACAAACTAATTGTGCCTAACACAACTATCCTTTTGAAGGCCGATTGAGCCATGGAAACTCATAGCACATAAACGACTGTTAACAGGGATCCAATCCAAAAGGACAGCTTCAATTTTGTCGGCCAAGACGATTTCTACATCACGTTGACCCACAGCTCCAGTTGCTACGTCTCCTGATGTGCACAGAAAATACTTCGATGAGATAACAGAGCACTTAGTTGAATTACACTGCTCGAATCCTGGATACCCTTTTTACGCATGCAGCAAACATCAATCACCAGAAGGTCTATTGTAAGGGCTAGGCACGCCTGATGACCGACCTGCTTGAGTATAGGCATGGTAAAGGAGCCGAAATTCAGAAGCTGACGAGGCTTGAGAAGATGTAAGTTACAAGACGGCGGATTATTCACAACACTTTTTGACAACAGACCTTTTAGAGTATCGGCCGTGTTATCAGTGGGAGCATTACGGATGGATAGAGGGGGTGAAGAGAAGTATTTGGGGACGGAAGACAAAGGTTGAATAAAAGAGAGGGAGCTCTGAGCAGTAGCCCACTTATCACTACTCACCCCGACCGAAGCAATGGGCAACGCGGTCCTAATCATCCTGCGCAACGATCGATACAGCATGGAATTCTTTATATTTTTGCAGTTCGTGGGAGATGTTGGACCGGTACTGCTAGGATGTCCAGCAGCTTAGCAAGAGAACGGTTAGGGCTGTCAACCAAAGTCTTCAGTTCTAACCAGAACCTATCCGCAAGGAAGCGTGGTGGCTGAGTATAAGCTTGGATCAATTATTCCCCCACTAATTTTACCAACTGGGTTGCCAGCTCAAATCTACCCCTAACTCGGATGAACAAGAGACTGGAATTTGTCTGACCTCTACTCGTGGACCTATCAAACATGATTGTACCTCTGGCTAAAAGAAGCCATCCTGTATGGATCTGTAGATCATAGAGACAGGCAAGTCATCACACCATGTCAAGGTGCAGTCTCGTCGTGAAGCGCTTACACCGTATAACAATTTTACCCTGGTCCCACAGCTGAGTGCGCAAAAAGCACTGAAAAACTACCGATAGCCTCACATTTTCGACGAAAAGAAATAAAAAAAAAATTTAAAAAGAGATAAAATGGGACCCAGCGGGCTGCTTCAGTGATGGTATTCAAGCTGACCGAGGAAATCAGTTATTTACTCAAAGGACATTCAACGAAACAAAGGGTCTTCCGGATATTTTCAAACCAATTAGTAGGCAATCGTTCGCATTATAATTTTGGCATAACATTCTTTTACTTTGGAGCTATGAAGACAATTCTACATCGTCCGAGATGTTTTACAAATAAGAAGGAGACAAAATAAACTTGTTAAAATTAAAAGTGAAATGAGAGCCAATATAACTAACCTGGTTGTTGACAACATGTATGAGCCGCTGGGTTCTTCATGATTAACCTCGATTATTTTTGCGTGTCTCACCATTTCATGCTAATAATATGCGGGAAAGAAAAGAATTTGCTTGTCTGACTGCCTTCTGGACTCTGGATTCCACGCCCAAGCTTCAGATCACTCAATAGACCCTGAACTCGGTAGCACCAAACTTGAGTTTCGCTCTTATTAGGGCTCATTAGTGGTGCGTATTCTCCACCACACCCCAGGGTTCGAACCCGGGCCTCAGCACTTCAAATGCGTGTGTTACCGCTGAGCCACCTGCGCTCCCATCCCAATCACCAAGTCAATTTTGTTTACCTATCTTCCTCTATGATTGCGAGGAACGCCCAATAGCTTCGGGTGGAGACACGGTATCTACCCCGTTAACTTCAAGTGAATGCCTCCCACCAAATCAGGTCTTCTCCACTGGATGGGCCAAAGTGCGCACCCTTCAACCTGCTTCGTTTTTCATGTATGTGTACCACCCACAATTACTTGCGAGTAGCGTGTGTGACTGGTAGCACTCTTTTTGGCTGACTGTTGTTTGGACTCATCATTTCACGCAAAACCCTCAGGTCATCCGAGCAACCATACACTGGGAAGCATCAGACTCGAGTTACGCTCTCGTTAGAACTCATTAGTGATGCATATCCTCCACCACACCTAGGTTTTGAAGCCCGGGCCTTTTCACCTCGAAGGGGTGTGATACCATTGCGCCACTCCACTCCCATCCGGACTGATCCGAATCACCACGGTGAATTTGTTCGGAGGTTGTCTATGACAGCCAGTATTACCCGACAGCTTCAAACTGAGACACGGTAATGGTCCATGTTAACTCCAAGCGAATTACTTATGTCCTCATGTTAGGTGTGGAACTCCCAATTTCGATGGAATATCGGTTGATCTGCATTACTCTTTCGTCTATATTCCGACTTTCACGGCTGATTTTATAGTCGAATAGTGTGCGAGCGCACACAGAAATACGCATCCGAATTTCAATCATTTTACCTTCGTTCAAATATTTCGCCTACTAACAGGCATTTCACTAGTAAGTCGCAAATTATTACTCTATGGCAAGTTTCTGGATTTATTGAGCATTCCGTTCAGTTACGCCAGTATTTAGATAAAAGCAAACATTGGACAGTCAATGAATCAGTTTCCTTGTCGAAAGCAGAAGTAGATTCCCATTGGTCGACTTTTGAGTATGCTTCGCTTTGTAGGTGAATGCTTGTGACTTGAAGGGCCAGGCGTGGCCTAATATAGGGAGTAATCTGGAATAACCTATCCCACAACACCTATCGGGTGGATAGACAGGACTTTGTTAACAGAAATTTTTTCACGTCATATAATGTAAGCAAACAAAAGGCACGAAAATATTCCACAAATATCGCCAAAAACAAGCTGAATAATATGAATGTCTTGCTCTGGCATCTGTATGTTATACATGGATCGTTTCAGAACATTCGCACCCAAGGCTATTGGGGAAAATCAGCAACACTGAAGGAAAAAAGGCTGTCGTATCTCGCAAGTAAACTATTAATGCATTGATGCAAACACAATCTTTGAACCGGAATTCATGTTTGAATGTGTAAAACAGCGGGTTAATCGAATAATCAGTTCATAATTATGTATTCCTACAATCATAATTTCAATCCCATTGAAAAGTTCATCGGTTTTTAAACAGATCATTACCTTGTATCTCACAAATAGGCTGCAAAATCGAAAACTAGCTGCAAAAGAGCATCATACTTTATACAATCATACTACCACATCGGTTGTTTTCATGTGGTCGGGAATAAAGATAGCATCAACGGATTGCGCTTGACCAACACATGATTTGTTCCACGTAGATAGCACGATATCTGACCAATAAAATTGGGTCCGTTCACACTCTTCCTACTATTTATCTACAATTCAGCATGATTAGCTAATGTTATTTTGGTAGGTTTTAAATGAAATAGATTTTTGTTAGTTACTAAATGCCAAAGCACGTGACACGAAAGATTTTGAGGAAATAGCGGATTACTTTTTTCGTTGTTTTTCATAAGACCCACATGTAGTCATTTGATTCTTCGTGGAATACGTGTTCATTACAAAATAAACCCGTACACATGTTGGAAATCTTATCAGATAATTCAAGCCTAGGACAGCAGTGATTATTCCTCAATATATCACTCAACCAGCCTTCAGCGATTTAATCATCACGGCAACAAAAGCAACCGCTTCACATTGGTCATCACTAGGGCTTTTATCTCATTTTCTTGGTAGACGTGGCACCAATAATGTTACTGCAGGATGAATCTCCAGGAGTGCATCTCTCATCCTAACACGATCGCAAGAATGCGAGTGATATTTCATAGAAGATGCGACGGGAAGCTTGTTTTCTGTACATCTACTCTCAAGTTATTACACTCTCATTCATATGCGAACAAAATAAGACAAAGTAGCCTATGCTGTCTAATAGTCAGTCTGTCAGACAGACATTTAGTCTGTCCTTTGGCTAACTGGCAGACCGACCAACCAACCATTAATCAGGGGAACACCGGGGAATGATAAACTTCATTGTCGAAGACGGTGACCCAAATAAGCTTCACGGTTGTGGATGAACTCGTCAACGTGTGCCCACGGGACTTCAAGTCCTCGGACTGACTAAAACTCATTATGATGTGAAGCTCAAAATCAGTTAAATAAGTTGCAAATTTTAGGTCAATAACTGATCGCTCTTAGCATCCGTATTAATGGATTCTGCTGGGTAAAAGCAGCACAGATTGATAAAAATATGTATTAGCTCTCCTCACTGGTTTCTTCAAAGTTGCGCAAACTCTCACAATTTCACTGGAAAGTAGTCAGACCATTGATTCGGATTCACTTGGGTTAAACTATCTGGGTGCTTAAAAAAAAGATTTTTTGATCATCTGAACTATGTGGCATTTCTTTCATGCATTTTAATCATGTGAAGCGACAATACAAAGCCCTCTGGTCAATGCAGCTCTAACGTTAACCCCCTCCCCTCCCACTCAAATTCCTATTCTACCTATTCCTCTTGCCATCTATCTCATCTCTCATGCTTTGACTGTGTTCGTTTCCGAATTTGCAGGTAAATGCAAGATGAGTGGTTGACCAAACCGATGCTAAATCAATAAGTTGTTATGTATCCCACCATATGCACCATGTGCTTCACCCCATGGATGCATGTATGTACGAAGGTCACGCCTACTAGTTCTGACTGGTTCACATGAATGGTAACATTGATCACCCTGGGGGGTTTTCCATTACTGTGCGATACATCCATGCCACAGAGAGACAGCAATGTGAAATTCAAACTAATAATCACACGATTTCATTGATTCCGTGAGCATGTGAGTGATGGTCGGTGTTGGGTATGTGAGTGACAGGGAGAGTACTTGCGTGAATTTGCGTTTTCTTTTTTCAGCTCGATTTCATCCTATGAAATGGTATGCGGCCACCCATCGAGTCATCTCGAATGGAAAAGTTTGACCGGCAATAGTGAACTAAGCCGTAAGGCTACAGTTTAGTAGACTCCCATTCAGTTTTCCTATGCAAAAAGAATTCATTCGTTCTTGGCAAGCTATTCTGATCGTGAATGACAAAGCATTGTTACATGTGTGATTCAAGAATAAAAGTACTGTATAGGCGATGAACCTCCTATTTTTATGATTTACGGAGAAGACTGCTCCTTTAGTACCAATTTTTTGTGGTGAATTTACACATCTCGCACAAGGTGTTCGTTATCTAAATCTTACCGTAATCTGCTACGTCTCGTTTACTTTACCTCCACGTTAACATCTCTTGTATAACTGACCATTTAAATTGTACGTAGAGACTAGGTCGCCTAACAAAAATCGGATTTGGCCAGAATAAAAGGGAATAAATAGACTATGATTGAGTTATGTCGATATAAACAGTTACGAGTGCTACTATATATCCGTATTTTAGAGCAGCTTGATTGCAACTAACTTGGTTGATCAAAGTGTGAAGGGGTTTTCCTCTTCGCCGAAGTGAATATATCAGATCACGAGGTTGATTGATTTTCAGCCGATTTTGTGAACTGACCACACGTGACTGATCGTGGACTACATCTGGGTCAACGCTGCACAGTTGAAGATTGACCGGGAGGTCGGCTTGAGACGTTTATTTTTCAGGGATGTGGTTCACGATACACAGGCAAATCTAAATTTCGTAGTAGCTCTGGTACCTATGCTTCCGAAATATGTAACCCTGGAAGTGACCTATTGTACTGCATAAAAAGTGTTATATTATGACGAACACTACAAATCAGTAGTTCACCTCTCCTGAAAAACAACTCAGTCAACCGCCGACAGCAAATTTGCTTGCTGGGTCTTCGAGTATGATCAGCGGAACTGATCAACCAACAAACATAGAATGATTAAACATCAACAGTAGTATACAGACACGCGAAAAGAATGCTGACTGATTTTCCGGCCTCAACACAAAGGACAATCGACTAACTTTCCGACTAAGAACTAAGCCGGCAGAAATGGAATTTGGTAAGAAAAGTAATGTGCGAATCCTCAGTGAATGATAATATTTGCAGCCTTTAAAGCATGATTAGGGATCTTAGCTCATGATAAACCAGAACTTCGTCTGGAAGATTCTGAGGGGAGATTCGGGGTACAGTTCATTTCCTCCCACATCATGGTGAACCTTTTGGCAAAACAAACGAAAATAGTGCAAACAGATATTACAACTCGGCCAGAACGACGATTTGATGCATCAAACCACAAAATTCTGTACTTATCCTAACGATGTATCTACATTTCATCCGAAAGACAGCATTCAAAATATCTCCCCCGATGCTTCTTTGAAGGATAGCAGATGCCATTATCATAATCCTCAGCAAGCGCCCGGGTGATGGGTAAAGTGATTTATGCAGCTCGTTTGGAGATCAACAAAGCTAACCAAATACTACAAACATGCTTCTTTGCAAAGTTGCTGTCCTGTCCACTTGAAGACAGGAACCATGCAGACGGGGAAGCAGTTCTATGGCTAATACTCCGTCGTTTACTTCCTCGCTTCTAGTTCCTCGGAAGTAGCAGCGTTGTTAATACAAAACTATCCATAGTTCCGTTTTTAGCAATCAACTGCTTACTGAGTAGTATATACACTCCGCAGCACTAGTACCGATTTTACCGAAAGAAAAAAAACAACGAAACCATAAAAACGAATAAGCTGAGTGGTTACCTTAGCTGAGCTTCTTCCTGGGATTATTCTTCACCGATCATCCAATACCAGCCACCACTGCACGCGTGAGGATCAAACCTACTTGCAAACATCGTCGAAGATGAATCGGTCATATCCTCGTTCTTCTACAGGTTGTAGAACATAGGTAAATTTCGAGTAATTCAGCCGATGATTTTGGCTCGTTCGAAAGTCACTTTCAGTTCGGTCAACCACGAAGTTCTCTAGTTACCTCCCTCCCCCGTCCCCCTCCCCTCTCCCCTCTCCCCTCTCCCCTCTCCTCTCTCCCCTAAAAGAAGGATATACCTGCAGTCGAAGCAGAGTTCATTTCTTGCGGAACTAATTAATTGGAGTCTATCTTAACAACTAAAGTTCGAAGGAGGAAACTTCCTTGAAACTTCGATTTTGTGGTATATTCAGTTCTTTCAGTGCGTTAGACCGAAAAGAGAGAAAAATGAACACAATCCAATTGATTCCTTAATTTCGAAAGCTGTCAGTCGTCCGTCAGCACATCGGTGATTGGTAAAGGGCTTGAATTTATGAATTTTGCATGTGATTTGAAAGAATCAAGATTTGCCATCGCTAGGTGACGCATAACGGCCGAGCGAGAGGTGATATATGTGATTAAAGTAGACGAAACCAATGTGGATGGTTATATTTTGTGAGTGTGTAAACTTGAGAAGGGGAAGGTGTCAGCCATCTAGCTCGGTGAAAGCATTTGCAATACAAAACCCTTTGTGTACACGAATATTCTGGGAGTATGTGGATGATTGGGGACTCCGTAAATCTTAGACTTCTTGAACTTTGGGTCATGTAGTGATACAAATCGCTTTGGTAGGGTCAACCCGGTGACCAGTGTCCATCGGGCATAGTGTAATGGATCTCGACAGTAGATTATCACCGAAGAGCTCGGTGTTCTTGGAAGGTGTTTGCATTCTCAGTAGACAGTTGACTTTCTGCTCTCCCATAGTACTGAACTCTGTGAGTATACTGAAAGTGGACTCCTTGGAGCCGCAGGTTTCTGTCTTTAGCAAACCTCAGGATAAAGACATCCGGTTTGCTTTTAAGTTCTATGGATCCTGGACCTAAGGGGTAATATGCCCACCCTGCATCCGGGTAAATGTATTTGAAACAAACAAGTCACAACCACTCAGATATTTCTGAGAACTTGCTTCGGATTTGTTGGTCTTTAGGAGTGCACTAGGATTCCGCATCCAGGTTCAAGAGGTTCGCGTACTGAGTATTCAGAGCAACCAAGAAAAGTGGTCAATTGTCGAGCTCAGTCAAGCACTTGCACTAGGGTATCGTCCGTATATATTTGATTTGTCACTGCTATGCTCCCATTCATGATTCGACTTGTGCCACTTTCCGGTGTGTGATATTTCGTGATAACCTGAGCAACCTCGTGTTGAAATGAAACCAAACTTGCCGATTCAGCGACACCACCTAATAGCATTGTAAACGCACTTCCCAGTAATTGACCTTTGACATAAGAGGATATAATTCGTGAGGTACGAAATTTCCGGTTTCAAATGACATGGCATTGTATCTGGATGACAGGACAAAATTTCTCCGGAAACACACGACTGGTTTCGCGGTTATTGCCGCTCATCAGGTATGCGTACCCGGTACTTTGGAAGAATCACCGTGTGATTCTAAAAATGCACTCCCCGTCCATGCACGCCCCATTCGATTCAAATGAGATTACAGCTGTAAACCAACTGAGGAGTGCTCGAGTATAAGGATGATTGGGCGAAAGAGTACCGGGTACGCATACCTGGTGGGCGGCAATAACCGCGAAACCGGTCGTGAGCTTCCGGGAAAAATTTGTCCTGTCACCCAGATACAATGCCATACTACTCATACCGAACATGGCTTTTTGTTAGGAAATGTTTCTATTGCCACTAACTACAAAAAGTGTTTTTCTGTGTTGCTGGATAAGTTAACAGAAGCTACAGTTATTTTGCTTACTGCGTTCATTTGTCAACCATTTTCTCGGATTACAATGGAAGCAACTCAACTTTCAAAATTACCTACATCAATTAAATTTTGCTAAACAATCCTGTTTACTTGGATACTAGTGGTAGCACTGTGCGCCAATGGGTACTGAAAAAAGGGGTTCAACACAGAAATAACATGCTTACGCATTGAACCAGATGTGAAAACTCTCCAGAAGTGATCTTTTTCCTGAAAAGTTTCCATGTGGCCTATTTTTCGGTTCACTGACAAAAGAGTACTTGCTGCTGCCACGAAACTAGATGCCTCGATGCAATTTGCGCAGTAGAGAAGCTTAAGTCAGTTAGTTGCTTCTCACTAGTATGACGAAGCCCCAGCACACTGAAAGTGGCTGCTTTCCTCCAGTGGAGAAGGGGGTAAGCTTGATGTTAATCTACTCTCCTTCTGCGACTTTCTGAACTACACTTTACTTAAACCACTATTTCTTGTGTTTCAGCTCATACACGATTTTCACTGGTAGAGAAAAGAGTCACATTTGGACTTCCGAGGTCATCTGCATTCACAATGAACGTCCAAGATTGTTTTCGTTTTCCAGAGTGATAATGGATTTCGAAAGCAGCCCACTCAGGTCAGTAACTTTGTGTAAAATTGCGTCCGGTTTCTGTTTAATTTCTGCATCATTTCTCGCTTCGGAACCTCATCTACGCTACAGTTACGTGGCATTTAGCTGCTTATGAGCAATGAACTAACCGTAATAAAACCTGCCTTTTGTGAGATAGTGCAACTAACAAATAAGGGTGATTACCGATAAATATGGAGAATCAGTTGCCGAAAGAAATTCGATTTCCAACAGCTAAAGGGCTTATCTAAGATATATCTGGATACAAATCAGCGATCGAAGTTAGACCCATCACTGTGTTGGAAAACGAGTCATTCGAGAACATCTATCTGAGAAGGTTGTTTACAAGGGCAAAGATACTTGCTCAGGGGTGCAGTAGAAAGGGGTACAATTTATAGCCCCAAGGATACGATTTCCAATAGGGATAATAATAAGCAAACCGATTAGACCAATACAGAACCACATAAGATCCCTATAGGTCAGCTGTGATGAGCCGGACAACAGTGGATTACTGTCTACCACCGACCATATTTGGATAAAACATAAGAAGATTTTCAAAAAAATGAACTGTACGTCACTGGAAGGGCTGCTCTTTTCTGTCCCATATTCAGTAACTTTCATTGTATAACTGGACAGTAATATCCATTTCTCGCTAAGCATTAGTCAACACTGTTATCTCGTCTCCATAACACTGCTGATGCTCGAAAATCTTGGCGTGAATGTAATCGTGGCTTCCGATTTTGACCTGAAAAGGAGCACAGAATAATTTTCGCTTTCGTCGACAAACACACATACATTCACAAATTAGTTTGTGCCCCTACCCACCTGGGTAAAGATTTCCGAAACTTTAATTATGTGCGGTCGGTAGCCTATATGTGATTCAAGCTGTTCCAAAAGCTTAGTAATACATTGAATCAGACCACGATAATCATACCGAACTTATCACTTCCTCCAGTTTTAATTTCTCTTCCACATCAGGGATCCGAGTATGGATAGAGCCGTCGCGACTCATTTTCAATTAGTCGTTTTATGAGATGCGAAAAAGGACATCACTGCATAAATCAAAAGTTTCAAGAAATGTTTGGTTTAGAAAATACAATACATTAAACTAGATACTAAGCACATTCACCTTGCATAAAATCATTCAGCCCATCGAACGGTATTCATAAATGTCATGACCATGTGATTATGTGATTCATACATCCAGTATATCACTACCACTTCGGCTTGCTGTTCAGAACATCCGGTTCTCCGTTATTGTGGGTGTGTAATTATTTCCGTGGCTGATTTTGTGTCACAAATTCATGAAGCAATACAGTGAAGGAGTACATTCAATAACTGCAAGAACCCACTAAACAATCAGAGAGGAACGGTGTGTGCAGCCTCGTGTTATTCACCACGGGTCCAGATTTAGTGACCAGCCTGGGACAGTCGGTAGTCGTTAGAAGCCGCATCAGAACCTACAACTTATATCACCTGACTATCAGTCAGTATTTTGTATGCACATATACCCACGTATGATACAGCCGATATATCCAATTCAGAAGCATCAATTATGTGTTCAGGAGACGAATTGTGATAGTCAATGTGGAATTTTCTCGTTCGTCTCTGTCCATGTTTCGTCACGTCTCCTTTCTCTCCGTTTGGATACTCCTGATTATTCCACTAAACACTAATGGACATGGTTGTCGTACTACACCAAGTAAGCCCTTTCGGCAATTGTAATTACCGGACTGTGGGTCATAACAGGTTTGGTTAGTTTATAGGAGTTGCAGCCCCAATCCGGAAAGTCAGTCCAATTTCAACCGTTTGTAGTTATTTTCACGTGTGTGCACGTGTATCTTAGTCTCAAAATCTCGACCACAATGTCAGTTATAGAATACATCAACTACCTTAAATGAGACACCGAAATATTCTCACGTCAGATGGAAGGATTTTAATCTCGGGCCAATGGATTAGTTCAAAGTGTCATACGAGTGAGTGTTGGGCGGATTCCAACTAGATTACGACTTCTGTGTTTTCTTTTCGTTTGTTCGGACTTGTGAAGAAACAATATGAGGACTTTGCTCCTTGTCCGGAACACAGTAACCGAACGGTTAGGAACTGGGTTTTTGACAATCTACGCACGCACCTTTTGGTATAATGTACAAATGAGGGTACGTGGGGCGTGAATGGGATAACAGAGGGTGATGGAGTGGTGGTAGAAGCAGTGAAAGAGTGGCAAGCCGTAATTGGAAGAACGGGAAGAGCACTGTATCCAATCTTGAGGTCATATGTGTTGGCTCAGTTGCATCCAAAGGGAATACTTCTGACCAGTAAAAGTTATGACCATCGTTAAACTGTAACGTCGAGTCTCCTGGTGGCAACAAACGTGTAAAAGAAATGGAAGAAATTGGAATAAAATGAAGGGAACTGTAATTTTCAATCTAAATATATTCGGATTAATTTCAGACTGACTGTCTCTAGGATATCGGATATATAACTGGAATTTATACACCAGTCAGCTTGAAGCGTCATAGAATAGCGGTAGTGAGGTAATTGATATACCCTATACCTGCGTATCCAAAGGGATGTTAGATATGCGAAAGCAATTGACCAATGGACTTTCAACTTCCCCCGCTCTCAGGTACTCCTACCACCCCTTCCGTGGTGAACACCTTCTATCGTGGTTAGATACGGATTTTATGTGACCGAATTTCTGGTATCAAATCAAACCTTATTAGTTATAATTCAATCTGTTACTGAACGACGGAGTTGGTTGTAATTTGGGGTGTACCCCACTTGAAAGAAGCAAAGATCAAGATTTTCCCTTCCTAATAATTTCAAAAGTGACGTTCAAAATAAATAAACAAAATATCAAATTTGTTCAGCAGAATCATCATCTAATGGAATACAAATCCACTCTGAAATCCGGTTGTTTCTCATTCTAGTTATTGAATGGTGAACATCAAATTTTGAAATGTTCCACATTGGTAAGTAATACTTCGCAAGTTACGTGCAATATCTTTCAGTCAGTCTCTGATGACCAAATACACATGCGGATCTCCGGGTTAATTTATTATGCCTCTTATCGAAAAACAATCCGGTTGAGTGAGTGTGAATACCATATATAACTCATATCAAAAATTGAGATCATTTGGTGCGATTTTCCTGAAAGCATAGTTGCCCTTGGCTTGTGCATTATAAACCTGCAATATCAATGTTTATTTTATGATGCGAGGCATCAGCTATCGCATGTACCCACGTATATTATATCAAGTTGAGGAACCCAGTGTGAATATTGTGTTAATTAGAGGACAAACAATATGGAAATAAATATACCAAACTGTTCCTGTTCTCTTTTCCCAATGTCTATATACAAGTCCTTCATCTGGTCTAAAATAACTAGTTTCTAAAAACATAGTCTGATGGACCAATCATGAGCCTATTTTCAAATATCTGCAGTCTTTTAGCCAATATATGATGCCAACAGCTTTGTGATTCGTGTAAATATGAGATCTGATTTTTCAGTCGTTTGTTGTCACCTGAAATATAGTGAAATTTTCTAAAGATGGTTTTACCTTACTGTGGAGTATCCTTGCGGACGCACGGTAAATATGTCAAGAGCAGCATCCATACTGGCAGCTGACCGGCTTGTATCTTTACAGCATTGTTATGATATTCAAGGCAATATGTACTGGATGTTGCTTTTAGTGGTACTCTCACATGAATTTGTGAATGTTTGTTCCAGAATTCAATGTTCTGGTTCTAAGTATTGTGAGATCTAATATCTATTTCGATGGCTTACTTTTCAGAACAACTGCTCACCTTACCGGAAAAAGATTTTTTTGGTAATTTTTTACGCAGTATTAATATACCTAAAACTTACTCCAAGTTAGTGTCGGAGCACTCACTTCTACCAATGGCTTCTGTGCACTGGTTGACTGGACGGGCCCATTGATCGCTGTCAAATATAATGTTTACGAAAAGTGTGAACTAACTTATCAGTGAATGACTTCTCGCGAACAGCTTTGGGCAGCACGTACAAATATTTTGTGAGGATTTTCCTGCACAAAAATTACAACAGAAATACCGGTTGAACCCTATTTGACCCTTCTGGTCGACAGTCCCATCAGCACGGTTCCATCACTGAATGGAAATGTGTTATACTCACTTTCTCTTTGTATTCTCAAGGCTTCATCAATATTGGCTAATCGTCAAAAATCTGGTGAAATGTTCACTTATCATAGCAGATATTTAGGACCATCGGTCTTTTAGGTGTTTCCACCGGCAGCGCGGCGTTATTTCTCATCAAACGGTTGAATTTTCTGTCATCCAAGTTTGGTATATACGTATGATTTTTGTCATATTTTACCCATTTCTTTCTTATGTCGAATACATCTTGGTTTTTCGTCGTCTATCAATGTGATTACCGTGTACATCTGAATGCCTGGAAATATTTGAAAATGAAATGGAAAAGTTTAAGTGATATCGGAAAATAATCCAGAAGATTTTTCCTATTATTGTTTTCATGTTGAACTGATTGTCTTTTTAGTAGAATATAATGTTGTGGGCTGTTGGGACCACCGGATTATCTGTCATATGGTATGCATTAGATCACGGGCAGACACCGGCAGGCCGTGTTGTTTCATCCAGCATAGCTATCGCCACCCACTGTTCCGTTGCACGGACTTTGGTGAAAATAAGTACTGTATGACTGCGAGAGTACGCAAACAGACGGACTCAAAAGACACCAGTGGTAACTGTAGATTTTCATTGACGTACGTACGGCTCTGCCTGGTCAGTGTTGGCAAGTTTCTCAACTATGACGGACAAACTGAACGGTTGTTCGTTCAATTCTCCAACCCACAGCATACGCTTCGAGCTCACTGCGTAAATAACGGACGATAAATACGGCGGGATCGAGGCCGTGTTAAAAGTGAAAACGTCACTCTTAAGCGCACAGATGACCACGTTTCGTTGTGCATATTACCGAATAAACTTCGTAAATTGATGCTGAGAAGCACAAAAATAGCGACAGTCTTTGTGTGATTCATCGTTTTGAGAAGTACCGATACCGACTGAGGTGATAAAGTGATTGTAACGGTGGAAGAGTTCGAAATAGCAATAAATTCTATTCCCACTGAAAGTAGGCTTAGATCATATTTAGCTGAGGAGGCCGGTATCTTCTAACATACTAAAGTAATCAGGATGGTTATGATAAGAGGACTATAAATGAGTGTTTTTCATTGTAATCACAACTTATTTCGATAAATTCGGCTTTTCATGCCTTCCTTTGAGTGACTTTGTTTGGCGTGGTTATGACAAGCATAAAAGTGGAGTTTGGGTAGACCACTTATGTGTAACTGTATTCCTTGATTAGGTAATGATGAACTAGTTAAGCATTTCAGAGAAGTTTTGTGGTACAATGGATGACCGAAACTATCAGAAACTGCGCTTCAACTGACTCACTGCTGATCAAATGACCGCGCTTCCCGGACATTCCATTGTTGAAACAGTTTTGATTCTAACGGATTTAACGGTGCTCTTGTCCGGGACTTAGGTATGAATACTAAGCTTTAACAAGTTAATGCATGAAAAGAAGTTTGGTTTAAAATGTGTTTTAACTCGCTATCAGTTGCATTATTAACCAACGTATTAAATGCATTTTCATATCCCGTACTTCCACCACCTTGGTATGGATGGTTTTGTCAATAGGAAATCTCGGGGACTACGCGGTCTATCAGAACTGGTGGATTTTAGCTCCAGTTGGTTAAAATTTACTTCAGCTTGGAGAAAAGAAATTCAAATAGAATTTATCAACATATCCAGCATTCGTCAAAGTTGCTTGAACTGATACGTAAATATAACTACCGGAGACCTGCGCTATCACCAAGTCACAAGAATTATGTCTGTGGTTGAACTAATCGCCGATGGCCTTGCACACAGTTGTCGTAGTTACGTTGAATTCCGCCCCCTAACGAACGTAATTATCACCCCTATTTAGCGGTTTGATCAAATTATTACAGAGCAGTTGACAATTATTCTTTATTCGGAAATATCGGCTTTATCACCGTCAGACAACTACTGAATAAAATACAATAACAAAGTTGAAACCGGGAGGAAGGTAATGAAGCCGGACCATTGCTTTTGCTCATTTATGGTGTATCACGTTTCCACGACGGGTTCGGGAATTCCATGCAAATAATCACTATACGCACCAAGAGTGAGTTTCCTATATACACGCAAAACACGAATTGAGTCGATACCATTATTTATAGATCTCTCCCTACGTTGTCATGGTGGTGACTGTATAGATTTCCGAGTTAATTTGCTCACGAGAAGTAGTAATCAGAGATCCACCACAATCCATCAATTGCTCATGATTATTCCAAATGAACCAGATCCATTGATATCTATCATATTTAAGACCCCAAAGTGAACACGCAAGATCAAAACGTAAACAGTGCAGAGATCGACACTATATTAATGAATAACATACCGTCTAGAAAATACTACGTGAATTACCATGCGATTCAGACGATCCTGAAAAGACAGTCAGCTTGGCCAACGATGGTGATCTTATCGGCTGATATACCATTGGCGGTACTGTCAGTTTTCATCGGCAGTTGCGTGCGATCACTCGGCGGTTAAACAGCACCTTTGAAAATACAACCACCCTCTCAAGCCGAAAATGCGAGGCAATTTTTCGAACTCGGTATTAGAATAGACTCAAACCTGGCTACTGCCACAGTTCTCAGTAGCTGGGTTAGACAGTAAAAACTAAATGTGTGCCCCAGCTGCCTGTGAACACTGCATTCAGCCATGCTGACGTTTAGATGAATGTAAATCTCATTGAAAGGCCCACGAATGAATCTGCTAACTAATTTCAGCAGTGGACTCGAATTGCACCACTTGAGAATGCGCTCAGCTTTGCCCCCGCATGCTAGTGACTTGGAGGACCCCGAACGACCGAATAAAGAGCGTACTTTAGAAGAATTGATCAAAGGTGATTTTTCGAATCCGTGCATACCTCTAAAAACTCGTCACAGCATGACTTGAATGATTAAAAGGCGCAAACCAATTCATAGGTAGAAAGCTGCAAAAAAGCTGATTAGGGTGAAAATGTTACACGGGTACATGTAAACAATACCTGGAATGTTTTCAAGCATCTTCATCCAAGGTCATTAGAGTAAAGCAGCAACACTGAAGTATAAAAGACTTTTGTATCTCACGAGTAAACCATTATCAAAAGGAAACAGATACGTTCTTTGGATCAGAGTTTGTTCTTGAACTGATGGAACCGTGGACCATCCGAATTATCAGTTTATACTTCTGTCTTCCTACAGTAGCCGTTTTAATCCAGTTGAGAAATTCGTCTGCACTAGTATGGAGAACGCGATGTTGCGTCTCAGAACGAGACCGAAACCGAACTGTGAAGGGATATCATACGTTATCAGACCTCATCAGCATATTAGGCGACTAAGGTTTTAGAATGCAATAAAGGAATAAGTTTGGCCAAGAGACGGCTCTTTACTTTTATTTTGCACGTTATTCTTGGTCAATCAGATTTTTCCTGCTACCCACTCCCCTTTTTCGTCCATTGTTCAGGGTGATGCATATCATTCTGGTAGATTTTGAAATGAAGAACATTTTGCCTGTTGGGAAAAGATAACGGGAAACATTGACACAAACCGTAATTTGCCTTTTTCTTGTTTCCAAACCTGTATTTTTCTGGTCATATTCGCTAGCGTATATCATCGTTGAGTCATGAAAGTGTAATCATTTTTGGAACTCTAATCAGACGAGAAGTGCCCAGAGGGGCCAAGGCAGTTCAGCGTTACGCCTCACGAACAGCATTCAGGGATTTGTTAACGGTAAAATACAGTTAGGGTCTTCTTTACTAACGACGAGAACGAAGAGTTACGGTCGTCTTCAACTCTTCTGCTCAGTGAATGTCCTCTCAAAAATGGAAAAAGATGTGGGACATTACGAGATCATCTCTAACCGTGCATGGTTTACGGGGTGTCTGATAGAAGTAGCGCCTCCGAGTTGGTTGACTGTCGTGCACTTCAGGTATCTTCCGTCTCTTTGCTCTCCATCAGATACCTGATTCTCACCTGAGGCACCATGAAGCTGAAAAATACATCAGGTGCCAAAACCCGGAAGATCGCTTGACAGGTGGGCTAAAGCAGGTTGAGGGTAGTCGAGTTCCAAAATTCTCAGTGAGATGGTGTAACGCATGCGAAGACAGTTACTCCTAAATGGGTGGATGAGAATAACTGTATAATACAACGGCTGTGAGAAAAATCGGTCGAACTCACAGGGCTTCATGGACCTCTGGGTTCGGTTTATTTTAATCGAATGACGAGCGAGCTCCCAGGTAGTCACCGCCAACCGTACATCAACAAGCTGATACCTTGCAGCTCGCAGGTAGTTGTCCAAATGCTGGAATAATGTCCTCGAAAAAGCCGGGTGAGGCTGAGAACGTCCCCTGTCATAAACATAAACATGAAACTTCAGCAGAAAATTAGTCTTTCAAGAGAGAAACTTATGATCCGACAGATTGGGAATGTTTGTTTTTCTGAGCCCGGTGAATTCTGTGCCTTTCTGGGTGTGGTGGATAACATCACCCCTAACATGGTTAATTACGACGGAAAGCAGCCAATATCAGCCGGCGTAATGAGTTTCACAACCCTGAAGGTATAAAAATAATTTTCTCTGTGCTTGTATTATCTTAGCTCACGTTTATGTGAGAACTCAAATCCTGATATAAAGCACGGAATGTAAATCAATAGCCAAACGAAATTCGATGGAATTCTAATTGCTTTGCTATTTTAGTAACCCATCAGCTTCTTTCGGCCTAGGATACCGATTTTAGATAGGCTGAAATATGAAGCAGCTTACTCCATCGCATTCTTCTTCACCATGGCACATAGAAATTTACCGATAAATTTTCTCGTTGGGTATATGGATTACCCTTTAGACATTCTTTCGTAAATCAAATCGTAAAAAATCATTATCCAGTTCGAATGTGATAACTTTACGTCCAGATTAGGGTCTTGTTTTCGCACAATGTTTTCCATGAATTATTTGAAAAACATCCGAAGCTGTTTTCGCAAGTGGTTCATTCTATAGTCCGCACAAATCACATTGGAAACAGTTTATTTGAAGGAGTCGAGGTTCATCCAGATTGGACACAATGATTGAGTGTGGAGGGATATTAGGATTAAACGAAAGCATTGACCTACACTATTATGGGTAGGGTTAGATGACTTCTGGCCACTAAAAGTGAATGACCTGGAAGAACGTTTTTTGTGTGTATAGGGCAGGTGACAAAAGACAAACTCTGATCGCCTCTGCAGTGGTCAGTGTGTGTAAACGGACGCATTCATGGAGTTTAGAGAATACTCGATAAATTATTTGGAATGCCAAATATAAGTTCACATGATGGCCCATGTACACCAAGTGTGCGGAAATAGCATTTCCTATGAATGGTGCTTCTCCTTGATGTAGCCACCTTGGACAATGCTCCCTAATACTTTGAGATATTCGCCCCGACATCCGGTCAATGTGATTTATGTAACATGCGCACCTAAACAAATAGACTCCAATGTGAGCGGTCGGCTTTGTCACCACATCCATTCGAATTTCGGAGGAACACAGAGCTTGCAACCATACTGAACATACAAACTGAGTTGTATGATTTACTCACCGAATGTGTTAAATGCCTGGTAGTAAGGTCTGATATGAGGCTTCATTTGACCGGCATACGGATGGACAGTTTCTTCTTAGAAGCCTTGTACCTCGATTCACAATTTAGTTTCTCTTTCAGATTTAGCTCTAGTAGTCTTCCCTGAGTAAATTCAACTAGACGCAGTGATTCTTCTATAGTCTGTCTTACTCGGGAAGCTAAGCATTCAAATACGCTTCATTTACATCCCATATACACAAAAATATAAAACTTGTTGTTTTGCCCAGTCCATAGTTGCCTTATACGTACCCTCCCTGAGACTGTCAGGGAGTCGGAAATCTCCCTGAAAACTTGTCATCAGAGAGGCTGCAGCCCGTTTTCTTCTAACCGAAGGATAGAGCGCTTCGTAACACGTATCAATGACAAGGCCGGCATATTCCACATTGTAGTGCTGTCGTATCGCGTGTACCTGCGAACCAATCAGTCTATCACAATTCAGAAGTCCATGTCCACACTCTGAATAAAACTCATCATTATGTCAGATTAACAACTGATTGCGCTCGGCGCTCATATTAACGGATTTTGCTCGACACAAGCAGCACAGATTGAGCAAAAAACGGATCAGCTCTCTACGCGTAACTACAAAGCTATACACACTTGCAAACTTTAGATCAAAATAGCTGAACCATTGACTGAAAATCATTTGGGTAAATAAAGTTCACATTTGTGAATATTGACACGTTGTCTTTGAAATGATGGTTCAATTATTTGAGCAACCTGTCAATTTTTTTCAATCACTTTGATTGTGTGAGGCAGCATTACGAAGTGCCATGCTCAATGCATCTCTAATATTGAGTCTCTAAATTCCCCTTCCATTTTTCCACTTGTCATCTATCTCGGTTCTCATGCTTCGACTTGATTTGTCTCCAAAGTTGCAGGTAAATACGAGGATATTTGTCGATCAAACCAATACTAAATCAATAAGTTCTCATGTATCTCATCATGCGCATCATGTCAATCACCACGTGTATATATGTACTGAGATCACATCTGACATTTCATTTCCCAACGAAGTTCTTTGTAGCGACTTACAGATGACAGATTTTGATGTGCAAACTCGTGAGCAAACATTACCACAGACAAACGTCACTAATTAGCACTTAACTTTAGGCAGTTTGTATGTTGTTCGATGCCACAGGGCTGTTCGTTGTTTGTTTGTTTGCTATAAGGACAATTGATTTCCGCCAATTGAAAAACACACTTTTCACTGCTCTGATTGCGGACGGTTAAACCTTTAGCTCTCTTACCTAATTTCGTAAACGTGATGAATATTGTTCCAATACGAACCGTCCTCCACCTATTCCACTGACTTTTATCATCTTTTGGCATGCGTCGGAACTTTTGACTTCTTGCCCCTTTTCATAGGCCATTCTTGGGATCAAGTTGGTACCTGGTATCCGGAGTACTGAAGGTTATCCATGTTTATCTACGTAAATTCTATCAATTAGAATGACTGGCCCACTAAGTTTGATGAATTCCAATTTTATTGACCGAGTCTTATCTGGATCAGTCAGCAATAATAATACGGAGTTCATTTGTACAAGTGGATGATACATGGTCTGGTATGGTAAATGCAAGACTGTTTACCAATAATGCTATACTGCAAAGCACCCGGTGAAAAATTAAAAACCCTTAGTTATTGGCAGTGGTTCCAATCCCAGATTTGGATGGTCTCTCCACAGGTGAATATTCCAACATCGGTCCTCTACGTTACCAAGTATATCCTCCAGAGTTCTTAGCATTCAAGAGTCACATGATCAGACACTTGTCTTCTAGAGCATTTCCAATCAGACTGCGATTGCATTTACAATGACGCAAAATGATTTGCAGGTAGTGCATTCAAAAAGGCAAAATTTCACGAGAAATACATTGGGATTCACTTGGGGACTTCGCCACAACCGGTAAAATTTTAATTTTAACTGTCCACTAAGTTCCTGAAATAGTGCACAGTTTTTTTTATTTCAAATACACTTCGAATTCATGAACTGAACTGCGCAGACGTAGAGTGACTGGCAAATCCCAGAAAATTTCCAATCAACTGAAGTGTTAAATGCGGTATTGTACTAGGAGAATCAATCAAAATAAACGAGTAAAATGCAGTTTTCAAGTCTCGACTTCCTTGGAAGATTTAAAATTTCACTTTCCTTCACAGGAAATACGAGGACCTACACAGACAATGAATCAAGAAGGAAAAACGAACTCAAAAACTGTAAACTAGGGCCGAATGACCAGAACACAGTTGTTATCTCCGGCTACTGATCAATGCAGACTGAATAGGCGCGACATGAACAAACAGCTGAGAGTTACACACCAGTGCGAAATTCTATCCAATCAGAGTAGGTGTCTGGGAGTCACTTGGAGTGAACGTAGTCACATGTGATCGAAACTGGGCCGAAATGAAGTCATGTCGAGACCAAACGACACAACGAAGTCATCAGGTGCCAGTGTAGATGATGTGTAAATGTTAGTGCGTAGGTGTGTGCTTGTGCGTGTACATGAGTGTACATGCGGATGCGAAATAAGGAAGATGATCTATTCGAAGTTACCTTGAGGTGCTAAGTGTACTAACCAGATTCCAGAGCACACTATGTCAATGTTATAACAAGCTAAGATGACACCAGGAAAAGATAATCAACAGAGGATCATGGTCAGATGAATAGATAGAAGAAAGTAAGTACAACAGAAATAAAAACGGAACAAATGGTATAAAACGAACTCGCAGCGGTTCACAGATCTCTCGGCAGAAATCCCGATATCAGATGTTCGATATCGATCAAATTGTTCAGCACAATTCACTTCATCTGCCGGAATTTTATAACAGATTTCCAGATTCACGGTGTGCCGAAACGCCTCCTTGAAAGATCCTAAAATATTTATTGATCACGGTTAGATCACTGGTTGAATAATTTCCAGGACTCTACAAATAAGAGAGCAAGGTTGTGTCAGAACGAGGGATTCATTCAGAGATTTCATGTTACATGGTAGTCAGTGTCTGACTTCAAAAACGTGTGTGATTATTGTGTACATAAAAACGTCAGTGCATAAAGGAGTGCCACACAAAGGGATGTTGTGAAACCATGGAAAATATGGGAAATGCACAAGTACCTACAAGTGACACTCATGGTAGTGCCTAAACACAATACACGTAAAATACACCAATAGCCAAATAGCCATATTCGTTCTCTAATTAAGTTGGGCCTCCTTAATCAAGTAGAACCGAGAATACAGGTAAATTCACACGACTTAGTACTAAATATCCATGATCTGATTGTTCACTTGCACACATCATTTTGGTGATCACAGTTTTACAGTCATCTCCTGTATCTCAGTGACTTTATCTCTATGTATCCACACTGTGATCAAATATCCATTAAAACTGTACTGAGACTTGATCGCCCAACGAAAACCGAAACAACAGAATGAATATGTTTTGGTCACATGACGTTGGTGTGAACAATCATGAGTGCTACTAATTTGTATCCGTCAGCTGAGGCAGCCTAATCGCAACCAACTTGATTGACCGAGATCTAAATTAATTATCCTCCTTACCAGACTCCGAATGCGACAACACACGAGACTGATTGGATTTCGGCCAATTTCGTCGACTGATCACACATGACCAAACGTGCATTATGCCCAAGTCCACGCTGTGTGGTTGGAGGTTGACTGGGAGGACTGGTGTGACAAGTTCATGTCAAACTAGAGCCCATTTTTCAGGGGGATAGTTCATGATACACACGAAACTCGAAATTTCATAATAGCTCTGGTGGCCATACTTTAAACACCTATAAAATTCTGCACACTGAGCTGTTCTACAGCGCCAATCTTGTTGTTTCATTACGAACATTGTCATAGCCATAGTTCATCTCTCCTAACAGAAAACCTCAGTCAACCACCGACAGCTAATCTGTTCAGTTAGTATTCGGGTATGATCAGCACCAGACGTAGTCACTACATTTGATCGACAAATCAACGGGAACTGATCCTTCTGGCCAAATGAACCGAATATTTCGACATATACTCGTGTTCAGGTGTATCTATCTTAGGAAGATCAAGAGATTCAGAGGCATATTCTTCATAAGAAGAACCCGAACTACGCTCACCAAGTAAGCAAATTCTACTCGTGGCATTCGTAGGAGAGCAAGGAGTGACAATTCGAACAACTGACGTACAATGCAGAACTGATCGGTAAGTCAATCCCTTGTGAGGACTTGGTGATTTACGGCTATTTAACACACGAAATGGAGTATGAATAAGGAAATGTCACGAGGGATGAAACGTCAGTGATCGTTTACATTAGGTTTAGTCCACGACAGCTCTCCTATTCGAAATTTCGAATCGAGCCAGTTTATTTAAGGGAAGAATAAAAGAGAGCTCGATCGAAAACCTAGATGAATTCGCAACAAATGGGTCAAGTTTAGTAGGCTAACGAGACAGAAAAATGACAGTATAAACCTTAAGGATCATCGACTATGGGGCCATTGAAGACGACCGATCGTTGGGTTTTGAATTCATCTCCCACCCAATCTGCATGTGGAATACTAAGGAAATCCCCTCAATTAATAGGAAAGATAGAATTCTGTTAGTCGCCAAATGTGAAGAATTCATTGCTTACATCGTGGTATTAGATTAGCACCAAAACTATCAATGAGTGTTAGGTCAACTGCAAAACGATTTATGGACACAAGAACGAGAAACCAGCGACCAAAGAGGAATCAAAAGTCATATAGCTGAAATTCACGGGACTTTGTGCGTTGTAAGTCCAGTCAATTGAATGCAACCGAAAAAGGGTAACCTAGCCTACATTAGGCGCAAATAAACTGTGAAGAAAGTGCATTAAGAATACTTCTGTGAAATTGGTCATTTTAGCTGAAAAATTGTCATAACTACAGCAAACATTGTTCACATTTAGGTAAGGGGTACGAATTAGTTGAGCTAGTCCCAGTGCAAATATTGTGGGAAAAAAGCACATTTGCGTGCGATGTGAAAGAAATTGCACGACCAAAAGAGACATAATAGGGCATAACAAATAATGAAAATGTTTGGCAGACGCCGCTGATGACAGTAGTTACAGTCAAACAAATGGGATGGGAAAAGGAAAATACTCATCTGTTTTGTCGAGTGTATAAAAATTCGAGTGAAGTCGGCCCTTAGTCCATTAAAATGGCCGGGTGATCTAAATTAGTCTTAGTCACTCCAGTCAACAAATCCAGATTTCAATTTTCCGGATGTACGGTGCTGAATCTCAACTACCTTTTTTGAGTGAAAAATGTACCATTCAAGTAACTTTAGGGTACTATACTGTTCCATGTTTTATGTTGAAGCAAAGAGTAGAATGGATGGTTGGCTCATCCTAAACAGTATACAACATCGCTGAATTGTGTCCCTTTTAACTGCACTCTTTTTGGACTTGTCGAGCATAAAAGCTACATAGTTCTGGCCCGTCTTGAGTACGTGCCAAGTAATTCGCATCTCCACTTCCAATCAGCTTCGTCAGTGGCATTTACTTCTTTCTCGGCATTTGATTCATATCACTTACTTGGTGCTAGATTCATGAATAAAAGTCTCACTGGTCTCCTTTTTGGTTATCCATTTCAGGTATCAGTGTCTGATTGCCAATCATCCCTAATAATGCAGTGGGCCTTTGAGGCTATGGGGTGTACCTCTTTCATTGCAATCACTTAAAAGCATATAACAATAAAAACTTAGTGACTATTGCGATAGCACAGATATCGTCTTTAATCGATAGAAGCAGATTCGCGTCTAGAGTGAATACAACAGCCTTTTCTCGTCATTTTTCAACAATCTTGAACGAGTCCGATTAGCGTAAACCAGTGATAAGTTCATGTAGTATGAACTTATCAAGATGTTACTCCACTCGTGGAGTCTACAAATTAAAATCACTCCCAATTACACCTCACGTAGGAGACGGCCTGCTACCAAACAGATCGGGTGTACGCTACAGTGTTCAAGTCAATTCTTCTTTACGGTTCAGAAAAGTGACCACTGTGGGTGGAGAATATTCGAAGATAATCTTTATTCCAACATTAATATTTTCGTAGCATTACTCGAATCTGTTTGTAACACCCTATCATCGATCTTGAGGTTGGGCACAGAGCATTGGTCACATGAACCAAATCACTAGATGAAACAGTAAAGCTTGTCAAGCTAAGAAGATTGAGAGATGTGTTTTGCATGTCCTCGGATATAACATGTCGGCTCACCACGTTTGCTGAGAAATAATGCTTTGTAGATGTGTAAGGGTGGCCAGTGGGGAAAGGTATGAAAATTTCAACCAGCAGACCTGACCATATATAAAGAGTATTAGATCCTTTGGTAGAATGTCAAAAGAGCCCCCACTCAGTGATTAGATACGTTGGAATATAAAATTTGGTGTCACGGCCAATAACGCCATTGTATTCAAGAACGTGGTAGTATTTGTAGTCACCCTGGTACTGTTTTCATACTCTTGTATTCCCGTTATTTTTGATAGGGATTCCCTAGGAGAGATAGTGAACAAGGCTATCCCATCCAGTGTATGGTCAATGGTTATTTGAACTAAACTGTACCGTCACTAGTCAAAAGTCTGTGGACTTAACTTACGGTGGAGGACAGACGAACAAAATCAAGAAGGACAGCATTTCATGATGGAGATTTGAACTATCCGACTACTGCTTTGATATAATTTGCAGACCCGCAAAGCTTTATTGCTACATATGTGAAACTCTTTTTCGATGAGACTTATTTAAAAGGCAATTGTAACCAATTCATCCTGAATGTTGCTGATGAATGCACGTGTTTCGTTGTCTGTTAACCTCTACGCGTTGCTTTCTTGCCATATTCACAATACCGGCATACATACACCTGGATCGAGTGAAGTCTTTCACGTCGACTGAGTTGTCTGACTATCCGTGAAACAAGGGTGTGGCTTTCTGCTCCATCACAGACTACAATCTACTTACCCACAGAGAGTCGGTCAGCAGAAGGCCTGAATGGTATCCTATGGAAAACTATCTCTAGCCTCAAAATCAGGGGTCTCCCAGTTCAGTAACGAATGGCACTGCGCGAGAAGAACATTTTCACATTTCCTGTCAATCAACTAATGGACCTTCACTGTCAACCTGACCCATTACTACTCAAACGAAAGAATCTATCCCCAAAGTTTGACCGCTGGTTAAAAAAGTTGAGCTCACCAGTCATATTTCTCGGTACGGCAAAATTGAATGACATTATTCGAAAAAAAGCGAGCGTTTAGTTATAACAAGTGGCCCCAACAGGCGAATTTCCAGTGACAGGATCAAAACCACCCTCGATAACAGAAGTTCATTTCACTACACTAAAGACAAACCCATATTCCATGAACGATGCAACGGAACATGCTGCCGCTGATGCATCTACACCCTCCGCTTCTACAAATGGTTTGGTTTCATATTAACTCATCAACAGAGAACTCGTTCATACAGTTTATGCAATAGAAAACCCCGAACCAGCTATTTTACCATCCCACATGTCATGGTTCCCTACACACGGAAACTGAGTGCCTTTCCTCAGTGGGGTGAATGTCATATTTATTCAGTCTTATTCTCTGTATTTATCTTATGAGTTGTTATTATCTTACTGTTTTCGCGTTTCGGCCCATGTACGCCTTTTACAAGTGGTGTTTCGAAGTTATTTGCATTCATTGCGGACGTCCTAGTTAGGTTTCCTTGTCCTTCTCATCTACAGTTCGCGGGCCACAAAAGCAATTCACTGAAGCGGGTAACTACATATGGTTTCTCTTCAAAATTTTAAATTACTTCTTGCTACAAGGTTTTCCATTAACACCGATTCTGTGCCATCCGATTGTGTATGAGAAACAACGCAGATGCTGAGAGTTTTGCGCGCAAACACAACGTCGACTGTTTCGTCTAAACTCCTGTGTATTATGATGAAGAAAGTATTTGTTTTTATTCGAATTTCGACACCAACTGTAAGTAGAACAAAATAACCCGTGAAATCAGTTAGTCAGTCATCATGACAGATATGTAGTCGGCCCGTTGAATAGTGGGCTGGGAGGAGAGCCAACCAATCCAGAGGTAGGGCGATCGCATCGGGACAGCGTCAAAGGTTGTGTCACACACGGTGGCCTGCATCACCGTCACCGTCGAGGAGGAATGCACCGACTTATGCCCACGGACGTTCATGTCCTCACTCTGAATAAAACTCATCATTATGTCAGGTTAACAACTGATTGCGTTCGGCGCCCATATTACGGATTGTGTTCTTCAAAAGCAGCACAGATTGAGCAGAAAACGAATCAGCTCTCTACGCGTTACTACAAAGCTATACACACTTGCAAACTTTAGATCAAAATAGCTGAACCATTGACTGAAAATCATTTGGGTAAATAAAGTTCACATTTGTGAAAATTGACACATTGTCTTCAAAATGATAGTTCAATTATTTGAGCAACCTGTCAACTTTTTCAATCATTTTGATTGTGTGAGGCAGCATTACGAAGTGCCATGCTCAATGCATCTCTAATATTGAGTCTCTAAGTTCCCCCTTCCATTTTTCCAGTTGTCATCTATCTCGGTTCTCATGCTTCGACTTGATTTGTCTCCAAAGTTGCAGGTAAATACGAGGATATTTGTCGATCAAACCAATACTAAATTAATAAGTTCTCATGTATCTCATCATGCGCATCATGTCAATCACCACGTGTAAATATGTACTGAGATCACATCTGTGAGTTCTGAGTGGTTCACGTGAATGTTAACATTACTACACGAACTATTCATGCCACAAAGAGACAGTAATATGAGATTATAGAACAGTCAATCACACAATTTCGTTGATTCCATTATTACGCATGTGTATGTAGGATTGAGACATCGGTAAACAGGTATATGAGAGACAGTGAGAATACATCCGTGGGTTTGTGCTCTGTTAACTGTTCAGTTAACTCAAATTCACCTTGTGAATATACCGGAGCCCACACACACGCACACATGCACACACACACACAAACACAAACAGAGCCACTCAAAATAGAAAAATGAATGACTCGTGATGATGCACTTCTCCAAGCAGCTACAGTTTCGTTTTTCTGTATTAACTCTGCTTATGTCAAACGAAGTCACACAATCTTGTTCAATTGATATGATCGTAAATAGCAAAATATTATTGCTTGTACAGCAGACTCCCTTGCATGATCGCAATCTCCGTGATTATAACAACCTTTCATCAAGAAATACTTCTGTTGTGTAGGACCACTTTCTCTGTGAAAAACGCTCCACTGTGAAATATTCCCTCAAGAAGCGAGCAAAAACACTTCATTTGGAATATAACCGACATACCATCTAACAAGATAAATCTCCTGTAAAAATATATCTGAGATTCCATTTTCCAACGAAGTTCTTTGTAGTGACCTACAGATGACAGATTTTGATGTGTAAACTCGTGAGCAAACATTACCACAGACAAACATAACTAATTAGCACTTAACTTTAGGCAGTTTGTATGTTGTTCGATGCCACAGGGCTGTTCGTTGTTTGTTTGTTTGCAATAAGGGCAATTGATTTCCGCCAATTGAAAAACACACTTATCACTGCTCTGATTGCGGACGGTTGAACCTTTGGCTCTCTTACCTAATTTCGTAAACGTGATGGACATTGTTCCAATACAAACCGTCCTCCACCTATTCCACTGACTTTTATCATCTTTTGGCATGCGTCGGAACTTTTGGCTTGTTGTCCCTTTCCATAGGCCATTCTTGGGATCAAGTTGGTACCTGGTATCCGGAGTACTGAAGGTTATCCATGTTTATCTACGTAAATTCTATCAATTAGAATGACTGGCCCACTACGTTTGATGAATTCCAATTTTATTGACCGAGTCTTATCTGGATCAGTCAGCAAAACGTGGTCATACCGGGCCCGAAAGACACAATAAAGTAATCAGATGCACAGTGTAGATGAAATGTAAATGAGCATGTACGTGTGTGAGGTCAACCTAGTGTTTAGTGTATAAGAACCAGCCTCCAGGATAAGATAAGTCGACGGTAAAACAACCGGTGATGACACCGGGAAAAGCAAACCTACGAAAGAGCGTGGTCAAGTGAAAAGATAAAACGGTGTACTCAGTGGGAACAGGGCTGAGACCGGTGACCTGTGGAGAGCTCGAAATTGTTTACTGTTTTCGTTACGGAAACCTGGACATCAAAAACCTTATGACGACCAATTTGTGCAGCACAACGTAGTTCAGCTGCCTGGATTTGATGGAAGTTCCTGAATTGATCGAGATGGTGTAGGAACGAGGACCGAAACGACGTCATTACCAGATTAAAAATGTTCATCGATCACAGTTAGATCACTGGTTGAATTAATTCCAGGACACTACAAATAAGAAAGCAAGGTTGTGTCAGATCGAGGGATTCATTCAGAGATTTCATGTTACATGGTAGTCAGCGTGTGACTTCAAAAACGTGTGTGACCATCGTGTACATCACGATGAGACTGCACCTTGACGTGGTGTGATGGCTTGCGCGCCTCTATGACCCAAAGAGCTGTACAGGATGGCTTCTTTAAGCTGAAGATGTAATCATACCTGACAGGTCAATGGGTAGAGGTCAGACAAAGTCCAGTCTCCTGGTCCTCCAGGTTAGGGGTTGATTTGAGCTGGCAACTCAGTCGGCAAAATCAGTGGAAGAATAATTGATCCAAGCAAATGGGCTTCCACTAGGCCAATCCGCTGCTTTGCGGATAGGTTCTTGTTAGAACTAAAGGCTTTGGATGAGGACTCTAATCGCTCTCCTGATTTGTGGCTGGACACCTTATCAGTACCCGTCCAACATTTCCCATGAACTGCACGAATACAAAGAATTCCATGCTGCATCGGTCGTCGCGCAGGATAATCAGGACCGCGCTATCCATTGCATCGAGCGGGGTGGGTAGTGATAGGTGGGCTACTGCTCAGAGTCCCCTCTCTTTTATTCAAACTTTATCTTCTGTCCCTAACCATCCCTCTTTGCCCGATCTATCCACCTATAGTGCTCCCACTGATGACACGGTCGATACTCGCAACGATTCACTGTCAAATAGTATCGGGAATAATCCTCTGTCTGGTAAATCACATTTTCTCAAGCCTCGTCAGCCTCTGAATCTCGGCTCCTTCAACGTGCGTACACTCATACAGGTCGGTCAGCAGGCGTGCCTGGCGCTCACAATAGATTCTCTGAAGACTGATGTCTGCTGCTTAAGTGAAACGCGTAAACAGGATTCGAGCAGTGTAATTCAACTGACTGCTCCTGGTATGTCATTGAGGTATTTCCTGCGCACTTCAGGAGACGAAGTAGCTCGAGCTACGGGTCAACGTGGTGTAGGAATAGTCTTGACTGGCAAGGCTGAGGCTGCCCTTTTAGACTGGATCCATGGTAACAGTCGCTTATATGTTGTAAGACTCCAGAGGTCAGTTGGCGTTCGAAAGGATAGTTGTGTTAAGCGCAATTCGTTTGTGATCTCGGCGTACGCCCCAACGGACTGCAGCTCAGACACGCAGAAAGATGAGTTCTATGATAAACTCGCCACCCTCGTTCGCAGCGGTAAAGTTTCTGACATTGTAGTGTTAGCTGGTGACATCGATGCACAAGTTGGAAAACTTAGTGTCCGAAGCCTGTTTAGGTGGGCACTGTGTTTTACCCACTGAGCGTACAGATAACGGGGATAGGCTTCTCCAGTTTTGTGCAGACAGTCGATTGTTCTTGTCTAGCACCAATTTCCAACACAGCTCGCGTCGCACAGCGACATGGCGCTCTAACTCTAAAGGTACTTTGAGTCAAATTGATCATATCGCCGTAAGCTACCGGTGGCGCAGTTCTGTTCAGAACTGTAGATCATACTGGTCCATGTACGTAGAGTCGGACCATGCATTAGTTTTAATGCGATTATCTCTCCAGCTCCATGGTCATCGTTACAAACCGCAAACCCGATTAGCTGTGCAACGTATGTGTGATCCAGAAGTACGCACCCGTTACGAGCAAAGTTAGCACATGAGCTAGGATCTACGACGAACAGTAATGTAGACGAGCATTGGGCTCATATCAAACAGGCGATGCACGTTGCAGCAGGTTTTGCCTGTGGTCCTGGATCCGTTGTCCATCAAAGACACTGGATCTCGCAACAGTCGCTGAGTATAATGGAGCAAAAGTTTCGGTTCTCGAACCGTAAGGAGATTAATAAGATGCGGAGAAAGCTTAAAAGACAAGTTACGAAAAGCCTTAAGAACGATCGCGAAAATTGGTGGGTCAAGGTAGACGAAGAAATGGAAATAGCAGCTGCTCCAGGTAACACTTAGAGACTGTTCAAACTTATTCGTGACACCAGTGGACGGCGCATCCAGGTCAGTGAGACGATTTGCGATAGGAATGGAGAACCCATCCATAGAAAACAGCAAAGGCTTGACCGTTGGGTCGAATACTTCAAAAAAAGTTAAGCTGGCCGCACGCTAGTGTAGTTACTCCTGTATCAACAACTGCGACTCCTTGGGTGGTATCATTTGAGCCCCCATCGGAAGTAGAAGTAGAGTCATGCATTCGATCACTAAAGCAAAGAAAAGCAGCAGGTCCCGACAAACTCCCCCCAGTTCTTTTCAAAATGGGTGGGAATGTTTTGATAAAATCACTTATCGCTTTGCTCCGTGACATTTGGAATGCGGAGCGTATTCCGTCAATATGGAGTGAGTCGTTGATTGTTCCCATCTTCGAGAAGGGAATACGCAATGACTGTAGTAACCATCGTGGGATTAGCTTAATTCCGATAATCACCAAAGTATTAGCCTCAATTCTACTGCACTGTCTTACACCGGCTCGCGAGAGGAATGTCCGCGAACAGCAGGCTGGATTCCGCCCAGGTCGAGGATGCATCCACCAGATTTTTACTCTTCGCCGACTACTTGAAACGTGTCACACGCACCGCCGACCGACAATAATGATTTTCTTGGACTTGAAAGGCGCTTTCGATTCAGTTGATCGAGCAGCGCTTTTCAGTACTCTTCATCGAAAAGGTATGCCCCAGAAGTTCGTGAACCTACTGAGATCATTGTATTCTCATACTTCTGGCAGCGTTAGAGTTTACGGTGAACCATCCAGTCCATTAAAAAACGACCAGTGGTGTTCGACAAGGATGTCCCTTACTTGCATTCCTGTTCAACTTCGTCATGGACGAAATAATGGAGAGTGCGCTGCAAAATCTTCAGGATGTAGGTGTCGAACTAGGAAATAGTGGAAAGCTGTGTGACCTAGATTACGCGGACCACGTTGTCTGCTTGTTCGAATGCACGGAACATGCTCAACGTGCACTAGATAGACTTGGGAGAGCTGTAGCTCCATTCGGAATGCGCTTTGCACCTTCAAAGTTTAACGTGATGTTACAGGACTGGAAGCCAACGATTCCGAGCTTGATGCTCGATGTGGAGGTGCTGTCAGTTGTCGACCACTTCACCTACCTCGGCAGCAGCGTGACGACGGATGGGAGCACAGTGGTAGATGGTAGGCACGCTCCTATCAAAGGCTCGAGCGGCATAGGCTGGACTGAAGCACTTTTGGCGTCGATGTCATATTTCACTGAAGTTGAAAGGTCGTGTATACTGTGCTGCGGTGCGTTCAGTTTTGTTGTGCGGTTGCGAAACTTGGAATCTGTGTGCTGAAAATATTCGTCGTCTTGAGGTTTTCGACCACCGATGTTTACGTAGTATCGCTAAGATCGGGTGGATTAGCCGAGTAGGCAATGCTGAGGTCAGTATTGGGTACTCATTCGGAGAACGTTTTGTCACAGCAAATCCAACTTAGTAGACTTCGTTGGTTGGGGCATGTGTTACTTATGTCAAACACACGTCTACCGTATAGCGTCCTATTCTCCGTTCCTCCTAGGGAATGGAAAAACCACGTGGAGGTCAACAGATGACGTGGCAGCGAGGAATGAGGAAATGTACAGCAGACTTAAGAAAAGTATGTGCTTCACGTCTTCGTGGTTGGGGTCCAAATATTCGTCTACCAGTTCGCTGGAGACACTGAAGGATATGGCTGCAAACCGCGAACAGTGGCGATCGTGTTGTCACTTTCTATCGAATCAGAATGACTGATCGGTGTACGTTTGTACAGTTAGACTGTGTATTCCGTGTGTTGCCTACTAGGGCATTCTTTCCTGTTCCCACCCATGTGATCCACTCCTTGTCCATCTTGTATATTTATACTTTCTAATTCAGCGTGCAAGATGGTGAGAAAGGCAGTGGTCAGTGGGGCTAGCCCTACTGTTTACCGCTGTACGATGATGTTGATGATGATGATGATGATGATGATGATGATGATGATGATGATGATGATGATGATGATGATGATGATGATGATGATAAAACGTCAGTGCATAAAATTAGTGCCACACAAAGGGATGTTGTGAAACCATGGAAAATATGGGAAATGCACAAGTACCTACAAGTGACACTCATGGTAGTGCCTAAACACAATACACGTAAAATACACCAATAGCCAAATAGCCATATTCGTTCTCTGATTAGGTTGGGCCTCCTTAATCAAGTAGGACCGAGAATACAGGTAAATTCACACTACTTAGTACTAAATATCCATGATCTGATTGTTCACTTGTACACATCATTTTGTTGATCACAGGTTTACAGTCATCTCCTGTATCTCAGTGACTTTATCTCTATGTATCCACACTGTGATCAAATATCCATTAAAACTGTACTGAGACTTGATCGCCCAACGAAAACCGAAACAACAGAATGAATATGCTTTGGTCACATGACGTTGGTGTGAACAACCTTGAGTGCTACTAATTTGTATCCGTCAGCTGAGGCAGCCTAATTGCAACCAACTTGATTGACCGAGATCTAAATTAGTTATCCTCTTTACCAGACTCTGAATGCGACAACACACGAGACTGATTGGACTTCGGCCAATTTCGTCGACTGATCACACATGACCAAACGTGCATTATGCCCAAGTCCACGCTGTGCGGTTGGAGGTTGACTGGGAGGACTGGTGTGACAAGTTCATGTTAAACTAGAGCCAATTTTTCAGGGGGATAGTTCATGATACACACGAAACTCGAAATTTCATAATAACTCTGGTGGCCATACTTTAAACACCTATAAAATTCTGCACACTGAGCTGTTCTACAACACCAATCCTGTCGTTTCATTACGAACATTGTCATAGCCAGAGTTCATCTCTCCTAACAGAAAACCTCAGTCAACCACCGACAGCTAATCTGTTCAGTTAGTATTCGGGTATGATCAGCACCAGACGTAGTCGCTACATTTGATCGACAAATCAACGGGAACTGATCCTTCTGGCCATAGTTTTTCTTCTTTGGAGGGTTACTCTGTGCCTGGAAACCTTTTCCCGTGAATCCATTGGTCATTAAAAGATAAAATACGTGTTCTTCAGTTTTCCTGGGGTTAGAGTGGAGGTCCGCTGTAGGTGGGACCTTCGAAGACAGCAGCAGTTAACAATACTACCCACACTACTGGATACGATAGTGTCCACGTGAGATCTCTCTTTATCCAGCTAAAACACTACAGATATTAGGACAATATTATACACAAAATAAATTCAATGTAGTGTTACACATACACGTTTTATAAGTATGGGATAAAATATCCATCGTACATTCGTTCTACGTGGCACGGTGTAGTTCTAATAGTAAACGATATCTAGCACGTACCATCACTAACAATATCGTTCACAGGTGATTACCGCGTGATCAATTCCACTGTGATTTATGAATGGTGTTAGAAATAAACTCACTCCAACCACTTCGTTATAAATCAAAGTACAAAACGATGGCAGTTATCTGAAGCCCTAACTTCCCCTTATTGAGACTGCCACGTGATAGCCACGTAGATACACACAAGCGAATTCAATCTTCCTATGCGGCTTTGAAACGGATGGTCAACTGAATTTCACATTGCCTATCGGAAATTCATCTCGTTTTCCATGGATATGTTTGGCACAAAACCAAGTGATCTGCGAACAAACTGAAATGAACAGGTAAAACAATCGACGCCAGCTCATTCTATACAATGAGTAATGCAACTCGGCACAACAAACGTAGCACTGCCGTTCCGAGGTTATTATTATTATTATTATTATTATTATTATTATTATTATTATTATTATTATTATTAGACTCAGGTGTCGCAAAGTCTGCAGCACACCATAAACGAGGAAAATAATTACGAGCTCCAGCAATAGTCGTCGTGTAAATGTGCGTAACTCTAATCAACACAAACAATGAAAGTGGATTTTCCATTACATATAATTCAGGCTCCTCGTGCCAACAATACATCCTACGAAAATCTAAACTGTTTGAAGGATCATAATTATAGCATTTTGGTTCACACTTGAAGTTGGAACCGACAATCGACCAACATCCTGTCACACGTGTAATATTCGCAAAATATCATGACTTCAATCCCAGATCCGCTTATCGGAAGTTCATTTGGACACCCTAGTACCTCGATTTTCAAAGCCTCTGATACAATCCTAGTCTAGATCTGAGGCTTTTCAGTTGAGTTAGACGAAAAGTGCACCAGACAACATTTGGTTCCAGCCGAAGTTATTAGAAAAACTTGAAAGTTCACCTTATGATCTTCTGAAATCATATGAATGCATCAACGTAGCATCACTGAAGAGTGCAGACTTTTCCTTGTAGTGCATGTGCATAAAGGTAGAGGCATGAATCAAATGGTGCGTATTCCATCAAATTAGTCGCACATAGCATTTATTACTAACTCTCTCCAGTTCTCTGTTTTAGTACGACCCAACCTCCGGCACCCCGATGAGAGAACAACTCATCAGAGAAACAAAGAAACTCAAGCCTGCTGGTGGGAAGACTACTCTTAGTCGCACAACACAAAAGAATATCGTGGTTCCTGCATTGGTCAATATTAACATTCAGACCCTGTTTGGAAAGATTACTTTCGTAACCAGTGTTCTGAACTCTCGGATACATAAGGGCACCCATCTTGCTTATATCTAAGATTCTCGGTCGGACGAAATCATTGAATGTATTGATGTTTGGCAGATTTTGACAATGATTTTTTAGGTGATCCAAATGTGAAAAGTCTTTGGCCCCGGCGGGATTCGAACTCAAGCATGGTCACCACACTCGCTTTAGTACCGCGAGTGCTCTACCAGCTCAGCGGTTTCTTAGTGCAGTAGCTCTGAGTTCAAAAAAATTGCGACTAAACGCATGCGGCAAATGGTTCTCATATTTAGGGCTCTAAGTATCCTTCGTTCAACCGGTCAGCACTAAAAGAAGCCAAATGCTGCAGGATGTTAACATTTTGCATACTCTTCTCAATGGTCACTAATCTGAAACTTACACTAAATGGTATTGGCAAATACAATGAACGAACATGAAGCACTAACTAACGCGTTTCTCCAAAAAAGGACTCAGTCTTAATTATTTCCTTTATCAAAAAAACGCACTAGGGCTTAAATTTGAGGATGCCTTTACCCAAAAAGGTAAAACAGGGTCTAATTTCCTCACGTAAAATGAAATAATTTCATATGAGTACCCGTTTATAGTAGTGGAAGTTTTAATAGTTTTCGAACTGTATTTAGTCAAGTGCAATCATTTCCTCCTTTTCTGTATAATCCCGAACTTCAGATTATAGTTCCGGCAAATTCATTTCCTAGAAAACACTGACTGCAGTCTCTCACGTTTAGCAACAGAGCTTTCTTTAAATGAACATATTTTGGTTAAGTAGCCCTCTCGTAGTTTGATGGCAACGCAACTATTGGTGGTCTTATTTCACGAATTCATCATTTATTTCGATATTTATTGAGGATTAGGCTTGATAAGTTTTACTGACACCTCTCCGTTCTACGATGAATTTAAGTAGCAGGAGATTGGATTTGATTAACAAATAATGCATCACGCAGCAACAACGCATAACAGTACTTTCATGGATTTCAATGGTAATTGAAGATTTGTTACTGCATCTTGAAGTATTTGTTAATCCTTCAGTGGTTTGAATGTGAGAGATGTGTTTTTGTTGGTTCAATAAATGGCAAATCGAGTTTTCACTACTACGAAGTCCGAAGAACCGGATCGGTTTTGGATTTGAGGCCCCATCCCCGGGCACAATCCGCGGTACGTGTACCGATTCTTACAAAAGACAAACAGATTAACGATAATCGCGAAGAAGTTAACCCATCTACTACTTCCTGGAATTATTCTTCACTGGCCATCCGACATCAGCGAGTTGTACTTGCTTTTACTTTTACGCAAACAACTCCTGCAGGACGACTAGTCGATTTCATGAATGCCTCTGATGGCGGCTTCCCATGCGTTGCGATCGGAGGCAAGGTCAACGCATAGTGAAATCCAGTTCTTGCACCACATACGAAGTCCTAAAACTGATTGAAGGCCTAGATGTTCTCTGATCTTCAAGGCGAAATTTCCGGTTTGGACAAAGTGATGCTGGAATGCCTTCGTATAGGAGTTCCACATTGGATCGATGGAGAACAGGGCAGGTGACGTAATCTTAACTGAACTGACAGGACGTATTGAAATTGCCCCCACCCAGAACTACGCAAACGAAAGTAGCAAGAGGACCAAGGTTGCGAAAAGCACGTTAGTTGTATTGCAGAATGGATTTGTATAAATACGGTAAAGAGAAAATAATTGGTGGACTCGAAGATGGCCAGTCACAGAAAGCTCTTGTTGGACTTGTCCGCAGCGATCCCGATTGGCTAAGGCTCATCTGCGTGCGCGGCTACTAAGCTGTACGTGGCCATATCACATGTGACAGCTGCTGAATCATCACACTAATCCCAAAGGAGTGGAGTCAACTTCATGGTCCAAGTATGTCCAAGGTCGTGTAACACACCAAAATACTCAATTGATTCAAGAGGATTAGGATGTTTCCCGTTTGATGTCACGGATTTGATCTTTCGTAAATAAGGATACCTCCAATCGTTCAGCAGAGACACATGCAGACCAAACGGCAAGAAACTGTATTGGAACATGCCCATAGAGTGTTAAAAGTTTGTGGTGGTTTGGACTCCATGTGCAGCCGAATTTGCAAGTACACATCAGCCAGATCGATTTTTGAGAAAAACTTGCTACCGAGCATGTATTTCATGAAGTCCTCGGGTTCCACCGTAATTGCCGCGCATTTCCGTAAACGAGGGTTCAAGTTCAATCCGTAATCACCGCAAATCCGGGGCGTTTGTCCGTTGCTCTTCATTGCCACCACAATCAGGTTCGCCCCATTGGATGAAGTCACACGCGCGATGACACCGTCTTGTCCCATTTTGGTAAGCATCTTCAGAACGTCCTCTCTCTGGCCGCACGGCAAAACTCGGCATTTCAGGAATACCGGATCACTATCCACGTCCAACTTCGCGGGCTCAACCGCCATGCCACCTTTATTGTTCGAGCATCATGCGATCAACTGCTTAAAAACAAGCTAATTCACCGGATTGTCGGACGTCGATTGCTCCAAGGCACGCAGAGCCTTCAAGTCCAGAATCGATGGACTGTCTACGGAAATTAGGGATCGTACCTGGGTATAGTCGCTCCCCAACCGAACCATTAGCGTAGTCTCACCTAGTAATGAAAGTCGACGCCCAGTAACACCGTGAATGAGCATGGCAGTGGGTTGTATGGATACACTGGACTGAATCAAGTCGAACACTGATTTCGGAATAATGGGCTCACAGCTCCCGGTATCCACAACGAAATGATGTTTCAAGCCGTATTGGAACTGGACTGATTTGTACAGGAATTGGTTTGATTCACCCGAAATCTTCAGCGTGTGTACCGAACTGTCATCAATTTTCGGATCTTTAGAGGTTGCATTCATCACATTGCACTTGGATTGATGGCACACCTTGAGAATGTGATCAGGCTTTCCACAAGAATGGCATATCGCATAACGAAAGCGACAGGTGGAAATTGCGTGGAATTCGCTGCGCGATACACACCGACTCGGTTGTACTGGTTCGCGTTCAGGAATCATTTTGTTACCAGGCTTCGGTTGAGGCGCCTGATTTGTGGGGGCTGGTTTACGAGAACCAGCATGTTGGTAGTGCACTACGGAATGTACAGCCGTCGCCTCGGCCACGTCATCCAATTGTTCGCGCGTTGACCGGGCCTCAGAGGACGTAAGTTCGGGATTAAGCAATAGCTTCTTTTGCAATTCCAGATGATTTATATCGGCAATGAGATGGTCACGCAACTGGGTCACCAACTGATCACCGAAATCACACTTTGCAACCTGTGTCTGAAGTGTCAGGATGAATTCACTGAACTTCATGTTGGGACAACGAACTAGCAATACAAATTTGGCACTTTCGGAAATTGACCGGAACCAGGTGGCCTAGCAGTAGAGCTTCCAACTCGTCGAACGGAACTGCAGCAGGGACTCTCGGATATGCGGGATTTTCCATCGACGACTACATTGAATGACCGCCATCCGTCAAGAAAAATGCAGTCTGGTTCTCCTTCTACACATCCTTCTGTATGCTACGTCATAACTCAGAACGTTCAATCCGGTCTTCAGTTTCAGATGCACTATCATGAACGTTCAGCTGTTCAATACTGGGAAGCTCCATGACGCGACGCCAATTGTAGTAATCTGAACTGAACTGACAGGACGTATTGAAATTGCTCCCACCCAGAACTACGCAAACGAAAGTAGCAAGAGGACCAAGGTTGCGAAATAGCACATCAGTTGTATTACAGAACGGGTTTGTATAAATGTGTTAAATCAGAGAAGATAATTGGTAGCTTCGAAGATAACCGATCACAGGGAGCTTTTGTTGGACTTGTCCGCGGCGATTCTGATTGGTTGAAGCTTATTCGCTTGCGTGGTTACGAAACTGTACGTGGCCGTATCACGTGTGATAGTTGCTGATTTACCATGGCAGGATCCCTGGAGACTGTGCCACTGAAGAAAATAGGAAAACACTTCCATAAGCGAGTGGATTTTTCTTACAGTAGGCTTTAGGTCGACCGGAAGATGAAACAGCTTACTTCATCGCATCCTTCTTCGCAATGGAATACGGGAATTCATTGATCAATCACTGGAAATATTTATTGCTCTTTGGGGACTCCATTCTTTACCTGATTGCAGAATAATCTTCACAAAAATCGACTGTGTTAAGTTTATGCTCATGGCGTCTTGCTTTGAAACCACGTTTGGTATGAATAATGTGGAAAATATCTGAAGACGTTTTCGAGGGTCGTCAATGTCACATGATTCGCATCTGAGCCATTGGGGTGGGTGTTTTCACTGGTTTCTGTACGCACTAGTCATAAAATCTCCCCAACCATATTGCATCATTTTTCAGCGAGTTTGCTCGGCAGACAAACTTATTATTTTGCTATTTTATTATTTGTATAATACGATTCATCACGCAGCTTGAATGCGCAACTCCCCATTGAAAACCATGGAAGCACTGTACAGCTGTTTCATCCTTTTTAGAAATCACCAGCAGTGCACATCCACCGAACCCCCACGCGGACTCGAACCCGGGGTGAACGATTGTGAATCGAACACCTTAACCACAAGGCTATCCGGGCTGGCTCTCAACGGTATTGTTGAACATCTACACTACATGATATAGCACCCTTCCGTCACTGGCTTTGAACGGTAACAACCCGCTTCCCGCACAGCGATCGACCCCTGTGATGGAGCCTCAATACAACGAAGGCATTCTGTTATGAACAACCTACAGAGCTTGATTACTATGTGCAACTGAGTAGTAGGAAATTAGATTTGTATATTATGATTTATCATTTACCCCGAGTTCGAGTCTCCGTGGGGGTTCGATGGATGCGCACTGCTGATGATTCCTAAAAAGGATGGAACAGCTGTGCAGTGCTTCCATGGTTTTCGATGTGGAGTTGTGCGTTCAAGCTGCATGATGAACCATACAAATCTATTCTCCTGACACTCAACTGAACATTTTACAATTTCTTTAAACAGATGAAAGGTTTTCGACAGACGATAAGTTCCGCAGCGTTTTGCTTCAACTTTACAGGGCAACCGTTGTTTTTTGCACTTCCGTTTGTTCAGTAGATCCACATCCCGGCTACTGATAACATCGCTAGTAAATAGTGTTTGAATATTTCCTGCCTCAGCCATATGGGTGCGTTGAAATGGTCCACGGTCATTTGGATTAGACACATGGGTTGTGTGAGGAGAGATATTAGGATTAGATCAATGCGTCCAACTGCAAGATTACAGTCACATAGTCCTGATATGAGTTATTCGGTTGACAGTGGTCAACTTATGGCTACAGTAACTGAGGGGCTTGGATGAATGTTTTCCATGTGCACAGAGCGGCTGACAAAAGACGAATGTTGACTGTCTTTGCGGTGGCCATTGTGTGTAAACGGATGTGTATGTATGTGAACACTAACGAACGACAATTCCCGCATTCCCCACACAAAAGGGCAGTCGTGACGCATGTGCCCAAGAACCAATCAGTCTATCACACGTCACTGTCCACACCGACCACTGACAGAAAACCTACTGCCTACTCTTCACACCAACGCGCCATCCAATCAGACTTATGACACATTGTGATCCCACTCAAGTAATCACATCTGCACACCACGCCTGGCAGTCAATACCAACGTCATGTGTCCATGTATTCCTTGCCTCACTATATGAATGGGTCATTGTTGGTTACAGCTAAATACATTTCCCGCACGTGTTCGTGGTTACCTTTAGACTGGGACTAGACGATCGAGAAATCATTCATCAGGGGTAATCCAGAGGTTTGCGCGCTGACACAACGTCGACTGTTTCGTCTAAACTCCTGTGTATTATGATGAAGAAAGTATTTGTTTTTATTCGAATTTCGACACCAACTGTGAGTAGAACAAAGTAACCCGTGAAATCAGTTAGTCAGTCATCATGACAGATATGTAGTCGGCCCGTTGAATAGTGGGCTGGGAGGAGAGCCAACCAATCCAGAGGTAGGGCGATCGCATCGGAACAGCGTCAAAGGTTGTGTCACACACGGTGGCCTGCATCACCGTCACCGTCGAGGAGGAATGCACCGACTTATGCCCACGGACGTTCATGTCCTCACTCTGAATAAAACTCATCATTATGTCAGGTTAACAACTGATTGCTTTCGGCGCCCATATTACGGATTGTGTTCTTCACAAGCAGCACAGATTGAGCAGAAAACGAATCAGCTCTCTACGCGTTACTACAAAGCTATACACACTTGCAAACTTTAGATCAAAATAGCTGAACCATTGACTGAAAATCATTTGGGTAAATAAAGTTCACATTTGTGAAAATTGACACATTGTCTTTGAAATGATAATTCAATTATTTGAGCAACCTGTCAACTTTTTGCAATCATTTTGATTGTGTGAGGCAGCATTACGAAGTGCCATGCTCAATGCATCTCTAATATTGAGTCTCTAAGTTCCCCCTTCCACTTTTCCAGTTGTCATCTATCTCGGTTCTCATGCTTCGACTTGATTCGTCTCCGAAGTTGCAAGTACATTAGTAGTGATCACAATCTTCCTGAGAATATGACCATTTTCTGGAGACTATATTGGATTTATTTTATCTACGATATTTTCTGATGCTTGGTTTTGACTTCACCGTTTTATTCGGCTGCGTACGTTCAACTGAACTCATTTTACCGAGGTTTCCGTTGACCTCGATTTAGAATTACTTTCACTTTTCACCGACTGTACACACGATCAGTTTGCTTTCCGCTTCACCGTAGCGTTCGTTTGCCTCTCTGTATTTCTCGCATCGGTACTGTTTCGGTACCATGATACAAAGAATACACTCTCGCATCTGTCCATCGACTCAAGTCCTCTCTGTTCATTCGATAAAGGGGATTTCGTTCGTAAATCGCTGTGAGACCTCATAAAAAACACGTTTACAAGCCGTACTTGAGCTTTTTCTATAAATTCAAAGCCAGTAGTTGACCAAAACGATGCCAAATCAATAGACTGTTACATCTCATTAAATGCACCGTGTACATCACCCCGCGTATGTATATATGGAGGTCACGCCCGCTAGATTTGGGTGATTAGTGTGTGTTAACATGTTTAACGCACTGGTGGGTTTTCGATTGCTACACGAAATATTCATGTCACACAGAGACAGTAATGTGAGAATATAGAACTGTCAACCACACGATTTCGCTGATTCCGTCAGTGTGTTTGGAGGAATAGGGGGAGGGCAATTGGGTTCGGGGGATAGGCATATGAAAGACAGTGAGAGCGAGAATACATGCGTGGGTTTGTGCTCTGTTCAGTTGACTTGAATTCACCGCGTGAAAATGTCGGAGCCCACACAGAAAAACAAACACAGAGAGAGAGAGAGTCATTCAAAATAGGAACTTGACAAATGATGGTGCGCTAAGCCAAAAAAACACTGTTTCTTATATTTGTATTCGCTTTGCGCATGCGAAACGAATACAAGCATTCTTGTTGAATTATCCCGATCCTGAACAAAAAAACGTTATTGCTTGTATAGTAGTCCTCCTTCCCAGATTGAAATCTGCCTGATTGTAGTAACCTTTCAGCAAGAAGCTCTTCTGATGTGTGAGAAAATTTTCTCTCTATGGAAAACCTCCCTCGGTGCAACAAACCCCCAAGGACCGAGAAAACGCACTTCAATTGGAATTTAACCCCCACCCTAGCCAACAAGATAAATCCCCCGTGAATATCTTCTTCAGATTTGTGTGCGGAACAAAATTAGTCATGCACGTTTATCTAGGGAAGTTTCATCAATTGGAATCACTAGCCCACTAAGTTTGATAAATTCCAATTATGTTAACTGAGTCTCATCTGGGTCGGTCAGCAATAATGATACAGACTTTTATTGTACAAGTAGGCGACAAATGCTATGGCATGATAAAAACAAAAAACAGCCTTAATCATAGAGAAAAATACCTATCCGAGATTCGGATGGTGAGGAGTACGTTATAGGAATGGCTGAGAAGCGGGAACAATGCACTGGCTACCATGGACTGAGGATTCCATTTACTGCTGGACAATCGCAATGCGCACTAGGAACTTGACTTGAGCCACATTATTCTCATCCTAATCTGAACATGAACATGGTATAGCTCGACTCAATAGACGACGCACCTTCGCAAGGACTATTATATTCAAAGTTTTGTAAGAAAAATACAAAAAAATTCAAGAATGTAAAACAACTGTCGTGCAGATCTGCCACGGTGTGATTTTATTACTTTGATTTCACAAAACCCTTTCGATAGAGTAAGATGATAATGACGGATACTAAATGATCTTCTTGACTACGTTTCCTCTGTAGAATGGTTGAAAGGTGAATAATTCATATTTTAGCAAAAAATAACCTATGCGACTAATTCCTCCGAATCATCCCACCCACCCCCCACTCCTTCTGAATACAATTCCCTTGAGACAGAAAGAATCTGAGCGGTCCCGATTATTGCTTGCTGACGGGGGACTACTGTATGAATTAAAAATAAAAGTACTGTATGAGTGATGGATCGTTTATCATCATGGTTCAACAAGAAGACTACTCTGATATCATACCAAAGTTTAGTGTATTAATAAGAAGTAAATGTACAAGGTTAAAACAAATCCAATAATCTGTGCACTGAAAATGTTATGAAGTAAGTTCTGACGCATTCAGTTTTGACGTCGTTCCACAGGGGAGTATTCCAACATAGACGCTTTACCTTATCAAGTACGTTAGCCTCGATAGTTCTCAGCATTCATAAGTCACATGATGGGACGTTTGTCTTCCGGAGCATTTCCAATCAGTTAACAGCCGCATTTGAAATAACGCAAATTAATTTTACCGCTAATGCATTAAAAGGAATCAGAAATGTGATTGATTATCGACGATCGGGCTTCATTATGCGTTCGAGCAAGCTTCATTCAGTATGTGATTTGACCACAAGACAATACCAAATTAGGGAGCGAGAAGCGAAGCGGCAAATGAACCAAAGAACCGTCTAAAGAACAACAGTTTGCAAACTGTTGATTAGTCTTTTATATTGGACACCAGAAATGCGGATGTTGTATTAGTAGTGAGCCGCAGAACGCGTAATCATGGCAGTACATTTGTTTCTATGGTCGTGAATACAAACAAACCGCAGCCAGCGCGTAAGCCGCGAGAAAGCAAGCGAGTAAAAGAGTTGAACTACATGTGATCATATGCGTAAACAAGTGAGATCAATCGATACATGGGAGGATCGATCAGTCAATACTGTCCGCATTAAAGCACAAATAGAGGTCAACAACAAGTAAGCGTATGTCCGTGCACGAGAGGAATATTGATTGGCTGTCCGCGTTTCATGCGTGACTTTAACCGGACACAACAGCAGGCAACTCATCGGCGAGAAAAATTCATCGAAGCTCTGAAACACTTAGATTACACGTGATCAGCGTAGTCCAGCCCGGATCTTTATTTGGTCATCTCTAGTTTAACTATCAAACACTTGAATGCTTCTCTGACTAACATACGCGAACATGCATATCAGAAACAAACACTGTTCGCCTTGGTAGTCACCATATATATTTCAGAAGTTAAAATTTCACGCTAGGACCTCATCCAAACCGGTAGGTTATTCACTTATACGGTTTAGTATGTTCCTAAAACAGTGCACAGTTTTTGTATTTCGAATCTAGGTGTCATTCGTGAACTGAACTAGGCCGGGGCAGAGGTGAACCCAAACCCCAAAAGAGGTTTCCAAATCAACCCCAGTTTTCAGTGCGGTACTGTAACCGGAAAATCATTGAAAATAAACGAGTAAAAGGCAAACTTCAAATCGTAACGTCCTTGGAGGATTTTATAGTTCACTTCGTTTCACAGAGAATTCAAGGACCTACACGGATAACGAATTAGAGGGTGGGGAACTAACTGAGCAACGATAAATTAGTGCCGAATGACCAGAACACAGAAGTCATCTCCGGCTAGCGAACAATGTAGAATGACGAGCTGGGACAAGAACGCACAGTTGAGACATGCTGGTCAGAAATTCTATCTAATCAGAGGTGTTAGCGAATCACATGGAGTAAACTTAGTCATACGTGATTGATATTGGGCCGAAAAGAGGTTATATCGCACCCAAACAGCACAACAGTCTCCAGAAGCATTGTGGATTGATGTGTAAATGGTTGTATATCGTCACCAGGATCTCACTGGAAGCCTTCGGAGTGCGAATGGATACTATTGATTGAGGAGTTCACAAATGAATCACATCTGTGATTTATGTTAGTTTTTCCTGTATCGATCACTCCTAGTCCAGCGAACAACGAGGCGGCATATCCAAGCGCTCATACTGATAGCAAGTAGTATGTGTGCACTTCCGGGGAAAATTCTGTTCACACATTTAGACACTACTTACTTTCAAGATACGTGAAAACTCCTGCTATCTCATTGATCAGTCACAAAGAGTTGGGCCATGGTAAACTCAATGGTGCCGGGGTGAAAAAAAGTTCGAAGGAGTTCGGTAACTGCTCACAGCTCTCGCTGTAGAAACCTGGGTACCAAACACCCTATGACGACCAATTCGTGCAGCACAACGCAGTTCAGCTGCCTGGATTTGATGCAAGTTCCTGAAATGATCGAGACGGTGTAGGAACGAGGACCGAAACGACGTCAGTACCGGATTAAAAATGTTCATCGATCACAATTGGATCACTGGTTGAATTAATTCCAGGACACTACAAATAAGAAAGTAAGGTTGTGTCAGAACGAGGGATTCATTCAAAGATTTCATGTTACATGGTAGTCAGCGTCTGACTTCAAAAACGTGTGTGATCATTGTGTACATAAAAACGTCAGTGCATAAAGGAGTGCCACACAAAGGGATGTTGTGAAACCATGGAAAATATGGGAAATGCACAAGTACCTACAAGTGACACTCATGGTAGTGCCTAAACACAATACACGTAAAATACACCAATAGCCAAATAGCCATATTCGTTCTCTGATTAAGTTGGGCCTCCTTAATCAAGTAGGACCGAGAATACAGGTAAATTCACACGACTTAGTACTAAATATCCATGATCTGATTGTTCACTTGCACACATCGTTTTGGTGATCACAGGTTTACAGTCATCTCCTGTATCTCAGTGACTTTATCTCTATGTATCCACATTGTGATCAAATATCCATTAAAACTGTACTGAGACTTGATCGCCCAACGAAAACCGAAACAACAGAATGAATATGCTTTGGTCACATGACGTTGGTGTGAACAACCTTGAGTGCTACTAATTTGTATCCGTCAGCTGAGGCAGCCTAATTGCAACCAACTTGATTGACCGAGATCTAAATTAGTTATCCTCCTTACCAGACTCCGAATGCGACAACACACGAGACTGATTGGACTTCGGCCAATTTCGTCGACTGATCACACATGACCAAACGTGCATTATGCCCAAGTCCACGCTGTGCGGTTGGAGGTTGACTGGGAGGACCGGTATGACAAGTTCATGTTAAACTAGAGCCAATTTTTCAGGGGGATAGTTCATGATACACACGAAACTCGAAATTTCATAATAGCTCTCGTGTCCGTACTTTAAACACCTATAAAATTCTGCACACTGAGCTGTTCTACAACACCAATCCTGTCGTTTCATTACGAACATTGTCATAGCCAGAGTTCATCTCTCCTAACAGAAAACCTCAGTCAACCACCGACAGCTAATCTGTTCAGTTAGTATTCGGGTATGATCAGCACCAGACGTAGTCACTACATTTGATCGACAAATCAACGGGAACAGATCCTTCTGGCCAAATGAAACGAATATTTCGACATATACTCGTGTTCAGGTGTATCTATCTTAGGAAGATCAAGAGATTCAGAGGCATATTCTTCATAAGAAGAACCCGAACTACGCTCACCAAGTAAGCAAATTCTACTCGTGGCATCCGTAGGAGAGCAGGGAGTGACAATTCGAACAACTGACGTACAATGCAGAACTGATCGGTAAGTCAATCCCTTGTGAGGACTTGGTGATTTACGGCTATTTAACACAGGAAATGGAGTATGAATAAGGAAATTTCACGAGGGATGAAACGTCGGTGATCGTTTACATTAGATTTAGTCCACGACAGCCCTCCTATTCGAAATTCCGAATCGAGCCAGTTTATTTAAGTGAAAAATAAAAGAGAGCTCGATCGAAAACCTAGATGAATTCGCAACAAATGGGTCATGTTTAGTAGGCTAACGAGACAGAAAAATGACAGTATAAACCTTAAGGATCATCGACTATGGGGCCATTGAAGACGACCGATCGTTGGGTTTTGAATTCATCTCCCACCCAATCTGCATGTGGAATACTAAGGAAATCCCCTCAATTAATAGGAAAGATAGAATTCTGTTAGTCGCCAAATGTGAAGAATTCATTGCTTACATCGTGGTATTAGATTAGCACCAAAACTATCGATGAGTGTTAGGTCAACTGCAAAAAGATTTATGGACACAAGAACGAGAAACCAGCGACCAAAGAGGAATCAAAAGTCATATAGCTGAAATTCACGGGACTTTGTACGTTGTAAGTCCAGTCAATTAAATGCAACCGAAAAAGGGTAACCTAGCCTACATTAGGCGCAAATAAACTGTGAAGAAAGTGCATTAAGAATACTTCTGTGAAATTGGTCATTTTAGCTGAAAAATTGTCATAACTACAGCAAACATTGTTCACATTTAGGTAAGGGGTACGAATTAGTTGAGCTAGTCCCAGTGCAAATATTGTGGGGAAAAAGCACATTTGCGTGCGATGTGAAAGAAATTGCACGACCAAAAGAGACATAATAGGGCATAACAAATAATGAAAATGTTTGGCAGACGCCGCTGATGACAGTAGTTACAGTCAAACAAATGGGATGGGAAAAGGAAAATACTCATCTGTTTTGTCGAGTGTATAAAAATTCGAGTGAAGTCGGCCCTTAGTCCCTTAAAATGGCCGGGTGGTCTAAATTAGTCTTAGTCACTCCAGTCAACAAATCTAGATTTCAATTTTCCGGATGTACGGTGCTGAATCTCAACTACCTTTTTTGAGTGAAAAATGTACCATTCAAGTAACTTTAGGGTACTATACTGTTCCATGTTTTATGTTGAAGCAAAGAGTAGAATGGTTGACAAAACCCATCAGCCACTTGGTTGGCTCATCCTAAACAGTATACAACATCGCTGAATTGTGTCCCTTTTAACTGCACTCTTTTTGGACTTGTCGAGCATAAAAGCTACATAGTTCTGGCCCGTCTTGAGTACGTGCCAAGTAATTCGCATCTCCACTTCCAATCAGCTTCGTCAGTGGCATTTACTTCTTTCTCGGCATTTGATTCATATCACTTACTTGGTGCTAGATTCATGAATAAAAGTCTCACTGGTCTCTTTTTTGGTTATCCATTTCAGGTATCAGTGTCTGATTGCCAATCATCCCTATTAATGCAGTGGGCCTTTGAGGCTATGGGGTGTACCTCTTTCATTGCAATCACTTAAAAGCATATAACAATAAAAACTTGGTGACTATTGCGATAGCACAGATATCGTCTTTAATCGATAGAAGCAGATTCGCGTCTAGAGTGAATACAACAGCCTTTTCTCGTCATTTTTCAACAATCTTGAACGAGTCCGATTAGCGTAAACCAGTGATAAGTTCATGTAGTATGAACTTATCAAGATGTTACTCCACTCGTGGAGTCTACAAATTAAAATCACTCCCAATTACACCTCACGTAGGAGACGGCCTGCTACCAAACAGATCGGGTGTACGCTACAGTGTTCAAGTCAATTCTTCTTTACGGTTCAGAAAAGTGACCACTGTGGGTGGAGAATATTCGAAGATAATCTTTATTCCAACATTAATATTTTCGTAGCATTACTCGAATCTGTTTGTAACACCCTATCATCGATCTTGAGGTTGGGCACAGAGCATTGGTCACATGAACCAAATCACTAGATGAAACAGTAAAGCTTGTCAAGCTAAGAAGATTGAGAGATGTGTTTTGCATGTCCTCGGATATAACATGTCGGCTCACCACGTTTGCTGAGAAATAATGCTTTGTAGATGTGTAAGGGTGGCCAGTGGGGAAAGGTATGAAAATTTCAACCAGCAGACCTGACCATATATAAAGAGTATTAGATCCTTTGGTAGAATGTCAAAAGAGCCCCCACTCAGTGATTAGATACGTTGGAATATAAAATTTGGTGTCACGGCCAATAACGCCATTGTATTCAAGAACGTGGTAGTATTTGTAGTCACCCTGGTACTGTTTTCATACTCTTGTATTCCCGTTATTTTTGATAGGGATTCCCTAGGAGAGATAGTGAACAAGGCTATCCCATCCAGTGTATGGTCAATGGTTATTTGAACTAAACTGTACCGTCACTAGTCAAAAGTCTGTGGACTTAACTTACGGTGGAGGACAGACGAACAAAATCAAGAAGGACAGCATTTCATGATGGAGATTTGAACTATCCGACTACTGCTTTGATATAATTTGCAGACCCGCAAAGCTTTATTGCTACATATGTGAAACTCTTTTTCGATGAGACTTATTTAAAAGGCAATTGTAACCAATTCATCCTGAATGTTGCTGATGAATGCACGTGTTTCGTTGTCTGTTAACCTCTACGCGTTGCTTTCTTGCCATATTCACAATACCGGCGTACATACACCTGGATCGAGTGAAGTCTTTCACGTCGACTGAGTTGTCTGACTATCCGTGAAACAAGGGTGTGGCTTTCTGCTCCATCACAGACTACAATCTACTTACCCACAGAGAGTCGGTCAGCAGAAGGCCTGAATGGTATCCTATGGAAAACTATCTCTAGCCTCAAAATCAGGGGTCTCCCAGTTCAGTAACGAATGGCACTGCGCGAGAAGAACATTTTCACATTTCCTGTCAATCAACTAATGGACCTTCACTGTCAACCTGACCCATTACTACTCAAACGAAAGAATCTATCCCCAAAGTTTGACCGCTGGTTAAAAAAGTTGAGCTCACCAGTCATATTTCTCGGTACGGCAAAATTGAATGACATTATTCGAAAAAAAGCGAGCGTTTAGTTATAACAAGTGGCCCCAACAGGCGAATTTCCAGTGACAGGATCAAAACCACCCTCGATAACAGAAGTTCATTTCACTACACTAAAGACAAACCCATATTCCATGAACGATGCAACGGAACATGCTGCCGCTGATGCATCTACACCCTCCGCTTCTACAAATGGTTTGGTTTCATATTAACTCATCAACAGAGAACTCGTTCATACAGTTTATGCAATAGAAAACCCCGAACCAGCTATTTTACCATCCCACATGTCATGGTTCCCTACACACGGAAACTGAGTGCCTTTCCTCAGTGGGGTGAATGTCATATTTATTCAGTCTTATTCTCTGTATTTATCTTATGAGTTGTTATTATCTTACTGTTTTCGCGTTTCGGCCCATGTACGCCTTTTACAAGTGGTGTTTCGAAGTTATTTGCATTCATTGCGGACGTCCTAGTTAGGTTTCCTTGTCCTTCTCATCTACAGTTCGCGGGCCACAAAAGCAATTCACTGAAGCGGGTAACTACATATGGTTTCTCTTCAAAATTTTAAATTACTTCTTGCTACAAGGTTTTCCACTAACACCGATTCTGTGCCATCCGATTGTGTATGAGAAACAACGCAGATGCTGAGAGTTTTGCGCGCAAACACAACGCCGACTGTTTCGTCTGAACTCCTGTGCATTATAATGAAGAAAGTATTTGTTTTTATTCGAATTTCGACACCAACTGTAAGTAGAACAAAATAACCCGTGAAATCAGTTAGTCAGTCATCATGACAGATATGTAGTCGGCCCGTTGAATAGTGGGCTGGGAGGAGAGCCAACCAATCCAGAGGTAGGGCGATCGCATCGGAACAGCGTCAAAGGTTGTGTCACACACGGTGGCCTGCATCACCGTCACCGTCGAGGAGGAATGCACCGACTTATGCCCACGGACGTTCATGTCCTCACTCTGAATAAAACTCATCATTATGTCAGGTTAACAACTGATTGCTTTCGGCGCCCATATTACGGATTGTGTTCTTCAAAAGCAGCACAGATTGAGCAGAAAACGAATCAGCTCTCTACGCATTACTACAAAACTATACACACTTGCAAACTTTAGATCAAAATAGCTGAACCATTGACTGAAAATCATTTGGGTAAATAAAGTTCACATTTGTGAAAATTGACACATTGTCTTCAAAATGATAGTTCAATTATTTGAGCAACCTGTCAACTTTTTCAATCATTTTGATTGTGTGAGGCAGCATTACGAAGTGCCATGCTCAATGCATCTCTAATATTGAGTCTCTAAGTTCCCCCTTCCATTTTTCCAGTTGTCATCTATCTCGGTTCTCATGCTTCGACTTGATTTGTCTCCAAAGTTGCAGGTAAATACGAGGATATTTGTCGATCAAACCAATACTAAATTAATAAGTTCTCATGTATCTCATCATGCGCATCATGTCAATCACCACGTGTAAATATGTACTGAGATCACATCTGTGAGTTCTGAGTGGTTCACGTGAATGTTAACATTACTACACGAACTATTCATGCCACAAAGAGACAGTAATATGAGATTATAGAACAGTCAATCACACAATTTCGTTGATTCCATTATTACGCATGTGTATGTAGGATTGAGACATCGGTAAACAGGTATATGAGAGACAGTGAGAATACATCCGTGGGTTTGTGCTCTGTTAACTGTTCAGTTAACTCAAATTCACCTTGTGAATATACCGGAGCCCACACACACGCACACATGCACACACACACACAAACACAAACAGAGCCACTCAAAATAGAAAAATGAATGACTCGTGATGATGCACTTCTCCAAGCAGCTACAGTTTCGTTTTTCTGTATTAACTCTGCTTATGTCAAACGAAGTCACACAATCTTGTTCAATTGATATGATCGTAAATAGCAAAATATTATTGCTTGTACAGCAGACTCCCTTGCATGATCGCAATCTCCGTGATTATAACAACCTTTCATCAAGAAATACTTCTGTTGTGTAGGACCACTTTCTCTGTGAAAAACGCTCCACTGTGAAATATTCCCTCAAGAAGCGAGCAAAAACACTTCATTTGGAATATAACCGACATACCATCTAACAAGATAAATCTCCTGTAAAAATATATCTGAGATTCCATTTTCCAACGAAGTTCTTTGTAGTGACCTACAGATGACAGATTTTGCTGTGTAAACTCGTGAGTAAACATTACCACAGACAAAAATAACTAATTAGCACTTAACTTTAGGCAGTTTGTATGTTGTTCGATGCCACAGGGCTGTTCGTTGTTTGTTTGTTTGCTATAAGGACAATTGATTTCCGCCAATTGAAAAACACACTTTTCACTGCTCTGATTGCGGACGGTTGAACCTTTGGCTCTCTTACCTAATTTCGTAAACGTGATGGACATTGTTCCAATACGAACCGTCCTCCACCTATTCCACTGACTTTTATCATCTTTTGGCATGCGTCGGAACTTTTGGCTTGTTGTCCCTTTCCATAGGCCATTCTTGGGATCAAGTTGGTACCTGGTATCCGGAGTACTGAAGGTTATCCATGTTTATCTACGTAAATTCTATCAATTAGAATGACTGGCCCACTAAGTTTGATGAATTCCAATTTTATTGACCGAGTCTTATCTGGATCAGTCAGCAAAACGTGGTCATACCGGGCCCGAAAGACACAATAAAGTAATCAGATGCACAGTGTGGATGAAATGTAAATGAGCATGTACGTGTGTGAGGTCAACCTAGTGTTTAGCGTATAAGAACCAGCCTCCAGGATAAGATAAGTCGACGGTAAAACAACCGGTGATGACACCGGGAAAAGCAAACCTACGAAAGAGCGTGGTCAAGTGAAAAGATAAAACGGTGTACTCAGTGGGAACAGGGCTGAGACCGGTGACCTGAGGAGAGCTCGAATTTGTTTACTGCTTTCGTTACGGAAACCTGGACATCAAAAACCTTATGACGACCAATTTGTGCAGCACAACGCAGTTCAGCTGCCAGGACTTGATGGCAGTTCCTGAATTGATCGAGATGGTGTAGGAACGAGGACCGAAACGACGTCAGTACCGGATTAAAAATGTTCATCGATCACAATTGGATCACTGGTTGAATTAATTCCAGGACACTACAAATAAGAAAGTAAGGTTGTGTCAGAACGAGGGATTCATTCAAAGATTTCATGTTACATGGTAGTCAGCGTCTGACTTCAAAAACGTGTGTGATCATTGTGTACATAAAAACGTCAGTGCATAAAGGAGTGCCACACAAAGGGATGTTGTGAAACCATGGAAAATATGGGAAATGCACAAGTACCTACAAGTGACACTCATGGTAGTGCCTAAACACAATACACGTAAAATACACCAATAGCCAAATAGCCATATTCGTTCTCTGATTAAGTTGGGCCTCCTTAATCAAGTAGGACCGAGAATACAGGTAAATTCACACGACTTAGTACTAAATATCCATGATCTGATTGTTCACTTGCACACATCGTTTTGGTGATCACAGTTTTACAGTCATCTCCTGTATCTCAGTGACTTTGTCTCTATGTATCCACACTGTGATCAAATATCCATTAAAATTGTACTGAGACTTGATCGCCCAACGAAAACCGAAACAACAGAATGAATATGCTTTGGTCACATGACGTTGGTGTGAACAACCTTGAGTGCTACTAATTTGTATCCGTCAGCTGAGGCAGCCTAATCGCAACCAACTTGATTGACCGAGATCTAAATTAGTTATCCTCCTTACCAGACTCCGAATGCGACAACACACGAGACTGATTGCACTTCGGCCAATTTCGTCGACTGATCACACATGCAACGTGCATTATGCCCAAGTCCACGCTGTGTAGTTGGAGGTTGACTGGGAGGACTGGTGTGACAAGTTCATGTTAAACTAGAGCCAATTTTTCAGGGGGATAGTTCATGATACACACGAAACTCGAAATTTCATAATAGCTCTGGTGGCCATACTTTAAACACCTATAAAATTCTGCACACTGAGCTGTTCTACAACGCCAATCCTGTCGTTTCATTACGAACATTGTCATAGCCAGAGTTCATCTCTCCTAACAGAAAACCTCAGTCAACCACCGACAGCTAATCTGTTCAGTTAGTATTCGGGTATGATCAGCACCAGACGTAGTCGCTACATTTGATCGACAAATCAACGGGAACTGATCCTTCTGGCCATAGTTTTTCTTCTTTGGAGGGTTACTCTGTGCCTGGAAACCTTTTCCCGTGAATCCATTGGTCATTAAAAGATAAAATACGTGTTCTTCAGTTTTCCTGGGGTTAGAGTGGAGGTCCGCTGTAGGTGGGACCTTCGAAGACAGCAGCAATTAACAATACTACCCACACTACTGGATACGATAGTGTCCACGTGAGATCTCTCTTTATCCAGCTAAAACACTACAGATATTAGGACAATATTATACACAAAATAAATCCAATGTAGTGTTACACATACACGTTTTATAAGTATGGGATAAAATATCCATCGTACATTCGTTCTACGTGGCACGGTGTAGTTCTACTAGTCAACGATATCTAGCACGTACCATCACTAACAATATCGCTCACAGGTGATTACCGCGTGATCAATTCCACTGTGATTTATGAATGGTGTTAGAAATAAACTCACTCCAACCACTTCGTTATAAATCAAAGTACAAAACGATGGCAGTTATCTGAAGCCCTAACTTCCCCTTATTGAGACTGCCACGTGATAGCCACGTAGATACACACAAGCGAATTCAATCTTCCTATGCGGCTTTGAAACGGATGGTCAACTGAATTTCACATTGCCTATCGGAAATTCATCTCGTTTTCCATGGATATGTTTGGCACAAAACCAAGTGATCTGCGAACAAACTGAAATGAACAGGTAAAACAATCGACGCCAGCTCATTCTATACAATGAGTAATGCAACTCGGCACAACAAACGTAGCACTGCCGTTCCGAGGTTATTATTATTATTATTATTATTATTATTATTATTAGACTCAGGTGTCACAAAGTCTGCAGCACACCATCAAGGAGGAAAATAATTACGAGCTCCAGCAATAGTCGTCGTGTAAATGTGCGTAACACTAATCAACACAAAGAATCTCACCGATCCCAACCAAATTCTAAACTGTTTGAAGGATCATAACTATAGCATTTTGGTTCACACTTGAAGTTGGAACCGACAATCGACCAACATCCTGTCACACGTGTAATATTCGCAAAATATCATGACTTCAATCCCAGATCCGCTTATCGGAAGTTCATTTGGACACCCTAGTACCTCGATTTTCAAAGCCTCTGATACAACCCTAGTCTAGATCTGAGGCTTTTCAGTTGAGTTAGACGAAAAGTGCACCAGACAACATTTGGTTCCAGCCGAAGTTATTAGAAAAACTTGAAAGTTCACCTTATGATCTTCTGAAATCATATGAATGCATCAACGTAGCATCACTGAAGAGTGCAGACTTTTCCTTGTAGTGCATGTGCATAAAGGTAGAGGCATGAATCAAATGGTGCGTATTCCATCAAATTAGTCGCACATAGCATTTATTACTAACTCTCTCCAGTTCTCTGTTTTAGTACGACCCAACCTCCGGCACCCCGATGAGAGAACAACTCATCAGAGAAACAAAGAAACTCAAGCCTGCTGGTGGGAAGACTACTCTTAGTCGCACAACACAAAAGAATATCGTGGTTCCTGCATTGGTCAATATTAACATTCAGACCCTGTTTGGAAAGATTACTTTCGTAACCAGTGTTCTGAACTCTCGGATACATAAGGGCACCCATCTTGCTTATATCTAAGATTCTCGGTCGGACGAAATCATTGAATGTATTGATGTTTGGCAGATTTTGACAATGATTTTTTAGGTGATCCAAATGTGAAAAGTCTTTGGCCCCGGCGGGATTCGAACTCAAGCATGGTCACCACACTCGCTTTAGTACCGCGAGTGCTCTACCAGCTCAGCGGTTTCTTAGTGCAGTAGCTCTGAGTTCAAAAAAATTGCGACTAAACGCATGCGGCAAATGGTTCTCATATTTAGGGCTCTAAGTATCCTTCGTTCAACCGGTCAGCACTAAAAGAAGCCAAATGCTGCAGGATGTTAACATTTTGCATACTCTTCTCAATGGTCACTAATCTGAAACTTACACTAAATGGTATTGGCAAATACAATGAACGAACATGAAGCACTAACTAACGCGTTTCTCCAAAAAAGGACTCAGTCTTAATTATTTCCTTTATCAAAAAAACGCACTAGGGCTTAAATTTGAGGATGCCTTTACCCAAAAAGGTAAAACAGGGTCTAATTTCCTCACGTAAAATGAAATAATTTCATATGAGTACCCGTTTATAGTAGTGGAAGTTTTAATAGTTTTCGAACTGTATTTAGTCAAGTGCAATCATTTCCTCCTTTTCTGTATAATCCCGAACTTCAGATTATAGTTCCGGCAAATTCATTTCCTAGAAAACACTGACTGCAGTCTCTCACGTTTAGCAACAGAGCTTTCTTTAAATGAACATATTTTGGTTAAGTAGCCCTCTCGTAGTTTGATGGCAACGCAACTATTGGTGGTCTTATTTCACGAATTCATCATTTATTTCGATATTTATTGAGGATTAGGCTTGATAAGTTTTACTGACACCTCTCCGTTCTACGATGAATTTAAGTAGCAGGAGATTGGATTTGATTAACAAATAATGCATCACGCAGCAACAACGCATAACAGTACTTTCATGGATTTCAATGGTAATTGAAGATTTGTTACTGCATCTTGAAGTATTTGTTAATCCTTCAGTGGTTTGAATGTGAGAGATGTGTTTTTGTTGGTTCAATAAATGGCAAATCGAGTTTTCACTACTACGAAGTCCGAAGAACCGGATCGGTTTTGGATTTGAGGCCCCATCCCCGGGCACAATCCGCGGTACGTGTACCGATTCTTACAAAAGACAAACAGATTAACGATAATCGCGAAGAAGTTAACCCATCTACTACTTCCTGGAATTATTCTTCACTGGCCATCCGACATCAGCGAGTTGTACTTGCTTTTACTTTTACGCAAACAACTCCTGCAGGACGACTAGTCGATTTCATGAATGCCTCTGATGGCGGCTTCCCATGCGTTGCGATCGGAGGCAAGGTCAACGCATAGTGAAATCCAGTTCTTGCACCACATACGAAGTCCTAAAACTGATTGAAGGCCTAGATGTTCTCTGATCTTCAAGGCGAAATTTCCGGTTTGGACAAAGTGATGCTGGAATGCCTTCGTATAGGAGTTCCACATTGGATCGATGGAGAACAGGGCAGGTGACGTAATCTTAACTGAACTGACAGGACGTATTGAAATTGCCCCCACCCAGAACTACGCAAACGAAAGTAGCAAGAGGACCAAGGTTGCGAAAAGCACGTTAGTTGTATTGCAGAATGGATTTGTATAAATACGGTAAAGAGAAAATAATTGGTGGACTCGAAGATGGCCAGTCACAGAAAGCTCTTGTTGGACTTGTCCGCAGCGATCCCGATTGGCTAAGGCTCATCTGCGTGCGCGGCTACTAAGCTGTACGTGGCCATATCACATGTGACAGCTGCTGAATCATCACACTAATCCCAAAGGAGTGGAGTCAACTTCATGGTCCAAGTATGTCCAAGGTCGTGTAACACACCAAAATACTCAATTGATTCAAGAGGATTAGGATGTTTCCCGTTTGATGTCACGGATTTGATCTTTCGTAAATAAGGATACCTCCAATCGTTCAGCAGAGACACATGCAGACCAAACGGCAAGAAACTGTATTGGAACATGCCCATAGAGTGTTAAAAGTTTGTGGTGGTTTGGACTCCATGTGCAGCCGAATTTGCAAGTACACATCAGCCAGATCGATTTTTGAGAAAAACTTGCTACCGAGCATGTATTTCATGAAGTCCTCGGGTTCCACCGTAATTGCCGCGCATTTCCGTAAACGAGGGTTCAAGTTCAATCCGTAATCACCGCAAATCCGGGGCGTTTGTCCGTTGCTCTTCATTGCCACCACAATCAGGTTCGCCCCATTGGATGAAGTCACACGCGCGATGACACCGTCTTGTCCCATTTTGGTAAGCATCTTCAGAACGTCCTCTCTCTGGCCGCACGGCAAAACTCGGCATTTCAGGAATACCGGATCACTATCCACGTCCAACTTCGCGGGCTCAACCGCCATGCCACCTTTATTGTTCGAGCATCATGCGATCAACTGCTTAAAAACAAGCTAATTCACCGGATTGTCGGACGTCGATTGCTCCAAGGCACGCAGAGCCTTCAAGTCCAGAATCGATGGACTGTCTACGGAAATTAGGGATCGTACCTGGGTATAGTCGCTCCCCAACCGAACCATTAGCGTAGTCTCACCTAGTAATGAAAGTCGACGCCCAGTAACACCGTGAATGAGCATGGCAGTGGGTTGTATGGATACACTGGACTGAATCAAGTCGAACACTGATTTCGGAATAATGGGCTCACAGCTCCCGGTATCCACAACGAAATGATGTTTCAAGCCGTATTGGAACTGGACTGATTTGTACAGGAATTGGTTTGATTCACCCGAAATCTTCAGCGTGTGTACCGAACTGTCATCAATTTTCGGATCTTTAGAGGTTGCATTCATCACATTGCACTTGGATTGATGGCACACCTTGAGAATGTGATCAGGCTTTCCACAAGAATGGCATATCGCATAACGAAAGCGACAGGTGGAAATTGCGTGGAATTCGCTGCGCGATACACACCGACTCGGTTGTACTGGTTCGCGTTCAGGAATCATTTTGTTACCAGGCTTCGGTTGAGGCGCCTGATTTGTGGGGGCTGGTTTACGAGAACCAGCATGTTGGTAGTGCACTACGGAATGTACAGCCGTCGCCTCGGCCACGTCATCCAATTGTTCGCGCGTTGACCGGGCCTCAGAGGACGTAAGTTCGGGATTAAGCAATAGCTTCTTTTGCAATTCCAGATGATTTATATCGGCAATGAGATGGTCACGCAACTGGGTCACCAACTGATCACCGAAATCACACTTTGCAACCTGTGTCTGAAGTGTCAGGATGAATTCACTGAACTTCATGTTGGGACAACGAACTAGCAATACAAATTTGGCACTTTCGGAAATTGACCGGAACCAGGTGGCCTAGCAGTAGAGCTTCCAACTCGTCGAACGGAACTGCAGCAGGGACTCTCGGATATGCGGGATTTTCCATCGACGACTACATTGAATGACCGCCATCCGTCAAGAAAAATGCAGTCTGGTTCTCCTTCTACACATCCTTCTGTATGCTACGCCATAACTCAGAACGTTCAATCCGGTCTTCAGTTTCAGATGCACTATCATGAACGTTCAGCTGTTCAATACTGGGAAGCTCCATGACGCGACGCCAATTGTAGTAATCTGAACTGAACTGACAGGACGTATTGAAATTGCCCCCACCCAGAACTACGCAAACGAAAGTAGCAAGAGGACCAAGGTTGCGAAATAGCACATCAGTTGTATTACAGAACGGGTTTGTATAAATGTGTTAAATCAGAGAAGATAATTGGTAGCTTCGAAGATAACCGATCACAGGGAGCTTTTGTTGGACTTGTCCGCGGCGATTCTGATTGGTTGAGGCTTATTCGCTTGCGTGGTTACGAAACTGTACGTGGCCGTATCACGTGTGATAGTTGCTGATTTACCATGGCAGGATCCCTGGAGACTGTGCCACTGAAGAAAATAGGAAAACACTTCCATAAGCGAGTGGATTTTTCTTACAGTAGGCTTTAGGTCGACCGGAAGATGAAACAGCTTACTTCATCGCATCCTTCTTCGCAATGGAATACGGGAATTCATTGATCAATCACTGGAAATATTTATTGCTCTTTGGGGACTCCATTCTTTACCTGATTGCAGAATAATCTTCACAAAAATCGACTGTGTTAAGTTTATGCTCATGGCGTCTTGCTTTGAAACCACGTTTGGTATGAATAATGTGGAAAATATCTGAAGACGTTTTCGAGGGTCGTCAATGTCACATGATTCGCATCTGAGCCATTGGGGTGGGTGTTTTCACTGGTTTCTGTACGCACTAGTCATAAAATCTCCCCAACCATATTGCATCATTTTTCAGCGAGTTTGCTCGGCAGACAAACTTATTATTTTGCTATTTTATTATTTGTATAATACGATTCATCACGCAGCTTGAATGCGCAACTCCCCATTGAAAACCATGGAAGCACTGTACAGCTGTTTCATCCTTTTTAGAAATCACCAGCAGTGCACATCCACCGAACCCCCACGGGGACTCGAACCCGGGGTGAACGATTGTGAATCGAACACCTTAACCACAAGGCTATCCGGGCTGGCTCTCAACGGTATTGTTGAACATCTACACTACATGATATAGCACCCTTCCGTCACTGGCTTTGAACGGTAACAACCCGCTTCCCGCACAGCGATCGACCCCTGTGATGGAGCCTCAATACAACGAAGGCATTCTGTTATGAACAACCTACAGAGCTTGATTACTATGTGCAACTGAGTAGTAGGAAATTAGATTTGTATATTATGATTTATCATTTACCCCGAGTTCGAGTCTCCGTGGGGGTTCGATGGATGCGCACTGCTGATGATTCCTAAAAAGGATGGAACAGCTGTGCAATGCTTCCATGGTTTTCGATGTGGAGTTGTGCGTTCAAGCTGCATGATGAACCATACAAATCTATTCTCCTGACACTCAACTGAACATTTTACAATTTCTTTAAACAGATGAAAGGTTTTCGACAGACGATAAGTTCCGCAGCGTTTTGCTTCAACTTTACAGGGCAACCGTTGTTTTTTGCACTTCCGTTTGTTCAGTAGATCCACATCCCGGCTACTGATAACATCGCTAGTAAATAGTGTTTGAATATTTCCTGCCTCAGCCATATGGGTGCGTTGAAATGGTCCACGGTCATTTGGATTAGACACATGGGTTGTGTGAGGAGAGATATTAGGATTAGATCAATGCGTCCAACTGCAAGATTACAGTCACATAGTCCTGATATGAGTTATTCGGTTGACAGTGGTCAACTTATGGCTACAGTAACTGAGGGGCTTGGATGAATGTTTTCCATGTGCACAGAGCGGCTGACAAAAGACGAATGTTGACTGTCTTTGCGGTGGCCATTGTGTGTAAACGGATGTGTATGTATGTGAACACTAACGAACGACAATTCCCGCATTCCCCACACAAAAGGGCAGTCGTGACGCATGTGCCCAAGAACCAATCAGTCTATCACGCGTCACTGTCCACACCGACCACTGACAGAAAACCTACTGCCTACTCTTCACACCAACGCGCCATCCAATCAGACTTATGACACATTGTGATCCCACTCAAGTAATCACATCTGCACACCACGCCTGGCAGTCAATACCAACGTCATGTGTCCATGTATTCCTTGCCTCACTATATGAATGGGTCATTGTTGGTTACAGCTAAATACATTTCCCGCACGTGTTCGTGGTTACCTTTAGACTGGGACTAGACGATCGAGAAATCATTCATCAGGGGTAATCCAGAGGTTTGCGCGCTGACACAACGTCGACTGTTTCGTCTAAACTCCTGTGTATTATGATGAAGAAAGTATTTGTTTTTATTCGAATTTCGACACCAACTGTGAGTAGAACAAAGTAACCCGTGAAATCAGTTAGTCAGTCATCATGACAGATATGTAGTCGGCCCGTTGAATAGTGGGCTGGGAGGAGAGCCAACCAATCCAGAGGTAGGGCGATCGCATCGGAACAGCGTCAAAGGTTGTGTCACACACGGTGGCCTGCATCACCGTCACCGTCGAGGAGGAATGCACCGACTTATGCCCACGGACGTTCATGTCCTCACTCTGAATAAAACTCATCATTATGTCAGGTTAACAACTGATTGCTTTCGGCGCCCATATTACGGATTGTGTTCTTCACAAGCAGCACAGATTGAGCAGAAAACGAATCAGCTCTCTGCGCGTTACTACAATGCTATACACACTTGCAAACTTTAGATCAAAATAGCTGAACCATTGACTGAAAATCATTTGGGTAAATAAAGTTCACATTTGTGAAAATTGACACATTGTCTTCGAAATGATGGTTCAATTATTTGAACAAACTGTCAATTTTTTGCAATCATTTTGATTGTGTGAGGCAGCATTACGAAGTGCCATGCTCAATGCATCTCTAATATTGAGTCTCTAAATTCCCCTTCCACTTTTCCAGTTGTCATCTATCTCGTCTCTCATGCTTTGACTTGATTCGTCTCCGAAGTTGCAAGTACATTAGTAGTGATCACAATCTTCCTGAGAATATGACCATTTTCTGGAGACTATATTGGATTTATTTTATCTACGATATTTTCTGACGCTTGATTTTGACTTCACCGTTTTATTCGGTTGCGTACGTTCAACTGAACTCATTTTACCGAGGTTTCCGTTGACCTCGATTTAGAATTACTTTCACTTTTCACCGACTGTACACACGATCAGTTTGCTTTCCGCTTCACCGTAGCGTTCGTTTGCCTCTCTGTATTTCTCGCATCGGTACTGTTTCGGTACCATGATACAAAGAATACACTCTCGCATCTGTCCATCGACTCAAGTCCTCTCTGTTCATTCGATAAAGGGGATTTCGTTCGTAAATCGCTGTGAGACCTCATAAAAAACACGTTTACAAGCCGCACTTGAGCTTTTTCTATAAATTCAAAGCCAGTGGTTGACCAAAACGATGCCAAATCAATAGACTGTTACATCTCATTAAATGCACCGTGTACATCACCCCGCGTATGTATATATGGAGGTCACGCCCGCTAGATTTGGGTGATTAGTGTGTGTTAACATGTTTAACGCACTGGTGGGTTTTCGATTGCTACACGAAATATTCATGTCACACAGAGACAGTAATGTGAGAATATAGAACTGTCAACCACACGATTTCGCTGATTCCGTCAGTGTGTTTGGAGGAATAGGGGGAGGGCAATTGGGTTCGGGGGATAGGCATATGAAAGACAGTGAGAGCGAGAATACATGCGTGGGTTTGTGCTCTGTTCAGTTGACTTGAATTCACCGCGTGAAAATATCGGAGCCCACACAGAAAAACAAACACAGAGAGAGAGAGAGTCATTCAAAATAGGAACTTGACAAATGATGGTGCGCTAAGCCAAAAAAACACTGTTTCTTATATTTGTATTCGCTTTGCGCATGCGAAACGAATACAAGCATTCTTGTTGAATTATCCCGATCCTGAACAAAAAAACATTATTGCTTGTATAGTAGTCTCCCTTCCCAGATTGAAATCTGCCTGATTGTAGTAACCTTAAAGCAAAAAGCTCTTCTGATGTGTGAGAAAATTTTCTCTCTATGGAAAACCTCCCTCGGTGGTGGAAGTATAGGCAAATGGACGCAGTTTTGCCATTCCTTTCTTGAGCACAGGTTTGATGGAAGCTGATCTTCAACGATCGGGAATCTTCTTGCAATACAAGCATTGATTAAATGATAATGTAATGACTGGTGTGAGTATTTGTGCACACTACTTAAGTACAACTGTGGGAAGATTATCAAGTCCGTGGAATTCCTTGCACTTGAGGTTTGACAGCTCTTTGTAAACAGCTTGAGAGGATAGGTTGTGGGAGACGGAGCTGGTAAAGCTGTGGCGAAGTAGAACGTTAGTACAACTGAACAACAAAGGACGGGATTGCTCGTTGAAGTCGTGGTTCGGATCTTCGGCATTAACGTTTGAGAACTAGTGTCTTGTGAAGATACCCCTCAAATGTTTGATGTACATCCAAAGTTCTCGACAGTTATTGTTGGCTAGGAGCACACGATTGTATGCCATTAAGCCTGCAGATCTCTGATTCGATTAACAGAAAGGATTTTCAGTGTGCGATACTTCCCACTTTAGTAGGCACTTCCTTACCTACGGCGTAACTTTTTGAGGGACAGAAAGGAAAATCGGTCACTACGGACCTATATGATCTCCAATGGGCAACACACATCGTGACAAAAATTCAAGTAACTGGTTAGATGTTGATGTATTAAACTAAATTCAGAAGATTATGAGGTGAACTTTCAAGTTATTCTAATGACTTCGGCTGGAACCAAATGTTGTCTGGTGCACTTTTCGTCTAACTCAACTGAAAAGCATCAGATCTAGACCAGGATTGTATCAGAGGCTTTGAAAATCGAGGTACTAGGGTGTCCAAATGAACTTCCGATAAGCGGATCTGGGATTGAAGTCATGATATTTTGCGAATATTACACGTGTGACAGGATGTTGGTCGATTGTCGGTTCCAACTTCAAGTGTGAACCAAAATGCTATAGTTATGATCCTTCAAACAGTTTAGAATTTGGTTGGGATCGGTGAGATTCTTTGTGTTGATTAGTGTTACGCACATTTACACGACGACTATTGCTGGAGCTCGTAATTATTTTCCTCCTTGATGTCGTGCTGCAGACTTTGCGACACCTGAGTCTAATAATAATAATAATAATAATAATAATAATAATAATAATAATAATAATAATAATAACCTCGGAACGGCAGTGCTACGTTTGTTGTGCCGAGTTGCATTACTCATTGTATAGAATGAGCTGGCGTCGATTGTTTTACCTGTTCATTTCAGTTTGTTCGCAGATCACTTGGTTTTGTGCCAAACATATCCATGGAAAACGAGATGAATTTCCGATAGGCAATGTGAAATTCAGTTGACCATCCGTTTCAAAGCCGCATAGGAAGATTGAATTCGCTTGTGTGTATCTACGTGGCTATCACGTGGCAGTCTCAATAAGGGGAAGTTAGGGCTTCAGATAACTGCCATCGTTTTGTACTTTGATTTATAACGAAGTGGTTGGAGTGAGTTTATTTCTAACACCATTCATAAATCACAGTGGAATTGATCACGCGGTAATCACCTGTGAGCGATATTGTTAGTGATGGTACGTGCTAGATATCGTTGACTAGTAGAACTACACCGTGCCACGTAGAACGAATGTACGATGGATATTTTATCCCATACTTATAAAACGTGTATGTGTAACACTACATTGGATTTATTTTGTGTATAATATTGTCCTAATATCTGTAGTGTTTTAGCTGGATAAAGAGAGATCTCACGTGGACACTATCGTATCCAGTAGTGTGGGTAGTATTGTTAATTGCTGCTGTCTTCGAAGGTCCCACCTACAGCGGACCTCCACTCTAACCCCAGGAAAACTGAAGAACACGTATTTTATCTTTTAATGACCAATGGATTCACGGGAAAAGGTTTCCAGGCACAGAGTAACCCTCCAAAGAAGAAAAACTATGGCCAGAAGGATCAGTTCCCGTTGATTTGTCGATCAAATGTAGCGACTACGTCTGGTGCTGATCATACCCGAATACTAACTGAACAGATTAGCTGTCGGTGGTTGACTGAGGTTTTCTGTTAGGAGAGATGAACTCTGGCTATGACAATGTTCGTAATGAAACGACAGGATTGGCGTTGTAGAACAGCTCAGTGTGCAGAATTTTATAGGTGTTTAAAGTATGGCCACCAGAGCTATTATGAAATTTCGAGTTTCGTGTGTATCATGAACTATCCCCCTGAAAAATTGGCTCTAGTTTAACATGAACTTGTCATACCGGTCCTCCCAGTCAACCTCCAACCGCACAGCGTGGACTTGGGCATAATGCACGTTTGGTCATGTGTGATCAGTCGACGAAATTGGCCGAAGTCCAATCAGTCTCGTGTGTTGTCGCATTCGGAGTCTGGTAAAGAGGATAACTAATTTAGATCTCGGTCAATCAAGTTGGTTGCGATTAGGCTGCCTCAGCTGACGGATACAAATTAGTAGCACTCAAGGTTGTTCACACCAACGTCATGTGACCAAAGCATATTCATTCTGTTGTTTCGGTTTTCGTTGGGCGATCAAGTCTCAGTACAATTTTAATGGATATTTGATCACAGTGTGGATACATAGAGACAAAGTCACTGAGATACAGGAGATGACTGTAAAACTGTGATCACCAAAACGATGTGTGCAAGTGAACAATCAGATCATGGATATTTAGTACTAATTCGTGTGAATTTACTTGTATTCTCGGTCCTACTTGATTAAGGAGGCCCAACTTAATCAAAGAACGAATATGGCTATTTGGCTATTGGTGTATTTTACGTGTATTGTGTTTAGGCACTACCATGAGTGTCACTTGTAGGTACTTGTGCATTTCCCATATTTTCCATGGTTTCACAACATCCCTTTGTGTGGCACTCCTTTATGCACTGACGTTTTTATGTACACAATGGTCACACACGTTTTTGAAGTCAGACGCTGACTACCATGTAACATGAAATCTCTGAATGAATCCCTCGTTCTGGCACAACCTTACTTTGTTATTTGTAGTGTCCTGGAATTAATTCAACCAGTGATCCAATTGTGATCGATGAACATTTTTAATCCGGTACTGACGTCGTTTCGGTCCTCGTTCCTACACCGTCTCGATCATTTCAGGAACTTGCATCAAATCCAGGCAGCTGAACTGCGTTGTGCTGCACGAATTGGTCGTCATAGGGTGTTTGGTACCCAGGTTTCTACAGCGAGAGCTGTGAGCAGTTACCGAACTCCTTCGGTCTTTTTCACCCCGGCACCATTGAGTTTACCATGGCCCAATTCTTTGTGACTGATCAATGAGATAGCAGGAGTTTTCACGTATCTTGAAAGTAAGTAGTGTCTAAATGTGTGAACAGAATTTCCCCCGGAAGTGCACACACTACTTGCTATCAGTATGAGCGCTTCGATATGCAGCCTCGTTGTTCGCTGGACTAGGAGTGATCGATACAGGAAAAACTAACATAAATCACAGATGTGATTCATTTGTGAACTCCTCAATCAATAGTATCCATTCGCACTCCGAAGGCTTCCAGTGAGATCCTGGTGACGATATACAACCATTTACACATCAATCCACAATGCTTCTGGAGACTGTTGTGCTGTTTGGGTGCGATATAACCTCTTTTCGGCCCAATATCAATCACGTATGACTAAGTTTACTCCATGTGATTCGCTAACACCTCTGATTAGATAGAATTTCTGACCAGCATGTCTCAACTGTGCGTTCTTGTCCCAGCTCGTCATTCTACATTGTTCGCTAGCCGGAGATGACTTCTGTGTTCTGGTCATTCGGCACTAATTTATCGTTGCTCAGTTAGTTCCCCACCCTCTAATTCGTTATCCGTGTAGGTCCTTGAATTCTCTGTGAAACGAAGTGAACTATAAAATCCTCCAAGGACGTTACGATTTGAAGTTTGCCTTTTACTCGTTTATTTTCAATGATTTTCCTGTTACAGGACCGCACTGAAAACTTGGGTTGATTTGGAAACCTCTTTTGGGGTTTGGGTTCACCTCTGCCCCGGCCTAGTTCAGTTCACGAATGACACCTAGATTCGAAATACAAAAACTGTGCACTGTTTTAGGAACATACTAAACCGTATAAGTGAATAACCTACCGGTTTGGATGAGGTCCTAGCGTGAAATTTTAACTTCTGAAATATATATGGTGACTACCAAGGCGAACAGTGTTTGTTTCTGATATGCATGTTCGCGTATGTTAGTCAGAGAAGCATTCAAGTGTTTGATAGTTAAACTAGAGATGACCAAATAAAGATCCGGGCTGGACTACGCTGATCACGTGTAATCTAAGTGTTTCAGAGCTTCGATGAATTTTTCTCGCCGATGAGTTGCCTGCTGTTGTGTCCGGTTAAAGTCACGCATGAAACGCGGACAGCCAATCAATATTCCTCTCGTGCACGGACATACGCTTACTTGTTGTTGACCTCTATTTGTGCTTTAATGCGGACAGTATTGACTGATCGATCCTCCCATGTATCGATTGATCTCACTTGTTTACGCATATGATCACATGTAGTTCAACTCTTTTACTCGCTTGCTTTCTCGCGGCTTACGCGCTGGCTGCGGTTTGTTTGTATTCACGACCATAGAAACAAATGTACTGTATTGTCTTGTGGTCGAATTACATACTGAATGAAGCTTGCTCGAACGCATAATGAAGCCCGATCGTCGATAATCAATCACATTTCTGATTCCTTTTAATGCATTAGCGGTAAAATTAATTTGCGTTATTTCAAATGCGGCTGTTAACTGATTGGAAATGCTCCGGAAGACAAACGTCCCATCATGTGACTTATGAATGCTGAGAACTATCGAGGCTAACGTACTTGATAAAGTAAAGCGTCTATGTTGGAATACTCCCCTGTGGAACGACGTCAAAACTGAATGCGTCAGAACTTACTTCATAACATTTTCAGTGCACAGATTATTGGATTTGTTTTAACCTTGTACATTTACTTCTTATTAATACACTAAACTTTGGTATGATATCAGAGTAGTCTTCTTGTTGAACCATGATGATAAACGATCCATCACTCATACAGTACTTTTATTTTTAATTCATACAGTAGTCCCCCGTCAGCAAGCAATAATCGGGACCGCTCAGATTCTTTCTGTCTCAAGGGAATTGTATTCAGAAGGAGTGGGGGTTGGGTGGGATGATTAGGAGGAATTAGTCACATAGGTTATTTTTTGCTAAAGTATGAATTATTCACCTTTCAACCATTCTACAAAGGAAACGTAGTCAAGAAGATCATTTAGTATCCGTCATTATCATCTTACTCTATCGAAAGGGTTTTGTGAAATCAAAGTAATAACATCACACCGTGGCAGATCTGCACGACAGTTGTTTTACATTCTTGAATCTTTTTGTATTTTTCTTACAAAACTTTGAATATAATAGTCCTTGCGAAGGTGCGTCGTCTATTGAGTCGAGCTATACCATGTTCATGTTCAGATTAGGATGAGAATAATGTGGCTCAAGTCAAGTTCCTAGTGCGCATTGCGATTGTCCAGCAGTAAATGGAATCTTCGGTCCATGGTAGCCAGTGCATTGTTCCCGCTTCTCAGCCATTCCTATAACGTACTCCTGACCATCCGAATCTCGGATAGGTATTTTTCTCTATGATTAAGGCTGTTTTTTGTTTTTATCATGCCATAGCATTTGTCGCCTACTTGTACAATAAAAGTCTGTATCATTATTGCTGACCGACCCAGATAAGACTCGGTTAACATAATTGGAATTTATCAAACTTAGTGGGCTAGTGATTCCAATTGGTGAAACTTCCCTAGATAAACGTGCATGACTAATTTTGTTCCGCACACAAATCTGAAGAAGATATTCACGGGGGATTTATCTTGTCGGCTAGGGTGGGGGTTAAATTTCAACTGAAGTGCGTTTTCTCGGTCCTTGGGGGTTCATGGACACAAGAACGAGAAGCCAGCGACCAAAGAGGAATCAAAAGTCATATAGCTGAAATTGACGGGACTTTGTACGTTGTAAGTCCAGTCAATTAAATGCAACCGAAAAAGGGTAACCTAGCCTACATTAGGCGCAAATAAACTGTGAAGAAAGTGCATTAAGAATACTTCTGTGAAATTGGTCATTTTAGCTGAAAAATTGTCATAACTACAGCAAACATTGTTCACATTTAGGTAAGGGGTACGAATTAGTTGATCTAGTCCCAGTGCAAATACTGCGGAGAAAACGCACGTTTGCGTGCGATGTGAAAGAAATTGCACGACCAAAAGAGACGTAGTAGGACAACCAATACTGAAACTGTTTGGCAGAGACCATTGATGACGGTAGTTGTAGTCAGGTACATGCGAACGTAAAAAGGAAAATACTTGTCTATTGTGGCTGGTGTTTCACGAATTCGAGTGGAGTCGGTGCTTAGTCCCTCAAACGGTTGGGTGGCCTAAATTAGTCTTCGTCATTCCGGTCAGTAAATCTGGAGTGCAATTTCGCGGATGTACGATGCTGATTCCTAAGAGTTTTTGACTGAATGAAATGTAACATTCAAGTAACTTCAGGGTGCTACATTGATCCATGCATTGACCTCAAATTAGTTTTATGATGAAGCAAACAGCAGTATAGTTGACAAAAAATATCAGCCACTTGGTTGTCTTATCCTAAATAGCATACAACATCACTGAATTGTGTCCCCTTTAATTTCATCCTTTTTGGACTTGTTGAATATAAACGCTACGTAGTTCTGGTGCGTCTTGAGTATGTGTCAAGTAAGTCATTTCACTACTCCCGATCACCTTCGTCAATGGCATTTACAATTCTCAGCAGTCGAGTTATTTCACTGACTAGAAGCAAGAGTCGTGAATAAAAAGGTTACTGGTCTCCTCTGTGGTTATCCACCTTGAGTACCTGAGTCTGGTTGCCGGTTATCCTAATAGAACAGTGAGCCTTTGAGGCTGTGGGGTGTACCCCTCCTATTGCACTCATGTGCAAGCATATAAAAATAAAAACGTGGTGGCTATTGCGATGGCAGATATCGTCTTTAATCATTAGAGGTATATTTGCCACCAAAGTGAATACCGCAGCTTTTTATCACAACTTCTAAGTTTCCAAACGACTTTTGCTTAAAAGCACGGGATGGGAAATTGTTTTCCACAAGCAGAACAGCAAGGAGTACAGCATGAGAACGTCTCCATTATTCGTTGTTGGAACTTGAAGTTGGTCGGTTGGTGGCAGCCAGTGAAGCGGTTTAAATCACAGGGAATCCGGTTTGCTCGCACTTCTTGAGACTTTAAATTTTAGTGGCTTGACATTCCTGAAAGCAACGCCGCATTCATTTACAATGATAAAGTTTTTTAGCAGTTTTTAGGAATTTCCTAGTTGTCCTCATGTTCCGAGACACTTTGAACCAAAATGTTGGCATTTACAACGCACGCGAAAGCATCAAACAGCTTTTCACCGGTGGTTCTATGGAAACAAGCAACCCCATTAATGACATCAAAGAGGGAATACGCCAGAACGGATAGATGTTTCTATCGACCTCGATGTTCGTGTACGTTTTACCCTCGTCACGAGTGAGTTTTTGATGGAAAGACATTTAAGTCTAAAATACTGTCAAATCAAAACATTTTTAGCAGGTAAACGATCGATTTTGGGAATGGGCAAGCACTTAGAAAAGGAAGGTGATTTTTAGTTTGACTGTGAGCAATCACCATAACCACATTCTCCGAAGGGAGATTTGACGATGCTGTTCTTTATAAACTGATCGATTTCGGCTTGATTGAGGCAATTTATCTGGAACTGAGTGCGCACTGATATGATTGCAACTGATTTGCAACTGCGTGTTAGATTTGTAAACAACGATGGCACGATAAAAAGAAAGGCGGTGAAACTACGATGAATGGAGGAAGAATTCAAAAGAAATTTTAAACCTACTGTGCAGTTGTACGAAGCCGTGATCCAGAGGCACATCACCACATAGATTTGTCAAAATGAACAACTTGTCATTGTTAGGAAGTATTTCCATGTACGACAGATATTGTATTACCGGACAAGTTAGCAGAAGCCCTCGTAATTTTGTTTTTTGAACAGATGATTTTCCAACCACATGCACGGACTCCAACTGATACAACATAGCTTTCAAAATCTTATGTACCAATAACGGATCGCAAAAAATCCCATTCACTTGCATACTAGTGGCATCGCTCTGTGGCAATTGTCCCTGGAAAGCGAAAGGGTTCAACGCAGAACATGTCTGCAGAGTACTGGATCTGCAAACTCTTCGAAACAGACTCTTTTTCCTACAAAGTCTGCACGTGCCTTTTTGTCTAGGCAACTGGTAGGAGAGTGCTGCCTGTTCCCATGACAGTAGCAATTTCCGGAAGTAGCAGAGAACGTCGGTTCCTCCGAACAACGAAATTTGGCTATTTCGGACGAATCGAGATTCATCGTAGATACCCAAAAACGGGGTGTGGAGATCTCATGGATGACAGACTGCTTACCAGGTCTCAAAGGCTGCTCTCAGAACGAGATATTCAACAATCTTGGACGAATATTATTGATGTAAATCAGTGATAAGTTCATCCCTTATGGAATTATCATAATATTACTTCACTTTCAAAGTCTAAAAATTATAGCCCTTCTCAATGTTACCTCGTGTGGGTGGCGGCCTGTCACTCAACGGGTCGAGTGTACGCTGTAGGAGTCAAGCCAAATCCTTACAGTTCAGAATAGCGACCACTGTGGGTGAAGATTGTCGGTATTCGACCACCAATGTTTTCGTAGCATTGCTCGAATGTTAGGAACACCCTATTATCGATCTTGAGGTTGAGCGCAGAGCATCAGGCACATGAACCAAATCATTAGATAAAACACTAAAGCTCACCAAGCTAAGGAGGTTCGGAAATGTGTTGCACATATCTCCGGATAGAACACCTCGGCGCACTACGTTCACTGAGAGGTAATGGCTGGTATATGGGTAAGGGTGGCCAGTCTAGAAAGGTATTAGAAGTTCAACCAGTGAACTTGACCATAAAAGACACGTTACACCTTTTGGTAGGATGTCCAAGAGACCCTCTACTCAGCGATTAGATACACCGGAATATAAAATTAGGTGTCGCGGCCATTGGCTCTCTTGTATTCATGAACTTCGCTGACTTTGCGCTATTTCTAATCATCTTAGTACTGTTTTTCTACTCGCCTTTTGATTATTTCCGATTGAGGTTCCTGATGAGGAATAGCTAACAAGACCGCCTTATCTAGTGTATGGCTAATGGCTGTTTCAACTAAACTGTGTTATCACTTGTCAACAGTCTGTGGCCTTAACGTATGGCGGAAGACAGACGAGAAAAACCAAAAAGAACAGGATTTAATGATGGAGACTTGGACTATTCGACTACTGCTATGATATAATTTACAGACCCACGAAGCTTTATTGCAACATATGTGATACCCTTTTCGACGAGACTAAAGTTAGGAGTCAAACGGTTTGCCTTACCATCCTACAGTTCCCCGACTGGCCTTAGTTTGATCTAAAAACCTCCCCAATTCGACTGAAGAGTTTAGACACATTGCACAGTGCAACATTTGTGCAGAAGTAATACTGCGAGTCAACAAACCACCCATCGGTAGTCTTAACAAAGCAAAACAATCATTCGAAATCCTTAATATTGACATTAAAAGCCCTACCTTTGACGAATCGTATTCGATTCATCCTGAATATTGTTGATGAATGCACGCGTTTCGTTGTCTGTTTTCCGTCGTTTGCTGTCTTTTCGCCAAACTCATAATACTGACAAACACGCACCCGGATCGAGCGATATCTTTCATGTCGACTGAGTTATCTGATTATCTGTGAAACAAGGGTGTGGCTTTCTGTTCCATCACAGACTACAATCCACTTCCGTACAGAGAATCGGTCAGGTAGAAGGCCTGAATGGTATCCTATGGAAAACCATCTCTAGCCCTCAAAATCAGGGGTCTCCCAGTTCGGTAACGAATGCCGTTGTGCGAGAAGTACGTTTTCACATTTCCTGTCAATGAACTAGTGGAGCTTCACTGTCGACCCGGCTCACGGATCCCGACGCCGTGCTACTCAAACGAATGGATCGATGCCCCGTTCGATCGTTGGCTAAAAAGGTCGAGCTCACCTGTTGTAATCCTTAGTGTGGTCATATTAAATGGTGTATTGGGAAAGAAAACGTTTCTGCATGACAAGTGGCTCCAACAGGCGACTTCCCAGTGGCAGAGCCTAAACCACCCCCGATACCAGAAACTCCTTTTATTACACCAAAGACAAACGCACATTTCATAAACGACACAACGGAACATGACTCCAGTGATGCATTTGCACTCGGTCCGGTTTCATACCAACTCATTCATATAATTTGCGCAGTAGAGAAGCATGAATCAGTCATTTTCTTTCTCCACGTGTTGCGGTCCCCTACACATTGAAACTGAAGGGCGGATTGACAACAAAGCACCAGGGAAGAAAAGACAGAATACGGGCAATAATCAGGTCTCACGTGACAAACCAGAAGACGTCCCTTCACGGCTTCTCCGGTCACATTCCTGTGCTGAGTTAACGTTATACCGCTTTGTGCGTCAGACTTTGGTTCCGGTTAGGGTTCCCAAAGAAAACCTCCTTCTGTGGTATCGGCAGCCGCTCTTTATCTTTCACATCCTAATTCTAAATGGGTACATGGGGCCGCAATGAGTCGCAAAAGTCGACTTGTAGCTGTCGGTGAAGGTAGCAACTTAGAGACGCGAAAAAAGAGAATCCATTTTCCGTCCTAGGCATTCTCTCCATTTTGCTGCTTTCAACGTCCGCACACTTCGCCAAACGGGGCAACAGGCTGCCCCAGCTATAACTATTGTAGCCCTTAAAATAAATGCGTTGTCTTCGAAACACGTATACAAGACCCAACTTTAGTGTCAACACTTCGGTCCCCAAATACAAGCTTGGGTCTTCCTTTCACTCTTCGCTTATCGGGCTACTCGGTGCCAAATGCCCGTGGTTAGGATTGCGCTGACACCGCTATAAGCATGAAATCTGTGCTTGCACTGCTCGATTGGATCCCAGTTAGCAGTCGTCTGTGTGCGGTTCGGTTGAATGGTTTTCTGTATTTCAAAAGCAAGAAAACCGAAGCGTCGATGCCTGTTTGTCGTTTCTGTGTATGCCAAAATTGACTGTAGCGCTCCTGAGGCTAAAGAAGAGTTCCACCAAGATTTGTTTCAACTGCTGCACAGCGTGCGCTCTAAGGACACCATGGTTGTTGCTGGTGATTTCAATGCTCAAGTTGGAATTCTATACGAGACGGAGAGAAATACAGGAGACTGATTTGGCATTCCAGCCGATCGAACCGATAACGGCGAACAACCCACCCGATTATGTTCCCACCATGAACTATTCCTGGCGAGCACAAATTTCTCGCACAGAAAAGGCACTGACGAACCTGGCGCCTTCACGGCGCTGGACCCAGATCGAACATATTGCTATCGATTACCGCTGACGCAAATTAATTCAAGACTGGCGATCATTTTGGTCCACGTCTGTAGACATTGATCACGTTCTTATTCGCGCGCGTTCCAGTCCACTTCTCGTCCGTAGCTGGAGCAACGTCCAAGCCAATCGTCCATCGCAGCTGCTAATAGACGATAAGCATCGATCTGCTTTCGAAGTAGAATTCATCATCATCATCATCGTACAGCGTTAAACAGTAGGGCAAGCCCCACTGACCACTGCCTTTCTCACCATGTTGCACGTTGAATTAAAAAGTATGAATATACAAGATGGACAGGGAGTGGACCTATATGGGTGGGAAAAGAAAAGAATGCCCTAGTAGCCAACACACGGAATACACAGTCTAACTGTACAAACGTACACCGATCAAACATTCTGATTCGATAGAAAGTGACAACACGATCTCCACTGTTCGCGGTTCGCAGCCATATCCTTCAGTGTCTCCAGCCAACTGGTGGACGGATCTTTTGGACCCCAACCACGAAGACGTGAAGCACCTACTTTTCCTAAGTCTGCTGTACATTTTTTCATTCCTCGCTGCCACGTCATCTGTTGACCTCCACGTGGTCTCTTCCACTCCCTAGGAGGGGCGGAGAATAGGACACGGTACGGTAGACGTGTGTTTGCCATACGTAACACGTGTCCCAACCAACGAAGTCTACTAAGTTGGATACGCTGTGACAAAACGTTCTTCGAATTAGTACCCAATACTCGCTTTCTTACCTCATCGTTGCTTACTCGGCTATTCCACCCAATCCTAGCGATACTACGTAAACATCGATGGTCGAAAACCTCAAGACGACGAATATCTTCTGCACGCAGACTCCAAGTTTCGCAACCATACAACAAAACTGAACGCACAGTGGCACAGTATACACGACCTTTCAACTTCAGTGAAATATCGGATCGGCGCCACAAGTGCTTCAGTCCAGCGTACGCCGCTCGAGCTTTGGATATCCGCGTACTCACCTCTACTACTGTGCTCCCATCCGTCGTCACGCAGCTACCGAGGTAGGTGAAGTGATCGACAACTGCCAGCACCTCCCCGTCGAGCATCAAGCTCGGAATCGTTGACGTCCAGTCTTGTAACATCATCTTGCACTTTGAAGGTGCAAAACGCATGCCGAATGGAGCTACAGCTCTTGCGAGATTATCTAGTGCACGCTGAGCATGTTCCGTGGATTCGAACAAGCAGACAACGTCGTCTGCGTAATCCAGGTCACATAGCTTTTCACTATCTCCTAGTTCGACGCCTACATCCTGAAGATTTTGCAGCGCACTCTCCATTATTTCGTCCATGACGAAGTTAAAAAGGAATGGAGACAAAGGGCATCCCTGCCGAACACCACTGGTCGTTTCGAACCGACCGGATAGTTCACCGTAAACCCTTACGCGGCCAGAAGTATGAGAATACAATGATCTCATTAGGTTCACGAACTTCTGGGGCATACCTTTTCGATGAAGAGTACTGAAAAGCGATGTTCGATCAACTGAATCGAAGGCGCCTTTCAGGTCTAAGAAAATCATTATTGTTGGTCGGCGGTGCGTGTGACGCGTTTCGAGTAGTCGGCGAAGAGTAAAAATCTGGTCGATGCATCCTCGACCTGGGCGGAATCCAGCCTGCTGTTCGCGGACATTCCTCTCACGAGCCGGTGTAAGACGGTGCAGCAAAATCGAAGCTAATACTTTGGTGACTATCGGGATTAAGCTAATCCCACGATGATTACTGCAGTCATTGCGTATTCCCTTCTTGAAGATGGGAACAATCAATGACTCGCTCCATATTAACGGAATACGCTCCGCGTTCCAAATGTCACGGAGCAAGGCGGTAAGTGATTTTATCAACGCCTCACCACCCAGTTTGAAAAGAACTGGAGGAAGTTCGTCGGGACCTGCCGCTTTCCCCCGCCTTAGTAATCGAATACATGACTCTACTTCTACTTCTGATGGGGGCTCAAGTGATACCACCCAAGAAGTCACAGTTGTTGACACGGGAGTAACTACACTAGCGTGCGGCCAGCTAAACTGTTCCTTGAAGTACTCGGCCCATCGGTCAAGCCTTTGCTGTTTGTTATGGATGGGTTCTCCATTCCTACTGCAAATCGCTTCACTGACCTGAGTTCGCCGTCCACTGGTGTCACGAATAAGTTTGAACAGTCTTTGACTGTTACCTGAAGCAGCTGCCACTTCCATTTCTTCGGCTACATTGACCCACCAATTTTCGCGATCCTTCTTAAGGCTTCGCGTAACTTGTCTTTGCAGCTTTCTCCGCATCTTATTCATCTCCTTACGGTTCGAAAGCTGACGCTTTTGCTCCATTATACTCAGCGACTCTTGCGAGATCCAGTGTCTTTGATGGACAACGGATCCAGGACCACAGGCAAAACCTGCTGCAACGTGCATCGCCTGTTTGATATGAGACCAATGCTCATCTACATTACTGTTCTCCGTGGATCCTAGCTCATGTGCTAACTTCTGCTCATAACGGGTGCAAACGTCTGGATCACACAAACGTTGCACGGCTAATCGGGTTTGCGGTTTGCGACGATGGCCATGGAGCTGGAGAGATAATCGCATTGAAACTAAGGCATGGTCCGACTCTACGTACGTGGACCAGTAAGATCTACAGTTCTGAACAGAACTGCGCCACCGGTAGCTTACGGCGATATGGTCAATTTGACTAAAAGTACCTGTAGAGTTAGAGCGCCATGTCGCTGTGCGGCGCGAGCTGTGTCGGAAATTTGTGCTAGACAAGAACAATCGATTGTCTGCACAAAATTGGAGAAGCCTATCCCCGTTATCTGTGCGCTCAGCGGGTAAAGCACAACGCCCACCTAAACAGGCTTCTGACACACTGAGTTTGCCAACTTGTGCATTGAAGTCACCAGCTAGCACTACAATGTCGGAACCTTTACTGCTGCGAACGAGAGTGGCGAGGGCATCATAGAACTCATCTTTCTGCAAGTCTGAGCTGCAGTCCGTTGGGGCGTACGCCGAGATCACGAACAAATTGCGTTTAACACAACTATCCTTTCGAACGCCGACTGACCCTTGGAGTCTCACAGCACATAAACGACTGTTAACAGGGATCCAGTCTAATAGGGAAGCCTCAGCCTTGTCAGTCAAGACAATTCCTACACCACGTTGACCCACAGCTCTAGCTGCTTCGTCTCCTGAGGTGCGCAGAATATACCTCGATGAGATACCAGGAGCAGTTAGCTGAACTACATTGCTCGAATCCTGGATACGCGTTTCGCTTAAGCAGCAAACATCAATCTTCAGAGAGTTCATTGTGAGGGCTAGGCACGCCTGCTGACCGGCCTGCATGAGTGTACGCACGTTGAAGGAGCCGAGATTCAGAGGCTGACGGGGCTTGAGAAAATGTGAGTTACCAGACAGAGGATTATTCCCGACACTATTTGACAGTGAATCGTTGCGAGTATCGACCGTGTTATCAATGGGAGCATTATGGGTGGATAGATGGGGCAAAGAGGGATGGTTAGGGACAGAAGACAAAGTTTGAATAACAGAGAGGGAACTCTGAGCAGTAGCACACTTATCACTACCCACCCCGCTCGATGCAATGGGCAGCGCGGTCCTGATTAGCCTGCGCGACGACCGATGCAGTATGGAATTCTTTGTAGTCGTGCAGTTCATGGGAGATGTTGGACGGGTACTGCTAGGGTGTCCAGCCACAAAGCAGGAGAACGATTAGGGTCCTCATCCAAAGCCTTTAGTTCTGACGAGAACCTATCCGCAAGGCAGCGGGATGGCTTAGTGGAAGCCCATTTGCTTGGATCAATTATTCTTCCACTGGTTTTTCCGACTGAGTTGCTAGCTCAAATCAACCCCCAACCTGGAGGACCAGGAGACTGGACTTCGTCTGACCTCTACCCATTGACCTGTCAGGTATGATTGCATCTCCGGCTTAAGGAAGCCATCCTGTATAGCTCTTTGGGTCATAGAGGCGCGCAAGCCATCACACCACGTCAAGGTGCAGTCTCGTCGGCCGATCACACTGACAACGGTGATCGTCTCAACCAGCTGTGCTCTGACCACATATTGTTTCTGACGAGCACGAACTTCTGCCATAAGAAGCAGCATAGACTCATATGGCGTCTTGCCATGACTTCATAACGTTGGAGTCAGGCTAACCATTTCGTCACTGATCATATATATATATATATATATATATATATATATATATATATATATATATATATATATATATGCACCAATATGATCAGCCCTCCGCTCTCGAACGCTGCATCTCTCCTACGAACATGCTAGCCGTTTACACTAGCGACGTATAGTGTGCGCATTCTTATGCACATAGGTCAACAAGCTGGGACCTTAGAGAAGGTTGGTGTTGATATCTGTTGCCCGCAGGAGACCCGCATTCAAGACCCCAGTCATATAACAGAATTATCGCCGACCGAGAAGCACGTTGCATTTTTTTCACGCTGCTCTGGAAACCTTGAAACTGAAATCCTTGGCAAAACAGGCGTTGGAATAGCCCTGAACGATCAAGCTGAGGCTAGTCTTCGACAGAAGATTCCTGTTGATAGTACACTATGTGCTTTACGAATCGAAGGTTCATGCAAAGTAAGCAGAAAACGAGCTAATAGACGATGCATGTTTGTGATTTGAAGCCAGCAACATTTCGCCGCTGGTGCCGCTCGCCCACTCCCGACTCCCACTGCCGCTTCGTGCAAGCCAGGAACAGATGCTCGCCAACCATACAGAGAGCCAAAGAACGCTTCGTCCGCTGGAAAGCCGAACGCTTACTCTCATCTGCCACTGGTAGCCGAACACTTTGGTCCGTTGCCAAAGTAGCCTCCCACAAATTTTGCCTTCCCATCTGTAATAACTCTGGTGATCTTGTTTGTGAACCACACGAGAGAGCCGAGGTTTTTTCGTCTCGGTTTGCCTCCAACTCCATTTTACCCACTTAACCCAATCCCACGGTTCCTTCTCCTCACTGTCTCCCATATTTAACCTCATATTAGCACTAGGAAGATTGGCCAAACGCTGCGCTGTATGGACGTGTGCAAATCACCCGGTCCGGACGGTATACCACCCATCGTCTTTAAAATGTGTACCCCTGAATTGGCTCTTCTCTTACGTCGTCTTTTCTGTCTCTCTCCGATGCTCTGGCAACACGCCATGATTTTTCCCGTTCCCAAATGCGGTGATCTTTCTGACCCGAATAACTATAGTCCTATTTCCATCACACCTGTTGTTCGAAAGTATTTGAAACTGTCATCTTCGACCAACTGCGTACGGTTCTCCAAAGCGAAGGACTACTGAGCCATTGCCAATACGGATTCCGACTTCGTCGTTCCGCCGGTGATATCCTGGCTCTCGTCTCACAATTCTGGTCGGCTGCGCTCGACAATCACGAAGAAACATACGTGGTGTCGCTCGACATCTCTAAGGCCTTTGACAGAGTTTGGCACGAAGGTCTTCTGATGAAACTGACCTCGTTCGGGTTCTCCTCCGCACTCGTATTGTGGACATCAAGTTTCCTCAGTAAGCGAACCATCTCCGTCCGAGTTCATGGGGTCCTGTCCCAGCCATTTCCTGTGAATGCCGGTGTTCCCCAAAGTTCAGTACTTGCGCCCACCCTATTTCTTTTTATTTATTAACGATCTTTTATCCACTAATTCCAACCCAATCCATTCTTTTGCCGATGGTGCCACCCTTCATTCTTCCCTTTTTTACCGCACTCCCCGCCATGCCAACGCCAACATCGACCGTGACCGCAGTGCAACCAGTGCATCTTCAGAGTCCGGTCTCGAACACATTTCCTCCTGGGGATCCCACAATCATGTTGCATTTATTGCATTCAAAACATTTTTCCTCTCAGTTTCATTGAAACATTATTCATTCTCCCCTCACTTATCCTTTGATTTGATTGTGCCGCTAGCCACAGATTCTATTTCTCCTCTTGGCTTATCTATAACTTCCTCCCTGTGTTGGTCCGCTTTCACATCTCAGCTTGCTTCTCGTGCTGCGCGCAAAGTTGGTTTTCTGTTTCGCGCCAGACGCTTCTTCACACAAGCTCATCTTCTTCCGCTGTACAAAGCTCAAATGCGTCCGGCACTTGAATACTGCAGTCACTCGTGGGATGGAGCTTCGTCCACCTCTCTTTCTCTTCTTGATCGGGTTCAACGTAAGGTCATCCGGCTAGTCGACGAACCTTCTTTAACTTTGAGTCTGCAGTCACTAGCCCATCGTCGGGCTGTTGCTTCGTTGTCTCTCTTCTACCGATACTATTTTGGATTTTGTTCTTCTGAGCTTGCTTCGGCAGTTCCTCTTCCCAAAACATTTTCTCGACCATCACGAAACCAGGCAGCCAGTCATCCCTATCACATTAGCTCATTATTAAGTCTCCCCTCGTATTAAATCATTCGTGTGTATCTCTATATTGCGGTATTCAATGGATACGCTACACAGTCTTACCAACAGTCAGTCAAGTTACTTATTTATCACATTTTAAACAGGACATGTGTCCGATAAAAAATGCTCAACATAAGTTTTAGTGTATTAACTGTATCTAAAAGGGTATTTTACGATCTGGAAAACGGTGTATTCACTTACTCTCTTCAATATAGACAAAGTTGCCAGAATCACTGTTCATTTCCGGCTGCGTATCAACTCCAGTCGCAGCTGCCAGATGTGCGGACTGTCGCAGTAAGGTCATACGGTAAAAGTAGTTTCTCCAAAACAAATCTTCGCTTATCCTGCTCGGGACCAGAAGTAGAATTATCCGCCAGGTTATCGACACAGTCAAGTGCCTAGGATCCAGAAGAGCGATGGACAGAGATCAATCAGGCAATACGTGAGGCTACTGACGCTGTCCAAAGCCCAACAACCACTCAGAAATAGTGGAAAGCTGCATCCTCGGTTGCATTGTTAAATACACGCAGATCGACTCTTCCGGATTCTAGATACGAGGCACGGAGATGCCTCAAACGCCAACTGATTCGTAGTTCATAAACAACCGTGAGCAGCAGTGGACTGTGAAGTGCAGGAAGATGGAAAAGGCTGCGGCGATTGGCAGCACCGGTAACGCTTTCCATCTAATCAGAAATACCGGTCCCCGAAAGCCAGGCGCTAGTGAACTGATCAAAGAAGCGAACGGTTCACCGATTCGGATTCAGGAGCGTCGTCTAATTCGCTGGGCAAAACATTTAGAGCTGTTTGGTTGGCCTTCAACCTCGGCAGGTTTGCTCACTAGCGTGATGGCTATAGCTCTAGCGGTAGATACCGGTCCTCCGCCAAAAGTAAAGGTTTTCCAACCGATAAGCTACCTTAAACAACATAAGGCTGCCGGACCGGATGGGTTGCCTTCGTCTATTTTTAAAGACGGCTGCTCGGCATCTTTACTAAGGTTGACAAAACTCTTCGGTTTGATATGAAAGAAGTAACAAGTTTTAGAGAGCTAGCGTGAATCGGTGGTCGTACCAACTTATAAGGAAGGCGACAGGTCCTCCTGTGAACATCACAGGGGAATATCTGGTTAGTATCGTATATATTCTGCTTGCTGGTATTATTCTCCACCGCTTATCTGACGCTCGCGCAATAATCAAGCTGGGTTTAGACCTGGTCGAGGTTGTACTGGCCGAAACTTCATTCTTCGATAACTTTCAAAACACAGGCACACCAACCGTAGGCCCACCATCTTCGTTTTTCTTGATCTTAAAGCAGCCTTCGACTCAGTCGACCGCACAGTTATCTAGCGCTGCTTCTCGTCGAAGGGTGTACCAGAGGAATTTATTCCCATCATCAAGTCTCTTCACATGAATAGCCGAAGCCGAGTTCGGACTTGCGGTGTACGTCACGGTTGCCCACTTCCTCCTTTCACCTTCAACTCAGTGGTTGATCTTGTCCTAGAGACCGCGCTTTTGTCAGACAAGGATAATCGCACGGGATTTTTCCGGGTAGAAAAGTGTCAGACCTTGAATATACGGATGACATATTTCTTCCAAGTGAAGATTCATGTAAGCTATTTTAAACAGCTTGACTGACTATTCGGTATGCGTTTTGCACCTTCAAGGTGCAGGAAGTTGTGGGAGGATTGGGTTGGTCCAACACCAAACCTTTCTGTCTGGAGAGACTACAGATTTGGTAGATAAGTTCTGTTATCTGTGCAGCTGCACTTCACCCGGAGGTCGGATATCTGATGAGGTGCCTTTGCGTATACAGAAGGTTCGTTTGGTGTCCACATGAGACCCGTTTATCTATCAAGAGTCGAGCATACGCCACAACAGTCAGGCCAGTGCTTCTGTATGGTTCGGAGACATGGCCACTGTGGGTGGAGGATTACGAAGATAGTCGGTATTTGAACACCGATGTCCTCGCAGCATTGCTCGAATCTGGCGGGGACACTGTATAAGCAATAGATAGGGTCGGCGGAGAGTCCCGGTTTTGCGGACCAAACCATTCGATGAAACACTTAAGCTTACCAGGCCAAGATGATTGGGACATGTGTTGCGCATGTCCCCTGACAGGATTCCTCGGCGGGCTTTTTGCCGAGGTGGGTAACGGTCGGAAGGTGAGTAAGGGTGATCAGTTCATGACACGGAAGAAAGGTATGAAAAGCCTAACCAGTGGACTTGGTCGTGTATGGCGTGTGGGACTTCCCGGGTGGAGTCCAAGAGATCCTCTCAATCTATGGTTAGATACGCTGGAGGATATGGCTAGATGCCGCAATCAGTGGCGCTCTTGTATCCACAAAATTCCTTTATTGACTTGATACCATTATTTGTAGTTCTCTCGCTATTACTTTCACACATCCCTGTTTTTCATTATTTTCTTTTTGAGGTTGTCACTTTGCGACAGAAACTAAAGACACTGCACCCAGTGCATGGTTAATGGTTGGTTAAACTGAACTGAACACTGAAACTGAGTGATTCCCCTAAGTGGGGTTGAACGTCATGTTAATTTAATCTCATTCAGGGTACCTCTATTACACGTCGTAATTACTTTACTTTTTTGCGTTTCAGCCTGTCTACGCTCCTTACTATTAGGGGTTCGCAGTCTTTTGCATTTACTGTGACGTCCTAGCCAGGCAAACTCGTTTTAGTTTTATAGTTTGAGGACTACAAAGGCGCTTTATTGAAGTGGGTAACTGCATTTGGTTTCTGTTCATTTTTTGATTTCTTACTACAACGTTTTCTATAGGCCGTAATTTTGTGCCATCCGGCTGTGTATGAGAAACAAAGGAAACGTACAGAAACCGATCACTTCTGGGGCACAACCGAATGATTAGAGACCAACAGACTAGCACGACTATTGATAAACCTGAAGCATCAACTGCTGAAACGATTCGATTTTTGATGTTTATCTTAGACATCTTGATACAGATCTGTGACAGAATTGTGACCCATCAAAATGTTAGAAAGTAAATCATTCGGCAGTGTTGATCACTATGGCAATGCTGTCAAGGTGGGCCTAACTAAACTTGGATAAACTATGGTAGATTGTCTGTAAGAAGGAATTCTATATTTACCCCATCTCGGTATATCTATTGTCCTCTCTCTAGTCTATTATACTGTTTAATCAGGCGGCCATACTACTTATTTCTCACCACACATTAACCAACACGGGGTAGTAGGCGCAAAACATTGTGTAACTCCATCGGCCAGGTGTTCAAATATCTCAAAGCTGCACTTATAGCTGCCCGGAATAGCAAAACATAAAACATTGCGTCACATTATATTTAGGCAACCACAAAACATTATACAAATATTTCAGAATAAAAGAGAAAATCACAATGTTCCGTAATTATTAGATGAGTGGTGGAACAGATAAAGTCACGTTAAAAATTAAGCGATATAGGAGTACCGGTCATGATAATTAAAAATATTGCAATGCGTCCGTGGCGCTCTTATCCTTTAATACCGAGTGCACTTTTTTCTTGCCCCCATTACACGGCAGCTCCTGGAAGATTCTGGCGTGAATGTAATTGTCGTTTCCGATTTTAACCTAAAAACGAGTCGAAAATAATTTTCGCGTTCGTGGACACACTTACCTTTGCGAAGTAATTTAAGCCCGCAACCACCTGCGTACAGATTTCCACAACTTCAATTATATGCGGTTTGTGGCCGATATGTGATTCCAGCTGTTCCCGAAGCTTAGTGATAAGTTAAATCAGATCACGACAATAACAAAGAACTTACCACAATCTCCAGTTCTGTTTTCTCTTCGGCACTAGGAGCCCGAGTTTGGGTGCAGCCGCCGCACATCATTTTTAGTGATTTACTTTTGTGAGACGCAAAACGGCACGCCGCTGTAAGAATCAGAAATGTTAAGAAATATTCGGTCTACGAAGGGTAATACGACAGCAAACACATCTGATCATCTACAAAGCTACCGAACTGCATGTAAAAATGTTATGAACCTGTAGTTCTGCAATCCATGTACCCAGTATTTCAGTACTACTTCCACGTATGGGTGGGAAGATGAAATTCGCCGGTGTTTTGCGTGCATATTTATTTTGCCGGTAGTTTTTTGAATCCCAACTTCATGAGGGAGAACAGTGGAGGAGTGCATCTAATGGCTGTAAGAACCCACTAAACCATCACGCAGATTCGGTAACTGGAGCCGTGTGACTTGCTGTAGAGAACCCCATGTGAAGCTCCATTGGGTCAGGTGTGGTGATTAGTCGAGTGACAGTTGCTATCTACGACTGAAGTTAGTCGATGGAGGCCGGGTCAGAACCTGCGACTTATAATGCCCGACCATCAGTCTTTATTATAAATATATATATATATATATATATATATATATATATATATATATATATATATATATATATATATATATGAATGATAACGTATTCGGGTAGCCAACTGTGATAACGAGGTGAGGTTGTTTTGAGTGTTTCGGAGATGCAAGATGAAATTCTCCTGTGTAGGTATCATCACGGAAAAATCACTCACCTGGGCTCAAGCGTGAGCGCCACACCAAAAATTCATCAAACCATCTTGAAATCCTTATCATCCATCACTTCCACGAGTTACGGGGGTTTGGGGTCCTTTGGGACATGCAACTCGCCAACCGTAATTCGATAAGCCGCGTCTCAACCGGTGGTGGTCGAGTGATTTAGAGCACTTAATTACCAAATCGTAGGTTTGTGGTTCGAGTCCCGCCAGACTGCCATTTGGCTGCTCCATTACACTTAATTTCACAGTTTTCATAAGCCAGTGCCAGGCATTAGTATTCAATAGAGAGGTCGGACGTCTCAACCAATTTACTGCACTTCTGACGATATTGCATTTTATTCCCTCGCTAACAGCTTTGATGCAGTTTGAGTTCTTGCACAGGCCCCCTACCTCCTTACCTTTGTCCGAACACATGATAGAGGTAGCAATACTGGTTTGCATGAAGAGCTATGGACATTTTTCACTACATGCTTGCGCGTGAGTGTAGTGGGAGGCGTAAAAACCATAGCATAAAGGACCCGCTGCACTGACAGGGATAACCGGCAACCAGGCCCCAAGACTGGAAGGGACAGAATCAAATAAAGTTCAAACGATTAAGTTTGGAGGATGGATTACGCCTAAGCTTCCGTGGATAACGTTTAGCTCAGGGTCCGGCATGACTTACCTAGCGCAGACCGGTCACCAAAAGCAACAAATACCACCCTCTATCTCTGGCTGTCTGAATTAGTTCAGAAGCCTGGTATTGTCTTCTTTATCCAACAGCTCCTGTCCACCCTTGACTTTCGTGTCTTCGTCTTGTTACGTCTCTTTGTCTTCGTCTTGATACTCCTGAATATCTCACTAAAACACCAACCAACAAAGCGGATGCACAACATCAAGGAAGCCTTCCCCGCAATTATAAATACCGACAAACCAGGTACCTTTGGTTCAAGTCAGATCGGGTTGATTCCGAGGACTTGCGGCTTTAAACTTCTGTGGTCATTTCCACATATTTTCCAACCTTAAAATCATGGCCATACTATCGCTCACAACATACGTAAACTACCTTAACAGCCGACGGTGTGCATCCAAACGAACAAGGTGCATCACCTCACCGACAACAGGATAGGCTCAGGTCGCATTGCTTGCGGCTCAAAATAATGGACCAATCCAGATTATTGCAGCAGTGAGCGTCGGGTTGATTCCCATAGGGCTATAATTTGTTTTTTTCATTTTCGCTGGTTTGAATCTGTGGGGGAAAAATACAAGGACTCGGCTCGGTGTTAGGAGTGCAGCAACCCAACGGGCAACAACTGAGTCCTCACCCAAGTCGATCCCAACCAGGAGTACAATCCATACTACTAACAGGAGAACGAGGCATGCAAAGGGGATAACAGCAAGAAGTGGAGCGGTGGTATGGGAAAACGCTCCCTCAGCTTCTACAACCAACGGTCGTCAAGACCAGTAAGAAGAAACCGTGAAGTGCCAACCGCGTTTATTCTAGTAAGGCTTAGGCGGTAAGATCGGACGCTGACCCGTGTAGGTCAGAAATAACGCTTGCGGTTGTGGACAGCCAAACCAGTGATAGACAGGGGATGATCGGCTGGTAAGTAATAGTTAGGGTGATAACTTGCCAGGAATTAAGGTGGTCGACATAATCGAAAGAGCGCTACATCCCATACTGCTGTTATGTCTGCTGCCTTAGCTACACGTGGGGAATACGTCAGATGGGGCTCAAATGGAGCCCGGTTTAAACTGTGCCACCGAATCTGCAGAAACCACGTCTACCGGTAGTTTTCTGCGCAATCATGACCCAGCATGCAAAGAATTGTGCTTTAATGGTCCTCGATGCTCTCCGCTTGACCAGCATGACCTCTGGGGTGGGATACCGGTGCCACTGCGACCTAATAATGTCGGACCCCAAACAATTACCATACCCCGTCCATACTTTACCTGAATGCTGCAAACGGGATAACTTCAACCACAGTCTCTCAGTCATTTGCCACTCTTGAGACCTGACTTCTAACATGCGTATTAGTGCACGCTGGTTATAGCTGCTTCACAGGTATTGTACGCGTACGACTTGTAGGGACCTACAAAGTTCATTTTGCACAGGACGAAAGTGGCCGAGACCAATCTTTCGTCCAGATCGTTGTATTGTCGGCGAGTTTCCTTGGCTCCCAACACTGCGCCTTGAATTTTTTGTTTTAAAGGCAGAATCTGCGAGGCAGTAACGCTTTTACAGACATAAGTTCATTGACGAAAATACCCGGGGCTCATTACCTCACCCCTCGTTCATACGGCTAGTACTGGGAACGCTGTGTTCCAGCGTGAATCTAGGGCCTCCTTGAAAGCTGGTACATCGCTGAATCTAACAGCATTCTCTGACAGTCTATTCCACATACGTACAACCCCATTTGTATGTCCAGCCTTGAGTGTGCCCCTTGTAGCTTAAGATTGTCCCCTGATGCCGCATTCAGAAGCAGAAACGAACGAGTCGCCCACGTCTATACTTGACAGACCCTTTATAATCTTGAACGTCTCTATTAGGTAACCTCAGCCTCCACGACGCTCTAAAGAGGAGAAATCAAGATTTTCTAGACGCTGGGGGTAAGATTTCCCCCTCTGACTGGTGATCATTCTCGTTGCAAGTCGCTGCACTCCTTCCAAGCGCTCCTTATCCTTGCGATAACGAGGAGACCGTGCCTGCACACAATATTCCAGAAGAGGTCGCACCAAAATCTCGTAAAACAGGGCGAAGACTTCTGGTTTTTTTGCACGTAACAGCGTTGCACAGCCTAGTTAATACCTCTCTGGCCATATTTGCAGCTCTCCGGCACTGTTTTGAAGGCTTAAAGTTTTGTGACTATCACGCCTAGGTTTAGTATCTCTGACACTTTTTGAAATGAAATACTGCTCGTTTCGTCTATGTTGGTCGTCAAGACCTAGCATTTGGTGAGATTCCAGGGTAAATCCCATCGTTCTGCCCACCTGGAACAGCATATAAAACCTGTGCTCGATCGCTCCCCGCTTTTTCACATCATCTGCAAAGATGAAACACGGGTTTCTCAATTCTTTCGCTAGATCATTTATGTACAGGAGGAACAGCAGAGGCCTCAGTACTGAACCTGGTAACCTTCTCCGGCCTCGATAGATAATCACCCACCTTGACAATGAAACTACGATTCCCAGGAAAGTGTGCTGCCGAATCACTTGCTTCCCCCATTATCCCAAGGATTTGCAATTCATAGTCCAGCGGGCGATGACTCGCACAGTCAAAAGCCTTACTGAAATCAAAATATTAAGCCACCGCTGTCGTGCCTTCATTAATCGTCTAAAGGTTTCGTTTAAGAACTTCGGTAGGTTTGTCAAAAACGATCTTTTTTAACAAACCCATGTTGTGAAGGTGTCGGTAGGTCTGTAGTTCTCAGCCTTCTGCCTGGATCCTGTCCTAAGCAGCGCCACTATAGTGAACAGGCTGTTAACGGCCCGTTCACTTTACTACGACAATGACCTTACGCAAGTTCCCTAGCACCTCACTCTCCCATAGCGACGCTTCGTACAGCTCCTGATAAGATATCGGAAAGAGGCGGAACTATTACCGGAAGGACCGCATCCGGTATGGCTCTATGGGCCAACACTTACATGGTGTGAATGCAGGCACAAACACTTACATCAGAAAAGACGCGAACAGCAAGCTTCGCCCGGAAACAACGACGCCAATCGGGGGAACTTCGTCCAATTTATACCCGAACAGAAAAAACACCCGGGGTTCGGCTTAGTTCATGTAAACAAAATATGTGACATGGGGCAGCATGATTTAGCGGCTCTTTGGAGACACAAAAATCAAAATCTTCGAATCATTTCTCCTATCCAATTAGCTTATTCAGATTCAGCTTCAGGTAATCTGTTATCAGTGACACTGAAGCACCGCGACCAGAATCACTAGGTTACCTGACTTCAGAAAGGGCTCCTAAGCAGACGCAAGTCATCCACCAGCGGTATCAGGTCATGGGCCGTTTCTTCATGAACTGATGAACTTTCTGGGGTGACTTTCTTTAGACGCGCTTTAACAACGTCAAGGACCAGTTGAGACGGATGGGTGACTCCACACACTTTCATAACGGTAATCAACTTCACCCTGAGTAAGGGGCTGACCGTTTGAGAGGCGTTTTTTAGTGAACCTAAGGTTTTCCGGCCAGGGCTCATGGCCAGATGGTGTTCCGCCGGCCCTGGAGTCGTGCGGCATCATCGACTCACTGGTTCCACTCCAGCTAGCTAGTCCCCCCAGATCTGTTAGTTCAGTTAGACCAACTGTGGATTATCTTTTTTACATCCTCGCTTGCCCTAATGATGGGTAGCTTGTGCCTGCATCATAAATCTCGAACGTTTATGTCCTAATTCTCCATTTCTAATGTGCTGACACTGTTCAGACTTACGTTGTTATAATGTAGTGCATGAACATTCTACGTTGTATGCCTGACTCTGTTGTTTTGTGACTGAACATTCCCATTTTAAGAAACTTCTTCTGGGCTTTTCACTAAAGCACAAAACTGCCTGCCTGTGGTTCGACCTGTCGACCCTAGCCTCACTGTTTACCCTGTAACCGTTAGGCCACAGGTTGCATGTGTGGCGAGAACAAGTCTACTGCCAGATTCATCCGTTCAAGTCGACACCTATCACTCCTGTCATTTTCAACTGCTACTGTTTTTACTTTCACATTGGTGACGCCTCAAAATATACAAATTTGTGAATGAAGCTATTGTTTCGTGTTAGCCGGAAAGCTTCTTAATTTACTGTCTGCATCGTAACCGTGCCGCGCCACAGTTTCGGATAACCGGATAACCTTCTGTACTGTCGTTCTTGGTTGCTCACCTGGCTGTAAGTCATTTGCATTTATGTATTTCAGTGTGACGAATTATTTGGAAACATGAATTTACGATAAACACGGTTATACGTTTGGAATTTCTTCTGCTGTCCGTAGCCGTGTACAGCCCATGATGTGCTTAAAGCTAGTGAGACTACGTTTTCAGCTATACTGACAGTTCAAGTAATCGGGATGGTTCCTACGCCGACAACACCCCTCTTCAAACTCTACCGGCCTTCTCTCCTGTAGGTTGAATTCTACCAGCTACCCTCAAAATTCTACCTGCCATCACCTGTAACCAAGGTCTTTATGAAACAGAATACCAGCCATCAGCAGCCAACCAGAATTTGGCTAATAATTTTCTATCACATATACAAAAAATTGTGACCTTCACACTCCTCAACTTCTGTCTGGCCGCACCAGTAGCTTTTGCCTCCACTAATCCCTTTCTTTGACGGCTCTTCTTTAAAAGTCCTTTCTGCATCCATACACCATTCATGCTCTTCAAACGTTCACTGCAATCCCTGTGAAGCTTTTCACCTTCATGGGAAGTTCCATATGACACTGAAATCACCTGCACAGGAGGTTCGTTTTATTATCGCCTTTGACTCACTTGCATTTATTTCACTTGCTTCCCTCACAGTTAGTTACTCAGTGCCGGATCAGTGTTCTATATTTCGCTGGCTTCTCTGACTGCACTTTGATAGCCCCTTGCGTACTTTACTAATAATCTTGTTCTTTGGCATCTCTTCCACCCGGCTGTTTGTTAGTGACCGTCCAATTATCGCTTATATCGGCAATCTCATGTTTGTCCAGCTATCCACACCACCCTCACCGAATTCGAAACCGATTTGCAATTCCCGCCTCAACCATTACAGCTTTAGTTCACTGAAACACTACATGACTTTACTGTTGTATTTTGGTTGCTGTGTGATTCATAAAGTTAGAAATTGTGGATACCTCACACTGGCATATACTGCTGTATTCTCTGATCTTGTCTTGTGCATGTGTATTGACTACGGTCAAGAAATACACAACTATCAATTATCAAAATAGTTCATTTACATTTGCACGTATAAGAGATCATTTCTGATTGCAGAACTTCCGATACATTCACCCCGGAAACATTCGTGGTTACGCGTCCTATTAAAGCTTTGCCGTTTTTATCTGCTAACTCCGCTCTGTAGCTGGCGCCCTTAGAGGCACAACTAACAGCTGCCAGTCTCAACAAAAGCAACTTGCTAGCTCCGGGTAGATATACATGTATATATTCCCGTCAAACTATCTCCAGAAGCGCCTTGTGAAGTAACTTCACAACCGCTCGCGGAAACTCCTTACTATGTTTTTGTCGGGTGATTCTAGGTCGCACAGGTGTTTCCAAGGAGAAATAGATTCAACAACTAATAAGCTTCATGGCACTGGGCTGTTAGATCAGATCAGGTCACGGGACCCTCGAATTTGGTCAGGTTCACTCCCATGTTCCTACACTCGAGGGCCTCGATGTTCCCACGGTGCTCCAACTGCCAGGTAGTCGGAATGTTATGGTCGTTGAGTGATGGACTGTGAGGAAGAGAATAAAAGGCAGGTTTGCTCTTGGGGAACCGGATTTTGCTTTGGATAGGCAGGTTAACTGTCTCAACTAGCTGCCATGCTTTGCTTCGGGAATCACCGCGGAAACAACTGAATAAACAAAAAAAGACTACGGTTTGCTGTGTTTTATTGTATGACGGAGAAATAGATGTGTTTGTCTTAGAAAAGAATAAGGGAGCGAAAGGGGGAAGGGCAACCTGGGGGCATGCTGACGCGGTCAGTCGTAGTCCGGGAAAATCTCTTTCCAACATTCATTCAACCTTTGTTCAAACTTGACGGAGCTATTCACTGCTAATACATGGGGTGGAAGTTTGTCCCAGGGGTTCGTAACGCGGTGAGAGAAGAAATGTGCCCGATGGCCCTCAGTGGCCCCGGGTTTCGTCAGTCTGTGTTCGTCTCCCCTGAGCGTCGGGTTGTTACTCAGAACTAACAACGGTTTCCGATAACCCGTGGAGCCGGCTGGAAGCCACCACCAGATCCTCCCTAGGGGGCCGCCTATTGAGCGGGAACAGGTCGAGTGCTCTAAGACGTTCTTTGTATGTCTTGTCCCGCAGCCCAGTGGTCATCTTGGCAAACCGCCTTCGAACGGCTTCCAACAGCTTTTTGTTCCTGACTAGTTTAATTGCGCAGGTGCAAACACAGTTTTCAAGGTAGGAACGTACATGCTTTTTGCAAACTGGCAACATTTTTTCGGCATCCTGAGACCTGGGGGTCCGATACAGTTGGAACATGCAGCTGTTGCCTTTTGCCGCTGTTGAAGGCACTGCTGGGTGGGCTTGAGGGTTTCGTGCGCTTGGATGTCTCACCTGTCTCGATTATCCCAAGTGATCCTTCATCGAAGTGCTGAGTCCCTCCCTCTCAGCCACCCTGAGGCAGCTGTCTGTACTTACCTCTGTTTAGATGGAGCGCACAAGCTTCAGTCTAATCTCGTTTTCTCATCAGGTCTTCTTGCACTCATTGCAAAGATGGCTCTACAGCGATCTTCAGGTCATCCGCGGACAGGAAACCAGTACATCTCACGGTGTCCACCCGGTAATTTATGTGGATCTTGAACAACGCGGGCACCAGCGCCGATCCCTAGGGCACCCCAACGCATGCCTTTCCTGCTCTGGACACCGCATCAACAACCCGAACATGAGACGTCCTTTCAGTGGTGTACGCCCTAATCCAATTCTGAGCCCCTTGTGAAAACCTCAGGCCTTGCATTTTTTGAACCGGCAATTTGCGATTTGCCAAGCCGAAGGCCTTAATGAAATCCAGAAAACACGCTTCTCCTCGCTCGCCTTTGTCCAGTGTGCTGGTCACTTCTTCCAGAAGTGATAAGAGTTTCGTGAGGCATGGTCTCCTCTTCACAAGTTCATGCTGACTTGCTGCGATTATCCTGTGGTGTTCGACGTGCATTGTTATCATATCTCTGACAAAGCCGTCAAGTAATTTCAGTACCTCCGACAGCAGACCGACAGGCCTGTACTTAGATGCAACTTCCATCTTGCCTCCCTTGTTCATGGACACCACTTCGAATTTTAGCCAGTTAGAGAGCCGCATAGCCGAACCTAGTGGCCTGGTGAACAAGTGTGACAGCTCCCCGGCTACCGTGCTTGCCAAAGGATGTAGGATGGCAGAGCTAAGCCCATCTGGCCCAGCCGCCTTATTTCGCCCTGACTGATTGGTAACCAGTTCCACTTCCATGGGGTTCTGTAACGATTTCTTCCACTTGGGGAATGCTAAGGGGTTTTAGTATTGGCGGGTGGCTCACGGCATCTGTGATTTGTGCCTGCTTGAAGAACACTTTAAGTGCTCCGGGTTTTTCTCCGGCTTTGCTCGCACGCCTACCTCGCCCATCGACAATCTTTCCCACTGCCACTCGTGACTAAACCTCAGACTGTACATAGTCGTACTAGGCCTTGGGGCTTTGTTAGCATTTTGCGCCAGTCTCTCCTCGTATTGTATCTGACAGGATTTCTGTACTCTTTGAGCATTTTCGCGCCCTCAGGATCAGTGGAAGGGGAAGATATCACCTGAGCCGCGGGAGCGTCTACGTGTCACCCCCCTGTGTTCTGGCGCTTCATCGGCCCTACGATCCTGCAGAGGTGGTTAACCTTCCCCGTACCCTCCTCGGTAGAGCGTATTTATCAGTGAGCCGCTCCAAGTTGCCTGTTATATGAAACCACTGATCCTCTAATGTGAAGTTGTAGGCTGTCATCGGGTACACTCAGCAGTCATTCGCTGTGCCTGGTAGCTATTTTCCCGGAAGTTCCTTCCTAGTCCGTTAGAGGCTTTTGAGGGGTTCCGATTGAAGGGCAACCTTATCTCCCCATGACTGATCCCGCTCATTGGAGCTGCAGTTTCTGGGTGGGCGGCTTCCTCCGGAGACTTAGAGTGTGCGGGCTTCGGTAGGCTGGGTGTCTGGCCTACTCCCCCCGGGGTTGGTTGGCACCACCTTGAGTGTGTACACCAGCTCCATCAACCAGCAGCCAAATCCACCTCGAGGTGCCCACTGTAACAGCCGGTCGTGGAAAATCCCCCTTTTTCCCTCGCGATTCAGTGTTTTTTCCCAACATCACTCATTTCCATACACTATTGACTTGTCTTTACGAACTGGTTGTTTTTCTGGACCAATTGTTGTTTGTTCGCGCCCAGAGCGCTATTTTGGCACATCCTTGCTCAGGACCTGCGTGACGCACGTGCTATCTGCTCACACGCTGCTATTCGGTTTCTCGTTGTTGAGTCTTTGTGATCGTATTATTGAGGTTTGTATATTGTTTATGTCATTGTTTATTTTAATAATCTAGTATCGTAGAATTATCACGGATAATCGCCTTCTGATTTCGGGATCCGTTGCGAATTTGGCTACGCATTGCTCAAACGTTCGTAACAATACTCAATAGATCTATTTGGAACGAGGAAAAATCACGCAAAATGCCAAGAAAAGGATCAAAAGCAATCGAATCCGGACAGGAAGTAATACGGCAAGTCTCTGGGGAGGTTTTGGGTACGTATGATTCTTTAGTTAATGCTAGATCGCCTAGTCCTGTCAGTGCTAGCTCATGTGTTATTGAAAGCAATATTGATCGTAAGGATGTCGATTTATATAAGCTGAGAATACTAGAACTAGAGCAACAGTTACGTTCGGCTAGACTACAGGCGCATGAAGCAGAGAATTGTACACAGAAACAGCGGGAGCATGAGACCAGTGACTTCGACACTTCCGATAGGTTAGAGTGCAATAAGGTAGGGAACCCCACGCCGGTCGCCGAATACAAACCACCCTCGATCGATCTGCCTAGAGTGGAGTTAACGGTTTTCGATGGGCGAGTTGAGCAATACTGCAAGTTTGTCAAACAGTTCGAGATGTTCGTTGAAAACAAGGTGACTGACCCTGGGCAAAGGCTTTTCTATCTTACTCACTACTGCCGAGGCCGAGCGCGAGAAGCTATCGACGGGTGCACCATGCTCGATCCAGAACAAGGCTACACAAGGGGCAAGAAAGATTCTGAGGGACTTGTTTGGCCAACCTTTCAAAGTAGCCCGTAACCTAATAGAGGGCGTGATGGTAGAGGCTAAGAGAACCAAGGGCGACGTCTACACCATGGCCGACCTGGTGATCAAGATGCAGAACTGCTCAATAGCCCTCGACCGTTTAGGTTACAGGGCTGACCTAGACGCCATGCACACTTTGGAAGGCATAGTCCGTCACCTCTCTCCCGAACTACAGGGTCGGTGGGCGGAAGAAGCTGAATGGATAAGCCGAGGCGACAGAGAAGCCAACTTCGAAGACCTGACCGAGTGCTTGGACAGGCAAACGAAGATAGCTGACAGCAGATTCGGCCGACTCATCCGGGACAGCAACCGGGCAAACAAGCCCGGTACTAGCCAAGCCCAAGCCCCTGTACGGGAATATCCAAAGTACCAGCCTTGGACCAACACACACGTCATTTCACGAGATGCTACGGCGGAACCAAATTGCAGATCCTGTGGTACTAGCCATGGCCTACCAGAATGCCCCAAGTTCGGCAACGCCACAATAGACGAACGGTGGGGAATGGCGAGGATCGCAGGAGCACGTTTTATCTGTCTCAACACCACGCACCGGGCAGCAGCCTGTAGAACAAGGAATCGATGTGGTTACGAGGTTGCACGGGCAGACACCATCGGCTGCTGCATCAGGCGAGAATAACCATATCCGAGGCGATTGCCAAGCCCAGCGTGATTTGTTCAAAGTCACGATCTGCCAGTAAACCGGTACGTTTAGGCGTAGTGGCCGTGGGAGTGGTGACTCCGACTGGGTTAGTCAAGGCGTTGGCTTTCGTTGATAGTGGATCCGACACCACTTTAGTGAAAGAGCGGTTTGCCGACAAACAGCAACTGGCTAAAGGTGCGACGTCGTTGGCAGTGAGCACGGCAGGCGGAACACAGGTAATGACTGCCGGTAGATTGAGGCTGCAACTCATCTCTCTGAACACTAAAGAGGAAATTGAACCAACGGAGGCATTCACGTTAGCGGATCTCCCTATGCGAGCACCAAGGTTGGTGAACGCAATCTTGACTCGGTGGCCCCACCTGCAGGATGTAACCGTTGTAGACTGGGAAGATGATGAAGTGGATCTCCTCATCGGATGCGACGTGCCATAGGCGCATTGGGTGCTTGACCAGAGAGTGGGCGACCGCCAGGCACCTTGTGCCGTACGCACGGCTCTGAAATGGATGTTATACGGTCCAGTAGGGGTACGTGGTTCCGTGAATTACTTATCCGCCGAAACGGACCGCATAGAGTATCATCTGCAGTGGCTGTATGAAAAGGAGTTTCATGACATTGGAGACGAAAGACCGACGTTGTCTCAAGAGGATCACTTTGCTCTACAAACGGTGCGGCAAGGCACTAGAGGCCTCAAAAACAGTTCGAGGTTCCCCTCTCATGGCGCACACCGGTCGACCCGTGGACTGACAACAGAAATTATGTTCTCCAACGATTACTACGACTAAAAGAACGCTTCATTCGAGACCAGAATCTGTGGGAATGATATGCTGATTTGATAAAGCGAAACGAGGCCCTGGGTTACGTTGAAAAGGTGCCTTTTAACACCGACAGCAGAAGGGGTATCTGGTATCTGCCTCACCATCCGGTTATCAACCCCAAGAAACCCAATAAACTGCGGGTGGTTTTCGACTGTGCGGCCAAGTTCCAGGGCAAGTCGTTAAACGATCGCCTACTACAGGGGCCTGACTGGACCACACCACTGATCGATGTTCTGTGCCGTTTCAGAGTGGGTAAAGTGGCTTTGTCTGCTGACATTAGGGAAATGTTCCATCAGGTGAAGATTCCGGTAGGAGAACGAGATGCTTCGCGTTTCCTGTGGTGGGAAGGGAGCGACTGGGACAACGCAGTGGTGAACTATAGGATGACCGTCCACCCCTTCGGAGCCATATCGTCACCAGTTTGTGCAAACTACGCCCTGCGAGAGTCAGCGAACAAACATGGCGATCTAGTACATCGGACGGTAGTAGATAGCGTCAGCAGGAACTTCTACGTCGACGACTACCTTGGGTCATTCGATGATGTGGAATCAGCTCTAAAGCAGTTCAGGGGTCTGACGAGATTGCTGGAGGAGGGCGGCTTCCATCTAACCAAATGGATGTCGAACGCTTCAGAAGTGCTGAAGGTCATCCCGTAGCAAGAAAAGGCCGAAAGGGTAAGAGATTTGGACGGCTCTCCACTTCCTATCGAGCGCACTTTAGGGATACAATGGGACGCGGAAACGGATGATTTTGTTTTCGAGCTAAACGCTCCCGAGCTGCCAATAACCCGTCGTGGCATATTATCTGCCGCCTCAAGTTTGTTCGACCCGCTCGGTTTCGTCTCACCATGGCTGCTACCCGGAAAGATCTTGCTGCAGTGGCTGTGCCGTAAGAAAGTTGATTGGGACCAGTCACTGGACCGAGGGGACCGGTCGGATTGAGAAGAATTTTTGAACACCTTGAAGAAATTAGGGGACATAAGGATCCCACGATGTTTGACCCCTGGCCATACGATACGGACTGGAGAACTACATGCCTTTTCCGATGCATCCGAAGTCGGTTATGGAGCTGTGGTGTACGGACGATGGTGCGCAGGAGATGGACAATATACCACGAGGATCCTGTTCGCCAAAGCCCGCGTTGCCCCCCTGAAGTCGGTCTCAATCCCACGCCTTGAACTCAGCGCAGCCGTGTTGGCAGTCAGGGTGGTGCAAGCTGTGAAGACATGTTTCGATCTCTACATTTGGTCGGTGAGCTTCTGGACGGATTCAACGATAGTACTTTACTACATTAACAACGTCCGGAGCCGGTTTAGTACTTTCGTTGCTAACCGGCTCACGATTATCCACGATGAATCAGCCACGCACCGGTGGAGTCATGTCAGGTCTGGCGATAATCCGGCCGACCTGTGCTCCCGAGGCGCGAACAACTTCAGGCAACTGGACACGTGGACGAGAGGGCCAAACTTCCTACACTTGCCCAAACAGGACTGGCCCGTGTTCGAATTAAAACCCCCTACGGAATTGGAACTGGAGATCAAAGGCGTAGTGATAGCAACCAACGTCGTCGAAGCGTCGTCCATTCTATCGCGACTGGTCAGGTTTTCTTCCTGGATGAAGACGCTTCGTTCGCTAGTTTGGTTAACCAGGTTCAAGATAAATTTACTAGTCATGAAAGGGCTACGGCCCTCAGGTCGGATACCGGTCGGCCCGATTGGTCCCGATGAGCTACAAGCGGCAGAGTACGATATTTTCAGAATGATACAACGCGAGGCTTTCGCCCAAGAACTCCAGGGGGCGGAAGAAGTGGGGCCGACCAACGAAGACATGCCATCACCAAGAGGCGAGCTGAAGCGTTTAAACCCCAAACTCATCAACGAGCTGCTGCGGGTGGATGGTAGGCTGACCAACGCCCACCTGAACTTCGACACAAAGAATGCCATACTGCTGCCTGCGAGACAACCTGTAGTAGAGCTAATGATTCAACACGTCCACGCCATGGAGGGACATGCCGGGGAAAGTCACGTGACGAGCGTCATCCGAAAGCGTCTTTGGTTGTTGAGAGGACGAGAGACTGTAAAACGCGTAATCCGACGGTGTGAGCAATGCAGGAGACGCAATGCCACAGCAGGCAAACAACTCATGGCCCCACTTTCAGAATGCAGGGTGACTACGGGCTGGTGGCCGTTCAGTGACACCGGGTTGGACTATTTCGTGCCCTTGTGGATCAAGTGCGGGAAAAGATTAGAAAAGCGATACGGATGTATCATGACGTGCATGAAATCACGTGCGGTACACCTAGAAGTCGCACATTCGATGACGACCGATTCGTTTCTACGGGCCTTGCAAAGATTTATCAACCGACGGGGCGTACCGGCCGATATATACTCATATAATGGGTCGAACTTTGTGGGCGCTCATCGGGAATTGCAGCGTTGGCACAAGAACATAAACAGGGACGAACTGCAGGATCGAACCGTGGCCTACGGCATACGATGGCATTTCAACCCCCCACAGGCCAGCCACCGAGGTGGAGTATGGGAAGGCATGATCCGGTCCGCCAGACGGATATTGCTGTCAATCATAGAGCAGCAGCCGCCCGACGACGAGACGCTGAACACCGTCATGACTGAGGTGGAGCGAATCCTGAACAGCCGCCCCCTGGTTCCAGTATTGAACGGCGACCCCACCCACCTGGCGCTCACCCCGAACGACTTATTGACGTTAAGGTCGAACGAGGGTTTTCAAGGTCCGGTAAACCTTCGTGGGAGCTACCTCCACGGATGGAAGCAAGCGAACTATCTGGCCAGGGTCTTCTGGAGGCTATGGCTGCGGGAATACCTACCGGCTTTGCAGACTCGACAGAAGTGGCTGGCCAAAACAAGACCATTCAAAGTTGGGGACATGGTTATGATCGCCGACGAACGCGAACATTTCAGCACTTGGTCTTTGCGAGTAGTTACGGAAACCACCAAAAGCACTGACGGAATGATAAGAACGGTGAAGGTGAAGACAGCTAACGGAGTGCTCATTCGTGACATACGCAGTATTAACCTACTCGAGAGCGAAGACGGAGAAGCTGATAACCCTGAGGCCTAGTAAACCTTTTTCACACCAGTAATCGAGGTGGATAAAGAAACACCATATATACCACACAATCTCCGTCAAACACGTTAAGGTGCTCGCGGTCCTTTCGTTGACATTGCAGAAGGTTCTTTCCGATATGTGGTGATGAGTGCGATTCCATTATACATCCCGATACATACACGCAGGCACGACGCACTCTACATCCCGTAAACCCATCATACATGTGACAGTGTTCTTTGTTTGCCTTTTGTTGACGCTACCGAATGCCCCTTGCATATGTGGAAGTAGCGGAGCCCAGGTCACACATACATGCTACATTTACTCGTTTTCTTGCCACACGGTCTTTTGTTGACATTGCAGAAAGTCCTCCTTTGATGTGTAGTCATACCTGTGATTTCATTGTACACCCCGGCACACACACACACACGCACACACACACACACTCAAGCACGTACATCCAGGACCGGACGGCCCCTTACGAGGACAACGTCTATGTGACCATTCACGCCCGCCATCGGTCATTTGGTCTTGTGGAAGATGTAGACTAGCCTCACGTCTATGTATCCAATGGATTAGGTGCGACCAGTAGTAGAACGTTGACGACGAGCATTAGGCGCGCACTGAGAGCAGGGCCTAGTTAGGTAGAAAGAATCTGTACCTTTATACCGAACCTTTGACTTTGCTAAGGATCCAGGAGGATTTCGGTGGGCGGTGTAACAGCCGGTCGTGGAAAATCCCCCTTTTTCCCTCGCGATTCAGTGTTTTTTCCCAACATCACTCATTTCCATACACTATTGACTTGTCTTTACGAACTGGTTGTTTTTCTGGACCAATTGTTGTTTGTTCGCGCCCAGAGCGCTATTTTGGCACATCCTTGCTCAGGACCTGCGTGACGCACGTGCTGTCTGCTCACACGCTGCTATTCGGTTTCTCGTTGTTGAGTCTTTGTGATCGTATTATTGAGGTTTGTATATTGTTTATGTCATTGTTTATTTTAATAATCTAGTATCGTAGAATTATCACGGATAATCGCCTTCTGATTTCGGGATCCGTTGCGAATTTGGCTACGCATTGCTCAAACGTTCGTAACACCCACTACGACTCTCACTCTACCTACGGTGAGTTGAAAGCCCCGACGGTCACTAACTTGTCGGACTGGCTGGCCATCCTAGCCAAAAGCCCCAGCAGCGTGAACCTTTGTTGGGAGATGGAGACGGAGACCTGTAGACTCACATCAGAGTCACCTTCATGCTCCCTGAACTCAGACAACACGAGGCTACCTGTAGGCTTGGTGTGGACACCACCTCTCCTGTTATTTTCTCGTGTACCCCTGTAACGATCAAGAGTGCACACTCTCCCTCCATTCCGTCTGCTCCCCCCTCCCCGTAGGCGCAGCACCTTGCTAGGAGCAAACTCGCTGTTCCTATACCGTTACCGAGCCAAGCTTCTGTGACCGCAATGCAGTCTGCGCCCTAGGCTTTAGTCATCAGTTCTCCCAATCCACTTAAGACACAACATGCGCGGGCGTACGTTACGGAAATGCACTCTGCCGTGGCCACTGTCCTAGCTTCGGGTCGCTTCGGTGGCTAAGGTCTTATGTGCTTGCCTTCAAAGCTTTTGCGTCGAATGTTTCAAATGGCCCATAGATGGTCACAGGTGGGGCGGTGCTGTGACAACTTTGGCTGCCGCAGTTACCCCAACAAGCTCGCTGATCCTTAGCGCTGTTCATAAATGACGCTACTTTGGATAAGTAGTCCACCGCGGCTGTCTGCTTCATGGAAGTCGTCGCCCTGTCTCTCAGTCGGCTGAGCACCTCATCCGTATATGACAATCATGCCAGTTTATATGATCTCGCTGTACATTCAAGAGCACTTCATGCGGACGTAAGCTCTATGCCGTCGCCACTTCGAACATCCCGGCATTCCTGCCTGTTTCCAACCCCGCAACAGGTGGCTAACCGAGATCCTTCGCGCAGCCGGTCGCCGAAGAGCTGCAAGCAAGGATTATGCTGGAATCATCACCAGTACCGTATTAAGCACAAAAGTGCACAATACCGTGCGCTTTTCGCGACCAGCAGGGAAACGTCTCAGCCGACAAGTAAGCTCGGCAGCACTTGCTGGCAATTTAGAATCCTGCCGTCTTCTTTTGTCGAGGACTACCTCGAATTGCTGGTTTCTGACTGACTACCGAGCACGAATTATAATAATGATCGTGGTCAAGACATATGCACAAGGCATGATCAGAGAACACAGCAATTCACAGTAATGTAGGATAATCACGATTTTGAAGTTCATGGTTCACACAATTGCAGTAATAGAACGATCAGCTTGGACCGTGTTTAAGTGAACTAAAGAGGGGAGAGTTTTGCGCGGCTACCATGAATCGGTTTCGAATTCGGAACGGGGACGATGCGGTCAGCGGGATGGACGTAGGAATGCAGATAAAGCGATACGGAGGAAAGATAAAAGTGCAGTGTTTGCAAGAACTCACAAAGCAAATGGGGTCGGACATCTCAACATGATCAGGGAGTTGAGGCAAGAGTAATACACAACTTGCCTTAAGGATGCCAATAACTGTCTACGATGGATCCGGTAGTCCAGAATGGATCGCGGCAATCTACGGAATTTGGTTTGCAGTCGATGAAGATAGAGAGAGAGCGGTGGAGTGAAAGAGATTCAAAGAAGAGTCGGGAAGTGTAGGAGGAGTCGTGGTGTGACACCAACTGGACATTTGAGGAATCAGTGTTGAGAAACTGGTTGAGAGTGTTACCAAAAGAAGATTAAAAATAGAGTTAAAATGGTGTTATCAGAGTGCAGTCGGAGATGCTTGCAGGATATAGAGAAGATTGACCCTCCTTTGGATAACTCATTGTGGGGGGTGCCTGTGATACAGGTGCAAGTGATTCGAATGGGATACTCAGATTGGCCTTTCTGTATAGGTAATTCTGATATTATATAGGGAATCACATGGAGGCAGATACCCTCACCAGGAATGCAGTGTGCTTTTGAGGAGCGTGAATGGTGAATGGACACAACTGGGAATTTCAACAAGCCATCGTGGAAACACTGTTGGAGACAAACGCTGCTGATGCAACCAAGCGAATATGCACAGGTGGCGAAGAGGAAGGAAGAATGCGGTGACTGGGAGAGGCCAGACCCGAAGGAACAGGGAAAGTTGAGTGTAAAAGTGGGATTTTCTGCATAAGTGATAAAAGAATGAATATCCAAGTGGTTGGTATTTTGTTTCATAAAGACATTGGTAGCTGTTGATGGCAGGTAGTGCATGATGAGGGCAGCAGTCAAAAAGGGCTAGGCTGACGAACTAGGGAAAATAGGTACGGAAAGCAACGGCGATGGCCAGGCTCCGGTCCTGCACGCAGAATGAATTGAAGTGTTCGTGTGGAGTACGGGAAATGGATGCTGGTGGGTGATGTCGGGAATCCGTCCGGCGGTCCGGTGAGACTATCATGAATGATTGTAATCCTGTTTACGGGATTGTGATCACTGGTTAGCCATGTAAGGTGCTCTATATAAAGCGTCATCAGGTGTGAGTATAGGCTTAACCACGGTCAGTCCGATCGATCATATCGCTTAGTCCGTTAGGTAATCCAGGGTTCACGTCGATTTGGTTGACGGGCTACCCAGCTATCCAGTGTGTTCTGGAATAGAGGATAAATGCAGCAGTCATTACAGTCAATACACACGCTTCCTCTGACTGTGACCACCCGACGACCTGGAGCTTCAAGCTGCCAGTCGGTCTCACATTCTCACGCAAGGAATCAAGTACTTCACCCCAGACCTTGGGTTGCATCGCATCTTTCAGTAATCATTCATTACTACCGGTATCCCTCAATCGATCATAAGATTAGATTTTTGGATTTATTTTTGCCTATCATTGTATCGTGGCATCCGCAAGTTAGCCAACCCTGTGACCTACTCTGCTTTCGCCGGATCACCGTATGTAGCCAGCATCATCTGCCTGCACCTGTGACGTCGAATGCCAATAGAGGCTCCATCAACGTTCTGGCTGAATTTCCGCTGGGAATAGCGCACTTAGCGTAAGTGGGCCAGTTGACGACTTGGAACTAATGTCCGGCGAATCCGAAGGTCAAGGTCAGGTGGTGGGTTCCGAACGGCCTAGGTGGTGATAGCTGGAGATTGGGATTCGTACTTGAGAATGGGGAAAATACGATTGAAAAATCTGTGTTAACAGAAGACGGTGAAGAATAAATTCATGCTCATGGAAAAGGAGTGGATAGAAATGGAGTATTGCTGCGCTGCGATGACCGATTAGTAGCAGGTTGCAGCTTTCTGTGGAAAGCAAAGCTGATGAAACTGGTTTTAAAAGGTGGGTCATGAATAAGGTATATGGCGGCCATAAGATACAGGTAGTTCCATTATAAAAGCCCTCAAAGAGAGGCGGCTAGATGTCACTAGGTAGGTAGCCATCGGAAACTGGTGGATGTCGAGCGAAAAAGTGCTCCTTTTCAAAAATTAAGCGTGGAATATGGGCGGAAATCTATAAAATGTTTGTTTATTTGAGGCATCTGTAACGTGATGGATCTGCAGAGAGAGAAATCAGCCTCCAGGGTACTGAGATAGGGTGATGCTGTGTTAAACAGTTCACAAAGGATGGGAAAATTGATCGAGGAAAGCAAGTAAAAGTAACTTGATTGGCTTGTCATGCGATGACGGTTGAATACGAGAGAAGCAGTAGGAGGTGGACTTACTTTCTGAAGCAGCAAGATGATGACGGTAGAGGTGGCTAGGAAGCGCGGAGAAAACGTAGTTACTTAGTAGTCGTAGTGGTTAGAAATAGCAGCTGGGTTATAAATCGGACTGAGGAGTACGGACACAGCAGTTGTAACAGCGAAAAATGTAGGAACAATACCTGTGTATGGAAGGTCGGAGGGGGCAGATCACATAGGAACTCTTGGTGAACTTTACTACTCAACTATTTATTTACAACAGATGGAACTTGGAGAAACAACGCAACCGGAAAAAGGCAGAAAATATCTATGGCGAACAAAACATGAGGCAAGAGAAGCGAAAACCGGCCGAAGTGAAACGGGTGAGAGAAAAATAACTAGATCTTTCTGCACGGGTGAAGAACGATGTGGGGACTCCAGAGCAAGAGAAACTAAAGTGGAAGTGAATCACGAGAACAATATGTGCGTAGCAGAGTAGAGACGATGGAGCCAGAGAGCTACATGCCTGCAGGCAGTGGTATGAACGGGATGAACCGAAGATGCCAAGTGAGGGGTTCACCGATGGAGAGAACAAGAGTGGTTCCTGCAGCCAGGCGCGAATTATGTGGTGGTAATGAATCGATAGTAGGCTTGGTCACGAAAGACGCAGAGATTGGACGGAAAGTTTTAACATGGGGGATGGGTAAGGGTGCGGACCAGGTTGACGATTAAAACGATAAAAGAACGAGCAAAGGGGATAAGTTTGCGACCGGTGGCAGAACGATGGCCGTGGTAATAGGGGCAAAGTGGCTGGGCATGCATACGAGGAGTTAAGATTAAAAGCGGTTACAGAGATGAAAAGTAATCGATAGGTACGCCTAAAGTGGTTGAGAGGAGGCAACGGGAGCATGCAATCCGCAAACGGTTATATCGAATGCGGCAGGGCTATGACGGCGAGAGAGTGCAATCCACAATCGGCGCTAGTCGGTGGAGCTGACTATGCCCTGGACACTCAATCTGAAAACACTTTGAAAAGGATACAGGGGCTTTGATCCACCAGACTGGTTGCACCTGCTCATCGTTGCGGAAGGACCGTAAGCCCGAAATGTGCCGGCCAAGGCCGTGGATCGGACTGCTACCAGCACCGTTGGGACTGGCTCTAATGTTCTTGGATGATTAAGCATGTGGGGCTTAGTTCAAATATGAAAATGTAAGATCCGCGATCAGATGGCCAGGCTGCGAGGGTCTGAGAGGGCGAGGCCGGTTGTTAGTAATCGGCCTTAAGGCAGCTCTATTCAGGTACGTATATAGTATAGTATATTTCTTGACCGTGGTCAATACACATGCACAAGGAAAGATCAGAGTATACAGCAGTACATGTCAATTTGAGGTGTTCACAAATTCTAAATTTATAAATCACAGCAACCGAAATACACCAGTAAAGTCATGTAGTGTTTGAGTAAACAAAAGTGGTAATGGTTGAGGCGGGAATTCCGAATCGGTTTCGAAGTCGCTGGGGGCGGTGTGGATAGCTGGACAGTCGTGGAATTGATGATATAAGCGACAAATGGACGGTCACTAACAAGTAACCGGGCGGAAGAGATGCCAAAGAACATTGTTAGAAGTAAAGCAAGCGTGGGGCTTTCAAAGTGCAGTCAGAGATACCAGCGGAATATTGGACACTGACCCAGCATTGGGTAACTAATTGTGGGGGAAGCATGTGAAATAAAGGCAAGTGATTCAAAGGTGATAATAAAACGGACCTTTTGTGCAGGTGATTGCAGTGTCATATGGAAATTCAAATGAAGGCGAAAAGCTTCGCAGGGACTTCAGTGAACTTTTGAAGAGCATGAATGGTGTATGGACATATAACGGACTATTAAAGAAAAGATAAGTCGTCAATGAAACGGATTAGTGGAGACAAACGTCAATGGTTCGGCTAGGCAGGAGTTGGAAGAGTGTAAAATGTTTTTTTGTATTTGATAGAAAATTGCTAATCAAATTATGGTTGGCTGCAGATGGCTGGTATTCTGTTCCGTAAAGACCTTGGTTGCAGGTAGAATGTTGTGGGAAGCAGGTAAAAAAGGGCTGGTTTGACGAAGTTGACAGCTGCGAAGGCTGGGTTCCGGCCATTGGTTTCGTACTGCAACGCGGGAAGAATTGAACTGTTGGGTTGGATTATTTGGGAATAAACGTTGAGCAGATGTGTTGATGGTTGCTGTCAGGAATCACCTCTGCGATCCGGTGAGACTTTCATGAGGTTTTGTTAATCCATGTACGGTGCCCCATGTAACTTCAGCAGGCGAGAGTATAGGTTTAAACCATCGATCAAATCGTCCAGTCCTTACGGTAATCCGGAATAAACGTCGATTTGGCCGATGGATACCCAAGTAACCAATGCAATCTGGAAGAGATCAGGAGTGCGGCAGTCTGGAGAGTGTTCCAGCTGTGGGTTATGATTATCGTTTATATGGAAGCAAGAAAATGAACATTTTGTTATCCGAACAGTTAGTTATCGTTTGGCAAGTGGACAGGTCTATTAGGGATCCCTAGACGGAGACTGGTAGCTTTCTAGGGTAGTTGGGTGATAGTAGAGATTTGGGGCGATATCAGGTAGGCGGTGGATGAGGAGAGGGTGTCCGTTTGGGAACCAGGAATAAAACAAAAGTAGATGGTCTGGTCTGGAAGAAGAATGAGAAAATAGGAAGATAACAGTTTGGTCAGTTCACCAGCTGTGGTAAAGGACGGCAAACAGTAAAAAGGGGGGAAAACACTGAGTGTTAAAATGAGGATTTTGCATGTGGGGGCAAACGTGCTGGTATTCGGCAGGGGTATACGGATTCCGGTTGGAATGGGGTCTTAACTTACCATGAGCATGTGCGTAGAGAAGTGAAGCCTAGTTACTAAGGAATGGTAATCCGTGTGGCAAGGCTTCAGTGTACGAGAAAGGCACAAAAAAGCAGGATGGGACGGCTGAGTTCTAGCTTGAGCCAGGAATTAACTGAGAGCGAGCACCCATCGCTAAAGGACGGAACGGTTGTATTTATATATATGCAAATTATGTTGTAAAACGGCACAATCTAGTTAGGAAGGGGGACAAGTGAGTGGAGCATACCCAAGGTATATATATATATATATATATATATATATATATATATATATATATATATATATATATATATATAGATGTATACGTGGGTGAGATCATCAGACGGGTCATGCGAAAGCGGTCGGACGCAAAAGACTACGGTAAGGAAAGTGAGATAGAGTGACGCAGCTGAGGATCAACGGTTAACGGAAAGAAGAACAAAAGTTAAGCACGGGCTCATCGGTGCGGCGGATCCTAAAGGCACATTGAGGCCATGAAACGTGAGACTAAAGGGGAAACGCCTAAGTGTGGCTAGAACTTTCAATGGGAAGGTTAGTATTTCGCCTAGAGTGGTCATTGAGCAGGAGTAAAGACCAAGTTCTGCATGAAATTACAGAAGAACCTTAGCTGGGGGATAGGGTTGGAGCAGAAATGGTAGCGTCATAACTGGGTGTTGAGTTCAGTTAGTGAGTCACGCTAAGTGCGATGAATCAGACTGGGAGTGGTCTTCGTGATGCTAAAGCAGTTGACCAAATTTGAGGGTAGAACGCTCGTGAAAGGAGAGCTGGAAAGGGAAAGCCGATAGAGAAGGGCAGTCAGGGCGTGCCCCCTATGTGGAGTAACTGTTGAGGAAGACATAAAAACCGATGAATGATGAAGCGTAAGGGTGTCTGAGACTACGGGAGAGAGCGAAAGCAAGGCATAGGAAAATAATGGTATCTTATTTCCGTTTGCTGCTTACGGGAATGGCTACGGCTGGTCAAGCTTTGAGAATTCAGTCACGTAGATGGAAGTGTCCACCGTTGATTTTATCCTCAGTTGGAGGGAGCGGGACCTGCGGGGGAGTTGATCCCAGAAGTCGAGGCCCGTATCGTATGCTACATCCTCAGCTATGCACATATTAGATAACTGAAGTGCACGGGTGGCGTTGAGACATGGAGTGAGTGCCGATAAAAATTAGGACTTGGTCTGAGAAGCTAGAATAGTGGTGGGCCACTTATTCCAGAGCTTGGAGTAGACTAAAAGGGAAAAGTGTGACATTATGGCCCTTTTTGCTACACTAGAAGGGATAGTAAAATGCCTGTGCCGAAGTGAGTTAAGGGGTTCTGTGCGAGAAGCCCAGTGAGTTGGAGGAAGAAGACCGGTTAAGGCGTGGGTTATACAAGGGGTTTAAGTTCAGCCTCATGCAGCGCTGTCGGAGTGGGCCAAGATTCAGACGTTGGCATCGTCCTCTATGGTTTGAAGGCGTGAGCCAACCCGGTGGTTGCTTGGCCCAACGACGTTTTATGCTTTCTAGCGCTACTCTGTCAAGTTTTGTCATGTTAGAAAAGATAACTGGGCAATATTCAAGCAGAGGCCCAATGTGGGATCTGTGGATGGTGATGATACTGTTCCGGAGACGAAAAGAGAGTTAGAGAAGGGACACACCCCTTCCAGTCTTGGCCACTTGGATGGCAGCGTGATCACAGAAGGTGAGGGAGCGAGAAATGAGGTTGGGGTGTGGAACACGGTTGGAAGCCCTCGGCAGATCTAAGCAGACAAGGACCAAAAACCTGCCCGCTATCAACAGCCTCAGCGACTAGGTTGGGGAAATCAAGCTGACACGGGATGTGTTATCATGACTTGATAAATCCGGGCAGTCTGCCGTTCAGGCGGTTTGGGACGAGAAGATGAGTAGTGATCTCGTATTTAACAGTGGTTTTCACTATTCTGGAAATGACGGGGGTGTGATTAATGGCGTGGCCATTAGCGAGTTCATGGGCCGTTCCGTTTTGTGCAGTGGAACGATGACTGAACGCTTCCATTTCGACGGTACCAAACTGGATTTGGGTAACAAAGCAAATGGGCTTATTAGAAGGAGCGGAAGGCCCGATCAGCCGGTAAGGATTGTAGCCGGTGTGAACTCACATGTTCCGGAATGCGCTGACGCTTGGTAGCGTGGAGTGAACCTGGAAATAATGTTTACTTCATACGCCAGAATAGAAAGAAAAACTTTGGTCGAAGCAATAAGATTCGAAGGAGAGCTGTGTCTAAAGAAGGGGCCATAGAAATGGCGAAGTAAATGGTAGAGACGTCAGCGATATCAGAAGGGTATGTGTCCCAAGTTTAACTCGGTAACACAACGTACTGAATAGTGGTATCTACTGTCGGATCCCTAGGATTATATGTAAATGGGAGTTTCATTGCTTTGTTTAGATGACTCAAAGCTTCAGCTTCTTCTTGCGAATCTGATCTTCCTTCAGGTCCGGGATGATATTAGGAAGACGCGTTAGTCTCAGGAGAAGGGGGAAGTCGTGGCATCAGAGGCAGTCTTCTCATCCCGAGATACCTTTTTTGGAAGGGGCATTTTTGGATCTCCCAAGAGAGGAGTTTTGGACAGTTGAACTGAGCTTTAAGAGGTAGTTTCCTGTGTTAGGGTTAAAGTGATCAACCACCCGTCGGGGTTCGGTCGTTAGATAGAAGCCGCTCCAGTCTTGGCTAGAGAAAAGATTGGGCCCAGGGTTCTGACTAAAATGGAGAGAATTGTTGGCTGTGGTCAAATGGCCAGATGGATAAAGATGGAACCAAAGATTACCTGCAGCTATCTGGTAGTCTCTGCCTAGAAACTTATGCAGAACGGAAACCGAAAAAATGGAAATGTTGTGAATTATTGTAAGATCTGGGATGTTCGCATTTTCTGTGGGGGTTTTGACGTGTTGCACCCAACTCCCAATGTGAACATGGGGGAAGAAATCCATTGGGTTGGGAGGTACTGTGAGGTTTTGCAGGATATTTTAGGCCAATTTAAATCACCGGCTAAGATCCCAGCTGCCAAAAGTAGTAGTGAAGGGTAATCGAAGGTTTCAGTTAAAGGAGATAAGTCTGTGGTGGTGGAGGAGGGCGGGCTATAGACACGACCAGTGTGTGACTATATTCGAGGACCGAATTGTTAGCCTTAAAAAACCCGAAATCAAACCGAGCATGGGATGCATAATGGGCGATACCGAAAGGGCGTGCTGCGCATATACTAGGCGCCTACCTCCGTGTATCTCAACCATATTTACTCCAAAAACCTCGTACCCCTAGGCGTAACTTCGCTTGTGAGAGTGTGTTCCGTGATCTCAATTCCAGTCATAAGGATGATATCAGGACTGGAAGTTAGGACATAATGCCTTACTTGATGAAGCTTATGTAGGATGGACCAGGAGTCAATCAAGATCAAGGATAATTTGTGACGACCTGATGATGACAAAGTCTGAATGTGCAAATTCATGACCAAAATTTACTCCAGAAAAACTTAACCAATTAGCATTTAGCTCTAAACAGTTTGTATGTTGTTCGATGCCACAGAGCTGTGCGTTGTTTGTCTGCTTGCAGTAAGGGCAATTGGTTTCCGCCAATTGGAAGAGGCATTTCTGGCTGCCCTGCTAACGGACGGTTGGAAGTGTGGCTCCCTTGGGTAGTATCGCGTCTGGTGTTGCTCCTCAACGTAAACGTGAAGGACATTGTTTCAATACAGAAGGTCCCTCACTTGTTCCATCGACTTTTACCGTCTTTCGGTACGCACCGGAACTTTTGGTTTGTTGTCGGTTCCATAAGCCATTCTCTGGGCCTAGTCAGTATATGGTATCCGGACTACTAAAAACCCGTAAATGGGGAAGCAAGTCTTTGTGCTAGGTAACATAGGGAAGTTACTGGGCGGAGAAAGTGCAGGGGGAGGGGCATGAATTTAAGCTCGCACGGAAGAGGAAAATTTAGAGTTGGACACCTCCGCGATAGCTTCAGGGGATTCACCAGTGGACGACCGGAAGCAATTAATTTCGGGATATGACGAAATAAGCGAGAAGACCCCTGACTAAGTAGTCTCGCTACTTGTCCTGATATTTTGGGATCCTTCGATGCTCCAGAGTGATAACAGAATGTGGGGTTATGGAATATATTGGCTTCCCACGGGGCAACCATGGTAGTGGTTGGCATAGTGGGATAAGAGCAGGCCTAAAGAAGTAGGAACTAGGGGAGTGTGGAGTGGCCTGGCAGCTTGTGATGTGGCTGGATCGGGTGAGATAGGATGGGAATCGGCTGCTGGTAGAGGAGTTATATGAGGGCTACTTCGAAAGGAGGTAGTGGGAATACCCAGTATTGCGTAGTTGACCTGTGGAGTTGGGTGTGCTATCAAAGGCGTATATGACTGGCGAAAAGCTGGTACTGGAAAGCTGTTTATTAGGGCTAGAAGAAAAGAAGGATAGCAAGATTGAATGCCACGGGTTGGTGGAAAGTTGCGCAGAGGGGGTTGTGGATGTATCCCGTAGGAAAAGGTACCATGGTGGGATGGGCAATGGTGGGTAGAAGGAAAATTTTGGTATGGTAATGGAACTAACACTATGAAGGTGGAGGCAGAAAAGGTTAAGAAATAATGAATTAGGCTGATTCGGCCCTGAACAATAGCTTTGAAGCAGGTTGTCGGTGTCGTCGGTATAGAAGCGCGTGAAACAGGGATTTCGCTGGCAGAATACACCGTCTGAGAAGCTATCTGTTTTGAGACAGAAATTGTAGGCCCTGGCATTAGTGACATCCTAGCAGGGTGTTTGTTCGCTTCCAATTTTCGCAAGGCCATCGGAGTGTGGCCGGGCGATATAAGGGGGTTGCTGCTTAGTAAGCTAGCGGTTGAGGCCTTCAGTAGGGACGGAGGGCGAGTTGTTGAATTTTAGATTTGCGGCCGAGGATTTACGTCGGTGCCTTCACTCAGCATTGGAGGTTGAGTACAAAGCGTTGCCAACTTTCTTCCCATGGGCGACAAGTCAGATTGCACCGGCGAACAAGTGTCCTTAGGTACACTACTCCTTGGCAGTTCAGTTGTGGGGTTATGCCCCGAGGGCTGAAGGGGCTGATTCGATGTATAATGAACCGACAGTGGTACGGTACGGTCCAGCGGACTAGCCTTAGTAGCGGCTAGATGGTGGGGACAAGAACGGCCGTACATCGGTTTATGTGTCTCTTTGGGAGAGTGAGGTGATGTTAGGTTAGGGCGACTACGTGATTTAGGTGACCCTTTTTGAAGCACAGGGTCAGACTCCCTTGCAGGACCCGGTAGATTCGAGCCCCGGGTGTTGGCGTCATTAGTGGTGGGTCTAGGAAGCCTGAAGACTGGTGGATTTGGCGAAGGTTCAGGAGTTGCTTCAGGGCCTACCCCTGACAGTTGTTGGCCGGTAGACGTTAGTTGCGTGGAGTGGGTCGGAGGAATGCAGGGTTTTGGTGTCCTTCAGCGGGTTTTGGCCCTGGACTTTTGAGAGAGTTCAACTTTTTCAGCACTTGTTGTAATGTCGTTTTTTCAGATGGTATTCGAGTGTTTTTGTATAGTGAGTTAACAGCAATAAAGCTTTGTGCGTGTATAAACTCACAGACTGTCGGTGAGTCCGAAAATTGGAAAAGCCGCGGCCATTGGTTTCGTTGTGTTTGTTTTAGTAGTCTGCTGCTACGACATGTCTCTCTTTCTATGTTAGCAGCCGTAAGCAAGGTACTCCTGACTATATTGAGTGGGGCCCTATCGGGAATGTTAAATACTTGGCGTGATTAGAATTTCATATTCGCTTCGAAACCTCTGTCAAAAACTTTGTACGTGGAAACTGAACTGCAGTCGATGGCTATCACAGAGGGCTCGAGAAGTTGAGCCAGCGACGTCAGAATTCTAATTTACCTATCAAGAGCTTTAATTCGCGATTGGACTGAGCTAAAGTGGTAAAATATGTTGCCTGTCTTGCGATTTGCACCACCCTGGATGTTCGTTAGGTAGACGAAGCATGACATAGTGAATGAGAGAAGTATGGCTACGAGCGGAAAAATCTAACTGGCCGGTCTGCTTTTTTTGGAGTTGTGCAGTGTGACAGGAGGCTGTGAGGATCGCCGTTAGCAGGCCTACTGTAGAGGAAGTGTTTCTCAACCTGTCAAGTAAAAATACGAGATGGAGGAAGTATTGCGCGGTACTTATGTGCAAGTATGCCACTATTCTGGAGCCCGCAAGGTACGTCTCAGTGTCTTCCCCTTCGCTTACAGACAGTTGTACGATTGGTTGAACAAGTCGACTGGAAAGGTCACTGTAAAGTGACTGAATGAGATGCCCATTGGGCTGGCTCAGCTTCTGTCAGGCACGGATTATTTGAATGCCCTTTTAATTACGCAAGGCGAGCTTAGATTTCTAATTTGCAATAAAACATTGAGCTTGCAGACAGAGTCCACCCCAGCAACCACACCTAAAACGTTCTGGATAGAAGCTACAGTGTTTTCTACTCTAGATTTGTAAAATTCCTTAAAAACTATAATTTTGAATTGATTGGATCCACCCAAATTATTCAACCAAATATCGGTTTTGTACCGTTCAGATAAGCTAAGGTTTTTAAGGAATTACCTTGGTTCGGAGGGCTGACAGCATTCTGATGTTCTTCCTTCATACCAAGAAACACCTTGAAAGCGGCATTTTTTTGATTAACGAAGCTTTCGGGCGCCACGTGAAAGGTTCAGGTGTCGAGGACTAAATTTTCAAGAATTTTTTGAGGAAACGACGAGCCTCTAGAATCCTTTTTATGACATCTCAATAAAGACGTTTGTCTCAGCGATTACGCTGGCTTTTCTGTCAAGAAGTATGAGGATGTTCTGCTCATCCAACAACGTATCGCCACCATGGAAAGTGGCAGAATCCGTGAAAGCCTTTTACCAAAGGATGCACCAACTAATAATGAAAAAAGCCTGTGAATTAGCATGGATCAGGCAACAGATCTCTCCACTGTGCCCGTTGTTCCACAATGTATCAGTTTGCTTTGGACATCCAAAGTGTTAAACAATCAACAACTTTGCGACCCATCAATAGAATGTTTGCTTGTGGCTCGGCTACTCGCCAAGCAAACAGCCTTGAATAGGAAAATAATGACGCTGGATGTCGCACGCGTTCCATTGTTTAACTTTCCCTCTAGAATTTCTCTCAAAGAATCAGTAGATATGTAGGATAATCAAAATGCGGTCGGGGTGGGTGATCCCACTACTGCAGAAACTGTCTTTTCTCTGCATTCTGAAGACGAATGCTGTGGAACAAGGTGCCATCCTATGAGAAAACCAGGATTACCATATTCCGGTGCTCGTACTATTAGGATTTATACTAGAATGGTAGAGTACTTTTTCAATGAAGCTTGGTTCTGTCTCACCAGTTAACATCAAACCGCTTTATTCTACTAATATCACAATCAAAATTTAGCCGTACATTTGACCCTTTTGCACATTTGATAGTCTTGAGAGTCCGACGTAGGAATATTGCGGTGCTCTCTCACAACGCGTGTGACTCCAGTGATCTACCTTCCAGCTCACCGGAAATATAAAAAGCTAAATGAAGTCACGACTAGCATCCTAAACCCTTTCGTGTTGCCCAGTCGTCTATCTTCCAGCTCACTGGCAATGCCTGGTGCAAGACCCCGTCAACATTTGTATTTTGAACCCTCTGTCTCTTTTCTATGCCCCATCATCCGGTGAACCATTTTTCAACTCAACGGTGGCGTTCAGATGAAAAGTTGATCAAAATATCCTAGAACTTTTGGGCCTTAGCTTCGTACACGTGTAATACTTCAAGATTTTAATAATAATAATAATAATAATAATAATAATAATAATAATAATAATAAATTTCGGAGACACCCAAGGCATGCCTTACGCACGATGAAATTTCTTCAAACAACGGAATGGACAGAAAGAATTCGTGGAAAAATTAGAAGTGTGCGCCAAAAACGTAGGCTAGGTGGACTCAGAAGGAGGGTGAGGGGGAGCTAAAAGCAAGCATACCTAAGAATAGCGCAAAGAGTTTGAGTGAACCCAAGGATGGAGTCCATTTTGTGTCCAGTGAATTTAAAATCAAGATTAAATAGAGAAGCTGGCTAACCGGGGTAGAGGAGATTGGAACCTGGTGACTTTACATGAGAAGTACTGAAAATGGACATGAGGATCTTTGGTAACGAGAGACTATGATGATAAAAGGAAAAAGTACGAAAGGAAACAGGACAGAAAACAAATGGGGTGTATGGCAAGGGATTAGATAGCCATGAAGTATGCTACTTTGCAATAAACGGACGGTATCCATTTGAAAGCAGGGGCGCGCAATGCAGGACGTAAAGAGTAGGTCAGATGGTACGGCCGGTTTGGAAGGATCGAGATGCGGCCATTGTGAAGCGCAGATATATAAGAAATCGAGGTTTATCTTGAGGGGCAGCGGATTGGTTGCTGAAGACTAGCCCGTAAAGAACTGGAGGATGCAGAGGGAATATATGCGCAATTATACACATAAGTGTAATTTGTATGTGTATATAGGTATATAAGAGGAGCAGGAGCAGAGAGCAATGAAATGATAGAACACGGGAATAGCAGTGCTTGGAAAAGACAGGTAGGGTTAAACCAGATAGTACAGAATTAACTCGGACACATCTTGATGAACTTGTTCATAACAGGTGAACATGGGGGGTCAACAGAGGGAGAGAGCAAAATTACTTTGGAAGCACAGAAATGAAGACTGTGAGCAGAAGTTGACAAAGAAGGGTATGTAAAGGAAAGGATCGAGGAAGACAGGTAAGAGTGAATCTAACAATCTGATTAATGCAGGTGTGACATGTGATGACGGTCAAAAAGAGTGAAGCATTATTGAATGGCCTTACTTTATGCAACGAGGAGACATTGGTGGTGTCTGTAGATCAACCAGATCCCCGCAGGCCTTTTTCGTTTGGTTTCCACTTTTCTTCCAACAGAAGTATGGATGAGCCCATATAGGAACTTTCCACAGCCCCCACGCCCGGTTGCTATTTTCAGCGTACTTACCTTTTTCCGCAACTGCTTGGGGTGGTCTGCCTTCTCCACATCTTGAATAAGCTGTAGGGTAGGTACCGTTGACGTCAGGGGCTTTTCTGACTTGGGCTGAGAAATACAGAATGAGGCCGAGCAAACACTAGGGAGGGCAAAGAGTGCTGAAACGTACATGCTTGCATGTATGTATCGGTCCCGCAATGGGATTGACCGTGCCAGAGGCTACCAGAGGCAGTTTTGGGACGGTTGACGTGAGCTGGGACAGAAGCACTAACGGGGGATGGGATGACATATACGGTGAGAAGATAGTGGTGGAATTTGGTTGATGAATTCGAAAATCCTGACGACAAGGACTGGCTGTCACGTGGGAAAACTTATAAAGCGGAAGCTGAGGCCAACACGTGGATATTGGAAGGTGGGTATTTCGGAAGAAATGTTTTGGAGCGGGATATCTAAGGAAGGCTAATTACGGCTGGGCAGGAAAGCTGAGGCGAACGCAAGCGGGAATAAATAAGAGAAGAGTAGAAAATCATGGAGCAAAGTAGTGGACGACAGAACTCTACCTCCTAGGATCCAACTTCTCTTATTTGCTTGACTATGAAGAGAAACTTTGAGGGCTTAAAGCCATGAGCTAATAGAAAACTGCCCTTACTGCAGACCTAGGACTATAATGTGAGGAAGGCAGCAAATCTGAAAGTATAGTTGCGGAGACCTTCTGGTGAACTGGACAAAGTGGGGTCATATGTTGACTAGCTGGCGATAGGTGAACGTGCGTATTGTTCAGATTTGTTAAAACGGGCAGGCATTCAGCTAGTTTAGTTACAAGAAGCAACAAAAAACCTGATGAGGAGTTAACTGAGTATACCAGGTTAGGAATGAAAATTACTAAGGAAAATGGCAGAAGCTTTTTACATTTCACATGCCTTCGTGTACAGAATGATCAAATACACACAGCAACGCTCACGTTTCTAAATGCCGATAGGCTATCGGTCGGCATTTCTGGTGCTCAACTTTTCTCTGGTTTGTATATTTGAACTATTATTATCACATACCGCTCTGGAAAAATTCCAAACCGCTCACTGCTCCTCCTCCTAAAGGATTGTTTCAAAGCAGGGTTCTGACAACGAGCCGAAGTTCTGTTCCATTGGCACGGCAAACATCCAAAACTCAGACCTTATCCACACAACAAGGAAGTATGGCTCACGTGGACGGAATGTGTTCTCGGATAGTTCGAAAGAGCGACAGGCTGTTTTGGACTGTATCCGAAGGTTAAGCTTGCTACTGAGCGCCGTCAAATGTGCTTTCCTCACAAATGAAATGTAGTTTCTTGGGTATATCATATCCCGGGTTAGGGATCCTTCAGTCTTTGAGAATCCGAATGCAGTCATAAATGTATAGGAAACTAATGAATAGGCCCATCTAAGAGGCTTGCTTATCCTTTCGTCCCATTAGGTATCCCATCTAACGAGTCAAGCAGCCGTTATAGAACGACTTCACACACTTATGGTGGTTGGCTTTCAATATGAGTGAACTGGTGTTTGGCAAGGTGCTTTTTTGGGGTGTGGAACAGATGGCTGTATCCTTTCCCGCTGTCAGCTTTTCCGGTGTAATGTGAAACAAAGTTGCTTCGTTTAGTGCACTGGATATTGAGCCGGGTGTAACTTTCACGTGAGCAACTAGCAGTCAGTTGTGAGTCCCAAATCCCCCAAAGAGATGTTAATTCGTTACTTCTACGACACTGGATTACCAAATGACAAACTTCGACAACATATACCAACACCAAGTGCGCGACCACAAAGACTCAGAAACCACAGCCAACTTCACAAAGTGAGAAAACGAGAAAACGATAGACATAGATTTGAGCGAGTCGTGAAAATTGACGCCTTGGATGGGAATAGATGGAAGACTGGTTGGAAAATATATATGGGTGATAAAAAAAGCTCAAATATTGTATAAAATTAGACTTTCACACAAACTTAAAATATAACGATGTTTTTGGATGAACCTTCGTTACCCTTCGTTATATAGTAAGCCGTTCCTTCCCAAATGTAACTTGGACGGGAGGCTGTTATAGCATATATATCAAGGACTCTCTCGAGCGGCGAAAGCATGTATTCAGTCAATGAAAAAGATATTTCTGCTCTTGTTTGAGCGTGCAAGAAAAAGCATCGGTGTATGTCTTCCAGGCATTTTGCTCTACCAAATTACTATGCTTTTTTTGGCAACGCCTCCGAATGATGGAATCCAAGACCACAGGCAAACTCGTAGAAGTCCTTGGCGTGCTAGGCTACCGTCCTATGATTCCAAGATGCGACAGAAGTGGGTCTAAAATCAAGGTTGAAAACGCGCTTTTTATTTGGGAATTCACCTATTAGGAAGGCGAGAAAGATTACACCGAAATTGCAACAATGGCTGCTTTGTGTAATTTCAGAATCCAAGCAGCTACGGGAGAGCCACTGCCCAAGAATAATCTGGGTGATAATGAACAACAGCTTGTTATACGAAACATTCAAAGTGAGAGGCCCCAAAAATTGGTAGTTTTATGAGAAGATCTGTCAGTGACACACGTAGGTTTCACTAGTAGTTCTCGACTTGTTCCACTGAATTCATTGCACAGAAGTGTCCAATGAGAGAACGAGGAACTTCCTGGAATTGCAAGAAACCACTGACAGGGTAACGAATGGTTTTGGTGGCTACGTATGCTTTCTTTCCACGAGGTCATGGCTGCCAAATGTGAATCTTGTCCAAGTTCTTGTAGAACCAATAAACCCATACCGAATACAGCACAAACAGTGGGTTATTCTACACGGCCTTGAAACAGATCGACCGTTGATATCATGAGGTCTGTTTCAACAGGCTCTATTCACAGAGACAGTTTGTTTGTTGACTCGAGTTACAACTGAAAGTGGACTGAAATGCACACGAAATAGACAGGAAGCCTGATTTCACTTTTTGATATACCAGAAACAGTTTCAGCCAGTGGTTTGTATTTAATCAGCTTTGAATACGAAATATTCTCAGTCCGGCAAGGAATTAAATTTCGAGAACAGTCTATATAAAAGTCAAAACAACAGCATTGTGGGAAGTACTAGCCGCTCACTGGAAGTGAATATTTGAAAATCCCAGTCATGAGGAGGCTCATTGAAAGGTTTCTCTTTTCAAGTTCAACTTACAGCGTGCCAGTTATCACAGATTGACAAGTAAGGCTCCAAAAGAACTTAGATTTATTAGGGCTTCAGATCCAAAGCCTAGTGGAGCATATTGCGTAGAAAGGGACAAAACTGGACCCAAATGGTTCCTGAAATGAAATTAACCCCAGTAATTACCCAAAAATATTGGTGCCGAATTCCAAGACCTACTTCCGGCAAATAAATCAAACGGAACGGATAAAGCAAAAGCGTTTCCCAAGGTCATTAATAACCACGCACGTTCTAGAACCTCACACTTGGATTAGACATCCGTGGCAGAGACAAACCTCGTCAGCTCCACACTAAAAGTACTCCAGAGCGATTCCTGTACTCTTATTCTCTGAATGACACACTGATAACCAACATACCACCGGTTGTCCTTCAAGAACTCCCAAACCATTTGGAGGAAGCTCAAAAGCATAGAAAACATATGATATGTTATGTCTACTACGTTCACACAAGCCCCCCATCGAGGGTCCCACGTGGTCTGGCCACTCATTTTACCCTTTTCACACACATGGTGACACGAGCTTTTTCCGCGTCTACCTGCAAGGCAGTTGTAAATCGACTGGCCCCCTTGTCCACCATGCTGGGGTAATCTGTGTTTTGCACAGATCACATACGTGATTGTTTACATACTCCACGAGAGCCTGGTTTCAGATTTGAGACACAACGGACCGGTAGAGAGGGCTTCGACCTAGATCTTGCGATCGTTGGATAACCAAAAATCACCACAAACATGATCGTACATAATCGAGTGAGGAACGGAAGCCAAAGAGTGCTAAGATTAGTGGCTAACAAAAAGGTCCCCTTCTCCAGAGTAGTTCTGGTGACACTTTCGCCAATTTAACCAAGGATTTTCCCCGGAAATTGGAGAAGGGAGTGAAAGTGACGATCCTAGCCGTGGCGGAAGGGCCAATTATGCGGGGCTTCACAGGCAAAATAGTGGATTGGGTGAAACACTGTAATAAAGTTAACCATCGATGCAGCCTACAAAGCAGAGCTGTCCGAATCACTTTTGAGTTTATGCAGATAGTTGGCCGAACTGTAGATGGACAAAACCCGGCAAAAGTTGCAAAAACTAACCCAAGGTCTTTAGTTATGGGCAGCCTAATCAAGCTTCAAGAATATCAGTCCATAACTTGAGGGACATTCAACTAAGGCACGCCGTAACCAGCTCGTAAAAGATGACTATGGCACTCGGCTTATTCCATCTGGTGTGAAGAGTGAACAATGGGGTACCGGGCCTATCTTCGAACGACTTATCCTACGTGCCAGTCGCAGAGGTTACCGTGGTAGACATTTCAGGAGTGATTAACATTTTGCACAGATTGGATAGGGCAGAAAAGGCAGGAAGCCGGCGGTATCCACGCGACCTTCCAGAAACGGCCAGCCGACATGCTCGCGGAATCTCCAACCACGCTTCTTACAGCATTGTTGGTAAATGATATCAGGCCGAATGACTGGTCCTTGACCACGGGGTTTCCAATTGACAAGTGCTGCAAAAAAAGAGCCACTGGGACTGCCATCCGGTGCTTCAGGTCTCAGTGGTAATAAACGCGGCGGAAAGAATTTAAAGATTTAGGACAGCGCCCCTCCTGGAGGCGAATCACTTAATCGTGCCTAGTCTACATGTGTTCGCAGGATGGCTTTCATGCCTGACTAACCTGTCAAACCCACCTGGAGAGAAAAATGGAAGACTAGAAAGGAACGAAAAGTGTATGTTACCCGAACAAACAGAAGGCGCAACCCTCTGCCTACCAAACCAACAGCTTCAGGGTTAACCATTCAAGTTATAACCGGAATCAGGCACTTCATAGTAGGCAGAAGCTTCTAGGTTAGGTGAGAAGAGAAAGGGGTTCCTGTACGACAGAGCACTACGAGCTTCAGAGCTGGTGCTTTCACTCTCTATACTTTTCGCGAACCACCTTGCAGTGTGCTCAGGGGACAACAGCTCCGTATTTTTGGATGGTGCCAACGTGGTCACTTCCGCGTCAAACGATTTCATCCGGCTAGACTTGAAAGAGGCATATCTTTAGCCTGTAGGATAAAACCTACTGCTGGATGTCGACAAACGCTTGCATTTATTGAGTGACGGATGGATATGCACCCTAAGACAGCCGGGATCACCAGGGCAGGAGTTAAAATTTCCTCAGTTTAGTAGAATGCGAGACTTGAGATTTGTACTCACCCGTGATTTATAGCCGAAAGAACATTTTTGCACGGCTTCTGGCAACGTTTGTTTTCATACTCTCTTTTGATAACACGGAAACTTCACCTTATGCTTAACACACTGTATTTTAGTTCATTCTCCTTTTTAGCATCCATGGAACGGAATTTTTATAATAACAATAATCTTAGAGAACACTAACCGACTCGCTTGTCCTTTTTTACACATCCTTGAGCCATGGTTCTGTCTTTTACTACTTAACTGGTGTTACCCTTCTCAAAATGACCCAAGCTGATCGGGAGCTGAATCTGGCACCAAGAATTTTGGCGGACTTAGGCTATTCCATTTTCACCTGTTTCATCCGTCAGCTCCGCATCTTGTGGAGCTTTTGTTTGCTTACTGGTGTAACGGATCGTTTAATTTTGTCGCTGTTACATCGTGACTTATTGCTTTTGTGTGCCCTGTAGGTTGCTCGTAAAGTAGAACTATTAACTCATCAAACTACTCATACGCATAAAAGCATAGGATAAGGCAAACAGCGTGATCCGTTTGTTTTTTGTTCAGCCTTCATAGATACCAATACTAGTGGGTATCGTCCACTCCCATGGCCGCTGTAAAATGCCCCATGAATTGGTACATTATGCTGGCTTGACCTCCGTATGGTACGTGTTACGTAGAAGCTCAAGTACACACGATCTGAAGCTCTAACTGACTATTGGGTGGACCTGAATGGCACTGCATCCATCTGGGCCGCTTGAGATTTCCCGGAGGCAAAGATGGTTTACTTCAGGGGTTTCCGCATTATGTTTCGCCACATGATCGCAAATTACTAGTGATGGAAGTGTCCAGTGTTGGACCAGTGTATGCAAACCAGACAGTAAAGGAGATAATCAGAAAAGACAGCAGTGGATACAGTTTTGTTGACTTAATCGATGGATGTGTACTGCTGATGATTCATAGTGGGAAGAAGATACCTGTGAAGTGCTTCCGTAGTTTCCAGTGGCGCGATGGGCTTAAAATTCGCATGTAGAGTCAAAACTTACAAATTTGAACATAACTATCAGATGGTTGATTCTGACAAAATTAAACGGGGGTTTCTGAAATGGAATGACAAAAAACGGATCATAGGGAATGTTTTGGGAACGGGGAAGTCAAGCATGACATAAAACTATATCAGTTCTCCCTGAAGTAGGTTTAGATGAATGGAGTTTGTTGAGGTACTGGCAAAGTGCAAAGAACGACCAGCAAAGTACCATCACAAATGGAATACGGTGAATTGATTGGAAAATGTAACCAAAAATTTTGATAGACAGACGCTGATGGAGGCAATTATAGTGGAAACGAATGCACAACAGGAAGGGTTTTTAGGAGTGAAGATGGAAAAAAGCTGACAAATAGCAAGGTGGCAAAGGGGAAATAATTTTTTTACCGGTGACTGTAGCGTGGTATATCGACGGCCAAAGGTTAATAAATAACAAATCATGCCAAAATATATCAATACAGCGACTGCAAGGGTAACCTTTGGGCACTGAGAAAAACCGGATAGAGCCGGTGAGAGTAGAACGTGTTTTGCCTCTAGATGTGAAATCCAAGCAGTTTTTAGTTCAGTGATATTTCAGCCATTGTGTATCAACTGTGACAGGCCCTTAAAAGGGCGGCAGCGCTGGCGAAGAAAACATGAATGGACCGGGAAGATGAGTGACTTGCGAGAAGGATGGGGGGAAAGCAGGTGAAAATTTTTGTTTTCATTGACAGGCGGTTCATGTGTTGGATGCGAAAAATAGCAAAGAGCTGAGAAGATATACCTAAAATTTTAAATATACAAGGGATGAGGTGCGAAAAATATCAGAATAATGCAAACGAAGCGCAGTCTTTCGACGGATGGTTGAATAGGCCAAGTAAAAGGATGGTTTATAGACAAACTTTAGGGAGCTAGAAGACTCCGGAAAATATTTCAGAGGTTGATATAGATTGAAGATTTTAGAGCGGAGATCTATATGTTTACTACCTTTGGTACTGCACGATAAAGTGGTAGAAGAGCGTACCCTGACACTATAAATGGGCTGGCAGCCTTTGGGTTTCGTAATAGTAAGGCCTAATATATCGCAACATCAGTCAACGTAGAATGCACCAAGAAATATTTACCATAAGTGTATTCGAATGCCATCTTTGTGCGTTAAAGGGAAAAAACTGACAGCTGCAGCACACAGTTATTTAGAAAGTGTAATACAACGCGGCACAAATTTATCCTCCTGAGTGCAGGAGAGGTGAGTTATTGTGGCGAAAACAACAGCAGGTATCAAAGACTAGCACGACTAAAGTCGCGAGGAATGAGTGATATCAAAATAGACTTGAATACGACAGTTGCTCTAAAGAAGAGCGATAAATCACTTCTTCTCACATTTGTAAAGGCAGTGTTGGAGCCTCAAACCTGCCAATAATTGAATTTGATAAACCAAACACACCAAGCGACAGGATTCCTTAACTGTAACTAGTGCAATAACTGGGTACTGGAAGGTGATAAATGAAAAACTTGCACGTTACTCTATTTTGTGGGCTTTTCCGGGGCGGCAATAATGGAGGAACAGTCAAAAACAATGCAAAACAGACCAGAACCCTAACCTGCAAACAGTTCATTAAGACTCAGTACAACGGAAAAATTTAAACGTGGAATGAATATGAGGAAGAAATAGTGGTTCCTGCTGAAACAAGCTGAGGTCAGCAAATTTGTTACTCGCAGTGTTAACTTTTCCCTCTCGATAGTCCACAAGCGCACAAACACGAGACATAACCACTAGTGAAAGCCTAATGAGAATCCATTCGCAAAAAACACCTACCGAACAAAGACTGAAAAATCGTTCATTTTCTGAGCTAAGCCACAGCTATACTAGTAACTCAATGAAATATAGTATGCAAGACTAACCTGAAAATAATCTGTCTCAGGAAGGTAGTGAAGAACATTATCTTAACGGCTAAAAGAAACCTTCACTAAAAAAGCAGATCACTGGAGGTAGTGAGATGGCCAATTTCATGTTCAGCGAACCAAGTCAAAAGCCACGAGGATTGAACCGAACCAAACTTTTGAGCAGATCAGAGATAAAGGAATAGGAGCAGTGACAATTAACTGTAAACTTTATTTACGACGAAAGTCTTCCAAAGAACTTTTAGGCAGGAGGGATAATTCTTGAAGAGCCCCAGTAATTGTTACATCTCCGGCGGCGAGCTTTTCCACCCAACGATAAACCCACTCAATATGAACTTGTTTGATCAACGATTGAGAAATGCTTACCCGATACTAAGCTCTTCAGTCGGGCGCACAAGGCCATACTCTTTGCTGATGTACACCACCTGTGATTGGGCAGTTCTCGTCCTGCCACCCTATTTTATTTTCGCTGTCAAGTTCATCCTAAGGCCGATGCAATACTCAACAGGCTGTACAGTCTTAAGTGAACCCAGTAAGCAGCACGAAGTTGATAAAGCTACATCAGACAGTATGCAAACACAACTGTCGTCATCGGGAGTGTTGCTTTTTACACAGATTTAGACGGTAAATCTTACAGAATGTAAAAGCGTGTGCTGTTTACTGTAAGGTATCATAACCACGCAGACTGTCTACCAGTTATTCTGAACTTCGAGCGTTTTATAATTTTGTAGTGCTGACGGTAGACAGCTGCACGGTAGACGCGGAAAATGTGAGGGAAGGCAGGCGCTAAAGCAAAAGCAATCCTGTAAGTAACGAAAGAAATTCCGAAAACTGTGAATGAGGCAGGGAAAACATGGGCGGTCTGTGTGTAGGACTCGAAAGCTCGGGCAAAAACTAAGGTTATCAGACCAGCCGGGCACTCGAAAGCACCAGATTCGAACTTTACTCTTCGAAAAGCCCACCAGTGGTGTATGTCATCCAACACACACAGGGTTGAAAGCTGGTTTCCACGAAATGGACGCGTGTTACCACTGACGATACCGGGGGGGGGGGGCGCTCCATCTTCTTCTACTATTGGGTTCGTCGTGTAAGCCCACGGGAACACTCCGTGGAATGCCTGAAGCTTGTATGTTCACTGGTCCTGAGCTTATAGACCGCAAGCTGGCTTTCGCCGAGGAAGTGCTTCGGAAGTAGCTCCGGTGCAGTGGAACAAGTGGTGGTTAGAGTGTGACCAGCTAATCATTATGGAGGCCTCCCCAAGGAGACCGCTCTCAAGAAGGGCTTCAATTTGGGATTCTTTCGAGAGAATGAGTACGTCACCTGCGATAACGTCAGCGAAATGAAGGTGTGGTGGAATTTGCTGTGACTTGAAATTGTTCGTGCTTTTGGACAGCTACTCCAGAGATCTCCGATCTACGATGATATCGTCCGTAGATGACATCCGGTTGCCTCAAGGGCAAAAAATAAAAACGACAACAGAGGAAATGTGCATTGTTACTTCCAGATGGAAAAATATTTTTTTAAGGAATAAAAATGAACGGCTGATTGAGGTCATTATACTTGCTTCAAGAGGAATCAACAGCATCAGTCGTTCGAGGGGAAAAGCAGAAAAAATGGAGGGGTGAAAACAGTTATATGCAATAGAATGTGGCGGTCAGCACTCGAGGTGAGTCACCGAGGAGAGTGGCGGTGACTGGCTACCCAACCTGAAAACCTCATGGGTTCAAAGCGGGAGACGGGATTTTTGGGTGCTCGTGGCGATGTAATCAATGGAGTTTTCTCTCCGCCTATCCCAGTGAATAACCTAGTACGTGCGTGGCTAGGCAAAGAAATGTAGTTTCCGGTCGTTCAGGTAGTTCTTACGCCCTGCGAATGATCACCTTTTGCATGTACAGTGGACGGTGAATGTGAACACTCACTGGAAGGCAGTAGGCTTCGTGTTGTTAGCACGCAAGTATTTCGAAAACAGTGCGAGTTTCCTCTGGAAGTTCGGGCTTTTAGTGACAGTTTCAAGAGAGGACGGAGGGGCACAATACCGAAGAATATTTAGCTATTAAAAGAAAATGGTAGATGGACCCACTTTGGAAGCCAACTTTAGGTGGGAAGCAACAAATATGGGACAATTTCTTCCTTTGTGCAAGGAACGTTTGAATACTTATAGAATAAGAAATGCCGTATCCGCAAAACGAACGGGTTTCCTGATTACCCGTCCGCGGTCGGAAATGAATGAAGGCGGCTCTGCCCTGGGGGTTGCCTCAGGACTGCCAACCAAATGCGTCACCGGCTTTGGTATGGTAGGCTTATAGAAGGTCAGGGACTTTGGTGCTGGTCCTGAAGAATTCGACAAGGTGGAACCGGACGGATTGGTTTAAGTCGTAAAGGTAGGTTGAAGTAGGTTCTCTGTAACCGCGTCTTTTGTGTCACTCAGATCGATGACAAATGTTCTCTGCAGTTGGCGTATGATCCTGGGGGACTGGATTAGGCAGGTTGTAGAGGGGCCCGCACCTCCGTCATAGGGAAAGCGTGCATACGGTGTTGGAGGTGCGAGCGCTCGTAAACAGTCGTGTTTTGTTCACGAGCCGCTGGAAAGTGCCACTCACTCGTCTGGTGCTTTAACTTGGCGGCGTGATCAGAGTAGTCAGTGGTGACAGCGGACTTTGGAGCCTTCATATCACCGAAAAGCTAGAGCGTGCATTTGATTGTGAGTTTGGTGGTTGTGGCTCGTAGTCGGCTTTAACAGCTTCGCAACAACCCAGAAGTGCTAGCAGTAGTGACTTCCGTCAGTGTGGGTTCGTGTGAGCTGCTAAGGCTACTTTGAGTTGCAGATGAAAACCATCTACGCTCCGTTTACTGACGGTCGGTAGGCTGTGGTATGGACACGACGGGCGCCTAAATGTTGCAGGGGGCTACTGTAGGCTCCCTCGAAATGTGAGCGGCAGTCCGTTGTAACCACGGCTGGGCAAGCAAATTCAGCAACCCGGCGTTCTAAGAAGGCTTAGGTGACTGTTTGGCCTGCTGCATTGTGCAAAGGTACAACAGCTGGCCATCTAGTGAAACCATCTACCCGAGCAGGAGGGTATAAGCTGCTCTTCGATAGATGCAACGGCTCTACTAGGTCAACATGCGCGTGCTGGAAACGCGAGTCGTCCGCTAGTAATTTGGACACAGGGACCCTCGTGTGTCTATGCCCTTCCCATTATTAGCATTGGATGCAGGCTCGGGTCCATGCCATGGCATCACGGTTCGTGTAAAGTCATGCATAACGGTCGCCGATGAGCTTGATGGAGGTTTTTGTACCCGGATGGGACTAGCAGTGCGAGGTTTCTAAAGCTTGTCGCCCAGAAGCCGGGGCACGACTGGCCATATGAAGCCCATGGAAATTTTACCTGGGGTTGAACCTTCTGCTGAAGGATTGTAAACCGCCTGGGGCTAAAGTGATGAGGGGATTCGGAGGTGGTCCACATAGGAATCCTCCTTTTTTGTGGACGCATCGGCTCCAAGGTTCATCGGGATGGACGTGTGGAGGTTCGTGTTATGAATGAGAGGTAGCCCATCTCAGAAAGGACTGGGAACGTCTGAGACAAGAAGTACATCATCCGCGAACTGAGTGATGCTATCCAGATTTCTAGACTCTCCGGGAAATAACCTGTCCGTGGTAGCACGCAATGTTCGGATGACTGGTTCTGCGGCCAAATTAGACCATGGAATTCCGTCCCTATAACATGTGTCTAAAGTGCTGGGTGCCTAGTTGGGCGGGAAGGATTTCGCCGCCAAACGAGCTATGCCTGGACTAGGCCCGCTGGGGCTTTAGAGGAAAATGCCGTGGTTTCGAAAGTGGCGGCTGTAACGAACGTTTGAGCAATGCGTAGCCAAATTCGCAACGGATCCCGAAATCAAAAAGACGATTATCCACGATATTCTACGATACTAGATTATTACATGAACAATGACATCAAAAATATACAAACATCAATAATACGATCACAAGGACTCAACAACGAGAAACCGAATAGCAGCGTGTGAGCAAACAGCACGTGCGTCACGCAGGTCCGGAACAAGGATGTGCCAAAGTAGCGCTCTGGGCGCGAACAAACAACAATTGGTCCAGAAAAACAACCAGTTCGTAAAGACAAGTCAATAATGTATGGAAATGAGTGATGTTGGGAAAAAACACTGAATTGCGAGGGAAAAAGGGGGATTTTCCACGACCGGCTGTTACACCGCCCACCGAAATCCTCCTGGATCCTTAGCAGAGTCAAAGGTTCGGTATAAAGGTACTGATTCTTCCTACCTGCCTAGGCCCTGCTGTCAGTGCGCGCGTCTAATGCTCGTCGTCAACGTTCTACTACTGGTCGCACTTAACCCATTGGCTACATAGACGTGAGGCTAGTCTACATCTTCCACGAGACCAAATGACCGATGGCGGGCGTGAGGGGTCACATAGATGTTGTCCTCGTAAAGGACCGTCCGGTCCTGGATGTATGTGCTTGAGTGTGTGTGTGAGTGTGTGTGTGTGCCGGGGTGTACAATGAAATCACAGGTATGACTTCACATCAAGGGAGGACTTTCTGCAATGTCAACAAAAGACCGTGTGGCAAGAAAACGAGTAAAATGTAGCATGTGTGTGTGACCTAAGCTCCGCTACTTCCACATATGCAAGGGGCATTCGGTAACGTCAACGAAAAGCAAAACAACGAACGCTGTCACATGTTTGATGGGGTTACGGGATGTAGAGTGCATCGTGCATGTGTGTATATGTCGGGATAAACAATGGGATCTCATTCATCACCACATATCGGAAAGAACCTTCTGTAATGTCGACGAAAAGACCGCGAGCACTGCAACGTGTTTGACGGAAACCGTGTGGTATATATGGTGTTTCTTTATCCACCTCGATGACTAGTGTGAAAAGGTCTACTGGGCCTCAGGGTTATCAGCTTCTCCGTCTTCGCTCTCGAGTAGGTTGATACTGCGTATGTCACGAAAGAGCACTCCGTTAGCTGTCTTCACCTTCACCGTTCTTATCATTCCGTCAGTGCCTTCGATGGTTTCCGTAACTACTCGCAAAGACCAAGTGCTGAAATGTTCGCGTTCGTCGGCGATCATAACCATGTCCCCAACTTTGAATGGTCTTGTTTTGGCCAGCCACTTCTGTCGAGTCTGCAAAGCCGGTAGGTATTCCCGCAGCCATAGCCTCCAGAAGACCCTGGCCAGATAGTTCGCTTGCTTCCATCCGTGGAGGTAGCTCCCACGAAGGTTTACCGGACCTTGAAAACCCTCGTTCGACCTTAACGCCAATAAGTCGTTCGGGGTGAGCGCCAGGTGGGTGGGGTCGCCGTTCAATACTGGAACCAGGGGGCGGTTGTTCAGGATTCGCTCCACCTCAGTCATGACGGTGTTCAGCGTCTCGTCGTCGGGCGGCTGCTGCTCCATGATTGACAGCAATATCCGTCTGGCGGACCGGATCATGCCTTCCCATACTCCACCTCGGTGGCTGGCCTGTGGGGGGTTGAAATGCCATCGTATGCCGTAGGCCACGGTTCGATCCTGCAGTTCGTCCCTGTTTATGTTCTTGTGCCAACGCTGCAATTTCCGATGAGCGCCCACAAAGTTCGACCCATTACATGAGTATATATCGGCCGGTACGCCCCGTCGGTTGATAAATCTTTGCAAGGCCCGTAGAAACGAATCGGTCGTCATCGAATGTGCGACTTCCAGGTGTACCGCACGTGACTTCATGCACGTCATGATACATCCATATCGCTTTTTTAATCTTTTCCCGCACTTGATCCACAAGGGCACGAAATAGTCCAACCCGGTGTCACTGAAAGGCCACCAGCCCGTAGTCACCCTGCATTCTGAAAGTGGGGCCATGAGTTGTTTACCCGCTGTGGCATTGCGTCTCCTGCATTGCACACACCGTCGGATTACGCGTTTTACAGTCTCTCGTCCTCTCAACAACCAAAGGCGCTTTCGGATGACGCTCGTCACGTGACTTTCCCCGGCATGTCCCTCCACGGCGTGGATGTGTTGAATCATTAGCTCTACTACAGGTTGTCTCGCAGGCAGCAGTATGGCATTCTTTGTGTCGAAGTTCAGGTGGGCGTTGGTCAGCCTACCATCCACCCGCAGCAGTCCGTCGATGAGTTTGGGGTTTAAACGCTTCAGCTCGCCTCTTGGAGATGGTATGTTTTTATTGGTCGGCCCCACTTCTTCCGCCCCCTGGAGTTCTCGGGCGAAAGCCTCGCGTTGTATCATTCTCAAAACATCGTACTCTGCCGCTTGTAGCTCATCGGGACCAATCGGGCCGACCGGTATCCGACCTGAGGGCAGTAGCCCTTTCATGACTAGTAAATTTCTCTTGAACCTGGTTAACCAAACTGGCGAACGAAGCGTCTTCATCCAGGAAGAAAACCTGACCAGTCGCGATAGAATGGATGTTGCTTCGACGACGTTGGCCGCTATCACTAAGCCTTTGATCTCCAGTTCCAATTCCTTAGGGGGTTTTGATTCGAACACGGGCCAGTCCTGTTTGGGCAAGTGTAGGACGTTTGGCCTTCTCGTCCACGTGTCTAGTTGCCTGAAGTTGTTCGCACCTCGGGAGCACAGGTCGGCCGGATTATCGCCAGACCTGACATGATTCCACTGGTTCGTGGCTGATTCATCGTGGATAATCGTGAGTCGGTTAGCAACGAAAGTACTAAACCGGCTCCGGACGTTGTTGGTATAGTAAAGTACTATCGTTGGATCCGTCCAGAAGCCCACCGACCAAATGTAGAGATCGAAACATGTCTTCACAGCTTGCACCACCCTGACTGCCAACACGGCTGCGCTGAGTTCAAGGCGTGGGATTGAGACCGACTTCAGTGGGGCAACGCGGGCTTTGGCGAACAGGATCCTCGTGGTATATTGTCCATCTCCTGCGCACCATCGTCCGTACACCACAGCTCCATAACCGACTTCGGATGCATCGGAAAAGGCATGTAGTTCTCCAGTCCGTATCGTATGGCCAGGGGTCAAACATCGTGGGATCCTTATGTCCCCTAATTTCTTCAAGGTGTTCAAAAATTCTTCTCAATCCGACCGGTCCCCTCGGTCCAGTGACTGGTCCCAATCAACTTTCTTACGGCACAGCCACTGCAGCAAGATCTTTCCGGGTAGCAGCCATGGTGAGACGAAACCGAGCGGGTCGAACAAACTTGAGGCGGCAGATAATATGCCACGACGGGTTATTGGCAGCTCGGGAGCGTTTAGCTCGAAAACAAAATCATCCGTTTCCGCGTCCCATTGTATCCCTAAAGTGCGCTCGATAGGAAGTGGAGAGCCGTCCAAATCTCTTACCCTTTCGGCCTTTTCTTGCTACGGGATGACCTTCAGCACTTCTGAAGCGTTCGACATCCATTTGGTTAGATGGAAGCCGCCCTCCTCCAGCAATCTCGTCAGACCCCTGAACTGCTTTAGAGCTGATTCCACATCGTCGAATGACCCAAGGTAGTCGTCGACGTAGAAGTTCCTGCTGACGCTATCTACTACCGTCCGATGTACTAGATCGTCATGTTTGTTCGCTGACTCTCGCAGGGCGTAGTTTGCACAAACTGGTGACGATATGGCTCCGAAGGGGTGGACGGTCATCCTATAGTTCACCACTGCGTTGTCCCAGTCGCTCCCTTCCCACCACAGGAAACGCGAAGCATCTCGTTCTCCTACCGGAATCTTCACCTGATGAAACATTTCCCTAGTGTCGGCAGACAAAGCCACTTTACCCACTCTGAAACGGCACAAAACGTCGATCAGTGGTGTGGTCCAGTCAGGCCCTTGTAGTAGGCGATCGTTTAACGACTTGCCCTGGAACTTGGCCGCACAGTCGAAAACCACGCGCAGTTTATTGGGTTTCTAGTGGTTGATAACCGGGTGGTTAGGCAGATACCAGATACCCCTTCTGCTGTCGGTGTTAAAAGGCACCTTTTCAACGTAACCCAGGGCCTCGTTTCGCTTTATCAAATCAGCGTATCGTTCCCACAGATTCTGGTCTCGAATGAAGCGTTCTTTCAGTCGTAGTAATCGTTGGAGAACATAATTTCTGTTGTCAGTCCACGGGTCGACCGATGTGCGCCATTAGAGGGGAACCTCGAACTGTTTTTTGAGGCCTCTAATGCCTTGCCGCACCGTTTGTAGAGCGGAGTGATCCTCCTGAGACAACGATGGTCTTTCGTCTCCAATGTCATGAAACTCCTTTTCATACAGCCACTGCAGATGATACTCTATGCGGTCCGTTTCGGCGGATAAGTAATTCACGGAACCACGTACCCCTACTGGACCGTATAACATCCATTTCAGAGCCGTGCGTACGGCACAAGGTGCCTGGCGGTCGCCCACTCTCTGGTCAAGCACCCAATGCGCCTATGGCACGTCGCATCCGATGAGGAGATCCACTTCATCATCTTCCCAGTCTACAACGGTTACATCCTGCAGGTGGGGCCACCGAGTCAAGATTGCGTTCACCAACCTTGGTGCTCGCATAGGGAGATCCGCTAACGTGAATGCCTCCGTTGGTTCAATTTCCTCTTTAGTGTTCAGAGAGATGAGTTGCAGCCTCAATCTACCGGCAGTCATTACCTGTGTTCCGCCTGCCGTGCTCACTGCCAACGACGTCGCACCTTTAGCCAGTTGCTGTTTGTCGGCAAACCGCTCTTTCACTAAAGTGGTGTCGGATCCACTATCAACGAAAGCCAACGCCTTGACTAACCCAGTCGGAGTCACTACTCCCACGGCCACTACGCCTAAACGTACCGGTTAACTGGCAGATCGTGACTTGGAACAAATAACGCTGAGTTTGGTACTCGCCTCGGATACGGTTACTCTCGTCTGATGCAGCAGCCGATGGTGTCTGCCTATGCAGCCCTCGTAACCACATCGGTTCCTTGTCCTACAGGCTGCTGCCCGGTGCGTGGTGTTGAGACAGATAAAACGTGCTCCTGCGATCCTCGCCGTTCCCCACCGTTCGTCTATTGTGGCGTTGCCGAACTTGGGGCATTCTGGTAGGCCATGGGTAGTACCACAGGATCTGCAATTTGGTTCCGCCGTAGCATCTCGTGAAATGACGTGTATTGGTCCAAGGCTGGTATTTTGGATGTTCCCGTACAGGGGTTGGAGCTTGGCTAGTACTGGGCTTGTTTGCCCGGTTGCTGTCCCGGATGAGTCGGCCGAATCTGCTGTCAGCTATCTTCGTTTGCCTGTCCAAGCACTCGGTCAGGTCTTCGAAGTTGGCTTCTCTGTCGCTTCGGCTTATCCGTTCTGCTTCTTCCGCCCACCGGCCCTGTAGTTTGGGAGAAAGGTGACAGACTATGTTTTCCAAAGTGTGCATGGCATCTAGGTCAGCCCTGTAACCTAAATGGTCGAGGGCTATTGAACAGTTTTGCATCTTGATCACCAGGTCGGCCATTGTGTAGACGTCGCCCTTGGTTCTCTTTGCCTCTACCATCACGCCCTCTATTAGGTTACGGGCTACTTTGAACGGTTAGCCAAACAAGTCCCTTAGAATCTTTCTTGCCCTTGTGTAGCCTTGTTCCGGGTCGGGCATGATGCACCCGTCGATAGCTTCTCTTGCTCGGCCTCGGCAGTAGTGAGTAAGATAGAAAAGCCTTTGCCCAGGGTCGGTTACCTTATTTTCAACGAACGTCTAGAACTACTTGACAAACTTGCAGTATTGCTCAGCTCGCCCGTCGAAAACCGTTAGTTCCACTCTAGGCAGATCGATCGATGGTGGTTTGTAGTCGGCGACCGGCATGGGGTTCCCTATCTTATTGCACCCTAATCTATCGGAGGTGTCAAAGTCGCTGGTCTCGTGCTCTCGCTGTTTCTGTGTAGACTTCTTCTCTGCTTCTTTCACCTGTAGTCTAGCCGATAGTAACTGTTGTTCTGGGTCTAGTATTCTCAGCCTATATAAATCAACATCCATACGATCAATATTGCTCTCATTAACACATGAACTAGCACTGACAGGACTAGGCGATCTAGCATTAACTAAAGAATCAAATGTACTCAAAACCTCCCCAGAGACTTGCCGTGTTACTTCCTGTCCGTATTCCAATGTTTTCGATCATTTTCTGGACATTTTGCGTGTTTCTCCTCGTTCCAAATTGATCTATTGGGTATTGTAACGAGCGTTTGAGCAATGCGTAGCCAAATTCGCAACGGATCCCGAAATCAAAAAGACGATTATCCACGATATTCTACGATACTAGATTATTACATGAACAATGACATCAAAAATATACAAACATCAATAATACGATCACAAGGACTCAACAACGAGAAACCGAATAGCAGCGTGTGAGCAAACAGCACGTGCGTCACGCAGGTCCAGAACAAGGATGTGCCAAAGTAGCGCTCTGGGCGCGAACAAACAACAATTGGTCCAGAAAAACAACCAGTTCGTAAAGACAAGTCAATAATGTATGGAAATGAGTGATGTTGGGAAAAAACACTGAATTGCGAGGGAAAAAGGGGGATTTTCCACGACCGGCTGTTACACCGCCCACCGAAATCCTCCTGGATCCTTAGCAGAGTCAAAGGTTCGGTATAAAGGTACTGATTCTTCCTACCTGCCTAGGCCCTGCTGTCAGTGCGCGCGTCTAATGCTCGTCGTCAACGTTCTACTACTGGTCGCACTTAACCCATTGGCTACATAGACGTGAGGCTAGTCTACATCTTCCACGAGACCAAATGACCGATGGCGGGCGTGAGGGGTCACATAGATGTTGTCCTCGTAAAGGACCGTCCGGTCCTGGATGTATGTGCTTGAGTGTGTGTGTGAGTGTGTGTGTGTGCCGGGGTGTACAATGAAATCACAGGTATGACTTCACATCAAGGGAGGACTTTCTGCAATGTCAACAAAAGACCGTGTGGCAAGAAAACGAGTAAAATGTAGCATGTGTGTGTGACCTAAGCTCCGCTACTTCCACATATGCAAGGGGCATTCGGTAACGTCAACGAAAAGCAAAACAACGAACGCTGTCACATGTTTGATGGGGTTACGGGATGTAGAGTGCATCGTGCATGTGTGTATATGTCGGGATAAACAATGGGATCTCATTCATCACCACATATCGGAAAGAACCTTCTGTAATGTCGACGAAAAGACCGCGAGCACTGCAACGTGTTTGACGGAAACCGTGTGGTATATATGGTGTTTCTTTATCCACCTCGATGACTAGTGTGAAAAGGTCTACTGGGCCTCAGGGTTATCAGCTTCTCCGTCTTCGCTCTCGAGTAGGTTGATACTGCGTATGTCACGAAAGAGCACTCCGTTAGCTGTCTTCACCTTCACCGTTCTTATCATTCCGTCAGTGCCTTCGATGGTTTCCGTAACTACTCGCAAAGACCAAGTGCTGAAATGTTCGCGTTCGTCGGCGATCATAACCATGTCCCCAACTTTGAATGGTCTTGTTTTGGCCAGCCACTTCTGTCGAGTCTGCAAAGCCGGTAGGTATTCCCGCAGCCATAGCCTCCAGAAGACCCTGGCCAGATAGTTCGCTTGCTTCCATCCGTGGAGGTAGCTCCCACGAAGGTTTACCGGACCTTGAAAACCCTCGTTCGACCTTAACGCCAATAAGTCGTTCGGGGTGAGCGCCAGGTGGGTGGGGTCGCCGTTCAATACTGGAACCAGGGGGCGGTTGTTCAGGATTCGCTCCACCTCAGTCATGACGGTGTTCAGCGTCTCGTCGTCGGGCGGCTGCTGCTCCATGATTGACAGCAATATCCGTCTGGCGGACCGGATCATGCCTTCCCATACTCCACCTCGGTGGCTGGCCTGTGGGGGGTTGAAATGCCATCGTATGCCGTAGGCCACGGTTCGATCCTGCAGTTCGTCCCTGTTTATGTTCTTGTGCCAACGCTGCAATTTCCGATGAGCGCCCACAAAGTTCGACCCATTACATGAGTATATATCGGCCGGTACGCCCCGTCGGTTGATAAATCTTTGCAAGGCCCGTAGAAACGAATCGGTCGTCATCGAATGTGCGACTTCCAGGTGTACCGCACGTGACTTCATGCACGTCATGATACATCCATATCGCTTTTTTAATCTTTTCCCGCACTTGATCCACAAGGGCACGAAATAGTCCAACCCGGTGTCACTGAAAGGCCACCAGCCCGTAGTCACCCTGCATTCTGAAAGTGGGGCCATGAGTTGTTTACCCGCTGTGGCATTGCGTCTCCTGCATTGCACACACCGTCGGATTACGCGTTTTACAGTCTCTCGTCCTCTCAACAACCAAAGGCGCTTTCGGATGACGCTCGTCACGTGACTTTCCCCGGCATGTCCCTCCACGGCGTGGACGTGTTGAATCATTAGCTCTACATCAGGTTAAATTACATGATCCGCGAACTAAGTGACGCTATCCTGATTTCTAGACTCTCCGGGAAATAACCTGTCCGTGGTAGCACGCAATGCTCGGATGACTGGTTTTGCGGCCGAATTAGACCATGGATTTCCGTCCCTCTAACATGTGTCTAAAGTGCTGGGTGCCTATTTAGGTGGGAAGGATTTCTCTGCCAAACGAGCTGTGCCTGGTCTAGGCCCGCTGTGGTTTTGAGAGGAAAATGCCGTGGTTTCCCAAGCAGCGGCTTAGTATTGTTGTGGCACGGCGCGTCGGTAACTGGAGCCGTGGGGCCCGTTGGCTTGAGATGCGATAACCAAGCTAAGTTGCTGATAGCCCTCTTCAGCAAAGCAAAAGATTCTCGTGTGGCTTCTGCGAAAATCACCTGCCTTGTTCTGCTTTTAAATAGATCTGTGAACAGTTGAACTGACTGAACTCAAAGTGGGAAGAGAGGCCGATAATAGATGATCAACCAGTCGAAAAGCCGTAGTTGCCTCAATGACGCGGGTTTGGGTAGCTTAAGATAGCCTTCTCTTTATTTGGCCATAGTATGATTCCTGTGGCAGTGATCTTGTGGCCCAGAAATCTGATGGCGTCGGTACCTTTTCAACACATTTTTGCGCTGACCGTGACCCCATTTTGAGACAGGCAGTCACAGAGTCTGCGGAGATGCACTAGATGTTCTGTCTCAGACGAGCTGACGATCAGGATGTCGTCAAGATGAGTGAAGGCGAAACCTGAACTCATGCATATCATATCGATAAAAAGCTAGAAAGTTTACGTAGCACTGTCAGGTACGAGCGACTTTTTTAGAGACTCGAAAAGACCGAAAGAAGTCGTGCCTTTGGTTCTTAGGATATCTGCTTACGCTACTGGTAATTGGTTATACGCTCACAACAAATCCATCCGATTGGAAATTGCGTTAATCCCTTAACCAGCTGTTACGTCTCTGACGTGCCGAATAGGATATCGGGCGGGCCATAACATCTAAAAGTCCTCTCGTCGTCTGGTGGCTTCTTCGAGACCATGTGTAGTAGCGATTTCCACAGGCTGTTCACAAGCCGGAAAACTCACTGGTTGAGCACATGTCAGAACTTGGAGCGAACCACACGGAGCCTGTCTGGAGCTAACCTGCGGAGCCGAGCGTAGACCGGGGGTCCCTGCCTGACGAAGTATTGGCCACGTCTGTGATGACTGGAGGCAGGTTGTTGCCGGGAAGGAAAATATTAGGCTCCTTACTCCCGTTCGAAGGCGGGATTTGGTGTGAGGATTTCTGGTGACTGGGTTCGCGTCCGGGAGCCAAAGAGGAAATTCAACTGAACTCGATCTACGAGCCGTAGCTTACTGGTTTCGGCAACTAAACTACGAGTCTCTATAAATCTAAGCCCAAGATAGCCTGGAGCACTTAGGTGACGCCGGAAACTGACTGAGGAAGACGACGCAGGCAGAGAAATGGGGTGGGAAACTGGATGCCTTCTGTTGAGAATGGAGTGCCGTTGGCGGCATGCAGTTTCAGCGCTGTGGGAAAGACAGTGGACCGCTTTGAAGCAGGTATTTTACTGACTTGTGCCTCCGAGTTAATTAAAAAGCATAACAGTCATTTTTTCCTTCCAAGCAAATGAAACGACTAAAAAAAGGAGTAACAGTAGAGTTTGTTGCCATTACACCCCCAGCCGGGTGGTCTTCAGCAAAGGTGCGGTAAGCACAAAGATCTCCTTATTTACGCCCCTGGATCCGAAAAGATAGCGATTGCTATACTCGCCGGATGGCGAGTTTGCTCTCGGAGCCACTCGGCATGGAGCAGCTGCTATTAAGTCATTGTAAGCGCGAGCTGTTGGTGGTACTCTTTTTCTGCTCGACAGAGAGCGATTGGCGACTAACCTTGCAAAATTCTTTCAATAGGAGGTTCAAGCAACACGTAGCAACCAATTAAGGCACAATTCGACACACAACAGATTCCAGATAGCTACGATAATATATACAGCAAATAAATAATATTACAACAACCAGAATTCAGCGATGAACATTCTGGACTCTAACGCCTCAAATTGAACACTGAAGCAACAACTGCAGCTGAATTACAGCAAAAGGTTAGAAACAGATGATGGGATTGACAACTAAAGTGACCACAAATTTAAAGCTGCGTGACCCAAGCCCGAGGCAATGATGAGGGTCGGATTTGTAACGAAGATTTGTAGCAATGAAATAGACAACCGGAATTGCGATCCAGCTATTTCACACAAATGAAATACTGCTGTTCTCAATGTGAATGTTGACGAATGGAAGAGGGTTTCCTGAGCTACTGTTCACCGGCCCACGAAATATGACACAGATATTTTGTGTCCCGCTATGTGTGTTGGGTCTCATGCATTGGCGCGCCCAAGCTTCCCCAATACCTGAAACCGATCACCGTCAATAGCAGCTTCTAGTTGAACGAGTGAATCAACTTTCAGTAGTCCCTTCCGGTTCGAGAGATCCAAAGACCCGCCTCCCACTTGGGATGAATGGGACCTTGAACATATACTGCGAGTTCCCGGTCCCTTTGCGGTAAGACAAATTCTTCTGATGAAATGGAGCACTAATTCTTCATTGGTTCGCACTACTGCCGTTTGTACCAAGCCGTTGCCCGAAGTTGACGCGCTTCCGATAACTCCAATTGGCCACCGGCCACGCGGCAAGGCCCCCAAAACTAGTAGCACTACATCGCTCGATCTGAACTTGCGTCCCCGAGTAATACATTTTCGCAGCCGTTGTTTTACTGGAAGATATTCCTCGGTTCACCTCATCCAAAAACTGATGTAAGGTGGTTTGCCTGCCTCCACTGGCGAATCATTCTATCTCGCAACGGACTCGTCGGATTACTTTGTGAGTTTGCCCTCATGTTGAGTAGGTCGCTGAGCGTGAGCACTGGCAGATCACGATAGTCCGAGCATACAGATAATAGCGGCCGTCCGTTTTCTATCTATTCACCTTCCGTAGGAAATGTTGACAATATTTCGTCAGTCATCGGCTGTCCGTCGCAAAGCGAAAGAAGTATTCTGGCAACCAAAAGCATCATCATCTCCCATTGGACACCACGATGAATAGCATAGGGTGGAGTAGGGGCCACTGCATATCCCGTTGAAGCAATTTATCAGCAGTCCTGCCACGAGCCAAGTTCCCATCAGGTTTTTCAATTACCCTTGAGCCCCGACGAAGTTTGCAGTCCCATCAATAAAATCCTCTGACGGTGCCCTCCTCCCTCAAATGAAAAGCAGTACTGTCATAATAAATGAATCCATGCCTAGAGAATAAGAAACTTCAATGTGTATTGTACGGACCTGGAGACAGGTGAAGATGCGACGATATCGCTCCTCCGCGCTGCGATCATGTCTAACTGAAAACGGACCAAAATGATCTATCCCGACGTACTTAGGGGAAAACTAACCTGGTTGGACCTTATTTGTGGGTAGAGGAGCCATTGCCTGCTTGCCTACGATTTCCAAATGCTTTCGACATTTCCGACGTCCCCAAGTGCAGAAGCAGAAGCAGAAGCTCCACCCTGTACGATCCAAACTGTTTTGCAAAGCTCCGCAAATAACTGAGAAGGTCCTGCGTTTCCTTCCACTGTGAGATATCCCCGGATTACTGAGTTCGTAATCGAGTGAGCCTTGGGTAGTGTCACCGGATGTTCCCCGCCTTGAAGCTGATTGCAGTAGTTCATCCGTCCTCCGACAAAACTCAGTCTATTTAGCAAAACTAGGTCGAGTTTAAGTAGCTTCCTGCTCACCGGAGTTCTGCTGGTGCAAAGGTTATTTCTTCTGTCTCGTAACCATTTCAACTCTCCACCACCGGACTTGGCTTGCGCAATAAGAATAACACTTTCTTACGCTTTAGTAATATCGTTTAATTTCAAGGGCCCAGTTGTCAATCCGAGATCTTTTGATCGCTTCTTATAACTGCAACCACTCTATCGATCTCAGCAAGTGAAACCAACTGGAGTGCTCAGCTAGGAGCAAGTCCGTCCACGTACCCCGCGGCACCGTGAGGACCGCACCCGAGGGCTACTTCAACTCCGCGCTCGGTGGTCCTGCAGTGACCTTAGGACCGGTCGGCCATGATGTTTCATCGTTCGTCAAAATGTCAGGACCTTCGAACCAGAAACTGATATCACCCATCGCCCCTTGATGCCAAGTCTGCACAATTAGCATCCGCTCTGACATGATGCCACTGCCAGGGTTCAGACCACCGGTGGATTTCAGCCAACCGAATTGGCAACGTGTCTACTAAGTCTCGTCTTAGTACTGTTTGTGTTGAAAACTATAGCTCCCATTTGACATTCAACCAAATTGCCACCTAGCTGACCATTTCCTCACCAAAGAAACCTCAGGACGTCTCTGCCTCTTGTTGATACTCGGACTTGCATAAACATTTCTTCAATGTCTTTAGCTAATGCAGCAGTTTCCTTCCAAAAACGAAGCCACACTTCAAGTGGGCCTGCTTTCGTATTCGTTCCCCGTAGCAAGCAGTGGATCAACGGGTGTCCCTGGAATGCAGCTGCACACGTAACGGTTATTCCGACTGTGAGTAACGCGGGGCCAAGTCAAAACGAATCCCAAAACCAGAACAAGATTGATTTGTAGTTTCTACGGTACTGGATTACCAAATTATACGCATATATAAATGTGTACAAACCACAACTTTACGGCCAAAACGTCTAACAACGAGGACCAGAGCCCAACCAAGGTCAATTCCAGGTACCGCCGTCATGGCAATCCAAGTTCGAATCAAAACTATGCTACTCCATGTGAGCGAAATATAAACAAATGTTGAAGTGTAGTGATTGATGCATGCTGTACTTGTTCGAGGATCAACGAGTGAAAGAACGTAGTCTCAACGATACAAGTATGTGACAACGGCTAGGGAGGATTTCCACACATGTACGTTACACCGCCCCCCAAATCCTTCCATGTAACGATCATCATCCATCTAGACCATAAAGTCAGTGCATACGTAGGTCGCCATGGGCTCCATCTATCGTTGGCCAGTCACAGACATGCTTGCAGGTTTTCTTGAGGTAGTGCTCCATACCTCGATGTCTTAGCTTTTCTTCTGAGGGTGATACGACATTATCCGTGTACGAAGGAAGTGCTTTGATGTGATCGGGATGCGTAGACAGAAAACGAAATGTGGAGGAAGAGGCTCCCCAAACAACAGTGAAGTACGTGGCAAGATGAAGACTGAGAATTCTTGAAAAATTCGAGATGGCTTCAGGGTACTCGAACATCAGGGGCTCAACGTGTGGTCTTATCACACTAGAAGTATGTTTGACTCACAACTTATATCCACTTGAACACAGGTTGAATAACAATACAAACAGGAGGTCACGGAATAAAAGATATTTCCACAAAAGGTCAACAAGTGCTTCTTCAAGAGTTTACGCTACTTCACAAACGTTGTCGTGTCGTGTGATATACTAGGGTTTCGACAGCTAACTCCATCGTAAATCGTGAACACCGCATGAAATTAGACACAAACATGCCTCAAAGACGATGTGAAGGGTTGGGACCTGCGGAAGAATGCATGAGGAATAAACAAACAAACTCAGCTTCATTTGGTATAAGCCGACTTGATTTTAGCCTGGTCTGTAGCGTCGACTTCGTCCTAGCCACTATCATTTTCAAGCAGACATATCTGACGGATATCTCGCAATACGTCTCCTCTGTTCATTCTTACCACCATCGTGCGCACGAGGCCATCGATTTCTGCGCGGCAGTCCTTGATCACTCCAATCGGCCAATCGTTTTTTTGTAAGTGGTCCTCCACGAGGATGACTACATCGCCACGTCTGAACGACCTCTCTTTGGAGGTCCACTTTTACCGAAGCTGCAGATTCAGTAAGTACCCTATCGTTCAAAGTTTCCAGAAAGCCTGCACCAGGTGATTAGTTTGTTTCCATCCTATGATATACATTCTACGTAGAAATTTTGGTGTGATTGCTCCTACGTTTGTTCGTAGTAATAACAGGCCGTTGGGAGTGAGAGCCAGTTCGCCTTCCGGGTCTGGGACGATCGGCCCTAGGGGTCTGTTGTTCAGTATGCGTTCTACTTTTGTTAGTAAAGTAGTCAACGTCTCGTCATCCAGGTTTTACTGTGAGGTCAGGACAGTGAGTATTTTCCTAGTCGATCGTACCAGCCTTTCCCAATCGCCACTGCGATGACTGGCATAAGTTGGGTTGAATTGCTATTCTATCCCCTTTGCTATGGTCTTGTTTCGTATTTTGGCGTGGTCCAGGCGGTTTCACCATTTCTCTAACTCCTTATGGGCTACAACGAAGTTCGAGCCATTGTCTGAGTATACGTTCATGGGGACGCCCGCCTCGCTATGAACCTTTGAAATGCCACTAGAAATGAATCGGTGGTAATATCATGCACTACTTCGAGGTGGACTGCTCTGGATGATAAACATCTTAACGGGCAGCCATACCTCTTTCGCGTGCCCCTCTGCTGTCGTACAAGTGGCGGGCCATAGCAATTGACGCCAATTTCAACGAACGGGCACCATCCCGTTTGAACTCTCACGGCTGAAAGGGGGACCATCATTTGTCGGTCCGCTACCGCCCTCCGGCGACGACAAGTGATGCAGTTGCCTATGACTCGCTTGGCCGTCGTTGGTCCCTTTGCCACCCAAAATCGTCGACGTATATTTTTCATTGAGTGGTTCAAACCTGCGTGTCCCTCTTCTCGACGTACATGATCTATCAAACATTTCGTCATGTAGTGGTCACCAAAGACTATTATGGGGCGTTTTGTTTATTACTCTAGATTCAAGATGGTCAACCGCCGTCCAACTTTCAGTAGTCCGTTGGTTCGTATAGGGTTTAGTCTTCGAATACTGTTGTGCAACAGCCTGCTTCCTTTGGTGTGACCATCTGTTCTGGCTAGCTCGCGGGCCTCGAACGGGAAAGCATCTAGTTGTAGTGGGCGTAGAACGTCCATTTCGGCTTGGCTCAGCTCGCTCGGTAGAGTCATCCCCACATTTATTGTGTTCTGTTAGCCACGAGGGTTTTAAAGCGAGAAGTATTGTTGTTTGTGTATTGTAGTACCGTGGCTGAATCTGTCCAAATGTTTGGTTCCCAGTTTAGCCGATTGAAGCATCTTCTCATCTTCGTCGCGGCTTTCACGGCCAGTACTGCTGCCATCAGTTCCAGCCTCGGAATGGACACAGTTTTCAGTGGAGCCACTCCCGCCTTTGCGAATAATATCTGACTGTGCCGCCCACTATTTTCGTCTACCCAGCAGCCGTAAGCCACAATTGCGTGGCCTATTTCTGACGCATCAGAAAGTGAGTGGAGTTAGGCATCGTTTGTGCACTTGATTCCTGCCGAGCATCTTCGTATTTTGATCTCACCAGGTTGCTCTATGCTGTGCAGCCAAAGGCCATGGCTTATCGTCGTCATCCGGAAGAGGTTCGTCCCAACCCGTCCCTCTCTGGCACAGCGACTTCAGCACGCACTTTCCCGGTACCAACCAAGGCAAGACAAAGCCTAGGGGATCATAGAGATTTGAGACTGATGATAGGATTCCTCTCTGTGTGGCTGGTCATTCGGGTAGGTCCAGAATGAACATGAATTCGTCACTTCCGGGTTTTCATTGAAGTCCAAGCGTGCGCTCCGTTTGTGAAGAGGATCCCAGAAGCTTTCTCGCACACTCCATAATATCGGACTTTGGGATAACACTGGTCACCTCTTGGCTGTTTGAATTCCATTTAGTGAGGTTTGATCCTCCGGCCTTTAGAGTGGCGATCAAGTCGGTCATATATAGAATGGCAGTATTTGGGTCATCCAAGGAACACAAAAAATCGTCCACGTAGAAGTGGTCCACTGATCTTTCTAGCAGATTGCTGGTGTTGCTCAAACGCTTCAGGGTTTCCCGGAGAGCGAAATGAGCACAAAAGGGGACGATGTTGTCCCAAAGGGACGTATGGTCAGCTTATACTCGTCTAGTGGACAATTTGCGTCACTTTCAGGCCGCCAAAGAAGATGAAAGGCGTCTCTATCTTCAACGGGCGTCTTTACTTGTAGAAACATTTCACGTATGTCCACAGAGACGGCCACTTTTTCTAGCCGAAAACGACATAAAAACCTGGACCAGTGGTGGTCCAGTCCGGGCCCTGTATTATATGGTCGTTGAGTGACACATCCTGACATTTCGCGGCACTGCCGAAAACCACCCTGACCTTCCCCGGTTTTTTTGTGTTCACGTCCGGGTGATGAGATAGTTACCACCTCAAATTTACGCTGACTACCGCTGTATCCACTCTTTCTATATAACCTCGGTCTATATTATGTTGCATGGCTCGCGTGTATTCTATCCTTAATTTTGGTTCTCGAATTAGTCCGGTTTTGAGGAAGCATAATCTTTTCGGAGCCATTTCTCGACTGTTTGGCATAGGTTTCAAGTTGGGTCTTCACAAGGCAGGAACCTCGAAACAATCTATTACATACTCAGTGTTCTCGGCTGCCATTTTCAAAGCCAAACTATCTTCTCGTGATGGGGCACCTCTATCAATGGCTAGGTCGGAAAATTCGGCGTCACACAGCTGTTGGAATGCTTGTTCAATGTTCGCCGTTTCCACGGAAGTGCAGTTAACTTGGATTTGTTTGCCGCATCTTTCACCTGTACTACCCTACAAGGTCCAGCCAGGTAAAGTGCGTACTGCAAAGTGTGCTTTGCGGCTTCCTATTCTTTGATCTAGGACCCAATGAGCTTCCGGTACGTCACAGCCAATCAGCACGTCAATTTAGTTTTTCCGCCACTCCCCGATCGTAACCCCCGCGAGACGCGGCCACTGAGTCAGAATCGATTGCACTGACTGAGGTGCTCTCATTGGCAGATCCTTTATGGTGAATGCTTCTGGATTTTCTGCTCTATCGTTGTTGACCAAGGAAACTAGTTGTAGATGCAGCTTGGTCGACTAGATGACCTGGGTGCCACTCACCGTGCTCAACGCTAATGAAGATTGATTCCTTCTCACCCCATATCTCTTTGCGAACTCCTTCCTTACTATAGTGGTACCCGAACCACCATCCAAGAAGGCCAACGCTCTTATAAACCCAACTGGGGTTTCTATGCCAACTACTATTACTCCGAGACGAATGGGCTTGCTAGTGGAGCGAGACACTGCGGAGACCACACTTGGCTTTGGGATTTCTTCGGCATTCAAATTCTAGGATTTGTGTAGTATTAGTATTAGTAGTAGCAGTGTAGTAATGTTGCTTCCCATGGCATCCATCCTGACCACAACTGGGTTTCGTTCGGCACACCGCTGCTCGGTGTGAATCGTTGAGACGGAAAAAGCACGCGCCCAGTCTCTTGGCCATTTCCCATCGTTCGTCGGCGCCTACGTTGCGGGAGCGAGGGCACTCCGCTAGGTGATGAGGCGCCCCACAAACTATACACACCGGCAAGTTTTCACCCTCGCGAGATAACGCGTGTGTTTGCGCATGGTTGGCTTACACTTGGTTTCCTGGTCCAGCTATGCATCGTCGCAATCCTAAGTAACTTGCTCGACTCGCGCACAAGTTGACTGAAACGACTGTTTGCTATTCAAGCATGACGGTCTATAAACTGCGTCAGATCTTCAAACCTGGTTTCTCGCCCAAATCTACTGATCCTCTCGGCTTCCCCGACCCAACTACCCTGTAGCTCTGTGGGTGAACTGCTCACTATGGTCTTCAATGTATGCAGTGCGTTTAAGTTTGATCGGTAATCTAGGTAATTCAATTCTATACTGCTGTTCTGCATTTTCATCACCAGGCTGGCTAAAGAGCCCGACTCGTCTTTGGAACGTTTTTCCTCCGATAGTACATCATCGATCGATTTCCGGGCGACTTCAAATGGTTGCCCAAACCGGCCTTTCAGGATTTTACGTGCCTGGGTGTAATCCTCTTCGCGATCCAGCATCGAGCACCCGTCGATTGCTCCCCTGGCTCCTCCACGACAGTAATGTAGTAGATGCAAGAAACTCTGTCCTGGATCGGATACTCTCTTTTCCACAAAGTGCTCGTATTGTTTAACGAACTTACAGTACTGTTCTGCGCTCCCGTCAAGGGGGGACAATTCCACTCTTGGTGAGTCAATAGCGTAGGGTACACTGCTACACGTTGACTCCAATCGTTCTACGGAACTGCTAGGATGGATGGCCGTATGCTCCGTGGTCTCGAAAGTCACCTCTCGCTCCCTTCTCCAAATTTGATCTTCCCTGGCAGATTCAGCTTCTTCCCTAGCCTGCTTAAGCTGGGTTCCTAAGTAAACTATTCTCAATGGATAGATATCATCATCTTTAATTTCTATACCACTAGCTGAAATACACGAAATTGCGCTGACAGGACTGGCAGACCCAGCAACAACTAAGGAATCTTTATCGCCCAAAAATACCCCAGGGACTGGTAGGGTTAATTTTTGTCCATCTCCAGATTGCCCGTGTCCTCTTCTTGGCATTTATGGTTGAACTCCTCTTGGAGATTCCAAGTTGCGTACTGTACCGGTTAATACAACTGTGAGTAAAGCGTGGCCAAGCCAAAACGAATCCCAAAACCAGAACAAGATTGATTTGTAGTTTCTACGGCACTGGATTACCAAATTATACGCATATATAAATGTGTACAAACCACAACTTTACGGCCAAAACGTCTAACAACGGAGACCAGAGCCCAACCAAGGTCAATTCCAGGTACCGCCGTCATGGCAATCCAAGTTCGAATCAAAACTATGCTACTCCATGTGAGCGAAATATAAACAAATGTTGAAGTGTAGTGATTGATGCATGCTGTACTTGTTCGAGGATCAACGAGTGAAAGAACGTAGTCTCAACGATACAAGTATGTGACAACGGCTAGGGAGGATTTCCACACATGTACACTACAACACAGTCAAACACAACCTTCAACTTGCCTGGTTTCTTAAGGTTTTTTATTGAATGATGTGGCAAGTACCACTCAGGCTCAAAATCGATTTTAAACCGTATATTAAGCACTAACTGGGCGTGGCCTTTGCGATCATACTCCTACTATCGTGGGGTAATAGCCAAACAATTTCGGATCGCGCGCAAACTTGCTTTCTCAAGCAATTCAATTTCTCTTTGGCCGCGGTATAATTAATTGGAAGTCTTATCACGGGATTCCTCCATGGAAGTGCAAATTCATAGCGTCCGCCCAACCAGATTATCGCATTAGCAACCATATCAACAGCATATTTGTCTTCTAACGAAAGATAGCTGTTCGATTCATCCCCATCACAGAAATCGGCGCTGTATTGTCAATCGATCTGTCCCACTAGGTGATCTATTTCCATCTCAATGTGGTTTGCCGTCCTCACAAAACGTGGCTCCTGGTTTATCGCACCGAGAACAATCCATCTTAAAATCGTCCGCACGGCATAGAGTTGCCTTATTTTACTGCAATTTTGGTCTATTACCAAACGTGCTTCTGAAACGTTGGCACCTATAAGGGTTTTCACTCTTGAATCTTCTAGATTCTGTCTTTGGACGCAATTTATTTGAGGCTAGGATGAAACGTCCGCATCCGATCAGTACTCGACTGCTCGAGTTGTAGCCTATCAGCAGAGTGGGCTCGTTCCATACTCACGAAGTCAACTCTTACGACGATTTTGGTCTAATCTCTGTTGCTTTCGAATTATAAGTGTTGATTCCTTTTACGGTCGAAATGAAAAGTGAGATGGGGGACATCTTCAAATTTACCAGCTTGAGGCGATCAGTCTTATTAAGTTCACATCGGACCTACTGCCCAGCATAGAGTAGGTCTCCACAGAGCCCCGCGATTCGTTGGCTCATACTGGTGGCAAACCTAAGCCGACACGATATTCTGGCTTAAGAGTGGCCGCCAAATTATTGGGGCACTGGCCAGGTTTTCCGCGTCATCCTCACTCAGCTTATCGAACTGCCACTCTGGGTTGAATTATGCATAAATCGGTCGATAGATCACTTCTCTGCGTCATGCAGTACAGGTTGATGCCATTTCTAGCAGCCCTATTTTGAATGTGCTTTAGAAACTAGACAGTGGCTAGGCAGACTTTCGCACGAGAGACACGAAAAATAAGCCTTGATTTTTTTAAGAAATGAGCAACGACCGGGTACGCAGCGAGGCAGGAAAAGCAAGCACTCCCCAAATGCGTGTATTCTATTATATGAAAAGGTCTATTTTGTTTTTGCATCTGACTCACTTGCAATTGTTTCATAGGCTAACCCCCAAAATTAGTTACCCGGCATCTGTGACTGCAATTTGATAACCCCGAGCGGGCTTTATTTTTGAATGTGTCTTTTGATAACTCTCCCACTCGATTACTCGTCAGTTATCGTCCCAATATCCAGTTTATACACAATCGCATCTGCTTCTGGAAGCCACTACCCGTAGCAGCCATTTTTCGGCCCCCGCAAGGCACATTGCACATTGTTCCTGCCTCAAGAAGCCGTCCGCGCTGTGCTGTCCAATGCCAGTTGTTTTAGTAGTCTATGAGGTCACTGCTTTTTTAAAATTCTCCAGTGTCGCTTATACCTACATTTTCACTTTTTCCCAGCCATCCACAACTCACTCCCCTAATTTGAAAATGGTTTGTGATTCCCGCACTGACCACCGCCAATTTATTTCACTCAAACACCACCCAGCTTTACCGTTTTATTTCTGCTACCGTGTGATTCCTAAATTTCAGAATTGTGAGTACCTCACATTGGTACTTACTGCTGTATTCTCTGATCTTGCCTTGTGCATGAGTCTTGACCACGGTCAGGAAATATACCATGACTAATTATCCGTTAACCATCAGCTGCTACCAGCAATGAACTACCCTATTTTGGTGTAAACAGCCTAGCTTTTCATGCTTTTGTTGGGAGGCCATGATGGTTATCTCACTGCATCTGACACCGTCATCGATAGAATCCCCTTGTTAATTACAACGCAAAGAATAATGATGTGTTTACTTTTTCTGGCATGACCCTCATTCATATTGTGAACCATAACATGATGAAAGCTGGTGGCATGGAAACGGAAACGTGCCATTTGATTAGTTTGAGCAGACGAAAGCTCTGTTGCCACTGTCTACCCCAGCTCCAATTCAACGACGAGTCAACAGCCGCAGACTCTACAAAAAAGCAACGCAGTAAGAAGTTAACTTGTAGTGTGAGAACATGAAAACAACCTACTACAAAATGCCTCTCCAAAGACACCTGTTAAATAGGCCGCAAGTCTCTAAACATTGAGTCGTGGAATCCTACATGGTCAATCCAAGGACTTCTTTCTCTCTCAGTGGTACGTCTTAGACAGTGACCAGCGATAAAGCACAACGGGGCTTCCACCTCTATTCCAGAATTGCAACTTCTCCAGCCTCAAAACGTTTGAGGCTCGCGATCAGCCCCGAGCCGTCGAGAGATAAGCCTGCCGAAACTAGTTCGTCTGACAGGAATACAAACTTGAACCCTGTAGAAGAGTTCAAGAAACACTGTCCCATTCATAATCGTTCATTATTTTATCTGTAAAAAGTTTCTGTATCGAAGTACCGAATGTCCGTTCCATTGGCACAAATCCCCGTCACAAATCGGACCCACACCATTGCCTCGGGCGTGAGTCACGCAGCTTCAAATTCGTGACCACTGTAGTCGGTAATCTCATCTGTTTCCAAACTTGTGCAGTATTTCATCTGCCGTTCTCAATTAAGTGTTCCAGTTGAAATAGGCTTTGTTTTAAACCATGTCAAACTGATTGCTACGGAGTGCTTGAACTTTCAATTGGCTAGACTACACAGCACTCAATATCCTGGGCAAACTCTGAGAAATAAAAATAGGCAACCACATGGCAGGCCACTCGAAATCAAAAGAAAACTTCCTGCAGGTGAACCAAACCCATTGCCCGTAGGTGTTGGTAATGTTCCTCGCTCAGGCTGTAGATAACAGTTCGTTCCAAGCTTATTTTGGTTGCCCATAGGGCCGTAGTTGATTAGCTGCTAGCCGGACAGGAAGAAAGGCAGGTTGCGGGACACTGAGACTCAGCCAGGCAATGTAAACTGCTCCAGTTGGATAAGTTGAGTAAGGATGGTGCGGAAAACCTGGCCAATGTCCCAATAATTTGGCGGCCACTCTTAAGCCAGAATATCGTGTCGGCTTAGGTTTGCCACCAGTATGAGCCAACGAATCGCGGGGCTCTGTGGAGACCTACTCTATGCTGGGCAGTAGGTCCGATGTGAACTTAATAAGACTGATCGCCTCAAGCTGGTAAATTTGAAGATGTCCCCCATCTCACTTTTCATTTCGACCGTAAAAGGAATCAACACTTATAATTCGAAAGCAACAGAGATTAGACCAAAATCGTCGTAAGAGTTGACTTCGTGAGTATGGAACGAGCCCACTCTGCTGATAGGCTACAACTCGAGCAGTCGAGTACTGATCGGATGCGGACGTTTCATCCTAGCCTCAAATAAATTGCGTCCAAAGACAGAATCTAGAAGATTCAAGAGTGAAAACCCTTATAGGTGCCAACGTTTCAGAAGCACGTTTGGTAATAGACCAAAATTGCAGTAAAATAAGGCAACTCTATGCCGTGCGGACGATTTTAAGATGGATTGTTCTCGGTGCGATAAACCAGGAGCCACGTTTTGTGAGGACGGCAAACCACATTGAGATGGAAATAGATCACCTAGTGGGACAGATCGATTGACAATACAGCGCCGATTTCTGTGATGGGGATGAATCGAACAGCTATCTTTCGTTAGAAGACAAATATGCTGTTGATATGGTTGCTAATGCGATAATCTGGTTGGGCGGACGCTATGAATTTGCACTTCCATGGAGGAATCCCGTGATAAGACTTCCAATTAATTATACCGCGGCCAAAGAGAAATTGAATTGCTTGAGAAAGCAAGTTTGCGCGCGATCCGAAATTGTTTGGCTATTACCCCACGATAGTAGGAGTATGATCGCAAAGGCCACGCCCAGTTAGTGCTTAATATACGGTTTAAAATCGATTTTGAGCCTGAGTGGTACTTGCCACATCATTCAATAAAAAACCTTAAGAAACCAGGCAAGTTGAAGGTTGTGTTTGACTGTGTTGTAGTGTACATGTGTGGAAATCCTCCCTAGCCGTTGTCACATACTTGTATCGTTGAGACTACGTTCTTTCACTCGTTGATCCTCGAACAAGTACAGCATGCATCAATCACTACACTTCAACATTTGTTTATATTTCGCTCACATGGAGTAGCATAGTTTTGATTCGAACTTGGATTGCCATGACGGCGGTACCTGGAATTGACCTTGGTTGGGCTCTGGTCTCCGTTGTTAGACGTTTTGGCCGTAAAGTTGTGGTTTGTACACATTTATATATGCGTATAATTTGGTAATCCAGTGCCGTAGAAACTACAAATCAATCTTGTTCTGGTTTTGGGATTCGTTTTGGCTTGGCCACGCTTTACTCACAGTTGTATTAACCGGTACAGTACGCAACTTGGAATCTCCAAGAGGAGTTCAACCATAAATGCCAAGAAGAGGACACGGGCAATCTGGAGATGGACAAAAATTAACCCTACCAGTCCCTGGGGTATTTTTGGGCGATAAAGATTCCTTAGTTGTTGCTGGGTCTGCCAGTCCTGTCAGCGCAATTTCGTGTATTTCAGCTAGTGGTATAGAAATTAAAGATGATGATATCTATCCATTGAGAATAGTTTACTTAGGAACCCAGCTTAAGCAGGCTAGGGAAGAAGCTGAATCTGCCAGGGAAGATCAAATTTGGAGAAGGGAGCGAGAGGTGACTTTCGAGACCACGGAGCATACGGCCATCCATCCTAGCAGTTCCGTAGAACGATTGGAGTCAACGTGTAGCAGTGTACCCTACGCTATTGACTCACCAAGAGTGGAATTGTCCCCCCTTGACGGGAGCGCAGAACAGTACTGTAAGTTCGTTAAACAATACGAGCACTTTGTGGAAAAGAGAGTATCCGATCCAGGACAGAGTTTCTTGCATCTACTACATTACTGTCGTGGAGGAGCCAGGGGAGCAATCGACGGGTGCTCGATGCTGGATCGCGAAGAGGATTACACCCAGGCACGTAAAATCCTGAAAGGCCGGTTTGGGCAACCATTTGAAGTCGCCCGGAAATCGATCGATGATGTACTATCGGAGGAAAAACGTTCCAAAGACGAGTCGGGCTCTTTAGCCAGCCTGGTGATGAAAATGCAGAACAGCAGTATAGAATTGAATTACCTAGATTACCGATCAAACTTAAACGCACTGCATACATTGAAGACCATAGTGAGCAGTTCACCCACAGAGCTACAGGGTAGTTGGGTCGGGGAAGCCGAGAGGATCAGTAGATTTGGGCGAGAAACCAGGTTTGAAGATCTGACGCAGTTTATAGACCGTCATGCTTGAATAGCAAACAGTCGTTTCAGTCAACTTGTGCGCGAGTCGAGCAAGTTACTTAGGATTGCGACGATGCATAGCTGGACCAGGAAACCAAGTGTAAGCCAACCATGCGCAAACACACGCGTTATCTCGCGAGGGTGAAAACTTGCCGGTGTGTATAGTTTGTGGGGCGCCTCATCACCTAGCGGAGTGCCCTCGCTCCCGCAACGTAGGCGCCGACGAACGATGGGAAATGGCCAAGAGACTGGGCGCGTGCTTTTTCCGTCTCAACGATTCACACCGAGCAGCGGTGTGCCGAACGAAACCCAGTTGTGGTCAGGATGGATGCCATGGGAAGCAACATTACTACACTGCTACTACTAATACTAATACTACACAAATCCTAGAATTTGAATGCCGAAGAAATCCCAAAGCCAAGTGTGGTCTCCGCAGTGTCTCGCTCCACTAGCAAGCCCATTCGTCTCGGAGTAATAGTAGTTGGCATAGAAACCCCAGTTGGGTTTATAAGAGCGTTGGCCTTCTTGGATGGTGGTTCGGGTACCACTATAGTAAGGAAGGAGTTCGCAAAGAGATATGGGGTGAGAAGGAATCAATCTTCATTAGCGTTGAGCACGGTGAGTGGCACCCAGGTCATCTAGTCGACCAAGCTGCATCTACAACTAGTTTCCTTGGTCAACAACGATAGAGCAGAAAATCCAGAAGCATTCACCATAAAGGATCTGCCAATGAGAGCACCTCAGTCAGTGCAATCGATTCTGACTCAGTGGCCGCGTCTCGCGGGGGTTACGATCGGGGAGTGGCGGAAAAACTAAATTGACGTGCTGATTGGCTGTGACGTACCGGAAGCTCATTGGGTCCTAGATCAAAGAATAGGAAGCCGCAAAGCACACTTTGCAGTACGCACTTTACCTGGCTGGACCTTGTAGGGTAGTACAGGTGAAAGATGCGGCAAACAAATCCAAGTTAACTGCACTTCCGTGGAAACGGCGAACATTGAACAAGCATTCCAACAGCTGTGTGACGCCGAATTTTCCGACCTAGCCATTGATAGAGGTGCCCCATCACGAGAAGATAGTTTGGCTTTGAAAATGGCAGCCGAGAACACTGAGTATGTAATAGATTGTTTCGAGGTTCCTGCCCTGTGAAGACCCAACTTGAAACCTATGCCAAACAGTCGAGAAATGGCTCCGAAAAGATTATGCTTCCTCAAAACCGGACTAATTCGAGAACCAAAATTAAGGATAGAATACACGCGAGCCATGCAACATAATATAGACCGAGGTTATATAGAAAGAGTGGATACAGCGGTAGTCAGCGTAAATTTGAGGTGGTAACTATCTCATCACCCGGACGTGAACACAAAAAAACCGGGGAAGGTCAGGGTGGTTTTCGGCAGTGCCGCGAAATGTCAGGATGTGTCACTCAACGACCATATAATACAGGGCCCGGACTGGACCACCACTGGTCCAGGTTTTTATGTCGTTTTCGGCTAGAAAAAGTGGCCGTCTCTGTGGACATACGTGAAATGTTTCTACAAGTAAAGACGCCCGTTGAAGATAGAGACGCCTTTCATCTTCTCTGGCGGCCTGAAAGTGACGCAAATTGTCCACTAGACGAGTATAAGCTGACCATACGTCCCTTTGGGACAACATCGTCCCCTTTTGTGCTCATTTCGCTCTCCGGGAAACCCTGAAGCGTTTGAGCAACACCAGCAATCTGCTAGAAAGATCAGTGGACCACTTCTACGTGGACGATTTTTTGTGTTCCTTGGATGACCCAAATACTGCCATTCTATATATGACCGACTTGATCGCCACTCTAAAGGCCGGAGGATCAAACCTCACTAAATGGAATTCAAACAGCCAAGAGGTGACCAGTGTTATCCCAAAGTCCGATATTATGGAGTGTGCGAGAAAGCTTCTGGGATCCTCTTCACAAACGGAGCGCACGCTTGGACTTCAATGAAAACCCGGAAGTGACGAATTCATGTTCATTCTGGACCTACCCGAATGACCAGCCACACAGAGAGGAATCCTATCATCAGTCTCAAATCTCTATGATCCCCTAGGCTTTGTCTTGCCTTGGTTGGTACCGGGAAAGTGCGTGCTGAAGTCGCTGTGCCAGAGAGGGACGGGTTGGGACGAACCTCTTCCGGATGACGACGATAAGCCATGGCCTTTGGCTGCACAGCATAGAGCAACCTGGTGAGATCAAAATACGAAGATGCTCGGCAGGAATCAAGTGCACAAACGATGCCTAACTCCACTCACTTTCTGATGCGTCAGAAATAGGCCACGCAATTGTGGCTTACGGCTGCTGGGTAGACGAAAATAGTGGGCGGCACAGTCAGATATTATTCGCAAAGGCGGGAGTGGCTCCACTGAAAACTGTGTCCATTCCGAGGCTGGAACTGATGGCAGCAGTACTGGCCGTGAAAGCCGCGACGAAGATGAGAAGATGCTTTAATCGGCTAAACTGGGAACCAAACATTTGGACGGATTCAGCCACGGTACTACAATACACAAACAACAATACTTCTCGCTTTAAAACCCTCGTGGCTAACAGAACACAATAAATGTGGGGACGACTCTACCGAGCGAGCTGAGCCAAGCCGAAATGGACGTTCTACGCCCACTACAACTAGATGCTTTCCCGTTCGAGGCCCGCGAGCTAGCCAGAACAGATGGTCACACCAAAGGAAGCAGGCTGTTGCACAACAGTATTCGAAGACTAAACCCTATACGAACCAACGGACTACTGAAAGTTGGACGGCGGTTGACCATCTTGAATCTAGAGTAATAAACAAAACGCCCCATAATAGTCTTTGGTGACCACTACATGACGAAATGTTTGATAGATCATGTACGTCGAGAAGAGGGACACGCAGGTTTGAACCACTCAATGAAAAATATACGTCGACGATTTTGGGTGGCAAAGGGACCAACGACGGCCAAGCGAGTCATAGGCAACTGCATCACTTGTCGTCGCCGGAGGGCGGTAGCGGACCGACAAATGATGGTCCCCCTTTCAGCCGTGAGAGTTCAAACGGGATGGTGCCCGTTCGTTGAAATTGGCGTCAATTGCTATGGCCCGCCACTTGTACGACAGCAGAGGGGCACGCGAAAGAGGTATGGCTGCCCGTTAAGATGTTTATCATCCAGAGCAGTCCACCTCGAAGTAGTGCATGATATTACCACCGATTCATTTCTAGTGGCATTTCAAAGGTTCATAGCGAGGCGGGCGTCCCCATGAACGTATACTCAGACAATGGCTCGAACTTCGTTGTAGCCCATAAGGAGTTAGAGAAGTGGTGGAACCGCCTGGACCACGCCAAAATACGAAACAAGACCATAGCAAAGGGGATAGAATAGCAATTCAACCCAACTTATGCCAGTCATCGCAGTGGCGATTGGGAAAGGCTGGTACGATCGACTAGGAAAATACTCACTGTCCTGACCTCACAATAAAACCTGGATGACGAGACGTTGACCACTTTACTAACAAAAGTAGAACGCATACTGAACAACAGACCCCTAGGGCCGATCGTCCCAGACCCGGAAGGCGAACTGGCTCTCACTCCTAACGGCCTGTTATTACTACGAACAAACGTAGGAGCAATCACACCAAAATTTCTACGTAGAATGTATATCATAGGATGGAAACAAACTAATCACCTGGTGCAGGCTTTCTGGAAACTTTGAACGATAGGGTACTTACTGAATCTGCAGCTTCGGTAAAAGTGGACCTCCAAAGAGAGGTCGTTCAGACGTGGCGATGTAGTCATCCTCGTGGAGGACCACTTACAAAAAAACGATTGGCCGATTGGAGTGATCAAGGACTGCCGCGCAGAAATCGATGGCCTCGTGCGCACGATGGTGGTAAGAATGAACAGAGGAGACGTATTGCGAGATATCCGTCAGATATGTCTGCTTGAAAATGATAGTGGCTAGGACGAAGTCGACGCTACAGACCAGGCTAAAATCAAGTCGGCTTATACCAAATGAAGCTGAGTTTGTTTGTTTATTCCTCATGCATTCTTCCGCAGGTCCCAACCCTTCACATCGTCTTTGAGGCATGTTTGTGTCTAATTTCATGCGGTGTTCACGATTTACGATGGAGTTAGCTGTCGAAACCCTAGTATATCACACGACACGACAACGTTTGTGAAGTAGCGTAAACTCTTGAAGAAGCACTTGTTGACCTTTTGTGGAAATATCTTTTATTCCGTGACCTCCTGTTTGTATTATTATTCAACCTGTGTTCAAGTGGATATAAGTTGTGAGTCAAACATACTTCTAGTGTGATAAGACCACACGTTGAGCCCCTGATGTTCGAGTACCCTGAAGCCATCTCGAATTTTTCAAGAATTCTCAGTCTTCATCTTGCCACGTACTTCACTGTTGTTTGGGGAGCCTCTTCCTCCACATTTCGTTTTCTGTCTACGCATCCCGATCACATCAAAGCACTTCCTTCGTACACGGATAATGTCGTATCACCCTCAGAAGAAAAGCTAAGACATCGAGGTATGGAGCACTACCTCAAGAAAACCTGCAAGCATGTCTGTGACTGGCCAACGATAGATGGAGTCCATGGCGACCTGCGTATTCACTGACTTTATGGTCTAGATAGGCTAGGGCGAATCAGTACCCTAATTAACTCCATGGATGATGATCGTTGCATGGAAGGATTTGGGGGGCGGTGTAACGTACATCTGTGGAAATCCTCCCTAGCCGTTGTCACATACTTGTATCGTTGAGACTACGTTCTTTCACTCGTTGATCCTCGAACAAGTACAGCATGCATCAATCACTACACTTCAACATTTGTTTATATTTCGCTCACATGGAGTAGCATAGTTTTGATTCGAACTTGGATTGCCATGACGGCGGTACCTGGAATTGGCCTTGGTTGGGCTCTGGTCCTCGTTGTTAGACGTTTTGGCCGTAAAGTTGTGGTTTGTACACATTTATATATGCGTATAATTTGGTAATCCAGTACCGTAGAAACTACAAATCAATCTTGTTCTGGTTTTGGGATTCGTTTTGACTTGGCCCCGCGTTACTCACAGTCGGAATAACCGTTACGTGTGCAGCTGCATTCCAGGGACACCCGTTGATCCACTGCTTGCTACGGGGAACGAATACGAAAGCAGGCCCACTTGAAGTGTGGCTTCGTTTTTGGAAGGAAACTGCTGCATTAGCTAAAGACATTGAAGAAATGTTTATGCAAGTCCGAGTATCAACAAGAGGCAGAGACGTCCTGAGGTTTCTTTGGTGAGGAAATGGTCAGCTAGGTGGCAATTTGGTTGAATGTCAAATGGGAGCTATAGTTTTCAACACAAACAGTACTAAGACGAGACTTAGTAGACACGTTGCCAATTCGGTTGGCTGAAATCCACCGGTGGTCTGAACCCTGGCAGTGGCATCATGTCAGAGCGGATGCTAATTGTGCAGACTTGGCATCAAGGGGCGATGGGTGATATCAGTTTCTGGTTCGAAGGTCCTGACATTTTGACGAACGATGAAACATCATGGCCGACCGGTCCTAAGGTCACTGCAGGACCACCGAGCGCGGAGTTGAAGTAGCCCTCGGGTGCGGTCCTCACGGTGCCGCGGGGTACGTGGACGGACTTGCTCCTAGCTGAGCACTCCAGTTGGTTTCACTTGCTGAGATCGATAGAGTGGTTGCAGTTATAAGAAGCGATCAAAAGATCTCGGATTGACAACTGGGCCCTTGAAATTAAACGATATTACTAAAGCGTAAGAAAGTGTTATTCTTATTGCGCAAGCCAAGTCCGGTGGGGGAGAGTTGAAATGGTTACGAGACAGAAGAAATAACCTTTGCACCAGCAGAACTCCGGTGAGCAGGAAGCTACTTAAACTCGACCTAGTTTTGCTAAATAGACTGAGTTTTGTCGGAGGACGGATGAACTACTGCAATCAGCTTCAAGGCGGGGAACATCCGGTGACACTACCCAAGGCTTACTCGATTACGAACTCAGTAATCCGGGGATATCTCACAGTGGAAGGAAACGCAGGACCTTCTCAGTTATTTGCGGAGCTTTGCAAAACAGTTTGGATCGTACAGGGTGGAGCTTCTGCTTCTGCTTCTGCACTTGGGGACGTCGGAAATGTCGAAAGCATTTGGAAATCGTAGGCAAGCAGGCAATGGCTCCTCTACCCACAAATAAGGTCCAACCAGGTTAGTTTTCCCCTAAGTACGTCGGGATAGATCATTTTGGTCCGTTTTCAGTTAGACATGATCGCAGCGCGGAGGAGCGATATCGTCGCATCTTCACCTGTCTCCAGGTCCGTACAATACACATTGAAGTTTCTTATTCTCTAGGCATGGATTCATTTATTATGACAGTACTGCTTTTCATTTGAGGGAGGAGGGCACCGTCAGAGGATTTTATTGATGGGACTGCAAACTTCGTCGGGGCTCAAGGGTAATTGAAAAACCTGATGGGAACTTGGCTCGTGGCAGGACTGCTGATAAATTGCTTCAACGGGATATGCAGTGGCCCCTACTCCACCCTATGCTATTCATCGTGGTGTCCAATGGGAGATGATGATGCTTTTGGTTGCCAGAATACTTCTTTCGCTTTGCGACGGACAGCCGATGACTGACGAAATATTGTCAACATTTCCTACGGAAGGTGAATAGATAGAAAACGGACGGCCGCTATTATCTGTATGCTCGGACTATCGTGATCTGCCAGTGCTCACGCTCAGCGACCTACTCAACATGAGGGCAAACTCACAAAGTAATCCGACGAGTCCGTTGCGAGATAGAATGATTCGCCAGTGGAGGCAGGCAAACCACCTTACATCAGTTTTTGGATGAGGTGAACCGAGGAATATCTTCCAGTAAAACAACGGCTGCGAAAATGTATTACTCGGGGACGCAAGTTCAGATCGAGCGATGTAGTGCTACTAGTTTTGGGGGCCTTGCCGCGTGGCCGGTGGCCAATTGGAGTTATCGGAAGCGCGTCAACTTCGGGCGACGGCTTGGTACAAACGGCAGTAGTGCGAACCAATGAGGAATTAGTGCTCCGTTTCATCAGAAGAATTTGTCTCACCGCAAAGGGACCGGGAACTCGCAGTATATGTTCAAGGTCCCATTCATCCCAAGTGGGAGGCGGGTCTTTGGATCTCTCGAACCGGAAGGGACTACTGAAAGTTGATTCACTCGTTCAACTAGAAGCTGCTATTGACGGTGATCGGTTTCAGGTATTGGGGAAGCTTGGGCGCGCCAATGCATGAGACCCAACACACATAGCGGGACACAAAATATCTGTGTCATATTTCGTGGGCCGGTGAACAGTAGCTCAGGAAACCCTCTTCCATTCGTCAACATTCATATTGAGAACAGCAGTATTTCATTTGTGTGAAATAGCTGGATCGCAATTCCGGTTGTCTATTTCATTGCTACAAATCTTCGTTACAAATCCGACCCTCATCATTGCCTCGGGCTTGGGTCACGCAGCTTTAAATTTGTGGTCACTTTAGTTGTCAATCCCATCATCTGTTTCTAACCTTTTGCTGTAATTCAGCTGCAGTTGTTGCTTCAGTGTTCAATTTGAGGCGTTAGAGTCCAGAATGAAACACCACTGAGGATCGGTTGTTATGGAATTGCCTAGTTTGTTGTGTCCAGTACATCGGCCATTTGGAATCGGCTTATTTTTAAATAGTGTGTGAATTGATTTCTAAGAATTGCTCAAAAGTTCGATTGGCTGGTCTCCATGTTGTATTATTCTGTCTCGTATTTTACAAAGTCCGGCAACACCAGCTGCGTTTTTTATTTCGCAGCCCCAAGTGACACAAACACCGACCATGCTTTTCTCATTTCAAGTGCAGCCGCTGACACACCAGTGATCCTTATCCAATCCCCCTGGCAGATCACCCAGGAAGCTTGACACCGATCCCCTGCCGTAACCAGTGCTCCTCCATAGTCAACCCCGGCCGATATTTAGAACTATGTCCACCAGAGCACCCCAATATCTTGGATGCTACCTCCGAAAACTCATACACTGCACCAACTGAGCCATTTTGTACTAACCGGCATGAATCTCAGCAGCTAAAGTCCAATGGGCAGTAACCCAGAAAAAATGAGTTCTTGAGTTCGGAAACTATGGTCAACTCAGCTGAAGGATTGTTCACCTGCAGCGCCTCCCTCACTCCAATGATCGTCCAGCGGTGTCACCCTAAGACCTCCAACCCTGTCCACAGGAAAACCCATGCACAACAAGCATTAGCCACTTCATCCCCCCTCCGTTAGTCTCGTCAGTCGAAACCGAGGGTCAAAGTTCTCTACGTTCCATGCCAACGGTGATCTCCCTTTTTCCCACTACAGCTTATTGGCCCGACCAGCCGTTGGTTATCAAGCCCCATTTTACCCCAAACTCCGTCCTACACTCCGTATCCCGCATGCTGTGCAATAATGTCCCACTAGACCACAGTATCCTCTGACTTGTTCCCTGGACCAGCACCCTTTCTAGTCAAACAAGCCGCCGCCAGGACCATTCTAACCTTTTCATGCCATCCCACGAGAGCTCCTCCTTTGCCCCAGCCCTCCGGTTCAACACCAACTCAAATTACTGTGACTCAAACAGCCAACAAGCATCCGAGTAGTGACTCAGAATGAAGCTCCGCCCAGGATGCTCCAGTCCTCGTTAAGCACTGCCTCCCTCCATGTCTAAAAACAAACCCGATAAATTTTCTCTTCTGTTCATGACATGCCAGCCTTTTAATAACAAATGTGGCTCGCCACAAGGCATCACACTCTTGGCCAGCCCTGACCCTGGCCTCACCACTGGGACTGAGCCAACCGATTCTACCCCGCCCGCCCAAACCTGCCTGATTGGCTATCAAGAGCTTAGTAAATGCAGGCGTCGCGTAGGTGGTGCGTGGCTGATCTGCATTTAGTTCACCATTACTATGATCTCTCCCGGCCACCCCAATCTTAGTTGCAGCCCAGGACCCTAAGTGTGGCTGTTGGACTAGGTGGTACAAACCTTTGCACTGCCTGCACAGATAGGCTCCGTTTTTCAGCCACGTCTGACTTCATACCCCTTGTAACACTTTTTCGAGCGGCATACAGATAAGCTCACCCGAATCCTCAGATCAGAACGAGGTTGATATGCAGTCTCTACGGCAATGAATTACCAAATGAACAATCTAGTAAAACATACAAGCCTGAAGTATAGGATGGAAAAGACTCGAAATGAGGGCCAAGTTCACTGAGTGAGACAGACGGGCACTTGAACCGCACAAGTTCAGCCAGAATAGGACAAAGCCGAATGCCGGACGCGACTAAACAAAATCCAGTTTACAAAATGATAGGTGGTGTGAAGCACAAAAATAATGTATACAGATGAGTAATTTTACGAAACCGCCGTAAGATAGTGTTCCCGAAGGATTTCCTGCAACTGTTTTTTTCGAAAACTATACTTGGAGGCTTGCCAATGATAAAAGATACTCGCAAAAGTGATCTTTGAACTGCCCCCAGGGCAGCAGCGATAAAAAATATCATTTTAAATCAAGAAATATTGGTAGATTCCGAGATGCTGCTTTCGAAGTCATCTTCTTTAGGTAACCTGAAATGCATCCCGGCTATGCAGCCTTCTTTGTGACCCACACAATCTTTCGGCGCAGTCTCAGTTAAGCTACCTGGGGAATCCAAAGAATTAAAGCTTGTAGAGGATTTTTGTGGCTCAGAAAAATTCAGCAACTTACCCAAACGGTAATCTTAAAGGTGATCCAGTGATAGGAGACCTCCACAAAGGTGTTCTCTGAACTCTCGACCAGACAACATCAGTAAATTCCAGATACTGCACTGGTAATCGCCATTGTGACTTACTTTACGTGACAGCGATCTACGCCAAAACACATCGGGACTATTCAGCTTTTTTCCTGACTTGCCTAATACATCCGGTAGAACCTTTACAACACCGTCCACAGAAACCACTTGCAGTTCCCAGCTTAACAACTGGTACATAATTGATTCCGCGGATACTGACCTCCTTGGACGAGAACTCTCCCCCTGAGGCTCCCATATATTTACCTTGTTCAGCACTTATACCCCTGCTTCGGTATGGCTGTCCCGGCCATTCATATTGCCACAAGTTGTCCAACTGGCCACCCAACTCTTCACCAACAAAGGTACCCCTGCTCCGCCTATAGGCCGATCAAACGCCATTGTCGGCAAACGCTATCGCAAGACCACTAAACTCCGAATAGCTCCGGATGACTGTCCAGTTTCCCTGGTAGATGAACTTGGAGAAGCTTATAGGCAAACGAAGAAAATAGGCGAAAACTAAACAGTCTTTCCCTCCAAATGGACCTCGCCGATCTGATCGTCGGTCAGCATATGCATTTGGCAATTTTTCCCGATCCAGCAGCACACCATGCCCCAACCAACACACTGCTGGCAACGAAGTTCATGGACACAGTTGTCCTAGAAATCTTCAGACGCAGGAAAAGGCGAACAATGTGATCCTTTTCGAGATTTCAGACCGAATACTTGTTTTACTAGCTAAAACGTGGTCTTATTTGCTTGCCACCTTGAATAAAATCTGAGCCACTGTGTTAGACTCCGCAAAACTTCTCAGCGCATCACACGTCCACTGCCATTTCAGTTTACAAATGCAGTTGTCGCCAAGGTCGTTATTAGCCGACAATCTTCAGTCGCAGCCAAAACTAGCTTTAAGTATGCCAGGACATTTCCTGACTAAATCCCATTGCAAGAGACGGTACACAAAAGCCACACCCTGAATAACAACTCTAGCGTAAATACAACCAATGATACGCGCCAAACTCTGATGTATCTATCACCGGCTATCACCCGAAGCCGCTATCTATAACAAATCGCAATGCAAATGTGGCCTCAGACAGTGAGCCGACTTCCTCACCATGTGAGTCAACTGGCAGACTTCGCAACATTCGGAATAGCCCAAACAAATTCCCAGACCGGAACAAGCTCCCCAGCATCTATAAAACTGATAAAGGTTCCTGAGACTCCCACATTCGCGAGCGCAAGTCCTCCCCAAGTCTAGATGACCTCATTCCGTTTTCCAGTTCCACTTTCCGTTTTTCCGCCACACCCACAACCCATTGCGCCTTCACCCCACTTCCGTCTACACATTGCACCCTGATACCTTCGATACTCTCGGTAACGCAACCAAGACTCTGGGCCCATCCACGGCATTCTCCAGCTCTTCTCCCGAATGTTTCTGGTCACCGCTTAGACCACTACACCTGACTAGCCAGCCAGTACAGAATGGACCTCAGAAATCGCCATTTCGTACCCCAAAGAACAAGGCCCACCAAAGTAAGGGACGTGCAAAAAATGAGGGAACAGCATCGTCGGGCTAAATTTTACTGGCCTCCTGCGTGGCTCTGAAGCATATTTTCCAGTCTCGGCTGACAGCCTATTCACAACCATACTTACTTGATACACTCTATATTTCTAAATTCCCAGCTCCCTTAAATTTCTATCCACCGCGTCAACCACCCCATACTCCAACAGCTACCCAGTAACTCCCTTGAACTCATCTCCGTGCCAGGCATAACTTTCGACTCCCACAAAACCCACCCAAGCCCTTTGGTTCAGTATTACTACCCAAATATGGTTGCTTTTGTCCTGTTGCCTCCATCCTTCAGAAGGTTTACCGCACTCCAAATGCTCTTTCTGCCAGCAATTTCCTATCCTTCCTTCCTTACTCTACCCCAACTCCGGGCTTTAACCTATGAGATCTTTGGAGCAACCGAGGTCCTTATCACATCTTCGCCGTATTCATCAATGGAGATACAACCTCCATGATCTCCACCAGACCCCCTATCATCTCCAGCATAAACATCACCATCAAAGTCAAAATCGTCTATTCTAGTCATGCCCATGAACCCCCGTTCAATAATGAAAAACCTTAAATCATCCGCAGCATTGCTTGGACCTCAGATTTGTCATCGCCACTGAAATTTGGTTACCGGATTCCATCCCGTCAGATCAAGCCGTTCTAGTCAGATACCAGAAGTTCCGTAGGAACAGGTCTCGTCGAGCAGGAGATCGTTTAATCCATGTCAAAAATGCCCCGCAAGATTTTCCAATCCCACACACAACTTTAAACGCTATTCTGGGTTCTCTCAGGTCAACAATTCCCGCACCTAACTCTTACCTTTATATTGGATGCTTCCATCGACCCCCTGATTCTGAAGCAAGGGATCTTACTAAGATTATTTACACATTCGACTATCTTTCATTACTGCCCTGTTCCTCTTAACTCATAACTGGGGACCTCAATGCGCCGAACATTTGTTAGAATACCTCATCTGCCCCAAATAACTTAATAAACTTCATGTCGTGCATGCGCGTAGGGCGCTGGATCCAACACGTGACTGTCTCAACCAGAGGAAACATCCTTGGTCTGTTATTCACCGTTGGTTTATCCAACGTTTCGGCTAGAACATTCGGCCTCTCCCCAGGAAGTGATCATAGAATGGTGTATTGCACCTTTGCAGTTCCATAGGCCTTTTGTGAGTCCCGCCCCCGAAATGATCTCCCCTAACTATCAGTTGGGAAGATTTTTTCTATACGCTTCGACATTTAAGCTGGAAGGACTCCTCCCGCAAAGCGACCCTCAGCTGGCTGCTGATTTACCATGTTTGAAATTGTCCAACCTGCTGTCTGCAATTATCAAAACCGGTATCATATCAAATCTAGTTCGTAGTTCGGTCCTGACCCCGATGAAAAGCAAATATCTAAAGCTTTAGAAAGTATATCATACCAATAGCGTCTTATCATCCTTCTTGGAGCTCCAACGTCTCTCGGTAGAGGTCAGAAGCAAGACTGACGATATGCTCGAAAAACAAAAAGTATCGGCCCCACAAAGCAGTGAAACTCCCTCAAAGTTGACACGCCTACGAAGAAACAGAAATGAGCGCAAGACCAGTGGCAGCTCCCTCTAATTTCAGCAAACAATGAGCACATCAATAGAAACTAGAGCCGGGGGCTTCATTCCTAATTAGCTGCTGCAACAACTACGGACTCCTTCACCGTACCCCCATGCATCAGACAGCGTTCCCCTGGAGTCCATGCAGCGCCAATCCACCAGAAAATAGTGGAGTTTTCCTTCATTCTGTGTTACAAGGGCCGGTGCATCCTACTCAGTCTTGACCTTCTATGGTCGCCTCGGTAGAAGCTCAAATTACGCTTTCTACTTGAGCTACACCACCGCATGGCCTTCTCGTGCGTTGAACACATCTGTCTCACTCCGTCCACAAATGTTTCCTTGCTCTATCGCTTACTGCCGCCTTCTATTCCCAGATCAAAGTTAACCTTGAGATCAAACTTCTTTCTCATAAAATATGAAAAGTCACGGAACAAACCCTCGATAAACTCCACGAGTCTCTCTATCTCTCAGTTAATATGTTCCCTGGATCACTTCGTTACTGTTCCCCATGTAATCCTTCTCTTAGTGCTGCCCATACGACACACGAATACAGAGATTAACGAATCTTTTTATCAGAACAGTTATCGGATTCGGTGGCCCCACTTGTACCGCCTGTGTACGTCGTCTGCACGCAGTTGTGTTCCTCCAAAGCACACATTGTCCCGCTTCAGCTTTGCAAGTTCTGCTCTTTTGCATGTTGGTCTCGCTGCAGTTGAATCAAATCAGCCATGTCAGGTCGCGTTGAAGTAGGTGAAGGTTTGGGCAAAGGACGGGCCAAGAGACACCACAAAGTTCTTCATGACGACATCTGAGGCACCCTTAAACTAGCTATCTGCAGTCCAGCTAGACCATGGTTGTGTGAAAAGCACTTCGGTCTGACTTGGGAAGAGAATCCTGGTGTTTTGAAAGTTATTCAGAGGACTTGATTTCTGACGCGGTCAGACGCATTGAGCAGGCAAAGCGAAAGACAGTCGCCGCCACGGATGTTGTGTGCATTCTGAAAGGTCAGGGTCGCACTTTGTGCTGTTTCGCTGGTAAAACTCACCGCATGACATTTTGGTCCGCACGAGAATGTGTATTCATTAACTTGTCACAAACCGAGGTATAGGGACTATAGACACTTTATCACAGCATGTTCTGACTTAAATCAGGGGAATCCCTAACTGGTGAGCTCCACCAAAAATTCCTTCCACCATGGACCATTGTAAGTCCTCGAATCACCTATTCCTCCATATATAATTTTTCCAACACTTAAACGGTAAAACCTAATTTCCGCTACAATGCTTCTCTTATTTTCCTGTACCGACGTTATAATGGTCGCTTGACGGTTGCTCAACGGACCTTAACATATCGTTGATCATTTGATATATAGTTGCATTCATGCCTAGCAACCACCGTAAGCCTGATCCGGAACCCTTCTTTTCTGGCAGACTCCCTAGCCGTCCCTTAGTCTTATTGACGTTCACTGATTCTGGTTCCATATGTTAGAGGCACAGCTTAAGACTCATCGAATCACAAGCGAGCTTCCTCGTTACTTGCGGACCACTGGTCTTCTTCCCCGTGACTTTGATACCCAGAGGTGGGAAGCAATATTCAGTACCTATTCGTAAGCAGCTCAAGAAATAGCGGTATTCTCTTGTCTTTTGCCATGGAAATCGTCGGGATTAAAGCGGTTGATTCAAAATAGAGGGCTGCTTGGTTAGAAGCCGTCCGCATTACTGAGGGAAATGCAGCATTTGGCAGGGCAACTTTTAGATAAAAAGTCTCTAAAAGCCTGTGGCTACAGCGATTACCAGCTAACATTTAAGTACTGCTCGAGGTTTCTAGCCACCTTAACCTAACAGAAGTGGCAAATCTGGCGAACGGTATTGTGAAACAGTATCTTCGACAAATTACTGCCGCAACAAACTCAAGTAGCCTCCAGATCACCACTACCACCCTGGAAACACACTCCGAAGATACCCTGATAGCTGCCCCAGAGCTGACTTTCAGGAGTATTTTCACTCCGAGCTTATCCCACAGTAGGAACCATAAACCTTATGACAACTCTGACCGCGATGAACGTCTTCAAAGCTTTTGCACTGACCTCCCGTTAGTCCATCTCGAGGAAAGTGTTGTCGATATCAGAAAAGGTTGGGGGATAAAGCCTGGCTCCACGAAGCGGGCTGAACCTTCCCAGTGGCCTAACAGGAGAACTTATGTCTCGATGTGTTCCGACGACTGTTGCAAACGGCAGCCACCCTAGCAATCTTCCGTTGCACATTCGACATTGAATCTCCAACTGCCTGTTCCCGGTCGACACCAGTGTTGCAGCTAGTGTCATTCCAAAGGAGACAGGCGATGGAAGGATTCCGTGAATCCAACAACTTGGTGCTGCCAACGGCACTCCTTCCGCTGCTAGCGGCCGAAAGTCACTGAAGCTCAATTCGGACCTGCGTCTCACCTTCCGCTGGATGTTTAAAGAAGCAGATCTCCGCTCTTCCACGCTGGGTATCCACTTCCTTGACCATTTTGACTTCCAGTTGATACGCGATGCCGAAGAGTTCTCAACCGACGGATCACTCTTTCCGTAACCGGCTCGTATTCCTCCGTAAATCACATCACGCCCCTACACATCGAAATTCAGGCCGAAGGCCCTTGCGCAGACCTTCTTCCAGCTTACCCGTCGATGCAACGGGGAATTAGAACCCTCCCTGCGGTGACTACTGACGTCACTTACCGTGTTGTCTTTAAAGGGCCCCCAACATTCAGCCGACTCTGGAGCTTGGCACCAGGAATGTTCCAAATAGCACAGGCCGAGTTTGAACACCAGCTAGAATCAGGCATATTATCCCCTACCAGTAGCCTTTGGACCTCGCCCCTCAACAGGGTTCCTAAGCCTAATGGCCACTGGAGCCCCTGCGGCGACTACGGTACCCTCAGACAAGCTACTGTTCAAGACAGGTACCCAATATTTAAGGTCTAATTCCCTCCCTACCCGTTTGCTCTGTTTTTATCCGGATCGATCTCGTTAGAGCGTACCACCAAACACTGGTGGCTGAGGCTGATACCCCTTAAATCGCTGCCACAAATCTGCACGGACCAGTCGAGTTTTTGCGCATGCTGTCTGGGCTCGGCAAAGCAGCTCAAATCATCCAAAGGTTTACTCATTAAGTGACAAGCAGTCTGAAAGATATATACGTGCACTTAGACGATATTTTAGAGGAAAGTTCTTCAGAACAATAGCATATGGCACACCTGCGCACTCTGTTTGAGCGCCCTGGCCAACAAGGTGTAATCATTATTCCTAACAAAAGCGAATTCGGTAAGACAGCCATCGCCTTTCTGGGTTCTGAAATCTCCGCCTCGGGCATACAAGCCCTGCCTGACATGGTATCTATTCGCCATCATCCTGCGCCTTAATTTTACCCCTATTTGCGCTAATTTTCTGGCCCGGTTTACTCTACCACCGGTTTATCCCGCTTTGCACCAGAAGAATGCAGCTTGTACCAGATGGTTGACGTGGCTTTAAGTGGAAATTCCATTCCTCGAACATGGCAAGGGCAATATTTACTTCGATGAAGGAAGTTATCGTCAAAATGGAACTCCTTCCGTGTCCCGATCCCTCTGCTCCCTTGGCAATAGGGACCGATGCTTTGGACACCGTTGTTGGAGCAGTGCCGCCACGGGGTGTTCTTCGTTATCTCTCGCTAGTTATATAGGTTTCTAGGAACTTAGCTAGTTAATTAAAGACAAATCACCGCAAAACAATACAAGAATTCCAAAGATTTTTTTCCAATATTTTTATCATGCCTGTTACTCAAAAACTTCGACCCAAGATTAGAGTTAAGAAACCGCTAACACAACTGAAACAATGCTCTATACCATTGGTGGACCTCGCGAACGACGCTATCTTCAGTGCTCGTATTCACCAAGAGGTTGAGAATATCTCAACAAGACTCAGGATTCTGGATGACAGTATCGCCAAGCTTGCTCCGCTACTGTGCCTAATGGACCCCGCGGCAAGCTATACGCAACAGCAGCTTAAATCAGCCACGGACTTCCTTAACTCTGTTTCTACCGAGATCTTTAAGCGCATCTCAAATAGCAAAAATGCGATAGCCTTCAATCTCCCGGACAAGGCCCCAGTATCGCAACTGAAATCCACCCTGCTCAGGGCAGCTGGCATGGAACACCATCCATGCACGTGCACAAGGTTACACAAACGTTCACCACGCCACACATGTCCCATCCTTTTCCAATTCCCTTCCGATCAAATAGCAAGAGAATTTATCAAAAGGCAATCGTCGCTTGCCCTCAACACAGCTTATAAATCGGTCAGGATTACGGCAGACAAGACTCCTCTCCAAAGAGAGGCGTCAAGGACAGCAGTAACTCCCACTAGTACCTCACAAACCGGCCCTCGGCTGAGGCTAGCCTCAGCCGTGCGATCACCTCCCCTCAACCCGGCACGCTCCGTACCAATTCAGGTGCCGGTCGACCTTGACAGCTCACCCTTGTCGGACCCCCAGGTAACATCCAGTGGACGACAGGTACTTCTAGATGCAGCTTCGACCCCTACCCGCAGCGTATCTTCATCACCTGCCCCTAACAACGGCACGGTTGATCGGGCATTAGGGGCCTCTCCATCACCGGCCATCCCTCCACCAAGTAAGCGGGTTCGTAGGATGCAGGCTACCTCTACTCCCACTACTCCATCCGGTTGGGCCCATCCGCCTGTCCCTCCTGCCCTTACTAGATCTCTCAATTCCTCCACGAACCTTCCAGGACCAACAAAACGTGCAAGCGCGAGGCCCATTCCGGCCCATCATCACGCACAAACAGATAGAGTGGGGCCTCACTGCCAGGGCCATCCTACCATGCAATCCGAAGTAAAACCGAAAAGCAGTTGTCAAATATTTGTGGGCTCTCGGAGGCGACCGCACCGATCCACCCACAAACCTGAACCTAACCGTGCAGACTCTAGGCCTACAGAGGGCACTAGCTCAAAGATACAAGCATCCAGCCCACTCGAGCTGCGCTCGAATTGTCAGACAACTCACAATAGGGTCCGACCCACGCACAATCCCACTCAATATAAAGCCTTCCCAGAGACCCAGTGGCCGGCTCTCGACCCGTGTTCAACACCATCACGTATGCCTCCACGGATAATACAGTTTGCCCCGATACCAAATATGATGCCGGGCGGACCTTTCTTTCCACCACTGGCCCAACATGCCTTCGCTTCCGTGCCCTATACCTCTCGAAACGGGGTATTCGATTCTACCTCTCCGGGGGTCCTCCAAGACCCATATCACCACCAGGTTCAACCCTCCCTGTCGAATATTCCTATACTCCCATTTCCTCCTTCAGTGGACTACCTCAGTGCAGTCCGCAACCTTGGCACAAGCTTCAACTTCCACCCCGCCCCCGGACCGCTCCCGTTTTTTCGTCCTTATCCCTCACTCAACCAAAATCCACGTATAGCATCAAGCCCCGGGCTAATGCACCAAATGTCCATAAGTCCTTACCACCTCTATCCCCCCCTAGCTCCTTCCGCGCCTCATTTACCCCCTCCAGGATTCGGCCGTTTCAATTAGAACCCCCTAACCGCTCTTCAAATTACGCCCAATTTGAAAGCCCAGCGGCGCATTTAGTCACAGGCACAAACTCTTCATCTGAAACGCGGTTAAAACGGGTCGAGCTTCGACTGCCCATCGTAAGCCACGCCTTATTTGACGATCCTTCATCACCTCACCACAACGAAATTACGGCTCAGTCTACTGAGAACCTATCCAAAAACACCTTGTCTCTCTTACTACTTAACGTCCGCTCTCTCCTTCCAAAATTGCCCCTGCTTAGAGAGCTTACATTAGACCTACACCCTGACATTTTACTAGTTACCGAGACGTGGCTGACGGATCACACCCCATTAAACCACGTATCCATACCCGGCTATCAGGCCACTGCCAACAGTAGATCTGACCAAAGAGGAGGCGGCTGCATCATTTACACCAAACACATATTCACGGCGAGTAGGTTCCATCATCCTATTCTAGACAACATTCCAGACTCGGTCTGGCTCACTATCAAAGAAGATCAACAACTACTTCTCGTAGGATGTATCTACCGTCCTCCAAACCAGGGCAGGCACGAGTTGACAGCAATAATAGACGCATTCAACTATGTCTCTAACCTCCCCGTAACTGCTAAAATTCTAGCTGGTGATTTCAACGTGCCTGAAATATGCTGGCATTCCATGACATCACCCCCAAAACTCCATGATTTCCTTTCGTGTATCCATGTGGGTAATTGGGTACAGCATGTTTTATCCCCCACTCGAGGGAGAAATATATTAGACCTTATCTTCTCTATTGGTATCAAGAATTTAGATACCCAAATCTTAAGTCGCTTCACCGGTAGTGACCATAAGATGGTATCCTGTGTTTTTACTGCACCTTGGCCTCACACTGATAAGTCAGCAGAAACACACCTTCCGACCACCAATAAGCAATACCATAAAGCTTGCTGGAATAGTCTACCCTCTTTTATCCGTTCCTTAAACTGGGACGAATCGTTTTTATCTAATGACCTAGAGATAGCAGCTGCCCAACTGTATACTAATCTTCACTACTGCCTCGACAAAATCAATCCAGCCTCGGGGCCTATCATACGCAAACAGCGGAACTCTCTAGATCGTCTTAACGGTAACCTAGCCAAACTCCAACGAAGATTCACTAAGACGAGGGACTTCTCGTCGTATCTTCAAATAATACGTATATCCCGTACGATTAAATTGCGCTTGGATTCTTCTAAGAAGAAACAGGAACGAGATGCCTTAAGCCACCCAAACAAGGTGGAAGCACTGGCCAGGCTAATGAAGGTCAGAAACAAGCAACCTAACCAAGACATCCCATATTTGAACTATAATAATAAATGCTTGCGTGACCCTCTTTTGATTACGGAGGCTTTCAGCACCTATTTTGCCTCCTCTTTAACGACGGATGACGCCACATCCTTCCCCGTTCTAGATCCGGTGACATCAGTAACTTTCTCGACGGTAGTGTTCTACCCTGAGGAGGTTTCAGTCCATATTGCAAGAACAAGACCGTCCTGCAGGCCAGGTCCAGATGCATTACCACCGGCCATTTTTAGTCGAGGTGGCGAAGATGTTCCAATGTTGCTGACAAACATATTCAATTTGTCACTCAGGTGCAGTGTTTTCCCTTTCCAATGGAAAACTTCAACTATCATACCGATGCACAAAAAAGGATCACGTCTAGATCCAGTTAACTATCGGCCGGTGAACCACACCCCGGTCGTGTCCAGGATCATGGAGAGAATGATCAAGGAAAGGCTGACACATCACCTTCTTAACAATAATCTAATCAACGCTGGTCAGCATGGTTTTCTGAAAAACAGATCATGTGCGACATGCATGACCGATTTCCTCAATCTGGTCACAGAGGCTGTCAATATTGGTAAATCGGCAATCGTGATCTTTTTGGACATGACCAAGGCGTTTGACCGGGTATCCCACGTCCGGTTACTACAGAAGATTAAAACTTATGGAATCGTGGACCCAATGCTCGCTTGGTTTGCGTCCTATTTAACATCCCGAGACCAGGTTGTAAGTATAGGTGGAAATTTGTCCGAACCCCGTCCCGTAACCAGTGGGGTGATACAAGGTAGTGTACTGGGCCCATTACTGTTCCTAATGTACGTTAACGATATATTTACCATTTTCCAACGGGGAGTTCCCTTCCTGTTTGCAGATGATATCAAAATCGTGTACACTTTTGATCCCGTGGCGTTAGCCTCTACCGTAGATGACATTACAAGGGAACTGCTCGCTCTCAGCTCCTGGAGTAATGATTGGAAAATGAGTTTTTCCGCCGAAAAAGTAATATTATTACATATAAATGTCACGTCCCCACTGGAAGATTTAGTATAAACGGCAAATTCATCCCCAATAACTCTCAGGTACGTGACTTGGGTCTACACTACTCATGTACGTTTGACTTTTCGGAACACGCAGCCATCCAGGTGGCTAAAGCACGCCGTACGATCGGGCTAATACACCAAACATTTATTTTGCCAGAAAGTAAACTCAACATTTTTAAGTCCCATGTTAGACCTCTTCTGGAATACGGCTCAATCATTTGTTCCAACATGCGACAAAGGGACCGCATAGCGTTTGAGAATGTACAACGGGCATTCACGAAACAGCTCATAGGTTTTTCTACGCCCTCTAATTACATGGAACGTTGTGAGCGGCTGAAAATCGATCCCTTATGGCTACGCCGCGTAAGAAATAACCTGCTATTCTTTCACAATATCTTGAAGAATAGATCATGTAGTTCAGCACCGCAGGTAAGAACCCTTTCTACGTATCCCTTACGTAACAATGAGTTCTTGGTGTCTGTCCCTTTGCCGAAGCTTGCTCTTCGGTCAAACTTCTTCATTAACAAGTACGCTTCATTGAGGAATAAGCTACCACAACGAATTCGGGCGTTATCACCTACATCGGTGGCTTTCAAACAGGAAATAAGCATAGCCCTAACGGTGGACACGCTGACTATGTTATACAATCCGTATATTTCAAGGGCTCAGGCCTTTGAGGTAGGTATAGGGTACTAATAAGTCGAATAACCGCTCTGAGCAACCTAGGCTCAATTAGACCCGCATAGGGTTGGCCCCACCGCTGCAGCAATTACGAAACCTAGCGGTTCATCCATACGATCTAGGACAGCAAAAAAGTCCCAACTTTTTACCATCAACTTCTTCCTCCCGAGATATGCAACCCTGTGGAATAAACTCCCAGCTGAAGTCCGTTCCGTAGATTCCCTGATTATGTTTAAGCCTGGACTACACGTAGCTCTGGACATCCAAAAACTGATCGCTCTTACGAATCCTTATATGTCTTTTGATAGAGCTTATGAGGAAAGCGCTGGATACTAACCTGAACCCTTGAGAATCTAGGATGTGCCACACCATACGCCGCAGTTGCCATCACCTAAGCGTAAACCTAACAGTTTACAATGCCTAAACAGAATAATTACCTCTAATCTATAACCACTGTCACCCCAATAGTTCCTTCTACTTGGACTCCTCAGTATAGAACAACCACTATACCGAAAGAGACAGTAACAGCGTAGCGCCACGCAAACAGTATGATAGTCCTACTCGCTCTGTCTGTTATTTTAAACCTATCTTATCGCCTCGTGCCAAACTGCGTTCTGCGTAGGCAAACGGTATTAAAGGTTATCATTACTAACCACGGGCAAATCATAAATCCTTTGAAATGCATACATTTACCAAGCCTGTGTACGCAACTTCATCAGCCTGCAGCAGTATAGCTCAAATCCACTGCGAGCCTATTTCACCCATGCCCCACTCACATAGACCTAACCAATCCATTGTTTATTGTCTTCACATATTATCATAACCCACAGCTGGAACCACGTCCAGACTGCAATCTCCCTTTATTTCAGGTCGTTGTCTCCCACTATCTCAGTCGCCAAATTGGCTAACCAAGGAGGCCGCTTTGACTCGTACGGACAGAGACTCAAGTGGAACCTACCATGGCAACTGGGACAGAAATCCAACCACACAACAGGAGATACCCTCAATTGCTTATCAGATCGTTCAGCATTTTCTAACGCAACCAACACGAATTCCAGCTCACGCGCATGCCGCTAACATACAGCCACACTCGGCTGATTGACTGACACATACTTTGCCCTGCCAGATGAAACTTACGCATTCGATGTAGTACGTTACCAGAATAACACTGAAGGCAAATGCGTCATCACATACATATATATTTGTCATTGAAACAGCATAACGCTGAAGTCCATGCGAAGATTTTCCCACTTTATTATCCGTTAACACAGGTTATCTTTTCTCCGAACCGTAGCCGGCTGGAATTTGACTCTCCATTTCTCGAAGACCCTCTAGTTGCGCCTTCTCATTTCTGAATAGTACATGTTACTGGCCCTGAATCTAAACTCACCTTTTTATGGACTGCTGTTTCTCCCACATCCACCGGTGTTCACTTTCACGAAACTGGCCTCAGGTCCCCCTGCTTCAAATCTCATTCCGTTTACAGAACTCCGGTAAATCCGTCATTCAGGGTCTGCATTGTCTTCATGGATCGCTATCCTCTTCGCATGCGTCGATTTTCCACCCTTTTTTTTCTTGTTCAAAATTTATTCCATCTGCAGAACCTCAGTTGGCCTCTGGTTTCCTGGGCTTGCATCATTCTTGTTAATAATGCCTCCTTAGCACTGCGCTAACGATTTTCTCAATATCTCCACCGCGCACCACTGCCTGATCCGGATTCGAAACCGGTTCAAAACTGCCGCGCAAACCATTATCAGAATGGTCCATTCAAACTATTCCTGTCATTGTTTTTTCATCTCTAATACTCTCGACTTTCATACTTAGAATATGTGAACATTTCATCTTATTGAGTAACGGGTACACCATGATCATGCTTTAACGCCTGCGTCTCGACCATGGCCGAGAAATATACCAATATTATTATTATTATTATTAAGTCTGATGGCAACCGACAGCTTACATCTTCAAGCTTCTCAAACCTGCGGAATCCCGATGAAGCACCTTCAGCAGGGAACTACTATTAACTTATTTGGGTGTCCGATACTTCCAGCGCACACTCGATGGCCAAATGTTCACAGTGCTCACAGATCATAAACCTCTAACGTACGCTTTCCAGTCAGCCTCTGATCGATATTCGTCACGCAAGATTCGCCGCAAACTGTTTCACAGTTTGATGCGGGCAAACGGCACGCCTCTTGGGCACAAAATCCCGTGGCAGCCACACTTCCGTGCGCCCACAGTATCGACTATCCACCCCCGATGGGCATAGAACTAAAGGCTATCATCGCAGCCCAAACGACAGATACTGAGGTCGAGAAGCTCAAAAACAGCTGAACCCTGCATCTAGTGCCAGTAACCATTCCAACTTCGGAGGTAACTAATAATTGCGATGTGTCAATGGGTTGACCTCGACCACTAGTTCCAGCCAGTTTTCGCTGGCAAGTTTTATCAGCCTCTTATCGCGCTCTGGTGTAATAGCCTCAGTGAAACTAGTCACCCGGCGAATAGTTTGGACCTGCACCAAAGATGACTTACGTCTTTGGGCCTGCATTCATCTTCAGTGCCAAGGCTTTAAAATAAATCGTCACACCAAACCTACTCAAGGAACATTATATGGACCGGACGCACGCCTTCACCATGGGCTTGCGGGTCTCCTGGGGCCCCTTCCTTCATCCGGCATCTTCGTCTACATCCTCAAGTGTGAAGATAGCTTCACCTGCTGGCCACTGGCCCTACTCGTTCCACGTCCTACCTCATGGGAAGCCGCAAAAGCTTTTCAAACGGGTTGGTTAATCAGTTCCTTTGCTCCGCTATCGTTACCGCTGGCAGCTGTTCTCATTTTGACTGTTCCTTCCACGAGCTGCTGAACGTATTCCTTTGCGACACAACAAGATGACGGCCCACCATCTTCAGGCCAATGGCATGGTGGAGCGATCCCATTGCCGGCTGAGAGCTGCCCTTTGTGCTAGTGATAATTCATCAAGGAGTGAATTTCCACCAATGGTTCTCCCAGGGCTGCGTAACACGGTTGACTCCGACATGGATGTTTTGTCGGCCGAACTGGTTAACGGATGCATATTGCGACTCCCAGGAGGGCTGGTTTCTCCATTGCCGCCTGCCAGTTTTGAACACGGGGATCATGCAAAACAGCTGTCACACTAAATGCAGTTGCCAAAGCTCATCCAGCCACAAGAACAAACTCCCAAAAGCCAACATACCTACCACCTTAGCGACGGCCAGCTTGTTTATTCCACTGTATGCAGTGCAATCATCACCACAAGCGGCTTAGCGGGCTGTTCAGCGTTATCCGGATTTACAACATTCTCTGTCCTACTCCGTGTGTTTGCTCAGTCCCAATCTGCATTTTCCAGCCCAAGCTGAAGAAACCCTTGATGCCACCCAGACCCATGACATAGATTTGTCCGGAGGTGTGGAAGGCAGACCGCCCTAACAGTTGCGAAATAAGGATGAATACGCATAAGATTACGGTGGGCGGAGAGGCTATATAAAGTTCTTATACGAGCTCAACCACCACTCTGTTAGGAAATAAATAACTAGGAAAAATGTGGAAAACAAAGGGGTCCCGACAGGATCGATTTGATCTCCAAGTACCACTGATATAGGGCTCCGAAGGAAATGAGCAACCCCCAGTATTGGGCTTTGGTCCATTTTATCTTGGACCTGATCCTGTGAAGAAGGAGAACCCACATGCCTCCTGTTCCCTGGACGAGCTTTTGTTTTCCATGCACGGGAATGACTGAGGTGACAGCGAACAGGACTCTCAGCGTACGCATATCCAACGCCAGCTCCAATTTTCAGCCACTCTATACCCTTCCTATGTACCCCTAGCGTGTATGTGGACGTCAAATGCAATGGCCACCACAGCCTCAATTTTCATCCCATTGATCCCGATGGCATGTCGACGCACCTAAAGACAAATACAACTACCGGTAGTGAACCCAGAAAAAATGAAAAAAGAAACGTAGGGAAAACAGTTCATTATTTCCATCTCTAATATTCTATCTTCCGCCATCTCCTTTGAAAAGCAGCCTTCTCCAAGTCCTAGCATTCAAGCCACGCTTAGGTTTACGACCGTTTCTAAAAGCTACCAACATCCGACGGCAGCCAGCAGAATCGGACCCGTAAATACCCCACGGCTGACGAACCATTTATCCCTCAGACCGGTCACACAGACCGATATTCTGGTACTTGGTGCTTCCTAGTTGGCTCCTGCAGACTAAAATCACTACCCTGGCCTCGACTTCCAGCCCGCCGACCCGGGTAGCACGCCGGGGCACGAGACAACTAATGCTTGCATCAATAATGGTCACAAAAATTTAAGCAGGGAAACCGTCCATATTTTCCACTCCTACCTAACTATCCATCGTCGTTTTCGTGGTGGTTGCTTTTTACCCGTCCTATCCCCTGACCCACTAATGAGGTTACAGCCCAGCTTACCAGCAACCTCGTGTGAAAAAACACCGGAAATCGTCCAGTAGCACTTGTCCAGTAAATACCTTAAAGCTGAGCACTCCGTTCGCGGGTCGTGCCAAAGGTTCCTCCGTTTGCGCCTTGGTAGGGCGATTGGGTACTACCTTTCCACGTACTCATGCAGACTAGGACCTTCCTTCCCCATGAGCATATTACGCCTGTGATAAATGACCTTTAAAAGGTTCATCATAATTCCTAGGTGGAACGTCCTTCAAACAGCCGAGCCTCTCCTCCCTAAATTTGGGATCCTGTTGGATATTGTTTCACCCATCCCAAAACTGAATATAAACCTCCGGTGACAGCATGGTTTCCTGCACTGGCTGATTCTACCATTTCTCTGTTATACTGTGTGTTCTGCTTCCTGAGAAGACCTTTTTCCAACAATTTCGCCTACCGCCGGTTCTCTTCCATTGCAGTTTGTTGAAATCGAATTTGGATCGCACTTATCGCGCAAATCTTAGTCACTATAGTTCGTTTAACCCAGTCCAGTTTTATTTTCCTGTTTGCTAAAGTGGCCAGCTCCTCCTTTTAAAATATTTTATTTTCTGTTTCAGTGAATGAAAACCTATATTTTGATCACGCTCTCATGCGTGCTTCTCGGCTGAGGCTGAGAAGTATACCGTTATTATTGTCATTGCTATTATTATTATTCGTTAGCCAATGTGAGAATGTGTGCGTTTAAGACACGCGGGAAATTTTTACTTTGGATTGGCTTGACATATAAGCCTTGCTTCTGTACATTTACTTGGTTTGGATTTTGCAGTTGGAGGGCTATTAGACCGTCAGGCAACTGGCTTCGAGTGGTCCGTCTTCACCTCCAAGGACACTGATGATACACGCATCATAATTTTGCTTTCGTTTGGCTGTCTTATTCTTCACCCTCCTCACTAGCCCGGCTAAATTTATAACGAATTCTTTGACAGCACCCAAAGGTCACGAACTAAAGTGCTCTTGATCGTCAGATGTCATCAGCACTTCATCGAATTTAAGGCTTCTTTCTTTGGCTAGACGTCTTCCTCGGGTTTGTAAGCTCGACAAATACTCACGCAACCATTATTTTCAAAATACCCTGGTCAGATAATTCGCTGGTTTTCATCCATGTGAGTGGCTACCTGGGAGACTCGCCAGCATTTAAAATCCAGTATTCGACCTCTTTGCCAAAGGATCCTTAAAAGTGACCGCAAAATGAGGGGGAGGCTTTTAGTGCCAGCAACAACAGGGTGAGTATACAAGAGTATCTCTACCCCCATCATCATGGTGTTTGGTGTCATTCTCTGTTGGTTGATCTTCAGTGAGAAACTTCAATATTCTCTTAGTGGACCTGACAAACAGCTACCACACTTTGCTGCGGCGAAGGCCTGTGAGAGGTTGGAGAGCCATCCGAAGCCACACGTTGCATTTCGATCCTGTAGTTCGTTCCTTATTTGCATTTTGGTTTCGTTGCGGCACTTCTCGCTTGGCCCTCACGAAGTTTGACCCGTTCTCGGGTAAGACTCCTAACTGCACACCTTTTCTGTTTGTGAAGCTTTGCAGGTCTTGGAGGAGAGAGCCTTTTTTCATCCGATGCGGGACTTCCGAGTGCACTGCCCGGGTTTTCATGCAGGTCTTGACGCACCTGTGTCCTTTTTTCATTAGCTTCCCGCATGTGGCCTAAAAAGGCTCGAAACAGTCATGTGCAGCGTCACTGAATGGCCACTATCCTGGGGTCACCCTGCTCTTAGGCAGTAGAGCCACATAATGCTTACCCACGTCCGCCGTATTTCGTCTATATTGAATTTAGTATAGTATAGTATATTTATTGACCGTGGTCAATACACATGCACAGGGCAAGATCAGAGTATACAGCAGTACATGTCAATGTGAGGTATTCACAAATTCTAAATTTATAAATCACAGCAACCGAAATACACCGGTAAAGTCATGTAGTGTTTGAGTAAACAAAAGTGGTAATGGTTGAGGCGGGAATTCCAAATCGGTTTCGAAATCGCTGGGGGCGGTGTGGATAGCTGGACAGTCGTGGAATTGCTGATATAAGCGACAAATGGACGGTCACTAACAAGTAACCGGGCGGAAGAGATGCCAAAGAACATTGTTAGGAGTAAAGCAAGCGTGGGGCTTTCAAAGTGCAGTCAGAGATACCAGCGGAATATTGGACACTGATCCAGCATTGGGTAACTAATTGTGGAGGAAGCATGTGAAATAAAGGCAAGTGAGTCAAAGGTGATAATAAAACGGACCTTTTGTGCAGGTGATTACAGTGTCATATGGAAATTCAAATGAAGGCGAAAAGCTTCGCAGGGACTTCAGTGAACTTTTGAAGAGCATGAATGGTGTATGGACATATAACGGACTATTAAAGAAAAGAAAAGTCGTCAATGAAACGGATTAGTGGAGACAAACGTCAATGGTTCGGCTAGGCAGGAGTTGGAAGAGTGTAAAATGTTTTTTTTGTATTTGATAGAAAATTGCTAATCAAATTATGGTTGGCTGCAGATGGCTGGTATTCTGTTCCGTAAAGACCTTGGTTGCAGGTAGAATGTTGTGGGAAGCAGGTAAAAAAGGGCTGGTTTGACGAAGTTGACAGCTGCGAAGGCTGGGTTCCGGCCATTGGTTTCGTACTGCAACGCGGGAAGAATTGAACTGTTGGGTTGGATTATTTGGGAATAAACGTTGAGCAGATGTGTTGATGGTTGGTGTCAGGAATCACCTCTGCGATCCGGTGAGACTTTCATGAGGTTTTGTTAATCCGTGTACGGTGCCCCATGTAACTTCAGCAGGCGAGAGTATAGGTTTAAACCATCGATCAAATCGTCCAGTCCTTACGGTAATCCGGAATAAACGTCGATTTGGCCGATGGATACCCAAGTAACCAATGCAATCTGGAAGAGATCAGGAGTGCGGCAGTCTGGAGAGTGTTCCAGCTGTGGGTTATGATTATCGTTTATATGGAAGCAAGAAAATGAACATTTTGTTATCCGAACAGTTAGTTATCGTTTGGCAAGTGGATAGGTCTATTAGGGGTCCCTAGACGGAGACTGGTAGCTTTCTAGGGTAGTTGGGTGATAGTAGAGATTTGGGGCGATATCAGGTAGGCGGTGGATGAGGATAGGTTATCCGTTTGGGAACCAGGAATAAAACAAAAGTAGATGGTCTGGTCTGGAAGAAGAATGAGAAAATAGGAAGATAACAGTTTGGTCAGTTCACCAGCTGGGGTAAAGGACGGCAAACAGTAAAAAGGGGGGAAAACACTGAGTGTTAAAATGAGGATTTTGCATGTGGGGGCAAACGTGCTGGTATTCGGCAGGGGTATACGGATTCCGGTTGGAATGGGGTCTTAACTTACCATGAGCATGTGCGTAGAGAAGTGAAGCCTAGTTACTAAGGAATGGTAATCCGTGTGGCAAGGCTTCAGTGTACGAGAAAGGCACAAAAAAGCAGGATGGGACGGCTGAGTTCTAGCTTGAGCCAGGAATTAACTGAGAGCGAGCACCCATCGCTAAAGGACGGAACGATTTTATTTATATATACGCAAATTGTGTGTAGTAAAGTGGCACAATCTAGTTAGGAAGGGGGACAAGTGAGTGGAGCATACGCAAGGTATATATATATATATATATATATATATATAGATGTAAACGTGGGTGCGATCATCAGACGGGTCATGCGAAAGCGGTCGGACGCAAAAGACTACGGCAAGGAAAGTGAGATAGAGTGACGCAGCTGAGGATCAACGGTTAACGGAAAGAAGAACAAAAGTTAAGCACGGGCTCATCGGTGCGGCGGATCCTAAGGGCACATTGAGGCCATGAAACGTGAGACTAAAGGGGAAACGCCTAAGTGTGGCTAGAACTTTCAATGGGAAAGTTAGTATTTCGCCTAGAGTGGTCATTGAGCAGGAGTAAAGACCAAGTTCTGCATGAAATTACAGAAGAACCTTAGCTGGGGGATAGGGTGGGAGCAGAAATGGTAACGTCATAACTGGGTGTTGAGTTTAGTTAGTGAGTCACGCTAAATGCGATGAGTCAGACTGGATTTTCCAGTTCGAAATCGCAGAGGTGGTGAGCGAAGTATGAGTGGTGGGACCTGGTGCGGTAGAGAGGCATTGTAAGCTAAGAGATATCGAGAAGCGTTGAGTTACTCACCATGATTGTGTTAGTAATTATAGGACAGTAGTGAATATATATATTGTATATAAAAATGTTATATATTTACACATATATATGTATATATATATGAATAGGTATATATATATTGCACTTGAAGTCGAATTGCACTTTCCAAAATCGCTCTTCCTCTCAATGTCCAAAACTGACTCCGGATAGCGCTCCTCATATGGCCTTCCCTGGCGGGTCCCCCTACTGAGTGTATGTTTAATTAGTATATATACCACGGGTTCCCGTGCGGGTAGTATTATGGGCTGTTCCATGTCACATCTCAGGAGAGAAATTGTCGGTCTGCCACCTAGTTGTAGCCGTCTGCCGATAAGTTGTGCATTTGGGGTTTCAAACGGCTTTTTGTGACAAGTGTCCTTCCATTATTTGATCCCGGCTACCCACCAATCAAAAGCTTTTCCTTAAACACATCGGCTTGTATCGCCTTGAGGGGTCATATTCTGCATATGGTAACTCATCAGCAACTGCTGGGCCCACAGGGTCTCTACTGAAATGACGGTGACTCCAAGTGATCATTGAGTGCTTCTTAGATCTGATGAACCATACCAGCAAACGGAACAACTTTTTCCAAGAGGAAAACTTAGTCAATCCTGGTAAAAGAAATGCCTACTCGGCAACAGCCACGGTCAATAAAGTGCGTTTGATTTCTATTTCCAGTGCAGGGGGTGTTCCCAAAATGTGAACGGCTCAGCCCTGTTCGGGTATGTCTAAGAATTTAGGCCCACCCGCCCACTAGTCCAGCCGTTAGAAATTCTTCACACCTCTGGAACATAGGCCTGTTGAGGCGTGGAGGGGACTTACATGTGGCAACTGAAAGACAGCCACCTCATCATGTAAGATCGCAAGCCCGTAATCTATAAAACTGCTGGAGAGTCTCCTGACTTCATTCATGTAGCACAGAAAATCCTCGGGTTTGTCCGGAACCCGGTTAACGGGCTACTGGAGTTGAAGTGCCTCTTCGTCTCTTATACTGCCCTAACAGCCAACAAAACTACACTAATTTCGAGGCATTGGGTAGAGACCCACCTAAAGGGACTAACTCGGGCTCCGGCGAACAGGATCCTCAGGGCGCGGAGTACACCACCCAGGCTCCAAAGCCCGTGAATCATAGTCCCGTAACCAATTTCAGAAGCATCGGGAAGGGCTTGATCTCTCCCGTTTGGTTTGCACGATTAGAAGGCAAAAACGAAATATCCATATGTCCCCTAGTTTCTTCAGTGTGAATATGGACTGCTCCCAGTAAAGCCTGTCTTGTGGGTCAAGCGGCCCGTCTCGCTCAATTTTCTCCTGATGAAGCTGCTGCAATAGAGTGTTTGCGGGTAGCGATGGCTGGAAAACGAGACAAAGGGGATAAAACATACTAGAGATAGCAGACGGCACTCGCGGGGGCACAACTGGCTGGTTGTGAACGTTCAGTTCGAAAGTGAATTCATCCGTTTTAGCATTTCACTGTTTGACTAAACTGCATTCCGTTGGAAATGGTAAGACTTTCACGTCTCGAATCCTCTCCGCTTTATCGGAGTCTCAAATAACATCTAGCTCGTCCGGGGAGTTTGATACTCATTTCTTGAGCCGAAACTCGCCTTCATTAAGAAGCCTCTCCAGTCCCTCCAGGCGGGTTACGGCCGCGTCGATGTAGTCAAGTGACCCAAAATACTCGTCAAAGTAGACGCTGTGGTTTACTTTATTTATCACCTTCTGGCTAACCAAAGTCCCGTGCCTGGAGGCGGTCTCTAGTAAGGTACATTTGGCAGGGAAGGGTGATGAATGGAATGAACGGAAGAATAGCCATCCTGTATTCCACTACGGACTTGTCCATGTCGGTCGTTTCCCACCACAAGAACCGCAACGCGTAGCTGTCCTTCAATGATACCTTCCCCTGTGGAAACATTTTCCTATGTCGTCCGACGTCTTTAATTTACCCAGCCGGAACAGACAAAGGACCCCAAGTAATGGGCTAGTCCATTCTTGCCCTTGCAACGAACAGTCACTCAGTGACCTCCTCTATAATTGGGCTGCCCAGACAATCACTACCCGAAGCCCTTCGGGGCTGAAATCGCGATGGCTCTGCAAGTAACATATCTTTTCAAAGATTCTAGAGGCGGTAATTGACATTTACCTGTAGCCAAAGCTTCTTTGCTTGTCAGTGCATCTGAGTGTCGCTTCCAAAAGTGCCCGTCGTGTTGCAGTCTTTCCCTCAACATCGACAACCTACGAAGGAAACTAGTTCCTGGGTTTACGAGGCAATCTGCCCGTACGCGCCATGGGGGCACCTCGGAATTATTTGGCGGGCCTCTCGTCCTCTTCCTTACAATCTCCATAGGGAGTTCACTCTCTCACGATACCGACAAGAGATCGTCTCCGGGGTCGTGGAAGTCATGAACGTGGAAGTGGTGCGGCAGATCTTCCCTGTCCTTCTCAACGGATGGAAAACTTCACTGAGCCGTGCCACCTCGCGGGTCCACATAAAGCCTGGTCCTGAGTCGTGCGCCTTGCTGAGGGACCCCTTCGGTTTCCCGCCCCCTTGTCCAGCACCTCGTGTGCATCATTAACGTCAGAATCAAGTGGAAATCCACTTTATCCTCCGTCTAATTGACGATCCTTGTGCCTTAAAGATGGAGCCATTTGGAAAAAATGGAATCGCGAACTTTGGGGCTAGCATAGGCAAGTCTTTCAGAGTGAAAGAATCTGTAGTCCCGATGTGTTCATGGTTGTCCAGATGGCGGGCTGCAGCCGTACTAGACAAGCAGCCATGACTTGTACCCCACCTGCCTTTTTCTGTGCCAGTGACTCGAGGGTTCTCCCAAGCTGGTGCCTCCGCGTAAGAGGCCATAATACCAATGTCGTGTCGGACCCAATAAACATGAAAGCTAGGGCCCTGGTCAGTCCACCGGCGGTTACCATCCCCACAGCGACTACTCCCCCAATGAACCGGTGTTCGAGTAGACCGGAATACTGGTTAGATCAGGATCGGTTTCAGTTTTTTGCCAGATAAGGCTGCCTTTATCTGGTATGACAGTCAGTGGCGTCTGCTCAGCAACCCTCTAGGCCGCATTTTGCTTCCACTAGGCAATATGCCGCTCTGTATGAGTTGATGAAACTTGGAACAAGCCCCACCCTCTTAGCTATTTTCCACCGTTCACTGACTGTAGCTAAGAGAAATTTCGGACTTTCTTTCAACTGGTGACTGGGGTCACAAGCCTTGCAGCAAGGGGTAGCTACATTCTCCCGCGAAATGGCATGCAGGTGTTGTCCAGTGGTGTTGTTTCGAGTATTCCCGGACGGCCTTCTGAGCTTGACCCGTGGTAGGTCTGTTCGCTCTATTGTTATCACAAATGGGTCGACCGAATAAACAGTCGGCTAATTTTGCAAGTCTGCCATAGCAATCAGTCGGGTCCTCTAAAATGGCCTCATAGTCACCCCGGCGTTTTCTTTCTGTCTCTTCGGCCCAGCAACCTGTAACTCGGAAAGGGAACAATGAACTATTGATTCTAAGGTGTACATTGCCTCAAGCTCAGTCCCGTAGCAAAAGTGATCAAGGGCTGTCGAACAATTTTGTGTCGCGATAACCGTCAGGGCTTGGAGTAGACGTCTCCCTAAGTTCAGTTGTATTCTGACGCCACTCCATCTACTAAACTGTGAGCAACTTTAAACGACTGACCGAACAAATCTTTCAGAATTTTCTTTGTTGGTGCACGGCCGTGACCTTGGTCAAGCTTGGGACAATCATCAACGGCTTACCTTTCTTGTCCTTGGAAAAAGTTGGTTAGATACCGCAGAGTCTGCCCCGGGTTGGTGACCTTGTCCTTGGCAAAGCCTTCAAATAGTACAGCAAACTTTTGTTATCGTCCTGTTCGTCCGCCTGAGACTGTCAGCTCCACCCTCGGCAGTTCGATTAGTGGTTGCATCGGCACGAATTACTCAGCTGCCGGCTTGAAGTTCCACATTCCTAGCAGACTTGATTGGGCGTACGAGTCGTTTTCAGCAGTTTTATGCTTTGGCTAGCCCAGTGTAAACTTGTATCCCACATCCCGAGCCCATCGCCTGGAAGAAATTAGTTGTTTTTCTGGCTCTCATATCCTCGGCCCGAAAAAATCCACATTTTTAGAATAAATAGGATCCTGATTACCACTTGGAGTTGCACAGAGGACTGAGGGACCCAACATTACCTAAAGAATTGAATGCACCCAAACCCTACCTGGTGACTGGCAGAGTTGTTTCCTGCCTGATTTCTGACGTCATTGCTTCTCTTCTGGGCATAGTGTGCATTCCATTGTTTCACATCCACCAATATGAGTATGGTAACACGCCTTTGAGCAATAAACAGGTGAATTCGCCTGAATCCTCAAATGAGAAAGAGGATGATGCGCAGTTTCTACGGTAATGAATTATCAAATGAACAATCTAGGAAAACATATACAAGCCCCAAGTAATCAATCAAAAGGACTCAAAACGAAAGCCAAGTTCAGTGTGTGGGACAGACGAGCACTTGAGTCGCACATGTTCAACCAGAATAAGAAAAGCCGTTCGATAGATGCATGAACAAAAGTCAGGTTACAAAATGTTAAGTGGTGCGAGAGACAAAACAAAGTACACAGTTGAGTAATTTTACGAAATAAGGGAACAATAGCACTCTGACAGCACCTGCCCCAACTGGTCGTCACGCAGCATTGCCGCCCTTGACGTGCTATTCGAAAAAACTCCCATAGTGAGGCTGATCGACAATTGCTTTAAAGCATCTTCTGTCAACTGGAAAAGTCTCCCCTCCCTCAACATTCACTTAAATTCCTCCCCTACATTCGAACAGGGCGCTGGACTCAACATATTGTCACATCGACCACGAGAAATAACACATTAGGTTCAACCCTCACCTTGGGTTTCCCTGACGTAAAAAACAACATGTTTAATCACTTCCCCGAGAGTGAAAGTAGATTTGTTTTTTGTACGTTCGTTGCTCTTATTCATAACAACTCAGTTGGCCCGCTCGTTCCTCCACCTCCTAGTTACAAATGGCAGCGACTCAACCTGTCACCTTGCTCCAAGAATTAGGGCGGCTACTTCTTGGCCCACAAAGCTTAACCCACAGCGAATCTAGCAGATTCGAGACTTCTACGAGGTTTATCAGATCACAGCTTATCGAGTCCCTCGCAGCCGGTCTTACCCTCTCGCATATTTGCAACTAAAATGCAAAAGGATCCAACATCTTACATAAATTCCCAGGAAGTATCCCTCTCCACCCTTCTACACGGTCGCTCTCGTTTCATTCGCGCCACCGCAGGAAAGCTCCACAGAACGTAAGAATTTTATGCCTCTAGCCAACCAGGTAAGCTGCTCCGGATTCCACAAATAGTCGACATCAGCAATGTTGACTCTCATCCTAGTAGTCCTCAAATGAACTACTCAAATGTCACAAATGCTGGTACCCTGATTGCGATCGCTCGGGCCCTCAACTCGGTTTTCTACTCTACTGTGACCAGCGACTCTGTAATAGCTAGCACTCCAATAGCCCCCTCTGCTAAATGCACCGTATCTGACGTGGAACGTATGCTAGCTGGACCGCCTCATATTCAGTAGTTTGAAGCACTAATCCCACCCTAGTCTCTGTGGTTCACCGTTTAAAGCATTTGCCTTTCCTTGTAATGTGAATACACTCGAGCCTCCCGTTGGGTTGTGTTTTGTGTCCCTCACTTGGGCTAGATTGGAAACTTATCAACGGTGACATTGTCGAACACACGCGTTCGTATGGGAACAGAGTCGTGTCTCACCAGACAAATAGTCTTTATGTGGTTCAAGCTCAAAATAAACTCATTGCTTTGTAGGCAAAACAGGCGGATCAATGTTCATCGCACCAGGTAAAAGGTGTAGTCCTAACAAGTGATATTCCCGACAATTCCGTCACGGAATCAGGTTTGCCTGGGAAGCAGAGATCACTTTCGGATACTGGTATGCGAAATACCTCGGATATAATAAAAGAGATTCGTGACTCAAGGGAGAACACCAACGAAGTCAGGTTACTCGTGCGTAAACTCGGCCTAAAAGAACACTAGCTGTATACAAAGGTTTTTTGCCTCGACGTTTGTAGGGAAAACCAACCTCGAAGCCAAAGGGCTGAAGCTGAAGTACCTACCAATAGACATATCCAAGTATTCATTGTTTTCCAGTCATTTACAATCAAAACCTGACAAACAGGTACAACGTCGTGTATTCTGTTGGCTTGAAAGCTCCCCGAACCTCAAACTTTAGACCATAATTGGGGAATGCTAAATGATCGCCAACATAGAAGTGGATCCAGGACTGATTTTGAAGGGACCAGCATACACGAACCTTATTTAACTGCAAGTTGTAACACATAAAGAAACCTCTGGATCTTCACAAAGTCCCAATCCAAGAACCTTTTGCTGTGTGTTGGGAATGCGGCTACTAAAGCTTTGTAAAATTTTGTTCATACGTTAGCCAAATCTGCAAGTTTTGTGAAAAAGCGCACAAAAAATATGTTGTCACCAGCAGAGGCAAACTCATCAGGACAGAAGCCAATGTACCCTATTTGATAGTTTTGCCTTCTACCATCGAACATTCAAGCAAAAAGAAATTCATATACCCTATTGTGAACAGAGTTCCATTGATCTTTCAGTTTGGTTGTGGCCCCGACATAACCATACTGAAGCAGACTCCATGGCAAGCCCCAGGTCGACTGACTCTAACAAACATTCAGGGTAGCACACAGTGCTTCAGGTAGTCGAACCGTTATAGTATAAGTAATGAACGGTGATATTGCTCTCCAGGGCAAAATATTCTTCGCGCCAACAGACTTCTTCAGTGTTTGCTCCGGTAAACCGATTGGTATACAACGGGGTTGATACAGTGGAACTATGGGACACTTCCTTTACCACATTTCGTCATTCAAAAGTGAACGATGTGAATAACACTTCGTAATCCAACGAGCCGAAACCTTATTTCCTTGAGCAAAATGAGAATCCGACTCAGCTCATTACAAAGGTGAAAACATAACACATCAACATCTTTAAACCTCCTTAACGAAGAGCTCCTCTGATGTCCGCGATCTCCGGATCGTTTGTTAACATTACACTGTAAGACGACCGTGGACTAGGAGCGTACTGAATTCTTGTCTGGTGCTAACCATCTAATTGTTTTCTAAATCGATTTATGAAATTGTCGTCAAAAAAAAATTTGCCTAGGAGCAAAGCCAATCTCGTAAGTATCGCAGACGCAACGTTGAAGCTGCACGTGAGATTTTCAAGCTATTTAAACCACAGCGGCTTTTCGTGTTTTTTCTCGACAGGTCACTTTAGTCTGCCGTATCAATTTTTGGAACTTCTTAAGAGAAATGATACTAAGAACCAGGGTGGAAACATTCAAAAGTCTTGCGGGCAGCAAGTGCAAGACTCAACAGTGGTCTCTATTCCCGACAAAAACAAGCGCATACTTTCACAACCTTTCCGGCTGTTAGCTGACTACAGCGCAACTTCAGGTTTCTTCCTCAGGATTGCCTTTAAAATTGCAGCCCAAGCAAGTGAGCCAGCTACAAACGTGCTTTTAGTTCGAGAACCTTTATGAATTAGTTAAGGGCCTAGTTCTCACTTCATCCGAAAATAGCGGGTTAGCTCAAGGTCAAGGCGGTTGATGTTTCTCAACAATACCTTTCTGCTCCCGTGCGTCAGCGGAGTTGATTATAATATGAGCATCGGGTGGCGGTTAAAAGACTCTAACAAAAGAATGATTTATTGTTCATACGACCGGACAAAGATCAGGCGTCTTGATTATGGAAGAGAAAGGATACATGGAAAAGATGGAAAAGATACCTTCCGATGTGCGGCTTTTCAAACCGGACACTGCTCCAGAGAACAATATGCTGACAGAGAAACAGATACCAAGGCCACTCCGAATTTTGCCCCTACAAGGTTCCACTTCTGAAGCCACATACAAGAAGTTCGAACCGATTGGGACATAGATTCCCTACATCGGATGATCCTCAATTTACACAAGCCCGAAGTCCCTTTGAGGCAGATATTTTGCGTACAAAACTCAGCTTATCACAAACTTGCCCGGTGGCAACCGAGACTGTAACCCCCTTTCGGAAAGGTGTAGCATCTTATTGTCCATAAGACCCATTTTAACTCGCAAATTTGCTGAACAGTGTGTCAGTGAGTTCGGGTAAAATATATTCCGTCGATGTTTGGTCACTTTTTACAAAGGTACCCCTTCGTGAGGCAGTAGATTATCTATGTGATTTTATTTCTTCGGACATCCTTCATGTGCCTGTTTCTGATGAACGCCTTAAAGAACTCATCTTTTTATGCACATAAAACATTTGATTTGATTTCGAAGGTAAGGTTTATAATTAAACTGATGATGTGGCCATGGAAACCCCTCTGGGCCCAACCTTGGCAGAAGCTTTTTTGGGTAGGATCAAAAAACAGCTCTGTGGTAGCATTTCCCAACTTCTATCTTACAGATGATAAGCGGACGATATTTTAACCTTTGATAAAGAACGTTTCAACCCTTCCGGTAGCTCTCTTAACTCTGTTCCTCCGAACCTCAGTGTACCTCTGGAAGGAGAAAGCGACAAAAGTTTGCTCCTTCTAGACATTTTTTTAATCACGCTTCAGGATGGGAGTCTAAAGCGCAGAATCCACCGAAAAGCTACACAGGGCGGACGTTATTTACCGTTCTCCAGCTTCTCTTGAGTGGCTTACAAAGGTGGATTGGTCAGAACTCTCTTCAGTGGAGCCCAGAAAATGTGTACAGGAGATCAATTGCCAAACAAAGAGGAGTTAATAAAAAGAAAGTTGCTGGCCAACGGCTATCCGGAAAAGTTTATCAGGCAGCATCGAAAGCCGAGGCTAGTGCAAGAGAAAAACAATGAACTTCGAGAAAAAGCAGGATTTTATCCTTTTGCTTTCCGAGGGAGATCATTTATCTAATCAAATAAGATGAAATGTTAGGTGAGCCCTAAGGCACACATACACAAAGGTGCAGTTGCGTTTTCTGGAGGTGAACGAAAGGTTATGTTCTCAAAAGTACTCAAACAGTTTCGCTGACCCAGTGATTCAAATCATTGTTGCACAATCCAACACCGAAGGTAATAGCGTGCAGCGAAGCTATTCTAATCGTGATGCAAAAGCCAGCACTCCGTGCACAAAAACGATTGACCGAAAATGTTTGTCTACCTTGCCTTTGACACGACAGACTCCAATATCCCTAAAATACGTGTTGTAAGAACTTTCGATCTTGCCTACTGTACTGTTGCATTTACCCCTCTACTATACCATGTATTCATAATGATTTGTCCTATGCACGCGGTTGACAAGAAGAAACAAAATGCCTGTATCTCGCGAATAAAGTCTTCCCTCGCCACTCTGATTGTTTAGAACTGCTCTCTAAGGTGAAAACGGCTCTGTACCTTAAAAAGGAGGCTAAAATTATACTCCAGCCGAAGAGGTCCCTTCCATATGCTGCCAATGACCAGATTAGCGAGGAATTATCTCGCTTGCATGAAGCTAAAGTTATCAGCTCGGTGAACTATCCAGAGCGAGCAGCACCGATTGTAGTTGTGAGGACAACAAATGGCACATTGCGAGCATGCGCCGACCTTTCAACAGGTTCGAATAATTCTTTTGAGACTCCTCAGTATCCTCCACCAGTTCTCAAGGACCTTTTTGCCAAATTAAACGTTGTAGGCTGATTTTCTGGGACCTATTTTCCAGAAGCTTATCTGCAGGTAGAAGTTGACGAAGATTCAACACAATTATCGACTATAAATGCACACCAGATGCTATACAGATATATCGAAAAAAACTCTTCGGCGATAAATGTGCTCTCGCACTATTCAGGCTAATTGTGAGCACCATGCTCGTAGGGTTGCTTTTTCCTGCAGCCTATATGGATAGTATTATTATTGTTAACACAAACATTTTAAGCCTTACCAGAATTTAAACACGTTAACAGGCAGCATATAATAATTTCGTTTACGCATTTGCTTTGGAAAAATGTTCTTTCTTCACTTACTGTTTCATGTACCCAGGTTTTATTGCTGATGCAACTGGCAGAAATCTGGACCCCGGAAAAGTGAAACCCATTTGTGATCAGCAAGCTCCCAGCAACACACGTACTCTTCGATCAATTTTAGGCGCGGTCAACTATCATAATCAGTTTGTACCAGATATGCTCGTATTTCGAACTCCGTCAAACAAACTACTTTCTTTCTGCAGTCAGTGGGTTTGGTCACAATAATGTCAATATGCTTTCACGTCATCCGAAACGTTTTGTTGTCTCCTTTGTTGGCTACGCATCAAGATCCACGGCTCGACATTATTGAAGCAGCAGATGCTTTTGATTATGGTATAGGAGCAATAATTCTGCAAAAATCAAGAAATGGTTTTCCGAAGTCTAGCCCACGCGCTTCCAAATCGCCATATTCCGCTGAGGTCCAATATGACCAAATCAAGCAGGAAGCTTTGATCGCTTTCTTCGCAAAGCACAAATTTCACACATAGATCCAGGGTCAAAAAATCATCCTCTTTAGTAACCAAAAACCACTTCTAGCCATTTTCATTCATAAGAATGGTGTACCGGTTCTTATCGCCAACCTTTCACAGAGGTGGGCCACAATCTTGTTGGGGCACTGCTTCCGAATTCAATGTATGTTCTCCTCGAAGATAGAGCTAGCCGATACTTGATCTCAGTTAATATCGGCACAGAAAAAAGATGAAAAAGTGGCTATCGCTTCCGTTGACATTGAGAAGGAGGTTCAGCAGTTGCTGGCAAAAGCCAACTCACACCTAGCAACGACGGCCGACGAGTTCAAGAATGCAAATTATATGGGCAACTCCACCAATAAAACCAATACATTTCTGAACTAAGGGGTGGTCAAAATAATTCACTGAACAGTCGATTTTTGGGTTCTTTTTACGATGAGGTTTTCTGTCTACCTCAGGTGAGTGCCTCCTTGTCGGAGAAAGAATAATTATTCGGAACTCACCAGATTAGGTATCTGGTGGCTGTCTTTTGAGGAGTATCCAGGGCTAGACAGGTGACGTCCGCCAGGCACGGTCTAGCTTGTTCACGTTTTACGGAATCGCATTCGCGTTGATTTCGCTGGGCCGATTCGTGACATCTAACCCCACTCCTGGTGCACTCTTCTTCAGGTCGGCCAGGAATTTGCATTTTATAATTACTCACTAGCCAGCCGACCGTTCGATATCTCAGAAACATTCTGCGGACTAGGTTTCCCTGAGAAGCTCGTTTCAGGCAAACGTGCTCAGTTTACTTACAGGAAATTTTCCGGAATTTGCTTGCCGAGTGGCTTTGTACACACAAAATCATTAGTATCACTCATAATCAAACGGTCAGGTGGAACTATTTGCTGATACCCTAAAATGACATACAAAAACCCAGAGGCATAATGTTCCGACAACATCGCCAACCTATTTTGGCTTGATTATACAATTGCTCCAAGTCCAAACTTTCCAGGGGGTGTCTAGCCTGGCGAATTCTTGGTCGGACGGAAAATAAAGACCAAGTACGAAATGATGCTTCCCGAACCGCCAGCATGAGACCAATAGTGAGGGGAACCGGAAGTTCAACTGCAAGGACCTGAACGTAGACCCAGTGTTGATGATAATATTTATGTAAAAAACTTCACGGAACTTTACACCAAATGGACATCGAGAAAAGTAGCAAGCAGGAAGGGACAAGTTGTTTGCGATCTGCTAGTTGAAACAGAGCAGTGTGCCGGGCAAGCCAATAGGTTTTGAAGGTACCACAGTCAAAATGGACCTGATGAGCATAACACCGATGATAGCCCACACGAATGGTTAAAAGGTAACCCAACACAGACTGCACAAACACAAATCAAACAACCTCACACTTTGGATCTAGTTGCTCCACACAATGAACACTCTTGTAAGCTGAAATCTACGCCTCAATAGAAGGTTTATACAATCATAGCAGACCTACAAGCATTTGAGCAGGTACGGCCCAAAAAATTACGAGGGAGAAATTAGGGAGCCAATCAGAATGAGATCTAACGATCCTGTTGCTCCTCAACTTTCGGTGAGCATTGTTCTGTGGTTTACCGATCAAAGCATGTGCTTTTTGCCTGTCATGTGAATACACTCAAGTCTCTGATGCGGTTGGGTTCCGTGCTTCTCACCTGGGCTAGATGGGAAACCTTTCACAATGCATCCCAGACGGATCTGTCGTTCAGCTACTGCCTTCAAGTATATGTGTTATCCGCCTCCAGAGGTGGCTTTGGCTTAATTTGTTAGATATATATTGATTCTTTGAGTAACCAACATCCACATCCTACCTCCACCTTCGCTGACTGATTCATTTTATTTGTAGAGCTCCTGCCTTCTGAGATACGTGTTATGCCACTATGCTCACCTGCCGTTGTAGCTTGGTGCACTTGACAAAACTTTCATTGTTCGATGTACACTCATTTTCCACATACACTATCACCTTTCCTGAGAAATTTACAAATTTGTTATCGCTCTAGCCAAAAGCATACCATAATGGTTCATGTCTCATTGACAAATCGACGTTCTTTGACTGCCCCTTTCAAAATAAAACGCTGCTGCGCAAGCTCACCCCCTTTCCCCCCGTCGTTCTCTTCTTTATCACCCTGGTTGTCTTCCTCTCTCTCTCTAAAGGTGCCATTCGCTCTCAGTAACACCAACTTTATCAGTAGCTAAACACCAATTTATACCTCTACCCCCACCGGCTGACATTTCATTCTTCGTCATTTGTCCCGCTCGCTTTCTTTGCCCTAGACTCATTGATTACGTGGCTGTCTGCAAACAGTTTTAGAGTATGCATGCTGCCAAAAAAATCATCACTACACTAATCAGCTCTGTACTCTTTGTTCTCTCCGGGACTCCATTTGCTTCTGCGCTCAACGTATAAAGCACCCCAGGTAAATTCATCTCTATACTTCCATTTTTGTACTGATGATTCTTGGCGTAACCATTTTGATTCAAACAGTTAGCCGAAGGTCTTCCAGTTCTCCTCTGGCCACGTCCTACATTAATTTCCTGGTATCCTCTCCCCTTTCCCGTCGGATACTTTACTCTTTCTCCTTAAGACTAACTCCGTAGGCACCCAACCATCAAACTTTGCCAGTATATGGTCCGACTGATTCAATGTGAAGAAACTTCAAGTTTTCATTTTCATATATCTTCCGATTTTCCGTCCATATACCTTTCATGCTCCGCGGGGCGTAATTGATCGTTCACATTTCCACTGATAAATTCTTCCTTTTAAGGGGTAGATCAAGTGTTTTTAAGTTATATTCCGATTCCCGACCGTCACGACCTTTTTCAGTACCGTCTACATGTTCATTATAGATTTTTAAACGATTTCACTCAAAGTTATTCACCAAAGCTATTTGACTTCGAGTCTCAAATTTGCCAGACATTACTATCCGTTTGGTCCGTCTAAACGTTTTTCCTTTAATTCTTCGTGTGCCCATGTTCCAGCCTTTTGGATACTCTGATAGTGACGTCACTTATATTATCGGACCTGTTTTGCAGCATGCCCCATGCTTAGAAGATATATCTTACTACTCTTATCAATATTATAACCGCTTCTCATCCCATTAGCTCCGGCCTCTCTATGCAATTATCGCATCATACTCTTGCTTCTTCCTTGCCCAGAAATATTTATTCTTCTTTTCTGCTCATATCCTTCCCAGTCCTTCTGTGTTCGGACTCCTCATCTTTCCCCCTTTGCTCATAAACCCTACTGATGGGGCTGTTATACCCAGCTATCTGTTCACTCGAGGCACCCTTACTTTTCCGCTCCTTTGAAGCATTCCGCCAATGCACTCTAGTTGTGTGCATGTCATACCCATACCTGTGTCAGAAGTCATCGTTTCCATCTCATCATCCCCCATTCACCTTTATTATCGATATGCATTCCCACCAGGTCTTCATTTCTTGGCCCAGCCTCTCTACCCGGGGCTTTTCACTTTTCGGTGTTTTGATCAGGGTTGCATGGCTCAAACTATTTGTCCATTGAGCGGCAAGCACGAAGCTCTCCATCTTCACCTTCTCAAACCTGTCACAAATACACTTCCCCTGCTCACTGTTTCGTTACAGCCTTACTTATACCAGCGCTTCTTGCGGCCACATTTTTGGTCGTCATCACATGATTCTTCTGTAATGAAGTGGATGCGGCTATCTGGACAGTCAACATCCGCCTTATTTTTCCTCCTTTGGCATTTCTTTCATCTTCCCTCCCTTAGTTCTCAACACAAGTTACCTCTTCTGTGCAGCCCAGGCTTTTTTCTCTGTTGTTCCTTCTGTATCACTACTCCACACTCTGCATAAGGAAGACAATATATATAACGAAATTTAAACGCGATTGCTAGCCATGGAATCTACTCCTACCTTCGTTTTCCTAATTTTCTATTCGCTCGCCCCCTCCTTACACAATTCATCATTACTAACGCCGTATCTTTGCTCCTCAGTTCTATTTTTCCGCTGATAGTCCACCTTCCCATAACCATCTTGAAAAGATATTCAGTCCGCTTTTCCCAGCCGTTCACTCCACCATCTTTCTACTGCTTCTGTTTTAATGAAAGTCTACATCTTGACACTTTTTTTAGCCGTCATAGCATGAGGCTTCTGCATATAAATGATCCAACCGGTCCACTCTTATCTACTCCAAACATTTTCATTATCTTTCATCCCTTATACCCTACTTTCCACAGCAGTCAACGTTTTGTGCTTTCCGGGTGGTTCCTTTCCTGTTTTTCCTTTGTCAATTCGTGGTGCACTGCTGACACAAGAACGACTCATTAAAAACTTTATTTTAATCTGAAAAGTCCAATCTAGCCGTACCTGCCTTCTCTAATCATTGCTATATTTCTCCCTTCCTTACTCTGTTTGCCATCAGTATTTCTGTATTCAGCACCCACCTTTCCACTCTTCATCTCATTTTATCTGCTGAAAAACAACTTTCAGTGAAATATATATGGCGTGCGTTTTCTCTGCTTCCGCTGACTTTAAGCCAGCTTCTTTAACATTTCATTAGCTGCCCCCCCCCGACACTCCTCTCTTCCAGTGCCTCCGTACGGCTCAGCTACGGCATGACAACTCTAAATTTTAAGCGTAACTGACTCACCTTTTGCTATCCTCCTGTCTGTCTCTGCATTTCATAATATTTTCTGCCCTTATGCCGGTCCTTAATTACCGCTTACCGCTGCTTCGTATCGCTCCAGTTGCTACCTGCTCGTTTTCTGTGAGAAGCTGTTCATTCCTCACTAAGCTTTCTTACGCCGTTTGCTTCAAAGTGTGTTCAATTTCTTTTATCTGATTGCCAGTTTCCAGCTAATCAGTTTAGCTCTATTTACCATCGCTATCTGACCTAGAGCTCCAAAGATACCATGCATCTCCGGGGAATCCATTGGAGGACCCGTTTTAAATCAGTCTCCCTGTTTAGTGTGCATACCTTTACCATACATTCGCCACTTTTATCTTTTGTTTACCAAACTTCTACTTCGTCTTTGCCGGATGCCTCGTTTGAATCCAACGATATGCTTCTTACTCAACCGTCTCTACACCGTTAAGCATATATTTTTGGTATACTTTACATATATTTGTCGTATATCGTGCATTTACCAAACATTACCATACGCCTGTCATGCATTTATCTACAACGCCACTGAGTAGCCGATCGTCGTATCATTCGTATGATTTGACCGTTTGTCTAGCATACTTCGGGTCTCGCCGGAATATATCATTATCTTTATTGATTGTGATCGGTTAGGTAGAGATGAGATAAAAATTTGTATAACCACGACGAATGTATATAAAACCATGAACATTGGACAGCTTAAATGAGCACCGACGGAATAGCCATTAAATATGAAAGTCAGCGCTAGATGGCAAAATCTTTCTGGGCCATGTGGGATTTGATGATACTAAGGAAATATACACCAGATAAACTGAAAGCTCTTTAGAGCGATTGAGTAACTAAGGGTGATAAAGAGTGGATCATTTCGTTTAGCAAATGAGAAGATTGACGATGAAAGTTCCATGAAAAAGCGGCAGAGTTTGATGACAGATGGGGACCGGGTTGATGAACTTGATGTGAAACAGGGGTAAGGGCTGGAAGATGGAGGAAATGAATTTGAGATTAGGAATGTTTTGAAGAATTTGACATAAGTAGCAGTGAGATTCAAACACAATGGCCGTTGAAGCATATCCAACAAAATGCAGCAAGATGATGGCGGAGGAACGAGAACGAGTGCAGTTTCTATGTAGTTGATGGACAGGAGGCTATCAGAGGAGAAACGAAACAGGAGGGTGAAATTAACTAAGACAAAAAATAAGGCAACTGCGGTAGCAAGTAAAATAACTGTTTTGAAAGATATATGGGAGGGGATACAAAGCAGACCATAGAATAAACAGGAAACAGTTGGCAAAATAAGTCGTATGAAGGGCAGGTGCTTTTGATGGGAATTTACAAGGGGATAAACAACCACGTCAGGCATGCCGGTGGTGGAACACCGAGCAGGAAAAATATGGGTAGCGAATTTTACAAAGAAGAGCCAGTACGCTTTGTCCTTTCAAGAAGTTTGAGGACGGAATTAGCGGAAAAATTCCAATCAGAGGGTTGGCTGATGCGAGGTCCCTTTGAGATTGATAGAGCTGAAGTGGGGACAGTAAAAATGACAGTGGAAGATTTAGAATTCATAACGACGAACACTGACAAAAAGAGTAACATGAGTGTGGATGGGACTGGCTGGCAGGGGCGCGAGACTTCCGAAGAGAAGAGAGGGGATGTATTTCAAACAATTAGGCAGTGTGGCGGTTGAAAAGCTGCTATTCAAGTTGTAAAATCGAATTGCTTTTGCCGAAGAATGGAAATATGAAGTGAAAATGGGCAAAAAAGAAAACTGAGTATTTCCAGGCACTGGTGGAGCACTGGAAAGAGGTGGTGGCGGCTTTGAGTCACAAAAGCCGTCACGGCGAGAAGTGATCCGATCAAGATGAAAAAGGAGAAATGTGTGCGCGGTGGCAGAACAACAACAGTGGGAAGCGGTAAGATTGAGAATAAAGTTTCGATGGTCGTAGTAGTGGTATGTCCCTCTGCGGAATAAGAGAAAAGTTTTCGAGAAAGCGTGACTCGAAGTTATGACGTTTATCAACAAGGTAAAATAATCATGAATTCCAGGAGTGGCACATTTCAGCAGCAGCAGGATGAGGCCGGTTGAAGTTCGAAAGAAGCAGAGCGACGCAGGTTTTACGGTAAATATGAATCGGTTTTGAATTATATAAATCACTAGTAAAGGACCGAGGAAGCAAGAAGTAGCTGAAATTAAAGTTCTGTGGGTTTGCAGAAGGCAATAAGCACACAAGATTGATGCACAAAATGATCAGTGATGCTTAGCCAAGTTCACAGCAAAAACCAAGCTGTTATCAAGTAAGCTGATGGGTGAAGAAAGTATACAAGTGCTCATCGAGACACATTTGAACGTGGGAAAAACAGTATCTCCTTAAAAACCGGGCTAGTGACCAGGATGGGTTGCTATAGCCACCCAAATGATGAGAGTGAGCCGCCGTCGGAAGAAGGAGAGAATCCCAAATTGAGAGGGAATAATCAGCGAGCGGAAACCTGTGTCAATGAGGAGGAAAATATTGTAGCAGATAGAACAGAAAAATTGCTTCTACGAGTTCAGGCTTGCTCAGACTGTTGGAATAAACGTATACGGCTGAACGGGATCTCCTTGAGATTCTCGCTCTGTAAGCTAAACTATCCGTAAGTAATTAGGCATAAGTCTTTAAGGCAGCTGACTCGTCGTAACTGATTCAACGTGGGAGAGGGTTTATTATATTCAGTCAGTTATTTGAAAGTGGATTTTCCTTCAACTTCCTTACTCTTTATTTAGCTGCTTTGATTTCCTGTCTCCTCACGAAAGGTTTGGACACTTGGTTTCTTGTCGTTGAGAAAAGCTGATTCTGTTTCATTCCTACGATCAACCTGTGGACGTGCACAACAGAATAGAAGTTGAAGAGTTCAGATTTGGTATTTCATCATATTTCGACTCCGCATTATTTACTATAAATGCTCCGTTTCTTGGCGGATCTGGCTTTTCGAATTCCGTTGGCTCCAAGGATAGAAGTGACAAAACTCATCTGTCCTTTGCTTTTAGGGGCCGAAAAATCGGCCAATCCCGCGTGAGACTTTTGGTAGGCTGTCACATTTGGCGACAGACACTGGTGGCAGACAAAGTCTCACGTAAGAAGTCAAAACTTACCCAAAACATCGTAAGTCTGCCCCTTCTCTAAGCCCAGGATAACTCCAGCTCCCGACTCCTCAATGGCCTCTCCTCCATACTCAACCCTCCCTCTTTACCCCTCCTTTCCCGAATTCCGCTGTCTCTAGAGCTTCTGCGACGATTGCTGTGCATGTGGTTAAGTGTCTTACTACGATAACGTGAGACTGTTGATTAGAATTTCGCAGCTTCCGCAGCTTGCGGTGATACGGAGACCAAGGTTGAAGCCCTAACAAAAACATGTCTCATCTTCGATGCACCTCATTCTGAAAAATCCATCCAAAATAATTCGTGGCTAGACGGAAAAGCAGCCGAAGTCGTGGTGGTGGATTTATCGTATGTTAAGCTAATCCTGTCCATCGTTCTACCATAATGATATTCCCTGCTTCTCATGTACTCGTAGTCTGTTGGCTATTTTACACTCCTCGCGGCCAGACCCTCTACTGCTTGGTTGAGTCCGTCCTCCCTCCCCCCGATAAATTTGCAAGCTGTGCCTGGGATCTTCTTCGGTGGTACCGCTAGCGTAGCCTCCTTTTTGCGCGAGGCCGCAGATGAAGTGGCCTATTGATCGATAACCACTTAAGCCCTTGTTTTCTCTCACCGAGCCCGTTGGCCGGAGACGTAATTTAAGTGACATTCGCTGTGGAGCCCACCTCGCTAAGGATGATGTGTTTCCGGTTGGTCCGTTTGGTAACCGGCGAAGTGGACGAGAGCCTCAGTGGGCGAGGGAGGCTAAGATTGGTAAACCGGTGGGCGCTTGTCATGATAGTGGCCCGAGTTTAGGAACAGACCCGAAAAATAGAACTCCTTCGAGCAGTACTCAGTGTCCCACACAGTCTTGACCACACGAAACACTCGCTGCCGGGATACCTTCGAGGCTATGGTCCGAAGCATCGGTCGACAGACTATTTCGTCTTACCGGCAGACAGGGCTTGTGCATGGGCCCCCTACGAGCTCACAAAATCACAAACGACAGGAAGGCCGATCGATGACGTGAATCGACAAATGACAGAAAAATCCTGCCAGTGGTATTTAAGCCTCATAGTGGGGTCGCCCACACCAACCGGAACCATGAGCTGTATTCAACATGCGGGTCCATGTATTGACTATCTATATATGCATTGTTTTTACAAATAAGAGGGTACATTAAGCACGCTGTACGGATTCCTCACTAGAGTTAGTGGGACGGCCTGAAGCAATACCCTACACACCTCATTGCCCGCCTGGGATGCTAGGAGAGGTCTGGCGAAGGAACCCTCGGGATGTCTGTCGTGCCCCTGAGAATGAATACAGTAGCCTTCAGTTCGTCCGTTTCTGCAGCGTGTCTTAGAGCCTTACATTCTAGCGCATCCCTTGATCGCTCATGTAAAAGAACCGGCTCATTCCAATTAGGGATCAAACTAACAATGAAAGAAACAAAATTGTCTTCCTTCATGGGCAAAATCGTTCAGTCTTATTTTTGCGGTGGAGTGGATAAGCCGGTGGAAGAGGAAGTTGACGTTAGTCTTGAGTGGTTCAGTACGGATAAAAATTCACGTAACCTAAGGGGATGAGTTTTTTATTCCAGGGACCTGAAGCCCCCACAAAGAACAAAATTAGCCATGGAAAACAACCGCACCTCTGGTGTAAAGCAGCTTAGGTTTCAAGAATAATATTTAGTTGCTTTGGACCCAAAAAGAGTGTATGGGCTCTAGTAAATGCCTTGCGTGCTATGGCAGGCATGAAGCCTGGACTCCATCTGTTAGAAGTCTTACTCGGCGGGTTAACTGGATGAGTTCAACTTATTGTGCCATGAATAAAGGTAGATAGAACACAGCCAGTAAAAAGGTAGGGCAACGGTGGTGAAAAGGTCCAAGAGTATGCGAAAAAACTGAATATGAAAGAATTCTGAAGTCCTAATTGTTTTGGTTCGATGCTTTCCTCGCAGACCGGAGATCCTGATATCGTGGTGTTGGTCGGTGATATTAGACAGCTGACAGTGAGTATTTTTCAGGGTACGGCTGCCTTGGGCCATTGTCTTGCACTCCCAAATAACCAATGGAGCTCATTCCGGACACCTGATCATTTAAAAATTAGGAAAATGTATTATAATCAGGGTCTGAACTGTGATATGATGAGCTAAAAATCTTTGCAGAGGGTGGGCTGAGGTTGAGAAGAACTGTATAAAGTCAGTAGAAGGGAAGGCGGAGCCATGAATAAGTGAACAAAGAAACTGTGACTCTACAGCTTCTTAGCCGCAAGAGGCCCAGGTTTAGAAAAATGCAAAACTCTTTAATTTAGTAGGGAAAAGTATCCTACTGAGATTTTGGTGAGCGGATGCTGTATTTTTCCAAAGCTTATTCCGTCTAATTTAGACGTTACGGAGAAAATATTGGACAAAACTGGAAAGGGGAGCTTGTGCGGAACTTACAAGTGGACAGAGTAATATTTTCTACTTTTGGAGATCCCAAAATGAATCAGTTACCCGCCTAGCATTGGCTGGTTGGAAATAGACAGGTTTCGTTATTTTGGTTTCTTAGTGCAGCGAGGCCCCAGATCTCAAACTGACGGACTGGGGGCTATGGGCTCCCGGTTCATTGACAGGGTTCCAGGTGAGACGTTTTGCCTGTGGGTTGCGCAGAAACCCACAGATGTCCAGGATCCCATCTGTCGTGAACTGCCCCATTGACCATCTTGATTCGTATTGTTACCAAGTTTAGGCAAATTCGTGCTCATATATTGGTGGTGGAACCCATAAGTGAGTTCTCTTCCATTAGCAAAGGGGAAGAATTTTCAAGCTTTACTGCTGATAGGCAGGCATACCGCGGCAGAATAGATACAGTAGAAGTGCACACTGCACAAAGGGTGCTAGTGGAGTGGGCTGGCCGTGTGCCGGAAGCAACCTGAAGAAACTTCCCTGATGTTGACATACGAAGTGTGAACTACTAGCCCTGCTGCGCCCACTTATCGTCATGCGCGGTCGACGCCCCGGTGAGCGCAGGCCAAAGCAGTGAACCCAACAACACTCCACACCTTTGGGGTTGATGTGAGAGATTGCTTTGCACTTTACTTGAGGATGCATAATCGAAGGCGAGGACATACTTTCCAGAATCAAGCTGCTATGTTGCGAAAGGTTTTGGAAGAGAGAGCCAGCATGGACAGCTATTGGTTACCAGCAGTTTGGACAATAAACCGCCCTTGAGACCGATATAGGCCCTGATGGCGAACTGCTTAGAAAAAGCAGATAGGAAAAGGCAAAAGATGTGGGCATCAGACAGAATTAGTTATTACTAGGGAAATAAATCGAAACAGCGATGCATTGGTTCGGTGGTTGTCCTCGGAATAAGTGGGGTGATAGTGACCGTTGACCTTTTGGAATGAACGAACCACAAGCTGTGGGTTCCTTTTTAAGCTGGGGTAACAAGGCGCCTGAGGTGTAGAAGCTATAAGAGGTAGGCGGATGATTCATTATGAGAGTCGAAGTAACGGCAGAGCTGAGAAGCACCTGAAAGATAGTGATATGGTGTAGTTACTGCTGAGTTATACCTGAAGTGATGGTGAGCTGGAGTGGACTGGCGAATGGTAAACCCTGGAATACTGTTTGAGGACCGACGAAGTGTATAAAGTTTCTGGTGTGCTAATCCGGGAAGAGGCAAAGAATAAAATACAGACAAAAAACAGTAGGCATAGCGAAACGAATATGGGCGGTAAAAGTGCAGAATTGGCCAAAAATGTGTAAGACGAGCGTTGATTCATGGGTCATACAATTAAGGTGTTAGTGAGTGATGCTTTTTCGAATTGGCACAGAACTAGATGATAAAGTGAGTACAAGCAGCAGGGAATTGTAACCCGACCAAACTTGCAATGAGAGATAATATGGCGCAAATGGAGTCAGCATGGGGAGATTAAAGGTCAGCAAAGCAAATACGAATGGGGGGTAGGTTTATCGTAATAGGAGCAGAAGGTCAATTCACAGAGTTGAAAGGAAGGCATTGGTTTCAGTTCGAGATACTAGGATGAAGAAGGTAGAGAAAGCATGCCATAAGTGTGTTGGCTGACATGGGGTTTGACAGGTCATTGAGTGAGGCCTTTTTTCAAAAGTTAGGTCGGTGGAGATGCATTTGTTGGCTAGCGGCATAGCACTGGGAACAGTAAGGTAGGTAGGAATTGCTTGTTTAAAGGCACACTCTGATAAGGAGTCAATTGTACTGAGGGGCAGCTAGCCTCAGATCTTGGAATAGAGACAGGAAGAATGGGGCCCCAGCTAAATACTGAGTGAAGGGATGGAAATAGGAAAGGCATTAGTTTGAGGGGGTAAGAAAAGGAAACATCAAATAAGATGCCGTCGAAAATGGTGACTTGGTTACAGGTTATTGTGAATAGGATTGGTAGGTGAAACCTTGGGGGCGAATTCAAAGGGGCTCAGTCTTTTGGGGTCCACATCGCCGGCAGGTGGTCAGGGCTGTGTATAGGCCCAAAAGCATTTTAAAAGAAGAGAGTTGGACATTCTCAGGGACGGTTTTGGGAGAAAGCACCTGATGGATGGCGGTGATTGGACAGGCCTTTAGAAGTGTTCTAACTAGTGGAAGGTCAGTAGGAAGAGGGCCAGTGGACAGCAAGAAACATCATTTGATTCTGGGAAGAGATACCCATTATAGATGGAAAAACAGGGATAGCTTACTCCAAGGCACCACGAATGGAATAACTGTGAATGGGAAGGCCAGCCAGATTATTTTCACCGGGCCGTATGACAAATTCGTCTGGTCGAAGGAGGGTTTCAGTGACTGGGATCTCCATGAACCACGCGGAACTTCGGCCCAAAAGACAGAATAAATCACTTGGCAAGGTAAAACGGGTTTTAGACCGATCATTGCCGTGGAAGGAACATTTGTATTGGTGTTATCGGTAAGGAGGAATAGGGGGCCATGGCAAATAAGGGAGATTACCACATTGAAATATATATATATATATATATATATATATATATAATTATATGTAGGAATAATATTTGACCCAAGTCACTGTCGTGAGTGACTACACTGGTCATGAATTTAGGAGAACATAAGTTACAGTCGATCAACGCAGCTTGAGACCTGTGGGACGGGTATGAAGAAAGCCGGGAGGGGAGAGGGTCTTACAGACCACATATCGGAATTTGCTGTCAAGTATATGATGAAGATGCGGTCAGAGTCATCAGAAATGTGAAAACATATAACTGTAACAGAGTTTTCTGCGGTAATTGCGGACGACGAAACTCTGCTGAGCTCCAGTTGATGGGATTGTTAACAGAGAGAGTTAAGAGATCTGGGTTGATCAGGGGGTGATCTGTCTGGTAATCAAGAGACAGTGTACAATGTGTTTAGGTTATGCCGCTCAGGAATTTTACAGACTATCGATGTGGCAATAATAGACCGATAATTTTAAAGCTCGTGCTACTAATGTGACCCTTACTTCGATTGTGAGTTACGCGTGGACATACAAAGGGAGCGCATAGGCGGAACAAGTTGATGCGATAATGAATGGGCAAAGTAAACGCAGGCAAATCAGGTACAACCCCCAACAGTAAGGCCAAAAAGTCTAACAACTAGAACCGGATTTCACCAAAAGCCATTTTCTGACACGACAGCCATGGCAGTCAGAGACCAAATCAAACGGATGCCACGGCACACATGACCGAAACATAGGCAAGTGTTCAGAAGTAGTGGCTGATGTGCGCTGTATCTATTCGAGGATCAACCGGAATTATCCACCTTCTAAACAGAGCAGTAACGAGACTATGGCTTGGAAGGATTTCTATAAACGTATGTTACCGCCGGCCCCTTTGGAACGACGGATGACAAAGAAGTTTTCTTCTGAGCGATAATGGGGCCGCCACGTTTCGAGATTGTTTAAAATTGAGCAGCAGGAAGGATAAGTAAGCAAAAACCAAGGGAAGACGGACTCGTGTGAGACACTCTGATGAAGATACAACCGAAGAGGTGGATTTTTCGATATTAGAATTAGTGAAATGAATCAATGGAAAACGGAATGAGTTGTAAGAGAGCACGAAAGAGACAGGAAGGTGGGGGCTGGTATTGAACAACGAAAAGAGTAATAATCGGATGCTTTGTTAGCTGACTTAAGGGGACTGGCGGTAGATTAGCGAAGACGAGGAGTTCGGGTGGGGCAAGAATGGGGAGGTTGGACCCTTTTCAGAAGAGTTGCCGGTAGCCCGTCTTTTGAGCGTGCCCTGAGGGAGTGGCATTTATCCGTTTCTGACATAATTCAGCCTTGCATCGCAGTTCCATGTTCAGCTGGATGATGCCCGGGAGGGTTGAGAAGTCGTGTGCTGTGATATAGGTAGGAAGCAGCTCAGTATGCTAACGCCTCAAGAGAGACAGGATGAACTGCGGGGCTGGGGGCTCAGATCCATATGTGGGCAGAAGTTCGGGCAGTGTGAGAGGTCGGAAAAGAGAGGGTGCACAGAGGTGTGATGGTCAGAACACTTGGCCTTTGATACGGGGGCTGATTGTCGTTGGATAGCTGAGAGAAAGGCAAATGGTGTGAAAAGAGGATTTGATTCGGTTCTAAAGGAAGTGGCTGAATTCACATGAGGCAGTACAGTGGACTCTACCTCGGAAGAGAACAGCGACCCGGGTAGTGATATCAGGTATGTCGGTGGAGAATGCCCGGTCCAAGGCTTAGTTCCCTCTGGCGGGGAGGGCAACGTATTGGCCAACTTGCAAAAGCGAAAGCTTGGGAGGAATTTGGGCTGGGTCGAGAGGCAAGTGGGAAGTGAGTAGCAGATCAGGGAGAGGTTGAAGTCACCCATTACTTTTTAAGCACTGGCAAAGTATTTGAGTAAGGCATTTGAAATATTCTCAGTTGAGACTGTTTAAGAGAGATTCAGACCTGGAGAACTGTGGCTGCTGCCAGGAAGAGTGTCCTAGTCAGAGGGGTAGATGTACAACCACGCTGAGTATTTGACAAGTCTAAAAGAGTTGAGGTTCACCGTACAGGTGTGGGCGGTACATCTCATAGAATCGAGAATGGCCACCATTTTTGGCCGGAAGTTGCCGGAGAATAGAAAAGATTCAAATACGCAGACGTTATCCAGTGCGAATCACTAAACGGGCCGGATCCAGTTACTTGTGTCGCTTTATGATCGGATGTTTGAGCCCAATTTCATAGGTGTGAACGTTTATGACTGTGGGATCCGGAAATGATGAGAAAACGTAGGACTGAGTAAAGCCTCCGCGGAACAGAAGTACTAATTCCAATGCGGGGCAGTTGTCAGTGTTATGTTGGTTGGGAATAAAAACTGGTCAGATTGTTGGGTAAATGGAAGTAAGAGAGAGGATGTTGTTTGAAGGGGAGCTGTGAGTGCTTAAAGCCCTTCCAAGTGAGCTCAAAGATCGCTGGGATGATCCTTCATATAAATCTTGAAGGGCTAGTGAACGAGACCCGTAGAAAGGTCAGCTGTAGGCCAGGTAAATGGTGGACATCGATGCAGAAAAAATGGTGGTCATGCCCCTAACCAGACTAATTTTTACCAGCTAAAGTGAGGCAGATAGATGGACGCAGGCTTAAGAGTGTGCTGATGGGTTACTACACAGGGTTCAAAGGAGCGGTGTTAGGAATTTGAGGATGTACAAAAGGTTCAAGGCTCATGAAGAGTAGGGGAACCGGAAGGTGAGAAAGAGGTAAGGAGGGTCGGGAATATCGGATCATAGACTTACCTAGTGGTGTCCGAGCCAGAATGTACTAATCCTGGTCGGGACGTAGTCTGTTCACATATCCACTGCTCGATCAAACAAATAACCAATTCGCTCTTTCTGGACAGTACATCGGAGCCCCAAAGAAATGCGTAATCCAAGTTCATTTGGAACCCAGAGCAAAACAGCATTTGCTCCGCGTATTCCACCGCACTACTTGTGAGCTGAAATACTGGCAAATAGCAGCCACACCCTCGTCAGTGAGCTTCAGTCACTATATGGCCGTGAAATGGCTAAGATTGGGATGAAAATTTGTAAAAAGGGACCTTCCACCAGAGGGAGTAGGGAGCCGGTCTTCTGTGATACGAGTCAATGGAGCACATTTTGCACGTTCCGTCGGGCCCGGTAGGGAATTCTGTGAGTGTGACTGCCAGAATATCAACGTAAACAAATGGAAGTCTATATTTCCTCAGCACGAGTGGGCAAGGTGAACTAAACCATAATGAAACGGCTTGTCTTCGTTCGGTGCGACTCACCACCACACATCGTCCAAAATGTTATCTCAACAATAAAGCACGTAATGGAAAAACTAGATGCGTCAATCGTGGGATGAATGGTAGCCACGAAATAGCATCTGCTGGATTACTCTGGGAAAGAGTGGTTCGAAATCCACCAGGGAAACCTTGATGTACCATAGGTGGAGTCCTACTTGTCCGGGATATTACAGTGGTGTTATGAGTGAATAACAACGGTGCTTCGTAAGTGTGCGATGTCCTACTGAAGTGTACTAGAGTGAGACACTACGTAGGGCTTGTTGACGATACGCGAAATTTTCATTTAGCAAACCGAAGCCCAGAGTAAATTAGGCCGGTACAAATTTACCGAGTACGAGCTAGAAACACTGAAGAAAATATATGACAAAAACCTAACGGTGAAGTGCACTCTCTTTAGCCATTTTTTTCCAACACCGTCAGCAGATGAGAGCTTGGAGAACTCCGTAGCTGGCGAAGGTCAGCTAAGGCTCCCAAAGCACTCCCCCAATACTGACTGTCCTGAATTTTTGGGTTCTGCTTTGAATGACAACCAGTTCTGTGACATAACACTTCAACCAGAAAGTGCTCCGTGATAGCCTTAAGTAACTAGAGTAATGCCTTGCTCAGAGAAGGGTAAGAGAAAAGCTGAAAATGCCTGAAAATTCTCGGGAAAACTGACGGCCGTGAAAGCTCATATACCAACATGGATTTAGATGGTCATAGAAATATCAAACTGTCGAACGTAGAAAAAGATGTTCTGCCTAGTGGGAGAACAATTTATTATGAATGTTTGCCGCAGTCTAGGGATTCTTTCAGACCACGGATGTAAAACTGACATGTTAGAACAATTGTTCCTCTAACTGAGACTGCAAAAGGAGCGATACGGTTTCCGGTGGATCTTAATCAGGCCGTATTGGATTTCCAGTCGATTCAAAGAATGAATAAGGAATGAATCTTTTATTCATCTATCTTGTTACTGTTGCGGGAAGGCGGAAGATGCTGTTCTTTGTTTCCCGTCAGCATAGGGTTTATAAGAGCCCGAAGTGTGCTAATGGAAATATTCGGTCAGCAAAATTATGTTGTGCGGTCTATGGTGGTCGGGGTGACCACACTCAAGGGGTCCAGGTGGACGTGGATTCATCGGTGACTTATAAGGAAAAATTATCAGTTTTGCTGACGCCTCAGAACAGTTGAAGCATCGCTGATCTTGACCCGGACCAAACTATTAAATCCATGTCCGACAAATAGCTGCTGTATGTATCCGAAGTCAGTGTCAGATGATCAGCGGACAGTTTTCAAGGTGATAGAGAAACACCATTTGGAAACCCATGCCAATCTCCACTATTTTAAGATAGATTGCAGAAAAGTCGGCTAATTTGCTTGGTTTAGAAACGAGAGGCTGATAGGCAGCCTAATTGGGAAGAACACTACCCATGGAAACGCATGCAAACTACGGACCAACGAGATGTGGAGTTCAAGCCTCAGTCGATGGTATACTCTGGTGATCCGCTGCAATTTTCGAATACTTGCTGTTTAAAGTCATTGGGATTTCGTAGGTAAGTTGATGCTGTGCTTCACCTGTTCATGTCCTTACTGTGGTGCCGAAGTTCTACCGGATTTCGGTGTACGCTGGCACTCGTTAACCAAGTTGCAGGTTGGGACTTCGACTTTTGTCTATGTTCCTCGTTCATAGTTAAAAGCGGTACACATGGCCGTTTAACTGCCAAAGGTGGTATAAATAAGTGCAAAATGAAGCAAAGATGAACAAGTTTTTGGGCTGACCATGCTGTTGCTGTTTAGCATATGCGAAATGAGGGAAGTTTATTTCGAACTTTCACCTAAAAAAATGTGCTAACATTGCGGACACATTATTCTAAGCTGGGGGAAACATAAAAATGCGAAGTTCATTCCAGCTGGCCTCGCGCTTTGGTTAATGAGATTCGATACAGGCAGCGCAACCTCAAGCTGTGAAAGATCTGAACTATTACGGTTACTGGAAGATATCACCGGGGATGAAGGTTTGTCTGTTCACTCGGAAGTGCTAGATCAGAAGTTGCCGTGGTTTGTTCAGGTCAGTTCCTGTGCTCAATTTAAGTTAATAAGTTTTATTCGCAGATGAAAATGTTATTGTGTTTGTCGAGGATACTGAGATACAAGCAGTATTTGACTGTCCTTATCGAGGATATGTCCCATAGGTTTGTGAGCTTACGATCACGGATCGATAACAAGGTTAGAAGTAGTCCTGGACACGAAAACTTCTCGCTGTTCTTGTCAGTTGTTCGCCGGCCATTTTGTATTAAACAAAGAAGGTTCTCGGGAGGGTGAGTAAGTTTTTCTCGAGTTGTATAAGAGAATAGGTAAGCATTTGCTTCCAACTAATGGCTCATTTACTCGGAGTCCGTGAGTTTCTAATTACTGGAAATTCTCCCAAGGTGACATGGGCTACTGTGCCTTCCTCTTAGTTTAAGTGCGGAAAAGAATAAGCTAAGCATCAGGGTTGAGAAATCACATTTTCAAATATTCAATCGGCCCTTATATAAGTGGCAATATCTCCCTTTGCCGATGGCTTCAAAATGGCTTCAGAGAGTTTCATCACTAGGATAAGATAACTGAATATAATTTTCTGGGATAATAGCTGCAAATAAAAGGTTGTCTTAGTTTTGAGCAGAAATGCAGATGTAGCAGCGTTGAGTACTCATTTTCTAAATGCTTCAAGAAAAATAAAGGCTTTAGAGTCCTTCCGTTGCAAGCCGTCGATAGGCTGATTGAGAAATTTTCAACCACCATGGATATATATAGGGACGATATCACAAGGAAATGGTGTGGCTACTAAAGTTCTTGAGCTTGCTCGAAGTTGGCGGGAGAATCATGAATAAGTATCTTACAGTGCCGTCTTCGAAGGGATTCAGTTATCTGGGGAAGCTCACACGCTCAGTGAGCTGTTATTGCCTAGAGAAAATGACTTTACGCACAGAGCAGATTTCGAGCTTTCCCGCGTAGGGCTCTGGTGGGGCTTTCAGAGTATCGCCGGTGATTTCAAAAAATATGAAGTTAGGAATATTCCGCGTATAGCAAGAATGAAAAAATGGCCGAACGCGAGGGATAATTTAAAAATGTTCGAACTTTTAAGAGTATTCACCGAAGGCTTACGAATGCTAATGTTTATTAGAACATACTGAAGGGCTGCGCCCAGGTAAAGATTATTTAGTTAGGAAGGTAAGAGCTTGAATCAATAATAACTTGGGGCGGAATATGCAAAAGCCTTGTTTGCAGACTGGGTCAGCTGGTCAGACAATATCCACGAAATTTCAATAGTACATTCATTCTCCTCGATGACGATTGTTTTTTTCATCGCAGCTGTTGAAACGGTTTTATGTACAAATGGTTAAAGTAATCTGGACAGTCTTCTACATAATACACGCACCGTTATCCGTGTATTATTTTGTCAATACAGAATAATCGAGCTGGTTATTACTATTTCTCATTAGGGTTTGTCCTCCTTTTGCTTTTGGCGTCATAAGCCTTGGACATTTAAGACGTATTCTCTCGGTTCCTCACTTATTACATTCGTGTATAATCGCGTTTCAAGGTGCTAATACCTGAACAGTTCACACATTTGTTTACACTATTACCGTAAGGTAATCTTCGTGAGTATTCCTTTCGTAAGACTCTGCTGAGTCTCGAACTCTTAACGTAATCGCTCCCATCACTGCCCTCCACCCGCACTCGCTGCACATTAATGGCATGGACAGTTTTAAAGCAGAATTCATTCATTCATATTCGCTTGTGCTCTAGCTTTCCTCAAAATATTCAGCTTATACTTATTTGGGAACAACTATCTTTCTTGTATTCTAACCACAGCCTAATTCGCACCTTTGTAACCGATCTACCAATTCACGGCTTTCATAATTGCTGACTGTATTACAACTGAACTACGTAACATTTTCACTTAGCTGCTTTCCAAGTGAACGGCTGTATTTTCTGCTCTGTCCCGATTTTCAGAGTTTCCGCCCCTGGTTCTTTGTTTCTAACAAGCCTAGCCACAAAAGTTTGATAAAAACTGTAACTTAACTGAAATTGTTTTCTACTGCCCTCAGCGGTGTTCCGCCAGTATCGTGCTTAGAGCTGGTGAGACCAAGATTCCGCTGGATTGAGAGGCTTGGACATCCGGACATTTGCAACAAGATCCAGTGATAGATTACCGGTCAATATGTTTGTTATCTCGCAGTGGAGGGCTCTGGATATCTTTTACTTTATTGTTTATTTTTCTGAACTTTTGAATACTCGATACATTGGCTGCAGCTAAGCCCATCGGTTTTCTGAGCTCGAAAGACGAGTAGAAAGCGGTTGAATCTATAAGTTTTACCCAGTCAACATAAATTAATCGGCAAGCATTGATGGAAGCCGGCGGTGATCGGAGTTCGTGGAGGCTGATAAATATCCCGCCAGTTCACTGAATAAACAAAGCATAACTGATATTTTAGTGGGGTAACAAGATGAATAAGGAGGCTGAGAAGGGTACATTTAGATGACAACCTTTGATCGAAGTAGTGAATTTTAAGGGGCAGGTCATCTGCTAGTCTCGGTTTCAGCAGTGGTCCGTCTTGACTAAAAGAACCTGCACACTCGTGCTGTGGGCAGACTGCTTCCCTGCCAGAAGAGTGTAACTATTTCTGTATTCACGTGGTAGTCCACTCTGGGATCGATTGTTTGGAACCAATTTTGTGACAAACGTATTAGGACTGAGTAGAACCTCTATGGTTGTCTTTTCGTCAGCCTAAACATCAGAGTCGCGAATATTGAAATAACTCAATCGTTTTTTACTGACTCCTTTTAACAGACAGTAGTCCGATTCATGGCTAAAAGAGACAAGCCGTAGTTCACCTTTTGCCATAAAGGAAGTAATTTCGAAGGAGCTCAGGCTGAGCTCCGCTTTGATCCCCTCGCTAACCTAAGGTTAAGCATTCATAATTATCTGCCGGAAGCTGAGATTTATTGCATTTTGGCCCTCCTCATTCCGGTCGAGTTGCAGGTGGTTGCGAGCAAACGAATTTTTCTCTTTGTAGAACATTTTGTGTTTTACCTGGGAAGCAGCAACCCTTGCTCCTAAAATGAAGAAGTGCTAACTGACCAGCCGTTGTTTCCGTCGACTGGGGATGAACTGAGAAGGGCTGATTATGAAGACATTTTCGTCACTCAGGAGTAGCCAAAAGCTAGTAGGTTGCTAGGATTTCTAGCGATATTTGGCCGAATCCTGGGAAAGATCGGATGTCATCCGATGCGTTTTAGAAAGGATGAAAGGTGGAAAACTTATCAATTATGGAAGAGGATCCGACATCGCCTGAGGGGTGGGGGAAGCAAAAAGCTGAATTACCTGGTATTATTTATTGCAAAATCTGGTCGCGTAAACCAGTGGACTTAAAGAGTTGTGGAAGCAGTTTTGAGTGGCGATAATTATCACGTAAAATAATTATAAGTGTAATTATTTTCGGGTACTTAAACGTGGGATGTCGGAAAGCTGAGCGTACTTGACGGGGGCCGTTGGCTGGATAATAATAACAATGGTACATTTCGGACGAGCTGGAAGCTAGCAAGCAATACACGATCAGATTATTGAAATGGCGTCCGGCATGAGTTTTTAAAAGAACCGAACATCTGCGTTCAAGGTGTCGCAGGAAGAAGTTAGGTTGGACTAGAATTTTAATAAACTTAAAGGCAAGGTCAGACGGACAGTGCGACTAATGTAATGTTCGATTCTGAGCGAGCAAGCCTCTTGGTTTACGGTTCAGTTCACGACAGCAAATCGACTCAAGCAAGCTGAAACTGGATGCACCGAGCAATGGTAACGGTTCGGCACACAACGACGGCCAAGTCGCGAGCGTGAGTAACAAGAATGCACTGTGTCGAATGAATGTTTATTGTGTGTTCTCGGAGGGCGGCGTCCCAACCGAGCGGCACGAATAACAGTCACGTTTACGAGCACACGTGTGTACAGTTATGAGAAACGTCTACTCGGTCCAGTTCGATAAAACATACATACATCAAGAAAAAGGGTTACACACTTCAAAAGAGTTTCGGTGACGATTCGGCCGGTCCCGTCCAATGGTTATATGCGGGACCTGGAATATGATAGAAACGAGTGTACATTGGTAAGCTCCAATTCAAACACTACATGTTAGTTTCGGTTCCATTACACTGAAGCTGATTGAATTTGGTTAAAATAGGAGAGTTTATTGGTACAAAGTGCCAGAGATGATCACAACAATTGGAAGTCCGCACATGACCATGAGATATTTTCTCAGGCTACTAGGGGAAACATTTATCAGTGGAAGTTCAAATCCATTTGCTTGGTACAATTTCTGGAAGGGATATAGATACGAAACTGAACGGTGCCATACAATGGATCTTATGAGGTAAAAAGCAATGAACCAGTCGGCCAGTTAAATGATAAAATTTGTAAGCCAGACACTGACGTTGTCAGTCAAAAAGAGAGCAACAAACCTGAGAGAAATAGGGATAGAGACCTCCATAGCGGCAATAGAAGAAAAAGCTGGAAGAGAACCGGTGAGCCGAGCATGCTATTCACATAATGAAGGTATATCATGAAGTACAGATATGAAGATAGAAATATAGTGATAAATAAACCTGGATTGCTTTATGCTGCGATGGCAGGGGAAAACAGCCTGCAAAAGCCACAATATTATGGGAGGTAGGTAGGTGTGTTGGTGACCGTTTGGGTAGGCAAATCACACGATAACCGAGAGACAGATACAAGACCAATGAGCCTGAAAAAAGAACGGGGACGAAACTGGGGATATGGTAAGGAATACGTCAATCGGCGGAAACAGCAGTGGGAAATGGTGGCTGAGTACTGGCGAAATCATCAGTATAAAGGACGGATGACACACCTGAAGCAAGCGGAAGACAAGAAGAAAAGAGATAAGCATAATTTAAAATGTTTTCTCCATATAGTTTGGTCACAAAATGCCAAGGTGGAAATGGAAGATTATTCCACATGTGGATAAAGTGATTGTAAAGGGTGTATGGTCCACAGAAGAAGAGATAGAGCAGAAAACAAACAGGCGAACTTCAACTAATGAAAACTGCATTGGGTAAACAATGCTATGACAAAGAATAGATAATGTTGCATCGGAGGTATCTGAGAAGACCGTGGAGCAACAACAGCCATGGCATAAAATGAATCAGCGATCTAAAATGTGGTGGAATATCCGAATGAGTTCAATATAAGGTAAATCAGACGAATGGCACTTCCCGACGAAGAAAGAGACTGTCGAAGTGTAGGAAAAAGGCCGGCGGAGGGCAGGTGAGCATTCAGCGTTTCTCATTCTATGTCAGGAGAATAATGGGATAACAATACGGACGCGGTTGTTCCGTTGGAAACAAATCTGATGTAAGCTGCACGGTGATTGCATGGACTAAGTGTATGCCAAGGTGATGTAACAAAAGACAAATGGGTGAGTACACAATTTTCGTTGACCATTTCCACACGTGTGTCATGTGCTGATAACCGCGGAAGGTTAGAAGATAAATATACTTAGGATACACATTTATGAAGGAAACGTGATGCTCTGCAAGGTCAGGGTAAAGCAGTAGAAGAGCGCTGTATGGGCACACAACTGGGCTGATGGAGGAAATAAATAATCGTCAATCAGGCTGCTGACTGCTGAAGGACTACGAAATATATTTCAGCGGAAGATATTGTTTGGCAATTTTTGTGAGGAAAGGAATAGCGATAATAACTGTGTCAGTAATTGAATAGTAGCAACGATATCTGACACGGGAAATGGACAAGTTTAGGGGTGGGACGGGAGGGCAATCAAGCGGTGAACGCAGTAAACGCAGGCAATGAGATGAATGCTCAGGTCAATGAGTATTCACGTAATCGATCGTGGAGTGCCGAGGAAAATTTGGAGGGTGGGATGAAGGCCATGCGCTATTTAGCATATAGATGGGGTGATAAAGTTTGCCGGGCTTGAAAAAGTAAGTTGTAGTGTCAATGTTCAGATCGACCTCGGCGAAAAAGAATCGTTGATGCGAACAGAGTGAATGACATGTCAGCAGCAGTGTTTCGGGCGTGAAAGCAGCGTTCCTTAATCCGCAAAAGGTGCTGATGGGTCGGACTGGCTGTGTGCTGGTCCCCCAACCAGAAAACCCTTTCTTTGACAGAAGCACGATCCACTAGCCTAGATGAGCCCGCACATAATTGTGGTCTTTCTGCGCGCCCGATATACGCCGGCCAAAGCTGGGAGATGACCGGTTTTTGCACATTTGTGAATAAGGTGAAATGTTTTAGTGCAAATTTAAAGTAGTCCGCGACCTGTTGACCGGATTGCGAGCGTTCCTGAGGGCAAAACCAGCAGAAAACAATTATATCATGGACGAATGTCAAATCGTACCAACAGTTCAGCTGCTATGTCTAGTGAGAAATTATCTTCGAATGATTACTCATGGAATGGGGCGAGCGAAAATCCTCTTTTAGAGGTAAGTTTTAGTATGAAAGTGGAATAGGGGCTGCAGTCGTGCATCTATGGCAGCTGCGGATTAGGGGGAGACAGAAAAGCAATGCCATGCAACAACCTGGGTGAATCACAGAATTAGCCATAACAGAACTGGTTTGCTCTCAAGATAAGACCTAGATGTCAGGGTTGAGCGGTAAACGAGATAGAAAAATAAAAAGGGCCTAGCAACAGACTTTTTGGGGCTCATTGTGAGGTGCCATTGAAATGAGAAGGTGGGAGTGAGCCAAATTGAGTGCGACTCATTATGTGCAAGCCGACTGGGGATACCATGTAGCAGAGTGCAGCGACGTGGGAGTGCTACGGATCAAGTTTTTGTTGACGGTTGACGACACGGAGAAAAACTGGTGGCAGCCGATAAGGTTATGAGATCTTTTTCTGAGGAGCGAGTTGTGTGGTGTGAGACATGCCACTGTGTTAACAGTGGAGGCTAGAAAGTAATCCTAAAAGATAATGCACACAAACTGAGGTTTTGGAAGGATTGGCCAAAATGCGGGCCCTAATCCAAGGGCTCGCGCCCCAAACCTAATAGTGGTAGTCAATATCAAGGCATAATTAACGGTGAATTACTCACAATGGCCCCACTTCGGGAGGCGTAGGACCCGCTTGGATGCAAGATCAAATGTTACATGTGACGACAAGTTTAGGTTGATAATCACGAACCGGAAAGGTTCGTTCACACCAAAAGGTAAACGTAAGTTTAAAATGATAAGGCGACGGGAGTAGCAGATATGAGCTTCAAAGTGAGGTGATGAAATCTGCCAGAATAAGATAGTGCATGAACCGGAAAAGCAAGCGACTTATTCGACGGGGAGAAGAAGTTCAAGAAGCACTTCTCCATTGAAGGTTTTGGAAAATGTAATTTAGCAGTAAAATGCCGGGTGTAAATTGAGGTTAGGATAGAAAACTCAAGATGGATCAAAGTGGGGGCATCAAAATGAGTTACCTAGTACTATATATGTCAATGCCTGAAGTGGTATGTGGAAAAGAAATTTCTTCGTGTCACAAGTTCATTCATGAACATGAGTTGAGTTGGATTGATCAGCAAAAGTGATAGAATAATTTGTTTGATGATGGTTTCCAGCCGACTGGAATAGTTATGCCTAGAGTGGATATGACATGAACACGAGAGCCGAAGCGGAACTGGATGGTGAAGGTCAGGGGAAAGAAGCAAGAAGCGTAACTTAACTTAGTTTAGCCAATGTGTTTGAACAGCGATCGGAAAATAACAGATGAAATAACCAATAACGATTGGATGATGTTGGTAGAGATAGATTAACTGGTTCCCATTTTAATATGTGAATGATGAGTTGGGTTTTTTTTGAATATCAGATCGTGGTGCATGGACAAATAACAGTGCGTAAGTATGGTGATAGTTATAGCAGATAAGCTAAAAGAGCCAATAACAAAACAGGTAAAAGTAGTACGTTTGATTGATATTTTTAGTGGTTTTTATCGCCATGGTGGCCGGAAAAAGGAAGAAAACGGCGGAGCAGTTGTGCCTGCGAATGCAGATATAAGAAGAAAGGTGCTCTACAGGATCGAGGCAGCGCGGTTTGAGCGCTTTATATGAACGACCAGTTGAAGGGAAAAAAGCCGGTAGTTGCCGAGCACATCGCCAGACGATAGAATGCTCCGAGTGATTGTACGAAATATGAATAGTGTGCTACTGATGTACTAAACTGAATGGGTGATGCTTATTATTGAACTTCAATGGAAGTTCATTCCAATCTGGGGTTTTTCATCAGGAAGAAATTATATCTCATAGTCAGACTGGATTTCGGAATAACAAAGCGCCCGTTTCTGCAACGGGAGGAGAATGGAGTGATCGACTGGATACATGATGTGTCGGTAGAACAGAATGCCAGGCCATATATAGGCTCCTGGAGAAAACAAAGATTAAGTCTCGTGCGGCTTATCCGTGAGGGTTCATTTTTAAGAAGAGCAAATCTTTCTTTATGAGCAAGTGTAGTAGAGTAATCAAACAAGTGTTTTGTGACTAAGCGTTGTTCATTCTCTAAGGTTGTTCCGTCATTCTGACTATTGCTCGTAAAGTTGATAGGGCAGTGATCCGGGCAGGGCCTGCAGTAGAACACATAGGATAAGAGCTTTGTCTCGTGCAGCATAAGCGATCTACACGGGAATCCTCCGGACTTCTTTGCCTTGGTGGCTTAAAAAGATAAGTGTTCCGATAAGTTGATATCGCGTGGGTGGTGCAATGCAAAATCTCGTGCTGATGAGTTGGGGGCTTTGGGGGAGTTACGTAAGAGGAACGTGTTCGGAGGGGCTTGACAGCGTTGAATCATGAAGCGCATTTCTCAGCAGATGATTCGATTTTCCAGAAATGATACCACCGTTCAAGGCGTTCTAGGTCGTACCACATTCTGGGATTTGCGTTCTCGAGGTTCTGCGGTAAGAGTTCATATATAGTTTTTTTTGTTAGCGAATGAGAGAGGGATATCTGCTGCACGGAAGATGTCAGTGATGTACACCGCAAACAAAAATGGTCTTAGTTCGCCGCCTTGGACGACGTCACGAGTGACAGAGGAGGGCTGTACGAGGTAGGTGTGAATTGATACAAATCAACTGTAGTGGGAAAGATAGGGGGAGAACCAGTTGGGAATAGAAGACTTAAGTCTGTAGGCTTCGATTTCGGTCGAGAGCCGAGAGTGGAAGACACGGTCAAACACTTTAGTCATGTCCAAGATGACAATTTAGCATTTTCCTATTGTTTGCAGTTCCAGTGACGAAGTTGAGAAAGTCAAGTTGGCAAGTGTTACAAGATAGACATTTTAGGAGCCAGGTTGGCCTTTACGCATTGGGTCGTGTGACATAAATACTGGGAGAGGCTGATTTTAACTCAGTGTTCAAGCAATCTGGAAGCTGTTGGCGCGTGGTCAGTGGGGCAATAACTTAGGGGATCATAGAAAAGGCACTGTTTGTGGCGAGGCGTAATGGCGGATGTCTTCCACTGAGACTAGAAAACCTCATATTTGTGGGATAAGTTAGAGGTATTCAAAATTAAGGCGAAAACATCAGGCCAACTTGACCGGAGTAGCGCAGACGGGACTTTGTCGAGACTAGGGTGGGATTAGTGCTTCAAACTACTGAATATGAGGCGGTCCAGCTAGCATACGTTCCACGTCAGATACGGTGCATTTAGCAGAGGGAGCTATTGGAGTGCTAGCTATTACAGAGTCGCTGGTCACAGTAGAGTAGAAAACCGAGTTGAGGGCCCGAGCGATCGCAATCGGGGTACCAGCATTTGTGACATTTGAGTAGTTCATTTGAGGACTACTAGGATGAGAGTCAACATTGCTGATGTCGACTATTTGTGGAATCCGGAGCAGCTTACCTGGTTGGCTAGAGGCATAAAATTCTTACGTTCTGTGGAGCTTTCCTGCGGTGGCGCGAATGAAACGAGAGCGACCGTGTAGAAGGGTGGAGAGGGATACTTCCTGGGAATTTATGTAAGATGTTGGATCCTTTTGCATTTTAGTTGCAAATATGCGAGAGGGTAAGACCGGCTGCGAGGGACTCGATAAGCTGTGATCTGATAAACCTCGTAGAAGTCTCGAATCTGCTAGATTCGCTGTGGGTTAAGCTTTGTGGGCCAAGAAGTAGCCGCCCTAATTCTTGGAGCAAGGTGACAGGTTGAGTCGCTGCCATTTGTAACTAGGAGGTGGAGGAACGAGCGGGCCAACTGAGTTGTTATGAATAAGAGCAACGAACGTACAAAAAACAAATCTACTTTCACTCTCGGGGAAGTGATTAAACATGTTGTTTTTTACGTCAGGGAAACCCAAGGTGAGGGTTGAACCTAATGTGTTATTTCTCGTGGTCGATGTGACAATATGTTGAGTCCAGCGCCCTGTTCGAATGTAGGGGAGGAATTTAAGTGAATGTTGAGGGAGGGGAGAGTTTTCCAGTTGACAGATGGTGCTTCAAAGCCATTACCTATCAGCTTGACCCTGCGGAGTATTTCTGGTAGAAGGTCAAGTGCAATAGTTATTCGCATGAATTCGGAAATGGGTGTACTACGGGGCCTATAAGTGTAGCCGGATTGGAGGCGTGTGTCAGCTAGTTACAAGGCCACGAATAAAGTCATATGCAGCATCTAGGTTAAAATGATCGTGAGGGATCACAATAAAGGTGCAGTAAATGTGGACTACTGTTCACCACCTGGGTTTTGCCTGCTTTTACTGAACCTCTGATCGCCAGTCAAGCAGACTTGGGCAGGCGAGATGGATTTTGGCCTTCCCAGTTTTGAGACAATAATCAAAATTGGGCAAGAGTACGAGGCTACGTAGCGAGTCGGATATGATAATGATACCAGCATTATTGGTCCTGGCTTACTTCAGGTAGGCCCGACAAAATGCCATGCACGTGGACAAATGTTTCAAGCAATGATATAGACGGATATTTGCAAAAATGTAGAAGAATATATGAAAACCTGAGGTAGGTTGAACTAGGAATGATAAAAGAGAAATAAGCGCACGATAATACATGCACACTAAAAACATTGGAGGGAGCCTAAATGAACCCACGGACGGATTCAAATGGAAGCCCGGCCGATTTGGAAGTCAAAGTCGAGTGACATATCTGATGGGTACCACTGAGGAAAGATGAAAGCTGGGAGTCCTACATGTGGTCCCCCAAATAGTTTGGTACAGTTGTTGCAACTGAGGGCAACAAAGAATAAGTTGATTTGCATGGAAATGGACCACATCGATAGAGCTTCGCTACACAGTAATGGCTGGTCCGTGACAGAGTACAAAATTCAATGTAAAACAGGCAACTTTGAATGCAAGCCGTGAAGGATGGTTGAGATAGAAAAAGGTTTTTGGAGGTTTGGTACTTGGTGTCTTTGCTGCACAGATATTGACGAAACGAAAGCACACCACCGAAGGCAGTGGGATGAAGGCAAGGAGGGCAGCCTGTGAAGAAGTGGGGAATGGAGAATGTGCCCGTAAGTAAATACTTATGTGCATATGCATAAGAAAAGCAAGAGCGTAGAATAAAAGGGTGCTTAATCACGAGAATGGCGGTGATTAAAATAGACATGCAGGGCTGAATCAGATGGTCTGGAATTACTTAAGACAGTAAAGATAGTTTTCTTTACGACAAGAGAATAGACATAAATAGAGACACATATGAAGCGTAGATATGCCGACGGCCGCGGACAACAGTTCATAAAGAAGGCAAGCTGAGGGAGGTAATCGAAGAACATATGCAAGAGTAAGTTAGTCAACTAGATCAACACAGTTGCATCATATAGTGACGACCGAAAGTAATAGGAGCAACATTCAGTGGACGCGCATTATTCAGCAGGAAAATGGTGGTCATGGAAACGGCTGGAGAGGGAGGGCGAATATAGTGACAAAAGTGCCGGAGTAGTGTGGAACACCAGCGGAGAAGTTTAACCGGACGGTAAAGCGAAGACGCGGCAGCTGTAACGGCGAACAAAGTAGGAAAGGTATGGGTATATAAAGGATCGGAGAGATCTAGTGAGGGCATATCACGCGGTTTGAAAAGGTACCTGAACTTCACGGCGTCACTTTCTCGTTAGGTTCGGTGGAAAGTGAAAAATCATAGCAATCTGAAGAATACACAAAAGGTGCCTGTGGCGAGCAACAGACACAGCAGGGGAAGAGATGATTAATCGAAGAGAAACAGGTAAGGTATGACCAGCCGATTGTTTTACTACAGGTGAGACACAGAAAAGGACGAGGAAAAACGAGGCACCGGGGACCGGCATTTCGTGAGATGGAGGAAACCTTTGGCAGTTTTTCCTCATTCAGATGGACGACGGTGCCATAAGTGGACAGGGGATTCTAGGGTGGGGCTTGATTCAATATCGTTCCTTAAGTGTTCGTGAATTGCAAGAAATGTGATGAGTTCGCGCATTTTTGGGCAGGAAGACTGGGAAGAACGGAATAGCTCAAGGAATGGCTTGAAAGGAAGCCAAAAAAGGACTGAGAGTTGGTTGGGGCAGAAATTGGTGTGAAGGTTAGAGAAATTCCAACCGGTGGGGAGCAGTGAAGAAGTTTGCATGGATATTGGGGCAGCGGGGTAACTAGAAGGATTATTAGTGCAAGAACCTGGGTGAGAAGAAACTGTGCACCGGTGAGGAACGAAAAGACAGCAGGTGGGATACGAACCGCTGAAAAAAGCGCCAGGTGAATGGATTTGATAACGCGTGAATGGTCGAGCCAGAGGTTGGTAGCTAACTATAAATGGGTGGGACCGGTGGAGGCGTGGAGAAGATGTTTCGTCGAGTGTTATCTTGATGTTCTCAAGCGGTAGGTCATCTGCTTGGAAAGCTACATTTTATGGAGTCTGTAGCGGTTAGTTGGCCGCTTATTTGCAGGAGTAGACAACGGTTACACTGCTTTTGTTTGCTCTAAACAATGTTACTTTGTGCCTCAATTTTCAGGTCATGAGCTTTCAATATTTAGTGGCTTACTGTATGAGAAGAGATCTCGTCGGCGATGTAAAACACATTGAAATTGGTTGCACTCATCTTCCTTGAGCCAAACGAGTCGGCTGGCCCAACAATTGTCTCAGCAACCCCATCAATTAGTAACATCTCATGTGTCACACAAACATGGTCGATGTAAACTGCTAGCTGCTGCTTTCCTGCTAATCACAGATCCTCCCCTTCGACGGCACACACTTGTACTTCGCATGGTCCCACCGAAATTCTCTCCACGCGAGGAGTCACCGATACCCCAGCCCCAGTATCTACAACTGCGATTTCACTTTTGCCCCTAATTATGATCCCAACAGTGAGCTTCTCCTCCGACTTGAATGCGGATAAAGGAAGGCAAGAAAAGACTCGTTTCTGGACAGTATCGGGCAAAATGCTCCACCTTGCCACACACAAACACACCCTCTCCGTGTCAAATGCTTCAATACATCATCCTCGCGTTGTTTGTTGGTCGACTTCCAGTTTTTACCTGCAACGTGGATTCCAGTTCCGTTTAAGCTAAACAGGATATTGTCACATCTTGGATACAGGAACGAATTTAAACAGGTGTTCTCTGTCATTAAAACAGCACGCAATTGACATTCTCAACCAGCTTTGGACAATCACCACCAGGCTTTAAACGAAAAAATTACGAACTAGGCCCGATCTAGTTACGCCACTTGCCTCAGGCAGCCCGATCGATAGGTGGCACAACGGCTACTGATAATGAACAACCGGGTCATGCTTGCTGTCGTGAAGTGCCGTGTTGAATCGGTCCATAGCTTTCTGGCGATCACCTACCTGTGTGACCTTCTTCACCAGCCCAGCAAGCACCTCCCGCTAAGCAGGGCTTGTTTCCCTCCAAACTTACCATCGTACAACGCCTTGGCACACCACGCAAGCAAAGCCACAAGCGCCGCCAACAAAGGTGTTCTTCCTTTACTCCGTCACATGCCGGTATCCTAACGAAATCTGGGATCCATACCACCGCGTCCTCATCAGCGAACGGAACAGGACAAGGAAACACCTTTGCAAGAGTGTGGGCACCGTGCCAATCTAACAAGGAAGCCAACAAGCACCAGGATACATGCAGTCCTATCTTTCAACAAGTCAAGTCATGGAACACATGCCATCATTTTTGTAGGTCCTTTTCCAGACTGCGCAGCACCAACAGTGCTCCTGCGGCCACTTGGGTGCTTTGGCTGCCTTCTCTTGGGCATAATTTCTATTCGGTTGGTCTAATTGTCTCAGTTGACGGCTTGATCGGCAGCCCTCACCTGGGCTACGTTGCTAGTTGTCAGAGATCCCACTGCTTCTCCTCTGGCAGTCCGTACGTCTCCTTTTGTCTGCTTCGGGAAGCCTCCGACATGTTCGCCGTTTGTTCTTCTTTCTGTGGCTCTCGTTCGGTTCGTCCGTTTGCTTTGGTATTCAAAACCTTCCTTTGCCCCAGCTTCCAGCCTCACAAGAAAATGGCCTGCTCTCCATGTTTATTGGTCACATGTGCACTCAGCCCTTCCCGCCTGTGCTTGGTACCCCAGTCTTGGATGGTTCTATCTTCCTTGATAGGTCCACAAAATATGTCCCGATTACTCAAAAATTGGGGTACATTAATTAGCGCTCCATTGCTACTCTCTTACGGTACATGTAGACATTCAACTTCACTTTTTCGGACTAAAGATTCTGAATTTTTCTTCTGCGAACCATTTAACAATTGGACCACAGTCCACTACGGTGCGCACGACACGGGCAATTTTTCAGCTAAGGCCACATAACTATACATCATGATAAGTCTTAACATCCGGTCATTGATCTTTGTGAAGACAATTTAACATCACAAACAGCGGTACGGTGGGAGAAAAGCATGATAAGAGAAGCTTAAACTCTGATATTGATCCAGTTCGCGTGAAATCCAGTGTGTTGATGAACTGCAAAAATAAAGGTTGTGTGGGTTACAGGATCAGATGAAGCGAACAGAAGGGCCGAACACTGACACGGGCTAAGTAACCATAGGTTACACGAAAACGAAAGCTAGTGAATATGCCAAGCAATCAGATGAGTCAAGTAAATGGTTACTCGAGGGTGGAAACCCGACTGAGATAGCTGAGCAAGAAGATCGGTGGTGGTAACATCTACACACAACAACAACAACAACAATATTCACTCTACCACTACTACCAAAAAGTGGGCCAGTTCACAAATAGAGTTAACTACCAACGTCACTGAGCACAGCCACTGTTTGGATCGTGATGATTAGTTGCTAGTGCTATACCAAGGCACTTGGATATTCAGAGCCTATCGGATCGCAACAGCCGATTAGGCGAACATGAAATTCATCCTGTCAGATTTTAAGCGCAGGATGATGTAACAACATGGAACTTTTTGGACAGTAAAAAAAGGTAAGCGTCAAATACTGTGCCAACTGATGACGCACTACAGAGAGAATACTAAAAAAGATGCGATTTTACACGGATTTGCAATGCAGGGAGCTAGAAAATTGGCCAACATGATGAAATTGTTCGCAATGGACGTGTCCATATTCGTTGAAATATATGTATCTGAAGAATGATGAGCACAGAATATACCTAAGTGTGAAATCAGAAGAATCAACTTTCACCCCGCCTCCGCCTCCGCATCCTCCAAGCTCCCCGCTTCAGTTTCGGTTGCTGAGCTGATTCTTTATTACTCTGAGGTCCATCCCGTATTGCAAACGGCCTCAGCATGCCAAAAGCCATTTGCTGATCATCCATCCGCCTCGGAGTAGAAATCCTCCTGTGAATGTGGCCACCGAATGGTCACCTGGGGCGGCTAGGCCGTTTGTCTGAAACGCTCCGCTGCTCCGTGGATGTGCTGAGCAATATATCACTGATTACCTCGGCCGGAAAAATCATTCTAAAACCGAGGGTTTCGTCCTGCAGCCTGTCGAAAAGTGGATCCGTTTCATAGACTACGCCCACAAGCCCGAAAATTTCGTGCTAGTAGGTTCTTTTAATACTTCTGCTACAGTCCCCGGCTGGAACGTAATCCCGACTGCCACTCTGGCCCGATCTACTTCGAACCCCCTTGAAAACTGGTATACCCGCAACAGTGCCCGGCCAAACTCGTGTACATTATTGTCAGAACAAAGAGAAAACAAACTATCCCGACAGCTGAAAAGAAGCATATGCGAAAAATTGTAGTCAGGCGGTAGGACTACGGGGACTTCTTTGAGGTTTCGACTAAATCTATATCCGGAAAAAAATCAAAACTTTCAACTTCGACTTCTCCACCTATAGTTCCGTTCACGTTAACTTCAAGCCGCAACACCTTCTACATTGCTACCCTTCCTTTCTGTTTCCGTTTCATAATCACCCGATCTTTGTATCACTTAGCGGTATTGTATCACACAGAAGACAGATCCCTTGTTCTGCCCGTTTAAAACCACACCCTTTGATGACTGACGTAAATAAGACCATGCCGCCAGCTTCCACCCGCACACAGTCCTCATGTTGCTCCACACCTACCGTTAGGGTTTGTTGGAATTTTCTCACCACTGGACCCTTTTTACATCGAAGGCAATTTGGCCAACACGAAAGAGCACGTAAATGAACACCAGATTCGGCTATGCCGCTCCCCATCCAAGGGTGTCTAAAGATGGTGGACACGCGAAGGAGAACCACATTCATGGTATCACTTGGTAGTGATGTATCTGGTTACCAGGTTTCACCCACGCTCAGTCCTGCTACTGCCACACACGTTTCTCTGAGAACAGCTAGGTGCGTCTTTGGGCATGTCTGTTCCGTATGCCAAAGCCACTTCACATGGTACTGAATACTGAAATTATCTATCAGCACTCAAGAACCCATGTGAACAGAGCCCGGCTGTCTCACCTCCTCACACATACCGTGGCCCTTAGTTCCAGACCTCCACCCGGATAACAAGCTGTCTATCATTGCTACAGCACCTATTGCTCATCAATCCTCTCAAAGCAAACCACTGGTTAAACCACCCACATCCGACTGTCCTCTTGAATCACCCCCCTCCAAAGCCGGCCATCGTATCCCTGGGCCATTTTACCAAAGGCAACGAAATCCTTCGACCATGACTAGGAGACCCACAACAAGTCCCCCTGAGACTAATCTTGGCTTGCCAGAATAATATATATTTACACTTCCTGTATCTTATCATGATAAGTATATGTTGCCAAATATGACTTGGTTTCCATTCTCACTGCCTCTTCCAATAATTCACCATGGGTCTTGATTATCTTGTTCTTCACTCTTTCACGCTTCCCCCTTGCAATTACATCATGGCAACTTCCTCATCAGCATCCCCGATATTTTCCGACACTTCTTCGCTGGTTCATTTGAGGCCTTGCACAGGTTGAACCATTTCATCTCATGTACTCTAAATAATAGCCCTTCCCTGGACTGGCTGACCTCACCTACCCCTTCGACTTCTCACCCTCATATAGACATTGAGCCCTGTGATTACTCTGTGTCACACAGTACCCGCCTGTCCCCACCAGCATGCCAACACCATTGCTCTTGGATCACGGCCTGCGCGTCTGAGTCCACCAACTTCTCCAAATGACCTGCCTCTCATGGTCGTCAACAGCTTTGTCGCCTTCAATCTTCCCCCTGAGCAGCAATATACATTTAAGTGCCACTGCTACACAGAGGTCCCCAGGTCCCGTCTTTGACCCACCTACTTTTAGTCTTCCAAATGTCGAACTTAACACTTCGCCCAGTTGCTTTCATGTCTCTCGGAAACCTCAACAACGAACCCTGGCAGGGACTTCCTGGGGCCAATTGTGGAGGCTTGCCCCAAGTCTCCCCCCAACAAACAACCCACTGGAATTTCTGCAAAGATTCGAACCCTGGACTTTGAAAAAGCAGCTTTTTATCGCTTGGAAGTATCGCCCACATCTCCCTCCTCACGGGCGCGACTCTTTTCGTGCGTAAAATTAAGTTCTTTTGGGGGATCTCTCGGTCCGCGAGCCCTGACTTCATAATCATCACTGAATGTTGGCTAACTGATTCCTTCCCGTCTGAGCAAGTTTCTCTTCCTGGTTGCCAGGTACTTAGAACGAAAGGGACCGATCGCGATGGAGGTAGACTCGTACATATAAGCCCCAAATTTCCCCTCATATCCTCCCTCACCAGGCCCCAGACAACATACCAGAGTCCATTCTGTTCACATTGGCTTCCGATAACTTTATATCTATCGCTGTGAGATACCTTCATCTGACCAAGACGCTTGATCTTGTCCCGCGCCCTTTATGGCTAACCTAAGTCAGAGCTCACGACTTCTCCGGCTACCTCCTAGCGTGGCTAGCATCAAGTTTGTCGAATCCCTCAAAGGTGACTGCCGTTAGAGGGGGCTTCTCTCGACCTGCCCCCTTTACCAGCGGGGTCACGAAAGTGAGAGTACTTGATCCTCTGATTTTTCTGTTACTTCAATAACATAATTCCCATTCTGCTCCACGGTACCCCACTCCTTTTCGCCACAGACAATAAGATTGTTCATGAGTCTATCAGTCAGCATCTTCATAATATCCTGCCTGGAATGTCCAGAGATCTAAAGCGACTGGGATACCTGTGCAGCCCTTGGTGAGTGAAATTCTCAAACAAAGAGAGGTCTTAGACAACCTTCGGGTGCCGAATCACTTTTGCGTCCTTATTACCGAACCGGTTGCCCATTACCCCAAACTCCCCAGTGCGAGAACTTGAGATTCACTACCTGTTCACCTTTCAATTTTTGAAAGACGTCTCATCTTACGACGAAGGCTAGGCAGATGACAGATCTCATTTCGGTCCACTAAAATCACACAGAAAGTAAACCTCTCACATACTTATCCCATACCCGATCTTATTTGGGATATTTTTTCATGATAAAATCCGACCCGTCCGAAGCTGGTTGTGTTCTCACTGCGAATGTACAATTTTCCCTTACCAGACAGCCTATGTGGTACTCATCGCTTACATCTTCTTAAGGACTTTGCCTTCACTTAAGCCTTGAACCCATATGGCTAAGACTACCACGTTTTTGCATGTTCATATCCACCTTGGTGTTTCCTTCTCTACTGACTGAAAAGGTTTTCTCCACCAACACGTTACTCTTTATGTCATGGAAGTCCCACATTTACTACCTCTCAGTCTAAGCTGGCAGTGTGAATTGAGTTCTTCCGTGAAGAATACTCCAAGCTATGAAGTAAAGTTCCACCCGACACTCTCCAATCACGGTTATGAGTTTAGCTTGTCACGGTCCTGAAATTCTACCTCACTGTTAGCATTTTCCTAGTATTGACTTCCCTTGGCGCGTTCTAGGCTCCAGCCTTTCGGGAAGGTGTCCAATTTTAGGCTGGTGGATCTATTCAGCCAAAGGTTTTTTACAAAACCTTCAGTATGGGGTTGTCGATCTAACCATCTTTTCACCTTTACATTGAAAATGGCCTTAGTCCCACCGCTGTTCCTCAATTTCTAGCCTTTCAGATTTGCTTATTAAAATTCTCTAGTCATGAAGGAGGGTATATCCCTTTTCTGCCCAGTAATATAGGGTGTAATACTGTTTAAGTGACTTGGCTTAGTATTTTATTGAGGCTCTATCCAATATGGTCTGTGCTACATGGAAGCATCAGCGCACTTGCTTGCCGAAATAATGGACTCTTTGGTCGTGCTGACAGCCTGCGACTATACCCAAAACATAGCACCAGGCCTAGGTTGAACCCAATAAACTCTAGAACCAGTGGAATTGGACCACATCTAGTTCCTTTGTCAATTCCCTCCCAATTCCGTAAGCATTTTCCTATCTTGATCTTTTATTTATTCAGCTGGTACCAAACTCATCAATCTCGATCACCAACAGCTCATCAGGAGCAGATATCGATCCAAGCAACGGAAAACACATGAGGTTGCGGGCAAAAGGCCAAGGTGGTCAGGCATGTGTCCCTTCTGCTTGTTTGCCTTTTCCTACCTTCCGCCTTTATTGCTCATATCAGCAAAACTCTAAGGAAAAGACAATTTGGCAATGACCACTTCCGAAAGTGGGGAAAACCGTCCACCCCTAGCAGTTTAGAGCACTAGGTGCATAAGTGTGAAAACATGGCTGACAGATGAGCTGCGGAAATTTCCTGGATGGGCTATGCCGTTTCTTTGTAAAATACCCACAACACATGTATGTTTAATACACAGAATGTTTTTCTCTCGAAGCTGGCTGTGGAAGCAACGGGCGCCTTAATCTTTTAGCCCAGACCCGATCATGTGAGTGGGGAAATCCAGCAACCATGCCTAACCTCTGCTTGCCCGGTACTCCATTTGGCCTTCCGCCAGCTCCAGTGAGGAGTGATAGCTTACCGAACTTCCCGACAGCTCACCAAATTCCATCAGCATACAATTCTCTTGTAGGCAGGACCGCACCTGCAGGCTGACGCCATCTGCAAAGACCGATGTTTTCTTTCGGTCAAGGATATTTAGGTCGTTCACGGCTCAAGGCCGAGCAGAGCAGAAAAATTACCTAAGTGTGAAATCAGAAGAATCAACTTTCACCCCGCCTCCGCCTCCGCATCCTCCAAGCTCCCCGCTTCAGTTTCGGTTGCTGAGCTGATTCTTTATTACTCTGAGGTCCATCCCGTATTGCAAACGGCCTCAGCATGCCAAAAGCCATTTGCTGATCATCCATCCGCCTCGGAGTAGAAATCCTCCTGTGAATGTGGCCACCGAATGGTCACCTGGGGCGGCTAGGCCGTTTGTCTGAAACGCTCCGCTGCTCCGTGGATGTGCTGAGCAATATATCACTGATTACCTCGGCCGGAAAAATCATTCTAAAACCGAGGGTTTCGTCCTGCAGCCTGTCAAAAAGTGGATCCGTTTCATAGACTACGCCCACAAGCCCGAAAATTTCGTGCTAGTAGGTTCTTTTAATACTTCTGCTACAGTCCCCGGCTGGAACGTAATCCCGACTGCCACTCTGGCCCGATCTACTTCGAACCCCCTTGAAAACTGGTATACCCGCAACAGTGTCCGGCCAAACTCGTGTACATTATTGTCAGAACAAAGAGAAAACAAACTATCCCGACAGCTGAAAAGAAGCATATGCGAAAAATTGTAGTCAGGCGGTAGGACTACGGGGACTTCTTTGAGGTTTCGACTAAATCTATATCCGGAAAAAAATCAAAACTTTCAACTTCGACTTCTCCACCTATAGTTCCGTTCACGTTAACTTCAAGCCGCAACACCTTCTACATTGCTACCCTTCCTTTCTGTTTCCGTTTCATAATCACCCGATCTTTGTATCACTTAGCGGTATTGTATCACACAGAAGACAGATCCCTTGTTCTGCCCGTTTAAAACCACACCCTTTGATGACTGACGTAAATAAGACCATGCCGCCAGCTTCCACCCGCACACAGTCCTCATGTTGCTCCACACCTACCGTTAGGGTTTGTTGGAATTTTCTCACCACTGGACCCTTTTTACATCGAAGGCAATTTGGCCAACACGAAAGAGCACGTAAATGAACACCAGATTCGGCTATGCCGCTCCCCATCCAAGGGTGTCTAAAGATGGTGGACACGCGAAGGAGAACCACATTCATGGTATCACTTGGTAGTGATGTATCTGGTTACCAGGTTTCACCCACGCTCAGTCCTGCTACTGTCACACACTCTATAGTGAGCCGTATTGTACTAACTGAGTAAGTTTTGATTCACTGAGGAAAGCGGTAATCTGTCGGGAAAAGTAAAATTTACTGCGTTCTTGAAGTTGGTGGTATATTTCAGTCGATACAAAGACGGGGAGGTGTCCCACCGAAACCAAGTTCTTGGGCGATATATCGGCTACACTATCAAGGGGAGTAGCCAGGGGTGAAACTCTTGAAAGTATTCCATCGATCAGCTCGACCTTGTTTCTAAGTTCAATAAAACTCTGCTTGGGGCCATTTGGACTATTAGAAGCTTCACTGTCGATGTTAACGAGGGCGACAGAGCACGGCCCGGTTTTTGGGAGTGTTTGGCTGTGTTTGGATTTTCCAACTTTAGCGATACGGATTTTCCGAGCACTGGTTGGGGACCGGGATGGCATGATAAGTAAGGATGCATGAAGAAATTATGTAGGTAGCAGAAGTTTGGTCAACTAGACAGAGACAAGCCAACGGTCTGCGCAGACCATGAGTTTACGAGGGTGCCATTTGCGCACAGGTCTAGGTGAGACCTGTGCAACGGTGAGGTATAGGAAGTGAGCTAAATGGCCCACTGTTCATGTAGTTGGGGTTAGGAGGCTTGGGACGATGAGGGTTAGCGAGATAGTAGAATTTCGCTGTGCTGAACCCACAGACGCAACCCACACGGAATAACGTAAACACCTAACTGTAGCTTGGATCAAAACAGTTGGCTGCCCGGGGAGGTATATTTTAGATGTGGGATCGATGGACCCGGTGGAACGGGAGTGAGCTTTTACGGAAGAGAACAGATAAATGGAGACACTGTGAAGCAGAAACTTCAGAAGGTTCACCGGTGGATGCTTAGCAAAAAAGAAGCAGGAGTTGCGTTATAGGGAGTGGGACGTAAAAAATGCTAGATTGATAGAATTGTGGTGAGAATCAAGGAAGATGTGCAAGGTGAGTTATGCAAGATGTTTATAAATGGAATTGAAGCAGAGGATATTCAATATAACCTATAACTCTAGCTCGCAATGATAACTGGCGGCTGCACTTTGGTGTGCCGCAATTGTTTACACAACTAGGTCACGAATTCACGAAGTGAGTTGATATATCCTAGGATGGACACAGAGGACACAGTTATAGGTCTAAACAGAGATATAAGCAAAAAAGTAGACGGGACAACTTGAATTTTACTTCGGGGTGAAATGCACGTAAAGGGAGAACCGGATCAAGAAAATTATTATAAAAGTCGGTCAAGGCGAGCCCCTGCCGCGGGTTGACAGTTAATGGAAGCATATAGAAACCAGTGAATGATGAAGCATAAGGAGGACCGAGACCCAGGGAGAACGGAAAATCAGGGTGCATGATGATAATTTCCTTTTGATATCATTTACTTACTACGGGAAAAGCCATATCTATTCAAGCCTTGAGAATTCAGTCAGATGGATAGAACTGTCTACTGTTGATTGTGTTCTGAATTGGAGGGTGCGGGGCCCAAGAAGGAACTGATCTTAGAAGTCGAGGCCCCTCTCGCATGCTATATCTTCCATCATGCTCATATTAGATAAATGGGGTGCACGGGTGACGATGAGATATGAGATGATTGCCGACAGAAATTGGGACTTGGTTTGCGATGCTCGAAGGGTGGTGGGATGCTTGTTCCAGAACTTGGAGTAGACGGGAAGGTGAAGCTTGACCGCATGGCAGATTCAGCTATACCGGAAGGAACGGTAAAATGGCTGTGCCAAATTGATTAAGGGGTTTCACGGGAGAAGCTTATTGGGTTAAAGAAAAGGACCGGTTATGGAGCAGAATAAACAAGTACACTAAGTTTGGTCTATAAGCGGCGGAGACAGGGTGGGTCAAGATTCAGATTTTCGCGTCGTTTTCCACAGTTTAAAGAAGTGGGCCGACCAAGTAACTGTTTGGTAAAAGGCCTCTGTAATCTTTCTAGCGCAACTCTGTCAAATTGTGTCACGCTAGAAAGTATTATAGAGCAGTATTCATGCAAAAGCGGGATTCGTTGATGCTGATTACACTGTCCCGAAGACGAAAGTAGCTGAAGAGAAAAGCCACACTTATTCCAGCCTTGGCCGCTTGGACACCAGCTTGCCCAGAAAAGCTGAGGGAACAGGAGTAGCTGAGGCCCAAATCGCGGATGTTAGGTCGGCTGGCTGTTGGGGACCCGCCAAGAGTTAATGATCCAGGGGGAAATTGGAACTCGTAGGTAAGAACCTCGCACCTATCAGCGGAAAGGTTCATCATCCAGGATCAACGCCAGCGGTCAAGTGCAGAGGGATCAGTGGAAATGCTGCAAAGAGTAAGGGTAGTATCACTTTAATTGAAAAAGTAGGCCATCTCATGTCATCTGCAAACAAGAATGGCGTGCCATGGTAAACCAGATCCAGTGTGTCAATAAAGTACATTAGAAATAGGACGGGACCCGGCACACGTCCGTGGTTACCGCCACTGGTAACAGGTTTAGGTTTAGAAGTATTTTCGTTGGCGAGGACCACTTCAGAACGATTAGTGAGATGAGATTTTATCCAAGAAAGCAAAGGGTCAGCAATGCCAAATGAGCTCAATTGTGTGATGAGGCGGGGGTGTGGAACACGGCCGAAAGCTTTCGACAGACCTAGGTAGACAGTTACTAGAGCCTGCCCGATATCAACAGCCCTAGTGACTAGATCGAGGAAATCAAACTGACATGTAGTACATGATCGCGAGCTGAGAAACCCGTGCTGCTAAGACCGTTTGAACTGAGAAGCTGGGTAGTAATGCCATCTCCGACAAAAGTTTCAATTATTCTGGAAGTGATGGAGGGTGGTTTATGGGACAGTAATTATTAAGTTCGTGGCGTAGCCCTTGTTCTTTCGGGGAATGATGACTGTAAACTTTTAGTCTGACGGTATCAAACTGGATTTGAGTGACAAAGTAAATAGGTTTAGTAATGAAGGTGAAAGGTCCGATCCACCGTTAAGGATTGCAGCTGAGGGTAAACCCTCCGGTCCAGGATGCGCAGATTCTTTATAGCCTGGAATGAGCCTGCAAATAATGTTTACTTCAAACGTCAGGGTAGATAGAGAAGAGCTGGTAATAGCAAGAGGATTTGGGGGAAGCTTTGTCTGAGGCGGAGGCCATGGGATTGGTGAGATAAAGGTAAAAGGTCTCGGTTATACCAGAAGGGAAGGTGGCCGAAGTTGTTGTCGGCAACACAACGTATTGGACAGTAGCATCTATGCAGAATTCCTAGGCTTATGTAGGAGTGAACGTTTTAATGCTTTATTTGGATGCCCCAGGGTTTTGGCTTCTTCGCTGCGGAGCTGGTCCGGATTTGGGTCCCGGATAATATCAGCAGGACTTGTTAGTCTCATGAGAATGGAGGAGTAGTGGTTTTGGAAGTGGAGTCTGCATTTTAAGGTTCTTCTGTTGGGGGGAGGTAAGTTTGGATTTCCTAGGTGAGGAGTCTTGGGCTACTGGACTAAGCTTCAAGAGGCATTGTCCGAAGCTGAGATAAAATTGGCCAGCTGCCTGTTGGGGGTCGGCAGTTGGAAAAAACTGCTCCAATCTTGGTTACGGAAGAAATCGGGCAGGCGGTTCCAGTAAAAGAGTAGGGAACTGTTGGCTGGGGTCAGATAGCCTGATGGACGAGGATGGAATGTAAGATTACCTGCTGCAGCCTTATGGTCGTTACCCGGAAATTTATGCGGAACGAAGACCGAGAAGTTGGAAAAAATATGAGTGAATATAGGATCTAGGATGTTGGCCTTTCTAGTAGGGATGTTGTAGTGTTGCCCCCAGACCACAAAGTGAGTATGGGAGACAAAGTCTATTAAGTCGGGAGGTGCTGCGATGTTCTTCAGGATATTCAAGGCCAGTTAAAATCACCGGCTATGATTTTTGCTGCCGAAAATAGTAGTGAGAGGTAATCAAATGCTTCAACTTAAGAAGATAAGTCTGTAATAGAAGAGGGCGGGCGATAGACACAATCGGTGTGCTTGACGACAGTTGAGAACCGGATTGTAAGCCATAGAGATTCCGGAATTGAGTCGATTGTTGAATGTTTAATGGAGATTACTGAAGGGACGTGCTGTATTTACACTAGGCACCCACCTCCGCGTCTGTCAATCGTATTTACTCCAAAAATTTTGTACCCTGAAGCAGGTTTTTGCCCGTGGGATTGTGCTCTGTGAGCCAGGTTTCAGTAATAAGGATGATAGCAGTACCCAAAGTTACGACATAAAGTTTAAGCTGTGAAGCTTATTAAGGATAAACCGGGACTTAAATAAGATCGGCCATAATCCCTTCATGTGGATGCGAGTATCTGGGCGAGGTAACGCAAAGGAGTTTTTGGGCGGAGAAGGAACATGGAGAGGGGCTTGAGGTGGAGCTTTCCCCGAATAGGAAGGAATGTGAGCATTGGACATCTCCGCGATAGCCGTAGGGGATTCAGCCGCGGACGACCCGTAAGTAATTAATTTCGGGTAATAATGAGATGAACGAGAAGACCTTTGACTAAGTAGCCTTTCTACTCGTCCTGATTCGTGAGAATCGTCCGAAGCTCAAGTGTGGTGACAGAATAATTTGTGGTGAAAAACGTTGGTTTTCCCACTTGACAACCTTGGTACTGTTCGGCTTTGTGTGGTAGCAGCAGGCTGGATTGGGAGGGTAAGGGGTGGCTTCGCCGCCTGTCGATGTGGCTTGCCCGGGAGGAGAAGGAAAGGAATGTGCTTTGGGAAGTGAGGGTATATGAGGGTTATTTCGGGAGGTTTCATAGTTGACCTGCGGATTTGAGCTTGCTGTCAAAGGTGTGAACGACTGGCAAGCTGCTGGTATTGGAAGGTGGTTAATTAAGGCTAGAAACAAGGGAGAGATTGTGAGATTGTGTGCCACTGAGTGGTGAAAATTTACATGGATGGGGTTTGTGGATGGATTCTGCGGTTAAAAGGATTGTAGCGGAATGGGCAACGGTGGGGCAAAACAAAAATTTTGAAATGGTAATGGAACTAAAGGGGTGAACGGTGGAGACGCGGATGACGAGCTAGGCAGATGCAGATTTGAATAATAGCAGTGAGGTCGGTGGCTGGTACTGTCCGCATAAATGCTCGTAGAGCTGGGACTCTGCTGGGAGGAAATACGGTTTGAGAAACTTTCTATTAGGAGAACCATAGTTGTAGGCTCTGGCATTGTTGGCATCCTACGAAGGTACCTGTTTGTCTCTGATTTATGCATGACCTGGCGGCACAAGGCGGTCGCTGCCTAGTTGACTACAGTTTGAGGCCTTTAATGCAGATGAGTGGCGAGTTGCCGAATTCTGAATTTGCGGCTATGGGTTTCTGTTGGTACTGACACCCTGCTTTGGAGGCTGAGTACAAATCGTTGCAAACTTCTGGCCCACTGGTGACGAGTCAGGTCACAAGGACAAGATTGTGTCCTTAGGGATGCTACTTCTTGGCGGTTTGTTTGCGGAAGTATGCCATAAGGGCTGACGAATTAAATTCGTACGAGAATGACCTGATAGAGGTTTATTGTGGTCCAGCGGGTAGGTTTTAGTCGCGGCTGGATGATGGGGACATGGAGAACCTTGGGAGAGTGATGTTATGTTGTTAGTTTAGGGAAGGTACGCTATTCAGGTAGCTGTTTCTGATACGCCGTGCTAAGCTGTCTCGCAGGACTCAGTGAATTCAAGCCCTAGGCATCTGTGACATTACTGACGAGCCTGGGGAGCTTGGAGACCGGTTGATTTGGAGGAGGCCCAGGGGTTGCCTCAAGGTCTACGTCAGACAGTTGTTGGCTGGCAGACTTTGGTTGCATAGCGTAGGTTGGGGAATTCAGGGGGTAGGTGTCTTTCTGGTGGATTCCTGCCCTGAAATTTTGGGAGAGTTCGACCTTTTCAGCCCTTCTTATCTTGATGACTTTTTGTCAGATGCTGTTCAAACGGTTTTGTATGGTGAGTTACTAGTCGTAACGCTGTTCTTATGAATAAACTCATTGGCTGTCGGTTATTCCGAAAATGGGGTCATTGGTTGCGATACCTTTGTTTCCGTAATCTGTTACGGCTTCTATGTTGAGAAAGGCCCTATCAGAAACGTTAAATACAACGGCGTGATTAGAATTTCTTATTCGTTTTGAGACCGCTGAGGATATACTGCCAGTAAAGTTGCACGTGGAAAACACGTTGCAGTCCGTGGTTATCATGGAGGGCTCGAGAAGTTAGGCCAGGGGTGCCAGAATTCGGCTGGCTTCATCAGGAGCCTCAATTTGCGATTCAAGTGAGCTGATATTGGAGAGGCTGTCAGTCTTGCTGTGTGCGTCATCACGGACTTTGGTCAAGGAGACAGAGCATGGCATAGTGACTCGGAGACCAACTGCTACGCGAGTCAAAATCTTATCGGCCGGCCTGCTTTTTTGGAGTTGCACACTGAGATTGTGGGCCTCGGATTACAACCTAGTTCTGTTGATTATTTAGCGATTGCAAAGGGCCTAGGTAAGGAACAGAGAAGATATTCTAAATGATGTCACCTAGGATGATAACAAACAGGGTTGAGTAGGTGGTTTCACAGTATAGACAAAGAGTGATTAGGGTTTTAGCAAAAGAGGAGACAATAACTAAAAGAGGTGAATTAGCCAACAATCGCTAAGTATTTTATAGATGGGCCCGCGAAGGATGATTTGTGGTGGGTATAGATCTAGGTATCCTAGCAAAGGTTTTTGTCGATTTTTTGAGGTAGTAAATTACGGCGGCACAGTAGAGTGTGGCAGCTATTGCCACGGACAGTTTGCTGCTTGGGAGTAAATACGTAATAACACTAGATGCTACGTAAAATCAAGCATTAACGGTGGAAAAAGGGAAAAAACAAGACCGCCTGATATATACGTCAAGCGAACCTTGACCGATGCACAGAGTATATCGTAGGGTAAATGTGGCAGCTCGTTCATAGGCTGGGATAGTTCACAAAATTTGCGTGTAAGCTCCGGGTAGCAAATTATGGTAAAACGATTATTGGTCTTAGTTATCTTGGTGTATTTGTAGATTGGGTCGATATTCACGCACAGGTGCAAGACCAACGAGCACTGCGCCTATACAGAACTGAGAAGTTTACATTACCCAAGAAGGACATAGAATAGTGATAGTCACTTAGCAACAGTGTGCGGATATTAAAAAGCTCTGAATTACCCTAAAACGGCGAACAGAATGCAATTCAAATGAGCCGCAAAGGATTTGGGGAAATCAAAATTTCAAAAATGAAGCAATGAGGCAGGCGGTCGAAAAATGTCACAGTAAGTCGAAACTGCCGAGTATCGAAGACCGATACGATAGGAAAGTTTGCGGAACCAATATACGCGACCCGAATGCATCGGGGGGATGAAATGGTTCAACCTGTACAAGGCCTAAAACGAACCAGCGAAGATATGTCGGAAAATATCGGGGATGCTGATGAGGAAGTTGCCATGATGTAATTGCAAGGGGGAAGCGTGAAAGAGTGAAGAACAAGATAATCAAGACCCATGGTGAATTATTGGAAGAGGCAGTGAGAATGGAAACCAAGTCATATTTGGCAACATATACTTATCATGATAAGATACAGGAAGTGTAAATATATATTATTCTGGCAAGCCAAGATTAGTCTCAGGGGGACTTGTTGTGGGTCTCCTAGTCATGGTCGAAGGATTTCGTTGCCTTTGGTAAAATGGCCCAGGGATACGACGGCCTGTTTTGGAGGGGGGTGATTCAAGAGGACAGTCGGATGTGGGTGGTTTAACCAGTGGTTTGCTTTGAGAGGATTGACGAGCAATAGGTGCTGTAGCAATGATAGACAGCTTGTTATCCGGGTGGAGGTCTGGAACTAAGGGCCACGGTATGTGTGAGGAGGTGAGACAGCCGGGCTCTGTTCACATGGGTTCTTGAGTGCTGATAGATAATTGCAGTATTCAGTACCATGTGAAGTGGCTTTGGCATACGGAACAGACATGCCCAAAGACGCACCTAGCTGTTCTCAGAGAAACGTGTGTGGCAGTAGCAGGACTGAGCGTGGGTGAAACCTGGTAACCAGATACATCACTACCAAGTGATACCATGAATGTGGTTCTCCTTCGCGTGTCCACCATCTTTAGACACCCTTGGATGGGGAGCGGCATAGCCGAATCTGGTGTTCATTTACGTGCTCTTTCGTGTTGGCCAAATTGCCTTCGATGTAAAAAGGGTCCAGTGGTGAGAAAATTCCAACAAACCCTAACGGTAGGTGTGGAGCAACATGAGGACTGTGTGCGGGTGGAAGCTGGCGGCATGGTCTTATTTACGTCAGTCATCAAAGGGTGTGGTTTTAAACGGGCAGAACAAGGGATCTGTCTTCTGTGTGATACAATACCGCTAAGTGATACAAAGATCGGGTGATTATGAAACGGAAACAGAAAGGAAGGGTAGCAATGTAGAAGGTGTTGCGGCTTGAAGTTAACGTGAACGGAACTATAGGTGGAGAAGTCGAAGTTGAAAGTTTTGATTTTTTTCCGGATATAGATTTAGTCGAAACCTCAAAGAAGTCCCCGTAGTCCTACCGCCTGACTACAATTTTTCGCATATGCTTCTTTTCAGCTGTCGGGATAGTTTGTTTTCTCTTTGTTCTGACAATAATGTACACGAGTTTGGCCGGACACTGTTGCGGGTATACCAGTTTTCAAGGGGGTTCGAAGTAGATCGGGCCAGAGTGGCAGTCGGGATTACGTTCCAGCCGGGGACTGTAGCAGAAGTATTAAAAGAACCTACTAGCACGAAATTTTCGGGCTTGTGGGCGTAGTCTATGAAACGGATCCACTTTTTGACAGGCTGCAGGACGAAACCCTCGGTTTTAGAATGCTTTTTCCGGCCGAGGTAATCAGTGATATATTGCTCAGCACATCCACGGAGCAGCGGAGCGTTTCAGACAAACGGCCTAGCCGCCCCAGGTGACCATTCGGTGGCCACATTCACAGGAGGATTTCTACTCCGAGGCGGATGGATGATCAGCAAATGGCTTTTGGCATGCTGAGGCCGTTTGCAATACGGGATGGACCTCAGAGTAATAAAGAATCAGCTCAGCAACCGAAACTGAAGCGGGGAGCTTGGAGGATGCGGAGGCGGAGGCGGGGTGAAAGTTGATTCTTCTGATTTCACACTTAGGTAATTTTTCTGCTCTGCTCGGCCTTGAGCCGTGAACGACCTAAATATCCTTGACCGAAAGAAAACATCGGTCTTTGCAGATGGCGTCAGCCTGCAGGTGCGGTCCTGCCTACAAGAGAATTGTATGCTGATGGAATTTGGTGAGCTGTCGGGAAGTTCGGTAAGCTATCACTCCTCACTGGAGCTGGCGGAAGGCCAAATGGAGTACCGGGCAAGCAGAGGTTAGGCATGGTTGCTGGATTTCCCCACTCACATGATCGGGTCTGGGCTAAAAGATTAAGGCGCCCGTTGCTTCCACAGCCAGCTTCGAGAGAAAAACATTCTGTGTATTAAACATACATGTGTTGTGGGTATTTTACAAAGAAACGGCATAGCCCATCCAGGAAATTTCCGCAGCTCATCTGTCAGCCATGTTTTCACACTTATGCACCTAGTGCTCTAAACTGCTAGGGGTGGACGGTTTTCCCCACTTTCGGAAGTGGTCATTGCCAAATTGTCTTTTCCTTAGAGTTTTGCTGATATGAGCAATAAAGGCGGAAGGTAGGAAAAGGCAAACAAGCAGAAGGGACACATGCCTGACCACCTTGGCCTTTTGCCCGCAACCTCATGTGTTTTCCGTTGCTTGGATCGATATCTGCTCCTGATGAGCTGTTGGTGATCGAGATTGATGAGTTTGGTACCAGCTGAATAAATAAAAGATCAAGATAGGAAAATGCTTACGGAATTGGGAGGGAATTGACAAAGGAACTAGATGTGGTCCAATTCCACTGGTTCTAGAGTTTATTGGGTTCAACCTAGGCCTGGTGCTATGTTTTGGGTATAGTCGCAGGCTGTCAGCACGACCAAAGAGTCCATTATTTCGGCAAGCAAGTGCGCTGATGCTTCCATGTAGCACAGACCATATTGGATAGAGCCTCAATAAAATACTAAGCCAAGTCACTTAAACAGTATTACACCCTATATTACTGGGCAGAAAAGGGATATACCCTCCTTCATGACTAGAGAATTTTAATAAGCAAATCTGAAAGGCTAGAAATTGAGGAACAGCGGTGGGACTAAGGCCATTTTCAATGTAAAGGTGAAAAGATGGTTAGATCGACAACCCCATACTGAAGGTTTTGTAAAAAACCTTTGGCTGAATAGATCCACCAGCCTAAAATTGGACACCTTCCCGAAAGGCTGGAGCCTAGAACGCGCCAAGGGAAGTCAATACTAGGAAAATGCTAACAGTGAGGTAGAATTTCAGGACCGTGACAAGCTAAACTCATAACCGTGATTGGAGAGTGTCGGGTGGAACTTTACTTCATAGCTTGGAGTATTCTTCACGGAAGAACTCAATTCACACTGCCAGCTTAGACTGAGAGGTAGTAAATGTGGGACTTCCATGACATAAAGAGTAACGTGTTGGTGGAGAAAACCTTTTCAGTTAGTAGAGAAGGAAACACCAAGGTGGATATGAACATGCAAAAACGTGGTAGTCTTAGCCATATGGGTTCAAGGCTTAAGTGAAGGCAAAGTCCTTAAGAAGATGTAAGCGATGAGTACCACATAGGCTGTCTGGTAAGGGAAAATTGTACATTCGCAGTGAGAACACAACCAGCTTCGGACGGGTCGGATTATATCATGAAAAAATATCCCAAATAAGATCGGGTATGGGATAAGTATGTGAGAGGTTTACTTTCTGTGTGATTTTAGTGGACCGAAATGAGATCTGTCATCTGCCTAGCCTTCGTCGTAAGATGAGACGTCTTTCAAAAATTGAAAGGTGAACAGGTAGTGAATCTCAAGTTCTCGCACTGGGGAGTTTGGGGTAATGGGCAACCGGTTCGGTAATAAGGACGCAAAAGTGATTCGGCACCCGAAGGTTGTCTAAGACCTCTCTTTGTTTGAGAATTTCACTCACCAAGGGCTGCACAGTTATCCCAGTCGCTTTAGATCTCTGGACATTCCAGGCAGGATATTATGAAGATGCTGACTGATAGACTCATGAACAATCTTATTGTCTGTGGCGAAAAGGAGTGGGGTACCGTGGAGCAGAATGGGAATTATGTTATTGAAGTAACAGAAAAATCAGAGGATCAAGTACTCTCACTTTCGTGACCCCGCTGGTAAAGGGGGCAGGTCGAGAGAAGCCCCCTCTAACGGCAGTCACCTTTGAGGGATTCGACAAACTTGATGCTAGCCACGCTAGGAGGTAGCCGGAGAAGTCGTGAGCTCTGACTTAGGTTAGCCATAAAGGGCGCGGGACAAGATCAAGCGTCTTGGTCAGATGAAGGTATCTCACAGCGATAGATATAAAGTTATCGGAAGCCAATGTGAACAGAATGGACTCTGGTATGTTGTCTGGGGCCTGGTGAGGGAGGATATGAGGGGAAATTTGGGGCTTATATGTACGAGTCTACCTCCATCGCGATCGGTCCCTTTCGTTCTAAGTACCTGGCAACCAGGAAGAGAAACTTGCTCAGACGGGAAGGAATCAGTTAGCCAACATTCAGTGATGATTATGAAGTCAGGGCTCGCGGACCGAGAGATCCCCCAAAAGAACTTAATTTTACGCACGAAAAGAGTCGCGCCCGTGAGGAGGGAGATGTGGGCGATACTTCCAAGCGATAAAAAGCTGCTTTTTCAAAGTCCAGGGTTCGAATCTTTGCAGAAATTCCAGTGGGTTGTTTGTTGGGGGGAGACTTGGGGCAAGCCTCCACAATTGGCCCCAGGAAGTCCCTGCCAGGGTTCGTTGTTGAGGTTTCCGAGAGACATGAAAGCAACTGGGCGAAGTGTTAAGTTCGACATTTGGAAGACTAAAAGTAGGTGGGTCAAAGACGGGACCTGGGGACCTCTGTGTAGCAGTGGCACTTAAATGTATATTGCTGCTCAGGGGGAAGATTGAAGGCGACAAAGCTGTTGACGACCATGAGAGGCAGGTCATTTGGAGAAGTTGGTGGACTCAGACGCGCAGGCCGTGATCCAAGAGCAATGGTGTTGGCATGCTGGTGGGGACAGGCGGGTACTGTGTGACACAGAGTAATCACAGGGCTCAATGTCTATATGAGGGTGAGAAGACGAAGGGGTAGGTGAGGTCAGCCAGTCCAGGGAAGGGCTATTATTCAGAGTACATGGGTTGGATTCAGGTGGGTTAAGAGAGGAGGTTAGGGGCTCATCGAGGGTTGAATGACGTGCGGGGTTTGGGATTAAGTTTTGCGGTTTAATCCGTGGGGGTTTTCCATATTGCACAAAAAGGGATGTGACGAAGTGGGCTGGGTGATGCAGTTTATCGTACTTGTGTAGGATCAAGGTTCCAGTAGAAGATGAACGAGATCTTTTTACCCCAAGAATAAGTGTTGGGTGGAAATGCGGTAGCTGCCTGGGAAGCTTTTGGGATAGCTGCGTAGGGCACCGGAGTATACTGATTGGCTATCGAGCGAGCATGACGTCGGGGTAGGTTTGTAGGATATCTTGCTTCTGGCTGTTCGGGAGAGGTATCCAAGTTGGGGGGGGGGCGACCGATCTTTCCGTAGTGGAAATGGTGGCGCCTGCACCCTGCTTTGGATCTGCATTCTCTAGATGGGTGCACGGCTACCAGGGATTAGGATGTATCGGGGTTTGCTGCGTACAGGAGCTGTCAGAGGTACAATCCAGCTCTACATCATGAGGCACGATTACTTAGGACACCTGACCGATTTAGCCCTGTTTTTGTCAGTGTTGCCACATTTCAATAAGCCGAAAGTTATCGGAGGCAAGGCCCGTGCCCTGTACACTCCCGGTTATGAGTGATGTGATGACTGGTGGTTGCCCGGTGAATCTCTAGCTGAAGAGAGGTTTATCAGAGATGATTCTGGTACATCAGAATAGGGGGAAGGGCTGCAGTTATGCCGCCCAGCATGCTCTTAAATAGCTTAGCAAGGAGGAAGATGCGGAAATGTATTAGAAACAGAAAACTGTTTTGTGGATTTGCTCTGTGCAGCCTCGTTATCAGACGTGGGAGGTAAGAGTTGCTACAAGCACCAAACAAGGTCCTCCTGGCTGAGTTCACTGGTCTTCTGTCAGGTTTGCTAAAGGCTGTAGCCTTGTGGAAGTTATATATTCTACCATTAATTGAGATGCAATAGAGTCAATGAACTGCTCAGTAGCCATTAGGCAACGGGATCCCGGTAGTTTATTTAGCTGGGAGACACATAATATAGTATTGGAATATTCCTTGACGTTGGTCGAGATGATTACATAAGGCATGGTCATAGAACAGCAACATAAGGCAGTGCGAGGTTTCTACAAGTATGTAATGTAAGATTTGCACAACGGCAGTGGCAGCACAATAAAACTGGGCAGTGTTTGGGTGTACTAAATTGGGGATGGTGAAAGCTGTATTTATGAACCAGTTCTGAATTCAGAAAAAGGATGTTGTGGATGGGTAGCCAGACATAAAGGTGCTGATAGAAGCGTTAAAAAACAAAGCGAAAAGTGCGATGAAAACAACAAACAGTGAATCAACTGGCTGCGGACGCCAAAACATGAACAGGAAGGCGAGGCAACAGTATTGTACGATGTGTATTTTATTGTGCCAAAAAGTGGCTGCGACAGACCCGGCGGTCGAGAACTTGCAATGCCGACCTACATAATTCAGTGTTCGGTCGATTAGTATTGAAACCAAGAGAGAGTGGGGGAGTAAAACAGCCGCCCAGATATGTCAAGACGCGTAGTAATAGACTCGAGGGAGCACCGACTGGATGAAAGATTAGCACCAGAAGACCTAGAAGAGAGTGCTACCACAAAAAAGGGTTAAACTCAAAGCTAAATTGGGGTTAACAAAGCGCAATAGGCGATATCAGAGGAGTGCGGAGGATAGCAGTTGTGCAGGAACTTGCTACACGAAAGCGAGTCAACCAGGTATGACAGTGCGGTTAAACTTTTTATTGCGGGTGTTTTACATAGCAATATGGATTTTCCCGTGAAGGTGGGCATGAAAGCGAGGAACTCACCAGGAATACAGCTGGGCCGTTGAAGAGCATGAACTTCAAATAGGCCCCGTAGAAAGGGAATTCAAACAAGGGTCCTTGAAGAAACAATCTACTGGAAACAGAAGAAGCTACAGATGCGACCAAGCAATCGTGCAAGGATAACGAGGAGAGGGAAAGTGGCAGTGTCTTGAAGAGGGCCGGACCAGACTCGGCAGCGGAAATTGGACGGGCTTCGGAAAGGACTTAGGCACAGGGTCATCTGAGTTCAAGTTGCAGACTAATGACAAACCTATAAATATAAGCGGTCTCTGCCAAAGCACACCCATACGGACAATGTCACCTCGAGAGGTGATGAACATTACATCATCTAAACTCCAAGCTGAGCGATCAGAACATCAAGGCAGGAAAAGGCTTGTCTGTATAAGGGGTAAGAGAATAAAAGCCCACCTTCAGGCTAATAACATGTGGCTGGTATTTTATTCGACAATAATCTTGGCTGTCACTAGTGTCACGTAGCAAATGGTTGGGAAACTGGACGAAGAGGGGCTGGGTTGGCTTTGGTTGACGAGATGACGAGATTAGGTTGAGAAAGCAACTGCGGGGGCTGAATTCCGGTCGTTGCTTTTGGTACTTCAAAGCAGAATGAACTGAATAGTCTGGTTTGAGTAGCGTAAGTGGATTTTGAGGTGGTGTGGGATGTTGGTTGATGTCAGAATTCCACCATTCGGTTCAGCGAGACTTTCATAGTGGATTTTAGTGCACAGTGGCCGACGATATAACGCCCCTTACATAGCTTTGGCCAGCTCAAACATAGATTCGAGCCATAGCCATCCATTTCAATCGATCGAGTAGACAAATCCGGACGGTAATCCGGGAGTAAAACCCAGTTGGCAGACTTCTACTCAGGTAACCGGCATGAGCTGGAAGGGACCAGGTATGTGACCTTCTGGAGGGTGCTTCACCCGATGGTTAGGACGGATGTTTTAACAGAAATCAGATAATAGATTTGTCTACCGATAGCAGTGGGCAGATCAATGGAGGATTGCTGGGCGGAGAAGTAGTGATTGTTTCGTGGAGTAGCTGGATGATGCCGGGGTTTAAGGAGAGTGACTAAGGGGCCCGGACTTAGCCAGCGTGAAAAATAATGAAGTTCGCTGGCGGTAAATGAGAAAAACGGGATGCTAAATTCTGAATGATTGAAGATCCGTCATAAAATTGCCACCTCCTGAGATTACCTTGCTCGTGTTCGAGTACAGTCTTAGCGGGCCAGCACCGTCGAATCAGAGCACAGGAGAACCTATATCTGCATTTCCCAGTACCAGATCAATTTTCTCTTATTCTTCACCATCAGCCTCCTTGAGGTTTTCTTTCACAATCCGGTCCTAATGTCCCGGAGACTCTATTAAGTACAGGAAACCGCTTAACCAGAAGGAATAGTAACAAATATAGTGCTATGCTTGCGAGGTACCTGGCCACCCAAGCGCAAACTATTGTTCCTCACGTATTTTGTTGCCCCGCTGCTGGCCTCTGTTCTGTTAAAGCAAACCCTACTTGTGGTTCCCATACTTGATTCCTCATAAATGTAGCCCCTTGGATCTCTTCAGTATCTGAGCTCTGACACATCAGGATACAAACCAATGACCTTAATGTGTGCCTACACAGTTGCATACCCGGTGTGCGCAAAATTGCTATCCTATAGTAATATAGCTCCATCCCATCAAATCCTACACTATTTAGCCTAGTGATTTAAAACCCAGATCAGAATACGGTAGAGGTACCAACGACCGGCCGAAATGAAACTTCAACCTTGCCTCATATATATAAACCCAACCAGTTCATTATAAATTGGCATCCTTTATCACAGTAACTAACAGTTGGAACCTAGTCCAGACAGCAAACACTATTTATTTCAGATTCCTAATGCTTCATCGTCGACCGCTATCTCAGTCTCTACTTCGATGACCAAGGAGTAATTCTAACCCTGGAAGACAGAGACTTAACTGAGCCTAGCATAGCTACCAGGAAGGCAATCTGGTCATGAAGCACAACACACTCCCAGTCGCTGTTCAGTAGATCGATTGGCCTCTCATGGAGCACTACCTTTCCTACCGATATCACTATTGGATCCCCTTGACTTAACGGTTCTCTCACACTCCACTACTGCACCGGCGGCTATCATTTATCAGTTTCACCTTTCATACCCTGCCACTTCCCGCCGGTTTTCCGATGCATCCTTCACCCCCTCCCCCAGATGACCCCTACCCATGGGATGATGGGCATTTCCAAAGCCAGCTGCCTCCTGGTTATTCTTGGATCTTACTTGGATTAACCCGATATAACAGCTGGAAGATTTAACACAAATTTTCTATTCCTAAAATTGGTGGCGCTTCCGAATGCGAGGCCACTTTTCATCCTCATACTTGGTTCTTAATAATGACTGCGACCAATACCAAGATTCAGTAAGTCAATAGGTCTGTCAGCATCTCAGCATAATACGGCTGCAGTCTTCTCTGGCATTCGCTGCGCGACTTTATTCTTCCGCTGATCTATATCCTGCTTGACTTGATTCTTAGCTGATCCAGAATCCCCCTGTTAAGCTTTCTCATACCTTCAAGATACGGGTTGCTAATCATGGAAGTAAATTCACGTTTTGTTCATATGATTGCGCCTCTTTTATTATCCACCAACGCACCTGAGGGCACATTCATACAAGCTGTTTCATGCCTCCCTGTTTTCCAAATAACTGCTGGTACTGAACTCTGGTAGGTCCGTCAATCACTGCTTGCATGTCTTTGGTATAAAATGCATCTTTAACAATACATATCACTGAAAGGACCAAGACAGTCAAGTTCTGGTTTGGTTGAAGCAGACCAATGGTTCAGAGCCCAATTCACCGAATAATAGGCTTCATCCTTTTAGATAGCACCTTGGAGCCTCAAAGCAACTTGCGGCCCAAATCAATGCAGAACCAAAACCAAAGACACGATTGCTGTGCAGACTCTACGGTACTATCAGCGAGTGAAAGTATAAGTACAAACACGACCATACTTTTACCACTGAGCCTCAGTAACTATCTAGCCAAAAACGTAGTCAAAAATAGCACAAAATTCTGTGAAAGAGGGAACAGTTGGCCAAGATGAATGAATGGTAAATATCTGCCCTGGAGTCCAAGCAAGTAGAATAAGTTCTCCACGCCTATTTAGGCCCAGGGAAAAACTTCCTGAGCTTGGCCGCCAAAAATCAGGGTAAATGAGACGAAACTTCGAGATCAGTCTACGTGAGCTGGAAGGTGGAACCGAGCCGTAATGAAACGAAATTCTCTTGTGTCCGTGTGACTTACTATCGTACTTTACGTCCGCAAGGTAATCTTAGTAAGAACTCTCAACCATGAGGAGAAAAAGTAATCGCATCAAGCGTAGAATAATGATCGACGACAAAGCAGTGTCCGTAAGAATAAGGTTTGGGAAAGCAGCCCAAAAATTAGTCTGAAAATATATGAGGGTTAGCAGAAGAGGACTTTTTCAGTCGACATTGAGGGTACAGTTATCGCTCTGTTTCGTATTCCAAAGCTGCTTTCTTCCACCTCGAAGTCGAAATCGGTTTTTCCCGAGCAAACTGCTATGAGTTTGATCCATTCAGACTACTGCGAAGTATGCTGTTATGTAGCTGAAATCTGTGACTCATCCCCAAAGTTCCCGTTCAGCTCATTATGCTGAGTAACATTGTGCATTATTATCATGCCTCTGCTCGTGCTTCTTGAGCGCGTTTGGAAATACACCAACACTTTCATCATTATTATTGTTTTTATTATTATTATCTAAGTTACTCCATTTTGGGCGGGGAAAGGGATATTGTTTTCAGTGCTGTGTGTGTCGCGATATTTAAACAGTCTTGGGAAGAACCTCACACTGTGAGACTCCCTTTCTCCTCTTGAGTTTCCCTTCAAACCACGCTTATAGATGGCAGTGAAGTCAGTTTATTTCTAGTATCATGAAGACATCTCAGTTCATGAGGAATGGGTTTTGGAGCTTCACAATCTTTTGTCGAAGCCTGCCTATTTAGTAGGTATTTTGGCTCTAGCATGCCTGATGCCTGGCGTAAGGCTGTTTATGTAGAAGAATAACTTGGCATAGAAAGCCTCAAAAGCTCTTTGTGGGTTGGAGGTTAAGACAAAGTCAGACCATTCAGTGCCCCTGGGGAAAGTAAACTATTGGGCCAAATTCGTCAGCCTATAATAACTTCAGTCGGGCATGAGCTGTGTACTAGGAAGGTGACCCTTGACCATTTGGAGGTCACTACCGGGAAGGTCTTCAATGAAGGAGACATTTAAGTCTGGGAGGCCATAAGCGGGGGTAAGTAGATGATATTGTTATGTTCTCTTGGAATGGAGACAAGCTGTGTCCATCCTGCAGCATAGGCTCTCAGTAGTAAATCAGACAGAAGGGGTGGGACAGCCGTTGTATTTCAACAAAGAGAGACGTTTTTGTGATCAGAAAATTGTCAATACTAAAAGCAAGTACAATTTTCCCTAAGTCAGTAATGTTTTCAATATCAAACGAGACTTTAGCAGTAGAGGGAAATTCTGACCGTAATTTTGAAACACATGGGCCCTGAGACCGCATGTGGGGTAGGAGAAGTCAAGTGGGACCGAGTGAGATTCTAGCAGCCAGGTTATCAAAAGAGAGAGAGAGAGACAAAAGTTGAAGTGGCTGCTGAGCTGGGAGATTAGCAGATGGATCATGTAGTAGTCGTTTGGAAGGTACGGTTTGATCACCATTATGGGAAAAGTGGAGGTGAGGTGTTATTCCTGTGCGGGCGTGGGTAGGGTTACGGTTTCAAGACCCATTTTGAGCGAAAAGCTCTGGAAGTCTGGTGGAGATTAGGGCCGCAAGCGCAGGTGGGTGCGTAGCGCGGGATAAAGGATCCGGAGATAGGAAGGCTACATCTATGTAAAACTTTGGGGAAGAACCAACGAAAAATCGGCGGTATGGTAACGGGGACTCCAGTGGGTAGGTATGGGGGCGAAAAATTCTTCAGGAACACGACCGGCGACCGCACGAGTTGTGAGAGCCGGGATGGGAAAGTGGCTTGGGCTGGAGCAGCAGATTGGGAGGGAAAGTGGTGAGGCTGAATCTGCTTTCGGGCAGAGACCATAGCAGAGCTGAGCGAGCTAAGGCAAAAATATGGTAATAGGCTCCAATTGGTGCAGAATATAGAGGTGGGGGTTCACTAAGTTGCACGTTGGAAATAAGATACTGCTACGGTGTGCAACCAGACCGCATCCATTGAGTGGTTTTCTCAGGCGTGAAATTATGCCATCCATTCTCCGGCCGGCGAATCTTTGGCGAGTTAGTTCTGCGGACTTCTTCAGTAGAATGGTCGGTCGGTACTGACCTACGTAGAGGGGTTGCTTTTGTGGCAGACGCATCTCTCAATGGATATTTTGGTTAGGGAGCAAATGCAGGCCCTTGGGAGTTAGGGAGGTCATTTGACTGCAGGGCACGGGTTTATGGGAGGAAGGGTTGGATCTGTTGCCGCCGATAGCCACTCCCCCTCCTGCAATTTTGACGGCGGTCTTCACGGGGAAGGCGTCCTACTGGTAAGGCTTTACCAATCCTGCGTGCGTGCAGTGTAGAGTGGAGTGAGCCTAGATTTTGCACTGGTCGTAAGCTCGGTAAGGTTGGTGGAATATTTGGAAGATCTAGAAATTGCAATGGGAACTGGCTGGTGAGCCCCGCTGAATGAGGCTTAGGGATTAGGGGTAGCTGGCGTGCCACAACTCGGCTTACCTGGTGATGTGGTTGGAGATGAGGAGGCTCTTAGCATCATAACTACTGAGATATTATTAGAAAAATCGGGGGTCGATACGGAGCTGGTCGAGTGGAAGCCGCAACTAGGGGCACTTGCGTTCAGCTGGAAGCTGACTGAGGTCAGACGAGCTGAATTGTCAAGGTCAGTGAGGGTACAAAACGGTGGGATGATGAATGCATGAGTCTGGTTGTTCTCAGCCAGGAACCGGTTTGTGAAGCACTTGTGGGCGGCAACGGCTGCATGGTTGCCCCTTGACACGTCCCTCTGAGGAGGAGTCGTGTTGACCTTGATCATGACCAACTTATTTGCGATGTTGAGGGAAAGCAAGTTCTACATTTTGATAAATCCTCTAGATACTTGATCGGGTGGGGAACAGAAGAGGATAGGATATGTTTGGAGTTGTGGACTCCTGCCTTGCCTTGTGCACATGCAAGAATGGCTTTCCACGCCAGCAGCTCTTAGCAGGGTCGACGTAAATTGAGTCACTGGAGATCTGTCCGCGTGCTTGATAGTTATATCATTTTCGCTGTCTTAGAAGCGCTTGAGGGCCTAGTGGAAACAGATTCAAGAAAGCCAGTAACAGGCTTAGGATGCTGTAGTGTTTATGTTTCCGAGGGGTCTAGCACGAAGAATGCCGGGGCAAGCCCGGACAAAATGGCCCTTAGGATTGTGAGTCTCGCGGTGATGCTATTGCCGTCCTCATAGACATGTGCCTTGCACAGCCCACCCTGCTCGATCTCCACTAACGTTACAGAGCACTATTCAGGTTTTGTTAATGGTTCCTTAACTCCAATCTTCAGTCTGTATTTTTGAGTAGCAGGTATGATACAAGTACACAAAGAAATCTCAAGAACGTTTGTTACCTTCCAGGACGATTCATAGCAAACAGATGGAAAAAACCCTAGAAACCTACAAAAAATACAGATGATAACGGAGCGCGTTTAGTAAAGGCATGGAGCAGTTATGTGAGAAGATTTTTGCTTAATTACACAGCGTAGTCAAAATCGTTTTTAGGCTTTCAACGTTTAGGTCACCACGGGTAACCTTTTTCAAGACTGATCTTACAACCCTAGCCCAGTTGTCTTCGAATTCATTTTACTAGATCCAAACTGGTCTCATTCCTTTTTATCTTGCCCCGTCATTTCGTTTCACTCACTCATTGGGGGGAGAAATAATCACTTCCAGTTTATTGGTATCCGCATTTTTGGCGTTTATCAGCCTTTTTGTGTTCCTCCGCCTTCTAGATGCACGTAGCCTCCAGCCCCACCAAACCAGTACCAGTGTTCTACTGACCAGATGTTCTCTAACCACCAACCGTTGATCTCAATCCGGGAGCATTCTAGACAGCGTTTCTCTACTGTTTTCCATTTGCAGAAGCCATTAGACGCGTACCTCTCCTCCGATGACCTCTGGGGCTCCGGACACGGTATCGGAGAAAAATGTGGTCTACAACTCCTGCTGACAACTCGATATCTGCACAACAGCTTATTGCTTTCCTGTTGGCCCTGCCTTTTAAGATACCTCGAGATCTGGTCGCCCACCCCTAGACCACTCGTTCTTTGTGGCTGTGGTTCCACTATTGTAACTCATGGAAGCCCCACCGGTGCGAGGTGCGGTCAGATCCACCGCTTTGGCTGGCCAGTTGCGGGCTTGGAGGCGTCCGCTAGGACGTGCGGGCTCAAATAAGTCGATGGATCGCTACTTCTGTCCCCAAAAACGGTTCCCAAGTTAGGTGTCCAGCGCCCAGTCGGCCCCACCCACAGCAACGGATATGTATGGAAAGCCCCCCCCAAAAGTTCTACAAACTTGTGAATGCGATTGTGGTTCGCACTACTTCGCTCAGCTCGTCTCTGGGAAAAACTTTTTTACGTTGGCTTGTTCGTTTGAATCGTTTTTGATGGTCGTGCTTAGACCGACGGACTTTTGACATTTGGCACTCTCCATTTAGTCTATTTGGCCGCGAGCTTGAAATTTGTACCTGTGCTTCTGTGATTTCCAATTTATTGCCTTGAAACTACGGACCAACCTTGTTCTGATTTTGGGATTACTTTGAATTGGAAACCAGTCGCTCGATTTCTGATTATTGTGACTTACACCCACTGGCACCTGTCGTGGATTGAGGGTGCCCTTGAAACGCTCGTTTTGCTGCGAATATGCCATCGCGTTTGCAAATTATGGTCGATATTTTTATTTTGTTCGCTCTCTATACCGCCGGTAAAACTCATCTCCACCCATGTCCGGCAAAAATTACCACTTGCTTCACGGACTTTCCTATTAGCATATAACTGCCGATCTCCAATTCTCTAGTGCAAAAATGTCGGTTATTGAAGGACCAACTCCAGATACATTCTTCTTTACCTGCTTTCTTCGAGTTTCACTCCAAAATACTCGTCAATTTCACTTTTGAATGTATCCATTCTCGGCGATGAACTCGTTACTTTCTCTGCTTTTGTCGATATATTAAGCCATTGATACAGTCATTTCTGCCATTTTTCCGTGCTTTATTCTCCAAAATACGTCTCACTGTGGAATGTTTCTATACACAGTATTCCGACATCCAGCGATTTGGCGACTAACTGTTGCTGCTACCAGTTAAACTGTTCGCCAGCCTAAGGCTGTTGCACTGCAACATCCTGATCCTCCAAAGCATCATGTCCTCTCAATAATTGTACAATTCAGTGCACTTGTAATATTTTTTGGCTTTGTGTTCGTCATGCGTACCACTGGTAGAAAAAGCACACTGATGGATGGACACTTATTTGTCACTTACTTTGCATACTGTTTTCTCAAGCCTATTACTGTAGCCACAAATACTACGTTCGTATATCGCTCACCTCCTACTTTCACCTTCATACACCATGCAAAACCTATTATAATGCGAATAATTTGCTCAGAGCCTTCCAGTTTCACTCCGGTCAATTATGTCACCATCATTCTGGAAGTCTTACTCCAGATGCGTTGGTAATTCAGCATACAACTGAATCTCCTGGCATCCAGCCAAGGAATTTTACGACCTCGTCCACCGACAGATTGGTCTTAATCTATACCATGTGATACATTTCTGTCCGCCGTCCGATTTTTCAATCCGAATCTCTCTCATACACAGTGATTCGTCACTGCCTACTTACATCTGCCCTGTAAAATTCTTTTCCCCAAGGATAATCTAAATAAATGTTACTTTTGTTCAATTCCATAATGGCTACACTCCTGCTTTCGCGATAGTTGTGAATATTTTTCTTCTTTTCAAGCAACTCCCCTTGGTTTCGGCTGGCTTGACCGCTGGATCCTGAGTTAAAAATTACCGGGCTCTTGACGGAGTCAACCCTGAGCCTCCTTCTGTCCCTTAGCGAGTGAACATATTTGTCTACCCATCCCAATCAACTGGGCATCGCTAAAACTTGTGCCACTTAAACTATCATTGCAAGACACCCTGGGGCTATCCGGAATAAACCAATAATATTACTGAAGTGTTTACAGTTCACATGTTCAGAGCAGAGTCTGCCCCGCAAAATGGTGCTCGTTGTGGAGCGCACAACCGCTCTTTTCTAGCTTCTCTTTTCCTCGCAAGCCCCCTCCCCCTGCAAGGCTCACCCCTGTTTCTCCGATCTCCACTGTGGTAGAATTTGCCGCCCGTCATTATTTTTACAATCACTTATTCCACACCTGCGCGGCAAAATGTACTATTCGTTTTCAGCATACGTCACCTGTCATAGCGACTCACTCCAGCTATCCCTCCCGATAACTCATAGCGATCCTATTTCCGTGCATTCTCCCATTCCCCTCCTTCGCAATACCTGTCTAAGGTGGCCTTCGTAAATTCTGAGCCGTAAAACTCACCAAACCCTCCTGGGTGCCATTTTTTCCTAGGAATAAAGTCTTTACCTCAATTCTACCGCGTTTACGATCACTTCTTGTCATTGCACTTCACCGCAACACAGTCTAACTTTTTAAAAATCACCTCTGCATTGCTCTGGTTGTCGCATTTGGTTGGCAAATATTTGAGCCAATTAGTGGTTTAGCCAGCCACCAGTGCTGTGATCTTTCAGTGCAGTAACATGTTCCCGTGAAGCACCATATCCCTTTCATCTTGGCTCACCGCGGTTCAACTCGTTTGGCAGCTTTTATCTTTGGCTGATTTCATGTGATCAGCTTATGAAGGATGAAGATAGATAATCCAATTTATCTGCTTTGTCTAGGCTTTACTGTTTTCGTACCTTTCTGGGAGCTTTAGCTGCATCATTTTTTGCCTTTCATCTACTGAGTCGAATGACACCGCAAGTGGTGTTTCTTTGTCGTCTTCTGAAGAAAATCTATTGTTTTACTCTCATTTCTCTCGCCTGCCTGAATCCTCATTCAATGACGAACAAAAAATAAAAAGCATCCGCAGCATTGCTCAGAACTTTGACTTTGACAATATCATCGTAAATGAGGCTTGGTCAACGGAGTACGCCTGTCAGGTTGAGCCTTTCTGGTTGGTTACCAGAAGTTCCGAAAATAAAGGCTTCGTCGTAGGGGAGGTTGCTTAATCTATGTCAAAAATGCCCCGCAAGATTTTCCAATCTCACACACAACTTTAAACGCCAGTCGGGGTTCTCCGTGGTCAACGATTTCCGCACCTAACTCCTACTTTTATATTGGATGCTTCCATCGACCACCTGATTCTGAAGCAAGGGATCTTACTAAGATTATTTACACATTCGACTATCTTTTATCACTGCCCTGTTCCTCTTAACTCATAACTGGGGACCTCAATGCGCCGATTATTTGTTAGAATACCTCATCTGCCCCAAATAACTTAATAAACTTCATGTCGTGCATGCGCGTAGGGCGCTGGATCCAACACGTGACTGTCTCAACCAGAGGAAACATCCTTGGTCTGTTATTCACCGTTGGTTTATCCAACGTTTCGGCTAGAACATTCGGCCTCTCCCAAGGAAGTGACCATAGAATGGTGTATTGCACCTTTGCAGTTCCATAGGCTTTTTGTGAGTCCCGCCCCCGAAATTACCTCCCCCTAACTATCAATTGGGAAGATTTTTTCTGTACGCTTCGACATTTAAGCTGGAAGGACTCCTCCCGCAAAGCGACCCTCAGCTGGCTGCTGATTTACCATGTTTAAAATTGTCCAACCTGCTGTCCGCAATTATCAAAACCGGTATCATATCAAACCCAGTTCGTAGTTCGGTCCTGACCTCGATGAAAAGCAAATATCTAAAGCTTTAGAAGGTATATCATACCAATAGCGTCTTATCATCCTTCTTGGAGCTCCAACGTCTCTCGGTAGAGGTCAGAATCAAGACTGACGACATGCTCGAAAAACAAAATGTATCGGCCTTACAAAGCCGTGATACTTCCTCAAAGATGACACGCCTACGAAGAAACAGAAATGAGCGCAAGACCAGTGGCATCTCTCTCTAATTTTAGCCAACAATGTACAAATCTCACGTGGGGCGAGAGCCGGGGAGCTCCATTCCTATTTAGCTGCCGCAATAACTACGGACCCAATCACTGTACTCCCACGCATGGACCCTGTCACCTGGCGCATACCATCTGATTTAGAATTTACTCTCAGTAGGGTGAGCAACCGGCCGTGTCCGTAAGTCCTCAAACCGTGACCATGGTGGTGTTCCACGAACACTTGCAAGTCCTGGAGAAATTGATGTCTCGGCTTTATCATTGAGGGTTTAAAATCTACCCATCAAATTCGTTATATTTCCCCCACGACGAAAGACGGCGCTGATCATCTCCATGCATAAGAAGAGAATGACGCATGACCCATCAAACTACCGCTCCATCCATCACGTTCCAATCACTTCCAAGATGGCGGAAAGCCTTGTCAAGCAATGGATGTCTGACTTCTCGCTGCCTTCTAATAGTAGACATCACGGCTTTTTAAAGTCACGTTCATGCTTCACTAGCCAGTAAGACTTTTTTCCAACCTTATGAAGGCTGTCGCCGACGACAATAAATCAACCTTGCTATGACAAAGGCTTTTGACAGTGTTCAGTACTCTCTATTACTATCCATACTCGAAGCTCATGGCTTTTCCGGTCTGCCTTTGTCGTGGCCAACACCACGTCTATCGACCAGCTCGCAATTGATTTCCATGGATGGATGTTTCTCACAAGCTGTTTCAATTTCCATTGGGATTATCCAAGGCAGTGCACTTGGTCCCCTGCTTGTTCTCAATTATATAAATGGTACATTTCCCGTGCTGCTCCTTGGCTCCCCATCCTTTCTGGCTGATGACATTAAGATAGTATATGAGTATCCTCGTCAGAAGCTCAACTTTGCTGAAAGACATTTCTGGTCATCTAAAGCGGCTCGTAGACTGGCGCGTTTCTTGCAATACGAAATTCTGAATCTTCAAGACCAGATACACGGCCTTCAGATGTCAAGTAGCCCCAGGGACCCTGCTTACCCACGACCTACCCATTTCGTACAGTCCTCTTTTTCGAGACCTTGACCCTCGCTACTCTTTGTACTTTAGCTTTACCGGGTATAGTCCACTCCAGATTGCCACGACGAGAAGAACCATTTGTCTCATCTCAAGAAGCTTTCGGTGAAAAGATCGCGAACTGCTCATCTACAGGTCTCACTCCAGGCCTTTCCATAAACGCAGCTCCATTATCTTCACCAACATGATGGAATCCGGTCGCACATCTCTGGAGTCCGTGCAGCGCCACTTCACCAACAATTAGTGAAATTTCCCTCCAGTCTTTGCTACAAGGGTCGACGTATCCTACTCCGTCTTGACCTTTTATTGCAGCATCGCATGAAGCCCAACTTATACTTCTGTTCAAGCTATACCCCCGTGTGGCCTCCTCATGCGCCGAACAGGTTTGTCTCGATCCCTGCACGAAAAATGTCCTAAGACATCGCTCACTGCAGTTCTTCATTCCTGAGTCAAAATTAGAGTTGAGATCTAAAGTCTTCCCAATAAACTATTCAGAGTTATAAAATAAACTCCCGACAAACATTCTCGAGATTCTCTCTGCCTCTCGGTTCAGGGGCTCGCTGGTTCACTTCTTGGCTTTTCCCAGTGTGATCCTTCTTACCGGCTAGAGCGCCATCGGAGAGCCGGCTTACGAAAATGAGCCTGACTGCTGGGTTACGGCACCACATTCCAGAACTTTCGCTACTGATCTAATGACAAACTCCAAGTCCACTATTTTCTGTTACAATATACTGCACGTAACCTACATCACAGTAGCTACAGTTAGTTGCCGTTTGTAACCATACCTGGTTCAAAGCTAGCCGGTCCCCCAATTTTAGACAATATTTAAGTTCCACTGCCAACCGGCCTAAGGTGTTTGACCTTTGATGTCTCTCCAGCATATAAATAAGCGACTCTGTTTCTAGGACACTAAATTGCTCCTTTCATCACAGTACTTGATCTTTTTACTTCTTTCCCATTCATTCTGGCTACCAACACCAACTTTGGTTTTATACCCGGCCTCCTTACGCTTCATTTACTTATCTCATTCTAGAATCACTTATCCCAAATGCCCACCTTCTAATAAATGCTGCCTGTCCCTTTCTCTGGTCTCATCTCTGAACCTACCATTGGCTAACTACTGCTATCTTCCCTCCTATGTACCATACTGTATCCCGTCAGTACAGCCAACCTCATTTACTCCGGCTAATTCGGAAAGGTTTCTGATAGTCTTAGGTATGGTCCGGCGTTGTATTAGACTGGTATACGTAGGCTGGCCCGTGTTTCAAAACACTCCTGTCCCTACTCGGTGTGTTTGCTTAGTCCCACTCTGCATTCTTTCAGCCCATGTTTGGGAAACCCCTGCTATCAACGGCACCCATGCCGGAGCTTCGTCCGGAGGGAGAGAGAACAAATCACTCCCAACGGTTGCAAAAAAAGACAAATGCGCATAAAATTACGGTCTGGCGGAGGGGCTCTAGAAAGTTCCTATTTGGGGTGAACCACAGCGCACCGGACTCTCCACAAACGCTTATCCAGCTTCCGCTCCAATTTCCAACCACCCCGTACCCTCCGTACGCCCACCTAACGTGCTTGTTGACGTCGAATACAATCGCTACCATAGCCTGGACTCTCAACCCATTGATCCGGGCGGCTTGTCGATGCACCTTATGAAAGACACAAAGCTCAGTGAAGCCTGAGAAAGGAAAAAGGGAACGTAATGGAAACCTTTCATTTTTTCGTTTAAACTGTTCTACCTTTCGTCGTCTTTGTCAAAATGTAACCATCTCGACGTCCAGTCATTTAAGCTACACTTACGTTTACAACCCTATTTAACAACAACCGACACCCAAAAATAGCCAGAAGATTCAGACCTTCAGGTACCCCACGGCTGCATGTGTCAAGTATCCCTCAGACCAGCTTCAAAAGCTGCTATTTGGGTCATTGTTGCATATTAGTTGCCCGCTTTCGAATACAATCACGTCAGTAGCCTAAACTTTTAGCCCACTGATGTATAAAGCGTGTCGGGGCAACAGACGACCAAATCCCGCATCCATAAAGCCCACACAAAAGAGAACACACAGAACCGGTACTATTTTCCATTCCTAACTAACTAACTTACCTCATCCTTGTAAAAAGATGACCTTTTACGCGTCCCAGCACCCGACCCGTTTGTGAGGACACTGAGACCACTGGTCGTGGAAAATCCTCTTCAAAACACCGCAGTTCCATGGCTCCTCTACATCAATCACTCATTTACACCATTGGATGGTTTTATGCACTGTACGTCTTTACGAACCAGCGTTTGTTTGTTTACGCTCGGCGCGCTGCTCTGTCATATACTTATTCTGGACTTGCGTAAGGCACGTGCTCCTTTCTCGCAGGTTGCAATTTGGTTCTCATTTTCTGAGTTCTTTTCATCGCATAGTTGAGGTTTGTATCTGTTTCATGCCACTGTTTATTTGATAGTCTAGTATCGTAGAATTTCACGGATAATCGCTTTCTGATTTCAGAATTCTTTGCAAAGGGTGCCCTGCAGGTACCGCCACACTCATAAGCAACCTGCAAACAAAAGCCAGACACCAGTCAGCAGCATTCAGCCAGTAAGTACTCCACGGCTGCTCTTTCAGCTCGCCAATCATGTCATTGGTTCCTCTGTCTGTGCCTCAGTTGAATGATAGCGGGCTAGTTTGCCACACACTGGTGCCGACCGAGCTCTTCCCTCTCTATTATCATGTCCCACCTTTGCTAACCGACCGTTACAATGCTTATCATAAAACCCAGCTGGGAGCTCTTCCAGAAGGCCGCGCCCGCTCTCCGCCTATTTCAGATCCCGCTGGATAATGTTTCATCCACCATAACTTCCCTTAAAACCTCAAGTGATAGCACGGATTGGTGTGCTGGTTGATTCTACCATGACATTCTTCCTACCTAATGTCCAGGAAGTACAGCCCGTTTCGTGCCGGCTGAGTATCTACTGGAGCCCTCCATCTGCTGGCCAAATTGATGGCTATATACCCGTGGGGCATAAGAATCTTCTGGCAGCTCCCCACTGAGTAGAGTCTCTGGCAAATTTTTCCTCACTGATGTCTCGCCTTCAGAGTATGCAACGTCAGACTACACACCAACTTTTACTACAATAGCAACCAGTATCAGTCGTTTTCAACCGACTTGGCTCGCCAGTTTCAGCTGTTCACTTCATCCGGTGACTGATATTCCCCCAGCCTTGACGATGCATCCCATGGGCCAACGGAAGACCATATTTACAAGATAATACGGATTATCTATTTCTGTCCCCCGCCGATGTATTACACATGGCCTAGACCTCACTTCGTCAAATTCGAGTGACTAACAATCATGTATAGGAACCTATCCCAATAAAGAGCGCACCCGGGAAACTGTAAGCCGTTCTCACCGGTAACGCCCAGTTTGGATGCAAAAGCGCCCCAGGAGACTCGATAAAATAATATATTTGCAATTGAGTAGTAAGAGATTAGATTTGTATATAATATGATTCATCATGCAGCTTGAACGCGGTGTTCGATTCACAATCGTTCACCCCGCGTTCGAGTCCCCGTGGGGGCTCGGTGGATGTGCATTGCTGATGATTTCCAACAATGATGAAATGGCTGTACAGTGCTTCCATGGTTTTCAATGGTGAGTTGAGCGTTCAGCTTGCTTATTGAATCATATTATATACAAATCTAATCTCCTACCACTCAATTGGAAATAGTAACCAAGCTCTGTAGGTTGTTCATAACGGAATGCCTTCGTTGTACTTGGGCCCCTACAGAGAAGTCATCCGTCATAGGAGTCGATCGCTGTGTGGGAAGCGGGTTGTTACCGTTCAAAAGCCAGTGAAGGAAGGGTACTATTTCATGTAGTGTAGATGTTCAACAAACCGTTAAGAGCGAGCGCGGATAGCCTTGCGGTTAAGGTGATCGATTCATAATCGTTCACCCCGGGTTCGAGTCCCCGCGGGGGCTCGGTGGATGTGCATTTCTGATGATTCCCAACAAGGATGAAGTAGCTGTACAGTGCTTCCATGGATTGTAATGGTGAGCTGAGCTTTCAAGCTGCATGACGAATCATATTATATAAAATTAATATATATTTATCATCTTAGGAGTCGTCAGGCCTAGTTCAGGCAAACACCTTAATTGTGTTCTCTATTTCAATGTTTTTTCCTTGACGGCGTTCCTCTACGCAATTCATTCTTCATATCGTGGGACTCCATCCTTCTTCCGTCAGTCGAGGATCCATATCACTGGGTGATACTCCTTAATCCTGGTAATCTTCACACCTTGTTTACAGTGTTTTGAATCTTTTCTTATTCATAATTGCTCTCTTGAGCACCACTTCACAGTTTCTCCCTGTTTACTTTGTTCATTGAACTTGAAGAGCATCCCTCGTCACTTCTGCAGTATCCTTGTGTATATAGTATCTTCTACATCGTGCAACAACGTTTGGTTCAGTGATTTCATGTCCTGCCTGTTTTTCACTACCGCTGATGATGACACCGAAACTGACTCTTTTCTGCCGCGTAAACCGTTGTCACCTTTGCTCAATTAAACTTGGTCCAGTTTTATTCTATAGTTCGCCAAAGTAGCCCACTACTGCCTCCAAAATTTGTGATTATACTTTCCACTCAGCAACAGTGTATACTTTGATCATGCTCCCATGAGAGCATCTAGACCAAGGTCTGGAAATGTTCCGTTATTATTATTAGTAACCTCAGCAATCCCTCCCCTTGTGTGTGATCATTTTGGAACAGTGCTTTCCTCAGTTTTTATCCGCGGATCAATATCAGTTTTTCCGCAGATCAATTTTCTTTACCTTACTGATGAATCTCTGCCCCGGCTCCTCGTCCGATTTCTATTCATATCCTTTCCTTTCATTATGGCTTCGAACCGTTTTCGTCAATTTCCCCAACGAAAACTGTTGGGTGGAAGAGCTTTTTGTCCATAAATGACTTCCGATGGGGTCAATCCCCTCTTGTTTCATCCACCTTCACATTCCAAAGTTTCACTTTCCTCCATCTGGTTCCGACAGATTTGACATTATAACCCCAACTTCCAGTATGCCCGTCGGTTTCGCTGAGTCCAATTTATTGTTTGTTCAGTATTTTCCTTATGTTGTGACATATCTTCTTTCCTAATATAGGTCATATTCACCCCGCGTGTACGATACGAGCTCACATCTAAGTGGGCTCTGTGTTCAATTTGAAGTAGGTTATCATTACCACAAGTAAATAAAAGCCAGAAGCTCAAAGCACTTGTTTAGAACCACGAATAGATTTCTCCCTCGGTCTCAGAGCACCTCTCCAGAACAACTGTAGAAAACAAACTTGATATACGAGACCCACACATGAGAGATTTCGGGAAGCCCCTAGAACACGGAATCCTCAGGTACTCACTGAATCCCGAGCTAGGCCTTAAGAGCCGATAGCTGGCAAAAAGTTTAAAAGGGGGCCATAGGACAGCAACAGTTGGTAACACAATGGAAGAAGGTTTTGCATTCAGGCAGTATCAATCACGTTTGCTTGTTAGACTGGCACAGGCCGCTATGCTAGCCAAAGAAGCTAAGGTTAAAAGATCCGCAGGAGTAACAACCGAACGTGTCCTTGTCGACTGGTTTAAACCAGTCGCCTCAACAAGAGACAGGTAAACAACGAAAGGCAAATAGCATCAAACAACATACAAACGGCTCGGAGCTTAGGAGTAATTATTTGTGTTTACTTAAAAGAATTTTTACTCGTGAATTCGCGCATTCAAACCCATTCAATTCCAGATCACTAAAATCCCAGGCTGTCTGATAACGCTACGAAAACCTTGCATTTGGATTTCACTGGGCAAAGAAACACAGTGGAGCCTCATGTTCTCTCAGGATTTTGTAAATTCTATCCAGGGCTCAAGACAATAGTTGAGCGACAATCGATGGTTCGTTTATTATTTCAGTGTATTGTTTACATGGCCAAAGTTTAAGTATTAGAAAGTAGCACAGAATCTCAGGTGGTGGTTTGTTTTTTCCGATGCAGAGGTGGAGATCAGATCCAACGAGAAGTTAAAGTTCAGGCTAAATTGAGCCGAGGACGCTCTACAAAAAGACAGCAATACACCTTCAGCTGGGCGAATTGGCATTGCAAAGACTGATTTCCATCCGATAAAGCTGAGTTCACAAGTGAAAATGGGGAAAAAATAAAAGTAAACAGTGACCTCTCTGGAGGTCCGCCCAGCAAAATTTAATTCCCAAATGTGAAGATTTTGCAGCGGCTCTGCAGATGCCGCAACACAAGAGATGTTTCATACACATTTTGGTGAAAGCTACATTAATTAACTTCGGCCTTCCAGAAAGCCTTAAAGCCAACTTCGAACATCCATCCTTCTACTTGCTCCAAAAACTTCAAGCTTCCTTTCAGTAGTAAATTCAAAACTTCTTCTCACGTGAAAATACCGTTTAAAAACAGCTTGACAGGTTTATGGGAATCTAACTGTTGCACGTCGCCGGAGAAGAATGTTTAGTAACTAAGTGAAACCTGATAATACTAAACCCCTTTTAAATGGGCTGAATGAGGGGGCTCCCCAAGGCTTTCAATGTAAGTTTGTGTACGTCATAGAAAAAGAATCTTGGAAGGAAGGATCGCGCCTCACTGTTCGCACATCAAAAAGAAAGCCACCATCTTTTTTGTTCTTTTGACTTCTGCCATAAAGCAGTAATGTCGACCGGACTGAGAAGGTGGAGCGACATGAAATCGACAAGAGAGTTTGCGGCTGATGTACAAACTGTCCAAAGCATTACCCCGCATTTGTATGAGGTCCAGAGTAATCACCAGTGTTTTTGATGAATCACATTTTTCTCTCGTTTCGTGGCCCGAGGTCCGTGGCTTAGCTCCGATCGGGGAAGGAAAATTCTGGAAACCGCACTCCCTTTCTTATGAGGACAGACTAGTATGAAACACTTCAGGAAGACTACTTCAGAGCCTGCCCCAAAAGTTGTTTGTTTAGGTGATACTGCCTCACTAGTCAAACCGCACGGCTTTTTTATGAGGTTCGTGACAAGGCCAGCTGATATGAAACTGGCCAGTTGTCTATATTGGTCGCGTGGCGAAGAGTTGATCTAACATGAAACATATCTTCTTCCCTTTCTCGGTATCTGTAAACAGCGCTTAGACAAAAAGTAACTTTCGTTTGCGCGGGAGGGAGAAGAAATTCTGGCTCCAGTCTAAAATAGTACCAGGAGGAAGGGGTTTCGGTTAGTTGTTACTCGAAACCAACATGGCTAGTTAGACCATGAATGGTGGTGTGGACAATACGCGACTTTTAAGGGTGACTCGAGTTGTCTTGTTTAAGATGAGCAACTCAAGGGGTGGATGCTCCAGCGGAATATATTGTAGTGGCCAATCTGGTAGGGCCTCCGAGCTGGAGGTTGATACTTTGCGGTTCAATTCAGGTCAGATTCGGCCGCAGGATCGGCGACCTAGGTCAGTTTACATCCAGTTTCCCGCACTAGAGGGTTGGAAAGTTTCAAAGGTGCTTCAACTGCCAGATGGTTTGATTGTTGTCGCCTTTGAGTGATGGACTGCTAGGAAGAGAATGAAAGGAAGGTTTGTTCTGGGATAACCGGCCGTTGCGTTGAATAGAGAGATTTGCCGTCTCAACTAGCTGCGATGCTCATATTGGAGAATCACCGGAGTTTGGCAGCCAAGACTGTCGGTAACGGTTCCTCCGGGTTTATATCTCTTGTCAAGGTTGCTACTGATAACGTTACGTGACTAGGACCCCACCTTCTCTGGGCCAAACTTAGTAATCGTGCACCCATGGCTCAACCCTTATTCCGAACAGGAGGGAGATAGCAGTGTGGTCCTTCAACAACTTTCCGTGGTAATTCAAAAGTTCATATTGCATGGTGATTACCATAGTGAGGAAGTTTTATCCTCAACCCATGCTCTCATTGAGGGACTTCACCAAAAACGAAGCCTCCCATATCTAAGTGCATTTCAACTCAACTAGCCATTCAGGCCTCCATGATTTCTCCGGTGACGTGCAGATAAGTTTACCATCAATCACTACGCAGTGTACTTCGCTGATTTTACAATAAAAGTTTATGGAAAAGGTAGAACCTCGTCGCAGAACAACCGCGAGAGCCTCCACTATCTTCCTTGCAATGCAGGAGGACCGATGCAGCACACGCGTCACGCAATAGAGATTTTGGCCGAGACCCACATTTGCATCGCAGATCACGCTAGCTCAGTTCAGTTTAGTTGAATTTGCACAGAAAATGGGAATGGTGACTGCCAATCGAGCAATCCTGCAGTAGCGACGCCCTGGTCCGACCATTTAAAATCATCGATCACGACTAACCCGGAGACTTTGACCCGGCTGACGGCCCCTATGTTGAACAGCCCCAGGTAGCGAGGGACAGTTGCGCTTTCTGTTGGCCGTGACAACAAATGGATTCTTCCGGCTTTCGAGGGCAAGTCCTACTTGCGTGCCCAGTCCGGAAAGGTTTCTATACGCTTCTTCAAGCAGATTATACCCCAGATCAAACAGTCTTAACGTCATCAGCAAAAATAAAACAATGCGATTGAAGGGCGGTTGCCAGGTCTTTATTAAACGAAGTGAATAGTTTCGCGCAAAGACGGATTCTTGAGGTGCACTACCGGAGACGTTCTCCAAACTTGAGCACCTGTCCCCCTCTTTGATTTTAAACATCCCGTAGGAGCTGAGGTCCGCCAGCCGCCTTTATACTGGCCCACCTATAACGAAAGTCTCCGTCTTTCACAGCGTAGTACGATGAATAATTGAATCAAATGCTTTACTGAAGTCAAGGCAACAAACCCCAATCTGCTCACCTTAAGCCAGTCGTCAACTCACTTCATCTAAGAGGCATGAGAGGTTGATCAAACAATACCTATATTTTTGGAGTCCATGCTGGGCCAGGCATGGCAAGGAGTGCTCCGGTGTATGCTGACGGACGTGGATGCGGATAATCTTCTGACGAATTCTACATAGGATGCTAATTGGGCTAACCGGCCTGTAGTTATGCGTGGCCGACTCAAGTCCACTGTTAGTTATCGCCAAGACGGCCGCGATTTTTCAGTCCTGAGACAGCTTAATCTGGTCCGTCGTGGACCCATACAGCTTTTATACCGACAGAGCTATAACATCCGCCACCGGTTTGGTAATAGCCGGATGCAAGCCAACTGGGATCGCTGACTTGCCGCTGTTTAACACCTGTAGATACTCACGCACGATTTCCCCTGGGAGATTTAACTTGCTTAACTGCAGAGGAGGATGCACCAGGGCCAAATCGACCGGTACCCCACTATTTATCCTATGTACACCACCAAAGTATTCCCCAGTGGCATCTGCTTTGCCCTGGGCATCAGTGGTAATACCGTGGTCATACGTTGATGGTGGATCTGTGGCACCCTTTGTCGCCCCTTTTGACTGCACATAGGTATGGCGTTTCTTCGGTTGCTGTCTCACTCATTTAAATAATTTTAGCTCAAGCTCTTGCTCAGAGGCTTGCAGAAGGCCCATGGTCTCTCTTCTAGGCTCTGCGTAGTGTCCAGTCTAGCGGACTGCCGGAAGCCTTGTAAGTGCCCCAGCTGCGGTTCCTTCTTTCGATGGTCTTGGCAGTTTCAGCCTCCCGCCATATAGGTTTGCCCCACTCATTCCTTCGTTTCAAGGGTGCAAGCTGTTCCTGTAGGGCAGTTAGGGATCCCTTTATGACCTGACAGCGCTCCTCGACAATAAAAAACTCTGCCGAGTCCCACATAAGCCCCATCGCCCTGTTGCGAAGTTTATCTACATACAAACTACCGAAGTTCCTGACCAGTCCTGAGGATGCCTTCAGTTGGCGCTAGCACAGGATCACTCTTGTCCAGCCGTGCTCAGTACTGCAGTTCGGATATGCTATTTGGGGGGATTTTTTATGGCTGTATCCAGCAAGGATGGAAAGCATCCAGACCTATATCTGGTATCATTTCCAAGGTGCTGTTGCAAGACTTTGATTTGTAGCCATTCCAAGTAGGACCCCACCAGCTATCCCAGCATGCAGACTCCAACCATCCATTCAAGGCTCGGAAGATAGAAGTCACCCATTAGGAGGTTCTTTTGTGCATCCCTAAATAGTTCATTCAGGGTCCACAATAATAATAATAATAATGGTTTATTTCGGAAACTCCCGAAGCATGCCATTTGCGTGATCTTGTTGATACAGGCGATGGAACGAACAGATATAATTCATGGAAATATGAAACTCTCATGAAAATACTGGATAAAATGGCTCAGAGGGGGGAATAATGTAGGATGAAAATAGGATAAACTTATACACACCATAGAGATTGTGTGGAGTTTAAATGAGCTCAAGAGCAGATTTGAGTGGATGCCCGGTGAGTTTGAAAGTCAAGGTCAGATGGATTGAATGGCAGGTCCGGGTAATTGCATATGGAGGCCGACTGGTAAACATGACAAAGGCCGGAAATCGGTATAAGAAACTGCAGTAGCGAGGAACGATGGAGAAAAAAGTGAGGTGCACTGCAGTGTATTAGATATCAATGAGGCATTGGTACTTAGCAGTGGATTGTCGGCGGACAGGACACAAAACTCACCGTAAAACAGGCAGCGAGCAATGCAAGACGTAGAGGGATGATCAAATGACAAGAACGATTTAAAAGGATTGGATACGGTAGATGTGAGGCACAGATGTAGAGTTGTTGGATGCCTATGATGACGGTCGTTGGGATGATAGCAAGAGAAATGGCCGGTGAGAAACTGCAAGATGCAGCGCGCGTGCACATAGATATATGTGCGTAAGTTTATATATATATGTAGATATAATGTATATATGTATAGGTATAAGAGAAGCAGGAGCAATAACAATGGGGTCCTAGAAAGAAATTATCAGTCAATAGGAGGAGTAGGTATGGTTAGATCAAATGGTTGTAGAATTACCTTTGGAATATTGTAGTGGACTAACTTCATGACAAGTGCACATGACAGCCCAGCGGAGAGAAAAGTAAAATTCGGAAGCACAGAAGTGAAGACTGTGAGGAGCAGTTCATGTAAGAGTGAAGGAGAAAGCCAGGATCAAGGAAAACAGGTAAGAATGGGTCTAATTATTTGATCAATGCAGGTGCGAGATGTAGTGACGAACCAGGGTAATCGGGTAGCGACAGGCCAAACTACTTGGAATTGTAAAAGAACACCGTGACGTAAAGTTGTCATTACAAGGGTGGAACATGGAAAAGCGGACCACACTGGAAGGTACAGGAAAGTGCCTGTAGCGAGCAATAAAAGGATCAAGGGGTGAAAACAAATATCTTAATCGCAGTTGGTACTTGATGACCTGCAGACACAGAAGACGTTAGACTTTATGCCTGAGAGAATGATCGTAACTGCTCAAAACTGGACATTTCGAGTGCACATAATGGTCTGAGACTTAAGGTGGTCTGTACCTGGCCTAGTGAGGAAGGCTACCCCTCGTCCAAGTTAGTCGTGTTCTCTATTCTGCTTTTAATTTGCCAAACTGTTACCTATTCGTCCTAAAAAGTGCTCTTTATTAGAAAGCCATGTTTTCACACCGAAAATGATTGACGCCTCGTGCTCTCCAGCGGCCTTGGAGAGTTCAGTCCATTTGTTTCTAATACTACACGCGTTAGTATATAATACCACCGCATTTGCCCTTTCGCCTAGACGGCCCTTATTGTTTGATCCCACCTGGTTCTCAGGGGCAGCTTCTAAGATGGTAGCAAGATTCTGCACCGGCCGTCCCCACTAGTATGCATGACGCCGGCTGATGACCTAGGATCTCCGAGGACTCCCGAGCCATTTCTTTAGGAGTTGCCGTGGTTTGTAAACCGCCAAGGATTTCGACGTTCTCCAAGTTCGGACAGTGTTGCCACTTATCTTTCCCGCCCACGCACGTGGCTTCCTTACCGCCTTCAGGGCTAGAGCCCAAGGGCTGAGTACCGCATTTTGCGGTTTGTGGGGGATTCTCACCCGTATCCTAGCTGGGCGAGCCAGGTTCCCACCCGGTGCCTGACCACCAGGCCTTACTCGAAGCTCATCTGGGGCGACCTGATATCTATCCTTGGTGGCGTGAGCCGCCATCGCTGCCTTTGCCAGCAGTCTCTCTCGAGTGGTCTTATAAGGGCCTTTGTTTGCAAGTGGTGAGTTCTATGTCCCAACTGTGTGCATCCTCCCTGGGCAGTAGGGTGCGGAACACCCGCTATTCGAGGTATGTCGTAGATCCTACTTCTATCCATGTCCCGCCTAGCTTCTCATTCTCTTATGAAAGGTTTTTCTTGATTAAGAATCAGGGGCATGCTGCTCAGTGGTTCACTGAAATAGATCCGCTGGCAGTGTGGTAAAATATACCACAAGGAAAATCCGCATTCCACTCCTGGAGTAGCCTTAGCGCCACGGAGTTGCGCACAACAATTTTTTAAATGAATAAAAAGGAATATCGAACCTTTGTGTGCACGGAGTGGCGAGGCTGTGAGCGGCACATAGCTGGAAAACTCAGCGGAATTGAAGAGCTACCGACAAAATACACGATTACAAAGACTAACAGATTTGTTTATTTGAATAAATCCTGAACTTGATCCACCTGTGCACACAGTCTGCATGCCGTTGCGCTCCTTCAATACACACGTTGTCCCGCTCCAGCGTTTTCGGTTCTGCTCTTTTGTGCTCTGCCGGGTATATTCGCTAACGTGTAACGAGTCGACGATCAGGGGCCACAGACTCTATAAGGGAGCAGGTCCTGACTTGACTAAGGAGAATCCTAAACTGGTGAGTCCGAACAAAATATTCACCCCACCAAGGATCCTCGTAAGCCCTTCAATCACATTTTTCCGTTCATACATACTTTTTCCGACAGACAAGCAACAAATCTCGATTTCTGCTACCATACTACTTTCATATTTTCTTTTAATCGATATTATAAGTGTTTTGCAATTGCTGAAATGATCTTTATGTATCGTTTTGCATTTGATATACCAAAGCGATTATGACTAGCAACGACCGCAAGCCTGATGCGCACCCTTCCGTTTTGACAGTCTCCCTAGCCGTCCCTGAATTTTTCGTTGATGACCCTCAACTCTGGTTTCATATGTTAGAGGCAGAGTTTGAATCACATAGAATCCCAAGCGAGCTTTCCCGTTACTGGTGGACTATCAGTCGTCTTCCCCGCGAGGCTGCTACCCATATACGCGACGCAGTATTCAGCAACTATCCTTACACAGCCATGAAAGACGCGGTAACCTCTTGTCTTCTGCCTTCAGAATCGTCCAGACTGAAAAGGCCGATCCAGGGGACAGAGTTAGGTAGTAAAAGGCCCTCAGAGTCACTGAGAGAAGTGCAGCTGCTGGCAGGGCAACTTTTAGAGGAAAAAGTCCCTAAAGAGTCCTGGCTACAGCGACTACCAGAAATCGTAAGCTCACAGAAGCGGCAAAACTAGCGAACGGTACTATGAAACGGTACCATCGGAAAATTACTGCCGTGACAAACTCGAGCATCCCCAAGACCACACTCCCGCCGTAGGAACATATTCCGCGGACATTCTGATAGCTGTTTTTGCGGGCTTTCAGACGTCTTCCCACTAATTTTAGAGACCATTAATCCTATCACAACTCTGACCGATGTGAACGTTTCAGAAGCCATTCCCCTAACAGCCCCGTCAGCCCATCTCGATCAACTTACTGTTGATATCACAAACGGTTCGGAGAGAGGGCCGGCGCTGCGAAGCCGGCTGAACCTTTTCAAGTGCCAAACGGGGAAACTAATATCCCGACGCGTTCCGATAACTGCCGCGATCGGCAGCCATAATAACGGTCGTCTGTTGCATATTTGAGCTTTGGTTTCAAATAACCTGTTCCTGATTAACACCGGTGCAGTAGCTTGTGTCATTCCGAAAGAAGCAGATAATGCAACCATTCCATCCATCCAACAACTTCGTACTTCCAGCGGCACTCCTACTGTAACACGCGTTTGAGCAATGCATAACCATATTCACAATGGATCCTGAAATCAAAAGGCGATTATCAATGACATTCTACGGTACTAGATTATTGGATGAACAGTGACGCCAAAACAGATACAAACCTAAATTATGAGATCACAAGGGCCCAAAAACCGCGGTAAACCAGCGGTGAGGTCGTCACCCTCGAGGAGTATAGCTGTTTTTGTTTTTCAGAACACACAGCTCGTCCCCCCTCTATTTAATTTGATCTTTATCTGTGCCGATTGGATCCTGAATAAGGTCAATGCCCCTCAACATTGATATAACCGCTTGCTCAGACGAGGCCCCTTCCCCCATGAGGCAATGTGATTCCCCCTCTGCGGCCAATGTCTCATTCCTCAATCCGGACGAGACGGTCCTTCATAATGCGCTGCCAACGGATGCACTAAAATGTGCAGCCCAAAGTCAGGCTGCAGAGATAGCTGAGCCAAGGGCCACTGTCCGCATCCTTAAGGATAAGTTGACCAGCCTGAGGAGTTTGGTTATCAGATCTCTCCCGGTGTCCCAGGCAGCCGATCAGGCGTGCAGAGATTCTGAGCAGCAAATTCTTGATGCCGCCAAGATTTTACAAGACACCGAGAATTGCTCCAAGCGTGTCATCCCTTGGGGCCGCTTTCGCAACTCGGATCACCTTCATGAAACCTAAGCCCAGGAGTTTAACCGCCTTAAGCTCCCTTTCCCACTTAAAGGTCGGTCCACTAGGCTGGTAACTAAATGCACCAACCAGGTACACGGCATTCTCATGGACATGGGCTCCACAGATGCAGCCAAACAAATTGTATTCTCGGCCGCAAAGCTCAAGGAGGAAATAAAAGGGCCCAAGGGAGTATCCATTGATAAGCCACTGCACCTAAGGCTCCGCAGTGGAAGGCTAAGCCAGCAATTCCACAAAAGCCGATCCCAGGCTGAGAGAGCTGCTTATTGTCCGGGTAACTTGCCTTGAAGATCGAGCTGCGTGCCCACCATCCATCGCTTCCTTACTCACACTATCTCCAATCGCAGAGAGTACTCCCAGTGGCAGGCCTAGTGTCACTAAACATCTGACGCCTACGAAAAGTATCTCAGGCCCCAACATAGCCAATAAGACTATTTCAACGAACGATACTCACCCATCATTGAACCCAGACATAAGCCTGCAACCTGTCTCTGCTGAAAGCTGCAGTGAGGAGGTTAACGCTCCAGGAAACTTATCTGGTGCTGTCATGCAAAACAAGCTCACCAACAAGAAAACTCATAACTAGGCCTCACGCAATGCGCAGAAGGGCAAACCACAGAAAGCAGCCCACTCTTTTCGGAGACCGAAGGATGTAGGCCGTCCGCCTGGTATGATACCCCCCAGGTTGCTAGACATCAAAACTTACCGGTCCCTGCAACAGTCTGCTTACTCTCTAGCCCCTCAATATCTTCAGCCCCTTACTCCCCCAGGACCTCCTTTCCATCCCCGAATTCCCCTCCTTCCCACTCCTCAAACCCAAAATCAGTTGTCTCTGGCGATTCTGCAACAACTCCCGAGCATGTGCTTAAGTGCTTTCACAGCAATTGCCTGAGTGCGTTGAATAAGGTCCCTGAGGTTCGGCAGCTGGCAGTGGATAAGGAGCCTCAGATTATAGCCCTCACAGAAACCTTGCTCACCCCTGACATAACTGATGTCGAAATATCCATTCCGGGACACATCACAGTAAGGCAGGACTCCAGTAGAGGTCGTGCCGGCGGGGTCATCCTATACTACGATATTTCTATCCCTCCTCCCACTATATTAACCACTTCAGCCTTTCCATGTATTGATTTTCTGTGGGCTGTGCTTACCCCTCTAGGACAGAAACCCTATTGCTTGGTGTTATCTATCGTACTCCCACATGCAATTCAACTGATAGCCCAGGTCTCATAGACCTATAACGCTCCCTGAAAAGTTACACAGAATTCACCCATCTATTAGCCCCTGGTGACTTCAACTCGCCCAGTAATAACTGGCGAAGAGCTGATGTCCCAGATATCACTTTTGGTGAACCTTTCCTAGATCTCGTACTGAAGAACTCATGGGTGCAGACCGTGAGCGATCCGACCATGTATCGCAAAGGACACGCCCCGTCCCTACTAGACCTGGTCATCACCGATGATCGGTTCCAAATATATGTGGTGCATTACTTGCCGCCCCTCGGAAAAAGTGATCGCATTCTCATCAGATTCGATTATATCGTGAAACGGCCTCCTCTTCCCTCAGAAACCAAAATTTTGAGATCCATGTAAAGGGCCAATTTTGACCAAGTCTATGCATTTATTCGCTCCCACCTAAATTCAGATAAACTCAGGCGACTCTGCTGATGAAATGGCAGAGAATCTGAGAGAGTTAATCTCCTTAGCTGACAGGCTACTTGTCCCCAGAATTCGTCTTTCACAGACCGTTGAGCGACCTCTCTCTCGCCCCATTAGGCGTATTCTAGGCGAACTCGCAGGCCTCTTTGCTAGATATATAGCCACAAGACTTGCATGTGATGCAGAAGATTTCAGGATCATACGGAGCATATGCAAAGACAAGATTGGGTCCTATCAGAATGCAGTCCAACGATCTGTACTTGATCGACCACGGACTAATAAGGCATTTTTCTTTCAGTACATGCGCCGTCTTAGGGGCACAGCTCCGACGCCACTAGCTCTCGAAGATAGTGCCGGATCTCCAACCACTTCCCCTAGCCAAGTAGCCGGGGCATTCAGCTCCCACTTCCGTACAATGTTTAGCTCCATACCCATATCACCCCACCCTACCATGCACCCGGTATCTCTGGCCACTACCCTTAACCGCGTCACTATTCCCATTGGTGCAGTCGCTCAAGGTTTCCGACGGCTCATCCAATATTGCTCTATGGGTCCTGACCCAATCCACCCCCGTATTCCCAAGGAAGCCGCGGATAAACTAGCTGCTCCTTATGCCTCGCATTTTTAGCAATGTGTTGACGATGGAGTTTTCCCCCGTAACTGGAAAAAGCAGTGATCGCACCCATCTATAAGAAGGGTAGTAGAAACCCTGCTTCTAGTTACAGACCCAGAAGCCTCACTAGCATCAACAGCAACATTTTTGAGGGAATTCTTAACAGTGAGGTTCTATCCCATCTGCATAGAAATAAGATCCTCTCCCCGTCCCAACATGGGTCTCTTCATGGACGATCAAGCACCACCAATATGCTTACTGTCATGGATAGTCTAACGAAAGCCTATGATGACGGCCAGCTCTCACACGCTGTATTCATCGATTTTGCTAAGGCCTTCGATAAGGTCCCCCATGCCCCTCTTCTTTATAAGCTGCCAACATACGGGATAACGGGCTCCATGTTGGCCATCCTACGCAGCTTAACTACCGAACGCACCCTTGTGGTTAAATTCGGGAATGTTTTTATTCAATCCTCTCCAGTGACAAATGGAGTCCCCCAAGGGTCTGTCTTAAGTCCTCCTCGGTTCTTGATCTACATGAATGATCTTTCGACAGCCCTTCTTGTGAACATTGCCATGTATGCAAACGATGTAACCCTCTGGAGTTCAAGCTTTCAAAAGTTGCAAACTGCAGTTCATGAAACAAAACGCCGGTCCGAGGATTGGAACCTCCCAGTTAGTGGTGAAAAATGCATGAGCATGTTTTTCGGCAGAGAGACTCATCACACTTTCTCCATTAACGGAGCAACCACACTGCCTGGGGTTGACTGACAGGAGGCGCTCGGTTTCTGTCAAGATTGTAACCTGTCCTCCTCCCATCATCACCAACTTGCGAGCAAGTCCACCTTTCGAGTCCTAAATATGATTCGAAGATCTTTCCCGCGCATCTCTAGGGATGATTTCCCCATAATTTTCGGCACGTATATCCGTCCTCTGCTGGAGTACGGTAGTCAGATAGTGCACTCTGGTCTTGTCCGAGACCATGAGATCCCAGAAACGGCTCAGAGAGCTGCCCCACTTACCTTATCACGTCCGTCTCTCACTCCTCAACCTCTATCCCCTTAACGTAAGACGCGTAAGAGGTGATCTGTTTTTGATGTTTCATGTTTTTGAATCAGGCCAAAGCCATTGCTTCTTCTCCGTCTGTCCAGCCTCTCCTCCCCGTGGTCACGGCAGAAAGGTTTTCAAAACGAGGCCACGCATTTCACTAGGGATTAATTTTTTTATCTATGGGGCTAATACTCTGTGGAATGCGCTTCCGGAAGTTATTGTTCTCTGGCAGAACGAAACTATCTTCAAGAAAAAGCTAGACCTCTACCTGGGTCTCTCCCAATAATTCCTTGTCAAAAAAACAAAAAAGATGTCTTTTATTGCGTATACGTTTATGCACGTCGCACCCCCACTCCGCTTAAGACATCGTCCACAGTGAGACACTGCATGTTGCTATGTGTATCTCGTTTTCCCTGCCACCCCGCCCTCCGGCTTCGTTTTACTCTCGTTTCAGCTCGGTGAATCCGACAGAAGATCAAAGATTTCCTCGAGAACCGGGACAATTGGGCTCAAGGCCTCGAACCCATGTATTACTTCAAGACTTCAAGACAACAAACGAGAACCGAAATACGGCGCTCGAGCGAGGAGCTCGTGAGTCAAGCGGGCCCGGAACAGGGATACAACAAAGTAGAGCTCTGGGCGCGAACAAATAAAAATTGGTCCATAAAAACAGGCACTGCGTAAAGACACTTTGAAAGTGTAGACAGGTGAGTGATATTAAGAAAAACATGGAACTGATGCGGTTCTAGGGGGATTTTCCACCACCAGTCGTTACACCTATTACAACCTGAGGCCGTAAGTCACTCACGCTCAACTTAGGTCTATGTCGCAGGCTTCCCCTATCTCACACCAGGTGTCGATTTTCTTGACCGTTTTGACCTCCTGTTAGATGTACCACGCCGGAGAGTTGTTACCCGACAGACTTCTCTTTCAGTAATCGGTTCGTATTACTCCGGAAATTCATTTTTCCCAGCGAGGCGCAGGCAAAGTTTACTTCGATCAAGGGGGCTATCGTTAAAGCAGCACTTTGCACACCCCGATCCTTCTGCCCCCTGGCAATAGGGACAGTTGTTTCGGGCATCGCTGTTGGGGCAGTGTTGCAGCAATTCGTCAGCAGTTCATGGAGACCAATAGCTTCCTTCTCCCAGAGTCTTCAACTTGCGGAATCCCGGTGTAGTTCATTCAGCAGAGAGCTAGTGGCAATTTATCTGGGTATCCGACACTTCCGGCAAACGCTCAATGGCCAAACGTTCACAGTGTGATCGATACTCGCCATGCCAGGCTCGCCAATTAGACTATGTTTCGCAGTTTAATACCGGCATTAGACACGTCTCTGGGGTACACAATCCCGTAGCAGACGCCATCCCAAGCATCCACAATATCGACGACCCACTACCGATGGGCACAGAACCAGAAGCAATCTCTATAGCCCAAACAACAGACCCTGAGATCGAGCAGCTCAGAAACAGCAGCGCGCTGCATCTAGTGCCAGTAACCCTTCCAACTTCGGACGTGACTATTACCTGCTATATGTCACAAGGTCAGTCCCGACCTCCATTTCCTGCCAGTTTTCGCCACAAAGATTTATCAGCCACCGCAAATTACCGCACCCTGGTGAAACGGCATCAATGGAACCAGTCACCAAGCGGTTAGTCAGGCCTTGTGTCAGACGTGAAGAGCGTCTTCGGGCAGGCGCTTTTCTCCAACGCCAACGCTTTAAAATACATCGTCGCACTAGATATACTTTAGGCACATTCTGTGAACCGGAAGCGCGCTTTCGCCATGGGCTTGTGGATCTCGTGAGGCACCTTCGACCATCCAGCGGCTTTGTCTACATCCCCACTTAGATAGATCGTTTCATTCGCTGGCCACGGGCCAAACCTATTCCTCAGCGGAAGCTGCAAAAGCGTTTCTAACTGGTTGGGTAAGTCATGTCGGTTGCCCTTCTATCGTGACTACCGACCGCGGTTCTCAATTTGACGGCTCCATCGGCGAGCTACTGGAAGCATTCGGTTGCAGGCACAACAAGACGATGGGCTATCATCCCCAAGCTAATGGCATGGTGACGCGATCCAATCGCCAGCTGAAAGCTACCCTTCGTGCTCATGATAACCCTTTATGGAGTGAAGATTCACCGATTGTTCTTTTAGGGCTGTGTAACACTGTTAAAGCTGACATGAGCATTACGGCGGCTGAACTGGTTCACAGTTGCACATTACGACTCTCAAGTGAGTTGGTTTCTCCATTACCACCTGCTAGCTTTTAGTATTCGGGTTACGCAAAAAGGTTGTCACCCCAAATGCGGGCGACAAAGCCTACCCCTCCACGAGAACCAACTCTCAGCACCTATATAGCTACCACCCAAGTGACCCCAGCCAGGTGTTTATTCTAGTGGATGCAGCTCGACCACCACTACAAGCTGCTTGCTCTGGCTCTTTCCGCGTCGTCCAGCGAAAGGGAAGAAATACGTGGCAGAGGTTGAAAGCAGGAAAGAGGCTATCAGCGTAAACCGCCTTAATCCAGCCCTCATCGAGGTAGAACCCACTCCGAACAACCCACCCAATGTTTTCACCTGCTCACAACCTTCGGTTAGTCGTCCTGGGCTGGCCCCTGTTACTCGCACTAACGACTGCCCATTGGCTGTTGCAACACCAAACCCCACAGAAGACACAGCTGCACCCGTCAACAGTAGAAATCGATGCGGCCGGGAGCTGGGACAGCCAGCGGGGTTTTCTGAATATGTATTGGTTGTATATATTTAAGTTTTCCCTTCATGTCCCACTTGTAATTATTTTTACGATGCACGAATGCACGACCACGTGGTTGTCACCACAAGGGTAGCGGCAGCCTGTATTGCGCCGGTATGTCCCCCTCAGTTGAATACCCGTCCGCGCCCCAAGGCGCAGCTTCCTTGTGTTTCTTGCATTCAGGCTCGTCCCGTCGGACAGAACCATATGGAATTCCAGGATATCGCATGGCTCAAACACAACTCTCATTGGAGCGCGACTGGACTCTCTTGACGCCAGACCCTAGCTGGTTTACGAAGGCAATAACAACCACAGGCAAACGGAACTTTTGGATATGCCGACAACGACAGACCCTACAACACAATCACTACTGTCAAGTCACAAGCGGGATCTACCCCAGTCGGATGAAATGGTAGGAAGGACGCAATTTTGCGATCGACGCACAGCGACGAGTGTCAGTCATGGAGAACGGCTTGTGCTGGCCTCGTTGTTGTGTTCGATCGGGGCGGGAGGCATGGTAAAACATCACTCGCCCCCGAAGTAGATGTACCCATCATGGGTCGAAGCTCAACTGCGTTGGCCTTCTGGGGGAAGACCCCTGTAGTGCTACTGAAACAAAACATGATTACAAAGACTAGCAAATTTGCTTGCTCCGCCTGCGCACACAGTCTGCATGCCTTTGCGCTCCTCCAATACACACGTTGTCCCGCTCCAGCGTTTTCGGTTCTGCTCTTTTGTGCTCTGCCGGGCATATCCGCTAATGAGTAACGAGTCGACGATCAGGGGCCATAGACTCTATACTGGAGCAGGTCCTAACTCACCTTAGGAGAGTCCTAAAGGATTCCAAGTTGACCAACTACCACAAAACCGAACCTCTCCCCTGTGTCTAGTGACGTACTTTTCAGTTCACAGGCAATGTAGTCTTGAAGTCTTGAAGTAGTTCACGGGTGAGATACTTGAGCCCAGATGTTTCTGGTTCTTGTGTGTTTCTTCTCTTCTAAGGTACCACCGAGCTGGAATGGCAAAACTCAACAACAAGGGGACAACCATTTCCGCAAGAGAGACACGAGAATAAAGACGTTTCCCAAGTAGTACGTGGGTCCGACAATATGCATACGGATGCATCAGTATATCACCAGTTTCGTAGCTTTAAAATTTCCACGGAATGGCGATTTTCCTATGCATTCGTAAGAGGAAGGAGAACGGATCTGTGTATAACAGCATGCATGTATAAGGATATGGGACTGATGCGAGACGTGAAAAAATGAGGAGAATGGTCTACTCGAAGGCTATCGGAGAAATGGCTGGCTTTGGCGGTAGTCCTATTCAGTTGTGTAGTCTGGCCTCAGGTGCCTCTTTTGAGGAAGCATCCACTACCCCCTGTGGTAGGCTATTCCGTATAAGAAACAAGATACTGTCACGTTAGGCATCCGGTGCTTTCTGCAGTTTCCCGTGAACTATCTTCCACCTCACCGGAAATATTAAGAAAAAGGGCAAATAATAAACCCGGAAAAATTTGAATTCAAGCATTTTACCGAAGAATTACTCCTAGAATTTACCGTTTCAAATTTCGCAGGTAATAAGCGGTGTCTAACGGGCCTTTCGCCAAGGATTACTGAGGTTGCTGTAGTATGCTGGACATAATATTGTTCCTCCCATGGTAGACACCAGTGTCACCTGTGGGGGTTGCACGTGCACCCTCTGTGAAGACGAAGAGGAAAATACGTGATCCCGAGGCTACTAAGTGCGTAAGCAGGCCTTAGGACTTACACGACAAAGAAAGGCGTGGAGCTCCGTCTAAGATCGTTAATTATCGGAATTTGGTGACTTGTCGGTGAGCGTATAGACTTTTTCCACTGAAGTGCTCACTGATTACAACAAAGAGTCTTTCGGGTAGAACCGAGTTGGAATATTGACCGAAGTTTGTTTAGATGAGCCGTTGTTATGACTTTTTAACGTCACCGGGTACTTAAAGGTTGTGTGATGTAACGAGAAAGTGCGGACTCGCCCTACCTGGGTGGGTGTAACGTGGAATTTGTTATTGGGAGGATGATGCCTCGATCTCAAATTTGCTCCAAATGTTATTTACTTAGAGTTGTTAACTTTGACTTAACAAGTCAAATGTAACGACATTAGAAAGTTAACTTTCTAATGTTACAGTAGTTACTGTAACATGAACACGGAATTAGACGAATGACCGGTAATAATTTACGCAGACACGATTGTTCCAAGCAATACGCTGTGAATTTACCGGTAAAATCCAGGCACAAAGCGACTACGAGTGTATAACGACCAGCCACATGTGGTTCTCCTTGCAGGGATAACACAAAACGCTCAAGCAACGGCACTTATACTATTGACTCCTAGGGTCCCTTCGGCAGCTACTGTTCGTACGCCACCTCCAACGTATCTTCTCTTGTAGCATCCAGCCCGTTCGTAACATCGGTTTTCGATCAGTTTCCGATCGGTTTTCAATCGTTGTGTTTAGTAGCAGTTTTACACAGATCAACAATAAATTTATACAGAAGAAATTGAAGACCGAGGTAACGCGCATTACTCCGTTAGTGTTTTACCTAAGTGTATTGGTTTATTTCATCGAAATGTCCTGAAAACCTCCCCTTGTATCAAAATCGGTTCGGAACCGCTCCGAAACCGATCGGTTTTTGGCTGCTTTTCGGCCAGTTTTCGATCGGCTTTTATTAATAAAGCCATCGGTTTTCGATCGGTTTTCGGTCGGTTTGTTTAGTAGCCATTGTACACAGATAAACATTGAAGTTATGCGGAGGACGTTGACGACCGATGTAACGTGCAATGCTTCGTTAGCTTTTTATTTATAAGTATTGCTTTATTTCATCAAAATGTTCTCAAAACCCCGGTATAGATTACTTTATTTTGTTCCTTCGAAATGGGTGTAATAAGGACATTTAATTAGAAAGTCATAAATAAGGGATAGAAATGAGCATCTTGATACGTATTTTCCCAAGCAGCACGACCGTCACCTGAGCGTCACCTGAACGTCACCTGAGTGTCCCCTGAGTGTCCTCCGACCGTCACCTGAGTGTCCCCTTTGGAACAAAAAAGGGACACTCAGGTGACGGTCAGGGGACACTCAGGTGACGGTCAGGGGACACTCAGGTGACGGTCAGGGACACTCAGGTGACGGTCAGGGGACACTCAGGTGACGGTCAGGGGACACTCAGGTGACGGTCAGGGACACTCAGGTGACGATCAGGGAACACTCAGGTGACGGTCAGGGACACTCAGGTGACGGTCAGGGAACACCCAGGTGAGGGCCTCGGAAGCTTATCGAAACGGACTCCCCTGACACCATTAAATTTGTAACACTAACTACAACACCGAAATACGTACATACTAAATAGTACACTGGTAATCTACTGAACAGCCGAAGGTCAGCGCAAGCGCATAAGCACGATCATCTTACAGTAAGCTTAACCATAACTCCGCATACAACATTTAGCGGAATCAATCCCCGGGAGTTCAAATAAAATACAGGTTTCAAAGGTGATCATTATATATTTCGCTATTTGTAAATCTGTGTACACTAGGCTGGTCAGCGAGCAATCAACATCCATCCATGGTTCATTTTGGTGAACTTTCCAGTACCTGGAACAAAGAAAAAGAGATACTTGTTGAATCGGTGCAGTAATAAATGTCGTTATAATTGTTAACGTTAGAAATCGGCTTATGAGAGGGTTCAGCAATACATAATATATAAACGATGACCCAGCCAAAACTGACCTCAACACTGTCGGTTTGGACGGCCACGTCCTGAAATGGCGATTCGGTGCTAGTAACCTCAGTCGGTCTGCACCTTTGAATCCAACGTTGGATCTTTTCGTGTATAAAAAGTGTTGTAACTCCCGGAAAATTGTGTCTAGTTACTGCGTCTACGAATGAAGAATAGGATAACACGGAACGACATACTCACCGACAGTAATTCTACAGACTTTTGTATTGGCAAATGATTGACGACCGTGGACACCCAATTGGGTTATTGAAAGAAATAAGAGAGACACCACAGGTACCTCAAACGATTGGCACAAACCGCCCGGAAACCGTTCAAAAACCGTCCAGAAAACTGGTCTGAAACCATTCAGAAACCACCCGGAAACCTATCGGCGTACAAATGAAAACCGCTCGAAAACCGGCCAAAATCCGATCGAAAACCGATCGGTTTTGGAGCGGTTTTTGGCCAGTTTCTGAGCGGTTTGTGCCAATCGTTTGAAATACCTGATATGTCTCTCTAACTTCTTTCACAAATCCAAATTACGTATCACGGTGCTCATTTCTACCAACTGACTCATGATTTTTCGATAGTTTTCCTTATTTTACCTATTTCGAGGGAATGAAATAGAGTGACCTATACCGAGGTATTTAAAGGCATTTTGATGGATTAAACCAGTACATCAAAATAAGACGCCAATGAAGCATTGCTCATTACTTCGGCCATCGATTGTTTTCGTAAAAATTCAGTGTAAAATGGCTACTAAACGAAGTGACCGAAAACCGATCGAAAGCCGATGTCACGAACGGGATTGATGCTACAGGGGAACGTTTGCGCAACTGGGACGAACCAATGAACGTGACCCAGTCAGTGCGGGGAGCGTAAAGCATATCTATAGAATGTCTACCCTCTTGAACAATGAATCACGTGAGAACGAGCCAGTCGCACAGCTGGTAGGCGGGAAGAATTCATCATGGTATCTAAGCCATCCTACATCCCGTTGACCTTCGGACCACTCAAAGAAAAGGCCCTCGAACTAATTATTATATCCCATTACGGCAATTGACTCCAACTCCCAATGTACTTAACGATAAGGCTACGTACATCCCGGGCGGGATTATTTCCTTAAATACAAGGTAATGGTTCCTAGATTAGAAGAACCTATTACATATACACCGCGTAAAAAACTAAGCTCTGTGCGTACAATAAACTATCGAAACTTCTCATTACCGTGACTCACTTGTGAATAATCAGCTGGCATTCTCACACTGAAAGATAATCAGAACACAATGTGAATCAGTTGAAAAGTATATTGATGTAAAAACCGCTGTAATAAAATTCCCTGTCCACAAGACTGAGTTGTATTGGAACTTCGTCGGTGGTCTAGGGAAAACGGTGTTATTAGCTTTCGTTGCCATTCATTTATCCATTTCCCTTCTTTCATGATTTGCAATGACAAATTCTATCAGTAAAATTTATTGAGCACGCTATCCACAGAGAAAGAAACAATAGATTCCTTGTGCGTTGAGTAAATTTGTGCTATATTTTCATGTGAGGCAATCGTATCATTTTTAGTTTCACAATTTTGTTACAAAAGCTTTTTTAATTTCATGGACCCGGAGCGGCTTTAAATGGAGTAGACATTAAATCGTCAGGGGGCGTTATACCCGTGCAATTTATAACCACCGAACGGCAATAATTTTGGTTATACATGATAATCCACTCACGTTGCAGTCTTTTAAGGAAATTCGACTGATTGCTGTGACCACAGTTCCGCATACATCATTCAGCGGATTCAGTTCGCGGTTGCTCACAGAAGGCCAACTTCATAAGAAGTTATTTTATTAAGAATAACAATTGTCACTGCACAGTTATCTGTGACAACGAATCTTTTTCCTCTGTCACCGTGTTTTGGAGTGTCTGACAGTTCCTGTAGTATAACAGAAGCAACAAAATTCACTGTGATAATCAGATTGTTTAAGTAATGTAAACCATTTCATCGGTTTCAGTTGGAAAACAGTTTATCTTACGATATCGGCGTATTCATTTTCACAATCATAAATCATTTGCCAGTATTTATCCTCCTAAGCTACGGTTAGTTTAACCGGACCTTAATTGAATATTTTTATCCGGCACACTTCTTGCGCTAACCGTTGATATAATACAAAAGTAGCACATTTTGAAGAATCTATCAGAAAAACGTTTGAATTTCATGGGCATCACATTCAAGTTCTTTCTTTCAACCCCATATAGTTATATCAATTGATACACAAAGGGATTTTGTTTCTCGTCAACAATTTCGCCGAGTATTGTTTTACTACTTTAGTAGTGACAAGTGCTTGCATACGACAAAGTTCATCGAGTGATACCGCCTCTTTTGAGTAAGGCGACTCTGTGTAATGGGAGCGTATCATCAATTTACTGGTTGATGATTAGCTGAAACATGGCATCACCTAAATGCATACGTGTCCCCAATGCATTTTGTCACCACTGGTAGCCGGTAAAAGAATGGGACACTAGCCCAAACAACTGCGCAACACAACAACCAATCAGACCGCAGATTAGTTAACTGGGGGAAACAATGCGTAAATATGCAAGCAGCTCGCGACATTTTACACCACTTGTGCTAGCAGGGTAGTGATCCCTTGAAGGATCATGCTTATGGGGTTTCCTGTATTGTTTTATATTTTGCAGATCGAATACAAACAACCTTGATCCTTGCTGTAATGGCATTATCAGTTCTACTGACTATAAATGAATACGATAATACCATTTTCATTGTTTTATTTCCAAAGTAGCACCCAAAGCAGCACATTGCCCACACTTTTGGGGCAAACCTGGGGCATGCCCCGGGCTTGCCCCAAGGTTGGAGCTAGTCTCAGGACTGCCCCAAGGTTGGGGGCTAGCCCCACATTTTCCCTATGAGGCAATTTTGGGACAACGGTAACGCTGCCCCAAGATTTTTAATAGTAAGCTGGGGCAGTCCCAGGTTTGCCCTAAGTTTGTCCCGTGCATGCTATATGGGGCAAACTTTGGGCGTACTACTTGGGTTATATACTATCACCGTCTTGTTATATCCCGGGCATGCATGCCCTCATTCCGGTCCGTAAGAGCCCCTAATGACCCTGCTAGCACAACATGCGTGAAAACACAACTGATGCACTAACCGTTAAGAAGGGCCGAATGGTGTAAAAATTGCGAAAGCGTCGCTTGGTTTTTCCACCTGTTCTGACTGACCAGTCAACGGCTGTCCGCTGCACCACGCGATGATTACGCATTGTCAGTCTTTCTACTCCTCTGACCAGTGAGTTTGCATTAGCAAACCAATATGATTGCTGGAAAATTCATGTGAATTTACGACGCTTTTTCGTAACGTCTCACTATACCGGAATCTAACCGCCTTAAAGTACGTGCTACGCGCACACAAACCAAAGACATTTAACCGCCCCATACGAGCGAGGATATTACGTTTCGCAAAGTTTTGAAAGTTTATTGAAATAAAGGTATGCATGCTAATTGTATGGGAAAATAATCAAATGTTGTTCAGGTCCACATTGTGTATTTTTCCTCCGGCCTGGTTCGAAATCTAGGGAAATATAAGCACGATGACTATTAGGTACATTTTACCTACTCGCTGCACTGTCTGCCAGCGGTAGTTTGTTTCAGCATCATGCAACCATCTACAAATAGCCGGAACTAACGTGTCCTGCCTAAAACCCATGAAAGAGGATTTTTGGAGGAGATATCCTTAAAGATTTTTCCAATACTGTGAATCCCGCCTTACCCATGATGTGTCGGTTTAGTGAAATTTCGTGAAATCCGTGTTTTTCGTGTGCTCCTGAAAAGTTCATCAAGTCCGCTAACTTAGGACTGACGGGATAGCTCATCGCATTACCTACGAACTTGTGTACCGTGTCGTCTTAACTTGAATGAATTAGGCTATCCTTGAGGCATTATTGTAAAATGAAAAAATGTACCAGTCGGGTCCTGACCTTCGGTCTAGTGATATTACTTTCCAAGAGAATCAGCTGGTTCAGTGCGGTCATTAAAAATTTTGTTCCGTCGGATAGTGGAAATTAAGGGACGCTACCGTTCTCTGTAAATCCACTATCATTTTTTGCAACATGCGTGTCTCGTGCAAGACGCTTCGCATCAGATAGCCTCTTGTCGCTTTTCAGATAAATGTAATCGCTATCGGTTGTACTCACTATTACACGCATTGCAAAAGCGTATCTCCGTTTGTCCTGAACAAGTAAATAATTATGCTGAATGAGTTTTACGATTTTCGAGCCGGGACACATCCAGACCTGAGAGAGTTTTCTCCGGAAGATTATCTTAATACGAGAGCGCGTGAATTGAGAACTCACAACGTGGTAGAATTGTACTTTCCCTATTGGAGATGTCATATCTCTATACTTTCGAACGTCCCCTTCTGAGATGTCTACAATTAACGAATCACGAACTTGAGACCGCATTTCTTGTTGATTCATTTTCCTTCGAATCACCGATCGCAATCTGCCATGTTTAACAATGGAACTTCCCCAAAATAGACACTTTTTATCCAAGTACTCCTCTCACAGTACATTTGCTTCCTAGTTCATATGAATGCCGTTCTCCTTAGTTTAGTTAGCGCTGCAAACCCGAGAAAGCCATCTTTTGTGAAAAAATGAGAATAACTAATAAAGTGTAGAAGTAAAACGCTCAAAACTCCGCAGTTTGTCAATTTTGTTTACCGCTGACTCTCTTCTACATCCTACGTTGTTCTCAACTTCCTTTGTGGTGTAACAAACGGAGTTGTGCACAACAAATTAAACCATCTCCTATTAGGAAGCATTTTGCCCTGAGTTCAGCAATTGCAGATTATCGTTGTTTGGGGTAAGGTGTTTGAGGGAATCCGTCTACGTTGACTATATTAGCCATCATTCTTGCTATTTCATAGTGTAGAACGATGACGCTCACTATGTGATTGTTACTGTTAAGATGAAAACTATCTGGTGACGGCATTATAAGTAGATGTGACCAACAAACATGTAGCCAAGAAAAACGGGTCACCGGGATTAGATAAAAACTATTGAGTACGTCGTTGGGTTCTCTAAACGATATGCGTTCATAACGGACTTTATGAAGTAACAACATTGGTTGATAATTAGTATATAGTAGTTTCGTGCTGTGCTGTTTCATATTACTAAGTAAAAAACCGGTTGTTTGTAAACTGAGAACTCACAATTCAAGGCAATCTAGAATGGTAACGGTGCATCTTGAAATGTCACGACAATTAGGCTTTTCTTAGCCTTCACATGAATTCACATGTTAACACCCTTTGTGCACGATATAACAAAGCCGCACAGAGAAACTATTACCGACATATTGGAAAATTATATAGTTTTCCTACAAAATATGTGACACCTTTCTGTATCAGACAGACTCGATGATTACCTTGTTGCTACTTCTGATCCACGAAATACAATGGAGGAGGTTATAAACCAGACCTGTTTGTTATATCAATTCTATTGACCGTCGAAAACTTCTTATAATGGGGTGCAGTGGTTTATTTCCATATAATCCAATGTTACCATTAGGTGTAGGGCGTACATTATTCCGGGAAACACTGCGCCAACAATTACAATTAAAGTTGATGGTGGTGTTTTTTTAATTCCAAAAAATGTGCCGCGGAATCGCACGTTTTACTTTCAACCCTTTTACAGCTTTCGTGATCCTATCATGAAACAAAAATGACTGTTATAAAAAAATGAAGAATTTCATGTGAGGAGACGGGACATTGAAGAAAGCTGTTGTTCAATATAACTAACTCGTGCTACAATTTTCAGTGACCTTATAATCGTCTTGAAGACAATCTCTTAAGGGACAAACCTCGTAAACTTCTTCATGTACATTCAGGAACATTTGGCCTCATCGTGCCGTTAGAAGAAAAACTGAAATATTGGATAAGTGACTCGGTGATAATTAAATTACAAAGCTTGTTGTTGTCGTTCTCCTGGTTCCAAAGTACAACATGACGCCTAAAAGGCTCATCTTGAGAAATTCCAGACTGACATACGTGGAGTAGGCTCATTTAAACCCACTTCATGAGCTGATTACGTATATAACTGCTGGATATGAAAAACAACAGATCATTGAGAAAAACAAATTTGTTCTTATATCACGTATTTCTTGTTCATATGGAGACATAATACAAAACTGTGGTATTTACTGACTCCATTTTGTTGTCATCTATTTGCTTGTTTCCTTTGTTTTATTATATGCAATGAAAATTGCATTAGTAAAATTTATTAAACACGTTATCTACGGGGAAAAAACGAAAGGCTCGTTGGACGTTGAATAAAACTGTACTGTCTATTCATGCAATGCCGTCATATCATTTTTGGCTCCACAACTTTGTGAAGACAGCTTATTTAGTTTCACGGATCCCAGAAGGGCTTTAAATGGAGTAGACAATAAGTCGTCCATTGGCGTTATACCCGTGCAACTTATGAGCACTGAACGAAGATAATTTTTATTACACTCGATAAGGCATTCACATTACAGTCTTCTAACAGAATTGAGTTGATTACTTTAACCAAAACTTCACAAACATCATTTAACGGAATCAGTTTGTGGTTGCCTACAGAAACCCAACTTTATAAAAAGTTATTACATCAGGAATAATAAGCATTACCTTGAATAATAAGTCGTAACAATGAACTTTCACCCTTTGTTATCATACTTCTGGATCACTTGACAGATACATATTAACAAATAAAACAGAAATAATAGAAGTTACTCTAAAATAGGATTGTCCGAATATTAAAATATACTTCATTGGTTTCAGTGGGACAACAGTTTATTTTACGATATCGGCATAACAAATTTGATGCTGATAAATCGTTTGCCACCACTTATTCACTTTAGCTAAGATTACTTTGACTGAATCTTATTTGAAACACATTTTTACCTAACGCGCTCTTTGCGCTGACCAGTGCTATAATACTACATAGGATATTTTGATGTGTGCTAGAAAAACTTCCAAATTTCGTGGGCATCATATACATGAGGTTATTTCTCTCAACCCCAGATTGCTAAAATCAATTGACACACAAAGGGAACTTATTTTTCACAATGTTCGCCAACGACTTTGCTGGCTGTTGTTATACTGCCATAGTAGCACATGGTCACATCTGAACGAAATTTGTCGAGTATCACTGCCTCCTTTTGAGTGCGACGACATTGCGTGGCGGAGGCCCATAATCAGTTCATCGGGACGTTAGCCCGAGCGTTTGCACATTACAACCGATCAGATCGCAAGTTAGTTACCTAGGGGAAAAAGTACGTAAATACACAAGCAGTTTGTGACTTTTCACGCCACTTGTGCCAGTAGGGAGGACTTAACTCTGATGAACTTCTGCCCTTATAGCAAAGCCGCACCAAAACCGCTCTGAGACCGATCGGTTTTTGGCCTGCTTTTGAGTGTTTTGTGTTATTGCACTGATCGATTTTCGAACTATTTATAGATGATTTCTGAGTGGCTTCTGATCACTCTTTGAACGGTTTTCGAGCGGCCTATACCGATCGTGTGATATGCGTAATACATTCCATTATTTCTGCCACTTCCAGAATTACGTTTTTCCTTGCTTACTTTTATTTTTCAAATTATGAAATCGTGATAATTATTTTTATTTTGTCTAAGGTACGGCGCATGAAACAGAACAACCGGTAACTCGGTATTAAAGAACATTTCAATGTATTCAAATGAATATTCGAAATAAAATGCTGATTGAACAGCGAAAAGTATCTTGACAGTCGATTTAATTCGTATCAATTCACTATGGTATTGTAGAGATTGGCTACTAAGCAAACCGGTTGGAAACTGATGTTACGAACGCGATGTGTGCTACGAGGGTATCCTCTTCCTGTGTCACGCCCTGTCTCGTAAACTCCACGTGCCCAGGATGATTCCTCACTTTCGCTTATCACACGCTACTGTTCAGTCTCCATGTTCATGACTGAGTGACATCTTGTCTGTTCGCCAGATCCTCCTTGCCCTGCCAGTACGAAAGGGAGTAAGGCCGCGCAGATTATGGTTGTTTTTTTACTACATAAAGGCTCAAAAGATAGAGCGCCGAAGGCATCTAGAGGACCAAAAACCAGACATCATTAGCAGTATGAACAGGAGAATGTAAATTCATTGTCATTTATTAGAGTCTGTGCAATTAATAATGCGTACTAACGAAGTGATTGAAAAGATTGTCAGCTCAAGTAACGAATTCCTCGTCGCTATTGCAAACTAAAATGTTGGTAGCATAAGCATAAAAATAATTGTAAATATCCTTTAGTGCTACACCGCCTAAATATAACATGAACTGCCTGAACTTTTCATAAGTGGTCCTCCTGGCACCTCGACAACTCCTGTTAAATTCACAAGGTAGTTGTTTCTCAGCTGCCTCAGTTTTTTGTTTGCAAGACCAGTCCTGTGATCCGTTTTCCTACCACAGCTTGCGAATCTGGCTACAACCTAATCAATCCCGCATTACACCTAGATAAATGCAGCGCTTGTAATTTATTGAAAACTGTTCTACAATGTCTGTCTCCAAAATTCAAGCGGTGATTTCTGAGCAACAGCGGAAGGAAATGACAAAAATCTACGATCATCCAACAGTGTGCCGTTCAAAGATTGGAAACAGATTTTGTGTCGACGATACACACTCTGTCGTGCGCACTTGTCAGGGCTAGTGTATACGGAGTGTGACTTCCTTCGTATCACATACAACCGTGCCGGGTAGTCGTATGTGAACGCTTCGAGATACAGCCCCGTGTAAGCATTGTTTCCAATGAGAACCCGTTGTTGGTTCTTAAGTTCTGGGATTTAAGTTACCAAGGATTCCAAAGACCTGTTCACGTCACTCGGTTGTTTTTGCCCGAATAAGAGCCAACCAAGAAGTGTGTTGATACGATAGACTGGACCGGTCTACCCAAGATTTTCCAGACCTTTCGTTTGGGAGGAGAAAAGAGATACACATCGTCGATATGTGATTGAATTGAGAGTTTCTTTCGCTCCGTGTTCATTGCCTGGTTTTGAATCTTCATCAATGCCTTCTGGAGACCCATGTGACAGTATTGTCCCGGGTCCACATCGATTCATTTGGTTGTTCTTGGGGTACCCTTGGGTGTTCGTAGGTCTCCTGGCGGATGCGGGTGGAAGTGTTGTCTTTAGGTCAAGAAGTCTTTTCTCGCTTCCACTAATATAACATGTTGGACCATCCGTGGTCGCAAGAGTCCTTCAGAGGTTGTTAAAAGGGGACAATAAGCCATAAATGCTGAATAATACCTTGCTTTTCTCAGCAGCATGTACTTGCGGTAAACCGGATTCCGTTGACATGTCAGGTAGTTCTGTAACATCTTAGTGGACTACTGAGCGGTCACTGCATGAGGTTCACCTTCGTTGTCAAGCGTAATGGTCTGAGACCTAAACACTTTTCTAAGCCGCCAACGTTGACGCCGTAATCTTTGATCCATCATCTTCTTGGATACCTTCCTGTGTAGATCACAGTAACGCACGGAAAAATTGATTCAAGTGAACGCAAATAACCAGCGGTAATTGGCCATGATGGGTATTCGTAACTTATAGTGCTCTCTGCAGTTACCCATGTCCAGTAGTCAATCAGGCTTATGTTCTCATGCAAACCGGTTAGCATGCCATTCTGAAACATCATATCGGAGCAACTGACAAGAAGTTTGATTTGTTGTGGTTTGATTGCAGACAGGTTAGTGCGGGTGCGTAGTGCAACTGACCAGTGAAAATTCCACCATTCACATTGCAGTGGGACAACCTGGTACGTGATTTACACAGTTGGGACCATCAATCACCGGTGTCATGTGAAACCATCGATTACCTACTGAAGGACGCGTCGTAGTCCATGGTTGCGAGAACAAACGAAGGTCATATGTGACCCCATAGTGACTAGGTTATTATGTTCGTTTACCGAGCCGAAGAGTTCAGCGACCTGGACCACATGATGAGCGAATAGCGCAAACGTGTGTCCCCCTGTGTACGGGACCCTTGTAACAAAACTGCTCTGAAACCGATCGCTTTTGGCCGATTTTTGAGCGGTTCCTGAATGGTTTACGAGCGGTTTCTGGATGGCTTCCAAGCAGCTCAAACCGATCATATAAAATACGTGGTATGCTTCAGCAGTTTCTGTCTCGTTTTCCAAATTACGTTTTTCCTAGCCTAATTTTATTTCCGAAACTATGAGTTCTCAGTGATTATCCTCATTTTACCCACTTTACGGCGCATGAAGCACAGCATTCTGCAACTTGGTATAAAGAGGCATTTCATTTTATTAAAACCAGTGTATGTATATTATATATATATATATATATATCTATATATATATATATATATGTAGTCCTTTAGAATAATAGTCTCTACCTAAAATCAGTGAAGAACTAACTGTTTCTGCCAGGGGCAACTTTCTTCGTGAACTTTTCATGTTTAGCTATCCCGTAACTGTTATTTACAATAACTGACGCATAATATCTCGAGTACAGTCTCCGAAGTTTGGTCCGGAAATAGTTTTCAAGCATATTGTATGCAAAATGAAAACTTGTAATGAACTGTTACGTAGCACTTAGTTGAAGTAGCTGTCATTCGTCAGGCAATCATTATAAAGCATGAAGTCATCTAAACTGATGACCGGCATTCTCCAGCGGGATGCATTGCTTGAAGTTGAGTTGGTGAGAAGTTGTTATGAAGTAGATAATTCACTTTGTGGATGGCGTTTATATGAGCTCTAATAAGTAGTGAAAGTTTACAGAATTTCAGTACTTGAATGTGCGGTATTGTTCGTGCTTTTGAACCTATTTTTCGATCTTATTTAGGATCAAATTATTGCAGAAAGCTTGTGGTGAGTTCTGGGTCTTCCAGTTCAGCAAGAGGACGTACAACCGCAGAACTGGACCATTTAACGGCGCATACAATAGAACGACCTGTTAGCTGGTACTAAAGGGAACTTCAATACATGCAAATCAATATATTGAAATAGAATTCTCATTAAAATGTACAGTACTCCGATCGTCGGTTTCTTTCACACCACTTCAATTTTGAGCTGTGGAAGAATTAATACCAAACGAAGCGGCCGGAAGCCATTTGAGAACCGATGTTATGAATGGGCTGTGGGATACAAGGGTGGAAATGCGCGGACAACACAACTATCTGGACATCTAATTGGCTCTAGCCACACAAAGTCCTGGGCAAACTAAATTGAAGTGAATTAAAAGAAGGGCATTGCGATCTATGCCTGGGCGCTTTACAGTGGTTAGTCTTTTATTAGCCATATCAGTGTTATAATAATGTAAGTGTGGGTTCCCGATGAGACACTCGCTGAACTTTTCTGCACATGGAGTTCTCTGTGTTTTGTATTTTACAGATCAAACAAGAGTAATGGGTTGTTCGTGAGGATCCCCGCGGAGGTACACTGAGTCTTGGAAGAACCAGTATTTAGTATTATACATGCATGATACTAAGAGAACTTATTTATGAAATCACGACGGCTATGTCTGAACAGAGTTTTAATATGGATGCGTTGTGGTCTTGAACGCTCCAAACTGCAGTTTTCGTTCACATGTGAGCCAACTTGTTCACTTGGATAAATAACGACGAGCTAGATTTCGAAATTACTCCCGAAGAATCATGAGCACCCAGAAGGCTGCGGGTTGACATAGCGTATACCTAGTCATCTTTAAACCTCTATAATCCATGATCGTATGTTCACCCGGAACGACCGGTGAAATCTGAAGCAGTTCCGTAATTCAGTCCATTATGCAACGGATTGCTCCAATCGCGCGAGTAAGCAGTGAACATATTCATTATTGATTTTGATAATGCTGTAGTGGCCCATACATAAATGAAAGAGCATGCATGCTATTGGAATTATCGGGAAAGTTATGTACACATCTATTACACGATGAAGCAGCGCAATGGGTTGACGACCGCACTATCTGAACGTGCCGTGCTCGGTTTCTAATGCACAACCCATCAGTGCGTTGGCAAGTACTTTATTCATGCCAGTCGAGCAGCATGTGATTGATGGTAGTACTTGTCACCACTTCAGCATGTTTCCTCCCCCCACACACCTCAACAATCAATCAGGTTGCCGTGTAGTTAGTTCTCATGGTATTCCTGTATGTACTCGAATTCCAAAGGTGCACAATACCCGCTTTGTGATAGCAGGTCTACCAAAAGCCGTACGCCCTTACGGAGCCCGCTTGGAGCCCGTATGGAAAAACTTTGGGTAAGCTTAGGTCAATATTATTACAATGCTCAGGCAGCGCTATCGGGGCCCTTAGGAGGCCCATATGATCACGCCGACGGATAGGAAAAAACATGGAAAATCTATTTATCGATTCAGTGCAGTGTGAATTGTGTAGCTCACTTTCTGCCAATCGGGCTATTCCATTTCAACCAATAAAATTCGGGTATAGCCCATTGCTCTGACGCGAGCTTCCGCTTATTCCTATATCTGACCAGCTGGAAAACCAAATTTTTAAGTTAGTTTTATACGGCTTAATGTTCAGACTTCAGTGATTTCGTAAGGTTGCTTTCATTCCGGTTGCGTTTGCTTCACAATAAAACTGTGAGACCGATGAAAACATGTGACGAATGAATCAACCGACTGTTCATCAGCTAACTCAAGGCCTCATAATTAGTCCTGTGCACCAAAACCCATCAGTTTGTTATCCTGTAACATTCACTTGAGTTGTGAAACAAACATTCAAAGTTATTTTGAGCACCCAGTCGAGTGGACAAAACTACCGCTGACTTGAATTGGCTTGATTCAGTTGTGTTTCCTAAGTCAGAACGTGATGCTTGACGCGAGTACGGAAAGTAATCTACGGCGGACTAAAAAAAGATTAGTAGATAATGTGTCATTTTTATAAGTAAAAAAATAGAATCGTAATTTTTCTGATAACCTACATTAGATCCGTGATCTAGTATTTGTTATTCACTATAAGTTGGGATATGCTGAATGTTCAACAAATACGATTTCAGTTCTAATTTCACGCATATTACTGTTTTGGGCAAAACTTTCAAATCCAAATTTATTACGTCACTTTCGCTGTTCTTGTGGTGTCCTAATCAACTTAATGCGCGCAATATCAAAATCTTTTGTCAACGCTAGCTTCTATGAAAAATTGGTCTATGTTTACTTAATGACTATTGGACAACCAGAAAAATAATATCTGACTTCCTTTGTTCTTTGTATCACATAATACAGGGCAAAATTAATCTTACGAGGAACACATGCATATAAACACGCATATTTTTCGTATCTTCCATCAAACATAGTAAAGGATCTTGTGAGTAGTTTTCCATTCCCATGATTTCCGATAACTTTCCTCGAAGTGGTTAATATACAGCATATATTGCAGATTTTTAATCCACTGCAATTGCAGCACTTCAATATCCCCGTACATTGTAAACGTATTCAGTCTAAGTGAAGTTTTTGTAATTCAGCAGTATAACTCATTTTCCTCTTATTGTGAAATCACATTTCATCATAAACAACTCACCATTATGACTGACTCGCTAGGAAAGATCATAAAAGAAAATCTGACACTGCGCCGTGATAATCTTTCTAGATGATGTTAAACATTTTCTCGGGATTCGTTCTTAACTGGGTATCCAAAGGTCAACAAGACGATAACATCATTTTATGGTAGATATAACCCTATTGAAAGTGTTTACAATCAACGTTAAAATGTTTCCTATATGATTAGTATGGCATTGTATCTGGATGACGGGACAAAATTTCCCCGGAAACACACGACCGGTTTCGCAGTTATTGCCGCTCACCACGTATGCGTACCCGGTACTCTTCCGCCCAGTCATCCTTATACTTGAGCACTCCACAGTTGGTTTACAGCTGTAATCTCATGTGAATCGAATGGAGCGTGGATGGACGGGGAGTCCATTTTTAGAATCACACGTGATTCTTCCAAAATTAATTCGTCGGTTAACACGGCTGACCTTCAGAACGAGGACACTCGGTCCTAAGTATGGATTTTCGATATGAGTAGTATGGCAATGTATCCATGCACGCTCCATTCGATTCACATGAGATTACAACTTTAAAATGTTTCCCTTAACAAATCCGACCATGCACGTTTTTTGTTTTGTTTTTGGTTCTTGAACATATGTAATAGGAAAGAGGACATTGTAATTCGGAGCTACAGCAATGCAACGTATGAACTTGGAATATCGATCATTGTTCCCATATTACAAAGCAGTGATTTTTACACAAGTGCATGTTTTGGTAAATTACTATACAAAGAATAAGAAATACATTCACTCAGTAATAACTGATAGTATTGCACATGTCTAGCAAATACAAGTGTGCTAGTTTACAGCCTATTGGGACCTTATGTAGTTCCCCATTCCGAGTCTCAGGGTCTGTTCGCCTGTTTTCCCCGCTAGCGCAATGAACTTTTGTAACCATGGGGTATATCCGTTCCACTGAAATTATGCGAAAACATTTAGTAAAAATTGAACTTCATGAGCATCATCCAAACGTGGTTCTTTCCTCCAACCCTAGACAGATTTACTAACTTATACAGAAGAGGAAATTAGTTCTGACAGCGTAGGTCAACAATTTAGCTGGCTATTGTTGTACTACTATAGCAGCACATCGTGCTCACATCTCGATAAAATTTTAGTCGAGCATAACTTCCTTCGCATGATACTGATAAATGAACTGAGCTCTTAAGTGCCAAACAGTTTGCCACCAACCGAAGTAGCACCATCAGAGCATAATGCTGGGGAGGCAGGAAATTAGTTCATTTCCATTGAATAATATTTTACCTGAAATTAATAAATATCTGATTACCATGTTGTGAATTAATTAACAACTCCAGGTCTTCTGGAAGGGTATGCGGAAGAGCGCCTATATGCACGTTTTGTTCTCTTACATGAGAGCACAAAAACAGAACTATATAGCCGGGTATCTACAATAACTAGCAAATAGTCTGTTGTAGATCAAATGATAGCTTTTCAATGAACGGGCATTTAGCCGTTCATTTTACAGAGAAACTATTATTTCATAGAAAACCACTTATAATCATTCAGATTTTGACTAAACTTTTTTTTATCTTCACAGCCATTTTGGATCTAAGTGATTCTTTAGAGTTCGTCATGTGACCTCTTAAAATAAAAGTAATCGGTCGTGGTGTGCGCCTTATATTCATCCCATATTTTGGTTTCACTGTGTTTGTGTTAGAGTAGAAAATATCCACTTACGTACGCTTGCTTCAACGAATAACTAATTGATGAGCAAATCACCTGAAAGATACGTCACCCGTCTGTTCAGCTTTTATTCGCGGTAAGTCCAAATACACGGCGTTAGTGAACAACAGTTCTATAGAGGAAAGGGAGGTCACTGTTACAGCATAGCACAATTTATGTCCAGATCGGTTTCGCTACATCTCAATATGGTGTGTACTGCAGAACAGTAGTATTTGAGCACGTTCATGTAATAAAATATTGCCCACAAGTTTTAAGGAGGAGATGGGTGATATAAGTTTCGTCGTCACGGTAAGAACAAATAAACATACAGTTATTTCTGGCGAACCAGCAAAGGTTTCCATTGAGATATGGAAATGGCCTCGGCTTGCCTCGAGGGTTTGACATTCTGCGTATGTGACCCAAAGTGCCGTGCTGGTACATCATCAGTAGAGAACGAGCGACGACCGACGACTAGAACTTACGGTTTTCAACGTTGTCATCATGCTTTTGACCTGACCTTATGTCAAGAAACGTTGGAACCAATTTGGAATATTCAACCCCCCGGTTCCATAATTGTTACTCGGTTCGACATGCGTAGGTTGCTTCATACCTACACTGAAATTCATGAATCCGATTAGACTTGTCGTACTGAATCAGTCGCTGTTTCATCGAGGATACGGGAATCTCAGTCTTTCGGTGAAAAATCCTGTGGCCAGCTGCATAACTGTTCCAAACAATCGCTGATCCGAGATTTCACCCTTTGATTTAACAGTTAACGTCATCCCCTTTGAATGGAAGACAAAGCTTGACTCGTAAACTCTCTGTCAACGTAATTGTTCATCTGAAGACTCCAGGCCTGCTGTCTTTCAATGAACATATTAGTATCAGCGTTCTCATCCGGAATCACTTTCAGTTGCTGTAAACGGTGGTTCATATTATCTTCCGTGCAGTTTAGTCGAGAAATTTCAAAGTGTTTGTACTAACCTTTATTCTTATTCCAAAGTTACAAAGCTCTCGATCTCCAAGATACGGTTTGTCCAAGTGTAATTTCTTTGAGTACATCCAATGATATTTTCGTTACAGTTTCTGGTCATAATAATGTCACGAGAGTGTGATGTATTGTCTGATTCTGTTCTGATGCAGACGACTGATTTCATCTATAATATGCATCATTTCTCCCAGGTTTTTGTGATAATTAGAGTATCGTCAGTGTATCTTTTGTACAGTTATGGACATTCCAGGAGTTTGATCACCTTTTCTTCAAGGTAAGCCTTGAATACATCTGCCAAAACAAGAACCAGTGAGCTTCCCACTTCAACATCGTCGATCGGTCCGTGAGCCTAACATTCGAAGGGAAAAGATAGGTTGTGCATTGTAGTACCTGTCGTTCGGGAACTGATGCTGGTATACCGATTTCAAGTTGGTTTTATTCGCCGTGGTCGCAGGTGATTCTTGTGAACTCTTGAAAGGGAAAGTTTTTGACTAGTGATTTTACGTCAAGTGAGGTCACCCTTATCCCTTTCACATTGATCTGTCCTCAAGGTTTTTATTACCTCACAACTTTATAATTTGTACAACTACCGATTTATGAACTAGTTCAAACACTTTCGCTAGACATTTCGCCAATAGATTATGTGGTGAATTTTTCATGAATGATATTGGTCAAAGTGGCCCTCCCTTTTGTACACTTTTGGTGAAACACACAGTTGTGGAGTTAAGGTACCTATTGTCTTCATATGGTGCTTTGTGTTCTCACCGATCAAATCTCCTTCTAGCAGAAAGTGCACTTCTAAAATGCGATTATAATTACACAGCAATCCGGATCACATCTCCTAGCCAAATATCTCTTTCCACTACTTCAGTAAAGATTGGAGAGGAAAAACATATTGGCTTGTTTGACTGTAACTTCACAAGAATGTAATAAACCTGAGTAAAAACGGACTCTTCTGCAGTTTCTGAAATTCTTCCGTCTTCCTATTCATTCATCAGGTCATTCGTATTTTACCCAGAGAAAATGTTAGGCTATCATAATCAAGAGAGCTTCTCGGATGATTCTGATCACACGTGTCAAGCTATGATGACGTTTTCTGATTTAAAACAAAATAGTGGTGGAGATTCATTCATATTTGGACGAATCTCATTTGCTAGACACGTTTCAAAACCAGAAAAGTTGGACCTAAGTTTGTACAGGAACGTGACGGATTTGGATCTCACCGGGAACCAGTTAAATTCGACCGAATTTCTTTGCAACCTACCGAGCTTGATCAGGCTGGATTTGTCACACAATACGCTAACAGATTTCAACGGGATTCGATTTTGTGGAAATTTACAAGTTGTCAGAGTTTCAAACAACCATGTGACGTGCATTCCTCAGTTAGCATCGCTCCAGTTTCTACGTCAATTAGAAGTGGATAACAATCAAATTGAATGCATTCGAGGTGAGCCGGTGGGTTTGTTTATTTTGTTCATAGTCAAATTTGACTACACTTGGTTGTGCACCATTACTGAGTGATTCGACTTGTACTGTCAACATTGCACAAGTGTGATATAGGTATTAGGAATCATTTTTGCCTGTCCACTGAGCCTCAACTGAGACTCGAACCTGTGGTGGACTGTTGCTAGTCAAACATCTGAACGCCAGACTATCCGAGCTGGCTGTCACCGACGTCAATAGCTACTTAGGGTTGATACTCCAGGATGAATAACTTCGATCCTCACGCTCCACCATGGATGCTCTTGTCACCCTGATACATTACATTCTCTTGTCACGTGACAGATAGAGTAAAGCCCTTAGGACTTGCTTCCTTCAATACAGTGGAGCTCCTAATTGTGTTGACAGAAATGAGCTGTTTTCCTCTTTCTACAATTCAGGTGTCGAGTCTCTCCTTATTTCTCTGTTGAGTGACTATCTCCGTAACCATCAACAGTTCATCCGTTACAATGGCACTAGCTCTTTTGTTAATTCTACCCCCGGTATCTCTCAGGATGCCATATTATCATCATGTCTATTTTTACCCTAGGTATCTTCCATCCCCACCCGAGAATATAGCCTCCTTATCAAACTCGCTGACGATGTCATTCCTGACTCGCTTTAATTCTCTAACTCTCCCTTTCCAACCATTCGAAGTGGCATCGCAGTGATTTCTGAATTGCCTGTTACAATTAAATTACTAATATCCTCAAATGTTGAGACATTCTATTCTCCCTTATGAGATACAATAACTACTTCGATTCCACTAACTCTTGCACTCTAGTGTCAATTAATGGGAAACAACTGAATCATCATTATTTAGTAAAGTATCTTGCTGTGCTATTGAGCCAAAACCTAACCTGGTTACGGCACGTGAGCCACATCTTTGCAAGGATTAGACGTTCATTCTCGTGTATTTTGCATCTCAAATTCCACTGTGTAGCGACATATCTCATCAAACGCTTTGATTTTTCATGTGTTCTAACACACTGGGTCTGTGCCTCTCCCGTCGTTTTTCCAGGTCTGTTGTCAAAAGACTTCAGAGCAATCCCTAGATCTCTTAATTTGTTACTCTCTTGTAGTGGCGTACTCAGACACCAATTCATTCAGTTCATCATTTCCCAACACAGTAAAATTTGTCATAAGCTTTCCGTAAAAATACCCACTCATTCTATTCACCCTATTCACCTCTTCTGCGACACATTCAAGTTATATACACCTTCATGCAGGCCCGCTGGCTTGCGGCAGTTCCACTATTCCGTACCTGGCTAGGTTTTTAAATAACTTCAAAGTTTTAATATCGTATGTTAAAGAACGACTGAACCAGTAATTCACCAGAACTTACTGCTTTTGCAGTGATTGTGTTGTTTTCCCTCTATTTTGCGAATTTATTATTTGCCTACGTGGAAGCTGAATATTCACCTACTGGAGATACATAAAGCATTTTGTTTTTATCTTGTCTTCTCTTCAAATCTACTACAGATTGGTCAAGTAGCCAAGCTCTTTTGGCAGTGACATCATTTAGGCTTCCAAGGAGAAGTCTTCTCTCAAAGGAGTCAATCTCCACGTGAGAGGTGCGTTGACACCTTTCAGAATCAGTGACGGAAGGGCACTGTATCATTTAGCGTTGGCGTTTATAAAAGCGTTGAGAACCGACCAGGATAAGCTGGTGGTAACACTTGGCTTACGACCATACACTGGGTTCGAGTCTTACCACGGAGGTAACGGCTATATAGAACCTCCATGGTTTTGAGTGACGTGTTAAGTGATGACATCATAAATATCATTATCATAAGCAATTTCGAATTTCCTATTGTCTTCTTTGTCTAAAATAACTGGCTTGCGCTCATTCCAGAAAGGCCCATTATGTTTAAAAACTTCATGGGCATCTCGAAAAAAACATAAATGCGACAATTTGATATGATGCAGTTCAACGGGGGAGTTGGTGCTCAAAACTCCCTAGGTATAGAGTAAGTATACAGTTCCGTCTAGAGTGCCGCACGGCCGTATCTGCACAATCACCGGCATACTTTCGAGTGCTATGGAGCCGAAAAATGATTCAGGTTACCAGAACACTACTCACGCATGCTCAGAGAAAGCACAGTAACAGCTCAATCCAGTCACAGTATGAACTCCTTTTCTCAACGGGTAAGAATAACACTCATAGAAAGTGTCTTGATAACGGTCGAAATTGGTTTAACTGAATATGTATCATATTGGAGGTGAAATTTGTCGTCTGCTAAAGGACCGTAGATCGAATGGAGTGGTGTATGTGCATCATTCTTTTGGCTCACTCGTCCACACGCCACCAGGTCTTTGCACTAATTGACCTGCTACGCGACAGTGTCCTGGGAGAGGCTGTTAAGCGGAAACCGTTTTCCTCTGCTGTGCGTTTCACATTCCGAGTCCGACGGGCAAATTCTTCCACTTCTTCGAAGACTTCTCACCAGGATAGATACACCCGGGGTCAATATAATATCAAAAAACACTCAAAATTCTCGGTAAAATGATGTTTCCACAATGAATTAATTGTCAGTAAAATATATCGTAATGAACGAGAGAAAAAGGGCAATGGAAGTAAAATCCACATTCTTGGTGGGATACCGGTGGTCCCAAGCAGGAAACATCGTCACTTGATGGTCCTTACGAAAAATAATGAAGTTCAAGATGGCCCACCAGTGAGAATAGGGAAGAGAAAAATTGACGAATAAAGCTTAAGAATGTAAATAGTCAGATACGACCACTGAAACGGTAATCAGTAGCAAAACACAGTGAACAGAGTAACACAGAATAACACTAACGGAGTGTTGTAACCATTGATGACGGGATGTTATTGTTGAAGACAAAACTGACTTGCGTTGATCATGAGTAATTGCTTCGATAATGAAAAAAATCATGTGCTATCAGTTTATTAATTTTTGTTGTAGTTCCACATTGCATTTCCGCCAATTACGTATCGGATCCTGTTAAGTTTAAATGTATTCTCGGTTTTCGAACCGTTTGGATCGAATACCATATGAACGCAATGCAATAAAGCTCTCAAAAACTGCATCAAAAAGACTCTTCATACTAATCTAGTATTGGACCCAGGCGGAATAAATAAATACGAAATCGAAACTGCGCTGAATTCCATCGTACCAAAGTTTGTGGAATGTTGCATGGATATGCGAATTTCTTCCGTGAAATTTATTGACTGGAACTAAAGTAAATGAACAGAAAAATTGCCAAGAGCACTTGAAATACTCGACAAGAAACTGATTTTAATAAGACACATTTTAGCTGATGGGAACTCCGATAACCCAACAAAGTAGCTAGAATTTTTTCAACCAAATTCCGAAATCGATAATTTTTTACGGTTAAGTGAAGTAGTTTGCGTATTGATTTGCCAGTGGTTAAATGCATGCGACACTTGAATTAACTAGGATGGCTAACCAATTATTTGCACTTATTGTACTGGCGTAATAAAAGTACAAGTTGTCAGTAAAAAAATAGTGTTAACCTCCATGCCAGTCATCTCAAGGATGTTAGTTTCACGGGTCCATAGTGTTGGTGTTAAAGATGGGTTCTTTGATGTGGGCTACCTGGCATAAGCACTTAGGCTATTTGAAGAAAGAACAACTTTTCATCGGTATCTACATCTTATTGAATTGATTTTTAAACTCTCTATGGAAGCCAATTTAGCTGACAATCTACACAATCAGTACAATCAATTCTTGAAAATCTTGTCGGGAAAAAAGTTCTGTTCTGTTCTGTTCAGACAACCAATAACTACGTACTGGGTGTTGTGGCTTTAGTTGATATCCTCTAGCGGAAATCTCAAAATAAAATCATGAATGAGAAAAGAGTATGAAAGGAGTAAGAGGAGAACTACGTTATTGGAATTAAGTTGATGGAAAAAATGCTTTGGATGCAATGGCGCAACTGATCGTGGCATCTAGTTATATCCCCCAACGTATCGAACCACTGAGTGGGAGGGTCTCTTGGATCCCACCCAGGAAATCTAACACGCCGTACGTGGCAAATTCCACTAGTTAGGCTTTTCGTACCTTTCTTCCATGTCATGGACTGATCACCCTTACTCATCTTCCAACCGGTACCCACCTCGGCAAACATAGCACGCCGAGGAATCCTGTCAGGGGACGTGCGTAACACGTCCCAACCATCTTAGCTTGATGAGCTTAAGTATTTCATATAATGATTTGATTCTTGGACCTAGGACTTTTCGCTGAACCTCAGCATTGCTCACCCGGTGTTCCCACCAGATTAGAGCAACACAGCGAAGACATCGGTGTTCAAGTATCGACAATCTTCGTATGTCCTCAGTCAGCAGTGGCCATGTCTCCAAACCATACAGAAGCACGGGCCTGACTGCTGCAGCGTACACTCGGCCTTTGATGGGTAAACGGATGTCACGTCAACGCCACAGATGACTCAGGTTGGCAAATACCGAAAGAGCGTTCTGTATGCGCAGAGTTATCTCATCCAGTATCCGACCTCCGGGTAAAATTCAGCTATCCAGATAACAGAACTTGTCTACCACGTTCATAATCTCCACAGACACTGAAAGGTTTGGCGTTGAACCAACTTAGTCCTGCAACAGCATCTTACGCTTTTAAGGTGCAAAACGCGAGCCGAACGTTGCTACGCAATCCGTCAAGCTGTCTAGAAAAGCTTGCAACTTAACTGAATCTTCACTTAGAAGAACTATGTCGTCAGCATATTCAAGGTCTGATACCTTTCCACCCGGGAAAAGTTGAATGCCGCTATTCTCACCTGACAAAAGTCTGGTCTCTAGGACCATATCAGTCACAAAGTTAAAGAGGAAATGAGAGAAAGGGCAACCTTGACATACAGCACGTCAACAAGAAGCAGCGCCAGAGAACTGTGCGGTCAACTGAGCCAAAGGCTTCTTAAAGATCAAGTAAAACGGAGGAAGTGGGCCTACGGAAGGTGTGTCTATGTTCTAAAATTTGTCGAAGAGTGAGGATGCGATCAGTACAACTTCGACCAGGTCTAAACTCAGCTGGATTCTCTCACGAGCACTGTTCGCGAGCGTTAGATACGCGGTGGATAATAATACCAGCGAGCAGTTTGGATACGATGCTAACAAGACTTATTCCCCTGTGGTTTTCACGGGAGGACCCGCCGCCTTATAAATTGGTACGATCACCGATTCACACCAACTCTTTGGAACTTGTTCTTTCTCCCATATCAAACCGATGAGTTTTGTCAACTCCAGTATAATTGCTGGGCCGCCGTCTTTGAAAATAGACGGAAGCAACCCATACGGTCCAGCAGTCTTACGTCGTTTTAGATGGCTTATTTCACGAAGAAGCTCCGTTTCTGACGGGGAAATGGTATCTACAACAAAAGCTGTACCTTGGGTGGCATCAAAAGCCACATGTAGAGCCTGTTTCATTTCTGTCCATCGCTCTTCTGTATCCTGGGCATTTGACTGCACCGTTGACCTGCTGGATAATTCTGTTCAGAAAGCAGATCGACGTTTATCGTCCATTGGCAGCTCCGGGGGACCGTTAACTTTGGCGTTGCTTTGGCCACCGACGAGACACAAGCTGAAGCGCTCACGAACAAGAGCGTGAGCAGCGTCTACAGACGAAGACCGAAATGATCGGCAGTCTTGAATTGATCCGCGCCAGCGGTAACCGACAGCAGCATGGTCGATCTGAGTTCAATGCTGTGAAGGCACAGGTGGATGCCAGGTTAGCCGATGTCGGTTTTTGTGTGAGAAATTTGTACTCTCTAGGAATAGTCCATGGCCGGAACATAGTTGAATGAGTCGATCATCGTTATGAGTTTGATCAGCTGGAACGCAATATCGGCCTCCCATATTCCTCTCCGTCTCGTCTAGGCTTCAGCTTTGAAATCATCAGCAACAACCATGATGTCCGTAGAGCGTACGCTGCGGAGCAGTTGAGACAAATCCTGGTAGAATTCTTCTTTAGCCTCAGGAGCACCACAGTCAGTTTAGGCATACACAGAAACGACACACAGGCATCGGCGCTCCAGTCCAGTGCTGTCGACATGCACAAAATTATTCAACCGAACTGCACACAGATGGCTGCTGACTGGGACTAAGTCGAGCAGTGCACGCTCAGCCTTCACCCTCAGAGGGTTGCCAACGAGAGCCTGACCACGAGTACTAGACACCAAACCACCCGACATGCGAAATGTGAAACGAGAAGCCGGGCTTGTACCAGTGGAGCGAAGTGTTAACATTGAAGTTGGGTCTTATTTGCGTGCTTTGGAGACACAACACACGTCTGTGGTAAATGTTTCAAGAGCCCTAGCTGGGGCAGCCTACTGCCACCTCTGACAAAGTGTGCGGACGTTGAAAGCAGCAAATTGAAGAGAATGCTTAGGTCGTAGAGTGGATTCTCTTTTTTCCCCTGCCTCCAATTAGCTACGCTTTCCGAGAGCTGCAAGTTCACAGTGACGACTCACTAAAGTTGCTCGTACGCATTTAGAATTGGAACCTGAAGAACGAAGAGCAGAGAGATAAGGAATGTTTCCCGATTGACCGCTGGAGATTTCTGGGCACATCATACTTCGCGGTTGCCCCCACCACAGAAGGGTTTTTTCTTTTGGAACCCTAACCGGAGCCTTTGACTCAAAACTCTCACCCAAAAGGCAATGAGACGTTAATCCAGCATGGGGATGTGACCGAATCACCTATGAAGGAACTTCTTCTGATCTGTCTTCTGAGACCTAATTACTGCATGCGTTTTGTCTTGTCTTCGCTGGTGCTTTGCTATCGATCCGCTTTTCGGATTCAGTCCTTAGCCCCATGCACCCAATCGAGCAAGCGGAACGTGGACGGGGCAACATCCTTTGGGCTGGGGGCTGTCCAGCTAAGGCGGACGATAGCTGCTCAATGAAGTGCGATGACGTCTCCCATCGTCAAGAGAAACCCCAGGTACTCCACTCCTACGTCCATCTAGTGGAGATTTTTGGACCGGTAAACTGTTTCTCTCTATGTTTATTTACTGGAGTGTCCTCTCCAGGGACATAGTGGTTAGAACCAGATGTTGCCCGTCAACTGGTTCTGAGACTGGACTTCGTCTGGCCTCTACCCATTGACCTGTCAGTCATGACTGAACCTCTGGCTTAAGAAAGCCATCCTGCATAGCTTTTTGGGTCATGGAGGCAAGCAAGCCATCACACTACGCCAAGGTGCAGTCTCGTCATGATGACGAGAAGAAAGTGCAATTCTATGCATTGAAGGTAAAGTTGATTGCAGCTGGTTTCGTTGTGGTGAGCATGATTTAAATCAGCTAAGAGCACGAGAACGGAAAGTTTGTATCCCTCCCACGTAGTACGTATGACGATCTGGTCTGGTACATCATCGACAGAGGGCCAAATTTCCCTATCAGTTAGCACGCTATCCTCCATCCAGAATTTAGATCGAGGCTTGAGTCAACCGAATCGCAACCGAGAAGATCGATGACATGGATCAGTATGACGAAAAAGGGTACCCGACAAACGGCGGCTGACCGTTTGTCCAAGCGGTTAGAAGAGAAGTTACTCAATGCTAGTTCAAACCAATCATTTTGTAGAGCAACGATTGGTGACAGTGACTGTTAATTCTATATAATCAGTGTGTTCTGGGCTAATAAAATGAGACTGTTAGAAGGCAAAAGCCTTCTTGCTGGAGTTAGTGCGATGGACCAGAACAGTATGGATTTCTTCTGTTTATGTTGTGGTGTTTGAATCTGGTGCAGTTTAAACTTCCAAAGCTTAGGCATAACTAACTTTACGATAACAATACAGATTTTGTGTGATATGATCCCTTATCTCTTTAGAAATTTCATCCGTGAGGACTAAACTCTCTTAGTTTTTAGAACAGGACGATTTAATCACAACATCAAGTTTTTCAAGCGTTACTTATAATGGTGCATTTTTATCCTGTTCCACCTTAATTAAACAGGATTAAAGAACTGCCCGAGTTTGAAGTACTTGAATCTTGGCAATAATCAGCTTACTCCAACGGCCTTGCTGGGTCTGGAAAAAAAAATCACCAGTGATTCAACAGGATTTGTAAATCAGTTCTATAATGAATTAGGATGTGACAAAAGACAAGCTACGCCCATTCTTCTGAGTCTTTCCTGTCTTCGTACACTCATTCTTTCGAACAATCCGGAAATGTTTGGATATTTGAATTTGAGTTTGGATGAAGGGGATCGGAGCTGTGCACGACAGTGCAATGAGCACGATGGAATGCCGTCCGCAATTTCGCATCGAAATAAATTGAGAAAACCAAGCATTTTCCCACGAACTTTGATTGAATTGCATTTGGCCCATTGTTCAATCACTCAGATCGATGGTCTCACAAACTTACCTGTTCTGCGCACATTGAACTTATCGCAGAATCATATTGTTGACGTGGCAAGCCTACGGTGAGTATCGGATTCAATTTTCATGGTATCTGATCGACTAAATCTCCACTGATTTATGACCCCAGTTTGCTACAATCGAGTCCGATGCTCCGCTCACTAAATCTACTGGATAATCCTGTGACAGAACAAAATAACTATCGATCCCATCTGATCTGGATGCTTGATCATCTGACATGCCTGGATGAGCGCCCAGTAGGGCTGAAAGAGAAAGTGAGTTGATGAGCGAGTGTCATTCCATAACCTCCAACACTTCCTTCTCATTGGTTACGCTTACTGTATTGTACAAAAGTTTCGTGCAAGGTGCAGTTCTCCGACTTGCTTCGAGCTTCCGAGATGTACATGTTTTTGCCCTTTACTCGACGATACTGGAAGGTAGCAACCGAAACCAGAGCACAGAAGTATGAGTTTAGTGGTTGGACAAACTGAAACTATTTACGTGCATGTGCATATAAATATAACCGCGTATTATTTTTATTATATATATATATATATACATAAGTATATGCCGTTGGTGCTACAGATCGTTGAATATACATAAAGACTTTGAACAGCACTAAAACTGATAGCATGCAAGGAGAAACCTCCTTTGTATCACATGTATGCAATCATCATCGTCGCATGTTATTACACGCTTGGTGTGCTCTTATTTCTCATTTTGTCCACTTCAATATGTCCGCAGGGCTTCATCACCTTGTGATTTGCTTTCGTATTCATATTTCCTGTCGATCAGACATTTACTCACGAGTAGTATGCAACATCCCGCTACAGTAGAATATATAAATTATTACTGAAAGCATTCATTATGCAGTGTCACCACTCAGTGTGTCATTGACAACTACGGAAGCAACGTGGAGTTGCTTCGGTCGTATTAGGAACCGCCATATTTACCGACCACCTACTCGGACAAGAACACGGACAGTGCTGTTGTGAATCACCAGGCTAACCAGACTGGTTGTCAACGGCTCGTTTAACGTGGACACTACACGATACAGCATTCTTCCTTCACTATTCTTTTACGTTACCAACGCGTCACCCTCACAGTGCTGGACTCCCATGACGGAGGTCTTTTGCTGTAGGAGGCCCCAGTGAAGCGGTGGTGTTCCGTTACAGACAACCTAATTAGATTGGCTACTTAGTTAGTAAAGGTAGTAAGCTTTGTGGAGTTTTGAGTCGTGAGTGAATTGATTCGATAAACAGTTTACATTTAGGTGAGTATAGATGCTGAAAGGTATTTACTACATAACTAGGGCTTTTTTGATGAAATTAGGTAAAGAAAAACTCGGTTCAGTGCTCCCATGACGAAAAACTACAACTGAATCAAACAACTCCCCCTCACCGTGCAACTACAGGTTTACGCCAAGGAATATCATGCGCCAAATCTGAAGCAACAAGCCCGACGTGATCATCGGATCAACACACTGTATCAGTTCACCCACCCACAGACCATACGAGATTGGTGAGTTCATTCCAATCGATTTGAATTGGCATTGAAATTTCATGGACAGCTACCTCTTTCTTAAGGTTTGTCATCGAATGAGCTTAAAAAACCCCGCATAAAATCAATAAAATTCCACAACAGTTTTGTTTGAAATCCTAGAATAAACTTGGTTTTGAAATAGCGAAAGGAAAAACGCGGTGGAAGAGAGCACCTTTTCTGGACTCGGGTTTTTGTTGTTCCTCATCCTCCAGTGTGAAACTGGAACGTGTCAGCATACGGTGTGCATGAAGTGTACTGATGACTATAAATAGTGCGGTCTTTGAATTGCAAATAAAACTACCCCGAAGCATCCATACATGTGCCCAACCGGGTTGCTGCTCTACCGGCTTCCTTCAGTTGTGAAAAAAACATGATTGGTTGGTTTAGACAGATTTCATTCACTGCTCACAAATGACCAATTGTGCTAAGATCCGAACTAGTATGCAGTGCGGAGGTAAACCAGTTTGATAACCCAGGAAGATAAGTTCACGCAGAAATATTTTAAGATAGTTCAGAAACTATCAGATAGAAATGACAAAACCAGTACATGGATCCCGAAAATTGTCAGTTTATTTTGAGGACCGAAAGCAATGGTTTGCTGCCGTTTCAGTATGGCGTACGCCATTGGTCAACTGTACGTATGTATATCCGTCTAACCGATGATGATGGACGGCCATCTGATCAATGAGAACGTGGCAACCAACCATTGCGTTCAGTTTTTAAACTAAACCGGCGGTTTTTCCGATGCATACACAGTAGTCCCCCTCTTTAAGAAACACTAGCCGGGATCGCTCAGATTATTTCTTCCCGGGAGGTATTACATACAGGGAGGCAGAAGGTCAGAAGGAATTAACCACATGAGTAGTATTCAATCCAGCCCAAAGTTTGCTTTAAATATGCATTTTGTGCCTTTAGACAATCCTACAAAACAAACTTAACCAGAATCGTGATTCCTGAGAGAAACGCGTGATCTCAAAGTTCATCAAAATTTGATACAAAAACGGCTTACTAGCAACAAAATCATTATTCCTCTTATCGGTTTCTAGCCCACATTTAGAGACAAGCAATATTGATGTCTTAGCATGAACCGAAAACACTCTCCTCCATCCACATAAAGTCTTCAACATTATTGTTCACTGACCCGGATAAGACTCGCTTAGCATGATTAGAACTCATCAAATTCGGTAGCCAAGTGGTTCTGAATTATATAATTGTATGACTGGGCACACCTGCAATATAATGTATATACCCCATAACACTAGAGACTTACTGTATTATTATGAATAGTTGACAATTAGATCGTAATACTTGGAATGGAGATACACCCAAGGTCCAAATATATCAAGTATGGTAGCGAGCCGAAAAACTGATATCATCTCCCTAGAGAAAGGTGTATAACCAGTTTTGTTCCAAAAACCAAATAATGAAATAAATTTGACTCGAAAATATTTCTTGTTGGGAGTAAAATCCTAGTGAAATTGCTCGTTGTTCGGTTCTAGGAGGGGGGGGGGGGGGTTCTCGCATGGTAGGATGTTTTCTATAGAGAAAATGTTCTTGCACTATGGAAGTTTTTCTTTGCAGAGAAGTTATTGCAATCAGGGCGATGACAGTCTGAGGAGTCTACTGTTATGAGTTCTCAGTTTTATCTCGACATTTTTTGCCGTTTTTTTATTTTGGGAAGATTTCACAACGTCCTGACAACCCCGCCTTCCCTGTTTTCAATAGAAGGTTCGCTGCACGTGTGGATTAAGTTGGATCAAATTTTTGTGTTCACTTCCTGTCATGGTGGTCCGTGAACTGAGAATCCTATATTAGTTTAGGTGGATAGAACGTTCCAAGGAGCAGTACCAGACGTGGCATCACTACAGTTTCAAAAGGATGAAGTTAATTACTGTATTGCATCCTTGAATTTAATCCAACGACGATATTGTAAACAACTTATCCATACTTTTACCATTTGACACCACGCGCTGGCCACCGGACCGAATAGGTTGCCTCCAGCTTTTTTCAAAGATGAAGGTGCAGCTTTGGTTTCGGATCTAACAAAACTCCGCAGATTATTTGAGATAGTGATCAGATTCCCAGGGAGGGACGTGAAGCAGCAATTGTACTGGTCTATAAGAAGTGTGACAGGTACGCCTGTGAAAAACAACAGAGGAATTAATTTTGTAAGCACCGTACCCAAACTACTCACCGGGATTATTCTTCACCGATTATCCAGCATACTCGGAAGAAGCACCTATGACGATCAAGCCGGTTCCAGAACCGGCTGAGGTTAATTCGACCGCATATTTGCTCTTCGACAAACTTAGAGCACAGGCACACCTTCCGGAGGCCCACAATCTCCATCTTTCTTGGTCTTAAATTGCCATTCGACTCAATGAAAGACAGTTCTCTGGAGCTGCCTATTGTTGAACGGTGTAACAGAGAAATGCATTTCCGCTGTTAAGAACCTGCGCGTGGACAGTCGGAGCCGAGTTCGGGTTTATGGTGGTATTTCACCTCAGTTCAACACACGGAGTGGTGTTCAGAGTTGCACCCTATCACTATTCTTCTCCAAATTTTACTTGAAATGGTTCTTGTAGTAGATCTGTTCTCGTGTGAGAACAGTGGCATTGATCTTCGCAAGTTTTCCCGAAAAGCCTGAACAGCAGTGTAGCAATGTTTGAGATGTACTTTGCACTTACAAAGTGCAAAGCGCTGCTATAGGATTGGATTCGCGCTACACCAAACATTTTCTTCGCAGAGGAATCCCTAGTTGATGTGGGTGAGTTTTATTACCTGGACAGTGACATCTCACCAGGTGTTCGGATAACAGATGACGCATCATCACATGTGCAGACGGTGCATTAAGCTTTTGTGAACTTCAGTCATTTGTGGCTCTGGTGTGACTTCCGATTTTCTATCAAGAGTCAAGTGTATATTGCCGTAGTTAGGACAGCCTTTCAATGAGGTTCATAAATTTGACTCAAGGATACGCGAAGAGTGCCGGTGCATGAACATCGCTGTTTTAGTTCTAATGCTTGAATATGACGGAAACGCTATATAAGCAATGCTGAGGTTAGTCACAAGTTGCTCGGATCAAGAAGGCAGTCAGTGACGCTCTTGTATTCACAAACTTCATTGACTTGACAACACTATCCGTAGTTCTCTTGTTAGTTTTTCATACTTTTTCCTTCCTAATTATTTCCTTTTGAGGTGGCTGCTACGTGATAACAACCAAAGCCACTGCACCCAGCGCGTGGTTATTGGTTGTCTAAGCCGAACTGAACTGGACTGAACTGCAGTCAATAAAGCAAGCACCCAATCCAAACGGGCTTAGATGGTTAAGGCATACATCAAATGTGCCCATGGATTGATGCATTCGGTTTACAGTGTTTTCCGAGGCAAGGCACGATTTGACGATAGACAAAAGTAGCCAGTCCATGATATAAAAAAGGTATGCGAACGATGAACAATTAACTTGGTTTTTAGAGTTCACGGAACCCGCTCACCAGATGGTTGGAGACATTACTTGACGCGACTGAGTGCTGCGATCAGTGGCGTAGTTGTGTTTGAGCGCTTCTCGGTCTTCATGGTTTTTACTCATAACTTCCTCATCTGTTTCTTTGCTATTTATGCTTTTGTTTATCTTGTTCTAGATGAGATGACATTGTGAGCTCGCGGCCAAAACCGGAGGACGAAAGTGCGAGATAACAGTTGAAAGAAATGACTTGAACTGAAGTGTGGTTCACTCAGAAACAACACTCGGTAGATGACTTTATGAACGAAAAATATTGAGTCATAGTGAATATATATATATATATATATATATATATATATATATATATAATCACGATCTTCACTTCTTTACGCCTGCGCTATGAACATATTGCAGACTTGAATGCAGTTATGCCACGTCATATTCATGACTCAGCTTTCCCATAACCAGCTTCATATTTTGAAAAAGTCAATGAACACGACGCAATGGATGTCTGTGGTAATGAGCAATAAGTGTTTAAGATAGCACGCAGATTCAGCAGACATCATGCGGGATGCGGCCAGGTACAGCTTCGTGACTACGTAAGCTGAGGGGCTTCAGTCGTGCAGGATCACAGAGGACAGACATAGAAAAGCTCGCTGTGATTGCTCAGATTGTGATCTATCGATTCGTTTCTTTGATTTAACGTATTCATACTGTGGCATGCAAAAAAATCAGCGTATTTCCGCGGGGGTTGCTTATGTTGGAATTGCAAAACACAAAGAAAAGAAAACTGCATGAGCCCAAGGCTCAGTAAGTGCACCGACAGGATCTCATAATTAAATCAGCCGAAGGCCAGTATGACTACAAGCAGCTTGCTCACTACAGTACAAATCAAATATGCAATACAGTTACCATGCCAATCCAGATACAATGTGGAGAACACGACCCCTAATGATTCAATGGATAACGATACTCCGGGTTCACATTGGAAACTGCGGGTGACTCCAATTAATTTCTGTAAGAAACAGTCTGCTTGCAATACGATCATTGACATCAATTCATCTTAGGAACGAGGAGCTGTGAGTTCATCGCTGAAAATCATTACTCGACTCAATCCTGCCCGGGGTGCTGGTCCAACTCACTGTGGTGCGCATTCTCTGTGTTACTGGTCATCGCAGTTCACCGCCGTGCGAAACTTTACTGATAACACAGTTGAAGGGTGATTGCGTCCAGGTGCGATTCCCGGCTTCAGTGGACAGTCCGTCAATTCAGGGCTTGAAGGCTCTGCATGCATTGAATTATTCCGTAATCCTCCGTAGGAATTTTGAGAATTCGGTGAATCATTTTACCATCCAGAAGTTGATCGCGCAATGGTAAAATAACAAGTGGTATGGCGGTCGAACCCGCGGAGGTGGAAGTCGTTGGTGATTCGGCGTTCCTGAAGCGACGAGTGTTTCCTTACGGCCAGAGAGAGACCGTTCTGAAGGTACTTACAGAGATGGAACAAGACGATGACATTATGCGTGCGACTTCATCCACATAGGCGACTCCGGTTGTGGTGACAATAAAGAGTGACGGACAGGTAACCTGAATTTGATATGATTACCGACTGGCATGAATCCAAGCTCATGGAGATGCGCGGCAACTACTGTGGAACCGTAGGACTTCATAAAATGCATGCTTGATGGGAAGTACTTCTCAGGATTTGATCTGACTGATGCACACTTACAAATTCCGTTGCACACAAAGTCTAAACCACCATCGATCATCAACACTCCATGCAGCATGTCCCAGTACAATTTCTTACCCTTCCGACTGCAAGTGTCCCCCGGGATATTCCAGGCTGCAACAAACGAGATGATTCATGGTATCGATGGGGCGATTCCCTATCAGGATGATGTGCTTAGTTTTATAACCTAAACGGACCACGTTGATCACCAACGCATGTCCAATATTCTGCACCTCGTGTCTTCTCAATACATCACAGAAGAAGGATTTGGTCGTTTCCTGAGCGGGACTTCGACTGCATGAAACCTATTTGAACTGAAGTTTATGATTGTCACCAATAACCAAGTTCTTCAGTTTCTATATAACCCAGACAAATTCATTGCCAAGTCGGCGGCTGCTATGATTCAGCAATGGAGCATTGCATTGGCTGCCTATAACTACGACATCCTCTATCGACCTGGTAAGACAATCCTGCAGGCGGATCTCCTGTCACGATACTCACGATTTACAGAATCGGAACAATGCCATTTCATTTCACCGGCTGCGCTCCGTGTCGAAGGGAAAATGGCGAAAATAGACAAAATGACACTACTTGTCCGTGGTTTCAGCGATCACCAAGGGCTGGCAACCCCAGGTGGGTCAGAAGTTTCCTCAGTTCTTCGAACTGCCAGGGGAATTCAGTATCCAGCCAGAAGAAATCCCTTGTCAAAATAACCAACTTTTTATTCCACCTCTACTGCTCAAGTCGGTTTTGGATGAACTGCACAAAGGTCAACTGGGCGTAGACGAAATGAAGTCACTGGCTCAACAGATGTGTTGGTGGCCGGAATCGGATTCGGATGTCTGGGCTACGGCAAGGACCAGCGATGAGTGTCTGCACTAAGTTCAGTTGAGGCCAAACTGGAACCCATGGTCCGAAAGCTTCATTCCAGGGTCCGAGCCGACTTCTACATCTCCTTCTTGAACCAATACCTCGCCATTGGGCCGGCTGGCTCATGCTCCGAATGGCCGGATGTTTTCTTGACAAGTTCACCAGCCATCGCGTTCGTAATTCAGATGTTACGGAAGTGCTTCAATAAGGGATGGATTTCACAGGTACTGGCCATGGATAACGGGTCGCAAGTCTGTGTAGCTGTAGTGAAAAGTTGGCCTGACAAAGTCGGACGTCGGCATCTACGTACAGCGCCACGCCACTCGCTGTTCTAATGATGCAACAGATAAATAGGGGTGCTTCGTGAAACGTGCGCTAGCATTAGTCAACAGACAACGTTTCACGATTAGTAAGAGTCCCTCGACAATTTCCTGTGGCAATGCCGGAACGCAGTGCACACGACCACCAAGGAGAGTTCAGCCGTTCTGTTCAAGGCCAAAATATTACAGTCATTGCGATGTGTCTTGATTCCAGTGAAATCACATGGTTCTGTCGCTAGGAACTAGGGCCAACTGGTGAGATCATCAAGGGACAACTTTGCTAACCTATGGTCGACATTACGGACCTGGACGAAACATCAGTACATGGATACCATATCAGTCAAAATAAGCTCATAGTGGCAACCGATAATGCAAAAGATCAAACGGCTGAGGCAACGGAGGATCCGGATGGCGACTGGACTGATGCCAGTGACCCACCTGTGTGGCCAGCTGAGACGACTACCAGAAAGGCTGAGCTACATCCACTAGCTTCAGTTCGAAGGGCAGTACGACAAGCGAGTCAAGTTGACGAGGAGCTCCAGTGGAAAGAAGACTATGGTGATTCTGCAGGCATCACACGCGATACGGCCGGGTAAAGGTTCATGACTACGTACGCTGAGGTGCTTTAACCAGTTAGGATCGCCGAAAACAGGCACAGCAAAAGCTCACGGCGATTGAACAAATTTTGGTTTACTAATTCATTTTTTATTTAATATATGTGTACAAATCAGTTCTGCAATACAGTGAACGTGGTATTCCGCAACCTTGGCGTTCTTTCTAGTTAGGTTTGTATACTAATGGGATGGAGCGACTTTGACACGTTCTACTACTTCAAGCATTGCGAGTAGTACAGTAAGTCTAAATGTTTTTGAGTCCAGATATTATACGGACTAGATTATGCAAAAACCTCGCTTTCTCGCTCAAGTGCGAGCATGAAGATGTTTGTATTGACACTATGTGGAGAAAGTTGACACGCTTTTTACTAGATATGACGAATATTATTATAATGTAAGGAGAAAAGTTATAAAACACTTTGTGGTTAGCCCATAGCAAGCTTTACCGTTTTGGGATGTGATCAGTCAAGTAAATTCCTGTTGGGGTATGCCATCACAAGAATATAAGAGCCTAAACGAATTGGTAATAAGCTCGCATTTTTCGGCAGCAGGTCCGGAAAACTGACGAGAGGCATTTAACAAGTGGGGTGGATCACATGAAAATGCGAAGTGTCTGATACGATGAGCGATTATGGCGTGAAATCGGAGGCCTAAAACAGCGGCAGAAACACCTCTGGTTTTCACAGAAATGTACCTAAATTGTTTGGAGTAAACGTCTCTGAAAGGTGAACTTCAAGCTTAGGTTGCAGACATTCCATTACCAGTCGAGTTGGCACCATAGGTGTACCCGTTTGTATTTAATAAGACCTTGACTTATGGTAGCAATCCCCATGCCTCCACACGCGGTCCAGTACGCTATGGCTTCGTTTCCAGTATCCAACCAGTCAGGTGAAATCGACCATTGACGGTCAAATTGTTCAGATACAACGTAGTCGCTTTGTGACTGGTCAGTATGTTTTCTGCTTACAGCTGCATGCCTCCTTTTATAAGTAAACGAGTTTGCACCAATGAAATCCGATAGAACACATTCCCGCTATTCTTGGCTCGTCTTGTCAGTTCCCAGTGCTCGTAATCACCCTACGAGCGATTCCATTGGTTATCACTTGAAAGGTAGGTACACTTCCCCTATTTACCATCGCGGCATGGGATCGTTGGCCACCGGACATCTGAACGTACACAGTTGTCCATCCCGGACTGAAAAATACGTCCAAAGTTTCAAGCTCAGGTGCACTGTTTGTAAGGAGGCTTAGCAGGATCAGTCAGCCTTATTTCTGACTGCAAAGGGACACCAGTTATATTCACTGTTGAAGAAATTAGCATAACCAGATGCGCTCGCAAGACCTCTGTTCGAGAAACTGAAGGGACGTTTGATGAAATGTTTTATAACTCAACCTCCAGGCGACCGAGCGAGCGAAATTCAATCCACTTGCGCGAGGAAAGTATGTGTCTTGTCGCGAATTTATTCTGGAATTTATTCAACAGACTGCCCGCGGCAATTTTGAGGATCGTTTGGAAGAAAGTCTATGTTACCAACCAATTGCTGGAAGCAACAACATCAAACTACAACGGCGCTTACTGGAACAGAAAAGCCTGAACTTGACAGGGGCTCGCAGAATCTGTGAGCGATACAATGATGCATGTTCAACTGAGACGCCCGATACCACAGTTCTGTTCCAATAAAAGATGTTCAAGCCAATGCACCGTTGCTGTAACAACCACGCACACGTTACTCAGTCACGCCATTCCGATGCTGCAGTGTTTACCAAACCTGCGAACAGATGCATGTCATGCGCATATTTTCATTTGCGCTCAACGTTTCGATTCTGTCAAGCCGTACGTCATGCATATGGCAAAACTGGTCACATACGGAAGGTATGCCAGGGATCTAAATGCAACATGATGGAGGTGACCGAAAGAACAAAACCAAAAATACCAAACCTATCTAAACACTGAAGACCACCGGTCATAAAAACCAATTCCTGTAAGAACCGATATCATTTCATCGTTTCAATGTGAATTCATTGTGGATAAGGGAAGTTGTGAGACCATTATTCCTGAGAAAGTGTTGAAGATGAATCCTCCACGAAAAACCATAAAACCTACTGAAATACGCATCCACAGTGTAATAAATCACCGGATCACGCTTTTGGGTGAAAAGATGCTAATGGTACAATCCAGACAGCAGAAATATGTCTCGGTCTGCTTCCTGATTTCAGTTGATAATTCGTCTATTCCGGAATTCAATGCATTACGAATTATGAACCACTCACATTCACTTCACGCAGTATCACCCATTGCCGTTGGTCCTGTGATTCTTCAACAACTGGTGATACAATACTCCAACAGTCGTGGCGAAATGATGGTAGAGCCGGTGAATTTGGAAGTCGGCGGTGATCCGGTGTTTGTCAGACGAAGAGTGCTGACGTACGGTCAAAGAAATGTTCTAAAAGCATTGAGGCAAGTAGAACAGAATAGCGTGGTCACTCCAGTTAATTCGTCTTCTTGGACTACTCTGATAGCTGTGGCAATGGGAAGTGATAGGAAAACGCCACGTCTTTGTGGGGACTACAGGCTAACCTTAAATCCACGAATACGAAGATACACGAGGACTACCATGGAACTGGATGACTTTATGAAATCCGTATTTAGCAGTATATACATTTAAAAGATTGAGCTAGCTGACGCATGCTTGCGAATTCCGCTGCTCATGTATAAGATGTTACTTATCCCCATCGACACTTTTTGGAGCATTTTTCAGTACAACTTAGGGCCACTTGGGCTGCAGGTTTCATTCGGTATTTTCGATGCTGCTATCGACAAAGTGACTGAAGGTTTAACCAGAGCGGTGGCATATTAGGATGATGTGGTCTTCCTTGGTGCGTCAAAGGAGGAACATGACTAAGTCATGAAGGGGATCCTGGAGAGAATTTAAGTCGAAATTTTCTGATTGGGCTTTCAAAATTCAAGTTTACTGTCCGGGAATCGCGCTTTTCTGGGTTCATGATGAAAACCAGTGGGGATCAGCAGGACCCTGATCGTTTCAGATCTATGGCCAAAATGGAGTCTCGAAATAATCAAATGCACTTGATATCAATCCGTGGTTGTCTGCACAACTATTCCAGATTCATACCGAATTACTCACTGAAAGCGCAGCCATCGTTCCTCGCCCAGTCATCCGGTGTGCGACAGTGAACTTACCAATGCGAGAGAGTCTTGCGAGATCGCATTACCAGCATAGCTGAAGGTCCAACGTTCGCTCCATTGGTGCGTATAACTAAGACATCCCACAACGGCCTTATTTTCTGTCAAGATAATCGCGATTTGCCACAAGTGAGCAGTATAATTTCATGTCACCGGCCGCTCCAGTGTCTTGAGAGGAGTTACGAAAGTAAACTAAACGATACTACTTCTCCATGATTTATGCTGTCATAAAAGGTTGGTACCAGAAGTTAAATGAAAATATCCACAGTTTTTAATGAATCGCGAAGAACTATGCTTACAACCTGACGGAGCACTGCATAATGGCGACTGGTTGGTCGTACCTCCTTCCATGAGTAAAACGGTTCTGGAAGATCTGCATAAGGGTCATCTTGGGGTAGAGAAGATGAAGTCTTTGACCCGGCAGATGTGTTGATGACCTACAGTGGATGTGGATATATGCGCCATAGCCAAGAATTGCGATGCGTGTCTACACAAAGCCAAGTCGAAAGCAAACAATTAGAACTCGTGACCAGATAGCTACATTCCATGGCAACGAGTTCACGTCGATTTCTGAGGCCAGTTCCCGAAGAGGTACCACGCTCTCTCATTGATTGACTCGTACTCAAAATGTCCCGAAGTATTTTTAGCACGAACGCTGACCACGTTATTTGTGGTCCAGGCTTCGAGGACGTGCTTCAGCCGGGATGGTAACCCTCGAGTGCTCGTCACCGACAGTGGCTCTCAATTCTGTGCATCCCAGATGAAGCGTCGATTGGTAAGTGTTAGCTGTCAACGTCTTGGAATGGCGTCCGGTCACCTACATTGTTTTGATACTGCGGAAAACCTTGTTGTTTTGATCTGTCCCACTAACTCTAGAAGGAAGTCTCATCTACCTCCGAAGCATGTCATTTGATCTGTGAAAAACAATGAACATGTATGACCACGGTCCGTTTACCTAGGCATCGCACATAAACGTGTTGGTTCGACTTGTGTGAACGACCAAGCCCTGAGGCTTAAACACAACCGACAGAATTCACCTCTCGCTCCACAGATAGGCTATCCTGTCGCTCCAGTTCCGTTGTCACAAGCCTTGGGCTTAGTACGGCACAGGCGCTGACTCCGCTGTTTATCGACGATGAGTCAGCTCGTCCCATCACGCTGGTATGTACTGTAAAGTGCGTGCCCTCTTCTAACAATCCGAGAATTTTGGCGGAATTGGTGATATAACAGGGCAGCTTTGTGCTACCATATCGGAAAGCAGTGCATTTAATGACGAACGAAACTCCAGTGTTGCTTAAGTCTAGGTGCCTCAAATTGCCACTGAGACGCCGAGATTCCAGTGATGCAACATACCTCTGAGGCAGCGATCTTCTACCAGTTAATGGAATCACCACAAAACAACTTGGTTAATCCATGGTCGAGATCACCGACATTAAAGACTCGACGCTTTGACGTCTATACTACTGCCTCTATCTTTGCGAAGGCTTGGTCCGCTGAATGTTCAAGACCTTAGTTAGGCTGATACGTTTATACGAAGTACTTGGTATCATGGTTATGACTCAGTAGGATTAGATGTAATTAATTTGATTCCCGTTTCTTGAAATAATTGAATTCCTCAGGATTCAGGGGACCAAGCCTCTATAAAAATACAAACAACTCCATAGAGGTTGAAAAGTCCAGGTTCCGGATTTGAGAGGTATCGCAAAATGTTCAAGCTATTAAATTCAGAATTCAGGACGGGTGTTCAAATAGTATGTTTCTATAACTGGCAATCTCCCAAGATCAAGTTCAAGTCTGGGGCAAGATTCCGATGAATACCTAAACACTGACGATACTACCCCGAAGAATATTGAGAGGTCTGCCATCTAAACGCCGAACTCAACGATAAGAAGCTGAGCTTCGACCAACGCCAGTTCTAAAATGCATCGTCTGGATCACGTTGGACTGCGGTCCAGTGTCAATACGAGATACTTAATTCAATCAGGAGTGTTCAGCCGTTCCCCATTTCTTGTTGTGGAAGTTCAGAAGTTTTGGAAATGAGAATATTCACTGCTGATCAGCCGAGAGGATACGATACCACCAACACTTATGGACATCAGCTTATTGTGAACGTTTAGTGATGCAATTTTTAAGAGGGCAGAAAGCAGAATAAAATGCGTACTACACCTCAAATGTGATATCATCCGCATAACATTTTAGAATACTATCCATATGATTGGGAATAGGAGAGGTATAGTCGGAAATTTAAAATCGTGATTACAGTGAGTATTCTCTTGTATGCAGTTTGACTAGATTGTATCAAATGTGTTCACAGATACAAACGAATATCCTGGTGTTCGTTACTGATTTATATTTATTCACCTCCAAACCCAAATTCCAAGCAAAATAATACCAAGGGTTTTTCTCTTTCGCTGCAACTCACATGCCACAGGTTTCCCATAGGTGATTCAAACAACCCATAATATGCTTTGTAGATGGCCTTTCGTCATTCCTAGAGATGAAATCGGAGCTGATAACGGAGCTTTACACTTCCGTACTGACTGCAGACATTTTGTCAGGAAACGTTTCTGATACAAATAATATCGTCCCATCTGACATCCCTCCTTCTTGTGCTTCCACAGGGCTGACCTTATTGGCTTTTATTACCACCAATTCGGATTGAATTATTATACAATCTGCCTCTTCATCTTTCCACTTAGATCTTGATAGGATAGATCCACACTTTGGACTTCGTTAGTTCCGTGAACACGCTAACTCAGCCGATACAGATAGCTGTTTCGAAATCGATCCACAAGGAGCATCCGTATAAAAATGCCGTCCATCCGGTCATCAAAAGGATCAAATATCTTTAAACTTTGCTTCCTCTATTTATTACATGACTGAGTACAGTGAACAGTGTGTTCAGCGGTAACGGATACCCTACTGATGGGTCGATTGTCTCCTTCAGATGATTTTGACCGATACCCAGAATTGCCAATTATGGCTTCAAAAGTGCTTCGTTTTACCGTGCACTCATGACACAAAGCTGCTGACATCACTGTCAGTGATATACCAACCAGTATGAATACGCCTTTTGTGAATAAATTGATCATGTTGGTCGATTTTACAGCGGCTAGCATGGGAAACGCGAGTAAAGTCCCAATTTAAGTAGTATTCGCTCGGTGATATATCATCCATTAGTACGGTATTTATCACTAACCTGTTTGCGGTTTAATCGAGTAAACTGAAATTGGTCTTCTGAATTTGGTAGAGTTTACCGAGTCATATTTCGTTGTACCAAGCAGTAACAGTACACTGCGGCGGTTCATTGAATACCACATCTCAGTAGCAACCAAACTCGGATATCAACACTACCATCAAGTTCAAAACGTAAGAAGAGAACTATAAATATCGTTATCATTTTGACTACTGAGCTGGGAAGATTCGAGTATCACTTTTCATACCCCGTAGTCATATCTTCCTGCATATGGTCGCTGATTGGATGGATCTCGTGGTGGTGTAATCCATTAGGATACTGGTAAAAAATCATATATATATATATATATATATATATATATATATATATATATCAAGCAAGGTACCAACGCAACAACAACAAGCTCAAAGTAGGGGAAGGGAAAGTAAAACAACGGACAGTTAGTGAGAAAGGAAGATAAAGGGAAAGAAAGGCCGCTTTTTGCTTTCCATCGTAAACTTCTGATGCTTTTTTGTCATTTTATTTCTCGGAATGGCATTCTTATGATTACGAGGCATGAGAGTTCAAAAGGGAACAGTGAATCCAGATAGAAGTTCAAAAGAATTTGCGGACTTGTCCGTGATTCTCGAAAGTCGCCTGGTCGGCTACTGTCTTTATTAGGAGCAACACGAAGTGTGCCCCGTGTCACACTGTGCGCATACAATTAATGCAGTTATTGTGCATTTTATCAGAATAAACACAGGTAATCACCATCCATCTCTATTTGCAGTCTGATAAAGTTTTTTGAATGAAATTATTGTAATCATGAGGCTAAATACACTGTACAGATTTTACCGGCAGTCGGATTTGTGATGTTGATTTGACTAAATAATGGTACACCACTTATCAAAGACTGTAAGAAACTTGATATGATAAACACCGTCTAGTGGTCAGTCCATAACATGGAAAGAATGCGTTAGAGACCGGACTTGGTCACTTAAGGCTTGTCGGATTTCTGAGTGGAGTCCACGAGACTTATGTAACCGGTGATTATGAGCAAGAAAACATGACTATGCATACAAACAAATGAAGCACCTGTAATAAAACAACTTACTCATGGAATTGATACTGTTATTCGTAGTTTTGCCTGTGCTTTAGCATGCTGGTGATTATTTTTGTCAGCGTTGCTGCTCAGCCGTACCAATCAGGACAGCCACAGTCAGCGAACCTTTAATGATCTGCATTTGTATTCTCTTTTGTGTTGCCTAACTGACCGTGCACTGCCGACATCATTCCCTTCACTGCAATATAATTATCCTGGAAGGAAACATAATTCAGCAACCCTAAATTGCACGATGTATTCCGTAACAATTCACTGCTTCTTAACTAATGCTAGCTGCCATCAATGGGAGCCTTTTTAAATGGTAATTTGAACCCTCTCATGAAACTAAAGGCAAACACACAAAATGAGTCATTCACCAACTGATACCAGGAAATGGGGCAGCTTAAACTAGAAACAGTTACTAGCGCCAACAATCATTGCCACTGTTTGCCCAGTTGTGGTGGTGATGACTGATTGATAGTGCCGGACCAATACACTTTACAATTTCGGGCCAATCCAACGCATTTTTTCGTCGAACTTCAAGATTACACTACTACTATCATTCCCAGCAACATATATAGAAATTTGATCACACACGCACACCGTGCAAAATTTCCGAACCTGAAAGAAATCGACTGAAAATGGAAAGAGAAAAGGTTATAGCCATTGTGACTGCACAACGTCTTTGAAAGTGGATGTACAAGGAGCAAATCAAAAAGGTTTAGTCGATACATATTCGTTATGGGTACTTATATCGTATAAATTACCATGGCCTTCATGATAGACTCAAACTCTTTATTCAAAATGACACTTTTGCCTAAGATATATAACCCAAAGCAAAACAAAAGTGTTAAGCCAGGCGGATCGTCTCCGTCGAACATCGAAAATTTGATCCCGAGAAAACCATAGACATTAGATATTTCGTGCAAATCAATGAATAGGGCGGAACGTGAACACTAATTATTATTCCGAACCGATCATGTATTATTTTTTGTTCTGTATTTTTGCAGTTATGTAACAAAAAGCAAAAATCCAAGGATCTTAGAGGCCCACTAAATGTTGAGATTTTTTATAATACATGTTTGCGCATGAGGGCCGTGAAGGATTTATACCCTACAGCTTCGAAGGCCATGTGCACTATTGGGCACCCTGAGACTTGGAGTGGAGCACCCTGTAGGGTCCCAGTAGCTCAGATGCGTTAACGACTCAGACCTAGGATAAACCCTGTAAGACCCGTGTTTTGGCATAATTTAACGACGAAGGAACGGCCGGACAATAATGTTCAGGTCCGAAGTGCACGTGTGACTATCCAAATGGAATGGATAATCAGTAACAGTTTGACTGATACCTAGGTACATATGACTAGCCCATTGCAACTAACAAACATGTAGTGCAGCCACGCATTATATGTGCGAACGGAATACGAACGAGACTAAGTAAATTTCACTGATGAGCTGTTGAATATCACAAAAAGTTCATTTGCTCTGGTGAGTTAGCATGATGGTCACAACGAATATTTTACCACAGAAGACCCGAACTAATTCCTTTTCTTTAAGCCAATAGATCTGGTGCAGGTTTTATTGAATGCATCTATATCCTACAACGAATACCCATCAACCCATTGTAGTCGTGTGCTCTAAAAAAAGGGTTACTGACTAACTGAACATCATAATTTCCTCGAGCTTTAGTTAACTGAAATGGTCCAGTATCAAGCCACGTTAGTTACCATTCAAGCCGAAAAGTCACCACCATATTGTTTATTCCGTCTTCTCAAACGGACGGGAAAAATCCCCGGTCTGTTCAGGGAGTTCTGAGCTAACCAAAGTGGATAAAAAATTTTAACTAGTGATCGCATAGGTGGTAGGACTTGTAGGTGTGGGGATTTCTAGATAGGGTTTGGAAATCAAAGCGAAATTTCCCGAAGAATACCATGTTGCCATCAATGTACATTGTCTCAAGTGGTAGCAACAATTAGCAAATTATATTATCAGGTCCAGCTGTCGTAAGACAAGTGGTTTCCACTTCATCGGAGAAACTAAACATACATCGCTGTAATCGTTTGAGGTACCTGGGGCAAAATATGACAACTTACAATCAAGTTCTGGAAAATTGGGCTATATGCAAGCACCAGTGTTCATCCGCCGGGGGATCGCTGGCGTTCGATCTGCAAAACACAGACAGAAGAAAATTCCGAGAGCACAAGACTCAGTAAATGCATCCACAAGATCCTAGACGTACAATAATCGAATACTAATATGATTGCTAACAGCTTGCTCACTACGCATGTATTTTTCAGGGAATTTTCTGCAGCAACGCATATATTTGAATACACAGTACCATCAAAGATTGATTTTTGGTAGGTATATCCTGTCTGTCGCACTCGATCCGATCAGATGTTCACAATGAGCTCAGGAACGAAATACTGAGAAGAATTATCAACGTAATTTTGAAGATGAAGAAATATGCCTGGATGTTATTCCGAATCAGTGTTTTCAGATTTCCGCATATTTGACAATTTTGACAACAGAGCAGTCAAAAATAGGATACATTACATATCCATCATTTCGATTTCCTTTCTTTACCAAATACTACCATTCAAACTTTATTCGTTCAAATGAAAACCCATAGTACCTTGCAAACTGAGTCCAATCCGTACCCAATTCTGGCGTTGATCGGTCCAGCAGGATCTTTAAAACGTCAGCTGAGCCATATGTTGATTGAAAAAGCCGGAGATTTGTTCGCTCTGCTCAAATTACATACAGATAGTCCAGATTGGTGTCGATCGGCTCGAGCTGCCCACGAATCTGACCGAGATACAGATATCCCAAAGAAGGGAACCACTTACGGTTGTGTGGAAGAAAACGTTGGACACACTGAATACGACATGGAAAAAAGGATTCCAGAAATCGATCAAGAACATATTACACCTGATGAATTTGATCGTTTACGGTCGGAGGGCGAATTTATTCAAACCGTCCGTGTCGGAGGTAAGTATTTGACGGTGACAGATAGGCACGAATCGCCTCCTAATATATCTTAGTGGGTAAACTCTAATCCAATTATTGCCCACTGACTTTGACAGTAGGCAGCTGGCTGCCAAACCCATCTATTGAGTCTACGTTATTCATCACTGTGTGCCTTCCGGTAAGGATTTCTAACTCCCCCAGTTATTATAGGAGGGCATTGTGTCAATGGAATAGGCTCGCTTTTACTGCATTGTACTCGAGTACAGAAAAATAATGATCAATTTGCCCGCTGTTGTTAGCCGGAGTTTGTCACATTGTCGTTATGATTAACTTTATATTCTCAGGTCCCGGATGAGAATCCTGCTGCTATCAGTCACTTTCTCATTCGGCAACTTTTCAGCATGATTTCTGAATGATAAATGGGAATGAAGAAAATATGTGGACATGTATATTAATATCGTCAATGAATTTCAAATGAATCGTTCAACTTAGAGAAGCCAGTGACCAAGCACAGTGATATTCATCACGGATCCAGGGCTGAGCGCTGTCAGTCGTGCTTCCTGGTAGGTATCACTACCGAAGCTCTGCTCGATAATAAGCCCTACAGGTTTCCTTCTCTCTAATCCCAAAGCGTGTATTTGTTCATTATTTATAATGACTGCCTCCTCAGTAAAATACTATCAGGGTTGACAAGTCAGGTACGGAAATGCCGTTGCAAGTTTTAAGCTATCTTAAATAGACTTGACAAGAGATCAAAAACACTTCAGGTACGTTTTACACTTCCAAACGGCATTATTCTACCGCAAGACGGGGTCCGTTCTACACGGGACCTGGAGCTAGCATCGAAGCATCATCAGCATTCCGTACGCTTTTACATCACGATAGTGACTTCTGGCAGTTCATATGATCTTGTACTTATTCGAATACCTCCACACGCGGTCCAGTGCGCTACAGCTTGCTTTACAGTATCCAACCAATCAAGTGAAGTCAAATCATGACAGTTAGATCGTGTATCTACGGCGGAATCGCTTTGTGATTGGTCAGTACGTTATCTGCAAATAGATGCACATCTTTTGTGTATAGATGAGTCTGTACCAACAAAATGGGACAGAATACATTCACGCAATTCTTGTCCATTCTTGTCATCGGTGTCTCCTCCACGTTGCTCAGGAGAGGTGAGAATACTGAATTAACAATTCTGTAGTAAGGTATAAGGTTTTGTGCTCAGATCAGTCAGTTGAAGATGCGCTTAAACCGAGCAGGTTATGGTGATTGGTACCTGTTATACACGGCCAACAGATCGATTCCCTTGAAAGGCATTGTCCTTGTATTTAGGCAGTAGTTTGGGGAGTTCGAAGTGGTCAGTCCGCATCGTGGCGTTGTTCATTGAGTGTTAGATTTGTGATTTTGGTTTCAGGCGATTCCATACTGATGATTAATTACAATTGGAATAGGAGCTATCGGTGACACAAATCACGAACACTAGACTTCACTTAGATCACAGAGGACATTCGAGAAGACGCAAAGTCATGGTGGTTGTAGTTGTCTCTAGAGTACACTAAATCAACGTCAGAAGGATTTCAGACGACGCTAGCAAAATGAAATGGGCGGGCAGCGTAACTAGATGAATGGACAGAAAAAGTACATACAGTGGAAATAAAGATGAAGCATATGGTATAAAACGAACACCTTGATGTACACAGTTCTCGTTGTAGAATCCCGGGTGCTAAATCTTTAATGTCGGCCAACGTGTTCAGCTCAGGTAATTTTTTAGGACTTGACAATAGTTTATCAAATCGATTGGTGAAAACCACCGTGAAAGCATCTAAAATGTTCATTTATCACAGATCACTGGTTTAGTTAATTCCAGGACAGTGCAAACCGGAAAGCGATGTTGCGTCAGAACGACTGGCTTATTGAGAGCCTTTTGTGTCACGTGGTTCAAAGACGTTTGTTGGTTATATAATTTAAAACGTCGGTACGACAAAAAGTACTGTGCTAAGGGGCTCTGTGAAGCAGTAAAACAGTTGAGGAGTGTACGCCAGTAATCGCATTCGGTTAAGAACAGCGCAAACGTGACAGAAATAACCAGTCCCAGTTGGTGTATTTTATTGATATGTATATGGGTGGCATTCTGTCAGGGGACGCAGAGAATAGACCGTAAGCAGTGAGACGTTCATAGGGTGATCTGTGGTGCGCCTAGCTCGGTGCGCACGATCATGTGGAAACTCATAAAAACACATGACTCAGTGTGTATGGAACCGCGGGAGCTGATCCAAAATTACAAGCCTGAGGTCATCCAGTTTCATCGCATGTAAATCCAGTCGCAAATCCGCTCATCGCATAGTTGAATGAACAAAGAAATCGCAGAGTGCATTCTTCGGTCGTGCGCCTAGATACGAACTCATCAGTTACGTGATTTTCGTGTTCCTCAATCGCTTTTTTGAGAATCACTTCATTTCCTTTCCAAATTCGCTGAATTATCCGTTTTTCTAATATAGAGGAAACATTATCGAACGAGCTCGTTTTCAGAAAAATCATCCTCATGATTATTACATTTTCTTTAAAAAGATAGAAGTGCATGATTTACAAATAGCATCCGCGGCAAGATATAATTGATCAATCATGAAAATTGGTGTTGCATGGTTAGAAAATCATGAGATGGAAATTGTTATCGTTTCGTGGTTGTGCATTGGCCAGTGAAACAATCTGCATGGGTTTTGGGAACTATCAGTTTCCGGTTTTGACCTAAGGTTCAGTGTTGAGTCACACTGAGTCCCAAGACAGGTTTCGCATCGTGACCGGAGCCGTTAGAGTCCCTAGATGAGCCATTTTTGGAAACAAAGTAGAGCCGAGTAATCTGATCCCTATAACCTCCGTCGTTGCTAAATGTTGTTCTCGAGCTGTTTCCGGTGCGTTCGTAGGGCTGTTTTGGATTATTCGTCATTCCCTCGGTGTCGGGTGTCTGAAAGATGCACCACAAGTGCATTGTAAATGTAACTATGTTAGCCACGAGGATGGTGTTACCGACGATATGAGTCTGTTCGCTATCCGTCTTTTGTCCAAATGATGATTCCCCGATGCAACAATAAAAACAGAACATTGAATGTTTGTGCAACTGACTGAATGATCTATTCTTGTCTGGATTGATTTGATCTGATATGAACTGAACCTCCAATTTCAACGACTGATTGCCAAATATGGCATAAAGAATCGTGGCCAAGCGTCGTTAGGTCGTCATGTCAATGTAGTCCAAACTCTGAGAGTCTTTGCCCCGTCATTTCGATTGATGCATGCAGGGTGGATACTAATTGCCAAAGCTTTGGTACACAAGAGTTCAGCGCATGTTTTCAGTCCACGTTGGAGGATTTCCGTGCTTACGTTGTCTACGGAGTGTCCCTTGGCTATGGCGTGAAGAGTAATTGCAGAATCCTACTCTAGTTTCGCTAAGGCTGTCATGTTGTAAGGTTTGTATTTTTCTCTTCTTTGGTGTTCCGTTATTCTGATCTGAAGTTGTCCCGAAGTTTGCCCAGTATATTCAGCTGGACATTCTTTACCAGTGATTTTGTGAATGCAGTTGTTTTGGTCTTGCAAGTTAATCATATCATTGGCCTTGAATGTTGTCAACCCGAAAGAATAAGCGCATGTTATACCCGCCGAACATTTTTCGATCGCCTCAAAAGAGAATCTGATCCGTTTGGAATGTCGATGGAAGCCAAGTAGTCTTTCTATAGAACTTGAAGCGTTGGTTTACCCGGTCTCCTCTTCAAAGTTCGGTTCAAAAAACTTTAACATTACTTCAGCCGAAGTGTTTGTTGTGTGTCTAATGAGATCAGCAGAAAGACATTCGCAACCCCAAAACGTGGTTGATACTAAGGTGTATAAATAACTAAATAATTTATGAGGCGCTGGTAACGCCTAACTTATCACTGAAAGCCATAGGTGCAGTGCACATCATTTTCATTCTTGGGAGTTAAGCTTTTTTATTGCACGGTGAATTATTTGTTAATAAAATGCAATCTTTTTCTACCGAAATGAATAAATATCCAATCCGTTGGAAGGGTTTTCTGAACCCATACTTGGAAATCTGACACTTAATTTGCTAATAAACACACTTTATAGGTCTCCGTACCTTCGCACCACAACGCGATTCGACCACTTTGGATTCTTCCTGAATACTACCTACTTGCCTACTTGCACAATGCGTATCAAGGGGATCTATCTGCTGGGCATAGTAACATAAGTACCAATCAGCACACCCTGCTCAGTTCAAGTGTATCGTTGATCGACCGACTTTTTGGACACAAAACCGCACGCCTTACTTCAACAGCGGTAATACCGTGCTCCCACCATTTCCGAATAATACCAAATGGTAATGGAAGCACAACCACGGAAAATCTGCGTACACATTCGATCCATTACGTTTATGTCTTACAGTCGCGTAGTAAAACTGGCCTCATCGTTGCATCGTATAAGGAAAATATATTTTCCGACCAAGTTCACTTTCGTGTCATTGTAAAAATTGCAATGTGACGTCGCATGTTGAGATTTGTTTCCTCGTCACTACCGCGGGTCGATTTGTGGTACTCACGCGTTTAGAAATGCAATCAAAAGCCGAATGGGACAGCCTGTACAAGTGATTTTCATCTTTTGAACAACCCCTCACTCTCACTTTCTAGCACTACATAATTTGCCTATAGAAAATTATCCCCACCGCATCCTTCACATGTCTATTTTGTGAGAGTGTCGGCGGACATCCTGACTTTATCACTTAAGTTGTAGGATATCGCATTTGAATTTGTAAACAATATGTACAAAGATCATCAGTTCTAATCATCAATCACGGTTTGACAAACGGACTACTTGGAGAAAAATCTTTACCATGAATAATATTAATTTTTCTGTCTTAAGTTTTTAATATCTGCTTGATTTTTCCTTATCCATCTCCTTGTACATTCTATCTGCACTTTTGGTTAGACAGCATTCTCATATACTATTGTTACAAATCTTCTCGAATAAGCAATAGTCTCAGAACCTTCTGGTGGATCAGCCCGTAAAATACTAAGTGTACAAGTTTGAAATTTCGCCTTTGAATCCAAAATTTCATAGGACGTCGTACAAAACTAATTGATTCCAGTGGCCGTGCACACTGAACTGACTTCAACTTTCGAGAGTAAATTTCCTGTCTGCACTCGGGATGGGAGATTTCAAATCCTTTTTCACCTATTACCATATTCTTCGTTTCCTGAACAGTTCACCAATATGGTTTGGCGTGGTCCTCGCTAGAGGCTGTTGCCAGACGGGGGCTGGCCGGTGTGTTCACCGGCGAACTGGAAAGCATGATCAGTTTGCGAATGACCAGTTTGCAACCGCGATTCATTCTTTGTCTACCGGAAGATCGTGTGGTGCACGAGACGCGTTTGCGCAATCGTTATCCGGCCGAATTGTTTCTACCGCGATTAAAAAATCATCCGCTAGGATCAGGTTTGGTGGCGGACTCGCTAAAACAGCAGAACGAATATATCCAATGGTGTCTGGATCGCGCGAAGAATTGCTATCCTCAATTTTATCGAGACAATCCCGGTTGGTTTGATGCTGTAGTAGATACCACGCATCTGGCGACAGCTTCCAGTCAGTTGTTGTCAATTGTGATGGATTACTTGGGTTAGTTATTTGACACTTTCTCCAGATGCAATCAAAAAACGAAAAATGTGTATTAGCGTGTGTTATTATATGAAACACTGCCGTGGCGACGACAGCATGTAGATACTTTTATTTATTGTCTTTCCGGTTTTGAATAGCATTTACTGAAATATATCATTCAACGGTACTTCATTTAGCGTCTCTCTCCAAATTACCTTTGCAAAATTATTCCACTTATTTGTGTTCCAAGTACATGAATGAACTACATCTCAGTGGGTTTAAAAACCCCAGAATGACAGAGCGAGCAAGTGGTTTTTATAAACTGCACAGTGAGGTTAGGTCAAATCACGAGACGTGTGACTCGGTCAGCGAGAGTCCAGAATCTCACGTGAGTGTGCATCAGTATCTCACCGTGCTTCAGCAGCAGCGAAATTTCCTTGGTACCTTGGAAGTATGAGTAAGATCAGGGTTACCTTCGTAAAAAGCAGGGACTCAAAGAAGTGAAAATTCTGATAACTTAAATAGCGTGGATGCCAGGTGGTTAGGAACAAGTGGAACAATCTATGATCTATGAAATTAAATAGAATGAAGTAGAATAGATGTAGATTAGGAACGGATAAATAAATGAGCAGGTGGAGTGGAATGGTGGTGGGGTGAAGACGCGGTATGCAATAAAAAAAAACCATAGGTGAAAATAAATGCTGATGGATGGTGCCAGCAGTTGGATGTTAGGGGAGAGTGAGGAACACTGATTGCCATACCTTTTCCAAGGTTGCCCAAAATCGCATTACACTGATAATGAACAATAATTTTGCCGGAAGTGTCCTCCTTGTGTTATGCTTTCTGATTGCTCTGGACCTCTTTAGCTTCATATTTTATTCCCTCAAGTCCGGTTTTTCATCAAGTGAGAAAAGTAGTACGTTGGTTTTTGACACCACTACGAGTCTCAGTTAGTTCCCCGCATCTACGGTACCCATCTCCGACAAAATAAAAATATTCCTAGCATTTCCAGCCTTGGTATGCAAGACAAATTCCTCAGGCCATGAAGGGTCTCATTAAACCGACGCTGCAAGTTCCCTGGGATGTTTTTGATTCTGAAGTCGATAGAGAACCATGCTTGTACAGCATCTGCTAGGAGGGGCTGAACTATGGCCACCGCTGTGGCAAACCATTACAAAAATCAATTCGATTGGTGGACGATTTGATTTAATTGTAAAATGTTTCATCAGGCAGTAGTTAGTCTTTAAAAACCTATGCTTTTTTGGAGCTATTATGTTCCAAACAGTGAAAAATAATGCTAGAAAATAAATAGTCTTTTACTTTTTTTATTTAATATACGAATATGTACGATAGTTCTGGAAGTGGTTTGCGACCAACCAAAGGATGCCGAGTGGCGAAGTAAACGACAGCAGTGGGAATCGAACCCGAGACGTCACGGCCCCGACAACCCACGATAATGACCGCTTGATCACCGGTGGTGGAGTCTAATTGATAAAAGAATTAAAATAAAATATATCCGAAAAGGATCAGTAGTATTATTGGGATTACTGTTCTTAATTTCACTGAGTTAAAACTGCAAATTAGGGCGGCCAGTCTGCTTAATCGCAGAGGGACAGAAGAAGAATAGTTGTATGAAAACTGATGCCGTATGGTTCATCATTTTCATCATTGCCAAGGTTAGGCTAAAAGAGGAAGTACGGTCATATAAATCAGTCTTTTACTAGAATAATCCCGCTGTTCGATCATTGCATATTTATGACTTCGTAAATATGACTTCATATGAGAACAAAACGAACATTCTGACCACTAACTCCGTGTTTTTTCTCGTGCTTTATTTGTGTTCGGACTCAAGAAGGTTTGTATCTCAAACTGACTTCCTCGATGCACATGATTGTTGGGAGAATGCCCGAAGCGGTCAGTCCATGATGTGGTGAAGTGAGAACTTCAAAACTAAGCTTAGCTGTAAACGAAGTATAAGAATTCCACGAGATCCGTTTATCGGACTGTTAGAGAAAATAAGGGTAACGGTAAAGCGCCGCCGTCAGTAGCGTCCTTGCGCCTGAACTCTTTTTTGTTTACATGGTTATCGCTTAGGTCTTTTCTGTTTGTTTGTTTGTTGTTTGTGCATTGTTGTGTGGCCTTATTGGCGTTCGGATCGATTGCGAAATGACTCCAGCCTAATTCGCTCATTGCCTATTGGTCCGCGCCTATCGACCACCACGAATATAGATACCCACACACCTTGCCAATGACTGGACGTTTTCATCCTATTGCGTTTCACCACACCCCGGGAGGCTTTGCTTGGCCGCACCGATAACACATACAGGCTGTGGTCGCTTACTTGTTTACCCGTCTCCTTGTTTGCTTACGTATGATTAATAAACGGATTTATTACGTGCTGTTTGCTTTCATTGATTACGAATACAACAAGGATCCATTTATTTGCCCTCCAAGTAGCAATTTGGCGAAGTGGCAACCAAGGTCAGAACCGGAGTTTGATAACTGGTAACCGTCAGGACTGAACTGATCAAAATCTGAGTACTGATCAGATATTCACAGTTAGATCATCTTAACAGTTGAAATCTATTCAAACTTTTGTCTCTTCAAGCTTACGATGTAGATAAGAAAATTGGTACTTAGAGTCATCGCAAAAAAAAACGAATTGAAATGACTACTCGAAGAATACGGTTGATCCTGACAATGATAAACAAATGAAACATTTTCCGTTCCGTTACAAGCACATTTATTTAGCTTAAGATAGAGGAATGAAGCTGTTGATCGTTTTGTCATCGGATCGGTAGACTGGTTGCAAAATGTATCGGGTGAGAAGTCATGGTTACTTAGACTGACAAAGCGGCTATGATTGACGTTATCTAATGGCGTCCGGATTGGGCGGTAGATGAGGACTGCCAGCGTTACACGGTAGCACAAGATGATAGCCACCGTCAGGCTTGCAGGTAGCGGTTTGAGGACCAACATTACAAATTGTTTATCATGGAATTCACTTGGCCCATGGGCAAGATACTAATTGTTTTATCTACTACTTTCCGTCCACAGTTTGTAAAACGTAGTCGTCCAGGTGGCTTGCCACACAATCCTTTGCGCCATTTCGGTTGGAATCATACTGAGCAAACCACTTAAGAACCCATTCAAACGGCACTCGCACAACGTAGGGTTTGCCTGATTTACCGGAAAGACAATCAAATGCCAAGTGTGCCGTCGGGACGTGCAGTCCTGTTAGGGTGCCCTGATGACCACTCTACGATTAAAAGCTTGGCAGCAGGTCGGCCTCATAAACTGCGGCGGCGGCAGCAGGCGGGGTGAGCGGGTTACCACGGCTCACAAAAGCGCAGTCAGACCATCAAGTTAGCAGTCCTGCGTGTGAAACTACTCAGGCGGAACCGGTAATCCTTGGCGACTGATCCACTGCTGACCTGGAACCATCAACCTGTAACAGAAACAAAACTAACTACCTATCGAGCCGCACTGTAGCACCAGCCATGCTTGACCTTTGTATCTCAGCTTACTGTTGTGTTTTGCATTTGACTGTGTGGGGTCCTTATGGTAGGAGACTGCGGTAAGGCCGCACAACCACAAGACTTGGTGAGAAGGCTTGCAATAAATCCGACGAGTAGCTGAATATCTGTGTGATTCGTGTTAATAATTGGTATACTTTGTATGTGAACTCACCTAACTGCTTTTCTTCAGGAAGCTTGCTGCTGATCGTAGGATATGCAGGTACAACCAATGCACTCTGCTTCCTTTCTTCTCAAATCTTAAAATCCATTTGAAGATTGATCAGTGACAGTTGTAATTTGACACTTTCAGGCTGTCCAGCTAAATCAATGCTTTCGGCGACCGTCTATTTTATCATGGTAGTGTCTTAGCAGCAGTCAAGCAAGGCGTGGACGTTGCATTCTTTCAACGGGCGTCAGACCGTCGCCAGGTTGACTCCTGATGCCACACAAAGTCGGTGTCGTTAGGCCCGGCGCTCAGCGTTCAGCGTTCGCTCACCGTCACCAATTGTACAGCTCACACTTGCTTAGATGTGCAAACATTTGGTCTTGGTGCCGGAGGATAGCGATTTCTTTGATTGTGTTCGACTATCGTGCGCTAATGGACGGTCAGTAAACGTTCATCTAAAAATTCCGCATTGTTCGCGGGAACGGTATTGCTCTACAGCAACTCATGCCATACCACCGATCTGTTTCCGAAACAGAATTGTCCACAAGGCTATCACCGTAGTCACGTTCCTGGGATCCAGGTGAGCAACGTACAACAATCAAAGGGTCTCATTTTACCCACCCAATGCTTCCCGAGGCCCAGGAACCAGACAAACACAAGCGGTCGATATCTGCATCTTTAGTCGAACTATTAGATGGTCGTAGATCAATTTCTCGAGATTTCAGATATGATGAAGCACGTAGATGCCTTAGACGCCAAAAGACTCGGATCCCTGGAAGTGGTGAATTGCGAGGTGCAGGGCAATGGAAGAAGATACGGTGATCAGCAACAGTGGAAACCTTTTACGCCCCATTAGAAATAAAGACCCACAAAAAATCTAAGGGTTAGCGAACTGAGCAAAGAGGTGAATGGCACACTGATTCAGACTCAGAAGAGCCTACTGGATCACTGTGTGGAGTATTTTGAGAAACATTTTAACTGGTTTTATCCGCGACAGATGTGCTAGCTAGTAGTGGCTAGAATTCTGGATGCAGACACCAGTCCTCTATCAAGAGCAGAGGTTTTCAGTGAATTAAACTACCTTAAATGGCCTGATTCTGCTGGGCGGAATGAGTTGCCTCCATTTTTTTTCTAAGGCAGTGGCTCGGCATAGCCACTGGAGTTGACAAATCTTCTGTGTTTGAGAAAAGAAAAGGAATCAGTTCAAGGAACTGATATGAATCGGCGATCTTACTGATTGATAAGAGAGATGCCAGGTCCTCCTGTGATAACCATAGGAGTACATGGCTAGTTAGCATCGCATCCAAACTGCTTGTCGGTATTATCCTTCATCGCTGATCTAACGTTCGCGAACAATGCTCGCGCGAAAATCAAACTGGGTTTAAATCCGGTCGAGGTTTTGTTGATCACATCTTCAATCTTTGACAAATAATAAAACAAAGGCACACCTGTAGACCCAGGATCTGTTTTGCTCGATCTGAAAGCAGTGTTCGATTCAGTTGACTGCACAATTCCCTGACGCTGCATCTTGTCGAAGAGTGTACCAGAGAAATTCATTTGTACCAAGTATCCCTTACCATGAACAGTCAAAGACGAGTTCAGGATCAATGTGCTTTTTTACCCGGGTTAACCACAAGCAGTGATGTACGTCGGGGTTTCACCTCTCCCCTTTTCTGTTTAATTTGTGACTGATATAGTCCTAGAGACCGTCATTTTTGTCGGATGCGGATAGTGTCATTGAACTTTACCGAAATGGAAAAGTGTCGGGCCCTGAATATCCAAACGACATCGCGCTTCTGAGTGAAGATCCAGTTAAGTTGAACAATTTTATGGCAAAGTCTGACACGCATTTGTACGCTCAACGTGCAAGATACCGTTGCTAGGCAAGGTTGCTTCACACAAAGCCTTTTGATGCCAGAAGGGACTACAAATCAGGTAGATACGTTTTTACCTAGGTAGCTGCCTTCCACCTGGAGGCCGGATATCGGATTTAGTGTTTTCGTGTATACAGAAGGCTCGTTTAGCATTTGCCAACCTCAGTCAACTGTGACGTCGACCGTACGTTCGCTTATCCCTCTAGGGTCGAATGTACGCTGCAGCATTGAGGCAAGTTCTTATTTATGGTTCAAAAACATGGGAGCAAAGGGTGGGGGATATACTGATATTTTCGATATTCGAGCAGCGACCACTTCGTAGAATTTTTCAAGTCTGTTGGAACCCAGCATCCATGATGCCGAGGTTCGGCATAGAGTATGAGTACAAGAGCCAAATCATCAGATGAAACACTTGAGTTCACCTGGCTAGGATGGTTGGGACACGTGTTGTGCATATTCCCGGATCAAAGTTCTCGGGACGCAATGTTTGCTGAGGTGGATAGTGGCAGGAATATCAGTAAGCGTAGTCAGCACATGACGTAGAAGGAAGGTATAAAAGACCTTACGTGTGGACTTGACCATGTAGAGCGTGTAAGGCTTCCTGGGTGGGGTCCAAGAGATCCTCCCATCCAGTGGTTCGATACATGAGAAGATATGGTTAGGTGTCGCCATCTGCGCTATTCTTGTATTCAAAAACATCATTTACCAATTTGATACTGTTCGTAATTCTCTTTTTACTCTTTTTATGCTCTTGTATTGTTATTATTTTTGCTTGCGGCTTCAACTGAGAGGTGGCAACCAAAACCACTGCACGGGGTGCAAAGTTATTGGTTGCTGGAATTACGCCCTCATGGTATAACTCTCATAAACCAACCGTACGTTCAAAACTTCAGATGTCAACATGTGTGAGCGTAATGTACGATCGAGAATTCCTTGGTCCGATACTTTTGTTTCGCTTTTCGCAATGAATTTTATTTTTCCTATTTAAGGGCATACATGCTATCTGGACGGAGGTTTTGGTTACTAGTTCTGCCACTAGGCACTGAAGGTCTGCAAAGCTGGACTCTCACTTCGATTTAGTTAGCATGGCAGCAAGTCCGTACCCCAGGGTTTGCATCTGAATAGGCAAACGACTAACTGCAGCATCTAACAGATTGTGCGTTTATTTCAAACGCAAATTTAAATTGTCAGAATGTTCCCTAACATACTTTTTTTCCATCCGCCAGTTTCTGTAGAGCCTTTACATCATCTGTTCTTATAGTGGGATCCGATGTGAGTTTTGCGGCGAATTCACATGCAATGACAAGAGGGTCCACCAAAGCGGCATCGAAGAATAGCCCACGATTCCGTGTATCCTTCTTCAGGATTGAAAATCAGAGTTTTCAGTCATCTCTTATGCTTTTCATTTGCGACAGCCAATCAAGTAGGAAAGATGGTTGACCGGATTCCTGACGTTTTATACAACATCGCAAGGGCATCTTCTGTTGAACTTCCAAAATCTTTCTGCCTTACCATCAAACTTTGGAATGATTCTCTGTGGCAGGGCTAAGTGTAAATTCAGAACTTCTGGCAGATGATTCCACGATGGCGACTCATTGGAGTTGGACGTCAGATCTGAAACGCCTTTTGGTGATACTTCAGTCTACAGGGTATTTTTGATAAACCAGGAAGGCTCGTTGGGACCGTGGTGTTCATAAGACTGTTGTCGTTCTTTGTTTCAGATCCAACATTTTTTCCAGGTAAAGGAGGAATCGAACGATGCACACGATTCTACAGCGGTGAATAAAAATCCAGTTGGGGAGGAGTTTCGGAGTCGCTGATGAATTCAGATATTGCATCGGAGGGACGAGTAAAATTGCTGATTGACTTTGGAAAATCCCGGAGTTCTACAGAACACGCGGTTCTCGATTAGGCATAATCCCGATTGATTCAACGCATTTAAGAAGCGGCAGAAACGCACCGGACAGGAACGTGTTTTGAACAGCAGAAGGAATTATCTTTTATTTTAATTTTTTCGTTTACTTCCTTTTACTATGTGATACAGGTCGAATATTTAGGGAAAGGAGTCGCGACAAATAAGAGGTTGCGAACTGGGGAAAGCAATCGGCGGGGGAAGCGGGATTCGAACTCACAAGAGAATGATTGAAAGCCCACCATATCCACCATATTCAATAAATCAGTACTAGTTCTACACATGTGAGAGATTAGTGAACCAGGAAAACAATGTACACATCACAGTATGCCAGTGGTTAGAAAGAAAAAAAAGCAATATCCATTTTCAGTCCGTAGTCGGACTGGTGATATCGTCTATACCGAGTAATTATATGCCATTCATGAAATGCTGCATTGACCTCGTAAAGGTAAGCGACACTAACTGAACAGTTCAAAAGATTGAAAAAAGGTACTAAAAGCCGGGCCATTGCGGTCGACCATTTGTGGCAGGTTGGGCTTTCACAAGATCCCAGGAACCAGTGATTATGGACAGAAAAATGAACAACTTATCATTGCAGGAGAGGCTTTTTTACTCACGAAATTTAGTCATCATGTTGCCAACACTTTTCTTAGTTCCGTTTCTATTTTGCTCAAAAAACGAGAACTTTATCTCATATTCACGTTGATGCTAAGACGTAGTAGTCACGACAAGACTGCATCTTGGCGTGGTGTGATAGCTTGCGTGCCTCCATGACCCAAAGAGCTATGCAGGATGGCTTTCTTAAGCCAGAGGTTCAGTCATGCCTGACAGGTCAACGGGTAGAGGCCAGACGAAGTCCAGTCTCAGAACCAGTTGACGGGCAACATCTGGTTCTAACCACTATGTCCCTGGAGAGGACACTCCAGTAAATAAACATGGAGAGAAACAGTTTACCGGTCCAAAAATCTCCACTAGATGGACGTAGGAGTGGGGTACCTGGGGTTTCTCTTAACGATGGGAGACGTCATCGCACTTCATTGAGCAGCTATCGTCCGCCTTAGCTGGACAGCCCCCAGCCCAAAGGATGTTGCCCCGTCCACGTTCCGCTTGCTCGATTGGGTGCATGGGGCTAAGGACTGAATCCGAAAAGCGGATCGATAGCCAAGCACCAGCGAAGACAAGACAAAACGCATGCAGTAATTAGGTCTCAGGAGACAGATCAGAAGAAGTTCCTTCATAGGTGATTCGGTCACATCCCCATGCTGGCTTAACGTCTCATTGCCTTTTGGGTGAGAGTTTTGAGTCAAAAGCTCCGATTAGGGTTCCCAAAGAAAAACCCTTTCTGTGGTGTGGACAACCGCAAAGTGTGATCCGCCCTCAAGCCTTCAGTATATTTCCTGTAACAGGCCTTACCAATTTTCCTTCCTTTAATTTAAGATCGATGCAAAACGCCACGGATAACTGCGACTTTGTTGAAAGCAGTAGTTCAGGAGTTGGGTGCAAATCAGATGCACTTCTTTAGCCTAAATGTTCACTTGACTGCCTTTAACGTCCGCCCACTATGTCAGGTAGGGTAACAGACTGCCCTCTTTAAAACTCTTGACACTTATAAAAGAGATTCATGCTGTTTTCCGAAATATGCATACAAGACCTCACTTCTGTGATCACTCTTCGCACCCCAGAGACAACCTCAGTCTCTCTCTCTTCACTCTCCGTGTTTCGGACGGTTCTGTATCTAGATCTCGTGATCAGGCTGGCATTGGGATTGCTCTGAGCATGAAAGCCGAGCGTGCACTGCTCGACTGGATTCCAGTCAGTAGTCGTTTGTGTGCAGTTCGGTTGGGTGGTTCTGTTCGTGTCAACAACAACAAACTGAAGCGTCGATGCTTGTTCGTCGTGTCTGTGTATGCGCCGACTGACTGCAGTTCATCTGAGACCAAGGACGAATTTTATCAGGATTTGTTTCAGCTACTTCGAAGCGTATGTTCAACGGACGTGGTGGTCATTACTGGGGATTTCAACGCCCAAGTTGGCCTTTTGGGAGATTCCGAAAGGCACATCGGAGGTCCCAATGGTACCCAGCCGACCGTACCGATAACGGCGATCGTCTCATTCAGCTGTGTTCTGATCACAGATTGTTTCTGGCAAGTACGAACTTCTGCCACAAGAAGCAGCATAGACTCACATAACGTTCTTTTTCGTCTTCACAGCGTTTGACTCAGATTGACCATATTGTGATTGGTCATCGCTGTCGTGGATCAGTTGAAGACTGTCGTTGATTTTGGTCTACGCCTATGGACTCAGATCACGCTTTGGTACGTGTTCGCTTCCGTTTACATCTCATCTGCGGACGCACGAACGTAAATGCCACACGTCGCGTGCAGTTTCTTTTAGAGCATAACCAGCAACAGTTTCCAGACAGCTGTCTACATGGTTGTCGATGCAGCCGGATGTCCAGGATCCAAGTGAACGCTAGAAACAGATCAAGGATGCCTTGTTTGTCGCTTCGAATGCCATTTAAGACTCTAGTTCAAGTCGATCTCACAAACGATGGATATCTTCAATATTAGTTGCTTTGTTGGATGCTCTCAGATCCGATGTCCCTCCGGATGCCACATTCAATGAGGTGCGTAAATCCCTGAGACGCCAACTGACTGGGGGCCGGAGAAATGACCGTGAGAATTGATGTGTTGCGAACCGTAAGAAAATGGAAAAGGCTGCGTCCATTGGCAATACTGGCAACCTTTTCCATTTGAATAAAGGCACCGGTCCACGAAAGTCTGATGTGAATGAGTTAATTACGGAATCCGACGGCTCACTGACTCACTCTCAGGGACGTCGTCTGGGGCGTTGGACGGAGCTCTTTATGGAACAATTCAGTTGACACAACTCAATACTGGACCTTCCAGATATACCTGCCAACGGAACGATGCAGGTGGATATCGCTCTTTTATCAGAGATGGAGCTTATGCGGAAGATAGTTTACTTGAAAAGGTATAAAGCGGCTGGACCGGATGGGTTGTCTCAATCTTTTTTCGACGATGGAGGCGAAGCTTCGGTTTCGGAGTTAACAAAACTCCTCCGTATTAATTGGGATAGTGAGCAGATTCCCAGGGTATGGTGTGATTTGGTGATTGTGCCGATTTACAGGAAACGCGTCAGGTCCTCTTGTGAAAACCACAGAGGAATTAACCTGGTAAGTATCGCGTCTAAACTGCCCACCGGTCTTATTCTCCGTGAAAATCAGGCCGGTTTCAGACCTGGTAGGGGTTGTATCGACCATATCTTCACTTATCAAAAAACCTTGGAGCACAGACACATCCATCGTAGGCCCACAATCTGTGTCTTTCTTGATCTGAAAGCGGCATTTGACTCAGTCGACTGCACAGTTCTCTGGCGTTGCCTCTCATTGAAGAGTGTACCAGATACGTTCATTTCTCTTTTCCAACGCGTGCATGCAAACAGCCGAAGCCGAGTTCGTGCTTACGGCGATTTTTCACCTGAGTTCATCACGAAAAGTGGTGTTCTTCAGGGTTGCTCTCTTTCAACCTTCCTCTTCAGTTTCGTGATTGAATTGATTCTTGAAACAGCCCTATCCTCGTGTGAGAATAGCGGCGTCAATTTTTGTCCAGGCAATAAACTGTCTGACTTTGAATACGCGGATGGTGTTGTTCTTCTGATATCCTTAACAACAGTGTAGCAATGTTTGGGATGCGTTTTGCACCTTCAAAGTGCAGAATGCTGCTGCAGGACTTGGTTGTTTCAACAACAAACTTCTTCTTGGCAGAAAAGCTTAAGCTGAAGTAGATAAATTTTGTTACCTTGGAAGTTACATCTCACCGGGTGGACGGATGTCGGATGAATTGTCATCGCGTATAGAGAGGGCGCGTTTGCCTTTTTCCAACGTCCGTCATCTGTGGCGCAGGCGTGACATTCGATTGTCTATTAAGGGTAGAGCGTACACTGCGGTGGTTAGGTCCGTTTTTTCATACGGTTCAGAAAGATGGCCGTTGAGGGCAGAAGATAGGCGGAGTCTGTCAGTGTTCGAGTACTGATATCTTCGTCGCATTGCCCGAGTATGGTGGGAACACCGTATGAGCAATGCTGAGGTTAGGCGTAAGGTGTTGTGAACCAGAGGTCAGTCTGTGGATCAAGTACTAAATCTAACCAGGTTAAGGTGGTTGGGGCATGTGTTACGCATGCTCACCTCTAGACTTCGTTGGCGTACGTTGTCCTCTGAGGCAGGTAGTGATTAAAAGGTAGGTGGAGGTGGTCAGTCCATGACATGGCAAAAGATATGAAGACCTTGAACAGTGGGCTTGGCTACGTAGGACGTGTTATACTTTCAGGTTGGGGTCCACGTGATCTGCCTACCAAATGGTTGGAGACATTACGTGATATAGCTAGGTGTCGCGGTCAGTGGCGTAGTTGCATTCGGACTCTTACCATATCCTCTTGACTTTCGCCTGATACTTTGACTTTTTTGGATCTTTATCACTATGCTTCTATTCTTTTCGCCCTTCATTGGACGTTGCCGGAAAGTAGCAACCGAAACCAGAACACAAAAGTGCGAGGTTAATGGTTGAATAAACTGAAACTGAAACTGAGTAATCAGAGAATCCCCGCAATCCATGAACCGATGATGGTTGTCCCAGCTGAACTAGATTCACCGAGGACTTTTACGTTCAGGAGACCAAAGTGCGTATAAGATAATATACCACAAATGAGCTAGCGAAAGATGCCTTGCCAATGGATGTCATATCGCTGGTCAGATACTACATAAGCTGCTCATCAACTCGGGCTCTCTTTGAAAAGCAATGCTAAATTGAACATGACCCGTTTATTCACAATGAACGAGTTCATGTTGGTTTATATACCACTGACGGTCCACTCGATTTGCGTGCGCTCTTTTATCTGATCAATTCGTGGTTAAAAATAGTACCATCTGGTGTATGATTCGCAAATTCCGATGTTGTTCACCGTTTTCCCAAACGGACAATGGAACGCAACGTTTCGCGCGGGATTTCGCAAGCTTCAAAATCTAACTACTGCTACAGTTGGCAGTAGCAATGTTATAAATTCGAAGCTCCAGTGGTGCACCCATTCCAGAAAAACACCATAGTCAACAATTGGGAACGCGGAGTGATCAGACTGCTGCTCCAGTGGGAAGTCACTGAAACAAAAGGGAAGACAGCAGACGAAATAAACAAACATCAGATAAATTAGGTAAATGAACTGTACCAGAGTGCAAACAGATAACGTCCAACTTACTTAAACAAAGTAGAGCCAGCACGAACCTGTAATAAATGAATCTGGAAAGATGTAAGTGAAACGTGCAATTGATGCCTGAAAAAAGCGCCTAAAACAGCCAGCAGTCGATCTAATAGGCAGACAGCTCAACCACACCAGCTTTGGTCAGCAAACCTACACCTAAATCGACCACGCACCCTCATGGAAGGTGAAGGGGAAACATAGAATCAATCAAAATAGATCGGCAATCAGCCATGGGGAACGCACCGATCATAATCAAGGCCTTACGGGCACACATCAGCAATGAAAACATGGGTAGGGGGACAAAGGCGAACAGCTGAGTCATTTGGGAGTAAATATAGACACACCGAACTCGGAGAAAAGCAGTCATTGGTGGATCCATGGGGCAAACGGTTGGAACAGCAGAGGAGGCAATCGCAGTAGTACACGTGTGCGGATGTCAGTGATCAGATAATGATCCACCGTTGATGAACAGGAAGGGGAATCAACACGTTCGTGTTCCCACGAGACTTTTTTATCGGTATGGTACATATATATATGGCGTCCATATTAAACGGAGTTGAGTAGTATTTCTCCATTGATACACGCGTTCTTTCGAAATTATTCCTCAATGGTTCTACACCTTGAGTTAAGTTGTTGGTAAAAACTCACAGGAATGCTTGTGTTCAGTGTAGAACCCGTGTGTATTTGTATGACTCTCTGCGTTCGTCCGAAGCTTATTCAGTCGATTAGGTCTGTTAATTTAGCCTGCCTAATTGTTGTGCAAGAGCATTTGTTGAATCCGTTTGCGAAAACACGATCAGTTCAGAGAAAATCCAAACCAATGTAAAACTAATACTATTTTTTGCAGTTTGTACCACGCACCATATGAGGTTCACCACAGTGCACCCCATGAACATGTTTTACCAGGAACATGAACAACATCACCTTATCCCTTGTTCCTATTTGCTCCAATTTAAACACAGGTACCAATCTCGAAGACTTAGCCTTAAGCAATCGAACGGCAGTCCAGCTCCCGGCACCAAACCTGTCTGATCCGCAAATGGTCCGTCAACCTTCGGTCATTATGCAGGACAATCAACTGATTGATCGGTCTAAGTAAAATTAACTAATCTTATTCATGATGCTTTGTAACAAAGGTTTTTTCTCTAAAATATTCGTATTTGTGGTCGGCGCTCATTCTTCATCTATTTCCTCGCAAACGTTTGTTTGACAGTTTTTTTGAACCACATTTTGCCGACGGCGCATGCAAATCACAAATATGTAAATTTAAAACTATGTAATTTCTGTTGTTTAGGATAAACAACAGTACAGTACGCAGCAATATAAGACTTCTTGAAATGGGGTTTGGAGGAGACTGGTCATACGCAAGTAATTCATATTTTGAAAGTCTTCGGTTTCGATGGGACTCGAACTTATACATGAACCGTATTGGCTCCAGCAGGTGAGCTATGAGGATATTCGCTTGGTTCTGTAAAGTAAATCAGCATGAAATTTCGAAAGTGTAAACACCTCGTGCAGTTTCATGAATAACTGTTTCCCCGTTGCAATGAAAGAAACGTGTCCATTAGGTATCCAACGGAGAAAAATCCTGCAGAACAACTTGCAAAATTGGAAAAATCCACGGAAACTCACTCAAAGTAGAATCATGAAGCATACTGCGACTGCTTTTCGGCAAGCATGTCAGTGTTAAAATTTCATAAACGTTAGCGAATCATCAGGCAATGATTCCTACGGATGCGGGCTGTAACATTTGGCCCTTGATCAAACTGAAGTAGATCAGTGACAGTACAAAACCACGAAAACTACTGAACTCTTCTGTAAAGTTTTCAAGTTCGATTGCATCAATGCAGAGTAAAGATTAAAATACATATGAGGAATCTAAATGTTTGTAAATTATAAAATGTTGGCGAAACGGAGCTGATGTCTTTTGAAAATATCTGGTTCATCCGCAGGCGTGGAGAAATGAGATAGTGTGCTGATACCTGGACCCACTGCTACATTCATATTTCACTGTATTAGGTAGCAACATCGAGTAACTAATGATAAAAATGACATGAAACGTAACCAGTCGGGAGTTAATGTATTGTAAAGGGATGCGTGTGAACAATCACTCATCGATAAAAAACGGACATTTATTCAGTGATTTCGGGCGTGTAGGAGTGTAGTATACCAATCAGTATTTAGGTTACACTAAGTCAGTGTCAGAACAGTCTAAGACGACTCTGGAAAACAGAACTAGACAGACAGCGCGGTTATATGAGAGGACAGGAAAAGTATACACGAAATAAACAAAAAGGAAAGGTGGTATGGAACGAATTCACAAGTGTTCATGGTTCTCGTTGTGGAAACCTGGGTACCAGACGTCCGGTGTCGACCATCGGCTTCAAAGCGACTAACCCCATCTGCCAAGGGTTGACGGAAGGTTGCTAAATCAGTCGAGGAAGAAAATTGCCGAAAATTTGCCACGAAAGCTTTTGTTGATCTCAGTCGGAAAGTAGGTTGAATTCCTGGACAATCCAAATAAGAAAGCAAGTTTAGTACTGGCAACACCGGAACTGAAAAGACGTATTGAAGTCGCTCCCACCCGGAGCTAAACAGACCAAAGTAGCAAGAAGACTAAGGCTGAGGAATAGTACGTTAATTGTATTACAGGACTGATTTATATAGATAAGGCAAGTCAAGGAAAATAATTGGCACATTACAAGTTGACCAGTCACCGTGAGCTTTCGTTGTACCTTTCCTCGGATCCTCAGCTTCCGTACCCACGAAGCTGTACCTGACCTTATCACGTGTGGCGTCCGCTGAATCACCGCACACACCTTCGTTTTCAGTATCCAACCAATCAGGGGAAGTTGGAGATTGACAGTCAGATCGAGCAGATACAACGGAATCGCTTTTTGACTGAGTAGTACGTCATCCGCCAATAAATGCATACCTACTTTTGTATATTATAAACGGGTTTGAACCAACTAAATGCGACAGAATATATTTCCGCTCTTCCTGTCTGATCTTGCCGACTCCGATTAGTAAGAGGGAATCACTGTGTTATAGAACATGAGACAATCAACCGTCCACGAGCTACCGTGCGTAGAAATGTTTTGAATCAATCAATAGGCCGTCAGATTAGGGTCAATGTCTTATCGACCCAAAAGCACGTGAGGAAACACATCACTTCTCCCTTTTCGATGAGGGAGTATTAGGTACACGGATTGGTGATGCAAACATGATAAACGTACCATCACACATGGAGCTAAGTGTGTGTGATTGATTAAGATGAGCGAAGCAGAGTGTGATACAGACAGGCATTGCTCGTGCGAGTTCAGGGCGAACGTGGTTAGAGTGAATCACGAACGGAAGTCAATGCCACGTGAATCGGGTCACAACATCTTTTATAACAAAAGAACACTCAGAGTGCGTACACAATATGTGAAACATGAGAAATTACAAACGTGGGCTTAGAAAGGAGTGACAAACGGTTGCAGTTATGGTATGAGTGATTGCATGGTAAGAAACAAAGCCCTTATTTCTAAATAAGGTGAAAAAAATAAAAACAATCGATAGATCTTACAATTTGGGTCGAGTTACGTATGTGGGGTCTGTAAAAAAAATGTAGTGTGTATAGGAAGTGGGTTATTTCTTGTAATTTTGAACATCAGACTGGTACCTATCGACTGGAAACCACACTCCTCCTGATCTAACTGCGAGTCCCGAAATGTCCACGTCGGTGTTGCCCTCTCTATATCGAGACGGGAACTGTTTTGGAGGTCGATCTTTCGTTAGGCCGTCACGACCTAGTCGTGCAGATCGACACGTCGATCTAACCTCAACGCGTCTCCCCCATAAACCACGTCCAATCCGAATGACCCTCGACCATTTCAGCACAACCATCTTCTACATGATTTGTAAAGACTTGAGAATGAATCATTAAAAACAATTGTTTGTCTTTGAAAACGTGTTCTGATGTCACAATGTGCATATTCCGGGATCTATTTTGTATCAATACACTAAGATGGTTCGAAGGCAGAGGAGCCTTCTTATTAGAACTACCGAGACAGACCAGGACACCGAGTTTTAATTCGGAAGTTTTTCCAATAACGTTATTTCAGCTTTATGCTGATCAATAATGCACGTAAAACACGGGGGCGGTGAAGTCAATCGTGACTGTTTAATTCACGTTCAGTCCCTTTTTGACTGATTTATTTTTAAGCTTTTTTGCCATTCTCTTATTCGGGACATTTCTCCCCTCGTTCTGCTTGTAGTATTGTCAGTCCATTTGAAACATAAAGAGGAAATGTTCACGGAATGATGCTTCCAGACAGCACACCTTGTAGCACCACAGATCCAACACTGCACAGCAATACCTACAAGTATGTCTGCCTGCGCGTGTCTTTGCACTCCGACCCATCACATGGTCTGGGACCATGAAATATGTCTGAATTTGTCTTTGTTATTGGAATTGGATTGCGCCTACGCTTGTCATTTCCGACTTTGTGAGTATGATTTTCCACGCTATTGCCCACATACATTATTCAAGTTTTAAAGTTACTGCTGAAGTAAAACGCTTCATTCATCTCTATTCGGTACACTATAACGCCCACGACAAAAATTTCTGACCTCTGATTTTTGCACACACGATTCTTTTGAGAATTACACCACTGAGGACGAACTCATAGGGCCATTGCAAACAGAAATGGACGACATTATAATTTATTAAAGCAATATACCATTCACATAAAACTGACTACAAAAAAGCAACTGATCAAGGGAAACCGCAATACCTGAGACACGATAATCAAACCGTACTAGAAAAGTTAAATCAAAGCCCCAGAGAAGTGTCACACGAAGATAAAATAGGAGGATCCGTCTAATCTTTAAAAGCGTTAGTTTAGCTCCGGAGATTGAAAACTGGATGCGGAGTAAATATTCCAACTCGTATGTTACAAAACACTCAAATCCTCACTGCGTACTCGATGTAGGAAAATTAAAAGGAGGTCAGAAATCGTTCCACTGCACATAAAATGTCCTCTATCTTGAAATGAAATCTCCTGCAACATAAACATACCCATGGGATTATGTTCATCTGAAAGATGAAAGAACTGAGCTTAGTTAATGCCTTTTTTGTCGGCTCAAGTACTGACGTACGCAATCAAGCAGTCTCACACGCACGCACCTTTACTGTTTGCCTATTGATTGATGCCTCATCGCTGTCACGATTATTCACACGCACGCACCTGGCATCTGACTGCACCACTCATTCGATCACACGCCGGTACTTACCGGACGGTCTTTCTTGACCATGTCCATTGCATGTATAGCTTGCGCTTGCTCAGTTTTTCGTACTTGCTTGAGCGTGCGGCAATAAATGGGTTTCACGTATTACGCATGTGTTCTGCGTTGCTGCTGCCTACTGAATACAGCAACATTGACCACAACTGATATAATTTAGGAATAGATAAAAACGAATCAATGGACGACAAAAACTCAGTGATGGTCTCCGGGTTTTCTGGGCCCACTGGGTTAATTAAACTCAAATAATCACATAATATGTAATATTTCAATGCAAAGAGTAACGTACTGAACTTTACGTTCTCCCGAGAATGAGTGGAAAATATCAGGCATCACAATAATTAAGCCATTCATGACTCAGATACAACAAAAGTAGGTTACTGTTCAGTGGGAACGCTCAATCCCGAATTCAACCCAGTCGAGAACCTTTGAGGGGATCTCGGCCGCCGAAAGTACAGAGTTTCTACAATTTATACATAGACAAGTAAACTGATCACCACATTGAACTGGGGCTGAAGCAGTATTGGTCATAATTTGAATTAGTTTCTGGTAAACTGGTTTTCAAGGTTGAAGATCCTATTTGCACCCGTTTTTTGCTTCAACTTAAATCTATTGTCTGCAGTTCGGTTTCGGTATTTACAGTGGGACCCCAAGAATATCGTCAAGGATAAAAATTCTTGAGGAAAATAAACTTGCGCTAATGGCAAAAACTAAGGTGGTGGGGAGAGGTCAGGAGTTTCGTTGCAGGTTCTATTCAAGCATTAGATGAAATAACTCTCGTTCTAATCTGAATGCAATGAAACTAAACTAAATTGAAAGTTTGTCTATTACTCGCTGTCCGCAAAAAAGGATTGTGTGACTGGCCATTTGAAATTTCTGTGTCGCCTTATGCATTCCTCTCACTAGACCATATTCTTGTCATTGAATTGTACGTAACAGTTTGTTATTTTATCCAATTAATAAACACATTATCAACACACTCGTGAGTGGCTATCGTGGATCGTTCTTTCTGGGTTGCCTGTGAATGTTCTGTGATCGGTGGCCGTAACAACCAAACTCATACAAACCAAAACGCCATTTTCGACGCATCTAAATTGAAGTGGCAGCCCTAACAGAAGTTATTGGAATTCTGTTCGAAGGACATACGATCGTCTGACCGAATGCTGCGTTGAACTAACCCTGAGGAGCAATTGCATGTGGCCTGTTTGACATCAGTTTTACTTACATTGTTGACTAACCGAGGTACTTTGTGCTCTTCCTATTACACCGCATTTTTTGTACTAGAATTTGTTAGAATACTTCATTTTGTCTCCTATCTTTATCATGCCGCCACTTTCATGATTCCCAGCACTATTGATCTTTCGTTCAAAACCTCCGAGTCACGTGGTTTTCCGTTTTCCTTTGTGATTCAATTTCGAAGACCAGTGTGGAACTCTGAAACTACATAACCGAACGTTTTTAGGAATAAGAGTCATCTAAGGATCACTGAAGCAGCTCAAATTCTCGTGGCGAAACCTTTGTTTCAATTCTGACCGTAAAACTCTGCACCGATCTCCGTTTCATTTTCTCCGTGATGGATAACGTAAACAACGAAAAACGCAGAGTCACTTCAGTGCAACGCAAAATCGCACGAAGAAGACAAACACTCCTAAGAGAACGGAAGGAATACTTGCTAAATATAGATAAAACACGATCACTGTTGACGCGGTTTGCTAATTGGTATCACGAAAACTACTCGGCTTTTGAGACCATTTTAGACAGTTTCTCCAGTAACATTGAAAGTGATGCGCTAGTCGACATATTCAACGATATGGATGCACCTTGGAACTCGACAGAGACCTACGTTTTGTTGGCCTATTTGGATCCAGAAGAATACGGATTTGTCACGACTGAAATGTTGATTCGTTTGGCTAGTAAGATCAAAATGGCAAACAACGAATCGACCAAGGACTTTAGCATGACGTACGGAAATTTACCGACTCCACTCAGGCAAAATCTCGTTTCAGTATACGCTAGATTTGCCCCTTCTCTGGCCCCCGAAAGCCCTTTGAATTTGGAGCTGAGTATGGACGGCGAACGAACTATACAAAATCTGAGTAACAGGATATTGAATTCCGTGGACATACCAGCGAAGGAAGTCTACATGAAGTCAGATCAATACACTGAAGAGTGTTTGCCTGAATCTACCAAACTAGGGACATTGGAGGAAGATGGTTCCATTGATCTCTTCTATGACTATAACCTTGCATTCACAGACTGTCCGATAATCAATAACTACGCGTACTTTATATGGAGAACAATTGATCGAATGATAAAGCTGTAAAACTGTCAATAATCCTGGTCATCGATAGATACACACCTAATTTATGTCATTATTACATATATACATATATATATATATATATATATATATATATATATATATATATATATATATATCAGGAATCAAACCCTTTCAATCACATTTATATTACAACAAAATCAATAGGAAAGTTCGGTATGCGAACTGAGAATGTCTAATTCAGCTTATGCCAGCACTCGGAGAAAGGTGCAGGTGTGGGAGTCAAACTTAGTTAAGCTGTACTTGCACGAATAACTAGATTGCGCAACCGGTAATAAGAAATTTACGTAACCGCTATTCACTACTTGATATAATTGGTTTTAGGTCACTGGAGTTGGATCACTTGAACCACTTCTCATTGATCTCATAGCTTTGGCCTCAAGGAACGGATGCCGACTACTTCTGTAATTGGCAGCTGTAAAAGCCAGATTGTGCTTGATGTGCCGCACTACGTAGTAGACTAGCGAAAAATCGGACAGCAAGTCTATCGAGTAACTAGTTTCTACCAAATGTGATTTAGCTGCCTCTCCCCGTGTCTAAGTTGTTGATGGTATTCTGTCATATGTTCAAATAGCTGCCTTGTCTTTCTGCCCGCCTAAGTAGCACCATAATTGCATTTGAATTTTTAAATAGTCATAAATGCTGTCAGGGATAGTAGCTTACCATTTTGACATCGAATTGCAGATTATATCGTGAACACATCGGCTACTGGCGGCGTAGACCTTACTGCAACATGCGGGGCCTAGTCTTCTTTGCTTGGGAGTCTGGTGAACAGTACTTTCTTTTCGGCCTCTGTTATTCCTAGTTTTTCCCCGTTTGGTTCAGTTTGATTGATAAACTTCTCAAGACATCCACTGTTTAATGCTATCTCCCTAACATGTGACTACTCCACTTCTGGAGTGTCTACGAAGTAGATTTGTCTCGCTCTGTACAAAGAGCAACGTACCGGATTGTTTGTAGCCAGGAGGACCAAAACTGGACGTTCATGTGCTTGTATACTGTCCGTTCCGAGTCGTTTTTCACTACTCAGTCTTTTTAACTGAACAGTCGCAAATTTAGGTTTAAAGAAACAACAGACAGTTTTCTTCTCATTCGATAAAAATGTTTATTACCGAGTACGTCAAATAGTATCTGTGGCACCTTGTACAGCTTATGTATTCCCCAATATTCTAGCCATCACAGTGTACAGTGTGTTCCCTGGTTGAGCATCCGCCCCTGTGGGGTTAAATTCCTTGCAATTGAATAGTAGGAGATTAGGTTTGTATAATATGATTCATCATGAAGTTTGAACACTCAACTCACCATTGAAAACCATGGAGGCACTGTAAAGCTGTTTCATCCTTGTTGGGAATCATCAGCAGTGAACATCCACCGAGCCCCCACGGGGACTCGAACCCGGGGTGAACGATTGTGAATCGAACACCTTAACCACAAGGCTATCCGGGCTGGCTCTCAACGGTTTGTTGAACATCTATACTACGTGATATAGCACCCTTCCCAAACTGGCTTTGAACGGTAACAACCCACTTCCCGCACAGCGATCGACTCCTATGATGGATGACTTCTCTGTAGGGGCCTAAGTACAACGAAGGCATTCCGTTATGAACAACCTACAGAGCCTGGTTACTATAGTCAATTGAGTAGTAAGAGATTAGATTTGTATAATACGATTCATCATTATCATATATATATATATATATATATATATATATATATATATATATATATATATATATATATGCAAAGCCTTATTCCGTCTTTTTGGTATAACACCAAGAGTGCCGTGTCAGCGTTACTGACGAGCAAGGCCTAGCGTAGCCCAGTGTTTCAAGTTGCGTTGCACTCAGTTACGTTCATAATTTGCTCCTAGGATTTTAGATTGTCCCAAAGCTCATGAATAATATTATATAAAAGGATGTTGATCGAAAATAAAAGTCCTGGACATAATTTTCTCGGGGCCCCGGTTCTACTACTCCAACAATAATTCGAGGGGAGCGGGAGGGAGGAAGCACGCAATGATGATGCACCAAATCTAATTGGGTGTGTAGTCACAATACATTTAGTCTTCTGGGTTTTACAGGCACTTCATGTAATAGAAGGTATACCGCACGATTCTTTCAGTGCTATCTTAGAGGGATTAATACTACTATTTTTTCCTACATCAGCTTATCCTTCAAAATGTTGTTACGAGATTTTTTATACTGAAGTGATATGCACTCAACAAGCGGCATCACAACATCTCTGACACATTCTCTTCGTAGAGGGGAAATTTCGCAACAAGTGCGATGGACCAGTAATGTTCCCCAAGGACGTCTGTGGATAGAATGTGCCGTTGAAGGGGGCATGGAAGAAAGGATTGCCATTATTTCGATGTTACCGGAAGATTCCACTTGAAGCTTATAACGTAATATTCTCTCCATATGGTACACTAAATTATTGTCAACAATATCTAAGAAGACACTAGCGAACTAAGATAGACGGAGGAGCCTGTTGTGATAAAAAGCCAAAAGGGTATGTACATCAGAAATTAAAATAAAACAAAAGATGTGACACAAACTCACAGTTGTTCTTGTTCTTGTGATTAGGAAATGAGCGCCAAAGAACCGATATCCGCCAATATCTTCAGTTCAGTTCGGTGTGACAACCATTCGTTGAACAGAACAAGATGGTATTGAGATAAGTGCCAAGTGACCCCGTGGAAGCTTCTAAAAATGCTTTGTTTCTCATAGTTAGTTCCAGCCAAGACACTCCAAATCGGAAGATGAGACCGTGCCAGAAGGAAAGGTTTATTGACAGCCTTTTTGTATTGCGCGGTGGTCATGTTAAAGAAGGTGTATGTGTGTGTGTGTGTGTGTGTTTTACATTAAAACGTAGGTAGAACGAAGGAGTGTTGCACCAGGGGACGTTGAGAATCATGGAAAAATCGGAAATGTACAGGTACCTACAAGCTCTATGAAAAACTGAGCAACAGAGTGTTACTTAAAGAAGTATCAAAACCCACTTTCTTAGGAATGACCATTTTACCGGCCAACTAATTACAAAATCTTCAATCACGATACAAATACATGCGCGCACAACTAGCAAGTCGAGTGAACACGGTCAGACAGAAGGAATGAGACTTTGAAGAAAAAACGTGCAGTTTCGCTGCATTAACTTCACGGGCACTTAGATGAACATTACTGGCATATTTTTAAAGAAGACGAAGACCACTTGGCAGCAATCTTAAGCGATAATGAAGAAGTATTTGTGACTTAATCGCTGTTATTTAATTCAGATCTAATGTTCACAATATGGGCGACTTTCTAAATGTGATTCTGGATTTTCACTAGCAACTATTAGGGTAGGAGTCACTCTATAGCAGAACTTTTCTTTCAATCAATAGCCACCCAATGATCAGCTAAGCTTCACCCATTTGATATCAAAAATCAATCTACTGGACCTGGTCAATATGGGAATAGCTGCAGTCAGTGCATCATGTCCATTCGCTGTATTCATCAACACAATTTTATACTATTTTCAGGTAGAGGACGGCTGAGAATGGTAATGGCCGACCGAATAAAGCGTACCGAGTGCTTAAATAAAAGAAGAGTCTGTCATAGGCTTTTAGTCATACATCGTCTCCTAAGTGAAAGCTAATTCACCAAGATACCCTATCAGTTGGATGCTACTTCATGGTTTGAAATGAACTAGCTGACTGGTTTGTCGACAGTCCCAGGAGTTTCGACTGTGGTCAGTTCCAAAACGCACAGTTTATCTTCTAAACACCACAGAACCGCACCCCGGCTGCCGCCCTCCGTAAGCTATGTCCGTTTTCTCATTTTGCATGTCTTTTCTTACTGTTATTTAACTTATGTCTGCATAGGAGTGAAAGCTTCCTCAGCTTCACAATCACGTTCGTCGAGGAAATGGACGAGAAAGTGATAGATGGGAGGTGGGTGATCGACCATTCACTAATAAGGACCCACTTCCAGAAAACTGTCCGCAAGAAGCGCTTTGATTTAAGAATCTATCGAGAAAAAATGAGAATGCCAGATATAATAACGCAAATGAAATACCAGAATGTTCGCAGTTCCTAAAAACTGTGAAGCCGTTCGTGGGTTCTGACCACATCTCCCGTAAAGAACATCCGGTGACCTGGTAGAGAATTGCGTGGCGATAAAAATAGGCAGTCTAGGTTACTCTGCATTATTGAAATGATTTTTTAGGCAAATAATCGATCGACACCAATTTATTTGAGTGAAAAGAGGAAGGTAAGAAATTGATTGTTGGGCGAACGAAAACAGAGCAACTGGAATTCGTGACAGTAGTTGTGTAAAACCCTACCGCAAAGTGAAACAACCAGGCAAGAGGAAATTTATATTTGGGTACATACGTGTAGCATTCACAACACCCGAACTGATAAAACGTATTGAAATCGATGCCACCCGGAATCAAACAAACTAAGGTAGCAAGAAGACCAGGGCTGCGAAATGGTACGTCAATTGTATTGCAGGGCTGGTTTGTATATGTGAAATAAAAGATAAATGGTAAGTTAGATGTTGACGAATAAAAGTGAGCTTTTGCTATACCTGTCATCCGTGATCCTGATTTGTTGAACCTCCTTAGCGTGTGTAACTACGAAAGTGTACCTAACCGTATCACAAGTGATGGCCACTGGAACACCGCTATGCTCAGGTTGCGGCTTTTGATGCTCAAAGCCAGACCCTGAGCGAGCCGTCATAGTTGACAAGCCAACCCAATAGCCTCGAAGGTTCAAAGCAGGATGTAAGATTTTCCGGTGCTTACCGTGGTAATGTCAGGGGAGCTTTTTCTCCACTCACCCCAATGAATCCCCCATTACATGTTCAAATTAGTAAAGGAGTGTTGTGGTCGATCTTTCAGGTAATTTTTGTCCTGTGTATGGGTACTTAGTGCAAACGGGTTCATGCCCCTGAAAACACCAAATTTTGAGAGAGAAGCCGATTCTGTCCGAAGGTGCCAGTTCTCAGTAATGATGTCAGGAGAGGACGACTGAGCAGAACCTCAACCAAAATTTGCACAGCGAAAAAAATGATAAATAGCTGCAGTTTGTAAACAATTTTCATATGAGAAGTAAAAATATAAGGGGAAACTAGTGAAAAATAATATTTTTAGTTTTTTACATATGCGTAAGGGTTTTTGCTGTTAGGGAATAAAAATGCAGTACATGCCAAACGAACGAGTTTTTCGATCACTCGGCCTCGACCAGAATTTTGGGGAGGCGCTTCTGTGCTGAGGGCTGTGTCTGGACGGTCCGCCAGTTGGGTCTTTGGTACTGGTGTGGTCGGCGTATGGAATTCCAGTGTCGTGAGTGATGGCCCTGTAAAACTCGATGAGAGAAAGTCGAACTAAATGGATTCGTCCAGAATAGTTGGTTTAAGTCGGTTCATGGTCACCGTATCTCTTGTGTCGTTCTGATCGATGACGAATGTTTTCTCCAGGTGGCATTTGATCCTGGCGGATCGGAGCAGGTAGGTTGTAGGGGAGCGCGTGCCTCTGTCCTTAGGAAAACGTGCGTACAGTCTTGGAGGTACGGGTGTACGTAAACCTTCGTGTTTTGTCCACTTGCCACAGGAAAGTGTAACTGAAACACCTAATGTCTGAACCTGGCAGTGTAATCAGCGTAGTCGATAGTGACAATGAACTTGGGAGTTACGAATCAACCGGGAAGTCGAGGCGCGCAAACCAGTGTGACTTTGGCTGACGTAGTTTGCAGATCGGCCCTAAGGGCGTTGCGGCAACCTAAAAATACTAGCGGTAGTGACTCTTGCCAGTCTGAGTTTATGTGAGCTGCTAAAACTGTCTTGGATTGAGGATGAAAACGTTCTACCATACCGTTTTCTGACGGGTGGTAGGCAGTGGTATGAATTCCATGGGTGCGTGAACGTGCAGAGGACTATCGAAGGCTCCTTCTAAAAGCGATTTGAGGTATGTGATAACCACAACTGGACAACCGAATTATGCAACCCGGCGTTCTATGAAAGCGTGGGTGGCTGTTTCTCTGGCTGTGTTGTGCGGAGGTACAGCTGCTGGCCTCCTTGTGAAGCGGTCTTCTCAAGTACGGATATATATGCTACCTTTCATCCGATGCAACGGTCCTAATAGGTCAACATGCATGTGTTGGGAATGTGAGTCGACTACTGTAAATTTGGACTGGGCTTTTCGTGTGTGTGTGCTTTTGATTGTTGGCACTGAATACAGGTACAGGCCCGTGCAGTGACGTCATGATTCATGTTGTGCCAAAGATAATGGTAGTCGATGAGTTTATTGCAGACCTTTATGTCTGGGTGAGACAAACCGTGTGCGGTTTCGAAAACCTGTCCCCTAGAACTGACGGTATGACTAGCCTTGGGCGTCCTTTGGACATGTCGCACAGTATGTAACCTTCGGCTGAAGAAATGGGAATGGACTGTAGCCGCAGCGACGAAATTCTCAAGCTCGAGATCGTCTGCTTGTGCTGATACAATGGCTTCAAGATTCATCAGGACGGAGGTGTTGAAGTTGATGTTATGAATGCAAAATAGCGCATCAGAGACAGAATTACTGACACCAGAGATATGATGCGCTTCACTTGTGAACAAAGTGATGTGATTCAGTTGTTTAGACTCTCTGGGAGAGTATCTGTCCTTGGGGGTACGCAGTGCGACGATGATTCGTCTATGTTCAGAGTAGTCCGTGAATTCGGGTCCCTCTAAAACGCGCCTAAGGAGACGAATGCCCAGGTAAATAGCGAGGATTTCGCTGCCAAGGTGTTACACCTGGATTCAGCCGGTTGCTGTTTTATAGAGAAAAATGCAACAGGTTGCCAAAATAATCTAACTATTGTTTCAGTACTGCCGTTGGTCTGAGATGTGATAATGAGGTTAGGTTGCTGATAGCCTGCTTCAGGGCAGCGGATGCATCTCGTGCGGCTTCTGTGAAAATCAGTTGCTTCGTTTTCTCTTTGGACAGATCTGTGAGTGATTGCATTAACTGAGCGCATCAGGTAATGTAAAGCCGATAAAATGACCAACCGGTCGAAACGCCTTAGCTGTTTGCATGACATGGGTTCACAGCAGTCTTGGTTAGCCTGAACTTTCTCTTGCGGTGGTTTGATCCCTTTGGAAGTAACCATATGGCCTAGAAATTCGATGGATTCTGTTTTTTTCGCGTTGACCGTGACCGCGTGTTGAAACAGGCGGTCGCAAAGTCTGCGCAGATGTGTCAGATGTTTTTATTCAGAAGAGTTAGCGACCAGGGTGTCATCGGGATGGACAAACGCAAAAAATCCAAACCACTGCAGGCCATATCGATGAAATGTTAGAAGGTTTTTGCAGCACTGCTAAGTGTAAACGACATTCGTCGAAACTTGAAAAGACCAACAGTTGTTGGTACGGTTGTTTTGGAGAAGCCTGTCTCGGCTACTGGAATTTGGTTACGTGTTCGCACAGGTGCATACGACTGCAAATTACACAACTGTAGTGTTCGCGATTACCGGAGAACACAGTACTCAGCAAATCCGTTTATTAGCGCATCTGTAAGCATGTAAGCAAGCAAGCATGCCAGCGAACGACTGAATCATCTATAGGCAAGCGTAGGAAGTACATGTGATCGAGTGTAGTCAAGATGAGCCGCTCAGCAGCAACGAATCAACAAACATATATGGATCAGTGCCAAAGTCTGATTGGTTAGAACAAGCCATCCGTGGCATGGGTGGAGTCACAGTGGTGTGCGTACGTGCTTGCATGCGTGTGTGGTAGTAGCCGATTTCGAACAACCGATTGATAATTTTACCGGCACTGTAATGACGCAGTCAGCAGTCTAACCAATAGCAGAACCACACAACACCTACTAACTGATCCAGTTGTGAGATTTGTGATGTACGGAATAGGATATCGGTTCGGGGTGTTCGCTCGGTTGAGTGAGCGATAATCTCCGCACGGTCTCTGGTCATCAGGTGACTTCATTGGGACCATGTGTAATGGTGATGCCCGCGGATTGTTGGAAGGCTAAATACTTTCCAGATTTATCATATGTTGAAACACTGCGCGGATTACACGGAGCTTCTCTGGGACTAATCTGCAGGACCGAGCGTGAACTGGAGGTCCCAGTGTGACGATGTAGTGGTTCACATCAGTGGTGATTGGAAGCAAGTTGTTGTTTGGGTGGACGAGGCTCGGGTACTCACAAAACAGGCAGTCGATTCCCGGTTCGGACGTGGGGATGGGCATGAGGATTGTTGGTGATTGGACTTCAGTCAGGGAACCGACAACGAAATTCGAAGTAACTCGATCTATGACCTGTCTCCTTGTTTCCTTTCGGAAACATGGTAAAGAACGAATGGGAGTGGATTTTAAGGAAGTCCAGAGGCGATCATAGAAAACAGAGCTCGTTGGTCGGCTACTCTTCACAGAAGACCCATACACAACAAGAGCCTTCTCGTGATGAGTAGCAACAACATTCTTTCCCTATTGAGTGACTTTTCGGTATTGTCAGACCATGTTAAGTCGTATGAATATTATCAACTCGGTGCAATCTTACTGCAAGAAGCGTGGCTTCGCAGTGACATCGACGATGAAATAGTTGCCAAGGATTTCTTGATACCATTTCATAAATTCTAGTAGATTACGCCGACATTTCTTTGTGCATAGTTGCTGGTTATTTTAATCATTTTCACGTTAATTCTTTTTATTCTCTCGGTCTTGTAAACACTGTCGATTCTCCGACTAGAACGCATGCTTTCCTAGATATTTTCTTAGTCAACAGTCCAAATAAATTTTTTCTACTTCATGTCGTTCCCTTCTTGGCTCGTCCGATCACGCTACAATCAAGGTTTTGTCAAAGATTTATAGCCACAACACCCTGACACTTCACGCAATATCACGACCGCAAAGTTCGCAAATGAAAGAATTTTTCGTACAACATGCTGATGTTAGAGGAAATGATTAGCCAGCTGACTTTTCTGTATTCTCAGACGCTGACATCTCTGTGTCTTGGGGTCATCTTACCAGTTGTGTTAATTGTGCTTTAACCTTTGTTGTTCCATCGAGACAGCACATTCGCCCAGTCGTTTCTCAATATCCCAAATTTATGCGGTTTCGTCGCTGAAATTTATACGATTTTAAACGCGGGGATTTCACAACGGTCAAGAGCATGATGAAACCAATCGGAATTTATCTATCGAGAGTGAAATAGTGAAATATATGACCAACCACTTGGAACGTAAAATCCATAGAGACATGGAGGCTACTAAAATATTCACGTGGAGATTTATGCATACGCAAGTCTTCTGTTGTGAATATCGAAGCTCTCAATCTATCTACCAATAAAGAAGTTTTGTTTCCCTTTTTTATATTGCCCTCGAACTCCCTTCAGTCGTGCGTCTTTTTTGTCTTTTCTCCCTGATGTTTAAGAAGGACTAATTCTTCTAAATTCTAGGAAATCCTCTGGACTAGACCCTCTCAGTTCTATGGTTCTCGAAGAGCCTGCGGCCACTCTCTCGCCTATTTTCTCCGAGCTGTTCAATCGGTGCTTGAAAGACAGAAAAATTCCTGTTTACTAGATGCCAGTGGCATTTATCAATGTTCCTAATAAGGATTCATCTAAATTCCATACCACTGCTTGCTCCTCATAAGCTTTGAAAGTTCTTCAAAACTAAGTTCGATCATATATGGAGTCTCCCTTAAATGTTTCAGATCCCTATCAGTTTGCTTATCGATCTTCTAGGTTGACTCTTTATGCTCTTGTTATCCTGATACATTACATTCTCTTGTCACCTGACAGATAGAGTAAAGCCCTTAGGACTTGCTTCCTTCACTACAGTGGAGCTCCTAATTGTGTTGACAGAAATGGGCTGTTCTCTTCTCTCTCCAATCCAGGTGTCGAGTCTCTCCTTACTTCTCTGTTGAGTGACTATCTCCGTAACCATCAACAGTTCATCCGTTACAATGGCACTAGCTCTTTTGTTAATTCTACCCCCGGTATCTCTCAGGATGCCATATTATCATCATGTCTATTTTTACCCTAGGTATCTTCCATCCCCACCCGAGAACATAGCCTCCTTATCAAACTCGCTGACGATTTCGTTCCTGGCTCACTTTATTTCTCTAACTCTCCCTTTCCAACCACTGGAAATGGCATCGCAGTGATTTCACAAGTATCCTGAGGATTACAGTTTAAAGTGGACTTATCTCCAGCTATTTTTTTTTATCGTTTTATAGCAGGAGACCGGTGCTATGAAACTCTGCTTGGTCAAAATTCCTCAGCAATGGTCTCGTTTGGAAATTTAAATGAAAGCGGACTCGTCACGCTGCGTTTCCCCATGTAGTGTTATGCAAATGCTCGGAGTATTTTCCATTCCACCTACATTCGGTAAAGTATGCTTTTTATGAACGATTGAGGCACAATATGGGACGGTAAAATCAACTGCGTTCTGCACATTGTTAAGGCGACTACGGATTCCTGCTGCAGCCGAATCAATGAAGCGGCCGTCTGCATTGAGACGTGTGGAAGTGTTTTCAGTCAGCTCTATGATGTTGGTGAAAGGGCTTAATTTTGTGAGAATCTGGCAGACTGATACAAGGCAAATATACGAAGCAGATGCGTTTTTTCTGTTGTCTGGGCCCTCTCAGTAATCAGACTGAATGCGTCTGCTAATGCCACAGGGCAATGATCGTGTCTAATAGAAGGTTGCATAGTATTTTTACTGCTGTGGTGCGTGCACACACTACTTAGCAAGTAGTTAATTTCTGAAAATGGAACTATGGATGGTTGTGGATCACCAACGCCGCCATGCCCAAAAGACTAAATGCAATATGGTGAACGACGACAGGCGAACCGCACGATTGCTCCTCCGTCGGATGGTGACTGTCTTCAAGTGAACAGGACAGCTATTGTGCAAAGAAGCGTGTTTGTAGTATTTGGTTAATTTTGTTAAATACGAACGAGCTCGTTTTAATGTACAACCTGCTACTCGGCTAGTCTTGTGGATTATAACACTACGGCAGGCTACAGGGCGGATAATCTTAGTTTTTAAGCTCATATGCAGCCAAAGATATAAAAATGCCCCGCAGAAATAGCTTACCTAGCAAGTCGCTTACATCAAATTGACACTGAGTATTTATAAAATCAGAAACTGCAGATAAAGGCAACCACGAGATTCTGGAAGTCAGCAACATAATCACATCTCATTGGTGACAACCAACTGCTGAGGTTGAACAAAGAGAATAATCGACGAAAGAAAGTAACCCGGAACAACCTTGGATACCATGCTAACCCGTTCTCCGTGATATTGTATGAGCTGGAAGTAGATTGAACGGACTTGTTAACATAAAGTAATGAAATGAGGACAAATCAGTTGACAGCCTTAGTGACAACTCATTTGGACTGCTGGTTTTATCACACGTACCCGTGATTGGCTCCCTATATATTTCCAAGTAGTAAATCACTCATAAGCGTATTCTCGTGCCGTCTTCGTCTAACTACCGTGCGAACAGTAGAACCGTTAACCTGGACGACTTATCTGGAGTCCGCTAGTTCGCTTCATGTTTTTCCGTTTTTATCAGCCATTTTTTGCTGCCAAGTTTGCGCCCGACTTCATTTCCAGTTTTGAGGATTTTACTTTCATGTGCCTACGAACAAGCATGTAATTATCACGTTGCGAAGTTCGACCTCCGATGGGTTTATTCATAATGTTTGTGCACTGTACAGTTTATTCATTCTGAGCTTGAAGAGGTTAGTGCTATGGTAATGTGGGAAACGTTAGTACGGTGTTTCGAATTGCTGCGGGTATAGATAAGAATAAACAAGTGAATATCATTTGTTGACATCTCTTACTCCAGACGATCAAAAAAATGGGCAAGGAATTCTCAAGTCAGTTCAGAAGCGTAAATGTCATTACTATTGATGGAAAAATGAAAGGGCAGCAGCTGCCAAAGAGTGGAGACTGAGAAATCGTGCATTAAGATGCTGGCTCTTCACTGGGTACGGTCCAGAACGTGAACAAAGAAGAGAGAAATTCCCCTTCGGGTGTTTTTGTGGTATTCTGATGTAATGGATGTAAAATTCCGCAGTTCTACGGAACACGCGATTCCGAATGACTCTGCGCAGTCCAGAAATAGCAGAGAAGGAACAGACAGGAATTCTTACGGAGGGGCCAACGGAATCGAATAGAACGGAACTGGTTTTACATGTGTAATAGATTGATAAACCGGAAAAATAATGTACTATCAACAATCGGCAGTGCCAAGTGATCAGAAAACAGCTCCAACAGAAAGACAGTGAGGCAAAACAGGCACACAGTAGACTGGATAATACAGCATCGGGTAAATTAGACAAGAGAATTATACCAGAGTTCGAACAGATATCGGCCAGGTTACTCCGGCATAGTACAGACTGAAGAAATCCGTATTGCATCAGCTTGGAAACGGTAAGACTATATGCACTTTTGACGCCCAAACCAGGCAGTCTGTCCTGTCAGCCAGCACAACAAAATTGCGGTGGTCGGAAATGAACTGAAAAACCATTACTACGGAAACGACGGTCCCTAGTCATGCTCGCTGAAAGAATGAGAACACCGGTTCACTTGAAAAACAATTTGAAATTGTACTTTGCGCAACTGTTACGCACAAACATCAAAAATTATATGGTGGAAAACAAAAAGAATCAGCATTTTGTTTTTTACCATTTTTTCTTTCACTTTATTCTACTCCCCTCCCCTTATTTTTTTAATTGTCGTAGCTGCCTTTGCACTTCACCCAATCTCAAGCTGGTGTAATATATATATATATATATATATATATATATATATATATATATATATATATATATATATATATATATATATGAGTTTTTCGAAGCAATCACGACAGGTTCTGGCACTACGGCATAAATCGTCATTCATCGATGGCTACTAACCAGTAAGACCAACAAGAGACTTCATTTATGCAATGCCCAGGAATCTGGAATGCATATCCTGCAAAACTTCAGCTCGCAAAGTAGGGTTACGACGATTCTGTCGTCGCGGCACAAGATACTATCAAACCTCACTGAAATTTTTTCGCGTCGTGGATTGAAATTAGGAAATGTACGCCAAACATCTACTCGATATCCAGCTCGAACACAAGATATGATGGCATGGTAGTACTTCTTGGTTTCACATACAAGACCTGCCCGACTAACGGGTGGTAGGGGAGGTTTCTTTAGAAGTGGCGTAGCGGGACAATCAATCTGCACGTAGAATGGGTTGTGCTTGAAGATGTTGCATATCATAATAGGCTGATAAAGCGACACTCCAGAGATGAACCATAACTGCTGAAGGTTTAGCTAAGGACCGATGTGGATTATAGATAAACTTCAGTGCTATATGATCAGTGGCTATGGTGAAGTGAGTGCCAAACAAATGTTTACATGAATGACGAGCGGTCCAATAAACAGCCCAAGCCTCGTGCCGTGTTGGTGAATGTCCAAATTCAGCGGTACTGGGTCTGCGAGGAATGCACAAAACAGGACGACCCTCTGGTTCCAGCGTGTCCGCGATATCAGTAGGAGACACGTCCGTAATACTAGTTGAAATACATGTGGGGGGAACGAGGCGAAGTACAGCATCAGCAGACAAAAGCGTCAATGAACCGCGTAAGCATTGCTGATACGCTGAAGACCACTGGAACGTCTTTTGGGAAAAAATGCCAAATAAAGGTACAGTTCTAGCAGCAAACTTAGAAGTAAATCTAGGGTAATGAGGAAGAGTCCAGCAGAGAAACTAATTCAACAAAACAATTGAGATCAGGGCGAAGACCAGGAGCATCTACCGAATAACCTAAACAAGAGAAATGAGTATAATGCTGGTCGGCAGTCCTTTGAACTCCACCTCCAACTCACAAACCTAAGGCCATCCGATCGCCCTGCACTCCGAAGCACGAAGCTCGAGTTCCGCTATTGTTAGATCTCAGCGGTGGTGCGCATCCTCCGCCGCACTCAGGGTTTGAACCCGGGACCTTTCTCCTCCAGGGCGTGAGTGTTACCTCTGCGCCATGAATACACGTAGTTAAAGGACTTGAGAGAGCCCTCGGTTCGTTGTTGTTCGGGATCATCGGTTTCGAAATCTCTCTCGTTTAGTCAGGATCTGCTCCTGTATAATGTTGATAACCCTCGATCCTCAGTTGGTAACACGATGAAGATGATACTCGTCAGTGCGCAAAGGAGTAGAACTTGAAACGCTGCAGCGGGATAAAGTGTGTACTGGAGGAATGCAAGAGCGTGCAGACAGTACACAGAGGGAGCAAGTGGTGCCACCAAATCCAGTAAACGTTCAGATAAACAAAGTTCTTCCAGAGTCTGTGTGTGTACCTGTTATTTCAGCAACACCACAGTTCTACACACATACTACCTGAACACCGTTGTGGCGTTTTGCAGCACTAAATCGGCTGCTCAGTCGAGGGTGTTTCTGATCACAATAGTTGCATCCTTTCCGTTGTTTGACTAGCTGAACTGACCGAGAATGAGAATTAGGACCGAATTAATAGCCTGAAGGAAAGTAATTCACGGGATTTGATGGTGAATCAGAGGAGAATTTCGGGTTTTTCATGCTGAACAACACTGGAGGCTTGTTAATAACGGTACCAAGCGCATCCTGATATTGCTGACATAGAAGCTTTGGTGATTGGAAAGTGCATTCGGGAAGCAGAAAACTCTGTTGAAACTTGGTAGAGTTGATACCAGCAATTAGTCTGTCTCGTAACCGCTTCTCGTTCTGATCACCAAAACTACATTTCGTGGGCTGCATCTGCAATCGCCACACGAAATCCCTAGTTGGTTGATTGGCACCTCGTGTAGTTGAACATGGAGAGGAGCAGTGACCTAACACTGACTGACGCGACTGCATTACTAATGTGGAAGAGATCGTTAGGTTAATTGTGAATGCAGTAAAAGTGGTTTGGGTGTGTACGACTCGCTAATGTTGGGGGGTTCTTATGAAATCTATCTTTAATTTCACACATGGTGTTATGCCAGGATAAAGTAAGGCTTAGAAGCGCAAAAGTAATGGTGGTCTGTGGGATATTCATCATCTTCGAGAAGTGTCCATTTGGAATGATATAAGAAAGTTATAGTTTCGGCGGGACTGGTTCGAATAACAATGATGCCCATTCGCACCTATCTTAGGACCAGATCACGTGTAGTTGAGGACGGTGGTATCATCTAACATTGCTAATCAGTTACTGCGGCCACGACTGCAGGACTATAAACGAGAGGTTTGCATGGCGATTCCAGCGAAGTTCATTGGCTACGGCTTTTGTATCCATGTTTCAAAAGATTATCTGATGAGGTTAAGACGAACATATTGGTGAAGCTACATATCTGAAAACAGGCACTGATGAATCATACAATTTCAAGATCGAGTTGAGAGGCTGTCACGGTGATTTGCGAAATTATCGCAGATTCGAAAAACTGCCAGTTTAATTTGCGAACAGAGAGCAACGGTTGATGGTGGCATTCTTACAGTGCATTTCATTGGTCAGCTGGCCGCAATCCTCACTGGTCGACTATTGGCCGTTGTGACCACCTGTCTTCTTATGCTGTCTCCATGCGTCATGTCGCGTTCACGGATGTGCGTCGACCTGGTGAATCAGTGGGGCCGTGTGATCTGAGCGAGGAAACCAAGCTGCCCTCACCCTGTGAATACGAACGACTCGCAATACCGTGTAGATCTTCGGGCCAGTGAATGTACTTCATTTATCCGATAGACAAAGTTGTGATACTGGTCTTCGAATAAGGTCAGCATCGGATCTATAGACATGATTCAGAAACAGAAACACCATCACGGCGAGACTGTATCTTGACGTGGTGTGATGGCTTGCGTACCTCTATGACCCAAAGGGCTATAGAGGATGGCTTCCCTAAACCGGAGATACAGTCATGGCTGACGTGTCAATAGGTAGAGGCTAGACAAAGTCCAGTCTCCTGGTCTTCCAGGTTGAGAGTCGATCTGAGCTGCCAACTCAGTCGGTAAAATTAGTGGAAGAATAATTGATTCAAGCAAATTGGCTTCCACTAAGCCATCCCGCTACCTTGAGGATAGGTTCTTGTTAGAACTAAAGGCTTTGGTTGAGAACCCCAATCGTTCTGCTTTGCGGCTAGACACCCCAGCAGTACCGGTCTTACATCTCCTATGAACTGCACAAATAGAAAGAATTCCGTGCTGCATCGGTCGTCGCGCAGGATAATCAGGACCGTACTGTCCATTGCATGGGGAGGGATGGGTAGTAATAAGTGGGCTACTGCTCAGAGTCCCCTCTCTTTTGTCCAACCTTTGTCTTCTGTCATCAATTACCTATCTTTGCCTCTTCCATTCATCCAAAATGCTCCCACTGATGACACGGTCGATACTCGCAACGATTCATTGTCAAACAGTATAGGGAATAACCCTCTATCTTGTAACTCATATTTTCTCAAGCCTCGTCAGCCTCTGAATCCTGGCTCCTTCAACGTGCGTACACTCATGCAGGTCGGTCAGCAGACGTGTCTAGCCCTTACAATGAACTCTCTGAAGATTGATGTATGCTGCTTAAGTGGAACGCGTATACAGGATTCGAGCAGTGTAATTCAACTAACTGCTCCTGGTATCTCATCGAGGTATTTTCTGCGCACCTCAGGAGGCGAAGCAGCTAGAGCTGTGGGTCAACGTGGTATAGGAATAGTCTTGACCGACAAGGCTGCGGCTACCCTCTTAGACTGGATCCCGGTTAACGGTCGTTTATGTGCTGTAAGACTCCAGGGGTCAGTTGGCGTTCGAAAGGATAGTTGCGTTAAACACGATTTGTTTGTGATCTCGGCGTACGTTCCAACGGACTGCAGCTCAGACGCGCAGAAAGATGAGTTCTATGATAAACTCGCCACCCTCGTTCGCAAGAGCAAAGGTTCTGGCATTGTAGTGCTAGCTGGTGACTTCAATGCACAAGTTGGCAAACTTAGTGAGTCAGAAGCCTGTTTAGGTGGGCGTTGTGCTTTACCTGCTGAGCGTACAGATAACGGGGATAGACTTCTCCAGTTTTGTGCAACAATCGATTGTTTTTGTCTAGCATCAATTTTCGACACAGCTCGCGTCGCACAGCGACATGGCGCTCTAACTCTAAAGGTACTTTGAGCTAAATTGATCATATCGCCGTAAGCTACCGGTGGCGCAGTTCTGTTCAGAAATGTAGATCTTACTGGTCCACGTAAGTAGAGTCGGACCATGCATTAGTTTTAATGTGATTATCCCTCCAGCTCCATGATAATCGTCGCAAACTCAGTTAGTCGTGCGATTTGCGTATGATCCAGAAGTCCGCACCAATTATGAGCAGAAGTCAGCACATGAGCTAGGATCTACGACGAACAGTAATGTAGATGAGCATTGGGCCCATATCCAGCAGGCAATGCAAGTGGCAGCAGGTTTTGTCTGTGATCGTAGATCCGATGTCCATAAAAGACACTGGAATTCGCAAGAGTCGTTGAGTATAATAGAGCAAAAACGTTAGCTCTCACACAGTAAGGAGGTGAATAAGATACGTGGAAAACTACAAACGCAAGGTACGAAAGGCGTTAAGAATGATCGCAAAAGTTGGTGGGTCAAGGTAGCCGAAGAAATGGTAATAGCGGCTGGTTCAGAAAACAGTGAAACACCGTTCAAACTTCCGAAGATTTTGAATATTGGTGTGGTTTGTAGCTCAGATTGGTGGTTTGTATCCGTTGATGATCGCTGAGCACTATTATTGCCACCTCGACTGGTGATGAAACGTTTGCGGCCTTATTGCCAAGTTCAGCGATCACCAACAGATACAAACTTATTCGCGACACCGGTGGACGGCGCATCCATGTCAGTGAAACGATTTTCGATAGAAATGGAGAGCCTATCCTAGGCGATCAGCAAAGGCTTGAACGTTGGGCCGGATACTTCGAGGAACAGTTTAGCTGGTCGCGCGCTAATGTAGTTACTCCTGTGTCAACAACTGTGACTCCCTGGGTGGTATCACTTGAGCCCCCATCGGAAGTGGAAGTTGAGTCATGCATTCGATTATTAAGGCGAGGGAAAGCGGCCGGCCCCGACGAACTTCCCCCAGTTCTTTGCAAACTGGGTGGTAATGTTTTGATAAAATCACTTACCGCTTTGTTCCGTGACATTTGGAACGCGAAGCGTACTCCGTTAATATGGAGTGAGTCGTTGATTGTTACCATCTCCAAGAAGGGAATGCGCAACGATTGTAGTAACCATCGTGGGATTAGCTTAATTCCGATAGTCACCAAAGTATTAGCCTTGATTTTGCTGCGCAGTCTGACACCAGCTCGTTAGAGGAATACCCGCGAACAGCAGGCTGGATTCCTCTCAGGTCGAGGATGCATCGACCAGAATTTTTTCTCTTCAGCGACTACTTGAAACGCGTCACACGCACCGCCGACCGACAATAATGGTTTCCTTAGACTTGAAAGGCGCCTTCGATTCAGTTGATCGAGCAGCGCTTTTCAGTTCTCTTTATCGAAAAGGTATGCCCCAGAAGTTCGTGAACCTACTGAGACCATTGTATTATCATACTTCTGGCCGCATTAGAGTTCACGGTGAACTATCCAGTCGGTTCGAAACGACCAGTGGTGTTCGACAGGGATGCCCCATGTCTCCATTCCTTTTCAGCTTCGTCATGGACGAAATAATGGAGAGTGCGCCGCAAAATCTTCAGGATGTAGGCGTCGAACTAGGAAATAGTGGAAAGCTGTGTGACCTAGATTACGCGGACGACGTTGTCTGTTTGTTCGAATCCACGGAACATGTTCAACGTGCACTAGATAGACTCTCAAGAGCTGTAACTCCATTCGGCATGCGCTTTGCACCTTCACAGTGTAGAGTGATGTTACAAGGCTGGGCGTCAAGGATTCCGAGCTTGATACTCGATGGGGAGGTGCTGACAGTTGTCGACCTCTTCACCTACCTCGGCAGCAGCGTGACGACGGATGAGAGCACAGTAGTAGAGGTGAGCACGCGTATATCCAAGGCTCGAGCGGGTTACGGTGGACTGAAACATTTGTGGCGGCGACATGATATTTCACTGAAGTTGAAAGGTCGTGTATACTGTGCCGCAGTGCGTTCAGTTTTGTTGTATAGTTGCGAAACTTGGAGTCTGCGTGCTTAAGTTATTCGTCGTCTTGAGGTTTTCGACCACCGATGTTTACGTAGTATCGCTAAGATCGGGTGGGTTAGCCGAGTAGGCAATGCTGAGGTCAGAAATCGAGTATTGGGTACTCATTCGGAGAATGTTTTGTCACAGCGTATCCAACTTAGTAGACTTCGTTGGTTGGGGCATGTGTTACTTATGTCAAACACACGTCTACCGTATCGCGTCCTATTCTCCGTTCCTCCTAGGGAGTGGAAGAGACCACGTGGAGGTCAACAGATGACTTGACAACGAGGAGTGAGAAAATGTACAGCAGACTTGGGAAAAGTAGGTGCTTCACGTCTTCGTGGTTGGGGTCCAAAAGTTCCGTCTACCAGTTGGCTGGAGACACTGAAGGATATGGCTGCGAACCGCGAACAGTGGCGATCGTGTTATCACTTTCTGTCGAATCAGAATGATTGATCGATGTGTGTTTGTACAGTTAGACTGTGTATTCCGTGTGATGGCTGTTAGGGCATTCTTTTCTTTTCCGACCTATGTAGGTCCACTCCCTGTCCATCTTGTATATTCATACTTTCTAATTCAGCGTTCAACATGGTGAGAAAGGCAGTGGTCAATGGGGCTTGCCCCACTGTTTAACGCTGTACGATGATGATGTTGATGAATCAACAGAAATATTCAAATTACTTCAGTTTGGGGTATAGGTTGGAATTCCACTGTTTTGTATAACAATTGGTGTTTCCGTCAGCTCCAGTATACGTGGAAGGTAATTTCTCACGAAACGTGTGTAATGTATGTATGTATGTGCACAACATGTGTGATATACTTCAGTTCATGTTAGCACTGAAGTACAGCGTCTGTGCTTCAGATATAAATTTATCCTGAGAATCAACAACAAAAAGGATATCCAACTGTCCGTAACCTATATAATATCAGGTTGAAATCCGGAAATCTTCTTGCCATATGAAGTTGACATTGTTATTTTTAAATCCTAGTTATTACGTCCAAGTATCTGGATGGCAGGTCGAAATTCCCCCTTGAGCTAACTACCGGCTTTGCGGTTCTGGTTGCTCATCAGGTATGCGTTCCCGGTACTCTTCTGCCCAATCATCCTTATACTAGAGCACTCCGCATTTGGTTTACATCTGTAATTTCATTTTTAATCGAATTGGAAGAATCACCGTGAGACTACACCTAATCAGTGCACTTTATTGGATTAAATAGAAACCTATCAGATCCCAGATCCGTTCGGGAAGGTTACCCGCGGTAACCGAAACGTCGACTGTCTACCATCCTTTCCGATAACGCTGTGTTACCGAACAATAAACACCTACCCATAAATAGAAACCTCCTGAAGGATCTGGTACATCTATGGATCATTCAGGTATTGATCACTTGATCTTATGCTGACCCAATATGATGGCGGTTGATGGGGAACTGTGAAGACGGACTGAATACTCTTGTGAACAGCAAAACGGCAGCAAATATAGAATTACGGCAAATAGGGACTGCAGCTTTCACTAGACAGTTTCAGCAGCTGGTACTTGTAGTGAATGCGTAAATACTAACACAATTCCAAGCACAAAGCACGATAAGTTGTGACAACATAACAATCTTGGTCAGAAACAGACATCACGGCAGTTGTGGTCATCAGTCGATCACCACCGCCCCCGTCTGCCACCTGCTAGTCTGTGCGTTTCACGCACGTGGCAACCGTTCGTGTAACTTCTGACACACTCCCTCGGCACAAGCCACTGTACGGTTTTTGTACTTAAGCCCGGTGAGAATACATGCAGTTGGCAATCCATGGTCTTTTCTTATCCACCTCCCCGACGAACGCGATCGTAGAAGCTGAGGGAGTGTGCCATCCTATTACTGATGAGCCTGATCCGTCCAAGGTTTTTTGGTGAATCACACCTAAGTAACCTAGAGGGGTTACTTCCACGATAGTATTTTTCATCGTCGGTCATATATTCTTTCTGTCAGTAGTTAGATTGTTTGGAGTGTATATATGTACAAAAATATCTGAATCGTTGTACTTTGTTGTATAACTGTTAAAAAAGAAGTGATAAAGAGCAAGAGGTAGTACTGGAAACCTTCAGATGCATACGTATTATTTTATGAAAGGGGAACCACATCTGTTTTGTTTTTGGGTCGCATTATTGCGCCGGTCGATTTACTTCGTATCCTCTCAAGTTTTTGCATATCAAGTGTAATCAAAATTTTAAAATCACAACCTAGTTTATTTTCGCAGCAAACACCTTTTTGGTGACCAGCAAACAGCGTAGGTCTGATTGAGGACCGGAATGCCATGCAGCACACGAAAATACCACACTTCATACCAGAAGATCCGGAGGTTTTTGCAGCTATTCTTGACTCGCGTTTCCTGGAGGCTAGCATATCTAGCCAGTGATCCAAATAAAATGAACTGCTCTCGGCAAACCCAGCCAGTCTGATCCCACAAATCGAGAATATTGTTATCAGCCTCCCCGAGTGCGACCCATACGACGCACTCCGGGAAGCCTTACCTGAACGCGTGGCAGCGTCGGGATAGAAACGCATTCAGCACTTTCTCCCCGAAAGCCAACTGGGAGATATGACACAATCACAGATTTTATGGAGAATGTGCTCTTTAGCAGGTACGACATCCATGAACGACGCAGTTCTGCGTCAACCGTTGACGCAGGGACTGCAGCAGTATGCTCATAGCATAGTGGCCGTTCTTATACAGGGCCAGACTTTAGATAAGTGCGCCGAGGCGGCGGACACGGTCCTCGAGCAGGCACGTGCCTTTGTCCCTCATTCCCATTCGTTTTTATCAACGCCATCGTTAAACGGTCAGATTCCGTTGTCAACCCCGCATCGATAGCTGTCCAACACAATGTACCCAGTAGTAACTCTGACATGCAAACGTTATGTCAGGAGGTTCTCCGTTTAATGTAGGCGGTCGAACAGAACGAGACATTCATCAACGGCCCCCGCCAACAAAGACAAAGCCGTCACCACTTTACACCGTTCCCCGAGAGCCAACTTTCCATCAGTCGCTCAAAAATGTGCAGACGCCTGTAGTTTCCACTCCAACAAGGCAATGACGAGAAGTTTCATTAGTACCTCGGTTCCTAGTCGCCTCATACATATGAAAGACAAAACTACCGGTGTGCCCTTCTCAGTCGACATGGAAGAGAAAGTTTCGAAACAGCCCACGGTCTTTCCAAAGGCTCTGACACTGCAAATCGTCAACGGCTCTCCCGTTCTAAGATACGGCAGTCAGTTTATCACTCTAGACCTTGGCTTGTGTCGTTATTTACCATGAGTTTTCGTCGTCCTCCAAGTACATCAAACTATTCTAGGCTTAGATTTTCAAAAAAGTCATGGCTTAGTTGTCGATCATGTTAAACGACTGAAAGACAAGGACAGTCTACACACAGAAGATGTTTTGTGCACTTCCAGACAGTGGCTGTTTAGCTTTCACGTAGTCAAATAACATTCTCAGAATGGAGGGAAAACAACACTACCACTGCAAAAGTTTTGGGTTCAGATGAGTCCCCAGTTTAATCGATATTTAAGACGGGATGCTAAAGTTTCGTGGTTACTTAAAAACCCAGCCAGGTACGGAATGGTGGAATTACCGCAAGCCAGCGGGCCTGCATGAAGGTGTATATAACTGAAAATTCTGGCAGGAAAGGAAACATATTTATTAGGTGTTCGTAAGTAGGGTGAATAGAATCAGTGGGTATTTTTACGGAAAACTTATGGCAAATCTCACTGTGTTGGGAAATGATGAACTGAATGAATTGATGTCTGAGTACGCCACTACAAGAAAGTAAGAAATTAAGAGATCTAGGGATTGTTCTGAAGTCTTTTGACAACAGACCTGGAAAAACGACGGGAGAGGCACAGACCCAGTGTGTTAGAACACATGAAAAATCAAAGCGTTTGATGAGATATGTCGCTACACAGTAGAATTTGAGATGCAAAATACACGAGAATGAACGTCTAATCCTTGCAAAGATGTGGCTCACGTGCCGTAACCAGGTTAGGTTTTGGCTCAATAGCACAGCAAGATACTTTAATGAATCATGGTGATTCAGTTGTTTCCCATTAATTGATACTAGAGTGCAAGAGTTAGTGGAATCGAAGTAGTTATTGTATCTCATAAGGGAGAATAGAATGTCTCAACATTTGAGGATATTAGTAATTTAATTGTAACGGTCAATTCAGAAATCACTGCGATGCCACTTCCAGTGGTTGGAAAGGGAGAGTTAGAGAAATAAAGTGAGCCAGGAACGAAATCGTCAGCGAGTTTGATAAGGAGGCTATGTTCTCGGGTGGGGATGGAAGATACCTAGGGTAAAAATAGACATGATGATAATATGGCATCCTGAGAGATACCGGGGGTAGAATTAACAAAAGAGCTAGTGCCATTGTAACGGATGAACTGTTGATGGTTACGGAGATAGTCACTCAACAGAGAAGTAAGGAGAGACTCGACACCTGGATTGGAGAGAGAAGAGAACAGCCCATTTCTGTCAACACAATTAGGAGCTCCACTGTAGTGAAGGAAGCAAGTCCTAAGGGCTTTACTCTATCTGTCAGGTGACAAGAGAATGTAATGTATCAGGATAACAAGAGCATAAAGAGTCAACCTAGAAGATCGATAAGCAAACTGATAGGGATCTGAAACATTTAAGGGAGACTCCATATATGATCGAACTTAGTTTTGAAGAACTTTCAAAGCTTATGAGGAGCAAGCAGTGGTATGGAATTTAGATGAATCCTTATTAGGAACATTGATAAATGCCACTGGCATCTAGTAAACAGGAATTTTTCTGTCTTTCAAGCACCGATTGAACAGCTCGGAGAAAATAGGCGAGAGAGTGGCCGCAGGCTCTTCGAGAACCATAGAACTGAGAGGGTCTAGTCCAGAGGATTTCCTAGAATTTAGAAGAATTAGTCCTTCTTAAACATCAGGGAGAAAAGACAAAAAAGACGCACGACTGAAGGGAGTTCGAGGGCAATATAAAAAAGGGAAACAAAACTTCTTTATTGGTAGATAGATTGAGAGCTTCGATATTCACAACAGAAGACTTGCGTATGCATAAATCTCCACGTGAATATTTTAGTAGCCTCCATGTCTCTATGGATTTTACGTTCCAAGTGGTTGGTCATATATTTCACTATTTCACTCTCGATAGATAAATTCCGATTGGTTTCATCATGCTCTTGACCGTTGTGAAATCCCCGCGTTTAAAATCGTATAAATTTCAGCGACGAAACCGCATAAATTTGGGATATTGAGAAACGACTGGGCGAATGTGCTGTCTCGATGGAACAACAAAGGTTAAAGCACAATTAACACAACTGGTAAGATGACCCCAAGACACAGAGATGTCAGCGTCTGAGAATACAGAAAAGTCAGCTGGCTAATCATTTCCTCTAACATCAGCATGTTGTACGAAAAATTCTTTCATTTGCGAACTTTGCGGTCGTGATATTGCGTGAAGTGTCAGGGTGTTGTGGCTATAAATCTTTGACAAAACCTTGATTGTAGCGTGATCGGACGAGCCAAGAAGGGAACGACATGAAGTAGAAAAAATTTATTTGGACTGTTGACTAAGAAAATATCTAGGAAAGCATGCGTTCTAGTCGGAGAATCGACAGTGTTTACAAGACCGAGAGAATAAAAAGAATTAACGTGAAAATGATTAAAATAACCAGCAACTATGCACAAAGAAATGTCGGCGTAATCTACTAGAATTTATGAAATGGTATCAAGAAATCCTTGGCAACTATTTCATCGTCGATGTCACTGCGAAGCCACGCTTCTTGCAGTAAGATTGCACCGAGTTGATAATATTCATACGACTTAACATGGTCTGACAATACCGAAAAGTCACTCAATAGGGAAAGAATGTTGTTGCTACTCATCACGAGAAGGCTCTTCTGTGAAGAGTAGCCGACCAACGAGCTCTGCTTTCTATGATCGCCTCTGGACTTCCTTAAAATCCACTCCCATTCGTTCTTTACCATGTTTCCGAAAGGAAACAAGGAGACAGGTCATAGATCGAGTTACTTCGAATTTCGTTGTCGGTTCCCTGACTGAAGTCCAATCACCAACAATCCTCATGCCCATCCCCACGTCCGAACCGGGAATCGACTGCCTGTTTTGTGAGTACCCGAGCCTCGTCCACCCAAACAACAACTTGCTTCCAATCACCACTGATGTGAACCACTACATCGTCACACTGGGACCTCCAGTTCACGCTCGGTCCTGCAGATTAGTCCCAGAGAAGCTCCGTGTAATCCGCGCAGTGTTTCAACATATGATAAATCTGGAAAGTATTTAGCCTTCCAACAATCCGCGGGCATCACCATTACACATGGTCCCAATGAAGTCACCTGATGACCAGAGACCGTGCGGAGATTATCGCTCACTCAACCGAGCGACCACCCCGAACCGATATCCTATTCCGTACATCACAAATCTCACAACTGGATTACTTTTCTGGCTAGAAAACGATATACTGGTCCTCTTGGGGCAGCCATGTGTATGCCCGCCACGATGTTAAGCGGCAATCGTTTGATCACATACGGAGGTGATAACCTCGATCTGTCGTGATTTACGTCGTGCCTTGATTACACGATAAGAAAGAAAGTATCACCATGCCTTTCTAATACTAGGGTCAATGCATCACTACGGTGATTTCATGAGTGTCTATGCTGTCGCGGTGCAAGACGGCGGTTCAGCAGTGCTCACCTACCGTAACAGAAAACACGATGTAGATCTGGATCGGAAAATGATACACTGATTCCTTTCAGAAGCGAAGACCAATTAGTCGGTATCTGGAAGAATGTAGGCACCTGTATATTTCCGACTTCTCCCATGATCTTCAACGTCCCTTGGTGCAACACCTCTTTGTTGTGCCGACGCTTTATTGCAAAACAACCACACACCTTTTTGAACACCACCACCGCGCAATACAAAAGGCCGCCAATAAATCTTTCACTCTGGCACAGTCTCGTCCCCTGATTTGAAGTGTCTTGGAATTATATCAACCAGATCTAACTGTGAGGAAAAAAAACATTTTAGAAGCTTCCACGGCGTCACTTGGCACTCATCTCAACACCATCCTGATCGGTTCGATCAAGGGTTGTCAGACTGAACTGAATTGAAGATATTGGCGGATATTGACTCTTTAGCGCTCACATCCCGATCACAGGAACGGCGGACAACTGTGAGTTTGTGTCATACCTTTTGTTTCATTTTAATTCCTGATGTACACACCCTTTTGGCCTTTTATCTCAACACGCTTCTCCGACTATCCTAGTTTGCTAGTGTCGTCTTAGATAGTTTTGACATTTACTCGGTGTACCATATGGACTGATAAGTACACTGCAAGATGCCTGTACCACTATTTACTATGTTATTTTTCCGCCAGCAATCATCCTCTTCTGTAAGTGAGACTAAAGACATCCATAATTTACCCACGAACATACATAGAGCTAAAAGAGAATAACTTCACAGACAATAATATGTACCAACTAGATGAATCTCTCACAACTGTTGTTTCATTGTTCTCTTGCATTTATTGATTATTATATGGTTGTCATGGACTTTACACCGGCATTCTGAAGGCAATCTTTCTTCTCTATTGCATTGTGGGAACTGTTTTTGTGTCCAATGGCAAATTAAATTCATCCCGTCAGAGATTTAAATTTAGGCTGAAGGACTGCGCCACAATTCCCATGATGACACTGTCGCAAACTATCAACCACATTCGTTAGGCGACGTGGATCACGTCGTATACTTCGTCACATTCCATTCAGGTATGATGAGAAATGTCTTGCGGTGAATGACGTGAAAGATTAACACAATGTGGAAATGATTCGGTCATGTTAGTTTCGGATTGAGAATTATAACTAAGTGATGAAATAAAGTAGATCGGCCCATCAGTTACCCACTTAAGCATTAAAAGACTATTGTCAAATAGTAGTTTATGCACGGGACAGAAACAGAGTGAAACAATTATACCTTGAAGAACGTGTCACTGAAGGTAGCGGAGACGTTGTGGCCATGATCACGTGTTACCTATTCGCCATTGGTAAGGGAGTCAGATAAATGAACGCCGGTAGATGCCAAGCTATCACCTGCACCTAATGTATGGTAACCTTTCCCTGGATACATAAACCAATGCATAATTATAATCTCGAGTAAATATGCTAACGGCTTTACATTTTCTATCAAGTGGAAATATTAGTATAAATAATGGCATCCACCGGGGCATTTCAGAGACGATGGTAAGGCTGATCGGGCTGTAAGCTTTTACTCCGAGGAAGTTCGATGTAATAAGAGTCTCTGAACGCAGACGTCACGATACATTTCGGAGCATTTCGCTACATCTTTACTAGTGTGTACTGCAGTCAGTATGACCGTTTAGTCTTTAAAATATCTTCCCCGTCGCGTCATGGATGCCACTATAGTATAAACCGCGATACTTTTACAGAACAAAATCTAATTAAACATGTCAACGCTGAGGATGATGAGAGTAAATGCAGTTAGCATCCATGGCGGCAACCCGTTTACACCACTGGCTTCATCACATTTCATCTTCATTAACCCCTTGTACATTTAGGAATACATCACTCATGCACTTTTCATTTAAGGTTGTTGTGGCGCCTAGAGCCATTATCCTACATTAGCTATGTGCCAAGTATGCTAATTTGCTTCTCTATCATCGAGCTTTCATGTACACTGTTCTGGCTGGCTTCATTATGTACTTTATGTTTACATTATTCGCCTACTGACAAGAACGAGAGCAGCCATTTGCGAAATTTGACTCCCTTGTTGCGTACCCGGTATTTCTGTTCATATTGTACTTCCAATCAACGTCCCCATACCCAAATTGTGTGCAAGTTTACTGAATCTTTTTACTACTTTCAATGTATATTCGCATGATAGGCAGCAGTACCTTTAACCCCGATGACCTTCCACTCCAGTCTGTACAATAAACTATGGCTACTGACAGTTCAGTCACCACACGAAACCGCGGTAAAACGTGAGTTCAAAACTAGTAGTCATCGCTCGTATAGATCCAACAGATGAAAGCGGACCAGTATCATAAAACCCGCTTACTTTTAAACAGAGCACCGGCAAAAATGCAACATTTTGGTCTCAGCAGCAACATGCGGCACCTCGTACGTTCCGAATATTCTACCGTTTTCTTCTCACTGTATTGTACACGTCTTTTTGTTTTGTCAAACTAACAGAGACTTTTTCAACGCACCCGCAATTGATTAGCTCGGATCGTTTTCTTTGCGTTGCTTGTGAGCGTTCTGTGACTTGTGGCAACGAAGACCAAACTTATACAATCCCAAACGTAATTCTCGTGCGCCTACTGCGACACAGCAGCCAACTCTGGAATTATTAGGATCCATTCGAACGACGTACAACCGTCTGATCGGAAGCTATATCGAACTAAACCTGAGGAGCAATTTTGTGCGGCCGGTTTTATTTCAATCTTCGAACATTGTGCAAACACTGTGAGTCACCTTTTTCTATTTATTTACACAAGCATTTTGTTACCATATTTACTTTTCGTTTCTTATCTTTACCGAGCTGCCACAAACACAGCTATGCAATGTGCCGTTGATTTCAACTGACGGGTTACACATCCGTGTTGAGTAAAGAAGGCTTCCCAAACAATTGCCACCAGTGTTTAGACAACGTTTACAATCTTGCTATATCACGGATATTGTGGTTCAAGTACTATTGCGGGATATTCCGACTCATGAACTTTGTTTACCAGTTGTTCACGTTTACCAAGTCATCCGACGTATTTTTCCGCATTTCAGCGCAGATAACCTCCAAATGCCTCAGTATCGTGGTTGTCTCAGACTCCGGGCTGGCTACTAGCCCTGAACGCCTCTTAGACTGCTCCCAAGTGACCGCGCGTCTCAAATACCCTCTGCCCAGAAAGTTATACTGCATTCTCGTGGCGGAGGTGTTTTCACAAGTGTGAGAACGAAGGTGAACGCCCGGCGCTCTTCTCCGAGTTGACTGATATTCAGTCAAGGGGAGTTAGCTAAACCCTGGTTCAAAATCAACCATCTGCGGCGTATGAGGCGTACAACGATATGCTCACCGGCATCTGTGGTGAAGTGCACTGGGCACTCCGGGATGTTTGGTCTCATCCGAAGGGCGTATGAACTGCGTAATCAGTCACTGGCTCCGAGTGGGTTTCGGACCTCGCGCTCTGTGCCGCTGCCTTGTGGGTTAAGTATTGGATAGATAAAGGCGTTCGGCAAGGATGCCTTATTTGCCTGTTCATCTTCAATTTCGCTTTGCAATATCTGCTCCAAAAAGCCTTTGACGATGTTGCAAACGGTGGTATGGAACTTCTACCGAGCGGCAGAATTGTTGACCCAGATAATACTGACGACGTCGCTTTGTTAAATGGCAATCCGCAAGTCGTCTAAGATGCTTTAAACTACTTGGCTACCGAAGTCACCAGGTATGCATACACTTTGCCCCATTCAAGTGCAAAACGCTGCTCTGAGACTGGCAAGGAGATTTTCCTGCACTCGCTCTCTGTGGGGAACCTTCGGGAACTGTCACCAGCTTTATGTACCTGGGAAGTTGCATTTCTACTGGTGGGGTATCTCAGACGAGATCTCGTTACGCATCTCTAAGGCTCGCTTGACCTTCACCAATCTAAGGCATCTATGGCATCGTCACGACATTAGGCTTTTCCTAAACGGTAGGCAACAGCGCCGCAGTTCGCTCGGTATTACTTAATGGATGCGAACCGTGGCCGGTTCAAGATCTGCACCGTTTGACCGCGTTGAAGCACCGGTCCCAACAATTCACACGACTGTGGAGGCAGCATCATATCAGTAATGACGAAGTGTGAAGGAGGGTATTTGGAGTGGACTGTTCATCAGTCAGAGCAATTGTTTCTCTTCATCGGCTACCGTGGCTAGATCACGTCATACGGATGCCCGCCCAGCGTTTGCCTCGCCTTGCTCCATCCGCGCTTGCTGAACAAGAATGGATTTTTTCCACAACTTGCGAATAGTATCCCCGGACTAAAAGCAACGAAAAAGGAATTGACCGTCAGTCGAATGACCGAGACTCAAATAAGCGTGAATGATTCGTGCTTCAGACCAGTTGGTGTTTTTCTTATGCTTTTACCATCATGTATTTTTCTCGACAGTCAAACGCATTTATCCGAGGAAAATTATTTTAAAAATAAAGGCCGTCATTTTTTCTCATTTCGTAAGGCAGTAATAAACGGAAGTACAAAGAACGCTGGTCTCTTCAACCCGTAACCCTCGCTCGTCAACTTATACGAACGAGCAAATCCCATAGCTACAAGTGCCTATTGAACCATCAGAGAACCAGTAATCGGATGACCGCGGCAGCGAACCGTGAACAGTGGTGATCGTGTTATCACTTGCTGTTGAATCAGAATGATTGATCGATGTGTTTCTACAGTTAGACTGTGTATTCTGTATGTTGACTACAAGGGCGCTCTTTCCTTTTCCACATGTGTAGGTCCACTCCCTGTCCACCTACGTTCTAATTCAAAGTGCAACATGGTGAGAAAGGCAGTGGTCAGTGGGGCTTGCTCTTCTGTCTAACGCTATACGATGATGATGATGATGACCGTGACCTCTGATTCTGTCGCAATTTATCAAACCCGATACTTTTATCCGTACACTCACATAGTACTGCCTACCGACTGCCTGGAGTCCATTTGCGCCATACTGCCACTATTCGAATTCTCTGTTGATTGTTTGTCATGTACACCCCACTTGGAAAAATGCGTCTTGGGCAAAGTAGTATTGTACTGACTTGACTTTTGACACATCATTACGGACACAGAGCACTTGACTCACCTCTTAATCATGGTCATGGATCATTTATCAGACAAAAGCCACGTCATTGGGTCATTAGCCAGTTTCGAAGCCTATGGTATTCCAATATTCTTTCGTAAATGGTGGTCAAGAATAAGGACGATGAAAGCGTCTTATGAACAAATGACAATTTTACATGAAGTTGGATAAAATAGGGAAAATCCGAGACAATGGTGGGTATCAAACATAATAATTCATTTACATATCACCATACAATAATTCAGTCAGCAACATCAGTTTTACTCCCTGCAGTGCCGTGAACAGCCTCAAACATAGGGCCGCTCTCATGCAAAACGACTGTAATAACACGTTTCGAATAATATTCAGAATCAATTTCAAGATTTCGTATAACTTCTTCTGCAACGTGAGCTCTACCTGCGCGAGTACTATGATTTTCGCCACAGTTTATATGAATAAAATGCATATGGAGGTGATAGAATGTCGGTGGGTAATGAAAGAATGCCAAAATCTGATCTCTGTCGAGGCGTTGTTTATACTGACCTGCTTCCGATGTTAACGTGTATTTGTCAGACAGAACCGTGCGGCTTTCGTGAAGCATGCGCTTCAGAAGTGGTATATGAGATGCTCTCAAGTCACGCAAGCACGTAACGTCAGACCTCCGTATGATTCCCAAACAGTGTAGATCATTCAATTGTCGGCCGCTCCAGCGGTAATCCAAAACCAAAGTAAAACCTTGCTCAGGGTCCCCATCCGAAAAGATCACACGATCTGTTTCTGCCTCACCTGATAATATGTTTTCTACCCAGCTTAGATCACGAGGTTTTTGTGATAAGAAGGGAACTATGATGGACCTGTAAATTGCAGGAGTTTCTTCGTATAATCGACAACCAGATGGCAAATATTTTTTGAAGTGGTGCTTTTCCGCGGGATAAATTACAGTCATGTCTACACCACTAACTAGATCCAGTCCATGCGTCACATATAAGCGATAGTAAACGTCATTAGAGAGCAGCAACTTGGCTGTCCATTTACTTTTCTCCTCCGCTGACTCAATGATATGTTCACCGTTCGCTTTTTTTTCGTGTTCTGCCTCAGGTCGTGCGTATATAACACCGTCTCGAATAAGTTCGTGTGGTTCCCTGGGAAACGCGGACTTCTCAAATATGACAATAGCATCTTTATCGGGAGAGTCATTTAGGCGAGTATGCAAAGCAATTCTCTTGGCGGATGCATCACAGGACAGTACAGATACCAAGTGCATATTTTGTGGACGGAACCGGACAATCGCATCTTCTTCACTGACAAGTGAAGTGTTTGGGTGAGGGCGCTTTGCTGGTGTTATAGGTGATGTTTCAGAATGCAAATGGTCCGCCGAATTAAGAGCACTCTGGCGCTTAGACGCATTCACTGGCATGACTGACTTATTTCAACAGCCAAGATATCCGAGGTGCGAATGCGTGCTCTTGAGAGTGTTCCAAGAGGTGTTTTCAGATCTTGCACGCATAAAATACCGATCGAATCACTCTGTCGAGCGATACCGAATAATTCGGCAGGGCACCAAGCGTCTATGTGTGTTTCCACTGGTTTATCCAAATCAGCAAAATGCACATGAACCGCAGGACTTGCATAAACGTTTGTCCGGTGAGTGAGGCAGTACAGAACCCGCAGATAGCGCAAACGGTGCTGGTCAAATTCGGCTGTGACGGTGGGATTCGCTCTGGACAGATTTCTTGGCATTCAACTGGAGTGAAATATCATATTTGTAATGTAATTGGATAGAGTGCGGTACGGTGTCGAGAGGACAGCGTCCGTCGGTGATCTATAAACAAAAACGCAAAAAATCTTGATTAAGTGGCACCTCAGAGTCTGCTCGGAATTTTTAATTGGATCAAGTATTTAAGGGTGCTAGCCACAATACAGATGTTTTTAAAGTAGTTCTCACCTCTGAATGTCCTAGTTATAGCCCAGTAATTGGAATGATTAGGAAAAATTGGAAAGCGGATGATAATCGAGTTGTTGGGCCACTCGCAACGTACCTAAAGGCGATAGGTAAGGGATTACTACGAGTCACTCCAGATGTACACTACCGCCTGTCAATGCAAAGACCGCAGTATATACTGAATGCGGAACGCTTCTTAGTCCCTGAACATGTTAGCCCGAACTGAAGGCCGTGAACTAACAATCTGTATAGCAATCATGCATAGGAATCTTCAGTTGGGGAATGTAGCAGCTTAGTCGTCCAAACTTTTACTCAATTTGGCACACGTGTCCTCGGTAAGTAGCATCAACACATTTTCAGTGAACTAAATGTATACATTGCAATGTGATGCAAAGAAAAACTTTATCAGACGCACTACTCCTTACATTTGTTCCTGAAACACGAAACGTCTATTTAAACGCGTCCATCTCCTCCAGAAATTAAACGAATTCAAAACTACATTTATTTTCGAATACTTATCTTATTTCTTTGAAGCCCCAGACCATGTCTTTCATGTGGAGTCGAAATTTCTGTTACATATCATTGCTACAGATCGCGCCAGCAATGACGACGAACAGGGACCATCGACACAGGAACGAACTAGTTATTTTTCTAAATTACACTACGATGTCAAACAACAAAGCGTCATAGGTGTCAACATTGTGAAAATGGTAAGCGTGCTAAAACTCCTACACGCTATAAATTGGGAATATCGTGAGAATAATCCGCAGTTCAGTTCAAACGACCGTTAACCATGCACTGGGTGCAGTGACTGCGGTTGCTATTTGAACGGCAGCCTCAATCGCAGAATAATGTTAAACATTTTTTCTTGTCACACGCTTACCCATAAGTACAACGGAAGGGTTAAAGCCTATGGCCTCGAAGGCCCATCGCATTATTATGGGTAACTGGAAAACTGACCTTACTCTGAGCCTATTTTTACCACACGCAGAGTGAATAACAGTATAAGGGGTAAACACTGTAACCAAAAGACATACTGTGAAGGAGGGTTGTGAAGGAAAATTCGCGCAAGAGCCAGTTTATTGGTCCTGCTTTTAAACACAGAGGTTGTAAGTGAGTGAGCAGGCAGTTCAGCAGTTCGGCGGAGAGAGAAAGAATGAAAGACATAAGTACGACATTTAGTGACGGAAAATCTATAAGGATAACTAGCTATCTGGGTACGTGATGGTCGGAAGAATTTATTGGAAGAAAGACTGTCGAGGTAAGCTACAACGAACAGAATCCAAAATAGTACTAGAAGAAGAGGGACGATGAAGCAACTGCCCGACGATGCGCTAGTGACTGCAGATTGGAGGTTAAAGCATCATTAAATAGCCGGATGACCTTTCGTAGAAGCCGTTCAGGCAGAGAAAGACAAGCCCAACCCAGCACATGATGCCTGTGTTTAAGTGAGGGTGGATCTGCGCTTTGTACAGCAGATCATCTGGTGTGAGGAAGCATCTGGCGCAGCACAAGAAGCGATCTGAGATATGACAGCGGACCAGCATATAGAAGTTACAGATAAGCCAAGAAAATAGACAGAATCTGTGGGATGCAGTATATATATATATATATATATATATATATATATATATATATATATATATATATAATATATATATATATATATATCACGAAGCTTTTTGGGTAACCGTTTGCCATGAACAACTTGAAAAGCCTGATCAGTTCCTTTTATCGGAGTTCGGGTGTGCTGCGGTGTGTGTTGATCCGGTGAAATAGGGTACGCACACAGCTCCTCAAGTGACATGTTGGATGGTTGCTTTGGAAGTTCGGTATGCGGTCGGTTGTCGTTAGTTTCCGATAGACTGTTGCTTCTAGATTTCCGTTTGTTTGCCTCATGATCAGAATGTCTAGAAACGGCAGTTTTGCGTCGCATTCTTCTTCGTGAATTTTATTCCTGGTACGAGCGTGTTCAGACGTTGATGAAATCGATCTAGTTGAGACTTCTTTAGTGTCACAAATGTGTCATCAACGTATCTGATCCACAAACGAGGTCAGATTGTGTCAAATGTTTTGGCTTCGAATTGCTTCATGACTGCATCTGCATATATATACATACTACTTATTATCAATATGAGATGAGCGCTTGCACATGCAGCCTCGTTGTTCGTTGGGTTAGCAGAGACCCAGACACGAATAACTATGAGAAATCACAGTTGTGATTTATTTTTGGGCTCTTCAATGAAGAGTATCCATTCCCACTCCAGACGATTCAAATTAAATCCTAGTGAACATATAAGATCGGAGTGGTCAAGTATGAGAACCAGTAGACAGAGGAGTACCGGGTACGCATACCTGATGAGCGGCAACAACCGCGAAACCGGTCGTGTGCTACCGGGGAAATTTTGTCCGCACGTTTACATACTACTTTATATATATATATATATATATATATATATATATATATATATATATATATATATATATATATTCCACACCCGGTTGATTTCGGACAGCGCCAAACAAAACAAGGTACAAACGGGGAGGAAGCGGTAGATAGTCCAAGTCCGTGATTTGTTTGTGGCCGCAATACCACCAGGCTGTCCAAGCTAAAACAGGGGTCCACAACTGGAGCCTGTATCTATCCAATACTTAACCCACAAGGCAGCGGCACAGAGCGCGAGGTCCGAAACCCACTCGGGGCCAGTGACTGATTACGCAGTTCACACGCCCTTCGGATGAGGCCAAACATCCCGGGGTGCCCAGTGCACTTCACCACAGATGCCGGTGAGCATATCGTTGTACGCCTCATACGCCGCAGATGGTTGATTTTGAACCAGGGTTTAGCTAACTCCCCTTGACTGAATATCAGTCAACTCGGAGAAGAGCGCCGGGCGTTCACCTTCGTTCTCACACTTGTGAAAACACCTCCGCCACGAGAATGCAGTGAGTATAACTTTCTGGGCAGAGGCTATTTGAGACGCGCGGTCACTTGGGAGCAGTCTAAGAGGCGTTCAGGGCGAGTAGCCAGCCCGGAGTCTGAGACATCCACCCCCGACTATACCGTGGAGTCTAAAGATATAATAATTGCACTACGGTACGATCGATGCTGGTGTTGGCATGTTCTATTCTGTTCAGACAACCAATAACCATGGACTGGGTGCGGCGGCCTTGGTTGCTATCCCCTAGCGGCATGGCGCGCAATGCGGTAAGAAAGGGGAAAATGGAGAGTAGCGTCATCGGTAAAGAAATTGATTGGGTTAGAAGTAGTGGATAGATCAATAGTAAGTAAAAGAGGGAGGGTTCAATTACTTAACCTTGGGAGACGCTAGAACTAACAGGAAGTAGGTGGGATAGGACCTCATTATATCGGATGGAGATGATTTGTTTACTGAGGAAATTTGATGTCTACAATACGAGAGCGAGAGAGAACTCAAAAGTGGGCGGTTTTGCCAGAAGACCTTTGTTCTAGACTCGGTCAAAGACTTTAGAAATATAGTGCGAGACCATATGTGTTTCTACGTGGTTGTCGAGGGCAGCCGACCAGGAGTGAGATGAGAGCCAGCAGGTCACCCGTGGAACGGCAAGGTCGAAATTCGTGTTGCCGATCTCCCAGCAGTTCTTCGTGTTCGAGAAACGTACGCAGTTGGTCGATGACAGTTTCGAAATAATAGGTGTGAGGGAAACTGGAAGCTGCGCCAGAAAGATCACCGAGTTTGGGAATAGCGAAAATAACGACCTGTTTCTAAGGTGTCGGAGGAGTAGAAAGTTGGAGAGAGAGAGAGAGAGAGAGAGAGAGAGAGAGAGAGAGAGAGAGACGTAAAGTAGGGAGCAGCTGAGAGGCACACATTTTAAAGACGAGGGTATACCGTGCTGACCAGGTGAGCTGCACACCTCCGATGTGGTACGTAAACATCTTAAACCACTGGACCATCGCCGACCAAGAAATTAGAAATTATCTGAGCCAAGACTGATGACGATGCAAGAACCATCACTTAGGACCAACTTTAACAGATAAATTCGGAAAATTTGGATAAATAATTTGAATGCAGTCTACAATCAAGTTATTCGTACAGTCCAGTCCGGTCCAAAATGTTGCCGGAAGATGTGCCCATTTTAGGGCAAAAAAGCTGAAACAGTTATGGAATTTCCAGAAAAGGCCTGGAAGACTTCAATATTATCATACTCACACACATCTGGCAGTTATCTGCGACCATCCGACCCGTTTATTTACTCAGCAAAACACCACACTAGTGATACTTCCTAATTTCTCTTAATAAATGCTTGCGAACGAGTGCACTGAAATCAGCGAGAAACACCCTCCTAAATGGTTACACTGACTTCCATGACATGCAACAGGAAGCTATCCGTTGCGCCGGAAGCGGGCTTGTCAAATACTGGACCGAAATAATGGAACCATGGAGACTGCGGCTATCTGCGGGGACTTCTCAAAACTCACCCATCTAATCCGCGCAGCACCCGGTAAACGATAATCGGCAAAACCCATCCTTTGCGATGCGGCTGGGCTGCTCATTCTTGAGCGAGCTAAAAATGATGCAGCGACGGAGCGAACACTTCGATCGTTTACTGAATATATATATATATACATATTCAGTAAACAATCGAAGTGTTCGCTCCGTCGCTGCATCATTTATATATATAAGACTGTGTGGCTGAATGAACTGCATACAACGATGCCATTCAAATCCCTGAAATATTGGTTATCAAGCCGACCAATGAAGTCTTTGCACGCTATCTACTCGTAAAATGCAAAAAGGAAACGGGGCAGGATTTCAACCAATTCTATCAAAAACTAAAATCCTTAACAAAGGATTGTATCTTCAGGACCGTGACAGACGAGCAAAATCAAAACGATGCTATTCGAAACGCTTTTATAAGTGGGATGCAGTCAAACATTTTCCGGCAGCGACTCCTTGAAAATAAATCTCTGGATTTACAAATGGCCCTAGAATTAGCCCGATCGCTCGAGATGGCCCAACAACAATCCAGCGCCTTCCAGACACCATCAATATCGTATACGGCTTCGGCGTCAACACTCACTGAATAAACTGATAATTGTCCCTCTGATCACAAGGAAGGTAGCAACTTACTCATGGAAACAAAGTCAGCGGCGTTAAAAACCAAGTGTTACTTCTGCGGAAATGACAGACAGCCTCGATTCAGATGTCTTGCTAAGGATGCGGTTTGCAGTAACTGTGGAGAGAAAGGACACTTCAAATGTGTCTGCCGAGCACCTCCGGAGAAACGAATAGTCTTTGCCACAACACCTGTACTCTCTACCATCGTCGCCGCCTCTTCTCCGGATTACCTCTTAAATGCGCTAACAACGACTACTGTGAAAAAGATTCCTATGGAAGCTCTGATAGATACGGGGAGTTCCGACAGTTACATCTCCGAATTCGTGGTACAGCGTCACTGTCTCAAAATCAAAGTCATCCAGCGCCATCGCCATGGCTTCCACAAGATTAATCAATCAAACGAAGGGTCACTGTTTTGTTAACATTTGTCTCAAGGATAATTCATACAACAACTTCAAATTCTCTGTGCTCCCTCATCTGTGTGCGAATGTATTACTGGGGCAAGATTTTTTGAAATTCCACAGAGCAGTTGAGATTCCATCCAGTGGCAGTAAACCAACTCTCTCCCTTTGTAGTGTGACAGCTTCACGTATTGAACCGCCTTCTCTTTTCGGGAACTTGCTACCAGATCTCAAGCCTATTGCAACTAAATCACGACTCCACACTCCTGAAGATAAGGAATTCACTCGATCGGAAATTCACCGACTTCTGAGGAATGGCATCATTGAGACATCAACGTCCCCCTGGCGCGCCTAAGTCCTTGTTACAACAAACGAAAGACACAAAAGATGCATGGTAGTTGACTACAGTCAAACTATCAATCGATACACGTTATTGGACGCTTATCCACTGCCCAGAATCGATGACATGGTATCTAAAATATCTCGATATTCCACTTTCAGTGCGTTGGACTTGCGAAGTGCATATCATCAAAGCTTCGTAGGAAAACAAGATAGGCCATACACTGTTTTTGAAGCCTGTGGGAATTTATATCAATTCTGCAGGATACCGTTTGGAGTGACGAACGGTGTTGCTTGTTTTCAGCGTGCTATCGGCAAAATTATTCGCCAAAAAAACTTAGAAAGAACGTTTGCCTACATCGATAATAGAACTGTGTGTGGCACAAACAAAGACGATCACGATAATAATCTTACTAACTTTCTCAATGTTTTGGAAAAATAGGGATTTGCTCTGAACGAAGAGAAGAGTATCGTCGGTACGAAAGAGCTTAAACTCTTGGGTTATGAAGTTTCACATGGTCTGATGAAGCCCGATCCTGAAGGACTATGACCCCTTCAGGGAACTCCCTCCGCCAAAAGATGTGAAATCTCAGCGACAAGCTATGGGTTATTTTCATACTATTCTCAATGGATGCCACGCTTCTCGCATAGCATTTATCCACCGGTCCATAAACACGTATTTCCCTTACCAGACGATATCAGTGTCATTGGAAACACTCAACAGTGAGCTCAAACGTGCCGTCGTCAACACTGTCGACCCTGAAGTGCCATTGGTCGTTGAAACAGATGCCTCGGATATAGCTATCTCAGCCACACTGTCACAAAATCACAGGCCGGTCGCATTCTTTTCCCGGACTCTCTCAAAGAGAAAAGCATCATTCATCCGTAGAAAGAGATAAACGCTACTGTGGAGGCCATCCGGAAGTGGAGGCATTATTTGCCGGGTATACATTCCCGACTCATTACGGATCAAAAGTCGGTCGCTTCTATGTTCGACTCCCGACACCATAGGAAGATCAAAAATGATCAGATTCAGAGGTGGTGAATCGTATTATCGTGCGACAGTTTCGACGTTATTTATCGCCCCGGTCATGAGAATGTCGCAGCCGACAAACTGTCTTGCAGCTTCTCCGCATCTACGTCACTCGCGTCACTCAAAAAAATCCACAACTCACTCTGTCACCCGGGTGTTGTCCGTATGCTTCATTTCGCCAGGACAAAGAATCTACCGTACTCAGTCGACGATGTGAAATCTGTCACCGCTGGCTGTACACTTTGTGCCAAATGAAAACCACAGTTTTGCAAGCTACCTACCGGAAATCTGATGAAAGCAACTTCGATGTTTGAAAGATCAAACATTGATTTCAAGGGGCCGCTTCACTCAATATCCAAATTTCGGTACTTATTAATTACCACAGACGAGTACTCCAGGTCCCCGTTTGCTTATGCTTGCTCAGACCTGTCGACCGACACAATCATCCGTTGCCTTTCTCAGTTGTTTTCGGTATGCCGTCCTACATCCATTCAGACGGGGGTTGTTCTTACTTTTCTGAAGAACTAAAGAACTTCCTCCACCGCAAGAATATCGTAACCAGCAGAACAACGGCCTATAATCCTCAGTCAAACGGACAAGTCAAGATACTCAATGGAACCCTCTGGAGAACCATTGTTCTTGCAGCCCAGTCAAGAGGGCTACTATGTACCCAGTGGGAGGATGTTCTTCCCGAGGCACTTCACTCCATCAGGTCACTACTGTGCACTGCAGCAAATGAAACACCACATGAACGATTATTTACTTATCACCGTAAATTAACCCCAGGGGTCTCAATACCTACCTGGTTGAGTAGTACAGGATCGGTCTTGATGTGTAGTCCTGTGAGGCCAGCAAAATATGACCCCTTTGTCGACGAACTTCAACTGATTGAATGCAATCCAAAGTACGCTCATGTTCGTTTCCCCGCCGGAAGGGAAGAAACTGTTTCTATACATCATTTGGCACCTACAAGCCAAACCTCAGAATCACCAAGGGCCGTGGAAGTTGCCGAAAATCAACCTTCGACTCCAAATGATGACTGTCAGTTTTCACCCGACACCGTGTGTAATCCCCTTGATGCATAAGAGTCTACAGACACCCCCTCTTCTCACACACCAATATCAGTCATACATTAACGAACCCAATAAACCCTTTAGTAAAAGCACAGCAGCGAGTCCGCCCTATAACCTGAGAATTAGGGAACTTTGAAACATCCTTGAGACAAACGTTCTCAATCGAACAACTCGCGGGGTAAATGTCATGCGTATTTACTATTTTCTCTCTACCTTGGTTTTATTATTGTTATTCTACCAAATTTCTGCTTTATCGTTTTCAGATAGCACCGTTCAGTTGTACGTCAAATGAAGCCTAAATTCTAGGCCTCCGTCTTCTGCCTGCCTCAAACATTCGCATTTCGTAACCATACACGTATCATATATCATCACCATCATCATCATCATCATCGTACAGCGTTAAACAGTAGGGCAAGCCCCACTGACCACTGCCTTTCTCACCATGTTGAACGCTGAATTAGAAAGTATAAACATACAAGATGGACCTACACAGGTCGGAAAAGAAAAGAATGCCCTAACAGCCATCACACGGAATACACAGTCTAACTGTACAAACACACATCGATCAATCATTCTGATTCGACAGAAAGTGATAACACGATCGCCACTGTTCGCGGTTCGCAGCCATATCCTTCAGTGTCTCCAGCCAACTGGTAGACGGAACTTTTGGACCCCAACCACGAAGACGTGAAGCACCTACTTTTCCCAAGTCTGCTGTACATTTTCTCACTCCTCGTTGTCAAGTCATCTGTTGACCTCCACGTGGTCTCTTCCACTCCCTAGGAGGAACGGAGAATAGGACGCGATACGGTAGACGTGTGTTTGACATAAGTAACACATGCCCCAACCAACGAAGTCTACTAAGTTGGATACGCTGTGACAAAACATTCTCCGAATGAGTACCCAATACTCGATTTCTGACCTCAGCATTGCCTACTCGGCTAACCCACCCGATCTTAGCGATACTACGTAAACATCGGTGGTCGAAAACCTCAAGACGACGAATAACTTAAGCACGCAGACTCCAAGTTTCGCAACTATACAACAAAACTGAACGCACTGCGGCACAGTATACACGACCTTTCAACTTCAGTGAAATATCATGTCGCCGCCACAAGTGCTTCAGTCCACCGTAACCCGCTCGAGCCTTGGATATACGCGTGCTCACCTCTACTACTGTGCTCTTATCCGTCGTCATGCCGATCCCGAGGTAGGTGAAGAGGTCGACAACTGTCAGCACCTCCCCATCGAGTATCAAGCTCGGAATCCTTGACGCCCAACCTTGTAACATCACTCTACACTGTGAAGGTGCAAAGCGCATGCCGAATGGAGTTACAGCTCTTGAGAGTCTATCTAGTGCACGTTGAACATGTTCCGTGGATTCGAACAAGCAGACAACGTCGTCCGCGTAATCTAGGTCACACAGCTTTCCACTATTTCCTAGTTCGACGCCTACATCCTGAAGATTTTGCAGCGCACTCTCCATTATTTCGTCCATGACGAAGCTGAAAAGGAATGGAGACATGGGGCATCCCTGTCGAACACCACTGGTCGTTTCGAACCGACTGGATAGTTCACCGTGAACTCTAATGCGGCCAGAAGTATGATAATACAATGGTCTCAGTAGGTTCACGAACTTCTGGGGCATACCTTTTCGATAAAGAGAACTGAAAAGCGCTGCTCGATCAACTGAATCGAAGGCGCCTTCCAAGTCTAAGGAAACCATTATTGTCGGTCGGCGGTGCGTGTGACGCGTTTCACGTAGTCGGCGAAGAGTAAAAATCTGGTCGATGCATCCTCGACCTGGGAGGAATCCAGCCTCCTGTTCGCGGGTATTCCTCTAACGAGCTGGTGTCAGACTGCACAGAAAATACTTTGGTGACGATCGCAATTAAGCTAATCCCACGATGGTTACTACAATCGTTGCGCATTCCCTTCTTGAAGATAGGAACAACCAATGACTCACTCCATATTAACGGAATATGCTCCGCGTTCCAAATGTCACGGAACAAAGTGGTAAGTGATTTTGTCAAAACATTTCCACCCAGTTTGAAAAGAACTGGGGAAAATCGTCGGGACCTGCCGCTTTCCCTCGCCTTAGTAATCGAATGCTAGACTCCACTTCCACTTCCGATGGGGGCTCAAGTGATACCACCCAGGGAGTCACCGTTGTTGACACAGGAGTAACTACATTAGCGCGCGACCAGCTAAACTGTTTCTTGAAGTATCCGGCCCAACGGTCAGGCCTTTGCTGATCGCCTAGGATAGGCTCTCCATTTCTATCGAAAATCGTTTCACTGACCTGGATGCGCCGTCCACCGGTGTCACGAATAAGTTTGAACAGTCTTACGCAACAGACATCAATCTTCAGAGAGTTCATTGTAAGGGCTAGACACGTCTGCTGACCGACCTGCATGAGTGTACGCACGTTGAAGGAGCCGAGATTCAGAGGCTGACGAGGCCTGAGAAAATGTGAGTTACCAGACAGAGGATTATTCCCGATACTATTTGACAGTGAATCGTTGCGAGTATCGACCGTGTCATCAGTGGGAGCATTATGGGTGGATAGATGGGGCAAAGAGGGGTGATTAGGGACAGAAGACAAAGGTTGAGTATGAGAGAGGGAACTCTGAGCAGTAGCCCACTTATCACTACCCAACCTTCGCCATGCAATAGACAGTGCGGTCCTGATTATCCTGCGCGACGACCGATGCAGTATGAAATTCTTTGTATTCGTGCAATTCGTGGGAGATGTTAGACGGGTACTGCTAGAGTGTCCAGTCACAAAGCAGGAGAACGATTAGGGTCCTCATCCAAAGCCTTTAGTTCTAACAAGAACCTATCCTCAAGGTAGCGGGATGGCTTAGTGGAAGCTAATTTGCTTGAATCAATTATTCTTCCACTAATTTTACCGACTGAGTTGCAGCTCAGATCGACTGTCAACCTGGAACATCAGGAGACTGGACTTTGTCTAGCCTCTACCTATTGACACGTCAGCCATGACTGTATCTCCGGTTTAGGGAAGCCATCCTCTATAGCCCTTTGGGTCATAGAGGTACGCAAGCCATGACACCACGTCAAGGGACAGTCTCGTCGTGATCATTATATATATATATATATATATATATATATATATATATATATATTACACCGACTTAAAATCAAGCATGGTGCCAACGCAACAACATTTACGAAAAAATGGAACGGTGAGTAGAACATAGTAAAAGAGACATTAAGTAAAAAAAAATGCTGACTTTCTTTTTTCACCGTACACTTTTTTATGTATTTTGTCACTGGTTATTGTGATTATGGGGCACCAGAGTTCGACAGACAGGCCATACAGCATTCGTGCGACTGACTGCTATCCTGAGTCATGTTTCCCAATGTCTCTATCTAGTGACAGTCCTCGTACCTCGGGACCCAACCAAGAAGGCGGGAAGCTTCAACCGAAGCCAGTGCTGACGCTAGCTTCTCCGTAGCTCTTTGACGTTAGTAGCAAACTACCAATCTGAGATGATATCACCGAGGTTATAAACAAGCCGAAGAATCGGAAAGCCCATGGAAAATATGGCATCGGACCGGATATATTTAAATCATATCTTTCGATAATGCTCGATCCATTGTACCCCGTTCTGTTCAACCTGGAAAAACGAACCATTCCCAGCACATTGGAGAACTTCAGTATTATTCCCTCTTTCAAAGAAAGGCAACAGAACTGTGCGCGCAAACTACCGTGGCATCAGTTTAGTCGACGTGACTGCCAAATATTCTCCGTGCTTTTGCTGAACCACCTCTCAGCGGGGCGGAGCGCTAGCACACGTTCAGTTCAGTTCAGTTCAATTCAGTTTATTCAATCATTAACCTCGCACTTCTGTGTTCTGGTTTTGGTTGCTACTTTCCGGCATCGTCCAGTAAGGGGCGAAAAGAATAAAAGCATAGTGATAAAGATCCAAAAAAGTCAAAGTATCAGGCGGAAGTTAAGAGGATATGGGAAGAGTCCGAATGCAACTACGCCACTGACCGCGACACCTAGCTATATCACTTATTGTCTCCAACTATTTGGTAGGCAGATCACGTGGACCCCAACCTGAAAGTATAACACGTCCTACGTAGCCAAGTCCACTGTTCAAGGTCTTCATATCTTTTGCCATGTCATGGACTGACCACCTCCACCTACCTTTTAATCACTACCTGCCTCAGAGGATAACGTACGCCAACGAAGTCTAGAGGTGAGCATGCGTAACACATGTCCCAACCACCTTAACCTGGTTAGATTTAGTACTTGATCCACAGACTGACCTCTGGTTCACAACACCTTACGCCTAACCTCAGCATTGCTCATACGGTGTTCCCACCATACTCGGGCAATGCGACGAAGATATCAGTGCTCGAACACTGACAGACTCCGCCTATCTTCTGCCCTCAACGGCCATCTTTCTGAACCGTATGAAAAAACGGACCTGACCACCGCAGTGTACACTCTACCCTTAACAGACAATCGAAGGTCATGCCGGCGCCACAGATGACGGACGTTGGCAAAAGGCAAACGCGCCCTCTCTATACGCGATGACAATTCATCCGACATCCGTCCACCCGGTGAGATGTAACTTCCAAGGTAACAAAATTTATCTGCTTCAGCTTGAGCTTCCCTGCCAAGAAGAAGTTTTTTGTTGAAACAACCAAGTCCTGCAGCAGCATTCTGTACTTTGAAGGTGCAAAACGCATCCCAAACATTGCTACACTGTTGTTAAGGATATCAGAAGAACAACACCATCCGCGTATTCAAAGTCAGACAGTTTACTGCCTGGACAAAAATTGACGCCGCTATTCTCACACGAGGATAGGGCTATTTTAAGAATCAATTCAATCACAAAACTGAAAAGGAAGGGTGAAAGAGAGCGACCCTGAAGAACACCACTTTTCGTGATGAACTCAGGTGAAAAATCGCCGTAAGCACGAATTCGGCTTCGGCTGTTTGCATGCACGCGTTGGAAAAGAGAAATGAACGTATCTGATACACTCTTCAATGAGAGGCAACGCCAGAGAACTGCGTAATCGACTGAGGCAAATGCCGCTTTCAGATCAAGAAAGACACAGATTGTGGGCCTACGACGGATGTGTCTGTGCTCCAAGGTTTTTTTGAAAAGTGAAGATGTGGTCGATACAACCCCTACCAGGTCTGAAACCGGCTTGATTCTCACGCGTACACATTTCGCGGGCACCGGACAATCGGGAGAATAAGACCGGTGGGCAGTTTAGACGCGATACTTACCAGGCTAATTCCTCTGTGGTTTTCACAAGAGGACCTGACGCGTTTCCTGTAAATCGGCACAATCACCAAATCACACCATACCCTGGGAATCTGCTCACTATCCCAATTGATACTGAGGAGTTTTGTTAACTCCGAAACCAAAGCTTCGCCTTCATCGTCGAAAAAAGATTGAGATAACCCATCCGGTCCAGCCGCTTTATACCTTTTCCAGTAAACTATCTTCCGCATAAGCTCCATCTCTGATAAAGGAGCGATATCCACCTGCATCGTTCCGTTGGCAGGTATATCTGGAAGGTCCAGTATTGAGTTGTGTCAACTGAATTGTTCCATAAAGAGCTCCGTCTAACGCCCCAGACGACGTCCCTGAGAGTGAGTCAGTGAGCCGTCGGATTCCGTAATTAACTCATTCACATCAGACTTTCGTGGACCGGTGCCTTTATTCAAATGGAAAAGGTTGCCAGTATTGCCAATGGACGCAGCCTTTTCCATTTTATTACATTTCGCAACACACCACTTCTCACGGTCATTTCTCCGGCCCCCAGTCAGTTGGCGTCTCGGGGATTTACGCACCTCATTGAATGTGGCATCCGGAGGGACGTCGGATCTGAGAGCATCCAACAAAGCAACTGATATCGAAGATATCCATCGTTTGTGAGATCGACTTGAACTAGAGTCTTAAATGGCATTCGAAGCGACAAACAAGGCATCCTTGATCTGTTTCTAGCGTTCACTTGGATCCTGGACATCCGGCTGCATCGACAACCATGTAGACAGCTCTGTCTGGAAACTGTTGCTGGTTATGCTCTAAAAGAAACTGCACGCGACGTGTGGCATTTACGTTCGTGCGTCCGCAGATGAGACGTAAACGGAAGCGAACACGTACCAAAGCGTGATCTGAGTCCATAGGCGTAGACCAAAATGATCGACAATCTTCAACTGATCCACGCCAGCGATGACCAATCACAATATGGTCAATCTGAGTCAAACGCTGTGAAGACGAAAGAGGACGCTATGTGAGTCTATGCTGCTTCTTGTGGCAGAAGTTCGTACTTGCCAGAAACAATCTGTGATCACAACACAGCTGAATGAGACGATCGCCGTTATCGGTACGATCGGCTGGGTACCATTGGGACCTCCGATGTGCCTTTCGGAATCTCCCAAAAGGCCAACTTGGGCATTGAAATCCCCAGTAATGACCACCACGTCCGTTGAACGTGCGCTTCGAAGTAGCTGAAACAAATCCTGATAAAATTCGTCCTTGGTCTCAGATGAACTGCAGTCAGTCGGCGCATACACAGACACGACGAACAAGCATCGACGCTTCAGTTTGTTGTTGTTGACACGAATAGAACCACCCAACCGAACTTCACACAAACGACTACTGACTGGAATCCAGTCGAGCAGTGCACGCTCGGCTTTCATGCTCAGAGCAATCCCAATGCCATTCTGATCACGAGATCTAGATACAGAATCGTCCGAAACACGAAGAGTGAAGAGAGAGACTGAGGTTGTCTCTGGGGTGCGAAGATTGATCACAGAAGTGGGGTCTTGTATGCATATTTCGGAAAACAGCATAAATCTCTTTTATAAGTGTCAAGAGTTTTAGCGAGGGCAGTCTGTTACCATACCTGACATTGTGGGCGGACGTTAAAGGCAGTCAAGTGAACATTTAGGCTTAAGAAGTGCATCTGATTTGCACCTAACTCCTGAACTACTGCTTCCAACAAAGCCGCAATTATCCGTGGCGTTTTGCATCGATCTTAAATTAAAGGAAGGAAAATTGGTAGAGCCTGTTACAGGAAATATACTGAAGGCTTGAGGGCGGATCATACTTCGCGAGTGCCCGAACCGCAGAAGAGGTCTTTCTTTGAGAACCCTAACCGGAGCCTTTGACTCAAAACTCTCACCCACAAGGCAGTGAGACGTTAATCCAGCACGGGAACGTGATCGAAGCACCTGTGAAGGAACTTCTGATCTGTCTCCTGAGACCTGATTACTGCATGCGTTTTGTCTTGTCTTCCATGGTGCTTTGTTATCGATCCGCTTTTTTTGGATTCAGTCCTTAGCCCCATGCACCCAATCGAGCAAGCGGAACGTTGACGGAGCAGCATCCTTAGGTTTGGGGGATGCCCAGCTAAGGTGAGTGATAGCTCCCTAGTGCACTGCGATGACTTTTCCCACCGTCGAGAGAAACCCCAGGTACTCCAGTCTTATGTCCATCTAGTGGAGGTTTTTAGATCGGTAAACTGTTTCTCTCCATGTTTATTTGCTGGAGCGTCCTCTCCAGGGGCATAGTGGTTAGAACCAGATGTTGCCTATCAACTGGTTCTGAGACTGGACTTCGTCTGACCTCTACCCATTGACCTGTCAGCCATGATTGCATCTCCGGCTTAAGGAAGCCATCCTGCATAGCTCTTTGGGTCACGGAGGCACGCAATTCATCACATCATGCCAAGGTGCAGTCTCGTCGTCGCGCACGCGCCCCAATCAAGGGGGCTTCCGCGGTGGTTAAGGGTGCGTGAACGAAGTACTCAGCTTCTACAGAGTATCAGAACATCGGTACTGGTTTCAGCAACCTGCTGCGGCTTGTTTTATTGATTTCCGGGATGCCAGGATTGCGTTTCTCCTGTTTTGCATTGCACCCTGGGCACGACACGAAATCAGTCTCCGGACCAAAGTTCGCCCCAAAGTCCTTGCAGACCCTTGTCCGTCCAATACTGACTTACGGTTGCGAGACGTGGCCACTCTGCTTTGTTTTGTTTAGACAACCATTAACCATGCCCTGGGTGCTGTGGCCTCAGTTGATATCCTCTAGCGGAAATCTCAACAGGAAATAATGAAGGAGAAAAGAGTATGAAAGGAGTAAGAGGAGAACTATAATAATGGAATAAAGTCGACGAAAAAAGTTTGTGGATGCAAGAGCGCCACTGATCACGGCATCTAGCAATATACCCCGACATATCTAACCATCGAGTGGGAGAGTCTCTTATAAGGGGATTATTTTACGACGGAACTGAATTTCTCTGGTGCACCCTTCAACAAGAGGCAGCGCCAGAGAACTGTGCGGTCGACTGAGTGGAAGGCCGCTTTAAGACCAAGAAAAACGGACAGTGGGCCTACGGAAGGTGTGTCTGTGTTCTTACATTTTTCGAAGAATGAATATGTAGTCAATACAACCTCGACCAGGTCTGAACCCAGCATGATTGTCGCACGAGCACTGTTCGAAAAAAAATTATAGTCCTCGGATGGCGGCACCACAATCGAAGGTAAAATAAGTGTTGGAACAACTACACCAGGCTTTGGGTCATCCAGAGCAACATAAAATGGACCATGCAGTGTCCCAGCGATACTGGTGGCCTCACCAACGGCGGTATGTGGCAAATTTTCGCAATCGATGTACGGACTGCATTCACAATAAGCCACTTCAAGTTTATAACAAAGCTCCCCTGAAAGCGATGATGGCCGGTTACCCGAAGAGGTTAGTCGGAATGGACATTGTGGGGCCCCTACCGGAGACACCTCGGCAGAATCGTTACATTCGCATCATAGTGGAATATTTCACTAAATGGTGCAAGGCGGTCTCATTGCCCTTTCTTGAAGCCGCGGTAGCAGCCCAGGCTGTGTTTGACTATTGGATAACCCGGTGGAGCGCCCCGGAACAACTGCACTCAGACAGAGGACCTTGCTTCGAAATTGCCGTCATGGCGGAATTATGTCAAATCTGCGGAATTCACAAGTCTCGCACCAGTGCCTAACACCCACAAGGGAACGGACAAACGGAGATGACCAACCGCTCCCTAAAAGCCCTTTTGAAAGCTTTCACGGACGAGGTAAGGACCCGAGAATGGGACTTGGCAATGGACAAGTGTTTACTCGCGTATCGAGCAACTGTGCACGCGTCGAATTACCAAATTTCATATGCCATGGCAACAGGTCGCGAGCTTCGGTTATCTACGGATGTGGCCGTTCTGACCGCGGCTTCGAATCTTTTGCCAACCGATTTTGCTCGCTGGACGAAAAATCGTACTCAAAGTGCACGGATCCCCCAGTGTTGCGACAATAGGAGCGACAAGTTCCTTGAGCTTCAGTTCCTGTATCCATTCACTTACGGTTACCAGTTGGCGACAGTGGGTCAGCACGTGCGCAGACCCATCAGTTAGGTTTAGGAGAAAGGAAGCGGAGATGGTAGATCAGATGATGAAGCAAAAATGATAAAGTCAAAAGTAATGAAGGAAGGTAGCGCATGGAGACATGGAGAGTGAAGGGAAAACCACGTATGCAGAGAACTGGCTACAGACGGAGAAGAACAAATGGACAAGTAGAAGAAAAGCAAACGGCAATATAAGGACAGAAGCTTCAAAGATGGACAGAATGGAAACCTAGTAAACACAAAATCTAGAGAATTATCACCAATCCGCGCAGTTGTCGGTCATTTTAGCCCATCATGGAACACTCGGGTCTATGCCCTGTCCAGCCGATACTTGAAATCAGTCTTGGTGTTTTGAAGTACTGTACGGGTTCGAGGCTTTCAGCCCGACTGTCCCGGTTCTCGGGGAAACCTCTGATCGTCTGTCGGATTTACCGAGCTGAAACGAGAGTAAAGGGAGGCGGGGGCGGGGCGGGGGCGGGGCGGGGCGGGGCCGCAAACCAAAACAAAATATACAAAACATCATGCAGTGTCTCACTAAGGACAGTGCCTTAAGCGGAATGGCGGTGCGACATTCATAAACATAAAGCGGAATGGAAATGCAACGGAAGACATTTATTTCACTATTGTGATTTTGTTTTTTTATGGCCAAGGAATTACTGACAGAGACTAGGGTGGAGGTCTAACTCTTTTAGAAGATAGTTTTGACTTGCGACAGAACAATATCTCTCGGAAGTGCATTCCACAGAGTACTAACTCTACAGCTAAAAAACGTTAATCCTTAGAGAAGTGCGTGGCCTCGGTTTGAAAACCTTTCTGCTGTGACCACGGAGAGGAGAGGCTGGACAGACGGAGAAGAAGCAATGGCTTTGGCCTGATTCAAAAACATGAAACATCAAAAAAAGATCACCTCTTACGCGTCTTAAGTCAAGGGGATAGGGATTGAGGAGTAAGAGGCGGACGGGATAAGGTAGGTGGAATAGACCCCTTACGGCTTTTGTGGAGGCCCTTTCAACTCTTTCTAGGATCTTACGGTCTCGGACAAGACCAGAGCGCACTATCTGACTACTGTACTCCAGCAGAGGACGGATATACGTGCCGAAAATTATGGGGAAATCATCCCTAGAGATGCGCGGGAAAGATCTTCGAATCATATTTAGGACTCGAAAGGTGGACTTGCTCGCAAGTTGGTGATGATAGGAGGACAGGTTACAGTCTTGCCAGAAACCAAGCACTTTGTGTCGGTCAACCCCAGGCAGTGTGGTCGCTTCGTTAATGGAGAACGTGTGATCAGTCTCTCTGCCGAAAGACATGCTCACGCATTTGTCACCACTAACTGGGAGGTTCCAATCCTCGGACCAGCGTTTTGTTTCATGAACTGCAATTTGCAGCTTTTGAAAGCTTGAACTCCAGAGGGTTACATCGTTTGCATACATGGCAATGTTCACAAGAAGGGCTGTCGAAAGATCATTCATGTAGATCAAGAACCGAAGAGGACCTAAGACCGATCCTTGTGGGACCCCAGTTGTTACTGGGGAAGGTTGAGACAAAACATTCCCCACCTTATCCACAAGGGTGCGGTCGGTAAGGAAGCTGCGTAAGATGACCAACATGGAGCCTGTTATCCCGTACGCTGGCAGCTTATAAAGAAGAGGGGCATGGGGGACCTTATCGAGGGCCTTAGTAAAATCAACGACGAGACTGCACCTTGACGTGGTGTCATGGCTTGCGTACCTCTATGACCCAAAGGGCTATAGAGGATGGCTTCCCTAAACCGGAGATGCAATCATACCTGACAGGTCAATGGGTAGAGGTCAGACAAAGTCCAGTCTCCTGGTCTTCCAGGTTGAGGGTTGATCTGAGCTGCCAACTCAATCGGTAAAATCAGTGGAAGAATAATTGATCCAAGCAAATGGGCTTCCACTAAGCCATCCCGCTACCTTGAGGATAGGTTCTCGTTAGAACTAAAGGCTTTGGATGAGGACCCTAATCGTTCTCCTGCTTTGTGACTGGACACTCTAGCAGTACCCGTCTAACATCTCCCACGAATTGCACGAATACAAAGAATTTCATACTGCATCGGTCGTCGCGCAGGATAATCAGGACCGCACTGTCTATTGCATGGCGAAGGTTGGGTAGTGATAAGTGGGCTACTGCTCAGAGTTCCCTCTCTCATACTCAACCTTTGTCTTCTGTCCCTAATCACCCCTCTTTGCCCCATCTATCCACCCATAATGCTCCCACTGATGACACGGTCGATACTCGCAACGATTCACTGTCAAATAGTATCGGGAATAATCCTCTGTCTGGTAACTCACATTTTCTCAGGCCTCGTCAGCCTCTGAATCTCGGCTCCTTCAACGTGCGTACACTCATGCAGGTCGGTCAGCAGACGTGTCTAGCCCTTACAATGAACTGTCTGAAGATTGATGTATGCTGCTTAAGCGGAACGCGTATACAGGATTCGAGCAGTGTAATTCAACTAACTGCTCCTGGTATCTCATCGAAGTATTTTCTGCGCACTTCAGGAGACGAAGTAGCTAGAGCTGTGGGTTAACGTGGTGTAGGAATAGTCCTGACTGAGAAGGCTGAGGCTGCCCTTTTAGACTGGATCCCGGTTAACAGTCGTTTATGTGCTGTGAGACTCCAGGGGTCAGTTGGCGTTCGAAAGGAGAGTTGTGTTAAGCGCAATTTGTTTGTGATCTCGGCGTACGCCCCAACGGACTGCAGCTCAGACGCGCAGAAAGATGAGTTCTATGATAAACTCGCCACCCTCGTTCGCAAGAGCAAAGGTTCTGACATTGTGGTGCTAGCCGGTGACTTCAATGCACAAGTTGGCAAACTTAGTGAGTCAGAAGCCTGCTTAGGTGGGCGTCGTGCTTTACCTGCTGAGCGTACAGATAACGGGGGTAGACTTCTCCAGTTTTGTGCAACAATCGATTGTTTTTGTCTAGCACCAATTTTCGACACAACTCGCGTCGCACAGCGACATGGCGCTCTAACTCTAAAGGTACTTTGAGCTAAATTGATCATATCGCCGTAAGCTACCGGTGGCGCAGTTCTGTTCAGAATTGTAGATCTTACTGGTCCACGTAAGTAGAGTCGGACCATGCGTTCGTTTTATTGTGATTATCTCTCCAGCTCCATGGTCATCGTTACAAACCGCAAACCCGATTAGCTGTGCAACGTATGTGTGATCCAGAAGTACGCACCCGTTACGAGCAAAGTTAGCACATGAGCTAGGATCTACGACGAACAGTAATGTAGATGAGCACTGGGCTCATATCAAACAGGCGATGCACGTTGCAGCAGGTTTTGCCTGTGGTCCTAGATCCGTTGTCCATCAAAGACATTGGATCTCGCAAAAGTCGTTGAGTATAATGGAGCAAAAGCGTCAGTTCTCGAACCGTAAGGAAATGAATAAGATGCGGAGAAAGTTGCAAAGGCAAGTTACGAAAAGCCTTAAGAAGGATCGCGAAAAGTCGTGGGTCAAGGTAGCCGAAGAAATGGAAATAGCAGTTGCTTCATCTAACAGTCAAAGACTGTTCAAACTTATTCATGACACCGGTGGACGGCGCGTCCATGTCAGTAAAGCGATTTGTGTTAGAACTGGAGAACCCATCCATAGCAAACAGCAAAAGCTTGAAAGTTGGGCCGAGTACTTCAAAGAACAGTTTAGCTGGCCGCACGCTAGTGTAGTTACTCCTGTGTCAACAACTGTGACTCCCTGGGTGGTATCACTTGAGCCCCCATCGCAAGTGGAAGTTGAGTCATGCATTCGATTATTAAGGCGAGGGAAAGCGGCAGGTCCCGACGAACTTCCCCAGTTCTTTTCAAACTGGGTGGAAATGTTTTGATAAAATCACTTACCACTTTGCTCCGTGACATTTGGAACGCGAAGCGTACTCCGTTATTATGGAGTGAGTCATTGGTTGTCCCCATCTTCAAGAAGGGAATAGGTAATAACTGTAGTATTCATCGTGGGATTAGCTTAATTCCGATAATCATCAAAGTATTAGCCTCAATTCTACTGCACCGTCTTACACCGGCTCGCGAGACGAATGTCCGCGAACAGCAGGCTGGATTCCTCCCAGGTCGAGGATGCATCGACCAGATTTTTACTCTTCGCCGACTACGTGAAACGCGTCACACGCACCGCCGACCGACAATAATGGTTTCCTTAGACTTGGAAGGCGCCTTCGATTTAGTTGGTCGAGCAGCGCTTTTCAGTTCTCTTTATCGAAAAGGTATGCCCCAGAAGTTCGTGAACCTACTGAGACCATTGTATTATCATACTTCTGGCCGCATTAGAGTTCACGGTGAACTATCCAGTCGGTTCGAAACGACCAGTGGTGTTCGACAGGGATGCCCCATGTCTCCATTCCTTTTCAGCTTCGTCATGGACGAAATAATGGAGAGTGCGCTGCAAAATCTTCAGGATGTAGGCGTCGAACTAGGAAATAGTGGAAAGCTGTGTGACCTAGATTACGCGGACGACGTTGTCTGCTTGTTCGAATCCACGGAACATGTTCAACGTGCACTAGATAGACTCTCAAGAGCTGTAACTCCATTCGGCATGCGCTTTGCACCTTCACAGTGTAGAGTGATGTTACAAGGTTGGGCGTCAAGGATTCCGAGCTTGATACTCGATGGGGAGGTGCTGACAGTTGTCGACCTCTTCACCTACCTCGGGATCGGCATGACGACGGATAAGAGCACAGTAGTAGAGGTGAGCACGCGTATATCCAAGGCTCGAGCGGGTTACGGTGGACTGAAGCACTTGTGGCGGCGACATGATATTTCACTGAAGTTGAAAGGTCGTGTATACTGTGCCGCAGTGCGTTCAGTTTTGTTGTATAGTTGCGAAACTTGGAGTCTGCGTGCTTAAGTTATTCGTCGTCTTGAGGTTTTCGACCACCGATGTTTACGTAGTATCGCTAAGATCGGGTGGGTTAGCCGAGTAGGCAATGCTGAGGTCAGAAATCGAGTATTGGGTACTCATTCGGAGAATGTTTTGTCACAGCGTATCCAACTTAGTAGACTTCGTTGGTTGGGGCATGTGTTACTTATGTCAAACACACGTCTACCGTATCGCGTCCTATTCTCCGTTCCTCCTAGGGAGTGGAAGAGACCACGTGGAGGTCAACAGATGACTTGACAACGAGGAATGAGAAAATGTACAGCAGACTTGGGAAAAGTAGGTGCTTCACGTCTTCGTGATTGGGGTCCAAAAGTTCCGTCTACCAGTTGGCTGGAGACACTGAAGGATATGGCTGCGAACCGCGAACAGTGGCGATCGTGTTATCACTTTCTGTCGAATCAGAATGATTGATCGATGTGTGTTTGTACAGTTAGACTGTGTATTCCGTGTGATGGCTGTTAGGGCATTCTTTTCTTTTCCGACCTGTGTAGGTCCATCTTGTATGTTTATACTTTCTAATTCAGCGTTCAACATGGTGAGAAAGGCAGTGGTCAGTGGGGCTTGCCCTACTGTTTAACGCTGTACGATGATGATGATGATGAATGAATCCAGCGTGTAAGAGCTGCTCATCATCGTAGGCCTTTGTCAGACTATCTATGACAGGAAGCATATTGGTGATGCATGAGCTGCCAGGAAGAAACCCATGTTGGTAGAGAGGATCATATTTGTATGAAGATGGGAAAGAACCGCACTCTTGATAATTTGCTTGAAAATTTTGCCGGTGATGCTAGTCAGACTTATTGGTCTGTAATTAGAAGCAAGACGTATACTACCCTTTTTACAGACGGGCACGATGACTGCTTTTCTCCAGCCGCTGAGAAAAACTCCATCGTCAAAATAACGCTGAAAAAGGGATGCATAAGGAACTGCTAATGTGTCTGCCGTTTCCTTGAGAATGTGGGGGTGGATTAAGTCAGGACCCATGGAGCAATATTGGTTGACCCGACGGAAACCTTGTACAACTGCACAAATGGGAATAGTGATATGGCTAAGGGTACTGAACAAAGATATCGGGTGCATGGTGGGGTGGGATGATATCGGTATGGAGTTAAAAACTGCACGAAAGTGGGGGCTGAAGGCCTCGGTTACTTGGTTGGGGGAAGTGACTGGGGATCCAGCATGATCTCTGAGAGCTAGTGGCGTCGGAGCTGTGCCCCTTAGACGGCGCATGTACTGAAAGAAAAACGCTTTATTGGTCCGTGCTCGATCAAGTACAGATCGTTGGACTGCATTCCGATAGGGCATAATCTTACCTTTGCATATGCTCCGTATGATCCTGAAATCTTCTGCATCACGGGCTAGGCCTGTGGCTTTATATCTATCAAACAGGCCTGCGAGTTTGTCCAGAATGCGCCTAATGGGGCGGGGGAGGGGTTGCTTAGCGGTATGTGGAAGCCGAATTCTGGGGACAAATAGCCTATCAGTCAAGGAAACCAACTCTGAGATTCTCTGCCATCTCATCAGCAGAGTTACCGGGTTAGTTGAATTGAGCTGGGAGCGAATAAATGCACACACTTGGTCAAAATCGGTCCTTTACAAGGATCTCAAAATTTTGGTTTCTGAGGGAGGAAGAGGCTATTTTACGATATAATCGAATCCAATGAGAATGTGATCCCTTTTGCCGAGGGGCCGCAAACAATGCACCAGATATATTTGGAACCGATCATTGGTGATGACCAGGTCTAGTAGGGACGGGGCGTGTCCTGTGCGATATCTAGTCGGATCTCTTACTTTCTGCACCCATGAGTTCTTCAGTACGAGATCTGGGAGGGGTTTACCAAAGGTGCTATCCGAGACATCAGCTGTTTGCCAATCGGTACTGGGTGAGTTGAAGTCGCCAGTGACTAACAGATGGGTGTAGTCTGTGTAGCTTTTCAGGGAGCCTAATAAGTCTGAGACCTAGGCTATCGGTAGAATTGCATGCGCGAGGGCGATAGACCATACCAAGCAGAAGGGTGTCTGTCCTAGAGTGTAAAGACAACCCACAAACAATCAATACATGAAAAGGTGGAAGTGGTTAATATAGTGGGAGGAGGGATAGAGATATCGTAGTATATGATAACCCCGCCAGCACGACCTCTGCTGGAGTCCTGCCTTGCTATGAAGTGTCCTGGAATGGATATTTCGGCATCAATTGTGTCAGGGGTGAGCCAGGTTTCTATGAGGGCTATGATCTGAGGCTCCTTATCCACTGCAAGCTGTCGAAGCTCCGGGATCTTATTCAACACACTCAGGCAATTGCTGTAAAAACACATGAGTACACGCTCAGGAGTTGTTGCAGAACCGCCAGAAACAACTGACTTTGGGTTTGAGGAGGGGGAAAGAGGGAGAGTTGGGGATGGAAAGGAGGTCCTGAGGGAGTCTGGAGCTGAGGATATTGGGGAACTAGAGGATAAACAACCTGTTGGGGGTAGTGGTGGGTTTTGACGTCTAGTAACCTGGGAGGTGTCATACCAGGCGGACGGTCAACATCCTTCAATCCCCGAAAAGAATGGGCTGCTTTTTGTGCGCACTGCGTGCTTCACTGCTCTGAGTCTTCTTGTTCATGATCTTGTTTTGCATGACCGCGCCAGAAACCTTTTCTGGTGCGTCAACCTCTTCACTGCAGCGTTCAGCGGAAATAGGTTGCAGGTCTGTATCTGGGCTCGAGGATGAGTGAGTCTCATCCGTTATTAAGGTCTTATTAGCAATGTTTAGGTCTGGGATACTTTCTGTATGCGTCAGGTATTCAGTAGCACTAGGTCTAAAACTGGGAGTACTTTCCGCGACGGGAGATGGAGTGAGTATGGAAGCATCGGATGGTGGATATCGAGCTCGGCCCTCAAGGCGAGTTACCTGGACAATAAGCAGCGCTCTGTGCTTGGGATCGGCTTTTGGTGGGGTTACTGGCCTAGCCGTCTCACTGCGGAGCCTTAGGTGAAGTGGCTTCTCAATGGATACTCCCTTGAGCCCTTTTATTTCCTCCTCGAGCTTTGCGGCTGAAGAAACAATTTGTTTGGCTGCCTCTGTGGAGCCCACTTCAATTAAAATGCCGTGTACCCGATTGGTGTATTTGGTTACCAACCAAGTGGACCGACTTTTAAATGGGAGAGGGATCTTAAAGCGGCTAAACACCTGGACATAGGTGTCATGAGGGTGACGCGGATTGAGAAAGTGGCTCCAAAGGATGATTCGATTGAAGCATTTCTCAGTGTCTTGCAAAATCTTGGCGACACCGAGAATTTTCTGCTCAGAAACTCTACGCCTTCGATGAGCCGCCTGGGATACTGGGAGGGATTTGATAACCAAGCTCTTCAGGCTGGTTAACTCGTCCTTAAGAGTGCGGACAGTGCTCTAGTTGCACAGCCCACCGTCAAATTCTGGTAACGTGCCAGTGACCGATGGGCAGAGAAATGACTGAAATTTCAAGAAACGAATGACGTAGTTCATTCTAATTCGCTGTATTGATTATCGATGTCCTATTTTCATGGTTATTTGTTTCCGCTTATTGCGTTACAAATGCAGTGCCAATTGTTTTAGCTGACTGGGATTCACCCGGCAGCAGCCATTCTGGTCGTGCTTTGTTCGCTAAGATTAGCGCTTCGCTCCTTCTGCTTTAGGTGCTGATGATCCGTGCTGGCTGTAAAGTGTTAGTGACATATCAGATTACCATTTACCAACTAGTAGATGATAAGCTAAATAGTAAAAACTGCAGTGTTGTGCTATCATTGTACTTATAACATGATGAGGTGTATTTCCTTGATGAAGTATATTTCACGTAACTCTAGATGATACCCAAGTAGTTTTGTGAAATCCATAAAGCTCTGATGTGTTCGTATCGAATGCTCTGATATCGTGTGACATCTGCAGTATGGTTTTCAATTAAGCTATGCTGCCGTTCCATTACTTTTATGGTGAACAAATAAGTGTATTTTAGGACCTTGTTACGTATCATTCACGGACAATGGCCGATATGACGAAACAAAAGAGATACCACTTGAAAAAAAGAACTTAGCTTACTGATGTGAGCTGTTTGTGATGAAGCCATCCTATGGGAACATCGGTTTGGTTGCTCTAAGTGGGATTTGTCAGGTGAGATCATTCAGTGGCAACTTCACTTTCTATTCAGACTTGACACCTTTAGGAGTTGCAGGTGAATGCAACGCTGTGGTTTCCGGAGATGTGTCCCGTGAGGGAGGGCGAGGTGCCATTACAAGAGGTGAACGCGGTTTGCCGTGTGCTTCCACATCACAACCGACAATGATGGGTAAATTATTCTGTTGAATCATGTTATACCAAATGGAAGTTTTGGCGGCACAGACAGTTTGTGAACCCGAAATTACACCTGAAGAAAGGCCGAAAGTGTCAGGTAAACCCTGTTACTTCTTTGACCAGCCCACAACGTGCATCAGTTTGAAGAGGAGAGCGGTTCCCTGCTTAACTCATTATCGAAGGCTTTCATTCGATATCGACCAACGCTGGTACAGCAAAAGGGTATATTGGAGGTTGTAAACAAACATATACCAAACATATGGCGATACCCAAGGACCTTGTTGCGCACACCACAGGATTGTCCAACCACAAAATTGGAAAGTGGCGAGTACGTACACATGGGTTTATAAACCCATGCGTACGTACTCGTTATAACCGAAGGCCTGCAAATGAAGCTGAGCAACATCACCGCTGTGCCCGACGAAGTTTTTCCGCAGTTAAATTGTGACGGCACTTCCGTGTTTCGTTCGTCGGACCTGCAGTTGTGGCCTGTCCTTGCCAGAGTGGCTAAGCCTCATTGCTTGCCCGTACTTACTAAAGGCCATTGCCTTTAGTCTAATTGTCTCCACAGACTAACTTCGGACTGGACATTTTAGTACATCCGTTGACAGCGCATTATGAAGAACAGTCTCGTCCGGATTGAGGAATGAAAAACTGGTCACAGAGGGGGAATTACCTTGCCCCATAGGGAAAGAAGCCTCGTTTGAGGAAGTGGTTATATCAATTGTGGGAGTTGGCATTATTCAGGATCGAAATAGCACAGGTAAAGATTGGCTCAAATGGGGGAGGGACGACCTGTGTGTTCTACAAATTTAAAACTTCAAAAACGGCTAACCACCGAGTAGGATGACCTCACCGCTGGTGTAACGCACACATTACGGTCCAGTTCAGTTCAGTTCAGTTCGGTTTGCACACGACTTGGTGTGGCTAGAGCCAATCGTGTGTCCAGATAGTTGTGTTGTCGGCGCGTTTCCGTAGCTCCTAACACTGCGTGATTTTCTTTTTCTGGAAAGCAGAAATTTTGTGCAGTATCAGCCTTGGCAGAGTAAGGTGGAAACAGTAAGTAAATTGCGTCTGACCCTAAAAGCTGCTTCACATAACTCGGGGTATACTGCCACCCAACATAGGTCTACTGCTTTCTTAAAAGCCTTCACTGCTGTGGTGTTTATGACCTCCTCCGAGAGCTTATTCCAATAGGGCACCACTCTATTTGAGAAGTACTTTGCCCTAATTTGGAGCCTCGAATGCTTCCTTTGTAATATAAGGCTATGCCCCCTTGTGCCTCTCTCGGGGATCAGAGAGAAAAGATCATCTCGTCTTATTCCTGACAGTCTTTTCATTACCTTGAAGGTTTCTATCAAATCCCCGCGAATGCGCCGTCTTTCCATCGAGAACTGGTCTAGGGCCCGGAGACGCTCTGTGTAGTTAAACCCCGTTTGCCCAGCCGCCATTCTAGTGGCTAGCCCTTGCACTTTCTCCAGACAGTCGATATTCTTCCGGTAGTACGGCGCCCAGGCCTTCACGCAGTACTTCATATGCGGCCTATTTATGGCCTGATACATCGGAACGAAAATATCCGGATCTCTACACGACATAATGGATCTAACTCGAAAGAGTTCTCTCCTGGCCATATTGGCTCAGTTCAGTTCAGTCTTCAGGTAAAGGGCGGTGGAAAGTCATCCCGTATGAGCCCCATCACACCGTACTTTAGTGGTTCGGCTGGATGTCCGTGCTCCGTCAATAAACCTTCAAGGTCTGATCCAATAGATAGGCTTCGTAATAGGGCGATGGGCTTGACCTGGGACACGACAGAGGAGGCTACTGTCGAGGGGCGCTGGCAGGCCATAAAGGGATCCCTGACTGCCCTACAGGAAGAGTTCGCGCCCTTAAAACTTTGGTGGTGTACATAGAATGGATAGTGGAGTACGAGTAGATCTGGCTCTGGTGCACCCTTCCCCTCAGTTAAACGAGCTAAGTCCCTCAGAGGAAAGTGAGCGTAAGCACCTACAGGAATTAAACAGCCACAAGTCAGCGGGCCCAGATGGCATCCACCCAGCTATCATCAAGCCGTTGGCGCATATCATAGCCCCGTCGTTATGCAGGCTGTACAGGTCCACGTTGCTGCCTCAGGACTGGAAAGTCACGGCAGTCGTGGCAATACATAAGAGTGGGCCTAAGTTGGCTGTGCGGAACTACAGGCCGGTAAGCCTAACTAGCATTCCATGTTAAGTCCTTGAGAAGATCATCCGTGCCCACATCTGCCAGCACTTACTGCAGCACTCTATGCTAAGCCCGGCGCAGCATGGATTCCTGAAAATGGGATCTCGTCTGACCAATCTCCTGTGCTTCTTAGATGAAGTAACTCGACGACTGGACGAAGGTAAGCAAGTTGAGGTATGCTACCTCGACTTTAGCAAGGCGTTCGACTTCGTTAATCATCGTCTTTTGCTGCGCAAGATGGAGACGTTTGGCATAGGTGGGCCAGTATTCAGGTGGCTGGAAGACTTCCTCTCCCGCAGGACGTTTTACGTCAAAGTGGGGGACGGGTGCTCCAGTTTGGTGAACGTCACCAGTGGAGTACCACAGGGATGCGTCCTAAGCCCGGTCCTATTCTTGTTATTTATTGATGACCTGGCATCCGCTCTTCAATCGCCCAGCTTTATTTTTGCGCATGATGTGAAGATTGTTGGCTCTGAGGGTAGAGTGGACCTGGGCAGGGAAATAGGTACCATCCTGGACTGCGCATACGAATGGGACTTACCTCTGAATGCTGAAAAAGGCCATTCGTTGTCAAGGGCGAAATAAAGCCTAACTGTCGCTCATGACCAAGGGCTGTTCACCGTAGAGACCGTCAGTAAGGTTAAAGACCTTGGGGTCATCATGCACAGCGAATTAAAATGGTCGGAGCAGTGCAACGCTGCTACGCATAAGGCTCGTGGGGAGCTCTTTAGACTGCGATCCGCTGCGTCTTGCCGGAAGCCGGAGGTATTCGTGCTATGTACTTGGCTGTAGTACGACCTCGCTTTAAAGGTAGCGTGCAGGCTTGGTCGCCCTTCTACAAAATGGACGCCGCCTGCCTAGAGAAAGTCCAACGTCTCGCCACGCGAAAGATTGAAGGACAGAGGGGTAGCACTTACGAGCAGAGACTCTGTGACCTGAATCTTTTCTCGTTGTAAAGGAGAAGAATTCGAGGGGATCTCATAGAAACGTTTAAGGTAATGGAGGGCTTTTCTGGCCTTAGACAGCATAGTCTACTCCAAGTGGCCGTAGATTCTAGAACAAGGGGACATGGAAAGAAGCTGATAAAAACCCGAGCTAGGTTGATGGCTAGATCGCACTTCTTCAGCAACAGGGCAAAGTAAATTTGGAACAGTCTGCCTGGTGGAATGTTAGATCTGCAGACCGTCCAATCCTTCAAAGGTGCCCTAGATCGCAAGTGGTACGAGATATTTCCCGGTAGTGAGCCTTGAGTATATCAACTAGATGGATGACAGATAGCACTGTAGTTCTTCTGGAGTATGTTTTAATAGACTTTTTCACTCACTGCATACAGTCTCAGTGAACGCTCACGATGCATAGTGCCTCACACAGTTCATGTGCGATGAGGTTTTCCGTTTCCCTCTCATTTTTAGCGGGGATTCGGCGAACTACACTCAACAGTGGTGGGTGTATAACTCGTGTGCATACCATCGAAGGAATTCTGGACGCTCGATTGGCCGTGGCCATTACCTGTCCTGTGCAAACGGAACTGAACTGAACTGAATTTCCTCTTGGATAGTGTCTCGGTTTCCTCTTCCACCACTTCTGTCGGTAGAGCGTTCCAGAGGTTGGTCACTCTCCTTGCCAATCGATAAATGGCCGGTAAGCCGATGGAATGCACCTTACGAAGGGTCAGGGTGTGTCTTCCGGTACGACCATTATTCCTGAGCGGGAATTCCGACTGTAGTTCCCCGCCCAACTCGCCACGGATTATTCGTCTGGCATAGATGAGGTCTCCTCGAAGACGCCGATAGGCAATGGAAAACTGCTTGGTGACTTCCAGGCGTTCCTCATAACTGGACCGCTTGCTCAGACGAGGCCCCTTCCCCCAAGAGGTAATGTGATTCCCCCTCTGTGGCCAATGTCTCATTCCTCAATCCGGACGAAACGGTCCTTCATGATGCGCTGGCAACGGATGCGTTAAATTGTGCAGTCCAAAGTCAGGCTGCAGAGATAGCTGAGCTAAGGGCCACTGTCAGCATACTTAAGGATGAGTTGACCAGCCTGAGGAGCTTGGTTATCAACCCCCCCCCCCCCCGTGTCCCAGGCAGCCGATCAGGCGTGCAGAGATTCTTAGCAGCAAACTCTTGATGCTGCCAAGATTTTACAAGACACCGAGAATCGCTTCAAACGTGTCATCCCTTGGGGTCGCTTTCTAGACTCGGATCACCATCATGAAACCTGCGCCCAGGTGTTTAACAGCCTTAAGCTCCCTTTCCCGCTTAAAGGTCGGTCCACTTGGTTGGTAACCAAATACACCAATCGGGTACACGGCATTTTAATTGAAGTGGGCTCCACAGAGGCAGCCAAACAAATTGTTTCTTCAGCCGCAAAGCTCGAGGAGGAAATAAAAGGGCTCAAGGGAGTATCCATTGAGAAGCCACTTCACCTAAGGCTCCGCAGTGAGACGGCTAGGCCAGTAACCCCACCAAAAGCCGATCCCAAGCTCAGAGCGCTGCTTATTGTCCAGGTAACTCGCCTTGAGGGCCGAGCTCGATATCCACCATCCGATGCTTCCATACTCACTCCATCTCCCGTCGCGGAAAGTACTCCCAGTTTTAGACCTAGTGCTACTGAATACCTGACGCATACAGAAAGTATCCCAGACCTAAACATTGCTAATAAGACCTTAATAACGGATGAGACTCACTCATCCTCGAGCCCAGATACAGACCTGCAACCTATTTCCGCTGAACGCTGCAGTGAAGAGGTTGACGCACCAGAAAAGGTTTCTGGCGCGGTCATGCAAAACAAGATCATGAACAAGAAGACTCAGAGCAGTGAAGCACGCAGTGCGCACAAAAAGCAGCCCATTCTTTTCGGGGATTGAAGGATGTTGACCGTCCGCCTGGTATGACACCTCCCAGGTTACTAGACGTCAAAACCCACCACTACCCCCAACAGGTTGTTTATCCTCTAGTTCCCCAATATCCTCAGCTCCAGACTCCCTCAGGACCTCCTTTCCATCCCCAACTCTCCCTCTTTCCCCCTCCTCAAACCCAAAGTCAGTTGTTTCTGGCGGTTCTGCAACAACTCCTGAGCGTGTACTCATGTGTTTTTACAGCAATTGCCTGAGTGTGTTGAATAAGATCCCGGAGCTTCGACAGCTTGCAGTGGATAAGGAGCCTCAGATCATAGCCCTCATAGAAACCTGGCTCACCCCTGACACAATTGATGCCGAAATATCCATTCCAGGACACTTCATAGCAAGGCAGGACTCCAGCAGAGGTCGTGCTGGCGGGGTTATCATATACTACGATATCTCTATCCCTCCTCCCACTATATTAACCACTTCCACCTTTTCATGTATTGATTGTTTGTGGGTTGTCTTTACACTCTAGGACAGACACCCTTCTGCTTGGTATGGTCTATCGCCCTCGCGCATGCAATTCTACCGATAGCCTAGGTCTCAGACTTATTAGGCTCCCTGAAAAGCTACACAGACTACACCCATCTGTTAGTCACTGGCGACTTCAACTCACCCAGTACCGATTGGCAAACAGCTGATGTCTCGGATAGCACCTTTGGTAAACCCCTCCCAGATCTCGTACTGAAGAACTCATGGGTGCAGAAAGTAAGAGATCCGACTAGATATCGCACAGGACACGCCCCGTCCCTACTAGACCTGGTCATCACCAATGATCGGTTCCAAATATATATGGTGCATTGTTTGCGGCCCCTCGGCAAAAGGGATCACATTCTCATTGGATTCGATTATATCGTAAAATAGCCTCTTCCTCCCTCAGAAACCAAAATTTTGAGATCCTTGTAAAGGACCGATTTTGACCAAGTGTGTGCATTTATTCGCTCCCAGCTCAATTCAACTAACCCGGTAACTCTGCTGATGAGATGGCAGAGAATCTCAGAGTTGGTTTCCTTGACTGATAGGCTATTTGTCCCCAGAATTCGGCTTCCACATACCGCTAAGCAACCCCTCCCCCGCCCCATTAGGCGCATTCTGGACAAACTCGCAGGCCTGTTTGATAGATATAAAGCCACAGGCCTAGCCCGTGATGCAGAAGATTTCAGGATCATACGGAGCATATGCAAAGGTAAGATTATGCCCTATCGGAATGCAGTCCAACGATCTGTACTTGATCGAGCACGGACCAATAAAGCGTTTTTCTTTCAGTACATGCGCCGTCTAAGGGGCACAGCTCCGACGCCACTAGCTCTCAGAGATCATGCTGGATCCCCAGTCACTTCCCCCAACCAAGTAACCGAGGCCTTCAGCCCCCACTTTCGTGCAGTTTTTAACTCCATACCGATATCATCCCACCCCACCATGCACCCGATATCTTTGTTCAGTACCCTTAGCCATATCACTATTCCCATTTGTGCAGTTGTACAAGGTTTCCGTCGGGTCAACCAATATTGCTCCATGGGTCCTGACTTAATCCACCCCCACATTCTCAAGGAAACGGCAGACACATTAGCAGTTCCTTATGCATCCCTTTTTCAGCGTTATTTTGACGATGGAGTTTTTCTCAGCGGCTGGAGAAAAGCAGTCATCGTGCCCGTCTGTAAAAAGGGTAGTATACGTCTTGCTTCTAATTACAGACCAATAAGTCTGACTAGCATCACCGGCAAAATTTTCAAGCAAATTATCAAGAGTGCGGTTCTTTCCCATCTTCATACAAATATGATCCTCTCTACCAACATGGGTTTCTTCCTGGCAGCTCATGCATCACCAATATGCTTCCTGTCATAGATAGTCTGACAAAGGCCTACGATGATGAGCAGCTCTTACACGCTGGATTCATTCATCATCATCATCATCGTACAGCGTTAAACAGTAGGGCAAGCCCCACTGACCACTGCCTTTCTCACCATGTTGAACGCTGAATTAGAAAGTATAAACATACAAGATGGACCTACACAGGTCGGAAAAGAAAAGAATGCCCTAACAGCCATCACACGGAATACACAGTCTAACTGTACAAACACACATCGATCAATCATTCTGATTCGACAGAAAGTGATAACACGATCGCCACTGTTCGCGGTTCGCAGCCATATCCTTCAGTGTCTCCAGCCAACTGGTAGACGGAACTTTTGGACCCCAATCACGAAGACGTGAAGCACCTACTTTTCCCAAGTCTGCTGTACATTTACTCACTCCTCGTTGTCAAGTCATCTGTTGACCTCCACGTGGTCTCTTCCACTCCCTAGGAGGAACGGAGAATAGGGCGCGATATAAGGGTGGTGTACATCTTGCTTCTAATTACAGACCCATAAGTCTCACTTGCATCAGGAGCAAAATTTTTGAGGGAATTCTTAATAGAGAATTTCTTTCCCATCTGCATAGAAATAAGATCCTCTCCCTGTCCCAACATGGGTTTCTTCCTAGCAGATCATGCTTCACCAATATGCTTCCTCTCATGGGTAGTCTGAGAAAGGCCTACGATGATGGGCAGCTTTCACACGCTGTATTCATCGATTTTGCTCAGGCCTTCGATAAGGTCCCCCATGCCCCTCTTCTTTATAAGCTGCCAGCGTACGGGATAACAGGCTCCATGTTGGTCATCTTACGCAGCTTCCTTACCGACCGCACCCTTGTGGATAAGGTGGGGAATGTTTTGTCTCAACCTTCCCCAGTAACAACTGGGGTCCCACAAGGATCGGTCTTAGGTCCTCTTCGGTTCTTGATCTACATGAATGATCTTTCGACAGCCCTTCTTGTGAACATTGCCATGTATGCAAACGATGTAACCCTCTGGAGTTCAAGCTTTCAAAAGCTGCAAATTGCAGTTCATGAAACAAAACGCTGGTCCGAGGATTGGAACCTCCCAGTTAGTGGTGACAAATGCGTGAGCATGTCTTTCGGCAGAGAGACTGATCACACGTTCTCCATTAACGAAGCGACCACACTGCCTGGGGTTGACCGACACAAAGTGCTTGGTTTCTGGCAAGACTGTAACCTGTCCTCCTATCATCACCAACTTGCGAGCAAGTCCACCTTTCGAGTCCTAAATATGATTCGAAGATCTTTCCCGCGCATCTCTAGGGATGATTTCCCCATAATTTTCGGCACGTATATCCGTCCTCTGCTGGAGTACAGTAGTCAGATAGTGCGCTCTGGTCTTGTCCGAGACCGTAAGATCCTAGAAAGAGTTGAAAGGGCCTCCACAAAAGCCGTAAGGGGTCTATTCCACCTACCTTATCCCGTCCGCCTCTTACTCCTCAATCCCTATCCCCTTGACTTAAGACGCGTAAGAGGTGATCTTTTTTTGATGTTTCATGTTTTTGAATCAGGCCAAAGCCATTGCTTCTTCTCCGTCTGTCCAGCCTCTCCTCTCCGTGGTCACAGCAGAAAGGTTTTCAAACCGAGGCCACGCACTTCTCTAAGGATTAACGTTTTTTAGCTGTAGAGTTAGTACTCTGTGGAATGCACTTCCGAGAGATATTGTTCTGTCGCAAGTCAAAACTATCTTCTAAAAGAGTTAGACCTCTACCCTAGTCTCTCTCAATAATTGCTTGTCAGAAATGCGAAATAGATGTCTTTTATTGCGGATACGTTTATGAATGTCGCACCGCCATTCCGCTTAAGGCACTGTCCTTAGTGAGACACTGCAAGATTTTATGTGTATTTTATTTCCGCTGCCAGCCCCGCCCCCATGCTCCCTTTTACTCTCGTTTCAGCTCGGTGAGTCTGGCAGAAGATCAAAGGTTTCCTCGAATTCGGGACAATTGGGCTCAAAGCCTCCAACCCTTGTGGTGCTTCAAGTCTTCAAGACAAAACAAGCAGTCCGGCCACGAGGAGCGTGGCAGCACTTTGCATTCATTCCAGTTTGGCTACTTCCGCCTCCGTGCACGGGTAGACAGCCGGACTGCCATATTCCAAACAAGGACGTACATGTGAGACATAAAGCGGTCGGAAAGTGTCCAGGGGTAGAGGTCCAAATGAACGGCTAATGGGACCATGTATCTTCAACGCCGAGACGCAAGCTTTCTCAGTGTGTGCTCTTGTCTTCAGATTGTTGGTGACAACCACTCCTAGGTCCCTTTCTTCATGCATGTGACGGAGCACTATACTCCAAACGCAGTAGCTGGAAGTATCGTTGGGTCCACCAATCCTCATGCTCGCGCATTTGTCCACCTTTATCGGTAGACCCCAGGTGGTCGACCAATTGACTAGAGCCTGCTGATCCTCCCGTAGTATCTCGCGGTCCTCTGCCGACCGAATGGTGCTCCAGATCTTTAGGTCATCGGCGTAGATAAGGCATTGGGATCGAATGGTCTGTGTTAGGTCGTTCACAAACACTAGAAACAACAGGGGTCCTAATACGGAGCCTTGCGGCACGCCACTGCTAACTGGATACCACGTGGATTGGAACTGCGCAGCTCCCACGGAAAAGGTTCTCCCGACCAAGAAATCCCCAATCCAATGAAGCACGGGCCCTGAGATGCCGGTGGCCCGGAGTTTCAGCAACAGCCCATTGTAAGGAACTTTATCAATCGCCTTACTAAAGTCCACAAAGATGACTTCCGTGACATATCCCTCGGCCTTGGAGTTCGACCAACTTTCACGGGCAGTCAACAGGTTTGACAGACATGATCTGTTCCGCCGAAAACCTTGGTGCTCTGCGCATAGCAGTTGACAGCACTCGAGATGTTCACATATGCGAGCAGCCACTAGCCTTTCCATGACCCTTCCAGCCACAGAAGTGAGGCTAGCTGGGCGTAGTTGGCCGAGGTGGATTTTGTCCCGCCTTTGTACACCTGAACAACGACTGCTTTTTTCCACTCCCGAGGTAAACGGCCAGTGGCCAACGATAAAATGAACAACCGCGTCAGTGGTGTAGTTAGCTGGCCCGTCAACTCCTCTAACATCAACGGACGCACTTCGTCCGGTCCCGGTGACTTATGGGATTTGATGGATTTGAGCATCTTATCCACTTCCGGCTCCCCAAAAGCATACATAATGAACAGCGGCTAGCCATCCACCATCGGGATTGGCGCATCTTCCTCTACAGAATAAATTGACAGATAATGCTTGGCTAATGTCTCAGCCTTTCCGTCATCTGTTGCAACCATTTCGTCGTTGTTCATCAGCGCCGGGATACCTACCTTCGCTTTGGTGCGGCGCTTTAGGTATGCAAACAGGAGCTTGGGTGCTCGCACTGCATCAACCGCAAGGGCCTCCTCGAATGCCATCCACTTTATCCGTTTTTTTCGGTACATAGGTTACGAATCCTGCGATAGAGATCATGACCCTCACCTGTGGATAGGAACCGCTGCGAGGCCCGATTTCGTCGTTTGAGCAGGCTTCTGAGCTCCAGGTCAAACCACGGCGGTCCCTTCACCCGGGGTCTACGTCGATTGAGGGGCAGTAGGTATTCATAAGGTACAAGATACCGTCACGAATAAACGCCCAAGCTTCGTTCACATCTTGGTGGGCATCTGAATCCGTGGGAAACCAGTTGATGTCTAAAGTTGCTCCTTGGACATCCTCGAATGGAGTGCACCAAACATTACATCCAATGTATGGTCTATGGGATGGACAAGAACCACTGCACCAGTGAATTTCTGGCACCATATGGTCACTGCTTCAAAGTGGAGGAAGATGTTCAACTTTATCGACGTCCGAGCTCCTGAGAGAAATCACCAGATCTAGAATGGAACCATGACCGGATTGCCTCCGGTTTGATTCCTGAACATGTTGGTGTAGTGCCAGTTCTTGGACCGTTGTCAGTAATTCCCGAGAGAAGAGGTCTGCCCCGGCCGCAGTCCTACCTGATGTCCAATCAATATGCGGAGCATTAAAGTCGCTCAGGACGAGGCAGTGGCCGTCGCACGCCCACTTTCTCAAAACATTCATCATATCCGGGGGAGTGGCCGCAGGTGTCTGATAGATGACTCCAACTCTCCTAAAGCCTCCGGCGGTAAGTTTCACGCGGCGCCAGATAGCTTCACCGAACCCCTGCGGATCTGCGAACGCCTCTAACTGCGCGGTTGGGATGTCTGATCGTAAGAGCAATGCAACGCCTCCACCAGCTCTGACAGAGTTCCCATGGACTCGGAATAGGGTGTAGCCAGAGAGGGACACCTCAGCCACGTCTCGGTCAGTGCTGTCATAGTAGGTGAGCTGGACTGCAGCAAGTGTTCCAGGTCGTTCTCTCTTGTTCAGCAGACCACGGACGTTAGACAACAGGATGACGACGCTGCCTCCGCCTGCTACCACCTCCGTTTGTTCAGGGCGTTCTAGCTTGGGGGGACTGACAGGGACACTGGCGTCAGCGGCCTCCACCGGAAGTGAGGGCGCCGTTTCTGTACCCGAAAATCCCGACTGATCAGGTCCGTTTCTCCTTGTTCCATTCGTTCACATCGTTCAATCAATGCATTTCAATATTTCTCACGATCCGCAGGGTCTAGATCTCGGTGCAGCAGCACTTGCTCACCTTTTAGCCGGTAGGATATTTCCAACACAGAAGTGGTGGCTTCCTCAGAGTCCAGCACTGCTTTCAGTTGACGGGGGCGTTCAGCGTCACTGGCTTTGCCAATATGGAAGGCTGATTTTACCCGCAACTTCTCCGCAGTCTCCTTCCCGGGGACAAAAATGTTTGTTAGTTTACTCTGGAGACTCACCATATCGTGGTCCAGACGTGCCCGTGCCGTGGTCTCCTTTGTCTCAGGCAAGTCTATTATTAGGGAACACTGTTTCCTTGACGGAGGCGCTCTTCGCGGACGATCGACTGTTGTTATCCAGGCCGGTATACTTTCATCCGCGTTGGTGCTCTGTTGGCTGGGTTTTGTTCCTATGATACCGTCCTGTGCTTGAGTGGCCTTATCAGTGCCAACTGTGTCCGCATTGTGGCGGGCATACTTAGGTAGCCTCCGGCGCTGGCGGGGTTTTGTTTTCCCGTTACCTCAGTGACCGATGTTGATGCCACCTCTGCATACGTAGCACAGTCAGGAATAGATACCTCGGCGGAATTTTCCCCTTCTAAAGGCGATGATGACGGTGAGAGTGATGATGTTGACAAAGAAAAAGACAATGATTGTGCCGCTGATTCTGCTGCTATTAATGGGGATGAACTGATTGATGGTGCCGATGATGATGATGACCACGAAGTTGATGACGATGCCGTATCTGACAGGAAGAGCCATTTTCGCCGACTGCATTGCCGGCCACGCGGGTGTTGATAGCTCGGTGCATTTGATGCACAGCACCTTGAGCAACTTTGCAAGGCATTTGTCCAGGGCTTCGTAAAGATCAGTACTTATTTCGGAAAGCTCAAGACGGACCCACCCATCACAACCATCACATCAAAGAGATCTCTCGCGTGAGCGAACATTTTTTGAACAACTTAGGCACTTGGGTGCAACATTTTCGACTCTTTTTGGAGACATGGTGGGCAAATTATGGTCCACAGAATGACACAACCACAGAAAATACCATTCCAAGTATCACGTCGGAAGACTTGCAGGTGCAGCGCAGCCCAGTTCAGTTTCCACAATACGAAAATGGTCAAAACCAATCAAACTCCCAGATCGTTGTGTTGTTGGCGAGTTTCCATGGCTTCCAAGACTGCGTGTTGAAAGTTTTACTTGAAAGGCAGAATTTGCGAGGCAGTGTCACCTTCACAGACATAAGTTTATTGGCAAAAATAGCAGCAGCTCATTAACTCACCCCCCGTTCAATTCACTTTGCACAGGACAGGTTACGGCCGCAGCCAATCGAGCGTCCAGAATTTTTTGATGGTATGCACAGCAGTTAAGTGACTACCGCGGGGAAGCGTCCCATCACTCGAGAGGTGTTGGTGTAAAGCATCAGCCAGCTGTTGTGACATGAATGGGGAAATGATGAATGTCACGGTATTATGCCGTTTTCTGTCACAGTTGATAACTCCCCTTCATCAATAAACGCTGACCGGTTTCGCTTCTTCCTCTGTAGTTTGTTTAGTACTGCTAATTAATTTGACTCGGTGAGTTTTGATTGGTCCACTGGTGGTATATAAATGTTTGTGAGCCGCAATTCCACCGCGTGATAAGGCCGGAGGGGTGGTTAGGGGTTGGCGTGCGTAACTGCGGCGTATGAGGAAAAGTGGTGGAACTCATAAAGATCGAGAATACTGCACCGGTATTTCAAGTGACTGAACGAAATTGGGGTTACTGGTGTGAAGAAAGTAGCCAATATCCGGAATGCGTAATTCGTGATGTCTTGAGGATTTCATAACTGCAGTAGCTTTATCCAGCTGGTTATTGAGATTAGGCGTACACCGAGTTTTACAAGCAAACAATCAAGAACTTTGCGCAAAACTTCCGCGTAAAGTGTCTCAAGCTTGCAAACATAGTTGTCTGTCAAAGAGAGGACCAATGGAAATATAATCTATCAAGTATTCCTTTTTCGATGGACGAAAACACCATTTTGTGAATGCTTCCCTCAGTATCCCAAGCTATAGGCCAAAGTAATATGGGAACTTGTAAGCTCTACTTCACTAGCACTTAAAAACAGAACGACTCGTGAAAAAGGATATAACCATCAACTAAAACCTAACTTCCACAATCAAAAACACCCAGTGGATTAGTTCCACATCTCTGGATTGATGTTTCGAATCAGCCGCCTACGGCGTTCACAATAACTACCTTAGAAACGTCGGATGCCCATATTTTTCCTTTGGACTGGTTATGCCCTGCTCCCACTGCAGCCCCCTAAAGATGACCGAGTTTCAGTGTGATAATTCATGACCAAAAACTACCTTGGACAAATATAATCAATTAGCACTTAGCTTTGAGCAGCTTCTATGTTTTTCGATGCCACGGGGCTGTGCTTTGTTTGTCTGCTTGCAGAAAGACGATTGGTTTCGGCTAATTAAAAAACACACTTTTGACTGCTCTTCTTGCGGACGATTGAATGTTTAGCTCCCTTAGCTAGTACTGCTTCCGGTGTCGCTCCTAGAGGTGAAGGTGAGAGACAGTGTTTCAACACGAAACATCCACCAACTATTCCACGACTTCTGCCGTCTTATAGCACACTTCGGAAATTTTGGCTTATTGCCCATTCCATAGGCCATTGCCGGGATGTAGTTAGTACCTGGTATCCGGGGTACCAAACCACAATGCGCTGTGTATTTCGTCGAATCTCCGCTAAAAATGAGGGGAAAAGTAAAACCTAACAGCAAGCCTACAGCGAGAGACACTATGCATCATGGGCTTTCACGGAGACAATGCACAACAAAAGGAAACGTCAATAACAACACTCCTCAGGATGAAGACAGTGCTACCGGTCATCCATCCGGTGTACACGTCCAAAGCCCACTACCAGGATATATCTCGTACAGTTTGTGACCTAGGGTACCTTTGGAGGAATGGACCGTCCGCGGTTCTATCGTTCCCCCAGGCTGACCGTTCCAATTTTACTTTGCCCTGTTGCTAAAGAAGTGCAATCCAGTCAACAGCCTAGCTTGAACCTTCGTCAGCTTCTTTTCGTGTCCCTGTTCTGGAATCTGAAGCCATTTTGGATGGACCGACAGGCCTGGGGTCAGAAAACCCCTTCGTTACCTTCAACGTTTCTGAGATCCCCTCGAAGTCCCCTCCTTTCCATCAAGAAGAGGTTCAGATCGCACAGTCCCTGAGTATACGTCTTACCCCTCTGCCCTTCAACCATTCGTGTCGCGAGACGCTGAACTTTCCCTGAGCGGGCGGCTTCCTTTTGTAGAAGGGTACCTAAGCCTGCTTTCTACCCTCTCAGTGAGGTCGTAAATAGGTATGATTGTTTCCGGCTGGCGGCACAACAATGTAGATCGCAGTCTAAGGAGCACACCACGAGCACCGATGCATTGGTCCGACCAAATAAAATCACTGCCAATTAGGACCCTGAGGTCTTTAACCCTACTAACTGATCATATGTTGAACAGCCCCTGGACATGAGCGACCCTCAGGCTTCCTGTTGACCTTGACAAAAATGGCCTTTTCCGGCATTCATCGGTAGGTCCTACTTGTGTGCCCAGTCTACGGGGGTTCTTATGTCCCTGCCCAAGTTCACCCTACCCTCAGATCAAACAACCCTAGTCTTCCGCAAAGATGAAACTGGGCGATTGAAGGGCGGATGCCAGGTCGGAATCGATCAAAAAGAGTAGCAGCGGGCCTAGGATGGACCCCTGAGGTATACCACTGGTGGCATTCACAAAACTGGAGCTCCTGTCCCCTACGCTGGCGTAAAACATCCTGTAAGAGAGGAAGTCTGCCAGCCACCAGTACACTGGCCCACCCATACCAAAAGTCTCCATCTTGCAAAGCAAAAGACGACGATAAACGGAGTCGAACCATTTGCTAAAGTCAAGGTACCACCTCGACTTGCATACCTTTATCCAGCCACCGAACAACTCCATCTACAAAGTACAAGAGATTGTTCAGACAAGGTCTATAGTTTGGAAGTCCAAGGTGGGCTGGGCTTAGCATGGGATGCTCCGGTATGTGCTGGCAGATGTGAGCACGGATGGCCTTCTCAGGGGCTTTACATGGGACGCCAGCTAAGCTTACCGCCCTGTGGTTATTCGTAGCCCACTTGAATCCACTTTATTGTATTTCTACGCAATGTTTTAGTCCTGAGGCAGACTACTCTTGTCCAAAGTGGACCTGTACAGCTCGCGTACGGATGGAGCGGCAATAACCGCCCCGGTTTGGTGATAGTGGGGTGGATGCCAACTGGACCCGCTGACTAGTGGTCTTTTCGTTCCCGTAGGTGCCCACTCACGATTCCCTCTGAGAGAAACAGCTCGTATTTCCGCGGAGGGAGATGCACCAGGGCCAAATCGACACTTAGGCAATTACCTATCCTATGTAAACTACCGAAGTATTCCCCCGGGGTGTCCGCTTTGCTCTGGTCATCAGTGGCAACAATATGGTGTTTAGTGGACGGTGGATCTGTGGCATCCCTCGTTGAGCCCTTTGCCTGAAAGTAGCTATGGAACTTCCTCTATTGTTGTTTTACGCATTTGGCTATTCTGAGCTTAAATCCCCTATAAGAAGTTCCATGAAGACTTGTAGCCTCGTTTCTAAGCTTTGTGTACGGTGTCCAGGCCAGTCGCCTGCCGGAAGCCATGTGAAGGTTCAAGCTGTGGTTGTAACGTACATGTGCGGAACTCCTCCCCGGCCGTTGTCACATACTTGTATTGTTGAGGCCATGCTCTTTGTCTTATTGACCCTTAAACAAGTACAGCGCACTTCAACCACTACACTTGAACATATGCTTTTATTTTGCTCATGTGCCGTGGCCGAACTCGAACTGCCCTGACGGTGGTACCTGACAGTGACCCCTGGTGAACTCGGATCTTTGTTGTTAAATGTTGTGGCCGTACAGCTGAGGTTAGTATATAATTTGTATGTGTATAATTTGTTAATTCGGTACTGTAGAATTAGCGAAACAATCTTGTTTTCACTTTGGAATTCGTTGATTGGGCCACGCGTTACTCATGATCAGAATAACCGTTGCAGTATCCAACTTCGGATCTCCGCGCGGAAATCTATCAGAAATGTAGAGGGCAAAAGCCAGCCGAAGGTGGACAGGAAGTAGCCCGGCTAGTCGTTGGGGTATTTTTGCGTGATACTGATTTTTACATATTGTTAGGTCTATTTGTCCTGTCAGTGCAACTTCATGTATTTCAGCCGAAGAAGTAGAATTTAAACCTGATGGTATTTATAGATTGAGAATGGTAGAATTAGAAAACCAGCTTAGGCGGGTTAGGGAAGAAGCTGAGTCACACAGGAAAGAACAACTTCGAAGACGGTAGCAAGAAATGATCATGGAAACCTCGGAGCATGGGACCGTTCTACCTTGCAATTCCATGGAACGATCGCAACCGATTTGTACCTGCGGAACACATGCAAATAACATACCAAACGTGAAATTGTCCCCTTTTGATGGCAGCCCTGAAAAGTGCTGCGGAGTCACTGAACAATACCAGAACTTTGTAGAAAGGAGAGTATCTTATCCAGGGCGGAGATTCTTGTACCTGGTACAATACTGTCGTGGAAGGGCCGGGGAAGCGATCGACCGGTGCTCAACGCTGGATACCAGATAGAGTTACTCCCGATCATGTGTAATCTTGAATAACCTGTTTGAGCAACCATTTTAGGTCATACGGAACTTATTCGATGGTGTACTGTCGGAGGCAGGAAGTTCCAAAAGCCAGTAAGATTCTCTAATCAGTCGGGTGATAAAAATGCAGAACAGCAGCGTCGCTCTGAATCACCCAGATTATCGACCGAACCTGACTGCATTTCACACATTGGGGACTATAGTGCGCAGCTTACCCATGGAACTACAGAGAACATGGGCAGAAGAAGCCGAGGGGATCAGTAGACTTGGGTGAGAAACTAGGCCTGGGGGCCTGACGCAGTTTATAGACTGCCATGCCCCAATAGCAAATAGCAGTTTCGGTCAGTTTGTGCGTAAGACTAGCAAGCCACCTAGGATTCCGACGACACAAAGCCCTGCCACGAGGCCAAGTAGAGGCCATGCATGGGCAAAAACACTCACTATTCCGTGAAGGTGAAAATTCGCCGGTATGTAAGGTTTGTGGGGAGCTTCATTGCCTAGTGGAATGTCCTCGCTTCCGTAACGTAGACTTTGATGAACTACGGGAATTGTCTAAGAGACTGGATGCATGCTTCGTTTGTCTCAACGATTCACATCAAGCAGTGGTGTGCCGAATGAAAACAAGTTGTAGCCAAGATGTATGTCGAGGAAAACACCATTACTTACTGCAAAACTCCAAGAAAAAATGAATGCCGAAGAAATTCCGGAACCAAGTTTGATATGCCCATTGTCTCGCTCTATTAACGAGTCCATTTGCCCAGGAGTATGAACAGTCGGCGTAAAAACCCCAGATGAGGTGATAAAAGCATTGCCCTTCGTAGATAGTGGCCTAATTACCACTCTGGTGAAGAAGGAACTTGCTGAGTTATGGGGTCTGGGGGGGGGGAAAGTCAATCTTCATTAGCGGTGAGCACAGTGTTTGGCATCCAGATCAGCCAATTAGCCAAGCTGTACCTACAACCTGCTTCCTTGGTCAACAACGATAGAGCAGGCAGCCCAGAAGCATCCGCCATAAAACATCTACCTATGGGAACATCCCAGTCAGCAAAATCGATTCTGCCTCAGTGGCTGCATCTCACAAGGGTTACAATCGAGGGGTGGCAGAATAACAAAATAGATCTGCTGATCGGTTGTGACGTACCGGAAGCTCACTGGGTCCTGGATCAAAGAATAGGAAGCCGCGAAGCTTCGTAAGCAGTAAGCACAATATTCGGTTGGACTTTATATGGTAGTGCAAGCGAAAGATACGGCACTTCAGCTGCACTTCGGTAGAATGAGCGAACATTGAACAGGCATTCCAACAGCTGTATAACGCCGAATTTGCCGACCTGGCCATTGATAGAGATACTCTATCACGAGAAGATAGGTCGGCTCTGAAAATGTTGGCCGAGAACGCCAAGTATGCAATAGACCGTTTCGAGGTTTCTGTCCCGTGGAGACCCAACATGAAACCTATGCCAAACAGCCGAGGAATGGCTCTCAAAAGATTATGCTCCCTCAGAAACAGAATAATTTGAGGACCACAATCAAGGACAGAATACACGCGAGCCATGCAACGTACCATAGACTTGGGTTAGATAGAAAGGGCAGATACAACGGTAATCAGCGCAAATCTGAGGTGGCACCTACCTCATCACCCGGCCGTGAACCCAAAGAAACCGAGGAAGGTCAGGGTGGTCCTCGACTGTGCCGCAAAATGCCTGGGTGTGTCACTCAGCGACCATATACTACAAGGCCCAGAGTGGACAACACGGCTAGTCAAGGTTTTATGTCATTTTTGGCCGTGAAAAGTGACCATCTCCTTGGACAAACGTGGAACGTTTCTACAAGTGAAGATGCCCGTTGAAGATAGGGACGCTTTCTGTCTTTTCTGGTGGTCTGAAATGGACGTAGATCGCATACCTGACGAGTACAGGCTGGCGGTTCATCCCTTTAGGACGGTATCCTCCCGCTTCTGTGTTAATTTTGCCCTCCGGGAAACCCCTAAGCGTGTCAGCAGCACAAGCCATCTTTTGGGAAGGGCAGTGGTCCATTTCTACGCGGACGATTTGTTGTGTTCCTTTGACGACTCAAGTGCTGCTATTCCATATATGACCGAGCTGACCGCCACTCTAAAAGCGGGAAGATTCAACCTCACGGAATGGACTCCAGACAGCGCTGTGCTCAGTGTTATTCCGAAGTCCGAGAAGTTGGAACGTGCGAAAGAGATTTTGGGATCCTCCTCACAAGTTTAGTGCACGCTTGGAGTTCAATGGAAGCCCGAAGGTGACGAATTCATGTTCACTCTGGGCATACCCAAACGACCGGTCACGCAGAGACGAATCCTATCGTCAGTCTCATGCCTCTATGATCCTTGAGGTTTCGTTCCGCCACGGTTGTTACCTGGAAAGTGATTACTGCAATCGCTGTACCAGAGGGAGACGGGTTGGAAAGAACCTCTCCAGGTTGGCCATGACAAGCTATAGTGCGACTGGTTGCACAGCCTAGATCAAATTCCCGAGATTAAGATGCAAAGATGCTTGGCGAGGACCAAGAATACAGGCGATGCCTATATCTACTTGCTTTCAAATGCATCAGAAGCAGGCTACGGGGTAATGGCTTACGGCTGCTGGGTAGACGAAAGTGCTTGGCGGCACAGTCAGATAGTTTTCGCAAAGGCGGAAGTGGCTTTACTGAAGATGGTGTCCATTCCAAGACTGGGACTGACCGCAGCAGCGCTGGCCGTGAAAGCCGCGAAGCTGATTAGAAGATACTTCGATTCCATATACTGGGACTATAACCCAGCCACAGTACCGCATTACTTTAATTACATTAATACTTTTTTAACACCTTCGTGGCCAGCAGACTCATTGTAATTCATGGGTCGACTAAGACCCATAAGTAGCATTATGCACAATCCGCCAGGAACCCGGCCGACTTCTGCTCGAGGGGTTTTAGGACACTAGAAAGGCTGCCGATGTCGACAACTGGACCGGACCTCCCAACTTCATCTAAAGAGATGTGACCAAAACTACCAAATCTCAAGCCTGAGGGTGGCGATACCGAAACGAAACGACTGATACTGGCTACAAACTCCACGGGAAGAGTAAGCCTGATAGAAAAACTGTGCCATTTCCCCAACTGCTTAAAAATATTAGGGACCGTGGCTCGATGGACGAGGTACAGAGTACTGGAAATGCTGCGAAAGGCACACGACCACAGAACACGGTAAGTATGGGAACTACACTACCGGGAGGGTTGAACCAAGCCGAACCCGGGGTCCTACGGCTACTACAACGAGACGCCTTCCGGTGTGAGACCCGTGAGCTGGCTAGGATAGAAGATACCACCAGAGGAACCGGGCTGTTGAGCAGCAGCATCCGAAGGTTGGAACCCATGCGAGCCAACGGGCTAATTATAGCGGGGAGGGCGACGTTGACGCTACAGACCAAGTTGAAACCAAGTCTACTGGTGCCGGCTGAAGCCAGATTTATTTATTTGCCCCTCATGATTCTCCTGTAGATCTCAAACATTCATGCAAACTTTGAAGTACATTTTTGCATAATCTGATATGGTCTTCGCGATTTACAAGGGAACTAGTTGTCGAAACTCCGATTTATCGCACGACGCGACATTATTTGTGAAGTATGGGCATCTTCGGAAAGAGCACTTGTTGACGGTTTGTAGAAACATCTCTATTTCCTGAACCTCCAGGTTGTATAATTGTCCAACGTGCGTTCAAATTGACATAAGGTTTGAGCCAAACATACTTTTACAGTGATTGAACCACACTTCGAACTCCCTGTTGTTTCAAGTACCATGTGACCATCTCGATTCTTTACCCAGAATTCTCAGCCTTCATATTACCGTGCACCATACTGCTAGTCGGGAAGCTTTTGTCCTCTACTGTCCGTAATCTTTCTGCGCATTCCGATCACACCGAAGCCCTATCTCATATACCGACAGTGCCGTATCACCCTCAGAAGAAACGGTAAGACGTAAAAGTATGGAGAACAACCTCAAGAAAATCTGCGAGTGTGTCTGCGACTAGCCAACAACGAATCAAGTCCACGGTGACCGACGTATGCACTGGCTTCAGGTTGGAGCTAGGTTAGGGCGAATCAGTACTCGTATCTACTCCTTAAGTGTTGACCATTCCATGGGAGGATTTGGCGGGCTGTGTGACGTACATGTATGGAACTCCTCCCCGGCCGTTGTCACATACTTGTATTGTTGAGGCCATGCTCTTTGTCTTATTGACCCTTAAACAAGTACAGCGCACTTCAACCACTACACTTGAACATATGCTTTTATTTTGCTCATGTGCCGTGGCCGAACTCGAACTGCCCTGACGGTGGTACCTGACAGTGACCCCTGGTGAACTCGGATCTTTGTTGTTAAATGTTGTGGCCGTACAGCTGAGGTTAGTATATAATTTGTATGTGTATAGTTTGTTAATACTGAATTAGCGAAACAATCTTGTTCTTACTTTGGAATTCGTTGATTGGGCTACGCATTACTCATGATCAGAATAGCCGTTACAGACGCCTGTGCTTTAGATGGCCTTACTAACTGCGGCCTCCCAAATAATAGGTTTGCCCTCCCCGCTCCTTCGTTTTAAGGAGTCAATGTCCTCCTGAAGGGCAGTTAGGGGTCCCTTGATGACCTGCTGGCCCTCCCCGAAAGTAACCCCCTCTACCGCGTTCCCAGTCAGACCATCGCCCGATTTCGAAGCCCTTCTATGTCCATACTGCCGAAACCCCCAACCAGCTATGAGGGTACCTTGGGTTGCCCCATGAACAGGGTGATTTTGACACACGTGTTCACTCTTCCCCAGCCGTGCTCAGTACTGCTGTTCAGACATATCATTGGGGAGAATTGTATAAGCGGGACCGAGCATGGACGGTAAGGGTCCGGCCATATATATGGTATTTTCCCTAATATGTTGATGCAGCTCACTTGCACGCAGCCATTTGAATTATTTCTCCTCCTGAGACCCCGGCGTGCGGTTTTCAACCTTCCAGTCAAGGTGCAGAAGGTGGAAGTCACCCACTACGAGGGTTTTGTGCGCCTCCCCAACCAGCTGATGTAGGATGCGCAGTGGGATAACGTCCTTATCGCGGTTTGCACTCGGTGCTCTTTGGACACAAACATTGTTAACCCTTCGGCCTGGAAGGATGCTCTTAACGGTGCACAGCTGGACATTTCGGGTGCATATCTTGGTCTGAGCCTGAAGATGGCTTGTACCTGACTTTGTAAGTATGATCACTCCGCACCGGATGCAATCATGGTTTCTGTCTTGTCTGTAGATTGTGAAGTCGTCAGCTATCAATCCTGGCACGTGATCATCTATGAAAAGCCATATTTTAGTAACGCCGACTACTGACACGATGTGCTTCCAAGAGACTTCCGAGAGTTCCACCTATTTGTTTTTGACGCAACATGCGTTGGTGTTTAACTCCACCGCATTCGCTTTAACGTACCGACATCCCTTTTTGTTCTTACCTGACTTTGCCCAGGGCACGGCGCCCGAATCGGTAGCAACTCTTTTGCTCCGGCGGTTATCACTACGGGACCTGGAGACCTTGGGGTACCTAGGACCTCTGCTACCTCCCAGTCCCTTTCTACTGGAGTACCCGTGGCCTCCAAGCCCTTGAGGGTCACATCGTCCAGAATTTCCCCGAAGACGATTATTCCAACGAATTCGGTATCTTGCCTATCGCCTTCCTTGTGTTGCCCCGAAAGCCGGCTGCAGTTTTCTGTTGTCCTTGTGGACCCTCCGCCGGTGACGCTGCAGGTTTATCCATGATGCCACCCTGCTTACTTCTGCTTTCGTTCGGAGCGATGTGGCATCGGCCCCTGGTGCTATGGTCTACCACTTCGGCCCCAGCCAGCAGCCCACCCCGGGTATGCTTATCAGTAAAATCGACTAGAATTGGCCGTGCGCTATTGGTTCCCATTCTAGCGAACAGAGATATCCATGTCCTCAGTCCGTGCACCTTTTTCTCCTGGGCACTTACTACAAGAAGCACAGGAGATTGGACGGACATGTGCTTTCGGATCGAATCAGTGTTGGGATTCCTGGACGAAACTGGGTTGCAAAAGGTGCAATACTATCCGGGCACGAATGACCCTTCCATGACCCCTGGCACAACGGAGGTTAGGTTCACTGGAGGGTAGTTTCCCCAACCACCCCCACCTTCTCCTTCGTGTACAGATGGGGGTTTGTCGAAGTTGACCACTCCTCGGGCAGGACTCAGGTTTCAAGTGAGGCAATAAATATTTTCGTCAGTGGTTCGACCACTGATGGTGCTGGCGGTTTCAGGATCACCGGGTGGATTCCATCCGGGCCCGCTGCCTTGGTCTTTACTAGCTGCTTGACGTTGCATACTGCCCCGTCTTTCCTTATCGGGTAGTCTTCTATTGCAACCGGTGCCAGGGAACAAATCTCTGGAGGTGTTAACCGGCATACCGTTTGGAAGATTCTACACAAGCGATCATTTTTTTCCTGGTCTGCGGTTGCGGCGCGTCCCCATTTATCCGTGAATCTCCCTAACTCACTTAGCTGGCAGCAATTCGATTGCGCGAATGCATAGTATGCCTTGGGGTTTCTTTTTCGTTTTCCCGGTCAGTGTCTGTTCAAAGTCTGTCTTACACTGGTTTTGAAAGCGAGTGGGCCGTTTTCTAGCAGTCAATTGCTGAGGGAGGCTGCGGAGCCCTTCCTTCACCCTGTACTTTTTCCACACTGCTTGCTTCCTGTGGTCTGCTTTTTTGCCCGACTGCGTCACCGCTGTGGTACTGCCGTCATTCGGACTCCCTGAGATAGAGCGAGCTCATCCGTTGACCTCAGGATGTTACTTTTCAATTTCTGCCATTGGGCTCGGACCTTGCATTCTCCCAATTCAACTTTCCAGTTTTATCAGTTAAGCTCTGGTCGTGAGACAATCTTCATCTATCCCAAAAACCTTTCTCCTCACTTTTACCGTAACCGGTATATCTGTGAGGCCCTTCTTCGTGTGAACAACCGCACGGTCGCTTTTGCCTAGTTGTAACGACCGGTCGTGGAAAATCCCCCTAAACCCGTTGCAGCTCCATGTTTTTCTTAACATCACTCACTTGCTTACACTACTGACGTATCTTTACGAACTGTTTGTCTTTGTGGACCAATTGGTTGTTTGTTTGCGACAGAGCACTACTTTGTCGTATCCTCGTTCTGGACCTGCGTGACGCACATGTTCCTTGCTTGCATGCCGCAATTCCGTTTCTCGGTGTTGAGTCCTTGTGATCTTGTTACTGGGTTTTGTATATTTTTGATGTCATTGTTCATGTAATAATCTAGTATCGTAGAATATCACGGATAATCGTCTTTTGATTTCGGGATCCGTTGTGAATCTGGCTACGCATTGCTCAAACGTTCGTTACAATACTCAATAGATCAATTTGGAACGAGAAGAAGCACGCAAAATGCCAAGAAAAGGATCAGAAACATTGGAATCCGGACGGGAAGTAACACGGCAAGTCACTGGGGGGGGGTACATTTGATTCTTTAGTTGATGTTAGATCGCCTAGTCCTGTCAGTACTAGTTCATGTGTTAATGAGAGCAATATGGATCGTAAGGACGTTGATTTATATAGGCTGAGAATACTAGACCTAGAACAACAGTTACTATGGGTTAGACTACAGGCACAGGAAGCAGAAACGAAGTGTACACAGAAAGAGCGAGAGCACGAGACCAGCGACTTCGACACTTCCGATAGATCAGGGTGCAATAAGGTAGGGAACCCCACGCCGGTCGCCGACTACAAACCACCATCGATGGATTTGCCTAGAGTGGAGCTAACGGTTTTCGACGGGCGAGCTGAGCAATACTGCAAGTTTGTCAAGCAGTTCGAGACGTCCGTTGAAAATAAGGTTACCGACCCCGGGCAAAGGCTTCTCTACCTGACTCACTACTGCCGAGGCCGAGCAAGGGAAGCTATCGACGGGTGTAACATGCTCGACCCAAAACAAGGCTACACAAGGGCAAGAAAGATTCTAAGGGACTTGTTTGGCCAACCGTTTAAAGTAGCCCGTAACCTAATAGAGGGCGTGATGGTAGAGGCAAAGAGAACCAAGGGCGACGTCTACATAATGGCCGACCTGGTGATCAAGATGCAAAACTGCTCAATAGCCCTCGACCATTTAGGTTACAGGGCTGACCTAGACGCCATGCACACTTTGGAAAACATAGTCCGTCACCTTTCTCCCGAACTACAGAGTCGGTGGGCGGAAGAAGCAGAACGGATAAGCCGAAGCGACAGAGAAGCCAACTTCGAGGACCTGACCGAGTGCTTGGACAGGCAAACGAAGATAGCTGACAGCAGGTTCGGCCGACTCATTCGGGACAGCAGCCGAGCAAAAAAGCCCAGTACTAGCCAAGCTCCAACCCCTGTACGGGAACATCCAAAGTACCAGCCTTGGACCAATACACATGTCATTTCACGAGATGCTACTGCGCAACCCGATTGCAGATCCTGTGGTACTAGCCACGGCCTACCAGAATGCCCCAAGTTCGGCAACGCCACAATGGACGAACGGTGGGGAATGGCGAGAATGACAGGAGCGTGCATTATATGTCTCAACACCACGCACCGGGCGGCAGCTTGCAGAACAAGGAACAGATGTGGTCATGAGGGCTTCACGGGCAGACACCATCGATTGTTACACCAGGGGAGAGAAACTATACCCGAGGCGGGCACAAAGCCCAGTGTGATTTGTTCAAAGTCACGATCTGCCAGCAAACCAGTTTCCGTGGAAGTGGCGACCCCAACTGGAGTGGTCAAAGCGTTGGCTTTCGCCAATAGTGGATCCGACACTACTCTAGTAAAAGAGCGATTTGCCGACAAACACCAACTGGCTAAAGGTGCGACGTCGTTGGCAGTGAGCACGGTGGGAGGGACACAAGTAAGGACTGCCGGCCGGTCGAGGTTGAAGCTCATCTCTCTAGACACTAACGAGGAAATTGAACCAACGGAGGCATTCACGTTAGCGGATCTCCCCATGCGAGCACCAAGGTTGGTCAACGCAATCTTGACTAGGTGGCCCCACCTGCAAGATATAACTGTCGTAGACTGGGAGGACGACGAAGCGGATCTCCCCATCGGCTGCGAGGTGCCAGAGGCACATTGGGTACTTGACCAGAAAGTAAGCAACAGCCAGCGCCTTACGCTGTACGCACAGCACTGGGATGGATATTATATGGTCCAGTGGGGGATGCGGTTCCGTAAGTAATGTCTCAGCCGAAATTTGCCGAATAGAGTATCAATTGCAGCGGCTCTATGAAAAGTGGTTTCACGGCATTGGAGACGAGAGACTATCATTGTCTCAGTAGGACCACTTAGCTTGGCAAACAGTGCACAGGTAACGAGAGGCCCTAAAAAACAGTTCCAGGTTCTCCCCCCCCCCATAGCGCACACCAGCTGACGCCTGGGTTGATAACAGAAACTAAGCTCGCAAAGGCCGCTATGACTGGAAGAGAGCTCCATTCGAGACCAGGATCAGTGGGGACAATATGCAGAATTAACGAAGCGAAACGAAGCTCTGGGCTACGTTGAAAAGGTGCCTGCAACCATCGACAGCCGGAAGGGGATCTGACATCTAACTCACCACCCGGTTATCAACCGCAAGAAACCCAAAAATTTGCAGGTGGTTTTCGACTGTGCGGCCAAAATCTAGGGCAAGTCGTTCAACGATCACCTACTACAAAGTCCTGACTGGACCATACCACTAATCGAAGTTTTGTGCCTTTTTAGAGTGAGTAGATTGGCCTTGTCCGCAAAATCAGGGAAGTCTTTCACCAGGTGAAGATACCGGCAGGAGAACGAGGTGCTTTGCTTTTCCTGTGGTGGGAAGAGAACGACCGGGACAATGCAGTGGTAAATTAAAGGATGACCGTCCACCCCTCCGGAGCCATACCGTCACCGTTCTGTGCGAACTATGCCCTTCGGGAATCTGCGAAAGGAACATGGAGATTGGGTACATCGGACGGTGGTATATAGTGCCGGCAGAAATTTCTACATCGACGACTAACTTGGTTCATTCGATGTAATGTCCATGTTGATTGAAAATTCCTCTTCTGCTCCCATTCCTGTACTCTATGACCGATTTTGGACCGCCTTCTCTAACCCACTTCATGCTGACACTGTTTTGTGGTCGACAATTATTCTACGCTTGGTGCACTTACTTTTTCTTTTTATGGTTGTGCTTTCTTATTGAGATTACTTTGAGGACAGTTGGTACGGTAGTGAAAGGCACTGGTTCAACACAGTTTGTTTTATTACTCCTCGGTTTCTCTTTCTCGCTCACGTCGACTGACCGTAGACGTTCAGCTCGTTTACGTTGATCTTTGGCTGCCACGCTCAGGAAATTGTTCTTTGGGCCTGATTAAGCGTGGAGAACTTGTTCTATTTGTTTGGACTTCAGGACAGGTATTTATTATTTACTCTTTTTGGCCAACTATTCCTCTTTTTACAAAATTTGTCCTATTTTTGATTAACTTTTTGGCTGGATAGTGACTGAGGCTCACTGTCAAAGGTATGATCATGTTTGTACTTGTATTTTTACTCGCTAATAGTACCGTTGAATTTGCAGAGCAATCGTGTTCTTGATTTGGGTTCTGCATCGATTTGGGCTACGCGTTGCTTTGAGGCTCCAAGGTGCTATCCAGAACGAGTGAAGCTTATTAGTCGGTGAATCGATAATTGAATCGTTGGTCAGGCTTCACCCGGACCAGGACTTGTGCGTTTTGGTCGTTACAGTACTTTGACACTGTCTCTGGAACGATGCGAACTACAAGGAGCAATAAGGTGACCACTGGACTCAACCCATCTGACAATGGGGTCGGATCGGATCAAATCATCGCTGAAACCCGGCAAGTCCCTCCTGATAGTTTTTCTGTTCATGGCTCCAGGGTTACAGGCTCTAGTCGGCATAGTCGTTGTTCTAAGTCGGATTTGTTGCTTGTGGAACTTAGGGAACGCCATCTTAAAGAGAAACTAGCACAGGATTTGAAGGCATTTAAAGAAAGTCAGAAAAAAGAGTTTCTAAGAGGTAAGCAAGATTTGGAGATCGCCGAACTCTCAGAAAGGTAAGACAGAAATGCGTCTGTGCGATCCTCGGACTCAATCGACTGTGATAAAAGAGTGCGTGAGTACGTTCAGGTGCACACCAGGTCGATTTGTGATGAGCTCATAGATACTGCTGTTCAGGGAAACGAAAAAGCCGGTAAGCAGGACCCTAATCATAAGTTATGGAATGCGGCTTCTCACTTTGTGGGTGGGATTGACTTACCAAAAGTAGAATTGTTTTCGTTCGATGGTCGGCCAGAAATGTACTGGAAGTTCATTCGACAGTTTCATGTGTATGTCACCTCGAAGATCATGGATGACGGCCAACGCCTGATGTATTTGCTTCATTACTGTAAGGGTAAGGCACTGGAAGCAATCGAGGAATGTGTGATGCTTCCTCCCAGCGAAGGATTTCGTAGAGCTTGTGAGATACTAAAGGAATTATTTGGCCGCCCGCACGAGGTAATGCGATCACTCCTGGAGGGCCTAATGAAAGGACTGAACACCAGTAGCTTGGACTCAGAAGCACTATCGACGATAGCCGTTGGAATGGAGAGCTGCATGATTGCTCTCGGGCAGATGAATTATACGTCAGATCTGAACTCGCTGGCCACCCTGGAACGTGTGGTTAGCGGTCTTCCATACTCCCTACAGAATAAATGGGCTGAGAGAGTCGATCGGTTAACGCAAAACGGTCGGGAACCAACGTTTAGTGAGCTAACGGAATTCGTGTCCACCAGGGCCCGGATTGCCCGTAGTCGCTTCGGACAACTAGCAAGCCGAACTAAGACCACTGGCTGGGTGAATCAAGCCAATCGCAACCCAGGTCCACGTCAATCTGGATCTAGTTGGTCCATAAGCACAACGCAGCAGGAAAAAGAGCGACCTCAGACCTGCCCGAAATGTGATGGGAACCACTCGATAACGCTGTGCCAAGAGGTTCTAGCGTTAGACGTACCTGTGAGATGGGCAGAAGCCCGTAAAAAAGGGTTGTGCTTCATTTGTCTGAAAAGAAGCCATAGAGCGGGTGACTGCAAGTCAAAAACCGTCTGCGTTATTGAGGGCTGTGGCGGTAGGCATCATCAACTATTCCATAGGACTATACCACAGCGCCCTGTACCATCCAAGGCAGTGAGCAAAAATCACTGCGGAGTGACCAAGATGCAGCATAATGGCATACACCTTGGACTACTGCCGGTAAGAATTAAGGCCGGAGAAAAGGAGGTTGTTGGATATGCTTTCCTCGACAATGGATCCGACACTACCCTCATTCGGGCCGAGGTCATACAACATCTGGGTTTAGGTTTTCGAAACAGCCAGTTGACAATGAAGACTCTGGGGGGATCCGAAACAGCTAATGCGGTCAGTGACGCGTTCGAATTGATCGCACTGAATGGCACCGATTCAGTCAGCATAGAGCAAGCTGTTGTTGTTGAGTCACTGCCCGTGCCCAAGCCCAGTTCCGATGATGAGTATAGGAAGTGGCCTCACTTGGAGGACCTACTGTTACGAACGTTTGAGCAATGCGTAGCCAAATTCGCAACGGATCCCGAAATCAGAAGGCGATTATCCGTGATAATTCTACGATACTAGATTATTAAAATAAACAATGACGTAAACAATATACAAACCTCAATAATACGACCACAAAGTCTCAACAACGAGAAACCGAATAGCAGCGTGTGAGCAGACAGCACGTGCGTCACGCAGGTCCTGAACAAAGATGTGTCAAAGTAGTGCTCCTGACGCGAACAAACAACAATTGGTCCAGAAAAACAACCAGTTCGTAAAGACAAGTCAATAGTGTATGGAAATGAGTGATGTTGAGAAAAAACACTGAATCGCGAGGGAAAAAGGGGGATTTTCCACGACCGGCTGTTACACCGCCCACCAAAATCCTCCTGGATCCTTAGCAGAGTCAAAGGTTCGGTATAAAGGTACTGATTCTTCCTACCTGCCTAGGCCCTGCTGTCAGTGCGCGCGTCTAATGCTCGTCGTCGACGTTCTACTGCTGGTCGCACCTAACCCATTGGCTACATAGACGTGAGGCTAGTCTACATCTGTAAAGTCCAGCCACCGGAACGTTCGAGCGACGCGTAGCAACCAATTTCGACACAATTCAAAACAAAGTCGATTCCAAATAGCTACGGTACTATATACAACAAATTAATTAATTTTACAATAATCAAACCTCAATAGTGTTCCTTCTGGGCTCTTTCGCTCCAAATTGGAAAACAAATCAACAACTGCAGCTGGGTTACAGCCAAAGGTTAGATACAGAAGATAAGATTACCAAATACAGTCACAACGAAGTTCAAACTGAGCGACTCTCGCTCGAGGCAACGGTAGGAGTCCGGTTTGTAACAAAGGCTTAGAGAAATAAAACAAACAATCGGAATTCCAGCAAATATAGTTCATACGAATGATTAATGTCGTTTGTAACATGGATGCTAATGCATGGAATGGGGTTTCCTGAACTCCTTTACACCGGCCCCCAAAATCCGACCCGGATTTTTTCCCGTGCACCGCTAGGTGTGGTCGGCCTCATGCATCGGCTCGCCCTACGGTTCCCCAATACCTAAAACTGGTCACCGTCAATAGCAGCTCCCAGTCGGACAAGTGGATCAACTCTCAGTGGTCCCTCCCGGTTCGGCAGATCCGAAGACCCGCCTCCCACTTGAGGAAAGTTGGCCTCTGAACTTACACAACCAGTGTCCGGTTCGCCCTCAATAAGACAAATCTTTCTAATGTCACGGAGCACTAATCCTTCATTAGTTCGCACTGTTGCCGTTCGTACCAAGCCATCGTCCGAAACTGAGATGTTTTCGATTACTCCTATCGGCCACCGGCCGCGCGGCAAAACCTCCGAAACTAGGAGCACTACATCACCCGATCTAAAATTGCGTTCTCGAGTTATCCACTTCTGCCGCTGTTGTAATAGTGGAAGATATTCCCTGATCCATCTCTTCCAAAACACAGACGCTAGGTAGTTTGCCTGCCTCCACTGACGAACCATTCTATCGCGCAACGAATCCGTCGGAATATCTCGTGGGTTCGCCCTCAGGATAAGCAGGTCATTGGGCGTGAGTACTGGCAGATCACGACAGTCCGAGGTCAAAGGCACTAGCGGTCGTCCGTTTACTATCCGCTCACTTTCCGTGAGGAATGTCAACAGTATTTCGTCAGTCATCGGCTGCTCGTCACAAACTGAAAGAAGTACTCTTCTAACCGAGCACACCATGATCTCCCATATGCCACCACGGTGACTAGCATGTGGAGGATTGAAGTGCCACTGCACGCCCCGTTGCAACAATCTATCGGCAATCTTATCACTAGACCAGTTTTCCATTAGGTTCTTCAATTCCCTTTGAGCCCCAACAAAGTTTGTACCGTTATCACTAAAAATCTCGGACGGTGCTCCTGCCCTCGACGTGAAACGCAGTAATGTCATGATGAATGAATCCGTGCTTAGAGAATAAGAAACTTCAATATGTACCGCACGCATCTGGAGACAGGTGAAGATGCATCCATATCGTTTCTCCATGCTGCGCCCATGTTTAACCGCAAATGGGCCGAAGTAATCTATTCCGACGTACTTGAACGGAAACCAACCTTGTTGGACTCTAATGGCTGGTAGAGGAGCCATCATCTGTTTGCCCACAACCGCCAAATGCTTCCGGCATTTCCAACATCCTCCATGTACTCGCTTGACGGCAGCTCCCCCCTGTACAATCCAAATTTTTTTGCGAAGTTCCGCGAGTAACTGAGAAGGTCCTGCGTGTCCTTCCATCGCGTGGTACCATCGGATTATCGAGTCTGTAATCGGGTGAGTCTTGGGTAGTATCACCGGATGTTTCACACCCCGAAGCTGACTGGAGTAGTTCAGTCGTCCTCCAACACAAATAATTCCATTTAATAAAATTGGATCGAGTTTTAATAGAGTCCTGTTCATCGGAGATTTGTTGGTGCATAGGTTATTGCTCCTGTCTCGTAGCCATTTTAACTCTTCGCCATAGACCTTAGCTTGTACAATCATAATAACACTATCCTCCGCTTTAGCAATGTCGTGTAACTTCAACGGCCCAGTTGTCAATCCTAGATCCGTGCGCCCGCCTCTCATGACTGCAACGTACATTTTAAAACGAGTTAACCACGCTACCGACTTCAGCAAGTGAAACCAACTGGAGTGCCTAGCTAGAAGTGCGTCCGACCATGTATCCCGCAACACTGTGAGAACTGTACTCGAAAGCTGCTTCAACTCAACGTTTGGTGGTGCTGCATCAACCGTAGGCCAGGTCGGCCATGAGGTTTCATCGCCCATCAGGAATTTAGGACCTTCGAACCAGCAGCTGATATCACTCGGTGATGTTGTGCCTCTTGATGCCAAGTCTGCGGGGTTAGCCTCCGATCTGACATGCCGCCACTGCCAGGGTTCCGACCACTGATGGATTTCAGCCAAACGGTTCGCAACGTACGTACTAAATCTCGTTTTAGTGTTGTTTATGTAATGCAAAACTATAGCAGAGTCCGTCCAGTAGTAGGCCTTACCAAACTTGATTCCAGTTTCTTCCATGAGCATCCGAGAAACTCTAACGGCCAGTCTTGCTGCGGCTAACTCCAAGCGCGGGATCGTTATGGTCTTCAGAGGAGCTACCCTTGACTTAGAGAACAATAGGGCACAGTAGGGGGCTATGTCCCTTGAAACCATTCTGGAATACGCCACCACCCCATAGCCAACTTCAGAAGCGTCACAAAATACATGAAGCTGCACACCTTCGTTCAGCGAGTTACCTCTAATAATGGGACGCTGAATTTTGAATGCGCAAAGTTGTTCCATACTTCTTAACCACTCATTCCAGCATCGTAGGGGTCCTTCTCCAATTGGATCGTCCCAACCAAGCTTCAAGCGACACAGTGATTGCAATAACACCTTGCCTGGCAGAATGAAAGGTGAAACCAACCCTAGCGGGTCGAACACGGATGATACTATAGACAACAAGCCACGCCTTGTTTGAGGTTTTTCGCGTATTGAGAATGAAAACTGGAACGTGTCTTCTATTGCGTTCCATTCTAACCCCAACGTCCTCTCCGGCACAGGCGCGCAATCATCTATTTCCAAAGTGGGATGGGCGAGCTCAGATTTTGATAAAATATCCAGCACCTCCTTACGATTACACACCCACTTATGAAGCCGGAATCCGCCTCGTGATAGTAACTCACTCATCTGGATAGCGAAAACTCTCGCATTCTCCGGTGTGGGCAAAGAAACAAGACAGTCGTCTACATAGAAGTTGTTATACACGGCCGTGGAGACGTAATCCTCATACTGTCCTCCCCAATCGTTTGCCGTGCGACGTAACGCGAAATTTGCACAAAATGGGGAGGAAGTGGCACCAAAAGGGTGGGCATTCATCTGATATTCAACAGGATTACCACCTAGTCGACCATTTTCCCACCACAGGAACCTCAGTGCTCCTTTGTCTCTCGTTGGCACTCGAACCTGCATGAACATTTCTTCAATATCCGCAGCCAACGCGACAGATTCCTTTCGGAAACGAAGCAACACTCCAACTAAGCTTGCTGTCGTATCCGGTCCCTGTAGCAAGTAATCATTCAAGGAGCGTCCCTGGAATGCAGCCGCGCAGTCAAACACCACCCTCAACTTGCTAGGCTTTTTAGGGTTTGTAACTGCGTGATGTGGTAAGTACCACTTTGGCTCAAAACCCATTTTTAGCTGTACATCGGGAACTAACTGGGCGTGGCCCTTGCGCACATAACCCTCTATTATTGTAGAGTATTTTTCAAAGAATTCAGGGTCACGCACAAACCTTTTCCTCAGGCCGTTCAATCTCTCTTTGGCCACAATATAGTTATTTGGAAGTCTCACTTCGGGATTCCTCCACGGGAGTGCAACTTCATAGTGTCCGTTCAACCAGGTTATGGCATTGGAAACCATATCGACGGCCTGTTTGTCCTCTAATGAAGGAGAGTTTTCTGACGCACACCCATCGCAGAATTCGGCGTTGTATAGTCGATCGATCTGTTCTGCTAAGGGATCGATTCCCCTCTCAATGTAGTTTACTGTTCTCGCAAAGTGTGGTTCCTGGTTTATCGGACCAAGAACAATCCATCCTAAAATCGTCCGCACAGCATAGGGTTGTTTTCTTTTGCCGCATCTTTGCTCTAATGCCCAATGTGCTTCTGGGACGTCGGCACCTATCAGGATTCGCACTCTCGAATCTTCCAGATTCCGTCTTTGGACGCAATGTAGGTGAGGCCAGGATAAAATGTCCGCATCTGTGCAGTACTGCACTGCTTGGATTGGTAACCTATCAACACAAAATGCTCTCTCTACATTCACGAAATCATTCTCTGACAATGAGTTCAGTCGCAGCTCCGTTATTCCCGAATTCCAAGTGGTAGTCCCATTTACGGTCGAAATCGAAAGTGAGGTCGGGGATGCCTTCAGGCCCACCAGCTCCATAATGTCCTTTTGTATTAGAGTCACATCAGACCCGCTGTCCAGCAGAGCGTAGGTCTCCACGGAGCCCCCCGGTCCGTCTACTCGCACTGGTAGCACACCTAAACTGACCCGACATTCTGGCCTAAGAGTAGCCGCACAATTATTGGTCCACTGCCCATGCCCTTTCGCACTGTCCGTACTCAGCTTATCCAGCTGCGGCCCTTGTGTTGTATCTTGCGTGACTTGATCGGCACCTTGCTTCTGTGCAACATGCAGTAGAGGGTGGTGCCGTTTCAAACAATCTGATGTTGAACATGGTTTTGAAACAGAACAGTTGCTGGACAGATGTCCACACTTGAGACACGAAAAACAAGCCTTGATTTCTTTGATCAATGCCCAACGACCGGGTATATCACGAGACAGGAATCGCTGACATTCCTCAAGTGTGTGTATTCCATTACATACCGAGCACCTGTTAGCTGCGACCAACAAAGTACTACCCTGATTTGGCGTGAACCGTGTCGCTTCTGGACGCGGGGTTTGTGCATAATTCCTCCAACTGGATGACCGCGAATACCCCTGAGCCTTGCTATTGGCGGCAAGTTTGCCAAACCTACTTCGAGCAATCCGTGCCTCACGGGACACTAGGTGCTGCAGATCTTGGAACCTCGGTTCGACTCCTCTTCCCAAAATATCATCAACGGTCCTAGCCCACAAATCCTGGAGACGCGTTGGTAGCACTCGAGTGATACGTTCCATAGTCTGCAATGAGTTGAGGTCTGACATGCAATTCATCTGCGTGAGGGCAACTTCGCATTTCAGCATTTTTAACGACAATTTGGTCAGGGCATCCGAATCTTCTGCCAGAGGCTTTAAACCTTGCAGCAAGCCGTCAATCAGTGAACGAGCCACTACATGATCTTGTCCATACAGATCCTTTAGGATTTCCCTAGCCCTATTGTATGCCAGTGTTGGAGGCAACATAACACATTCGGCAATCGCATCCCTTGCTTGTCCCTTGCAGTAATGCATCAAATAAAGTAGGCGCTGTCCATCGTCTCGAACTCTACCTTCGACGTAATATTCGAACTGTTTCACAAACCTCCAGTACGTTGACGAGCAGCCCGCGAATGACTCCAGTTCCACCCTAGGCAAGTCCAAACGATAATCCGCTGCAGGTTTCACCATTGGAACCAAGCTTGTTTTTTGTGGTGCGTCGTTCTGCACGTGGCAATCACCTAAGTAACGAGAAAGATGTTCACTGACCATTACTCCACCCTTGACTTCATCTCCGTTGACTAGATTTTCTTCTTCCTCAGCGAGTGCCAAACGCAGTTTCGCCATTTCCGTCTCATTCCTCATCTGGAGCAGCTTACGTTGCTTATCTAACTCTAACTGTTCTACAACCTGCTTCTCCTTCAACTCGGCTAACAACAGATCAGCTCTAGCTCTATGGGAAACCGAGCTAACCCTAGAACAACCTGATATACTAGAGCCTGAGCAAGAAACATGACCAACACCTACGGGCAAAAGGGTTTGGTTCACCTGCGGGGTATTGTCCTTTGATTCGGAACGGTTTGCCGATTTGCTGCGTAATTTCATGTCTCAGCAATTGCCAAGGATATTGAGTACTGTAAAGTCCAGCCACCGGAACGTTCGAGCGACGCGTAGCAACCAATTTCGACACAATTCAAAACAAAGTCGATTCCAAATAGCTACGGTACTATATACAACAAATTAATTAATTTTACAATAATCAAACCTCAATAGTGTTCCTTCTGGGCTCTTTCGCTCCAAATTGGAAAACAAATCAACAACTGCAGCTGGGTTACAGCCAAAGGTTAGATACAGAAGATAAGATTACCAAATACAGTCACAACGAAGTTCAAACTGAGCGACTCTCGCTCGAGGCAACGGTAGGAGTCCGGTTTGTAACAAAGGCTTAGAGAAATAAAACAAACAATCGGAATTCCAGCAAATATAGTTCATACGAATGATTAATGTCGTTTGTAACATGGATGCTAATGCATGGAATGGGGTTTCCTGAACTCCTTTACAACATCTTCCACAAGACCAAATGACCGATGGCGGGCGTGAATGGTCACATAGACGTTGTCCTCGTAAGGGGCCGTCCGGTCCTGGATGTACGCGCTTGAGTGTGTGTGTGTGTGCGTGCGTGTGTGTGTGTGTGCCGGGGTTACAATGAAATCACAGTTATGACTACACATCAAAGGAGGACTTTCTGCAATGTCAACAAAAGACCGCGTGGCAAGAAAACGAGTAAATGTAGCATGCATGTGTGACCTGAGCTCCACTACTTCCACATGTGCAAGGGGCATTCGGTAGCGTCAACAAAAGGCGAACAAAGAACACTGTCACATGTATGATGGGTTTACGGGATGTAGAGTGCGTCGTGCATGCGCGTATGTATCGGGATATATAATGGAATCGCACTCATCACCACATATCGGAAAGAACCTTCTGTAATGTCAACGAAGGGACCGCGAGCACCTTAATGTGTTTGACGGAGATTGTGTGGTATATATGGTGTTTCTTTATCCACCTCGATCACTGGTGTGAAAAGGTTTACTAGGCCTCAGGGTTATCAGCTCCTCCGTCTTCGCTCTCGAGTAGGTTAATACTGCGTATGTCACGAATGAGCACTCCGTTAGCTGTCTTCACCTTCACCGTTCTTATCATTTCGTCGGTGCTTTTGATGGTTTCCGTAACTACTCCCAAAGACCAAGCGCTGAAATGTGCGCGTTCGTCGGCGATCATAACCACGTCCCCAACTTTGAATGGTCTCGTTTTCACCAGCCACTTCTTTCGAGTCTGCAGAGCGGGAAGGTACTCCCGCAGCCAGCGTCTCCAGAAAACCTTGGCCAGATAGTTCGCCTGCTCCCACCTGTAGAGGCAGCTCCCACGAAGGTTTACCGGCCCTTGGAAACCCTCGTTCGACCTTAACGTCAATAAGTCGTTCGGGGTGAGCGCCAGGTGGGTGGGGTCGCCGTTCATTACCGGAACCAGGGAGTGGTTGTTCAGGATTCGCTCCACCTCAGTCATGAAGGTGTTCAGGGTCTCGTCGTCGGGCGGCTGTTGCTCCATGATCGACAGCAATATCCGTCTGGCGGACCGGATCATGCGTTCCCATATGCCGCCTCGGTGACTGGCCTGTGGGGGGTTGAAATGCCATCGTATGTCGTGGGCCACGGTTCGATCCTGCAGTTCGTCCCTGTTTATGTACTTATGCCAACGCTGAAAATCCCACTGAGCGCCCACAAAGTTCGATCCATTATCTGAGTATATGTCGGCCGGTACGCCTCTTCGGTTGATAAATCTTTGCAAGGCCCGTAGAAACGAATCGGTCGTCATCGAATGTGCGACTTCTAGGTGTACCGCACGTGATTTCATGCACGTCATGATACATCCGTATCGCTTTTCTAATCTTTTCCCGCACTTGATCCACAAGGGCCCGAAATAGTCCAACCCGGTGTCACTGAACGACCACCAGCCCGTAGTTACCCTGCATTCTGGTAGCGGGGCCATGAGTTGTTTGCCTGCTGTGGCATTGCGTCTCCTGCATTGTACACACCGTCGGATCACGCGTTTTACAGTCTCTCGTCCTCTCAACAACCAAAGACGCTTTCGGATGACGCTCGTCACGTGACTTTCCCCGGCATGTCCCTCTACGGCGTGGACGTGTTGAATCATTAGCTCTACTACGGGTTGTCTCGCAGGCAGCAGTATAGGATACTTTGTGTCGAAGTTCAGGTGGGCGTTGGTCAGCCTACCATCCACCCGCAACAGTCCGTTGATGATTTTGGGGTTTAAGCGCTTCAGCTCGCCTCTTGGAGATGGCATGTCTTCATTGGTCAGCCCCACTTCTTCCGCCCTCTTGAGTTCTCGGGCGAAAGCCTTGCGTTGTATCATTCTGAAAATATCGTACTCTGCCGCTTGTAGCTCATCGGGACCTATCGGGCCGACCGGTATCCGACCTGAGGGCCGTAGCCCTTTCATGACTAGTAAACTTATCTTGAACCTGGTTAACCAAACTAGCGAACGAAGCATCTTCATCCAGGAAGAAAACCTGACCAGTCGCGATAAAATGGGCGACGCTTCGACGACGTTGGTTGCTATCACTACGCCTTTGATCTCCAGTTCCAATTCCGTAGGGGGTTTTAATTCGAACACGGGCCAGTCCTGTTTGGGCAATTGCAGGAAGTTCGGCCCTCTCGTCCACGTGTCCAGTTGCCTGAAGTTGTTCGCACCTCGAGAGCACAGGTCGGCCGGATTATCGCCAGACCTGACATGACTCCACTGGTGCGTGGCCGATTCATCGTGGATAATCGTGAGCCGGTTAGCAACGAAAGTACTAAACCGGCTCCGGACGTTGTTAATGTAGTAAAGTACTATCGTTGAATCCGTCCAGAAGCTCACCGACCAAATGTAGAGATCGAAACATCTCTTCACAGCTTGCACCACCCTGACTGCCAACACGGCTGCGCTGAGTTCGAGGCGTGGGATTGAGACCGACTTCAGTGGAGCAACGCGGGCTTTGGCGAACAGGATCCTCGTGGTATATTGTCCATCTCCTGCGCACCATCGTCCGTACACCACAGCTCCATAACCGACTTCGGATGCATCGGAAAAGGCATGTAGTTCTCCAGTCCGTGTCGTATGGCCAGGGGTCAAACATCGTGGTATTCTTATGTCCCCTAATTTCTTCAAGGTGTTCAAAAATTCCTCCCAGTCCAGCCGGTCCCCTCGGTCCAGTGACTGGTCCCAATCAACTTTCTTACGGCACAGCCGCTGCAGCAAGATCTTTCCGGGTAGCAGCCATGGTGAGACGAAACCGAGCGGGTCGAACAAACTTGAGACGGCAGATAGTATGCCACGACGGGTTATTGGCAGCTCGGGAACGTTCAGTTCGAAAACAAAATCGTCCGTTTCCGCGTCCCATTGTATCCCTAAAGTGCGCTCGATAGGAAGTGGAGAGCCGTCCAAATCTCTTACCCTTTCGACCTTTTCGTGATACGGGATGACCTTCAGCACTTCCGAAGCGTTCGACATCCATTTAGTTAGATGGAAGCCACCCTCTTCCAGCAATCTCGTCAGACCCCTGAACTGCTCTAGAGCTGATTCCACATCATCGAATGACCCAAGGTAGTCGTCGACGTAGAAGTTCCTGCTGACGCTTTCTACCACCGTCCGATGTACCAGATCGCCATGTTTGTTCGCTGATTCTCGGAGGGCGTAGTTGGCACAAAATGGTGACGATATGGCTCCGAAGGGGTGGACGGTCATTCTATAATTCACCACTGCGTTGTCCCGGTCGCTCCCTTCCCACCACAGGAAACGCAAAGCATCTCGTTCTCCTACCGGAATCTTCACGGAATCCACGACCGGCTGTTACACCTACCTATAGAAACCGTAGATGAGGATGTACTGTTGCTTATCGGATGTGACATACCCGAGGCTCATTGGGTTTTAGACCAGAGACTAGGCGGTCGTAAACATCCGTATGCAGTCCGCACACTGTTAGGCTGGGTGGTATTTGGTCCGACCACCTTCAAAAGGCATCAGTCCTTATCGGTGAACTGGGTGACTCAAAGCGAATCATCACCCATAGAAGAAATACAAAGGATGTATGATGCGGAGTTTGGGGACGTGCAGCTACTGGACAAGAGTGTTTCCATAGAGGACGCTCAAGTCATAAAATACGTCGAGTCCGAGACGCGGCATATACAGGGACACATCATGGTTCCTCTGCCATGGAGGAAGGGCGTTGCGACAGGGCTCGGGAACCTGGAGTCTGCGCGAACGAGGTTGCACAGTTTAAAACGTCGCCTGACAAGCGACAAAAACCTGTGGATCAGATATACCAAAGCGATGGATTAAACCATAGCCAAGGGATACGCGATAAGGGTACCGTTGCATCAAATGAGCTGTGACTACAGACCTCGGTGGTACTTACCGCACCACGCTGTCTTAAACCCGAAAAAGCCTGAGAAGTTGCGTATTGTCTTGGATTGCGCGGCCAAACATAAGGGGCGGTAGCTAAGTGACATGCTTTATCAAGGCCCTGATACTACTGCTGATCTTGTGGGCATACTTTTGCGATTCCGCAACGAAAAGGTGGCCGTTTCAGCGGACATAGAAGAAATGCTCATGCGAGTAAAGGTGCCCGAAAGTGACAGAAGTGCCTTGCGGTTCCTATGGTGGCCACAAGGAGACCTGTCACTGGTGCCGGAAGAATATCAGATGACGGCTCATCCCTTTTGGGCTACTTCTTCACCCTTCTGCGCCAACTTCGCGTTATGCCGAGCTGCGAGGGATTTTGGGGTAGGTTATGAACCATCGGTCTTGCAAGCCGTAGAACGCAGTTTTTATGTCGATGATTGCCTTGCATCCTTTGAAACTAGCGCTGAGGTTACTGCTTTTGCGACAGGGATAACTGCGTTATTGATGCACGCTGGTTTCAAGCTGAGGAAATGGGTTTCCAATTCACGGAAGTTTATGGCCTTATCTCCAGACCCTGATTTGAATGCCAGTTCCGTTCGGCTACCTCAGCAGAATGACACCGGCCAGAGAGCACTGGGTGTTCAGTGGGATACGGTCACGGGCGAATTTACGTTTCAGTTCCAGTTACTTGATAGGCCTTTGACAAGAAGAGGCATACTGTCGAACGTCAGTTCCCTGTTTGACCCACTTAGGCTAGTGGCTCCGCTATGTCTTCCGGCTGAGCAGTTGTTGCAGAGGTTATGCAGGACGAAATTAGGTTGGGATAGCCCACTCAGTCCAGCAAATACGAAGTTGTTGAATAATTGAGTATCATTTATGAACCACGTCGGTAAAATAAGAGTACCGAGGAGCATAATTAATGAGACTCAAAAGGGAATAGGATGCACTGAATTGCATATATTCTGCGATGCTTCAGAAACCGGTGACGGTGCAGTGGCATACGCGAGGCGAATTCCCGTGGACGGAGCCCCATACTACGTGCTTCTGTGTAGTAAATCGCGAGTAGCACCTATCAAAACCGTTACTATCCCGAGGCTTGAGGTGGCGGCAGCCGTCTTAGGTGTTCGATTGAGTGAGATGTTAAAACGAAGCTTGCCAGATTGTTTTGACCGAGCGTATTTTTGGACAGACTCGATGATCGTCAGGTACCACATAGAGAACACCGGTACGCGTTACAGTACCTTCGTCGCTAACCGATTAGCAATTATTCATCAGTATACTAACGTTTCCCAATGGCGGCACTTGCGATCGGAAGATAATATTGCTGATCTAGCCTCAGGAGGAATTTCAACCGAAGAGGAACTGAGGATATGGTTGAGAGGACCCTCGCCCTTGAACGACTATAATCCACCAGAATTGGTATTGTCTGTCCCACCGGATGGTGTGGAGACTAAGAAAGGGCAGGCTTTGGTGAATACGACCAACCTGCACACTGACGTCACCCTCCTGTTTTCTCGATATTCTGATTGGTCCAAGCTCTTAAAGGCTGTTGCCTGGCTCATCCGATTTACTTCCTATATTCAAGTTATGTTCTCAAAGAGCAAGGATTTGCTGAACGTGGGCAGCCTGTCGGCCGAAGACATAGAGAGGGCCAGGTTCAGAGTGATAACAATAGTTCAAAGGGATTCATTTGGAGAGTTTTTACAGCGAGAACCACTTACAGATGAGCTATGCAAGGGTGCCTTGGGTTCCCTAAAAAGCTATGCCCGATTGTATTGGAAAATCTTCTGTGTGTTGGCGGACGACTAAATTATGCTGAATATCCAAATGCCTTTAAACACCCAGTTATTTTGCCGAACAGGCACCCGGTGACAGAACTCATTATCCGCCACCACCATAGTAGAGAAGGACATAGTGGCACCGCGCAAGTGCTTGCCGCAATCCGCGAGAGATACTGGATTATCAATGGAATCGGAGTGGTCAAACGGGTAATAGGACGATGTTTCACTTGTCGTAGGCTGGCCGCCGTCGCCGGTCAGCAGTTGATGGCTCCTCTTCCTCCCTGTCGTGTGGAAAGGGGGCGGTATTGCTTCAGTTCGGTCGGAATAGATTACTTTGGTCCAATCCTTGTTCGTAGGGGTCGAGGGTCGGAAAAAAGATACGGCTGTCTATTCTCTTGTCTACAAACTCGAGCTACGCATTTGGAAATGACAGCCAGCTTAAGCACTGACTCGTTCATTATGTCACTCGTCCGTTTTGTTGGTAGACGTGGAACACCGACAGAAATCTATAGCGACAACGGGTCGAATTTCGTGGGTGCAGTTACTGAGCTCAAAGGTCAGTTGAAGCGTTGGGATAGACGGCGCATTAACGATCACCTAGCCAGTCAGGGTATAAGTTGGCACTTCAACCCCCCGGCATCGAGCCACCGAGGGGGCGTATGGGAGAGAATGATCCGTTCGGTACGCAGGTTGCTATCAGTGCTTTCGAAGGAACAGATAATGAGTGAGGAGACGTTACATACTTGCTTTGTTGAAGTCGAGAGGATATTGAATAATCGACCGATAGTCCCACTTTTGTCGGATGACCAGAGCAGATTGGCTCTGACTCCGAGCAGTCTACTTCTGCTGAGGGGCGATTGCGGTATATTAGATAATGCTAATATGAGAGAACACTATTGTAGACGTTGGAAGCAGGTCAACCACTTTGCGAATAACTTTTGGCGCCGATGGGTGAGAGAATATGTCCCGACTCTGCAGGCCAGACAGAAATGGCTTTCAAAACATAGAAATCTTAGAAAGGGAGACATCGTGTTTGTTGATTCAGAGACCTTTGCGAGAGACAAGTGGCCCATGGGGATAATTGAGGACGTAGAAGTTGATGCAGATGGACTCGTACGGACTGCCGTAGTCCGCACCAGCGAAGGAAAGCAACGGAGAGATGTAAGAAAAGTTTGCTTGTTAGAAGGTGCCGACTAGAAGCCGGGGTCGTAGGCTAGGGGGTATGCAGGCGTACTGCTGTAAGTCCTCGTATACCCCAAGGAAAGGGAGGTAGCAGGCGTACTGCTGTAAGTCCTGTGAACTCCGGTGTCTCGGGAGCGTGAGTAGGAAGGGAGAGCCAGAACCGATTACTGTCTGAAACTGCCGTGAACGACTGGGAGGAATTTTGGCGGCCGGTGTAATGTCCATGTTGATTGAAAATTCCTCTTCTGCTCACATTCCTGTACTCTATGACCGATTTTGGACCGCCTTCTCTAACCCACTTCATGCTGACACTGTTTTGTGGTCGACAATTATTCTACGCTTGGTGCACTTACTTTTTCTTTTTATGGTTGTGCTTTCTTATTGAGATTACTTTGAGGACAGTTGGTACGGTAGTGAAAGGCACTGGTTCAACACAGTTTGTTTTATTACTCCTCGGTTTCTCTTTCTCGCTCACGTCGACTGACCGTAGACGTTCAGCTCGTTTACGTTGATCTTTGGCTGCCACGCTCAGGAAATTGTTCTTTGGGCCTGATTAAGCGTGGAGAACTTGTTCTATTTGTTTGGACTTCAGGACAGGTATTTATTATTTACTCTTTTTGGCCAACTATTCCTCTTTTTACAAAATTTGTCCTATTTTTGATTAACTTTTTGGCTGGATAGTGACTGAGGCTCACTGTCAAAGGTATGATCATGTTTGTACTTGTATTTTTACTCGCTAATAGTACCGTTGAATTTGCAGAGCAATCGTGTTCTTGATTTGGGTTCTGCATCGATTTGGGCTACGCGTTGCTTTGAGGCTCCAAGGTGCTATCCAGAACGAGTGAAGCTTATTAGTCGGTGAATCGATAATTGAATCGTTGGTCAGGCTTCACCCGGACCAGGACTTGTGCGTTTTGGTCGTTACATTCGATGATGTATAATAAGCCCAAGCACCGTTCAGAGGCCTGACAAGATTGCTAGAAGAAGGCAGCTTCCATCTAACAAAATAGATGTCGAACGCCCCAGAAGTGCTCGAGACCATTCCGTATTACGAGAGGGCCGGAAGAGTTACAGATATGGACGGCTCTCCACTCCCTACGGAACGCACTTTAGGATACAATGGGACGCGGAAATGGACGACTTTGTTTTCGAGCCAAACGTTCCCGTGTTGTCTGTAACCCGCCGAGGCATACTATCCGCTGTCTCTACTCTGTTCGACCCGCTCGGTTTCGTCTCTCCCTGGCTGCTACCCGGGAAGATCTTGCTGCAGCAACTCTGCCGTGGGAAGGTTGACTGGGACCAGCCACTGGACCGAGAGAACTGGCTGGACTGGGAAGAACTTTTGAACGCCTTGGAGAAATTAGGGAACATAAGGATCCCACTGTAACGGCCGGTCTAGGAAAATCCCACTTTTTCCCTCGCGATTCAGTGTTTTTCCCAACATCACTCATTTGCCTACACTATTGACTTGTTATTACGAACTGGTTGTTTTTCTGGACCAATTGTTGTTTGTTCGCGCCAAGAGCACTACTTTGACACATCTTTGTTCAGGACCTGCGTGACACACGTGCTGTTTGCTCACACGCTGCTATTCGGTTTCTCGTTGTTGAGTCCTTGTGATCGTATTATTGAGGTTCGTATATTTTTTATGTCATTGTTCATGTAATAATCTAGTATCGTAGAATATCGCGGATAATCGTCTTTTGATTTCGGGATCCGTTGCGAATTTGGCTACGCATTGCTCAAACGTTCGTTACACCCACGACGTTTGACTCTGGGCCATACGACACGGACTGGAGAACTACATGCCTTTTCCGATGCATCCGAAGTCGGTTATGGAGCTGTGGTGTACGGACAATGGTGCGTAGGAGATGGACAATATACCACGAGGATCCTGTTCGTTAAAGCCCGCGTTGCTCCACTGAAGTCGGTCTCAATCCCACGCCTTGAACTCAGCGCAGCCGTGTTGGCAGTCACGGCGGTGCAAGAGGTGAAGAGATGTTTCGACCTCTACATTTGGTCGGTTAGCTTCTGGACGGATTCAACGATAGTACTTTACTGCATTAAGAACGTCCGGGGCCGGTTTAGTACTTTCGTTGCTAACGGACTCACGATTGCCCACTATGAATCAGCCACAAACCAGTGGAAGCATGTCAGGTCTGGCGATAATCCAGCCGACCTGTGCTCTCGAGGTGCGAACAACTTCAGGCAACTAGACACGTGAACGATAGGGCCAAACTTCCTGCACTTGCCCAAACAGGACTGGCCCGTGTTCGAATTAAAACCCCCCACGGCAGTGGAACTGGAGATCAAAGGCTTAGTGATAGCGGCCAACTTCGTCGAAGCGACATCCATTCTATCGCGACTGGTCAGGTTTTCTTCCTGGGTGAAGACGCTTCGTTCGCTAGTTTGGTTAACCAGGTGCAGAGGAAATTTACCAGTCATGAAAAGGCTACGGCCCTCAGGCCGGATACGGGTCGGCCCAATAAGTCCCGATGAGCTACAAGCTGCAGAATACGATATTTTCAGAATGATACCACGCGAGGCTTTCGCCCGAGAACTCGAGAGGGCGGAAGAAGTGGGACCGACCAATAAAACATATCATCTCCAAGAGGCGAGGTGAAGCGTTTAAACCCCCAAACTCATCGACGGACTGCTGCGGGTGGATGGTAGGCTGACCAACGCCCACCTGAACTTCGACACAAAGTACCTATACCGCTGCCGGCGCGATAAATTGTAGTAGAGCTAATGATCCAACACGTCCACGCCTTGGAAGGATATGCCGGGGAAAATCACGTTAGCAGCGCCATTCGAAAGCGTCTTTGGTTGCTGAGAGGAAGATGGACTGTAAAACGCGTAATCCAACGTTGTATGCAACTTAGGAGACGCAATGCCACGGCGGGCAAACAATACATGGCTCAACTACCAGAATGCAGGGTGATTGCGGGCTGGTGGCCGTTCAGCGACACCGTGTTGGACTATTTCAGGCCTTTGTGGATCAAGTGCGGGAAAAGATTAGAAAAGCGATACGGATGTATCAATACGTGCATGAAGTCACGTGCGGTACACCTAGAAGTCGCACATTCGATGACGACCGATTCGTTTCTACGGGCCTTGCAGAGATTTATCAACCGAAGAGGCGTACCGGCCGATATATACTCAGATAATGGATCGAACTTTGTGGGCGCTCAGTGGGATTTTCAGCGTTGGCATAAGTACATAAACAGGGACGAACTGCAGGATCGAACCGTGGCCCACGACATACGATGGCATTTCAACCCCCCACAGGCCAGTCACCGAGGCGGCATATGGGAATGCATGATCCGGTCCGTCATGCGGATATTGCTGTCGATCATGGAGCAACAGCTGCCCGACGACGAGACCCTGAACACCTTCATGACTGAGGTGGAGCGAATCCTGAACAACCACTCCCTGGTTCCGGTAATGAACGGCGACCCCACCAACCTGGCGCTCACCCCGAACGACTTATTGACGTTAAGGTCGAACGAGGGTTTCCAAGGGCCGGTAAACCTTCGTGGGAGCTGCCTCTACAGGTGGGAGCAGGCGAACTATCTGGCCAAGGTTTTCTGGAGACGCTGGCTGCGGGAGTACCTTCCCGCTCTGCAGACTCGAAAGAAGTGGCTGGTGAAAACGAGACCATTCAAAGTTGGGGACGTGGTGATGATCGCCGACGAACGCGCACATTTCAGCACTTGGTGTTTGGGAGTGGTTACGGAAACCATCAAAAGCACTGACGGAATGAAAAGAACGGTGAAGTTGAAGACAGCTATCAGAACGCTAATTCGCGACAAACGCAGTATTAGCCTACTCGAGAGTGAAGGCGGAGAAGCTGATGATGCTGTGGCTCAGTAGACTGTTTCGCATTCGCCTTTGAGGTGGGTAAAGAAACCCCATATTTAGGAGCATTCACGACACACTGACGTATCGAACCATCACACACCCCGAAGCACGCACACACACCTAAATTATACTCCTTTGTACCACATGGTCTCCACCGAACACGGTACAGAGCTCACAGTCTTTCCTTAGCGTTACGGAAAGTTTTTTCTGATGTATGGTCGTACATGCGATTCCACTGTACATCCAGACACACGCGCACATACCCGGTGCGCTCTTTACCTCGTTACCCCCATCAAACATGCGACAGTGTTCGCCGTTTATTTTTGATGACGTTAATGAAAGTCTTTTGCATATGTGGCAGGAGCGGCGATTACATCATACACACACGCTGACGCAAGCACGTACAGCCAGGGCAGGACGGCCCTTCCAAGGACAGCATCTATGTTTTCCCTTCACGCCCGCCATCGGTCAGTTGTTCTCGTGGAAGTTGTAGAACAGCCACGCTTCTATGTGGCCGCCGGATTAGGTGCGTTTATAGGTAGATGTCTGACGACAAGCATTAGGCGCGCGCACTGACAGCAGGGCCTAGGTAGGTAGGAAAAGTCAGTACCTTTATACCAAACCTTTGACTCTGATGGTGATTCGGGAAGATTTTGGTGGGCGGCGTAACGACCGGTAGTGGAAAATCTCCCTAAAACCTTTGCGGTTCAGTGTTTTTCCTAACATCACTCACTTGCTTAAACTATTGACTTGTCTTTACGAACTGTTTGCTTTTCTGGACTAATTGTTGTTTGTTCGCGCCCAAAGCGCTACTTTGTCATATCCTTGTTCTGAACCTGCGTGACGCACGTGCTCCTCGCCCGCACGCAGCAACTCGGTCTCTCGTTTGTTTAGGTTGTTTGAGGTTTGTACCTGTTTGGTAACATTGTTCATTCAATAATCTAGCATCGCACAATATCACGGATAATCGGCTTTTGATTTCGGGATCCGTTGCGAATTTGGCTACGCATTGCTCAAACGTGTGTTACACAGGTGCCTCATTCCACACATTCAAGATCTCATTTCTTCTTTATCTGTTCGTTCTGTTTTTAGCCAAATCGACCTCGTTAGAGCCTACCACTGAATCTCGGTAGCTGAAGCTGACAACTCTAAAACCGCTGTCACAACTCCCCCCGGACTATTTGAGTTTTTGCGCATGCCGTTCGGGTTTAGCAAAGCAGCACAAACCTCTCGAACGTTTATGCATGAAGCAACCCGCGGTTTGAAGAATGTCAACATGTACTTAGGCAATATTTTTGGTGGCAAGTTCTTCAGAAAAAGAGCATATGGCACACCTGTGCGCCCTTTTTCAGCGTCATGGCAACCAATCGCTTCCCTCTCCAAGCGCATCCAGCCTGCGGATTACCGACAAAGTACGTCCAGGAGAGAATTACTGGCAGTTTATTTAGGTATCCGACACTTCCGGCACACACCTGAGGGCCAAACGTTCACAGTGTTTACGGATCGTAAACCATCAGTGTACGCCCTCAAGTCAGCTTCTGATCGATATACGCCCCGCAACGTTCGCCACTTAGACTATGTTTCGCAGTTTACTACGGGCGGTCGTCATGTCTCTGGGGCACACAATCCCGTAGCAGACGCACTATAACGCGTCCACAATACCGACGACCCACTGCCCATAGGCATGGACCTGGAAGCAATCGCCGCAGCCCAAACAACAGATCCTGAAGTAGAGCAACTCAGAAACAGCAGTTTCCTTGCACCTAGTCCCAGTGGCCCTTCCAACTTCGGACGTCACTGTTACTTGCGATGTGCCACAGGGTCGACCCCGACCACTAGTTCCTGCCGGTTTTCGCTGGCAAGTTTTTATCAGCCTCCACAACTTATCGCATCCTGGTGTAACCGCCTCGGTTATACTAGTCACCGGGCGATTCGTCTGGCCTTGCGTCAAACGCGACGTACGCCTTTGGGCCCGTGCTTGTCTTCAATGCCAACGCGGTAAAATATATCGTCACACTGGATCTACGTTAGGCACATTCTATGAGCCGGACGCAAGCTTTCATCATGTGCACGTGGATCTCATAGAGCCCCTCCCAACATCCCATGGCTGCGTCTACACCTTCACTTGCCTAGATCGTTGCACTCGCTGGCCACGGCCATACCTATTCCCCGTTCCATCCTAGAGAGAGCTTCAAAAGCGCTTCTAACTGGTTGGGTGAATCAGTTCGGTTGCACTGCTATCGTGACCATTGACCGTGGTTCTCAATTTGACGGTGTTTTCCACGAGCTACTGAACGCATTCAGTTGCAGACACAACAAGACGACGGGCTATCATCCCTAAGCTAATGGCGTGGTGGAGCGATTCCATCGCCAGCTGAAAGCTGCCCTTCGTGCTCGTGATAAACCATTATGGAGCGATGTTTTACCAGTCGTTCTCGTAGAACTGCGTAACACCGTTAAAGCCGCTATGGGTTTTACGGCGGCTGAACTGGTTTACGGTTGCACATTACGACTTCCAGGTGAATTGGTTTCCCCGGTAACACCTGTGAGCTTTCATTAAGGGGATTACACAAAACGGCTGTCACACCAAATGCGGGTGACAAAGCCCACCCTGCCACGGGAACAAGCTCTCAGTACCTACAAACCTACCACTCTAGCCATCGACAGCCATGTGTTTATTCGAGTGGATACAGTGCGATCACCATCACAAGCGCCTTACTCTGGCTCGTTCCGCGCCGTCCAGCGAAGGGAAAAGAAATACGTGGTAGACGTCGGGGGCAGGAAAGAGACGATCATCATAGACCGCCTTAAACCAGCCTCCATGGAGGAAGAACCCACCCAGAACGACCCTCCCAGTGTCCCCACCTGCTCACAACCTTCGGTTAGTCGTCCTGGGTTGGCCCCTGTTACTCGCACCAACGACTGCTTATTGCCTGTTGCAACAGCAAACTTCACAGAAGACACAGCTGCACCCGTCAACAGTAGAAATCGATGCGGATGCGAGCCGCGACAGCCAGCGGGGTTTTCTAAATATGTATTACTTGTATATATTTAAGTTTACTCTTCATATTTCACTTGTGATTAGTTTTATGATGCACGAATGCGCGACCACGTGGTTATCACGACAAGGGTGGTGGCAGCCTGTATTGCGCCGGTACCTCCCCCTCATTTGAATTCCCGTCCGCACCCCAAGGCGCATCTTCCTTGCGTTTTCTGCCTTCCAGCTCTTCCCGTCAGACAGAACCATATGGAATTCCAGGATATCGCATGGCTCAAAAACAACTCTCATTGGATCGCGACTGGACTCTTTTGACGCCAGACCCTAGCTCGTTTACGAAGGCAATAACACCCACAGGCAAACGGAACTTTTGGATATGCCGACAACGACAGACCCTACAACACAATCACTACTGCCAAGTCACAAGCGGGACCTACCCCGGTCGGATGAAATGGTATGAAGGACGCAATGTTGCAATCGACGCACAGAGACCAGTGTGAGTCATGGAGAACGGCTTGTGCTGGCCTCGTTGTTGTGTTCTATCGGGGCGGGAGGCATGGTAAGACGTCTCTCGCCCCCGAAGTAGATGTACCCATCATGGGTCGAAGCTCAACTGCGTCGGCCTTCTAGAGGGCCCATTGTAGTGCTACCGATGCAAAACACAACAACAAAGACTAACAAACTTGTTTATTTGAACAATCACCTTATTTGGTGGTGCCACTTGCTCCGCCTGTGTACATCGTCTGCAAGCCGTTGCGCTCCTCGAATACACACGTTGTCCCGCCCTAGCGTTTTGAGCTCTGCCTTGCACGCTGCCCAGTATATTCGCTAGCATGTCACGAACCGAGGACCAGGGGCTATAGACTCTATGCGGGAGCAGGTCCTGACTTAACTTTGAACAGTCCTAGAGGACACCGAAAACGCATTTTTTGGGGTTTAGTTGAGGTCCGTATTGTTGGAAACGTTGAAAAAGTTGACGCAGATGAAAGGCATGCTCCGATGGAGAGGCGCGGGAAATTAAAATGTCGTCGATGTAGCCAAATGCATAGGGTGGACCCTGAAGCACTTCATCCATGAATCGTTGGGACGTCTGAGCTGAGTTTTGTCAGTCCTTCTGGCATGCGTATGAACTCGAACAGGCCAAAAGGCGTGGTGATGGCTGTCTTGGGAATGTCTTCTTCGGCCGCGGGGACCCGGTGATATGCATTTAGGAGGTCAATCTTGGAAAACATTGTCTTCCCGGAGAGATTCTGTGCAAAATCATGAATGTGCGGGATCGGGTACCTGTCGGGGACGGTGACATTGTTGAGAGCACTGTAGTCTTCACAGGGTCTCTAATCACCAGTTGACTTTGGAACCATATGCCAAGGCGAGGTCCATGGGCTTGAAGATCGTCGATTGACGCCAAGATTCATCATGTGTTGGAATTCAGAGCTTGCGATACGGAGTTTGTCGGCTTTGAGTCGGCTTGGTTGAAGGCGGGCCGGTTGGCCTTTTGTGGTGATGTGATGACGCTTGGCAGGAGAGGTTGGGTCGGTGAGCTAACGCGGTTTATTGACGGATGGAAAATCCTTGAAAATGTCAGCAAACGGTGATTGCGGGATCGCCAGCCGAATACCCAAGGAGTTGGTGCATTTACCAATGCCGACTGCGCAAATCTTGGTTGAGGTGTCTACCAGCATGCGATTTTTGAGGTTCACAAGTAGGCCAGAGTGTGAGGGGAAATCCGCGCCGATAATGAGATTTTGGACATCTGCGTGAATGAAAACCCATTGAAAAGATCGCCCGAGGCCCAAATCAAGAGATATTGACCGTTGGCTGCATGTCGCAATAGTTGTTGTATTTGCTGCTTGTAGTGTGAACTGAGATGGTTTTAGGCGATGATGTTTGGATGGTGGGATTACACTGGTTTCGGCACCAGTAGAGATGAGGAATCTAAGTCCGCTGGATCGGTCAACGATATAAAATAGGCGACTTTCATGTGGAGAGCCAGCCGTAGTCGTTGCCATTACTGGCTGGCCTGGCCGCTTGACTGTGAGGTGGAAGTGCGGAATGAATATGGGGAATCACAGCGGCGTGCCTGGGAGCCGGATGTGCGGTGGTACCCACACCAGGTTTGTAGCCGACGATTTCTGGACCGTGATCTAGGTCGAAGAGGTGTTTCGGCGGACACAGGTCGATGAGTAGTTATTGCGTTGAGCACTGCGCCGACCCGATTGCGCAAGGTACGAACGGTTGCTTTCAGGTCCGCAGTCCTCATCAACATGCGAGCGATGGGATGGTGGACCAAGACAGCGAGAACCAGCGCCACTGCGATCTGAGGCAGTTACTGGTAATGTCATGGGGGATTCGTGTGTCGGAGTGGTTCCGACGCGTGATGTCAAGTGAAAGGGGGGTCTACCAGGCGGGTAGCATTCCGTTATTCTATCGGCATGTTGCGCAACTCTGTTAAGAGGAGTAGTGGGCTCCAGCGTTGACAAGACTTGCTGCACCGAAAGAGGTAGTTTATCGACCCATATCTCCCGGAAAATGGCGTCATCCATCTGACGTCCAACCAGTAGCGACGGCTTGTAGGGCATAAGCTGGAACGGAGTTTGGTCTCCGAGCTCAACCGACGTGAACAGCTCGCGGAGCATTTTTCCGACTGATTTTCCGATGCACTGAATGACTACCTTCTTAAGATTCATGTAAGGGGCTTCTGATGAAATAGGATCTGGGAGATCTTCCACATCAACGTCGATGTCAAAAAAAAGCGCTTGGACAAAGTAAGAGTACTTCGTGCGCTCTGTGGCTATTCGTCAAGTGGTAAATACGGCTTCTATTTGTCGAAACCATACTCGAGGGTTGGTGGGGGCAAAAACGGGCAGTCTGAGAGCAACTGCGTGGAAGTCATTAGATTCGGTGGAATTTGGACCAAAAGAATGGGAACTAGTGTCATAGGATTGGAAAACGATCTGAGCTCAACAATTTTGTGGCGTACTACTCAGTCTATATGGTACTCTGGATTAATGTCAACAATATCTAAGAAGACAATAGCAAACTAAGATGGGCGGAGGAGCGTGCGGTGATAAAAAGGTCAAAAGGGTATGTAGAATAGAAATTAAAATGAAACGAAAGGTATGACACATGCTCACAGTTGTTCGCCGTTCTTGTGATCAGGAAGTGAGCGCCAAAGAACCGATATCCACCAATATCTTCAGTTCAGTTCGGTCTGACAACCATCCGTTGAACAGAACGAGATGGTATTGAGATAAGTATCAAGTGAGGCCGTGGAAGCTTCTAAAATGTCTCGTTTCTCACAGTGAGTTCCGACCGATATAATTCCATGACACTCCAAATCAGAAGATGAGACCATGCCAGAATGAAGGGTTTATTTTTATTGGCAGTCATTTTGCATTGCGCGGTGGTGATGTTGAAAAGGTGTTTGTGTGTGTGTTTTGCAATAAAACGTCGGTACAACAAAGGAGTGTTGCACCGAGGGACATTAGGAATTACGGAAAAAGTCGGAAGTGTACAGGTACCTACAGCTGCAGTAAACAACGTGATCTGGCCGCCATGATCATTCGTCAAAACACCTCGTAGACAGCCTTCATTTTCCGACCCCACTTGACGTTATTGTCACTGGTAGACGTTCTATAGGACAATTTTGGGGACAAGAATACAAAGCGTTCGGTATACTTTAAAATTTGTGTACCGCACCGAATGGCCGGGGTAATTTTCTTCCATTTGGCTTTTATTTATGCAATGCTCATTTGTTTTGCTGTTCTATCGCAAGTGCGGGGACGGACCTAGTAGATAACACTAGGCCCGTGCGCATTTTAGTTATTCTCTTTCGGCGGGACGAGTGAACTGTGGCATAATAACACGACTCTCCCTTCGGGCAACGCGTAGCCAATTCACACGAATCCCAAAACCAGAACAAGATTGGTTTCTACGGCACAAAGTTGAAAATCACGAAAAGTACATATATATACAAACCTCACGTACGCAGCCAAATAGACTTAACAGAAAAACCCAAAGGTGTAACTTCCCGTGGTCAAAGCACGACAGTCTGAAACGGCTCAAGGCCAAATTCAAATGTCTCGCACGAACAAACAAATGCGCGTAAGTGTTGTGTGAACGAACTTAGCAAAGCTATGTCAAATATAGCCGCGTTAACAAAGCTTGTAGAACATCTGGGAGGGTTTTCTATATACGGCCTTTACACTACCGTTCGAAACCCTTTCCTGAAAATGGCTATATATATCATAGGTTTAGAGAGGGGTCATGATTCACGCCCTATGTTCCTACATCTCATTCTCAGTGCCTGTGGCAACTGACTTTCATCTTTGGGTGAGTGTATTACAGGATGACATCGTAGCCATCCTTTCCACAATTCATAGTTAATTAACCCCAACTTCTGCCACGAAATTTCGAATTGGCATATTTATCAGAGGGTGGAAGCAAAATTTTGGACGCAAGAGCAGGGTAATGACATTCCAGAATGAAAAATTTTGCTGCACGGGCTCAGGCTACGTATCCCAAATAGAAAATTGTTTCAACAACCGGTTGAAGAAATTTATGCAGAGAAGTTGAACTTAAATGCAACGTTCAAAAGACACTGGAGGTAGCGTCTAGTTGTTCCAGGAATGAAATTTGACTTTCATCCCTTTCTAAGGTGGATTCTATGGCGGGCCGTGGGCGGCCCATTTGGGTTAGTCCTCTGCGTGCACTGCGACAGCTGCAGTAATAGGTTGACTGTTGACGTGTATCACTCGGTGTGCGCTAAATCCCAAAAACAAGCCTCGGAATTCCTTGACTCAGATGACGCCCGAAACCCATTAAAATGATATCTGGATAGCGAGAATACCAGATTATGCGTCTACTGAAAGATCGGTTTTAGTACACAGCCCGTTCGTAACATTGGTTTTCTGACGGTTTTCGACGGGTTTGTTTAGCAAACATTTTACACGAATCAAAAGTAAATTGATACGGTAGAAATTGACTACCGGATTAACTAGCACTGCTGAATGGACCTTTTATTTCAGCATACTTATTTAATACAGTGAAATGTCCAGAAACACCAAGTTATAGGTCGCTGTATTTCATGCCTTTGAGATTGGTAACGCGAGGACAATTATTAAAAAACGTGACTGAGAAGATAGAATTGAGCATGGAAAGACGTAATTTCGGAGAATTGACGGAAAGTAACGAAGCGTATCATGCACTTAACACCTTTGGCAAAAACCGCTCAGAAACCACCCAGAAACCGGTCGAAAACCAATCAGTGTAGTAGTACGGACCGCTGGAAAACCGGTCAAAAACCAATCGGTTTCTGAGCGGTTTTGGAGTGACTTAGCTTCAAGACATAATTAATCGTTACTTACCCACAGCTAGCTTGCGTGTTGTTCGAGGCCGCAAGGTTGTTAGTTGTTTGTCTGTTTGTTGTGCGTACAACGGCTCACATCAACTGAGAAACACCTCTGACTGGTAGGATTGTGAAAGCTTGAATCTTTTGCTCTCTTAGCTAGCACCTTGCGCGGTGTCGCCTGTAGCGTACCACTCTGTCTATATAGTACACTAAATGAATGTCAACAGTATCTAAGACGACACCAGCAAACTAAGATGGGCGGAGGAGCGTGCGGTGATAAAAAGGCCAAAAGGATATGTACATTAAGAACTAAAATGAAACAAAAGGTGTGACACAAACTCACAGTTGTTCAGTGTTCTTTTGATCAGGAAATGAGCGCCCAAGAGCCAATATCCGCCAATGTCTTCAGTTCAGTTCGGTCTGACAGCCATCCGTTGAACACAACAGGATGGTATTGAGCGAAGTGTCAAGTGAAGCCGTGGAAACTTCTAGAATGTTTTGTTTCACACAGTTAGTTCCGACCGATATAATTCCAAGACACTCCAGACCACAAGATGAGACCGTGCCAGAATGAAAGATTTATTTACAGCCTTTTTGTATTGCGCGGTGTTGACGACCAAAAGGTGTGTGTGTTTTACATTAAAACGTCGGTACAACAAAAGAGTGTCACACCAAGAGACGTTGAAAATCATGGAAAAAGTCGGAAATGTACAGGTACCTACACGCCCTAGGACTTAGACGCGATCACCGTTTTTTCGATACAAAACGGATCTTCCCTATTCCACTGACTTTTGCCGTCTTTTTTGCAACTGTTGGAACTTTCAGCTTGTTGGTTTTTCCTGGAGTCGTTTTCAAGATCTGACTGGTACCCGGTATTGTGAGTGCTGAATGTCTCTTGGGTGGGTCTGAGTGCTTTTGATTCTGCAGGCATTAGTAGACATACTAAACATGGAAGTGGTGCTTCGTGTGCCTCCTCAGGAAGTTCGGAGTGTAAGAAGATTGATATATGTAGACTCTGAATGTCTGAACCAGAAAATCAGCTGAAGCTATCTAAGAAGTGTTGAATACTGTTGGTGCACAACCATGCAACCCATACACTCACAATGTTTCGATGAAGTTACCACAGATCAAGGCGCTTTCCGTGAAATAGAAAGTTACACAGCGGTTGAGAAACCATTAGCAAGGAATGAGACAGTCGTGGACCCGCCCGAAGTTGAATTATTCACGTTCCATGGAAGTCTGGATTGATACTGTACGTCTATGAGGCAGAGTGAAAACTTCGTCGAAATCTAGATTACGTATCCTGAACAAAAATTCCTTTATCTTATGCACAAGCGTAGGCATTTGAGAATGGGATTTCAGATGCATTTTCGAGAAACCGTTCCAAATTCACCGCATCCGTATAATTTCTGAGAATATGTACACTAAAGGAAACATACTCACGGTTTCATGAACAATTACTTTATGTGCAGGACAATTCGGTGAAGACGATAAGCCCCTCCTCACTAGACGAGTTATATTGGACGTGGCTAAAAGTGGCCAAAGTTGTTCATTTGAGCCGACCTCCCAATCTTCAGGAACGGCGGCCACTAATTTGTCGTCTGAAATATCAGTTGCAGGGAATACCTGAAGAGAACAGATATACAAATATTACAGTGAATTATTTCTGTTTTCACCAACAGTGAACGACGGGGTAGAAAACCTTCTGTTTCCTGAACGGCAAAAGCAAACATTTACACTGTAGACTGTCCATGTGGTAGTGTCGGATTTGTTCAGAAAAGTTGTATCACAGACAAATTCCCAACAACGTCGAGGGTGAAAAAGTTTTCACACTTTTTTACGCTCGATAATAGACTGTACTCGACACTGTCCACTACGACACTTGGACGAATGGCTTTCAGGGTACGGTTGTTTGGCTCCTCAATCGCAAATTCTGTTCCATGTATTGTTATCACTTTCCCGCAGAATCCTCGTCCGCCTACTGAACATGCCATAGTATCATCCCACAATGACAATTTGGCGTGCATCATCGCATCAACAGTTCGTTCAACTGTTTGCCGGTATATTTTCTCAGCTAGCATACTCCGATTGGTTACTCAGCGCCGGGTGATTTGCATGAATGACTCAAACGGGAATGCTGAGAAACTATCCAGTGGCCAGTGGTGTAGAGTATCTTCATAGATGCACACCCAAGAGTGAATATGGAATACAATTTCCGCTTCTCCATGCAGATCGGCGAAACGTGTGATCATCATCTGGCAGTGGCGATCAACATAGTCCAGGTGAAGCGGTCGCCATCTGTCACTACAGAGTTTGTACGTGCAAACCGAAGAACAAAATTTCGGTAGTGACTGGAGGGAAGTACGTCCCGTATGACAACCAGTCCGATTTATAGCAAAGGATTGTCGATATTCCGAAGTCTCCTAATATTCAGTGTCACTGAAGGGACGACAAATTCGTGGAAATTCGCATAAAACGCTTTTTCCAATGAGTGCAGAGTGATAATTTGCAAGCTTCAATCACTGGAATGGCAGATAAGACGTTTTGTAGTTCCCAAACATATCACATGCATGTAGTCCATAGGAAAGCAGTCAGTTAGAGTGGCTACTATCCCGATTACTTGGACTGTCAATATAGCAGAGAACTTAGTCTCACTAGCTTTACGCACGATATGGGCTGTACACGGTTAGGGGCATCAGAACAAATCCCAATCGTATAACCGTGTTTAACATAAATTCGTGTTTCTAAATAATGCAATGCATTGAAATACATAAATGCAAATTACTTACAGCCAGTTGAGCAAATAGGAACAACAGTACATAAGGTTATCCAGTAAATCGGGACAGTGCTGTCATAAAGAGTCCACTCAGCAAGGAGGCAAGCGAAACTGTAGCGCAGCACGGTTAAGGTACTGATAGTAAATCAAGAGGCTTTCGGGCTAACATGAAATAATAGCCTCAGTCATAGGATAAGAAACTAATCTATAATTAGAATTTACAAATTTGTATATTCTAGGGCGTCACCATTGCGAAAGTACAGACAGTAGCAGTTGAAATGACAGAAGTGATGTGTGTCGACTTGAACGGATGGACCTAGCAATAGACTTGTTTCTGTCTCTCGTTCGTTCTGTAGTTCAACGGTTCAAGGCGTATGCAGCGGGCTAGGGGTCGGGAGATCGGACCTCCGCTGAGCGGTTCTTGTGCATGAGTGAAACGCTCAGCGAATTTGTCTCACAATGGAAATGTGCAGTCATGGAACAACAGAGTCAGGAATATGAACTTAGAATGTTCATGCACTAGAAGTCATAAAAAAGTAACCCTGACCTATTTCAGTACATTAGAAACGGAGAATTAGATTATAGGTGCTCCAGACTCATGATGCATATACACGCTACTTATGAGTAGGACAAACGAGAATGTTGTTAGAATACGGGTTCAAAAGTAATTTACAGTTACGTTGGTTGGCCAATCAACGGCAGTTTGTAAATGAGCTAACTATAATAGGTCGGTAGAAACATTAAGCTTTCTTGTTATTTCTAGTGTGTTTCATTGTATGATTAAGTGTGCGGTTCCATATAAATCGTAACACTGGAAACAGTGTTCACTGACACCAGATCTAATTCGCACATCCTTTGTAGGAAGCCGTTAATTCCGTAACACTCTAATCTGTCAAGCATATCTTGGAATTTGTTGCACGAGGCTGATTGTTATAGTCTCTAAAAGTTTACGTTCAGCAGGTAAAAGCCTACCGAACGCCCATCTCATGGCGAGCGCACGGGATGTGACAATATTCGGGGTCACATATCAAACTGTGGGTAATAATGGGCTAAGGGGTGTGTAGCCTGTGAACAGTGTGTTAAAGCTTCCAGGACTGTAGCATTGGCGGCCGATAAACAACATCTACTCTCTCCTCCGAAAGACTGAAACGTTTTAGAATCATTCGGCCGGTGAGGCTTTACATTTGAAGTGGAACCAGGTGGCAAATTGAAACAGATACCCGTGCGTACGGGCTACTGTGGCAGCCCATATTGGGCTGTGTGGGCAAGACATAAGGCTAATGCGGTTCCTCATATCAAGCAAGCCCAAAGAATAACTTTCATCCTAGGCCCGTGTAGCATTGGGGACAGAATTAGACTAACGTAGTCCCCCTTATCAGGTATGCCCTGTGATCGCTTTTCATCGTGACACACATCACAACGCACACGTCATCAAACTGGGATGCTTCCTGACATCACTAACCATTTACACATACACATACATACCGAAGACCGTTTGTGTGTGTTTGTTTGTTTGTTTGTTTGTTTGTTTGTGTGTGTATGTGTGTGTGTGTGTGTGTGTGTGTGTGTGTGTGTGTGTGTGTGTGTGTGTGTACGGTTATGACTTATTTCACGGCATCTGTCGTTACCGTGTTCCTCAAGAGGCGAACGTAGTGCAGTTCCCCTCCCCACTCGCAAGCCAGCCCAGAATCGAAAGAGATTAGAGAACGTAACAGTTCGGGGGTGTCACTTTAGTCCTTTTTATCCCTACTCCCACATGGATCATGGAAGCAGGAACAAGGGCCCAGGAAAAAGCGACTGTGTGCACCAGGACTTATTCCGCTGCAGCCCCCCACAACACACCGAATCAAGATGAAGATGGTTGAGGGAGAACATCACCCACCACAGGATTCACCAAAAGACCACAGTTTGACGTGACCGTCATTATTTGGAACGGCCAATCGCTTTACCTTGTTTGTCGGCCAGACTTACCATGAAATTAATTATAATGTCTACCAGTCACCATAATTACAGTTCGTGAAAATATTCTGATATCCATTAACTTTTCTTCCAGTACGAAAGATGGAAAACTTGCTAATCGTTGCGTCTAACTGGATAGATACTGGATACTCTTTTTTCTTCTGCACTTGTTTTTTCTCTCTGTACACTTGCTGCCAAGCGGGGCGACCATTTGACCTTGACACATGCAAGCTACACGCACGTTCTCGCAATACACTGCATTCATACAGATTACCAATAACAATAAAAGGTTCATTTATTTTAAAAATGGTGGATATTTAGGGGGCAGTGCTAGTTGTCACTGTCCTCTAAATATCAATATAAACTAAGACAGCCATCGAATGCGATAAATCACCAGTTGGTAGCACAGTCTTTCAGTATTTCTTCACCTGAAAATACACCGCAGTTAAACGTGTTAACTTGCGGATTGTTCCATTTGACTTGCGTCTTGCGTACCCCTTATTTTTACTGCTTCTTTTGACACTATTAAAGTAGCGCCCATTTTTTGTGAATTATAGAAGCAGCTACACTTAAGGGTAATTGCCTCGACTGCGCGGTGACGCACCGCGGTGCGTTCGTGACAGCACTATCCACGCGCGAAGCGTTTCTTTGCCAATGCGTAATCGTATAGTGCGTCAACCGTATGTATCAATTGCGCCATACATGTGATTGGTCGTGGTAGCTGTCAGCTCATCAACGTGTTTTTCCCTCACAAAATTGACTACCAATCAGGTGGCGGAGGTGCGTTCATCGGTGAAATGCCGGTTGTCGCTAGCACTTAGACGACCCAATAACCCATTTTGTACTAACAAGGGGGAGTTGTTCAGTGTAATGTACAGCCTGGCGTCTATTCCGGAAATTGGCGTCCGTCATAGGTGGGCATGTCTGGAATTTAAATATCAATCGTCTTTGTGCATTGTATGCTTTCTGCTTGCTCGTATGATCATAGCCCTTGATGGTGCATGAGCAATGACACTGGAAAGAATGGTGCGGCATCGCGCTCCAGTCCCCAGAATAACCAGGCCGTCACTCAACAAAACCTTTAGTTCATCTATAAGGTCTTCAAAGTAAGAGTGAACGTCGGATGGCTTCGAGTTTCCATAGTATAGGCCAATCAAAAAGCTCCCTGCTTTGGATCAAGTGTTCGTCCTTAAATAGGCCAAAGTTGTTGTGAAGACCAACGGAATGAACTCAGTCCATCAGCATGAGGCTGGATTGGAACCGTACAGTTTACGTTTGTGGTTGCTGATTCAAGGGCACGCTGTATACTTTAGACAACCCCGAAATGTAAGTACTATCCTTTATCTACCCCTGTTTTAGGCGTTTGGCTTGGAGCTCCCAACAATGTACGTGGATCAGTAGGTAAGTCCGGGTGCAGCTGTGTTAGGATTCGAGGCATGGATCTTACGTTCTCCAAAGACATTTTGAGTTGCAGTGCAAACTTGCGTGCCACGGTGTGTGCGGACAACTTGGGACTTATGTCCAATAAAGAACAGATAAACTTTATGGGGCTACTAACCATTTCCCGTTACGCAGACACTAGTGCCCGCTCTGCTAATGCCCTAGTGGCAAGTGGGTTCCGGGCTGGATCCGGACCGGTTCCGGTAGGTTGCCGGAAACCGGCCGGACGCTTTACGGAATGAGTCGGTAAGTTGCCGGTAGTTTGCCAGCCGTATTACCAGTGGGGTGCCGGCACCGGAAGGGCACACCGGAATCAATCCGAAATAGGTGTACGATTTTAATCTACTTTTAAATCTAAACCCAACTTTCGAAATCGCACACGCATCTCCGAAATTTACGCAAGTACGCAAGTAATCAACTGATCGATTAAGTTACCTACGCGAACAATCTTATTTCCACATATTTTGCAAACGCAGTTTTATGATTGACAGCTACTGCATTCTGAACGCACGTTCACGCTCCACTCTCCTAGTACATTCCCAAATCAATGCCTTCTTAAGGACGGCATGATCTAGCGTTTTACAGCGGCTAGCCCAACCGAAATGAGACTCATTTAAAATACGACTAGTCGACATTTGAAAACGAACAAATTGTACGAAATAAAAGAATTATGAATTCGGTATATTTACATTCTGCTTTTAATGAAGAAAGTCCTTCACATCACGTTGTTTCACGCCGAGCCCTGCAAAGGAAAACAGAAGTGTGATTCATGGAGCGAATATATATATATATATATATATATATATATATATATATATATACTACCGGCTCCGAAACGGTATTCAGTTAACTAAAGATAAGTGTAGCATGACATTTGTTATCGTCGTTTAAGCAAATGGAAAAAAAATTATCATAGTGTAACGGAGAATGCTGGGGCGAGAGATCGTTGTGAATACCAAGGCGAACGGACGAACCAAACGAGGGCCACGGACTGAAGAACAGACAGCGAATATGTCGGAGGCATCTCGAAGCGGGCACAAGGAGGCAAACGAACTACCAGAGAGGAAGCAGAGAGATCTCCGGCAACCAGCAAGATAGCCCAGGTAAGGGGCTGTCGATCAAGCCGTCAACTGAAACAATCGAACCAACCGAAGGGAAATAACGCCCAAGAGAAGCAAGCCATCGGCCACGGGCAACTGACCAGAAAGCAGCCGAAGCGCTCAAGCAGCGGCAATAACAATCTTGGTGCCACGCAGTCTGGAAAAGGGCCTATATGAACGATTGTATGTGTTTCATGACTTGACTTGTTTGGCCGGTGAAATACAAGTATCCTGCCGTGTGTTGTCGTCCTTGCTAAAATAGGACTACGAATGCTTGATCAATCAAAGTACCTTGCGGTTTTGCGACCTAAGCCACGATCTCTGGCGTCAGAAAACCATCGTTTCGCAGTGCGCTCCATCTCCATCTTAGAAGACTCCTGGAAGTGAGCGGTAGATTTTATGGCACCTGTAAATAAACAGTAGTTACTTTACAATAGACTGAACAATGACGGCTTCAGGAAAGTTGAAACTTCCTACTGCACTTTTCCCAGTTGTTTCGGTCCAACTGCACGTGAGCGCCAGATTCTCCCCGGCCAAAGACGAAAGAATTCACAGGATACTAGACCCAGGGTCGGTGTGTATATGGCGCTTGAGTGCATTAACCTTAGGTTATGGTGCAGAATTTATCTGTTTCTTACAGTGCTCGTAAAGTTATCCAGTACCGTAAGGTCTTCTTCCAGTTTCAGCGGATCATTGATATTATTTACCTGTGAAGGCTCATAGGCCGTGGTATATGTCGCATCCAGACGAAAATGATGCTATCCAGTTTGGCGAGCATCAACGCCATGTCGTTGCGAATGCCATTTAGGTTTGACAGCATACCTTCAAAGTAGTCTGGTAATTGTATTTGTTGATAATGGGGAAACTACCTTACCACTTCTTGGTGTAAGCGGGCATATGCTGTGGAGATACTGACGTTGATGCTAGTTGTACTGTGCTAATTGAAATGTAAGAGTGCTAGTAAATTCCACGCAACATACCTGGGACTAGCCACTTTTGATATTGTGGCATCTTTTGTTAGCCTCCTCTGAGAAGTCAGTATTGGCGGACTATAATTAATATGAAAGGAAAGTTTTGCACTGGACTTACCTCGGGGATGAGTGGCAAATAGCTGTGATATCACCGAAGGAGTTGGGAGACTGCATCGGAGACTCCATTCTAATCCTCTGTGACAGAAGTATCTCAATAGTGCCGTTATCCGATGTCGATGGTACTGGTATACCAGAAGAATGTAATAATGTATAACAATGTACCTGCGGCGAACGGTGTACCGCTGTGAAAATGGTGTCATGGATAGCTTGTCATCCGTTGAGGCTGACAATCCATATTCGAAAAGAAAATTCCTTTCGAATTTCTTTGTGTCTTTGAGATTATCTGAGAAGAATACATTTACCTGGGAATGTTACCTGTGTGACTGATCCCATGAAACTGGTAGGCCGGCACCCTTTCCGGCAAGCAACCAATCATCAACAATATGCTTTGGTAAGCCTGAAAATTCGGGGACTTTGGCCAACGCACTTGGTTTTCATCAGTAAGCAAATCGAGTCACCAGCATCGAACATAAAGACCAAGTACTTACAGAAAGGTCAGTTAGTTCGGTTGAATGGTAACGTACCGACAGAAAATTAAGACATCTGCTTTAAAAAGAGAAGTTTTAATTTTAAAGGTATGTATTATAGGTATGAAAGCATTATTGCTAGCAAGACAAATACGGAAACATTTACATAAAATAGTATTAACAGAAACTTTGACAACATTGTCATCCAGTCTGTCAATAGAAAAAATGTACAAGCGACTGGATTTCACCGGCCTAAGAAAAAAATCTCGTGGGTTTAAGAAATACCGAACACTAATGGAATCCCCCGAAATGCTCTCCACAGCTGCTGATGTCCTGCCGGCAGTAACAACGCTGTTTGATGGTAGGCAAGATAGAACCATTACCTTCACCACCATGGATGTCTTGCACACCCGGAAACGGTGAGCCGGATTCCCAACGTCATCGCGGATGACCTCAGATGATCCGTTGTTATCCGGAAGTGTTCACTCATGGAAACGCCAATACGGTTGCTGGGCAGGATTCCTGGGACCTCGAATGGAGAATTTAAGTGTCCGCAAGAAGGACTCAAATGGGAAACAAGAAAAAGGGCCCAACGTACCGTGATAGAGAACGTCTGCCGGTAAATGAACAACGGCGTGGACATTGTACACGATGTTAGAAATACCATAAAGGGAACTCATTTTTTGTACAAATATACGCAGGATGGGTTCTGCGAATGCTTTACAAGTTTTGTACAAAAGGGCTGGCAGAGTATGTAAGTGGCAACGGACAATAACATAAGGTGATCATACGCATCATCCAACAACAATCCTTTCAGACAAACTGGCCCCAAATACAAAAGGAACATGCAAAATTCGATGTCTTTCTATCGTTAAACATTATGTGTGTGTCGACAGAGTCGCTGAAAACCACACGGTGTGTCTGGGTGTGATCGAAGTATACGGCTTCCAAGTTCTGCAGTAGCTGCTTTGTCCAAGCGGCCCAAATAACCACGGATCAGTCAACTTCTTCATCACACCTAAGCATACAAGGTGCATGTAATTCAATAAAAATTTTTAATCATGTAAATAGGGAGGGAAAGAAAAGGACTCACGCCAACATGATGTTTGCGGGGTCGATTTGATAGAAAAGCTTCGTTATCACGTAATTTGCATTCGACAAGTGGGAATGTCATCCCTTTGTGGCAGTGATACCCACGCTGAATGCATTTATCACAGCCGAAGTAGCCCGTCGGACCTTTCACTTGTCTATCAGAGGTTCGTGCCGGAGTATTACACGTTACGGATGACAGGTGACATTTCACAGACCTTTCACCAACCTTGAGGCCTTCTATCAGCAAATGTTGCAGCTCTTTGATAGTTTCATTCACATAAGATGGAACGTCTGATGGTTTGCCACGAGCACAATAAAAACCCGTGGTTAGCACCGGCAAGGTCAGGCCACGGCTGCAGGTCCGACGAACGAAAGACGGAAGTGCCTTCACAATTTAACTGAAGAAAACCTTCGTCGGGTACGTCGGTGATGTAACTGAACTGCATTTGGAGTCCTTCGGGTAAGTCCATGTGTATATACTCGCCGTTTTCCAATTTTGTGGTGGGACAGTCCTGTGGTGTGCGCAACAAGGTCCTTGGGTATCACCGTATGTTTGGTATATGTTTGCTTACGGCATCCAAGATGCCCTTTTGTCGTGTCAGCATTAGTCGATATCGTATGAAAGCCTTCGATGGCGTGTTCAACAGGGTATCGCTCACCTCCTCAAATTGTGAAGCACGTCATAGGCTGGTCAAAGACGTAACTCTTACGAAAATGAGCATAGAAACGGGGTTTACCTGACATCTTCGGCCTTTGTTCAGGTGTAACTTCGGGTTCACAAACTGTCTGAGCTGCTGACAGTTTTGTTTAGGGTACCGCGATTCAAAAGAGTAACTCACCTATCATTGTTGGTTGTGGTGTGGAAGTACACGGCAGACCGAGTGCACCTCTTGCAATGGCACCTCGCTCTACCTCACGAAACATCTTCGGAAACCAGAGCGCTGCATTCACCTGTAACTCCTAAAGGTGTCAAGTCTGAATAGAAAGTGAAGTTGCCAATGAATGATTTCACCCGGAAAATCCCACTGAGGGCAACCAAACCGATGCTTCCATAGTGTGGCTTCACCAGAAATAGCACACATCAGTGAGCTAAGTTCTTTTTTCGAATAGTATCTCTTTTGTTTCGTCATATCGGCCATTGTCCGTGAATAATACTTAACAAGGTCCTAAATTACACTTATTTGTGAACAGTAAAAGTAATGGAACAGCGCCACAACATAATTGGAAACCGTGCTGGAGATGTAAACGATATCAGGGCATTCAGTACGAACACAGAAGATTTATCGATTTCGCAAACTACCTGGGTATCATCTACAGCTACGTGAAATTTACTTCATCGACAAAACACACCTCATTATGCTATGAGTACAATTATAGCACAATACTGCAGTTTTTACTATTCAGGTTATCATTTACTAATTAGTAAATGATAATCAGATGTGTTACTAACACCTTACAGCCAGCACTGATCATCAGCATCAAAAGCTGAAGGGGCGGAGCGCGTACCTCAGCGAACAAAGCATGACCAGAATGGCTGCGGCCAGGTGAACCCTAGTCAGTTAAAACAAATGGTGCGGCGTTTGTAACGTAACCAACTGTCCTAAATATCCATGAAAATAGGACATTATTAATCTAAACAGGGAATTAAAATGCCTTACGTCATTCCTTTCTCAAAATTTCAATCATTTCTCTGTCCATCGGTCACCGGCGTGTTACCGGAATTTGGCGGTGGATAATGTGCAACTAAGGTGGAATATATCTGAGCTTTTGCTAGTTGACACAGATTGAGGCAACCAATGTTTTTTATTTGGAGCACAGGATAATGTCTTGCTTTTTTGACCACCATCTATTTGGTCACTGTGAAAACAAGCTTAGGACGGAAAACGTGTTCCACCTACACACTTGATGTTATATGTGGCAGATCCTCGTTGGAATGCGAGCAGCTTACGGAAGAAACATCCTCAACAGCCTCACTTCCAATCGTCCATAGACTTTGAAACGTTTCTATTCATAATGAGAATTTTCAGGTAGGAAAGTACCTTGTCGATCTTCGACAGACTTTACAGACTCCGTCACACTGTAATACAGTATTTCAGCCGTTATTGCATCACGAGCTGATCTTTTATGCAGTTATATTGTTGCTCTTGATAACCCAGGAGTACCACGGTGATACTATCCCAAATTTCGCCTCATCTTACAAAGAAACGGATATATAAGCACCGTTACGGTTATGGCAACTCTCTTAAGTACAAATGTCTGATACACTTACGTGAACAATCAACACACAGACAACGAGTTAGAGTAACCACGAAAGATGTCTGAATGGATATTTATACAAATTTATGAGCGAGTGTATACACAAAACATTGCTAAATTATTAGCTAGACTTCACTAGGTGTTACTCTAATCGAAAACAGCCCAGACACAGTGTCGAAGAGCAACGTCGGACGAGTCACGCGACAAAAATGACTGCTGAATTTAGGTCGGTGAAAACAGAAATAATTGGGAAATGTAGAGAATTCGGAATTGGATTCAGTGTTTAAATTTAACTTACAACGAACTTCTAACTCGTAGATGAACATGCAAGCAAGCTTGAAAAACGAACTCTTACAACGACGCACACTGGAAGACTAAAATCAACATTTCTTACAGACTAGATTTTTTTTTGGAGGAAATAAAAACAGGTTTGTAACGTGACAGATTTTTCCTAGCATTATTTTGATAAATTAGAAACACTATGCTCATAATAATGAGCCGACCTCCAGGGGTCTTTTGGGGGTCTATTTGCCGTACCTTAAACTGCTTGGCAAACTTGAAAGATTGGTGGACTAGAGAAATGTAAGTGAATAACTTGTGCCGATCATAACCTTCTGTCTGAAGAGAGAATAAACCATATCATTTCTGATCAGATTCGTTATTACTTTTTGGGTAGCCGTACATTTACAGCCAGGTAGCTTGAAATTTTTATTCTAGACCTATTGTTGTAAACACTGAACTCCAGGTCTCTTTCGGCTCATTCACCTTTCTAGTTGTGTCATACTCCTAACCGTATCGAGCAACTTCACACGTGTATTATCATGGCAAAAAGCTACCATGTGATCTAAAGCTGTGTCATCTAAGCTGTTCAAAGATGCAAAGCTTCAGTTTATATAAGTCTTCCAACATACTACGACTTACTTGAATGAGATGAGCATCAAAGGACATGTAGCTTATATAGAGTTATACCCTCAAATTGGGCCATGGCAACTATACAGCTTTACTTTTTGCCGTTGTTGTTGTTGTTTTGTGAAATTCACATATTTGTAGGTATAGTAACCGGTTTATTTTATTCCTTGTAGATTAAATATTTGTTCCCTTCATGAAGTCTTCCAGGCAATACAAGGGGAAGCGGGTAACTCACTAGCCTGTGGATAAAACTGTATTATCAATCTGTACAATGCCCTTAGCTTTTCGTAAAAGTTTTCATTACCGAGCGTTCATTTCCCTTGATCGTATCTTGCCTGAAACGGATGGAGTGATGGCCGTGCAATTTCGTAAAATTGATCGGAAGTGAATATTTCATAAATGATATTGCATGCACAGGGAACACTCTACCATACGACCGACGTGAGGTGGTTCATTTGTTTACAGCAACGTTTGATATTTCATGGGCAATAACCATTTACACGCAAAAGAAGGCCGTCGAATGAGGTACTTCACCAACTGACAACACCGTTATTCGAATTACAGTTTGCACTGAACGGCTACGCACCGCAGTGAGTTGACGACCATGAAATCTCCGTTTGCTAATGCGTAATCTAACAGCGCGCTGTATAAGTGCGTTGTTCATGTGTCAGTGGCGCAACACATGCCATTGTTCGTGGGGGCTATCAAAGCCAGTTTTTTGTCATACCTCAGGAACCAATAAGATTGCCGTGTGGCCAATTCGAATGAAATGTGGTCCGTACTTGAAGTTTAACGGTGCGAATTACCCCTATTGTGCTAGCACGGTGGTGTTGGCGTTAGCCAACAGAACCTATTTTTCACAAAATGTAATACCGTTCCTGAACTGTGGCTTAGGATTATGGCAATGCACATCCGCGATGAGACACGACAAAGGCTTTTACTAACAAAATATTGCTAAGTATTAAGAAAGCTAGAGCAGTTAATCCGAATATTTTCCCCGATTTTTACGGAATCATTACTGTGGTATGGCCAACCCATACACCATTGGCATTCGCACATGATTCATTCCGATCCCGTTTGCCTTGTACCCGCGTGAGCGATGCCTGTCTCTCTCAAGCTGTGCTTTGTTCCACTCTGCCAATCACATGCGGCTAGGCGCGCGAGTGACTGACATTGACCCACGATCTACGATGACAACAACGTCGAGCCCAATCTATTACTGTGTCCGAGTGACCCAACAACAAACTTTACATAACCACTGCCTAAGTCTGCTACTGACTTTTCTGATTCAATTTCTACTTAGATTTTCAAGAGCATCTCAAATAAGAAGAAAGCTGTTGCTTTCAATCTCCCGGAAAGAACCCCGAATTTCACAGCTCAAATTATTCCTACCCCGGGCCGCTGGCATAATAAACTGATATTGTATACGGACAAACCTACGCAAGCGGTCACAAAGCCAAACATGTGTAGGTACCTGCACATTTCCGACACTCAACCCGAAACATCAGCGTTCTTTTCACAAAAACACCAGGCGGTACAGACAAGATACGGCACATTTTCTCTTCAGATCCTGGCTATTTACTTTTCCACCAGTCACTTACGCCACCTTTTGGAAGGACGACAACTTTGTGTGCACACAGCGAACTTCATTACTCAGACAGCATTACAACAGTTTTTACTAGTCCATCGAATAGTTGATGTTAGATATAGTTTCTCAAGTATATATAAAAGGTCAATTTTTGATGTATAAGCAGGTACAATGTCTCAGTTACAAGCTCTGTGCTTGGCTGATCGGCCGATCGAGATAATTTGCGTTCACGTAAAAATAAAGTACAGTTCCTGTCCTTGTCGGAGACGGGTTCAAACAGTACATCATTTGACGAATTATTCGACCGGACTTTGTTGTGATGACGTGATGTATTCCCAATAGGCAGAGTTCCACCTCCGATTCACCGAAAACCAAGGGACAGATGAAACTGAAACAGAATTGCTTATAATCATAGAATTCCTATTGTTTTACTATTGTCAGTCGTATAATGTGACAAATGGATACTATAAGGTCGACTTTTATATTTGCATACGAATAATTAGAATAAGTGCAGTATCCTTCCACTCAAGCCACTTGGATTTGATCGCTTCAGTTTCATATCCTTTTTACGTCAAAAGTATCATCGGTATGTACATCATTAGCATTGTACTTGACAAGTTTTTCGTTAGAAAATTAGTCGTCCAAAACAAGTGACACATCTTGCTAACCGACTTCTCATTTCCACCCCTAAAATCGGCCAAATCGGCCAAACTGGATCAGTTCAGGAAAGATGTTATCTGGCTGAAAAAAGCTATGGTGCAATTCCTTCGGTTAAAATTGAGCCTATAGTAACATCCACGTCATATAAATCAGGACATTTACAGTGTCAGTCATCATTCAAATGATAACATTCGTCATTTATTTACCGGCAGTTTTGTTAACCTCTGGTTACATAAAACGAAATCCATGCATATTTCATATCATAACGTCGATAATTAGATACTAATAAAAATGTTCACCGTCATCCAGGAATAAAGCATTCGTCTGCTCTCTCGTAGTGAGAATTTAGTTGATACCACAGTGACATTTGTTTCCTTTAAGAGAACTAAGGAGTCTGCAAAGGCTGCTCCAGAACTCAGATATCAATGCTTATTAAGGTTGCTTCCTCTGCACGCATGACTCTGAGGATTTACTAACATTCCGTATGCAAACTACTCTAGTGTTTTGAAGGGATGAACAGAAATGTGGAAGGTCGGATCTTGGTGTGGAATGGAACAGCTAGAAAAACGTTGACGTAAAATAGCTGCCCTCAATCACAGTTTCATTCAAATTAGTTTTACATACACAGTCTCAGAATATACGAATGAGCACCGCAGTCAACTATATAGCATAAAAGTTTCCTGGAATACGGTCTTCTCTGAATACAGAAAACATGAACTGTGTGAAAGAAGAATTATTCAAAATACCTTTCAATACTTATTCTTCGATTGCCTGGATCATGATACTACGGCGTCCCTTATGAAGTTTGGTAAAGTCAAGAAGTCTCCAACACTTTGGTGTAAACTTCCAAAAATTTGAACCCACCGATTTTAGGAATTTTTAGATACTTTTGAGATAGACATTCCACACCAGGCATCATGAAGTGAACAATGGGGAACAAGGATCAAACATTACGAAATACTACCATTCTCGAAAGCATCAAAGTACGGGATGGCCTACAGAATCTTTGGAATGATCATTTGTTCGACTTTTCACTAATTTCTATTTTAAACCAATTCGCACATTAAAACTGTGATACAGTATTAAATATTAACAGTGATTCTCCAATGGAAGGGGTGATAAGGCTTCAGTTACTCGATTAGTGGACCTAAGGACAAATTGTATTTCGGAAACAAAGTTGACTGATTTGGTGTACTAAAGATTCACATGGAGAAAATAGTGACCGTTATTTTCGTGACTGCAAAGGCTATCAAGCACTGAGTGATAAGTACGTGATGCACACTGACGCTCACATAAGCATGAAGGCCACTTCTTGACAGCCTGTGCAGACACCAGATCTTCTTTTCACTTGGATACCTTAATTTCTTTTGAAGAAATGGATTGGGAGGCACATACGAGCATATTCTACTCACTATCATGAACCTTGGGCCGCACGATCTAAAGCTTACGATAAAGTCATTGGTAGGCAGAGATGTATGGAAGTTTGCATCATATACTTACGTTGTCCGTGAAGTGGACACCATTGAAAGGGTTGAATCAATATCTTGTTAATGGGCTGCCTCATAAATATTCCTTGAAATCTCTCTAAGTGGATTGAGAAGTATTGCAGTTTCCTGGGTGGCAAAGGTAGTTGAAACTTAGAGTTATAAAATCTTCGGCGGAATTCGGATTTTACGGTCACATACAAAACAATATAGCTAGAACCTTTTCAATTTTGGGCAGAAACATTTATGGATAATAATCAGAATCTCAGAACTTCGATTTTGCCTTTTGAAAACGGCCACGTATTTATGTTCAAAAGCATATCTGGCTCATTCAAAGGACTAAGAACAACGTGCACTTTATCGTCGTGCTCTTACAACGAAGATACTGAAACGCAGATATTATGCAAATCTGTAATAATTCCCGGTAAATCAGTCGAAGCCCATGCTGTCCAGATACTACATAATCCCATCTGAAGTCTGTAATATTTGTAAAGCCTGTCATGCCTTGCGAAGACCGTCGTGTGAATCGACTCCTTAGGGAGGGCCACGTGAAAATAAGTGTGTCGTATATCTATTTAGGGGGACGACTTAGTCGCAAGAGTTCAGATACTATCCCCAAAATAGTGGGAAGCAGAAAAATGTTGACTACAGTTCGCTTGTTTAACATTTGAGGATCGGCATGAATTCGGACGGTACCATCCCTCTTAATGAAACGAAAAGAGGATACACCACCCTTAAGCAACGTAACGCTCAACCAAACTATCCTGCGCCATAATATTCAACGATCTAGACATAGCTTCTCGTTGGGCCACAGACACTAACAAAGGCATTTTTTCATTGCATACGGCATAACTGAACGATGCGATGGGTCATTTCAAAAATTATTTCAATATCAGTTGGAAACAATTAGAGAAAGAAAAATTGTGGATTCTTGACTTGTAGAGTATGAGATATTCTTTTGTTTGAGGTTAGAATTCTGAATCAACTCAGAGTTTCTCCAGGGGAAGGGCTTGATGGTATAAGCAGAAATACAAACAACACCTGTTTGAACATTGCTTTCAAAAAATTTCTAATAAATAAAAAAGTCTGTATGAGTAAAGTGTAAGTGGGAGAATTGTAAAAGCTATAAAACGAATACAGATGTGACACAGAACAAACAGATCACACGGAACAGGCCAGAGCAATGAGATTATACGGCGCAAACTGCGGATGTTACTCATTTGTCTGATGTGGGTGTTGTTTTAAACTGTCCCACTGACTCCAGTGAGAACTAAGTTTTGCCTGCGAACTGTCTCGTTTGATTTGTAAAAAACAATTTATAGGTGGTCAGTCCATGTACCCATAAGTTGCACACAGTTCATTGGTTCGACTGGTGTGGGCGACCCACCTTAAGGGCTAAGTGCCGCCAGCATGATTCGCACACCGTTTGTCGTTTCAAGCCGTCGATCTGCTGTACTGTCGTTCGTGGTTTCGTGGGCTCGTTGAGGGCTGGTACTGAAGTGCTGTCTACCAGTGAAACTAAAACGTCTATCGAATGATGTGTCAGGCCAAACCCTCACAGGTAGCATTCTAGACACGGCGATAACTGTGAAGTGGGGAAATGAGGCAGATGAATGCTGACCATAAAGAGCCTAAGACTCGTGATTTAAACAAATGGAGACAGATCCACCTATTAAATTTCATACACTATGTCAGTTATAGCCTCATAGATTTGATCTTTCATATCACATCAGTCTTAGTCGGTGAATAGGTTTGTCGAAAAGTATAGGTAAATTCTATTACTTAGTATACAAATAAAATCTCTTACAATATGTTCCAGTTCAGGGTTTGTTGGCCGGTACAGAAAAATTAGTTTTTTTCTTCAAATCTTCAACCTTGTTAAGTGAGTATTGATCTGAAACTACTCAAATTTTATCCTTAACCAAGATTAGCATCCGTGTGAAGCCTAGGTTTCAAGGCAGACAGTACCTATTCAATTTGTGTACTGGTCAATGAAGACGGAACATGGAAGTTGTTTTGTTTCTAGCTCACGGGTCAAAACATGACCTACTATCTGAGATCGGACCAAGTCTGAATATTAGCTAGTCTGGTTCAATCAGTTGGGTGAACCATATTTTATAGTTTTCTCTGATGTTTTCAATACCTTCCCTCTTGAATTCATTTGCGAATCTGGCAAACTGAGATTTATTTGAAACTTTTGCATAGCAACCCAATAGTACCTGCAACATCATCATAGCAACTAAAAACCACAGCGGCTGGAAAGTATGCAACAAGAACTGATGCATTCAGATTTTACCCTCTGATTATTTTTTGAGGTGCGAGCCAAATACGGTACTGGAAGTATATTTGGATTAGAAAAACAGAGATATAAACCACCATCGAACGGGTTGTATTATTCGAAAGCATGTTTTGGGCCAAGTACGAGGACAATTTGTCTTCCAGTCACTGTAAAAATCAGTTCCTCTATATAACTTGACGAACACGGGACTTCATCTTTAGATCGTGTCGAAGATTCTTGAAATCTTGTTTCTTAACGTCACTAAATCTGGGAGCAGAAGAACGAATTGAGACCAACGAAAAGCTCTGACAAACAGTAATAGACTGGATTGGTGGCGTGATCCTTTACCGCGGAGCCAATGATTCAAGTAAGCGCAAGTACGTATTGTGCATTCTGAATATCATATCAGCGCATCCGTGCCCGAAAATACTTGAGTTATTCCGAACCATGTTTGAAGCAAACCGTCGTGTCTCTCTTTTGCTTATTGTGGAGGAAGTTTACAAATTGGCTGGTAGATTTTTCCCATCACTAGTAGAAAGCCTTAATAATTGCGAATTATCATTCATCTGATTGTCATCCACACGACTAAATGTGGATTTTACTGTTTTTCCTAATTCCAGATGATTTTGTTAAAAACTTGCAGTGAGATACTTCCCACGAATATGGCATCGAACTTCCCCTCGGGAATTTCTTCCTTCTTTGGGAATCAGAACCAAGTATTATTGTTTCTGGACTGTTATTTTCTCAGGTCCTCATTAACTTTGACTTAGCATGAATTAGTTTTAGCTTGGGGGAAACTTGTTTTCACAGTCTAGAACCGAACTGTAGAAAAGTACTTTGAGTTACCTATGGGTGCCCCTAGTCATCTAGATGAGTGCGATCAGAGCTGGAAGGTCATATTTTGTTCAATGAGCTGGAAAGACTTGGGAGGTTTATCGGGAGTGACTATGAAATCCATTCACATACCTACTTTGCCCATCGTGTTCTTTCGACCTCGTCAACGTAAATCAATCAGGTTTTGTTGGGTATTCAAGGTTCGTACTACCCACCTTGCCCTACCGTATTCATCAAATGAGCTAACGTTCAAGGTCACTTCTGCGAGCATGAATTGTCTTGTACTAGTCTCAACATTCTAAAAAAGGAACACCGTGGAGGACTGATTTATCGCACAACGAATGATAATGTCTTAATTCTGACAACAAATGACTTACCAAAATGGACCATCAAATGTGTGTTAAGTGATGAAAAAATAGTCGCCGTATCATATCAATCATGTCTTCGACATGTAGATTTTTTTTTTCGGAAATAAGGGCTTACTGTCAGTCTTCTCAAAAAACTCAAGAAGTTCCAGGAATCTGTCTTAGATACAAGATTTATATATCTGAGCTTTTTTCTTCCAGAAGTAAACGAAATACAATAAGTACATGTTTACTCAACTTTTGCTAAGCTCTTCGTTTTGCCATGGCGACAAAGAATAGTTTGTTAGAGATTCTACCAAAATATTAGAAATGGCCTTCAGTGAGAAACTGGTCATGTTATCTCACGTTCCACGTTGTATGTAAAGGAAAAATTCAGAAGGTGGGTTTAAATGTATATCTTGACAAAACCCCATACATATCTTCGGAAAAATTATTCCTATTCTTTTCGCCCAGTGCCGGTGGTTTTTACCTGCGTATCATTCAAATCAGTGTGACTATAACAGCCCTTTTCTATCTACTACGATTGCTCGAATGTGACGTTATCGCACACAATCGTTCTCAAGTACAGTAACTATTTGCAGTGGTTGTGGCTTTTATAAATCTCGAAAGCATACAAGCTCTTTTTTCTGTATTCTTCCACAGTTTAATCCCCTGAAGAGCCACCAATCATCATCTGATCAGGTTATTCATTAGCTGAGTACGCGGATTGTCGAATATACCCCGCAAAAGCGATATCCTTGAACCGTGTGTACTCATGAGTTTTGTAAAATTTCTGGTTAAATGGGCGATAAAAAGAAAATAGCACGGAAAATCCACGACAACAAGACTTCCTTGATTCCAAAAACCGGTTACAAAGTCTGTATTACCACAGACAGTAAATTGCAACAATCTTCAAGAGAAATTTTATTATGAAGTAACACATCACGCTCTAGTAACAGAGAATACCAATGGCATGAACTTCGAGCTCTTGAAACTATTGCTTTTCGTTCCAAGCTTTACGTCATTTATCGATATCATCTGTCGACTCATCCATTTAATTCGGTATAAACCCTAGAAGATCCCGTAGGTCCTTTTACATTCTGTCCGACTGTCGTTTGCATCCAGTATTCATGATCATCCGATTATTTTGGGTTTATCTCAACAAAATCATCGAGGCAGACTTTCATTCTTCGCTAACTGTTACTATGAAGTGTATTAAGTGTCATCCTCCTTGCTGCAAATGAACTCTCGGGGTTCTTTAGATTATCGACTAATCTGTTAGATCTCCATGTGTTTCACTAAGCCATTCATTAGGGTGAAAAAATTTGGGACTTTGGGCGGTCTTCGCCAAACCAGTATGAAATGCCACTCAGGGGTCATTACCTTGAGTTTCTCGGGATATATAAAAATATAGAGACAGGTTATTTGAATAAGCTCAGGTAATTTTTCTCCATGAAACATTAATACAAATGTTTGTGGGAACAGTTTTTCATCACACCTCTACTGTAGAAATGAGTTTGATATAACGGAGTACTGTTTTCTGAGTAGAAGGAAACACTTTACCACATTTTTTGGAGCTTCATCCGAATAAAATCCACTTGACTGTTGAATTTCGTATCTACATTTTTTAAACAGCTGTCGACCACGAAACTGTATATGTTCGCGCCGTGTAAGTGGATAGTATCTGGATGTAAATATATACATATGAGTCAAATCTTGAGCGCTGATTAGGTATTTCTATGCACCACATATGATGCATTAACGGAGTGGTTTCTGTTTCAGTTATTCAATCAGTATTAGTGCAATACAGAAAAACACGGAAAAGTCGAGTTAAGAAAACGCTTTTTGTAATCCGTAGGTGAACATTCAGCACTTCAGTTGCCACATTAAATTTTATTAATACTGAAATCAAAATTTACTCAAAGAAGCATATATTTCAGCTCGAGAATAGTCTGATCAGCTGTGTTAGGGAGTGCCCGCAAGACAGAGCGCAAAGTAAAATTTGGAAGCATCTGAATGAGCACAGAAGTATTCGTATTTTGCTCGAGTACAGTGGTTTGAAACGTATTTGAAATGATCATAGTGACGTAGATGCGCGGTGGTAATTATTACTTCTAAGATAGTTTGTGGCTAATTTTGAAGTGTTGTGTTATCAAATACTGAGAAATAAGCCGTTGAATCTGGGAGTATGCTACAGTGTCTTGCAGATACGTTTGACGTGCTATGCAATTGGTTTGGGAAAGATCACATAATCTATGAAACCTGATGTACTCAAAAAGCTGAAATAAATAAAGTGGCACTGAGAATTTCTTAGGACGAAGCACGGAGCAAGTCAGATTCCTAACATTTACAAAAAAGGCAGAAATGTGGATAGAATGTGTCAGACTTCGTGTTGAAATCACGTCCAAGTTCTCCATAAGTGTAGTTCAGAAAAGGTTATTTCCGTTGACACGTTCAAATGGAGTAGATTCTACCACGTTTGTGCACCTTTCACTTTTATAAGAGAAAAAAAGAAATCAGATTATTTGGAAGGGATGACAGTCAGATAGTAGTTCGAATACCACTGGACAGAGCCGGAGGTAATTTGCTGAAGATTTGGAGAAACAGAGTTATTGGAGTAAAGTAAATGAAATAGTACATAGTTAGCACTTTCGATAACCTGTGAGACGTGGAAGGTAAGCATGGTAGATGGGCATGTAGAAAAGAATAATGGCGACAAACTGGCACCTTATGGGACTCCCAACCATGGACTTGCGAGGGAAGAAGCCCTAACATTGTAGTGAGTGAATTGTTAGCGTTAGGCGAAGCAATCATATGAAAATCATTGGTGGAATTTCGAACGCCATCAGTGGAAAGAATTTGGGGTAACTTTTCTTTTTTAGCACGACTGAAATCGTTACCATAATCTAATTGAGAACAATGAGAACACTGTTTTTCCTGTCTGGTGAACACTTATTGTAATAGAACGAATAGCCAAGGGGATCCGGAGTGTAGTGTGAATGGCAATAATCTAATGAGTTCCCTAGTGGTATCATACTTTGAATTAGACCTTTCTCGAATATCGTCAGAAGCGAGGATGTGCAAGCTGCAGTTTAGAACATGAAAGTGGCATTTTTTGGTATCAGTGCAATCGGAACAACTATCTGACTGTTAGGGATATTGGTTTGGTGCTGGTACTGAGTGAAAATCTCAGATAAAACTGGGGTTAAGGTTGATGCACTCTTTCACTACTATGGGAGATGTTTCCTCCAAACTACTAAACTTTTTTGGGTTCATTTGGATCTAATCTTGGTGAACATCTTCGCAGTACACGTGATTCCATCCTGTGGAAATGTGTCTTCCGTTTCTATGTCGTAAATGGGAAAATTCAGTTTACTAAAACCCTGATTGAACAATTTTATATCCACTGTCAGAATGATACCAGAAGATGAAATTCTGCAAATGTGCTTCAAATTACTTCACTGATCGCGATAGCATTTATCGCTTAGTATTTTCTGAGCACGCATCACACTCAGTTTGTTGAATTCTGTCCTAATTTGACTTGAAATGGCCTTCACGGATACGCATTCGGTTGAGCTAACTGATGCCTTTGCAGGAAAGTTGATCCCTTCAAATATCAACAGTCACCCACGGACAACATTTGTTGTAGCATTAGTTCAAATGGCCGTTTGGGTGAACACATTATATTTACGTATCCGAGTGTCAGAATATACTAAAATAAGACGTTATAAGAAGTCCCAATGAGTGGCGATGCTTTGTACAAAACAAGTTTTCGCTATCCACAAAAATGGATCCAATTCTATGTCCATTCTAGTCGGGAAAATCGTAATTTTCAGTAAAACCATCGTGGGTGGAAGGCTAACTTCAAAACTGCTAAACCTGGACTCACCCTGAGTAACTAAACATCAGAATATTTCACTGCGGTTGTGGAGAATGTGTCGGAAAAGTGCTCGAACTCATGAACGGGACGTGAAGGAGAGGTACAGATATATGAGAGAATGACAGACACATAGTTGCATTGATGCGCGGTTTGCACATACGGCTAGCTTCGGATGACACAGATATTGATTTCTTGTTCTTTTCCGCTTTTCACATTATCGTGTTTGCTAACACTGTGTGGTGTGCGTTGATACACTTTCGTTTTTGGTACAGGCTTTCTTTTGTTTTGCAGGTTAATGAATACAATACTGTGCAACCACGAACGTTCTCCGTATTATCTGCATTATCCTAATGATCTCATACAACGTTCGGTTTCACACGCCTACTGGAATTTTGTTTTTCTACTACTGATTTCTAACTTTCCTCGTCCTATTGTTAGAGGATTGTTTGAGCATTTTTTCGAAGCTTCTCTCGGCTAAATGCTTGACCTTATTCTCCCCCAAGACCACACGAGATTATTGTGATTATTTTGTCAAGAACACTACACAGCTTGTTCACAAAATTTTATTTCATTGTAGTCCATAAAATCTAAGATAAAGATTGTCACTGGAAATAGTTTGCACTTCGTAATGGCACATTATTGGCTAGAACAACTTAGGCAATCCAAAAAATCGACATATGAGTTTTGGTGACCTGTCCGTATCTTGGATAATGGTGTCACCAACAACCACAGTGAAATTTGATCGACATCTACAAAACTACCAGATTTATTGTGCGTCTTTAGGTTACCGGATTGTGTGTGATTTCAATCAGGCTATAACACGTCCAGCAATTTCTTATTCCAGTGCACCTCACTGCCCCGGCATAGAGGTTGCCTTATTCTAGGTAAACAATACTATTCGTTTTCCTCTTCCGCTAAAGCCCCCTTTCTTTCACCAACCGTTTTTCTCTGCTTTCCGACAAAACTCCTATTTAAGATCTACATATAAACAAATGTACAGTACACGGACAGCAAATTTTATTTGCTTGGCTTATCCTTCAACAAAATTGTTCTGGTTGATAGGCTTCTTGGATGTCCTACATAGTTCTTTGCCCTTTTTTCGTCATTCTGTAGTTCTCTTGGGGTTTTACTAATACCCTAAAGGTAACCTTTGTTCGTCGTCTCTTTGTTTGTTTATGTGACATCAGAGAAGAAGTTAACTATTTGAAAAATTATGTGTAGACATAAAGAGCGTGCCCAGAAGTTCCATGAGACGCAATCGTCAACGATCATTCTTATATATCGACAGTGAAGTTTAAAAAGCTTGGAGCGGTATTTGGGGGTCACTTTCTAACCATCCTCTCTCTCTGGTTCAGTTGGAGATTTTTCTACCCTCTTTCAATATAGAGTCCGTCTCAGCCACAAAATCTGCAGTGTAAAATGCTCAAAAAGCTTTCTAACCCACTTCAGTTTCCTGTGATTCATTTTAAAGCAAATCAATTACAACGACCAAATTTGGCAAATTGTTGTGGCAATGCACTAGTACAACAGGTATGCACAAGGATATAAAGCACGTTCACGATAGACTGATGTATACCTGATAATTTTTCACAAGGGGTGCACAATACTGGTAAACTCACCCCTAGGCGACTGACAAAATAACCATTTGGTTGCTAAACAAATAGACCTGTGTAGTTAGTAATTAAATATAATGTTTAGACAAGCTTCATCTAATGTCCCGGGGGATCTCATCCGTATAATTTGCTGAACTTCGACTCGTGCATTGTCCCAAATGCTGTTCCATCTCCTTTGACTCACCTCATTAGTGGACTCAAGTTAATTTCAATGAGGCGAAAGTCCACACCAGAAATCCATCCGTGGTCCTGGTGTTTCTGTACAGTTCCTACATTCTGGCGAGTTTGGTCGAATGTACGGTCGTGTCATCATTTTGAAGTCCCCTAGAAACTGGTCGACTATTCGAAATCGTGGGTGAAATAAATAAATTTTATTCTATTACGCAAGAGAGTTGTACACTTCCCTTTCAGATTTGCTAGCTGAGATATTCCATTACACCTCCTGAAGTCACATCATCAAGGCAATCAGAATCCTACTGTTTCCAGCAATAAATATTGTAAGATTTTATTCATCATCCTCGGTGATGTGAGTCTTTGTCCATTCCTCTCGAGCTTGAACTTGACAAACATTCGTCCGAGTCATTGATCTCATGATTCTTTACTACAGGTATGGCTCCAACTCTAATCGTTTTACGCACTGAACTCGTATAACCAGTTGCGAGGACCTAGACGGTTTCAACACTGTTGTGAGTTTGTTTGAAGCACAACGAAAGAGCACGATCGTGGAATTTAGGGAGATTTTTCGAATCTCACTTTCGCAACCGAATGATTCTGATGATTTGAAAAATTCCAAACTCTCTCTTTTGATCTAGAAAGTTTATTGAAACTCAGCAGTTCGCTCACCTCAGATTTTTTCTACATGCGTAATTTCCATGTTTCTTATAAGACGAACTTGAACTTCATGCCATCTTTCCGTTTTGATAAATGAGACTTTAATGCCTCTAACCAGAATACGTAGCTCAAGGGATTTCCATCCACGTGCCACGTAAGGCATAGAAACAGTTCAGTTACACATGACTAAGCATTCCCAAGTACTGTGGAGATAAATTGACGACGAAGGTCATTTTGTTTTCAAACTTGTTTTCTGTTTTCCTCATTTGTTCAGTGGAGGGATAACATCTTCCAGAAACCCTTTATTATTTTGGCTACAGCAAATTGATCGAATAACCTGATATTGCCTAACCCCGTTGACTACTTATAGAATCGTATGCACACAAGATATCCACTTTAATTTTGAGGGAATAACATAGAAACAGACTGACTTTGTTGCAAAAGGAAGTCTTTCAGGTCCCACACCAGTTGTCATGTTTCTGGGACAGATCGAAAACCAATTGGCCCATTAAATTTTTCAGCTTCCTCTGTACAGAGGTAATGTTGATATTGCCTTATTATTTTAAAAAGATGGATATTTACCCAGTTCTGTACTATTTTCGGTTCCACCCCGGAGAAATGATCCTTCTTCTCAAAAAAAGAGTATAAAAAATAAGTTTTCCTTTTAATGGGTCTGAAGCACCGCGCATCCGAACAGCATAATAAAGCGCCTGTTTACTTGAAGGGAATAAGGAGAGGATGTTATGTGCAATTCTGTAGTTTTGCCCGGTTTGAATACAAATGCGGTTTCGTCAAAACTTTTTTCCTAGGGCTCGATAAATTTGTACCGCTGATAAGCGGGAAAATAGAATTTCTTTCAAGAAAACCCCATTGACCAAAGGTCATCCAAAAACGTTCAGTGACGATCCCAACACCAACGTGATGCAGAAAGGAGCCCATGATGATGGCTAAACAAAAGCAATTCATTCGATGTTTTCATTTTAAAAGTTGTCACAATTCTAGTCATTTGATTGCTAACCTAATCACCTCTCTTAGGTGAACATATACGGTGACCTAATTCCGCACACAACACAATTAAGTGACTGAGACTCAGTGACCACACTAACAGTTATTTTGCTAATTATTGCCTCTCATTTTGTCTTCTAGTACACTTAATGCTACGGTGACAAGTACATAGGTGGAATAGAACGATTCTTTGCTCCGAGATTGACCTACAACATTCCAAAATTGCTCATACATTCCATTAAACAGTGGTGTTGTGTACAATAAATTTTGGCACGAAATCCAGCACTCGTTTTCGAGAAGCACCTACTTTTACCAAGTCAATGAGTTAATCCGACGCGATCAATCAAAGTACGATTGGGTAACCGGGACACAAAACTGGTCACTGTAGGGAAATATTTATTGACATGTGGTACATACACGTCCTGGTTCAGTTGTTAGACAGTTCGATATCACTTGTCCAGATCGGGGGCGTGATTAGAGGCAGCACATGATCGGCTGCCCAAAACCAAAGACAGATTGTGTAGGTTTCTTTGTTATTATAATAAGTTTTTTACCAGTAAACTGAGATGATTCGAAGCCAGAAGAGTCTTTTCATCAGAGCTAATAGGTGGTAGTATAACACTAGCATTCCGTGAAGCCTTGGTGATCAAAAAGGAAAACGCACCCTTTTTGCACAGAAACAATCACTGCCAAGCGTCTGCCTTCCTGGGCATTAGTTACGTAATCCTTCGAGGACGGCAGACTTATTTGTGATAGATATTTCTCTCAATTTTCCCCTGCGTATCCCATGTACCGTATCATAAATAAACTGACATGTTTCACGTACTTGATCGAGAAGAACAAACGAAATGTCTACAGTTTGAAATAGGTCACATTTCCTCTCTGCCTAATTAGATAATGGGAAAGTCATGCTTCAAGTTTGCCTTTTAAGGAATGTTGATTGGGGAAATTGACATATTTTCGTGATATATCCATATTGCCTAGAAACTTTCCGTAAATGAATAAGGGTTTTTCACGTTTTCCATATCATTCACGTTTTGTTTACTGTCAACGTATTGCACGGTGGGTAAAAGCCAAACCTCGTTTCATGCATTTTCGTAAAGACTTGTAATGGTCACAATACCCGAACTGACAGGATGTATTGAAATAACTCCAACCCGGAACTACGCAGATAAAAGTAGCAAGAACTTGAAGGCTGCCAAATTGTGTGGTATTTGTATCACAGAACTGGTTTGTACAAGCAAGTTAAATCCAGAGAGATAATTGGTAGATCATAAACTGAGAAATCACAGTGAGCTTTTCCTGTATCTGTCTTCGGTGGTCCTGTTTGGTTGAAGCTCTTCAACGTGTGTGACTACGAAGCTGCGCCTGGCGATATTACGTGTGATGACCGCTGAATCACCACAGGACAATAATGCTCAAAAACAATGAAAATCTCCTGAGCGATTTTTCAATAATCCCATTATGTCATTGTGGTGAAGAATGTGATCAATAAGGCTGACTCACCCCCCACCGACTTAATGCCCTTCATCATAAACACCATCTGTTTCAGTCGAGAAGAAATTCAAATTTCATCGTGATTGGATTTGTGTAATATGATTTATCATACAGTAGCAGCATTCAGCTCACTGTTCACAACCATGGGAGAACCGTATATGTGATTAGATTCTGCCATAGGTTGGCCTTCCGTTATTTATACTAACATTTCGCGGCTCAGAAAACTGTGACATCGGATAAATTTTTCACAAGGCAAATCAGTCTAACTTCGTCGAGGTTCTAGAATTCATCATGCCGGTTGATGAGGACTGCAATAAATCAGGATCATCCTTGTTGGGGTTAGGTTATCAGTTAGATTCTGAACAATGCAGAATTCATTGGGATTGAAAAATAAATATTTCCAGTTAGTCAGAACGGAAGCTTTTCTCGAAATTCTACTTTGTTGTCGGTAGTGTGTGGTATTTTCCTCTCACGAGGATAGTTATCGTACACCCGTGGACATATCTATTAATTGTAAGTGTAGGTAGAGTAGGACGCCCATGTACACTTCGAGTGCTTTATTGACACATTGACCTCATAAACAGACACGATTTAACCAAGGTAGAGAATTAATTTTCAATTTCAGTGCAATAATTTATTGCTTGTTTCTTCATTAGACCACTGAGGTAAGATTAATGCACGTAGAAGAGCATAGTAGCACTAGTAGTGTCACAGCTGCTTTGCAGAAGCTCCATACGTGAAAAGCTTAAATAGTTCACTGAGAATGAATCCGGATTGACATATGATTAACCAGAAAATAATATTCATACCACTTATTTTGAAAGAAATTATCAGGCCATCTAATATCATTTACTTTCTACATCTGCGGTTCACATTCTCACGTGTAAGTGGATCGACCCTATAAACGAATGGACAGATTCGTTTAGTTTTTTATATAATGTTCTTTCTGGAATGTCATTGTTCTTATTAGCCGTTACCTGGCAAGTGTAAGTGACGTAACAAGTTTCTATCAGCTGTACGACCATTAGCAGGATAATTCAATAAACTACAAGTTCATTCAAATTTCCATTATACCGATACTCTTGTCGGTGAGGATAAATCAAAGGTGGTCCGAGATATTCATTGCTCGAACGTTTCTTTCCCACTGGAGGTTGTTTGCCAGCAAACTCAGATAAGTGGAATTGCTGACGGTCTCAGTTCGAAAGACGTTAATCCCATTGGGCAATTTTGATTGGGATTACTTCCGGGGATGAACCCGATTCTAGTAATCTCGTTTATTTTATTAACGCGTCAGATTTTTGGCTTACCAATAAATTAGATGTAGCTTCTTTTTGATTAGAATATCACGCATATCAAGCAAGGTCAGAAAATAGGTGTTCATCACTGAACAAACTGAACAAGAGTAAGCACGAGTCTCATAGCACTAAATTTGAGTAATCAAGTGAATCGAAATGTTTGGTGTTTAGATACATCAGTTTCGCAAATGGGTAGCTGAAGTTAAATAAATAAAGCATCATCAGTTCACACTTTGTAAGGCACCGAACATGTTTACAATCAAGGTTCGCGTAAACAAAGATCACATCTGGTGTCCGCAAGAAACAAACTGGTGCACAGCCGACGTCGGTCTTTGAGTATACCATGCAGATAACAAAAATCCCTTTGCGGGTACTTTTCCCGCAGTATCAACATATAACAGTTTGTGTGTGTTTGTGTGTACTCGTGTGATAATTCCGTTATGTTACGGACGATATAGATCACGTGATTCACTCGTGCACAAGAAACAGTCAAGTAATTGTGATTGCATCCTGGGACTATTATGAATTCGGAAAATTTCATCAGGTACATCTTTTCATAAACCAACAAGTGAACTGACTGATAAAATTAAATGAGAAAGCTTGAGTGATAAATTGTATTCTGACTTTTGAAGACCTATTGTCTGTTTCCTGCTAGAAGCTGATCCACAGATGTAAGTTTGAGGAAATAAGTCTGGCTATTAGTTCGTTCTTCATTTGTCACCTCATAGGCACAGGACATCTCTCTGTGTCATTCTGATCATCACAGACCAGCAGCATGGACTCAGATGTGACTCTCCAACCACTACCTCCTCAAAGAAATTTCAAGTAGTCGCACGAAAACTTAGTGGTAAGGCTCGTCCACTACTTCATCTCTGAGCGCGTTGCATAGATTAATGACTCTCTAAACTAGAAGGTACACTTATGTGTTAACATTTGTTTCCCTAGTATTAGCGAGTGACCTCGCGTGCGACAGTGATCACGGAAGCTCTCCACTTAGATCCTGTTCGCAGTCGGGCGGATAATAGGTCTGGTGAACATCAGATCAACTGGAACTTTCCACCATTCCACTGAAAACTATCCGGTAATCTGAGTAGTAGTCCAACAAAAAGTTTGGTCATGCCTTCCTGCAGAGTTCCCAGTTTTGTCATGCTCGTTGTAGTAAATGAGTAAACAATGGGCCCACCATACTTCAGTCCAGATCACACGTCGGGTGCATACAGCACAATGATGAACATATAATCGAAAGAAGAAATAGCGAACTCCACAAAGTGGACTGTACGCTCCCAAGCCAAAAGCGTGATCCAAAGGTAGACTGGTATATACTTCTCGGATGAAAGTTTTAAACGAATGCTGATGAGACAACATGGCACGGTTTATATCCAAGTAGACCCCAATGCATTTCAGCATGGTGTATATTATGGCAAACCAGTGTTCATTTCCAGAAAAAACATGAAAACAAATTAGGGCTTCAAAATACTTTGGCAACATAGAGGCTATCTAGTATACGGAACTTTCTGATGATATAATGGAGGTTCTATAGAGGTGTAGCAACCATCTTCGCAAACCTCATCAACATGATACTACTTGACACAGTGCTCACGTCGAATGGTTGTTATATCATCCGAAAATATCCAGTGACGGCTGACGATGGGTTCTTGTCGCTTCAGATGGTATCATAGTACTTTTCACTAGATGCTGGCTGCTTCAGAAACCATCAAAATATGACCAACTACTCGGTTATGTAACCCTTTCTGTTCGATCATTTCGTTATTACTACATTGAACACCTTATGCTGCTGACGCTAGCGTTGTTCATCGAGTGGTCCGGATTCTTACACCCTCACTGGAATAACTTCCGGCTCTGTACGAAGCATCTATTATGATTCGCAAATTTTATAGAAGTGGGGACATCTCGGGTGATTATTCATCTGCACAGCGATCGGGTGGTCTACTGGGTTGTATTTTCGAGAGATGCCACCACAAGAAGCTAGTGTTTGAGTACCTAATTAGAATGAGTGGTAGAAAATTCGTGTTGGTAACGGAGCGATACGTCATGAAATATCAGCACTTACTTAATCTTTGAAATTCCTAAAAGCATTCTACAACTGTTTCACGCTTTTTGTCATTCTCGAGGGGCTTATAGAATCACCAAGTGAATTTCGATTACAATTGCTAAGCTCTACTAACGAACCTGTTTGTCATAAACTGTTGCTTCGTAATATTTGAGTACCACCTCTTGAACAATGATTTTACATGTTCATTGTTACCAATATTGCCAACTTCTGTTTCAACCAAAAAAGGTCATTTTTCTTTTGATTCTCTCTAGATGATGTTCTCACATCAATAGTTAGAGCAAAAAACATTGCAATAATTGTGGTGAATATATTGGATGCATCCAGGACACATATCTACTTACCCTTGAAAGTTGAACAAAGAGCTACTTTTCTTGGAATCGTTGTATCATGAATTGCCGTATTTATTCATGTGGGGGAAAACATAAGCAGACGAATTTGCACCACACCGTATCTCCGAAAGTTAAGCCCACAACTCTAGTTCTGAAACGTTTATTTGATTCCGCGGGGAAAAATTCTATTGAAGAGTCATGTTGAAGGTATTTTGATGTTCCACTCCATTACACTAATTATTGAAAGTTGTGTATTCTGGAGATCATAGGAGACCGCTTGGGCACTAAAATATTCCAGTGTTAATTGATCACTTCGGTGTCCAAATCCAGTTAACACTAGTCGGCTGTTGGCTATCGAGTCGTTCTCAGCATTGACTTCACAGCCTTGTCTTCGGGTCTAGACGGGACACCACTGCGTATTGAATGATTCATCTCGAGTGGTTGAGTCATAACAGTGACTTGATGGTTATGTATCGTAATGCGTATTAAAAACGGGTGTGTCGGAGCCATTTTCAAGTTATTATTGATGCAGGTAGTAAACTTTTGGAAGGTAAACTATTACCTCGTTCGTTGCATTAGGTAAACTACGAACACTTTGGACATTTCTCCTTTGGATCACGATGGATAGCAAGCAAAATTATATAAATAAATTATGCAGCGGAGTGTTATGCACTACTCATAAGTGGACGAGCCAACTACTAGAGTTATTGACTTCGGAACGAAAGAAAATGTGAAGTCCCGTGGACAAAAAGGACGGTGTTAAACAGAATATACATGTACGTGGACAAACAGCTTTCGAAGTGCAAATGAGCTTTTCCGTTCCTTCTTATCCTGTTGGTTTTGAGCTTTTTGTTTTGGGTTATTATGTTTGTACCATCTGCAGTAGACTACCAGTTCTGCCACCCGGACGCATTCACTGATATATCCCAACAGAATCCGGGGACAATGCTTGCTTTTCTATTCTAACCATAAGTGGGACTGATATACAGCCATAGTTAGAGTTCACCGTACACCATTACTTTTAGAATCAGTTCTTCCTCTTTATATAATGTTCCACCATAGAACTGAACTTTAAGTTTACGAACCCGTCCCATTCGTGGCCAGCAGATACGAATCATTCCGGTTTGACTTCAGTCTAAGAGACCAATGTGATAGAAAATATTTGTTGTGATTTCGTCTTGGGAAACGCTACTTGTGTCAAATAATCTTAAGTTTTCCAAAGACAACGCTTTGCCTCATTGATGGTAATTTTTTTCTCGTATAGAACAGTGTTGTGATTACTCGCATTATGTGATATGTTATTGACCCGCACACACGAGATAATGTGAACCAGAATTAGGACGACAATGAGCACTCTCTTATTACATGTTTGAGCACGATCGCAGTGAAAGGGGTGTGCCCCATAGCTGCTTCATTCCACCGCACTATTAGGGATAGCCTTTAACCAGACCTTTATACTTGGAGTGCAAAACCACGTACTATCAGAAAGGGCCAGGTGTGGTAGTGGGTTGGAAAACAATGGACTAACACTAAAGTGACTGACTTTGACGAAATTCGAACCTATGACCACCGATATGGAAGCAAGCTCTCTAAGTCACTTGCCTAACACCGACTCTTGCTGACATAGTCCATCTTGTTCGAAGTTCACAATGCTGACTTGCCTCTATTCCCAATGATCCCTTCGGTCAATTTTGACATGGATTTCATAAGCATAGGTGTGAAATAACTGTTTATCTTAAGTCCCATTAGTCGCTTTTGAAGTCCAGTATGTAAAATGCAGTAAACTCATCTCTCCAATACTAAGAATACATTATATATCATTCAAATCGGGATTGCTTGGGTGCAGAAGTAAAACCACATCTCTCATTGTCAGTGGTTGCTATATTGTAAGATATGTTGACAACGAAATTCAGATGTCTACGGCTGTCTGCATTTTAAAGTATTTAGGTGTATGCAAAGGTATTTTACCGTACATAATGTTCACTTTCCTAATAGAAATTCGAGTTTGAGGGACTCAAAGCATTTATTTTATGAACCTATTCAATTCTGTTCTGCTTAGGGTGATGTAAGCAACTGGCATCATTGTTAATTCCGCCCGCGGATTTGAGATCGCCCTTCAGTCGGTAATCGAACGGCTGAGATACGCGTAAAGCCCCAGACCAAGTTCAATGAACACCGAGACTGTCGGATATAAGGTTCTATATAACAATAAAGAATCACTAAAATGACGAACGTAACAAAACCTCAACTTGTGAGGTATCTCGGATAAGATAGTCTTTCAAGGTCTTTTTTGAAAGATGTCTCTTTCAATGAAGAACAATAAATGAAGTTTGCACATCATATTAGGGACAAGTAAGACAAGAAGAAAATATCACAATGTTCTTCGAAAAGCTGGACTGACGCATCACTGTGGAGATTGCATGAGTCTCTGTGTGGGCACAGGGCGGGATGGGGTTCAGTGATGATCACCTACCGTAACAGAAAACACGATATAGATCGGGATCATTCTCTCGTAATAGTGAGACTGAGAACATATTCAACATCTACCTATGACGCATTCGTAGTGCTAAGGCATTATGTGCTCAGCTAATAATATGTCCCCCTCCGTAGGTTTCTGGCAACTGCTGTTTCACGGTCCTCTTTCATTTACTGATCACTCTATAGTTTTGTCAGTCCCTTTACCAGTACGCTGATGGCAATTTGTCATGTCTGTTGCACCGTAGAAACTACTTTTGTGTCCAGTGGCAGATTAGACTCATCCCACCAAAAGTCTATATTTAAGATGAAGAAGAGCACCACTAATTCCAAGATGAAAATGGTGTAACTTACCAATCGGATTTGTTGGACTCTTTGGATGATGTATGTTTCGTCACGTTCCTTTGAGACATGACGAGAGATGCCTTGCGGTGAACCACTTGTAAGTTTTAGATGGCGAACTACAACTCAATAATTAGAGGAAATAATTTACTCATTGATGTATAAAAACAGACTTTTTAAAACTAGTAATATACGTTGGACAGAAGAGCTATTCGTTTGTGTGCATCTGACCTCTCCCAGTTGATTGGTCCCTGTTTTACGCGGCGTGTCACCGCAATCCTTGCCCTACCCGCGCTTGTCATGTACTAACATTGAGCACATTTCCTCTGACTGCAGGTGACCTGGTTCATTAACATTCTGGACACAGACGATCGTTGTCTTGCACGCTTCTTGACAAAGTTTCGGCTGCCTTCGTTTGATGCATCGTAATTGACGGTGCCTTTGCCATTGTAGGACACAGCTGCGTGCTGTCTCATTCCCCTCTCCGGTATGTTGTACAACTTCATTCATTATTCTTCCGCCGAAAGACATGTCTTATTAAGGTAGGTGCTTTAAACGACTACCACATACGGAATACCTCACGGTTTGGTTTTTTTATTATTAACTTATTTAGTGACAGATTACTGTTCAATAGAACCGTAAATACAGACAGTCTCGGTGTTCATTACTTTTGGTCCGGGAATTTATGCGTATTTCAGTCGTTCGGTTGCTCACAGAAGGAGTCTTACTTTTATTCCGTAAGCGGAATTACCATTTACAGTCCCAACCGCAAATACTAGCGGCTTCATATATCCTACAGAATGATTAAAAAAATAGTGCATTATATAGTGACATTCAATGGGACACTCAAATGACGATAGTCAATCTGATCGGACCAACTATTCTTATCTCAGAAGACATTCTATGAAATAGAAGGTTTTGAACCTACAAGTGCACGGTACTAGATTGCACGATATATCTTCCGGGGCATCTACCATGCGCTCGTATCATGGATGCTACTCCAGCATAACCCAGGGTATTTCCACGGAACAAAAGTAGACTGTATAAACTTGTTATCACAGAGGATAAAGTGAGAGCAAATTTAATTTGCACCCTTGATGAAAACCCATCTGTGCCACTGACCTTATCACTCTTCATGTTCTTTAATATCGCATGTACTTAAAAGACGTATGCAAGCCATGAACTCTTAGTTCAAGTTCAGTGTGGAACCTACAGCCAATGATCTACATTAACCATCGATCAAGCCCATTAATTTGTTTCCCTATCCAGATATTTCGAACCAACTTTTATGCAGCACGCAATTGCTTGCGAGTAGTGTGTGGGATTGATGAATGTTTTGTTTAGCTGACTGTCCTTTTGACTCCACCTTTCACGCCCAAACCTCAGGTCATCTGACCAACCTGCACTCGGAAGCACCAGACCCGAGCTTAGCTCATTTTAGAGCCCATCAGTGATGCATATCCTCTGCCACATTTGTTTGAACCCGGGTCCTTTCACCTTGAAGGCGTAAGTGTTTTCACTGCACCGCCGCGCTGCTGTATGGACCTATTCGGATGACCAAGGTAAGCTTGTTCAGTTTTCGACCTCTATGACAGCCAGAGATGCCCGACCACCTCAGACGGTGACACGGTACATGCCCCAATAACTCCAAGTGAATGCTCCCTACCAGGTCAAGTCTTCTTCAGAGGATCGGGTACACAATCTCCTCCATTTTAAATATGTATCGTATTTTTGGCATATGAATCGCGCAACTAGTTGCGAGTAGTGTTTAGGATTGGTGTATTATGTATCTCGTGGTGTTTGCTTCAATCTGCCTATTAACAGGGTGTCGAGTAGTAAGTTGAGAAATTCGACCTCTCCAAGTGTAAACACATTGTTTGTCCATACCACTAAAGTCGGCACAAGTTCATCGAGTCTTCTGTCTCACAACGGTGGGTGCCATTTTCTCCTTTTATCTTCCCACAGCTTATGGATAACGTGACCACTGCACCACCTGCACCACCTTGGAAGTAGGCAGACAACGTGTTGCTCTGTCAGTCTATCCCCAAACAACCGGACTTCACACATTTTGAGAACTTATAAAATATTCGAATCTTTTCGTCCCGTTTTTGGACTAAATCTCAACACCTCCGAATGTTCTTAATGTGCTTTCTCACCTTCTCGTTCCTCGTTCCTCAATGCGAAATCAGTCATCAATGAGATACCCTTTTCCAGAGCTGACTCGGTCAAATAATTAGGCATTATAGTTCTCATTAATTTACAGTGGTCTTCTCATATTCCTGGTTGTGTTAAAAATTACATGAACTGTTTTATTCTCAGATCCGTAGGCCGAGGTAGTGTGGGTCCACAAAAGTCCTATTTGTCCATCAACGTGTACTCCCAATCTTACTGTACTGCTCTCCCGTAATCTTTCCTGGTCTACTCAGGAATGATTTCATCATTCTACACCTCGACCTAGCCATTATCAGTCGAGTCTCTCTCATTTTCATGGGCTATCTTATCTCCATAGTTTCTGATTTGCACATTATAGCGTGTGAAAAATTAGCCAAGAATATTCTCGTGGACTCCCATCATCCCCTGTACCACGACAAATCTGCATGCCCTTCGCATACCTCCACACCTACCACAACTAGAATTATCACCTCCCGCACAAATATCTTTCGCATTTCTGCAGTAACTGTTTTGGCACTCAATTTGGAAGACGAGGTGAAAGACGACAGAGGAATTTCACAGGCATCTTGGTGGCCGAACCGGTTTTACTCCGACAGTTCAAATTTTATTGCCTCCCCTAAAGTGATAACCATCAGTCTTCATCCGCTTGACGGAAACGTAAGTTTTTTAACTTGCTGAAGTCTCAAATGCAACTAAATTAGGTTTACTATATTTATCCAGATCACTGATATAGTGTTGAAGAGATTTCCTCTGTGATACTGAGTTAGAAGAGAGTAAAGTGGCCAGAGACGATCATATCCAGCTGACTGGTTGTATACCAATACATATTTCCTTTATCGTCCCGACTCCTTATTGAGTCCTCACTCACTTGTTCACTGAATCACGATCAACTGACGTTCCTAGTTGCTCACCAAGTCCTTTTGGTGATGGGACTTTTAAACTGACCGAATTTCCCAGACTGACACCAGTGAAGCACTCTAGACCGTATCTCTGTGAAATATGATATTCTCAAATCGTAATTTATAAACGAAGTAAGATATGACAACATTCGTAGATAATATACTGGCAAATCATAACACGAAGTGGCTGAGCATGAATGATTTGAATTCTAATGTCTGGCTCCATCTGATTGGTCACATTCCAGAATAGAAACTAAGACACATCGCGATGTGAGCTAAAGCAATAAAATCAACACGATCATCAACCTTCCAAAGAATTTACTGATTGGATTTGAAATGCTAAAATTTTTCGGACCTGGGATGGCCGGTTGTAACTGTATTTTACTCGACCGTCGCTTCCGTAAGTGAATAAAAATGGTTGTATCTCGTGAGCTTGGTCTCTGTGATGCTTTCGGGTGTCTCTTTGAAGAGGGAGATCGGATGGGGTTCAATCCGTAATCTCAAATGTCGACTGAATCTGATATCCGGTAATGATTCCATGCGATTCATTGTCTCGGAATTAATACATCTCTCTTAACCATTCACACATTCATATTAAATTATACTTGTTCACAGCGGGAACAAAACTGAACCCATCAATCAGTTACCTGCAGCATTTTCAACCTAATGGAAGCAAATCATCTAATCGGTATTGTGACTAAGACCACAATTCAGAAGAACTCGTTATGAAAAAATTTCAACCAAGCCGTTTCATGCATTGATTTGATTATGAAACCTAGACGTCACATATACACTGTCTGTTGTATACTGAATAAATTAAGACGGTTTGGGGGCATCGGAGAATTCTTACTGGAGCCAGGGAGACCGGTAAGAAGACCTTGTGTTTTTATCCCAGAAACAATACTGACATGGATTCGAACAACGAACCGGAGTTTTGCTGTGTGGAATATGTTGCTGTTGACTCCTGAAAAATTTCCATGAGCAATCTTAGACCTCGAGCTACACCCTAATTGCCAAGTGATGCATACTAACTGTCTTTTTACCATAAAAGTTCCTGAACTTTAAACCAACATTCACAGCATCCTATCAACTAAATGATCCGGGTAACTATTTTAAAGGAAGATTATTTACACTGTTAGGAGTTCTTCTCAAACAGCGTTTTCGTGCATGTTGATTTGCTCTGCTTAGGATACACTCAGTTAGTTTCCTTCTAACATTAGCAGGAAAGTGCACCGGCCGGCTGATTCAACCACTTTTATAACGAATCATCAGAACGTCTAGGGAGGCTGACGTTTTGTCGTGTTTATTTCCGTGGCTCATGGTTATGAGAAGGGGGCTGTTTTTATAAGTGGAACTACAGACTGCTCTGCAAAACGAAATTGTGACTATAGAATCAATTTCATTGAACAGACTAGAACCTTATGCTTAAGAAACAGAGGTGTTCAGTTCCAGGACTGACGGGGATGGGACGGAAGAATTCACGGTATACATATTTGATTGGATGTGAAAGTTAGAAGAAGCTGAACTATAATAAAATACCTGAAATAATACGGCAACCGGCAAGACTAACCTAGCTCTTCGTATATATACGTGTGAAAAAATCTGAGCTCAAATTCGCACACATCATTCCGGTCGATACTCATTATGTGCGGGCAGAACTTTGGGCCACTAGATGACCATCGGTATTTGACCATTTGATGTATTCTGTCAAAAACAATTTAAGTTAGCTCTCCGGTTAAATATGGGTATGTATTTTATCGTTTGATCTGCAATGTAAGAGTGTTGTTGTAGGAGTGTTGTTTTAGCACCACAGAACGGTCCCTTTAATTTGCAGTGTCACTCTGATAGCACCGATTTTCTCATTGATGGATGATCTGCATCAGCTTAAGTTTGACTCACCCGGCGATTATGAAGTCTCTGTAGATTGGCGAATTCTAGCTTTTGTGTGACAACAACTATCTGTGAATGTAATCGAGGTCGTCCAATGTAATTACAGATTAGATTAACTGGAATGTTTGAGATTCGAAGAAAATGACTGTAAATTACTTTTTGTAATTTGTATTTTCGACGATATCTTCGCTTGTCTTACTCGTGAGTAGCGTGTATATGCGTCATGAACCTCGAATACTTGTGATCCAATTCTCTGTTTTTACTTTACTGACACAGTTCAGATTTACCCTTTTACGACGTATGGTGCGTGAACATTTTACGTTGTGTTCCCGACTCGATTGTTCTATGATTGTACATTCCCCTTGTAGGAAAATTTTGCAAAACGTTTCACTCACGCTTCTTGATCCACTATCTGTACCGGGAACCGTGCTGCGCCACAGTTTCGCATGACTCCTTGCTGAAGGGACCGTTTATGACCGCGCTGTCCCGATTCATCAGATAACTTTCTGTACTGTTGCTCTTGGTTGCTCACCTGGCTGTAAGTCATTGCATTTATGTATTTTTAAGTATTGCATTGTTTAGAACCACGAAATTACGATAAACACGGTTATACATTTGGAATTTGTTCTGCTGCCCGTAGAGGTGTACAGCCCATATCGTGCGTAAAGCTAGTGAGACTAAGTTTTCTGCTATATTGAAAGTTCAAGTAATCGGGATAGTTTCTTCAATGACGAAGGCAAACAAAGAAAAGTTCCACTCTCCTAAGAAAACACGAATTTATCGTATCAAATGGAGTCAATATTCAAGTTTAGCCTTAGGTTTTGTATTTTACTCAATAAATTATTGGTCGCCAATTTCGCCTTATCCATGGCTTTGATGAAGCGGACTGAAACGAAAATGAAAACAAAACATGTACGAATCACTGAGCTCGTGAAATCTTGGGACGATAAACCACACACAGTATTCATATAGTCAGGATAACAAAACATGCTTCAAAGTAAAATGATTGATTATTGAGGCAGACTTTGCCAGTTTGACTTTTGTTCTTTAATGCATTAGCATATGTTTTATTGAGGTGAAATCAATGCTTGTACTAGACGGTTTGTTCGCACCTCACACAAAACAAGTTCAGTCATAGTCAAATAAGTCATCTACTTGGGCTGGGCAGGTGCAAACCAAGTCCATCGATTTTTAAAACTTTACTTAGCTCTTTCTGCTTTCAATAACGAGCTCATATTTTGAAGTATAACAACGAAGTAACCCAACTGGGTTGGCTGATCTTGTCTCCTTTTGCAGACAATAGTTTATTGTTATTAGCCTCCATACCTATAATATCTACTAAAAGTATTCCACCTCTGACCACTTAGATCAGTTCAGTGCAAAAGAGGAAGTAGCGTTTTCCATGTGATTTGTGCAGGCTGGACAGCAAATAGATGTTCAAACTGTAGAACGGAAGAGTCTTCGGATAACTTTAATCTTATGCACTTGGCTAAGATGTACGCTCACAAAGGGGAGAAATAAACTCAGAAGTTCGCCTCAATTGGAATGTGTTGATGATTCACCTGCAAGGATTCAACGGTCCTCATCAGATCCACTACACTGACAGCCTCTCATCAAAATGGCGGCTATTCTCCTCCTCACGACCCGGCTACACATCGATTTCAGACATTTTTCACTTCTCTTCTAATGATGATAGTTGAGCTCAGTTTCCCAATGTTGTGCAGCTCGTATTTCAATAAATGCTGAGGTTACCAAATTTATTGGTGGCTTTGTTTACGTTGTCGTATAGTTGTGTTTGAATTGAGCGGAAGGAGCACACATGACCTCTAAAGGGGAAAATTTAGTGTGTTCAGAAATCCGAGACTACTAACAAGTCGCCTGAAATGGTGAACCATTCTTGGGGTTAAACCAAGTAAGTTTCAAATGGCCGAGTCATGGGACAGAGCTGGTCATTATATATGTGGATTACAAATCATGAGATAACGGGCAGTACTTTTTCGATATCTTAAACTCGTATATGAGTGTGAAGTATGACCATAACTCGGTACTGCTTACAAGACCTGAGTAGTTAAATAGGAATATTCCTGGTCCGTTTCAGGAGAAATCATTTTCCATACACATTTTTTATAGAAAATGGTGACAAGTTAACTCGTGAATTTTGCGACCCCTCTTTATTGCGCCCTAATAGGTTTCATAATAATAAATAAAATGTTGAGGCACTACGCTCGCTGTGCCTTTAATTTGTCCAGAAGCAAAACCAATCTGCTGTTCATAATTCTATTGCAGTATTTTGATTTTACTTCGTCAATGATTTGCAAATAAGGTACTTCCAATCCAAACTGACTAGTTACCAAGAGAATTCTGTGGGCAATATATATTCATTGCAGTTCTTATCATCTTTTATCAGTTCTTACTCAACATGATGATATAAAATTTGACGCAGGATTCCCCACGCGACAGAAAATACGAATAATTTTGCTTTATGCTGCAAAAACATGTTTAACCAATGAGGACAAATTAATAAGTCAACTAGGTCTAAGTAGATGTGCGAGTCTTGATTACCGCTGCATATTCATCATGTTACATCACGAGATGTTCGAATATCCGTATTGACTACTGATAATGATTCTAATAGTGCACTGTTGCCAGTCGTACATTGTCGTTGCATAAGGATTCGCTTAGCTGATGTTATTCGAATTCGACAATAAATGTCACTACTACTGTAGATATCGGCAGACAGAATGGAATTTCGATCCTCCTGTAGTGGAGCGAGATTCATTGAGTCAAACATTACAATCGGACTAAAAGCTCGCACTTTTTCTGTTCTGTAAGTTTTATAGGGCAATTAATGTGGTGGATTAAATTACCGTTTGGGCTGAGATGCGAATACAATAGGTAACGGAGTTTTTCATTGGAAACACCATTGATTCCTCGGAAAATTATCCCATATATTCGGGTATACTCGCTTAAGGGAGATGACACATTTGCGGTAGTTCAGTAGATTGTAGATGAAATGAAATAATAATGGGTATATCCATACATCGCTTTCTATCAGTGTATACACATATATGTATATAAGTACATAAAAATAATATATGTAAAATAATCCACTGCTCTATTCTGGAGTTCCAAAAATATTTGACTTTCAGTAAAGTGAAGCGGTAACTCGGATGCTCACTTTGGATTTGTGAAGACGTGTGGTGGTTGTGAACAAACCCACTCTGGTATTTATAGTATACATGAATTCCTGAAATATGGAATAATAAAATCTTTATGCAGTCGTTATGTTAAGGCGATTACCACCTCTTAACGAGTTATGCTGTTTCTGAGGAGCAAAATCCCAGGGACAAAAATCTTAGGAAATCAATCACGATATTATTCGCAAGTACTCATGCAGTGATAATGGAAACTGACTATGTAGGAAGGTAATCGGGCATAGCTTCTGTTTGGTGAAAGTTACTTTGGCAAAATAGCTTACAAAACTGTGCCGTAACACATCCGAGAGGTATGTACTTTGTTAACGGTAGCAGTATCATTAACAGTGGTATTCGTAGTGATAATAGTAGTATCATTATTAGTGCCAGTGATGCTGTCCCTGCTGATCGTGGGTGATCGGAAGCAGAGTATGGATAGTTGGTCAGTAGTTGAAAGTGAAAATATATTCATTTGGTCACAAAATATATAAACTAAGGGATTTTCAGGCAAACAATTATATGAAATATACATGCATCTTTGTAAATAAAATGAGATCCACCCACTGTGTTCCCGTGGTGAATGTAGCCTGTTTTTCAGTTGGTCCATCAGCTCATCCAGATGACTGACAGCATGATGCAGATGATTGGTCAATGATCTGCAAGTGTTGTCTGAAGTTGGAAGTATGTGGTCAATGTGTCGATTGGACCATTTCGTGGACAAACACAACATGCAAATCAGTAAAAGATTTGGGTCAAAGTCAGAAGGAACAGTCTAATTTTAGTGATTGATCCGGTATACCGAGTCACGGGTTGGGAGAATAACTGGAAGCCTTTCGGTGAGAACGAATTTGTCTGGCGAATACGTGATATGCATACCAGCAAAAACGGGTTGTAAATTATACTTAGAAATCAGAGAAATTGTGCTTGGTTCCAACGAAATGCTGACAATTCATCCAGTTGTTTCATACAGTCACTTGCTGGTTGAATGAAGTCGATTTCCACTCAATTTTTATTCACTTTTATTTTCTATCTAGCTTTGGTGAAGGTGATGAGTTAGCCATCTGGTTATCGAGAAGATTATTCGATTGGTTCTACCTGAGTTTGTCAGTGGGCTGGTAGGATTTTCTGTGGCCGTCATATCTGCTTAAGTATCTGAAACGAGTATCGTGGAGCTCAGTTTGTCTACGATGAAAATGGTTTGTCTTGCACATTCCAAATAAACTTTCTTCTGTTAGAGAGTATCATTGCTAGACTCCGCAAACTGGAATTTACTAGAGCAATGTCTAGGCTGTAAGCCGTCCTATTTTTGTTCGAATAATATAGGTGTTTGATTTTCTTGATGCACCTACTGAGCCTTGGGCTCAGAAAGGTTCTTACTTTCTTGTGCTTTGGGTAGACTGAACAATCACAACTCCGAGGCGGAACATTACTGGTCCTTGTATGTTGCACTGGTCGTTAAGACAGGGACGCAATGAATGTTGCCCCCAGATCAAAATATTTGATGAAACCACAATCCAACTCTGATCATGAGCGGACTACCGAAGTATCTTTCACATTCTAGCCTTTAAATCACCGAGCAGTGTTCGGTTTCTTTATGTTATAGTTTCCTTACGGTTGATAATTTTCAAAGCAGAATTTGACACGTTCTAGAGGTTTGTAAATGCGAGCGAGTATAGTCACTGGGGAAAAGCCTGTGATAAGCTGAATATTACAGTTTGTCACTTATTGCTGGAGTGGCGATTACAAATTGTTGCATTACTCAGCATGTCCTTATTAGCCAAATCATGTCCGTTTTTGGGTGCAGAAATCATATCACAAAGTTTTACGACATTTCTCTGCAGGCAGATCCGTGAACTCATATAAGCACGATTAGTTCGTAAGCTGTGAGTACAAACAAAACATAGGATGCCAGAAACTTGAGGAAGCGAATCGAAGAGAATGTACACTTCTCCAGTCTATCGCTGTTACAGCTGCTTCCGCTAGATGATTTATTTCTTTTCCAGCAATTGGTGTGCATTTATTGTATTCTTGGAGTCGTTATTAAGAGAACAAATCCTATTTCATCATCGATGGGTTTCTTCACGGTTGTGGTGTACGAAAAATGCAACTTTCTCCTAACCGTATTCCGTGAGTGAGGACCAGAATAAGGTGCTGATTCTGCGAGCCATCCGGTGTGTACTACTTTATACATTCCAAATGTAAGCTTGATTGAATCGTTGACATTCAAATAAGAACAGGCTGCCAAGTATTAACAGACAAAACGCGTATAATAATGTCATAATCACGTGACAGTCTCCATTCATTCCTCCTTAAATGTTACACACCGTGTAGAGGAACTGGAAAAATATCTAAGGCATATTGGAGTATGCGGCTGCGATAACTATACCAATCTGTTTTCTTTTCTAGATCGGTGGTTAGTTTCAAGGAAGACTTATCCTGTCGTCGCACTTTTAACCTTGATTTTTCGATCACGAATATCTTCCACGTTAATTTCCCATGACAGTTCGTGTTTGCTCCTCCGCATCGTCAACTGGTTTCAGTTTAGTGGGTAGAAGTATTCTGGCTGTGACTTATCTTTCAGAATCCAGTCAGATCTCGGACTTCTAATTGAATACAAAATCGATCATATTCTGAGGCCTTTTTGCGTATCCAGCTTGCTTTGTGCAATTGTAATGATTGTCAAAATGTCCAAAGTGTTTCTAACATCTGATTCCAAATGTGTTTTCTAATAATATTATAACATCACAATACCAGACCTACCAAGATTATCTGTTTCATAAATTTGAAAACAATGGTAAGAAGATTAGGTGTGGAAATTCACTTATCCGATGGACGGCGCACTCACCAATGCATTTCAAGATAACTTTTACGTTTACAAATTTCACCAACGAAGTTTTGGCTAATTGAGCTAAATCTGCCCCATGCAGCCAAGCCATTCGTAGCGATTAATTGCAATGTTTCACACCAATATTAGTTTGGGTTACATGATTGGAAAAAGCGAGATGGGTGTATGAAGTTCTTTCTTATCCATACGGTGGAGCTATCTCATGTCTAATGCAGTCAACCTCACACACATGCTTTCATAACTATGCGCTATCTGTCGTACGTTTGATGAATGGACTTGGCTAATGAGCCAAAAATGCGTTTCACTGTCCAACTGCCTTCAATTTGATAAAGGACCTGACGTTGTCAGTAAGATTTATTGTTGTTGACTGCCGTTGTAAAAGAGGCTTTTACTTACCGCACTCGTGTTTTGTGGTATTCACAAGACTTTAGCCGATAAGTATATCTATATAACTAACCTGAAAAATAAGTGCTTTGTGAATACGCTTCGTGAATAAATAACAGATCCATTTTCCTCGATTTTCCATAAATTCGGGTGTAGAAGCATTCAAATGAGTCACACCTTGCCTCTGTATCTACTTTGACGTCGATTTGAAGGCCTTAACTAGGCAGATTTTCCAGTTATTTCTTATTTCGTTTTAACAATGACAAAGTCTTGCTCCACACCAACTATGTCTCACCATACTACAATGAATTATTAGTATCCACGGCAAAAAGCACTACATGAGGTTCCAAAATGTCTGATGTTGTATCGGACCCGACGAGATTGGATTGATAACTACGACCATTGTGCCCCGCAATCTCGTCGTTCGAACTTCAGGCCTCTGTGGTTACAGAGGCCTGCACCACTCGAGCCCAAGCGACCAAAATCTGGTGCAGATTAAAGCTGGCGCATTCAGCTTTCTAACGATATTACAGAAAAGTTTAGTACAAAGGATGACACTACAACTGAAAGCATTCAGTCCCATCCACTTTACTCTGAGCCGTCCACAATCCATCCTGGATGCCATTATCTTTCTGTCCTAGCATAATCTGCCATCATTAGATAGGAATAGCTTTGCCATCAGAATGCTCTTTTAGGCGGCATTGAAGCTTCCACCTATGTTAAAACAAAGCAGTTACTCTGTTTTCCTGCAGTGGGTGTGATTTAAACTTCGTGCGTTTCCTCCTTGTCCAATTATACCACTGAAAACCTACCATTTGCATGCTACTGTGGTAGGGATTCATCTCTCGTGCCTTCAGAGTTCCCTGCTGTACAAGATGCCATCTTTGTGCTATTTTTCTTCCCTGCTTACTACTTACCATGCCCATCTCCTAGGATTCATTGCTCATTTACTATGCTTTCAATATAGTATTTAGTGACCTTGATCCAATGTCTCTACACTTCCCATTCTGCAGCCAAGTGTCTTGGACATGGCCAGGTGGTCTTTCAATCATACCATGACTGCCAGCCCTTCCAGATAAGTAGATGTTTTTTACTTTCTTCTAAAGCATGTTAAGTAAACGAACATTGCAGTGTCCACTTCTTTGGTACTTATTGAAGGAAATGACAGAAAGTGAGATACGTCAGTAAAGTAACTTGGCGTAATCCTAACACAAAACCTGATACAGTCCGACAATTTGCACACAGTTTGCGTAAATGTCCAAAGGAAAGAAAGTTTGCTTCGCCTTTTTGGTTATTAGGAAGTTCTGTATAATCCTGCTTCCTGCTCTTAGGTTTATGGATTCTCTTCATTCTTTCCCAGCTGATTGCAAATAATTTTGAACCTACTTCCAGGCAACTCAAGCATATTTCCAAATTCGGTGACAAACTGATCGTGCCCATCTGCCAGTATTTGGTATCATAACATTGCAACGTTTGCTGAAAACTGCCTCCAAGAATAAATTGGCTGATAGCGCACGTGTTCTTTGATGCATCTAACTACCCTAGTCATGCTAGTATCAAAAAGGTATTTGATCCTATAAAATCTGCAAGTGATTTGTTTTTCCTTATCTTGTGAGATTCCTGAAGGAGACAGATCCAACTATGTGTGAACTGGAGATCATGCTTCCTTCGTTTGCCTAGTGGTATGGCGTGATTTGAAATTTTGTATAATTCTCACAATGACTTGTGAGTAAAGTGTGGAATTTATAATATTTTGCTTGGTTGTATGTTCTTTGGACTTCTTTTTTCACGCACAAATCTCAGAGCACCGATTACCTCTGTATTCAGAAGCACCAAACTAGAGTTTTTCTCTTGTCAGTGCTCATTGGTCGTGCATATCCTCCATCACAACCAGGGTTTGAACCCTGGCCTATACACCTCGAAAGTATATGCTTTACCAGTGTGTCATTCCATAGCCATCCTGGCTGATTCGGATCATTGTTCAAAGTTTGTTCAGATATCATCCACTGTGACCGGCAGCATTGCCTCAACAGCTTCGAAGGCAGATGTGGAAACTGTCCAGTTGTCTAAAAGTGAGAGCTTCTCACCAGTTCAGGTCTTCTCTGTAGGATGGGCTCCTGCTTCCTCTTTTTCATATTCTGCTTTTATCTCACAAGTCCTTGCGAGGTGGCGCAGTGGTAACACACACGTCTCTGAAGTGAAAAAACACCAGAATTGGAACCCTGGTTATGGCGGAGGATACGCACTATCGACAAGCTCTGGCAAAAGCAAAACTCGAATCTGGTGTTTCTGAGCTCCTGGGCGATTGAATGATCCGAGGTTATACGATAGCCGAATATTCACTTCCCAGTAAGCGTACTCTATTTACTTGACTTTACGTAGTTTGATACAGTAACCCGCAGCCAAAACAATCCATCGACAATTTACCAACGTTTCCGTATTTGTGTTAGTCGGGAAAAAAATATCGACCTCAGATGTCTGTCATGCAGCATGAAATGAGTGGAGCATGGAACCAGGCAGACTAATTTCAATCAGATCTGAAGAAGAAAAAAACAGAACACCTATAAGTACGCACCACGTGTATCTGAACCGGGGAGAAAACAAAGGAGACGGAATATGAACGCAGTAAGTTCCACTTAATGTGGTATCAGAATTGTAGTGTGTTTTGATATGGATAATTCATTTACAAAACGTTTGTTTGTGAAATTCAAATCCAGGTTAAAAAGCTTCAGATCTCGTGGTTGATGAGTGCAGTGATTTTCCCTGAAAACCAACTCTAATAGCTAAACTGTTAATCGTGTGCACCTAAAGATCCCATGTTTCAGGCTTGACCAGATTTCTGTTGCTACTGGGTAAACGGTTGGCAAAAACATGCAAATGGAATCAGCAAAGAATAGTTCTTTGACGTGGGTAACCGAGCTCTTAATAATATCTGACAGAGGGGGTATTTTTCTAGTCTGTTTTTAACTAGTTCTCGACAGTTAGGAACAAATAGGTCAGCGGTTATTCGCATCCTGTGCGTCAAAAGCTATACTGGACATATTATCAAACCACACTTTACCACATTTGGTACACTACAGAGCGTAACTCATCAAGCTTGATGTTTGAGGCCTGCGGGTTTACTTTCACCTTCTATGTTCATACCTTCGGACCAGTTTCAGTAGGGCTTATTTGCAGCTTTGTCCAAAGTAATTATTGGTATCCCAACGCAGAATTGAGTTTATTCCCATGCTTGTGCCCAGGCGACCTTATTCTATTTGATACTATCTCTGATTCGATGGTTTCCCTAGGTAGCCTCGTCTTAATCAAGTGGATTGATGCTGTATCCACCCATTCGGACTTTCTCGTCTATGTTCCGGTTAGCTTGGGTGCCCCCACCGTGTCCTACATCTACTGGAATTCGTTTCCGTAACAATGTTATTTCACCATCTGTTCATCTCTAACTCGTATTCGTACTCTACTAGTCTATGAGCCTTATTTATTCGCCAAGGAGAGCTGGTTTTCAGCGGGGGTCACTTCTCAGGCAACCTTTATTCCCAACTTGTCACTTCATTTACTGATCCGCTGGCTTCCAGGCCCATCAAGCTGACAATACTGTTATTGTGCATGTACGCAAAATTCATTCTCACACTCCATTTTTAAACGATCTTTTCATGGTGAACTGGGCCATGAAACAGGCAATACAAATTGGAACCCACGAGGGTGGAAGTGATGGCGAAGGACCGTTTAAGGCCCCATTCGGTTCGGAAGGATACATGGGTGGATGATTGAGGTTATCCAACGTAATCGGAGCCCGGACTTCCAGTTTCAAAATTGGCAGCACCAATCACTTGACTCCAAACCTACACCAACATCAACAACTAGAATGTTAGCCTCACTCCAGACGTTTTCGCCTTAGCGTAATCGGGCCAGTGTTTTGGCTTAGTTATGAAAGACGCAGTACCCGATACAGCGAAGTTCATAATAAATAGCACAAAACCTATCCGGAACCATCTAGGTCGGACTGCACCTCGCTTCACGGCGAGAGATCTGGAGATTGAGCGATTCTGACTTCAAACAATTTTCCATTTCGAAAAACTGAATAATTAGCAAAAGTTTCATGGAAAATTCGCAATAAGAATGAGCTTTTTTGACTACTACCGATGATGGTAATCAACATACGTACCAGGTCTGTTGTCCAAATTGTATTGATCCACTGTTTTAGGATTTTATAGAGAAGCAGATTTAAAAAATTAGTTAGACAATGTTTCTGTACGAATATAGGCTCAAACTGTTTCTTTCAGGAGACCTTGTCAGTATAAATAAAACGTAAAAGGACAGGTGAGAAAACTGTGAAGTTAATATGCTTATTGTATTGATCGTTCTACGCAGACAAATTATATTTTGGTTTACAGACGGAGTGTCTTAGTTCATCTGCTTTGTTGACAACCTGACCAGATTGCACCAAAATTGTTGGTACAATGTTGACCACAATTCAATGCCCTGAATATCACAGCAATGAGGCCTGTATCATCTCAACTGCGATCCATGACCCAAGTGTAATGTTATTCGATTGTTAGTGTTCGTGATCAGAGCATTGAGAATGTTTATTAAGAAGACAACAATCTCGCTGCTTCTGCAGGTTTCTATTCAGAACAAATGAAAAGCTTTATCACATGAGAATGAACGCGATGAACACTATCGATAACTGGGTCGAAGATGACGAGACACACACTAACGGGGTTACAACAGGCGACCGGGCCGTATTCCCAGTTATAGCCGACCTGGGTTGATGATTTATAAATGGGAAAGTGAATGTTCTCGTGAGACCAAAGGCAAAGGCTCGCACAAACACATACACAAGTAATACCAAATAAAAACCCGTTTCCGAGGCAAGACGAAAGTAATTATCCATTCCCTTTATTCATACAGTCGTGCTTGATGGTGGGTTATTAATCATCGTATTCAGTTTGCCCAATGACAATAACCAGACAGTACAAAAATTGGTTACCATTGAAACTGTAAGCTTCAGTGTGATTGTTTATAAAGGTCAGGTTCACAAATATACCAGAGTATGGATACTTATCAACACTCACTTAAGGTTGCCAAACTTCTGATATCCTCTGACGCCGATGCAAATATCGATATTTGGTTCACAAGTACTTCTATCAAAAAACAAAAGTAAAAAGCTGTCTTCTATCAGTGAATTTGTTGACTGACGGCAGAAAAGATGCATTTGTAGTTGGGAAATGAGCCAGTCATAGTAATCAAAACATGAGTTGTAAAGGGACATCATTTTGGTGGTTTAGTTCTCAAATCAGTACGGTCACATTCATATAAAAGCAAATTCATAAGAAGAGTTTGAAGGAAGTCTCGCCAAGTCAGTCAGAAGAAGTCACAATAGGGGAGAATGGGTTATTCAGCTCCAGTCAAGAAATAAGTATGGATGGTAGGATTGTGTAAGGGAGGATAATTAGCCAACGTCAGCTCAGTGATCCTGTGTTACACGGTCGACAGTTGGCAATGGGATTTGGAGTGCATGGGTTAACTTACATTGCACGTATAGCTCACACTTTGAGAAGTGAGTAGCAGTTGCCTTGACAATGTAACACATTTTGATCTTACATATGCCCCTCTCATTTTTTCCTTTTACTTGCAAGTGGCCATTGCTAACCACGAACAAGAACCACCAAATGTGGCAAGTACCTCATCATCCTCTCCTATCGAATAGTGACCTAGACTATGACCATGCAGGTCACCACGGACGCTCCCTATTGATGTCAGCTCCGGTTTCCTTTTATAACTACTGCTGTTCTGTTCTTTATTAATCCAGGCTCATTTGTTCTCGATCCTTGTCCTGTACCGTAATTGACCTCGTGTTGTGACCGATTGTGCGAATAATCAAATCTATTTTTCATACCCATGAACCACTGTGTGTATTACAAATATCCAAGACCTAACTATTCCCGTGGAACTTCGTAGACAACTTCTCAGGGAAACTGAATGTCAGCTGAATACCCAGTTCCCATCAAGTGCACAACAATGGCACTTGATACCGCTCCATTGGATCGATACCCCCATCTTCAGGGATGATACCCTTTGGTGAGCTTTTATGCTGCCTTAACGTTCGATCTACATAAGTGGCACCACAGGTGAACTTGAACTGGCAAATGATCATGGGTTAGATCAACAAGTACTGTTTACTTTGCTTTTCACATGGAATTATTTGTGGTGGCATGAACATGCATCTGATCTTGGCAGAGTTGGGAGTGGCCTCCCGTGTGGCACTCAAAATTCTACGCTCTGTACTAGCCGCGATTTCCCCCATGAACGGCAGCTGGTGAAACTGCACCTTGCAGTGACATAGGCTAGTTATCGTCCACTACACAACCCGGTCATCCACTCTTGTTTCTTGGTTGAATTTGTTTCGTGCATCTCCCTTTCTGATTTCTCCTTATCGACCTAGCGAGACTTGCTTTGTGACTGTTCTATTAAGTTATTTTCCTTCTCTCTCTCTCTCTCTTTCTTTCTCTCTCTCTCTATATATATATGTTTATATGGTAGGATAGATAGATAGGTGGTTCGCTCTCCCATCAATTTGAACGACGACGGGTTGATCGAATCGCGTGCGGCTAGTTATTAACGTAGTTGTTCCTTAGACAGAGCAAAAATAAATTCCCTTCATCAATTGGTGATCAATGAACTAGAGGTAGTGAGTTTATTGGAGTGGTTCAGAAGTTCCTCTCTAAGGAGCACTACCTCAGTACCATGGCTGCATCTATCTCTTTGCCCACAGGCAGGTGAATGGAAAACGACACTCGTGTAGATAAAAGAGTTGATGGTGATATACAGGTAATCTCAGAGTGGTTTATACAATGATTGTTCAACCTTGGTTGGTGATTACACATTTAACATTGAGTTGCCTTTTCAAAACTAATTGAAAGCAGACCACAAGTTGTTGGGATTTGTACTATTCGAAAGGATTCAGAATCACAGTGATCAAACCAAATGATTCCAAAAACCGACAAATCCCCTGTGGAGAATGATGTCAAATACTCGAATGTTTTATACTGAGTGTAACTTACCTCTGATCAAATGGTCCGTAAACCCAGGCTCAACGTTGGGACCTGGCATTTGCCGCATACTTTCAGCAACTGAAACGAGATGGGAACATTAGCAGATAAGAGTTACCGACACATGAAGCATCAACCACTGATCTAAAATACGTTTCCAGTATATGCATGCGGCTTTTCACGAATATCCATTTTTATTCTGGTTTTATCATTTCAAAAAGAAAATCTGTTCAACATCATGTTCTACCACTCTGTCGTTTGAGAGTAGCGAGGAATTCCAAAGTTTCATGATACTTCAAGTGACACTTTTGATAATATGATAAATTTATCTTCATGGCTGCATAAAATGTGCATTAAAACATGATTTTAGGAATTCGTAGGAAAAATAAAGTAACCAGTACTATGATAACCAGTGAATACTTTTTGCCTGATAAATCATTTCTACCCCATAAATTGCTTTTATCCAAATGGTAAACCATGACCTTGCTGGGCAACTGGTGTTGACACGACTCACGCTCTGAAGGCTGCGTGCACTTTTCAAAATGAACGAAGGGGCTTTCCGTGTGATTTTAAGTGCTTCGTACATTGGTCATTGTGGTAACGCAAAAATTCCCCGTGACAAAAACATCCATCACAGAGCTGTTATCATCTGGCTGCCTCTAATAAAATTCCAACACACATGAGTTGAACTGGGATGCTAGGTAATCCCTTATTATAACGCCAACAGGAAAAAACGGTTTTTCTTTTCGCATTTTTTCTCTCCTCACTGAATACAAAACAATCTTTCGGTCACAAGAATAACTCGTCCAGGTTATGCACAGAGGGTGCCGGTTTCAGCTCCCAGGCAATCGTCATTCGGAAGTGGGTCATTTTCCCAATAATTTGTTTATGATAGCTTGTCATTCATAAGAAAGGCGAGGGATATTGTCCTGAAATAAATAAAATAAAATATTACCCACAAACACAGGACCCACAAAGTGCACTGCCGTTATTCTGATTTGTCATTGTCCTTTTGCACGATGTGTCTTTCCTTTCGCTCGTTTATTCCGAGCCCTCCTGGACCCAACAGAATACATGAAAACACCAGTTATGAAGCCAACTCGTAGCATCATAAATGGAAGAGGGCTTCTTTAAGAGCATCATAATTCCGGATTCAGTTATGAATATCAAAAGTGCAAGAAAAACATCTTCAGAGTATTGGTTAAGTTCAGTTGTGCTGTGTAGTTCTCTAAACTTGTTTGCATTCATTTATTTCAAATTCATTTCAAAAGAATGAATGATTGGGAACATCAGAAGTTCGCACGTTCCCGATTGATATTCCTATTTTCTTGGTGGCATACGTCTTGTCATCGATAGAGTCGATGTCAACAGTGCCAAGGTGATCGGGTCGGTACTAGTTTGTTTGATTCTAGTTCAGTAGAATTGCAAAGTATTGGGAATATCCGAACGCTAACTGATGGTTGGCACTATCGATGACGAAATCAAAAGTCACAGGGTCCGGTCGGACCGAGTTCAGGAATGAAGATCAAAATCATCAACCGGGCTACAGTCACAGCCATGGTGGGTTGAGGCTGATTGCCTTTTACATTTATCCAAACAGTTGAGGCTCATAGGATATAATAGCAGCTACTTCAATAAATCATCATAAAACACCCGTGGGTTGATGCCTTTTCACTCACAATGAATGCTGAAGACTATTCTTCCGGTCACAACCTCGTCAATCTTGCGCAACTGACTACAGTTTGATACAATTGAGGAAATGCAAGTTAGTATTTGCATTCAGTCTATCTTGTCATGATGCACTTTGCTTTCTTAACAATGCATCATCCCACATTTAAGCTAGCACTATTCCTTCACCACATTACCGCATGTTGACATGCATCCTTCTGAAAGCCTTCATACAAAGCAATGCCATGAATGCAGGGTAAAGCATAACTCCTGACTGCATGTCTGGAGAGGGTTCACTCAGGTGTACATGAGCAGTATACTAACTTGCGTCAAAAAGAATTCTGAACGTTTGCCACGTGTTTTGCCATCTCGCAACAGATCTTCTAATCATAGCGATCATTCGTGGTCCCAAATGTTCTGCAACAAAATAAAAGGGAGAGGAAAGTGACGATTTTCAAATCTGTTTGATTTTCCTGTATGATTCCAATCATATGGAACTTAAATATCACAAACACTGTTTTTATCTTATTCAGTTACTGAATCAGGCAAATGTGAACAATATTTAGCTTTCTGTCGCTCGTTACATTTCTGCACTGATAATAGTCTTTTGTGTTTGCTTGTGTGTGTTTTGTTTGACGACCCTTTTCACACTCCATGTCTACATCGTTCCGTTTGTCCAGACCCACATTATTAACTGCTTGCAACAACATGCCACTTAGACTCTGTTACTTTACAATGAATGCAGTCTTAGTGACTGTCATGTGATCCAATAGTGGCTTACTTCATTTTATTTCACCTACCATTCATTCCGTTCAGTAACTATTCTTACTATTCGGAAATTCACGATGAATCATAACTTCATGGCCTCTAAAACAGGTTTGACGGATTTGATTAGGAATCGTTGGTGTCTCCTGTTCTCAAGTCAGAAATTGGCTGCCTGTTAGAATACATTTTAACCCGAATATCCAAAGATCAGTGGTGCCTTTATAGGTATAAATACGCAATGTGCAAAGACACTTATTCCAATGTATGATCTCCGTGGTCCTCTTGCACACAGTGTGCATTGGTGATAGAGTAATCCATTCATACAGCAGCATCTCATACTTGGAAAGTCCAAACATACATCGAATATTATTATTATGTTAGTAATAACCTTTTTCAGAACTATTAACAACTTAAACGCAGTTTGAAATGAACATGCGATGATCAACTTATGGTGATAAGGGATTCAAAGTGTGAATCTAGGTCAATAGTTTGACAGTCTTTAGAACCTGAAGCGCACAGTGACCAAAGTGAATAAGCCAAACCGTGACCGGAATGTCATGATGAACAGACCAATAAAGAACAACAGTTTTTCTAGTAATAGAAAATAGAACAGCTGACCGAGTTTTTGATAAGGACAGGTTCAGTTGTGGACAAACTTATTAAATTTGACATTTTAACAATTTTATCCATGTTAGCCACCGCATTCTCTCAGCATCTGTCACTTTATCCCTGTCTTGTTAGGCTTCGTGCTAACTGTACGAAGGATAAACATATTCCAGGGTGAGAAGTAGTGGTTTATGTTCAGCTTTTTCAACCTCTACTGGGAAGATAATCACTATGCAGAGTATTGATTATTTCGGTCTTTCTCAAGGTTTGTCTGATTTAATTTCCAGGACAATGCTGAGCTGCTGTAATTTGGGCGTCTAGTGGTCCCTCATGAAAGAAAAAATTCTTATATTTTATATTTATTCTCGCACGAAAAATAGTTCTACCGAACCATCCATGTTTTGTATTTTGCTCAACACGGAGTAATTCACGTTTGGAAGATGCTTTTGATTCGTCCAGCAGATTACAGTTTTCATTCCATTAATATGCCAGTTAATCATTTTATTATGTTTTGTCACAATTTATATGATGATTCCGAAGTGACCGTTCGTGCATGCAATTTGTATGCAGTATGAATAGAGAAGCTTTCCGAAACCATACAAACTGTGACACGCATTCATTGCCAGTTTGACATAAAAATATCCACAGACCCAATTGGTAAATGCATTCGATTAGGTTTTTTCGACATCGATGGAACATATCACTTTAGTGTTCACAAAATCTGAACTGTCACGGTTTGCCAGCTACAGATTTCCAATTAAGCCTCACCGATTTTCCCATCAAGGCTTTTGCACTCGAATGAATATGGTGTGTGTGTAGATCTTCGAATTTATTCTTTGATTGCAGTTGGATGTAAATGTAGGCTGATGTTCACCTGACATTAGTGCTGGTCAACTATTCGTGAAGTCAAATTTTCCAACTCAGTTCAGACAACATCTGGTTTATTCACCCTGAGAGGATCCATCAAAAGCGTGCTTTTATTCGATATCAGTCGAAACGTATTTTTCCATGCACTCGTCACTATTGGATCTTGCGAATCTGACGGTGGGGAGCATTGGGATATCACTGGACTTGATGAGATATGTGGCTTGTTGTGATCGTAAAACCGATTATCCTCATTGGTATCTGAGTTCGAGTAGGTGTTTTTCTTCTGATGACTCGAAAATACTTGGAATACATGGAAATTATCTGGTCTGTCACCGTTATGCATCAGCATGAATCAGTAAAAATATAAACCACGAATAGCAACTGAAATGACTGCATTCGGAACGAGATATACATGACTAGAAACAAACGAATGACTATGATGCAAAGACTACTGTTACAACAATATGTTGAACGGTGAACACGACAACAATCGCATGGCGGATCTGGCAGCATTATCATTCATCATGAGGCTGTAGGCGATAACCCGCTTCGAGTATTTTCATCTGCATTATTGGCAGGTCTAAAGCCCTTTAGTTTTCAATCACGCCCATCTTTCGTGAAGCGTTTATTCCATACAGCAGTTGGTTAGATAAAGTATTACACTGATGGTAGTTGAAGGGTAAAATTTGGCATAATCATAGATGTTGCGGATTCGATATTGACCATCGTCAGACACATTGTTCGTAGACAGTACCCAATCGCGTTACAGCTACATCCCACAGGGGACCTTCCCGTAATCTAGTTATTTCTACACTTGACGTCTAAGGACTGAGGTTGCCCACCATTCGTGTCAGCGCAGTGTCTTCTCGCACGCTTATTTGATTGCGTTTGTGGGTGCAACACACAAAAATCTTGTAACGCTGGTAATAATGTGCCACTGAATGCTTTACCGTTCTTTCACGCCGATATCCTAAGCCAAGCAAAATATTGCTCAGAAATCCAGTTAGATTTAGTCATTTGAATTTGTATTATCCTGCCATCTTCTTGCTTTTCTAAAGCAGATTTTGTTAGGCAAATTGTCGGACAGTGCCTAAGTGAATGTGAGAACGTCTCAGCTTCTGTACAACATGATAGATCCAACCATCATCATAAGCTTCCAATGTTTGGTGAATTTCACATAAATCTCAGAATGATCAAGAAACCATTCCTATCAATACATCTGTTCACTTTTTTCAAATAAACGAAAGCTCTCATCTACTTCCGGGTGTAAGCTTATCCAGCCTACTGTCCAATACCGAATTTACATCACTTAACTCGTGTGACGGAATAGACTGTCATATTGCTAGTAGAACGCTTGGTTCGCTTAGTAGAGAGCAAGATGATTTGCGAGTTACCAGTGTGTCTTCGTTCGTCCTGAATCAAAGGCCAGTTTGGAGTGAACGAAGTTGACCGAAGGACCAATAAAATCAAAAGTATCATCTGAACTCAACGGAACACTTTATTTCCAGACTAACCACTGGGAATAGATGGTTGTGAGTATAGTATGAAACCACTTAGATTGCGAGCCATGATTTGACTATGACCATTATTTATTCTGTATAGACTGTGATCCGATACTAAAAGATCGAGATGTTTTGATGCCAACAGCGTCTTTTTACTAGGTTTAGCAAGATGGGGAAGAGCATCATGATCCCTTGATTTTTATAGCAGTGCCTATATAAATCAGGTATCCAATGCTGAATTATTGCTTCGAAGTAAAAGTTTGAAACGGAACGTGGAAGTTAATCAACCTGAAGTAATGAATCTGTACAATAATCAATCAGTACTTTCAACAAAGAAAAATGACAAAAAATAATTAACTCTCAGAAGAATTGATCCACAAATGATAATTGTTGAAATTCGATCATCCACAAACATCTAAATGGAAGGTTGACTTACGGCATTTCACATCATGGAAATAGACGATGGTGAAGAACAGAACAAAGAGGTTTTTCAGTATCATTTTCACACAATCAAGGACTAGTTGTCTCGGTCACGTTTTTATAATGTATTGGTACTGATTGAGCGAAAAGAACCAATAAAATATGTTCATTTTCTACAGTCTGACATACATTTATTGATATTCATGGTCTGTCGGATTTATTTATATTTGGTAACGTAAAGCTATTTTAATCTTGAACTTCTGAATCTCATGTGAATTCCGAAGTAGGTCAATGTCGAACATGAGCGAATAAATAGCGGATTCTATTTGAAGGTGCTACGAAGAGAAACAAAGATAATTCAATTGAACAAACGAAACATACAAGTCGACCGTAGCCACACATTCCAACAAGCAAACCGCAATGGTAGATTTTGGGACAATGATCTTGTTGTTAACAAAATTATTGGGACATTAAGACAATTCGAGGCTACTCGAAGGTTGTCTCACCATGGCTGTTCGTGTTTTTTTGACACGTTTGCACATGATTGCAGAAGAAGAGGTATACGCCATCGACTTCAAGATCATCTGCACTACTTTCCATAATGGGCAACCTGACCCTGAGAATGTGGTTGAATTACCGTAGAAGTATCAATTTTTGGTGGTAGACAGTAATTTCCACTGTTGCTGTACTCGGTATTACACCTGACTTATTTGGACCCTATGCTGTTCTCCACTGAACGTCTCCGATCCAAGTTACCGGTAATGGATAATATCACCTAGGACCAGTGATGCTATCGAGTGTAGCCCTCCCGCACCATTCATGTGCAAGCACATAATACAAATAGCAATATTCTTCTAGCTGAGGCAAACTAACGAGCTGTGTGACAGTGTATTGCTGCCTACCAACAAACCTGTCAGCGGCAGCAGTATTCAAATGACAAAACTGGTGTAAGTTGAACCCTGTATACGAATTGACTATCACCCGCTATGAAACAGTCGTGAATTCCAAACCAAGATTCGCAGTGAGCAACTACAAAATGCGGTTAAAATCAGTTGCGGTAATATAATATATCAGGAAACTCCAAGGAAGAGTGTTGTATTTCATTGTCTACTGAACGATTAGAGCCTTGTTCTATTTCGTTGTTACGTCGTCTCGCTCACCACTACAGTGCTTTATCATGAAATTCATGCATGACTCACCACTATGGTTCATTTGTTCCATGGGTATATCGATCCAACTATAATGATCCTCATTCAGTGCTAGTTGAAACAACGATTGAACAGAAGAAATCTGAACTTTCACGTGGTTGAGTTTTAAAGAAGAATTGTTTGTCTGTCCATGTTTGGCCATCATTCCTGGAGTATAAGACTATATATTTCTTACTTTATAACCCCCCCCTCAGTCAAAACGCGCAGTTTTTCGGACCCAGGTAAACATTTATTGATCCAATGTCATCCGAAAATGACTAATTGTGATTGTTACTTCTGGAGTAATTCCAAAAGATAGAGGTGAATTTGTGAATACATAACTAGTGTAATCATAACAGCCAGTTGAACACATTCGGCAACGGAAACCACAGTCATGAAAATCACTATCACAAGACAGGTTCAGATACATTTCAAGATCATCATTGAACATGTGCTAGTTTCTAACACGCAGACACTTGCTTCTGAGTCCAATCACAAGTTTGAATGTGGGCAGGTGGGAATGTTCATATGCCCAGTGTTGAATACATGGTATGCAGCTGCTACCAGACAGGCTGTGTTCAGGATAAACATGAAGGGGATAATTCTTTTGTATGCAATGTGAGTCTGAAATCCTGTCATCCAATTCCCAACTGAATCGCTCCTCTAATGGTTCACCGAACTATATTATTTATGTGTAATACTCTATCGGATTTCAACCAGAAACGGACTACAGATAGTGGATGAAGAACTTATCGCTGATTTGCATTTGACGGGATTGATTGTCTCATTCACTAAAGGCCGTATCAGAAGCTCACGACTACTGTGATTTCCTAATTTTGAAGTGAAAAACGAGAATAATACCGATCGTATTTCTGAACTAATCATCGAAAATATATTTAAGAGACCACCGATGCTGAGCAATTGGTTGAGGTTAATTGACGTCCACGATTTGCTGTCACATCAAGCATGACGTTGTCAATTTGGTAATAAACAGTTTACTCAACTCGAACGGAGGATATTTGCCTACCTCATGGCATGTGCCAGAGTAGTTAGCTTTTACGAAGATTCATGCCGTACACTTAACCGATCAAAGTTTACATTATGATAAGACTTTTCGTAGATGAACTCATCGGATATAACGAATTGCCAAGTGGATTTGTCCTCCTTCCTCCCCGTAGTGACAAATGAAATGCTTGACGATGATCTGGAGTAACTGATTTGTTGAGCAGTTTCGATATATGCATCCACTATGCTGCTTTGGTACTGATCTGAATGTTGCTATCCTGTGTTACCAAGCATTATCATCTAACGGTGTAACAATAAATCTTTTCTCATGTGACGACTCAGCGACAACTTGTGGCTCAGTTTCCAGGAAAAAGGTGCGTCATATAGCCCTTTGCTGTTTCGACAGTTTTCCACAGGTGCTGTATTTCTTGAATTATTATTTTCTCGAACAACATTGTGATGCATTATTTTCTACATTTGATTTGAGTGCAACTTCCAACCTCTCATTTAACATTTGAAATAGAACCAAGGGAATAAAGGTACGCAAAATAGCCCAGTTCCTCAGAAAAAATATTCGACTGAATCGTGAATAACAGGTCTGGAGTAGTTTTACCACACTCTGTTTCCTGAAGTTAGTTATGTTTCCAGTTTTTGATATTTCGTTTTAATTTAGAAAAAGTAGACATACTGGATTCCCGTTGTATCACTTGCATATTTTATCAAATAGAATGGATCAAGCACCTGGTGAAATCTGAAAGCATCGAAAAGTTCAAAATCTTCCTCTCAAATAGACAACAGGATCAACTGAGGTTCTTTTTACGACAATAATCATAGAGCTAGTTTTGCCTAAGAGCTGTGATGATAATTCATTTTTCTGAATTACCAAGGGTTTCTGGAAAAAATCTGATTCCAACCCTTGATAATACGGGCTTAGGAAAATTCAACAGAGATGAGAAATTTTGCCTGTCGTTTTACATGGTCTATTCAGGTGAGTTTTCACTTGTTCTTAGCTGATCAAGATCACAATTAAATCTGGTAAATTTCACACACGAGTCAATGGACTTCTGAATTCAGATCTGCTGGAAACTGAATTCAGACTGTTAAATTTTCATCTTGTAACTCTTTTTCGTCAGCACAGACATTGTCCATCAGACGACCTCGTCCCATTTGTTGAGCATACTATTCCTTCAAATTGTTGATACAGAGAAAAGAAAGATTGCTTTAATGTCATATATGGTACTACTTTGTCTGTTTGTTATTTATTTGTTCAAACTGAACAGAAAAACGTTTGAGTATGTGTGAAGAAGAAATACCAAGACAAGCACTCCAAGATAAAAGTGCAAGAGAAAACAGACAATAATAATTCGAACGGTTGGCAGACATAAACAGAAGGTCAAATAAATACTAGATGATTGAAAATAACAAACCACCGGGCACTGATATCAGTAGCCGTTGATTCAAGTCAGCTTTATTACTGGTAATGTCATAGACATGTATTACACTGGCTTGAAATCAGACTTGGTGCGAGTGCAGCAATTACAATCACAAAAATAGGAGAGAATAGAATAGAGCATAAATAAATGGCTGGTATTAAGGTAAATAGCGATGTGGCAATTTCTTTTGTATTCACCTTACTGGTTTTGAAGCCTTTCACATTTTGTTATCCAAGTTATATCTGTTGTGATTTGGGGACTCGGTAATTCAACAGAGAGACCTTGTGGCATTTGCAAAACTGACCTCCATCTTCAGCATTATTACTGTACGTCTCTAACCAAAGACAATCCTCCTCCCCTGGGCCCCAACCGGAGAGGCAGAAAGCACCAACCGGAGCCAATACTGCCGCTAGATTCTTCGTTCTTCCATGTCAAGTTATGGCCTGACCACTGCATCGCTTCATCCAGATATCCCCAGCACATGCAAATTGAGGACGGAAAGATAGAGGATGAGCAGGCATTCGTGAAACACAACCAAGCCACCAGAGATAGTTTAGGGCGAAGATTTCGCTGACAAGGCGACTATCCGTGCCTAATGCGCGAAACTAACTTGGTTTTTCCATTTGACGCAAACATAACTTCGAAGAAATTGGTTGTGGAGCACGGAAAGATGCCGAGCACCCTTAGTGCTAAGTGGCCGGGTCTCTCATCCATAAAGTGAAAAGCTACGAACCACGGCGAAGTGCATCTGTCCGTTGAGAGATAGACAGCCGGATGTCACGACGACGCCACATGTGTAGCAGAGTTGCGAATTGTGCTTCAGCTCTCGTGCGCTAATTTTCTCCCAACTTCGCCTCCAGCTGTTATCGAGCTCCCATTGTACTTAAAGTTGTCGATTGACTTAGGCTGATCGCTAAAACGAGTGAGTGCAGGCACAGCCTCCCACCAGTCTCTTTGATTCCTGGGAGGAGCTAAACTGAACCATTTGGAAGATCAGATGAGGCATTCCGTGACAAATTTGAAGATAAATGTGGACATGGGGCCACTTTTGTCGGATTCCATTGGAGAAGGTTAAACTGGGGTGAAGGCTAGTGGTGAGCCCTAACCGACCTAGAATAAAACGATACAATTCTTTGAGGACTGGACTATGCTTCTCAGGTACACCATTCCTTAACAAACAGTTTCATAATGCGGTCTCATCGGTGGAGTCAAAAGTCGCGCAAATGCCCAGGAACACGATGACTGTTGGTCTTTGGAAAGTGTGACGGTGCTCCTGAACTTGCTAGATAGAGAATATTTGATCGATACATCGACAACCACTAAAAACCCAATGTGCTTCTCGCGAATATGCTCTTCACACGTTTGGTACAGTCTGCAAGAACCTTTAGCGGTATTGGGAGAAGGCGCACTTCTCTATGTTTCGCGTAGTGACTACAAGAGTTCTTCTTAAAGATGGAGACAATAGTCGGGAATATCCAAGAGTACGAGACCTGCTCGGAACTTCAAACATTGGAGAACAAAACACGAAGTTCTCTAACGAATCGCATCCCAACCTCTCTCAACAAGGGTCGAGGTCATTGCAGATTAGCGCTTCAATACACTGATAATTGTAAAAAGGTTATCTATAAACACTGATTTTGTAAATCAAATGCTAAACAAAAGTGTAAACTAGAACCCGGTGACAATACTGAGTACTATTTTTATTTCAAGAAATCTCATGAAAAGCACAATTAAATGTTTTCGACATAGTAAATGGTCTAAGGGCCTTAAGTAAGACTGCGATCATCCGACTTCTTCCCACACATAACCCATTTTGTAAACCACATCTGGTCGGCCTTAGTTTTTATTGTAAAGGAAGTTAGCATGGTTGTTGAGAACCAAAAGGCTTGATGGCAGGCAATTTCTTGTCTCCAATGAAAACAGTTATACCATTTTGAAAATGTTTTGCTTTCAAAAACACAGTTTTGTCAGTGGTAATTTCAATTTGCCGAAGTTCACGTTACTGCAAGTTGCCGTTTTCAACACAATTTTCCATTCATCATTTATACATTTTGTTGCAGGGAGACAAAGATTGAGTGTAAATATATTCAGCAAAATAGTCAACTGTAAACCAGACGAGAAATGTGGACACTGAAGATGTTCGCTTTCACCACATTTCCCTCCAGGAATATTCTTCATTTTTCAGATTTGCAATTTTAATTTTTCTCTTGAAAACAATTCATATGTGCAGATGGAGTGAAAAGTCAAACTACATAGCGTTTATTTTCAGAATTGGTACTTTCCTTTCATAATGCATCATAAACTGGTACAGTGGGTTTTTCTCCCAATATGGGCCACTTTATGACAAGATTGATTGATGTTAACCAATATCACCCTTATACGAAGCCCGATGAGCTCGAATTAATCTTTTCTCTTCTTCTGCATAGGAGTGAATGAAATCTCGCTTCTGAAGACAATATCAATAATTATCAAATATACAACCAGAGAGCTTCACAGAATCATCAGCCCTCGGAATGTTGGTTAGGATTTGAGAACGACCCGCCATCATCCCCCAGGTGAATTCACCAAGAACCTCGAATTCGTCGACAATCTGAAAGATAATTTACTATTCTCACACGGATCTTGCACTGATTTTGCTTCTATCGGTAACTATGCGTCTGGTCTGAACAACTAATTATCCCACAGGATTTATTCACTTAATCTTTCGTAGTCCCAATATGCGGTCGGTCAATGAGAAATCGTGAAGATGGAATAAAATGTGTATGAACAGAAAAATGTCACCAAATACCAAAGTGCCGTAGCTTGAGGCAGCGTTATTCAGTAGATAGTTTGCAGTTTGAACTGCTACTAAATGCAAATAATAACACAATGTTAAGTATAACGCGAGAGCAATTGTGATAAACGGCAGTCGTGTTCAGAAAAAGACAGTAAGAACAATAACTGGCTGGATAGTTGTGGGCAAATACATGCAAATTTGGCGAACGAAAATAGTTTAGAGACTTCGGGGAGGGAGATTTTCTGTTTCATGTGCAAGTAACACTGTGTCCACTGCTCTAAACGTAGGTCCGAAAAAGAAGCGGAGAAAGTCCACCAGTAAATGTGCTTTAGTGCGTCTGACTAAAGCCCAAGACGGGGATTATCGTTCACGGAAGTTCGATTTTCGTGTCATTGGACCAGAGATTTAGGCAGCGGCTAAAAGATTTTTTATCATCTATAGGTTGAGAGAGGTAAATCGGGAAAGCAGTGAATCCAGTGCGATAGACAAAACTAGGATTGTCAGTGAACAGGAAAGGATTGAGCTCAAAACAATTGTCACTTAATGACTGGAAGCATCCATAATATGGTAAATTGAATGCCAAAAACAAACACTTCCGGTAAACGGAGTACTCATTCTTCGGTTTCTGGAGAGAAATGAGGTAAATTTACCCCCCAGTAAAGGTTTCATTTGATGTTACAAATTCTGGACTCAAGAGCCAATGATATTTGAGATGGTAACCGAAGTTGATTTCGTTACAGAATCGTACAGTGGAATAGAACCATCATGTGGAAAATAGAATACAATGCGAGTTTTCATAACCCATTAGATGTAAAATTTTATACTAGAGAAACAGTCTACATCACAAAAGTTCAATTTTTGCAATACTGTTCGAGCAACGTTAAGTGAGAATTGTCTTCGCATTAGACGAATAAGCTGTTCCTCACCTAGCACATTACAATTTGTGGCCGAAATGTTGCATATACCTGATGCTGCCGCTGTTGAAATAAAGCTTCTGGATTTAAGTCGGCAATCATTCGAAGGATCTCAAAAACAATATATCAGAATTTCAAAGGGTGCGGGAAGAGGATGAATCACTAATTGGATTCAACGATCAGCACTACAAAGATATTGAAAAAAGTAGATGTACTATCCTATAAATCATCAAATGCATTACCGAGCTCATTCGCGATCAAAATGATGGCAAACTGTCGATTTATCTCGCTTGGCATGTGAAGTCCAGTATCAAACATGAAGTGGGTTTAAATATGGGTACCTTGGCCCATTCTGTGGAGAAGATCTGATTTGGTGGGAGGTATTCGCTTGTAGGTAAAGTAGATTATTACCGTGTCTCCTTTCGAAGCTGTCGTACATTGCTGGCTGCCATAGAAGAAAACCTCTGAACAAAGTTAATTTGGTTGTTCGGATCAATCCGGATGGGAGAAAGGTGGTCCAGTGATAACAAACGCCTTCGAGATGAAAAGGCAAGGGTTCGGCTAATGGATGTGACAAAAGATATGATGGTAAACTCTACAGAGCGGAACTCAGGTCTAGTGCTACTGAGTACACGGTTGATCCGATGACTTGAGTTTTGTGCGTGATAGGTGGAGTCTGAAAAGCAATCAGTCAAGCAAAATATTAAAAAATCTTACACACTACTCGCGAATAGGTGCGAGTTATATGCAAATATATATTCGATTATCAGAATCCTTGTCGAAAAAGAAATCTCGCGAACACTGATGACAAATTTAGAAACATTTCGATATTTTGAGTGACTGATTATCAGACGTTCGAGGAGGACTCCCAAAAAATGTGTTCATATTGAGAGTGTATGTGCCAGTACCACCGGAGATCTATGCTGTTCGTTCTCTCGGGGTGGTATAGATAAACTCATTTCCAAATGATCGATTGCATGCCTGACCATCGGCTATGTTGATACTATGTTTTAAGGGCCCTCATCCGACTAGGGCGAATCACTGCTTCGGTAATGGTATGGAAGAATAACAAAAAATAAAAATGAATTCTAATTTATCGAAATTTAAAGACATGTTTTGGATTACTAATATTGTAGTGGGGAATGCTTCAAGGGAACAATGTGATTTTCGAATCGATCGACCAATCAACCGAGAGTCACAAACAAAAGAACCGACAGCGAATATGTCAGAGGCTTCCCGAAGTGGGTAAAAGGATGAATACGCAATGGCAGAAGAGAATCATGGAAATACAATAAGCAACTTTAGTCAGTTGGAATTAGTTCTGCTGCCCGTAGCCCTGTACAGCCAACATCTTGCACAAAGCGAGTGAGACCAAGTTTCTGCTCGAATGACAGCCCAAGTAATCGGGATAGATATTACAGGGCCTGACTCAGTAATATTACATAGGTTCCGCTCCATCCAAACTTCAGTAATGCGGTAATTAGTAATGTCGTTGTAAACCAAGTATTGTGAGAGAACGTACTCACGTCACTATGGTTCAAATTACCACTCCTCGCTGTTGTACCAGAGATTATCTCCAGTTTACTTCATAGAAATGTTTCAGCCGACAATGTTTTTCCTCCTGGAGCAGTATGCACAGCTGAAGTGATCACAAATGAAAACAACCATCCGTTTGATCGGTCAATCCTTTGTGAATCATTTGCACACGATAGTGATTGCATCAAGTGCCATGATGGGATATCTCGGGATTATGAATGCACATACTGTTGATGTTTCTGTGCACTTCGACCAGTAATCTAGTTGGTTATAAACTCGATGACTCTTAGGGCAATCCACAACAAATATGCACAATGGGAATTCGTGTAGAATAAGGGACTGGCAAACTCGCTAATCACTGAACCACACAAAAAATGCAACATTTACTCAGTGAAATTCTAGCCCTATTCTCCCCACAGCCTTAAGAACGAAAATGCCTGATCAACCGCTGATGTTTGTAGATAAGCAAATGAGTATGTTTTATTGCTGTGAAAATCCCTTTCAGCTTACTCCCCCACATCATTTACTGACTTCACAGTTGACCAGTGGTGGTCAACACCGTGGTCGTGGAAGACTCCAGATAATTAAGGGTTCTCTTCTAGCTATTTCCAATTGTCACTGGACGATTGTAAGCAATCTATCAACTACTTTTCCCTAGTTCAAAATGGATATTTGCTAGAATAACTTTTGATGTTTGTGGAATAGTGTACAAAACATCGGAAAAATTTTCAATCCAAATGTGATTTTGTGCAACAAACAGAAACACTCGACAGTGAACTATCCTCATATGTTACAAGACAGATGTCTCACAAAAAGAAATCACGTCATCGACATCGTGTATTTCGTTTCCGTGGATACCTTGCGAACACACCTGGTGAACGAATTAGAAGAACGAACGGTACACTGAAGAACACTAGGGCTGACCATGAAGGAACCGGATACAATTTCAAATTTGTTACTATTTCTATTGGGGAAGTAATTGTTTATCGATGATCCTAAAAGGTTGGAAAAACCAGAGGAATGAAGAAGCAGAGAGCTATTTTGGACAGGTACGGCAAAATGATATCCCAGAAAAATTCAAGCACTCTTAGGTGAAATAGGGAACGGAATCCATTGCCTCCAAAAAGTATTCAGTTTGATTATATGCGAATCGGTAGAGGTCATTCCGAAAAATAGATGAAGCAATCGGGTAAGCATTATGCGCTGAGTCAATGGGAGAGCGGTAAGGGTGATGCTGATGGGGAGCAAATGTCTTGACAGTATTTTTAAATGAAGACATTTAAGAAGAAGCAGTTCTGTTACCTGTTCCAAGAGGCAGAACTAGCTCCAGCATCAACGGATTAGTGGGTTTAGAAAGTCAACATCCCGAAGTACGAACGTGCTCCCAATTTGACAGTGGTGAAATAGAAATCTTCTGGACCTACAATACATATAGTTGTTAGAATTTGAGGTAACTTGAATTCTCATTCGATTAAAAATCCATCTGATTCTGAGAGGGCCGCACAATGACAGGGCTGTAGGACCACCATGGCGGGATGAATATACACGGCGTTCGCATCCGGCTATTCGCGGCGATATTGCAGTTTTCCCACCAAAACCACTGTCTGCTTAAAAGCTTGATTACATGCCGAAGAAGTTTTCAATTTGCGGTATATGAACGGCCGTTGGCAAGTGTTGTATTCAACTGTATTATCTCTTGTTTGATCAGGATAGAGTTAAGTCCGACAAAATCCTATAGGTGCACAAGCGTGTTCCTTTATACTAATTAGATTTTATGACAATGGATAAGATATTCAATCTTTTTCCGAAACAGCAAAATCCCATGTGCCAACATAAATCAAATGAAGCATTCAATGTTTGTTTTTATACGTCCAGTCTTTCAGCTTATATCCTGTTTGAAATGAAACAGAGTTTATGTGAAACCAAACTAGGTTAGGTCTAGGTGGACGGACATTTTGAGTAGGGTGACTGAAATGCGAACAGTTTAAAAGGGGACAAAGTCATAATTGAGGAAGGGAATCTTCGTGTGACAATATATTGAAAACTGTGTACAAGAAAGTTTATCCTGTGACATTGAAACTTCTTTTTAGTTGACCTTCATTTGTCGAATAAGGTGTACATTTTCGTCACGATTGACGAACTTCTCACCGGTAATGGTTCCTTAAATTTAAGTTCACTAATAAGACTGCTGATTTTATAGTCCTACAAAAAATCAATAACCATGGCAAAACAATTAACGTTTATCAGAATCAAATGCGAAATAAATCAGTCATCAAAATGGAAAGTGTTTTGATTTGAATAATCTAGCAAATTCAATATGTCTTTTATTAGGAGTTCGATAGTTTTTTCACTGCAGCTGATACTAGCAGCATTTCACATTGTTTCATTCACCTGTTCTGTGGGAATTAAGAATGGGTACGTAGATCGTCTCGCTGATTAAGGACAAGGCTTCGCGCCACTGGTTTCTGAGAGTAATGTAAGTAAACTCATCTTTTACGATTGATGTGCTACATATTACGCTTCCGGCAGTCGTTCTGTGAATAACCTTATAAATGTTGCAGTTATTCACTTCAAAGTAATGTGTGAAGTCCGTGCAATGAAATTCAAGCACAACAGCCTTCGCAGTCCTACGTTGTTTCTCTTTGGTAAAATACCGATCCACCCCAGTTCCGCCAGCTCTTGGCTTCATTGCCTCAAGGTTAATGTAACCGATTGTTGAGGATCATCCAAGTGACCCTTTCTCCAATGTTCTTCTGACTGGAGAGTGTAATTTTGCTTTTCCATTTAAGAAGACAGCCGTCAACGAATACACCAATGAACGGTGTATAACGTAGAACCTTTCCAAATATTAGAGAACATTTTTGGAATTTATCAAGTTGATATTACCGTGATAAATATAAGTGATGAAGAAGCATCTCTCATCAACCTCTTAAGAGAGGAAACCCTTATAAAAATTAATTGGGATGAGTCCTAAGGTCTTATTTACAACTGATCGTCCATTTGGTCAGTAATCACAAACCTTCGGTTATCCGCAGCGTAGTATGAAATTGTTGCATGCAAGAAAATAACATAATGAATTCATTCGTACCATTCGCTTATGCGGTGATATACCTAACGTAATTCGTATTATGTACTAGTAACTCTGGAATATATCAAAATTTGTATCTGTTGTAAAGAAGGAGTAGTATTTCTATCACACCTGCTTGATGCTGGACATAGTTGAATGATCTAGCTAGCTTTACAAAAGGGGACTTACCTGCAATTAACGAAGAGATTGAGTCTATTCCCATTTAAAGAAAGTTTCTCGGCCATCCACAAGATAATCCACAGTTTAAATTTCATAAATATAAATCGCCGATTCGGAAAAGAATCGAGGGGAAAAAATGTGCATTATAATAATGAAGGACATGAATAACTAACCCCAGAAGAGTTCCCGGTCGTACGAGCTGATGTGGGATAATTTATTGAAGCATAACAACTGGCCAGAAGCCGTCACCTTCCAAACTCTTAATTAAGTTTTTGGGGAGGGAGCTGTTTTTTCTGATTGACTTTCAGATGTAAAACGGTTTAGTGTGTGAATTTGAGATACCTCTGAGGGGGTTGACCTGGACCGAATATTTTAGGCTGCTCTTTACCAACTGTCCACAGCGCAGTATCACGTAAGTGGACTCGCTTCTTCTATAAGGTGATGTTCCTGTACCGGTCTGTCGACGGCCAACCATTCAAGTCCATCAAATACATACAATTGTTTACGTCGTTGCTTTTCGAGACCGAGCGGCACGAACATTGCTCTTGCGGCTCCTTGGGTGTTTCGGTAGCCTTCTGGCCAGTTGCCCAGGGTCGATAGCTTGATTCTCTTTGGCATCATTTCTATTCGGTTGGTCTTTTTGTCTCAGTTGACAACTTGATCAGCAGCATCTCATCTGGGCTATCTTGCTGGTTGCCCGAAATCCCGCTATTTTTCTTCTGCTATTCCGTATTCATCCTTTTGCCCACTTCGGGAAGCCTCTGACATATTCGCTGTCGGTTCTTTTGTTTGTGACTCTCGGTTGATTGGTCGTTCGATTCGAAAATCACATTGTTCCCTTGAAGCATTCCCCACTACAATACTAGTAATCCAAAACATGTCTTTAAATTTCGATAAATTAGAATTCATTTTTATTTTTTGTTATTCTTCCATACCATTACCGAAGCAGTGATTCGCCCTAGTCGGATGAGGGCCCTTAAAACATAGTATCAACATAGCCGATGGTCAGGCATGCAATCGATCATTTGGAAATGAGTTTATCTATACCACCCCGAGAGAACGAACAGCATAGATCTCCGGTGGTACTGGCACATACACTCTCAATATGAACACATTTTTTGGGAGTCCTCCTCGAACGTCTGATAATCAGTCACTCAAAATATCGAAATGTTTCTAAATTTGTCATCAGTGTTCGCGAGATTTCTTTTTCGACAAGGATTCTGATAATCGAATATATATTTGCATATAACTCGCACCTATTCGCGAGTAGTGTGTAAGATTTTTTAATATTTTGCTTGACTGATTGCTTTTCAGACTCCACCTATCACGCACAAAACTCAAGTCATCGGATCAACCGTGTACTCAGTAGCACTAGACCTGAGTTCCGCTCTGTAGAGTTTACCATCATATCTTTTGTCACATCCATTAGCCGAACCCTTGCCTTTTCATCTCGAAGGCGTTTGTTATCACTGGACCACCTTTCTCCCATCCGGATTGATCCGAACAACCAAATTAACTTTGTTCAGAGGTTTTCTTCTATGGCAGCCAGCAATGTACGACAGCTTCGAAAGGAGACACGGTAATAATCTACTTTACCTACAAGCGAATACCTCCCACCAAATCAGATCTTCTCCACAGAATGGGCCAAGGTACCCATATTTAAACCCACTTCATGTTTGATACTGGACTTCACATGCCAAGCGAGATAAATCGACAGTTTGCCATCATTTTGATCGCGAATGAGCTCGGTAATGCATTTGATGATTTATAGGATAGTACATCTACTTTTTTCAATATCTTTGTAGTGCTGATCGTTGAATCCAATTAGTGATTCATCCTCTTCCCGCACCCTTTGAAATTCTGATATATTGTTTTTGAGATCCTTCGAATGATTGCCGACTTAAATCCAGAAGCTTTATTTCAACAGCGGCAGCATCAGGTATATGCAACATTTCGGCCACAAATTGTAATGTGCTAGGTGAGGAACAGCTTATTCGTCTAATGCGAAGACAATTCTCACTTAACGTTGCTCGAACAGTATTGCAAAAATTGAACTTTTGTGATGTAGACTGTTTCTCTAGTATAAAATTTTACATCTAATGGGTTATGAAAACTCGCATTGTATTCTATTTTCCACATGATGGTTCTATTCCACTGTACGATTCTGTAACGAAATCAACTTCGGTTACCATCTCAAATATCATTGGACCAGAGATTTAGGCAGCTGCTAAAAGATTTTTTATCATCTATAGGTTGAGAGAGGTAAATCGGGAAAGCAGTGAATCCAGTGCGATAGACAAAACTAGGATTGTCAGTGAACAGGAAAGGATTGAGCTCAAAACAATTGTCACTTAATGACTGGAAGCATCCATAATATGGTAAATTGAATGCCAAAAACAAACACTTCCGGTAAACGGAGTACTCATTCTTCGGTTTCTGGAGAGAAATGAGGTAAATTTACCCCCCAGTAAAGGTTTCATTTGATGTTACAAATTCTGGACTCAAGAGCCAATGATATTTGAGATGGTAACCGAAGTTGATTTCGTTACAGAATCGTACAGTGGAATAGAACCATCATGTGGAAAATAGAATACAATGCGAGTTTTCATAACCCATTAGATGTAAAATTTTATACTAGAGAAACAGTCTACATCACAAAAGTTCAATTTTTGCAATACTGTTCGAGCAACGTTAAGTGAGAATTGTCTTCGCATTAGACGAATAAGCTGTTCCTCACCTAGCACATTACAATTTGTGGCCGAAATGTTGCATATACCTGATGCTGCCGCTGTTGAAATAAAGCTTCTGGATTTAAGTCGGCAATCATTCGAAGGATCTCAAAAACAATATATCAGAATTTCAAAGGGTGCGGGAAGAGGATGAATCACTAATTGGATTCAACGATCAGCACTACAAAGATATTGAAAAAAGTAGATGTACTATCCTATAAATCATCAAATGCATTACCGAGCTCATTCGCGATCAAAATGATGGCAAACTGTCGATTTATCTCGCTTGGCATGTGAAGTCCAGTATCAAACATGAAGTGGGTTTAAATATGGGTACCTTGGCCCATTCTGTGGAGAAGATCTGATTTGGTGGGAGGTATTCGCTTGTAGGTAAAGTAGATTATTACCGTGTCTCCTTTCGAAGCTGTCGTACATTGCTGGCTGCCATAGAAGAAAACCTCTGAACAAAGTTAATTTGGTTGTTCGGATCAATCCGGATGGGAGAAAGGTGGTCCAGTGATAACAAACGCCTTCGAGATGAAAAGGCAAGGGTTCGGCTAATGGATGTGACAAAAGATATGATGGTAAACTCTACAGAGCGGAACTCAGGTCTAGTGCTACTGAGTACACGGTTGATCCGATGACTTGAGTTTTGTGCGTGATAGGTGGAGTCTGAAAAGCAATCAGTCAAGCAAAATATTAAAAAATCTTACACACTACTCGCGAATAGGTGCGAGTTATATGCAAATATATATTCGATTATCAGAATCCTTGTCGAAAAAGAAATCTCACGAACACTGATGACAAATTTTGAAACATTTCGATATTTTGAGTGACTGATTATCAGACGTTCGAGGAGGACTCCCAAAAAATGTGTTCATATTGAGAGTGTATGTGCCAGTACCACCGGAGATCTATGCTGTTCGTTCTCTCGGGGTGGTATAGATAAACTCATTTCCAAATGATCGATTGCATGCCTGACCATCGGCTATGTTGATGCTATGTTTTAAGGGCCCTCATCCGACTAGGGCGAATCACTGCTTCGGTAATGGTATGGAAGAATAACAAAAAATAAAAATGAATTCTAATTTATCGAAATTTAAAGACATGTTTTGGATTACTAGTATTGTAGTGGGGAATGCTTCAAGGGAACAATGTGATTTTCGAATCGAACGACCAATCAACCGAGAGTCACAAACAAAAGAACCGACAGCGAATATGTCAGAGGCTTCCCGAAGTGGGCAAAAGGATGAATACGGAATAGCAGAAGAAAAATAGCGGGATTTCGGGCAACCAGCAAGATAGCCCAGATGAGATGCTGCTGATCAAGTTGTCAACTGAGACAAAAAGACCAACCGAATAGAAATGATGCCAAAGAGAATCAAGCTATCGACCCTGGGCAACTGGCCAGAAGGCTACCGAAACACCCAAGGAGCCGCAAGAGCAATGTTCGTGCCGCTCGGTCTCGAAAAGCAACGACGTAAACAATTGTATGTATTTGATGGACTTGAATGGTTGGCCGTCGACAGACCGGTACAGGAACATCACCTTATAGAAGAAGCGAGTCCACTTACGTGATACTGCGCTGTGGACAGTTGGTAAAGAGCAGCCTAAAATATTCGGTCCAGGTCAACCCCCTCAGAGGTATCTCAAATTCACACACTAAACCGTTTTACATCTGAAAGTCAATCAGAAAAAACAGCTCCCTCCCCAAAAACTTAATTAAGAGTTTGGAAGGTGACGGCTTCTGGCCAGTTGTTATGCTTCAATAAATTATCCCACATCAGCTCGTACGACCGGGAACTCTTCTGGGGTTAGTTATTCATGTCCTTCATTATTATAATGCACATTTTTTCCCCTCGATTCTTTTCCGAATCGGCGATTTATATTTATGAAATTTAAACTGTGGATTATCTTGTGGATGGCCGAGAAACTTTCTTTAAATGGGAATAGACTCAATCTCTTCGTTAATTGCAGGTAAGTCCCCTTTTGTAAAGCTAGCTAGATCATTCAACTATGTCCAGCATCAAGCAGGTGTGATAGAAATACTACTCCTTCTTTACAACAGATACAAATTTTGATATATTCCAGAGTTACTAGTACATAATACGAATTACGTTAGGTATATCACCGCATAAGCGAATGGTACGAATGAATTCATTATGTTATTTTCTTGCATGCAACAATTTCATACTACGCTGCGGATAACCGAAGGTTTGTGATTACTGACCAAATGGACGATCAGTTGTAAATAAGACCTTAGGACTCATCCCAATTAATTTTTATAAGGGTTTCCTCTCTTAAGAGGTTGATGAGAGATGCTTCTTCATCACTTATATTTATCACGGTAATATCAACTTGATAAATTCCAAAAATGTTCTCTAATATTTGGAAAGGTTCTACGTTATACACCGTTCATTGGTGTATTCGTTGACGGCTGTCTTCTTAAATGGAAAAGCAAAATTACACTCTCCAGTCAGAAGAACATTGGAGAAAGGGTCACTTGGATGATCCTCAACAATCGGTTACATTAACCTTGAGGCAATGAAGCCAAGAGCTGGCGGAACTGGGGTGGATCGGTATTTTACCAAAGAGAAACAACGTAGGACTGCGAAGGCTGTTGTGCTTGAATTTCATTGCACGGACTTCACACATTACTTTGAAGTGAATAACTGCAACATTTATAAGGTTATTCACAGAACGACTGCCGGAAGCGTAATATGTAGCACATCAATCGTAAAAGATGAGTTTACTTACATTACTCTCAGAAACCAGTGGCGCGAAGCCTTGTCCTTAATCAGCGAGACGATCTACGTACCCATTCTTAATTCCCACAGAACAGGTGAATGAAACAATGTGAAATGCTGCTAGTATCAGCTGCAGTGAAAAAACTATCGAACTCCTAATAAAAGACATATTGAATTTGCTAGATTATTCAAATCAAAACACTTTCCATTTTGATGACTGATTTATTTCGCATTTGATTCTGATAAACGTTAATTGTTTTGCCATGGTTATTGATTTTTTGTAGGACTATAAAATCAGCAGTCTTATTAGTGAACTTAAATTTAAGGAACCATTACCGGTGAGAAGTTCGTCAATCGTGACGAAAATGTACACCTTATTCGACAAATGAAGGTCAACTAAAAAGAAGTTTCAATGTCACAGGATAAACTTTCTTGTACACAGTTTTCAATATATTGTCACACGAAGATTCCCTTCCTCAATTATGACTTTGTCCCCTTTTAAACTGTTCGCATTTCAGTCACCCTACTCAAAATGTCCGTCCACCTAGACCTAACCTAGTTTGGTTTCACATAAACTCTGTTTCATTTCAAACAGGATATAAGCTGAAAGACTGGACGTATAAAAACAAACATTGAATGCTTCATTTGATTTATGTTGGCACATGGGATTTTGCTGTTTCGGAAAAAGATTGAATATCTTATCCATTGTCATAAAATCTAATTAGTATAAAGGAACACGCTTGTGCACCTATAGGATTTTGTCGGACTTAACTCTATCCTGATCAAACAAGAGATAATACAGTTGAATACAACACTTGCCAACGGCCGTTCATATACCGCAAATTGAAAACTTCTTCGGCATGTAATCAAGCTTTTAAGCAGACAGTGGTTTTGGTGGGAAAACTGCAATATCGCCGCGAATAGCCGGATGCGAACGCCGTGTATATTCATCCCGCCATGGTGGTCCTACAGCCCTGTCATTGTGCGGCCCTCTCAGAATCAGATGGATTTTTAATCGAATGAGAATTCAAGTTACCTCAAATTCTAACAACTATATGTATTGTAGGTCCAGAAGATTTCTATTTCACCACTGTCAAATTGGGAGCACGTTCGTACTTCGGGATGTTGACTTTCTAAACCCACTAATCCGTTGATGCTGGAGCTAGTTCTGCCTCTTGGAACAGGTAACAGAACTGCTTCTTCTTAAATGTCTTCATTTAAAAATACTGTCAAGACATTTGCTCCCCATCAGCATCACCCTTACCGCTCTCCCATTGACTCAGCGCATAATGCTTACCCGATTGCTTCATCTATTTTTCGGAATGACCTCTACCGATTCGCATATAATCAAACTGAATACTTTTTGGAGGCAATGGATTCCGTTCTCTATTTCACCTAAGAGTGCTTGAATTTTTCTGGGATATCATTTTGCCGTACCTGTCCAAAATAGCTCTCTGCTTCTTCATTCCTCTGGTTTTTCCAACCTTTTAGGATCATCGATAAACAATTACTTCCCCAATAGAAATAGTAACAAATTTGAAATTGTATCCGGTTCCTTCATGGTCAGCCCTAGTGTTCTTCAGTGTACCGTTCGTTCTTCTAATTCGTTCACCAGGTGTGTTCGCAAGGTATCCACGGAAACGAAATACACGATGTCGATGACGTGATTTCTTTTTGTGAGACATCTGTCTTGTAACATATGAGGATAGTTCACTGTCGAGTGTTTCTGTTTGTTGCACAAAATCACATTTGGATTGAAAATTTTTCCGATGTTTTGTACACTATTCCACAAACATCAAAAGTTATTCTAGCAAATATCCATTTTGAACTAGGGAAAAGTAGTTGATAGATTGCTTACAATCGTCCAGTGACAATTGGAAATAGCTAGAAGAGAACCCTTAATTATCTGGAGTCTTCCACGACCACGGTGTTGACCACCACTGGTCAACTGTGAAGTCAGTAAATGATGTGGGGGAGTAAGCTGAAAGGGATTTTCACAGCAATAAAACATACTCATTTGCTTATCTACAAACATCAGCGGTTGATCAGGCATTTTCGTTCTTAAGGCTGTGGGGAGAATAGGGCTAGAATTTCACTGAGTAAATGTTGCATTTTTTTGTGTGGTTCAGTGATTAGCGAGTTTGCCAGTCCCTTATTCTACACGAATTCCCATTGTGCATATTTGTTGTGGATTGCCCTAAGAGTCATCGAGTTTATAACCAACTAGATTACTGGTCGAAGTGCACAGAAACATCAACAGTATGTGCATTCATAATCCCGAGATATCCCATCATGGCACTTGATGCAATCACTATCGTGTGCAAATGATTCACAAAGGATTGACCGATCAAACGGATGGTTGTTTTCATTTGTGATCACTTCAGCTGTGCATACTGCTCCAGGAGGAAAAACATTGTCGGCTGAAACATTTCTATGAAGTAGACTGGAGATAATCTCTGGTACAACAGCGAGGAGTGGTAATTTGAACCATAGTGACGTGAGTACGTTCTCTCACAATACTTGGTTTACAACGACATTACTAATTACCGCATTACTGAAGTTTGGATGGAGCGGAACCTATGTAATATTACTGAGTCAGGCCCTGTAATATCTATCCCGATTACTTGGGCTGTCATTCGAGCAGAAACTTGGTCTCACTCGCTTTGTGCAAGATGTTGGCTGTACAGGGCTACGGGCAGCAGAACTAATTCCAACTGACTAAAGTTGCTTATTGTATTTCCATGATTCTCTTCTGCCATTGCGTATTCATCCTTTTACCCACTTCGGGAAGCCTCTGACATATTCGCTGTCGGTTCTTTTGTTTGTGACTCTCGGTTGATTGGTCGTTTGATTCGAAAATCACATTGTTCCCTTGAAGCATTCCCCACTACAATATTAGTAATCCAAAACATGTCTTTAAATTTCGATAAATTAGAATTCATTTTTATTTTTTGTTATTCTTCCATACCATTACCGAAGCAGTGATTCGCCCTAGTCGGATGAGGGCCCTTAAAACATAGTATCAACATAGCCGATGGTCAGGCATGCAATCGATCATTTGGAAATGAGTTTATCTATACCACCCCGAGAGAACGAACAGCATAGATCTCCGGTGGTACTGGCACATACACTCTCAATATGAACACATTTTTTGGGAGTCCTCCTCGAACGTCTGATAATCAGTCACTCAAAATATCGAAATGTTTCTAAATTTGTCATCAGTGTTCGCGAGATTTCTTTTTCGACAAGGATTCTGATAATCGAATATATATTTGCATATAACTCGCACCTATTCGCGAGTAGTGTGTAAGATTTTTTAATATTTTGCTTGACTGATTGCTTTTCAGACTCCACCTATCACGCACAAAACTCAAGTCATCGGATCAACCGTGTACTCAGTAGCACTAGACCTGAGTTCCGCTCTGTAGAGTTTACCATCATATCTTTTGTCACATCCATTAGCCGAACCCTTGCCTTTTCATCTCGAAGGCGTTTGTTATCACTGGACCACCTTTCTCCCATCCGGATTGATCCGAACAACCAAATTAACTTTGTTCAGAGGTTTTCTTCTATGGCAGCCAGCAATGTACGACAGCTTCGAAAGGAGACACGGTAATAATCTACTTTACCTACAAGCGAATACCTCCCACCAAATCAGATCTTCTCCACAGAATGGGCCAAGGTACCCATATTTAAACCCACTTCATGTTTGATACTGGACTTCACATGCCAAGCGAGATAAATCGACAGTTTGCCATCATTTTGATCGCGAATGAGCTCGGTAATGCATTTGATGATTTATAGGATAGTACATCTACTTTTTTCAATATCTTTGTAGTGCTGATCGTTGAATCCAATTAGTGATTCATCCTCTTCCCGCACCCTTTGAAATTCTGATATATTGTTTTTGAGATCCTTCGAATGATTGCCGACTTAAATCCAGAAGCTTTATTTCAACAGCGGCAGCATCAGGTATATGCAACATTTCGGCCACAAATTGTAATGTGCTAGGTGAGGAACAGCTTATTCGTCTAATGCGAAGACAATTCTCACTTAACGTTGCTCGAACAGTATTGCAAAAATTGAACTTTTGTGATGTAGACTGTTTCTCTAGTATAAAATTTTACATCTAATGGGTTATGAAAACTCGCATTGTATTCTATTTTCCACATGATGGTTCTATTCCACTGTACGATTCTGTAACGAAATCAACTTCGGTTACCATCTCAAATATCATTGGCTCTTGAGTCCAGAATTTGTAACATCAAATGAAACCTTTACTGGGGGGTAAATTTACCTCATTTCTCTCCAGAAACCGAAGAATGAGTACTCCGTTTACCGGAAGTGTTTGTTTTTGGCATTCAATTTACCATATTATGGATGCTTCCAGTCATTAAGTGACAATTGTTTTGAGCTCAATCCCTTCCTGTTCACTGACAATCCTAGTTTTGTCTATCGCACTGGATTCACTGCTTTCCCGATTTACCTCTCTCAACCTATAGATGATAAAAAATCTTTTAGCCGCTGCCTAAATCTCTGGTCCAATGACACGAAAATCGAACTTCCGTGAACGATAATCCCCGTCTTGGGCTTTAGTCAGACGCACTAAAGCACATTTACTGGTGGACTTTCTCCGCTTCTTTTTCGGACCTACGTTTAGAGCAGTGGACACAGTGTTACTTGCACATGAAACAGAAAATCTCCCTCCCCGAAGTCTCTAAACTATTTTCGTTCGCCAAATTTGCATGTATTTGCCCACAACTATCCAGCCAGTTATTGTTCTTACTGTCTTTTTCTGAACACGACTGCCGTTTATCACAATTGCTCTCGCGTTATACTTAACATTGTGTTATTATTTGCATTTAGTAGCAGTTCAAACTGCAAACTATCTACTGAATAACGCTGCCTCAAGCTACGGCACTTTGGTATTTGGTGACATTTTTCTGTTCATACACATTTTATTCCATCTTCACGATTTCTCATTGACCGACCGCATATTGGGACTACGAAAGATTAAGTGAATAAATCCTGTGGGATAATTAGTTGTTCAGACCAGACGCATAGTTACCGATAGAAGCAAAATCAGTGCAAGATCCGTGTGAGAATAGTAAATTATCTTTCAGATTGTCGACGAATTCGAGGTTCTTGGTGAATTCACCTGGGGGATGATGGCGGGTCGTTCTCAAATCCTAACCAACATTCCGAGGGCTGATGATTCTGTGAAGCTCTCTGGTTGTATATTCGATAATTATTGATATTGTCTTTAGAAGCGAGATTTCATTCACTCCTATGCAGAAGAAGAGAAAAGATTATAAGGGTGATATTGGTTAACATCAATCAATCTTGTCATAAAGTGGCCCATATTGGGAGAAAAACCCACTGTACCAGTTTATGATGCATTATGAAAGGAAAGTACCAATTCTGAAAATAAACGCTATGTAGTTTGACTTTTCACTCCATCTGCACATATGAATTGTTTTCAAGAGAAAAATTAAAATTGCAAATCTGAAAAATGAAGAATATTCCTGGAGGGAAATGTGGTGAAAGCGAACATCTTCAGTGTCCACATTTCTCGTCTGGTTTACAGTTGACTATTTTGCTGAATATATTTACACTCAATCTTTGTCTCCCTGCAACAAAATGTATAAATGATGAATGGAAAATTGTGTTGAAAACGGCAACTTGCAGTAACGTGAACTTCGGCAAATTGAAATTACCACTGACAAAACTGTGTTTTTGAAAGCAAAACATTTTCAAAATGGTATAACTGTTTTCATTGGAGACAAGAAATTGCCTGCCATCAAGCCTTTTGGTTCTCAACAACCATGCTAACTTCCTTTACAATAAAAACTAAGGCCGACCAGGTGTGGTTTACAAAATGGGTTATGTGTGGGAAGAAGTCGGATGATCGCAGTCTTACTTAAGGCCCTTAGACCATTTACTATGTCGAAAACATTTAATTGTGCTTTTCATGAGATTTCTTGAAATAAAAATAGTACTCAGTATTGTCACCGGGTTCTAGTTTACACTTTTGTTTAGCATTTGATTTACAAAATCAGTGTTTATAGATAACCTTTTTACAATTATCAGTGTATTGAAGCGCTAATCTGCAATGACCTCGACCCTTGTTGAGAGAGGTTGGGATGCGATTCGTTAGAGAACTTCGTGTTTTGTTCTCCAATGTTTGAAGTTCCGAGCAGGTCTCGTACTCTTGGATATTCCCGACTATTGTCTCCATCTTTAAGAAGAACTCTTGTAGTCACTACGCGAAACATAGAGAAGTGCGCCTTCTCCCAATACCGCTAAAGGTTCTTGCAGACTGTACCAAACGTGTGAAGAGCATATTCGCGAGAAGCACATTGGGTTTTTAGTGGTTGTCGATGTATCGATCAAATATTCTCTATCTAGCAAGTTCAGGAGCACCGTCACACTTTCCAAAGACCAACAGTCATCGTGTTCCTGGGCATTTGCGCGACTTTTGACTCCACCGATGAGACCGCATTATGAAACTGTTTGTTAAGGAATGGTGTACCTGAGAAGCATAGTCCAGTCCTCAAAGAATTGTATCGTTTTATTCTAGGTCGGGTAGGGCTCACCCCAGTTTAACCTTCTCCAATGGAATCCGACAAAAGTGGCCCCATGTCCACATTTATCTTCAAATTTGTCACGGAATGCCTTATCTGATCTTCCAAATGGTTCAGTTTAGCTCCTCCCAGGAATCAAAGAGACTGGTGGGAGGCTGTGCCTGCACTCACCCGTTTTAGCGATCAGCCTAAGTCAATCGACAACTTTAAGTACAATGGGAGCTCGATAACAGCTGGAGGCGAAGTTGGGAGAAAATTAGCGCACGAGAGCTGAAGCACAATTCGCAACTCTGCTACACATGTGGCGTCGTCGTGACATCCGGCTGTCTATCTCTCAACGGACAGGTGCACTTCGCCGTGGTTAGTAGCTTTTCACTTTATGGATGAGAGACCCGGCCACTTAGCACTAAGGGTGCTCGGCATCTTTCCGTGCTCCACAACCGATTTCTTCGAAGTTATGTTTGCGTCAAATGGAAAAACCAAGTTAGTTTCGCGCATTAGGCACGGATAGTCGCCTTGTCAGCGAAATCTTCGCCCTAAACTATCTCTGGTGGCTTGGTTGTGTTTCACGAATGCCTGCTCATCCTCTATCTTTCCGTCCTCAATTTGCATGTGCTGGGGATATCTGGATGAAGCGATGCAGTGGTCAGGCCATAACTTGACATGGAAGAACGAAGAATCTAGCGGCAGTATTGGCTCCGGTTGGTGCTTTCTGCCTCTCCGGTTGGGGCCCAGGGGAGGAGGATTGTCTTTGGTTAGAGACGTACAGTAATAATGCTGAAGATGGAGGTCAGTTTTGCAAATGCCACAAGGTCTCTCTGTTGAATTACCGAGTCCCCAAATCACAACAGATATAACTTGGATAACAAAATGTGAAAGGCTTCAAAACCAGTAAGGTGAATACAAAAGAAATTGCCACATCGCTATTTACCTTAATACCAGCCATTTATTTATGCTCTATTCTATTCTCTCCTATTTTTGTGATTGTAATTGCTGCACTCGCACCAAGTCTGATTTCAAGCCAGTGTAATACATGTCTATGACATTACCAGTAATAAAGCTGACTTGAATCAACGGCTACTGATATCAGTGCCCGGTGGTTTGTTATTTTCAATCATCTAGTATTTATTTGACCTTCTGTTTATGTCTGCCAACCGTTCGAATTATTATTGTCTGTTTTCTCTTGCACTTTTATCTTGGAGTGCTTGTCTTGGTATTTCTTCTTCACACGTACTCAAACGTTTTTCTGTTCAGTTTGAACAGATAAATAACAAACAGACAAAGTAGTACCATATATGACATTAAAGCAATCTTTCTTTTCTCTGTATCAACAATTTGAAGGAATAGTATGCTCAACAAATGAAAATTTAAACAGTCTGAATTCAGTTTCCAGCAGATCTGAATTCAGAAGTCCATTGACTCTAGTGTGTGAAATTTACCAGATTTAATTGTGATCTTGATCAGCTAAGAACAAGGGGAAACTCATCTGAATGAACCCTGTAAAACGACAGGCAAAATTTTTCATCTCAGTTGAATTTTCCTGAGCCCGTATTACCAAGGGTTGGAATCAGATTTTTTCCAGGAACCCTTGGTAATTCAGAAAAATGAATTATCATCACAGCTCTCAGGCAAAACTAGCTCTATGATCATTTGAAACATTGGGTCCCCTTGATCCAGTTCATCAAAACAGATAAAAGACATAAATTGCGAGATGCAAGCATTTCTTTTAATCTTCTCAGTCGCGTACGTAAAACATGCGATTTCGTGTCCAACTTGAGCACAGAGCAAAACATTGGAATAGATAGTGTCAAGCGAAACTCGGAAACCATTCGGTAAACCTGATTGTTTACCGCCACGGTAGGCACACATTGTGGGTCAACAGTTTCTGCGCACACAGTGGGGGCCTAAGTCTACTTATCAACGCTGCCTCAGAAAGCTAGGAGCTTTGGGTTCCGGTTACATGAAATCACTCGGAACGCTTGACCCGGATCAATCCGATGACGAGAGGTCACAAGGTGTTTCGCGATCGATGAACCCGGGTTTCTAGTCCTCGTCTGTAGTCCGGGTGGAGGATGACTCATCCACTGCACTAACCACTTCGGTACATGCTCCCCCATTCTTTGACTGAGGCAACGATCCGTTCTGCCTATGTAGGTGTCACCGCAGCTGCAGGTGAACTGATAAATGATGTGAGAGGCATTCAGGTTCGCGACTCTGTTTGAATGTGCTTGGAGGTTTAGTCGTTTGGTGGTTTGCGAAATCTGCAATTCAGCCGCCGAGTAGGTGCGCTTTAGTGCACACTTTAGATTTTGGCTAATCCGATTGAACAGATGATCCCCTTTAAATGGCAACACTAGAGTAACTCGTTTCTTCTCGACCGTGTCGACTTGTACGGTCTTAGGCCTTTCTCTTTTGTGGATCTCAATGAACTTTTCCGGGTATCCATTAACACAAAGAGTTTGGGATAAGAACTCTTCTTCCTTTTTCAGTTGGTCTACACTGCAGATTTTTCGCACTCTGTGGAACAGGGTTTTGTCGTAAAAAGAACCTCAGTTGATCCTGTTGTCTATTTGAGAGGAAGATTTTGAACTTTGTCGATGCTTTCAGATTTCACCAGGTGCTTGATCCATTCTATTTGATAAAATATGCAAGTGATACAACGGGAATCCAGTATGTCTACTTTTTCTAAATTAAAACGAAATATCAAAAACTGGAAACATAACTAGTTTCAGGAAACAGAGTGTGGTAAAACTACTCCAGACCTGTTATTCACGATTCAGTCGAATATTTTTTCTGAGGAACTGGGCTATTTTGCGTACCTTTATTCCCTTGGTTCTATTTCAAATGTTAAATGAGAGGTTGAAAGTTGTACTCAAATCAAATGTAGAAAATAATGCATCACAATACTGTTCGAGAAAATAATAATTCAAGAAATACAGCACCTGTAGAACACTGTCGAAACAGCAGAGGGCTATATGACGCACCTTTTTCCTGGAAACTGCGCCACAAGTTGTCGCTGAGTCGTCACACGAGAAAAGATTTATTGTTACACCGTTAGATGATAAGGCTTGGTAACACAGGATAGCAACATTCAGATCAGTACCAAAGCAGCATAGTGGATGCATATATCGAAACTGCTCAACAAATCAGTTACTCCAGATCATCGTCAAGCATTTCATTTGTCACTACGGGGAGGAAGGAGGACAAATCCACTTGGCAATTCGTTATATCCGATGAGTTCATCTACGAAAAGTCTTATCATAATGTAAACTTTGATCGGTTAAGTGTACGGCATGAATCTTCGTAAAAGCTAACTACTCTGGCACATGCCATGAGGTAGGCAAATATCCTCCGTTCGAGTTGAGTAAACTGTTTATTACCAAATTGACAACGTCATGCTTGATGTGACAGCAAATCGTGGACGTCAATTAACCTCAACCAATTGCTCAACATCGGTAGTCTCTTAAATATATTTTCGATGATTAGTTCAGAGATACAATCGGCATTATTCTCGTTTTTCACTTCAAAATTGGGAAATCACAGTAGTCGTGAGCTTCTGATACGGCCTTTAGTGAATGAGACAATCAATCCCGTCAAATGCAAATCAGCGATAAGTTCTTCATCCACTATCTGTAGTCCGTTTCTGGTTGAAATCCGGTAGAGTATTACACATAAATAATATAGTTCGGTGAACCATTAGAGGAGCGATTCAGTTGGGAATTGGATGACAGGATTTCAGACTCACATTGCATACAAAAGAATTATCCCCTTCATGTTTATCCTGAACACAGCCTGTCTGGTAGCAGCTGCATACCATGTATTCAACACTGGGCATATGAACATTCCCACCTGCCCACATTCAAACTTGTGATTGGACTCAGAAGCAAGTGTCTGCGTGTTAGAAACTAGCACATGTTCAATGATGATCTTGAAATGTATCTGAACCTGTCTTGTGATAGTGATTTTCATGACTGTGGTTTCCGTTGCCGAATGTGTTCAACTGGCTGTTATGATTACACTAGTTATGTATTCACAAATTCACCTCTATCTTTTGGAATTACTCCAGAAGTAACAATCACAATTAGTCATTTTCGGATGACATTGGATCAATAAATGTTTACCTGGGTCCGAAAAACTGCGCGTTTTGACTGAGGGGGGGGTTATAAAGTAAGAAATATATAGTCTTATACTCCAGGAATGATGGCCAAACATGGACAGACAAACAATTCTTCTTTAAAACTCAACCACGTGAAAGTTCAGATTTCTTCTGTTCAATCGTTGTTTCAACTAGCACTGAATGAGGATCATTATAGTTGGATCGATATACCCATGGAACAAATGAACCATAGTGGTGAGTCATGCATGAATTTCATGATAAAGCACTGTAGTGGTGAGCGAGACGACGTAACAACGAAATAGAACAAGGCTCTAATCGTTCAGTAGACAATGAAATACAACATTCTTCCTTGGAGTTTCCTGATATATTTTATTACCGCAACTGATTTTTGTAGTTGCTCACTGCGAATTTTGGTTTGGAATTCACGACTGTTTCATAGCGGGTGATAGTCAATTCGTATACAGGGTTCAACTTACACCAGTTTTGTCATTTGAATACTGCTGCCGCTGACAGGTTTGTTGGTAGGCAGCAATACACTGTCACACAGCTCGTTAGTTTGCCTCAGCTAGAAGAATATTGCTATTTGTATTATGTGCTTGCACATGAATGGTGCGGGAGGGCTACACTCGATAGCATCACTGGTCCTAGGTGATATTATCCATTACCGGTAACTTGGATCGGAGACGTTCAGTGGAGAACAGCATAGGGTCCAAATAAGTCAGGTGTAATACCGAGTACAGCAACAGTGGAAATTACTGTCTACCACCAAAAATTGATACTTCTACGGTAATTCAACCACATTCTCAGGGTCAGGTTGCCCATTATGGAAAGTAGTGCAGATGATCTTGAAGTCGATGGCGTATACCTCTTCTTCTGCAATCATGTGCAAACGTGTCAAAAAAACACGAACAGCCATGGTGAGACAACCTTCGAGTAGCCTCGAATTGTCTTAATGTCCCAATAATTTTGTTAACAACAAGATCATTGTCCCCAAATCAACCATTGCGGTTTGCTTGTTGGAATGTGTGGCTACGGTCGACTTGTATGTTTCGTTTGTTCAATTGAATTATCTTTGTTTCTCTTCGTAGCACTTTCAAATAGAATCCGCTATTTATTCGCTCATGTTCGACATTGACCTACTTCGGAATTCACATGAGATTCAGAAGTTCAAGATTAAAATAGTTTTACGTTACCAAATAGATATAAATCCGACAGACCATGAATATCAATAAATGTATGTCAGACTGTAGAAAATGAACATATTTTATTGGTTCTTTTCGCTCAATCAGTACCAATACATTATAAAAACGTGACCGAGACAACTAGTCCTTGATTGTGTGAAAATGATACTGAAAAATCTCTTTGTTCTGTTCTTCACCATCGTCTATTTCCATGATGTGAAATGCCGTAAGTCAACCTTCCATTTAGATGTTTGTGGATGATCGAATTTCAACAATTATCATTCGTGGATCAATTCTTCTGAGAGTTAATTACTTTTTATCATTTTTCTTTGTTGAAAGTACTGATTGATTATTGTACAGATTCATTACTTCAGGTTGATTAACTTCCACGTTCCGTTTCAAACTTTTACTTCGAAGCAATAATTCAGCATTGGATACCTGATTTATATAGGCACTGCTATAAAAATCAAGGGATCATGATGCTCTTCCCCATCTTGCTAAACCTAGTAAAAAGACGCTGTTGGCATCAAAACATCTCGATCTTTTAGTATCGGATCACAGTTTATACAGAATAAATAATGGTCATAGTCAAATCATGGCTCGCAATCTAAGTGGTTTCATACTATACTCACAACCATCTATTCCCAGTGGTTAGTCTGGAAATAAAGTGTTCCGTTGAGTTCAGATGATACTTTTGATTTTATTGGTCCTTCGGTCAACTTCGTTCACTCCCAACTGGCCTTTGATTCAGGACGAACGAAGACGCACTGGTAACTCGCAAATCATCTTGCTCTCTACTAAGCGAACCAAGCGTTCTACTAGCAATATGACAGTCTATTCCGTCACACGAGTTAAGTGATGTAAATTCGGTATTGGATAGTAGGTTGGATTAGCTTACACCCGGAAGTAGATGAGAGCTTTCGTTTATTTGAAAAAAGTGAACAGATGTATTGATAGGAATGGTTTCTTGATCATTCTGAGATTTATGTGAAATTCACCAAACATTGGAAGCTTATGATGATGGTTGGATCTATCATGTTGTACAGAAGCTGAGACGTTCTCACATTCACTTAGGCACTGTCCGACAATTTGCCTAACAAAATCTGCTTTAGAAAAGCAAGAAGATGGCAGGATAATACAAATTCAAATGACTAAATCTAACTGGATTTCTGAGCAATATTTTGCTTGGCTTAGGATATCGGCGTGAAAGAACGGTAAAGCATTCAGTGGCACATTATTACCAGCGTTACAAGATTTTTGTGTGTTGCACCCACAAACGCAATCAAATAAGCGTGCGAGAAGACACTGCGCTGACACGAATGGTGGGCAACCTCAGTCCTTAGACGTCAAGTGTAGAAATAACTAGATTACGGGAAGGTCCCCTGTGGGATGTAGCTGTAACGCGATTGGGTACCGTCTACGAACAATGTGTCTGACGATGGTCAATATCGAATCCGCAACATCTATGATTATGCCAAATTTTACCTTTCAACTACCATCAGTGTAATACTTTATCTAACCAACTGCTGTATGGAATAAACGCTTCACGAAAGATGGGCGTGATTGAAAACTAAAGGGCTTTAGACCTGCCAATAATGCAGATGAAAATACTCGAAGCGGGTTATCGCCTACAGCCTCATGATGAGTGATAATGCTGCCAGATCCGCCATGCGATCGTTGTCGTGTTCACCGTTCAACACATTATTGTAACAGTAGTCTTTGCATCATAGTCATTCGTTTGTTTCTAGTCATGTATATCTCGTTCCGAATGCAGTCATTTCAGTTGCTATTCGTGGTTTACATTTTTTAATGGTTCATGCTGATGCACAACGGCGACAGACCAGATAATTTCCATGTATTCCAAGTATTTTCGAGTCATCAGAAGAAAAACACCAACTCAAACTCAGATACCAATGAGGATAATCGGTTTGCGATCACAACAAGCCACATATCTCATCAAGTTCAGTGACATCCCAATGCTCCCCACCGTCAGATTTGCAAGATCCAATAGTGACGAGTGCATGGAAAAATACGTTTCGACTGATATCGAATAAAAGCACGCTTTTGATGGATCCTCTCAGGGTGAATAAACCAGATGTTGTCTGAACTGAGTTGGAAAATTTGACTTCACGAATAGTTGACCAGCACTAATGTCAGGTGAACATCAGCCTACATTTACATCCAACTGCAATCAAAGAATAAATTCGAAGATCTACACACACACCATATTCATTCGAGTGCAAAAGCCTTGATGGGAAAATCGGTGAGGTTTAATTGGAAATCTGTAACTGGCGAATCGTGACAGTTCAGATTTTGTGAACACTAAAGTGATATGTTCCATCTATGTCGAAAAACCTAATCGAATGCATTTACCAATTGGGTCTGTGGATATTTTTATGTCAAACTGGCAATGAATGCGTGTCACATTTTGTATGGTTTCGGAAAGCTTTTCTATTCATACTGCATACAAATCGCATGCACGAACGGTCACTTCGGGATCATCATACAAATTGTGACAAAATATAATAAAATGATTAACTGGTATATTGGTGGAATGCAAACTGTAATCTTCGTTTGATTGACTGTCCTTTTGGACTCCACGTTTCACGCGCAAACCTCAGGTCATCCGACCAACCTGCACTCGGAAGCACCAACTGTAATCTGCTGGACGAACCAAAAGCATCTTCCAAAAGTGAATTACTCCGTGTTGAGCAAAATACAAAACATGGATGGTTCGGTAGAATTATTTTTCGTGCGAGAATAAATATAAAATATAAGAATGTTTTCTTTCATGAGGGACCACTAGACGCCCAAATTACAGAAGCTCAGCATTGTCCTGTAAAATAAATCAGACAAACCTTGAGAAAGACCGAAATAATCAATACTCTGCATAGTGATTATCTTCCCAGTAGAGGTTGAAAATGTTGAACATAAACCACTACTTCTCACCCTGGAATATGTTTATCCTTCGTACAGTTAGCACGAAGCCTAACAAGACAGGGATAAAGTGACAGATGCTGAGAGAATGCGGTGGATGACATGGATAAAATTGTTAAAATGTCAAATTTAATAATTTCGTCCACAACTGAACCTGTCCTTATCAAAAACTCGGTCAGTTATTTTATTTCCTATTACTAGAAAACTATTGTTTTTTATTGGTCTGTTCACTATGACATTCCGGTCACAGTTTGGCTTATTCACTTTGGTCACTGTGCGCTTCAGGTTCTAAAGACTGTCAAACTATTGACCTAGATTCACACTTTGAATCCCTTATCACCATAAGTTGATCATCGCATGTTCATTTCAAACTGCGTTTAAGTTGTTAATAGTTCTGAAAAAGGTTATTACTAACATAATAATAATATTCGATGTATGTTTGGACTTTCCAAGTATGAGATGCTGCTGTATGAATGGATTACTCTATCACCAATGCACACTGTGTGCAAGAGGACCACGGAGATCATACATTGGAATAAGTGTCTTTGCACATTGCGTATTTATACCTATAAAGGCACCACTGATCTTTGGATATTCGGGTTAAAATGTATTCTAACAGGCAGCCAATTTCTGACTTGAGAACAGGAGACACCAACGATTCCTAATCAAATCCGTCAAACCTGTTTTAGAGGCCATGAAGTTATGATTCATCGTGAATTTCCGAATAGTAAGAATAGTTACTGAACGGAATGAATGGTAGGTGAAATAAAATGAAGTAAGCCACTATTGGATCACATGACAGTCACTAAGACTGCATTCATTGTAAAGTAACAGAGTCTAAGTGGCATGTTGTTGCAAGCAGTTAATAATGTGGGTCTGGACAAACGGAACGATGTAGACATGGAGTGTGAAAAGGGTCGTCAAACAAAACACACACAAGCAAACACAAAAGACTATTATCAGTGCAGAAATGTAACGAGCGACAGAAAGCTAAATATTGTTCACATTTGCCTGATTCAGTAACTGAATAAGATAAAAACAGTGTTTGTGATATTTAAGTTCCATATGATTGGAATCATACAGGAAAATCAAACAGATTTGAAAATCGTCACTTTCCTCTCCCTTTTATTTTGTTGCAGAACATTTGGGACCACGAATGATCGCTATGATTAGAAGATCTGTTGCGAGATGGCAAAACACGTGGCAAACGTTCAGAATTCTTTTTGACGCAAGTTAGTATACTGCTCATGTACACCTGAGTGAACCCTCTCCAGACATGCAGTCAGGAGTTATGCTTTACCCTGCATTCATGGCATTGCTTTGTATGAAGGCTTTCAGAAGGATGCATGTCAACATGCGGTAATGTGGTGAAGGAATAGTGCTAGCTTAAATGTGGGATGATGCATTGTTAAGAAAGCAAAGTGCATCATGACAAGATAGACTGAATGCAAATACTAACTTGCATTTCCTCAATTGTATCAAACTGTAGTCAGTTGCGCAAGATTGACGAGGTTGTGACCGGAAGAATAGTCTTCAGCATTCATTGTGAGTGAAAAGGCATCAACCCACGGGTGTTTTATGATGATTTATTGAAGTAGCTGCTATTATATCCTATGAGCCTCAACTGTTTGGATAAATGTAAAAGGCAATCAGCCTCAACCCACCATGGCTTTGACTGTAGCCCGTTCGTTGCTCAACCCGGTCCGACCGGACCCTGTGACATTTTATTTCGTCATCGATAGTGCCAACCATCAGTTAGCGTTCGGATATTCCCAATACTTTGCAATTCTACTGAACTAAAATCAAACAAACTAGTACCGGCCCGATCACCTTGGCACTGTTGACATCGACTCTATCGATGACAAGACGTATGCCACCAAGAAAATAGGAATATCAATCGGGAACGTGCGAACTTCTGATGTTCCCAATCATTCATTCTTTTGAAATGAATTTGAAATAAATTAATGCAAACAAGTTTAGAGAACTACACAGCACAACTGAACTTAACCTATGCTCTGAAGATGTTTTTCTTGCACTTTTGATATTCATAACTGAATCCGGAATTATGATGCTCTTAAAGAAGCCCTCTTCCATTTATGATGCTACGAGTTGGCTTCATAACTGGTGTTTTCATGTATTCTGTTGGGTCCAGGAGGGCTCGGAATAAACGAGCGAAAGGAAAGACACATCGTGAAAGAGGACAATGACAAATCAAAATAACGGCAGTGCACTTTGTGGGTCCTGTGTTTGTGGGTAATATTTTATTTTATTTATTTCAGGACAATATCCCTTGCCTTTCTTATGAATGACAAGCTATCATAAACAAATTATTGGGAAAATGACCCACTTCCGAATGACGATTGCCTGGGAGCTGCAACCGGCACCCTCTTTGCATAACGTGGACGAGTTATTCTTGTGACCGAAAGATTGTTTTGTATTCAGTGAGGAGAGAAAAAATGCGAAAAGAAAAACCGTTTTTTCCTGTTGGCGTTATAATAAGGGATTACCTAGCATCCCAGTTCAACTCATGTGTGTTGGAATTTTATTAGAGGCAGCCAGATGATAACAGCTCTGTGATGGATGTTTTTTGTCACGGGGAATTTTTGCGTTACCACAATGACCAATGTACGAAGCACTTAAAATCACACGGAAAGCCCCTTCGTTCATTTTGAAAAGTGCACGCAGTCTTCAGAGCCTGAGTCGTGTCAACACCAGTTGCCCAGCAAGGTCATGGTTTACCATTTGGATAAAAGCAATTTATGGGGTAGAAATGATTTATCAGGCAAAAAGCATTCACTGGCTATCATAGTACCGGTTACTTTATTTTTCCTACGAATTCCTAAAATCATGTTTTAATGCACATTTTATGCAGCCATGAAGATAAATTTATCATATTATCAAAAGTGTCACTTGAAGTATCATGAAACTTTGGTATTCCTCACTACTCTCAAACGACAGAGTGGTAGAACATGATGTTGAACAGATTTTCTTTTTGAAATGATAAAACCAGAATAAAAATGGATATTCGTGAAAAGCCGCATGCATATACTGGAAACGTATTTTAGATCAGTGGTTGATGCTTCATGTGTCGGTAACTCTTATCTGCTAATGTTCCCATCTCGTTTCAGTTGCTGAAAGTATGCGGCAAATGCCAGGTCCCAACGTTGAGCCTGGGTTTACGGACCATTTGATCAGAGGTAAGTTACACTCAGTATAAAACATTCGAGTATTTGACATCATTCTCCACAGGGGATTTGTCGGTTTTTGGAATCATTTGGTTTGATCACTGTGATTCTGAATCCTTTCGAATAGTACAAATCCCAACAACTTGTGGTCTGCTTTCAATTAGTTTTGAAAAGGCAACTCAATGTTAAATGTGTAATCACCAACCAAGGTTGAACAATCATTGTATAAACCACTCTGAGATTACCTGTATATCACCATCAACTCTTTTATCTACACGAGTGTCGTTTTCCATTCACCTGCCTGTGGGCAAAGAGATAGATGCAGCCATGGTACTGAGGTAGTGCTCCTTAGAGAGGAACTTCTGAACCACTCCAATAAACTCACTACCTCTAGTTCATTGATCACCAATTGATGAAGGGAATTTATTTTTGCTCTGTCTAAGGAACAACTACGTTAATAACTAGCCGTACGCGATTCGATCAACCCGTCGTCGTTTAAATTGATGGGAGAGCGAACCACCTATCTATCTATCCTACCATATAAACATATATATATATATATATATATATATATATATAGAGAGAGAGAGAGAGAGAGAGAAAGAAAGAGAGAGAGAGAGGGAAAAGAACTTAATAGAACAGTCACAAAGCAAGTCTCGCTAGGTCGATAAGGAGAAATCAGAAAGGGAGATGCACGAAACAAATTCAACCAAGAAACAAGAGTGGATGACCGGGTTGTGTAGTGGAAGATAACTAGCCTATGTCACTGCAAATCGCAGTTTCACCAGCTGCCGTTCATGGGGGAAATCGCGGCTAGTCCAGAGCGTAGAATCTTGAGTGCCACACGGGAGGCCACTCCCAACTCTGCCAAGATCAGATGCATGTTCATGCCACCACAAATAACTTCATGTGAAAAGCAAAGTAAACAGTACTTGTTGATCTAACCCATGATCATTTGCCAGTTCAAGTTCACCTGTGGTGCCACTTACATAGATCGAACGTTAAGGCAGCATAAAAGCTCACCAAAGGGTATCATCCCTGAAGACGGAGGTATCGATCCAATGGAGCGGTATCAAGTGCCATTGTTGTGCACTTGATAGGAACTGGGTATTCAGCTGACATTCAGTTTCCCTGAGAAGTTGTTTACGAAGTTCCACGGGAATAGTTAGGTCTTGGATATTTGTAATACACAGAGTGGTTCATGGGTATGAAAAATAGATTTGATTATTCGCACAATCGGTCACAACACGAGGTCAATTACGGTACAGGACAAGGATCGAGAACAAATGAGCCTGGATTAATAAAGAACAGAACAGCAGTAGTTATAAAAGGAAACCGGAGCTGACATCAATAGGGAGCGTCCGTGGTGACCTGCATGGTCATAGTCTAGGTCACTATTCGATAGGAGAGGATGATGAGGTACTTGCCGCATTTGGTGGTTCTTGTTCGTGGTTAGCAATGGCCACTTGCAAGTAAAAGGGAAAAATGAGAGTGGAATATGTAAGATCAAAATATGTTACATTGTCAAGGCAACTACTACCCACCTCTCAAATTGTGAGCTATACGTGCAATGAAAGTTAACCCATGCACTCCAAATCCCATTGCCAACTGTCGACCGTGTAACACAGGATCACTGAGCTGACGTTGGCTAATTATCCTCCCTTACACAATCCTACCATCCATACTTATTTCTTGACTGGAGCTGAATAACCCATTCTCCCCTATTGTGACTTCTTCTGACTGACTTGGTGAGACTTCCTTCAAACTCTTCTTATGAATTTGCTTTCCTATGAATGTGACCGCATTGACTTGAGAAGGAAGCCGCCAAAATGATGTTCCCTTACAACTCATGTTTTGATCACTATGACTGGCTCATTTCCCAACTACAAATGCATCTTTTCTGCCGTCAGTCAACAAATTCACTGATAGAAGACAGCTTTTTACTTTTGTTTTTGATAGAAGTACTTGTGAATCAAATATCGATATTTGCATCGGCGTCAGAGGATATCAGAAGTTTGGCAACCTTAAGTGAGTGTTGATAAGTATCCATACTCTGGTATATTTGTGAACCTGACCTTTATAAACAATCACACTGAAGCTTACAGTTTCAATGGTAACCAATTTTTGTACTGTCTGGTTATTGTCATTGGGCAAACTGAATACGATGATTAATAACCCACCATCAAGCACGACTGTATGAATAAAGGGAATGGATAATTACTTTCGTCTTGCCTCGGAAACGGGTTTTTATTTGGTATTACTTGTGTATGTGTTTGTGCGAGCCTTTGCCTTTGGTCTCACGAGAACATTCACTTTCCCATTTATAAATCATCAACCCAGGTCGGCTATAACTGGGAATACGGCCCGGTCGCCTGTTGTAACCCCGTTAGTGTGTGTCTCGTCATCTTCGACCCAGTTATCGATAGTGTTCATCGCGTTCATTCTCATGTGATAAAGCTTTTCATTTGTTCTGAATAGAAACCTGCAGAAGCAGCGAGATTGTTGTCTTCTTAATAAACATTCTCAATGCTCTGATCACGAACACTAACAATCGAATAACATTACACTTGGGTCATGGATCGCAGTTGAGATGATACAGGCCTCATTGCTGTGATATTCAGGGCATTGAATTGTGGTCAACATTGTACCAACAATTTTGGTGCAATCTGGTCAGGTTGTCAACAAAGCAGATGAACTAAGACACTCCGTCTGTAAACCAAAATATAATTTGTCTGCGTAGAACGATCAATACAATAAGCATATTAACTTCACAGTTTTCTCACCTGTCCTTTTACGTTTTATTTATACTGACAAGGTCTCCTGAAAGAAACAGTTTGAGCCTATATTCGTACAGAAACATTGTCTAACTAATTTTTTTAAATCTGCTTCTCTATAAAATCCTAAAACAGTGGATCAATACAATTTGGACAACAGACCTGGTACGTATGTTGATTACCATCATCGGTAGTAGTCAAAAAAGCTCATTCTTATTGCGAATTTTCCATGAAACTTTTGCTAATTATTCAGTTTTTCGAAATGGAAAATTGTTTGAAGTCAGAATCGCTCAATCTCCAGATCTCTCGCCGTGAAGCGAGGTGCAGTCCGACCTAGATGGTTCCGGATAGGTTTTGTGTTATTTATTATGAACTTCGCTGTATCGGGTACTGCGTCTTTCATAACTAAGCCAAAACACTGGCCCCATTACACTAAAGCGAAAACGTCTGGAGTAAGGCTAACATTCTAGTTGTTGATGCCGGTGTAGGTTTGGAGTCAAATGATTGGTGCTTCCAATTTTGAAACTGAAAGTCCGGGCTCCGATTACGTCGGATAACCTCAATCATCCACCCACGTGTCTTTCCGAACCGAATGGGGCCTTAAACGGTCCTTCGCCATCACTTCCACTCTCGTGGGTTCCAATTTGTGTTGCCTGTTTCATGGCCCAGTTCACCATGAAAAGATTGTTTAAAAAATGGAGTGTGAAAATGAATTTTGCGTACATGCACAATAACAGTAATGTCAGCTTGATGGGCCTGGAAGCCAGTAGATCAGTAAATGAAGTGACAAGTTGGGAATAAAGGTTGCCTGAGAAGTGACCCCCGCTGAAAACCAGCTCTCCTTGGCGAATAAATAAGGCTCATAGACTAGTAGAGTACGAATACGAGTTAGAGATGAACAGATGGTGAAATAACATTGTTACGGAAACGAACTCCAGTAGATGTAGGACACGGTGGGGGCACCCAAGCTAACCGGAACATAGACGAGAAAGTCCGAATGGGTGGATACAGCATCAATCCACTTGATTAAGACGAGGCTACCTAGGGAAACCATCGAATCAGAGATAGCATCAAATAGAATAAGGTCGCCTGGGCACCAGCATGGGAATAAACTCAATTCTGCGTTGGGATACCAATAATTACTTTGGACAAAGCTGCAAATAAGCCCTACTGAAGCTGGTCCGAAGGTATCAACATAGAAGGTGAAAGTAAACCCGAAGGCTTCAAACATCAAGCTTGATGAGTTACGCTCTGTAGTGTCCCAAATGTGGTAAAGTGTGGTTTGATAATATGTCCAGTATAGCTTTTGACACTCAGGATGCGAATAACCACTGATCTATTTGTTCCTAACTGTCAAGAACTAGTTAAAAACAGGCTAGAACAATATCCCCTCTGTCAGATAAACACATAGGCGCAAAATCAAAACTGTTATTCATTTCAGGTAAAGTTATCCGCACAATTCATTGTATACTATGATATATTCAGAACTGACTGACGGCCACAATTCTCTAACCGACCTATACCGATTATGAATTAATAGTTCACAGGATTGTTCCATCGGATCACATTTACAGTACACGCCGCTCTTGTGGTCTGAATTCAGTATTGACGGAGAAGCCTACCATCAGCATTGTTTAATAAAAACCCTAGATTCAAAAGTCATCAACGTTAACCACTCCATTCGTTACAACTCCTGACATTAAATGACATTATGTGTGCTTACACTCCAAGTCTGGAGGTTATTGTTGCCAAAATTTCGCATTAGTTTAGCATACATTTAGGCCAATTATAGGCAAGCATTCAACAAACAACAACGAGTATATTTTCTCTGGAATAGCATAACACTTCTCCGGTAAGCATAAACTTTGTTTATCATTGGGTGAGAAATAAAATCGTGATAGCAACAAGAACTCGATTAGCCACTTCGAAGAACTATTCTTGTCTGATTCTATTTGCATGTTTTCGCCAGGCTACAGGTTTGTGGCGCATGGAACAATTACCCGATGACAATCTCTTCAACTCTGACCGGCTACCAGTTTAGAAGGTTTGCATCAATGTGGAGAATGTTTGCAAGCTAACTCTACGTTATGGTTATGGTGCTGATATGCTAACGAATATAGGCTGCGTGCGGGCAACGAATCAACCAATATCATCAAAACAGCCATGTATGCGTTCAAAAGTCTTTCACGTTTATTAGCTATAACCTTCAAAATGTCTCATCCTGCAGGAAAAACGCTCAGTACAACAATGCAAAACAATGGAACTATCACGTAACTGCCGCTACAGGCTCGTCCATTTTCATCACCTTTTTGTGGTTACCCAGTAGCAACAGAAATCTGGTCAAGCCTGAAACATGGGATCTTTAGGTGCACACGATTAACAGTTTAGCTATTAGAGTTGGTTTTCAGGGAAAATCACTGCACTCATCAACCACGAGATCTGAACCTTTTTAACCTGGATTTGAATTTCACAAACAAACGTTTTGTAAAAGAATTATCCATATCAAAACACACTACAATTCTGAAACCACATTAAGTGAAACTTACTGCGTTCATATTCCGTCTCCTTTGTTTTCTCCCCGGTTCAGATACACGTGGTGCGTACTTATAGGTGTTCTGTTTTTTTCTTCTTCAGATCTGATTGAAATTAGTCTGCCTGGTTCCATGCTCCACTCATTTCATGCTGCATGACAAACATCTGAGGTCGATATTTTTTTCCCGACTAACACAAATACGGAAACGTTGGTAAATTGTCGATGGATTGTTTTGGCCGTGGGTTACTGTATCAAACTACGTAAAGTCAAGTAAATAGAGTACGCTTACTGGGAAGTGAATATTCGGCTGTCGTATAACCTCGGATCATTCAATCGCCCAGGAGCTCAGAAACACCAGATTCGAGTTTCGCTTTTGCCAGAGCTCGTCGATAGTGCGTATCCTCCGCCGCAACCAGGGTTTCAATTCAGGTCTTTTCACCTCAGAGACGTGTGTGTTACCACTGCGCCACCTCGCAAGGACTTGTGAGATAAAAGCAGAATATGAAAAAGAGGAAGCAGGAGCCCATCCTACAGAGAAGACCTGAATTGGTGAGAAGCTCTCACCTTTAGACAACTGGACAGTTTCTGCATCTGCCTTCGAAGCTGTTGAGGCAATGCTGCCGGTCACAGTGGATGATATCTGAACAAACTTTGAACAATGATCCGAATCAGCCAGGATGGCTATGGAATGACACACTGGTAAAGCATATACTTTCGAGGTGTATAGGCCAGGGTTCAAATCCTGGTTGTGATGGAGGATATGCATGACCAATGAGCACTGACAAGAGAAAAACTCTAGTTTGGTGCTTCTGAATACAGGGTTAATCGGTGTTCTGAGATTTGTGCGTGAAAAAAGAAGTCCAAAGAACAATCAACCAAGCCAAATTTTATAAATCCCACACTTTACTCACAAGTCATTGTGAGAATTATACAGAATTTCAAATCACGCCATACCACTAGGCAAACGAAGGAAGCATGATCTCCAGTTCACACATAGTTGGATCTGTCTCCTTCAGGAATCTCACAAGATAAGGTAAAACAAATCACTTGCAAATTTTATAGGATCAAATAACTTTTTGATACTAGCATGACTAGGGTAGTTAGATGCACATTTGACATTGACGCATCAATGAACACTAGTGGCATCAGCCAATTTATTCTTGGAGGCAGTTTTCAGCGAACGTTGCAAAGTTAAAATACTAAATATTGGCAGATGGGCACGATCAGTTTGTCGCTGAATCTGGAAATATGTTTGAGTTGCCTGGAAGTAAGTTCGAAATTATTTGCAATCAGCTGGGAAAGAATGAAGAGAATCCATAAACCTAAGAGCAGGAAACAGGATTACACAGAACTTCCTAATAACCAAAAAGGCGAAGCAAACTTTCTTTCCTTTGGACATTTACGCAAACTGTGTGCAAATTGTCGGACTGTATCAGGTTTTGTGTTAGGATTACGCCAAGTTACTTTACTGACGTATCTCACTTTCTGTCATTTCCTTCAATAAGTACCAAAGAAGTGGACACTGCAATGTTCGTTTACTTAACATGCTTTAGAAGAAAGTAAAAAACACCTACTTATCTGGAAGGGCTGGCAGTCATGGTATGATTGAAAGACCACCTGGCCATGTCCAAGACACTTGGCTGCAGAATGGGAAGTGTAGAGACATTGGAGCAAGGTCACTAAATACTATATTGAAAGCATAGTAAATGAGCAATGAATCCTAGGAGATGGGCATGGTAAGTAGTAAGCAGGGAAGAAAAATATCACAAAGATTGCATCTTGTACTGCGGGGAAATCTGAAGGCAGGAGAGATGAATCCCTACCACAGTAGCATGCAAATGGTAGGTTTTCAGTGGTATAATTGGACAAGGAGGGGGCGCACGAAGTTTAAACCACACCCACTGCAGGAAAACAGAGTAACTGCTTTGTTTTAACATAGGTGGAAGCTTCAATGCCGCCTAAAAGAGCATTCTGATGGCAAAGCTATTCCTATCTAATGATGGCAGATTATGCTAGGACAGAAAGATAATGGCATCCAGGATGGATTGTGGACGGCTCAGAGTAAAGTGGATGGGACTGAATGCTTTCAGTTGTAGTGTCATCCTTTGTATTAAACTTTTCTGTAATATCGTTAGAAAGCTGAATGCGCCAGCTTTAATCTGCACCAGATTTTGGTCGCTTGGGCTCGAGTGGTGCAGGCCTCTGTAACCACAGAGGCCTGAAGTTCGAACGACGAGATTGCGGGGCACAATGGTCGTAGTTATCAATCCAATCTCGTCTGGTCCGATACAACATCAGACATTTTGGAACCTCATGTAGTGCTTTTTGCCGTGGGTACTAATAATCCATTGTAGTACGGTGAGACATAGTTGGTGTGGAGCAAGACTTTGTCATTGTTAAAACGAAATAAGAAATAACTGGAAAATCTGCGCAGTTAAGGCCTTCACATCGACGTCAAAGTAGATACAGAGGCAAGGTGTGACTCATTTGAATGCTTCTACACCCGAATTCATGGAAAATCGAGGAAAATGGATCTGTTATTTATTCACGAAGCGTATTTACGAAACACCTTATTTTTAGGTTAGTTATATAGATATACTTAGTGACTGAAGTCTTGTGAATACCACAAAACACGAGTGCGGTAAGTAAAAGCCTCTTTTACAACGGCAGTCAACAACAATAAATCTTACTGACAACGTCAGGTCCTTTATCAAATTGAAGGCAGTTGGACAGTGAAACGCATTTTTGGCTCATTAGCCAAGTCCATTCATCAAACGTACGACAGATAGCGCATAGTTGTGAAAGCATGTGTGTGAGGTTGACTGCATTAGACATGAGATAGCTCCACCGTATGGATAAGAAAGAACTTCATACACCCATCTCGCTTTTTCCAATCATGTAACCCAAACTAATATTGGTGTGAAACATTGCAATTAATCGCTTTGAATGGCTTGGCTGCATGGGGCAGATTTAGCTCAATTAGCCAAAACTTCGTTGGTGAAATTTGTAAACGTAAAAGTTATCTTGAAATGCATTGGTGAGTGCGCCGTCCATCGGATAAGTGAATTTCCACACCTAATCTTCTTACCATTGTTTTCACATTTATGAAACAGATAACCTTGGTAGGTCTGGTATTGTGATGTTACAATATTATTAGAAAACACATTTGGAATCAGATGTTAGAAACACTTTGGACATTTTGACAATCATTACAATTGCACAAAGCAAGCTGGATACGCAAAAAGGCCTCAGAATATGATCGATTTTGTATTCAATTAGAAGTCCGAGATCTGACTGGATTCTGAAAGACAAATCACAGCCAGAATACTTCTACCCACTAAACTGAAACCAGTTGACGATGCGGAGGAGCAAATTAAGCAAACACGAACTGTCATGGGAAATTAACGTGGAAGATATTCGTGATCGAAAAATCAAGGTTAAAAGTGCGACGACAGGATAAGTCTTCCTTGAAACTAACCACCGATCTAGAAAAGAAAACAGATTGGTATAGTTATCGCAGCCGCATACTCCAATATGCCTTAGAGCTTTTTCCAGTTCCTCTACATGGTGTGTAACATTTAAGGAGGAATGAATGGAGACTGTCACGTGATTATGACATTATTATACGCGTTTTGTCTGTTAATACTTGGCAGCCTGTTCTTATTTGAATGTCAACGATTCAATCAAGCTTACATTTGGAATGTATAAAGTAGTACACACCGGATGGCTCGCAGAATCAGCACCTTATTCTGGTCCTCACTCACGGAATACGGTTAGGAGAAAGTTGCATTTTTCGTACACCACAACCGTGAAGAAACCCATCGATGATGAAATAGGATTTGTTCTCTTAATAACGACTCCAAGAATACAATAAATGCACACCAATTGCTGGAAAAGAAATAAATCATCTAGCAGAAGTAGCTGTAACAGCGATAGACTGGGGAAATGTACATTCTCTTCGATTCGCTTCCTCAAGTTTCTGGCATCCTATGTTTTGTTTGTACTCACAGCTTACGAACTAATCGTGCTTATATGAGTTCACGGATCTGCCTGCAGAGAAATGTCGTAAAACTTTGTGATATGATTTCTGCACCCAAAAACGGACATGATTTGGCTAATAAGGACATGCTGAGTAATGCAACAATTTGTAATCGCCACTCCAGCAATAAGTGACAAACTGTAATATTCAGCTTATCACAGGCTTTTCCCCAGTGACTATACTCGCTCGCATTTACAAACCTCTAGAACGTGTCAAATTCTGCTTTGAAAATTATCAACCGTAAGGAAACTATAACATAAAGAAACCGAACACTGCTCGGTGATTTAAAGGCTAGAATGTGAAAGATACTTCGGTAGTCCGCTCATGATCAGAGTTGGATTGTGGTTTCATCAAATATTTTGATCTGGGGGCAACATTCATTGAGTCCCTGTTTTAACGACCAGTGCAACATACAAGGACCAGTAATGTTCCGCCTCGGAGTTGTGATTGTTCAGTCTACCCAAAGCACAAGAAAGTAAGAACCTTTCTGAGCCCAAGGCTCAGTAGGTGCATCAAGAAAATCAAACACCTATATTATTCGAACAAAAATAGGACGGCTTACAGCCTAGACATTGCTCTAGTAAATTCCAGTTTGCGGAGTCTAGCAATGATACTCTCTAACAGAAGAAAGTTTATTTGGAATGTGCAAGACAAACCATTTTCATCGTAGACAAACTGAGCTCTACGATACTCGTTTCAGATACTTAAGCAGATATGACGGCCACAGCAAATCCTACCAGCCCACTGACAAACTCAGGTAGAACCAATCGAATAATCTTCTCGATAACCAGATGGCTAACTCATCACCTTCACTGAAGCTAGATAGAAAATAAAAGTGAATAAAAATTGAGTGGAAATCGACTTCATTCAACCAGCAAGTGACTGTATGAAACAACTGGATGAATTGTCAGCATTTCGTTGGAACCAAGCACAATTTCTCTGATTTCTAAGTATAATTTGCAACCCGTTTTTGCTGGTTTACATATCACATATTCGCCAGATAAATTCGTTCTCACCGAAAGGCTTCCAGTTATTCTCCCAACCCGTGACTCGGTATACCGGATCAATCACTTAAATTTGATTTTTCCTTCTGACTCTGACCCAAATCTTTTACTGATTTGCATGTTGTGTTTGTCCACGAAATGGTCCAATCGACACATTGACCACATACTTCCAACTTCAGACAACACTTGCAGATCATTGACCAATCATCTGCATCATGCTGTCAGTCATCTGGATGAGCTGATGGACCAACTGAAAAACAGGCTACATTCACCACGGGAACACAGTGGGTGGATCTCATTTTATTTACAAAGATGTATGTATATTTCATATAATTGTTTGCCAGAAAATCCCTTAGTTTATATATTTTGTGACCAAATGAATATATTTTCATTTTCAACTACTGACCAACTATGTATACTCTGCTTCGATCACCCACGATCAGCAGGGACAGCATCACTGGTACTAATAATGATACTACTATTATCACTGCGAATACCACTGTTAACAAAGTACATACCTCTCGGATGTGTTACGGCACAGTTTTGTAAGCTATTTTGCCGAAGTAACTTTCACCAAACAAAAAGTATGCCCGATTACCTTCCTACATAGTCAGTTTCCATTATCACCGCATGAGTACTTGCGAATAATATCGTGATTGATTTCCTAAGATTTTTGTCCCTGGGATTTTGCTCCTCAGAAACAGCATAACTCGTTAAGAGGTGGTAATCGCCTTAACATAACGACTGCATAAAGATTTTATTATTCCATATTTCAGGAATTCATGTATACTATAAATACCAGAGTGGGTTTGTTCACAACCACCACACGTCTTCACAAATCCAAAGTGAGCATCCGAGTTACCGCTTCACTTTACTGAAAGTCAAATATTTTTGGAACTCCAGAATAGAGCAGTGGATTATTTTACATATATTATTTTTATGTACTTATATACATATATGTGTATACACTGATAGAAAGCGATGTATGGATATACCCATTATTATTTCATTTCATCTACAATCTACTGAACTACCGCAAATGTGTCATCTCCCTTAAGCGAGTATACCCGAATATATGGGATAATTTTCCGAGGAATCAATGGTGTTTCCAATGAAAAACTCTGTTACCTATTGTACTCGCATCTCAGCCCAAACGGTAATTTAATCCACCACATTAACTGCCCCATAAAACTTACAGAACAGAAAAAGTGCGAGCTTTTAATCCGATTGTAATGTTTGACTCAATGAATCTCGCTCCACTACAGGAGGATCGGAATTCCATTCTGTCTGCCGATATCTACAGTAGTAGTGACATTTATTGTCGAATTCGAATAACATCAGCTAAACGAATCCCTTCGCAAAGACAATTTACGATTGGCAACAGTGCACTATTAGAATCATTATCAATAGGCAAAATGGATATTCGAACATCTCGTGATGTAACATAATGAATATGCAGCAGTAATCAAGACTCGCACATCTACTTAGACCTAGTTGACTTATTAATTTGTCCTCATTGGTTAAACATGTTTTTGCAGCATAAAGCAAAATTATTCGTATTTTCTGTCGCGTGGGGAATCCTGCGTCAAATTTTATATCATCATGTTGAGTAAGAACTGATAAAAGATGATAAGAACTGCAATGAATATATATTGCCCACAGAATTCTCTTGGTAACTAGTCAGTTTGGATTGGAAGTACCTTATTTGCAAATCATTGATGAAGTAAAATCAAAATACTGCAATAGAAGTATGTACAGCAGATTGGTATTGTTTCTGGAACTGCCTACATTTATGAACTTCGAGGCAAAAGCGACGCAACTCCACAACATATTGTGGAATATCAGACGGACAAAAAGGCCCGTTTCGTGGAAATTAAACTGAACACATCCCAAGTGGTTTATTACAGTGCACTCCTCACTCCTAATAGAGGTAATTTGGACAAATTAGAGGCTCAGCGAGCGAAGTGCATCAACATTTGATCTATTATCATAAAACCTATTAAGGCTCAAGAAAGAGGGGTAGCAAAATTCACGAGTTAACTTGTCACCATTTTCTATAAAAAATGTGTATGGAAAATGATTTCTCCTGAAACGGACCAGGAATATTCCTATTTAACCACTCAGGTCTTGTATATAGTGCCGAGTTGTGGTCATACTTCACACTCATATACGAATTGAAGATATCGAAAAAGTACTGCACGTTATCTCATGATTTGTAATCCACATATATAATGACCAGCTCTGTCCCATAACTCGGCCATTTGAAACTTACTTGGCTTAACCCCAAGAATGGTTCACCATTTCAGGCGACTTGTTAGTAGTCTCGGATTTCTGAACACACTAAATTTTCCCCTTTAGAGGTCATGTGTGCTCAAACACAACTATACGGCAACGTAAACAAAGCCATCAATAAGTTTGTTAATCTCAGCATTTATTGAAATACGAGCTTCACAACATTGGGAAACTGAGCTCAACTGTCATCATTAGAAGAGAAGTGAAAAATGTCTGAGATCGATGTGTAGCCGGGTCGTGAGGAGGAGAATAGCCGCCATTTTGATGAGAGGCTGTCAGTGTAGTGGATCTGATGAGGACCGTTGAATCCTTGCAGGTGAATCATCAACACATTCCAATTGAGGCGAACTTCTGAGTTTATTTCTCCCCTTTGTGAGTGTACATCTTAGCCAAATGCATAAGATTAAAGTTATCCGAAGACTCTTCCGTTCTACAGTTTGAACATCTATTTGCTGTCCAGCCTGCACAAATCACATGGAAAACGCTACTTCCTCTTTTGCAGCGAACTGATCTCAGTGGCCAGAGGTGGAATACTTTTAGTAGATATTATAGGTATGGAGGCTAATAACAATAAACTATTGTCTGCAAAAGGAGACAAGATCAGCCAACCCAGTTGGGTTACTTCGTTGTTATACTTCAAAATATGAGCTCGTTATTGAAAGCAGAAAGAGCTAAGTAAAGTTTTAAAAATCGATGGACTTGGTTTGCACCTGCCCAGCCCAAGTAGTTGACTTATTTGACTATGACTGAACTTGTTTTGTGTGAGGTGCGAACAAACCGTCTAGTACAAGCATTGATTTCACCTCAATAAAACATAAGCTAATGCATTAAAGAACAAAAGTCAAACTGGCAAAGTCTGCCTCAATAATCAATCATTTTACTTTGAAGCATGTTTTGTTATCCTGACTATATGAATACTTTGTGTGGTTTTATCGTCCCAAGATTTCACGAACTCGGTGATTCGTACATGTTTTGTTTTCATTTTCGTTTCAGTCCGCTTCATCAAAGCCATGGATAAGGCGAAATTGGCGACCAATAATTTATTGAGTAAAATACAAAACCTAAGGCTAAACTTGAATATTGACTCCATTTGATACGATAAATTCGTGTTTTCTTAGGAGAGTGGAACTTTTCTTTGTTTGCCTCCGTCATTATTTTCGAATCTCAATGATTCCAGGTAATCTAACCTGTAATTACATTGGACGACCTCGATGACATTCACAGATAGTTGTTGTCACACAAAAGCTAGAATTCGCCAATCTACAGAGACTTCATAATCGCCGGGTGAGTCAAACTTAAGCTGATGCAGATCATCCATGAATGAGAAAATCGGTGCTATCAGAGTGACACTGCAAATTAAAGTGACCGTTCTGTGGTGCTAAAGCAACACTCCTACAACAACACTCTTACATTGCAGATCGAACGATAAAATACATACCAATATTTAACCGGAGAGCTAACTTAAATTGTTTTTGACAGAATACATCAAATGGTCAAATACTGATGGTCATCTAGTGGCCCAAAGTTCTGCCCGCACATAACGAGTATCGACCGGAATGATGTGTGCGAATTTGAGCTCAGATTTTTTCACACGTATATATACGAAGAGCTAGGTTAGTCTTGCCGTTTGCCGTATTATTTCAGGTATTTTATTATAGTTCAGCTTCTTCTAACTTTCACATCCAATCAAATATGTATACCGTGAATTCTTCCGTCCCATCCCCGTCAGTCCTGGAACTGAACACCTCTGTTTCTTAAGCATAAGGTTCTAGTCTGTTCAATGAAATTGATTCTATAGTCACAATTTCGTTTTGCAGAGCAGTCTGTAGTTCCACTTATAAAAACAGCCCCCTTCTCATAACCATGAGCCACGGAAATAAACACGACAAAACGTCAGCCTCCCTAGACGTTCTGATGATTCGTTATGAAAGTGGTTGAATCAGCCGGCCGGTGCACTTTCCTGCTAATGTTAGAAGGAAACTAACTGAGTGTATCCTAAGCAGAGCAAATCAACATGCACGAAAACGCTGTTTGAGAAGAACTCCTAACAGTGTAAATAATCTTCCTTTAAAATAGTTACCCGGATCATTTAGTTGATAGGATGATGTGAATGTTGGTTTAAATTTCAGGAACTTTTATGGTAAAAAGACAGCTAGTATGCATCACTTGGCAATTAGGGTGTAGCTCGAGGTCTAAGATTGCTCATGGAAATTTTTCAGGAGTCAACAGCAACATATTCCACACAGCAAAACTCCGGTTCGTTGTTCGAATCCATGCCAGTATTGTTTCTGGGATAAAAACACAAGGTCTTCTTACCGGTCTCCCTGGCTCCAGTAAGAATTCTATGATGTCCCCAAACCGTCTTAATTTATTCAGTACACAACAGACAGTGTATATGTGACGTCTAGGTTTCATAATCAAGTCACTGCATGAAACGGCTTGGTTGAAATGTTTTCATAACGAGTTCTTCTGAATTGTGGTCTTAGTCACAATACCGATTAGATGATTTGCTTCCATTAGGTTGAAAATGCTGCAGGTAACTGATTGATGGGTTCAGTTTTGTTCCCGCTGTGAACAAGTATAATTTAATATGAATGTGTGAATGGTTAAGAGAGATGTATTAATTCCGAGACAATGAATCGCATGGAATCATTACCGGATATCAGGTTCAGTCGACATTTGAGATTACGGATTGAACTCCATCCGATCTCCCTCTTCAAAGAGACACCCGAAAGCATCACAGAGACCAAGCTCACGAGATGCGACCATTTTTATTCACTCACGGAAGCGACGGTCGAGAAGATACAGTTACAACCGGCCATCCCAGGTCCGAAAAATTTTAGCATTTCAAATCCAATCAGTAAATTCTTTGGAAGGTTGATGATTGTGTTGATTTTATTGCTTTAGCCCACATCGCGATGTGCCTTAGTTTCTATTCTGGAATGTGACCAATCAGATGAAGTCAGACATTATAATTCAAATCATTCATGCTCAGCCACTTCGTGTTATGATTGGCCAGTATATTATCCACCAATGTTGTCATATCTTACTTCGTTTATAAATTACGATTTTGAATATCATATTTCACAGAGATACTATCTAGAGTGCTTCACTGGTGTCAGTCTGGGAAATTCGGTCAGTTTAAAAGTTCCATCACCAAAAGGACCTGATGAGCAACTAGGAACGTCAGTTGATCGTGATTCAGTGAACAAGTGAGTGAGGACTCAATAAGGAGTCGGGACGATAAAGGAATTATGTATTTACTCTGAGATGATATCAATTGGTATACAAGCAGTCAGCTGGATATGATCGTCTCTAGCCACTTGACTCTCTTCTAACTCAGTATCACAGAGCATATCTCTTCAATATTATATCAGTGATCTGGATAATTATAGTAAACCTAATTTAGTTGCATTTGAGACTTCAGCAAGTTAAAAAAACTTACGTTTCCGTCAAGCGGATGAAGACTGATGGTTATCACTTTAGGGGAGGCAATAAAATTTGAACTGTCGGAGTAAAACCGGTTCGGCCACCAAGATGTATGTGAAATTCCTCTGTCGTCTTTCATCTCGTCTTCCAAATAAATGCCAGAACAGTTACTGCAGAACTGCGAAAGATATTTGTGCGGGAGGTGGTAATTCTAGTTGTGGTAGGTGTGGAGGTATGCGAAGGGCATGCAGATATTTCGTGGTACAGGGGATGATGGGAGTCCACGAGAATATTCTTGGCTAATTTTTCACACGCTATAATGTGCAAATCAGAAACTATGGAGACAAGGGAGCCCATGAAAATGAGAGAGACTCGACTGATAATGGCCAGGCCGAGGTGTAAAATGATGAAATCATTCCTGAGTAGACCAGGAAAGATTACGGGAGAGCAGTACAGTAAGATTGGGAGTACACGTTGATGGACAAATAGGACTTTTGTGGACCCACACTACCTCGGCCTACGGATCTGAGAATAAAACAGTTCATGTAATTTTTAACACAACCAGGAATATGAGAAGACCACTGTAAATTAATGAGAACTATAATGCCTAATTATTTGACCGAGTCAGCTCTGGAAAAGGGTATCTCATTGATGACTGATTTCGCATTGAGGAACGAGGAACGAGAAGGTGAGAAAGCACATTAAGAACATTCGGAGGTGTTGAGATTTAGTCCAAAAACGGGACGAAAAAATTCGAATATTTTGTAAGTTCTCAAAATGTGTGAAGTCCGGTTGTTTGGGGATAGACTGACATAGCAACACGTTGTCTGCCTACTTCCAAGGTGGTGCAGGTGGTGCAGTGGTCACGTTATCCATAAGCTGTGGGAAGATAAAAGGAGAAAATGGCACCCACCGTTGTGAGACAGACGACTCGATGAACTTGTGCCGACTTTAGTGGTATGGACAAACAATGTGTTTACACTTGGAGAGGTCGAATTTCTCAACTTACTACTTGACACCCTGTTAATAGGCAGATTGAAGCAAACACCACGAGATACATAATACACCAATCCTAAACACTACTCGCAACTAGTTGCGCGATTCATATGCCAAAAATACGATACATATTTAAAATGGAGGAGATTGTGCACCCGATCCTCTGAAGAAGACTTGACCTGGTAGGGAGCATTCGCTTGGAGTTATTGGGGCATGTACCGTGTCACCGTCTGAGGTGGTCGGGCATCTCTGGCTGTCATAGAGGTCGAAAACTGAACAAGCTTACCTTGGTCATCCGAATAGGTCCATACAGCAGCGCGGCGGTGCAGTGAAAACACTTACGCCTTCAAGGTGAAAGGACCCGGGTTCAAACAAATGTGGCAGAGGATATGCATCACTGATGGGCTCTAAAATGAACTAAGCTCGGGTCTGGTGCTTCCGAGTGCAGGTTGGTCAGATGACCTGAGGTTTGGGTGTGAATGGTGGAGTCAAAAGGACAGTCAGCTAAACAAAACATTCATCAATCCCACACAGTACTCGCAAGCAATTGCGTGCTGTATAAAAGTTGGTTGGAAATATCTTCATAGGGAAACAAATTGACGGGCTTGATCGGTGGTTAATGTAGATCATTGGCTGTAGGTTCCACGCTGAACTCGAACAAAGAGTTCATGGTTTTGCATACGTCTTTTAAGTACATGCGATATTAAAGAACATGAAGAGTGATAAGGTCAATGGCACAGATGGGTTTTCACCAAGGGTGCAAATTAAATTTGCTCTCACTTTATCCTCAGTGATAACAAGTTTATACAGTCTACTTTTGTTCCGTGGAAATACCCTGGGTTATGCTGGAGTAGCATCCATGATACGAGCGCATGGTGAATGCCCCGGAAGATATATCGTGCAATCTAGTACCGTGCACTTGTAGGTTCAAAACCTTCTATTTCATAGAATGTCTTCTGAGATAAGAATAGTTGGTCCGATCAGATTGACTATCGTCATTTGAGTGTCCCATTGAATGTCACTATATAATGCACTATTTTTTTAATCATTCTGTAGGATATATGAAGCCGCTAGTATTTGCGGTTGGGACTGTAAATGGTAATTCCGCTCACGGAATAAGAGTAAGACTCCCTCTGTGAGCAACCGAACGACTGAAATACGCATAAATTCCCGGACCAAAAGTAATGAACACCGAGACTGTCTGTATTTACGGTTCTATTGAACAGTAATCTATCACTAAAAAAGTTAATAATAAAAAAACCAAACCGTGAGGTATTCCGTATGTGGTAGTCGTTTAAAGCACCTACCTTAATAAGACATGTCTTTCGGGGGAAGAATAATGAATGAAGTTGTACAACATACCGGAGAGGGGAATGAGACAGCACGCAGCTGTGTCCTACAATGGCAAAGGCACCGTCAATTACGATGCATCAAACGAAGGCAGCCGCAGCTTTGTCAAGGAGCGTGAAAGACAACGATCATTTGTTTCCAGAATGCCAATGAACCAGGTCAACTGCAGTCAGAGGAAATATGCTCAACGTTAGTACATGGTAAGCGCGAGTAGGGCAAGGATTGCAGTGACACGCCGCTTAAAACAGGGACCAATCAACTGGGAGAGGTCAGATGCACACAAATGAATAGCTCTTCTGTCCAACGTATATTACTAGTTTTAAAATGTCTATTTTTAAACATCAATGAATAAATTATTTCCTCTAATTATTGAGTTGTAATTCGTCATCTAAAACTTACAAGTGGTTCACCGCAAGGCATCTCTCGTCATGCTTCAAAGGAACGTGACGAAACATACATCATCCAAAGAGTCCAACAAATCCGATTGGTAAGTTACACCATTTTCATCTTGGAATTAGTGGTGCTCTTCTTCATCTTAAATATAGACTTTTGGTGGGATGAGTCTAATCTGCCATTGGACACAAAAATAGTTTCCACAGTGCAACAGACATGACAAATTGACATCAGAGTACTGGTAAAGGGACTGACAAAACTATAGAGTGATCAGTAAATGAAAGAGGACCGTGAAACAACAGTTGCCAGAAACCTACTGAGAGGGATATATTATTAGCTGAGCACATAACGCTTTAGCACTACGAATGTGTCATAGATAGATGTTGAATATATCCTCAGTCTTACTATTAGGAGAGAATGATCCAAATCTACATCGTGTTTTCTGTTACGGTAGGTGATCATCACTGAGCCCCATCCCGCCCTGTGCCCACATAGAGACTCATGCAATCTCCACAGTGATGCGTCAGTCCTGCTTTTCGAAGAACATTGTGATATTTTCATCTTATGATGTGTCGAAGTAAATTACGGTAGATCAAGGTCATAACCGCATTGTGTGATCAAACAATCACCGCTTTACATAGTGGCGAGCATAGACAACGCTGAATGAACGCACTCCATTGTGTGCCTCATCGACCTCGTTCACATAAGCGGAGTAGTCGCAACGGTCAACTTTAGGCCATCGCATACAATGCTTAAGCACAATTGGTTTCCTGGCCATACGGACTCACATCTTCCAGTGCACAAACTCATCCAAGGACTGGGTTCACCCAGCTATCCTCAAGACTGTTTCACTGATGTCTGTGTTTTGTAGTCAGCTCGAACAAGCACACGCGCATTCCTGCGCTCACAAATACACAGACTGAATCTATCCCGAAAAATAAATTTACCAAAGCCCAATGATATTAGACTCGAATAAGAATAAGACGTAGTTAAGTATGAGATGGACAGTCGTGTTGTGTTGGTGTAATTTCTGTAGTGGTGTCAACCGTGGAATAATCCGTTTATCCAGTTTGGGCCGAATCCACGTTGATGAATGAACCGTTCTGACACTACACATGTGTAACATATCAACCCGAAAATCAAAAATAGATGTGCTGTCTGTGCGTGTATGTCGCAAATGTGCCTAGACTCCAAAAACATGTGAACATCACAAGTAAAAAGGAAAGGCAGTTATGCCATCGGATGGCCAAACACATTCCAGGGTGGCTTTAGAAGACAATGAACAGCTAATTCGTCACGACGTATCATCACACGAGCAAAGGTCATTCTAATCAGTAATGGCTCAACACCTACATATAAATGTACTGTCGAGAATGATGCATGAGGGTGTCCCATAATCACGTGCTCAAACACAACGTGTTTAATGCAGAGCTACATAATTTTATATGTACCTTAAATAGCAAGTAGTGGCGAATTTTTATGACAGTTTTACTTTGCTAGCTCAAAATTCAGACTCAACCATATTCTTGCTACTATCAGAAGGCCTCAACTCTAACGGAATACAAGCTTCTGAAGGAAAACGAAACAACAATATTTAACACTGAATTAAAACAAACGTTACTCAGAACACAGTGTTTACACATGGTATTAAACATTCGGTCTGCGTTTACTCTTTAGGATTTACTATTACATTTAAATCTGGAGCTGGAGCTCGAAGTTGCGCATACGTTTACAAACCTCATAGGGAATAATTAGCAGACAAATAGTTTTGCATGACTTTATTTACACACCTATCGTGAATGAATTCTTGAAGCGTCATCCTGAAAAACTAAGACTTACTCAGGTAACTTTCTTCTGTTGAATTCAGGAACGTTTCCAGTCATAGCGGTGAAAACATCAAACTGTAGTCCAAAAACAGAACCGAATGTGTTTTATCCCGATCCAAGCAGTGGTGTTGGTTGGTATGATATATAGACTTTCGGAGATGCAATTTTGGGGGGGGAATTTGTTGCACCAATTGACATGTTTCTGAGCCTTATAAGGCTCATACCAAGCAGTCAAGGGAGAAATGAACCCATCGCTAAAATGACAGGGCTCGTCAATTGAATCCCTTGATGAAATCAACACGTTCCCTCATTTGTTGGGCTTGCAGTGCAGTGTTCGTATCGAGTGAGATTAGCCACATTGTGAGATATCACCACCTCATGTCCACAAGGGAGGGAGACAGTCTGAGAACATTCTTGATCTGAATTAGAGACAGGGATTTCCGGCCCTATTTGATTGTCTCGTTCATTCGATTTGTTAGGTCTTCTAACTCTCAAATAAGTACTCTGAGTAGTTTTTCTGTGATGTATCCGATAATTTATCCTCCTATTCGCGTCAAAACACTGAGCAAGATATGGCAGAATAATTCAAAAGTGGGTACCGAGAAAGTTCAGTTTCAGCGGATCATCGCATTGCTATCGTGATATTGCTATTAACCGATGGCCTAATATACCTTAAATAGGTCACGAAGCTTGAAATTTATGCTCAATATATATATATATATATATATATATATATATATATATAAATTAGTTCAAACTGATAAACTTCTGGTCAGTCCATCAATGCAATGCCCTTACTGGAATTCGACGAGATTCTGTCTTCCCTGTGAATATCGTGTTACTATCAGCAAGAAATAGACTGTCATTCTAGGATCGTAGAAAATAACTCGTGGAAAATAACAAACAAATTCGTAGCCTTAAACGAACAAAGTTGAATCATTTGCTTGGTATGTTAATCCCTTAGTTCGTTCGCTGCGAAGCTTTTCTCAGCATCCCTAAAGGAAAGTGATGAGATATACAGTTAAGTTCACATTATCCAACATATCGGGCTACTTCTAACGTCCTAAGAATTTTGGTGGAATGCAGCCAAATCATGAACGTCTGTTGGTGTAGGAACAGACTAATGGAGGGATAGCTTTGTGAATGTCTATCGTTGAGAGTGGTTGTGACCACAACCACGTGGGAACCATTTGTGACTGCTGAACAGTGCTCAGCAAAGTTCGGCCTCCTCAGTATGTACCCTGTATTTTGCTCAAAACTCACATGTAGAATGCAAGTCATAATAAATAGTTCCCAGAGAAACTTGTTCCCACGTTTTTGAGGTCAGTAACTAATAACACATGCTGGTCTGCTTGACCGTCTAATCGGATTAACTGTGAGTTGTCCCTGAATCATTCCGGCACGTCCATGGTCCCTGTAGACAACCCTGTAGACGACCCAGTTTGCCGTTCTTTATTTGGTAGTCTGGGCACTGTAAATTCGGTCTTAGGGTGTTGCTCATTTTCCTAGAATCACAACGTTTGCGATTAGTCCATGTTTATCTTTCTCGCTGTTCGGATTTCGTTGCTGTTGACATTCGCACTATGGATGCACCACACTCTGCCTTCGGTGTGACTTGGAGCGATCTTCTCACCTGGCTGACTTATCGAACACACGTTGACGTCACACACACACGCACACACACACACAACTGACCTGAAGAGCAACCGTAACTCTGTCCTCTGCTATGGTTCTTTTGTGCGCACCCGACTTCCCTCATTTGATTGGATCCCGATTTGAGCAACATGTCACAGTAAAATTCTACCATGACATTTCACATGGCGCATCGATTTTCCGATGCACTCCGAACCGATCTTGGTTCTGACACAATAATGTCACAATAATCTCCGTGAAATTCACACGGATTACGTGTCAACCCTGAACACATTTCGTTTGACTGACGGTGACCAAGCTACTGGAATTTCGGACACAGGCGGGCGCTGTTTTCTACACTCCGTGACACAGCAGTGGCTGTTTTTCGCTTACCGTAATTGTGCCGTTGCAGGCAAACCCTTTGGACACAGCTGAGCGTTGTCTTACTTGTCCCTAATATGATGGGCAAACTTCATTCATTGTTCTTCCATTGAAAGAGACATCTTTCAAAAAAGGCCTTGAAAGACTACCGTATCCGAGATACCCCACAAGTTGAGCTTTTAATAGATTCGTCACTTTAGTGATTCTTTATTGTTTTATAGAACCGTATATCCGACAGTTTCGGTGTTCATTGAACTTGGTCTAGGGCTTTACGCGTATCTCAGCCGTTCGATCACCGACTGAAGGGCGATCTCAATTCCGCGGGCGGAATTAACAATGATGCCAGTTGCTTACATCACCCTAAGCAGAATAGAATTGAATAGGTTCATAAAATAAATACTTTGAGTCCCTCAAACTCGAATTTCTCTTAGGAAAGTGAACATTATGTAGGGTAAAATACCTCTGCATACACCTAAATACTTTAAAATGCAGACAGCCGTAGACATCTGAATTCCGTTGTCAACATATCTTACAATATAGCAACCACTGACAATGAGAGATGTGGTTTTACTTCTGCACCCAAGCAATCCCGATTTGAATGATATATAATGTATTCTTAGTATTGGAGAGATGAGTTTACTGCATTTTACATACTGGACTTCAAAAGCGACTAATGGGACTTAAGATAAACAGTTATTTCACACCTATGCTTATGAAATCCATGTCAAAATTGACCGAAGGGATCATTGGGAATAGAGGCAAGTCAGCATTGTGAACTTCGAACAAGATGGACTATGTCAGCAAGAGTCGGTGTTAGGCAAGTGACTTAGAGAGCTTGCTTCCATATCGGTGGTCATAGGTTCGAATTTCGTCAAAGTCAGTCACTTTAGTGGTAGTCCATTGTTTTCCAACCCACTACCACACCTGGCCCTTTCTGATAGTACGTGGTTTTCCACTCCAAGTATAAAGGTCTGGTTAACGGCTATCCCTAATAGTGCGGTGGAATGAAGCAGCTATGGGGCACACCCCTTTCACTGCGATCGTGCTCAAACATGTAATAAGAGAGTGCTCATTGTCGTCCTAATTCTGGTTCACATTATCTCGTGTGTGCGGGTCAATAACATATCACATAATGCGAGTAATCACAACACTGTTCTATACGAGAAAAAAATTACCATCAATGAGGCAAAGCGTTGTCTTTGGAAAACTTAAGATTATTTGACACAAGTAGCGTTTCCCAAGACGAAATCACAACAAATATTTTCTATCACATTGGTCTCTTAGACTGAAGTCAAACCGGAATGATTCGTATCTGCTGGCCACGAATGGGACGGGTTCGTAAACTTAAAGTTCAGTTCTATGGTGGAACATTATATAAAGAGGAAGAACTGATTCTAAAAGTAATGGTGTACGGTGAACTCTAACTATGGCTGTATATCAGTCCCACTTATGGTTAGAATAGAAAAGCAAGCATTGTCCCCGGATTCTGTTGGGATATATCAGTGAATGCGTCCGGGTGGCAGAACTGGTAGTCTACTGCAGATGGTACAAACATAATAACCCAAAACAAAAAGCTCAAAACCAACAGGATAAGAAGGAACGGAAAAGCTCATTTGCACTTCGAAAGCTGTTTGTCCACGTACATGTATATTCTGTTTAACACCGTCCTTTTTGTCCACGGGACTTCACATTTTCTTTCGTTCCGAAGTCAATAACTCTAGTAGTTGGCTCGTCCACTTATGAGCAATGTATAACACTCCGCTGCATAATTTGTTTTTATAATTTTGCTTCCTATCCATCGTGATCCAAAGGAGAAATGTCCAAAATATTCGTAGTTTAACTAATGCAACGAACGAGGTAATAGTTTACCTTCCAAAAGTTTACTACCTGCATCAATAATAACTTGAAAATGGCTCCGACACACCCGTTTTTAATACGCATTACGATACATAACCATCAAGTCACTGTTATGACTCAACCACTCGAGATGAATCATTCAATACGCAGTGGTGTCCCGTCTAGACCCGAAGACAAGGCTGTGAAGTCAATGCTGAGAACGACTCGATAGCCAACAGCCGACTAGTGTTAACTGGATTTGGACACCGAAGTGATCAATTAACACTGGAATATTTTAGTGCCCAAGCGGTCTCCTATGATCTCCAGAATACACAACTTTCAACAATTAGTGTAATGGAGTGGAACATCAAAATACCTTCAACATGACTCTTCAATAGAATTTTTCCCCGCGAAATCAAATAAACGTTTCAGGACTAGAGTTGTGGGCTTAACTTTCGGAGATACGGTGTGGTGCAAATTCGTCTGCTTATGTTTTCCCCCACATGAATAAATACGGCAATTCATGATACAACGATTCCAAGAAAAGCAACTCTCTGTTCAACGTTCAAGGGTAAGTAGACATGTGTCCTGGATGCATCCAATATATTCACCACAATTATTGCAATGTTTTTTGCTCTAACTATTGATGTGAGAACATCATCTAGAGAGAATCAAAAGAAAAAGGACATTTTTTGGTTGAAACGGAAGTTGGCAATATTGGTAACAATGAACATGTAAAATCATTGTTTGAGAGGTGGTACTGAAATCATATGAAGCAACACTTTGTGACAAACAGGTTCGTTAGTAGAGCTTAGCAATTGTAATCGAAATTCACTTGGTGATTCTATAAGCCCCTCGAGAATGACAAAAAGCGTGAAACAGTTGTAGAATGCTTTTAGGAATTTCAAAGATTAAGTGCTGATATTTCATGACGTATCGCTCCGTTACCAACACGAATTTTCTACCACTCATTCTAATTAGGTACTCAAACACTAGCTTCTTGTGGTGGCATCTCTCGAAAGTACAACCCAGTAAACCACCCGATCGCTGTGCAGATGAATAATCACCCGAGATGTCCCCACTTCTCTAAAATTTGCGGATCATATTAGATGCTTCGTACAGAGCCGGAAGTTATTCCAGTGAGGGTGCAAGAATCCGGACCACTCGACGAACAACGCTAGCGTCAGCAGCATAAGGTGTTCAATGTAGTAATATCGAAATGATCGAACAGAAAGGGTTACATAACCGAGTAGTTGGTCATATTTTGATGGTTTTTGAAGCAGCCAGCATCTGGTGAAAAGTACTATGATACCATCTGAAGCGACAAGAACCCATCGTCAGCCGTCACTGGATATTTTCGGATGATATAACATCCATTCGACGTGAGCACTGTGTCAAGTAGTATCATGTTGATGAGGTTTGCGAAGATCGTTGCTACACCTCTATAGAACCTCCATTATATCATCAGAAAGTTCCGTATACTAGATAGTCTCTATGTTGCCAAAGTATTTTGAAGTCCTATTTTGTTTTCATATTTTTTCTGGAAATGAACACTGGTTTGCCATAATATACACCATGCTGAAATGCATTGGGGTCTACTTGGATATAAACCGTGCCATGTTGTCTCATCAGCATTCGTTTAAAACTTTCATCCGAGAAGTATATACCAGTCTACCTTTGGATCACGCTTTTGGCTTGGGAGCGTACAGTCCACTTTGTGGAGTTCGCTATTTCTTCTTTCGATTATATGTTCATCATTGTGCTGTATGCACCCGACGTGTGATCTGGACTGAAGTATGGTGGGCCCATTGTTTACTCATTTACTACAACGAGCATGACAAAACTGGGAACTCTGCAGGAAGGCATGACCAAACTTTTTGTTGGACTACTACTCAGATTACCGGATAGTTTTCAGTGGAATGGTGGAAAGTTCCAGTTGATCTGATGTTCACCAGACCTATTATCCGCGCGACTGCGAACAGGATCTAAGTGGAGAGCTTCCGTGATCACTGTCGCACGCGAGGTCACTCGCTAATACTAGGGAAACAAATGTTAACGGGCTTAACATTAGTGTACCTTCTAGTTTAGAGAGTCATTAATCTATGCAACGCGCTCAGAGATGAAGTAGTGGACGAGCCTTACCACTAAGTTTTCGTGCGACTACTTGAAATTTCTTTGAGGAGGTAGTGGTTGGAGAGTCACATCTGAGTCCATGCTGCTGGTCTGTGATGATCAGAATGACACAGAGAGATGTCCTGTGCCTATGAGGTGACAAATGAAGAACGAATTAATAGCAAGACTTATTTCCTCAAACTTACATCTGTGGATCAGCTTCTAGCAGGAAACAGACAATAGGTCTTCAAAAGTCAGAATACAATTTATCACTCAAGCTTTCTCATTTAATTTTATCAGTCAGTTCACTTGTTGGTTTATGATAAGATGTACCTGATGAAACTTTCCAAATTCATAATAGTCCCAGGATGCAATCCCAATTACTTGACTGTTTCTTGTGCACGAGTGAATCACGTGATCTATATCGCCTGTAACACAACGGGATTATCACACGAGTACACACACACACACATACTGCTGTATGTTGATACTGCGGGGAATGTACTTGCAGTGATTTTTGATATCTGCATGGTATACTCAAAGACAGACGTCGGCTGTGCACCAGTTTGTTTCTTTCGGACAACAGATGTGATCTTTGTTTACGCGAACCTTGATTGTAAACATGTACGGTACCTTACAAAGTGTGAACTGATGATGCTTTATTTATTTAACTTCAGCTACCCATTTGCGAAACTGATGTATCTAAACACCAAACATTTCGATTCACTTGGTTACTCAAATTTAGTGCTATGAGACTCGTGCCTACTCTTGTTCAGTTTGTTCAGTGATGAACACCTATTTTCTGACCTTGCTTGATATGCGTGGTGTTCTAATCAAAAAGAGGCTAAATCTGATTTATTGGCAAACTAAAAATCTGATGCGTTAATAAAATAAACGAGATTACTAGAATCGGGTTCATCCCCGGATGTAATCCCAATCAGAATTGCCCGATGGGACTAACGTCTTTCGAACTGAGACCGTCAGAAATTCCAGTTATCTGAGTTTGCTGGCAAACAACCTCCAGTGGGAAAGAAACGTTCGAGCAACGAATATCTCGGACCGCCTTTGATTTATCCTCACCGACAAGAGTATCGGTATAATGGAAATTTGAATGAACTTGTAGTTTATTGAATTATACTGCTAATGGTCGTACAGCTTATAGAAACTTGTTACGTCACTTACACTTGCCACGTAACGGCTAATAAGAACAATGACATTCCAGAAAGAACATTATATAATAAATTAAACGAATCTGTCCATTCGTTTATAGGGTCGATCCACTTACTCGTGAGAATGTGAACCGCAGATGTAGAAAGTAAATGATATTAGATGGCCTGATAATTTCTTTCAAAATAAGGGAACACGGTTCTATTGTTGATGAACAAATAAAGGCAAATGGACGTCCAACTGAACATCTCCAAATGTACGGCAAAAACTGTCGGTGCGACTCGTGTCAAACAGTACGACCGAATGTCAAGTAGTCCCGGTTGGGGGAATTGACCCGTAACACGTTGGGAGCTGATTGGGTGTGCCAGGTGTGTGCGTGCGGTGGAATGGTCGTAGGGCCAACGGTTTAGTCTGTGTGTGTGCTTCTTTTCCAGTGGTCCCGTGTGAACAGTGATCACTGGTGCGAGTTCAAGTGTGGTACTCTGGGTCATCGTGATATGGAGGAAACCGTGATGAATGAACGTCGGTCCGTGTGTCTCATACAGAGAGCGGTCTTGAGTGTGCGTGCATGTCACCCCATGACTCCATACCGAGACAACAAACATGTGGTCACATGAGCGTGCTTGTGTCAATGATCACGGAGCCGAAATCGATAATCGTGCGGTGCGCGTGATGGCGTGTGAGGACAACACATGATGGGAGCAGTGCCGTGCGTGAATGTGCGTGAGTGTATGAACCGTTAGGAAATGATCCCTCGACGTACGTACGTGTAATGCGCTTGCGTCCGGCACGAACTGTGGCCGAACCATGTGGAGAAGCTGGACCGGGGAAGTTGTTCTATTCGCCTTGTTGATAGCAGACAATTACGGAATGTACAAATATTATTTTCTGGTTATTCATATGTCAATCCGGCTTCATTCTCAGTGAACTATTTAAGTTTTTCACGTATGGAGCTTCTGCAAGGCAGCTGTGACACTACTAGTGCTACCATGCTCTTCTACGTGCATTAATTTCACCTCAGTGGTCTAATTTAGAAAAAGCAATAAATTATTGCACTGAAATTGAAAACTAATTCTCTACCTTGGTTAAATCGGGTCTGTTATGGGGCCAATGTGGCAATGAAGCACTCGAAGTGTGCATGAGTGTCCTACTCTACCTGAACTTACAATTAATAGATATGTCCGTGGGTATACGATAACTATCCTCGTGCGAGGAAAATACCGCACACTACCGACAACAAAGTAGCCTTCCGAGAAAAGCCTCTTTTCTGACTAGCTGCAAACATTTATTTTTTTATCCCAGAATCTCATTGATAACATAATCCCAGCAAGGTTGATCGTGATTTATTGCAGTCCATATGAATCGGCGTGATGAGTTTCAGAACCTCGAAGACTTTGGACTGATTTGCCTTGTGAAAGTTTTATCCGATGTCACAGTTTTCTGAGCCGCAAAATCTTAGTATAAACAACGGAAGATCAACCTATGGCAGAATCTAATAAAACATAGTAGCCAAGCTCGGTCTGCAGGTTATTTATAAACGAATGCTGTCTCTGCACCCAGGTACCTACTCAGAAGTCATCCATCACAGGAGTCGACCACTGTCGGAAACGGGTTGTTACCATTCAATACTACTGAAGGAAGGGTGCTATATTATGTAGTTCAACAAACTCTTCGATAAATTGTTGCAAGTCAGCCCATATAGCCTTGTGGTCAAGGTGCTCAACTCGCGGTCGTTCGGCCCGGATCCGAGTCCTAGTGGGGGCCCGGGAGATACGCACTGCTCATTATTCCTAACAAGAAAGAAACCCCTGTACGTTTCTCCCATGGTCTTGAACAGTGAGCTGAGTGCTGCTACTGCATGATGAATCATAATACACAAATCCAATCTCGATGAAATTTGAATTTCTTCTCGGCTGAAACAGGTGGTGTTTATGATGAAGGGCATTAGGTCGGTGGAGGATGAGTCAGCTCACTTCATCACATTCTTCATCACAATGACATAATGGAATTATTGAGAAATCGCTCAGGAGATTTTCATTGTTTTTGAGCATTATTGTCTTGTGGTGATTCAGCGGTCATCACACGTAATATGGCCAGGCGCAGCTTCGTAGTCACACACGTTGAACAGCTTCAACCAAACAGGACCACCGAAGACAGATACAGGAAAAGCTTACTTATGATTTCTCAGTTTATGATCCACCAATTATTCTTCTGGATTTAACTTGCTTGTACAAACCAGTTCTGTGATACAAATGCACACAATTTGGCAGCCTTGGAGTTCTTGCTACTTTTATCTGCATAGTTCCGAGTTGGAGTTATTTCAATACATTCTGTCAGTTCGGGTATTGTGACCATTGCAAATCTTTACGAAAATGCATGAAACGAGTGTTGGCTTTTACCCACCGTGCAATACGTTGACAATAAACATAACGTGAATGATATGGAAAACGTGAAAAACCTCTATTCATTTACGGGTAGTTTCTAGGCGGTATGGATATATCACGAAAATATGTCAATTTCCCCAATCAAAATTCCTCCAAAGGCACCACCCTTTACCTGAAATGTGGTGCGTTTATTACATTATAAAACGGAAGCGGCTATGGATAGGAAGAAAGTGGTCACCTCAGGATTATCAGTGAAAATTGTGCCGGAATACATTGGCCTTTTCCGAAAGTCGACTAAAGTTCTAGTCAAAGTGGCATACCCATTTTAATACGAATTGAGTCGAATACGAATAGCATTTCTAGTGCCTGTTTCGTTAAATTTATTCTAGTGGTTCCCATTTCATGATTCCGCCTAAAAGTCTACACGACCAGAAAGTAGCAACTACCTAATTCATATCATCGACGGATGATTCCGGGTGAGACTTGCTATTACTTTTTTACCGGTGACTCTCAGTTCACTCATGACAGCCTTGTTTCTGCAGTGTCGTTTACACTCTCGAAACGGAGAAACTTGAAACATGACTTTCCCATTATCCAATTAGGCAGAGCGGAAATGTGACCTGTTTCGAACTGTAGACATTTCGTTTGCTCTTCTCGATCAAGTACGTGAAACATGTCAGTTTATTTATGATACGGTACATGGGATACGCAGGGGAAAATTGAGAGAAATATCTATCACAAATAAGTCTGCCGTCCTCGAAGGATTACGTAACTAATTCCCAGGAAGACAGACGCTTGATAATGATTGTTTCTATGCGAAAAGAGTGCAATTTCCTTTTTGATCACCACAGCTCCACTTAATGCTAGTGTTATACTACCGCCCGTTAGCTCTGATGAAATTACTCCTCTGGCTTCGAATCATATCAGTTTACTGGTACAAAACTTATCATCCGTATAAGATGCATGGCTACCATAACTAAGAAACCTACACAATCTGTCTTTGGTTCTGGGCAGCCGATCATGTGCTGCCTCTAACGATGCCCCTGATCTGGAAAAGTGATATCGAACTGTCTAACAACTGAACCAGGACGTGTATATACCACGTGTCAATAAATATTTCCCTACAGTGACCAGTTTTGTGTCCCGGTTGCCCAATCGTACTTTGATTGATCGCGTCGGATTAACTCATTGACTTGGTAAAAGCAGGTGCTTCTCAAAAACAAGTGCTGGATTTCGTGCCAAAATTTATTGTACACAACACCACTGTTTAATGTAATGTATGAGCCATTTTGAAATGTTGTAGGTCAATCTCGGAGCAAAGAATCGTTCTATTCCACCTGTGTACTTGTCACTGTAACATTAAGTGTACTAGAAGACAATATGAGGGGCAATAATCAGCAAAATAACTGTTAGTGTGGTCACTGAGTCTCAGTCACTTAATTGTGTTACGTGTTGATTTAGGTTACCGTACATGTTCGGCTAAGAGAGGTGACTAGGTTAGCAATCAAATGACTAGGATTGTGACCACTTTTAAGATGAAAACACCGAATGAAATGCTTTTGTTCAGCCATCATTATCGGTTTCTCACTGCATCACATTGGTGTTGGGATCGTCACTGAACGTTTTTGGATGACCTTTGGTCAATGGAGTTTTCTTGGAAAAAATTCTATTTTCCCGCTTATCAGCGGTACAAATTTATCGAGCCCTAGGGAAAAACGTTTTGACGAAACCGCATTTGTATTCAAACCGGGCAAAACTACAGAATTGCACATAACATCCTCTCCTTATTCCCTTTAAGTAAACAGGCGTTTTATTATGCTGTTCGGATGCGCGGTGCTTCAGACCCATTAAAAGGAAAACTTATTGTTTTTTTGAGAAGAGGGATCATTTCTCCTGGGTGGAACTGAAAATAGTATAGAACTGGGTAAATATCCATCTTTTGAAAATAATAAGGCAATATCAACATTACCTCTGTACAGAGGAAGCTGAAAAATTTAATGGGCCAATTGGTTTTCGATCTGTCTCAAAAACATGACAACTGGTGTGGGACCAGAAAGACTTCCTTTTGCCCCAAAGTCAGTCTGTTTCTATGTTATTCCCTCAAAATCAAAGTGGATATCTTGTGTGCACAAAAGGATACAATTATATAAGTAGTCAACAGGGTTAGACAGTATCAGATTATTCGATAAATTTGCTGTAGCCAAAATAATAAACGGTTTCTGGAAGATGATTTCCCTCCACTGAACAAATGAGGAAAACAGATAACAAGTTTGAAAACAAAATGACCTTCATCGTCAATTTATCTCCACAGTACTTGGGGATGCTTAGTCATGTGTTACTGAAATGTCTCTATGCCTTATGTGGCACGTGGACGAAAATCTCTTGAGCTACGTATGCTGGCTAAAGGCATTAACGTCTCATTTATCAAAACGGAAAGATGGCATGAAGTTCAAGTTCGTCTTATCAGAAACATGAAAATTACTCATACGGAGAGAATCAGAGGTGAGCGAACTGCAAAAGTGAGATTCGAAGAAGCTCCCTAAATTCAACTAGCGCGCTCTTCCGTTGTGCTTCAAACAAACTCACAACAGTGTCGAAATTGCCTAAGTCCTTGCAACTGTTATACGAGTTCAGTGCGTAAAACGACTAGAGTTGGAGCCATACCTGTAGTAAAGAACCATGAGATCAATGACTCGGACGAATGTTTGTCAAGTTCAAGCTCGATAGGAATGGACAATGAATCACATCAACGAGGATGATGAATAAAATCTTACAATATTTATTGCTGGAAACAGTAGGATTCTGATTGCCTTGATGATGTGACTTCAGGAGGTGTAATGGAATATCTCAGCTAGCAAATCTGAAAGGGAAGTGTACAACTGTCTCTTGCGTAATAGAATGAAATTTATTTATTTCACCCAAGATTTCGAATAATCGACTAGTTTCTATGGTGCTTCAAAATGATGACAAGGCCGTACATTCGATCAAACTCGCCAGAATATAGGAACTGTACAGAAAAATCAGGACCACGGATGGATTCCTGGTGTGGACTTTCGCCTCATTGAAATTAACTTGAGTCCACTAATGAGGTGAGTCAAAGAAGATGGAACAGTATTTGGGACAATGCACGACTCGAAGTTCACCAAATTATACGGATGTGATCCCCCGGGACATTAGATGAAGCTCGTGTAAACATTGTGTTTAGTTACTAACTATACAGGTCTGTTTGTTTAGCAACCAAATGGTTATTTCGTTAGTCCCCTAGGGGTGAGTTTAACAGTATTGTGCACCCCTTGAGAAAATTATCAGGTATACATCAGTCTATCTTGACCGTGCTTTATATCCTTGTGCATACTTGTTGTACTAGTGCATTGACATAACAATTTGCCAAACTTGGTCGTTGTAATTGATTTACTCTAAAATGAATCACAGGAAACCGAAGTGGGTTAAAACGGTTTTTGAGAATTTTGCACTGCAGATTTTGTGGCTGAGACGGACTCTATATTGAAAGAGGGTAGAAAAATTTCCAACTGAGCCAGAGAGAGAGGATTGTGAGAAAGTGGCCCCCAAATACCTCTCCAAGCTGTATAAACTTCGCTGTCGACATATCAGAATGATCGTTGACGATTGCGTCTCATGAAACTTCTGGGCAAGCTCTTTTTGTCTGCACATATTTTTTCAATTATTTAACTTCTTCTTCGATGTCGCATAAACGAACGAAGAGACGATGAACAAAGGTTACCTTTAGGGTATTAGTAAAACCCCAAAAGAACTACAGAATGACGAAAAAAGGGCAAAGAACTATGTAGGACATTCGAGAAGCCTATCAACCAGAACAATTTTGTTGAAGGATAAGCCAAGCAAATAAAATTTGCTGTCCTTGCACTGTACATTTGTTTATTTGTAGATCGCAAATACGACTTTTGTTGGAAAGCAGAGAAAAATGGTTGGTGAAAGCAAAAGGGCTTTAGCGGAAATGGAAAACGAACAGTATTGTTTACCTAGAATAAGGCAACCTCTATGCCGGGGCAGTGAGGTGCACTGGAATAAAAAATTGCTGGAGTTGTTATAGCCTGACTGAAATCACACACAATCGGATAACCTAAAGACGCACAATAAATCCGGTAGTTTTGTAGATGTCGACCAAACTTCACTGTGGTTGTTGATGACACCATTATTCAAGATACAGACAGGTCACCAAAACTCATATGTCGATTTTTGGATTGCCTAAGTTGTTCTAGCCAATAATGTGCCATTACGAAGTGCAAACTTTTCCGGTGACAATCTTTATCTTAGATTTTATGGACTACAATGAAATAAAATTTTGTGAACAAGTTGTGTAGTGCTCTTGACAAAATAATCACAGTAATCTCGTGTGGTCTTGGGGGAGAATAAGGTCAAGCATTTAGCCGAGAGGAGCTCCGAAAAAATGCTCAAACAATCCTCTAACAATAGGAGGAGGAAAGTTAGAAATCAGTAGAAGAAAAACGAAATTCCAGTAGGCGTGTGAAACCGAACGTTGTATGAGATCATTAGGATAATGCAGATAATACGGAGAACGTTCGTGGTTGCACAGTATTGTATTCAATAATCTGCAAAAGAAAGAAAGCCTGCAACAAAAACGAAAGTTTACCAACGTACACCATGCAGTAATCGCAAACACGATAATGTGACAAGCGGAAAAGAACAAGGAATCAATATCTGTTTCACCCGAAGCTAGCCGCATGTGCAAACCGCACATGAATGCAACCATGGGTCTGTCATTCTCTCATATCTGTACCTCTCCTTCACGTCCCGTTCATGAGTTCGAGCACTTTTCCGACACATTCTCCACAACTGCAGTGAAATATTCTAATGTTTCGTTACTCAGGGTGAGTCCAGGTTTAGCAGTTTTGAAGTTAGCCTTGCACCCACGATGGTTTTACTGAAAAATACGATTTTCCCGACTAGAATGGACATAGAATTGGATCCATTTTTTGTGGATAGCGAAAACTTGTTTTGTACAAAGCATCGCCACTCATTGGGACTTCTTATAACGTCTTATTTTAGTATATTCTGACACTCGGATACGTAAATATAATGTGTTCACCCGAACGGCCATTTGAACTAATGCTACAACAAATGTTGTCCGTAGAAGACTGTTGATATTTGAAAGGATCAACTTTCCTGCAAAGGCATCAGTTAGCTCAACCGAATGCGTATCCGTGAAGGCCATTTCAAGTCAAATTAGGACAGAATTCAACAAACTGAGTGTGTTGCGTGCTCAGAAAATACTAAGCGATAAATGCTATCGCGATCAGTGAAGTAATTTGAAGCACATTTGCAGAATTTCATCTTCTGGTATCATTCTGACAGTGGATATAAAATTGTTCAATCAAGGTTCTAGTATAGTGAATTTTTCCATTTGCAACCTAGGGACGGAAGACACATTTCCACAAAATGGAATCACGTGTACTTTGAACAGCGAGGAAGTTCACCAAGATTAGATCCAAATGAACCCAAAAAAATCTAGTAGGCTGGGGGAAACATCTTCCATAGTAGTGAAAGAGTGCATCAACCTTAACCCCAGTTTTATCTGGGATATTCACTCAGTACCAGCACCAAACCAATATCCCTAACAGTTAGATAGTTGTTCCGATTACACCGATACCAAAGATTGCCACCTCCATGTTTTAAACTGCAGCTTGCACATTCTCCCTTCTGACGATGTTCGAGAAAGGTCTAATTCAAAGTATGATACCACTAGGGAACTCATTAGATTATTGCCATTCACACTACACTCCGGATCCGCTCTGCTATCTGTTCTATTACATTAGGTGTTCATCAGACAGGAAAAACAGTGTTCTCATTGTTCTCAATTAGATTATGGTAACGATTTCAGTCGTGCTAAAAAAGAAAAGTTACCCCAAATTCTTTCCACTGATATCGTTCGAAATTCCACCACTGATTTTCATATGATTGCTTCGCCTAACGCTAACATTTTATTCACTATCATGTTAAGGCTTCCTCCCTCGAGAATTCATGGTTGGGAGCCCCATAAGGTGCCAGTTTGTCTCCATTATTCTTTTCTACATGCCCATCTCTCATGCTTACCTTCCAAGTCTCACAGGTTATCTAAAGTGCGAACTATGTACTATTTCATTTACTTTACTCCAATGACTCTGTTTCTCCAAATCTTCAGCAAATTACCTCCAGCTCTGTCCAGTGGTATTCGAACTACAATCTGACTCTCATCCCTTCCAAATAATCTGATTTCTTTTTTTCTCGTATAAAGGTGATAGGTGCACAAACGTGGTAGAATCTACTCCGTTTGAACGTGTCAACGGAAATAACATTTTCTGAGCTACACCTATGGAGCACTTGGGCGTAACTTCAACACGAAATCTGACATGTTCCAACCATATTTCTCCCATTTTTGTAAATGTTAGGAATCTGGCTTGCTCTATGCTTCATCCTAAGAAACTTTCACTAAAAGTTCATTTGATTCAGCTTTTTGATCAAATCAGGTTTCATAGATTATATGTGATCATTCCCAAACCAATTGTATAGCACGTCAAAAGTTCCTACAGGACACTGAAGCATGTTTCTAGATTCAACGACATATCAGGCTTGCACCTTTCTCAGTATTTTGGTAACAAAACACTTCAAAAATTGCCACAACCTATCTTAAAAGTAATAATTAACACCGCAAATCTGCGTCACCATGATCAATTCAAATTCGTTTCGAACTGTTGTACTCGAGCAAAATACGAATACTTCTGTGCTCATTCAGATGCATCCAAATTTTACTTTGCGCTTTGTCTTGCGGTACTCCCTAACACGGCTGATCATACTACTCTTGAGCTGAAATATATGCTTCCTTGAGTAACTTTTGATTTCAGTATTCATAAAATTTAATGTGGCAACTGAACTGCTGAATGTTCACCCACGGATTACAAAAAGCGTTTTCTTAACTTGACTTTTCCGTGTAATTTTCTGTATTGCACTATTACTGATTGAATAACTGAAACAGAAACCACTCCGTTATTGCATCATATGTGGTGCATAGCAATACCTAATCAGCGTTCAATATTTGACTCATATGTATATATTTCCATTCAGGTACCATCCACTTACACGGCGCGAACATAAACCGTTTCGTGGTCGACAGCTGTTTACAAAAATGTAGATACGAAATTCAACAATCAAGTGAATTTTATTCGAATGATGCTCCAAAAAATGTGGTAAAGTGTTTCCTTCTACTCAGAAAACAGTACTCCGTTATATCAAACTCATTTCTACGGTAGATGCGTGATGAAAAACTGTTCTAACAAACATTTGTATTAATGTTTCATGGAGAAAAATTAGCTGAGCTTATTCAAATAACCTGTTTCTATATTTTTTATATATCCCGAGAAACTAAAGGTAATCACCCCTGAGTGGCAATTCATACTGGTTTGGCGAAGACCGCCCAAAGTCCCAAATTTCTTTCACCCTAATGAATGGCTTAGTGAAACACATGGAGATCTAACAGATTAGTTGATAATCTAAAGAACCCCGGGAGTTCATTTGCAGCACGGAGAATGACACTTTATACACCTCATAGTAACAGTTGGCGAAGAATGAAAGTCTGCCTCGATGATTTTTTTAGATGGACCCAAAATAATCGGATGATCATGAATACTGGATGCAAACGACAGTCGGACAGAATGTAAAAGGACTTACGGGATCTTCTAGGGTTTATACCGAAGTAAATGGATGAGTCGACAGATGATATCGATAAATGACGTAAAGCTTGGAACGAAAAGCAATAGTTTCAAGAGCTCGAAGTTCATGCCATTGGTATTCTCTGTTACTAGAGCGTGATGTGTTACTTCATAATAAACTTTCTACTGAAGATTGTTGCAATTTACTGTCTGTGGTAATACAGACTTTGTAACCGGTTTTTGGAACCAAGGACGTCTTGTTGTCGTGGATTTCCTGTGCTATTTTCTTTTTATCGCCCATTTAACCAGGAATTTTTACAAAACTCATGACTACACACAGTTCACGGATATGGCTTTTGCGGGGTATATTCGACAATCCGCGTACTCAGCTAATGAATAACCTGATCAGATGATGATTGGTGGCTCTTCAGGGGATTAAACTGTGGAAGAATACAGAAAAAAGAGCTTGTATGCTTTCGAGATTTATAAAAGCCACAACCACTGCAAATAGTTACTGTACTTGAGAACGATTGTGTGCGATAACGTCACATGCGAGCAATTGCAGTAGATAGAAAAGGGCTGTTATAGTCACACTGATTTGAATGATACGCAGGTAAAAACCACCGGCACTGGGCAAAAAGAATAGGAATATTTTTTCCGAAGATATGTATGGGGTTTTGTCAAGATATGCGTTTAAACCCACCTTCTGAATTTTTCCTTTACATAAAAGTGAGATAACATGACCAGTTTCTCACTGAAGGCCATTTCTAATATTTTGGTAGAATCTCTAACAAACTATTCTTTGTCGCCATGGCAAAATGAAGAGCTTAGCAAAAGTTGAGTGAACATGCACTTATTGTATTTCGTTTACTTCTGGAAGAAAAAAGCTCAGATATATAAATCTTGTATCTAGGACAGATTTCTGGAACTTCTTGAGTTTTTTGAGAAGACTAACAGTAAGCCCTTATTTCCGAAAAATAAAAATCTACATGTCGAAGACATGCTTGATATGATAAGGCGACTATTTTTTCATCACTTAACACACATTTGATGGTCCATTTTGGTAAGTCATTTGTTGTCAGAATAAACACATTATCATTCGTTGTGCGATAAATCAGTCCTCCACGGTGTTTCTTTTTTAGAATGTTGAGACTAGTACAAGACAATTCATGCGCGCAAAAAATCCTTGAACGTGAGCTCATTTGATGAATACGGTAGGGCAAGGTGGGTAGTACGAACCTTGAATACCCAACAAAGCCTGATTGATTTACGTTGACGAGGTCGAAAGAACACGATGGGCAAAGAAGGTATTTGAATGGATTTCATAATCACTCCCGATAAACCTCCCAAGTCTTTCCAGCTCATTGAACAAAATATGACCTTCCAGCTCTGATCGCACTCATCTAGATGACTAGGGGCACCCATAGGTAACTCAAAGTACTTTTCTACAGTTCGGTTCTAGACTGTGAAAACAAGTTTCCCCCAAGCTAAAATTAATTCATGCTAAGTCAAAGTTAATGAGGACCTGAGAAAATAACAGTCCAGAAACAATAATACTTGGTTCTGATTCCCAAAGAAGGAAGAAATTCCCGAGGGGAAGTTCGATGCCATATTCGTGGGAAGTATCTCACTGCAAGTTTTTAACAAAATCATCTGGAATTAGGAAAAACAGTAAAATCCACATTTAGTCGTGTGGATGACAATCAGATGAATGATAATTCGCAATTATTAAGGCTTTCTACTAGTGATGGGAAAAATCTACCAGCCAATTTGTAAACTTCCTCCACAATAAGCAAAAGAGAGACACGACGGTTTGCTTCAAACATGGTTCGGAATAACTCAAGTATTTTCGGGCACGGATGCGCTGATATGATATTCAGAATGCACAATACGTACTTGCGCTTACTTGAATCATTGGCTTCGCGGTAAAGGATCACGCCACCAATCCAGTCTATTACTGTTTGTCAGAGCTTTTCGTTGGTCTCAATTCGTTCTTCTGCTCCCAGATTTAGTGACGTTAAGAAACAAGATTTCAAGAATCTTCGACACGATCTAAAGATGAAGTCCCGTGTTCGTCAAGTTATATAGAGGAACTGATTTTTACAGTGACTGGAAGACAAATTGTCCTCGTACTTGGCCCAAAACATGCTTTCGAATAATACAACCCGTTCGATGGTGGTTTATATCCCTGTTTTTCTAACCCAAATATTCTACCAGTACCGTATTTGGCTCGCACCTCAAAAAATAATCAGAGGGTAAAATCTGAATGCATCAGTTCTTGTTGCATACTTTCCAGCCGCTGTGGTTTGTAGTTGCTATGATGATGTTGCAGGTACTATTGGGTTGCTATGCAAAAGTTTCAAATAAATCTCATTTTGCCAGATTTGCAAACGAATTCAAGAGGGAAGGTATTGAAAACATCAGACAAAACTATAAAATATGGTTCACCAAACTGATTGAACCAGACTAGCTAATATTCAGACTTGGTCCGATCTCAGATAGTAGGTCATGTTTTGACCCGTGAGCTAGAAACAAAACAACTTCCATGTTCCGTCTTCATTGACCGGTACACAAATTAAATAGGTACAATCTGCTTTGAAACCTAGGCTTCACACGGATGCTAAGCTTGGTTAAGAACAAAATTTGAGTAGTTTCAGATCAATACTGACTTAAAAAAGTTGAAGATCTGAAAGGAATTAATTTTTCCGTACCGGCCAACAAACTCTGAACTGGAACATATTGTAAGAGATTTTAAATGTACACAAAGTAATATATTTACCTATACTTTTCGACAAACCTATTCACCGACTAAGACTGATGTGATATGAAAGATCAAATCTAACTGACATAGTGTATGAAATTCAATAGGTGGATCTGTCTCCATTTGTTTAAATCACGAGTCTTAGGCTCTTTATGGTCAGCATTCATCTGCCTCATTTCCCCACTTCACAGTTATCGCCGTGTCTAGAATGCTACCTGTGAGGGTTTGGCCTGACACATCATTCGATAGACGTTTTAGTTTCACTGGTAGACAGCACTTCAGTACCAGCCCTCAACGGGCCCACGAAACCACGAACGACAGTACAGCAGATCGACGGCTTGAAACGACAAACGGTGTGCGAATCATGCTGGCGGCACTTAGCCCTTAAGTTGGGTCGCACACACCAGTCGAACCAATGAACTGTGTGCAACGAATAAGTATATGGACTGACCACCTATAAATTGTTTTTTACAAATAAAACGAGACAGTTCGCAGGCAAAACTAAGTTCTCACTGGAGTCAGTGGGACAGTTTAAAACAACACCCACATCAGACAAATGAGTAACATCCGCAGTTTGCGCCGTAGAATCTCATTGCTCTGGCCTGTTCCGTGTGATCTGTTTGTTCTGTGTCACTTCTGCATTCGTTTTATAGCTTTTACAATTCTCCCACTTACACTTTACTCATACAGACTTTTTTATTTATTAGAAATTTTTTGAAAGCAATGTTCAAACAGGTGTTGTTTGTATTTCTGCTTATATCATCAAGCCCTTCCCCTGGAGAAACTCTGAGTTGATTCAGAATCCTAACCTCAAACAAAAGAATATCTCATACTCTACAAGTCAAGAATCCACAATTTTTCTATACCTAATTGTTTCCAACTGATATTGAAATAATTTTTGAAATGACCTATCGCATCGTTCAGTTATGCCGTATGCTATGAAGCTGCCTTTGTTAGTGTCTGTGGCCCAACGAGAAGCGGTGTCTAGGTCGTTGAACAGTATGGCGCACGATAGTTTGGTTGAGCGTTTAGTTGCTTAAGAGTGGTGTATCCTCTTTTCGTTTCACTAAGAGGGATGGTACCGTCTGAATTCATGCCAATCTTCAAAAGTTAAACAAGCGAACTCTGGTCAACATTTTTCTGCTTTCCACTATTTTGGGGATAGTATCTGAACTCTTGCGACTAAGTCTTCCCCCTGAATAGATATACGACACACTTATTTTCACGTGGCCCTCCCTAAGGAGTCGATTCACAAGACGGCCTTTGCAAGGCATGACAGGCTTTACAAACATTACTGACTTCAGATGGGATTGAGTAGTATCTGGACAGCATGGGCTTCGACTGATTTACCGGGAGTTATGACAGATTTGCATAATATCTGCCTTTCAGTATCTTCGTTGTAAGAGCACGACGATAAAGTGCACGCTGTTCTTAGTCCTTTGAATGATCCAGATATGCTTTTGAACATAAATACGTGGCCGTTTTCAAAAGGTGAAATCGAAGTTCTGAGATTCTGATTATTATCTCTAAATGTTTCTGCCCAAAACTGAAAAGGTTCTAGCTATATTGTAATGTATATGACCGTAAAATCCGAATTCCGCCGAAGATTTTATAACTTCAAGTTTCAACTACTTTTGCCACCCAGGAAACTGTAACACTTCTCAATCCACTTAGAGAGATTTCAAGTAATATTTATGAGGCAGCCCACTAACAAGATATTGATTCAACCCTTTCAATGGTGTCCACTTCACGGACAACGTAAATATATGATGCAAACTTCCATACATCTCTGCCTACCAATGACTTTATCGTAAGCCTAAATCGTGCGGCCCAAGGTTCATGATAGTGAGTAGAATATGCTCGTATGTGCCTCCCAATCCATTTCGTCAACAGAAATTAAGGTATCCAAGTGAAAAGAAGATCTGGTGTCTGCACAGGCTGTCAAGAAGTGGCCTTCATGCTTATGTAAGCGTCAGTGTGCATCACGTACTTATCACTCAGTGCTTGATAGCCTTTGCAGTCACGAAAATAACGGTCACTATTCTCTCCATGTGAATCTTTAGTACACCAAATCAGTCAACTTTGTTTCCGAAAAACAGTTTGTCCACTAATCGAGTAACTGAAGCTTTATCACCCCTTCCATTGGAGAATCACTGTTAATATTTAATATTGCATCACAGTTTTAATGTGCGAATTGGTTTAAAATAGAAATTGGTGAAAAGTCGAACAAATGAGCATTCCGAAGATTCTCTAGACCATCCCGTACTTTGATGCTTTCGAGAATGGTAGTATTTTGTAATGTTTGATCCTTGTTCCCCATTGTTCACTTCATGATGCCTGGTGTGGAATGTCTATCTCAAAAGTATCTAAAAATTCTTGAAATTGGTGTGTTCAAATGTTTGGAAATTTACACCATAGTGTTGGAGACTTCTTGACTTTACCAAACTTCATAAGGGACGCCGTAGTATCATGATCCAGGCAATCGCAGAATAAGTATTGAAAGGTATTTTGAATAATTTTTCTTTCACACAGTTCATGTTCTCTGTATTCAGAGAAGACCATATTCCAGGCAAAGTTTATGCTATATAGTTGACTGCGGTGCTCATTCGTATGTTCTGAGACTGTGTATGTAAAACTAATTTGAATGAAACTGTGATTGAGGTCAGCTATTTTACTTCAAAGCTTTCCACGCTGTTCCACTCCACACCAAGATCCGACCTTCCACATCTCTGTTCATCCCTTCAAAACACTAGAGTAGTTTGCATACGGAATGTTAGTAAATCCTCAGAGTCATGCGTGCAGATGAAGCAACTATAATAAGCATTGATATCCGAGTTCTGGAGCAGCCTTTGCAGACTCCTTAGTTCTCTTATCAACTAAATTCTCACTACGAGAGAGCAGACGAATGCTTTATTCCTGGATGACTGTGAACATTTTTATTAGTATCTAATTATCGACGTTATGATATGAAATATGCATGGATTTCGTTTTATGTAACCAGAGGTTAACAAAACTGCCGGTAAATAAATGACGAATGTTATCATTTGAATGATGATTGACACTGCAAATGTCCTGATTTATATGACGTGGATGTTACTATAGGTTCACTTTTAACCGACGGAATTGCACCATAGCTTTTTTCAGCCAGATAACATCTTTCCTGAACTGATCCAGTTTGGCCGATTTGGCCGATTTGAGGGGTGGAAATGAGAAGTCGGTTAGCAAGCTGAATCACTTGCTCATGATGACTCATTTTCTAACGAAAAACTTGTTAAGTACAATGCTAATGATGTACATACCGATGATACTTTTGACGTAAAAAGGATATGAAACTGAAGCGAATAAATCCAGGTGGCTTGAGTGGAAAGATGCTGCACTTATTCTAATTATTCGTGTGCGAATATGGAAGTCGAGCTTATGGTACCCATTTGTCACATTATACGACTGACAATAGTGAAACAGCAGAAATTCTATGATTATAAGCAATTCTGTTTCAGTTTCATTTGTTCCTTGGTTTTCGGTGAATCGGAGGTGGAACTCTGCCTATTGGGAATACATCACGTCATCATAACAAAGTCCGGCCGAACAATTCGCCATATGATGTACAGTTTGAACCCGTCTCCGACAAGGACAGAGACTGTACTTTATTTGTACGTGAACGCAAATTGTCTCGATCGGCCGATCAGCCTAGCACAGAGCTTGTAACTGAGACATTGTACCTACTTATACATCATGAAGTGACCTTTTATATATACTTGAGAAACTTTATTTAACATCAACTATTCGATGGACTTGTCAAAAATGTTTTAACGCTGTCTGAATAATTAAGTCCGCTGTGTGCACACAAAATTGTCGTCCTTCCAAAAGGTGGCGTAAGTGACTGGTGGACAAGTAAATAGCCAGGATCTGGAGAGAAAATGTGCCGTATCTTGTCTGTGCCGCCTGGTGTTTTTGTGAAAAGAACGCTGATGTTTCAGGTTAAGTGTCGGAAATGTGCACGTACCTACACATGTTTGGCTTTGTGACCGCTTGCGTAGGTTTGTCCGTATACAATATCAGTTTTTTATGCCAGCGGCCCAGGGTAGGATGAATTTGAGCTGTGAAATTCGGGTTTCTTTCCCGGAGATTGAAAGCAACAGCTTTCTTATTATTTGAGATGCTCTTGAAAATCTAAGTAGAAATTGAATCAGAAAAGTCAGTAGCAGACTTAGGCAGTGGTTATGTAAAGTTTGTTGTTGGGTCACTCAGACACAGTAATAGATTGGGCTCGACGTTGTTGTCATCGTAGATCGTGGATCAATGTCAGTCACTCGCGCGCCTAGCCGCATGTGATTGGCAGAGCAGGACAATGCACAGCTTGAGAGAGACAGGCATCGCTCACGCGGGTACAAGGCAAAGGGGACCGGAATGAATCATGTGCGAATGCCACTGGCATATGGGTCGGCCATACTACAGCAATGATTCCGCAAAAATCGGGTAAAATATTCGGAATAACTGCTCTAGCTTTCTTAATACTGAGCAATATTTTGTTAGTAAAAGCCTTTGTCGTGTCTCATCGCGGATGTGCATTGCCATAATCCTAAGCCACAGTTCAGGAACGGTATTACATTTTGTGAAAAATAGGTTCTGTTGGCTAATGCCAACACCATCGTGCTAGCACGATAGGGGTAATTCGCACCGTTAAACTTCCAGTACGCACCACATTTCATTCGAATTGGCCACACGGCAATCTTATTGGTTCCTGAGGTGTGACAAAAAACTGGTGTTGATAGCCCCCACGAACAATGGCGTGTTGCGCCATTGACACATGATTAACGCACTTATACAGCTCGCTGTTAGATTACGCATTAGAAAACGAAGATTTCATTCGTAGGTAGTGCGGTCGTCAAAGCACCGCGGTGCGTAGCCGTTCAGTGTAAATTGTAATTCGAATAACGGTGTTGTCAATTGGCGAAGCATCTCATTCAACGGTCTTCTTTTGCGTGTAAATGGTTATTGCCCATGAAATATCAAACGTTGCTGTAAACAAATGACCCCCCCCCAGGTCGGTCGTATGGTAGAGTGTTCCCTGTGCATGCATTACCATTTATGAAATATTCAGTTCTGTAACGGTAATTCAGTAGGTATTTTGAAATTCCCACGCAGTTTCATTTTCTCACTCACGTGGCTCTGATCAGCTCGTTACCCTACCCTTCCAAACCAATTCAACCTAAACGTCTTCCCTTCTTTTCACATTGAAGCCGGTTAGCATACCTCAGTTCTTTTTCCGCTTTCTCACCCATACCGCACCAGTGACCTTTGAACTTTCCTTCCACGCTGGAGACCTCACAGCGCGAGCTTGAGGGTCGAGGTCAAGCGTGCGTGCAATTCTCTTAGTCGTTGTCCTATCTTATTTCATGGTCATATCTGTCTCTCGGTCTGATGTACGCTTCCCACTCTTTCCCTGATTGTTCGATCTTCCTTGCTATAAATAAGGATTTCAACCTATTCCCGTGACTCGGTCCGGTCTTGCTCGGTAGGCTTTTCCCGACAGACCCTTCAGACGATTTTAGGTCTATTCCCAGATCCTTATGATTGGATTGCCCCACAAACTGAGGTACGTTGCTTGTAATTGCAATGATTGTTCTCCGAAGTACACATAGATCACAGACTCGCCTTTTTCGATGTGGGTTTCGTGTTCGGGTTCTACTGGAGGGCAGTTCAGGTGCAGTTTTTTCCTTGACCATAAGTCCTTTTCTTGCTGTATGTTTCCGCTTATTATTTTGTTTTAGAACCACAAATTATCGATAAACATCGTCATTAGATTGAAATTTGTTCTGTTGCCAGTAGCCGTGTTCTAGTGCGTGGAGCTGGTGAGACTAAGTATCCGCTGGATTGCTAGCCCTAGAAGTCGGGATATTTGATAAGGTGAGCCAGCATCTGGATTCAAACCACGAAAGTCACTGGAGCCAGTGAGAGCTTGACGCGAGATCTGTTGGTGAGTGAGCGAAGTTGAAAGCAAACCATTAGTCACGTGATTTTGTGAAATTCACAAACCATGATAGAACTGGCAACCCAAACCTGAGACTTGGAGTGGAGAATCTTATGAGGCCTCAGTGAGTTGGGAGTGGTAGTGAACCGGGCAACACCGGGGTTGTCCAACCTATCGCCCAATGTTCTTTTATCGTAATGAGCCGATGAATCAAACAGTGATCTATAGATACTGGTGTAGGATGAGCACTAGAAAAAGGTTCAAACAACCTCAAAAGCTAATGAGACACCAAATGATGAAGGAAAAAACTAGTTGGGCTGATTATTTGACGTTTCAAGTCAAGTCTTCATCCATCCAAGAATTCTCGAAGCAAGAGTGGATGGGGATTATCATTCAAAAGGCTTTATATACTTTGAATAGAACAAACATAAATAGGAGACATACAATGGATATTTCAAGAAAAGGATAAATTCAGGTGAGATTCAGTGTGCGGGCTGAACTGATTGTTTCATGTGCGATCTCTTTACAGTACATATGCATATCTAGAAACAAATGGCTTTGTGTTTTACATCCGCACTGATGACTACCAAACATCTCCAACGAAGTATTCGCCGTCTGATGAGATATTTTATGTGATTAAGTGGTAAGCACTCGGCCTCAACATGTTTTCCCCCACCTTTGGAAATACTTTCGCACACATTTCTGACGCATGAAGTGTATTCGGAAACACACAGCGCTGTGTTCTCCTTAGCTCAAAGCACTTAAATGATGAGGACAGTAGAGTAACACTGTCAAAATCCAGGTCAAGTCGTTGGGCAGTTTGATCAGCATTTTGAGATCTGGGTGATGTTGGTTAGTGCTATCCCTTTGTATTCGTTAACGCGCATTGATTGGAATTTCACTTGGAATATTCTGTAAATTTAGCTGTGAAATTATTTGCACTCAGTTAGGGGAGGCAAAGACACTTCTGTCACACTCATTTAGAGCCAACACGAGAAGATCGACCAAGGGGCACTCATAGAGGATATGAGAAATATGTACACAGATAACAGTCTGAAATCGCTCACCACACTAGCGATGTACTAACGACTGGTGGTCAGAAGTTTGCATTAAATTCTCTGAGTAAGATGGACGAACCAACGCCAAACTGTTGAATTCGACAATCGGGAGACAAGAGCACATTGGTCCCAAGAGTTTCAATTATTGAAATCAAGCTGAAGTTATTTACCAGTAAGATGAATAACTACTTGGCGAATTTGTTATGACAACCAAACAGATATAGTCAGCACCATGCATCTGTTTTGTATGAAATGCCTTTTGTTCACGGTTGGGTTATCCGATCCTTGGATGTGACGGGTACATCCTGCGACCAGAACACATTGGTTTATGCCATTAAGAGTCTCTTTCTAAGCCAGAATACCGAATCGCAGTGGATACTTGTGTATGAAAGAGCAACCACATTTTTGAAGGTCGTATCCCATTGGGAAAGGGAAAATGATCATGATAAAGTCCAGGTGCATGAATATCAAAAGTCATATTGTGATTAGGAAGGAACCTCGGTACCAACTCTGAAGTCTGTCCCGGTAATAGAATCAGGGGACCGGTAAACCAAACTGACTCTCACTAGAAGGACTCTGAGTCGATGAAGTATACCTTTCCACCACACTCGTGTAATATAGTCGGAAAAATATGTTTGTGCTGAAAATAACTTGGAGAAAAAAATGAACTACGATTGGGTGGGTACTCTCTAATACCTCCATGAATATTCAACTAACTATTTCGGTAGATTCACCAAATTAATCCAAAAAACTAATTCGCCATTATATTTGTATGCAATCGCTGTCCAGGATAAGCGGCATTATTTAAAGTTACTTTAATGGAGCACCTTTTAAGCTTGTATACAAACATACAGATCCCCATTTTTTCGTCTCTGATTCGTAACTGTCACCAAAAGTCACAATGTAGCGGGTGTTTGGGAAGATGCGCAACTCATATGCAATAAAACTTTGAGTTTTTGTTCTCTGAAACGAAGTCAAAGAGTGGCCAACACGCAATCACAATGTAAGTGAAATCGAGAGATCATGATAATCAAGGAGGGCCGAATATATTTATTCACAAAGAATTGTGCCTGCCGGGCGAAGTGTATTTACAGTTGTAATCGATGCAAGAATAGCACAAGCAGTCCATATCCAGTTAATTATCATTTAGGGCACTTCAGTGATTTTCCTTAGCATAGCGTGAAAAGAACACGGGGGAATGGAAACTTTTGACAGCTTCTTTTGTGGATCGACTAAAAAATACTCACTTCATTTTGTATTCTTCATACAACTATATGGGACTGTTCAGCCTTTGGGACGCGGCCCACGAAAGGCAGCTAACCATTGACCAGCTGCACAACTGTTGAGCTTCTCTTACGATCGGAACGAACATTGGGTCCAACTTGTAGTCTGCATGTACTTAGATACACGTCGCTGTTCAATTCCGAAACAACTCACGTTTGAGAAACGCGCCATCTTTATTCGAGAAGCCTTCGCGAGGTCATTGATATCTAAGGAACACCTTTCGTGGATAGCCGAAAATGTGGCACTGAATTTTAGGACCTTACCAATTTTTTCGTCTGAATATCGTTATTGAGTTATTTTTTGCAACCTTGAACAGCCTACTGGAAATTAACAGGTACTCTCTTGTCGGGATTCATTATCAGTGCACATCCCCCAAGGCCCAACCTGGACACTAACCCGGCGATATAGATTGTGAGTCACATATATTACCTACAAGCCTATCCGGAATGGCTATTCATTGTCTATTGAAACTTATCACTGACTGATAAAGCACTCATTTGACAATAGTTTCAGCTGTCAGCAGAGCATTTCCTGCACACCGAGCAGTTCCTATGCTAGCCAGCGTCTCTCTTGAGAGACATCCTAAATAGGATTGTAGTTCAGGTTTTCGAATTGCAGTCGATCACCCCGAGTTCGAGTTCCGATTTGGAATCAGCGAACGTGTACTGAGAATAGTTCCTTACCAGAATAAAACTGCTCTACTGCGCTTTCATGGAATCATATTGCTGAAGCTTTCGTACTGCATCGTGAATCATACTACATATTGTTTCTCGTCTAAGATGCAGTTTTCACCAGGCTTTTTTACCGGTTATTTTGTAGGACTTCCATCTTATATTCCCTGTAATTTTGAGGGTTTATTCTTTATTCTATTTTTGTGTGGCTGGGAAATTTCTCAAGTTGTACTGGTACACTGTTGATTCTGCTTGTTTCATGGTTATTATTATTTAAGGTTTTGTCTATTTGTACCACCAAAAGTTAGAAAATGATGCTAAGCTTGTTGATTAGGTAATCCATTAGGAAGTTCATAAATTGATGGAGACTCAAGCATTCGCCAGGGTTATTTTGTGCAGATGATGTAAGCTTCACTGGGCTTCATATTATCTAAGCCACTTGAATAATAGTTATATTTTTGTGCCCGAGCCACAAGGAACAGCATGAATCTAGATTCTTCCACTCATACGAATAATGGGCTCTTTCACTTTATTCCTAATTGGCCGAATTTAATAGTTCTTTAAGGAACGAAACTATTTTCCAGTTTCTTGCAGTTGACTTCTGACGTCTTTCAGGTACACATCGAAGAAAATTCCAGTTTGCTTAGTCAGGGCCGATTACAGGACAACGCTCTGGCCAAAATGCCCTTGCTTAAGAAGAACGAACCTAACGGCGTAACCGTTCTGGTTCGAAGTGTGGGGAAATGTGGTATTCTCCATTTGTTTATGAATGTGACATCGAAGCTGATGAAATCACCACTCAGAAAACCCGTCGAACACGAGAACCTATTTTTTGTATTACAGTTCGTCAAATTAGTATTGATTCGAGGATACTCGATTTTATTTGATAAGCTGTAGGAGTTTGCTCATGATTTGTTAGGTTTGAACTGGGAAATGTCAGATCAGTAATTCCTTGTGGGCCAAAGAAGAAGACGGAACAAGTAAGTTGGTTTGGAAGTGTATGCTACTTTTCCATATTTCGTGACCGTTTTTCTAGTTCCCGGAGCGGGTGTTCCCAAGACAGATCGGACCTGTCTGCGTGTCAAATCATTGAATAAGAATAATAAGTAGAATCACTTCCCACTTGTTTTACTCCTTTACTTCCAAAACATTTCTTTTGGAACCTAATTAGATGGTACATCAGATTTTGTGGATGTTGTTTTAAAGTGACGCAGCAGAGTCTGCTATCTGTTAATTCGATCGCCGAAAGCAGATCCTGGTTATTGTGCAAAAAGACCAAAGAAGCATTCAGCTCCTATCCTGTGAATGTTTGCCGGTTGACGAGGCAATTAGGAGACTGAATGTTTGTCATTGTTATCATATGTGAGTGGATATTTAGTAAATGTGGGAACATTGTCGGGTCAGAGTAGGACGGCATGTCGGTATCTCACGGTCGTGCTTACTAAAGAGGTAGGTATTGACCAACAATGCATGATCGGGTGTACAAAACATACTTTACAGATCATTTCATCAGTATGGCTTGGTAAAACATGCAACACTACCATCGAACCACATTCAAGCACTATGACATTTTGTATTTAAGGCCTAAGAAATATGACAGATGAACGTCGAACTGAATCAGAGAGAAGCTCTGACTAACACAGGTGACAAAATGTTAGTTTAAGGGGCCGAAATTTTCAGAAAATGAGACTATGGAAAGTCAAATATTGCACTTTTCTCATACAAATGAGTTTCCGAACCTAGTCAGGGATGACCATTTATCGTTGACTGAAGTTTCTTCAAAGTGCTTCAGCTGTAACATATATTCACTCTCCACTAAAAAAGTTGAATTCATTGGTATGAAGATGCATTCTGGACATTTAAATGGGTTCAAAGAAAGATGAGCCTGGGTAGAAATACATATATTATTTGATGAATTTTTTCGAATCTTATTGAAGTCAAAATAATAGTATGTAATTTTACAAGGAACAATTCGCAGTGAAATGCTAACTCGACTGTTGTGAATAAAACTAAGTTCACTAACACGTTTTTTTTAGCATTTTGTAGCCGGTATCAGTAGGCCTGATCGGTAGAGGGATCGCACGAAATAGTAGAGAAAGCTTCGTTCTAACGACAGTCTACGAAGCTGTATTTATCAGGTATGAACGGGAACGCTTCAAAAAAGTAAACAATGATGACTTTTCAGACAACCAGTATGTGACAATTAGTGTCTGCGCCCTATGCGGAGAGCTTACGGACACACGAAGTCCTCGCTAAGGGTCTATAACATTTACAAACCAGGGAACAACTGCAGCAAGTTTAGCTGCGTCTATTATGTTGGAAATAAGACATCGTTGTATCGGTGGTGTATTGGTGTCGTATCAGAAATGAGAAAACTCTAGATTGTCTATCATGTCACTCTCAGTGATGGTATAGATTTCATTTATGCTTTCTGATATCTACTAGTAATTTGAAAATTGTATAGATCAAGACTGTGAACAAGGTGGATTGCCAAATGTAATTTTTGTGCGAACATGTAAACTAGCAATGAAGTATCAAGGTTTTGTGTAAAAATCTGTTCATATTTTTCCTCCTCCAGTCAGAACTCAGGTTGGGCAAAATACTGGGAAATGTTTGCGGAAATATCTTCAAAGGAAAAGCTTGCCGATTTTAGATTTGGATCGATAGTAGGATAAGTATCATGTAACGGATATCTGGTGTTGTGGAATATTTCTTAGCTTTCTCTTCAATACGCCTCGATACACTAATGATCATCGGGCATATTCAAAAGATCGTCAATCGGTTTAGATAGAATATGGCACAGAAGATCGGACAAAATTACAAGCGGACTGCACTGCAAAATACAAAGGATAAATTAGAAGACAAAGTTCGAAAACGCGGGTCGCTCTGCCTGAATTCCTGGGCTCCCGTATTAGAAAAGTTAAACGTTGCACTCTTCCGATGCATGTCTTAACCTTTGTCGGTGTACTTTAAGGTGTTGTCCTTCCTCCGCTTTTGTTTTCAACATTCATTATTGATTTGCCTGTCTCACACACAGCCCTCGTTTTTAAATAAGCTGATGAAGTTCTCTTGGCTAGGTCTGTCTCAAATTGATCATATTTCGACGAATTCACTGCAAACTTCTCACACATTCAGAACTTTTATTCAGCCTGGTCTTCTGTTGAGCGATGATAAATCTCAGTAGCGTATTTTTCCATCAGTAGTTCCAAATTCAACGAATACACCTTCACCATCACGGCTTTTACCCTCCCACGCATAAACCACGTTGAATAAGTAGGTATTACGTATCACCAAAATCTACATTATTCTTTGCACATTGAAATCCCGGTCGGAAAACTGCTTGGCATGTCGTACCGGACTAGAAAACTGCAGCCATTTATTGGTACACAGTCTGTTGATCCCTTTTTCGTAAAACATTGTATGTTACCTGTCATTCTTTGTTCTTATCACTGTCAGTTCCCCAGGATTACCAAAAATAGACTTCGGTGCTCTTTGCAGAGGCTCACACATCATTAGTCTCGTTTCTGGTATAACCATGAACGACCTAGTCTTGGAGCTATGCATTAGCCACGTAAGGGAATCCGTTGAGTTTGTACAGAAAATCTTTCTGATAATTTTCACCCGTTGCATTTTAATGTTCTTCTCTGTCAATCCCACGTATCGACCCGGTCTAGGCATGAATTGCTTCTCTGCAGATTGTCTTTTTGCAGGAATTCCGTTGTTTTGTTTCTAGGACGTCTGCTACCAAACAAGGTTGTGATTTAAAAATGAAATCCTATTTTACTCTGTAAATTATTTTGGCTGTATTTTTTTGGCTGAAAAGCGTTGTACGACTATGCTCATGCTGGTTTTTAACAAAAATGCAGTTGCTGACCTCAGAAATTTACGACCCAGAGTTCCATTCTTATCACTGTTTGCCATTTCCTCGTTTCGTAGTCTTTCGTCGGTCGTGTTAAACTCAGGGTAATAGTGTAATTTGTAATATGTTGGATAATGAACGTAGATTGATTATTTTAATTTCAGGTGTTCTATCCCCCATGTCAACTGTGGAAGGAAACCGCATTTAACTTCGGAATCCCTCGTACTTCAAGTACAAAGAAGACTACTTATATACGATAACGGTGATCTTAGTGAGATACTGGTCCGCTATCCCATCGGTCCAGTGGATGTTCATGGCCAGCTTTCCCGTGTGCTTCGTCTGTTAACAAACCAAATAGGTTTATTCCGCTCTTTCAACAGCAGGAGTTTGATGGGTTCTATGATCCACTTCGTTCGCTTTATAATTGTCATTTTGTCAGAACAGGTGAAGACAACTGGCTGGACCTCAAACAAACATGTGGTCTACTAAAACAAACCGGGAAGTCTGTTGAAAGTGTCAGACTATTCCTTCGCCCTGATGTTGTCCTATATTTTCCAATACTTCGGTAGTGTGTATTCTATTGTAGAAGTCGTTGTAGAGTCAGACAACACTTTGTGTTGACCTGCTTTGAAATTTACTGATGAAATTCATTATGGATGCCATACAATCAAGGGTGAATCTCTTGACTCCATAGGCGAATTGATATCGAAAGTTCGGGGAACTTTTATTACATGTTTCATCATGTTGACCTTAAATCCGAAGGCAGTATACCGCTGAGCTTTTTGTGGTCTCTTGGCGATGAATTAGGTGCACTTCCTGATGTATATCAGGTAAACCTACGTCCACTAGGCCTTATATTTTCACCGTTTTTCGCAGCTAATGCATGAATGAATGTCACTACTGGCGACAAATTTTCTCACAGTGAATCATAGGTATTATTCAAGAAGGAAACTTCCTGGGAGTGAAAAGGCTGTCTTGTCTCCGTACATTTCGTTTCGAAAGTAGTCATGTTCACCGACTATTGTGAAGTTCGGTAGAATATGGTGGAATTCTTGATTGGCTTATCCGTGTGGGTTGACAAATGAAATGCTACCCGGAAGTCCTTCAGTCAGTGAACCTCAAAATTCCTTTTTATCAGTCACTCCGGACCAAAACATACCGCAACTCTTGAGCCCTGTATATGCTTGATTTTCGACCGTTTTCAGGTACAGGCGAGTTTTTCATGTCCTCCGGTAAAGTGGAGTGGTAATCTCTCACGATGCCTCAGTTTTCTATCAATGTGGGTAGGCAACACCACTTACGCTTACCCAAAATCCATCTCTGTGATGGAAGTAGTGGATATGGTGAATTCAAAAAAGACGCTATCTGATGATATCAGAAAAATATTTGCATCCTTGTTGAGAACTTCTGAGAGCTGGAGGTTTCCTGACGTGTCAATTCCAGTTGGTTGGTAGCAAACTGTACCGCCGCAGAAGTGTTAGTGAAGCCTCAGGAAAACGTGGTGAATCATTTGTGTACTAACGATTTCAGTTTCACGAGTCAGAGCGTTATCAAAGTTTGATCATCGGAAAACCTGGATCACATCCAATGAAAAGTAGCTTTATCCTGGAGTAAAAGTTCAGGTCATTATTCCCTCGGTGAAGTTGATCAAATATGTTGTCAACAGTCTTCGTTGGAAGCATGATAATGATAATGTTTGTTTGAAACCTAATTGACGATCGTCCTAAACCGTCAATCGCATACTGGGCTCAGCTCTAAATTGTTCATTGCAGATTGAACTGGCTCATTCCGGAGAACATGTGTTCACCACTATGCACTCTGCATGAAAAGGCCCTGTCACTAAGAATTTGGAACCTGTGACTCAACATTCCATATTTTGGACTGTTGATGACGTAAAGCAACCCACGTTAACCTAGCTCTATGCATAAGAAAATTGGGGGAACTAAACATAGTCAAGATTTCAATGAAAAAACTTGAAGTCAATGAACTGATCAGGTTATAGATACTTTTCTTAGTGGATAGAATTCTTATGGGAGATAGTATGTTTTATGAAAATGAAAAACAATTTGGCTTTTTGCGGATCAGAACTAGTGGAATATCGATCGCGTAAAGATTGGAGAAGTATAACGAACAAGGATCGTCGTTATGCACAGCGAAATATTTTGAGACTTGGTTCTCAAGTTATGATCCATCAGTGTCACAAACCACATTAGACGGTGTTTGCCAAGTATTCACAAAAACCGTATACATAATACTGGAAAACCGACTTATTTTTTGGGATATTACGGGGTTCATCCATCAAGCATTATCCTATGCTCTTGATTAATTCCTTTTCTGTTTTCTTTATACTCGGGTATCCAATACCTGCCGCCACCAAAAGCTCCACAGCCCTACTCAACCAGTCGAATGCGGACAACTCTATATAAAACTGATATTGATTGACCGCCTTCGTTCATTTGATACGCGCTTGCGCTCGCACCTGCGGTACGTTTGTGTTGAACATTCGTTTGTCCGAACATAAGCGCTTCCATTCTGCTTGCCGACTTCAATATACAACAGAACCAACTTTCGATGACTCCCAGCTGCTTAAAGTGGTGCTAGCTTTCAACTATACATCCAAATTTTAAGCAGAAGCGGCCAAGGAGTAACCTGTAATATGTGATTTTGTAATGGTTGTTGAAGATCACCAACGACGAAACAAATACACTAAACATTGTTACCTTTTCCACCCTTAGCAATTAGTGGTTTGTGAAAGTCATTTAAAGATTTCACCCCCCCCTCCCAAGAGCACTCCCTTTAATCGTCAGTTGCACTGGGTTTCCTAGTCATTGCTATCCACTACTCGAATGATGAAAACAAGTCAATTACTAGTTCTGACAGCAAAGTAATTTTTGGCTTGCAGATAAACCATGACAACATTTCCAGTTTACGCATAGGGAAATCAGTGCAAATTAACAGCACTAGATTTTTCGAGGGAAACTAGCGTCTAACAATAGAGATATTATTCTGGATTAAATACCAAAATTAAGATCGATGCACGCATTTGTGTTGAGAGGTTTCAGAGTATCTCATGAAAACGTGATTAATACGATCGTGATGAACACTTTCCAGTGTGAATCTCTCTCTGTAGGCAGCATCCTACTAGATTGTCTTTCGGGAATTAGTGAAACGTTTGATGAGGTAAATTGTACCTTTTCCTATTAGTTACCTGGGAAGCAGAAGAACCAGTTACAAAAATTTACTGTTCAAAATAATAAACTTATTCAGAAACGGTATGCATCGTCTCGAATTATTTTGGTCAGTAAGCTACAAACGGTGATTTGCTTCTGGAGGGAGAAAACTGGCATATTAGGGCAGACACCAACTAGATAATGGCGAAATGTTACCTTTCATTGTGTGCTCCCCTTTTGGGTTTGCAGGTACCAAAAATGTTTCAGTAATTAAAAATGGGACGTGGACTCAAGAATTAGAAGTAATCTAGCTTATACGACCAACCTTGTGAGGCGTTTAACTCAGCAACCAGACTATCAAGGTGCACTCAACCAAGCGGCCAATTCCATGAGCTGGGATTATGAAATGTGTTCACTTTCTGTGAGTGATTTTATCATTGGGTGACAGTTGGAAACACCCTGTGACTACTCAACCAAATGAAGCTTTTGTTCCTACGTGTATATCCCGCCACGAAGCGTTGTACCATTGGGCACATTCGGAGAAACTGTTAATTAAACAGATTTATCTGTTACCGTTTTGCGTAAACAATGCATGAAAGAATATCGGCACTAACAAAAATTCCCCCTCATGGTGGTCGTAAAAAAGTGGGTCATTTAAATTTATTGAAATCGGACGATACAGTTAGATTCGTTTAGTCCCGATTATCACACGCTAGACGTGGACGCTGAATGCTGTAATAGCCTTTGGTGCTTTAAAAGTAAGGCTATCAAAGAACACTTGAAGGTATGCCGTGGATGCCTTGCACAGAATAAAAAGATAAGTTGCTTTCCGATACTTTTGAATACATCTATGAACTCTTCTGATTACCCCTCATAGTTCGCTCCAATCCGAGCAGGCCCACTTTGGGTGATATCGCCTCCTCAGTCCACCATATAATCAGATCGTTGGATGGGTCAGCGAAGTCTGTGCGACGCTCTTTTCTAGACAACTCATTCGCTTTTGATTCGATGCCGTTGTCTCTCCTCCCCCGTAAAGTGGAATACCTCGAATGCCCAACAGCTTTACTAGCATGGTTGTCTTATTATTTTATCAACAGAATGCAATGCGCAAAAGGTGTTCTAAAATATCCGAACCCCTGGTGAACAATTCAGGAATACTTCAGGGAACTGTCTACCCCCTATTTATTTTTAATTTATATTAGTGATTTTCCATTCAGCTCTCTTCCACATTTATTTAAATATGCTGGTGATGTGGTTCTTTGTCAATCTGTTTCTGCTATCCAGGACTGTATGGACGTTTCCAGGAATCAGTCCCACGTTTGTGGTTTCTCTATTAGATAAAATTTGACTTTCAATTTGTCTAAACGCTTTGAATGCTTGTTCACACTTTGCCGATCGGCTTACCGCTGTGATTCATCTGCGATGTCCACAGAACCACTAGATAGAGTGGGTTGTATCAATTACTTAGAAATCTCTATGGATACAAATTTGAAGTGTGAAATGTGTGAAGAAACTACGCAGGTTATCTTACCCAATCCCAAAGCTTACGCTTTTCGGTGGTAAGTAGCATGTTATTTCCCCCTTGTTTATCGGAGTGTTTTCCCTGTTCAATCTTACTGGTCTACTAAAAAAAGATGTTACCATTGGTTTTTAAGATATTATCTATCGAGTATCTCTCATCTTCCTACTGAACTATCTACTAAGCCGGGCGAACTACAATCAGTCACTTGTGAAATGGTCCAGCAAATCCCAGCAAATCCCAGCAAACAGTACTCACCCTTTACACAGTGATCCATGCAAATGTAACTCCCTCGACTTCACACATCCAACCTTCCGACCCATACCTTCTCATATTACAATCTACAGAAGCTCCACCGTTCCATATCTAATCCGAATTCTCACAAACCAAGCATGAATATTGGCAGAATTTCTCAGCCTTTTTGGAGGTAATCGTTCTTTTATTTCATCCAATTAGTGCGACGAGATGCCAAGTGTGGGTCTTTCCGACTGAAACTTGGACGTGAATGTCTAATCAGTTGCAAACTCAAATTCAATTTCATAAATGGTAACCTTTACCATGGGTTGAAACACACGTGTTATCAGTAGTCTAATGGGAAAAGGGAAATCCCATTGACAAAATATCAGTCTGACGGACCGGATGCTTGGAATTTTGCTGGCTTGATATCAGATAATAAACGGCAACAGAAGCTCAGCGATATTTTGCTGAATTTTCTTTGACAACGGTCAAAATAAGGTAGTTACTCTTGAGGGTAAACACGATTCGATACCTATTTCCATACTTCGGAAAATATTTGCTCCTGCTGGTGACCAGCAGATTACGAAATGACGCCATATTCACATATGATAATGCTTCTGCCCACCGCTCTTTACCTGTAAATTGTTTGCTGTTCCATGACAAGCCTGCGACCAAAATCAACAACCTGATTGAGATTCTATAAGGCGAACTTACTCATTAGGTATAAAAGAATTCTATGGTTTACCGAAAAAACGGGAAATAATAAAGCTCTTAGGCAAGAATATATGAGTGCTGACCAAATAACAAACACAGGTTGTGTTAGAAGTATGCTGAGAAGATGTATCGAGGTACTCAAGCAGGAAGGCGTAAGGACACTGTTGTTGTCACTAGTATAGTCCGGCTGAGAGGGATTTTTAGTTTTTTTTACCGTTGTCTTCGCATCTTCTGATTTACTCAACTCATAATAAATTAGTTTATTTTGAAATTTCGTATTCTGCATTACGTAGATATTCTGTAATTCTGACAAAGTGTGGATTCTTTGGTGAATGCGGAAGCGGAAATACGTCTGAAAACGATAGGCTCCAATACTTCTGTAGCAAACTACATGTATAGCTCTGTGCTCTGTAACCGGTTTTCATCGAAAAATTATTGTCTCGATTGGAAAGGCTGATCAGGCCTCACACCGGGCTGGTGTTGAGGCTTATTACCTCACCGCAGGAATAACCACTATTCATTCGCGCCATCGATTGGCTATGCCAGGAAGCTTTCACGGTCATGAATTAATAATTCATTTACAAGGGTGTGAATTTGACTTTGGTTACAATTCGGGAGATGGCTTCAAAACATGGGTACAACGAGAGCACGTGTCAACAGAATGAGGAATCCGGCACTGGATGTGTTGCCTCGTTGATATATGATGGTCAGAGGTGGAGGGCAGTGAGAGAAACGGTGAAGCTGTGAGTTCGAGCCTCTGCAGGGCTGTAGAAGTGATGCACTCACAAACGTATCTCGCAGTGGAAAAGCATAACAAAGTTTAGAATAAAAACGTGGATTATTCAATTAATGGACACAGAAGAATGTAGGGTTGAACCGGTATGTTACCTTAGTATGATTATCGTAGGCACTATAAAAAGAATACCGTTTTTGGGAAGGTAGCTGTGAAGGTGAGATGAATCGCAGCAACGGCAGTTTTTTACCCATGAACCAAAAGTTTACCATTCCGGCTTTCTACCCGTTTAAGTACTACCGCTTGATGTTAGTCAGAGAGTTAAGTGTTTTAGTGGTAGGTAAGTTTAGCCGCTTGTTTGACTATTCCTCGATTAACACCATCAGTTAATCAGCCATTGAAAATATATAGGGACGAAGTTCAATTCAAATATCATGTGTGTCATTAGAACCAACAGCAAGCGGATCGGACTCGCCGTACACGATCGACAGTTTTATGCAGAAACCCGTAACACAAACCAGGATGGCCATGGTCAGCTAACAGTAAGTCAGCGTTGTATCAATAACTACCCGTCGTTACTGGTCCCATATAAAAAAGAAATCACTCGTGCCCATAAATTAGGTATGTCTCATCATTTTACGCCTAAATGAGTCAGAAGCATTATGGACTAATTGGAAAAGAGACCTGAAATAAGGGGCTCGAATGGATGACGAGTCTATTTTGTGAATCGCGGTGATCCTTTCAAAGTTACATTCATCGGTAAACACGGCCAATTACTGAACCAAGATACATGATTCCAGGTTTAGATTCCTGATGTAAGTAGCATGGCATTTCATTTCGATGATGAGCCTAAAGTGGTGTGATCAAGCATGGGAGCGAGTGGGATGGAGAGTATCGGATACCCACACGTGATAAAAGGAAAAAATCGAAAAAGAAACCCAACATCGTTTAGCTTTTTTCAATAGGAAAGGATCTTCGGAGTAACCATTTGTTTACCACAGGTATTGCTCAGGAGATGACGGATTATTTTAAAGTGCCAGCTCCGGATTTTGATGTGTGATCGCAGCCGCTTCTACGTCAAAAACAAAGTCATTTTAAGTTTCACTTCTCCAGTTGAGCAGTAAAAACAAGTATTGTGTTCCAATCAAGTTCAGAATTTACGATATCCTCGTGTGTTTGGTACGAAATATTCTTTTTCCATACAAAAATAAGCAACTTAATAAAATTGGTGTAATCCGGAATGGCTTTCTGTAAGAGGTGCAAAAAAGAAAGAAGGAGAAGGACGGTTGTATAATGGTTAGGTACTCCGGTTTGGGGCAGAACTCCTACGGTTCCCGTCACAGAATGAATTAGCACAGAAGGGAGAGTGAGCGAACGGATGAATCAGAAAGAGTTAGAGGCTTTGGTCGCACAATATATCTGCCCTCCCTAACCGTTGCATGCAAAACGTTCCTACTGACAATCTCAACCATAAGAGAAGGATAATTTTTGCAAACAAACACATGCATGATGAACTGACAAATTCATCTCGGTTTTAGTGGTACATTAGCAATGCAAATGTCCATCGTAATGATAAGTAACTTCGACATGGCTTGAAGGCTCTTAACCTTGATAGTCAATAATAAATGAGCATATCATAGCCTGGATTTGACAGTTTTGCATTGGTTTGTTCATGATGCTCAGGAATCCCTCTGGAGACGCCTAATCATCAGCCTCTTGAAAGTCTGCAATTTGGCCAGTGCTTTCATGCTTTCTGCTGCCTGTGCCACATACCTTCCTTACTTGCCCCTTGATTTAGGGCCTCTTGTTTGCTCTGAATAAAAAACATGCTATGAAACCACCCAGCTCGGTCAGCTGTTCAACGAGCCTAGGAAAGCAAACAATACACGCGAATGAATAAAAAAGTTACGAACTCACGGACTTCTTCCAAATGTAGAAGAGGTTGATCAAAAGTCCAACTTGCTGACCCACTTGTTGACAGACTTTCGCTCCGGTCCTTATCAGCTGAGTTTTCGGAGCTAAGAAGGGAACAACGTGCTCGTTCTTGAATTCATATTATGTATTGCAAATGAAACCGGTGGGCTATGAAAGAATGGCGAGGCTACCTGGTCCTCTAATACTCGCTAGTTAGCCGCCTCAAACAATTCGTCAGGTAGCCGATATTTGAGTTGAAACTCTCAGTGCTTTCCAATGTACTTGCACAATGCTGAGTCAAGCGTTCTTTGTCATGGAAGCACATGGGAAATAAATCAAGTGAATCCAGCACCTAATTTAGGTTGCATGAATAAACTCATTTATTGTAATATTTAACGAAAAGTAGTGCTTTGCATTCCTGCTATTCGTTTCCGATCTATGGAGAGTGTTGTTGTCACAATTAGGTAAATATCAAACGTTCTGGGATGATAACACACACAACCACCAAAGCTTCACGAATCCTTGAATGGATGACGACAGGACTTGGAAAGTTTTCAAATGAGTGTCCACTGGTAGCTTGTTTTATTACATGGTGTTGTCATAGGTTCTGGGTTTATCACAGCGTGGTTAATTCACTGAACGACTCAACAATTTCTAAAAGCAGATGAATGCATATTACTTTTAGGACTATAAAGGGAACGGAGCTCACACTACCCTCCGGATATTAGAACATACTGGTATGACCTACTTCAAAAATCTATTGTATTACTTGTGTCTGATGGCTCGTGAACTCTGATATATCATTCGTTATTAAATTAAAACCATAAAAATCCGAACTACTGTTTTTATACCAGCATCGATACGGTGATAGGTGAGATATCGGCAGGTGGTTCTAATGGAGTAGGATAGGCGTTTATCATTCAGCTTGCTATTATGAATGACATATTTAGATGTCATGCCTGTCTCCACTCCGAAACCAAAGTTATGTTGTCGGGTATTTCTCCAAGGCTATGTAGCAAGCCAGATCCTATCATAAATGATCAATCACAATATAAGAGTACCATACAAGTCGCAGATTATTTAAGACGTTTCTTTAGTCATGCTGATGCCCAAAATGTGTGAATCACCATGCGAAGAACATGAAGTTGTGATTCCAGATAGTACAATGTTATCTTCGCGATAGATGCAATTAGAAGCATGCCGAGAGCCGTATGGAGCCGACGTTCACAATGTATCAATAGAACGTGATTGACCGACAGATAATGCAAGGAGGTAATAAGTTAGTATATTCGTAAAGAAGGCGACAAGAAGGTTAAATAATGGGATGCTGACAACCCGCAATTCATGCAGATTCTTGACGGCAGACTCTGAGTCGCGTCATAATGGTACTCTGCTGCAGACGACATTTTCATTAGCGTACTTTTCATGAATCATAGGTCAGTCCTCTACTGAGTTGATAAAATTCAACTAGAAAGCATCACACTGGGGGAATTGATGGCTTTTTTGAAACAAAACCAGAGTATGATAGCCGTTCAACTTTTCCTCATATATTTCTTGCATTTAATGGCTACAACATATATAAAGAACTAGGTAGAACCAAAAACGTGATAGATTTCATCTGTATTTAATGACACAGACTGCCGTAGTATGGCCACCCAAGATTTGGTAGAGAGTCTATACAATTTCTTGACCAGAATGCTACTGAAGTTCATCTTACGATACATGATGAAACATCGGGTAAAACGGAAATAATTGTGTGACGGGTGGAAATGATTTCCACACGTCATACGTAATATTGATCTCCCAAGCAAAGTATCGCTAACAAGCTTCGTTTTCATCGATGGTCACCATTGTTTACAAAGAGATGTCAGTATCATTTTGTCCTTCACTTTCATGAAACTGAATTCTTTTACTGGGGCCCCCAAGGAGTCTTTGCCTGATTTTAGCTTTGAACTGTACCAGCCCTAATAGCACTACTAAACCTATAAACGACGATAGAGTTAACTAGCTAAGCACAAATTCTAACATGATATGACTAGTAATTTGTGGGATATTGCATTGACTTTCGTTATTGCTAAACAATGGTTAATCAACGATCGCCCCATAACTTGCAAAGAACAACATAGTTATTTTACTTATTGGTAAAATATTCCTAATTGATCCGTCAAATGGAAAAGTCGAAAGCCTTTTCCTGTTATTCCCTACCGCTTTCACCGTTTCTTAGATGCCGTTGTTTCACGTCTAAACGGGGACCTCATTTTAGAAATAAATTTGAGCTGTTATCGTCATCTTACACCCAGCGTTTTAATACCAGTTCATACTAGAAGCTGGTACTTGGCATGCCAGATAAAATCAGGTACACCGTGATCACATGCCTGTTGATTATGAGTTGAGTAGATCCAGCAAAACAGTGAGGCGTTACAAGTAAATCTGGTACTGTGAAATAACGAAATCTGCACTCACAAAACTTGACCAGCACATCTTACTCGGAACTGAACTTCTGGTTATATTGAGTTAAAAATACGAATTCATTTCAGTCTTGCTTTCATATATATCCACAAACAGCGGCGACCAATAAATCCAGTTTCTTTCCCATGGAAACTTTTGTGCTGGATTACTGGCGTGAAATGCAACAGTTCCTGTGACGGATTTTCTTTCAGCAATTACGTGAATCGCAGGTAAAAGAACTCAATCTTCTAAGGTATGCGATAAAAGTTGTGCTCTCGAACAATCAGTTAAGCCCTATTCATCAGTTCTTAGGAATCCAGTGCAATTCACTGGCAATCATCAGGGCCTCAAATACTCGCCCAGTCGGATCGAGAACGAAGTTAGCGAGTACGATGATCAGTTGGTAATAGCGCAAGACACACAGAAAAGCATGACCGATCACGGCCAATGTTAGACGACGAGAGGTGAGACAACAAAACGGTCATTTCATGTCATAGTCGCTAGGAATGGCGAACCGAAACCAAGATAGTAATAAGAAAAAATTTGCGCATCAGGTTTGCAAGTGAATTTTTCATATATATCAATATATATTTATATATTCATGTATGTATATTCATATATATTATATATATGTATATATATATATATTCACATTGATGGTAAGCAACACGTAGGAACGTGGAAAAAATCTTCCCGGTAGCACTCGACCGGTTTCGCGGTTGTTGTCGCTCATCTAGTATGCGTACCGGTGACATATCTTCGTATCTGTACATTCCGATGTTATATCTTCACTAAGATTTAGTTTAATTCGTCTGGAGTGTGAACTGATATTCTTCTTTAAAGAGTCTAACAATGAATCATGACTGTGATTTCTGTTAGTCCTTCGTATCTGGGTCACTGGTAACCCAACGAACAACGAGGCGGCATACACAAACACTCATACCGATAGTGGGTAGTATCCCTGTTGTGGACTCTTCAGTGAACAGTACCCATTCGCACTCCAGACGTATCAAATTAGATTCTGATATATATATATATATATATATATATATATATATATATCTTTGGCTGACTTTTGTCTGGACCATAAAGTCCATGCACAAACTTCACGTCATCCAATGGAGCTAGCATTCGGAAGGGTCAAGCTTGAGATTCTCTCTTGTTAGAGCTCAATAAGGGTGCATATCCTGCTGCGAGTCCGGATGTTGAACCCGGGCTTTTTTGCCTGTAATGCTTATGTGTTACCACGATAACACCTCACTGCCATCCGAGCTGATCCGAATCAACAAGTTCATTCTGTTCATATATCATTCTTTATGCCTGCCAATGGTACCCCTATGCTTGGAAGCGAAGGCCTCCCGCCAAATCATTTCTTGTCCGAATGATTGGGACACTGTCCCCTTTTTCCCTCTCTGCAGATTTCGTATTTGTATGCATCGCTCTTAGTTGCACGTAGTGCGCGGGGATACTGTCACGCTGCGTAGACAACCAGACTGGGTGGGATGTATTCGATTATCTCATCACTGTTCTCATTGTCATCTCAGACAGTCATGATTTATTTCAGCTCATAATAAACTATGTAAAGAGGTTCACAACATTATATCCATCAAAATACTTTTTCTTTCGAATTTCTCATATTGGATGACGAATAATGAACCCCTATATCTCACCTAGGAGCACTGAAAATAAATGGAAGTTCAAGGCAAATTACAATGAATGTTGAAATTCCCAGCCGTCATCTCATGGAACCACTCTCATTTGACGTTTGTTGCTAGGTTATGGTTGCTGAAAAGATTTTTCTGCATATATTCTTCACTCTTTTTCGCAATGACTTATCAAAAATCATAGAGAAATTATCTCTCCGGCACTCAGTGTATGGAGAGTAACCTCACTGGTGGGTGATGATGTTATCTTATTCATTGTTACAGTTTTCAGATTTGGCTTAGCGTGCAAACGCCAAGTCACTCTCCGAGTTCCGTAAAGCCAATCGGAATCAATTCGCCGTCTCTTCTTTTTTCGAAAGTATGAGTCTCAACAATCTGCGTCTCCACTAAATGCTTTTGGCAGGGCATTTGTCTTAACTGATCCTGCGGTTGCAATTTATTTGACCTTCTGTAAGGATAGGACCCTTGGTCGATTTGTGTTGAATTAGTAAATTATTAGTTTATCCAAGGAAAAATATGCGGAATCCATAAATACCAAGTACCTCCTTGATGGCTTCTGAAGTACGTAGTCTTTATGGGTTGTCAGTGGAAGCTAACCAGTACTTTTTCTCTTGCTCTTTGCCGGTGTTTTGTTTGGTAGTTCATATGCAAATAACCTTAGCAGGTGGTTGCTGTCGCGTTGGACTATTTGTATGTGCCTCGTTTCTTGCCTAATTTGTCTATTTCGTTAGCTGTCTACAGAAGGATAAGGCTTTTGATACAATGTGGCTGGGGTGAACCAAAGTTCGGATATTTCTCACTTTGGGCAGTTTTTTCTTGGAGGATCGTGTAGAATTTCTGGTTGGCATCCACTTGTAACCGAAATGGAGGATGAAGGAAGACGACATTTGTGAACTCAATTTTCACCACCGTTATTCGAGACGAGCAAAAACTGCATTCAAAAGCGGTAGAAGTTCTTCCCCCTATCAACATTTCCCAGTAATATTTTCACCATATAGAAGCGTAATTTCCCATTTATGTTATAACTCCCCTTGTTCGAAATGATCTCTTTTACTACACTAAGCCGCGTAGTGATAATGGAACAACCATCAGGCGATAAGTGAAGTGAAGTACGCTTGTTTGTACCAATTTAAAAAGGAAGGGGATTTCAAACATACGGAGATATTATGGAAGTGTTGCTTTTTCATGCGACGAGCAAACTATGTAGAAAATGATGGCGAAAATAAAGTGAGCTGATGTAGCGAGAACAAGGTAGCATAACCGAGTGAAGATTTGTTGCGATCTGAAGAGACGAAAGCGGGCGAAACCATTTATTCATCAAATACTTATTGGATTGTACCAGTCAAAGCTCCATAAACTCACTTCATTCCGACACTTCTCTTGCAATCCGTGGATAATTTCGCCAAAGCAGTTTGTTTCGACTAACCCATGTCAGTCATAGTATAAATACTGTATGCAATGAAGTTCATTTCCCGCTGTGCCACCTCAAAGTTGGAAGCATGCATATAACAATAAGAGATATTTCTCATCTCCAACTTTAATACATCAGTTTTGATACAAAGTTATTGAAATTTCAACAGTTAACAATACTTGTATATTCGCAAACCATTAGCAAGAAAATATCAAACCTACGATTCTATTTAAGCCAGAGAAGAAAATGGAACAAAAAAATGTTCCTCGCAATACAAGCGAATCTCTTCATATTTGGTGACCGTTTTTCTGGTTTACGGAACAAAAATTGACCTCGAGTAAAGTGGTGCACAGTCTGAGTTGCCAATCGATTAGTGAGATGAATAAAGTGCTTCTAGCTTTTGTCTGATACTTTCAACACGTTTCCTCTTGAGTTCAGTTGAATTTCATGCTTACCCAGATTCTGTGAGCACCGTTGCGTAGTTACACAATAGTCTTCGCTACATGTTCGTCGGACCAACAAAAACAGTGGTCTAAAACTGTAGTGAAAATAGAAGACGTAACTCGTTTCCAAGCCCTAAATAACTAATGAAGTACGATCTATTTACGGAACTAGAGGATTTTTAGAATTAACGTAGTATTGCATACGATGAAATTTGAATGTTTGTCTGTAGTAGAGTACTGGGACAACAAGCCGTCGCCGAACGGATGTGTTTTGTCCAAACATATTTTCTGCATATAAGTGTATGCGTCACTCAGTGTCCATCGATGACGACGTTGATCAGTTGCTCCCTATGAACTGTTAAAACTTGAATCGTTTTCACTAGACCTTGTTGGAGAACTATGAACTAATCGTCAAAAGTATAGCAAATGTGACGGGTGGATATGGAAGTGGGGCAGGAGATAAGCTCCGGCAAGCATAAATCGAAAATGGCTGTAATCTCATTTGAGTCGTAAGGAAGGGGCATGGAAGCAGAGTTAAATTTTACAGTCAGACTTTTATTCTACCAAGGTTGTTTCATTGCTTAACTCGACTAAGCCTAATTACAAGAATGCTCAGTCCCAAGTTTAGATTTGTCATTTTTGTGGCATGGTATTTTATCTGGATAAAAGTACGACATTTCCCCGAAAGCACAAGATCGATTTCGCAATTATTGCCACTCATTTGGTATGCGTGCCCGGTGCTTGTGTTCCCAGTCGTTCTTATACTGGTCAGAGAAAATATCCAGCTAGGTTGGAGTTTTTTCAACGTAGGTTCATAATATACCACATAAGTTTTGCACCTTTTATCAGAAAGTGACGCACAAAGTTTGATTTTGTACGATGAAAATCTTCAGAACGCATTACAGGGAACGAATTCATTTATACATTTATTTCTTATATATAAAGCTGCTTTGTAACTAGGATGAAGTGTGTCAAGAATTCAGTGGTAAATTTTTTCTTATATGGACAAAAATAACAGACCGTGATGCTTCTTTCGGTGAACCAACTGAGATCACAATATTGTGTGTACTATTCCCGCATGCATTGCATGTGCAGTCCAAAAGTAGATTTTCAAAACTGTCTGCAGGTCTACCGAAGTCAGAGTTTACATTTTGTGGAAAAATGTTGTACGAGCATGTAATTGTATTCGGTAATAGAACTTTAGTGAACGTATGTCTCATTTAGGACCTAATTAACCATGAAGTGTTCTATTATTGCAATAAGTCGACGAACTGCACAGTGAAATCTACATTGTACTCTGTGGTGCACTTTTGAGTAATGTTTCATCATATCAATTTGGAATTCTGAGGGACGCTGTCTACATGGTCGATTTCCAGTCGTTCTTATGCATTGACTGGAGTTTTACCTCTAATACGCTGCTCGTTAGGCTGTGATATTTATTGCTTGAAGTTCATCTCCATTCGGGATGAAGAAAAGACTTTCGGTCTTGCTTATCCGGAGAAAAAAAGAGACGAGCGACCAAAGAAAATCTTGCATAAGATAAGCAAAATATGCATGCAGGTCTGAAATCACCGACCTTACTGGCTTCGTCCAAAAAGATAATTATGAGGCCTCTGAAATGAAATTATCTGAACAAGGTGAACAAATAAACACAAACTGTTGAATTTGAATAATCGGAAGATAACACATATTCATCCTTACATTTATGATTACCCAAACCATGCTGAAGTTTGTTGTCAGTAATGTGGTTAATCGCATTGCGAATATACTACCGAAGCCAAGGGCACGTAGCTCACGCAAAAAGCATTCATTTGTTTCCGTAAACTTTCCGTCGACGGTGGTTGTGCTTTTGATTACGTGTTTATCTTTTGTTTATGGCGGATGAATCAGAAGTGTATCCTGCGATCGAAGCTTTCTTTCTCCACCGGTACTTGCTAGTTGCGCTCTCCACTTACTGTGATTTTTAGTTCTGTAAAAAGATACGAATGGGTGCCATTCCAAACCAGAATACAGAACTGCAATGAATACTGGGGTATTCAAAAGCAAGAACATCCTTGCAAGAAGTAAAATATATAACATCTGTAGAGCACTACTATGGTTTTTGGTTGTTGATGTGAGCGTTGAAACTATACGACGAATCACAATATACACACTAAATCTCTCACTGCACGAACACTATTAATTTCCACCCCTTCATCTTTCGTAAATCACGTTCATCGACCATGGATTTCTTTTTGATTTTTATGTGCTGCTTCGTGTCAAATATCTTTTCTGGTTATTTACATTTTATTACTTTGTATTTATTCATTTACAGTGACTATCGGGATAGTCAAATTTACAAATCTCTCATAAAATCCAACATGGTTTTCAAAGACGATACACCCAATATAATTCCATCCCAAGAATTACTCCAGATCAGCACAGCAGAAAATTGAACACGATTTCTTATTGACCTTGAAAGAGCCGTAACCAAAGCCATAAATATGCAGATGATAGTCTGAAGTTACCTGCAGTCATCCAAGCGATATTTCTGTTAGCAGAGATTTGAAGTCAACTGAGGTGATGATTATTGTTATGGTTGTTCTGCCTATTATTATTATTGGAGAAGGCAAAGAGATTTTGAGGATGTACAAATAATCGAACAGTGAAATGCATATTGTGAATAAGACGATGTATCCGGGAAAGGTGAAATGCCAAGAGATGCTCGATGCCTTGTTGAAAAGAGAACTACCAACCTTCACTTAACGAGTGACTCAAACATCATGAAATTCACTCGCATCAGTGAATGTGTCAAAAAATTCCTCCGGTCTGCAACACTACTTGTCTTATATCAGAATGTGAAACTGTCTGAAAAAAACTTTTCTGAAAAACATCATCACCAAACCCTTAATCCGTTTCACCAACTTAATTAGATCATCTTTCTAAACTAACATTCACAATAGGACCTTGGAGGCAACGAGGCATATGCTTCCACTCCACAAATCCGCAGGCTTATAACATACAACCCCCTGTCTTCGGCTGAGACCTACGCCATATCGACGGTCAAATATCCCTGTGTTAAAATAACCTGGACGAAAAAAGAGTCACAGTCAACAAGATGCCCGGTAACGCCATTACAACCATTCGGTGGCCGAAGAGTGTTACTTCGGCAAGTTAATGGAAAAACCAAAGCCGTTGATAGCTTAGTGTAAAAATTATCTGTCCGGGATCTGTGTTGAAATAAGAAACTCCTCCATCAGTGAAGTAGTTTTGCATGCATACAAACATTTTGGTTCCAAATTTGGCTATTTCTGACGCGTACGTATACACCAGGGATCACACTAGAGTCGGTACTTGAAGCGACTAGTAACATAAATGCAATAAAACGATAGTTGGTTCTCTGAAACAAAGGTGGAATAATCACCCGTGTGCAACTGCAACCTCAATCAAACCGAAGGTGGTGGAAAATCTCGGTCGTTGAATATACACATCTCAAAGGATGGTGCTTCACGGGTGAAGGGTATCCACTTCGTGAGTATTCGATGCGATGACCCACATACAATGCATTTCCAATAGAACAATAGTTACGGGTTAAAGAGCGATTTCTTGTCACGTCACATTGGGGTAGCCGGGAAAAGTTAAGAGCTAAAGTAAGTCGCCAAACAATATAAGGGAAACTCTTCTCATTTCCATTCTTATCTAATGTACAACAGTCTTGGGTAGTTCAGGAGGGGGCCTGCGGCCAGTAAATGGCTATAAAACAGATGACAGATGCAAAAATTGTGTGAGATTTTGTAGGAATCAAAACGGAAATCTGCTACTCCATGTAGTCCCTAAGCACTCAAATACATGTTCATGTGCTTCTCCGAAATAACTCGGGAATAAAGAAAACGTTATGTGTTCTTGAAGCTTTTGATGGTATACAGTTTCTGCTTTCCATGACTATAGGCTTCCATTTTATTTCAGACCCCTAAGAGGCAGTTTTCACAATCGTCTGACCAATCAAAATCTCATCCCGAATACTCACAGTAATGTAAATAATGTCTATGTTATTGTTGGAACGGTACGTGATTTACTTCTCCAACTGCAATATAAAATATTTTTCGAAATAGGCCCAGGTCAATGGAACACCTCTGCACGGATAAGGGACTGGTGGTGAAAAGAAAGAAACCCACTTTTTCAGTGCTAGATGTTGACCTTGAAGCACGTTGATAAAAGTGTGATCAACACCGGTTGATACTAGTTATGTTCACGAATGAAATTCCACTTATTTATTGACGCTTCAAATCTAAATGTCTCATACTATAAGGTTTATCCGTTTTTTGGTGGGAACTATGGGAGAAAATACGTTACTCTTATGTTCCCAATTTATTTCAGTTATAATTCTCTTTTGTGACTTAACCAGTAGAGTTGAGTGGTTATCACTTATCTTTGTGCTATCATTCACATTTTCCAAAAGCAGACCCAAATCGACACATCGCACATGTTCCACCCATCAGGTATCTGTTTTTCAGTGACCTTTTCGCCCCAAGTAGCATCAGGAAAATTGAAGTAACCGTCAGTTTCCGGTGTTCCTAGAACGCCTTCAAATGTTCCTGGATAAGAAAAACTTCTACTCTTCTTCCAATGTGGCTTCCCATCGACTTGGATAATGTTTTCACACAGTATTATTTATCATGTGGTGTGAAGAGTCAAACCATTGAAAATTATGGAAATACGGTACGGCTGTTTCGCCTTTGTTAGAAACGATGTCCAGTGCCCGTCTACGAAGAGCCAAACTAGAAGACGAAACAGGTTGAGCTATTGAGTTGAAAAACATAACAGTGAGTCAATCTTGGATGGTCTCTAATCCTATTTGAACCTATTCACTACCTGTTATCACAAAGATCTGAAACTGGCTTAGAGTACTAACTGATCATATCTCGTACAATGAACAACTCATATGCTGGACAGCGTCTTGCTTGGGAGCCATCTCTAATAGTCTTGTGTTCAAGGTGCTCGACTCACAACCGCTCAACCGGAGGGTTATGCAGGTTGAACTGTTTCGCTATTGGAACCTTTCATAAACGGGTGGAAACAATCTTCTGCTCATAATATCAGCGGCCTTGGTCATGAACTCATTGAACTTCAAGTTGTTCAGTCAACAGCTGATATTTCATTTTAATCGGATGGACCGTGTATAGACGAAGAGTACATTTTCAGAATATCACGGTGGTTTGATTCCAATGAGATTACAGCTGTACAACACGTACGGAGTGCTCAAACATGGGAACAACGAGACAAACTACTAACGGCCCGCATACCTGATGAGTATCAACATACGTGAAATCAGTCATGAGCTTGTTGGGAAATTTTGTCTTGTCATCGAGATACAAGGCTCTAGTAACCATATCGGAAGGGTTTGGTTAAAGTATTGAACCCAAGCCACGAGGAAGAGCAGCGGGATAGAATACTTAACAAACGTTCTTAAACGTAGAGTGAGCCTGTTCACTCTATTCTGATGTGTCCGGAATACGTGGCTTTTGTGCATAATGTCAACCAACTAGTAGTTTCACTCAAGAGATCATAATGGTTTGCAGTAAACATGGTTAAAAATAACCTTTTAGGAGTAGCCAGCGTTGACGCACGGTACCGCTGGTGTAGGAGAAAAAGGATAAGTGTGTATTTGGCAATAAAAACCGAATGTGATCGCTCCATCATCGAGCTCAGGATGGAGGGACAATGGTCAGTGTGATAGCACGTCAAGCCGTTACTACCAACAGTGAATTGAACACATGATTCTTGTGCTGCAGAATAACTCCCTTTTGTACGCAATGTTGGTAAAATAGAGTTACATGCAATCCGTGCACATAAATGAGTATTCGCCGAACTCTCCTACTGATCAAAGCTGGAGAACATATAACCACAGAACTCAGTTTTCATAATGCCACTCTCCATCTTGGACGGTGTTTGTCTCTATTTTCCTAAGGTTTCTATTTATCATGCACGATAGAATGTCCATCTGTTGTGGCCCCAATTCTACCACTGTAGTAGGCTAACACCTGAAAGATGTCAGAAATCCAGCGAATCATTTCGAAAAATGATCCTTTAGTTTGTCAAACACAGACTACCGTAAGTCTGCCATGATATACGCTGGGTATTCCGTCAAATACTAGATCAGTTGTAAGTTGGCTCTAGATTGTAACTATGTCATGACTTCTCCATCGCCATATATGATACATATATTTCAAAACCATGGAATGATGGAACGGGACTAGAAGGAAAGGGTCGAATACAATGGGCATTTTTATGGAATCCTGATATATTACTGACACGAAAGAGAAAAAGTACGATAGACAACAGTGAAATTAAAACCTCCGGCGTTGATTTGTCGGTTATTCTGTGATTTTACCAGTCATATTTTCAATGAATCAGTTCATTCCGTCACTTTACGTGCATTGCATGAATGAACCTATATTTTATTCATGAGCATATGAAGGGAATGTCGTTTTCGCGTTGTGCCACCTCACAAGCCGAAACCTTTCAAAAGCAAGGGCCATTTTTTATTAATGAAAATGATGGATCCATTATAAATCGAAGAGGAAGGAAGAACAACGAAGTTGTTTTCTGAACTGGATACTATCTTGCCGTATTTGGTGACCTCTTGTCTAGTTCAATGAACAAAGCACGACCTCAAGTCAGATCGGACATAGCCAAAGTATATAATCGATATGTGAAGAGAATAAAGTGAAACAATTTTTTCTCGATTTATGTACCTACAAAACTTCTATCTAGAGCAAAATCCAATTTCACGCAAACCAAGATTTTGTGCGAGTGGTCGTGAATATACGCACAATGGTGTCTGCTACCTTCTCGTTAGATCGTCAGTCACCATGACTGGCTATTGCACAACGTGACAGAAGCTTTCAACTCCCATTCTGTGAATGTACACCGAGTTGCGAGCCAATAACGAGACTGGATGTGTATTACTGTGATATTCTATGAGTAAGTACTTCCCAGAAGTGGAGGCTTTTTTGGATGGGAGAGGGTCAGCTTGTCAGATTCCTGTGAACTTACTAACGAAAGGAGTAGGTATTGGACAAAAATACATAGCCAAGGTAACAAAAATACTCAACGGCTCATTCCGCCGTTGTGACTTATTACAACGTGCAACATTGTTATTAGGTTACGTTCAAGAACTGTGGAATTTTGTATCTAAAGCTTTAGGAAATGACAAATGAACTTTAAACTGAATTAGAAGGAAACTCTGATAAACGTAGGTTAAAAATATTAGTTTGGGAGGCCGGGGTTGTCGGTGAATGCGATTGTAGAAATTCAACTGTTGCAATCTTGTCGCATAAAGGAGTTCGTGAACCCCATCAGGGGTTACTGTTTTTTGGAGAATCTAGGATTTTTTCAAGAATCTACCGTAGTGCAGATGCTGTTATTATTAGCCACACTCTGAATTATCCGGTTACTTGCAACTGAATGAAGATTCACTCTGGACATTTAGATATGCTCAAAGAAAAAGGAGCATGGATGAAAATGCATAAAACATATGTTGAGTTTATTCGAACTTTATTTTGATGAAAATAACTAGATTTGGTTTGTGCATAGAATTACAGCACCTTTATGACTCCAGAAATATCCAGTAAAATTACTAGCTCTATTCACTAACATTATTATTTTGAATTTTCGTTATTAGTATAAACTGGAGAGATCAGTCGTGGGTTTCAAATATGTAATCGCTCAAAATCTTAGAAATGGATTTCTTTGAACGACACCCGACGAAGCTGCGCAATTCATGTATAACCTGGAGTGCGTCAAAAGAGTAAGTGACGATTTGTTTTGTTCTAGAAACAGTAAATGAAACTTATTGCTCTTGCTTCTGAGGCGGAATTCTTACGGACAGATGTAGCCGTTGTGTCTGCTTCAGGAAAACTATGGCATCAGTGGCTTCTGCTATGTGTTCGACTGAGCCGTCATTCGATGCTGACATTGGCCTTTTATATGAGACTGATATACCGCGGACTCTGACTTTTGTATCAACAAAAAGCAAGAAACGTCTGCTCTAATTTTCGCACAACTCAGAGTGCTAGGATAGATTTAATTACTGCCGTTACTTTTCTGAAATCTTTGAACTGCTCTCTGAAAAAAAAATTAAACTATAATAACTGTAGAAACCCAGATTATGACTAACATAAAGTGCTAAATGAAACGATAGTATAACCATGTATCCTGCATTTATTATTTCAATAGAAGACTCATCGAAGTAATAGACTTGCTTCCTGGTAAAAAAATAACTTGATAACGGAACAGTTTTTGCAAAATCAAGTATGGGATGAGATCTGAAATACGTTTGCACGAGTAAATGAGCGATAAACTAATAAATCCGTTTTTATTCTCTCCGCCTTAGTCAGAATTCACATCAACTTACTTAGGTCGAGAGTATTTGTAGACATTTTCTCCGGAAAAGTGATATTTTGAAGAAATTTTTACTAACTGGAGCGACATAAGGACAAATAATACTGTGATGGATAAGTAATGTCCTAGGATATCATGCGTTGTGAATGAATACGTCTCAGTAAGCTGATGAATAACGAGTTCGGTCAGATGATTATCTGTTAGGGTAGATGAAACATTGCGCAGTAGATCTGAAAAAAAATTAGGGGAAAATGAAAAGCGACACAGAAAAAAAGCAACAAAGTACAGAGTCCGATATAGCTGACTGTGTAGTCTGAAAGCCCAAGTCCGATGTGGGCTTTAAGTGATAGGGTTCAACTTTAAAATGGATTTCTGTGAAGCTTCTAAAATATCAAGGATCGGTGGTGGCCTGCTTGAATACTTCAGATGGACAGGGGCACCTCTGAGCTACGAGTCGATCTTTAATAAAGGGTTAGAACAATATCATACAAGGCGTTGGAATCGATAATCTCGGATTTTTCGACATGGTTTTGATTCAGACCACCGTCCATCCTTTCCTAATGTTGAGCATGGAACAGCTATGTAATTTGCTGTGTGTAAATAAAGGAATAAGAATCATTATTCCTTTTTATTAGCCCTAGGACAAATTTTACTTCCTTGCAATTTTGCATTCCTTTGTGGAAACTGTTGAAGAGTCAGACCACTGTTCGTAATAACCTGTATCATCGACGAGCCCGGTGAAATCAATGTGAATGTGGGACCACGGAGTCGCTGGGGATCGCCGTGACTGGGGTCCCTCTTAGGTGGTAGTTTACCCGCCATTGAGCAGTTGTGATGATTTTTCACTTGGTGTTCATTGAGCTCATCCATAAAAGGCCAATACGCATAACTTTGGGCGAAAAGCTTATTGGACTAGTACCAGGATCACAATGGTAAAGTTGTTTTACGAAAGCTGACTGTAAGGTCTGTGGCAAGATGACTCGCTCACAGAAGATAATATATCCTTGTTGAACAGGTAAAGCTAACCTCATTTTGAAGATCACTTGACAAGCTTTGTTAGTAAGGAAGTGGGACCAACCCGTTCCACACTGAATCATCATGTCCTGCAATAACCTGTCTTGACCGTTCGCATCGGATTATTTCAGTGGTGACTGGCAGACCGCACAGTGCTCTTTTCAAAAACATGAGGAATACGAAAATAGACGGAGATCGATGCAGTTATACTATCCTCATCAGGAAAACGACTGCCATGATCAGTTATCAGTCTGGAGAGGTCATTGGTTGTTTCATAAAACACTACTCAAGGTAATAACCCAACACAATTGCCGTGATTATCTGTTAGTCTCGAGGGGGCATTGGAGTGCCCAAATGGTTAGTTTTATGGAGGGTAACTTAAAATCATATTCTTTCAACGCTGTGCTCCAATACCGAAAACGACTGGCGGTATACACTTGCACCACTGTTCAAAGGTGGATAAAAAGTGTTTCTGATCCGAAGCTATGGCATATTTTCTTCCATGGTAAATCAAGTGAAACATTTGGAGTAGGGAATTGAGTTCGAGTCCCACTTCTTGGACTTGACTGTATTTATTCTGTGCTAATTCGAGTGGTCTAAAATATGATATACTAAATAGGACCGCCATCGAGAAATTCTTTCAGAAACACTGCCCCAGTTCCATACTCGGTAGCACCAGTGGCTATAATAATGAGTAATCTGGGGTCTTAGTGAGTGGGGAATAATTTGGGAGTGTAAACTCTGGTGCTGGTGACAAATTCTTTCTGACACATGCTGATGACCAGTGTCATTCAGTGTTTTGCGTCAGAAGTTTGTTCAGTGGAAGCCTTAGTTGTAAAACCAGTCTTGAAAAGGTAATACGTGGTGACCAAAACGTCGACAACCTACCAAAGATTTCGACTACTTTGTGTTGTCGAACAACAAAATTCTACCATAACATTTCACATGGCGCATCAGTTTTTCGAAACATTCCGAACCGAACTCGGTCCTGGCACATTATTGTCTCAAGTTTTCACTTCAGTCCCGTTTAAAACTCAGTGCAGATCGTACTTCTGTCACTCGCTTTTCTAAATTTAACGATCAGTGCCGTCCATGATGAGCATTCAATAAGGCATTTACTCTCGATTGTTTCAATCGGGTCAAATCGCCGTCAAAAAGCTCCACTGATGAGTCAGTAAAAGGGACTTCCAAATGAAGTACGGATCCAAAGTCGGCACTTACATGCAAAATGCCTTCGTTTTACAGCATAAATCATGACTGTCAAAGATGTCATCAAGATAGTCATTTTTAAAACGTGAAAGTTCAGTAAACTAAACTTCAGAGTACATTGACACAACATTGCCCTGAAACGTTTGACAGTGAAGGTGGTATTTGGTGAGATATATCACAAATTCCATTGGAAGAAAAATGCCACAAAATTATTGTGTCTTTCTAATAGATACCAAGCGTTTTCAAGTTACATCTTTCTGCTATGAAATATGTACCACATGATGGACGGTCACTTAGAGAAAGTGCACACAAAAACTCACCAACCAATGGCAATTATTCACCTGATGCTGCGTGATGAATATGGGTAGTTTGCTGATACAATGGTTTGCCCAAAAATATACCTTGTGGTTTCATAAATTCTCTGCCCGCTGGCCATTTCGTGGACGTCATTGACGCAGATAGGAATGCACTTCTACCAGGGGTTGAAATCGGAGGCTTTCATGAAAAAATTGAGATTTGAGGAACTTTGAAGTCTGACTGGTGCACCGTTGAATGTGCGTGATTTGAGAGGGCTGCCACAGATGATAATTTTATGACTGAGTCGCCCACGAATTCCACATTCGTGTAACCTCTATGCTCAAAACCAGCGAAATGCCATAATACGCAATGCCGAAGTGCACGCACTGTAGAAGCTCTGTGAAGGACGCGTGGAAGAGCGTTCGCCTATTTTTAGGGAAAGGGGGCCAATGTCTAGCAGTTTCTCGTGTGTTTCGTGCTTGTTGCCCAGATAAAACTCATCGAAGTCAGCAAATTCCTAATTTCACCACAACCAGAGGAAGTATACACAGAAAAATACCCTTTTAAATGAGTACCACATCACGAATTTCGTTATTGGTCCACCTCCGATTGAGGATCATTTTGGATGCGTAGGAGCTGCGTAATCTACATTTTATAAAGTCTTCATGCACAAGACAAGTTTTTTCTAATGTTCAGTTAACCCATCCACCTTCCCTTGGCCCATTTGAATAGATGCTTTGAGTAGACGAGGGAAAATCGATAATTCATTATTCTCAACACTCGACAACACACGTACATAGAGTTTCATTCCAAAACACCGAGAGACCCAATTAGACAAAATGAACAGAAGTTTTTGTTGCTCTCCTATATGTGTGATGCACTTATGGTGCACACTTACTTGAACTCCGAAAGTGTGTGTGTTAGCAAATTTTGCAACGCCAGCTAGTAATTGATTCCTCCGGAAGCAATATCGGAGTGTCCGTCTGGCTTTACGATCGTCCGCCCATGCTTGAACAGCTTAGAGTAGTTTATTGGAAAAGACCCAATAACACAATAATGTTTCATTAGCCTTTAAGACAACTGAAATCACTTTGGTTTTTTGAGGGAAGTCTCAACTCTTCTAAAATCCAACAATTGCGCGTGGCTTGCCTGCATTCGCCCACCACAAATCTGCCACAAGTGGATATTCAGGAAACTAAATGACCACTTTTTCCCCCTCACGGTTGCCAGCCCTAGATATGCTTCTGTAAGCTAAAAAACGTCTGAAGGTTTTGAGACGGGGTTTACTGGAAGTAACAACCTAGTTCAGAGTTTTTCCGTAGACGAAGCATTGTATTATGGACATTTAATTGTGTTCATGACGCTTCCTGAATCCATCCCTTAGGCTGGACATGATTCCGTTTATTTTACGATTGCTCCAATTTTACATGACAACAGTTTGACGGCTACCTAAGCAGAGACAGTATTGCCAATGAGTATTACTTCCGGTCGTACTCTGTACACTGATCAGTCCGTACAACAGTCACCCTTATAAAACCCCACGCAACAATTCAGACTGAAATGGAGGCCATGGCAGGTCGTTGGGAGAGCGCAGCTCTCATTTCATTGCATTAGGCTCATTCAGAATTACTTATTTCGTGGCCCGCCTCGTTGTGGTGTCCCACTATAACATCAACCACGAGTGACCCGCTAAGTTAAGACACTATGGTAAATTCAACTTTATGCGCTCAGAGCAAAGTTTACATTGGAAATCTACAACATTCTTATGTGTACCAGCCTTGTTGCACCTTTAAATCTGCTGGTCACCAAGTGAATGTAATTGGCTAGTTTACTTCCGAGCATTAACTTTCTGTTTTTATTTCCACAGTTATCCAGGTGTGTAAAGTGGTTTTCTTTTCTAATGAATCAGCTCATTGGAGGTAATTATATGCGACTCCTCCGTGTACGCTTGATTTGCCACTATATTTTATTTCACTGTTGTTTTCAGTTGTTTGCCATTTTAAATGAACAATCATCGCTCTTATTATATAACCGATACAGGGTTGTGAGACTTTTAATCAGGCTGATTCATGCCGCAGGTGACGTCCGTCAGCGCTCATCGGGCCGAACGTTTGTCACATTCGCATGCCTTATCCAATCATATTTTTGTCCATTTGTACGCTAATCGCCTTTCCTTGTAAAACCGTTCGACAAAATGTCATTACATTGTTCTAGTTTTGAGACACGTGTTTTCTTTTGTACTGGGTAATCAAACCAGGGCTGACCCTTGTACCAGATAATCAGTACTTCCCTCGATCAGCCTCGTTTTTCTGAATACCTGGACATATAGGACAAGATGATGGCAGAAAGATCCTGTTTCTCACAAACAATGGAAAATACGTGAGAATATCCCCCCCCCCCCTAATAGTTCAAAGCTGTGAGTCAGATTAGGACCTATGAGTGTCTGATTACAGGCTATTGGCTCTACCACCTGAGCCATCGCGATGCAACCGATATCGTGTGAATAACACAAACGAATAAGCAATGGGGCTGAATCATCAGTGCAATGGTACATTTCGTCTGTGATGGTTTCAGCCGGTGGTCTAGCTTCATCGGTCAATCATCAAAACGGAAGAAAAGCTCACGGCTAACCGAGAGCAACTATTTTGAAATGGTTTGTGATGTGCAGAACTGATGGTGTCAAGCCTATGGATCATAGTTTGGTTTTGGGGATCGGGATTATTTTGAAGGCCCCAGTGAATGGAGTCAGTTATTTTCCTGTTTATTCTATCTTGCTTTCTCGATATTATGGTTTTTGAACCTAAGGTAGTTTGCTCCATTGGAGAAGTAATTCACTATATTTTTGCGATTGCGCAATAGCTGAAAATTCACTTCGCTGGCGACAATGGACATCTGATTTGTTTTATTCGGCTTGAGATGGGAACCTACATGCAAATTCGTTCCTCGGCAATCTAACACTGTTCCTTTAGTTATTTCAAAAAAAAACTATATCTGCGCTATATGGTAGTCAGATAAAATCCAAGGAATAAAACAGTGTACAATTCAGGCTGGTTATAATCAGATCCATAAAAAAAACATAATAATCAGAAATGCGCATGTACCAGTAGCATCTGAGCCGGGGAAAAAGGTGTACAGGTGGAATTAAATAAGAATGGTGTATGTCTCAGTGCAGATATCATGAAGAATATTTTTGTTTCTTTATGTGCAGAATCTAACTGAGCAATAGTCTACTAGGAAAAGTTGGTCCCCAGTTGTCATAGTTCTAATTTAGTTATGGACGAACAGCTTGATGTTGCGTGACAGCTACATTGAATGGCTGAGCGAAGACTTTTACGCCGTCACAGGTTGTATTTTTCTGGATGGGCTATCCCTCAATTGCGACTCAGCGAGTGAGCTCTACTGATCAATCTAAACAGGACTGTAGCAACAGTGAGGTGACGGTTCGATTGTTTTGCAATGGTTGAAAGTCGTTGATGAGGGACATAGATTAGTGAACCTACGCACTTAATTTCCGTAATAATAACTGATTGATTTATTGCCAGCATGCGGCCTGTTGTTGCGAGCAGACCAGCCACGTCGCGGTGAGCTCGCTATTATAACGGCTCTTAAACATCCGTCAGAGTGATGAAAAGGTGCCGAACTATAAATTGACCGAAGTTTTGGAGGTTCTCACTGAGGACTTGCTTTATGCGCTACAAACCTGTAGGTTGAGATTACAAATTTCAACTAAGTCAGCAAAGAGGAATTCGTTTACTTGGCAACCAATTTCTTGTGGTTATCAAGGTGAACATCCATCTCTATGGTGAAGAAATGTTACTGCATACTGACGGTGTGTTTGATCTCATCAGAGAATAAGGTGTAGTGACGGTTGTTTATTAAATGATATGGCGATATGGCGAGCTGGAGGAGTGTGGATTGCTACCTATCACCAAAATGATCGACGGTGGTGGCGTTTGAAGGTAGGGCTTGTGAGGATACGAAGTTGCTGGCAGCACTTTTACATATATCTGATATTCAAGCCCCAAGTGCCGTGTGCGTTCTAAAGGTGAGCCAACAGACTTGACTTCGGAAGCTTGATCCAGTGATGTGTATTATATGTTGATGAGGAAATGGCTGTGATCCGTCACCTCGTGATGTGACAGAGCGAGGTTTTTTGCAGGAAAAGAGTGCAGCGGATGCGTTCACATGAAATTACTAACTGCTCTTCTTTTGTGCCTCCGTTGTGACCTACCAAATACTATTTTCTCAGACTGATTCACCCGTCTTCGATGACTAGGAATAGTTGGATTGAACCAGGTGCTTTATTAAAAGTGGACGATTAATTACACCCTGGGTGCTTTTTTTAATCACGTTCTGTCACATGAGTCCGACTGCTTGCATACCTTCCATTACTGGCTTTTTTAATGTTTGTATTATCATCCGGAAAATATTTTGATACTCGTGAGTGAGAGTCATGCGAATGTAATTGAGATTTCGAAAGAATTTATTGTGTCTGGGTAAATAATTAGCCATCTAAATAAACTTTTGTTTCTGTTTTCCATTTTCAGCTAGCCCATTCAGTTCGACTTAGTGGCTGTGATGTTTTTCTAGAACACGAACCACATTCGAGACACCAACAGACTCAATTCAAAAAACTGTAATTTCAACAGCTACCGGGTGATATGTGAGTGAACATTTTTGGTATCCTAGGAAGCTCTTAAAACGTCATGAACGAAGTGTCATAACTTCACTGTCACACGTTTTTATGCGTGTCAATACTTGGACGCGTCTCTAGCGACATGGGTTCTGCACGTTTCGTGTAACGTGTTTGTTCGTTGGCTGGATCACAGTTCGTGGCATTGAGTGGGTTGACACCAAAATACAACCGAATGTTATATGATTTGCATCAACCCTAAACCTCGTACCATCAATGAACTCTATATATCTGAAACCATTCAGGGAACCCCAATAAATTAGTCTTGATAAATAGTTTCTCATGGCCATGCAATGAAATGTGCACGTCATTTATTTGGCGCTGAATTTCGAAATGGCTGAAGACTGCCTGAATGTGCATGAAGTGAACCGTATTAGTCTCATGGACTTTGTTCCACTAAAAGCGCCTGTTTGAAATTCACAATAATCAAAATAACGAATTGTTGCATACCTTGCAAACTAAGCATTTTCATGTGTTCCAATAAAATGACGAATTCACGTTTGCCAGGTATAAGCTACGCGTAATCAGAGGATAATTATGGATGGTGTAATCTAAGTGGGGGAATCGCACATAGGAGCTGAAGATGCATGTCCATTGCCGATCGGTTTGCAGTTACAGTTTCTGGATATTACATATGACAGTGATGATATGTCGATTTACGTCTGCCCAGTTTTCGGAATCTTCAAGCTAATATGGAACGGTGATTCATCAGCAAGCATCGAGAAGATGAGAATCAAGCATTGAAAAATACTTTGAAACTTTTCGAGTGCGTCAAAATTTGGGATAGCCTTCAGAGTATTTTGACTGAGCATTTATTTGACTCATTTGTTATTGTTGAGTATAGAGCCGTCCACCCATCAGGCCTTTGTTGCAATGGTAGGTACTAAAAGCAATATTCAATTTTAGGGCATAATAGTGCCTCAGTAACCTTGATTGCTGAAAAGGCTAGCAAGAACTGAGTGATACATGTGCAATACGTACTGACATCCAAGTAGCCAGAAATGCCACTGAAGGGCAGCAAATAGGGATGCAAGGTCTTTTTAACTTGAATGTTCGACTTCTCTTGATGTGAGTGATTGGAATGAAGAAGCATAAATATTGTATTCACCATTATGTACTTGAGACAACATAGACTGAAGCTTACGGTAAAGGCATCAATAGACATAACAGGACGGGATGAAATAATAAATTGATCGTTGGTTGGTCTCAAAAATACACTTAGTCCAAACCCTAAAGTCCGCTGAGCACAGTGAAAATTACTGCAGTTTCATATGTGATAAACGGTAGTTGGAACACAAAACCATGAAGTTGTATACAAAATTCGGAATTTGAGATAGTGAACATTTCTATATAGCTGAAGGATTTTCACATTTTGGGCAAATGACTTCAGATCACAGTGGACTACTTGAAACTTGCTTTTTCGCTCTTGCAAACTGTGACTTGATCCCATTTAATAGCATTCAAACGACTGAAAACAATACACTGTTTCTGATGGTGTTCGTCCATATGGACGATTTATCTTTGCAAATCAGCCTAAATTCGTGCAGTCCAGACATCGTCAATCCGATCTTAAACCACAATACTGGTCGAGTCTGTAGTGTCTTGTTAAGTCTCTTGTATTGTAGCGAATATTGCTAAAGACAAAAAAAAAACGTGTGGCTAGACGATCGGGCCAGCCAATCGTGAGCAACAAAACAACGAATCATTTGGCTGCAGACGAAAAAGGGCATACGGACTAGCACATGAGACACAGCGGAACTGTCGGATTCGCAGCACGGAAATGTTACACCAGTGGATCAAGCTATTTGCCACAGGTAGCCAGCCAGAGCGCAGCCGAAATAGTCAAGCAGCCGGAGGATCAACGTTGCTAATGCGCGGTGTGGAGGAATATCTATACAAATGGTTGTACATGTTACACTGATTTGAATTGTTCTGCTGTTCAACTATAGGTGCCCCTCATATGTGTTGTTATCTTTCTTACAAAATAGGTCGAATCCATAAGTAGAACGGGTGGAAATAAGCACTTCATTGATTTGTTTGGAGGAACAAATTTGCTCGAAAGAGTTCAGCTAATATCTCCGGGACAATGAAAGTAGGAACCAGTTTAATCAAGATTTGCTTGCTCAGTGGTCGGAGATCATCACAAACTCGAATGGTATCTTTATTTTCAATGCAGCGACAAGATGATATACTATTCTGAATGGCCCATGGGCTCGGTGAAGCCATCACACCACGTGCTCTCTAGCGACCCATACACGAGTTTCCGTTCTGCTAGAGACACTGATCAAAACAGTTTTGGTGCACGCGTTTTAGCGAAAAAGTGGGTTGGCACCCTATAGAAGCCCTCAACATAGTAATATGTATAAGATATAACTGTATGCTTTTGAACGACAGGATCTAGAACTTCTCGAGAATACTCCCGAGATCAGCTGGAAACCATTCGTGGAAGATAAATGGTGGATCCTAGACTTGTAGTGTTCAAAAACATGCGGTTGTTCAGTGGGTGTAATTTTATAACGGCTTTGTAATATGGTCAGAGGAACAATCAGAAACACTTGTTTGGAAAGTCTTTTAGATAAATATAAAAACTACGTAGCTAAGTGTGTTTACGATTATTTTGGAAAATGTGTCAAAATTATGGAAATCTGCTAGAGTAATAAATTACGAATAGGTCATGTGCAACAAATGTTTTGGGTCCATCCAGGTCAGAACAAAACGTGAAGCCAAGGGGACAAGATTCTATGGTGAATATTGAACCTTTTATTTGCTTATTCGATGTGGATAACAATCCAGATATGGCGATGACGGTGAATTCTGAAGATACCTTGGCTATATGTACAACATTACCAACCGAATGTTGTTTTGATCTACAGAAATTCAAAGAGAACCATATATAATAAATCGAAAATATCGCATCAGTTATAGCCTCATTGAATTGATTCGCTTCAAAAACTCACGAAATATCAGTGAGTTCTTTTGAAATGACTTTTTGTGTCGTTTTAGGCACACCTTTATGTTATTATTTTGTGTGAAATGAAAAATTCTTGCAAAAAGCTTCGTATCAAACTCTGGAGACCAGTATAAAAACAGTAAATGATGTTCTCAAACCCTCCAACTTGCAACGTTAGTATTGATCTGTAGCTACTCTTTTTTCAATGCTAATCAATACTGGTTATTTCCTGAATTCTTAGCTCCAAACCAGACAGTATGGACTCAATATCTATACGATCAATGGAGAACCCAGAATCTGTTTCGTGTGGTGAACGATACCGTTTATCTAGCTTACGGATTAAAAACCGTCCATGAATACCAGAAGCTGGATAGAGCCTGAATGCCATCCAGGTGGGTCCAATCTATAAGGTGAATCATATTTATTGTTTTCTCCGATATCTTTACCGCGCTTATCAATAAGCTCCTTCACAATGCTTGGAAACTCCGATCTGGCTGAAGTCACTGTAAAGTTTCCCAATAAAACCTTATACATGACCATGAAAATCTCTCACCACGGTGGTTGGTAACTGTACAGCAACACGAACAGGTGCATTCAAGAACAAAATAAAAGAACACTGATGAACGGATGTTTGTTATCGACTGAGTTCGTCCACAATTTCATGCCCATTTGTCGTTCGATATGATTTGTCGAAACATGGAACTATTTCGTTGGGCTGAGTCAAAAAATATGAAGTCTTGTTTCTCAGGGACATGGAATCTGAGAGCAGAGGTGAGGTATATAAAAAGCTCTCATAACTCATAACTGACTGAATTGGTTTTGGTGCCCATAATCGTCTGAGATCAGAACTGAGAATGGCCCAATATTGCTCCTTTTCTGCAGCAATGAACTTGAGAACAACATTTGAGACTATTATTGTTGAACACTTGAAGATGGCTGCAGTGGAGATATTCTCCGCTACAGAAAAACATATTATCGACTCTTGAGGACAGCAGAATGAACTCGGTTAATTCAAATCCCAGTGAACATGGCGACGAACGTCAACTACTCATTGAGGTCCTTTATTGTCACCGGCTGTTAGCAGTGTTTCAAGTCTTACTGTGTGCACAACGATTCACGAAAATCTTGTAAAAGAAGAACTTTATTTTTGATCTATCGCTTCAGGCATTACCAAGTACAGTTTTGGGTAAAGAAGAGTATATGCGAAGCTAAAGATATCAGTGAGTGAGTAAGTGTGCAACAGATCCGGTGAATTGCGGAAATTCGTGAACCTGTGCGCAAGTCACTAGCAAACTATAGTGTGACAGATTTCTTCTCTTTTACGGAGGTGAAAAAACATCAAGATCTGTCTGAACTGTTTATGCTTACCCCAGATGTGGAACCCTATTCACAAACTTTCTGTTGATCAAGACAGTAGGTTTTATCCGCCAATACTTGGCTAACAATAATATCAAACTTCACATTCCTGTGGTCAAGCTAAAGCAAATAATCGTTAGATGTACATGAAATTCACCATTTCTATTCAGCGGGGTTGCAAAAGGATCATCACTTGGACCACTTCTGGCGGTTATATTCTTAGCCAAACACGAAAGTGGTCCACTAAGCAGCATCATCGGCAATCCATATATATATATACCCGATATATGGACGACACTTTCATAATTTGCAACTCAGCAGAAGATGCTACCGAACTGCTGCGGACATTGAACAACGCCCACGCAACAACCAAATATACACCGGAGACAGGGACGGACATCTTTCTTGCTTTTCTCGACGTGCAGTTACGCAGAATGAAGGACGGACATAAAGAAAGGGGTGTGTGTCGGAAATGCACCTGGTTGGGGCAATGTACACTTTTCCCAAGTTAGTACCCCTACGATAAAAGAGAAACCTATTGAGCTCTGTGATCTACGGAGTAAGAAATATCTGTGGCCCTGACAAAATCGCCCAAGAACTTAAACACCCACATGCCACATTATTGAAAAACAGCTATCTAGAACCGTTCGTCTGTCAACATATCTGACAGTAAAGACTCAAAATGAAGGTGTAAATGGCCTAGAAAACGATATCTTCCCGAATGTCCCGTCCAAATTTTGAAAAACCTTAGAAATAATAGAGCTACGTTGACCTAAGGCCCCCGGTCAGTCTTTGCGAGCTCCACTTGTCCGAAACTTTCACTATTCAACAATAGGAGAACAGGTAGGCTTATCAGTCTCAACTTTTATTCTATATCTGTTTATGTGCTCATGTAGTGCACAGCATATTGGACATACTGTAACGCGTAGGTGCAATGCTCTTCCGATGAGGTAGCACTTGTATGATCTGCAAGGGCACAAAAGGAGGAACTCCATGAGCCGAGACCCAGTAAGTGTAACAGCGGCAAAAACACCTACAATAAACGAACAACCAGATGGCGGCCTCCATTCTGGCCGTCAAAATACGACGAGATGCATGCTAAGGAGGATATCAGAACACTTTCCGGCTTCCTTACGCAAAAGAACAGTTTGGGCTATCAAAAGAGCAACCCTGCAACGTCTGGTGCGTAGCGGACATCAAACTGACACAGCGACAGCCTTCAGACCAGTCCTGACAACTTCCAGATTCACGCAGAAGGACTACGCAGGTGGTTGCTGATGACATCGGGGGCCATAGCAATTCAACTATTGAAGCCAGTTGGTTACACAATTCACATGTACTCTAATTCACACAACGTACAAGATTCATCAAGTTGAATTATGTTGTCAAGTTACCGGATTTGTTGCACATTTACTCATTCACTGCTATCTATAGCTGAATATATATTCTCCTTTACCCAGCGCTATAGATAGTTTTGCCTGAAGTTATATATCAGAACGAAATCTCTTCTTTTTTGCACACCTTTTTAATGAATCGATGGGCGTATTGTGTGATATGAAACACAGCATACTGAGGTTCCAGCTGGTAAGATATCTGTGAAGGCAGAATCAATGAGCCGTAAAGCGCGGATCAGTCCTCTATGAAACATTCGTCAATCTTCAAACATGCAGTGCGATTGTGGAATACGACACCTGTCCACCAGTCCTTCTTTTCCACAAATAGTGAGTTTGCTCGCCACCAAATTATTCTTCTAAATGACCATCATATTTATCAAGTAAGTCCAATATAGATACCGAAATATTGGAGATAGCTTTTATTCGTCTCTGTCTGAACAGTTCAACCGTTGTATTCCAACTTTCTCACGCAAAACTTTTCCTTCTCATTGAAATCGGTCTTCAGTTCCATTGAACCTAGGAAGCATCCTTTATTGTGGGCCCAAACTGTTCAAACTCTACTATTCTCAAATAAATTACATATTTGATATACGAAATAATGTAATTTCTTACAAAAAATCCATTGGTTTTGTTGCTTGTCTTGCCTCCTAGAAACCTGAATCAGTGGTGCGTATTTCTAAACATCACAATTCTAACATTTTGTTCAAAAGTTCGTCCAGTTGTATTTACTTTTACTGCTCTAATTATATCCAACCGCGATATTCTTAGTCGACTTCGTTTCTCCTCGTTTACTCCCACTATGACTTTATTTGAAAAATAACCGGGTGCATGTTTGACGCAGGTGCTCCAATCTATCATATCACTCTGAATTCAGTAAGTAGTCCTCTGAAATCAGTTTGCCGTATCTCTTCCATCTGCTCCTCTGCTTTTGACTCGGTTCCACGTCTTCAAATTCTTTCGAGGCTTGACTTGTCTGTCTATCTGGTTTGAATGCTTTCATGAATAATAAACTATTTTTCAAGTAGAATCTAATGTACATGTGTTGATGAACGTTTTTGATTTTTTCAAGTTGGGTTCATATCCTCTAAACAGTTAGCCACATGTTTTATCCACCTAAACCTCTGAATCACAAGCACCGTTTTCAAGGAACGCCGATGAAGTAGTGCGAAGTCATTTCTTTTCTAAGAAACTACACTTCACCTCTTGTTTTGAAGTGTTGTTTATTATTCATGAGTGCCACTCTCAAATCATCGCACCACTAAACACTTTCAAGTTTTTCAGTGAATTATTTGCCGTTTTCTTTCCTCTTTACCCAGGAAGCAATAGATCATCAACGTCATACCCAATGTTATCAAAGCTGACTCGGTCAAATAGCTGATGAGTTAAACTAGCTTTTATCCACATCGACCTTCCCAGGTTGTGGACAGGGTAAAATTCTGTGTTTCCCATTTTGATTTTGTTTTCTCAGGCAGTTTGATCAAAGAAAAGCTGTCGTTCAATATTCTATTCTATAAATCGTAGTCTACCACTGTTCAGTGATTTTCCATATTTTATTTTAAAAAATGGTGTCACAGTAATGCTTATTTCTTGGAAAACGTGCAGTTTTGATCTACGTAGCGTTAGGGTAGTCACGGGAAAATCACTCGCTGAGATTCGTGTTCATTGTGTGAGCAGACGGCTAGGATGGAGAGCAAAGTTGAACTGATCGAAGTTGATCCATGCTCTGGCTAGCGGATATCACGCATGCTCTCGTCCACGACCGAGGACAATAATAATGACAGAAAAGCGGATTGATGGACAAAGGAGTTATTCAGTAGCTGTCTGATGCGACAGTAACAAAGCAACCAATCTGGGTCCAACAGGAAAAATTCCAAAAACAGTTTAAGTAATAGGTTTTCATGCTAGTGTGTGATTGTGATCATCACGCATCGTATATCAACTGTCTGTTCTGTACCCTTGGACTGACATTCTTCTAAGAAATTAGAGAACTCTTACCGAAGTCAGTTGGTCGGATTAAAAGTCAAAGACTCTCGTCTCATAGTACGTGATATACGTACTTTAGCTTGTGGGAATTACCCAGGGTCATATGATCATGACGTATTTGCATATTATTCGCATCCGTCTACGCCAAAGTAGTTGGACCTATTCACTTAAATGAATATGCCAAAAATCAGTGTTTGACTGAACTCGCATTTGGTTGAAACGGTTGTAGTCAAACAGTAGCTTTATCTCACCTCCCCGGGTAAACCAATGCAATTTTCAGTATCGTTAGAGCTCAGTTAAATTTTTTTTCACCATTTTCCTTTCTTTGCACTTAAATTCATATTTGTAAATTTACAAAAGTCCACATTGAGTAGAGTATAGAGCGATTCGCTCTAATATTTAAGGGTCGAATAAAGGTGAGATTTGATGCAAAAGTGTCCAGTGACCAAACTTGTTCTCAGGTATAGTGAAATCAGAAGAGTTACAAATGGCTCATGGACCAACAGTATCGTCTACGTACGATGAGCAGAAGTCAAACAAAGTCACAGGCAAGTAAATTGCAGTATCTAGAGAGTACAGTGACTTGTCGCAGTTCATTGGAATTGACTTGAAGTGTTCTTGATAGGCTCCTGCTTCTCTTCATATCCTGTTAGTCAGAACTGAATTTGTAGTATTTTCGGCTGGCTGTATCAAGTATTTTCGCATTTGTGTTCCAGTATCGAGAGTAAATGTTTTGTTTTTCCTCAATTTTATTTCTCAGGGTCTCTCCTAACTTTGGACTTATCGATGTGAAATACACATCCATACAAATAAGGGGATCTTGAATAGTCAACCCGGTTCGTCTTGACATCAAATGATTCGTTCCGAGGGCAAAAATATGCTAAATCTTTGTTTTCTGTTGCGCAAGGCAACATATTATTTCACGATGGGTATTGTGATCGTTGTGTGAAACTCAGTCTAGCCCGACCAGACTGAAATTATTCAGCAGGAAAGTCATTGATATGCAAATTGTTTTCTTCCGATTATTATATTTGTATTTGGGTCCTAGTCCGCCCTGACACAGAAAATGACAATCCATTTCTTGTTCATCAACTATCAAACCTGCTCCGTTGGTACATTTGAAAACCGTCTGTAAGTTCTGGGTAGTGGAAACTAGAAGCTGACCAATTAAAGACGGTAGACTGATGCTTTCATCTAAGTTCCGATTGCTGGCTCTGCATAACATGATTCCATGCTTTCTTTCGTATAAATTTAAATATATTGTTCACATGTGCAGGAGATGAAGATGTGATGGTCAGGCAGTGATTGACATTTGTTTCGATCTTCGACTAAACGGAACCAAGCCGTGGGCAAGGTTATCACGAAGTGCACCAGTTGAAATGCACAGCATTTCTTTGGACAAATTCGTTGGAGATCTAATCTTTTTCGGGCGCATACTTGAGTCTCTGGTAAAAACCCTACATAACAGATATATATCAGGAAAAGGCAACTGAGTGCAGGTTTACCTAAGTGCGAAGAAGGAGCAATGAAGTGGTATATGTAAACAAACTTTGACACCCACGTCTTTCCCAGTGCGGACAGTAGCAACTCTGAGTGACTAACACATCAGAAATGTAAGACATTCTGCGTTTTCACCATTACGCCCAACTGTGAGCCTTTTTGTCGCACGTGAAACCTGACTGGAACTAAAAATTTACAGTGGTGAGCGGACATACTGTCATGCCGGTCCCTCTGTCGCATGCCCTTATCGTCTCGCGTCCTGATCATTCACGGAATTAATCGGTTATGTAAATAGGCCCAAGGAATTACCATGTATTGTTGCTATCAAATCAGCTCCTCCATGCCTGAAAAGTAACTAAGACATGGACTATATCTATTCATATACTTTGCAAACCGTCACGCTTCTTCTTTCTTGTAGATGGATTGTAACATTTGGTTGATCGATTCTTGAACACGAAAGGAAAGCCTCGGAGACTCGATCAATGTCGTGATAGAGGATATTTTCGGCTCTGTGTCCCTTTGTAATCAAATTTCTATTACTGAAAGTTTTCAGATTTACAATCAGTGTAGATTCACAGCTTCGATCGGCTTTCACGAGCGGTTTATTTCCTAAATATGCTAATTATCGTTCTTTTGTGAAGAATTCTGATGGTCATCCACACCAGCAAACTTGACTTGGAGGATTCTCCCAATTCCAACAGGGTATATGTTAAAAAGAACTGGCTCACTCCCTCCAAAATTGCATTGATTTTCAACTGGGAAAGGTATCTGGCGGTTGAAGTAGGATTCGAACTGGGACAGAAAGGCTGAAATCCCACCCTGGTGACCGCTTTACCACAGTCAGTTAGGATACACCATACATTTCAGACGATTTGAAGAACGTATCTAGCAGCACAAGGTCGTGTGTTCGACTGGGGGGTTCACTATAGTCATTGTGCACATGGGACCGTTGGCCTTCTGGCGCAGGTCAGCAGACAGGTTGCTCTTTGAGCGAAAATTCTGGTGTCCGTTTTTACCCGGGAAATTGGTGAACAGTGTCTTTATTCGCGCTGTCTTTACATGGTCAGTGTATGGAGCTAAGGACTAGAAAACTGTATTCCAAATTGATGCCGGAATGACGACTCAGTTGACGAACATGAGACAGGAATCCACCATGGACTGTGACTTGTGATGTGTGTATAGTTTGGGTAATTAGACAGTGAGACATGGTTGGCCAATTTTCTTATTGAATTAGTTAGAGGACAAATAACTGGATCCATCTAGGACTCACAACAAATATGCTCCAAAGTCACATAAATATTACGAACATCTTCATCAAAAATGTGACGCTTTTCATCCTAGACTGGTACTACAATAACTATAGAGTTTTCAGGGGTCAAGGGCCGTGTTGCAAAATGGTGTCAAACTTTACGATTTTTTCACCATGTTTGTATTAGATTATAAAATTTTAGCCAAGGAGGATGGTGGCCTGAAGCTACGAGGAATATGTGGGGCACACCGAAATACCCTCCTTCGAGCCAATAATTTTACCTAAGAAATGACTGGTCCTTAGCATGATGCGATGCAATCAGATACACTTCTGGGACATCTTTACGGCAAAAACCACTACAAAGACAACTTTCGCTAGTCGTTTCAGTATTCCTCCAAAGCTTTCGATTTATGAGATGCATGAATTTCTGGCTTATCCGATCCATTTGGTAGCTCATCCATGGAACCTATATCAGTATTGTAGTTGGAGGTGGCTGCTGCTACAACGACGGAGATCTTCTTGTTGAAGCGAATTGGCAGCAGCGAAAAACTGAGCATATCATGGATGCTGTTAAGCTATCATTAGTCCAACGTTTATTCTGTCTTTTATCAAAGAATTACTCAAAGGAGTGCGCGCACTGCGAATTGATGGCAGGAAAGTACTGTAGTGACTCAACCTCCTGGAAATGCATTGTTAGGTGAATGCTTCAGTGGGCGGTTGCATTTATTGAATGGAGCAACAATTTTCGGGGTCCAGGTGTCTCCTAAGTGCATCGAAGGCGAGACAAATATACTTGATACATGTGCCATGAAATTTGTTAGTTAAGGCAGAAGCCACTTTTTTAGATGAGATCGAGAACAATTGTTGGTCGTAATTTGAGCCCAGCTGACGGTCGGCTGACGACGATTATCTCTCCCAGGTAGACCAGCGAATCTGGCAATCACGGGATAAATGCGTCCATGACTTTCTGTGAATGTTCGCAGCATCTGTAGCTCCGAATAGCTGATGAGTGTATCCGTGAGGGTATCGATTGTCTGTGGAGTCTACGGGTAAGAAACATGATAGGTGCGGATTGTCAACAAAGCTAATGGTATGTGGAAATTTGTCTTTGCTAGACAGAATTTCACAGAATGTTGTCGCTATTCAGTAGCAAAGAAATGTCTTTCAGCGAGGGAACTGAATAATAGTTCGGTGGTAGTAATACGTTCAGTTCATAAAAATATGTAGGCTCCTCTTAGATTCTCTTACAAAAATGATTCAGCGGATCATGCTGGGACTACAAGAGGCTCGATGATGCCGAGGTTTTCCATAAACTGCAGCTTTTGACCTATGAGGGACAGAGGGGCATACGGCATAGGTCAACTGAGAGGAAATACTGGTTGAGCTGTGGGAATCAGCTAAAAAGAGGCTTGAGTCCGTGTACATCTTGCAAGACAGCCCCAATAAACATCAAGAAATAGGATGCACAAGGTCTGATTAGGAGTCGGATGACTGATATATCTATTGGATGAGACTGCATGCATCTCCAAGTGACAAATCACGGAGGTACGAACGATAAATCCAGTTACGTTCAGGAAGGTTGAACTGCTCTTTAAAGACTTAGCACAGGAAATAACCAACAAGAGTACGAAAAACCAACTCATCCGTGAGATGAGCTATAATTCTTTTAGAACTGTCGTTGATATCATTAGCGGTATGAGTTGCCGTTTCCATTACAGGGTAACCGATGAAGAACCACAGGTTTTCGAAAATAGTGGTAATGTCGGATGTAGTATCCAGTTGAAGTCTAGCCGGGAAATCCCTAAAACGGGAATTTCTATATTTTTTACTTTTGCTGACAATATCCATCATCGTGACCGATCTTTCTTATATTGAACACATTCTGCCGTTCACGGATTTATCGATGAAACTGTCATATATATATATATATATATATATATATATATGCAGGCACAGGCGAAAAATTGCAAAGGCAAGTAGCTTTGACACTTTTGGTATTAGTTATATACGCCTATGGAGGGCGCAGTCATTGTTCCAGCTATCCTTGAAAACGGCCAAGATGATTGATTCGCTGCACGAGGAGGGGACCTTGGAGAGATAAAAATCCGAGTTGTTTACCGATCCACATTCCAACTTATTCAAACGGGACTGGGGGAGCTGCATCGGAACCCTGTGCTTTGTGATGTTCAGCTGCTTGGATATTTCTGTGGATCTTTATTTTAGATGATGGATCTGTCGGAATCGACCATGGGACTTGCTTTGAAAAAAGCTAAGGGAGGGACTGGCCGTGGTAACCAGAACCATACTGCTTTAAAATGCTTCGCCAAACGTACGTGAGATCGCTGCAGACCGTTAAACTCATCGATCTTTTAACCTAAACCGAATGCCTTTCTACGGGTGAAAAGAATGAGATGAAAAACTTTGCAGGGATTTCATTTCCTGACAGGTTGTTCTACCAGTGATGCTGGTTTACAACACCTAATTTCACGATCTCCGAGTATAATTGCGCTGAACTCCCGCCTAGTTGTGAACAGTGCTTTATTATGCTCGCAAACAGCTGGGATGATTTGCTATGCTTCTGGAATGCGCAGCATCTTAGCATAAATCAAGGTTGCCACGACGGGTCCGACAAGAACTCACTCTGCGAGCAGAATACAAAGCATTCCTAGTGAACAACCAGTGCTGGTTAGTGTAATCTGGTGGCTTTGATCCTAGCTTTCCAGCTAGATTGTTTCGGAAATTCTAGAAACAAGGCGGATCAGACAGCATACCGCTCTATGACCCCAGCTGCTTCGTACGTTGACAAGCACAGTGAAGCACGTGAGCATGATGGTTTCGAACAATAATTCCTGGTTTGGGTTAAGTCTAGCGCTCCAGTACGAAATAACAGTCTTCTATGAAACTCACCGTCTTTTTCTGACTGAGACTTTGTTAATCTGGGTTTACTACCGACTCAGATAGGACGGATGCCAAGTGGCATACCATCGATAAGAACATTTAAAGTTCGTGCTGGCGAGGAACAGGTGGTGATCTGAAGAGAGACCTGATAAGCGTTCCCCATTTTCAGAACTATGGGGATCGAAGCCACTTAGACTTCCCAAATACGCCTCACTTGAAGAGAGCCGAGCTACTCTGGCACACATGTGTCTTGCTGGATTCTCGACCTCACTTCGATTTTCTTTACTACAAAAGTCGTTCAATTTTTCGTAGAAGATATTTGTGATTGCATCTAGGCTGCAACCTGTTGGGTCATAATCCGAGCTGAATGCATCAACTGGGACGATGATGTTTTTGCTGCGCACCAACGTGTAAGTTCAACCGCAGAGCGACTGTCGATTAAGATTCTGCTAAGCAAGGGGACCGTGATCGTCTGAATCCGTTGATAACTGACACCAGACTACACAAAACCTGTGGAGAACGCCAAACTGCTTGCTGGATTAGGTTTTTCCCATCCAAAACCGTCTACACAATTCAATCCATCACCGAACGTGAATGGAGTATTATCATTTTCCGTAGGTGCATAAGATAATCACAGGACGCAGATTCGTTGTCGGACCAGCTAGTGGGTTATATCAGAGTTGACAAACCACCAGCATGGTTGTCAGTGTCGATTGAAAAGCGTGCAAAATCTGCGATACCAATATGACATAGAAACTTCAAATCGATTTAACCATCTCTGAGGACACATGTCAACCCAGCGTGGGCGGACAGCTAAGTTGCTAAGGCAATCAGCACTGACGCCGCACCAAGCCCAAAAGCTTGAGACAAAGGAATCTTGAGTGAAAAGAGAACCGGTCGTTGGAGTGGACCTATAGATGATGGTTGAGTCTTGTCCGCATTGTTAACGCCTTAAGTCCTGGTCGCCCACACGAGTGGGACCAATGCGTTGTGGACAACGAGTACGCACATGTGACAGCAACCTTCATTTTATTTATTTTGTTGCTAACACAAAGAGATGATTTTGAGGCGGAGATGAGGTCTCGCTTGGGTTAATAGGACAGAACAGAACACCGTCTGACCCAGTAAAACCGCTCCATTTCGAACTCGACGTCCACTTTGAATAAATTTTGTCGCTTGCTCAACAAAACAATTTGTGCAAGATGTTTGCTTACTAGATTTGATCTGCAATAGTTAGTAGTTCACAGTTCAACATTTTTGCTATAGCGGTTACCGATATTTTGTTGGCCCGTAGAGGCGTGTCTAAGCACACGCGTCATCGATTTACTTTACTTGCACATGATTTGTTCGGTGTGTCCCTACCACGAGCGATTTTCAGTTTAACTGTCATATAAAATGACCATTGAGCAACGTATCTGCATTGCTCGTAAAAAATGTTTCACAAAAGTGTTCTAGGTCTTATTCTGTGTGCTACAATACTCAACGCTAGTCGTGAGTTTCTGTGATCCATTTTGGATTATTCTTTTACGCCTTGGTTCAATTTACACGCCTCCTTCTTATCCCGGACAGTTGCATTGTTTCGTTTAAATAAATGCTACCAATATTTTCCCATTCAAATATGAGCTCAAGGTACATTGTTTGGGAAAGCGACACAACATGTGATGTATTTGTCTGTATTGAACATACACTCCCTCCACCCACTTCCGAGATAAAACAGCCAGGATTAATCCAATTTTTTGATGGAAGGTATTGCATTCAAGGGTGAAGAGGAAACAGTCACATCGAAATTTATCATGATAAGGATATTTTTATGTTGGTTATACCTAAGCTCATTATTGTGATATCGGCACGAAATGCAAGATAACCTGAGGGAAAATCGGTTAATTTTATTCACATAAGCAGCTTCTTCCATCAATCTGATGATATTCCTCTGGATTTTCACAAATGAGAGGAGAATAAATGATCCATGGCTCATCAGAAGTACGATATTCTTCACTAAGTCTGCAGTAGAGTATCATCATTTCACAAGTGATGATCGGTCTTTTGTTTTAGCTGCGTACATTAGGCCGCTAACCTTCCCATTATTATATGTTGGTATTGCTTTTGATGTGACTGTTTGTATGTAGTCCATGCCCGCTTCTAATATTAGTCGAGTAGCCGTGCTCTGTCGGATGGTAATAACTGGATCTCGGCTTTCTTCCACTTTCATCTACCGTGAAGATAGTGTTTTCTGAGTGGAAATCTAACCTTTGTGTTCCTTATAATTGGGTTCACAAACTTTTAGTATCAACTTGGCTAGAGTGCTATCCTACATGATCTCGAAATATCTTCGAATTTAAATTTTGACTGTGATTTTGTGATGGGTGCAGGCTTGCGCTACGGTTTTGCAGAAATTATAGACAATCTCACTTTGCTTTTGAAGCCCCAGTAATAGTAATGGGTCGAGTAATAGACAACAATCTCACTTCAACAAATCCACATTTTGATATCTCACCGTTCACTATTTGGGAGTTGTTTGAACGATTTGAGCTCTGAGTTTTACGATTTCTACTTCAGTATGGATGATTTATTCGGTTCGTCGGTACTCGGAAACAAATAATGTAGTCGACTGTTTTAGGTGACCATGCTATTTTGTTTTACTTGCGAAAAGATGGTATGGGTAACGTTCGACGTCATGGCCTCAAACGTTATATCCAATCTTCTGTGTTTCAAAATTACTATTTCCATCATTCGAACAATCACACGTGTCCGCTGTGGTATGGAGGGATTTTAAACATACTTCAACCTATTGTCGCACGTATTCCTGAAATCAAACCTGGACGTAGAATAATTTGTGGTTCACTCACGCATATCTTTACATCTGCAGTCATCCATAAAAGAATACATGACTTACATATTAGTAAATCTATCAAAAGGGTGACAAGGGTATGGATTTTGTCAGCCGTATTAAGGCAAGAAAGCGTAAGTCGAAAGTTCTCCACAGTGTGTACGTAGCATAAACTTTTGAAGAACAGAACAGTTGTTTACAACTTTTGTTAAATCATCAAGTTCACTAGTTTCGGAACAAAAGTAATCAGTGGTTATGCCATTTGATGAGCCACATCTTGGGTGGTATATATAGGACCGTCCAGTCCCAATTAAACAAATGTTGGTCTATATCTGTCTTTGCGCGACCATCAAATAGAACCCTGAGAAGAGCATAAATGCAAGTACAAAACAGGTAATCAAAAATCTATACGATGGACACAGTAGGTGAGCGATTTTGGGGTTGTCACGATGACTGGGATTTCAATGTATTTCACTGAACTGTTCACTCTGGACAAAGATGGGTAGCCTCCCGTCCAATCGAGTCCACCGCGTTTGTGTTAGCTCTGCTTCGATGGTTGCAGTTGGTCCACAAACTGCCAATCATGTCATAGACTGCAATCTTTGATAAGCAGCTGAACAAAATCTGATAACCCTAGAACCCGTTGCATGGTGACGAATTTCATAAAGTCACAAGTTCCTATCCCACCTTTTCAGGAATTACTGCGATGAAGTATTCTCCTTGATAATATTGATTCAGTCTAAAATAAGTAGAGGTACGTGTGATTTTATTCGCATATGCATGTTTGACACGAAACACACGGCATGGTGCTCTGCAAACACATTGGAGTGCGCTGGAAGATCCAGTCAAGATACGAGCTACTTGATGAGCCATTTGATGCGGATAGATAACAAGTATTGAGTAGTGATAAGATCTTTTCCCGTCTCATTTATTAGGCTTCTCTTTAATGGTTTAGCTTGCCTATTTCCAATACATAATATGGATGCGAATAAAAGCAAAACTGTTCCCTTCTTAGCTCCGAGATCTGAACTGATGAAGACGGTAGCCGGAGGCTGTCGAAAACTAGGCAGGCACGTTGGACATATTGATCAACATTTTCGTGATCTGAGCGAAGTAGGTGAGTGGGATACTACTATATTCATCTATAAACATTGTTTGAAATTCCACTGACACAGAACTGCTAACCAAGCTGAGAAAAATCTTATCGCGTATGTTTCATCAGGGCTAACAAGAGACAGCCATAAACGAGCGAGTATATCATGCATCTGAAAAATGGGCAACAGAGTGTACAGAAGCACTGACCACATTGACGATGTTCAAGATGTTGGTAATTAGGCATTTGTAATAGAATTCTTCAGGGCCATGAACGAAACGACGAGAAACTGCTCCATCCAAGCTTCGGTGAGTTTGATATTGTTGGTGCAGCAAGTGTGCTTCCCGTTCATTTAAGCCGCCATTCGTGTTTCGTTGGTATTTTCATTGTCTGGCAAAGTTTTACTTGTAATGGTTAAGAGAAAGTGATCGATCAAGACATCATAGCTAACAGAAATTACTTATTTTTTCCGGTTACGCGTTTGATGTATTGTGGAAAGTCACTCTGTGACGGTAAGTGTACGAGCTCCTCAACGAAGCAGTTCGCCGAGTCGCACTTTCTTCAATTATCGTTTTCTTTATTTCTCCCTTTGCAGTTCCTAAGTAATCTGATCTATGAGTATTCCAGTTTCAGTAATTCGCAGTGGTTTTCCCGAACAAAACAGAATACTGTGAATAAATACAAAACGATCTGGTAAATTCTAGTTTAGGTTCCAACGCCAGCATAGTCAGCATAAGAATGTTTCAATCATCACTGCACACGCAGACCACTTAAAAGTGAACACAATTGGCCAATTGCCTCCAAGCGGCTGGAATCAAACATGATAAACTGCAGCTGGCATTTCGAAATTTTCCGGAATCACCCAAGTGATGCCTTTGTTACACTGAGTGTGAGGAGTCTTCAGGTGATTATCGCTGCCACATTTATATTCGAATACAAATGACAAAAGAACTTCTAACAAATACGGGTAACCGCATAATTGAGGCCCTCTTTTAGATTTGATGAGTTATCTAGAAAAGGCAAAAAACCAAGTTACTAAGATCTTTTTACCTGCAAAGTGAACTGTTCGCTGATTCGTCGACCTGATCAACTTGAATGTACTTCCGGCTTCTGAGGCATAGTATGCACCACAGTCCCATTCGGTAGAAATGAGTATTTCATCATAAATATTCCATTGTCAATATTGAAACTGATATTCTTATAATACTTTGTCGAATGAAACAACATACAGTATTTATCAAAAGCTTCCGATCACAACAAAACATTTCCGTTTAAGAAAAGTGGCTGGCAAGGATATGAAACAAATTCGAAACGTTGAGGTGTGAATTTCACGATGAACGACATTTTACCACCAATAGTGGAACTCTGTTTGTGCTCGCAAACAGTTATCAACTTATTCATCCGTACGTCCGATCTAGTACTGGAATCCTTTGCGATGAATCAGTGGTTGTGTAAAACTATTCTAATTTCCTGTTTATGTCTCGTATTTTAATTTATTTCACCATGGCTTTCGTTTATTCTCGCACATAATTCGCTCCCACACCTATCAATGTAGCTCAGTCATTGTCAAAGAGGGAGGAGTGCGAAGCCTATCTGCATACCGTGAAACAAAGTCAGCTTGCAATTAGGAGCTCTAGATTGGGTCTTGAACCTAATGTATATCAGATTGTGCCCCCGGTATGTTGAGCGTTATCTGACCGATGAATAATTTGAAGTGACACTCCAGGTCTTTCTTATGTAAGAAATATGGTACTTTTTCTGTATGGCAGTGTGAGAGTTTCTCCGAGGCACACAACCAGTTATCTCGAATTCGGTCTTTTATCGGATATGCCCACCTGAAACTCATCATCCAAATTATCATCATACTTGAGCATTCCACAGTAGGTTCATCCAGTTGGTCTGATGTTAAATGTGGTTCTTACATCCATACTCAGTACCGTGCTACTTACATCAAGAATACGAATCAGAGATCATGAATGCTCGCTCTCTAGACTGGCCGTGTTACCCGACGAATAGATCACCGTGTGAAAAAGACTCTAAGCCCCATTCCTACCTCTAACAATTCAAGCATTTCAGGTCTATCCTGCAACTTGTCCGTAATGATTTTGAAGCACTGAAGCCTGAAATGGTGAGACGTGTATCTATGAGTGTCAGGAGGATGCGTTTATTTTGAGACAACTAAGGAAAGGTGGTTTTCGGTGATGGGTTGCCCTGCCCGAAGCCGTCTATAGGCATTGTGGATTATGTGACAGGTTTCTACGTGAAAGTGAAAATCACATGCACAATGGCCGATCCGCTTTCCATTGGTCATGATGATACACATACTATTCGAACTGAAGTTTGTTCCTGTTTATTTGCAATGGTTTGTTTAGTCGTGGTATTCCACGAGGAATAATCAAATGAACAACTAAATTCACCAACTACTTGGATCCAATACTTTCCGACTACCTCCAAAGGCTAGTAACGAAACTGTTTGAATGACACATTTTTATTATTTTGAATCATTGGAAATACTGTAGCTGTCGTAATTTATTTCCCCTTGACAACCACTTTTCCAAAATGTCACACTGTTCATGGTTAGGGGATACAGAAGTAAATTGTCAATATTATTGATGCTCATACTTATGAAGGATAAAGACAGCTGATTTATCAACCTCACAAAGGAAATTTATCGGACTAATAACTGATACGTTTCTCGAGAGTTGAGACCGTATACGCGCACAAGCGAAAGCCACTGGCATGCTTGCGATTCGGGATATGAACGAATTCATCGAAACTAAAATCAGGATAAAATAAAAACCATAGTTTGTCCACGAACTTCATTATGATAATTTTTTTGTTTAAATTATTTCGACGGTATCTGATGATAAGGCATTTTTCATCTATGTTATGCCACGATAAATCACCCCACCGCACCCCTACCCCCCTACAAAAAAGCAAATTTTTTGTAATCACAAATCATTTGATAGAGTCATACCTGAAGTAGAAAGGAATCTTGGATATTCAACTAAACAACGGTTTACAAATGTCACAGTACTCCAGTGAGTTCGATTTATATGTATTTAGCAGAGGCTGAAAATCTGCTCATCGACGGCTTTACACTAATGGAATCCGGTTTCTAATTTTAAAACGAGACATTTCCTCAAAAGGTTACTGATGGTAAAGGACGCCATTTTATTGAAGTAGGGGAAACAAATTGATGGCTTTTTGGTAAAGATGTTTTGCTTGCTGCTTCCCCTGCGTGTGATTGAGATAAAGTGAGCTAATTTCATGTCATTTCATGGAACATCGATGGCAAAGAAAACGTATTGTTCATGATTTCGCCTAATTCTGAGTGGGTTTTATCCCGATCTGCCCATTGCAATAAAATGTGAGTGCCGTGTACGCGGGGCAACTATTGATCCAATATTATCACGTAGTCGTGACTGGCCTAACCGGTGCGCCTGAGCGCCTGATCAAGATGTCTTCCGTATTTCGCATTCACGGCTTTTAACTGTGATCGATATAATTACTACTCATCATTCTAACCGGTCGCTCTAATAATTCTCAGCTAACTAAACCCAATAATAAAAGCGAAGAAAAATTGAAAAAGACGAAAATATCATCTTTTTTCTCACTCAAAAGATAACCTTATCCAACAAAATGGGAATGAATCCACTTTCACCCAATTCGCTGGAAATCTGGCATATTCCGTTCAATCCAAACAACGAGGAAAGTTCACGTTCATCAGTCAACCGATAATATCAAGTAGACTGCTTGACCTCTAAAGTTCAAAACCATTGGCTGCAAATATTTTAATTTGTAGAAGTTTCTGCACAATGGGTCCAGCCAATCATCCATCAGCATTACTATTATCGTGAATAGTACTTTAGTTTTTAGCAATAATATTGGAACTATTATTGACAGTGCCAGCATAAGGGAAAGTGGTAGTATTTATATCGGCACGAGTACTAATATTAGTATCAGTACTACTGTAAGTATTAGTTTTGGTAGTCTTCGTAGTAGTATAACGTGATGATTTCCGAATGTCAGCTCGCACCTGCACACCTACTTGTTCCGCCTCAGTGTCCATCCACTTATTCACTGAGCTTGTCTACTACTACTTCATTTAGCCAGCTGGTGGTTGCTTGGGGGCAAGCCTAACTAATGAAACAGCACAAAAGCGAGTTCATGAGTTTCGGCTCATCTCAGTCAACCACTCTGAGAGAAACTTCAGACAAAACTAAGCGCCAGTTCCGTCTTGAAATAAAACTGAGTAAACAGTAAGCTCAAGCAATTTTCCCACTATCAGGTGAATAGAATGATGGGAACAAAAAGGTTCGACTCACGCATTCCATTTTGGAACATTGGAGTGCATTTGTTTTACAAGAGAGGTAAAATCTGTTGTGCTACCATCCAATTCCTAAACGCGCTCTACTGCTTCATTGCTTCTGGATTCGATACCATCCTATTGCTTCTTGTTCGCTGTGGTTAAGCATTCTATGGCTATTCCTGTTGTACGGTTTATTACAATCTTTTCATCACTGTGTTCTTGTTACCTACTGCGCTGAACAATAGCCATGTGCGTTGAATGAATCCTCAATTTTGATGAACAACTAGAATTGTTAAGTTTTGACATTTTAAAGATTCACTCACCTTTACTGAACTACAGTTTTAAATATAGGTAGCTTTTATTTACTGCATAACAGTGCTTTATCGAAAAAGTCGGTGGTAGCTCGACATTTTGGGTTACCGCGGATTACTTATCATAAGAATAGTTCAGAATCGAGTAATCTTCGGAGAATAATCGTAAGCCATTTCGTGGTAAACGGTTTGTCTGAATGTATATGCACATGTGTGTAAGTTTAATGTGGATGCTGAGGATGTGTCCCTGTTTCACCAATGTCGATGGGGTAACTTGAGGTTAACGGACTACCATCATTCCCAAGAACTTTGTGTTGCTTAACAAAAAACATTTACCTATAACACATCTCCAAGCTTACAGCATTTTCCGATCCCTTTCTAACTTATTTCGCCTCCGTAATATAGTTCGAAATGTTCACATTCTTGTAGCCTTATTCTGTCATTGTTCAGTGAGATGTGAGCCAACTACATGGCTGAGGAACTGCAGTGGTAGTTTGTGTTAGAAGGGATACAACGAACGTTGCAAGTAGCAGACAGACCATATTCTGTGAACGACTCGATGTGTCAGTGGTTACCTGTAATAAATAATTGGATAATGGTGGAACATGGATCGTTGTGGGAGCTTAGTGAGCTTTGAATAAAAAACAGCCAACTTTCTGCACAGTGCGGTAACCCATCAATGATTCGGTAATGCATAGATAGATAGATTCTGTTGGTTTTTAGTGATGATTGTAGTATTCCAGCATATAATACATTTGTCAAACCATCATTGCAACTCACTTATCACATATTTCAATAAGTTCACAAAAGAGGAGGGTCTCGGACGAGAAACAGATTCGATTAACTGCTAATATTTACCGGCTTTCATTAGGAAACAAGACTGGCTGAAAAGGAGTCCGTTATCCGTTTGAATAGTCCTAATACATCATGCCTGGTGAAGATGCATACATCAAAGAAGCCTAGTTAAGTTTCAGTCACAAAGCATACGAATCTTTTCGCTAGCAGCATATGCGTGTGTAGTAAATGAATACAACAGGTAATATGTTACGGTCGACATGAGCTTTACAATGTTTCGTCGTTTCATGAAGGTGTAGTTCGATATCATGGAGCACTCCTAAGGCCTTAGGCACTCTGGAGTGTGTTGGTGACTTCAGAGTGCTTTCACGCAGGAAGGGATTCTACCGATCTGAACGTGTTCATGGGACTAGTGGGGAAAGTCTCACTGCAGTACTAAGCAAACTCAAAGAGATAACCCTATGTACAGTTACACCTGAATATTGGTGAAATACAGAGGAATGTGAGATAAATATCGCTTAGACCTTGCTAGTCAGACCATCGATACCACGGCAAAATGTTCAAACGATTATAAGAAAACTATGCGTAATCGATCTAAGAGATTCATCCAACAGACGAACATTTTTCACCGAATGTTTGTTTTGGAGAATAGTAGTGGTTTTCCTCGAGGTACAGGTGTTCTCATAGTTATAATGACTTATTGACTCTTAATACATTACCGATCGCGCTCATTTTATACTGATCATGGATTCAGCAGTTCCAATAACCTTGCAAGAAATACAAAAGCATTTCACGACAGCAGAGCCTAATTACGGGTGCAGTATAGTAAATGCGAGAATAACATCTGGCTCTACAAAAACTATCGGTCCAACCGTCGTCCTGTGAAATAAAAAAGCAAGCTGTTCCTGACACACGTAACTCGGACAGTCACAAAAAATGTGAAATTCCCAATTAGGACCAACGTGAAAATTTGTTTCTCAGTGAAACTTTTATGTGAGATCAAGTGAAGACTGATCACCTCAATCTCATATGAATCTTGAGGAGCGTGAATGGGCGGAGAGTCTTATGTTGTTACCGTCAGATGATTATCAGCAAGCTACCTCAACCGTCAGTCAAGTTAAACCCTCACATCCATTGAACATCCTGTGAGACAAACAATCGGTAAGTGTAACTTCCGGTCAACCAGCACAATATCCTACTAACGTATTAGATAGTACATTGTATGAACAAAAGTAAGATCAAATCTTACTGCTGTATCTCCTAGTAGACGACTATTTACTATAAAATATCCAAGATTCCATTCGGCTGGTGACACTGGTGTTTTTTGTTACACATTTGGTGGTCCATATTCGAAGAGTCAGAGCTGCTTTAAACTCAAGTCTATGATATTCAACGAAAAACTCACTCTTACTACGAGTCGGCAAAGTCACACACTCATGGATCCGAAAAATACACATATTGACTCCGATCTTTAAAAAATTTAGAAAATTCTATTGGATTATCACCAAATGGACACATTTCGTAAAATCAATCTGTTAATTTGTTGTGTGATGAATTGTACACAAGTAGAATATCTTCTTCCATCATTTTGCATGTTTTTAGTATCCATCTTAGGTTCTTTCTGTCATCAATTACTGCAGAAAACCTGTTCAAAGAGACCATAACACATGCATACACATTGTCGTGGAAATACGATAACAAGGAAAGTATATGACTCCATCTGGATTCAAGCAAACCTTAATCAAAGCCGTCAAAACGTAATTTTTAACTGGTCGTCGGCTGGTTAGTGCAGGAATACATGGTGAGGTTAACAATTCGAAAGAAAGTTCCGGAGTAACTCTCCAGTATTCCCTGGGTTCATCTGAGCCCACTTACTATGAGATTTCGTGGATCACTGCCAGCCACATCCTTTCGAATTTGTGTGTTTCCCAAATTGCTTAGTGTTCACGCAAGTCATCTTTGTTTGTTGTTTATATGCAGTCATACAGTGATATGGTTTCACAGTTTCCAAATCATTAGCGAATACAATGAATGTGCGGGTGAATTATTCAAGCTCCTGAATGCTATCGCTGATGCACTGATTCCGGAGTCCCATACCTTGCACTATATTTAGCCAGCTGTTGATTTACACTAGTGAGTCGCGGAATGAAATGTTTTACTTCTTTTCACAGAGAAGGAAACATTGAGAACAGCGATTAGTTCGATGTCTCATTCAGCGAACCAATTGGAGATAATCAGTGAGTTCAGGTGATGTTATGTGCATAGTCAGGTTATTTGTAGTTTGCTATACACTCCTGATACCTTCATCCAAGTTTGTGGGGTTATTCAAGTTATGCCTGATTTTAGCCATTTTCCATTTTTGCTTCTGGTGAGCTGTATTTTGGGGATAAAATGAAGTAAAATGGAGTGCCGGACGAAAAACAGTATATTTGCAGCCATCGTGTTTTCTCAGTGTTCGACAGCTAATCTTATCAAGCTTTGACTAATGCAAATAACGGACGACCTATCAGATATTCACTGACATTTTCAAATCGACAACTTGGTGTTCTACGTTTTCCAAATCGATAGAAAATAAATTGCACCGGAGAGATGCCAACCAAATTCGATAAATTAGTAGAACATGTTTAGATCATGACATTTGTGTTCTCCCGTTCCGATTGTCCTCGGATTAGTTGATTGTTGCGCGCATTATATGAAGTCACTGACTGTGCTAGAAAGAGTAGTCTAAGGTGTTTACGGCATTGTAAAAAAGACTGATCATTTTCATGCTGGTTAACACTACATCAATTTTCAGTTCGAATGCTGCTCTAGGAAGATGCGAGAGTTGACTCGCCGAGTAGGGATGTGCCAATCTGTTAAATATATACCTGAAATCACAACCATTACGGTGAAGGTTCTTTGTTGTTCCTAGTCCCCGTTAACGGATGCATAAGAGATGGGAACTGAGGGCGCTATGCTTAGGTGGATTTGGTTGATCCTTGCACAAAGTTTCATGATAGTTTGCAATAAATTGATATGAAACTTTTTATTTAATACTCATCATTTTTGATACATTGTCTCGTGAAATTTATTCTCCCGAGAACGAACGGATAAGTGAACTTTATGAAAGAATGCGGTCAAATAAATGATACTGACTAACACTAGTACACCACATATACCTCGTACTAGACGTTGAACGATAAAGAGATCATTCACCTTCTTCATTCCGTAGGATTGAGTGGAACTGTGAACGGAAGCAACAACCCATAGCACTGCATGAAGTCACATAACACACGCATCTTGCAACTATGCAATAAAATTCCCCCTAAATTCGGTTGGCGAGTTGGCAATTAATAATATATTTATTATTGGGACAATGACAGTTTCTTTTCTGTGGTAATGGAGTATGAATTCTTAGAATGCAAGCGTCACCACTAGTCTTTTATTTCCCTAAATAAATATCATTCATTAGGAGAGCAGTGCTCTGAAGAACATTACTGAGGTCTTCCTCTAGTAGGTGAAAATGTAGGGGAAAAATAGGGAAAGGAATGATGACTATTAGTTCTCACTCACTTTGAATTATTGGATTTGTATAAACAAAGGTCAAGTTGGATAATTGCTAGTGGGAATAGTTAGCGACATGCAATCGGAAATGCTGGAACACATTTGGGTTGGACAGAACCTGTTCAGTGCAATAGTTTGCAAGTACCTTCAGAGAAGTGTGAGGAATAGCAAAAAGACAGTGTTCCTTTTTTATTTAAGACTAATTTGTTTATTACGGACACAATTCACGGTAAATAGAATGGTTTGATGCAAAGATAATCCCGGCTTTCCACAGAATAATTCGGAAAACAAAACGGTTGAATGAATGAACCTCTCATGTTGGGTCCGGTACATATACACTTTTTGAGACGCCTAAGACTACTGTGCCCAGGATGGAAATGAGGCAGCTGAGAGAGACAGAAATGAATGAGGAGTCAGCGTAAGCAAAAAGAAAAACATTTTCAAATAAAAAAACTCGACAGCTTTATAGGAGAGGGCGTTGGAGCCCCTTTGACAACACGTTTGCAATATGAATGATGAACAGTACCGAATGATAAACAGGAGTATGGTATTTGGAATCCTGGAGTAATTCCATGTGATTCTACTGTAAATAGTATCTATATATCAATTTTAGGAAAGGAAACCTCCAGAGGTAAGTAGAAAAAGCTTTTCAAATTTCCTCAACCTGAAAACCGAACAATACTATGTTCATTCCTGCCTAAAGGCTTGACCATCCCGACGACTTACCCTTCCAGCTTATTTATTATGGAGTCCCAGACCGTTTAGTGAGAGGTGCAGCCACTGGAATATGAGACATTATGAACCGAATGGTGCACAGCCCAAATCAAACTCATCAGTCCAAGTGAAAACAAACCAATTGGATCATGTTTGCTTGGTGCCTTATTTACCTGTATGCTGTTCTTTTATTATTCAAGAATACTTTACCTCAGCCTACCGTCAACATAAACCAGCCGACTACCTAAAATTGTTCTAATGTATAACTTGAAGTATAACTTTGTATAACGAGGCTGTCGACTAACTTCATCGTTTTATATTGAAGTTAATCTCGGAGGACTGCAGGAAAGTGGAAGTGATTGACTGGTGATAATTCTGAGAACCACCAAAATCTGATATCTTTCTAAGTGATAAAGGAGTTTATGGGGAAAAGAATTCACGTTACTCGTGATCGAGAGTGTATCATCGAGATTGATATTTCGTTGATGCGGAAGCTTGGTTCATTCCTCTCAAAATGCAAAGCGAGCCTCGTCAGATTATCAGTGTATCTGGAACTAGGCCCGGATTGAGAGACTGTGCCACGATAGCTTCGGGCTGAATTCGTGGACAGAATGTAGAGCTTGCAAACTGATGTCACGTGATCGGCGCATGATGTTTACTTAAATGGCCCTATGGTCTTGTTATGAATGCGTATCAATTATCAAGACGGTTACTAGAGGCAGAAAAAGTGCTTATTATCCTGCTGTACTGGTTTTCCTGCGGTAACTCCAGGCTTTTGTTTGCTATCAGTCTTGTTTGAAGCAAAATCGAATAAGGGGACCTGTGTTCCTGGTAACGACAAATACAATTATCTTGAACATCTAAGTGATCTAATTCAGCAGTAATAACTTACGTTTTACGTTTTGAAAAGTGCTGGCAATACTATGAACATAGCAAATTCGCGTCCACACTATATGATGGCAAGCCTCATAACAACCAACTTATCTCTGATCCCATTCAAGTTTCTAGTTTCCTTCCGGGTACATAGTTTATTCATTAACAATACACTGTTCAACACCGACTCACTCATCTCTCTTTTACTCCGATCTTCCGATTCTTCCGTATATAGTGAACCAAAAGCTCAGTACGTGATCAACCATCGACCTACAGCTTGTCCAAACATTTTCCATGTTTTGAATCAAGGCAATTATATTGCACAAATAAATTTATAGTTCACAAGTCGTATTTGTTGAGATCCGATGAACATCAAGATGCATATTTACAAGCAGTTTTGTTCCTGATGCCAGGCAATATTCTCCACTAAGTTCCTATATCATGCTTATTTTATATATATATATATATATATATATATATATATATATATATATATATATATATATATATATATATATATATATATATATATATATATATATATATATATATATATATATATATAGTTTCGCTCCATGACTTGCACAATCTAGTCACACACATGATTCCAAAGCGTTCTGTGGTTCAATCATTTGAGACGATGCAAGGTGAATGGAAATGCACCTGTACTGTAAGACCGTTAAGAAACGATGGTTGTTCGCCACTGATATCCATGCGATTTTTTAGTGAGTTATTAATTCTTGCCTTGAAATGCGTCAAAACACATGGTTTTTATAGTACAAGCGGAATCGGTTTTTGGAGTAAAAAGAAAAGTCGTTCACTTTTTTCTTGATTGCGAACCAAAAGCCAATGTATGATACTAGCTTCCAAACACTCAGCACATTCTCTCCTCGTCATGATACTTACGTACCTTCAGCATACCTAACAATTTTTTTAATTCAGAAGCACTAATAGGACGCTTCCTGTACATCTCAAGTAGTAGATTAGTAATAAGTGGGAACATCGATATAACTTAAATCATTATCGAATGCATGCTCGTTAGCCAAACAGGTAATGAATCAAATCAATTCGGATTGTAACTTTATATTACTGGTACCGTTTAAATTGAGGATCAGGCCCTGGGAAATACACGATGTAGAATAGAATTTTGGTTTTAAAAAGGACAAAACTGTTGTTTTTCTTAGGTTATTTTAGTATATATTTTTTCATTAGTACTTCGAATACATGTTCAGCAAAACTGGGGATATTATTAGTTTGTTATATAAAATAATATGGCATTCTGCTTTGACGTAGTTCCCCTACAAGTGGTTCAAATTCCGATACACATCAAAACTTCACCGACTGACTGATTGTGGCGCAGCTTACGGAATTCCTGCTCCGTTTGAGCGAGGTAGCAAAAACATCAAGGTGTTTAGTTTGTCAATACTAAGGGTTCTAATATATTCTCCTGCCGATTAATACTATCGCAGTTTATGAAAAAAATGATTTACATTTCGAGTTTACGAATTTTGAGATTCTCTCTTGAAAATGTTGACTTTTGTCAATAATCTATGAGAGTTTCACTAATCTTCGTCAGCATGTTATTTTTTTCTGGCATCATTTACTTCAGAAAATTGGTATATTATTTACCGATTGTTCATACATGAATTACCTATGGAATTGCCTGTGAACTGTTCACATTTCTTGAACCGCAAAACAAAGAGCTTTTAGTGCTGTTTTCACAAAACCGTCAGGTTCTGCCAACCCAGCCAATGTTTCACCGTGAGGTTATACCACATGTGTAAAGCCATGCGAATTAATCACAGGAGTCGTTCTCTTTGCATTCGTATTTTCAGTGGCTAGACTTTACGCAATGAACACTGCATTAGGTGGCGTAAAAGCTTTCTGCCAGAGACAATACAAGAAGTACAAAAGACGGGGGACAAAACTCACAAGTAAGTTAAAAACCTGCATTCTGCTAAACCAACAGAATGTGAACGATGACAAGTCAAATCGACTTGGGGTCATTTAGAACAGGAATTGTTTCATTCGAAATCGCTGACACCATCAACATGGTGACTGACAATATCTTGAAGACCATGGTAAGACCTGACACAAATACGATTACCCGAATCGTCGTGATCAACAGTGACTGCATCGATTTGAACAGTGCATTATTCAGTGCTACTTCATTGAGTAACATTATTATTATTTACATGACAGTAGTAAAATCTAGCCTAGTTGTAGTCAAAAGTAGCGATCGTATTCAGATGGATCTTAACTAGCCCGCTGATGTGAAGAGATTTATTATTGTCATTATGACCCACTCATTGTTCGTTATTTAACCTTTGCAAAGTTCGACTTTCATTCGCATGTACTTTTGGTGAATTTTTATTCAATAATCCCCCACCTTGAACGATTTGGTGTGCAAAGCCCTACATATACTCAAGCAGTTGTACATACATCACCGACACACACATGGCTCAGGATAAGTCTTGATCAACCATACCCAATAAAAGGGCAATTTTGGTATGATTGCTGTGTAGGGGTTCCGTGCTAAGTAGTGCAACGACCATCATTAAGAATCTCACACTCGGGGATGAGGCTTTCCAGTCCTAAAGTCGGTGATTACTTTATCATACCAAAGTCTATTATTAGTCATGTTTCTTTAGTGAAATTTTGTCTTTATGTACGCTATTTTTATTTGGTGTTAGGTATTATTATGATCATTGTATCTCGTAAACACACCACTTTATTATTTTTTTGACAAGAGTATACAATAGGCTCATTACAGGTACATGAAGATTGTCATTTTCACCGTCCGAATTCTGGCACTGAATAAATACACATGGCCTCATGTGACCACGAGACCATGCATATTCGTATTACGCGAATCCTCTTACCATAAGCATGACGTACTAAAACGATCCTACCTGCTGCCAATATTCATCATAGTTTTCCGCCCTGAACGTTGTTATCAGCATAGGCAAACTCATCCGGCGTATCTATCCATCATCTCTCTTGTAATAAGGTAGAATAGACAAGTGCATCACTCGTAGTTATCCAATACCTTGATGGGGTTTTCATCCGTTTGAACGCACCGCCAGAAGTGTGAATCGAACAAGTATTGACTAGGAATTTCTCAATCCTAGCAAACATGTTTTTATACCGTAAGGCAACTATCTGGACTGAACATCGATGCCTTTATACCATGCAGTCTTTGCATGATGAAACGCCCCTCGGAATCTGAAATCATACACCAACTAGTGGTCATTCACAGTGGGTTCCTCTCTTCTCACTGATGAAGATGAATTTACAATGAAGCCAAAGCTCGGTTCCAGTAGTAAAATATTCTATCTGACCATTGGGACATTCATTTATTGTCATACCTCGTAAAAGTATTTGCTCTATCTACCTCAACAGTCCTCCTAACATATCATTTATTTCAGGTTCGCCAATAATATTTTCTAACAACTGCAAAGTCCAAACAGACAGATTGATCAGAATGATTCGTGACGTCTCAGACAGAATATTCGTCGAATGATTTTATTGAAACGTGTGATGCTGCAAAACTCCGCGTGGTTACACAAGGAATACTTTCTGCCTGATTTTGCATCTCATCGCAAATTTCATCCCGGTTGTTTTGGCAATTAGACACCTGCTGCGTATCATGTGGCCTCAAAGAGAACTGTGGACAGTAGATCTGTGTTCCACAAAACATCAGTCCGTAATAGTGTCCGTTTCTTTTCTTGTCCAGTCGCGTTAACTCATGAACCATTTTTGCCAGAAATGTCAGCACTTAGAATGCATTTTGTCCGGTTCAGTCTTCTATTTTACTCCTTCCTGTATTCCATGGGAGCTTGAATTTCCTCGGCAGCGACTACGATGTAAACCGAGATTCAGATTATGCGCTATGATTCCTAAAACACCGGATAATTTACTTAATATGGCTGGTTGTCCGAATCAGTCGGACACCGGTATCAGCAAGTTGATAAGACTACGAAAAGGGACAGCATTTAAAACTCAATGAAGTTCATCGTGAGTCGCTATCAAGATGCAGATCTCTCCTGTTAACCAACGCCATATGAAGCAAGCTTTTATTGTTTATGTGGGGATTACCAACTTACCGTCAGCGCGATTGACTTCATACCTCGACTTCCTTTGAAAAGGTGCAATGTTTGAGAATATTCTAGTTGATATGGGTCACTTATTTCGTTGAAGTTATCAAATTTATACTACGTTTGGCAGGCCAGTCGCATTTCAACGTGCAACGATGTGTTGTATTTATTTCTAGTGCTTGGAAGATAATTTTAATAATTCAAAATATAATAGGAAAAATGTTGGATTTCCCATATGTCATGCCTATGCGGCCAGGATTTTGATGAGCGTGATACTTCGTTCATCCCAATGAGTGAATAAGAAAAGAATAGTTTTTTCGATGTATTTCAAGTGCTAGAGAGGCTAAATAACGTCAACGTTGCGACCAAAGCATAGAATAATCTCCTGGCTAACAGAGAAATCACACCTGGCGGGAACCGAGGAGGATTTGCATTTCCCGGAGAAAAATCGAATCAAATCAAAGAGGTTAGATTTTATGATACTCAATGACAACCTAGTTGAGATTGATCAGCGGTGAGGCTAGGCTAAAAAACATAATAAGTGTGAAGGTCATGGCAGACTGTAATGATTGTGCAAAAGGTATACAATGAACTTTCAACTTTAATGATTTATCACAAAAGTAACTGTCAGTGGAACTAATTGAACCCCGAAATACAGACAAACCTTTATATGTGAGTAATTTGGATCTGGTATGCCAATGGATAAGCGGCATTATGTTCTCGAACACAGGCTGTTTTAAACCGATGATGATCCCATAGTTAAGCATGGTTTTTCAACGTTATTCCAAAGTTGAATTTGTGGGTTTGGTTTTAGCCAGCATCAGACACTTTCCCAGGCAGGTGCGCTTGTTCAGTGTAGGCTCATCTCAAACAATAGTGTGCATTGTCATGTATTATGTGAAGCAATTAGTGTACTTATAAGTCCACCAACGCTGATAACATAACTATCAGTAGTCAGTATGAAAGTTTGATTTAAACTAGTCAAAAGGTTACAGCTAGAGAGTCTTAGAGGCCCAAAATGACATTGGAGCCTTTCGTTCAAGGTTGCAAAAAATTATTCAGTACTGCGATGCAGAAGAACAAAAACTAGGAAGGCCCCAAATTCGGGCATCAGGTTTTCGGCTACCCACGACGGGTATTCTTTAGATACCAGCACCCTCATGAAAACATCGTAGATAGAGGAAAGGCGTGTTTCGAAAGTGAGTTATTTCCGAATTGAACAATGATTTGTATCTGAGAATGTGTGGTCTACAACGAAAACCAACTGTTAGTTTCGATTCTAACAAAAGCTCAGCAGGAAAGCATCTGACCTCTGGTTATTAGCTTTTCACTGGCCGCGGCCCAGTTCCCGAACCGTTCTTCTTTACTAAATACAAAATAAGAACAGTTTTCTTTTAGTTTATTGTCTGGTGTATCTGTTCCAAGTACACCTTTTCCGGAGTTCCTAAAGGCTATGCTACGGAAAATTCCTGAAACGCCCCAAATGATAAGCCAATGAATATGCACTGCAAATGCTATTGTTATATCGATTACTCACTGGGAATACACTTCGCTCGGGACGCACGATTTTGTGTGAGTAAATGAAGTTATGTTTGGTACAATCAAATCTGTCTGTCTTTAATTCATGCGTGTAATGGAATGGTATACCTCTTTCCTCAAAGTCCTTCTTGTGGGACTCCGTTAGGATTAGCGTTATTATGCTTCCATTGATGGAACGGATTTCAGAGTTATTATGAGGGTTCCTTTCGAGATTTCTTTAAAGACAGTTCCTAATCGTGATTTAAAACGTATTTTGTTGCAGAATAAGGGAATCTATTACCAGTCGTGTTTGCCAATTAATTCCCAAGACCTTCTGACTGCTGGCTGACCGCAGCTTGAAAGTTCCTTTTCATATTGCCTCCACTATCCTTTGCTGTTTTGCCTTTCTCAGATATATTGTTCAATTCACATAATAACTTTTGGAAATCAAGCATGAGCAATTAATGGGGATCTTTTTCTGTTTCCTAATGGGATACGACCTTCAAAGTACCAATCAGCTCGATGGTCTTCGAAATTCCTTGTAATGGATTTATCACTTGGAGAAATGCAGAAAAATTTGGTGTCCGCTACAAACTGTTTATTTCGATTAGGGTTGCCTCGAGGTCTACAACAAATCCTGTTCATTTTTCTGTTGCGCTGAATTACAGCTATCCTCGGGATGACCACACATCGCGTTTTCCGTCTTTGTATTCTGCTTGTTTGGTTAGTTAACCAAAATGTGTTCTAATAGTAAACGAACTACTACGAATAACTAATTCACAATAATTACCAATGACATTCATTTAGAAGTGGTAAATCAGAATTATTGGTGGAAACGATGGTCGAAGAATATGTCGTGAGAAAAATGCTGAATGGACACTGTTGCGCATAAATTGGTTCATCCTGCAATTTCAAACCGGATCTCATCACTGAAAATCCTAAGAGCATGATAAAGCTGTTTTATCCTTGTTAGCAACCAAGGATCAAACAGGAGTACGGTGCATCCAGGAGTCGCAACTGTTTGATAAATCATATTTTATTGTTGTTCCTCCTGCGTACAAAAGTATCCACCGTCATTCGGTATTCTGGCCTAGAATAGGACACACACGCACAGTAGGTGGAGTGCGAAACTGTCAATATCCAATGTGTTCTAAAAGCTTCGGTCGCAGGTTGTACCTTTGTCTCACCCGTCATATCCAACTAATGAATGACTCAACCACGGACGAATAACAATTCATACAAACAGACGATTGCTGCTGCACTGACGACATCACCACATTTATGATTATGTATTCATTATGCTGTTAAACAGCGTATTAGTAAATAACTTCAGCATGATTTGAATAATTGTAACTTTGAGGATCAGTGTGCGCTTGTCCCACCATTGCTGGAATCCAACAGTGTGCGTTGATTTTTTTAACTTGCTCAGAGAATTTTTGTCAAATACCTGATCATTAGCCGTTGGGACATCGCCAGTGCGACGAGTGATTTCAGACCTTATCCTGAGTACAAATTTCACTTATCCCGTACAAATGTCACTTGGTCGATCGTCTCTTGTTTGCTAGGAATGAGTGCACCGGAAAAAGACGTTGCCTCCCTTCGACTGTGTACATTTAATTTCACAGCTTAATTTACGGACCCGTCTAAGTAAAATTTTGAACAATGCACGTGAACGAATGAAAATGGATCACACTGACCAATACCACCCATATCTCAAAATGCTGATCAAATCGTCCAAAGACCTAACCTAGATTTTTACAGCCTCACACTATGGTCTTCATGATATGAGTGCTTTGAGCTAAGAAGGGAATAGAACTGTCCGTTTCTGGATATATGTTATACATCATAGATGTTCGGAAAAATATTCCACTATATAGAGGGAAACATGTTGTGGCCGAAAACTTGCTATTCGGTTTCATCAAACAACTCATTAGAAGGGAATAGTTTGGTGGAGCTTTTTAGTGGTCAACTTTGTCCTTGTAAAACACGGTGCTTTTTGTTTCTAGATGTGCACATGCATGGTAAGGAAATCACACATCAAACAGTCAGTTCAAATTGCATCGAGAATCTCACGTGAATACATCATTTCCGTTAACTATTTCACCGCTTTTCTTTTTTTGTTCTCTCTGTTAAACGCAATATGTCCCCCCAACAATAAACATCACAAGTTTCGAATGAAGATCTACATTCAGTCTAGCTTCGAGAATCCTTGCATCCAGGGATACGTGAAATGAAACATGAAAACAAATCACCCTAACGAGTCATTCTATTTACCACCACTTGTCGTAGTAGCTTCTGGGTTTTATAGAACATTTTTCTGGTGCTCAGCATATACAATTATCTAGAGACTAATATTCAATTTGCTTCTTATTGCGTTGTTAAAACATTGCGTGATAGGATAAGCAGCTCATTTGTCGCTCAGTTCACTAACTTACCCAACCTTCTCAGGTCTCACACGGTTCCCAACTCCACTTCTCAGAGTGGGATTGAAAGCTCAGTAATCGTTTGTGAATTTCACAACATCACATGAATAATCGTTTGCGTTCAACTACGCTCACTTACTAACAAATCTTGCATAAAGCTCACTCTTGTGATTTGAATCCGACTGCTCAGTTTCCCCTAATTACCATTCGGGCAGCAAACTGAAGCAGCGATTTTGTTATCTGGCTCACTTTTGCGACTGTCCCGATGTCTCGGGCTGTCAATTTAGCGTAAAATCAGTCTCACTAGCTCTAAGCACGATATCGGCAGATAACAGCTATGGGCAGTAGAACAAATTCAGACACAATATCCGTGTTTTTCAATTTTTCGTGGTTCTGGAACAATACAATAAGCTGCAATATACAGAAAAGGACCTACAATCAGGGGAGAAACCAAGAACAGGCGACAGCACAGAAAACAAAACAGTCCACTTCGGGCCTCCTTATAACTGTACAAAAGCAATACTCCCAAACACTGTCTCACTGTAGAAATGTGACCTTCTGATGGAACTGTGTTTTGAGTAAAGATATGAACTACTCATGTATTGGATTCCATCAAACGCAATTTTGAAAACAATGTCAAATTTCAGACACAGAATGCATTACGTTTGTCCGAGGTTCACGATGTACGTACTCACTACTGATAAGTAACTAAGCACGAACAGGAGAGGAGCAAACTCTGATTACGAATGATAGCTAACACACATCATTTAGGTATCCAAACCTAATGCAATCGATTCGCTTTTTTCGAAAAGATGAGTTATATTTGAGCTATGTATAACTCAATTCATGATTCTCATATTCCTGTTGTTGCCCTATCTTTTCAACGATTTATGCTTCCATGATAAATAAATCGGACTGTGACACTTTCGGAATCACCATACTTTATACAGGAGTGAACATAGTAATATTCCTATTTTAGGTTGAGAAAATGGGAAAAGTTGTTTGTGTTCACCTTTGGTGGCTTTCTCTCTTAGAACTGTCGTTAGAGCACACGTTCTTTTGAGGAGTCGCATGAGATAATTCCAACATCTTTACCGCCATTTCAGTGTTCGTCATTTGTGATTATTTACTGGGCATACTGCACTGTCAGCAAAGTGCGTTGATCAGAGCTCAAACGCGATACATGAGGATGTCTCGACGGTTTCAGCCTATCAAAAAGTAATGTATCACAAAATGCACAACAACGAACAAGCTCGTTTCCGGTAAATTCCTCATGTGTCTAATACAGTTATGTATATATGTACGGGATGAGAATGCATATTCGCGGAAAAAGATGGATTACAATATCAAACTATGATTTAGTAATCAGTGCAATAGGAGTGTTGCTATTCTGAAAAAAGTAAGATGTTGATTGTTCTTGGTTGGGAAAATCCGGTGTAGAAAGTGAATCCGGGGTGGATTTGCTGCTCCCGGTCACTGTCAAGGTCACCTTCATTTCGTCTTCCATTTTCCGACCACGGCCAGAGTAGCTGAAACGATCTGACGAATAGATTGTGTGATCAAAGCGATCGAATTACCAGCGTACTGGTTACTGCCTCTACTATTCCCAAATTGATTTGACGGACGGTCTTCGACCAACTCACCGGTACTTTGTAAATTATCTTGCAGGCATCTTTGTGCACCTGGTGCAAATTATTCCATCGATGAAGCTAGTCATGTTTCCTGTCCCCGGCTGAGCCTGTTTGGTTACCTTGATTTTTTGAGACAACTGCCGTGTCGTTTTTGCGTATAAAGCTTGCCGAACATGAGGAATCAAGTGAGCAGATTACCGTGGCGGAGGGCAGAACATGCATTTTTACTGAGATTACCCGGAATCATTGACCCCAGGCGAAGTGTGCACAAAGAGCGATGGGGTGAAAAACCGAAAGCCTGCACCTCCTAGGCATCGAAATAATGAATCCGTCCTAACATTACCTTTGACGAGAAGTTTCGTATGCGATTCTTTTCTCTTGACTGTCATTATCATTGTTCGCTGGGTACTTCCAAAATGTTCTTTTGAATGTAACGGTTCGTGTCCCTGTTGTCTAGTAAAATTTTCTAATGTATACGAAATCCCCGGTCACTGTTTTTCAGGAAGGATATTTCGTTCACCAACTAGTGGTCATTCACAGTGGGTTCCCCTCTTCTCACTGATGAAGAAGAATTTACAAAGAAGCCGAACGCTCGGTTCCAGTAGTAAAATACTCTATCTGACCATTGGGACATTCATTTATTGTCGTACCCCGTAAACGTATTTGCTCTATTTAACTCAACAGTCCTCCTAACATATCATTTATTTCAGGTTCGCCAATAATGTTTTCTAACAACTGCAAAGTCAAAACAGACAGATTGATCAGAATGATTCGTGACGTCTCAGACAGAATATTCGTCGAATGATTTTATTGAAACGTGTGATGCTGCAAAACTCCGCGTGATTACACAAGGAATACTTTCTGCCTGATTTTGCATCTCATCGCAAATTTCATCCCAGTTGTTTTTGGCAATTAGACACCTGCTGCGTATCACGTGGCCTCAAAGCGAACTGTGGACAGGAGAACTATGTTCCACAAAACATCAATCCATAATATGGTCCCTTTCTTTTCCTGTCCAGTCTCGTTAACTCATGAACCATTTTTGCCAGAAATGTCAGCAGGTAGAATGCATTTTGTTCGGTTCAATCTTCTATTTTACTTTTTCTTTTATTCCTTGGTAGCTTGAATTTCCCCGGGAGCGACTACGATGTAAACCGAGATTCAGATTATGCGCTATGATTCCTAAAACACCGGATAATTTACTTTGCATGGCTGGTTGTCCGAATCAATCAGACTCTGGTATCAGCAAAGTGATAAAACCAAGAAAGGGACAGCACTTAAAACTCAACGAAGTTCATCGGGAGTCGCAACCAAAATGTAAATCTCTCCTGTTAGCCAACGCGATATGAAGCAAGCTTTCGTTGTTTATATGGGGATTACCAACTTACCGTCAGCGCGATTGACTTCATACCTCGACTTCCTTTGAAAAGGTGAAATGTTTGAGAATATTCTAGTTGATATGGGTCACTTATTTTGTTGAAGTTATCATATTTATTCTACGTTTTGCAGGCTAGTCGCATTTTATCACGCAACGATGTGTTGTTTTTATTTCTAGTGCTTGGATAACAATTTTACTAATTCAAAATGTAATAGGAAAAATGGTGGATTTCCCGTGTGTCACGCCTATGCGGCCAGGATTTTGATGAGCGTGATACTTCGTTCATCCCAATGAGTGAATAAGAAAAGAATAGTTTTTTCGATGTATTTCAAGTGCTAGAGAGGCTAAATAACGTCAACGTTGCGACCAAAGCATAGAATAATCTCCTGGCTAACAGAAAAATCACACGTTAGCAGCACATATAGATAGACCTGGCGGGAACCGAGGAGGATACGCATTTCCCGGAGAATCGAATCGAATCAAATCAAAGAGGTTAGATTTTATGATACTCAATGACAACCTAGTTGAGATTGATCAGCGGTGAGGCTAGGCTAAAAAACATAATAAGTGTGAAGGTCATGGCAAACACTTTCTTTTGTAAGCTTGAAGATACGTTCGTATTAAAACCGCTTCTAAGGTCCAATCTGGTCTGTTTCCGTCAGGGTTTCGAATGAAGTGTGACACAAGCCCCTAGGTATTAGGCCATTCAGACACAAGGAACAGTTGTCGACAAACGTCGACGAAAACCTTCTGACGCCTCGATGCCAGGCCATGGTCCGATCTCAAGCTGGACGACCGGAACTTAAAAAGAACTTCGACGTGCGGGTAAAACAAACACGTGACTTCACCGCGACCCCATCACTATGAAAACAGAGATTTTCGTCCGATAACCGGAGTTGGGCAGCCTCAGGTTATAAGCCGCAACTAGACCGACTAGAATACTGTTTGTTGCGGCCGTTACTCTATCTCTGAAACATCGGTACAGTGCTTGCACCAGTTCCGCAAATAAAGTGGATTCAATAGCGAAGCTGATCAGCTGATAATACCTAGCTTCCTGTATGTGAGAAAATTTTGCTTCTTCAAAAGCAAGTTGAGCATGTTGAGCTTCCTGTGCTGTGCTGCCACGAAATTCAGTGGATAACTTTCAGTCAGCTGGTTCACAATTGCTTATTCAACATGGTACTCATCAAAACCATGTAAAAACACATAAAGTACAGCCGTTCCGACCATTTGTTCTTCCAAAGTGATAACAAAGTCTCGTAAACTCTTTAGGGTAGATAAAACAAAATAACACCTCTTCTCTCCGCACCGATGTGTGGTGCGTCTATGGATTCCCTTCTACGCTTAGAATCACTATATGCTGCTGTGACCAGAAGCAGACTTTGAATAAAAAAACGAAAAGGCTACGCATTTCAGAACACATGACGAAGCATCGGCATGGTTTAGATATAACACATTATCATCAGAACGGTATCAGTTGGATGATAATCTGTCGTGTATCAGCCCAGATTTTCAGTCTGTTAATTTCCACGTGCCTCCCAAGGATACAGCTTTATTAAATAGGTGTGATTTTGCACCATGATGCACTTCACTGCCATCTTAGAAGCATGGCTAGGTTGAACTGCATGCATGCACCAAAACGTTTCACTTATGGGAGTCGGTTGTTACAATCTCAACGTGTTACTCTCTCGATTTCCAACGATAAAATCCTAGAGGGACATCACATCAGCCAACGGTACGAGGAGGCTTCGTAGTCCTACCATACATTTCCAGTTAGCATGCGGCTGCGTTCAGCTACCAAAAAATGATCTGTGGAGAAAACTGCACAGTGAGTTTTGTGAACTTCTATTGAAAGTGATCAGACTGACATTTTTTTCATAACTGATGCTGATAGATTGATTATTCATTCTCACCACATTAGAATCCGCATGCTATGCAGCCTACTAACCGTGGGTTGAACAAATTGCAAACGATCGGTTGCAATTGGCAGCACTTCTTCAGGCGTAGAGCCAGTTTTGCTCGTCATTTGAATGCAATCAACATAATTTATGCAGCTGGAATTCACAATATCGCAGTGAAATGAAGTGAGTGGCAACTAAGCCTGCGCCCAATTCACAATGTGCTGCTTGTTGCTTTCAAAGCTTTACCACCTGAACATTTCTGTATCTTAAAAATCAGTTTGATTGGACGATGGCTCTGTCTCAGACATAGCTGAATTTTGTCCTGGTTCGTTATTCGACCATGTACAATGGAGTTGTTTTTTTTAAAAATCATCAGTAGTTCCGAACAAACAAACATGTGATCAGCATCGATGCGGGTGATCCAGGAATTAAGTGAGTATTCTTAGTGGAATACGAGTTTTTCAAGTTCAGCATCAGCGTTTCCATGAGTGATGTTTGCCAGTAGACGTTTCGGTTCTCATGAGTACCCTTTTATTCGAAACCGGGTTGAAATCGAATGAGTTTAAGATAGTGATCTGGAGCTATTGGTTGTCAAAAGATGCACTTGTAAGTGTGTGTACATATTTAGTGGGTGTGTTGGGTGGGCCTTAAGTTGACTACTAGTGGCGGGGTCATTTGAGGCTATCACTGTTTTGTGGCCCGAGGGAAATTCACTCATCAATGATTATGCCGCCTATATACCCTAATTTTCTACCTCACTCTGCAAGTTGTGACAAATTGGAGATAGATGTAGATTGTCAAAGCTCCAGCTTAGCGGACTTTATTGTATGTGGGGGAATCCCTTCGAAGGATTACAGTGTTATCGTCAATGTGATGTGGTCTCCCTAAACAGTGTTCTGCTTTCGGCCACAGCATCCAGTTTAGTTAACAAGTCCCGCTCTAATTTTGGTAAGGTCAGTTGGACTAAGTTTTTGTCCCCTTTCCTTTGCCAAAATGCGCGGCAATCAACTACTTGCATACCTGTTTCACGTAATTGACGGGTCATCCTTGTAATTGCGAAAGCTCTGGTCTTCTATGTGGAAAATGTCTTTGACCTTTGTGAGTTTACTTTTGACCTGTGGCCAATATCTAAAAAACACAAAGAAATCACTGATACTAAGTACCTTCCTGATTGCTTTCAAAGTACCTGATCCGTATTAGGTGTAAATAGAAGTCAAAAAGCCCGTTATTCTCTTAAAAGTTACCATTTTTGTTGAACGGTCGTTCCGAATTCCCGGCTGTCTCTTACTGGTAACCGAAATGGAGAAGAGAGGATGACTTTATCTGCGAACAAGACTTCCACTAGTTAGACAACTAACAACTCCAGCGATGTTGCTAAGTAATAGAAGTAGCTTTTTATTGTCATAGTATCACCAGTGTAAAACAATCTCTGCTAATACTTCACCCGGTACTGATACTGGGGCAAAGAATACACGATGAACGTAGTGAGGTATGTTTATTGGTCTCGTACTCAAATGAATATGGGTTGATTAATCAGGAATTAAAAAGGTGTTGCTCATTTAGCGAACATGAAAGTTAACGGTACAAAGAAGGCGAAAATGAAATATTTGGATAGATGTAAAAGGCATAACCAACTGATAATTTGCTACAATCTAAAGAAGTGGAAACGCGCATATCTACTGATTTATTGATTATTTATCCGATTGTGTCAGTCATTGCTCCATTGAATCAGTTCATTCCATCGTTTCCCTCGCAATTCGTGAATAATTGTGCAAAGTTATTTTGCGTAGCCAAACCGAAACCAGTCATGGTATAAATCATTTTATTCAAAGAGACTTTTATCCACCTTGTGCAATTTCAGAGCTGGCATATAAGGACAACAATGAACGATATTTTACATCTCCAACCCCAGTGAATGAGCATCGATACGAAGATACTGAGACTTCAACAGCGATCAATATTAGTATATTCGTGTACCGTTAGGAAGAAAATGTCAGATCAGTGGTTCTGTGTAGACCAGAAAAGAAAACGGAATACGAAATTTGTGGTAGCACAACATGAGTTAGTGCGTAAGTTTAATTAACCGTGGAGAACAATGCCGGATAGGCTCGTGGTTGATTTGTTCCACTCACGATCTATAATGCTGGGTTGGAGTCCGATTGGGCCTCGATGAATGTGCACGAATGATGAATCCCGACAAGAAGGTATCAGCTGGTTTTTAACCGATACTGCATGGTGAATTATAATAATTGAAAACACTATCTAATGGGAACATACATGGGAGGAATAGAATTATTGCTTTGCTAGGAACCTCCTAAGGTATTTAGGAAACATTGAAATGTGGCCATTGGTGTTGTTTTCCCGAAGACTTATGAAGCGAAACATTCGCCAATGAACGGCCACATGACAGGTTTAGGGTGCGTAGCATGTTCCTTTGGGTCCACTTTCGTGCAGACTGTAATGATTGTGCAAATGGTATACAATAAACTTTCAACTTTATTGATTTATCTCATAGGTAACTGTCAGTGGAACTAACTGAACCCCAATGGGGTACATGAACTTCTTCCCAAATATCCCCGAAATACGGACAAACCTTTATATGTGAGTAATTTGGATCTGGTATGCCAATGGATAAGCGGCATTATGTTCTCGAACACAGGCTGTTTTAAACCGATGATGATCCCATAGTTAAGCATGGTTTTTCAACGTTATTCCAAAGTTGAATTTGTGGGTTTGGTTTTAGCCAGCATCAGACACTTTCCCAGGCAGGTGCGCTTGTTCAGCGTAGGCTCATCTCAAACAATAGTGTGCATTGTCATGTATTATGTAAAGCAATTAGTTTAGTTATAAGTCTACCAACGCTGATAACATAACTATCAGTAAACAGTATGAAAGTTTGATTTAAACTAGTCAAAAGGTTACAGCTAGATAGTCTTAGAGGCTCAAAAAGGCATTGGAGCCTTTCGTTCAAGGTTGCAAAAAATTATTCAGTACTGCGATGCAGAAGAACAAAAACTAGGAAGGCCCCAAATTTGGGCATCAGGTTTTCGGCTACCCACGACGGGTATTCTTTAGATACCAGCACCCTCATGAAAACATCGTAGATAGAGGAAAGGCGTGTTTCGAAAATGAGTTATTTCCGAATTGAACAATGATTTGTATCTGAGTATGTGTGGGCTACCACGAAGACCAACTGTTAGTTTCGATTCTAACAAAAGCTCAGCAGGAAAGCACCTGACCTCTGATTGATGGCTTTTCACTGGCCGCGGCCCAGTTCCCGAACAGTTCTTCTTTACCAGATACAAAATAAAAACAGTTTTAATTTAGTTTATCGTCTGGTGTGTTTGTTCCTAGTATACCTTTTCCGGAGTTCCTAAAGGCTATGCCACGGAAAATTCCTGAAAAGCCCCAAATGCTAAGCCAATGAATATGCACTGCAAATGCTATTGTTATATCGATTACTCAGTGAGAATAAACTTCGCCCGGGATGCACGATTCTGTGTGAGTAAATGAAGTTATGTTTGGTACAATCAAATCTGTCCATCTTTAATTCCTCAAAGTCCTTCTTGTGGGACTCCGTTAGGTTTAGCGTTATTATGATTCCATTGATGGAACGGATTTCAGAGTTATTATGAGGGTTCCTTTCGAGATTTCTTTAAAGACAGTTCCTAATCGTGATTTAAAACGTATTTTGTTGCAGAATAAGGGAATCTATTACCAGTCGTGTTTGCCAATTAATTCCCAAGACCTTCTGACTGCTGGCTGACCGCAGCTTGAAAGTTCCTTTTCATATTGCCTCCACTATCCTTTGCTGTTTTGCCTTTCTCAGATATATTGTTCAATTCACATAATAACTTTTGGAAATCAAGCATGAGCAATTAATGGGGATCTTTTTCTGTTTCCTAATGGGATACGACCTTCAAAGTACCAATCAGCTCGATGGTTTTCGAAATTCCTTGTAATGGATTTATCACTTGGAGAAATGCAGGAAAATTTGGTGTCCGCTACAAACTGTTTATTTCGATTACGGTTGCCTCGAGGTCTACAACAAATCCTGTTCATTTTTCTGTTGCGCTGAATTACAGCTATCCTCGGGATGACCACACATCGCGTTTTCCGTCTTTGTATTCTGCTTGTTTGGTTAGTTAACCAAAATGTGTTCTAATAGTAAACGAACTACTACGAATAACTAATTCACAATAATTAACAATGACATTCATTTAGAAGTGGTATATCAGAATTATTGGTGGGAACGACGGTCGAAGAATTTGTCGTGAGAAAAACGCTGAATGGACACTGTTGCGCATAAATTGGTTCATCCTGCAATTTCAAACCGGATCTCATCACTGAAAATCCTAAGAGCATGATAAAGCTGTTTTATCCTTGTTAGCAACCAAGGATCAAACAGGAGTACGGTGCATCCAGGAGTCGCAACTGTTTGATAAATCATATTTTATTGTTGTTCCTCCTGCGTACAAAAGTATCCACCGTCATTCGGTATTCTGGCCTAGAATAGGACACACGCACAGTAGGTGGAGTGCGAAACTGTCAATATCCAATGTGTTCTAAAAGCTTCGGTCGCAGGTTGTACCTTTGTCTCACCCGTCATATCCAACTAATGAATGACTCAACCACGGACGAATAACAATTCATACAAACAGACGATTGCTGCTGCACTGACGACATCACCACATTTATGATTATGTATTCATTATGCTGTTAAACAGCTTATTAGTAAATAACTTCAGCATGATTTGAATAATTGTAACTTTGAGGATCAGTGTGCGCTTGTCCCACCATTGCTGGAATCCAACAGTGTGCGTTGATTTTTTTAACTTGCTCAGAGAATTTTTGTCAAATACCTGATCATTAGCCGTTGGGACATCGCCAGTGCGACGAGTGATTTTAGACCTTATCCTGAGTACAAATTTCACTTATCCCGTACAAATGTCACTTGGTCGATCGTCTCTTGTTTGCTGGGAATGAGTGCACCGGAAAAAGACGTTGCCTCCCTTCGACTGTGCACATTTAATTTCACAGCTCCATTGAGGGATCCGTCTAAGTAAAATTTTGAACAATGCACGTGATCGAATGAAAATGGATCACACTGACCAATACCACCCATATCTCAAAATGCTGATCAAATCGTCCAAAGACCTAACCTAGATTTTTACAGCCTCACACTATGGTCTTCATGATATGAGTGCTTTGAGCTACGAAGGGAACAGAACTGTCCGTTTCTGGATATATGTTATGCATCATAAATGTTCGGAAAAATATTCCACTATACAGAGGGAAACATGTTGTGGCCGAAAACTTGCGATTCGGTTTCATCAAACAACTCATTAGAAGGGAATCGTTTGGTGGAGCTTTTTAGTGGTCAACTTTGTCCTTGTAAAACACGGTGCTATTTGTTTCTAGATGTGCACATGCATGGTAAGGAAATCACACATCAAACAGTCAGTTCAAATTGCATCGAGAATCTCACGTGAATACATCATTTCCGTGAACTATTTCACCGCTTTTCTTTTTTTGTTCGTTCTGTTCAACGCATAAACTCCCCTACCGATGAACACCACACGTTTCGAATGATGATCTCCATGCACTCCAGCTCCAAGAATCCTTGCATCCAGGGATACGTGAATTGAAAAATCAAAACAAATCAGCCTAACGGGTCATCCTCTTTACCACCACTTGTCGTAATAGCTTCTAATTTTGATTGAACCTTTTTCTAATGCTCAGCGTATACAATTATCCGGAGACTAACATTCAGTTCGCCGATTTAGAACATTGGGTGATAAGATGTGCAGCTCCCTTGTCGCCCAGTTCACTACTTCACCCAACCTTCTCAGATCTCACACGGTTCCTAACTCCAATTCTCAGAGTGGGGTTGAAAGCTCAATCATCGTTTGCTTTCGACTACGCTCACTTACTAACAAATCTTTCATAAAGCTCACTCTTGTGATTTGAATCCGACTGCTCAGTTTCCCCTAATTACCATTCGGGCAGCAAACCAAAGCAGCCATTTCGTTATCTGGCTCACTTATGCGACTGTCCCGATATCTCGGGCTGTCAGTTTAGCTTAAATTCAGTCTCACTAGCTCTACGCGCGATATCCGCAGATTAAAGCTATGGGCAGTAGGACTAATTCAGATTCAATATCCGTGTTTTTCAGTTATTTGTGGTTCTGGAACAATAAAATAAGCTGCAATATACAGCCAGAAAGGGACCTACAGTCAGGTGAGAAACCAAGAACAGGGGAAAGAAAGTTTCTGAAATTCGCGACAGCACAGAAAACAAAACAGTCCACTTCGGACCTCCTTATAACTGTACAAAAGCTACACTCCCAAAGACTATCTCACTATAGAAAGGTGACCTTTTGATGGAACTGTGTTTTGAGTGAAGATATGAAGTGCTCATGTATTGGATTCCGTCAAAAGCAATTGTGAAGACAATGTCAAATTTCCGACACAGAGAGTATACATTACGTTTGTCCGAGGTTCATGATGTACTTTCTCACTACTGATAAGTAACTAACCAGATTAGAAGAGCAAACTCTATTTACGAATATTAGCCAACAAACTTTATTTGGTTATCCAAACTTAATGCAATGGATTCGGTTTTCTCGAAAAGATGAGTTATATTTGAGCTATGTATAATTCAGTTCATGATTCTCCATTTTCATATTGTTGCACCATCTACTCAACGGTTTTATGCTTCCATGATAAATAAATCGGACTGTGACACTTTCGGAATCACCGTACTTTATACAGGAGTGAACATAGTAATATTCCTATTTTAGGTTGAGAAAATGGGAAAAGTTGTTTGTGTTCACCTTTGGTTGCTTTCTCTCTTAGAACTGTCGTTAGGGCACACGTTCTTTCGAGGAGTCACATGAGATAATTCCAACATCTTTACTGCCCTTTCCGTATCCGTCATTTGTTTTTTTTATTAGGCACACTGCACGGTAAGCAAAGTGCGCTGATCAGTGATTAAACGCGATATATGAGGATGTCTCGGCTGTTTCCGCCTACCAAAAAAGTAATGTACCAACGACGAACAAGCTGGTTTCCGGTAACTTCCTAATGTGCCTAATACAGTTAGGTATATATGTAGGGGATGAGAATGAATATTCGCGGAAAAAGATGGTTTACAATGTCAAACTATGTTTTGGTAATCAATACACTAGGAGTGTTGCTATTCGGAAAAAAGTAAGAAGTTGATTGTTCTTGGTTGGGAAAATCCGGTGTTAGAAACTGAATCCAGGGTGGATACGTGCTCCCGGTCACGGCCAAGGTCACTTTCATTTCGTCTTCCATTTTCCGACCACGGCCAGAGTAGTTGAAACGATCTGACGAATAGATTGTGTGATCAAAGCGATCGAATTACCAGCGTAATGGCTGCTGCCTCTACTGTTCTCTAATTGATTCGACGAACGGTCTTCGACCAACTCACAGGTACTTTGTAAATTATCTTGCAGGCATCTTTGTGCACCTGGTGCAAATTATTCCATCGATGAAGCTAGTCATGTTTCCGTCAGTTCCTGTCCCCGGGTAAGCCGGTTTGGTTACCTTGATTCTTCGAGAGAATTGCTGTGTCGTTTTTGCGTACATAGTGTATCGAACATGAGCAATCAAATGAGCAGATGACCGTGGCAGAGGGAAGAGCACACATTTTTTTAGATTTACCGGAATAATTGACCCCGGGCGAAGTGTGCACAAAGAGCGGTGACGTGAAGAGACCGAGAGCCTGCACCTCCTAGGCACCGAAATAAGGAATCAGTCCTAACATCACCTTTGATGAGAAGTTGCGTATGCGATTCTTTTCTCTTGACTGTCATTATCATTGTTCGCTGGGTACTTCTAAAATGTTCTTTTGAATGTAACGGTTCGTGTGCCCGTTGTCTAGTAAAATTTTTAATGTATACGAAATCCCCGCTCACTGATTTTCAGAAAGGACCTTCCGTATGCGCGAAGCTAGAGACCGGACTAAATCCTTTTTGCGTTTAGGAGTTAAGAAACTGACAAAACGCGCCTTGTTGGCTCGTTCATGTTGGCCTACGAAATAAGTTTGATTTCTTCCCTTTCCGGACGTTTTACATCCAGAAAATGAAATTCATTCCACTGGCCAATTGGGATGCGAAACCAAACACATTGCGAGCATGAATAGACATTTTCACTGGTTCATTTAGGCGAGCTAGTTTTTCAGTGGAAATACAAATGTCGTCCTCGTACTGGATGTGACTGAGTTTTTAAAATAAGTATGGGCAACCAAGGTTCCGAAAAGTAACCCCATCGCAATCCAGTCAGTTTCTCGGTAAAGCGTGTTGTTCAAGCCACGGTAGACACTGAGCGTAAATCGTAGTGGTGGTTATTTCAGATTGGCTCCCGGAGTACCAACGTTTATTTTATTTTGTTTAAATAATTGTACGAACATTCGACAGTTTCCAAACTACGACATTGATGAACAGCGATGCTTCATCCAGGAAGGCCACTTTTAAGTCCTATTTTGCTGTATCCTTCTATCCATGCTATGAACTGAAACTTGTCGTTCAGTCTGCAATGAGTATCGCTACTGATTGTTGATTCCAGTATATCGACGAGCCACCGGGCAATCAAGTGAGAGTAGGAGGTGGCCGTGTCAAGTATCGATCTCCGCGTTACCCCTCACTTTTGCCCTTCAATAAGCCATATTGACTGAGAATACCAGTGTCCCTAAGACATAACTGTTTACGAGTGCCATTTGAATAATCATTTCTGTACCAGCTTGTGCATGCCGTCACTCTTCGATCACCCCTAGGCTGTGTGCAGCCCACACTGCATGAGGCGTCAAGGGGGAACTGCTGGCGGACCGTTTTGTGGGCAGTCTGCCAAAACTCCGGCGAGGAACGATTGGCATGTCTCGTGACGTCCGTACCATGGATGTGTTGGAGCCTGCGGATATGGCTTGTGATGTGACCATTCTTGACTTATCTGTGGTAAGTATCAGGACTGAGAGTTTTGAATCCGGTGGACGGAGCAGCCAATTTGGAAGTGTCGGAAAAAACCTGTTGTTCCTCTTGTGAAAATGTGAAGATTGTTTGGTGTTTACGCCATGAAACTCATCAGGATATCGAAGAGATTATACCAGAATTATGAGAAGTGGAGATTTTAGTTAATACCGATGAGGCCGCAAACGCACCAAAACTTACAAGTATCGCTGAAAATATGGTCAATTGTTATCGAGATTCCGTTGAACATAGACAAGGTGATGGGGAAACGAAGACAAATCATCTGGAACAGCTTCAGTGGGAGCCGTAAGCTGTGGGACATCTCAGGCTCCAGTAGAGTTTAAGGATCAGAACTATCTGGGGTCACAGATCCAATGGGAAATTACTAAAAGGGAAAGTAGAATCTGATTCCATTCAATTGAAGTCCGTTGTACATTTATTTTAAATCATTCCTAATTTCACAGCTCGCGATCACAGTGGGAAATGAAGGAAAGTTGCACTAGTCCGTGGTTATCTCCTAAAAACGCCAAACAGTTTAAGGTGAACCTAATATGTTTAGTCGTCAGGGAAGTCGTCTTAGCTCAAGGGTGTTTTTTGGCTTTTACTCAACACAACACTGGAGGACTTGTTAGTGTGATTGCCAGACCACTATGATCCGGCATTGAAGGAATGAACCCTTGAGTGTGTGGAAGTTTGGGGACTTTCCACGGAACATGGAACTTTGTTCGTCAGGCGGAATAGTGTGGTAGAGTGCATATACTACTTGCCAAATTAGTGGCTATTTAATTGCTCACAACACAAAAGTATCAACAGATGTGGATCGATGATGAGCTCGACTACGTCAGAGGCACACAAATCAATAAGGTAAGCATAGATATGCGAAACACAGGACCGTATCCTCCATCCGGATAATGAGTGCCTTCAAGTGAACTGGACTTTCTTTGTGCTTATGAACATGACTCTTATTCCTGTATAATGCTGGTGACATCTAAAAGAGCGTTTTCATTGAACAATAAATACTAGTACTACTGCTACTACTACTACTATTGCTAGTACTACTACTTTTATCCTGGTGAAAACTGGGTGCCGAAGAGTAAACAATGTTATCAAACTTCAAATCATCTTGTGTTTCTCGAAGTGGATACAACTTGGATCAGGTTGAGAACTTCGTTCTTATTTGATTGCGGCTGATGATTTGGACCAACTAGAACCTCCATATATTTGCACGCTTACACTCCGCTAAACAAACTTAGATATTGTTACAATTAGATGTCTTGTGACAACTTGCTCTTCAAAACGCTGTCTTTTTTAGTTCCGTTACAATAAAAACTACTGAGGTTGATAATTTAGTACTTGAAAAATCACCGAATCTCATTGCAAATATTTAGCACTAGATGGAAATGAAATCAGGATCGGTCAAATTGTCCTGATTCCCATGAATAAATGAAAAAAATGTTAAGCCATTGTCCGTGTTCTAGCGATATGAAACTTGTATCTATAGCCCTAATTTAGGTTTCATAATACATCTGTTTTCATCGATGATTACACTCGGTTGCACCAAGACTCCACATGAGCTTCCCCGTTCAGACTGATCATACTGGATTCATTAATTAAGGCTCCCGGTGATAAACTGCGTAAATTTGGCTGTGAACCGAAACAGCAAGAACGGATCAGCGAGACGCGCACACAACGGTGGAAATAGGCAGTAATGTAACTATACATTAGGGTGGCCTGATAGAGAATATCGTACGATATTGCGACGAGGTCAGTTACTGAATGTAAAACGATGTCGATTAACCGACCGCCGAACCGTCCACCAACAGTGTTTCAAAACTGTCTATGGAAAATATGAATATTTCTTACGTTTTATCAAGACTCTTGTTCACCCTGAATATATATATATATATATATATATATATATATATATATATATATATATATATATATTGAATATATCACCCTGTGCATAGATGCACAGAGATTGTCAGCCAAGCAGCTGAATCGTTGGATACTGTCAGCCTGCAGAGGGACAGTTCATATCCAGACCGGGTCGATTCGTTGGACAGAAAAAGCGTAAGATCAAAGTGAAATGGTTACGAAGTATCATCAAAGATTTCCAGTTGAAACTGCCTCGTGTATAGTTTATAGCTTCAGGCAAATCTCTGCAACGATTGCTGAAATCAAATTTCGTTAATCCTGGAACAATGACAGGGATTCAGGTAGCAGTGACTGGTATTAAACATTGTTTTATAGAAGTGGAAATAACAGTATGTGGCGAGGTAAGTTGCTGTAGTTTTCTAATGTGACACGAGCAGCGACGCAATTTTCCTATTGTGATTTCAGTGTGCAAAGACCAATGCAGATCATGCTTCAGAGTAACACCAAGATACTTCGCGTGGTTTATGCGAGTGAGGAGAATAGAAATAATGGTGAAAGTGCTTTCAACAAACCCGGGAAGGGTGGCGGAAGAAAAATACTCTTGACGTTCTTTACTTGTTAACCTAATACCAGGTTCATTTAGAAACTTCTGAATATCTGGGAGATTCGAAGTGAATTCATCGAAGTGTGACGTATTTGGGACAGAATTAGCCTGATCCCATCCCATATGTATCCGATGTCTCAGGAGTTCAAAACTGCCCAGAATAATTGGAATCAGGGAGAGTAATTTGAGATTCTACCAAAAGTGACAGTCGACGGACTTCACGTTCGACAGCACTAGTATATTTATATCATCCTTGAGAACTAAATGTCATGAAATATGTACAACTTCTCATTTGCTAATTCACATCTAAGAATAATTTTCAGAGCCACTCTTAAAATATGAAGACGAGTCCGTTGGTTGCTAATGTGTATAGACCTTGGTTCTTAATGGTTGAGGATAATAGGAGGAAATCCAACGCAATTTACTTCACAAAGTGAAGCATTTTTACGAGAATCCATCTGCCATTTATAACTTTTCCGTGATATTGGTTTATTGAATGAACGTAGGGCGAGCTCTTTACCCCTGACATTTTTGAGCCCGTTCGTCAAAAGGGGATTAAATAAGAATGACAGGCAATGCTGCAGTTAATTATGTGAACTTGGGATCTGAAGCCCTCTCGATGTTATGCGCATTATCCCACAAAACTCGAAAAATTATTATGACACCGACCCTTTCATAGTAAGTCACGATAGGTTTTCAACAACTATTGCTTGGCTTTCCAATTTTGCTTCTCGTCAGCTTGCTCTATCCGCTGCCCTTGTCTTGTCTTTCGAGAGGCCAATGGTAACACTGAACGATACCCGGTCAGGTGACCTTGGCTCCAAGGATATTTCCGTCACCAACTAGATTTTGTCCTTTTCGGTAACTCGAAAACTGATCTTCAGCCATTAGTATAAGGCTGCATTTGACGTGAAGTCTCCAGAAGAGTTGATTTTTGGTTTTTCACAGGACTCCAAGCTTGAGAAGATACAGTACACTACTGTGTTTCTCCTGCTTTCAACATTTGAGAAATGGTGGTAATATGAGAGAGCGAGTGGAAGAACAACTGTAGATGAATGAATAATACTGGTCTCAGAGTTTCAATAAATAGGCAAAATCACAGCATCTATCGAAAGGGAACATTTTCTGAAAATTACCACGAGTAGTTAGAAAAAATGACGCGATGTGCGCCACTTCGTTTTTTGGCTGAATGAAATCAAATAATTCATTCCAGTCAAGTGTGTCCCATTGGAAAAATCCTTAGTAAATTCAAAATTCGTGATTTATTTTGAATTTTGACTCAATTTTTCATGCTCCATATTAAGAACTTAGGGCTCATAGTCGTTAACTAATATAAGACATTTTGGAAGAACATAATTTCAGTGAGTTCCAAATGGTAAATTCCACCACTCATTTTTTATGAGGCATAATAAATTGAGAATATCCCATTTTGGGACTCATTATCCATGAGCAGGAAATAATGATGCCAAATAATGCACTTTTTAGGACTGCCAGATCGGATTACTATGGAAAATTTTGAATGCTGACGAAATAAAATCGGGCAATTCTTCTAAACTGATTTGAACAATTCTGTATCAGGTTTCAGCGAACATAGTGAATGGCGTAATAAATGCAATTCCTGCAGCTGCTTTCAAATTTTCACAGTTTTCACAATTTTGAATTTTCCATCCGGACGAGTGGTTCATACACTTTTTTCTTCCTGAAAATGTCGGGGCTTCCATTTGCGAAATCTTCCAGGCTGTCAGTATTTTGTTTATGCTTTCATTTCTCCATGTTACATTAAATAAGTACATGTTACTTTCTGTGACACCACCAGTCGTCAGACACCGGTGCGTTTCGTGCTATCATCAACTACGTATTTTACCCTCAGACTTCGTTCTCAATGCGACTGTGCCCGCTTTCCATATTAAGTGGATGAGTTTTCAGACACTGATTACCCGTTACCAGCGTTGAGTTTTCCAGAGAACAAAACCCACCCGGGAATGATCATCCTGAAACACATGTTGCCAAACGAAGTTGTGCCCATGATCTCAGATAACTGAGTTTGTTTATCTGTGATTTACGTAATCGTTGGTCTCAGCTAGAGTTGTGTGTAAGCGCATATAACGAAGGAAGACGTTTCAATATGAGTGGTAAGGTATTGTATGTGGATGGCCGGAGGAAATTTCCCCGGAAGCACGTGAAAGGTTTCGGTGTTGTTGTCGTTTGTCAGGTATGCGTACCCGATACTCTTTCGCCTAATCATTTTCAAACTTGAGCACTCCTTGGTTGGTTTGCAGTTGCAATCCCAGTTGAGTCGAATGAAGCGTGCGTGAAGGCAGAGGCTCTTCTCAGAATCACCTGGTAATCCTTCCAAAGTTTATCCGTCAATATCTGAGTACTAATTATCTGTCAGATCATAAATTACAGTAGCTTTCGATGATACAGAAATAATGGACACTCGGCACTGCAGCATGGGGAGGTACTGTCAATATCTCATATCGTGGAGGTGTGTGCTCTCGTGTACGGGTAGCGAGGTACGAATGTCCTCGCAACAGCACTCGAAACCAAAATGAAACGAATTGTCAAACCTGATACAAATTGTATGTTTTCCAACACACGTATGATGCTGAATCAGTTTCCGATACACTTGATGTCTCGTGGCTAAGAAATAGGGACGATAAAGGCTTCGAGATTTCCCTAGGATGATGCATGAGTTCGGTCGATGAAACATTGAAATAGATTATGGATATGATCTATTTCTAGTGGTTCCACCGTACCTCAAGCATGCGATATTGGAGCTAAATGCAAAATACTTGAAAGAAAAACGAAACACCTTATTCCAGTAAGCTGCCGTTCCCACCAAGTAGTATTCTCGTAATAGTTTATTTACGATAGACAGTTCCATAATCAACTTTGAGTGCATCTTTTGGACTCCAGTATAATTTACAAGACGGCACACGTAATATATCCTCGTTCCAAAGACGTTGGAGACTGTTCACTTGGTTGTTACTCAGAGAGTTCTGTCACCATGGGAGAGAAAGACTGTTTAGGTGAAGGTGAAGACGATCGAATAATAAAAAGCTTTTCTTATGACTTTGCTAATGATTTTGGGAAGGGCAAAATGGCAAGTAATAAATGACTCATTGTTGGAAACGGATGTACTAAGCTACAATTAACTAGCAAACGAAAAGACACGGGACACTCTCACGCTTACAAAAACGTACATAAGTTCCTCCCGTCTACAACATCGCACGTTTTATCTCAGTGGTTCTATATAACGCATTGCATATAAATATATGGTGGCAAATGACTTACAGCCAGGTGAGCAACCAAGAACAACAGTACAGAAAGTTATCCGGTAAATCCTGGCAATGTAAATAAAAAAGCCTACTAAGCATGGAGTTGAGCAAAACTGTAGCGCAGCACGCTCATTGTAAAGACAGTAATTCAAGAGGTATTCTAGCTACCATGAAATGATAGCTTCAGTAACAGAACAAGAAAATAACTTATAGATAAAATATACAAATTTGTGTATTCTGATGGGCTACCTATGTAAATGTACAAAAAGGAGCAGTTGCAAAACGACAGGGGTGATATCTGTCAACATGAGCGAATAAACCTGGCAAAAGACCTGTTAGTACCACAAATGTGCTCTATGGCTGACTGTGTGGCACGTTGGCAGGATAGCTGTGGTCGAAAGATCGAGTTACTGCAGGCGGTTTTAATGAATGGTGGACAAATTCGGTGAACTTTTCTACCGATGGAAACCCACATTCATAAGACACCATAGTCAGGACTTTGAACGCACAATCTTCGTGCGTTATGCATCATATAAACGTGGGTCTGAACTGTCAGTCCATTGGAAACGGATAATGAGTTCATGAATGCTCGAGGTCCACGATACATGCGCACGCTACTCTTGAGTAGGAGAGGTGACAATGTTATCAGAAAACAAATTACAAAAGAGTAATTTACGACGACTGTGTTCAGAACAACTTGGAGAACAAAATTCACGGTGATCAGCCAGATGCCTTTGTGATCACTCAATGAAGGACCTATTGTTATAAGAAGCACCGAATACCGCTGTTGGGCTCGCAGACTTCATTTTCGTTGACCGCAAAATACCTCATTCATTCAGCCAATCGTGATTTTTATAATGTTTTTGAAAATTGGGAAATTTTTTTCGGTCGATTGTTTTTTTAACTTCACCGATTTGCAGACATTTCGAGACAGTTAAATTCGTCCGGAGATCAAATCAACCGGCACCCGTACATTCCATCATTTCCAGATATTGGTGTGAAGATATCTCTGCTGACTGCTGCTTTTGCAGCTGAATGCGCATATTTGGAGTTGATTGGAGTGTTTTTCATATCTCTCCAGATTAAGCATTTGAAGCCAACAATATTGCATCCTCCGGCGTCAACCAAGGAATGACAATCATTGTTTGCATGAAATCTACGAGCAATATTATTACGTTCACAAATGGTTTGATCTTGCCAAGCAAATCTTGCAACGATCGATCAGAAGACCGAAGCGACATTTTGTATACCATGACATATTCCCTCCAAACAATAAGTTTGCTTATTTACAACGGTTTTACTATGTCAGGTTCTTTGGAGATTTCGCACTTGAGAGTTCCATTGGAATGCATGATCAACACGAATTCCAAAGCGGGAGGATCTGTTCACAGTCATTCCAAACGACGAAAGATCTGAAGCTCAGTCGTATAAGGGATCGTATTGCTGACAGATACAATCCAATTAGGAAATTTTAACACGGTCTTCCTGGTCTTATCCTCTGTAACCCCGTTAGTGCCACTTGTTTGTAAATACCCTTTGGCTCAATAGTTCACTAAGAAATATTTGAATATATATATATATATATATATATATATATATATATATATATATATATGACAAAAAACACTGGCCGTGTTTGGTTCAAGACGCAACTCTGCATCGAACGAAGCAGCAGCAGAATGGAACTCGTGTAGCTCTTCTAGAATAAATACAATTTCAGAAGCACCTGCGGCATGTATGGTCGCATCGTACAGCTGATGAGCGCAACGGTTCTCTGAATGACTCTCATGTAATGGGGATTTATTGAGGCTGTATCAGCAAAGAGGAACTCCTGGTCAACCCTTCACTTCTCTCATGGTAGTGGGATAGATTACGTTCAGACCGTCATTTTACAAAACCATGAAAATGCTTCCTGATAATTACGAGAAAAATAAAATAACCGTAGAAAACATGATCATGATCTTGTTGGACTGCTTATTGAAACGACAGTGCAAATAGGTATTTTTGATTTTCATTTGCATAAGGGACACATCCAAATTATATGCTGGTATTCCAAATAGAAGTAAGAACAACTTGCTACAGAACAAGTTTGCTAAACAAAAATATGGGATCCGATTTCATTACAGTAAGAAAGCCCAAATGTGCAATAAATTGTTAATGTTTTATATACACAACCATCCTTATTCTCTCCGCTCTGATCTGCACTCAGGTCAAATTATATACTGGAGAGAGCTTCTGCAAGATTTTTTTTAGAAAGAGGTGACGGAATGAAGGAGGTGTTCACAAACGGAAGCCACAAAAGTATAAGTCTTCTAGCAAAGGATAAGCAGGGTCCCGGTATATCTCGAGGAGTTCCACCGAATGTATCTCGATACACTGTTCGTCAGCGAGTTTATTCAACGGACTGTCGCTGAGGCCAGGTGGACCATAATGAAGAGGATCGGGGAAGATTCCTAGGTGTGAATTCAGTAATCCACTGAGAAACAGATTCACAAAAACTGACTGTGATGTATGAATGATTGAGTTGGATGTATGTTGCAAATGAAATGTTCCAACTTTGAACTAGATCGACTTGATAAAAGTTCCAATCGAGAACGGATTTCTGTGAAGTTTCCAGAATCTGGTGGGTCGAAGGTAGCCTCAAAGCAGATAACATTCTCGCTGTGTTTCAATAATTCAGTTGGAAAGGGATTGGTTACTGCTACGAATTGATAACAAGGAAACGTTTAAAACAAAAACATGGAATGCACCGGGATTGTTGACCTTAGAAGAGGCCCGGTTTTCGTTCCCACCACCTTCTGCCACTTCCATGATGAACAGCTTTTTATGGACCACGTCAACCTCAGAGCAGCTTACCAGTTTTCAGATTGGTAAGGTAAAACAAGTGTTAAAACCATATCTGTTTTTGCTACTATTACCTAACACTTGGATTTTTTGCACTCTCTCGGTAAAGTTGTTATACATACAGACACAATTTCGTGTTGATCTACCTCAGGACCTAAAGATGAAATGCTTAATGAGAGTTACGCGATCATAGATAAATCTTTTCATTCCATAGAGAATTCGTAAAGGATCAGGAGTTGCATTTGGGTAGGCTATTGGACGACTAATTTCAGTGTACCGATCAACTTTCGAGAGACAGATGCGGAACAAAAACAGACTGGAAAGTCTCACTACGTCTGAAGTGTTTAGGCCCCAGAGAATTTCAATGACGATGATTGGTAACCAGAAATCCGTAATTGAAACTTTAAGTGGATTTGTCTATCAAATTTTCTATGAATTTCACAAACTGGTTAGTCCCATACCTAACTACCACATGGAAAATGCTATCCGTACTAACACACGGTAAACGTTATGGACTGGCACAAGAAGTGTACTAGTCGTTAAAAAAATAGATTTCTCATTCCAATTATCCTGGCAAAGCATGGCCGAAAATGTTTACGTAGATGAACAGCGTACTGCTTTTCTTCCCAAAAAGCATGCATAAGACAACAGTCCACCTCGGGGTTACAAAGAAACCTTTTCGTCGTATGAGATGAAGGCCTATTCAAGTCAAATCTCAAAACGGATTTAACTCACTTTCCGCTTCATCCTCTTGTAAACCCACCAAAAACCCAAAAATGTTCCAGTGTTTTTTGATCTCACATGATTCGGCATCCAAATTTGCCTTTTTTCTGGTAGGAGTGCTTTCGAGGTTTCGAAATCATGTGGTCTAACTTTCCGCCGATTCCGAATATATGTTTCATGAAGTTGACGGTAAGTCGGACGACGTTATAACCGTGGGGATTGTGTGGTTTCCAAGTGGTAAGTAGAATGCACTTCGTGAATGTTAGCAGCTAAATGTAGATACATAAGGGTTTAGATTCTCCCCGTTTTGCTCAAATTATGCATGTACAAATATGACTATAGATGACGAACGATCCCTCAAGGATAGGTTAGCCGCATTCGGGGTGAAGTTTCTTGAGAGTGAAAAGGTTTTATCGTTTCCGTAGATTTCTTTTCGGAGGTGGTCATGTTCCCTGAACGTTGTGACTGCTGGTAGTATTAGGTAGACTACGATAGCCCAATAGAAGCCGTAATAACGACACGCCACCTGACATCCCTCCAGTCCGCGGATCCCTTACTTTGTCCTTGTGGATCAACGTGGGTGAAATATTGGAGAAATCTAGGGCACAGTTCGTGTAAGATTTCTGACTTTTTCGGGTAACAGAAGAATCTTCCTGAGATTCCGGTAAATTGTAGTGGCATTCTCTCCAACTGCCCCGTCTTTTGATCCGTTTGGTAAGGTGACACCACGTACTGGAAGACAGTATCCACCTCCAACGGAGATTGGATGATCTCAAAGAACCAGTTATTCGGTCGTATTGGAGAAATGGGTTGGTTGGTGATAAGAGTTTCGAAAAACCGGCAGTTTCCAGATGCATCAAGTGAAATGGATTCATAGCCAACCACACTTCTATACAGGATATTTCTGAAGCCTCAGAAACATGCTGCAAATATGTGGTCTCTTTGCCTTTTTTGTGTCAAGTTATTGTTTATTGTGATTCTATAATCGGAAAACTTTCAATACCTCCACTAATAAATACTAGTGTTCCTGGGTGGCGTTTCCTGATGCCATGTCAACGATGAAGTTGTGGAATTATGTTTTCAGCGATACGAATTTGGAGTGGCATACAGAAGACTTTTGCTTCAAACCGACTTGATGACAATCTTGAAATGTTGACGGAATACTGAATCAAATTGCAAGACTTTCAGTACAGATCAAGTTGGTTTCATTCCGAAGAGCCAACGAAATCAATATGTAAGCCAACCATTATGAACCTCGCATCAAAAGATTTGAGCACTGAGATTTTTATTGTACCAACCTGTAACTCATTAGCCCAGAAGTCAAACTAATATTCACTGTACGCAGCCTACCTTGACTTAGCTTTTACCAAGTGAAACTTGGAGGGACCAAATGCCGTCAAGAGTCCAGGTGAATGAAAGTGAATGTATCCGAAAAATGAACTTATATCAAACATTCCCTCGGAGATGAAATCTTTCCACTTGGTATCTCGCCTTTTGAATTAAGAGGGTTTTTTCTACCTGCCTCAAGAATTAGGTAGACTACGATAGCCCAGTAGAAGTCGTAATAACAACGACACGCCAACTGACATTCCTCCAGTCACCTGATCCCTAACTTTGTCTTTGTGGATCAACCTGGGTGAAATATTGGAGACATCTAGGGCACAGTTCGTGTAAGGTTTCTGACCGTTTTGGGTAACAGAAGAATCTTTCTGAGATTTCGGTAAATTGTAGTGACATTCTCTCGCACTACCCCGTCTTATGATACATTTGGGAAGGTGACACCACTTACGCGAAGACAGAATCCACCTCCAGTGGAGATGGAATAGTCTCAGAGACCCAGTTATTCGGTCGTATTGGAGGAATAGGTTGGTTGGTGATAAGGACTACGAAAAACCGACAGTTTCCCGGAGCATGAAGTGAAATAGATTCGTAGCCAACCACACTTCTACGCACGATATTTCTGAAGCCTCAGAAACATGCTGCGAGTATGTGGTCTCTTTGCTTTTTTGTGTAAACTTATTGTTCACTGTGATTCTATAATCGGAAAACCTTCAATACCTCCATTGATAAATACTAGTGTTTCTGGGTGGCATTTCCTGCTGTCATTTCAACGATGAAGTTGGGGATTTATGTTTTCACCGATACGAATGAGGAGTAGCGCACAAAAGACGTTTGCTTTAAACCGACTTGATGACAACCTCGAACTAGTGACCGAATACTGAGTCAAATTTCAAGAATTTCAGTACAGATCAAGTTGGTTTCATTCCAAAGAGCATCAAGCCAACGAAATCAATATGTAAGCCAACCATTATGAACCTCGCATCAAAAGATTTTGGCGCCGAGGTTTTTATTGTACTAACCTGTAACTCAGTAGTCCAGAAGTCAAACTATTATTCACTGTACGCAGCCTACCTCGACTTAGCTCTTAACAAATGAAACTTGGAGGGACCAAACGCCATCAAGTGTCCAGTTAAAAGAAGGTGAATGTATCCGAAAAACGAACTTACATCAAACATTTCCTCGGAGATGAAATCTATTCACTTGGTATCTAGCCTTTTTGAAATCGAAGGTTTTTGCTACCTGCCGCAAGGAATCTGTAGGATGATAATCTAGTGAAAATAAGGGATTAAAATGAAGTTACTTTTGGCTGAGCATAGTCAAATGTTTGCTAGCTAATAGACCATCCGACGAAGACGCCAAAGTAATGGACTCATGCCGACGCTAATTACCTGACCACTCAGTATATACTTACCCAATGCTATCGGGGTCCAATAACAAACTGTGTTGAATACCTAGCATTATTGCCCTCTCGAAATCGTGTATCTGAGCCTATGCTCCATCAACTTCACGGAACTCATTAACAAGCATTTACCAAGGAGTTACAAAAAGTATCCTACTGAGATGGAAACAGTGAAGGAAAACTGTCTGTTCATACCTACGTTGTTTGAATGTTTAGGTGTTGATCCATGCGAAATTAAACTTCGCTTATAATTCTTTCATTTTCCGTTGGCTCGGCGTTCGAGCATCCAGTAACTGTCTATACTGCGCTCTGTCCAGCCCCAAGTTACCAGTCATATGTGAGCAACTTCGCATGACTGTTTGTGCTCGCACTTGCGGCACGCTTGTGCTGAATACTCATCCTTCCGAACCTGAATGTTTTCATTCTGCTTGCTGACTTCCATAAAATATTGCCAACGTTTGGTGAATTTCAGGTGCCGGATGAGCAGACGCCTTTTCATATCCTCATGGAAAAAGCATTTTTATTCCTCGCTGACGTCCAAGTCAATTTACGGGAAACTTATCTCTGGCACATTGTTTACAGCATAATTTTAATAATCCCTGAAGGCTAGTCACATACTCTCCTGTCTGTCGGATTCTCATCCTTATCAACCAGTGGTTTTGAAAAATCAACAAATTTTCTTGATGCTCAATCCTAAAATCTCGTGTACCATTGGTTTTCAGCGCTGAAAAGTAGCACCCTGATGACGTCGCAGACTGGTAATTCCCCCAATGTGACTTGGGCAACATCACTGATTTGCCATGGATTATCAAACGTTTGCACCTGATTGACCGCAGTTCTCACACCCGAATGAAGAGAAAAATCAATAACTGGTTCTTTCAGCAGACTAATTTAATGTTTGCCAGTAAAAAATGCATGAAATTCAGTGCCGTTACCCAATGCGGTATCTCTGACATAAGACTAACAGCTAACGACCAAGTTATCCTACTGAATCTGGTACTGAAACCGAGACTGACTCAAACAGCTTCGGCGAAAAGTTTTGGCATTCCGGTAAAAAACGCACACAATATGATTGTGATGAAGACTCTCTAGCCAGGTCCTCCAGCTTTGTAGAAAGCGGCCTACATGGTTGTCATTTGAGAATGAAGCAAACTTTTGATGAGGTAAACAATACCACCTTTGGGTTTTGTTTAGGGAAGCTTCACAAAAGTCCTCCGAATTATGAGGTTTAAAATGATGAATGCTCCTAGAAAAATTCATGCACTCCCTCAGAAAAGTTTGACTATTAGGCTACAAAAGACGATTTCCGTCCCACAAAAGAGAACTGGTAAGTCAGCGTGGATACCAATTAGGTTACTATGAAGCTTGATACTTCATTATGCGCTCCTGTTTAGATTTGTAATTTGAAGTGTTGATCCATGTTGAACAACGAAATAGAAGCTCCAGAAACCTTATGAGCATGTTCAGTAGTAGTGACTCCGGTAGCATCAAACATGGTGGGTGTTTCACTCAGCCTCCAAACTATACACACGCGCGCAGTGATGTGGCAATTTACACCAATAAATATATATGAAGAAACTTTGTGTCTGTAGGTAACTCAACCACACTTGGACAGTCGAAATATATTTCCCGTACTGCCTCAGATGGATTTTTTGTAACCGATGTGCATGTATTGTCACGAAGCTTTTCACCAGTGAGTGAGCTAGAATAAAACAGGCGAGTAAACAGTGTTGTGCATCGAATAGGCTTATCATTTTCTTGTAAATAAAGTATGAACGAATATCTGAACTTACGGAAATGTACATTTTCGTTTATCATGCGAAGGTGGTTCTAGTGACCCTTAGACAAACCCGTTTGTTTGTGTGCATTCGTTATTCAAGTATTCTCCATTAAATTTTTCAAACTAGGACATGAATTATGTAGATTGCTTTTTATTCCATGTCAAAGAGCTGCTTCTCTTCTTTTTTTCCTGAAAAAACGATGATTGGGGCGTCGAATGTAACCGAAATTTTTCACCCATAATAGCCGTAAATAAGCTCTGCTTACTCAGTCTCGAAGCAAGTTCAGTTCTGTTGACGCAAGCGAATGTTAAGTGAAAAAGAATGCGTGGTAAGAACCGCATTTTGGTTAAGTAGGAGCTGTCCCAAACAGTCATTTTTGTTTGGAAACCTCTTGATTCCCGTCTTGCTACTATTTACGTACATGAGAGTCACAAACTCTGCCTCTGAAACCGAACCTTTTTTGTATCAGGTGGAGAACTGAGATTGTTTCATGATGACATTGATGATATTTAACTCGTTTCCCTTTAACTCGTTTGGTAGTGGTTTGACCCTGAAGAAACTTCCAACTAATGTTTCGGTTTTCCTTAAAGCAGCCATGTGGGATTTTGCTTTTGCAAACTGTTGACCATCAGTCTGCTTTGAACTGTCACATTATGGCGAGGAATGATGCTTGTTTGCTTGCGGAAATTCTAATTTTTCAGCGTGACACAATGAATATATAGAGTAATGAGCCTTGTACCAGTCGTCTGGTTATCGAGCCTTGGATTGGACTGGTTCTGAGGTTGAAGACCGAGTCACTTGGGTAATCCAGGACTAATTCACGCGAAAAAGGAACCATTTTTAACCACTAAATACAATGAACACCTGTTTTTTCTGGTAGGCTGATAACCATTAGCATCGTACATCCATGTAGCACCCACCTTGGACTCAAAGCCGGAAAATCTCTGGGATATGTTGATTGACATCAGCAACACACGATACATGCCACTCATTCACTCAACTGAATGGACTCTTGATTTCAAAATTTGAATAAAATGCGCGGGAACAGTGAAAATATAACCAGTATTTCGATCAAAGTATGACGAAAGTAGTAAGTTGTCACCCTGGTAGAACGAGAGTATATTCCCGCCGAGCTCTGTTTAATTTTTATGCGAGTGTGTGTGAACTGGAACAGTGTGCTGGCGTTTCTTTGTGGAACTGTTTTACAAGGCAAAGCGATGGTCGTGCAAATCGATGAAAAACACTTGACTGAATGACGCAAGTGGAGGCCACCCAAAGGCTGGCCAGTTACGTGCGGCTCGATGAGAATGGATCGATAGCAGCTGCGATGTGAATCGGACTTGCTTGCGGTCTCTTTCCACACCAACTCTTTTGAGGATGTTTTTTTATCTGAGACAGGGTAGTCTCATGTTTGATTCCTGGGGTGAATATCCCAACTGAATATTGGAACCAACACTCGTCTTGAGTGTCTCCGGTCTACTTGTTCAGATGTCTCCATGGAGGTGACGACGTCTTCTTGGCTTGCCTTGACATTTCGAGGATGCTCCCATACATCCGGAGATAGGAAATCAGACAAGCACTCCACTATGTCATATAGAAGACGTCTAGGTCTGAAATAGTTAACGAAACTGGTTCATCTGAAACCACTCACTTTGACTTTAAACGTGGTTGTTCCTTCGCATCATACAATCCATTCATGAATCCAATTATTCAAACCGTTACAAAATTTACGCACCTATACTTGATGACCAGTCCCAAGAGCTCTGACATCAATAGATGTATGGATTTTCGGTTCGGCAATGTATTAGGCTACCAGGATCATGTTAACTAGGTGTAACTTCATTCGTCCGCTATGGAAACACTCCAGCTAGATAACTTGCCTTATGGTCGATGGATTAGGATTCGAGAGTTATGCAATGAGAAGCCATAAGTTGACTTCTGTAGCTCCCTCACCCCCACGTAACTTGACCAGTGAGTGCTTGAGCGTGTCAGAAAATCATTGTACTTGGCCATTTGATTGCCAGTGAAACAGTGTCGAGCGCGCGTGGCGAATGCCTTTTAAGGCACAAAACTGCAAAACTCCAATTATGTAATTTTCGACCAGTTATCTCACAAAATACATCTGGGATAGTGAACTGAGCAATTTTTTTTACTCAACCTTGTAATTCGAGAGGTTGTGGTAATAACACGCATTAGAATAACTCCGGCTCATTGGGAGTATGCGTCAACAATTGTGAGGTAATAAATGCCTTCGATGGGTCCGGCAAAACCAATGTGAGTGCGGAACCAGAGGAAAACTGAAGATAGACATAACTGGGATTCACTCCTAGGTGATAGTTCGGCTGCAATTGAACTGCTGTACCATGCTTTTATCCTGTTTTTAATTTACTGATCTATAAACGAGCAATACGGACAACTCCGAGCGAAGGCCTAGAGGCGGCTTGTACCAGGATGACCATGGTGAAGTTGTTTCAATAACTCTGGCTGCAATGTCCGGGGCACGACGACTTGCTCGTCGAACATGAGACATCCTTGTTCAACAGATAAGGCTAACCCTCTTTTGAACTACTCTCGGTAAGCTGTGTTACCACGGTTAAGATACCAACTAGTTCTACAATCAACCAGCAAATTTTGCAATAACCTGGCCTTTGATTTTTTTACAGGATTATTTCAGCGGTGACTGTTAGACGGCACAGTGTATTATTGAAAACCTATTGAACAGAATAAACGGCAATTGATGCAGTTATGCTACTTTCATAGAAAAAATGGCTGCCAAGGTCAGATAATAATCAGGAGAGACCATTGGGATGCTAAAAACTGGTTGTTTCGTAAAGCTATACTTAGAGTAATAACAACAAAATTGTTGCAAAATGCTACCAACGATTTGCAGTGTGCTCTGGTATCCCTGTGTTCGTGCCAAAAATGGGTGATGATGATTTTTGACCAGTAGACAGAGTAAACGTTCTTCAAAGGCATGTGGTATGGAAAGTTATGGGTGCAAAAATTAAATCATTGAACAATGCGCTATTACAAGCTGGTGACCAGTGCCACTGGGTGTTTTGAATCAGCAGTTCGTTCAGTCGAAGTCTTAGTTGATACGCTCATGGTACGAAATTGTGGCAGTCATTCGCGTGTCAAAGGGAGGACTTCAGTGCTTCATCAATGAAAGCTGCGAGCATGGGCCCTGTAGCTATGATCTCCATTGAATCCGGACTTCTAATGGTGCTGTCAAGGGTCGACCCCAAGTAAGCAATACCAGGTTATCCAAATGAACATTTCTGAGGCTGCGATCGGGACTCATACTCGGAAATCCTCGACAAGGTCACATTTTTATGCCCAATATTTAAATCCGTTGCTTTTTTGCTGATAATTATGTCGTCCGATTACATCATTGCCAATTCTCGACCGGCTAACATCATATCCATTATATTCTGGACAATGGCTGGGGCACAGTCAACTGCTGTGAGCTTTTACGTTAAACAACCCTTTGCATTCGTTTTCAACCTCATGTTGCATTTAGAGATCAGAAGAATCATTTTCTGAGAATGCGATCACCGGTAAACTCGGAAAACTAATCATTTAGCCCAAGTAGTGGAGACTGATATGTCTCAGGAGATCGGCTTGGTCCAGCTGTTAAATCGGAGAAGATCCTAAAAGTGCCATCCAAGGTGGTTCACTAATGAATATGGTAAAGGATGTCTGAGACAACATACTGGCCTGGAGCCCGAACTTACACGCAAAAACGTTGTTGTTTTAAGGCGTAAAACAAAACCGTCAGAAAGATACTTCAAGATACTCAGTTTTAAAACGTGAAAGCTCGATGCACAAGTCTTGAGAGGTAACTGATAAAACTTCACTCAGATGGTTTTTTGTGAGTCTGAAGTAGAGTCTATCAATACGAAGGAAGTTCAAATGATTAGGTTTAAAATGTTAAAAAACTATACACGATGTCCTCACATACCACATATGGGGGATCTGTTAGCACAAAAACCAGTAAAAAGTCACAATCCGCCGTGCCAACATGTGATGCACTCTGTTTCGGAAGCTTTATTGGGGAATTTATGGTTTCACTTGCAGGTAAAACAGTTATCAGTAGAACTGGCTAGATTCCCCAGCATGGATCGTCTGGGCATCGTGTTTCAAATGAATCAAGCACCGATATTTTTTATGGGAAAAATGAACCAATGGCGGATAATTGGTACGTACTGTCCCAATCAAATTCATCGATGTCGGCATATTTCTAAATTTGACGCAGTCACAGAAATGGAAGGACGAAAAACGTTTTTTTTTTCAAGCTTGACCGTATCATGAGTTTTATTTTCACCTGGCTCCTGACTGAGAACTAATTCGGTATGCAGGTGCAGTGTTTTAGTTTACAACGATTATTCTGGCACTTAGCTTTGGCTTGCTACTGTACAGCTAATTCATGAGTCTTCCTGCGATTCACCAGGATAATCGATTCGATTAACCAAATATTTCTGGGCAATTTGAAAGGCCTACTTCTCGATTAGGTATGTACAAACGAGTCTTTTCCCACTCCAGGCGACCCAGTTAGTCAGTGCCGTTGTCATCAAGACGAAACCCTTCTTGAATCTAACGAGAAAAACTAGATATGTGATATCACGCCACCACATGACTAAAATCTGAGAAGACTTATTGTCACCCGTGGATTGAATAAAATGTGAGAAGAATTTGGTAGTTTACAGGATGGATGAAACTTCATCCTAAGCAAGTGGTACCAGCGTCATAACCCATAATTCACACCCAATACAGTGCTCTCGGTAAGATTTCTTTCCAGGCGTGAAAGATTGAAAGTCTGCTGGTCACGAACGAGGTTAGAGCCTAAAAAATGCATAAATCAATTAAGGAGTAAATTTAAAACGTTTATCATTAAACCACAGAGCATCAAGTAGATAAAAATTTGCGTTATCCAGATACCGCACAATTTTACGCTCCTTACCATTCGTTCTCATTTCCAGTTTTACATGTATTCATACGACAGAACAGAGATGATTATTACGTTCGATTGTTTGTGCAATTTACATGGTACACGCATCGTATCCAAGCCCCTAAGCAACTTGAGTTAGCATCGTTTGCAATGCTATTTAAACATCGTTTTCGTCAGAAGCACTGTGATGGAGTAGGCCTATTCATTTAGCTTCAAGCGTATCACAATCTAATACAAACGTGATGCTTGATCACAGTATATCATGTATGGCAATTTTGAAACCACTCTTTTTATCACACACTTCGCTGAACATTCTGCAATAGTAATCACCTGGACTGATTAGCTTGCATCAGAGGCCACATTAGCTTCAACTGCATCCGCTCAGTCGATTAATTTGTAAGCCAAAAGGTCTTTGTGTCTTTGCCAGCATACACTTGAGCATTTATACAGAGTAGTCATTTTTCAATAACCGAATTGCCCACAAAACATTTGTTCATGCATCACATTGTGGGATATGGTGGTTTTTTTTTTGTCTGACGGATCATTTCATCGGAACAGGGTATGTGGGACTATATTGTGCACAATTGCTTCATCATTGAAATGATTCTATTGTTTCCCTTCGTTCGCGATTTACAGTGAATAATCGTTGTGCTCATACATCAACCACGATAATCAGTGTAGTTCTCGATAAGCCCCAGATTTTTCCTAATACCTGAACTTATAGAACATGCTGATGGCACGAGGACCATGATTCTCACAGACAATCGAAACCACCTAGGAATATTTAGCTTTCAGTAGTTGGAAGCAGCATGTAGGATTAAGATCAGTGATTTTCTGATTACAGGTTATTGGTTGTACGACCGGAGCTACTGCGATGCTTTTGTTGACGTATGAATAGCACTACTGAATATGTAATGATGCTCCATAACGTACCCAATGATATATTTCGCCTGTGATGGTTTAAGTAAATGGCCTAGCCTCGTCGGTTCCTTTCTAAAAGGGACAGACTGTGCACTGCTGACCAAAATCCAAAGGAAATTGACAAACTTCTGCGGATTTGCACCTTTATATTTTTCCTGTTTTCAAAGGGTTCACCTTATTACGAAGAAAATAGCATAGCTTGAAATACTGTGTCTCGTAGAACTAAAGTTTCGTTCGTGAATGATACCGGAGTGCCTTCCCATTCACGTGTTTGTTACTTCAGATATTATGGATGTTATGCCACATAAGATTGGCCACGATGCTTACTCATACGTTCCGACATTGGGTCGATAAATCGAGATTGGATTGAATGGTGCCCAAAAATATATTTGTTGCCAAATCTCTTCTGTTGCACGAAACAATATCCCGCATCTCTTTTTGCCCCTATAAGCGATTTCTTAATTATTTTTCCTGCCATTTCAGAATCAGCTCACGGCCACATTTCCTAACGAGCTAACCGCAATAGTCCTTGGTTTTCGAGTTTTGCAGTAACCTTCACAGATGCATTAGTTTTACAAGGAGACAGCAATTTGAATTTGTAATTTTTGAAATGTTCGCTACGAGATAGCTAACAATTTGCACATTTTCCTTCACTTTTCCACGGTGAATACAAATCTGATTCGAAGGCACCATAGTTTTGTTATGAATTGCGAAACTTCCATAAGTGGCGTTGCTGTGAAACTAGCAGGCCAGTTAGAAATACCAATGGACAAAATGCGGATGCAATACTTGATCAAAAGAAGGCGAACACTGATACTTTTACGGGTTTTTCGACGTACTTCCCAAAGCTATTCTATATCCGGTCAACGGAATCGCTCCATGGCTGTTTTCAACTGGCTGGCATCTTCCCTGAACTGATTCAGATTTCCTGTGAGCACGACTGGTTTTAGGCGTGGAAATGAGAAGTTGGTTAGCTGGATGAGTTGTTTGTTGACGACTTGTATATTACTAATAATAATTGGGATAGTACTTATAGGATGAACACCTGAAGTCTGCTCGACAATAATTATGGTGGAGATGATCTGTTTTGCGTGGGTGTGATATGCAAATAACGCAAAAAATACCAGGTTGCATGAGAAAAAAGGGTTGGCTTATTATTGGAGTTTTCATAAATTTAAAAAGAAACAAACTGAGGGTAACCATTCACTTCAGAGTTGAACTGGATATTTCGCTTTTAATAGCTTCGACTGCGACAAAACGACGGATTAGGTTTATATGAACTCAAATAATCTCGGCTGGCTGAATCGCCAAACACAAATCATGAAAGTTAATCTAAAAACCTGCATACTTTATTTATTGGTTCAGCCAGTTCAAGACACGAGAACACGTGAGATTGAATTTGTTATCATGTGTGGTAACCGTGAAGAAAACCACGGAAAAAAATATCGTCCTGGTTAATAAACGCCTATGTTTAAATATCTCCTCCATTAGTCATTCCACTCAGAAGTGAAACAAAGTGGCACGGTAGGGGTGATGTTTTATTTCTGTCTGTTCTCTGCCAAACATGAACCTGAATAAAGGGAACTGAAAAATGCATATGTATTGGTTAGACTAATATTGGTGTAGGTTCCATTTTGGCATTCGTATCTCCCTGGATCAGTAAAGCATTGCTGTGTTCCATAACGATAAAAACTCGCAAATTGTTAGCAGTATTCATAATGCCCGTGGAGGTTTTGGACGTTTTAGTGCTGTGACTGACTTATGTAGGCGTTTGAAGAGAGCCAATCAGCCATTGTTTTATCCAAAATTATTGCAATTATTGAAACTTTTCAAGGTTACCCCGTAAAAGGTAGAACTTTCATCGGGAATATTCGATTCCGGCTCGCGGCGTCCGACTTTTCGATGTGAACAATGCAAGTGGATTTTCCAAAAATATTATATACCTTTTGGGAGAAAAGACCGATGAACTTGTGCCACCTGGGGATGCCATATTCGACCATTTCGACATGGTAGAAAAAAAGTTTCATCGAAAATCACTGATCTACTTGGTAACAAACGAAATGACCCTTTCTTGTGGTATTGCGCTCAACATGACGTAATTTTCCGATGAAAATCATGTATCTACCTCATGATGTCAAACTTTCATACTCAGAAAATAAAAGTCAAGAGAAATAAAAATAATTCCAGTGATTAGCAGCCTACATGAAAAAGTGAACTATCAAACTGAGATGTGAACCAGACAACTAATCGGCTCAATAAGATCCATCATATGCCTAATATCCTATCATATCCGTGACGTATTATTCAGCCACCAACATCATAACCATCAGCATAATTATCATTACCATCGTCATCATCATCATCATCACCATCATCATCATTCGAATTATCATGACTATCATAATCACCGTCTTCCTAAGACGAATCGTCATCTGGATAGTTCTAGGTTTCTGCTGGATGGTTGTGATCTGCACCAGGTACGGACTGAATTGTGAATGACTGCCCCTATGATCGTCGTTTCTTCGACGACAGATTTATCCGTGCAGGAGCTCTCAATATGAAATTCTTCTAGTCAGTAAAGATGAGAGGGTTACATTTAGTTGCAGCTGTGAACGTGTGTCATCAGGTGGTCATCGACCAGCTGTTCGAGCGCTGATGATTCCAGTTGAACTTGGTCGAAAAAATTTGGGTAAAACTCGTTAACATGCCATTGCGTGATTCTCATTGCGATACATTTTTAGCGGAAACGTTTCAACGGAGAGCTGCGGGAACAAAATCTCACTGTTATTGTTTAGATAGGCTATACTGCTTCTCAGCATGATGCATCTTCATGTTCAACATTACATATTTAGGTTCGCGAGGTACAGATATGTCCAAAATTACCAGGAAACACTGACAGCTTTGAAACTTCATTAGCAAAATGAAGAGTGGTTTGTAAACAAAAATTAATGTTAACGGAATGAAGGTTCCCATGAAAGTTCGAGGAACTCAACTTATGATATTACTTGAAGCAGTGTTTACGTCAGCTGAATATTGTGTCATCAGAAAATACCGAGTGAGGGCTGACGACGTATTCGCAGTGCATTTCAAACCATGTCATCATTCTATTCACCAGATATTGAATGCGTCTTTAAAACTTGGAATGTGATGAAACTCTCCGTCGTTCAAAAGTTATTTTGCTCGATCCTTTAGATGTCTCTAGACTGAACATCCAACGTTGCTGACTTAACCGTTGTTCATCGATCTACCCCAACCCGTACACACTCACTGAAATAACATCTACCTCTGTATGCCGTATCTAATCTTAATAAGGAATTCGGAGAAAGCGGGAATATTCCAACTGCTTTAGGATTTGCACAGCAATCGGAAAGTTTGATGGGTATTGTTTTCATGAGATGTCGCAACAAGAATCTTTCAGTGTTTGGCCACTTAAACATGATGAGTAGTGGAAAATCCGTTTTCGTAATGAGGTGGTACATCGCTAAATATCAGCACTTATCTCGTCTTTGAAATTCCAATAAGCACTCTACAGTTGTTTACTGATTGGTACTACTCATTTGGAGCTCAACTGATCACCATCTTTCAAAAAGCGCCACGGATGAATCCACTTGTCATGTTATGCTGTTTTATGTATTCAGTACTATCATTCGAAAAACGGTTTTATGTTTTCCACCAAAAATTCTTTTTCTGAATCATCTCTAGTTAAACTTAGTTCGTCAATACTTAGTTAAAAAAAACGGTGCAGTAAACTTGATAAATAAACTGGATTTAGTGGAGAAGCTGGTTTACATGGACTTAAGAAGTGAACGAAGGGTCAATTTTTCCGGAATCGGCATTTTGATGCATTTCTGTTACTGATTAATGCGGAGGGAAACATGAACAGAGCGTTCCATCGAACTCTATCTCAAAAAGTTAGGGATTTGATTTCAGATAAAAGTGTTGGATTTGCCGGAAATGATCGTCTGTCTAGATGTCGTTGTGGAAGTTTTTCGATGTTCCATTCTATCCCGCAGGTTTTTGCATATTATACCTGTCCTGGGAGATCCAATCTGCGTCCACATTCTCCAATATTGTAGCATCAATCAGCGCCTTGTATTTCCTCGCATTTTATTGTTTTAACTCAACTGCATCCTAGAGCGTGGTTCCAGAAACGGACATACCGCGATGGTCAGGATGAACAAGTCATATCACTTGAAGAAGGAGTTCATTCTTTGTGTGTAACGCTGCACCCCAGCACAACAAGGTTTTGTTACCAAAGCTCTCATTTTACGACTGACAAAAAAATCATTCAGGTTGGATTCAATCTCAGAAATGTAATCGTAGGACAGTTTTATTGAAAATGTTATCTCAAGAAATGGGAATTGCTATAAGCAAAACATCGAATGATTATAAACTTCCCTCCATGAGATCCAATTTCTTTAAAATTACATTTTTATCGCACGGAACAATATGGTTATGTGTTATATAAGTGACCCACATGCACGAGATAATGTGAACTAGAAGCAGAAAGATAAGTGGCACTCTTTCACTTCATATTTGACCACGTACGTAGTGCAGGGCACACACCCCCTTGTGTCAGAGATCAACTGCACGATAAGGGATAGCTAGCAACCAGATCCTGAGACTTGGTGTGGAGAACCACATGCAGATTTTAATCTAACACCAGAGTGATCCACCTTGGCAAGATTGAGACCTACGAACTCCAACGAGGGGAAGCAGACGCTCTGAATCCCTTGCCTACCACCGACTCATACTGATTAAAAATTTACGGTTGGAAAATCACGTTGTTTTCCGGCTAACACTAGGTGGGCTTGCTTCTATTTCCAGTGATCTAGTCAAACCTTTCAGTCACGAAATTCGGCACCCTCTTTGTGAGATTGGTGGTTGTCTCGGTACATTAATCATGATGGCCTTCCAAGTCCAGTGTAGAAGAAGCAATAATCTTATCTCTTCGACACTGAAAATACGCTATATATCGCACAAATCTGGGTTGTTCAGATGCAGTTGAAAAATCAGGTATTTCCGTTTCCGTGGATGTTGTTCTGTGAAATCTCTGAACAACGGAATGGGGATATCCACGCCATCAGTAACCTAACGTATTTGGGCAAACGCAGAGGCATCTTAACTTTCAGTAGGTTTGTTCCCCTACGAGAAGTTCGAGTTTGATGGACAGAAAGCGGTTGCCCAGAGTGATAGCAGCAGCTATTATCAATCTCTATATTGAATTTTGCAACCTCGAACTCAGGCTTTCTTGTGAAACCTTCAAAACTTATCACAGGGCACTCGAAGTAAATCAGCACCCAAGATGGCAGAATATATCAACCCAATGCTTATGAGATTATGCTACAATGCAGTCTTCCTTAGACCGCTTCGCTATCAGATAGGTCTAAAAACTAGTGGCTTGATCTGAGTCACAATTTTCTCAAAATGGCCTGTAGGAAATTACTAGAACGTCTTCTCGAGGGGTGATGAAACACATGGCTATTCATGTCAAATTCGTTGGTATTTTATACATGGCTCCTCTTTCTGACTCAAAATTTTGCATGTAGTATGGGCGAAAGTACTGAATACACTGTCCAGGTCGAATTCCTCAAAGTACTGCTTAAAAGCATACGCTGGACAATATAAAACAAATATTGCGTCATTTACCTGAATCTTTCACCGATATCGACTAGCTTTCCTGTGGTTGTGGTCGCAACTACTTTTAACAACAGACATTTGCAGTGCTTTCGTTCTATCAGAATGTTTCTCTCTAGCAGACTTTTATTTCCAGGCTTGACGAGTGTAGCACACGTCTTTTGACGCTACTTGTAGTCGGGTATGTCGGACGATGCTGTTCGTTTTGTGTATTTCATCAAGTTTCCTTTAAATTTGATTAAAAGTGCTTCACTTTGAAAGAAGTCAAAGGTTAACGCAGTATACAAATGATTCAGACATGTTGGTTGAGGGCTGTGAACTTCTTAGAAACCCATGAGTTATTTTCTGTGACCTCAGGGAACAACATGCGCTCTTGGTCTGCGGTCACAGGTCACAACATGCCAAAACGACAGGATATTTACGACGAATAGTAACGTGGTATTCAAAATGCAATTAAAAATTATCGAATTCCGCGATCCTGGCAGGTTTTGATCTTGATGGGTTGAATGGATGCCAGCCGGTTTGAACTGTTGCTTACCGACCCGCTTTATGCCCGTTACTGGGTAGTCGATCCAGTCTGGCATACTCGACTGATTATGGTTTATCTTAGGTAGGGGATCTCATTCCGACTTCCAGAAAACTGAGTGACGAAATAACGTAGATCATTTACTGACTATATCGGTAAAATATACAAATATACCATTTCATTTTGGCAGTATATACATGACCATTTGCGATGGGAAAGCCACGGAATGATATTTTCAAGAACGGAATTTACAGAATGCAAGTCATATGCTCCAAAGAGAACCCAAGATATTGCCATTACTTTGTGTATTTCATATTGTCTTGAATGAATAAGTATGCATTACTGCTACCTACATATTGGTTGTCAGAAAAGGTTTTTACAGGTAATTCGAGATAGAAAATGTCCGTGAAAGTAACGGCTATGCTGCAGGGTAGACAGTCTAGTTTCCAGGAAAGCTTCAATCATGGTCCCATTTAGCAAGAATAAAATGCAAACTAGACCGACCACATGAATTTAATACTTCAAACTATTTTTGTTTGGTATATTCAAGATTTGAATGGGAGTAAAAGTTCAGATCGTTCGAATAACGATGTGGTCGATCCCGCTGCAAACGACGCTATTGGCTACGCTACATTTTATTGTGACCTTGATCAGTGTTACTATAGGAATTTTCTCATCTTCAATACAATTTTCCCAGAATCCGGTACTCGAAAGAATCGTTCATTCAGAATACAGAACATTATGTACCCTCTCACCATTCATAACTTGATTCTGTGAAATCCAGCCGAGACCCTTCTGGACTAGGAAAAGTAACCGCTGCATTTGGCAGTCTGCTCTCAGTCAAAGAACTCGATGGAAAATGATACTTACCGCACTCATCAATACATTCGGTCTCTTTCTAGAAAAACGGTTTCCCACACCAATGTTAAGCACAGTCGGAATAACAAGAACACCTGTGAGAGCTGTACCCAAAGGTGTTGGTTAAATGAAAGTATTGACGACGAACTCATTCAATTTGAAAATTTCAAGTGCTTTCGTCAAGACAAAACACAGTGCAAGGTTATAACAGGTGGACATGTGGATACTCACATAAATCCCCAGTAGCCTGGTAAGTCTAAATGTTCTTTACTTTCTCTTGTTGACTGTGTGGATTTCGAATGACATCCTGAATACTCGCTATTTCGAGGTTTTGTAATCAGTATTCTATGCAAAGCTCTAGTTTTCACCCAGAGGGAAGCCAACATATTCTGATTGCAACACTGTCTGTTTATGTTTTGCCAAGGATGATTTTATTCGTAGGCGGGAGCAGTCCTCACTTGCCTTTGGCGCAAGCACCCTCTGTCTTAACCCAACTGAAGAGAATGCTGTTTTGACAGGATTCAAACCAGAAATCTCGAGCGGCTTTACTCACAAATCGAAGCTCCTGTTTCAACGAGTGATCACGCTCTCACTATCACCAAACCCAAAAACAACTCGTGTTCAGCACACTATATACTCGTCGAAACAAAGCAGATAAAGGTCACCTCTGGAAACCAATCACCCCCGAACAATGCTCCGATTCGGAGAACTATTCCCGTTGTTTCTTTGGATATTTTCTCAGACAGTTCTATTTGTCCACCAGACTTATTTTATGGGGCACTGTTTTTGTGTTGTCCTAGGGAGATTGTATTCCGTAACAACAGCACAATAACTTCTTTATTGCTGAAATATTTGAGAAGGCAAAAAGAAAATGCCCAATAACTAATTTATCAGGCTTCTGTGAAAAGACAATCCATCCTGATCAAGCAATAGGCACGACAGCCGAGCACGGCATTTGCCCACCAGTTCTTCTGTACCACCAGCATCAAACTTATCCAGCATGGCATCTGACTTCGGTGTGGACGAGGGGCCCAGTCTGAAAACTACTATATAAATGTGGACATTCTAAATACTGCATTCTTCCATCATTCATCGTATGCGCTACCATCCTTACTTCCTTCTGTTCCCCTAGATACAGAGCCATTTTCCTCAGGAGAATTCTCCAAGTTGCTTCGAACCTCGAAGTCAGCTTCCGTTATTGGTCCAGACTGCAATACGACATTGCTTTCAACCACAAATGTACGGAAATGGTTGGGATCTAGCCTCCTAACTGGGTATTGATGAGAACACAGGTCACCGGAAAGTACCAGCTTCCTCGCCGTAGTTTGAACCCCGGGGTGACACGATGAAATTAAGGATTTACCCCGGCGCATTCAAAAATATGCTCCAAACTTGTAAAGGGGCTCGCTGAATGAGGTTTTGGTCCGCCAAAATTGCACTAAATAATAATGATCATTTATCTGTGGATGTTTTGGAATACTTCGATATGTTGTTTCCTTTTCAGATACCACGTTGCTTAGTATGCCCCACTGCATGCACATCAAGTCTTTTGAAGTATCTGAATTGCCTGCGATTTCAATCATTTGAATTGGACGTAGAAAGTTCTGTATTTTAGTATACAAGAAAGGGCTTCTTTGTGGAGAAAAAGTATACTCTTTTGGGAACAAAAATGATATTTTTCTACAAAACCTATTATTTCTGAACAGTTTTACTTTTCTTTTTCTGAGTTTCTTTACTTGGATGTTGCATGCTTTTATCTTACCCCTAATCAGCTTTTTTCCTCACATTCTCGCCTCCTTGATGGGCGGATTTATGGATTCCGCAAGACCGCCCAGAGAGACTATACAAAGGGTCGGGCTGACGCCTAAGTTTGACCGTTCTAGCTGTGTGTGAATTATTGTCCAGCCGAGAGATTTTCATTGTGCGACTGCGGGGCCAGGGTTGTTGACACAGGTGATCAGTTCTGTCGTTATCCTGCGAGGCCACAGGAATCCTATATAGATCGTCTATTTTGACCGGTAGGCCGTGCACGGTACTCTTTGATGAGACCAATATGCGCTATCTTCTCTTACGTGATGTGTGTCTACTTGGTTCGGTGGCTTGCGTTCCAGTGTAGAACATACTGACACCAGTATGATTCTGTGGCAATTTTGTGTGACCTGTTGGTATGAAAAAACCCTATGCCGTTACCGTCGAAGCCGCTTGGGTCAGTTATACTTTTCCAGTTTTAGCCGACGCGTGGAAAGTTAATTGACCATGTCCGGTTCGGGTTTCACGCCATTCGCACATGTGTCGATCGAATAGTTGTCCTCTAACAGCTGGCAGAGCACCGTCGAACCTTTCAAAAACCTAAGCATTTGTGCAGCTTGTGATAGTCTACAGGTTCTCACTATGGTTTTGTCTGTTGACAGTGAGAGTGCTTGCATAACGTGTAACTTATCTATGAATAGTATTGTCACACTTACGGTCGGATGAGGGCCTATGACCAGCTTCCGGTTAATCTTTTTGTTTGCAGGTGATTACGACGAGATTACAGGTTTGTCAATCGGTGAACTTTGGTGGATTTTATGGAATGTGTAATTTGGGTGGCTAAAGTTTACAAGCTTCCGTAGCTCAGCTGGTAAACCAACCTCTATAATGATCAATAAATGACGGCGTCAACATGTCAGTTCGGATGAGAATGGGATAAGTGACATCTGATATGTGGATCAGTTCATCAATACCAGTTCCGTTCAAAGAAAACATATTGCTTGGATCCACATACATTTGAGATTGTGAACCACAACTTGAGGAATAATGGTAACTGAATGATGTTCAATATTTTACGATAACTCTCGATATGTAAACCAACATTCAATAATTAGTCTTGGTGACTTATTTTCATCCTCAGTCAATCGTATCTGCATTTGTGCATAGGTTTTACCAACAGAACTGAGATACCCCCATGCGTTCTGTCTTCTTACAAGTGCATCGTGCATTTTCTTCGTATCCTAATGAGTAGAAGTTGCAATAAATAATTTACCAACGAAAAAAATGCTTTCAGCAATAGTATCATCAAATCGGGGATATTTTGGAGCAAAGGTTTTAACAGAAACTTGAAAATGTTCATGGATTTGCTAATGCAAAAGCAATGTGCAACCAAATTCTTATGTCCAGATTGGAAAAAATTGCCGTCTTATTGGTAAGCACAACATGATGCATCACTCGGCAGCAAAATAGCCTTTCGAAAAGGCAGACTAAAATCATTTTGGAGTTCATTGAATTCTGCGCTTTCCAGAATGTCGTGAATAACACTGCTCTCCAAGCACGATCAGGATATAGTGCAGTTCATATCAGCCACCGTAACCAAATTTTGAAGCTAAATGTCATTTATACGATCTACCTGTTGACGTCTTATTATCGCTTGCTTTTCTTTTGGGCACCCAACTCCAATAGAGAGCAAAGAAGATCAATATTTCAGCCAGTTAGGAATTTTTTTCCTTGCGGTTGCTTCCAAAAACTACTCACACGTATGAAGCGGGCTGCAGATCTGTCGAATGGGAGGTAGAAACATAATAGGATGCCTTTTCTGAGTAACTATTCATTGTTCCATGACCGTTCTACTTTAAAGACATGCAGAAAAACGTATTATCCGAGCTGAATGTGGTGGCATTTTGCTCATTACGTTTTGTTTTCACACCATATTTTCGGTAGGTAATCTCAAACTAAAGTACTACTTGCCGGATATCCTGAGAAAATATATATCGCCGAACTATGTCAAAAATAACTGTATATCTCTAAGTTGTGAATATCTCCGCTCATGAGTGTTCACTCTCAAATCCTCACAGAGACAATGTAAAAGTTCAACGCGATAAGCTCACCCAACCCTGGTTTTGCAGGTCAACATTCCAAATAAACCAAAGGTTTCAATCAGTCCAGCCAACAACCAACCGCCAGTGAACCCATGATGTAACACTATTTTCCAAACTTATTTATAATGGCATATCTCTTTTTTTCTGATAAGCTTTGATTATTTAAGACACTCCGAAAACGAAACTGGTTCTGATAAAATCCAAAATAATCTATCCTCGACCGAAATCATCGGTAGGTAATATTTTCCTCGTATTTTTAACCTTTCATTCATATATGACCGGTCACCAAGTTTTGTCCTACGAACTACTGGCATATTTATCATCATAACCAGGATAAAGCAAACGCATCTTTCCATAAGACTTTAAAAAACTGTGGTGACAGGTAATCTGACATGGAAAATTTTATAAACCGCACCCCTGCTCTTTTACAGTGTGAATTGGTAGGACCCTTGACAATACCTTCATATATATATATATATATATATATATATATATATATATATATATATATATATATATATATATATATATATATATATATATATATAGCTGTTTCTTACTGCCCACCTGCTCTAGTGCGATGCCTATTCTACCGACGAATCATCTCACTTTATCATCATAACATGTTTCATACATGAAGAAACAGACACTGACATAAATCGCAGCTACACAAACCAAATGTTTCATACTTGCATCACGTAGCCGTATTCTAGTTGGTTGATTGGTCAAACGACGAGCCGCCAATCGACGGGAATCATTTCGTGTCTCATTGATCCGCTACCTTGTAACTCGAGAATCCACTGGCTCAAGCATTGACCTGGATTCTGGACAGGCGTGAACCTGCTGATCGTTGACGGGAAATGACTAACTATCGACCGTGTAAATAAAGCAGTGTCATCGAAGGTATCTGATTCGCACGACAAAATCCTGCCTGATAGCTGACGTTTTTGTGTGCAATATGACAGGTTTCTATGATATTACAAGCTTGAGCATGAGCGCAGTATAGGGGGTTACACCCCATAGCCACCTAAGCCACTGCATTTTTGGGACAACCGGCAACCAGACCCTGAGACTGAGGATCGAGAAACAAATGAGGTACCAACAAGTCCTGTTTGATAAAGATCCAGACTGCTGTGGGTGACCGTCTCCCACTTTTTCACATCAAGATTCCAGTCATAACATGTAGTTATTAAGAGGCTTCCAAAATGAATCCGCCGTTCAAGTCGTAAAAAAGTCAAAACACAATATCCTTTGTTAGACTGATTTGCAGCATAGAAGGAACAAGTTGTGAGCAAGATCACTACGATTTCAAAAGGAAAATCCTATCACGGATCAGCCTGGGGGCATAAAGAACGATGAAATTCAGTTTTTCTCCCAATCAGTGGCAAAACAACTCGTCTCTAGTGTATTTCAAATCATTTCGAGAAATGTTCACGTAAACTAACCGCAGTACGTAAGTGAATAATTTAGTAGGTAGGCAAGCTACGGAGATAGCTGAGTTACGTTCGCTGTCATGTGCTGGCAAGTAAGATCGATCAATAAATAGAAACACCGATCAACCGAAGCTGTTCTCATTGAAGCATTACAAAAATGAATACCAAGCAAATGTGTCCACTAACGCGAGGGACCTTAACCGTTTGCCCGCGTATTGCGCGTGACTTTCACAAGACTGATCAACCACTACCACCGTGTCCTTCTTATCTACATTGTCGAAAATATTGCCATCCTCATCATCGAGGAGTGATCACTTTAAACGAACCCTGGAAAATTGTGTGCTGATTCTGTATAAATATACACTACTCGGAGCAAATAAACGTCCAAATACGGAAAATAAAATTCAACCTGAGAATTTGTATTACTAACTCGTCTGTTGAGGCAGTACAAAGTGATTGATTGACTGACGCTAACCGTAGCCGCCGTTATTTGTTAGGAAAAAATCTGAATGAACGTTCCATTCTTGTTAATATTCATTTCATGATCACGTGTTTAATTCTATTATCATTAAAAAAACTTTAATACTGCTAGCACACTTGTGAGGCACCATTGAAGAACATGTTGTCGTCAGCATACAAGTCGACCGAAACTGTTCTTCTCCCGTTGATTATTTTCCGATAACTCTCAAAACAATACGCGGAGCAAAAAGGCTACAACAATTGTAAGTAATCGTTTGGATGCTTTTAGACAGCTTATATACCTGTGTGTGATACATAAATACCGGGTCAGTTTGCCTGGATTCTCCTGATTATGTATTTACTTCAGTGATTTCCAATTTGGGAAGCTAGAATGAACAACCGCACTGTTCTCCACCTCAGATATATTTCTGACAATAATATTGGAACACCTCTAAACAACAGCTTATCCGTGTTTCATTCTTAGGGTTTTTGCCGACCGACTTTGCGAAAATACGTATATTGGCTGTAATAGGGGATCATTTGTGGGGAAAATTTATCCTACTTTTGACTTCCTTCCTTGTTTTGTTCCTTGCTTGAGTTTCATTGTGATGCCCAAGTGTCTGCTATAACTAGTCAGCTGTTGAATAACAACTAGTTATAAGCTTTTACGCAAACACGAGTTAAATAGCCGTCTGTCAGATGACTCATAATGAGATGTACAGTCCTAATGAGCGATGTGCGAATTAATAAGCTCAAAAGTGGTAAATTGCCTTCAGGACAAAATTAAACCAATTTACTGACCTACAGTATCTTCGTACCACGTTCGGCTCACCAGCTAAATTACAGGTATTTCGAACACTTCCGCAATGCATCACAATAGGTAGTCACCGATATTACATCAGGACAAGAAGCCGAGTGCTACACACTACTCGCGAGAAGTTGCGCCATGGACAGGAATGATGGATTCAGGAGAGAATCAAAATGTGACCAAGTCATATGGACAAAGCAAAATGTTCTAGAAGGGATAAGCAGGCCGACGCATTATGAGAGAACAGTTCGCAACGAGCATTACGTAGATTTAGTGCCAATGAGATTCTAATTGATTTCTGTTGGTAAGAACGTTGCTCTGATGCTTAAGTCTCAGTAACCGTTTCCTTGATTTGAAAGCTTTGAAATCTTCGGTACACTTAAGACTGCACTATCCATGAAGGCCATTTCCAATATGTCAGTCGATGTAAGCCAGCTGAGTACAAAACACGGTTTACTTTGCCTAATCTGATGATAATGAAAGAGTTATTAAGAAAAAGTGTGAATCCATCAGTCATCAACAATTTCAGAAAAAGTTCACCTCCTTCATACAAAGTCTGACCATATAACGAAAGTTGTATTACTGACACGTACCATCTCGTAATCACTACATAAGAATCATTCCAGTTAGGCTTCGCTCCAAGTGACAAACAGGTGGATTGTGATCATAAATTTGACTTGGAAAAGATTACAAGAGGTAACCGAAAAGTTGAAAAAGTATAATTCTTCCACCAACAACGCAATTTTCCTGACTTCACATTATTCTGGTACTTGGAAGTGAAACTAACTAATTATTCGTTTCGTATCGGTCACTGATCCCTGCGTACAAGATAATATGAGCAAGAGTTAAAAAAATACATTACGTTCTTCTATTACAAGCCAGTCAATCGATACAGCGAGGTTCTATACACACAGCCTGAAAGACTCAATACATCATAAGAATGCTAGGTTATACGACCATGAGTCTAGGAGTGGAGGTCCTACCAAGACAGAGTTGTGACCTTAGAGGTAGTGAATGAAGGCGGTAAATTGTTTGACTACCACCGCTTTGTACTACAATGTCAAACGATTATATCTGTTAGCTTGCATCCATTCCCAGTGATACATAAAAAATGTTTATATGAAATTAAGATAACTAAGTATCTTCTGCTTCGTTACTTTTATCAAAGTCTCCTCCAAATTTCAATGTCAAGCAAGCTCATTGTGGTAGATAATATATTCTAAGTGCTTGTGAGATGTAATAGTAACACGTGCTCCACCATAAAAATCGGAGCTGTAAAGGTGCAGCTGTAAAACCAGAACTTTCAAAGTGTCCATGTTTGCCGTACTCAAAAACCTTCGAACTACTGAAAGTAACTGTCCAAGGCTATAAGTAATTTGACGTATTGTGCACATGCGAGCGCATTATCGTATAACAGGCTCCACTTCTAATGAAAACTTCTAGCCTGAGGAAATGACAGTATTCATTTCATGGGCCGGATCAATTCTGTTTCACCTAGCGTGATACAGAGCAGTAGGGCTCCGTTAGTGCAATGAAACTGGCAATCTTGGAATCCCAAGACTGAATTCCTACAGGAAACTATTGTCCCAACCCGCGTTCTTTTGAGTTCTTGGGGGCTTCCAATAGGGCATCGATAGCTAAAACGATGCATGATATAGTAAGAAATGCTTTCGCGAATGCAATGCTTGTCTATACTCAACAGACGTAATATATCGCAATTGAATCGGTCGAAATCCAAGCAGGTTGCTCTGGGTCATCGCGGTTCAAAATATCGAGTTGATATTTACCAGTATATTTTCTTGCTGGCCATTTGCTGCCCTTTTGTCTTGATGTGAGTTCATCATGCAGGTTGAATGTCTTGATAATTCACATATGGCTTTTCATTCTGACACTACGTTTCCCGTGTGCCATGTGGCCACGTGAATTGGCTTGCGGAAAGATATGAAGCACTAACTGTAGCAAAAACATGCCGGTTGGGTTATCATAGCTTCTTATATCTCTTTTTACCATAAAAATGGAAATTTCTAATTAAATATGCACTTTTCGTTATCGTCATGGAAACAGTTCATGTATGCCCCAACGGCTCTTGTGAGTTAGTAAGCAGTCGATTTAAACTTACGTCACATGTTCCTCAAGTGCAAAGTTACCCTTCTACCTTCTGCAAACCGAAATGCCTTTTGTTTGGCAGTTATTCTGGTGAATGTTAAGCACTCACCATTGGGCCGAATTTGAAATCAGTACATTCACTGTGAATCGCTGAGATTTACAGATTGCTAGTGACATACTTCAAGTAGATTCCTAAATAATGACGTTTGTTGTGCACTTCTCATTATTTAATTTGCCTTCCAAAATGAGATGCATGTGCACAGAGCATTGATTGAGCTAAAAGTAATCAAGTATAGAAAAATTGTCGGGAACGGTTTCTACCGGTCATTCGAAGGAAAAGTTATCTGCCAGCATGACATTCGTGTAGTAGGGCGGACAGATAAGTGTTGCATTTACCAATATTATCATCCAATGTAGGCTATAGATTATATTTTCCGTGATCCGTGTTCTGAATACCTTCCAACTTGGCCTACTCATGAGTGCTGCTTGTGTGTATCATGGACCTATGGCATTATTGACATAATTTCTCCGGTTGTTATGCACTGTCACGGTTCGTATTTACAATTTGTGATGTATATTGCATGAAAATCAAAACGTATGTTCCTCACCCTAATGAGCTATAGCTGTTTTTTTCCAATATAAGAAAGATTTTCTGGAAGTTTACCAATTCAGTGACGACCACTTGACAGTTGTTGTTTGAAGTACGGTGTTCTTACATGTGAATATATGAATCGAATTAGACACAACCGTACTGGTTGATGATGTACAGATCAATAGGTACATGATGTAACTGAATCTGAATGATCCTAATTTCAATGTCACACTTCCCCTCATTGGCTGAATACTGGGATGGAAGATGAAAAGTACCACCCCTTCTGAGGAAGCAATAAGATTGACACAAAGTTCCAACTTCAGCAGTCTTGCATTGATTCGACTTGCTTGGTGGGAATATCTTCGACCTGGGACGACTGGCCTGTTGTGTTTTCATAAGAGTTATTTTCTCCATTGAATAAGAATGACCGTATTTCATGGGCTTGGTCTCGAGGATGCTTTCAGCAGTATCTTTCAATTGAATCCCGGTAAGGTCGCATCCGTGATCTCCACCGTCGATTCGTACTGCTGACCAGTATTGATTCCACACGGTGGACACAGTTCCTTGTCTCACAATCACTACACATTTTCAGTTCTTCACACATTCTTGTAAAACCACATATTTTTACAGTGCGAAAGGAACTAGGTCAATAAATCACTCAACCTAACACAAACGAGTCACTCAACCGGAATAGTGACCATGAAAACCAAGCAGAACAACTGGTTGTGAAGAAGTATTTGAACGGGTGGGTTTCATACAGTGATTCGGTTACCATACTCGACATCGTATGCTAAATACCTGTATTTCACTGAATAAATGAGACAGCATGAAGGCAAAGGAGTCCCGAATTTCCTCGGGAAGCTACTAGTATTGGTGGTCCCATATTCTGTCGTGTTTCAAAGCCGCAAAGCGCGTGCCCCTCTGTGCATGAATTAAAGCAATACCGGTAACTCAGAGCCCACCGTTATACCTACACCTAATGCGCACTTCTGGTAGGATTTCACCAACTTATTGCAATTTTGATTTGCACAGCATATCAGTTTCGATTAGGAAATCCATTCTCGTTACAGAAAAATGGAAAAGTAGTTAAGTTTATCGGTGCTCATTCATCGTTCCGTAGCAGAAATAAAATATATTCACACTGATTATCACTACTCCTGTCATTGTCGGCATTTAATATGTAATTTCTGCTCTTCAGATCCACCGGGCCGAACAGGACAATCACATTGCATCCTCGCTCATTTCCGTTCTGTAGGTTTTGTAGAAAAACTTCATAAGGCTGATTTCCTTATAGTTTGGACTGAGCTGCCAGCGAGATAGCTAAAATCGTTTCTCATCGGAGATGTTATTGAGTCGGGTTTAGAGAGGATTGACCAATGGTGGCAATCGGGTACACTGCACGTGAAACCAAATCACAAGGAGGATATATAGGAAGCTATAATTGAATATGTGCAAAACGGTCTACTACGTTATTCTAGAGATCACAAAACAAGTTGACTTTGAATAATGTGAAGCGGCAACTTGTATGCTCATTTTGGATTTATGAGAACTAGTGGTGGCTCAGTTGAAACCCACTGTGGCATATATAATGTACACAGATTCCTGAAATACAGCTAATCCCGTTTTCATATCCACGCAGTTAACAGAGTTTTACGAGTGCTGACGCTTCTGACAAGCACAAGTCTGGAAACGAAAATCTCAGGAAAACATTTGCAATGTAATCGCAACTGATCTTGCGGGGATAAGGAAAACTGATAAATCATAGTTTTTCATGGAGGAAGACATTCCGGAATTCAAGGAATCACCTAGTTCATATTGTGAGTGGTACACAGGAAAGCAGGTTACATAACTGTACAGTAATACAAAGAAAAGATATGTATTGTAGTAGTAGCACCGGCACTGTTAGTAATGATTACCATTCTAATAGTAATAGAGCAGTTCGTGCTGATCGCGGTTGACCGTAAGCTGAGTAGTGAGGGGCACTTAATTATTCTGAACAATTATCGAATGGTTTTAAAACGAAAAGATATTTATATTTTCCCAACTTCTTCAAAATAATTGACTGTTTGATATATAAACGTATATGGGGAATTTAAGAGCATTTTTATGTAATAAAGTGGAGTCTACTTACTCTGTTGCTGTGATGAATGTAGCCTGGTCTAAAGTTTGTCCATCAGCGTATCAAAAGGGATCACAACAAGACACAGATTACTTTTCAGCAATCAGTATATGTTGTCCTAAATTTGAAATATGTACATGCATGAGAGTTGATCTATTCTATGGGAGAATGCAACAAGGCATTGAGTTCAAAATTTGGATAACTTTCAGAGGAAGCTGTATATTTTCAGTGAACTTTCCGGTACACATCAGTGGTTTGGGAGAGCCATTGGAGATGGACTAGGGGGTAAAAATTTATTTGGTTAAAATACGATATGCAAACCAGCTTGGAGTGACCTAAAATCATACTTAGATCCAAGAGGGACGATGTAGAGCTCTAACTGATTAGTGACAAATCATATCAAATGTTTCATCTCTTCACAAGCTTGTATTATGAAATCAAAATTCTCCCCATTGTTCATTTGCTGTACATTTCAATGAATCAGTGACGCACAGGAATCGAGTTCTATTGGAAATAACAATTTATCCATTCGATCATCAGGAATGGTAATAAATTCGTTCACAATGTATATCGGCCGCACGACCAGGTGTTTGTCTGAACGCATCTGAGAACACCACCCTGCATGGCTGAACACTGGAACAGTTAATTCACTCACTAGCGCTGTCGTTTCACACCTTGCCCAGGCTAATCACGCAGTAAAAGTGGCTGAGGCCTTCCGTGCGCTGTATAAGGTTCGGGGTGGGCAATCAAGACCGGCAAAGAATCGCATACTAGCCACAGCTGAGGCCGTCAGCATCCGCCTCCACAACCCCCCTCTATATGCTCAAAAACAATTTGTATGTGCCCTTAAGCTTCCCTGGCCCTCCGTCCACCAGACAACAGGCCATAGACCAGATGAAAACTGATAACACACGAGAAAAACAATACAAATCCGGTTTTGATTTAAGCCCGGATTACAACTGTTTTCTTCCCCCCCCCCCACCCCCTTCATTATTAATTTTATCACTTTCCATTTATCTAATTGGTTCAACCCTTTGACTTGTCGTAATATTTTGTGATGTAATGGCATGATTATGAATCACTGAAAACGAGCTCGTTCGCCAAACTGTGTTCACCTGAATGAGTTGACGAAGAAATGGGAACATGTGTTCACCCTGAAAATCACTAGAGTTAACTTGAAGAGAAAAACTGGTGTCAGTTACCACAAGAAGTAAACTGTGTGCCATTAGATAAAGTAATCACGAATGGTGTTCAAAAACAACCGTCTGCCCCATTATCATTTTGATTTTTAGTGAGAGTTTTGCGATGAAGAGAACTGAATTCATTCGTGTAGTCAAAAAAGTAGCTCGGCAATAAGGCCACCGTAATCACAACCGGCTACTGACATCAAGGGTTGACAGCGAGTGTTTGTAGCAAACTGTTCGGTTAGTGGAGTGGACTTGGAGAACTGCGTGATGGAGGAATACATTCTCAGATACTCTAACCAAAGCAGTCTTGCCACCTATCGGAATATGTTTGGTGTATCCTTTCTTGAGTACTGGTAAGATGCTGAAATAATCGAGAATCACTTCAGAATCAAAACATTGATGGTACCGATTGAACAGTCAGTAGGGACTTTGATTCTATAGAGAAGGTGTTGATTATGATTGGTGATAGGTGATTGAAGCCACGGGATTTGTGGCAAGATTTACTGTTGATTTCTAAGAGTAGAATCCGGCATAGAAAGGCTATCTTCTTGGGTTCAGGTTACAGCAGAAGTGAGGATTCGTCGGGTTCTAATGTTGAACTAATAATTCAAATCTCGGCCTTTGGCTTTGGCTTTGGCATAACGAAGCACAGCTGTTTCAGGGTATTCCACATCCCACTGCAGTTCTTATTACCCAGAGATGTGGTAATGACCACCGTATTCATATGTCCTGCTTCAGGCATGATGGGTTTGAATAGATTTTCGTGTCCTAATGCCAGTCCGATTCGTACGCCGTTTCAAGCGACGAGGGAGAACCTATCGGGTCGAAAAGATAACTTTCTGTGGGGCGACGTAAGTCATAACAAAAATACGCAGTCAGTCAGGTGAATACTGTCTGAGGGCGCATCTTTCAAAAGGAAACTAGGAGCCCACAATCGCTCCTAAGTTATTGGGATTCTCATGGGTGCAAGGTCTTTCGCAGAAAGTGAGTGATGGGTGTAGGGAATTGGCCAGAGCTTTTCTTTTAAAATAAATCTTAGGTGAAGAAGGAGAGCACAGCGCACAGGGGAGCTAATGGAGACACATTCAAATATTGTGAAAATATCCGGGTCATGAACTAATACTGAATCCAAAAGGGCGTCGACGTGAGTTGGTAATTATGAAAAAATTAAAAAACCTAAACACGGTTAAAACGGATAGGTTGAGTCCACTGGAAACCACCTGTTATTATGTACAAGGACTGCTCAGAACTTGCGGTGAGATAGTTGTAAAAGCTTATCATATGACTGACACTGTACACGCGAAAGTCTGTTGCATCATACGGAAAAACGAGGAGAAGACGGCCAAAAGAAATTGTAAATATGGGTAACAATGAACTGCAATACAAGTAATCTTCTTCATGTCGAATCAGACTGGAAAGTGAGAAAACTAGCATTACCTACAACGGTTATTTGTGGGTAATTTACACACTTGGTTTCTTGGACCACAGGTCGGTCGACCCCGGAAACTTCAAATATATCAATACGGATAACATGAACACCATTGTTTTGTATAGCCAGCTATCTTGGATGAGTATTGTACCGAAGGTTGTTGGTTCGTTTTAGATAAGTGGCAGAAAATACTTCATCATTTTTCCCAACAAGCAAACGTGCGTTCGAAAATAATATTACTGTCTTCGGCTTTTGGAAATAGAATAAACCCTCGGAGCAGCTCTCCAACCGGCACTGTTTCTGGGTGCCCACACACCTTCCGAAAGAAATCTTTTACAAGTTTTTTGAATGCATGCGAAAATGCCCGAAGCTCGTTGCCAAGCATAAGGATCCATGGGTGATTTCTAAAAACGCCTTTGCAGGTTATATTTGAGCCTTAGAAATCGGCTCAAATTCAATATCAGAAACAAAGAATTCATTGGTGAAACGCCAACGATAAGATGGCGGCAGTTTATTCATGGTCGGTGTTCATATGGCCCACCAAAGCTTATGTTCGGTAGCCAGAACGGTATCTGACTCTTCCTGGATGAAAGAGATATAGAATCTTAGGATGTGCATTACATAGTTGTTTAGAATAAAGTTCCAACTAATTTGTCCAGGCTTTTCAAACAAGCCGCAATAATTATCATATGAGTATTGTACTTGTAAATTCCGAGGGAATGGAAAAGCTCTGATTTGGTACGGCAGTAATCCGACGATGTATGCAAATGAAGACATCATGTGCAACTGTATGTATTAAAGATGATGGTGCATTAAATTCAGGATGATGTGAATTGCTGCATGCTGGACGAGAGTACGATATTTACACAAGACAATAACTGACAGCAACATGCCTACTGGTGAGTCCGTTGAGATCACAATACATGTGTCGTTCTCTAATGTGGAAGCAATATTGCGCTTAGAAAGTTCATTTCACGATTCGTTTGTAAAGACCGCCCAAATATCTGCCGGTATCAATATTTCTATTCTCCAAAATATCACCCAAGAATGCAATCCACATTAGGCTGAGATCTTTAGAAAACACATTCTCCGGCATGGATCCTAACGTTTCATGCACTCATATATTAGGGAAACAGTCCGACAAATTGAACAATGGAATCTAGATTTTGATTTTCGAGTCTGCTTGCAAAAGATTCTACCAAGCCCAAAGGTTAATACAACACCGAGTGTTGAGTGGAGCAACTCAGGAAGCTGATTTATTGATATTTAGAGACAAGTTTTCATCCATGAGAGGGTTCTAGAAGTTTCCAGTTATTCTGCACCATTATCCATAATGTATGTTGTCCACTGTTCAGGGACAATGAAATAAACATAATTAGAAAAATGCGATGGAAAATTCATCGGAGTTGGTATATCCTCATTAGAATCTTGTAGCAAGCTGGCTGTTTCATGTGTGATTTTCTCACCATACGTGTGTCTGTCTAGATGCTCATGGCTTTGTGTTTTGCGAGTACACTGAAGACCACCTAAATTCATCACCGAAACACTGCAACCTGATCAGTTATTTGATGCGGTTAACTGGCAACTACTAGGTCACCAGATATTTTTATCATCTTTAGAATTCCTCTTCTTGACTGTCCATCAAATAAATTTGTGATTTACCACATGTAATAAAAAACAAGCAGTGCTGTTTTGTTTTTCTTCTCCGACAACTCGAACGATTAGGACGGTGGTGGAGGGCTGTCAAAGGCCAGGCTAGAAGGCTGCAGGTTTTGATCATCTTTCCCAAGATCTGGGTGGCGTTGATTGGTGTGATCCTATTGTATTCGTTTCCATGCAATGATTTGAATTTTTCTTGCATTTTTCTGTTCGCTGAGCTATGCAGCTATTTTCATAAATTCACCTTCGTTGGGGATGTGGCTCTCACAGAGTGAACAAGAAAGCGTCGACCAAGAAGCACTTACCGGGTATATGTAATACAAGTATGCAAGATACGGTCAAAAAGCACCGGTCACACGGACTACGTTCAAATAGCTAGTGATTAGATGTTTGCAATGAACTTCTCTTAGGATGAATAGCGAACCCAAACCAAACTACTGAATCCGAGCGGTAAAAAGCTAAGGGTATATCGGCCATCGTAGTTGGAGTTTTCACATCAAGTTGGAGTTATTTATCAGTAAGATAAATAATTGCATTACGAAAACCAAGGACTCCTCGACAGTGCTGCAATCGTTCTTCTATTTATATAATTTGTCAATTATATATGTCTGAGTCATTCTTTACCTACATTTTTCGCTGGTGACGAATCAGATAAAAGCATATCCTGTAACCAAAGCTTTAGGAATTCATTAGTGCTTCCCATTCGCCCACGCCATCTACTGTGAAAATTAAAGCTGTGATAATAAAGGTACGGATCAGTTCCAAACAGGAATACCGAATTACAGTGGACAATTGTGTGGTACATAGCAAACACATCCTTGTCAGAAAGCAAGGAGGGAATAGCCGTGGAGTGTTTCATGTATCTTAACCTTTAGTTTAGCGTTGAAACTGCATGATGAATTGTATCATAAAAGTCCAGTCTGCAGTTACCCAAATACCAGCAGTGTGGGACCGACTATCTTCCTCAAAGCCCATTCTGCAACCATGGTTTTCAATTTTTTCGTTTTCAGCTATTTATCGAACGCCAGTGTTGGGTAATTTGATCATAAAAATTGATAATGAATCGTTGATAAAAGATAAATTTATCATCAACTACGTAAGCATCTCGTGAATTCCGATAGAGTTTGCGAAGATGGCGCACTCAATAAGATGTCGTTCCAAGGATAACTAATAGCCACAGGAACAGAAAATTGGCGACGCCTTGTTGTTCACATTCAGGGAATCGCACAGGAAACCATAAGGTGGAAGTTGACACCTTGAAATATTTTGCAATCATCTGAATGACACATCTATTACAAGGACTTTGAGGGTCACGGGGCTGATTGTTACCTTAAATGTCATGTCCCAACGGGGAGGTTAACATGGTTTTGAAAAAAATGAAAATAGATCAGGTGGTGAATTAGATGACATATCTAAGTAAGGCAAGGTAGTAACGGATTATCGATGCAACCCAGAAAAAATAACAAAACCTTCCAACGAGATGAATGTGCTGGAAATCCCTCGTTCAAATAGAACTCCTGCAAAACCAAACGTTTTGCATCAAAATGGCGAACGTTCCGAAAAAAACCCTTGAAATGGAACGTCAATAACGATCATCAAAACCGTTTCGTCAAAGGAAACAGAAAACCGCTAATCCAAGATCATGCTCACGGTTACTTCTTTGAGGCAAAGACGTATATTCTCAGACTAAATCTAGGCGCAAGTATGTAATATAAAACACTTTATCTTCAGTTGAGATCCATACCATAGGAACAGTTAAATATGCGGGTGTTCAAAATATCTGGACGAACAAAATTGACTATGATCAGCAGTATGCCCTCGAATGCCAATATGATCATTCGATGAACGACGTGAGGTAATCCAATAAATTAGTAGAAGAAACATATAACCCGATGTCTTTGCGTACATTCACTGTTCATGATCTGCTTTTATTTACAATACTGCCTCACTAGCGGAATATTTGTCCAGGATTAAAAACATTCTGGTCCCACATTTTCGCCTTATCAACTGAGGGCTATCCACAGGTTATTGAAGGGTTTACCAGCTCACATATAATCGAATTTTTGTTGTTTTTCCGTGCATCGAGGGCCAAGTAATGACCCGGATGCAGCCCCTTAACCTAATTAAATAGAGAGATCTTGAGAGTTCATGATAGCTGGATATTTTCGTGTGCCACGTGTTATGCATCACCTTTTACATCCTTTGTATTAAACATACAACAATGTACAACAGTTATCGAATTGGGCCGCGATTTGAGAATAGCTAAATTCAGAAAATGTGGCGGTGGATTCCAGAACCATACCACATTTCGCTCATTTGCACATCAGTACTGAAAATGTTTAGGGAAAGCCTTTATTTTACGTAGAGACTCTGTAACACTGTATTACCAATGGATTTCAAAATACAAATCACAATTTCATCATGAATGCCAACAATTATATAATCATTGTCAGTCGAATTGCAAATGCGATGTCATTTGGTCAATAAACGACAGCCTACAATATTTCTTGTAATCATACCAGACCAACGGAAATATTTTACACGGCCAAATGACTGGTGATAGTGGAAAACAGAACAATGTCATATCATGTGTGGCCGCCACTGTTTCGAAACGTTTGCTTTCACGAACAAAAACTTTTCATTTATCGGTTTACCGGGACTAGGTTTCCGGCATAGTAAGATATATTTTAGTTGCAGCTTCAAGAGAATATTTATTTTCATGGTGCGCATTTATTTATTTGCAGTCGTGATTCGTTCTGAGTCATTTCGGCAGAGTTGGGTGCTTATCTTATGATCATTATCCGTTATTACGAACACAGACTTGAATATAGATGCCAAGAGAGTAGCATCTCTCAAGTAGCTATTGGAGCGAGAGATTTTCGCTCGATATTGCATCACAAAAGTAAAACGGACGATAACATTTACGTATTACAAAAAAGCTTTTGATAACTCTTACAGTGGGAAATTTTCTACTCCTTCTTGTGAGATATCGTGGTTGTTCGACTCACATAATAAAGCTAGTCTGATAGACAGCAATAAATCACGCATATTTACTGTCCGGTAGATGCTTCTTATATTATCTTTAGTTTTCAGGGTCTGCTGTATCTAATTGTAGTACAGTTAACCCGTGCGTCAGACAGTTGTTAGATTCATTCAAAGATATCACAGTAGATTACAACAAAAATGATTCGAAGGAATTCATAGATATCAGATCTATATGAGGTGAGTTATATTGCTTATAAGATAAGCAGACAGACAGATAGAAAGATGGAGATCTAGATAGATATACTGATGGAGAGATATGTCGAGAGAAAGATAAAGAGAGAAAAAGGCAAACACACCGAGGGAGAGAGAGATAGAAAACGATAGAGCAACATAGGAAAAAAGACAGAGAGAGGTAGATAAAGAACTTGATAGATAAATCGAAAAACTTAGTGAGAAAGACAGATAGATGGGCAGATAGAGGAAAAGACAAAGAGATAGATAGATAGATAGATAGATAGATAGATAGATAGATAGATAGATAGCTAGATAGATAGATAAATCGATAGATAGATAGATAGATAGACAGACAGATAGATAGATAGATAGATAGATAGATAGATAGATAGATAGATAGATAGATAGATAGATAGATAGATAGATAGATAGATAGATAGATAGATAGATAGATAGATAGATAGATAGATAGATAGATAGATAGATAGATAGATAGATAGATAGATAGATAGATAGATAGATAGATAGATGGATAGATAGATAGATGGATAGATAGATAGATAGATAGACAGATAGATAACGGATAGATAGATAGATCGATAGATAGATAGATAGATAGATAGATCACGGATAGATAGATAGATAAATAGATAGATCGATAGATAGATAGATAGATAGATAGATAGATGGATAGATCGATAGATAGATAGACAGAAAATTAAGTGTATCGGCCCATAGATAAATGGATAGAGAGATCGAAATTTGGAAGGATATAGAGAGAGGAATATAGATTTGTAAATGGGAAGATAGATAGTTTGACTGAATTATCGACAGACAGATCGATATATTGATAGAGAAACGTGAAAGGATAAGTTATACAGATAGATGAATATCTAAATAAATAAATATATATATATAAGAAGGGATGGGAAGATATATAATAGAAGAGTAGATAGATGAATAGATCGATATTTTGGAAGAGAGAGAGAAATAAAATAGATTGATCGATGGATGGAATGAAAGAGAGACAATTTATTATATATATATATATATATATATATATATATATATTGAAAGATAGGTAGACAGATAAATCGATAGATTGATAGACAGATAGATAGATATATAGATGAGTAGATAGATGAAAACTGCGATGCATTTTCGCGTTCAACGTTAAGATGTTTGTTGCGATAGCAAGTGATTCCAGAATTGACTATTGTTTATTTATCCCAGAATCACTGAAGAAAATTATAGCTTCTATTTGCATACAATATCCATAATACAGGATCTTAAACAATTACGATTTTCCTTTAATTAATCGTTCAATCATGGTACAAGTTAAAGTCGAGAATAACATGACTTTACAACTTTCCTCTATGATGTCACTTCCTATTCTGGTTGGTATTTATTTTAATGTTCTCAAGGTTTATATAAACCATTCACATTGAAAGGCCGATATAATCTTACTGGGATCTTTCAAGATTGTCATAAGAGAACTGGAAAAGTATGAGAAATCCAAATGAGCATTTTCACGAAATACTCCTCTGCTTTGTCGCACGCAACCAACTATAAGCTCGCCGCGATACATGCCAGGTAGGCAATCGGATATCAGATCCGCGGTAGGTAGACGCTGGAGCGTAACTGATTCATGCACCTCGCTCATTGTATTAATAATGCTGCCTAATAGTATGTCACAATGCGGTTGAAGTAAAGTGTAGCTGCTGCAAAAGTACGCCTAAGGCTCGAGCTAAGAAACACATTCTCTACATATAGATCCGTACCCCTAGTATTCAAATTGACTGAAGGGGTTGTTAGTTGTTCCAAATCGGTGGCCTCGTATATAGGTTCGTAACGTGATTGGAAGGCAGCATTCCACGATCCCCTTTTTTCCCAGATATGTATTCTTGTATGCTTTGGTACTGCCCAGAACAATTGGTTTACCAGACATACTATTTCATGCGTATTGTTCGCAACTAATGGCACTTACCAAAAACACAAGTATGTGGATGCGCATTTAGGCTCGATCACTTTGGTTCTGATTGAACTGAAATACACTACCCTAAATTGTGCTTTATAACTCACACCGCTCATATCAACTGAGTAACATTTTATACGCCAAGGTTTTACCTAGGCTTTATGGTTTTTAGTGGGGCTTTTCATCAGAGGGCAATCTGCTCATTTTAATTTACCGCATAATGGGTAGGGTTCGACCCTGTTATCGCGGTATTCACGGCGAGAAAATGAATGGAGCGACAGCATACGCTGTAGTATGTATCATATATAAATGGCATAGCCCTAAATGGTCAGTAAAGGTAACGCTCTCTTCGAATCAAAATATAAGAATCGTTGTCTGATTGGTCTATGGAAAAAGTACGATTGATGGGAGCCCTTATATACGATCCAGAGGAACTGTAACATCGATTGCACCTGAAGAAACTTGCATTGCATCGCGAATTTATTGGTGAAAATGTCTTCCGAGTGAAGTGACTGTACCGCAGATTCACTGATGTAGAAACGAAGGAGAGGAACTTCTCGACACACGTTCGGGTCTCCCACCGTCCCTGGATGGATTTCACTGATGCCATTAGTTGACCAGAATCGTATAGCTGTATTCTGATATCTAAAAGAAAACTAGAACCACCGTGTAAATCAAGATTACTCACATGAGAGAGTGCGGAAACAAATGACCGAACGGCGAAATATTTTGCAATGTTCATTTACACAGAGTGCTCATATAACTAATATGCCGACATCTCAGAAAGAATGCAAAATCGCCATAGACCAAGTTAGGTGCACGCAAACAGGAGATACTTTTTGAACGAATTATGAAAGCGTTAGTGAACAATGAATTGGTGATAGTATTTCGTAAGCAAAGCCATTCTGCTATCCACTTCAATCAAAACTCAATTCCAGCAGCATACTGCCTAGATTTTGTGAAAATATTGTTCGAAACAGCGTGTTAGATTAGGGGACGGGGTTCAGTGTGCACGGTCGAATAAAAAGCTAAAGCAACACTTTTATCTGGAAGATAATCTCATCGATTTGTGCAATTCAAATATGAAGTGTTATCAGACAAAAAGGAAATTTACCTCTTACTCTGACTGTAGCAACTTGAAAGCGACCCAGCTATTACGTGTACACTTATCGTTAAATAATTTCCACAACAATATTCGGACCAGAATCAGCTGAAGGAGATCGCGTGCCACTTGATGTCACATGGTGGTTCTCGTTACCTTATATCTAACACTAATGATGATCGAGGAGTGAGACTGAACCGGCTTATTTCAGTTTTATTACCGATAGATAATCTCTGATCCACCAATTTCATACACCATTTGTAAGATTTTGTGCTTCACCAGGTCAGCCTTAATCTAATCACCGTTGGAGAACTTTGGGCTCAAAGAGAAAAGGTGGTTAGGAAAGCAACCTCATTTGAGTAACATATATCACAAACTGTGGTTTACATTTCGGTGACCTTTCCGCTTGCGTCTCGTTAGTAATTAAGTCCGTGAATATAACATTGTACACAAAAAATCAAACTTAAATTAGATCAGGTTGAGTGAATGAGATGAAATCTTCCTCTTTCGATGATATTAAGATTTGTCCCCTATGTCCTATCTGGTGATAGCTCTACCCTGAACGAATCAATGACCTCCAAGAAAGATGGTACTTATGCGTGAAACACCTAAGTGGAATTCCAGATTCACGAACAGTTGAATGTCACGCTGCTCCGGGAAAAATTTTCTGTTAAACTTACGATAACATCTAGAGATTCATTGGGAATAAAACGATGTTCAGACAGTGAATACACCAAGTTCTAATCATGTGTGAATAATGTACCAAATCACCATTGCTGATAGGTGCATGTTGGCCTTAAACAAAAATAAATTTTTGTACTTCAAGGTTGGATGAATCTTACACCCATACGAATTCACTGGTGATGACAAGCATCGTCAGACATCACACCAGATGGAATCACCTGATGTGAAATGAACTGAATTCCACATTGAAATATAAATGTTTGCTCACATCAGGGTACAATGTGTAGTTTTCACTCACAAACAATCACAGAAACTCTTAGAAACGTCGAACAAATGTTTATCCTGCCCCTGTTTTTAGAATCGTCTTCATTAGTTCATCAAGCCCACAATCGGGGAATCAAATTTCGGGTCAACTATTTGGAATGGTGATCATTGACACGAAAATCTCCAAGCGCGCTTTCACCTAATGATGTTACACCTCACAGGCACGCGCTTGTCCCTGAAATGACTCTTGGTTGTCAAATAAAAAGATTATACATCAAAACCGAGGAAATACAACTAGCATTCTGATCAGGATCTGACGTGAGTTGTCCATGTGATGAAACAAGAGAACATTTCCTAGAGGTTCCATTTGAGTTTTAAGATATAATAATACTTTTGCATTAGCAAAAACAGTTTGCTCACTCTGGCAAAAATGCAGCGGCGATATTACAGGTTATTTTGGTCTTAAAAAGTCACACTCGTCTGTCAAAGAAAGCTACGTTTTAAACCCATCTGCATTGCAGGGTTTCGGTGTTTCGTCTCACCAGCCCTTTATCGGTTGCAAAATAGTGATACGGTCGGTTTTGAAATGGACACTTGTGGTAAATAATCCTAACCTGCTTCGCCGTTTGACTATTTGATTGCAAAATGTGGACAGTCTCGAAAGACTTGCGACTAGTACGGTTTGCTCTCAGATTTTAATAGAAATTGTTTTTATTGTGTTGGATATAGTGACAAAATTGTCCAAAATAAAATAAGAGGTCCCCCGAACTAGCACCGGAATGATTTCCTCCGTTAGCATAAGCAAGTGATCATTTTTATTCCCGTGAAATATGCAAAGGAAGACGGATGAACAAAGTCATTGATCCGCGAGTATTAGAATCGGTAGACACTAATGTGTCGAATGTTATCACGCTTTACAGAGGCAGATCATGCAATTGAAACATGTGCATTGCCATAGTAAATGTCCAAGGCTATGCTAAGAAGATTCACACAACAAAAATGCTGTGCAAATTCATGGATGATGACCCGAGTGAATACAAAGCTAACGAACACATTTTGGACCAAATGGGATCTTTGTGGTTCTATGGCAGTAGTGCACAAAATCATCGTATCGGATTTTCCATTATTTTGATGCAATGCTTGCACCGCAGAATTCCCGTTGATAAATGGCGGACAAGTGATTGTTCTATCCATAAAATGATGACGGACGGTTCCATTTTTTGCCTAAGTTAGGCGCTATCTGAATCAAACACTTCGGTGTCAACAATTTCAAGGTTTCAAATCATTCACAAAAGGTTCAACACGAAAACACACATTTCCGAAACATCCTTGGGTTGCGAATTTTGTCATCAGTCCGTTTTTGATTGAAAAAGATTTTGATATGCATACACAGTGTGTTTCATTTCATCTAAATACTTTTTGCACTCAATCTCTGAATACGTAAGGCTAACCTGTGAGACCCTTTCAGTCCACTAAATTAAATGATTTGTGCTTCTCAATGGAGATTGATAAATGGCTTATCCTAGCTCTCGAAAAAGCACGTACAATGATTTCCATTCCTAATCCAAGGGACCCGGTTAGTCTAGGCAGCTGACACCAAGACCAGATCTTGCCCGATTCTCACAAAATGACGCAGTGAACAAATAAAGAGACCTCATTACACGACTCAGATATGAGAAAACACTGTTTGGACCTGCGGGAGTGGGTGCAATGTTTGGTCAGCCTCATACCTGAGATGATCAGTGACACAACCTCCATGGCAAGTGGCATCCATTTCAATGTTTGTAATTCGTTTTCACTTAAATCACTTGCCAGGCCCTCTTGGGTCGTTTTTGTAGTTGGATATATGTTGTTCGCGGATCTAACAAGAAGCGTCAAATGCACAACATAATTTGAACCTAAGCATAAGAGTGTTCACACCAGTATGTTTTATGGTCCTCAGTTTGGCCATTGTGGCTTCAGATTCGTTGAGTATTGTCCACAAGCTGCATGCAATTCCGAGGTAAATTTCAGCCTTCGTATATGTGCTCACCTTTTCGTGAGAGTCCGTTAGGGCGGCTTCACTAGGCTGCCTCCTCCAAAGGCATCCAATACAAATGCTCCAGTTTAAAACGTCAGCTCTTTAAGTTGAGTTCGGTTCTCTACACTTTCCGACACGTGGTTAAGGAACAGTGTTGACAAAATGGACAAGGATACCATCATAACTTGTTTGTGCAGACCTCGACTGCCTAACTCATTGGGAACTTTTATTTGACGTCAAACTTATCACTTTCCGAGTTGTACGCATACCGTGCTCTGTTGTCCACCTCAGTAATTTACAAACAAGTGAATCCCTTTGCAAACTTGTCGGCCACTTCAAAGCACGTGACATTTCTTTCCTCCTCGCGCTTGATTCGGTAAACTTGGTGCGTTCCCCCACGAGGTGTAACGCAGAGATGGACTTAGTTTTGATAAATATAAGCCAAATGTTTCGCATTCCAAAACTTGCACTCCTGAGCTGCCTTGAAAAGTGTATCGTGAAAGCTTGTTTGTCAGTGAATACCAAGAATCACCGGTAAACTGCGTTAAGAAGATCATTGAGGGCAAAAAGTCAAGAGAAGGTGTTTATACGACAGCCTGATCAATTTAGAGCCGCTGGTTACCTCAAGTGATTTCTCCGAGTTCCAAAGCTTTCAATATTCAGTCTTTCACGAGTCACAGATAACATGTGGTATATTCTGAGTTGCTTTTTAGAGACCGTCGAGTCCAAACCGATCAATATATTCCATCGGCACTTAAACAGATGTGAGGAAAGAACATGCTCGCTAACTTTGATAGGAAATGCACGTCAAAGAACTCACTACACCCATCACATTTGGAGGTGAAGGTCTGAATTAGTTGCAGACAGAAGACATCTTAAGATAGGAAAACCATAAAACACCCATGTGGCTGTAGCTGAATAATCAAAACGGAAAACGTCAGAGTCAAAACTCACTTCTAATTTCAGATCCATATAGTAGTCTACTTCCATGATAGTCTCCAACAAGTCATCCCAGCCGTTTTCGAACAAACCCGCTATGGTCTTTTGATAACTATGCACACTGAAGATAAATCTCTCGATCCATGTGAGCATGTGCAAATGTTCACAAGTGTTTTCTTGTGGCCACTATCATCAGCAACTGCATAATAAGCCGGAAGATCCCTGACATTTGGGGATTGGTCAAGATAATGCTTGTTCTCGAGAGAGGACCTGTAGGAAAACTGCCCAAAGGCAAGCTTTTCTGAAATGCCCATCTTGTGTACGAGGTTATTGTTTTTGTGGTAAAATGAAAGGTCTGCTGAAAAAGACACACGAAAGTTAGCTCGTTGGTCTTCGAGATCCGTACTTTATGCCGCAGCCTATTTGGTTCACTCAATAGCTCCGGATATAAATAAAGGACGTAAAACTGTCAGAAAGATGGTTTTAGACTAGAAAAACACATGTTTGCTTTGACCGATCCATATCGTCCAGTATTCTCTGCACAATCAGTGTTGACGCCAATTTCCACAGGCGGATTCCAGAAGACTTTGCTGATCAAAGACATTTCACTTGTTTCCAGGGTTTAAAGCCCTCTTTTCTTCCAGTTGATCATGGTAACTTACATAGTGCAATATCACCCTTCTCGGTTTTTCGTACGTTGGACAGCACTCAATCCCGTCAAAACCCGTTGAACTAGTACTCCGACGATGTACTTTCAAAGTGTGAATCACCAACGTTGGAGAGGACTTCAGAAATTAATAAAAACATAAACGAAGTTGTGAACACGTCCCCATCCAGCCACCTTCCACTGAATACTAGTAAATGACAACGTATTGTATTTCTTTCCCATTCTGACAGACAACGTGACGCTCTCACTAAAAAGTTTTTTCTCCTATGCGCAAATAACGAACTTATGCCAATATTCCCAAAGGTTAGATATCATAGTGCTACAGCACCCGGTACACTTTCATAGTCTTTTTAGGTTCAATATATAATTTGTTCGGTCAGAAAATTAGCTATCTTTCCCCATCTACCTTTGCTTTCGGTCCCGCATCAGTCAGTTTTCCAATTTGTCATGACTCACTTTGTATCAAGACCTTTCTTGTGAACAAGAATGATCGTGGCGACCTCAGTATGGCCTAGCTCCTTTATATGGCCTAGCAGCAATTTTGGTAATCATGTGAGGGACTTAACGAACCTTCAAATCAGTTCGGTTTCCAGATTCAGCTGGGCCATTCGTCAGTTTGCACATGAACACGTAACCAGAACTGAACAGTGGGTTTCACTCCGGAGTCAGTGTCTGTGTGACAAGCAAGATAAGCCAGCGTCTCAGCTGCTTCATGTTGATGTCAAGATATGAAAGATTTTCGTTTTCCACCCATCACTGACCGTTCCTTTCGAGATGGTGCACCCTTCATATTCAGAACAATCGCCACATCAATCTGGTTTGCTATTGAGACTAAGTACTTGATATTCCATTGGAATATTTTAGTGCTTGGGGTGATTTCCATTTTTATCAGCTATGTACCAGAGGATTATTCTGATCAGAACTGAATGCCGGTCGTTTGGAAACGCCCTGTTTGTCACACACTTGGAAAAATATTGTTTTATGATCTCAGTTGTGATGCCGGCCAAACTGGATACAAAAGAATCCTCTATATAGAATTATTATGCTATATGTGCTGTTTTGCTCTTTATCAGCTCAGTCCCGTTCGTTCCTGTTTGAAAAACGAATATGTTTCTGTGACGGAAGTTTAGCGTTGAAGAACTCAAAAGAAAAGCGTTTTGCATTGGCGTCAAATTTGCGAAATTGATATAGTTTCTTTTTGTAAGATCTACCCTTCAAATTAAATCAGCTTGCGTAAAGCTTCCTGAACAGTCATCTACAGATATTACGTGAGCAATAGAAGCGAGTGAGTAATCACGATTTGAAAAGGTTATAAACAGCTTCCAGTTGTAATGGTATGCTACAAGCCACCTTAGGAGCTTTGTGACTCGATTCTTTTCAGTTGCGAGTCATTTTCAAATTCTGGCTAATAATGGTTCCTAATGCCGTATCAGTATGCTGCTTACAACCTAATACTCACGTTTATCCTAAACTTGCATCCGGGAGGATGACGATCATGGCTGTCGATCACTGTGCGGGCGACTGTTTCTGACTGTTCCAATTCACTTTCAGATGAGCTATTTATCATGTGACGTTGACGATGAATAAGGGATAGTCGAGATTCGTCCCAGTTAATCTCGAATTTCAGGAGTATGACTTGCCTTCCCCCCCCCTTGATTCGTATTCTAGTTTGGGTACGGTGGATACTGCTTTGTGCCCTCCCACCAGTTCTGTGATCAAGAATTCTCTACTTCCGAACCACATCAGTACTCCACAAAAAAGGACTATTTTATAGGAAGTCCGGTATCCTGATCTAAGTCAATTTACGGAACCGATTGGTTTAGGACCTTTCCCCATATCCGGGCCTTCTCGACGACATTTTTGATGCGAATCTGATGGGACAAATCGGTCCCGTTCTTCAAAAAACTTTTGGCAGATGGTTAGTTGATTTAGTTTTTTTTATCACGAACCAATTGGTCATCGACGCAATTCTCTGGCTTCAGCTTTGTAGTTTTTCCTTGACGGCAGATGAGGCATTGCCTGGCCACGGAAAAAGGCCGCCTTCAGACAATGAGCCGGTCCACACCCTCACAGATATCCACCGTTGATTATTTCTGACACTTTTTGCACGGTTCTTCATTGTTTTCGTGCATTTGAGTACTGCATAAACAATAGCGTGATGAAAATATATGACGAATCTGACACACTGCACTAGTTTTAGAACAACTGTGCTTGCATGTGCCAAGGTAATGGTCGATATCATAAATTGCATTATCAATCATACCCACTCATGCTACGGAAATTTCAGTGGAACATTATCATTGTCGAAAGTGATTGTTCCATGCGCACAAGTTGAACATAAAGGTTATGCAAAGTAGTTGTTTTTTTAACTTATTTGAGGATTCACATGTCGGCATTTGATATGGAGTGACCAATATTCCCGTGAAGCATCATAGGAATCAAAATATAATTATGTCAGCAAATCGAAAACCAGCAAAATGCGTTCATCAAAGGAGGTTATGTACTCCAATCATCAATCGGTCGTAGACAGAGAGCTAATTAGAACACGAACACTCTCTCAAAATCCTTCAGGAATCTTTCTGCGCTGCCGTTTTTAAACAGCTCCGGCCACGTGAAATTCATTCTGGCCAAGGCACTAATGATGATGGTTGTAAATACAAAATCAAACATCAGAACAACAGTAGTACCAGCCAGGTATAACTGGAAACCATGTTTGCATCGAATCAACAAAACGATCATCGTGTAGTATTTCTCCAAATTGTGCATGCCTATCTTTGCTATTTAGTGTGTTCAACGAATTCTCAAACTTCTTAATACGTCTGATTTCGAAGCTGATAGTCATATCTGAGTAAAGGAAATACCGAAGGTTTTCATTTGAAGTACCAACAGTTAAAATATATGGAGATGGGAATTTTGAGCTGCATTTTGTGATTTACTCTCATTCTTCAATGCAGTCACTCTGGAAGCTAAAAGATCACCAACGCAGCTGTACAAAAAGCTTACAGATTAGGGTTCCGATTTCGTGCAGTATCTTGTTGCATTCGACTCAGATTATTCAGATGACAGAAGATCACCAGGGGTCTTGCAGTTGTCAAACCCAGGTCTGGCGCGTCGTTTTGCTATCTGGGCTGCAGGAGAAATTATATAATGGGAAATTCGCTGAACGAAGCCCTGCCAGTTCGGACTGTGTAATTGTCCCGCAAATGTAGGTGGACAAGTGAATGAAGTGTAGCGTATTTGGTTGCCGGGAACTCACCTAATGGAACTGGAGATTGAGTCATTCGGTATTGACCAAGTCTATACTTTAGCAGCATATTAGGTGGTGCTCAAAGAACACTTGAGAATTCAGCTAGTTTGTTTCGATAGAGTACTATCTTCACACAGAAGCGTTACCATGAATTGGTTTTTTCTCCCTAATGTCAACTTAACCGGTGACAGGACTTTTCTCGTTTATCAGTATGAAATAACCAATCCGGGAGATAAACATTCCCACTGAGTTTTTGGTTTTTGAATTATTCTTATGCTGCAACTGAACTGTACTGCAATTATACGGGCTTTGTGGAAAAGCATTCGATTGAATGTCGTTTTTAGGCACTCAACCTCAAACTAGTGAACTGACTGCATTGTGCGTTCCATGTTGCCCTACGATCGATGGCCTTTTATGTTATTCTGCTCGTATTTTCTGTGGGATATACCTGAAGGCTATAAAGTAGAGACTGCCTCCTGTACAAGCAGTTAGTTTTGGTAGAGTTTTTTATTGAGTTGAAGAAAATGGCAAAGTGTACTCCTCTGAAAAAACAAAGCAAAACCCAAGTATGATAAATTTCGAAAAAGGAAAATTCAGTGATGATTCACTTGCTTTTTGGGCATTAGTAAACAAATGAATTGTAATCTTTTCTGAGGGGATTGTTAAAAGAATTGGGGATTTTCCCTATTGCCTGGAATGAGTTTCCACGCCGTGAAATGACTCCGACGAAACAGCTATTTATATCAGTTTGAATAATTATGATACAAAAGCTGTTGGGCCAAATGTTTTGTGCCAGGTCTACCATTCTGACTGCTGAAGCAACTTTGATTTTGGCTGATTTTGTGATGCCATTATCTGGTTCAAGGACATCAATGACAGTCTATACCAGTTAAAAGTTGGAATGAATAAGTATGAACATAAGCTTGTTTGACTGTCTTCCAACTTGCAATCAGTGATCTTTTGGAAATGATACTTGAAATTAATTCTAAAAATGATCTCTATCACGAATACCGATGTTCTGTTTAATGATAAATCACGACAAACATTCAGCATTTAATAATCCTTTGAAAAAGTGTTACGTTTATCAATTCGAATGAAGAAATGAAGACTTTGTAACGATTTATTGAATTCGAACAAAGACTTTCAGCTCACTTTATCGAGGAACTTCAGTAAACTGATTTAGTCACGGTCCCATGCTCACTTTCCTAATTTTATCTTGTGTTGACAAAACCAATTGCTGCCTTTCTTGCGTTGTCACCTTTGAATTCCTTGCAGACAATACCTTTGGCTCCCTCAGCGGCGTAACATTTATTGTTCAGCCATATGGCTTCACACAGTTCGTTTCAGTCTTGTCTTCATCACAAGTGTCGATGTACCTCAATTATCATGTTTATAACTGTTGTTCTTATCTGTTCGAGTGTATCGGTTAGGGAACATTTTTCCTCGGATTTGGAATGATCCATGTCATAATTGTCTGGACACCTGGTTAGTTATCCGTAAGTTCTCACTTCAGTGTGTTCTTTATGACCGGCAAATTCTCCCGGCCTCCAGAAACAGTAATGTCAAGCTGTGCACCGTAGCTCGGTAGTTTAGGCTGCATTTCTTTCATCCCCGTATCAACATATTCAAATGAAGTTGTTGTATACTACGTTAAGTCCTGTGTAACCTTTTACCACAAGGTACTCCAGGATTCTATTCATCAGCTACATAAAGACTTATCTTTCGGTTGCTCCCGTCAATTCACCTGTTTTGCATTCGTAACATAACCCCTGGAGAAAATGTGCACAGACACTTCCCGTTTTTTATCTGACTGTATCCCGGACCTTTGTGAAGGTGATAACTGCTCAATTACTGATAAAACTCTGGAGTTAGTTCGATTTTGTTTCACTCTCTCTCATCCTTCCCCTCTCCCTCTCTCTTACTCAAGTTGATCATAATTCTTTTTAGTCCTGTGATACGAAGTCAGATCGAAAATATCAACTTGCCTCGCGTACTTTTATGTGGTTTGAGTTGATACCTAGTCTAAATGTTTGGTGGGACCATTTTGATTGGAGACTTCCTTGATCTAGTTAAATATCAAAGGGAGAATGTGAACGATTAGGCCTTGAGTGCAAATAATCAATCAATCAGTGATCCCAGTCACTCTGTATATTCCAGCTCAAAGAACCATTGGGGATATCACTGATCCCTGTTTGATGCCTTCATAAAGATATGAATGCACGAAAGCTGACAAAATCCATGCACATGTGCAAATATTCGTTCGGACAACCAGGAATCTATAGAAGAAAATACAACGGCAAACCATCAGCAGATTAGATACATCAGGTTTTCTGACTGGTGTCACAGCTACTGGATAATATACCCGGATTATTCAAGTGCTAAACTCCCCGCCACGAACCGCAATAAAAACGGCAACTTTTTGCTCACGAGTCAGTTTCTCTGCCAGCCGATGTACCGCGGCATGACCAATGGAAAAAGTTTCCATCATCTCTCACAGTCGGGATACATACAAATGAACCACTTATCAACTGGTGCATCCGTGCCTCGTGAGTAATCACGTTGAGACAACGAAACACGACTTCAGAGGCAAACAGTTTTTTTCTGTGAATGATCTACTAGCATGCATGAGCCATACTGGAAACTGGATGGGGGGGGGCTTCAGAGGGTCAAGGGTCATTCGGATAAGAGAATAGGGTCATGTAGGAGCTATTGGAATTAGACTGATGCATCGGTCACATAAGGACAGCAATTCATTTCGCAACCGTTCTATTTCAATTACACAATACAGTACGAATTATATCCACCCTGGGGGACTGTAGCAACCAATACCGCAGAAACACGGATGAAACTACTCACCAGCAACGCAAAGGTAACTAAAATATATTTGGAAGAAGTAGACCGACTCAGGGGCATCCTCCTGAGCAGACATGAAAAGCGTGTTCACGAATCAAACTGACTATATCATATACATTTCCGATCTACTCGCAGAACGAAATTAAGTTCATAAATAATCCAGGAAAACGAAAAAGTACGCAAATGTTGTCAAACAATCATGGAAATACCGAGAACAGTGAGAGGTCCAAAATATTTATATCCACTCGCATTTTGGATAATCGAACCCCGTCACGGCTATGTGGATAACCAGTGGTTCATAAAGCGGGCCAACACTTTGGATCAACTCATTCAATGAGACACTCAAATTAACCAACAACATCCGAGTGACTCGTAGCCGAATTGGAACCCCTTTTACGGAAATGTCGATGGATATCACTCTGAGATGTTCCTACGGATTCTTCGAGACCATCCAAAACCAACATATTACAAATGATCAGCTGTTTTCTCTGGGAGCGACAACGTTTTTCAACGATGTACATATTTCACAGATCATTGATTTCATTTATAACTACACAACAACTGATTACCTACCGACTGTAGTACAACAGCAGGATTTGAAATAACCGTCTCCGATATACAATGGACGTCTGATTTTTACTTAACGCAAGCTATACTGTCAACGTAATGGGTTGGTCGTATGATCACTACTGGGTGAACCTTAAGTAAACAGATCCATTGTGGAAACACAGAATGCAAAATCTCAACAGGGGACGTAAGAAATGAGCCTTTATTACCGATGCTTTGAGGGTAGTAAAGATATGCTCAAAAGAACCGCACAAGAACTTTACTCAGTGAAAGCACTCCAAGATGTAACGAATACAGCAGTGTGATCCGAGTTACGACGTTTCTGAGAAGAAACTGCTCATCCGTGTACCACTGTAGTGAGAAGCAATATCGAACTTTATCTACAGTCATTTATGAAGTGTAATGCGTGGGATATTAAGCTCAGATCGTGTGTTCTGTTAAATAAATTGCTCTCCAATTATCTAGAATTCTAATGCGGAAGTTTTGCGGAAGCTGGGTAGCACAGTGATAACCTACTCGTTCATATGCTAATAAGCCGCAGCTCACATCTGTCAAGGCAGCCGTCCCAAGAGACTCGTCTGTGTTGTACACATAGGAAAAAGAACCATAGGGAAAGCGATTCTCAAGCACTTGGTGGACTGAGGTTACAAAGTAAACGTAGATTCAGCATTTCAAATCGCATATCAAGTGCTTCTAGCCATCACAAATGCATATACTTACGTACACTGGCCACCTTCTCGTATCCGTTCACGCAGAAGCTTGTCTGAACCCTCCATTGGAAGGTTGCAGCCTGAGAGCTTCTATCCCAGTGACTCAAATCCGGACCACGTGACTGTTACGCATTATATATAAGGGCCCGCCCATTGACCTAAATCCATTCTCACCATAATCCTTTGTTCAATCCGTGTGACCATTGACCATATGAACGCACCTTTCTCTAGTACAATTTGTACAACCTGGACAATGCATCATTGCACTGCAATAGGGACTTCTCTTTGGTGACAAATCACATTCCAGCCTTATTCCGGAGTTGAAACACATTAAAAGTAGGTAGCATTGTATTATATCTGGATGACAAAACAAAATTGTCCAGGAAGTACACGACGGGTTTTTTAGTTTTACCACTCATCTGCTATGCGTATGACTTGTATGACCAATCATCTCTATACCAAAACACTTCATAACTGAATAACAACTGTTTTCTTTTTGAATTGTATAGAACGTTGTGCATGGATGCAGAGTCCATCTTTTAGAATCACAAGAGGACTCTTCGAAAGTTTTCCTTGACCAACCGACGAAGTGGCTTTCGAAGAATCTCCTTGTAAATCTGAAAGATGGATGCCTCGCCCAGCAAGTTGCTCATGATTCAAATGAGATAAGGTTGGTAATCAAATTGAGTTTTCGAAACGAACGCCTAATGAAGAACATGCTGGTTCCAGATATTGGTGTGAATTCTTTATTGGCGTGGAACAGAATAATTTTGGAATGTCCCATTCGCTTCTCACCTGCCTCTGACGCCTATGGACCAGGTCGCGCTGGTACGTGCGGAAATCTTGTTGAGCTTTTCGGTATTCTATTTTCCATTCGACTCGAATTGCCGTAGTCACACAGCAAACTTGCTTTAACCGCATTGACAAACAGACAATTATAATCACAATTGCACACGCACATAACTAACTTGACGATAAACGGACACTCTGTTCTCTAACTCAATTCATTTTGTGCCTACCCGAATTTCCTCAGGTGATTACTTCTCTTCATGAGAAACATACAGATGTCATATCTAAGCGCCACAGAAGCAAATCCCGTGTGTTAAAGCTATACATTTTTCATAGAATTTTTGGTTGACACGGGGAGCTTCAATCTTGTATAATGGAAAATCCACCTGGGTTTTTCACATCTGAAAACCCAACACTGCGAGCCGGACACTAACCGGCGAGATTTCGCCTACAGGGCAGATGCTCTAGCAACTGAACTACCACGGTACGGTCAACCGGGTGTGCAAAACGCATGCAATTATTTAGTGTTGCGTGGACCACGATTTCAGCGATAATAAGCTGCTATTTTGGTTTTCTTCAGTAGGTTAGCGTCGTCGGTCACTTATCAATGGGACGAATAGCACACGGCTGAATATAATCCAATAGACAATTTTATATATTCGTTCATTATATTGTTTGCACGAGGAGTTCAAGTAATGAATAACGGTAACCAATTTATTTGATTGCATGTGATCTGAATTATTCGCATTGTGACACGGCCTTGAGCCGTTTTTTGACGCGCCAAAGTAGATGGAGTTTTTCTGTTGGTCATCCTCTAGCCAAAGCTATTCGTTGTCTTACTTCTCCCTGGTACGCTGTGTAATTTCACTCATAATTCCTCCATCGAAAACCACATCTTCGTTTGGAAAGTGATATGGACGAGTGCTATAACCGACAAATCTAGCGATTTGAGATACTCACCACTTATGTGTTTCATTATCGTCTTCATTGCTTTCCGTGCGGGACTTTACAGGTCATTCTATCACTCGGTTATAGAAGAAAAGGCAACCTTTTAAGTTTTCTGCGCGGAATTAACAGAAAGGTAGAGTAGACTGAAAACGGTGGAGCATGCAAAGGATCACATCTGCGTATTTCATCACCATGCTGCCATAACGCTCAGGTGTGAAAGTGAAATACTGGAAGACCAATGAAGAAGATAAGATAACCTGGGTGAATGGAAGGAAGGACAAGCTTCTACCTTAACATCGCGTAAAATATTGATGACCGGATGAGTCATTGGACAGTAGGTGTACATCTGGCTAAATTCAGCACTCATTCGGGCTCTTTAATAGCTTGAACCTGTCTACATAATTAGATGCATCACTGTAGCCGAGGAAACGCACACTAATCGTCATGCTTTTATGATCGAGTGATAGCAGAACGGGATCTGTAAGGGGAAACTTGCGTTTAGTGCTTGAAGTGAACCAAAGTAGACAATTTTTAGGCTAAAACACAATGATATGGGATACAGTCTCAAACACCGCAGTGGCAACAAAAGTGCATGCTTTTGATAACAAATCATTCGTCCATTACTTGGGTACCAGTACGATGCTGACGACTCTACAGCAATCAGAGGTTTTCATGGGAGTTCAGCGTCGAGTACAGAGTTTGCGTATGGACTGAACGAATGGCGGATTCTATACAACAGTTCATCTCAGAACTCGAGGTCAAGGTTGTGCCCGTGATCCTGATACGTTTCCAGCGGAGTTATTCAACATGTATCACTCATGAAAGATTTTATTTCTCGCCGTTTAACTGTATGAGGGCGTTCCAGGTATGGCGACTGTCTTACTTTATCCTCAATGTTTACCACATGCAAAATTATTGTGTTGTACCTCAGCTTTGACTGATCTGGATAGGACTCTGACAAAAGGATCATTTCTTATTTGTTTCAAAAGAGTGTATGAATGGCTGTCTGTGTGAATAAACACAGTTTATTTTGGATGATTGATTATTAGAGTACCTTCTCTGCTATCACAAATATAATGACGCTGTCTGCATGGCACCGGCGGTATTAGTTATTCAGTCCAAAAAACGGCATGAAATGGTAACGATTATTCTTGCCATAGATGACGTGCCATGCAACAAAAAAGAGCAGCCTAGAAAACACAAACTTCAGAGAGTCTCAAGTACGGTAGCAGAAATAGGGATATCTTTCAGCCTTATAATGATGGATAATCGGACTTCCAAACTATTGCCAACACCTTATATCTTTGTGTTCTTTATTCACCAATAAACGGGCACAAAGTACAAAGGCTTGGCGCCGTGCACAAAACTCGGACAGGAAAAACTGACATGGAGATTCACAACGGAGTTCAAAACCATTTGCCACAACATAACCACCGGAGAGCAAAAACGTTATCATCAACAAAATTACCAAAGATGCCTAATTCTTAAGATTAGTATCATTCTTTTTTTCAAGATGACAGATCAGAAACTAGTATATTTGCCGTGATATATCGTGTCATGTTATGCTTTTAGAAGCAGTTGGACCATAAAGTGCCGCTAATTTAACTACTCATGCAATTTTCATCGTTCATCTAGTACCGGATTTCAGATAATCGAATACACAATATTCACGGGAAAGCTAAAATTGTACGAGATCCGAATAATTAACAACTGTGGGAAAGCGTCAGTCTCAAGCCGTATGGCATACGTTTTCGCCCGTTAAGTTGCCTTTCGTTTCCCCCTATATACCTTTCACAGTCTAGCATGCTCAGACTTTATGCAAATGGATAAAATGGAGGACTTTATAACTGGTGAGTAGAGCATTGATCACTGAGACAAATGAAACTTTATATGCCCAAATAAGTTATCGGATCGTGAGGTGTTATGCATGAGTAACGTTAAGCTTTTGTGTCGGCATTCAGAGTGATAAGCAGACCATTGACTAATACCTAAAAAATGCCACGTGATTAGAAACCCGACAGTAGCTGTTCTACTTGGAGGACTATCGTTTTGCATTTCAGCTTCTTGATAACCAAGATTCCAGTGTCCTCAGCACGTGTTATTAGATTGTTGGTCGTCATAATCAGAAGAGCTGGGCAAGCTCTCATCGTTGTACACGTTGTGTATCTCCAAGCCCCCAAAGTAAAATTGGTGAACTGACTCACACTATCTCTGTAAAGTGAAACGACTTGATTAATATACACTCATACATCAGTAGACTGGTTACAAATCAATGCCAAAGATCCCTGTGAGATTCAAAGCGACCATAATCCTGTCCAATTGCGCTGTGGTTCATCCTCAAACCAATACCACGGGTGTGCTTATGACTTTTCTGTCCTATTTTCCAGCTCAGTGCAAGAAAGAAGTCACTCAAACCTTTTTTTACTGAAAGTGGACATAGAACCTTGGAAGAATAAGAGAAAAAGGATCCATGAAGAGTACCATATAAGTACAGAGACTCATGTTAGTTTATTAACCCTCAGAAGGCGGATTGGTTTAAATGGAACTCACTCGTTTCTTCAGAAAACAAAAAGATGGAAGCTATTCAAGTGATTGCATTCACAAGGTTCCCGCTATTGAAAAATGGAGTCGATGACCGTGATATCCGTCACTGATTACTGCGTAATTTAGCAAGTAAGTTCATATTGTTTGGCTGTGACTTTTGTGCTTGGTATAGGTGAAATCTATGAAATAATTGAGACAGTGCGTTGGAAGCACATAGCACATATTGCGGTTCTTGTTTCTCATTGAGTAAACTTGTCGATATTCCTCTATCCACTCAACTTCCATTTGCATACTCCGCAACTATCTTCCACAGCAAGTAAATTTGTGCCTCACCAGTGCGAATGGGCGCTTCTCAAAAAGTGTTTATTAGTAAAGCATGGCTGTGAGTACCGGAGTATCAAGTCCTTATAGTTGATGACTCCCAACAACAGCGAAATCGGTCGCGTGACTCGACATAATTTTATTCTCCCCCATGAGTTTACCACCAAACCAGTTTGCTCTTTTCATTCAACTCAAGCTGTCAGCCTTAACTAGAATGTTCGTAATCAGACAAGACATTTTGTTTTCATTACAGATACCATAAAATGAAGACCATCCCATCAGTGTGCTACCACAAAAGAATCACTTCACTTCATTGCATTGCTCGTGCACTTTTCGCCGGATAGAATGGTTATGATAGGAAAGAGTAGCAGTTAAGGTCAGTATTCTATTCTAAGCTCTGTTCAACAAAATACAATATCTGCATAAAAATATTCAGGTTACACCTGTTAAAATATACACAGCTCGGAATCTCAAATACGAATGATTTTGCCACCTCAGCTCTTCTACAAAAACATAGCTAAATATGGCGAATCAACCAGTTCATGCCAGTGAATCTGAAGCTATAACCATGTTGGCTCCACAGAATCACCATGCAATTCACTCTTGAATTCCGCTGTGAGCGACAAATATATCGAAATTCTCGACTGTTGTTCCTGAGGATAGGTTCTTTTTGGAGCATGGCACATCGCTCTAGAGAACAAAAACAAAAAAAATTGGTACCCATGAAATCGCCAATAAAAGTAGAACGCGCAATACAGTTTCCAGTCGCGAGCTGTTGGTAAACGGAACCTATTATATTTATCTTAGCTTTGGTATACCCGAAAGCGTGTTCGAAATACAACCAAGTAATATTCTCAATTTTTCTAATGCATTTTGGTAAAGCTGATCAGTTCAGTCACCTTGGGTACCATCAATACCAAACACTGTTGTCGGGACGATTGTGTGTTATGAAGTAGGTCGAATGCTCCACAACACTAAATTTACCTCGTGCCCAAATTGATGGAAGTCTAATAAGTATTTATACTTTATACCTTAACTTGAACCTGGGATAAAATGACTTATTTGCCAGACCAACTGCCTCAAAACAGAGGTTGAGGGTCCGATCCCGTCTCTCCCCACGGAATTCAATATAAAAGACGCAAGGGAAAACAGCATTGTACCTCAAACGATTATCAGTATGACTTGTCAACATTCACGAGAACCTTACTCATGCAGTGGCATTATCTGGAGGGTGAAAGACTGAGAGTGAGTCATTCCACTGTTTTTCACTGGCAAGTGTAATAGAGTAATTACCACATGACAGCTTGCCGTGATAGGCCTGTATTAGTATATTAGTGTGATTGCAGGCCAAGGGAGGTGTAGGTACCTGTACCATTCCGACTTTTTCCATGATTTTCAACGTCCCTTGGTGCGACACTCCTTTGTTGTGCCGACGTTTTAATGTAAAACACACACACCTTTTGGTCGTCACCACCGCGCAATGCAAAAAGGCTGTAAATAAATATTTTATTCTGGCACGGTCTCATTTTCTGGTTTGGAGTGTCTTGGAATTATATCGGTCGGAACTAACTGAGTGGAACAAACATTTTAGAAGCTTCAACGGCGTCTCTTGGCACTTCGCTCAATACCATCCTGTTCTGTCCAACGGATGGCTGTTAGACCGAACTGAACTGAAGACATTGGCGGATATTGGCTCTTCGAGGCTCATTTCCTGATCACAAGAACACTGAACAACTGTGAGTTTGTGTCACACCTTTTGTTTCACTTTAATTCCTAATGTACATACCCTTTCGGCCTTTTTATCACCGCACGCTCCTCCGCCCATCTTAGTTTGCTAATGTCGTCTTATATATTGTTGACATTCATTTAGTGTACCATATGGGTGAAGGTAAACAAATAACAGGAGGCAGGTGAGTATTGCCTATTCACAGTACATCAGTGATTACCAAAATGTTTATCCGAATCTATTTCAATTATTTCTCTTTCTGAATGTTCTGTGTTTACCCCAAATAATTAAATAGGCTCTAACTACTGACTACTACAGTTTGTCGTATCATTTTATGTTGGTCGGCACTCGTCAGACGATGATCGTGATTGACTTGAGACCTTGTGTCCCCGGGTTCGAAGGCCATGATCGTCAGCGACATCACACTCCGGTTAAAGGTGTTGAGAAAGCGAAACATTCAAGTAACTTTCTACTATCCAGAGCCGTTGTGAAGTATAACGTTATTGTTATTGGTAAAAATATAAATATCCGTGACAAATGACTCAGAATTAATGACACAAAATCCATGTTTCTGTTCAAAAACGTGTCACGTAATTCTTTGACAGTAAATGATCAGGATTTGTAAGTACAACAAAAATTTGGAAAATTATTGCAGTTGTTACCAGTATATTGATATTTGTCAACTAGCTAATATGTTGTTCCAAAGATGTTCAATTTACCGAACGAACTTTTATTTATGCTGGTACATTGGTGTTGTATAAGGGACATATAGATAGCACTGATAAACACAACAACGTGACTGAATTTATATAATGCTGAACATTTTGGAGAGATTAGGCAAACATATCTGACCGGTGCTAACTAACTATCATTCTGAGGCTGGTAAGTTACATGACTGGCCGGTTACCTGAGGAGTCTTGTTTCCCCACTTTCGAAGAATGGCTATGATCCGATCGATAAAACGGGGATTTCGTTTGAACGGTATTTGACAGAGATAGACCAAAATGTGCACACGTTGTTCTTAAAATCGATTATAAATGGAGAAACGTCACTCGCCCTGGCTTATCTGATGGAGCCACCGGAAACTTCTCCATATCCTTTGCAGAAAATGAAGTAATTCCATAACTTTGTTGGCTGACTTTCTTTTGCACTCCAGCTTTCATGCACAAACCTCAGCTCATCCGATCTGAGTGCAGGGTAGTCGAATTACCTAAAATTTGTGTGTGAAGGGTGGAGTCCAAAGGAAATTCAACCAAACAAGGATTCACCTACCCCACACATTACTTCAAAGTCATTGCGTGATAAGTAGTTCCATAATTGTTGCATGAAGTGGGTAATAATAGACCCAATAAGTAATTGGTTGAACTCGGGCTTCGATCGAGCGTTGATAACAGTTTCTGCAATCTTCGCCTCCTTTAAACCCGGATTCCATGATCCCGTTTGAGACAGAGGTGATTCTTGAAATCGAATGTGAATGCCCGGCGCACCACACCAAGAAGAGTGTAGAAAAAATATAGTGACAATTCTGTTGAAGAAATCCCTACGGAGGTCAACAGGGTGATCATCACCGGAGATAAAAAAACACCGGCTCTATTAACAAAAGGATTCCTGTGTTAGCAAAAAGCCGCAAAGCCTACTGCGACTAGCAACTCTGGGTACTTTAGTCCTCATTCGTCCATCTTTGTGATATCAGTAGCGGACGACAGATGGTTGCGTCGACAAAGCTAACCAGAATATCTATTTACTAACAAGAGCTTGTCATGGAGATTCAAGTTTCACTGAATGCCATTACTTAGCTCTATTTCGCAAATCTGAACTAATATGCACATCTTTTTGCACTAGACACTTTTTTGACTCAGCCAACTGTATCAGGATAGAAAGCCTTTTTTCCGAACTATACCGTTCTTTGGTGCAAAGCATTGATCATCCATTGGTATGTGCCGTGATCTCAACGGTGAACTGAGGGAAATAACTGGCACTTCATTCTCTGGTTCGGTTTCATTTATTTGTCACAGTTGATTAGCGGATTTCCTTGCGAATCGATTGATAAGTCCCTGTTTGACTGACATTCAACGAGGTGGTTAGCTGATTCAGTGACAGAAAGACTGACCGAAACCCAAGAGCTAATTCAGGAAGAAACTGATCGGCCACCACTACCATCGACGATTGTACCCCGTATGGTTCACAGGAAAAACATTGTTCTGTTCACCGAAACGTTTCAGCACGCAACAAACGCAACCCCCTAACAGACACTGATTGAGGGACAGCAAATATTTTGTCGCGCAACCTCTGTTTTGAAATTATCTGAGGAAAAAAACTGTTTTGATCCGCTTTGGGATAAGCTTGTTTGCCTCTCACTTTGAACACATTTTACCGTCGATTGTGAAGACCGTTTAAGACTATTTTTTCTTTTGATCCCTTTGAACGATCAGGTACACCATGTGAATTCCCTTTCAGGTAGAAAGAAGAACAAGGCGAAAGGAACACATAGTGCTAAACAGATCACGGAACGGCTCGGCAAATGACATTGGCCAACGCCATGATAAAACACTCTGTAGGTTTCTGCGCGCGTGGCAAGGAATGACCGTTCTTATCGGTGGAGCGTAATGTGAGATTGAGAGCTTGAGGTTCACGTTGCGTGCAATCACACCAGTTTCAAAATTTATGACTGTATTTTGCCATCGATGAGATCCGATTTCTCATGGTCGTTTGCTAATCGGGCCAGAAATGACTCATCCCCTGCCATAGCTACTTTGATCCATTTTTCGTAGTTCTTTGACCTAGGCGCCGATACTTCCAGCTGCAGCTGCAGGTGAACTAATGAATGACACGGGGTTGAGAACACAAAATCCCTTTGAATGGGCTTAGAGTTTTCACGTGCATAACCTTCAATTCAACTACCGGTGAGCTTGAATGCACTCTTTAGATCTCACCTCATCTCGTTGAACAGATGATCACCTTCAAGTGAAGGGAATATCTGGAATCGATTTTGCACTCAGCCTTGTTGGGTTTAGCGCTTGAGAGTTTCTATTTTATGAATCGGAATGAACTTTCCGGGGTGGCGACTTACTCCAAAAAACGTTGATAATAACCAAATATATGGTCGACCCCAGGTTGGCTTTCAATGAGTGGCATTTTGAATTTATTATCCTAAACATCTGATTGTCAGGGTGTCCAGATCGATTAGATTTGTCACATTCTGTCTCTTAGTTTATTGATACTTTAGGATATATTAAGCCTAGTAGAGAAGAATTGACGTCAGCCTAAATGGATGTTTATAAATAAGCGCAATGGAACAGGGGTACATTGAACCCCTTTCAGAGGTACAGTATTATCAAAGATAACAGACTCATTTTAACATGCCATCAGGACTAGAGAACCATACTAAGTCGAACATGGTAAATATAACATTTGAAATGGAATGATCTACCAAACAAGAAGGAAGTTGCTGGCCTAGGGATTGTGACGGAGTTTCTGGATAATAGTATATTTTAGGCATTTTTATTGCCCACCAAGGCACGAGTGCAGTGAAAGGAGCATAACCCATAGACCCGAAGGCCCACAGTAATGCAAATAACATAAGCATTCGGAACCCAGAGATTTAGAGTAAATAGCCGTGATAACAAACTGAAAAACAATTACCTATTTACTACGCTCAAAACAACAGGTGGTGGTGGGGCTTAGAACTCCTAGCTCACAAGTGGGAAGCCCTCAAATCACTTCATAAACGCCATTATTTTATCCAGACTTACAATATGTAAGACTTCAATGAAAATACCGGAGAATCTTTCCCTGATGAACAGCAAATTGAGCGAAATGAATTAGGCTTCACGAGTACTGCGGCATATGAATACAAGTCTGTTTTTGTATTACCGAATGAACCGTCAGACAGATTCCGTAATTTGTACTAACTCGAGCATCATAAAGAAGGAAAGTAAAATAAATTTGCTAAATTAAACCTAGTTTGTAAGCTCAACAACTAGAGAGGTGTCACAATGGTAACACACGCCTTCGTGGTGAAATCGCCCGGGTTTAAACCCTGTGTGTTGCAGAGGGTATGTACCACTGGTAAGCTTTACTGAGAGCGGAACTCGAGTTTGGTGCTGCCGAGTGCAGATTGGTTGGATGACCAGAGGTTTGTGCGTGAATGACAGAGTCCCAAGGACAGGCAGCTAAGCAGAAGTCGCGTTTTGTCTATTGACCTCATGAACAGTAGTTAGGTTCTATATTCACATAAATGTTTCAAACGGCACTCTATAACAAAAGTCATTACTCGAAATGGCCTTAGTTTTTCAGTGTTCTCAGTAGCGGGATGTCAGCACAAAGGAATCAACCAGTGACACTAGGGAAGTTTTCAACTTGACCGGAATACTTGAGGTTAGTCACAAAGAGAGTGATCTGTGAGATCCTCCATCAGCACAGTCAAGAACTGTATAGTCAAATTGGTTTAATAAACATGATACACTTCAGTTGAAAGGATAGAGTTAGAACGAATATTACTAGTTCACCGACCATGGCATTTTTGATCGCCACTTATCGCTGATAATCCTATTCGGAAAACAAAAACCTCATCATTAGGAAAGTGTAGGAAGTTGATAACGAATTTAACTATCTCGTCGAAACATGAGGTGGTTCAATACGAAAGAGTCGCTAGTCATGCTACGTAACCAAAAGAATTCGCGTGTTTTTACTGATTGGGTCAGTTCATTGAACTCCCTCGTATAATCCTGACAAGCTGCAGATGGCCAGTTGAACAGGTCCGGTCCAAAATACCTTGGATAATTACCGATCGTATTTGGAGCTTTCTCTCTCCGTCCTGCATTTGGTTACTCATGAGCAGTGTGCACGTTATCATGAAATGAGCACAGGTGCCATGTATTTTCTGTGTTTCTAAGGTAATAGTTTGTTTTATATCAGCGTTCCACGGTGCGTATCAGGTGGCTAGTTTATGAATTTATTCATAACTCTGTTTCCTCATAGGTTTGCTTTCCTAATATACAATAAACATCCTGGGCTTTCAACTTCTACTGCTATGCTGATACTCAAACTCCCAACTTCAGCCTTGCTGCTGCTGAACTCACCTGGCTGTAAGTCGTTTTTCGCTGTACATTCATGCCCTTTTTCGTTGTAGAACTACTAATTTTGATAAGCCTGGTTAATCTATTAGACTTCGCTTTACTGCTCACAGCCGTGAGCTGCCTTATCATGCGTATAGCTAGAGAGAGAAGTTGTTTTGCTAGGTCAGCTCCATAGTTATCAGGACAGTCACCGCAACCTTTCTTTCATGCCATGAGCTGGTCACCTAATAGTGCTTACCCCAACAACACTGATCTAATATACGATACATGGTTTGGTTTTGGTAAACCGAGTCGGCGTAGTCAACCTGAACCTGTTTACTGAGTTTAGCTTGTTGATTGTCTGAAGGAGATGAGTCGAGGATTATTAGGAATGGTAAGATGTCGTGCAGTGAATTTATTCCAGGAACCTTTTATTGTGAAATGGTAATGGACAGCAACGATAACAGGCCAGAAGTGCAAATTTACATGCAGCCGCTTTATAACTAAACCACTGTCCGGCCGCTGAGTGGCTCGCGGAGCACGACCCTGAAACCCAAAGTCAAATAAGGCAAGTTGGTAAACTACGTGTACTTTCAGGAATTATCATCACATTGCAAACAGCGAACCTAAATTTTGTGGGAAGATTCAATCACAAGGGTTTGCAGATGGATATCATCTAGAACAATTTTTCTTAACTAAACGTTTCCCGAGCGATACTGGGCCGTGTCATCAATGTTGGGTAAAATTCGGCTTCAAGAGCACGAGAAGTTGATCAATCAGAGACAGATCATGGTGCTTATGTATGACGATGATCGGAAATATGACCAGGAAGTTAGTTCAGACAATGACCAGTGGGATTGCACGCAAGCTTGGCCCAGACAAGTTCACATATGTGGTGCGATGTTTAACGAGGGATGCAATTTAAAATGCTACTCTCACAGTGTGGATGAGAAAGCCGACAAGCGGGAAGCGCTAAAACAGGTACGTATGACTCATAAAAACTCTAAGGTCGTAGGCCTCTAAGTATACAAGAGTGGAAACTCAGCCCAAAGTAAAAGTGCTCTTATGGACAACCGGCAGATGAACGGAAGAACATTTTTCAGGTTCAAAGTAGAAAACAAAGAGGGAAGTGCACAGGTCGATGCTGTTGGAAATGACGATCACCATGCTGAATAAATTCACACCAGCTGGAAATGAGAACTGCATGGTAATTTCACAAATATACCGAATAGACTTAACAGATTATATATATATATATATATATATATATATATATGTATATATATATATATATATATATATATATATATATATATATATATATAGGTTGATAGGTTTAGCTCAGTGTGTATTTCTGCTTTGGAAATCATTATGTTTATTATGTTGTCTTGCATTAAAGCGAATAACAAAGCTGATGTAAATATTCGAGACAAGCTTGCCCATAAGTCAACTCCATATTTTTGTATGATGTGATCATGTGAAAAGAAACTGTTCTCTGGAAAATGGTTCTCTTCAGAAACCCAAGTTAGTAGGTAATTGTGATGTATCTCGTCTTATATATTGTGGTATATTGGCACGAATAAGGATCACTGAAAACGAGCTAGTTCGCTAACCAGTTTTTTCCCTAATGGGCTCTGCGGGATTTATGCAATGATTCAAACTTACATTCATAATTCTATAAATTTTCCTCATTATTTCTCTCTCACTCCTACATTATTTACGAGAATAAAATGACCAAAGATGAGCGGTCGGCTATGATCGTATGTACCGAAAACACAAAGCTGAGAAACGGTTATTTGTGTTCAGGTATGTTTGGCTTATATCAGTTTTCATAAATATTCCAGAAGTACTAGGCAAACCCCAACAAAGACCGCTAGGCGAATCAAAGGTAGTTTATTATACAAGCGAGAAATCCCTATGTCTAAAGTGACCAGCGTCTTACAAATATATTTTGAGCGTTATTCAAAGAAACCTCATTGGGAAAATGTTTTGATTGTTTAGTGTCTTCATTGTACCTGGTAAGGAAGGTTGATCCCAGGGCGGTGAGGTAGATACGATATTCAAAGATCTCGTATAATGCAATGAAAAAACCAAACAACGGCTGGAAAATAGTGAGAACATAAGAAACCCTGCAGTGCTTTTTGAGTTGTCCATAAAAGAAATGCTTCTTTGAATGTAATTCACAACTACAACATTTGATCTCAAGGGTTTAAGAAAATTGGCTGACAGTGGTAGAAAAGTTATCATCCAGGGCTTCGGACAACAAATACCGCGGTTCGATTCACGCCAATGCCGGTCACATTTGGGAGCCTTTCACTGGCAGCACCCCGTTTCTGAGTTTATTTGGCATTCCTTTATGATAAATATAAAATACAAAGTATTAGGACTATTGTAAAGATGTTTTGGTAGGTGCTCCTCTTCGATTCGCTTCAGCTGTGGATGTCTTCTCATTGCGGACCTTGAATGAAACGATTGCATTGTTACTGATACATCTGATTTACCTAGTTATTTTCAATGAACTAAGTGCTCACGTACTGCACATTCAAGTGCTATGTCTGGTCGAATTTTTGAAAATTTTTATTTGGTCCATAAGAATTCGTGTTGGTTTGGAATCAGTATTCATTCTGTTAAGGAATAATGTTGTTCCAAGATCACTAAAGTACCGATCAACTTTTGGAATTTACTGTACCGCATTATCGACACACATCGGATAAGATGCTACTCTGTGGCCGTGGGGTAACAATCCATCAGTCTTCGTCTCTCCGTACCGATCGTATCACCGTTGATTCTGTATCTTGTTGCACCTATTTCCTTTTTTATTGTCGTTATCTAGCATAAATCAGAACCGAGTGAAATACTATGCATCAGGAAAATCGAATGCATACCCAAGCACTCAGGTACTGCAATGAATCACCAAGCCCTTCGGCCTCGAATATGTGACTTAGACCAACGTCGGCTAGCTCTCGCCACTTGCTGTGGAGTGAGCATTTGATCTATCTAATAAAATGATTCTATGTTATCTGGATCTACATTGCCCAAGAGGCGTTACCGATCACCATCCTTAGCCCGAAATTGTGTCCGACATTTTTGAACTTCACCCCACACTAACCGTGGGTCCGCTAATTATTCATAAAGACCAAACACAACTAAACACACTCACACACTCATTCTCAAATGCTCTCATACATCAAATTTCGTGTCAAATGTTGGAACAACCAATGTTGTAATTGATAAATATATACGACGGAAGTTCTGCTGGCCTGGCGTTTTTTCGTTCCGTTTACTCAAATTAGGTTAATTCAGAACTAAGAAATCTAAGTTAGCTGAAGGAGGTCGCCATGAAGGCACTTGGGTAACGGAAACTATAACCATTGGTAGGTTAAATGACTATATTTCGAGTAACTCACACTAGACGAAGTTTACCACAACAAAGGACAGAAGTTGTGGTTAGAGAACTCCGGCACGAACAAATATGGCTCAGGTGAGGAGATTTAAGTTCAGCCATCACTGGAGATATTCGAACTCAACCAATGAGGTACAATAGAAATGTCCACCAACTGTGAAAATATGCACTGGATCATGCATTAGAAAATAATATTGTGATTTTTCAGTAAAGTGCTAGTGGGAGAATGGAGACTGTCAATTGGGGATATGACCGGCGACGGCACGAATATTCAGTCCCGAAACAGAGAGATCGAAAGTCCACCAAGGAGACCAGTTGACCACCGTCAGCCCATCAAGTTCGCTTTAAAAACGGCTCTTTGAGGTCAGTTTAAGTGCCTTGATTCACTTTGCAACAAGCAAAAACTTCCAACTTTTGTTCCTCAATTCTTCGTAATCAAAGGTTACGCACCAAGTAAACCAATGGAACTCTCATGATGCAAAATTCAAGGAACGTATTTTTGTGCAGAAAATCTTCAGTAGTTTCCTGTAGTGTCACAACCTGCTTTTCTTGGTTGAAGTTGGCATTCACTGTTAGCATTCATTTCATTTTAGCCGATTTCTCATATGACGAGCTGAACAGTAATCAGTAGGACAATAAATAGAGTAAATTCAGGTGAACTTTACCGCAAACCCTGAAAATACTCACTCTCTAACAACGTCCGTTCTATAAAAATATTAGGTTTGGGCACAAGAATGACCGAGTGCTCAACATTCTTGGGCGTGTTCAAATGAACTGAACGATTCCTGAGAGAACAGATTAAGAGGGGCAGCTAATTTCACGGAGCATTTGTAAAACAAAAAGTCCAGTGGTTTCAAGGGCAAAAATCCAGTATGCTTTCTTTATCTAGGTGATAAATCGCATCCGACATTGCTCATATGGCATGCCTTGCATATGCTTCTTGCTTGTCCTAAAATTGTAATCAACATCACCCGAGATTATATTGCCCAGGAAACAGAAACACAGTAGCATGGCGGTTATCAAATGGACCCAAATAATACACTTCTACGGTTGTGTTGAGAGCTTTTCTTACCTATGGAGGCAGTATGGCAGCGGTACCTGGACACTGGTCGAGCATGTTCTGTTTTCCACAAAGTTTGGACTTATTTGCACAAAACCGACGGGTCTACTAGCAAAGTTTGAGAGAATGCATCCAGCTCGTTTCCGATAGATGGCTTGGTTCCATGATGCAGACAGCAAGTGATCAGCTGACCAGAATGGCCGAGAAGATCGGAACGAGTCAGGCCATCAATGGCTCAGTCAACGGTTAACATTCGTCCAGAGCCGAGTCAACCAATCCGGAGGCATCAAGAATAATCAGCAAGACCGACCGTTTAGGTCTGTCAGTAGGCCAATAAGCTTGTATGAACATTTTTGGTTATGACGAGAGCATATCTTATATTAAAAAGTATTTGTGCCAATAAAACGAAATGATTCTACTGCAGAACTGAGTTCTCACTAGCGCTAGTGGGACGGAACAAAACACAAAGCACCCCTGGTTCTTATTAATGACCGATGAATGAACTGCAACAACTCTGCGCCAATAACCGATCAGTAAGCAGTACGAACTAACTTCGCGATTCGACACACATTTCTGTCTAGTTTCCGCTTCAGGATCATTGGACGCAGAAAGTTCTCTGAAACAAATTGATATGGTTTGCCCGATTTTCTATCAAAGGCCGGTTTTACTGTATGGATCAGAAACATGGTTACTACGGGTGGAGGAAAACCGAAGGTTTCGGTATTCTAACACCGATATTTTCTTAGCATCGATCGAACGTGATGAGAACACAATATAGGCTAAGCTGAGATTCGGTGGAGTATCTTAGATTCTCGAGACAAATCAATTAGTGGAACACTTAAGCTCGACGAGCTAAGATTGCTGGGACGTGAGCTGCACATGTCCCCTGACAAGAGTCCTCGGCGTACAATGTTCGCTGAGGCGATTATCGATTGGGAGATAGGTTATGTCAGCCAATTCATGACGTGCAAGTAAGGTATGAAAAGCCTAATCAACGGACCTGGTCATGTAGGGCGTGTAAGGCTTCCTGGATGGGGTTCAAGAAATTTTTCGAAACAGAGGCTAGATAAATGACTCGGTGCGATGATCAAAGGCTATCTATTATTGAAAACTTCCTGTGTTGAATTCTACTTTTTTATTACTATCTTTACAGTGTTCGTACTTTTCATAATTTCTGAATGAGGAACACGCTGACAGATAGCAACCATAGCCTACGCATCCAGTGGGTCGTTGAACTGGACTGACCGGCCCCGATGTTCACTCACCTAACTGACTCATGCTGATAGCTCGCGTAAGTACGTGACCATCACACAGTGGTACTTGTTGGAGAAATCCAAGAAACACGATAAAAATGTCCAGCGTAAAACAACGGGCAGCAATACAAACGGAAGTCATTGATTATTATTCGGACTCAAAGTTTACAGTGTTCCGAAAGGTGTCTTTAGAGGTTCAGTATGATGACCCTGTCACAACACCCCGGTCACAAAAGTGTGATTAGAAGGCGTGTACTTTCTATAACGAGGGTAATCACCAGGTTTTAAGTATCGTCTATCGGAGCTATTGTGTCTCCCATTAGTTTTTGTTCATATGCCGTGAGGCATCTCTGCTTAGCGCGGTTTGTTTACGGTAATTTCAGGGAATATTGGCACTTACTTACTTGAATCGGTGGCTGAGCTACATAAATCAGATGTACTAAAACATTTGCGTGGTCTGTATTGAAATATCTTGGACAGTTTTCATCATAACCCGAAGCACCGTAAGTGCTGAGCTAGCAACCAGCGTAACTTTGTGCCAGCCCAGAAAGACTCATGCCATGATACGTTTCTTAGTAAATGCTGAATCGGCCGTCCTTGGCGAAGCACAATATCACGCCATAGAAAAAAGTATACTGTTTAGTCCAGAATCCTATTGATGGAGTATTACCATTTTTAACACAACAGTTAAGAAGCAGCTGTGCGTAAATCATTCTGGTAAATGTCAACCGTTTACAAGTTAGTGTTCAATTGCCAACTCTGCATATTAGTCTTCTACCAAAGTTGAATTCCTTCCATCCCTCCAGGAGTCGTCCAAATTTAAAGACATCTCGGGAAGACAGGAAAAGATGGATGAGATCATCGGTAATTGATAGATGCCGTCTGCGGGTTACATCGAAATTTTGCAAAAATGACCAATGTTCACGTCACTTATTCTATTTATTGATCAACAGCTTTCAGTCCTCAGTCAGCAGCATCATCATGGATTTTATGCGTAACAACGTCCTGCTTCTATATTCTTTATCAGAGGCGTTTATGACCGAATAGTCATTGGTGCGGTCATTCGGCACTGTTCAACTGTATCCGATAGGCGATAATAGTTCAAATTACTAGAGAGTTGAATGCCCTTCCGAGACTTTAACAAACTATGCCCTTCCACTTTTTACTTATTGGTTATCATGAGAGCGGATATTCTTAGAAATTCCATTACCTAATGACAAGTGATTTAAATCAGTCGGGAACAAGGATTTCGCCATAATTTATTGCTCCTCTAAAGCCGTCTAAACCCGACTTCCAATCTGCGTTCCTTTGTTATCCATCGGGGAATCGTCGAAAAAGGAGGTGTTTCACGCGAAAGAAACTCGAGGCAACTTGCTAGGAATAAAAAATACCATAGCTTCCAATGACTTTAGAAATACTTTCAATTCCATGGATGACGTATCAGTGAGGTGGATACCTGAATATATTGTAAAAAACTCTCAAGGAAATCCTGTGAAAAAAAAATTACGTTGTATATTGAGTGCCTAACATTAGTTGTGCACAATCCCGCGTTTATACTTGGAGAGCAAGAGTATTGTTTGTTTTTCTGTGGATAGCTTGGGTTTGTGGTAGAACAGTTCATAAACTTGTAGTTTCAATAAAGCATTTCATTAAACCCGCAAGACATTTTCGTGTAACTTAGTGGGTGATGGGATAGACTAGACTGATGTCATCACAAACAGTGGATTAAACCTGATGTTTACCATCCAGGATGGAAGTATATACCCAGGCAGACCCTTTTTCTAACCCTATCTGAAATCACTGGAAACCATCTATAAGGAGAGAAACGTTCATCCTTCACGTTACTAGTTCACGATGCGCGGAATAAACAAGATTGAGAGGTTATTTCCAATTGTCTTTCTGTACTCTGCAGCGTATAAATTGTTCGCAAACAATGGTTTTTGGAGCTTGTTTCAGCTATCAATGAGCTGAAACCCGGTCGCCCAATTAAATCACCATGTACCATAAATAATAAAATAAATGACTCTAGTGTGCAACAACCAACCCAACAAAATTGCTGACTAGAGAAGATCACCGGAACTGGCAACCAATCACGTTGGTACGTACCGTGTGGTAGGCCTCATGGGCACCGACAAAAATTCGTATTGAATCACAAATAGTTCAATGAAAAGTGAACGGTGTTTCATGAGTTTTAACCTAATGGGATCCATTCTGAATAATTCTAATGAATCTTGAGCGGATGCCGATTGAAGTAGGTTGATGGTAACGGAAAAAATTAAACACGACATTTTTCGAGCCTTTCCAGTAAGACCACATGGATATACTCTACTGATCGTTCCCAACAGTGTAGATGAGCTAGCGGTACGCATCTGTGCTATGGAATTGCAATGGAGACAATAAAACATGAATCATCTCATACATGATCCCATATTCCGCTAGGAGAATTTAGGCATATAAATAAACTGAGGAAAAGGTTTTATCGTTTATACTACAGGTTGTCACCATAGCTCTTTCCATTTCAAATGGGTGAGTGCAAAATTTATCAGTGCAACACACCCCCTCTGGACAAACTCAGAAAAACATATGGGTTAAGCTTGATGACCAGTGAAAGAAAATTAAATAACTGTAGACAATTCCGACCATAGATTGATTTCTTAAAACAGCTCAGGCCGTACTGAATAAGGACTTCAATCTGCTCTGCGTCTAGTGGTTTATGTACGGGTTCCATATTTAAAATAAAACTTACATCTGCGCAGTTTTGCTTTAGTTGAAAATGAAGCAAGTAACACGCATGGAAGTTATGGAAATGATGACATCGAATCACAATTGCGATGAAAAATCTTCTGATCTGAGTTTTCACTTGAATGGCATGTGCTAAGAACACGCAATGCACCTCATGCTGGTAGACAGTAATCCACTGTTGTCCAGCTCGTTACCACACCTGACCGACTGGGATCTTTGTTGCATATTCAAGGCTCCGCTTGCCGGTTATCCCTGACAGTGTAATAGGCCTTCCTTGGAATTTATTCATAAGCTTCACTTGTATTACTAAAGGAATAAGAAGAAATAATTTTCTGGAAGCACTCAATCTTTTCCGTGTTTATTTTCACTAATTGGATTTGTTCAGCCAGTTCTCAGAAACTCACTCTCCTTCATACCTGACCAACTCATAGAAAGATTTTACGATGCTATCTCAATTTTCAGATTCCGGAGTTTAGAACAACCATAAATGACTAACAATGGTTACTTCTCCACACGACTAGAGCAATAAATGAGATCACAGTATCCATCGTTTACGTACATATATATGCGGGACTACTTACGTTTATCGCCGCTGGACGGTACGACGCACAAAAGGAATAGATGACCCATTTGTTTATGAAAGATCTCCGATTGCTTCAGCAGCGAAACATGCAAGGGATTTCAGTAAAATGTTGAGGTGGAACTTGGAAGAAAGTTGAAATTTCAAGCAACCAGTACGTGCCTCTACCGACAGGTCTCAAAATCTTTTCAGTGACAGATATCGTGGGTCAGATCTTCCTTAGTGATGTACATGATGTCAAGACCATCTTCGGCCAAATCACGTTTTATGGTATCCTAAATAAAATGCCGTGGTCACAATCACTGAATGACTCAACTGAAATGTATTCAGCTGACGTATAGTCGTGGAAAAAGCTTCATGTCGTGATCCAAAAGTCACTTCCTTATTTCTTGTGGTATGCGTTAACATATTGGGCCAATCGGAAAAACATGTGAATTACTAGAATATCTGAGGTCTAAGGACCTTATGCATGAGTTCAACTGAGAACATTCAGTTAAACCAATCAAAATAAACCAGTAAATTATATTTGTTTCACTGTCGAAACATCTCAAAATTCCTAAAAGATGGTACGAATTCGTAACCACTCACTTTTTTCGGCTGAACAAAGGGTCGTATGCTGAAAACGTGGGGTCTTATCGACAATCCCACCACTGGCCAAGCAAACGATTCCCATGATTTATTGTCAGTTTTCTACTCATCAGTGCTTTATTACTTGCCATATTTTAAAAGTCCCATTAAAATTATTGGAGGAAGACGTTTGAAAATCTTAACTTGGTGATTCGGATCATCCCGGACGGGAGCGAGGTGGCGCAGTGATATCACACACGCCTCCGAGGTAAGAAAGTCCGGGCTCGATCCCTGGGTGCGGCAGAGGATTTGCACTATTGATGAGCTCTAACAAGAGTGAAGCTTGAGTATGGGGCTTCCGAGTGCAGGGATTGTCCTATGACCTGAAGTCTGTGCGTGAGAGATTGAGTCAAGATCACGGCCGGCCAAAAAAAATGATATGCATTCGTCTGAACAGGAATATTAGGTGAACACACACCACTTTTGGGCACTTTTACAATGCAAAAATTGCAAATAAACTATTTAAGTTGGTGAAAACCAAACGAAGGAAGAAATTTAGTTCTAAAATCCAGGTTCCTTTTATTCCCTCCTGTTTATTCTTCATGCATATATTGTTTCATTTTCAAAGAAAATACGAACCTGGAGTGATCTTTCAGCATACGATGAGTCCGCCGACTGACATGTGGCTTTATTTCTTGGCCACAACGCCTCCATTTGTGAAATAATTTTCTCAATCCTTTATTGTGCGTAACTGAAACATGCTTTTCTCGAAATAACCTTGAAAAGAAAGGCCACAATTGCAACATCGCACGATTTATGTCCGAGACGATTTCGCTGCTCCTCAGCATGATGCACACTGCAGAACGATATCGTTTATATGATTCCATGTACAACAGTTATGGTCGACAAATATAGAGGAAATTACAATAGTCAAGTTACGTCACCATGGAAAAGACACATCACCAACTAGCTATTTCTGATAACAATATGGGTTTCCATCGATGTAGTGCAATGACTGCGGCAAACCTCAGCAGCCTGGTATTCTTTGCCACGTATAAGACACTAAACGCAGTGCTTCGGTCAGCTGGATGTTGCGCCATCAGGAGATGACGAGTTTTTATTTTCATTATCGTATGTAATATAATTTTGTACTATGCACAATTTACTGTTCTGTACAAAAACGAAGCCGAGCATAGAGAAACCTGAACAGAAAATGTAAGCTACCTTCAAACTTCTCTTTGAATAGATAGTCAGCACTAGGTGCTACTCCACCTTGGACTTTTCAACCTTTCGAGAGTAAACTTAACTTGCATTCTGCCTTGGGATTACAGGTAGAGAACTCTTTTTGGGTACCACAAAGACAGCGCATGATTCAAGAAAAGCAGCTGGAACAAGGAAAATACTCATAAATGAAGAATCGGGTATGCCCACACTTCCGATTTTCAGAAACATTCTCATAACACAAACAGTTATTCGCAACATCTCTGAGAATCAGAATCAAAAATTTGCTCTTATGGAAGGAGAAATTCACAGACGAACCCCTGTAGAGCACGAGAAGATATGCAGGTAGTGCTTCGAAGAATCCTTATTTGGTTTACCGGTTCGAATTTAAGCGTTCTGCTTGTACAGCGATTCCTACAGGCTGCTTTCCAGAAAGAGATCACCACCGTGTATGACTGATCGTCATTCTCAAAGTCGAGAGGAATGGGATAGAAAACACATCTACTTGAGTGCTAAATGGGATGGCGTGATATTCAACAATGAGAAAATGTTTACTTTTGACCGCTGCAGTGGAATTATGCAATACTACCACGAGTTCACGGATAGCAATCTGAAATTTAGTCATCGGAACTTCGGTGGTATTGGTCGAAGGGGAGGGGTGTGTTGTTCTAGACAAGATATTAGCTAACAGTCTTTGAAGGGAACCTGACGGCTAACTAATATTTGGTAACATCAAGATTTCGAAAAATCGACTGAGAACAGTAATATTTCAATATCGCATAAATATAGACAACGTCAGAAGAATGTGGCTGCTGCCCCGGTGTATCATAGACGGCGGACTGGTCCAATAGCAGTTCAAACTGCAGCATAAGTTAGAACATTTGGTGACTCTTGGTGAGGCAGTTCTTCTACGACCCTCATTGGGCAGCCAATGAAATATACATATATCTGAAGCGAGTAAAAATTGAAACGACAGTTTGCTCCGATGCGACAGATGGAGAAAACAAATTGCAAGATCCTTAGTAGCACACCTGTTGTGTGCAAGATTTCTTGCAGTACATGTTATGTAAGAACTCCGTTCATTTTTATGAGAAAATCAAGCTTGGGAATAACCGCATCAACTCACATAAGCGTGAGCGGTAAGTTCAATCACGTGCAGCTGGCAAGGTCGCTTGGCAGGCATTAGGTCAGTAAGGAATCTGAATAAACGCAAACATGGTTCTGGCTGGAGCAAGCTACACATGTGTTGCGTGAACTGAAGGCGGTGCTCGTACCTGCGTTAATTATAGTAGTACTTTTTTCTGGCTGATTAATCAATAAAATCAACGACCTAGGGGGGAAGCAGTTGGAGTTTCTACCAATGATCACACAACAATACCAATACACGGACCACCTAGTAGGAAGATAAACAACGAGTGGGGAATTTCTCTCTTGCTGTCGTCAGACGTGCACATGAAATTTCACACAAAATGTTGCCATTTACGAAACAAGTGATGTAAATACAAAATATATGTTTCAGGTGAGGCTAGTGCCTTGTACACCTTTCGGAGTGACGGTAGTTGGTTCTATAAAGTCATGATGGACAAAGTGTGCACAGAGACTTGTTTCGGAATCTGTTCACTCGAGATAGAACCATTTGAAATGAATTTATTAAACGAAAACAAGAGGCTAGTTTGTGTACAGCCTGTCGTGATTACGGGCTTTTGGGGTCGTTTATTCGTCTTCACATTAAAGCTTCCCTCCACACGCAGTCATTACATCGGGTGTTCACAAATGGGATAATAAAGTGACTCACTAAAATTGCATACTTCGCTGCCGAACTGTTTTCATTTGTTCATCAGGCATCACTTGTTAAGCCGCCTTCGGTCACCCTCATCAACTAGTCGGAATTGGCCCAGGAGTGAACCGGCAGCATCTTCGTGACAAACACCAACCAGGAAATTGAAGGGCGCAGTCCATCGCCCCACCAAATCCTCTTTGAGTCTGAAAACATTCGACATATTCGGGTTTACTGCTGTTCTAGTCGATCACCTGTAGCTACACTGTCAGCCAAATAAGCAAAGGAGCGCTTTCACCCAAGTAATACTGTCACTTTTGATCACACCATTTCGTGGTTATTTATTATCAAATCTTGACCAAGAAATAGTATTCAACACTCTCTTAGTAACCTTTTTAAAAAGACTCATGCTTGATGTTTCTAATTTATGTGACTCATCCCAACCTAATAAATACCTTTTGAAAAACAAGGAACAACCGTCTTCTCATCCCACTGCATCTGTTCATTTTTTTCAATTTAGAATAATTAGTGGTAACATCTCAAATGAATACCTGCTTTTTTAAACGCAGAAAATGACGTTTATCGCAACGAATAGCTAATACATTCGGGGAACCGAAAATATTCTGGAGAAACCTTTGCAGAAAACAGAAGGAGCTATTCTACTAGGAAGATGTCCTGCCAATTACCAAACGATGGTCGATCTGTGTCTATCATATGTTCGGTCGTAAGGATTGCCGTCGACTTCATCTTGAACAAAGTGATGTCCTTTGTAATAAATTGTCCGAACGAGTCATTCGGCGAGTAGTACATAGCCCAGATGTCGTGAAAATAGTACCTTGTTCATCGTTTCCAAATAAATGTTAGTGCAACTCGTGCGTGTTTTTGGTATGAAAGCACTTTCTCCTGTTACATTGCTTGCATTTTCCACTTTGTTCGGTTTGATTTTCTTCACTTTTTTACTACGCGAGTAATCCAACTTATAGTTATCACATTATTTCGACGGTATTCTGCTTTACATTATTTTTTTTATATTGTTTTTACTGAAGGCCTTTCAAGACATTACGATTGGTGTCTACAGATTTCCCTAAGGACCCTAGATTTCCGTCTCTCCTTTATGAACGAAACAGTAGGAAATATCATTGCGCCTGTTCTGGCGTGATTATTGATACGAGTTCCTTGGCTTATATTTAGACAAATAATTAGAGATAGTGAGAAAGTGATTGGCAGCTGAATTACACCTGATTTCATGGTACGTGGAACTATATCCTTATATCACTTTCAGTTTGTTCTGACAGATTTTTACAAAATATTTAACTGACAATTTTAGCATTCGCTTCACAATAGACGGGAGAATAACAGTTTAAGACATGCGTACACTCTATCTGGCTCGAAAATCTCTTGTATCATGTAACCGTGAAAAAAATTACCTGAAAAAAACGTTGGTCCCAGCTCACTCAAAAAGGCAACCATTTCATTATATCTTACTGCTCACTTCTACTGCACGTGATTTACATTTACAAGGGATAAAACACCAGTGTTTGGTAACAGTGGCAACGTTGTTTATTCTACAAGGACTTTCCTCCAGTTTTAGATGTTCTTCCGGAAATTGTGTCTCATTTGTTAATCTAAGACAATGATTTTTGAGACATCAACCATAACTCAGCGAACTGCTAGATTGGTGAGTAAAACCAAGGAATAGGAGATAGTTGAGACCGTCGAACACAGTGAATATAGTCAGTTAGCATTTGGTGGAATTGGTTGAAGAGGGCGTTATGTCTGTCAGCCATCGTGAACACAAATCTGTCATCCACCCCCTGAGTATATGCATCGCAGTAGTCGATGTAGCTCTACAGTCTGGTCTCACTCATTTGGTTGGGCAAATGCTTCAGATATAACTTCTGTTTTCAAGGCATATTAGAAGCTTTCAGTGAGCCTGGCTTTGTAAATGAGTGATATGTAAAAGTCATTTAGAATTTATACTCTTCCCTCAAGATATGCATTTCATATCTATCCAAGTTTTACCTATCTGATGAAAAGATTTTTATTTTGCAGAATCAGTAATAATGTCACAAAGCTCTTCTAAGTAACCAACATGTATTCGGTGAGGAGCGAACACTTGAACAACTCACCTTACAAAAGTTGTCTGTTCGTGCGTGAGTAAGCAAAGCAATGAAAGATGAGACTGTGTATCATATGCGTATGTAACGCATTCACTTGCATGCTACCAAGCTGGGCCGCTCACCGAGCAACGAATAAACAGAAAGGTAAATCTCATGTTATAAGTATGGTTTGATGGAATTACCAGTCCATTGTTTCGGTAAGTTTAGGGTGAAGTGCGTACGTGCATAGGTCTGTCATAGCAGTCAGTATCGACAAATATAATAGTGAGTATATCGGTAGGGAGGGAATAACGTCAGAAGTTCAACCGGTGGTAGGACCACACAAAAATCCATGACATAGACGAAAGTTAAGAAAAGTCCAACAAGTGTAGGGTATTTTTGGCTTCCTGATATGTACCAAGAACTTCCCTCACACAGTGGATAATTCAATTTGAAGATATGGTTGTGTGGTGACCAGAGATAGTGTTATTTCCACAAACGTCGATCGTCAACATAACACCATAACTTTGGATCTCTCCTCTCTTGTTTCATAAGATCTTTTGATTTACTCTGCGACAGGCTTTCCACGCTAAATGATGGTAGCGAAAAATGCAGTATCCACTGCTCTCCTCATCGAAGACGGAACTGATTGAACCAGAAAGGTCTCTGAGTTTATGGAACAATCGCACAAATTGTTCTTATGTGCACTGCCCGTGCTTCCGAGAGCATCCGAAACTGAAAACCCGAATGCTGATTGCTTTTTGACCGGGAACCTCATCCAACTTGAAGTGTCTCTAGTTCTTAAGTAAATTTAGAGACTATATAAGTTGGTAAGGCCATATGAGGTATGCACACCTATACACGAGCTAGACTCACATGTATTTGCTAAACATGTGCAGGAAATATTGGTGAGAGAGAAGAAAACGAGGCCTGAAAGTCGACGAGCGGTCTGCAATCGACCAAATGTCAGCACAATGGCATATAGTAGGTAAATTATAATAAGTTTATCACATTGCATCTTTCCGTGTGGAATAGAACATTATGAATGATGGGGAAGGAATCGAAAGATAAACTCAGCTGCCAAAGGTTAGGTTTGTTAAGATAAAAATGGCACAAGAGTTACCCACTGATACAGTGGCTTTATTTCGTGGATAATTCACGACCATTATCCGGAATCCGGCATGAGGCTTGAAATTGATAAATCCCTTATTGTACAGGGCCTTGTTTGGAGCACTTCTACCGAAATTTTAGGTACTTATTATTGTATAAAATGTAAAGTGGAATGCGTAAGTGATAGCCAATACCGTGATTGTGTTTAGTCATTGGAGTTTCAACTAAATGTTATGTATTTATACTGGTCTTACTTTTATGGTTTCTGTAGGCTGCACACAAATCAAACGGAACAATAAGTCTAATCATTGTGAGTCCACCCATTAAGTGATCGTCGTTACTGAATGCTCATTACCCATGTCATGCTGCAAATCTGGAAAAAAATCAAGAAAAGTAAATAGAACAAATAAAGGAGCCTTTAAAAGGCTACTACCTGCATCCTGAAATAATTTGAGACAACGACATAATAAACACGAAGTAAACGAAAAGGTGGACAGATGAAAAAGGTAACTGTTGCAACAAAAATACGCCGCCAATCTGTGGATCAGAATGTCAGTATCAGTTTTCATTTCCAATCAACGACTAATATGTTAATTTGCGGTATTGGGATGAGAGCACTCCCCATACATATTTAAATCGTAAAATGTGAATAAGAATTGTTTTATTGCTTGTATCTGCCACACGGTCCAGTTTCTTTGGTGGAAATATGACATTGCATTGATACTTTGTAGACATTCGAACAGTGCCGTCACTATCGATATGATATAGATTATCGATATGTAACGGACATCACGAGTTGAATGTTTCCGATTATTGTAAAACATTTTCCGGAGGTCCGGATCAGGGCGTCTCAGCCTAGCATATGTGACTCTGTGGAACGATTGAGCCATGGTGCTGGGAAGCGACAAACATCTTCGAGGACTAAGTGCTAATGGATCTCAATAAAGAAGTGACTGTGACTGAGAACACAAAGGATCTGATCAATGTGATTTTCAGTGGGTGTTATGCCCAAGGCCGTTTCAAGGAATACCTCCTGTGAATAAATACTCATTTTCTCCAAACATTTCCTCTTCATTTAGCCAGCTGATATTTAGTCCCTTCCAGTTTTTGAATGCCATTGTCTTTGTTTAGGAGAGAAATGACTCACTTCGAACAGAATCTTAGAAATAAAACAAACGTTGACTTTTGACTGATGATTACTTTTCGCTTATTTATCTATACACTCATAAGTGCTGTCAAGCCATATTTATTTTTATCAACACAAATTAGGAAAATTCAAACGAAACAATGAAATTTTCCCCGGGAATTGGAAATTCGGGCTACTCAAGCTGAAGATATTCTTTCAAAATTCGTGTTTCGCTTCCCATCGGCCCCGAAATTTGAGAGCCATTTAGTGTACATGGACGATTTGGTTGATGAGTAAAAGCATTCGGAAGTCAGGTAGCAATATGTGATGCTGAAAATATTTGGACTCTCGATCATGTGGGTGAATTCAGAATAATGATAGCCGATCACCCCAGAGAAAGTGGATGAGCCCACTTCATGAATTTACTCCACAGAAGACTCAAGTTAAAACAAAAAACAATGTGTGCATCAAATAGCAACCCCATGATATGATGTGTTTACTTGCGTGCCCTGAATAAATTTAAAACGCTATTCAAGTCATATTTTGTGAAAGATGCCACTTGACATAGAATTAAGGTAACTCGTGTATTTTCATGTAATGAATTACAAGTAGATTTGATGTATGCATAACATGACTGGTAATGCAGCTTTACCATTCACCTAATCCTGTACAACACCTGTTCCTCCGAACCACAAATTCAACGAGCTCATACTGAAATTCTAACTCAGAAAGGACGACTGAGAATCAGACAGTGGAGGCTGACTCTCATAAGATTATACAGCGCAATCCTTTATCCCTTGCTCCATTCCTAAAGGTTTCTTGGCGAAAAAGCACAGCTGCTAACTTCTAACAAGCCTAAGGGAACTAATACTGAGGGTTACAGTGGTGACGGGAGCTTTCATGCTGCAGGTTTATTCAAGTCCTTCATAAGTTTATTTTTATAAGCCAGAATATGCAACTAAGAGATACACTATTCCTTTTCATGAACTCAACATTCAAGGAAACTTTGTTCAAACATAATATAGACGATCCCTCCGAGGAATGTATTGAGTCAACAGAACGAGAAATAATATAGAGTTATCAATATTAATGGAAAATTGCTACACAAACTACTGCAAAATGGAGCTCAATACGATATACACCTTCTATGTACGAGTATGATAATGAGTTCGCAGAGGAGTATCGGGTACATATGCCAGAATATTTATTAAAAAACGAATGCAGTCTTAAGGTAACTGGAAACGTTGTCCTCCCGGCTACGTACCACTCGCCTCCAGTATATATATATATATATATATATATATATATATATATATATATATGTATATAAATCGATGTATTCAGATGGACTTGGTTTTTATTTATTTGTTACACGTGATAGGCACACGATGTGTTCCAGATCTGCCAGTTGTTTTGAACGTCGACTCCTCGGTGTTGATCAAGTAACAGACTTCTGCGCGGTTGTCTCCTCACTTTATCTCGACTATAAAAACGAAAGCACTACAAATGGTCTACCGAGCTTGACCACTCGATAATACTGAGTAGTGCGAGCATCACACTATTCACGGTAAATGCACGTAACATCCAACCCGAAGTTGTCATTGAGAGTGCATGTGCATACAATGTAGTTGGGTCAACCCGAAAAGGATTCGTTGGCCGTCTAGTTATACAGCAAATTCCGCTATCCGATTTACTCAAGTGGGCTGGTTAGATTGGAGTTGCAATGGAGATCGATTGCTCAGGCTGTTCGTAGAAAAATTGCAAAACAAATATGCGAGAGCCATATAGGTTTGACGACGGTAAATGAGGCGTAATTGTTGAACGATGATTCGTCCCGTATATGCGAGGAGCATCAAGTTACAACCAGTTTTTTCCATACTCACAGAATCGCACATTAGGTCTGAAAACCTTTTCATAGTTGCGCGTCAGTTGAGAATTATTCTCAGTTGAATCACCAATGGATCGCTTTTATTTGTTTTTCATGAAGTAGGACTTGAAGAGATCTACTGAAAGTTTTGGAAAAGGAATATTTCAAACTGGCTCTAATGATTCACATACTGTTATCCCCGATGAAAATCGTGGAAGCATCGTGACGGTATTCCTTTCCCGTTGAAAACAACGAACTTGCAGAATACCACATGGAGCCCGAACTGAAATACACAGACTAGTGTAGATGGCAAAATATTATGGAAAATTCGAAAGGATCGTACCAACAGTCTCCCTCTCTTCCCTTCACTTTAGCTCTCGGTCAGCGTGCACACAGAAAGGAATCTACAACGAACGAACACCAACTGTGAACTTTATCTTTGACACAGTGTGGTACCATTTTGTTATAAAACTTTGACACTGAAAGGCGGATCGTGGGTGTGTGACAATATAAGTGTGTCTTTGTGTCTCTGTCTTTTTCCTTTACCAATCGTGTGATGTGCTGATGTTGTCTGGATTCTGTTTAAATTGTACCCTTCTCACACACTCAACCCTTGTCAAGTGATCCGTTGGATCGGGGTAGTTCTCGACTGCCTTCTTTAATTAAATTCTTGATTTTATAATGCTTTGCCAACAAAAGGGGTCAGTGCATCTGCGATGTTATGATCGACTTCCTGTACGGGTCCGGTCACAACGGATACCTTAGAAACGCGAACGAAAGCTTTGGTTTTAAATCCATGTGAGCATTTCATGATAATTGTTGTTTACAAAAGCCCGAAAACTCACTTGACTTACGTAGTACGGTTCACAGCTCAGTAAACTGAATTTTCGTGAGTCTGGCTTCCAGTTTTGTGCTGGAGATAACAAACAATACTTCGAGTACATGTTCGATGATCACTAGCAGCGTTTCCCTAAGACAATTCCTTACACTATGTGATCCATATGAAAACAGTCAGGGGACCTAAATTGTGGCCTAGCAGCGCAGATGGTAAAGCACAAGCCGTACAGAAGTTGGTGAGTTCGAGGCCTGCGAGGGTTAAAAATTTTGTCCTTTGGATCATATCGACAAAGATTTTTACAAATAATGACCTGGATGACCAAGAACCACTACCTGTTAAACTTCAACCCAGATTTGTGCTGGCCTGAACCATCAGATCTGTACAGCACTAGTGTTTTCACACGGACGCTAGTGGAGAACACAGATTTCGTGCAGATATTTTTACTCCTTTTTCTTTTTGAGAAGCAGCCTGCATTACATGAAGGGTAAATAAAATTGCTGTGTCTTTGTTTACTAAGGATGTGTAATATTATTGCAATTTGTGTTTGCTGTTTGTCGAAATTAACAGTCCAGCGAAAACTTTTCTAATACGTATAAAACCACGTTACTCAACATCATAACATCATCTAGATTGAACTTTGATACACTAAGCAGCTAATAGCAACTGAGAAAGATAACGATCAATAGTTCCAGCCGTCTAACTGTCACCTATGAATTTCTACGCAGATCAATTAGCTTTCAACGGCCTCTTCGTGAGTTATGCTAAAACAGCTGTGTATCACTTTTGGCGTATTCACGGCTTACGGCTGATGAGCTCTCCGGTAGTTAGATGAGAATAATTTACAGAGAGATCAGTACTGTAATTTACTTTTGCAATTTGTAATTTGACGACATCTTTGCTTGTCCTACTCATGAGTAGCGTGTACAGGCACTATGAACCTCGAATAATCATGGTCTTATTCTCCGTTTCTACTGTACTGACACAGTTCAGACTTACGTTTTTATGACGAATAGTGCGTGAACATTTTACATTTATGTTCCCGACTCTGTTGTTTTATGACTATTCATTTCCCATGTAAGAAGATTTCGCCGAAAGCTTCACTCACGCATAAAACCTGCCAACCGTAGGTTCGATCTCCTGACAGCTGCCCCTTTGAGTGCACCCTAAACCGAAACACCACGCAGCAGGCGCGTGGACAAAGAAGTCCTTTCCCAGGGTCATCTGTTCACGTAGACTCATCACTTCTGTCATTTTCAGTTGCTACTACTTGTATTTTCACATTGGTGACGCCTTGGAGTATACAAATTTGTATATTCTATTTACAGATTATTTTCTTATCCTCTGGCTGAAGCTTGATACGCTATCTGTGCCGTAATAGTGCTGCTCTACAGTTTCCTTAGACTCCATGCTGAGTGGACCGTTTATGACCGCACTGTCCCGATTTATCGCACAACTTCCTGTACTGTTGTTCTTGGTTGCTCACCTGGCTGTAAGTTGTTTGCACTCATGTATTTCAAATTATTGCATTATTTAGAACCGCTAATTTACGATAAACACGGTTGTACGTTTGGAATTTGTTCTGCTGCCCGTAACCGTGTGCAGCTCATATCGTGTGTAAAGCTAGTGACAATAAGTTTTCTTCTATACTGGCAGTCCAAGTAATCGGGATAGTTTGAATGTTACTTATTTTGGGATTCCAAAGATAATGGTCGTAAAACTATTATATTGAATTTGAATGCCCCGTCAGTTACAACCAAATATACGAAAATATTCATGATAACTCGTTCTCACTGAAGCTTTGAAAACATCTATCGTGTTGAGCAGCCACCCCTTAGAAAATCTCAATATGGACATTTTGAAGTCCCCTTTGATTGAAGGCTTCTGATAGAATTTGGAATTCGCGTCTCATTGCAATTTCAAAATTAGTCGAGTATACGAGGGGAATCATTTATTTTCTTGTAAAAACGATTAGATAATGGGTGAATCTACCTAATGAGACAACATTGAAATCCGTGTAGGTAGTAAACACCTCCCGTGCAATTCGTGACCATAGCTTATCGAATTTGGTATCACTGTTCTCATGATCCTATGAATACCGAGCCGAAATCCATGGCCCACGTTTCCAGGCTAGAACCCTGGTCATATTCCATCGTGCATTGATTCGGCTTCCGATTTACTTTCTTGCTGCACAGTAAGATGAAGGGACTAAGGAGAACGGTAGCCATGATAATAAACTCAATGAAGAAATCCATTGCAAGACTCTTGGTCGTGGAATTCATTACGCCGATTTATATCAGGTGAAATAAATCATGATCATCCAAGTTGGGGCAGTATCGTCTATGACTTTATGAACAAGGATGAATTCATTCGGTTGAAACAATCTACTTTTTTAGTCTGTCGGAGTGGAATTCCTCCTGGGTTTACTGCTGTGCTACTAAATATTCACTCAAAATATAATTTCAATGGGGTTGTAGTTCACATTACCTCATTTGAAATACGAAGTTACTATGTTGGCATAACTTAAATTCTTGTCACTCATCAAGTTGTATAGCTTTTTATCTCTGAGCTTCATTAAAATAGCACACTGTCTGGCCACTCTTTCCGAATTTGGATTCACTTAAAATGATGTCTTCTGAAACAACTGCCCAAAATTTGTAGGCAAAAAATTACATTTTTACGTTTTTTCCTAACAGTTACCTTTCTGAGTAACGGGTTTCTTGCACAGCAGGTAAAGTGTTTTATGTTACGAGACTGCTCGCTCACGTGGCTACAGAATGCGTCTTCTGTGTGCAGTTGACACAAGGGCGACCTTTTATTCAGTCAGAGAAGAAGAGGTACATCTTTTGCCTAGTAAATGTGCAAACATTTCTCGAAAGATAAATAAGTATGAAATAGTATTTTTTGAACAAAGATTGCCGAACAAGCCAGTTTTCAGTGATACAAACTCATGTCATTGCATCATAACATATCACAACTAGTAAAGAAATGGGGCCTAATGAACAAATAGGAAGTGTGCCACTACTGAATTCCATCACTTTCTATTTGTCTAAATGGTCAAATTATTTGAGTTGGTGTAGTACTTTTGAAGGCAATGGCATGAGCATGAATCACTGAAAATGAGCTTGTTATCCAAACTGTGTTCACAAAAGGTATTCAGTGGGAACAATCGGACGACTGGAAGTAGTAGTGTGGAATTATTTTATTTAGCATTCATTCCCACTTTGGATTCTAGTATTATCTTCAGACTGGATTACGTAATTCGGCGGTGTGATTGCGCAGGTTCGGAGTGGGTCATGGTTGTAGCAGATGATTACCATTACATCTATAAAATAGGAATTGCATAACATTGGCGGTTTTAGATTGAATTTTCGGTTTTATTTTGAAAACCAACAGTATTATTTTCCCGTAGTGCTACTGGAATATTAGTTTCCACTAGTTCAAGGCTGGTATTCAAGACAGTGGAATTCGATCGACATCTGGCAACGAAGTCAGTGGACATCTGAATTCTGAATTATTGCAAAACACATCCAGAGTCAGATTTACCTGCGGTTAACTCCATTTCATTGGAACAGACACCACCTGCCAGATCAAACTCTCTCAGTTATTGAACTAGTTATGCCATGAAAATAGTGTGAGAGAAGTAGAAAAAGAAACACGCAGCCATATGTTTTTTAAAGTTTAATACCAGCAGTCTGCTTTATTTTTTACATGTTTTAATTCAGTAGTTTAGCAGATCCTTGAAAGTTTGAACTGTTGTGTGAAAACATGAAAAGAAAACTCATTGGAAGACAAAAATTGCAAGCGACCACAGATAATGTTAATCCAGAGGGTAAACAGACAGATATGCAGATGGTCTTATATTTATCACTCGATTGTTATATCACTAACTACCAGGACAACTATGGTAGCAATCCCTAATACATAAGAGCCGCATTCGTAGTGACGATAATGGTGAGGAAATGTCTTTATTCACTAGGCTCGTAAAAACTACACTGTACTATGCAAGGATCAGCTCCCTTCCGCCGAGGGGTGGCTTGCATTCGATCTGAAACAACAAAAATAGAGACGTCCATGAGTGCAAAGACTCAGCACCAACACTTACAATAATTGAACACAAGTATGGCTCTCAGTAGACTAATCACTGCAACACACTGGAGGACAAGATAAATATCGACTTGGGACGATGTGACTGATTATAAACTTTACTCAAACAAATGGCTTGAAAGTATACTCGAGTTTCCGGACATGGTGAAAGGCGAGGGGAAGGTGCCCGATATTGTGATCATCCAACTTCTCCTAACGGATAAACTTTTTGTGCACACTATTTGATCAGTCACAGTTATTGCTGCACCGTTGGTAAGAACAATTGTTTAAGACCTCATTATCACACGACCGATTGCTGACAATTTTGATTTTCTTATTTATCTGCAGCTGAAACTTTATACCAACGAGCGAAGAGAGAGTCCCAGTTGTTGGAGGTAGAATAGGTAATTATAAGTGATATGACTAAGGCCGTCTATATACGGGTCGGTTTTGTACCGTCTCTATCCCATACACGATCTTCATTTTTAAATATGTTCGCGAGTGTTAACCATTGTCTATTTGAGCATAATTTTTGTTCAGTTTGCTGGATTCTTTCAAACTATTTCGAGAAGAAAATCACTCGAACTGGCTCATCTACCTATCTCTTGAATTTCGGTTGCTGTTCATCCTTGATCCTAGTGAAAATATACATGGCAATCTCGTGGGTATTAGAATAACGGATCTCGGGCACTAACGCATAGATCAGAAACTCATCAGGACCAATGCCCACGGTGAAGTATATGGCTGTGAGATATCCCAAGAAAGGCAAAAGCTTCTACTGAATTTAGTATTTGTATCTACACTGAAACCGTAAAGAATAGTGGCTGGTTTCGTTTGGTCAATTTGTCTATGGTTTTGTTTATAGATGACACTCGTGTTCGATGGAAGCTTATAGTTTTCATCACCGACGTTTCCCCACCTTCTCTGGAAGTTGATTGCTCCTTTATCGGACTATGGTTTTTCAGGTCATCTCTTCTTCTTGATCTTTCGGAGCCGTAAAAACTTTACCACTTAAACGTTTTTATTAAACCAACAGAACTCGTGAAGATATTCATTTTCTGAAGGCATAACAGTCCAGGTTATAACCGATGCAAAGTATCTTGTTTCGGTGACCAGCTTCATCCACCAGATCATTTTCCGTAGTACATTTTATGAGAGTCAGCCATAACTAAGAAGACCCGCTGTACTATCTGAGTAGATTGACGATTTTTACCCTACTCCTTTACAGCCAATCGCAGAATTGACGATACAGCAATTGTACAACTCAGACCCTACCTGTAATATCAGCAAGCCCTTTATAGAAAAAACTGAAGCTAATTACTGAGCATACCATGTCAACTGCCATGCCGTTTGAACTATTTGTGGTAACACTTCGCAAAGCTTTTTAATGTGTGACATACACTTACACTGAGGTATATAACCTACATCAAATCCTGATATGAATGCCACTTTCCCATGAATGTGGGATTGTTGGTGTAGAAACTTGTATCCTACAGCCTATGTTATTAGTACCTCATATTTTCTTTGAATTTTTATCTGGATTGTAAACCCGAGTTCCACTTTGTATAATTTGACAGTGATTCAGAAAAGGTTTTCACTTTCAGTTATTTTGTCGTTGTTTTTCAATAAAAGTAATACAACTATTCATAGTATCCGAAGAACAACCTTATGCGCATTTACGATATTGCAAATTCGCTATTCCACCTAACTCTTTATCTATCATATAGTTTTGAGACACGTTCATGATGAATGCAACCAACAGGTAATGAATCTTTGAAATTCGTTATGGTACGTTCAACCCACCGTGATTGGTGTCTCAATAGCCAAACTTAGTTCAACTATTTTTTTAGTTTGCACCCACAATATGGAATGTGCTCTATAAACGGGACTAATATATTTATGTACCTCAATTCGATTAGCAAGTCTGAGCATCCATTTAACTAGCGAACACTTTTCAAGACCTGTCCGATTTTATTGCTTTTCACTTCTTGCTTGAGAATGATTGGTGGGTGGCAGGCTTATGCTATCGCCTCAGAAGAATGCCTGGCAAATTGACCTTGCTTCTTAAAGAGGAGAAAAGCATTCAATTGCACTAAGACAATCATGGTGAAAAGGCTAAAGATAAGCAATTGTCCAAACTCACCTGAACCGTTTACTGATATTTCACCGCTCAGTAAATGTATGACGAAATAACCACATGAGTTCTGAGTTTCAGGATTCCTACTGGGTCAAGAATGATAAATTAGATATTTGAGAACAGAAGCCATCATCGATTTCGGAAGCAAACGAGGCTAGGGAGTACTACCTGATTTACAGCTTTAAATATTTCCTGTTATCATGAGTAAAAACGGAATTAGAAGTAGCCCAATAAACTAATCGCTGTCCATGCTTTTGTAAGTAAAGGTAATACACATGCTGCAACTGACTAGTACGTACATTCTGAAACTACTTTCGATAATCTCTGACTGGAACGACAATTTGGATATAGACTCCAAATAGATGTTCGGTTCCCGGCCTTAAGGCCTGTATCCGGTCAGTTGCATCTACCTCCCGCACAGTTTGCAAAACGGGACGATGTCAGATCCATAAAAAGATTCCAGAAAAGCTTAGAGCAGATATCTGCTGGGTATCTGGAGTGTATACGAGACCCTAATTCATAGTGCATCGGCTTTTGATCGCAAACTAATAAGTAAAAAAGAAAATCAGTTGTTTGACGCTTATTCTCAATTAAGAAAATTGAACCATTTGGGATCCATGCAAAGTGTTGGCCATATCATAAATCTCGTGTGAAGGTTGACCAAATCAAGTGGTTCTAATGGAATCTGCTGGAGGAACAATATTTAGATTTTACCAGTATTTTCCAGCCAGAAAGAATGTATGGATTGGTTCATACGTAAAACGAAAGTATCAAAACAGAAGATTTGCTGCAATTCTCGGAATTTTGTCACGCTGACTATTTCAGAAGTGATAACCAGCTGATATCCAGTGCTAGAACACTGCATCAACCGTGGTATTATCGGGAAACAGAAAGGAGTCCAGTCTCTGTTAGTCATTTGTTCGTTCACATTTTTTCTATTTGACCATTTGAATTATGCTTCCGATGAATAACCCATTCAATTACCACGAGGCCAGTTAGTCCAAAGGCCATCAAAACAATTAACAGGTGAAGGCAGTACCCGAATGGTTGACAGTTTTCACCCTGGAGGGAGCGGGGGGGGGGGGGGTTCGGCTCATTTCATCAAATATCTATCCCTTACCAAAGCCAGGCAACCCACTGCACAAGCGGATCTATCCCGTCCATGTTAGCTTTTCTTCGGAGACTGCGTAAGGATGGGACCGCATCCGGAGGGGTGATAAACATACGAAGAATGAGCAGAAAACAGAAGCAGATGAACAGATTTTATATGATAAACCAAAGAATGTCATTACACGGATGCTTTGTTCATGCTGTCGAGCTACCCTAAAATTCCGATTTCTTGTGGACCAGATTTTCGATTCCAATATTCTGGTTAGAATCCTATCAGAGAAGCCACATCTGGGTAGTAAAGTTGCGATGTTCCCTGCACCAAGTAATCTCTTGCAGCCCCACGGAGATCATTTTATTTCGGTCCTCTTGTCATCTTTTACCAGGTACTTCTAAATGGATCTAGGAAAAAACGTAATTTAGGCAATTCAAACAAAGTCCATGCATGCATGGGTTGAATAATGATACATACCCAAGGTTGTTACGGTTGTTATCGTTCAATACCCTAAGGAGAAATAAGCTGCCTTGACAACGGATATGAAAGTGTACACACACGACCCAACTTGAACAAAAACACTACATGTCGCAGTTGATAGGTTTACCTAGGGTTTCTTTATTTTCAGTCAGGCAATTTGTTGTTTGTTTCTCTTTGTGATACTGACATCGGCAATGATATGAGCCTAAAAACTGACCGCACACCGCTATCATTTTGCAGTTTTCTGTGATGATCGATTGCACTGGTATGTGCATGTCAACAACAACTAAATGAAGGATGGACGCTCGGTTGTCCTTTTTTGCCAATATCTTATTCACCACACAACAATCATGGATTTGTTTTGCAAACTTCAAACCAGGAGCTAGGATCGTAGATGGCCATTTTGTTATTAAGGTGGAGCTTCGGAACGAAGCGGATCTACACTCACGTAAAGTGTTTGGCATTCTGGAAAAATTACACCGCTATTTTTATTCAATAAACTAAGATTTTATGAACAGAGACTTCTTCCAGTGGGTAACGACATTTCAAAAAAGAAGCAACACCGCTCTATACGGTGACCACCTGTGTTTCATGAAGTTGCGGTCAGGTCGATCGTATATCTGTCCGTTGTAGATGAGGTGGACCCAGAGACGCTGTCTATTCCAAAAGGTTATCAATGCCAGCATTTTTCCTAGCTCTACTAAAGACCTCCAAAACATCTTGACAAATGGGTCAGGAGTAAAAGTTCAGAATTTTTCACCACCAGTCTAGGTGAAATGTCATACGGGCATGCGGGCCAAAAAATGCCAAAGAACCACCAAAAAGGGAAATAGGATTTGCAACCTCCAAAGAGTTGGCAGACGCTGGTAGATTGATCCTACTTGTTTCGGATATGCTGATGCGCGAGAAAGCAATCCGAGTCAGTGAACTGCGAAGGATAGCGAGAATAAAAAGGCTGTGATTGTTGCGAACAGTTGTTGTTTTTCATTCTGTTAGAAAATCAGACCAGAGGCAAACAAGATGTTACGTTACTGACCTGGTAAGCTCATTGACTCATTCTGACGAGTGCCGCCAGGATTGTTGGATAGGGTATTCTGATAGATGCAGGTGCCAAAAGCCAACTGGTGGTTTGGCTTTGTTGGAGAGTAACCTTCTTAAGTATACGAAGATCATCCTGGATCCTCTAAGTGAACAACTGGGATAAAGGCCTAATTGTCAACCAAAACTCCATCTGTTTGGGTTGGAAACAGGAACAAACTCAGCAATGGTCCAGATTCATGACTCTTTTGATCCTACTTAAAGTTGATATGCACCAATCAAAAATGTAGTTCAGTAAGCATTGAATCTAGACTTAAAGGAGTCCGTGATTGTGCACAATCAGCTTGAGATTAGGCCGACAGTTTGTGGTTTTCTACTATATGTTTGCTGTGCGAGAAATATACGTAAAAGGCACATCTTCCCATGGTTGTTTTTGATTGATCCAAAAGCGGCCTCTAAACTTATTCAATCAAAGAGTTCACTGAATGCGACTCCTGTTGATATGTGCAACAAGAACGTTCTTTTCCAGCCATGCAGGTTTGGGGAAAAGGGGGTCCTTCAGCCGAGTTTGTGATGGAAAATTATGCGCTGTGAATACAATTTTTTGACGTTTTCTATTTACCTTTGTGACTAACGGGGTTTCAGAGACAGTCTCATACGCTTTTTGGATTACGACATCCACCTTCCACTAGGTGGAAAACAATTCGACGTGGATTTGGGCACTAGTGAAAATCTAGCTACTTTGTAGGATTTTTCGCAATAGCTCCATATTGCTTCATATGCAACCTGCGCCTGTACATCCCAAGGTATTATTCTAAGTCTAATCTGGTACACAAACAGCCTGGACAGTGTATGAGGAGACAAGAAACCATGGCCATATATATATCGATTATATGGACAGCCGAATTAAGAGAGGTTGAACTGTAATCGTGAATAAAGGAGAGAAGTTTATTTTTCACACAAGACAATGCTAGACAAAGCTGTACCCAGTCATGAACTCACTAAGACCACAGATCTATAAATTAGTCCCACACCGTAGCAACATTATGCATTGAAATATTGTCCAGACTGGTATGGGTCTACCGGATTCAGTTTTATTTTGTCGTCAAACAAAGTTGGGGAGCATAATCTTACCCACTGGATGAACTTTGGTGGACACGTATCTCGTCTAGGCCTTCACTTATGATGTATTGCTTTGTTATTCCAATAGGTCGACAAAATGAACGACTAATCCAGATTTTGCTCTATGATGCTTGGTTGAAAAATATGATAATCACCCAAGGCTCCGTTTCTGCCGGGAGTGATGAAACTGGCTACTCATAAAGTTGATTCTTGAAACCTGAGTAACTGTGCGTGTCATGCACTGACGTGTGATGGTCATTAATCTCTGAAAACAGAACGCTGAATCGAACAAACATAAGCGGAATACACCCAAAGCAATTTATTTCGTGAAGATTACAATAAAGATCAATTCGGGATGAGTGTCGTGCTAACTGTTTTGCGTGAAATTACAATACCATATGCATATACGGAGTCAAACGCAAGGGAAATACTGCATGTACGAGGAGACCAATGACTGCCAATTTCGGCCGAATTTGAAAGATAACTACTAGAGCAATTGTCAGTAGCCACTTTTCATGTAAACACAATAAACAAAGGGGAAACTCCGATGAAGTGATCCCGTGAACAGAGGATCAGTAAAACTAATACTTTTTGTTTCTGCCACAAAAGTCTTCCAAATGAATAAAATTCTGTGCCACAATATTCATAACCGCGCCAGATAAGTAAGCTAGCATTGCGGCATTTCATTGGAAACAAAGATTTTTCGCTCAGTGTACCATTTTTCAAACAGACCTTTTGACGTTGGACCAATTCTACAAAATTATCGTTAGTATATTGCGTTTCGCTCGACAGCTGACCGAGGTATTTCAGTTTCGAAGTGCTAGAGCATCGACTTTTACATCCCGAACACTAACTGCCAAGCAACTGTGTGAAATTCGTTGGATGTATCTTTCATCATTTCTCTTCCATCCTGGACACAATTTCAAGACAGCTGTAGCTAAAAAAGCTTCGTCCCACTAGTTTCTCACCCAGCTTATTATTATTACACACCGACTGGTTTGAGGGACGTATATTAAACACCGGATTTGTTTGCAAGTCATCTGGCTTCCTAACTGATAACTGTGGCTACTGCCGTACATTTGCTCTTTCTACCACATCTAATTTTTCAACCTTCCGCCTGGCTCCTATGGGAATGTATTTAAAAATGGTTTGATATGTATCGACCGAAGAGGACCTTTCTAACCTATTTGATAATCGTCAAAACATTGTGAGTTATTCTGATGAGAGTGATTGCTCCCCTAACCATTCCAATTGTTCTGCAAGTCTTTACACCCCATTTTGCCCATCTTTCAAGAAGGATCAGTTTACTGAGCACCATATTCGATTACAAAAAGCCTGATCTGTTTATTACCTCGCAGCTTTGTCGTGTACTGTTCTGCTCGTGTTGTGTTTTGTGTGCGGAACTTGTGCTAATTTATCGCTTGAATTATATGGCTCAGGCAATTGTTTATGATAACTAACAACACAAACCGGTTGTCGTACCACCGCTTGTACTGTAACCATTGGGACATGAAATTGACACTTGTCACCCTGGTTGCCAATTTGATTGATGTTTGTTTCATTACTTTAATTTCAATAAATATAAAATTAGCTGTATCTAGCCAGCTGTGAAGCACGTGAACAACATTGTTCCTTGCCAAATATTTTCGTCTCATTGATGAATTCAAATGAATTCTGCATTCAATATACAAATAATTCACCCTTATTTATCAATAAATTTTATCAAACAAATTTTGTGTGTTTCTCCCAATATTGTCCACGTTGTGAAGGCAGGATTTGAGTTTTATTTCAAGCACTATTGTGATCAGTCTTACATCTTCAAAACCCTTCTTTGAAACCATCAACACAACATGCGATCTGCAGTTTGATTCCTGTGGAATACCTGGTGGCTTCCTGTGGAGGTACGTATAATTTAGATGAAATGAATATTGCTTTATTTCGAGGTAAAATTGTATGGTGAAATCTATCTTGACATGAGCCTGTATCATCAATCCCCTTCCCTAAGTGGAAAAGTGAACCGATCCGAAAACGTCACTCATACTCAGCAATATTGGACAGCCGAGAAGTCCGCTAGTTAGTAAAGTCACGCTTCTCTGTTTGCACGATTCTTGTCTTCACCCGACCACCTCGCTCGCATCAGCGACGTTTCCAACACATTTCGCTAACAATCAATTGAAAGCAGTAAACATCTACTCGAATCACCAAATGCCACCTCGAGGTTATGGATATTTCGGCACAGTTGTTTATCCTATTGGAAGACTTTCGTGGCAGAAACAAATAGTAATAGTCCTATTGATCCTCCTTTCACGGGAACCCTCTATCGGATATTTTACGTAGTTCATTGCGTTTACATGAACTGTGGCTACCGACAGTTGTTCTAGTGGTTAAGTCTCGAATTCAGCAGAAATCGACTGTCATCGAACCTATGCAGTCTTTACATTGATAAGTGATATAAGTGCTAACCAAATTACTGTATATCTGATGAGTTACTGGCTGTGACGAACTTGCAGGTGGGGCACGACTCAACTGATGAGGATGGTAGAAAACGTAAATAAGAACTTAATTAAGTAAGTTTGACGGATCAGTCCAGACATTTGAGATCTGATTGGCACTGACGATCGTGACTCTTTTATACTGTCATGTGCATTGACAGGAATCCCACTGGTATTGGTGCTTTCGGTGACCTGTCTAATTCGTGGCATACGTCTCAGTAACAGTGAGAATGAGCCAGTGACATTACCATTTCACTGGTCCAGAGTGAATAAGATGCAATCTATCCAGGAGAGTTACAGAAGATATACAAAAATACTCACGCAGGATGAATATGTGCACCGACTGAACTGATAAAGTCCAAATGGGTGGCGATTAGGCTTCTGCAGACAAATGCCACAGCAAGATGAAGAAACCAGTGACAAATTGCTGAATCCGAAGAGTGAGAACGTGAACCTTTATAGACTTTCGTAGATACGGTTATTCCAGTAGCGTCGGTATTATTTAACAGCAAGGTGAAAAATTGGTTTCTGAACATAATACCAAATTGAGGCGACGTCGTCAACGGTCAATTACGCGAGCTTATCGCGAACTTCGGCCTAGGTTACGCCATTATGAGGATTGTTGCTAGTCACTGTAACAGAAAACTAAATATGGCTTGTTGTTGTCCTTAAAGCAACTGTTACCAAAAAACATAAAATTGAGGTTAACACTGAAGTTTTGTGGAATCATCCGAATGAGGCCTCTGTGTTATTTTCTTCCAAGGTAACTGAGCTGATCATCACTCTAAAGGTCGTAACCCATTAGGTAAGACAACATGATTTCGATAAAGGGTGGGTCACCAAGTAATATACCTCCCTGCAGTGAGTTTGATGATGTATCTGGTACTGTAAAATGGTTAGAGACAAAGAACGAAAGCTGAGAAGCGAAATATCAAAATCCAGCAAACTAGCGAACAAATTCCCTGGATAACTATCACGCAAACAAAAAGCAAATAAATTCCTCACTTCTGAGACACCATTCGTTTTGCATCAGATCAAGGAATTTCTTGGCAATTCCAACAAATACCAACACCCATCATTTAATCTATTCCGTCAACGGAATTTGAGGACTGCTTAAATAAGTGAACTCACTGTCGAGAAACTAGTATGCAATGGAGGTATACCTTTCTATCGTACTGATGCATGAGCTTGTAGTATGAAATCTCTTGTCCTTGGCTGAGACCCATGCAAGTTGAATGGATCAATATAATAATGTTCAAAATATTTTGGCTAAAAGATTTGTGACCAGCTAGATGCCCATTACTACCACTAGGATTATGTGACCGACCACGCAGGGTAATTAAGCAAATTTATTCCAAGAAGCAAGTTTGTTGGTGGCTCTGTTTGTGTTCGCTGCCCAAGACTGCAGCCGACCTGCGAAACTGCTTCATGAGCAGATTTTTCCCACGAATACAAACATTTCGAATTCACTTTTTCGGAAAACTGATTGGGAACTATCGACCAGGGTCACAGTAGAACCGAGTAAGGAAGCAGTCCACCTGTCACAGATGGTCTAACTTCAGTTGTTGTTCCGTAGAAATAAGATCGAAATATGACAAGTGTACAGTCACGATCTTCCTACTAACTTCCTTTTTCTGACGTCATAACGATACACCAAATCATGAAGCGAGCGGCTTCAAATTAAGGGCAGCAAATTGGGGTGTGTGTGGCACAGCATGATTCGAACCCGGGGAAGAGAAGTATTAAATGCCTACGAAGGTGAATTTTTGACCACCGCTAGACCTAGTGAGGTCAAAACGTTTTGGGATTCCGGATCTTTGAAAATACCTTTAAGCAGAGAATTATCGGCCACTTACGAATTGTATTCACTTTGCCGTTCACATTGTAAGTAGTTGAAAGAATACGGTGTATACGGTATATATCCAGTACGCTATCACTTGGGCGACTGTAATTTTTCGTTAAGAAGAGATTAAGGATTCGGAAAGGATAAAATCTGCAACAAATTCTCCAGTCGAACATCCACAAAGGCAAACCTATTCTGAGCCTAGTCAGAATCAGAGCTTGTACTTGTTTTTTAAGTTGTTTGCACTTACTTATATGCATGCTGTTGCGCAACACGGAAATAATTCACGTGCGAGACGTATTATATTTTGTTTTGAAGCTTTTGTGAGGGCGCTGATACCCCCAGAAAACCTTTGATATATCCCCGAAAATGGAGCGAGGTATGTTAGAATCTTCAAATTTTGTTCATCTGTATTACAATATTGAGAACGTTCAGTATCCATTAACTGGGAGGCATTCGTTTTATTTCAGGTCTTTAGGCCACTCTTTTTGTAACCGTCTGACCAATATGAATCAGTACATGGACACTGTTATGCCATCCATGTTTGTTCATTCCCGGAACGGAACTAGAAGAGACTATCCTTCCGTCGGCAATCGAATGACTAAGATACGCCCAAAGCCCCAGATCGAAAGTAATGAACATAATCAATCAGTAAACTGATGAACGAGAAAAGGCCCAGTCATGGGGTATCTCGGTTGAGGTATTCGTTTGAGGCACTTTCAAAATGAAAGTTTATCTCTCGATGAAAGAAAAATTAGTGAAATAGCATACCGCACAAAGGAAGAATGTGGTGGTGCACAGCTGTGTCCATAAAGTTGACCAACAAAAAAAGAAGGCACCGTCATGTAAAGTGCATCAAATAAAGTTCCGAGCTAGGCCAAGTACGCCAATTAGCGTGGTTACCAGCAGTCAAAAAAGGGAATGTGGTTTGGAGATACCATGTATTAAAGGTATGAAATGCAGTGGCACATCGCTCAGTGGGAACCACGTGAATGACTAGTTCACAATATGTTGTACTCGTTGCTTTCCCGTCACCAATGGTGTGTTACCTGTGTGCTGCACTATCAGTGCGTAAGTGGCTGTCCAGCTGATAAACCAGTGTGCTTATATATCACTAACGTCTCGAGTATGGCCGAAAACTTGACCATGTTCGTTGTTTGGCTCGTGTGTGTTGATGCCGAAACAACAAGTTTGGGATGAGCATAGGTGTATGTGCACAATTGTTTCGTTATAAACGCGTAAGGGAAAGCACGCATGAAAGTAAAAGAACGTTACTCGTCCATTCAATATCGGCACTATTTTGAGTAGGCTGATGATGAATGTGATAAGCGCACATTCATTATCTTGAGAGTTTTATTGAGCAACATGAACTTTGCCGTCATATGAAGAGAACAAAACGAACGCGTCCAATGATTTACCAATTATTCACAGATTAGCCTAAATGAAGTGAGTAATCAAGTTCTTCTTCGGCAACTTTATCCTTTTGTTGATATATATATATATATATATATATATATATATATATATATATATAAAGAAAAAGGTGATGAATATGAGAGCTTAATCGCTGCTATTCTCAGATGTATTTGATAAACAGTTTCCGCAAACTCTCAGGTCATTTGAGAATTAAATTGAAGTCTTCGTTGTCCAAATGATGCTAGTTGTCGGTTACTGACCATACTCCTAATTGTTTCTCGATTCGGTGGTGTTGATAAGAACACTTGAAAATTTGAAATTTTTAGTCTCCTTCAAAGATGTCGTCGTTAGTGAACGAGTTTGAGTATATAAATTTTCAAGTTGCACTTTTACATCTTCTTGGTCATCTTTCAAAATTGAACAGCAGAAATTCAAACATAGTGATAACGCTTCCAGAAGTGGTGCATCCATAATTTGTTGACCACAAACTTACCAATCCTACTATGACCAGTATCTCAAGATACACACTTTTAATCGATAACCAATACTGGTATATCCGTGTTAAACTATTATTAGTGGTAAACTAGAAAACATCAAATCAATGATTCTACGTAAGTTAAAGAAGAAGATGGAACGAATGAGTTGCTTTTTGGAATACACACAACCTTTCTATATTTTTTGATTATTTGTGTAGTTCAGTGAACAAAACTTGACCCCAAGTTCGATCGAGCACAGTGTGAACATCGGTTCTAAGTGTGGGTGAGATAAATGAACCTTTTCTGGTTTTTGTCTGATAAATTCTAACAAGTTTATTCTTGGGTTCAGTTGATTTTCACGTGCCTGCAGATACTTTAAGGGCTGTTCTATTGCTGTACGATACGGTTCGCTACATGTTAATTTGATCACTGAAAACGGTTATTGGAACTTTCATAGCTGGGCGAAAGACGTATTCAGCTCACACTCACTGTTTGTTGGTTAGGGAGAGAAATATATATGGAAAAGAAGATTCCTACCTGGTATGTCTCAGTGGATACCGTGAAAATATGAACACGTGTCTGGGTTATGGTATCAGAACAACGAATATCCATTGAACGGACGTGTAAAACCCAAACCTATCTCTGGGCAAACGTATATGCACCAACTCGTGACCGTCAATGTCTTTTTGATTTGATTCCTCAATATAAATTGTCAAACCACGGATCATTTTCACTAGACCGTATAGAAGATCTATGGTATACTTTATCTAAGGTCTATCAAATTTGACGGATGAAAACAGAGATGAGTTACGGGGAATGCTCTTTTTCGGACATGGTGTGTGGCTATTAAAGTAGCAGTTGGTAACAAACAAGGAAAAAGAAATCACACGGGCAAGGTATTACACCCCTGTCGGGGTAGTACCTCTCGACAGTCACTCAGTCTCTCTGTAGGTAGAACAACGACAATTCTCCTTTCAGTTGGCTTGTACCACCAAGAAGCGGTGTTCTCTATCTGTTGTTACTTCACCTTGAATAACTCACACTATTAACCGAGTATCTGACTTACTCCTGACATTATACTGACCTCGGGTCTGCCCATCTAAGTGGCAGGTCAAAGCAGATCGTAAACGAGTGATTCGCCGTCTAAATAAGTGTGAGGATATGGTCCGACACATCGGTCGATAGACGGTTTAGGTTCACCGATAGACAGTGCGTTGGCATTGGCCCTTACCTAGCCCACGAAACCACGAACTGTAGGACATCCGATCGATGACGTGAACCGATCTATGAGAGACGGATTCTACCAGGAGCTTTCAGGCCTTAAGATGGGGTCAGCCACAACAGTTGGACCAATGCGCTATGTGCAACGTGTGGGTACAAGTAACAGCATTTTATATAGTCTTTAATTTTCGCTAACAAAATAGATGAATCTACGGCAGAATTGAGTACTCACTAGAGTCAGTGTGATGGAACAAAACAACAAATTATTTGAAGGTTACTGCGAATAATTTGAGGGTTAATGCAGCCACTATTGAAGGAATTTTTCCAGAGTGTAATGGATTGGAAAGAAGGAAGAATGTCTTCCGGATTTATCAGAACTGTTAAGATCAGGTTTGCAGATCTCTGCCGAACGATTGGAACCTAACATTAGTGTGACACCTTGAGAACTTGCAAGACTGTAAATATTGGTACTTTAAAAACGTATAGTACTGAAAAGGCCGAATTTCAAAGGGGATGAATTGGAGGGACTGCACGGCGAATACAAATATAATGTGCCCAGCGCCGATGCAAGCAACTGCAATGAAAGTCCGTCTAACACCAGCGAGGGTTGCCCAGATCTACCAGAACGTAATATCTTCAAATTAGATAGCAATCCCAAAAGGTATTACGCTTTCGTGAAAGAATTAAACTCCGTTATTAGGAAGGGGACAACGGACGGCACAATGTAGCTTATGTGTTCAGTTCAGTGCTGCAAAGCGAAGGCGAAAGAGGTGCATTATTTGGTAAGTGATTATAAAATATTTGATTGTTCCCTGTATGTCTAATAGCCACACATGACAACAACTCACACCCTGACCGATCTGCTATTGATATGTATAATGCATGAGACTTGAAATTTGAGTAGAACCATAAAGTATAGTCGAAAAAGATAAAGAGAAACTAAACTGCTAATGACATCTGAGCAAGTTAACAGTTGTATGACTAATAATTCATTGGAACCGGAATATCAGCAAAGTTAATGACTGGTCGGTACGCCTGCTCGTAGTGATTTCAAAGGCTGAATGATACAAAAACTGCGAACAAAATAGACAGCGTAGAAAAAATTTGACCTCTATTATAAAGCCCTTTCGATTCTCTCCCACTTTGTTTTCGTAATCCTAGCCACTTATAAGCCTTTCTAGGTTTCTCTCTCGAGTCAGCTTAACTTCGCGTCCCGTCCGATTAGTAGACGCACTGTCAATAGACGTGAATGGTAATGAACACGGTTCCATAATTAATGAACGTCAGCAACTAAAATAAACGAAATATACAAGTGAAATTCTCCAAGCGTACCGACAGCAATGGTTCTGGGCAGTCAAGTGGAAAAAGCACAGTATAGAAAATGCGTGATTTAAACAAACGGCACTCGCGATAAACTGGAAAATAAACACTTAATTTCAAAAAGGGGAAAGCGAAAAAAGCATAGAAAACACTCGTTAATTGTCTGTGAACGCAAGAAGCCCACTGTCTAAAGTTTTAGCAAAAATGACCAGTCACAAACAGCGGAACACCCAATAAAACCGAGACGCAGCCGATTATGAAAATTTGAGAAACACCTTATGCTTACTGTCAATAGGAAGTAGTGTAAAATAACGGAATAATACGTGGAACGTACAGATGGGACGTAGATTTTTATTTGTTCAGCTGTTCCATCGAACACGGAATCTAAATACACGTGCACAGTTCCTCAATGCGTAATGGTTCCAGGCACACAGTGGACAGCTTAGCGGGTAAATGTATTTATACAAAGATTGTTCTTTGCCCATTTACTTACTCATGAAGAACAATGCTTGAATGCAGAAACGGGTTATTCTGGGTATCGCTACACCTGACCCGTCTCAAAACGCAGTCAGCAGGTTGCAACTTATGCTCGCTACAGTGGTTGTTGAGAAACGCAAATTGTCGGTCAGGGTAAATGCTCTGCTTGTCTGTGTGCAGGAAAAATTCCTCAGTTTCCCGTGCGTGCTGCTTCTGAGCTTCCAAAGGAATGCACAACATCGGAATCGTATACCAAGACGCCCCTATTGTGCGTTATCACAGAAACTAAACACGTATTTTAGTGTAACAGCAAAAGGACAACCAATTTCAAACTGAATGTGAAGCGAACGGCGTTGCTATAGCTCTTACCCGGTACTGAATGTTACCATAACCAGTAATATTTGAACAACTGTTATTACTCAGAAGCTAATAGACATGTAACTACCCGGTTGATAGGCTCGTTGAAGGACAACTGTTTAGTTCCAGCTTTTTGGTTGACCTTACATTCAGTTGTTTCGAAATGATACAGGAAAATGAAAGCCATTTCAACGTAGAAAACAGGCAACAGCCAAATTCGCATTCACAAAGCTTATTAGGGGCATAGAACGTAACCTCATCTATACAGCCACGTGTTCCTGGAATTATTGGCAGCATCGAATATGAATGTGGAGAAATGAGTAGCGGGACATTTATTGCGAAATAATGTGATTCATGATGCGATTTCAAAGCTCAAGTCACCAGTAGAATTCATGAGAACACAGCTGTTTCATCTTTGATTCAGATCGTTATCAGTGCACATCCACCGAACCTCCAATAATCTTTTGCATGCAGTGAGCAAGTTCTGCAGTTTGATTTTAAAGAAATACCTCGATTTTAGTCAGGTCATTGCAGGAGAGTCATCCATTAAATGAATCGGTTGTCGGGCTGGCCGTGGGAATTCACCGTTCAAAGACAATCACGGAATTTAGCTATAGCTTTTAGTGTGCACTTTCGGTGAATCGTCGTGAGTCAGCTAGCACAGCCTGGTGTTTAGGTGTTCACCTCACAATCTTTCACACCCAGACCCAATGGAAACTCGGTGGATGATATTTCTGATGTTTCTCAGCAAGATATGATCATCTGTTGAGCCTTGATACTGGTTTTCTCAACACGAATGGACAAGGATTCGTTCATGCACAATACTTCGTTAGAATCTAGATAGCTTATCTCGTTCACTTCCAATGGGATATCCAATTATGAATTAAGTCAAATGACATCAAAGGGACTTCAGTAATGTTTCCTTCATAAAGAAAAACTGCATGCGAGATCCTACTGGCATCTGCACCCTGGAATTTTCCATTTTAGACTTCACTCAGTCGACAATCTGATCAGCGTAGCCAGTGGTAACTCAACGTCAATAAACTCGTTATCTGTATTTAAACAAAATGTCAAATCGGGGAGTACAGCACTTACAAAACTTCTTGCTGCCGCGACCAAACGGTCGCTCTACAACTTGTATTTATGAAATACACAGCTCGATCACACCATGATGCAGGACAAAATGACTAGGTAGATTACTTGCTCTGGTAGCTTACGGATAAAGTATGGGACCATCAAACTGTTTGAATTCCTGAGTGATTATTACCAGGAATTCAGTAGTAAAAAATGAGGAGGCTGTTTGACAAAATGTATGAGAAGAATGAAGAACCGGAAATAAGCATCAAGTATTGCCGGGCTAATGGCTTCAAAGCTCTTTTTGAAATGTTCACCCACTCCACTGCTCTTTTTCCGTTGATCGTTATTTGACCTACATCCCGCTTAATTATTGGGACAAAAAAACTCTGAGACCGATCTATGTGTTTTTTCCTAGCTTCTTCAATTACTGATTCAACGAGGGTGGGATATTAGAAAAGCTTGCCTAGGACTAACATTGACAGATGATGTACGTGTATAGAAACTCAGGAAGAAACTAAAGTAGGATGGACCAAAACACAACTCATCAATAAGTTCATATTGTGATTATTTGTATATTCGAGCGACTTCTCCAGTTCGGCTCGCAATATCAATATCTTCTTGACTTAAAATAATGAAGGCTTGTAGGCTGGTATAAATGTGGTTCGGATGCTCTCGTACAAGTGAAAGTGCGTGATCTAGTCTGTTACAAATCTGAAGTATGAAAAGCCCATCATTTTAACTGATTCGTAACTTGGGGTTTAGTATGATCCTCATTTTTGAGTCATCACCAGTACCCTGAAATACGTAAGACTGAGCTGTTTTCTTTATATTACAAAAATGCTCCAAAAATATCTGAGTGCTGGTTGTCTAACATCACCGTGGTGCAATCATGGTCATAAATCGAACAATGCTTCTCGTTTTGAAATTCAAACTCTGAGTGAGCGACGAACAGTTGGCAAACAGAGTATCTCTCTCCTTACCCTTGGTACAAAAAAGAAAAAGAGAGCAAGTGATTCATTGAAATTACTCTGTAGACAATTCTTTCCATGAGACTCACATGGAAATTTTCTTTTTACAATAATTAAATCTTTTGTCTTATAAGATACCATTTCGTAAATGTTGCTGTTCAGCAAATAGTTATGTTACATCAGGTGTATACTGGAAGGCGAATCATTCGGTTATCACATTCTGGACGGTCAGTTGAATAGTTTTTGGATGCTCTTTAGTTTGCACGAAAGAAATCATTTGTGAAGAATGTCCTTCTATTCCAGACCATTACCACAATCGGTTTGAGAAGATATTTTGTGTGGTTCATAGTGCACACAGACAGTTTTCTCTACAATTATGTTTTCTTAATTTTTGGGTTGAACGCGATACCTTTTTCCCTGATTAAGGCTGATGTAATTTATGTTCCAATCACCAAACTTTTATATTATCAGACTCATTGCATGCTTGGCTTTCTATGAGACTGCCTGTCATTCGGAAACTTTGACACGTTCTAAGACTTCCACTACCATCCGTAAGATGGCAAGCCACAGAAAAGTGGATAACGCCAAGTCAAAGTGAGAAGCCGGTTGAAGCGCTCGAGTTCATTTCTCGCACTGAGCTTAATTTTACTGATTTCCCTCACTACCAACATTCCTGTATATTTTCCACTTCGAACCTGATCAAGATGATGTATTATTTCGAATGTACAGATGATTTTGGATGCAGCCAAAATGTATTATTATCAAATCAACCCAAATTCTGGCCACGCATCATGAATCGCTCGAGTTTCTCATGATGAATCCATTCAGTAGAAGAAATCTGCTTATTATTCGTGCCTCTGGTGCTCGACAATGATTTTTCTAAACCACAGATGGATCACTTCCCTTGTTACCCTGAACTTCCACGAATAGTTGGTTTCAATTTCACGATAGTCCTAAAAATTTCAAATGCTTACGAAAAACTCTTTGAGGTAAAGGCAATAATGCAAAACTTCAAAACATACAGCTAAAGGAATGTCTCCTCAGCATACTAATAGTTTGCATTCCGACCTACTAATCAAATCAACTATTTTCACATCAGCATTTTCAAAAAAGCATGAATACCAGCTGGACAGACGGGAACTCAATGATAGAATCATTTTCATATTCTGGAGACTAAAAGTTATTTGAAGAAATCACAAGTGCCGTCAGTCACTGCAGTGGAAATGCATGAATATTTGTGTAGCGAGCATGATCAGGATTCAAATCACCGTTCCTTGTATAACATGTTAGAATCAGCGCGGACAATTCCGTCGCCATTGAGGCAAATCATCAGGTTTTTGAATAAGCCTCGCTACTCAAAATTGCCATGCATAGTTAAAAATCACTCTCATACTATATAACCTTGGGAACCATGCGAAAGTAGCTCAACATTATCTAGACCAGGATTGGGATAGTCGTGAATAGAGTACAAATCAAAATAATTGCAGCTCAGTCATTGATTTGAGTTCTCGTCGGTAGTATGTATATAACCAGAAGTGTCAACTTATAACGTGGGTTCATTCCCGTGAGAGATTTTGAGCTGAGAATCCAGCCTCAGGCTCACACAACGAATTACATAATTGTCTGCCCTGTAGTTCACAATTCGTTTCCACGCATTAGCCCAATTCCTTTTATTACTTTCAACTGTATGTTCATATTACTATCTTCCAGAATGAAAGTAGCGGCCAGCTCAACATTGTAATTCGATTAAGGGGACAGACGGTGAATACCGATGGAATTCAGAAGAAATTGTTCTAATGTCAATTGCAATGACCGGTGGACCACCAGCGATCACATATGGATCCTTGTGTGCAGGTACACCACATCATTCTCACCTTCATGATACGGAGAGTTACATGGACTTTAGTAGTTCATCACCGGAATTGCGCCGTATTGTCACTGCCATTTCGCCATTGTATCCATCATCACCGCTTATGGCATGAACAATCCCAATGCAATCTTAGCCCTGGATTGGTGAGCAGAAACGTGCAAAGCGTTTGTTAGTATTGGCATGGAGTCGCGTTTTGTTCTCCCCATTGACGTTGCATCACTGAAAATGATGTGTGAACAGGTTCACCACTTGGGACATCTTCTTCCCTATCTCAGACTCTTTGATTTCCGATGTATCTTTAACTAAATTCTAGAACGAGACTTTGCAGTCCCGAATTTTGAATATTGACCATTACCCATGAGACTCACGTTTATGATAGCCCAGGTATTTGTACCAAAAGCTGTGCCGTCCCGAAACTTGTAACATTATTATTTCCAAAACTAACATAAACGTGAGGGAAACAAGTTAATCTACCATACCCTTTCAAACTGTCGTACTTTTCTCTGAGCAACACTGCGAAAGCCTGAAATATGCGCTCTGAAATCAATAAACGATGCACTTTAGCTGCCGAAACTTCAGTTCGACAGTTTATGCTTGATTGTGGACCATCCGCTATCGAGCGTAAAGCTGATCTACAAGTAGAAATATTCCGGTATGAGTACCTGTTCGCATCGGGGAGGTTATAACATTGAAAAAACTAGAATAAATGTAAAGCACAAAACAACAGCCATTTTCTCTGCCCATCGATCAAATGCATTGTTTCCGGAGATGGACAGAGATTTTTGTACAACGTTTACGATAATAACAGCGAAATTTAAAGCTACTATGTACGAGCGGAATAAAGATGTAGCATGTTCGTGCACAGCCTCAAAATAATTGAACTTGGAAAACAACACGCTACCGCGGCGTATCAAATTACCTGTAATTCGTATGGTTTCAGTATACTTCGAGTGGTAGTATCGATCAATGGGCAATTTCCCACCTCATTACATTTTTTCTTGAACTTGCTAAATGTCTTTATCACGTCTTCGCACAACCCCAACTAAGTATAATAGAACATAGAAAGTGGATACTGCCAAAAGCAATCACACCATCATAAATGCCATTCTCTGATATTATACAATAAATCATTTATGTTAGAAAGGTGCAACAATGGACATCCAGTAACCGCCATCGAAAACCTTCCTGGAACCCACGAAAATATTTTACACACAACTTGATCAGAGCATCTCCCGTAACTCACCTCTGTGTTCATCCGTCAAATTCGATAGACTTTAGATAAAGCATACCATAGATCTTCTATACGGTCTAGTGAAAATGATCCGTGGTTTGACAATTCATATTGAGGAATCAAATCAAAAAGACATTGACGGTCACGAGTTGGTGCATATACGTTTGCCCAGAGATAGGTTTGGGTTTTACACGTCCGTTCAATGGATATTCGTTGTTCTGATACCATAACCCAGACACGTGTTCATATTTTCACGGTATCCCTTGAGACATGCCAGGTAGGAATCTTCTTTTCCATATATATTTCTCTCCTTAACCAGCAAACAGTGAGTGTGAGCTGAATACATCTGCTATGAAAGTTCCAATAACCGTTTTCAGTGATCAAATTAACATGTAGCGAACCGTATCGTACAGCAATAGAACAGCCCTTAAAGTATCTGCAGGCACGTGAAAATCAACTGAACCCAAGAATAAACTTGTCAGAATTTATCAGACAAAAACCAGAAAAGGTTCATTTATCTCACCCACACTTAGAACCAATGTTCACACTGTGCCCGATCGAACTTGGGGTCAAGTTTTGTTCACTGAACTACACAAATAATCAAAAAATATAGAAAGGTTGTGTGTATTCCAAAAAGCAACTCATTCGTTCCATCTTCTTCTTTAACTTACGTAGAATCATTGATTTGATATTTTCTAGTTTACCACTAATAATAGTTTAACACGGATATACCAGCATTGGTTATCGATTCAAAGTGTGTATCTTGAGATACTGGTCATAGTAGGATTGGTTAGTTTGTGGTCAACAAATTATGGATGCACCACTTCTGGAAGCGTTATCACTATGTTTGAATTTCTGCTGTTCAATTTTGAAAGATGATCAAGAAGATGTAAAAGTGCAACTTGAAAATTTATATACTCAAACTCGTTCACTAACGACGATATCTTTGAAGGAGACTGAAAATTTCAAATTTTCAAGTGTTCTTATCAATATCATCGAATCGAGTAAAAATTAGGAGTATGGTCAGTAACCGACAACAAGCATCATTTGGACAACGAAGACTTCAACTGAATTCGCAAATGACCTGAGAATTTGCGGAAACTGTTTATCAAATACATCTGAGAATAGCAGCGATTAAGCTCTCATATTCATCACCTTTTTCTTTATATATATATATATATATATATATATATATATATATCAACAAAAAGATAAAGTTGCCGAAGAAGAACTTGATTACTCAATTCATTTAGGCTAATCTGTGAATAATTGGTAAATCAGTGGACGCGTTCGTTTTGTTCTCTTCATATGACGGCAAAGTTCATGTTGCTCAATAAAATTCTCAAGGTAATGAATGTGCGCTTATCGCATTCATCATCATCCTACTCAAAATAGTGCCGATATTGAATGGACGAGTAACGTTCTTTTACTTCCATGCGTGCTTTCCCTTACGCGTATATAACGAAACAATTGTGCACATACACCCATGCCCATCCCAGACTTGTTGTTTCGGTATCAGCACACAGGACAGATAATTGAAATGTGGTTGTTCCCCAAATATGCATTTATGAAATGATAGGAGATGCACACTTTCAAAACACCATAAAAATTGTAGAAGTCTCACGTGAAGATATTCGACGGAATTAGAATGGCATTTGGCTCGGTTATGCAACGTGATGGTGGAAATGAACTTTACAGATTTTGTCATTCCTTTTCCTCCAATTCGTTACGACTGAATGACTCGCAAACATTCGCACTGAGGAACCAAAGAAATCCAATGCGGTGTGAAAGATATCAGCGCCTTGATCGGGCTCACCAATATTGTGATCAATGGGCGCTTATCTAGTCGCCAAACAACCGAGTCGGTAAATTAGGCAGTTAGAATACCAATTGTAAGCAGAATTCTGATTCTCAAAATGGACTTTTTGTTCAAGCACACCCCATAGAAATCCAACGAGATTGCAGCCATAAACCAAATCAGACGCCTAAAGATCATTCTCCAAATGATCAACTACCTATCACAGCTAATTAGACAAATCAGTGCGTCATATATTAGGATACCACTGTGAATGTTTATCTTCTACGGGAAGCTGTAAATAAATGGACATACCATGCGTTCCTCATTCCGCAGGTTTCATAGAGCAATCAAGTGCAAGAAATATTTCCACCTTATGCGATATAACGAAACCCTTCCGGGTGTTACTTGTACAACGTTACTCTGCTGCGCTCTGCTTTCATGCTTGTACCAGAAAGAGTTAGGATAAAAAAGAAAATATTGTCAATGTGAATGTGATAATTAATTAATCAGACTAGTTGTGAACAACCCAATCTCAGTCTCGATCATCTTGATTTTATTGAGCATACGAATAGCATCAACCCTATGATCATCAAAACCGGCAGATGATGCCAAACGTTTCATGGACGTGGTTTGAATAGCATTTCTACAGCGACCTCCGGCAGCGGAACGAAATCAGTTATTAGCCTTCCAGGCCTCGATAACAATGGATATTTTTAATTCCAGTTGCTCTGTTAGATGCGCACAGATCCGTCTCTTTCGGACCTATGAAACGCCAATTGACTAAGAGCCTGAGAAGTGACCACGAGCATTGGTGGTTGCGAAATGAAAGGAAACGGATAAGGTTGTGTCTATCGGCTATATTCGCAACCTTTACCGTTTGATCAGAAATACCGGTCCATGGAGGCTCAGTGTAACTGATTTATTCAAAGAATCCGACGGCTCATTGTTTTGCTTTCAGGGGGCCGTCTGGATTATTGGGCGAAGCACCCTAAGGACCAATTCATTTGGCTCACTTCAATAGTGGATTTTCGGAACATACCTGCCAATGAAACGATGCAGGTAGATAAAGTTTATCCTTTGGAAATAGAGGAAATGCGAGAGATTGACTACTTGAAAAGGCACAAAGCTGCTGGACTTAATGGGCTACCACCATGTTTTTCAAGGTTGGAGTCGAAGCTTTGGTTTCGGAACTAACAAAACTCCCACGAGTAACCTTGATCAGTGATCAAATTCAAGGGATATGGTGTAAATCAGTGATTTTTCCAAGTTACAAGGAGGGCGACAAATCATCTTGTTGAAACCACAGAAGAATCAGCTTTATAATTGTTGCATCTAAACTGCTCACCATGCTTGTTCTCTACCGAATATCCAGCTTCCGGGGAATGTGAACGCACGAGAGCCAGGCCGGTTTCAGACCCGGTCTTAGTTGTGCCGATCACATATTTACCCTTCGAAAAATCCTAGACCATAGACACATCTTCCGTAGGCATACTATCCCTTACTTTCCTGGTCTGCAAGCGGCTTTTGATTGATTCGAACTCAAAGTTTCCTGGCTTTACCTTCCATTTATTGGTGTCAGAATAATCTATTTCCTCTCTAGTGCTTGCTCACAAACAGCCAAATCTTAGTTCGTAATTACGGTGATCTTTAACCCGAGTTCACCACGAGAAGTTTCCGTCTGATTTGCTCTCTCTTGCCCTGCCTTTTCCATTTCGTCAATGAATTGGTCAATAAGATCATCCCATCCTCTAATGGAAATGGTTACAATAATTTATGCTCAAATAACAAACCGTCCGCATTGGAATACGCGGACAAAAATGGTCTGCAGAGTGAAGATTCAAATGAGTTGCAAGCTTTTTAAGAAAGCGTAAAATTCAGCATGAAAATGTATGGAATGCACTTTGCGCCTTTAATATGTCAAATGGTGCTTCAGGACTGCTTTGACGTTACACCAAGCCTTGTGTTGGGTGTGGGTGGAATCTCTTGCCAAAGTAGATAACTTTTGGTATTTGGACGGTTACATCTCACCAGATAGAGATATATCGAATGAGGTATCATCGCGTTCGAGAAAGGCGCTTTCGGCGTGACCTTTGGTGGTCTGTTAGGGGTCGAGTTTATGCCGCGGCAGTTAGGTCCGTTCTTTTATGTGGCTAAGAAAAACTGCCGGCAAAGCTGGAAGAAAGGCGAATTCCATGAATTTTCGAGCACCGATATCTCTGTGTTGTTGCCGGAATACGCTTACTCCACATTTACGAAACTATTTGCCAGAGGATTGATTGCACCCGTAAGTATAACAGATTATTGGTGAGCGTGGGCTGCGGTCGAATTCTAACTCTGTGCAGATCGTGATCTAACTCTTTTTCCATCGTTCGACAACAATCCACTCTCGTCCGGATCCATGTCACACCCAAATCACTGGGACCTTGCGCGGTTCTCCGTCTCTCGTAGTCTCAGGCTCAGGGTGCTGGTCATCTTTAGTAGTGCAGTGTGCCCTTGAGGCTTTAAACTACACTCATTCAAAAGCATGAATTAAATAAACAAGTCGAGCAATGACCCAAAGGTTCCCCGTCACTTTCTGTTGTGCCGGTTAACGTTTTGAGCTGTTCGCCAAGGCGACTACGCCAACCAAAGCTAGGAACAGGGCAGAGTGTTTTGTTTTGGTTAGCTCTGACTCGAGCTACCAAGGAGTATAACCAAACCACTGTAGTCGCCGACGGTGGAGTAGGACGGAGTGTGCATCAATATCAGAGCACCTTCTCTTCACCTGTTAGTTTTTTTGTTACGTGTTTGCGCACCAGTGCAGTGGAAGGGTTATATACCCCACTACCACGAAGACCCACTGTACAATTAGGGATAACCGGCAACCAGGCCCTGAGACTTCGAGTGGAAGTGGGTCGCAATAATCAGGGATTGGTAATGAGGCGGATGACGGTAGATTACCGATATACCACCAGCCTGTCTCATGGGTCGACTTTGAGGATTTGCTGCATGCACCGTTGTGGATAATCTCCAGCAGTGTGATATCCGAAGCTCGATTTGGCCAGGTTCCCCGACCATTGATGAGTATGGGGCGGATATTGGCACGAGAAACAGGAAAGTGGGTCCTTAAGCCGATTTAATTGCGAGTACACAGTCTCCCTCTTCGCTGAGGAGAGACTCTGTAAGCGATGACGATCCGTAACATTACTTCATCCTTTCCCTGGCCATTCCGAGGCAGAGTTGAGCCTAGGTATTAAAAAAAGAGACGTATTGGCTGGTCGGCCGATGATGGGCAGTTGTTGAACCATCAGGCCTGGATAGGTTGTGAAAGATACTGCTTGGGTGAATTCACTTCCAGGCCGATGGACTTCGCGAAGGAATGGATTCGGTCGAGGATTGGTTGGTGCTGTACACCCGATATATATATTTCCTGGGTAAGCTAAATTCCAGGGTATTTGTGTAATGCGTGACCCATTGTCCAGTCGATGGTGTGGTTAAACAGCATCGCTGAGGAAGACAGCTCTGTCTAATCTCTGTAAGGAGTACAAACGCTCATGACTGTTTGCTTTTCATACGAACCCTATTATTAGTTGTCGAGTAGTACCTCTTTATTGGCCCAACATGTTTATTGGGCATCCCAGTTGTTTGAATTTCGGTCAAGAGGACTTCGTGGCTAACCAAATCGAAGGCGACCTGGAAGCCGATGCAACAAGCTCCCGGTGGAATTTATGGTGATGCACCAATATTCGGCGCAGTGTGAAGATTTGATGCACACAGGTTCTGCCAAGGCGACCCCCCTGGTTCGAGCAAGCTTGCTGGTCTCTTGCCTTTAAGAAATCGCTTAGTAATATTGCACCGAAAATTTCTGCGGTGACATCGATCAGGCTTATCGATCGGTAGTTCTTGCATTCCGGTTTATCGTTTTTCTTCGGGATGGGCAGCAGAATGGGCATGCCTCATTCAGATTGGAATGCATTCTAACGCCAAATGGAGCCAAAAGAGTACATATTATGTCGAGCAATGACAATGGACAGGTTTTACATACTTCTGGAGCGATGCTGTCTTCCAGGGCAGCCTTTCTCTCTGAAAGCTCGGTAACTATTTTTGTGATTTCCACGGTAATGGGCGGGTATTAGTTACTTTCGTACTGGACTGAAGGGGTTGATATTGGTTAGTCCGTCGGGCGTTTTGTAAGCCGGTTGAGCAGTCGACCAGATTGTATTAACCATCAATCCACTGTCTTTCTTATTTTCGGGTATCAGATTTCCTGCCGCTTCACAGAGAAGCGAATATAGTTCGCAGGACCTTTCCAGCTGGTCGCAAACAAGGCGGAACAGTTTTCCGAAGTCAGCAAGACCTAAATCGGCCCTCATTTCCCGGCTATTTTTATCCAGTATTTTTTGAGATCAGCCTTGATGGAGCTTTTGGCCTCTCGTTGCTGTCTGCGGCGGTCTCGCTACCTGCAAGCCGGGCCTAATGGTCTTTTGTTGATACTTGCAGTGCGCTTTGGAAGATTCAGTCTTTTGCCCATTTATTCATTCTTCCGAGTGTCGTCCATGCAGCTGTCTTGGCTGTTGTCTTTTTTCGAGACCACTGACCCTCCACAGAGGCTTTGGCACATATAGAAAACAATTTAGAGGCACAGGTGTAGCAGGACAAGGTCGGCTTCATTTGCATCGCCCTTTCTTGCATCTCGGAACGCTTGGCAATCCTTCACAGACCTAAAGTGATCTCACGAAGATGTGGTCGAGATGCTGCAAAGTGTGGTCATCATTGAATAGTTGCTTCTGGGGGTGCTGAAATAGGGTACTGCAGACAACCGTTCGATTGATGAGCGGCTAATTTAATCAGTCTGCAACCGTTCTATGACCAAATCTCTCTAGGAGATGGCTGGAGGATTCGTTGGCCGTATCTAAGCAAGCGTCCCAGCCTCTGCAACAAAAATTACGGTTGATTACCTCCTGCAAGGTAAACTCAAATTCATTTTTGGTTTGGTCATCATCCGGATAGGTTGGAGCACAGACTGCGATCATCATCGGATCATGCGAGGAGCCTTTGAAGCGTTCAAAGGAGAGTCTGAATTTAACAAGTTTGCAAGACATCCTTGAGTGGCTAGCTGCCTTGTTCAAAGCAAGCGGAAGCCGTAGAGACCGGAGTTGTCTTTCGGGTCATTGTGATGGACAAATAAGATGTATCTACTCACGAGACCGTTATATTTTGACTACCCGATTTGGGTAGGTGAACTTCTGAGAGGCAAGCAGTATCTACGTCATAGTCATGTAGAATCCAAAAGGTGATGTATTGGCTATCTATGTCTAGAAATGTCATGACATGGCAAAAGGCATTGTGGTGTGTTCCTGCAGTGAATAATCTCAGCTTGTTCTCTTATCACCTCGACCGCTTGAACACGAGACGCTTAGCTCACCACAGACGCCTTAGTATACTGGACCGATGACGTTCCGTGAATAACCATATAGAGTCTATCAGTAAGGTGCATACAGTGTCCCCAGCACAGTGCAGTCAGCTAGGTTGAGGTGATCGGTCCAGGGAAGTGGATAAAGCGGAACGAAGACATTGACCGGTACACTTGGCCAGGTAGGGCGTTTTACACTTCCGGGATGGGGTCCATGCAACCCACTTAGCAGATGTTTGGAGGCATTAGGTTATATGCCAAGGCATCTTGGCTGGGGGGCAGCTGCATTCGAAACACTTAAGTTGTCTTCATGATTTTCGCTTCCTACTTTGATTTCGGCTGTTTCACTTCACGCTTCATTCTATTTTTCCTTTTACCGGACGATTCTAGGAAGTAGCAATTGAAACCATAGTACAGAATCCCGAGATTTGTGGTTGAATAATCCGAATTGAAAATAAATCCATATTATGCTTACGTTCAGTTTCCGGATGGAGGAGGAAACACCATTTCTGTACGTCACTTTGCTGTAAAGTCCGTTGAGCACAAACGACAGGACGTCGCAGTCGATTTTGAGAAAGCAGGACTGATTTGTCTTTGAGGACAGAATCTAATACAGAAAACTGTGAAACGTCTGACACCTAATCGGTGTTGACTTACATGATAAATCCATCACTATCCACCCTGTCACTGAACAATAGAATCACGTTCACCCAATACCGTGTAACAAACTGAGCTTAACAACAATATTATCACCGTACAGCTTTGAATAGCAGGGCAATCAGCACAGACTAATTTCCTCCCCATCATGTTTCACGTAGATGTAGCATAAAAAAGTTTGACATTGAGAGGACTGACGCGGGTGGGAGATGGGAAGATGCCCTAGCGGCCAGCATACAGAAAACAGAATTGTACCACAAAAACAAACATTGATAAATCATTCTGATTCCACGTAAATTGACAACAGGATCATCGCTGTTCACAGTTCGCTGCCGTATTCTTCAGTGTATCCAGCAAACTGACTGAGGTATCTTTTTGACCCCAACGTCAAAGATGTGAGGCACCTACTTTTTCCAAGTTCGCTTCACATTTTTGCACGCATAGCAGCCCTGTCATCTATTGGCCTCCATGTGGTTTCCTCCACTCCCTAAGAGGAACAGAAAACAGAGTAAGGTGTGATAGAGGTGTGTCCGCCAGGCGTAAAAAATACCCCAACCAACAACGTCCATTTATCTGGATACACTGTTATGGAACATTATCTGAACTAGTACTCAACATTCAATTTCCAACCTCATGGTCGCTCACACGGTCATTGCATCCATTTTTAGCGATACCAGGTAAATATCAGTGGTCAGAAATCTCAAGGTAACAAACGTCTTTCACACGCATGCTCCACGTCTAACATATGTACAACTAAACTGGACGCCAGGTGGCACAGTGTACAGACCTTTCAACTTCGGTGGAATATCAGGTCAGCTCTGCAAGTTCTTCACACCAACCTACGCCACTCGAGCCTTGGATACAAGCTTGCTCACCTCCACTACCTTGCTTCCCTCCCTTGTCAAGCTGTTGCTGAGGTGAGTGAAACGGTCAACTACTGTTATCACTTCATCGTCGAGCATCAAGCCCGGAATCGATGACGTCCAGTCTTGCAATGGATGTGGACCTCCGTACCCAGCAAAAACCGTACCCGGCTAACTGAGTTTGCGGTTTGCATCGTTGACCATGGAGATGGAGCAGTAATCGCAATAAAACTAAGGCGTTGTTCAATTCTATGTACTTGGGACAGTAGGATCCACAGTTCTCAACAGAACTGCACTACCGGTAGCTTACTGCCACATAATCGATCTCGCTCAGTATACCTGTATCGTTAGAGATCCGTGTCGCCGAAAGACTTGAGCTGTGTTGAAAATTCGTACTGAACAAAAACAACAAAACTGGAGAAGCCTACCTCGGTTATCTGTGTGTTGAGGGTAAGGCCCAAAGCCCACCCAAAGAAGCTTCTGAGGATTTCAGCTTGCCAAGCTGTGCCTTAAAATCACCTGCTTGGATTGTGATGTCAGAGCCTTTGCCTCTACGCACTTGTGTGGCGAGTTCAATATAGAACCTGTCTTTTGGCGTGTCAGAGCTGCAGCCTGTTGGAGCATGAGCCGAGATCGCAAACACAACACGCCTAAAGTGGCCATATTTCCGTAAGCCAACTAACCACTGGAGTCTTAAAGCAAATTTTTAACTAATAACTGGTATCCAGTCGAAAAGGGCAGCCGTAGCCTTGTCGGCCAGGATCATCCCTACAACACTTGACCCATAGCCGCTCCCTCTTCTGAATTGCGCAGTTTTTAGCTCTATGAGATACCAAGAACAGCAAGCTGAATTCAACGCCTGAAATCTTGGATACGCGTTTCACTAACACAGCAGATATGATTTGCCAGGGAGTCTATTGTAAGTGCCAGGCACACCGGCTGATCACGCTGCCTGAGAGTACGTACTTCTGGGGAGCTGAAATCCAGAGGCTCACGAAGCTTGAGAAAATGTGAGTTTCAAGATAGGTCATTATTATCGACAAAAGTTAACAATGAACCATCGAGAGTATCAGGCACATTATCACTGAGAGCTTTAAAGGTGGATAGAAGAAGCAGAGATAGTTGGTTGGTGACCAAAAGACAGAGGCTGAATAAGGATCCTACTGACTACTACTCCATGAAATCTTGCTGATCCCTTGGTATTTGGGTCAGCATAGCAAGGTCGGTTTTATAAGTACGACTTCGTGGATTACTACTACACGGAATGTATGGCCTACAGAAATTCACAAAGATTGAGTATCACCAGGGCCTAAATTTCACATCAAAAAACCGGTACGACGGTTAACTAAATTGGTCAATGCAATCAGGCGTAAAATCGCAGTGCACGGTTTGAACGATCCGTTTGAGTTCTCGAAGATAAATATTTGTAGTGCTGCCGACATGACACACAGCTGCAAAGACTTACAGATTTGTTTATATGAACAATTACCGAATTTGTTGGCACCACATGCTCCTCCTGTGAACACTCTCAGCCCGCAGTTACATTCCTGCAAAGCATACGTTATCCTGCTCCAGGGTTTCCAGTTCAGCTGCATTGTTCGCTGCCGAGTATGATGGTTATTGTGTAACTAACCAAGAACCAGGGACCATAGACTCTATACGGGAGCAGGTCCCGGCTTACTCCAACAGAAACTTATGTTTCAAAAAACACAGTGCCCAATGTCTGCATGTTCTCCACCAGTGTCCCCTTCAGAAGAATATTGGTATCATCTTCTTTCTCGCAAGAGACCCTTATATTTCTCGATATCACCTCCGAAAGCCCTCACTAAGTTGCAACGAGCTGATTTTCATACAGGATTTAATCCTTCGATTCTGCAAGATAAGATTGATTTGTTCACCGGCACCCCACGATTAAGAGATCCGTTTGTCCAAGACTTCTGTTCGACATTTTGTCGCTCGCCCTTAAATTCTGGTGCCTGACTGGTAGCATGTCTATCCTCAAGGAATTCATGAACTAAAGTGAATATCTAAGTGTCTTCAAGCACCTTTGATAAAAACACACATATGATGTTTTAAAAGGTTCTGTCTAATATTAGGAATGAGCGTTGATAAAAGGTCTATTCACTAGAGCAAGAAGAATTTGTCCCGCCGGAGGAATTGAAGATGATAATCAGTTCAGTTATCAATCCTTTGTTATCCAAGACAATTATTAGCCATGGAAATTCACTGCAAAGCATAGCTTTATGACCGAGCTAAAATTTATGAAGAAGAAAGCCATGTTTTTCATGAAGAAATTTGATAGTGACCGGAATGGTAAAATAGTGCAACACTACCTAAAATAGACTTTCCCTAGAATGTAATACATCGCTTCGTTAGCGATGCTTCATAAGAATAGAAGATTGACTGCTGAATCCAATTTCGACGAAGAGGGCCCTTGTCACCTTCTGGTGTATTTTTCCAAATAAGTGCAACTGCGGGAGCAGGTTCATCAGAAGAACTGAGTCGGCTGCCCACGAGAACCTCGGAACACGCCCAGAAAAACGTAGTGCTGAGTGGTCTTAGGCTTCCGTCCAGTTCGATTCCCTACCATTCACTTCATTTTAAGGTTCGGGAGAAACCGAAACAGGCTTTTTCGGGGACATGTTAACAGATGACTGGACGGCTGCTACCTTTCGCCGAGACCGTGGCTAAGCTTTGTCATAAGGCTGACCGTTGTAAGCAAATAGACTTTATACCCAATCTGATCCTGCTGCGATCGAGCAGTCAGTGGGAATACTATCAGTTAGCACGATTCCCGTCTCGTTATCTAGTCTGATCTAGACTGGTGACCTATGACCTCCGCGTTGATATTGTTTGGTCAAGTGCTTTCCGGTGCCTAAAATATCTCATCTTTCTGACCAAAATTCCTCCTGATTGCATATGCACACCTCCGTTCAGCTTGCTCAAGACCGGTAAAGGCTGAAGTCAATTGAGAGTTCAGTGTGGCGTCTATTCCACGTCCGACTTTGCGGTAAAATTCAAAATTTCTCCCCAGCCCTGGCCCATCTGGGTTACTGGTTAGATCGCGACGCTATTATTACTTCAGAGTTGATCATTCGTTGTCCGCCATCCAAACTAGAGTCGCTGGTCTAGGAAGGAAGAGAAGGTAGGCCGGATTGTTTGTGGGGCAGTTTCTGAAGACCTGACAAGTTGCTTGGATAGGCGAGCGAGAATAGCTGACAGCAGCTTTGGTCAAGTTGTACGTCATGCCAGTAAACTGGTCGGGCGAAGTACCAGTAAATTACAAAATACGGAGAGGGAACACCTCAAACACCACCATTGGACGAGCACACATACCATCTCGCGTCAGGATTCTAGTCCGCCAGACCGCACGGCTTGCAACACAAAACAAAATGACAGATTGCCCGAAGCTCCTCGAGGCCACAAGCAATGAACGTTGGGAGATGGTTAAGGCGGCTTAAATGTGCTTCATATGCCTCAGTAACTCACACAGAGCAGCGGCTTTTCGAGTGCATGCAAGATGCGAAAAAAGAAGATTGTCAGGAGTGACACCATCGATTGCTGCACCCAGTGGGGGCAGTCTCATCGGATAAAACCTGAAGCTGAGTTCGATCTGCTCAGTAGCCTGTTCTATTCAGAAACCAGTTCGTTTGGGCGTAGTTACTGTAAGAGTGGCGATTTCCCGAAGGAGGATGGCTTTAGCTCCAGCTATTGCGGACTGGATCCGACACGATATTGGTGAGGGGGTGTTTTGCGAGGAAACACTAACTTGAAAAACCTCTACGTCACTAGCAGTCAGCACGGCGGGTGGGACTCAGATCATGGCTGCGGGTCGCGTGCGTCTGCAACTTGTCTCTCTAGACAACCATAAACATATCGAGACCACGGAGTCATCCATGTTGGATGATTTGCTGACTCGAGCCCCAAAGTCAGTAAACTCGATTACATTCAGAGGGCCTCATCTTCAGGAAGTAACAATCATCAAGTGGAAGGACGATGAAGTGGATCTTCTTTTTGGTAGTGACGTGCCAGAAGCTCATTGGGTGCTGGACCAGAGAGCAAGAAACTACCAGATGCCTTAAGTAGTACGCACATTAGCCTGGATTCTAAACGGATCTAGGGGGCAGCACAGCTCAGCGACCTATGTGTCTGCGGAAAGAGATGACATAGAACAGCAGTTGCTTTGCATCTACGATCATGAGTTTCATATCCTCGTGGATAATCTTTTGTCTTTATCTTAAGAGGACTGACTCGCGATAGAAGTAGTAAGGAAAGGGACGAGCTGCTCGCCAATTATTCTCGAACTGCCTCTCCCATGGCGGATATAGACGGACTGCTTTGTGGAAAACCAGAACTACGTTCTTCGCGGGTTGCTGCCATTGAAGGAGGGGTTTGGTTTTGATGAACACTCTTGGAAGCGATACTCCTACGTGATGGTGCGCAAGGAAATCCTTGGTTGAATACAAAAATAAATACTCTCTCTAAAGTCAGAGAAAGGATACGGCACTTGCCATATCATCAAATTTGAAACATTGAGAAGTCATAGAAGATGTGCGTTGTCCTCGACTACGCTGCGATATTCCAGGAAAGATAACTGAGTGGCTGTTTGTTACAAGGAGCAGACCCGACAATTTCACTTTTTGGGGTCTTGTGTCGGTTGAAGCTAGGTAGAGTGGCATTGTCCGCTGGCAACCGGGAAATGTTTTTGGAATAGGAAGTACCAGTTGAAGACAGAGATGCATGGCCTTTCTTGTGGCGGGACGGGAACGATATTGACAGACCTGTGGTACATTACGCGATGACCGCTCGTTCAGCTGCGGCGGTATCATTGCTCTTCTGTTCGAATTGGACTCTACGAGAAACCGCAGCTTGGCATGAGGCTTTTGTTTGCCGGGAGGTAATGGATAGTGCAAGCCAAGATTCCTAAGGTGACGACTTTCTTGGGTCATTTGACTACGTCAAAAAGGCTGTAACCCACCTGGAGGTGTTGACGGAGTTGCTAAAAAAAGAAGACTTCCAGTTCACTAAGTGGGTATCAAAAACTCCTTGAATGTTGGGTGCGCTTTTAGACAACGATAAGGCAGAAAGGAATCAGGGTTTGAAAGCTTTACCAATTTCGACGGAGCGCACTTTGGGAATACAGTGAAAAGCTCAAACGGATAAATTCGTATTCGAACTAAAAGCCGATGAACATTGTCAGCTATCTCCAGTCTGTCTGATATACTCGGTTCTGTCACCCTGTGGTTTCTGCCCAGAAGGGATCAACTGCAACGGCATTGTTGGGAGAGAATTATCTAGGATCAGTCCCTTGACCGGAAGATAGGCCAGAATGGGAAGATTTCATGGTCACGCTCATGAATCTAGGGTACATAAGGTTACCTCGTTTCTTACCTCTCTATTGTACAAACCAAACGGGAGGGTGCAGCTGTGTTGGTTGTGAAGGCGGTACAATCAATAAACAGGTGTTTCAGTTCCAGTATCTGTTTAGCTAGGTTTTGAACGGGCTCAAATATTGTGCTGAACTACATCAATAACGTCAAGTGCCGCTTAAGCACGTTCAGAGTTACCAGACTCACGGTCACACATGATAAAATGACAGCAGTTCAGTTGCAGCATGTTACGTTTGTCGACCAACCAGAAGATTTATGTAACAGAGAAGTGACGTGTTTCTGGCGGCTAGACACATAAACGGGCGGGCCACAATTACTGTACATTCCCTAAAAGGACTGGCTTGTTTACAAACTATGAACATCCCCAACGTCGGAGATGAAAATCAAAGGTACGATAATGACGGCTGCCGTCACCTTAACATCTATTCTACTACGGTTTATTAGAGTTCACTTTTGGCAAAAATGCTCCGTTCGCGGATATGGTCGACCAGGTTTACGGGGCATTTGTCGATCTTGGAGGGCCTCAATCTATTCAGTAGCGTGCGCTTGGGTTCAGTGACTTCTGACAAGTTACACTCCGCAGAATAAGATCTGAAGCTGATACAGTCCGAGGCGTTCACTCAAGAGATACAGAATCCTAGAGAGCTGAGAAATGGATATCCCCAACATCAGTTACTCTGTTGGATGCTCGCAGATCTGTACCTCCGAATGCCATATATAAACAGGTATGTAAACGCTTGAAAAACCAACTGACTAGGAGCCTGACAAATGACCGCCAGCAATGGTGGATTGCAAAATGCAGAGGAATGGAAAAAGGTTCGCAAACTTTTGCTTTTGATTCGACGCACCAGTCCACAGAAGCCCGGTGTGAGTGAGCTGTTCAAGGAATCCGAAGGCTCTCTAATTCATCCCAAGGACGTCGTAGGGATCTATGGGCAGTGCGTTTTAGAGAACCGCCGAGTTCTGCGTGCTGCAATCTTTCGAACGAAATATTACCCCACGCACGGTCGTTCTAGAAAATAATAACTATTTGCAGTGGAGGAGACTTATATATAACTCGAAACTATAAAAGCTCTTTTTCTCTGCACTCTCCCGCGGATATATCCCTGAAAAACCACTAATCATCATCTAATCAGGTTCATCAATAAACTGAACACATGGGTTTTCGAAGATGCCCTGTAAAAGAGATCTGTGCACTGAGTGAAATTGCGAGTTTTGTAAAACTCCTGGTTACGTGAGCGATAACAAGAAAAGAGCACTGGAAATTCATGACATCAAGATATCCTTGATTCCAATAACCAGTTGTAAAGTCTGTTTTACCACGAATAGTTCTATGAATCAATCCGCAGAAGAGAGCCCATTATGAAGTACCACTTCACTGTCTAGTAACAGAGAATACCAGTGGCGTAAACTTCGGGCCCTCAAACACTTTTGGTTTTTATTTTGGGCTCCACGGTGTTCACCGATATTATCTGTCGATTACCCATTTAGTTCAATAGTCACCCTAGAAGATCCCGTAAATTCAATAACACTCTGTTCGACTGTCCTTTGCATCCAGTATTCAAGATCATCCGACCAATTTGAGTCCACGTCAAGAAAATCATCAACTGGAGGCAGACTTTCATTCTTCGCCGACTAATATTCTTAAGTGCATTAGGTGTCACCCTCCTCACTGCATATGAACTCCTGGGACCTTTTAGATTTTTAACTTAACTATCTAATCTCCATTTGTTTCACTAAGCACTTCATCAAGGTTACCAAATTTAGGACTTTGGAAGGTCTTCTTTAAACCCTATAGGAGTTACCACTCAGGGGTCATTGCCTTCAGTTCCTCGGCGGATAACAAAAATAGGTTGTTTGAATACGGTCAAATCATTTTTCTCCATGAAATATTGATACTGATGTTTGCAGAAACAGCGTTTCCTCACACCTCTACTGTAGAAATGAGGCAATACCATGGACATACAGGAGTTCAGTTTTCTGAAAGAAAGAAAACACTTATCCATATTTTTGGAGCTTTATCTAAATAAAATTCCCTAACTTGCTGAATATTGTGTCAGCATTTTTGTAAACAGCTGTACACCACGGAACTGTATGTGATCATGCGGTGTAAATATCTACAAGGGAGCCGAATACTGAATGCCCATTAGGTATTGCGATGCACTACATATGATGCATTACCGGAGCTGTTTCTATTTCGGTTATTCAATCAATATAAAAGCTATGCAGAAAAAAAACATGGAAATGTCCAGGTAAAAATAGTGTTTTTTGCAACCCATAAGAGAACATTCTGTAGGTAGATTATTACAATAAATATTCTGAATAATGAAGGTAAAAATTAATAAAGTAAGCATATTTTCAACTCGAGAGTGATTCGATCAATCTTGTTAAGGAATACCGCAAGATAGGACACAAAATAGATATGAAGGCATCCGAATGAGAAACTAAGTGTTTGTATATGCTCGGGTATATCAGGTTGAAACGTATCTGAAACGGTCATATTGACGTGAACGTGCGCTGCCATTAAATACTTTCAAGATAGTTTGTAGCAAATTTTGAAGTGTTTTGTTACAAAATACTTATTATGCAGTTTCTCATTGGATTATGCGTCAGTGTCCCGCTTGAATTGCTATGCAATGGTTTCGGGAAAGAGCACATGTAATCTATGGGGCCTAATTTACAAAAAAAGCCGAAAGAGATGAAGTTGTACTGAGAACGTCTAAGGGAGAAGCACAGCAAAGTCAACTTCCAAACATTTACAAAACAGCGGAAAAAGGGTTAGAACATATGTAGTTCGGAAAAGCATAGTTCCGTTGATATAGTTAGTTTGAGTAGATTTTACCGTATTTGTGTACCTACCACTTTTATAAGAAAGAACGGAATATCAGATAATTTGGAAAGGATAACGGTCAAATTGTGGTTCGAAGACCGCTTGACAAAGATAAAGGGAATTTGCTGTAGAGTTGAAAAACTGACTCACCAAATAGTGCATCTGCAGCCCATTCGACGACCAGTGAGACGTGAAAGGTAAGCACGGTAGAAAGATACGCAGAGCAGAAAAGTGGCTACAAAATGTCATCTTAAGGGCCTCTCAACCATAAGTTCGCGAAGGAAAAAGTAGTGAATGAATTGTTAGCTTTTTGCGAAGTGACCATATGAAAACCAGTACTGGAATTTCAAACACTTTCAGTGGAAAGAATTTGGTGTGTCTTTTATTTACCAGCATAAATGAAGTTGTTAGCACATAAAAACTATGTTTTTTCTGTCTAGTAAACGTCTTTGCAGTTCATGGTACACTTGATTCCATGGTGTGAAAATGTGTCTTCATTTTCTAGGTTCCAAATCGAAAAATTCCCCTTGTTAAAACTCTGATAGAACAGTTATATATCCACTCTAGGTATGAGACAGGTAGATGGAATGGTGTAAATAGGCTTCGCTTCGTTCCACGTTTTCTGTGGGTATTTTTGACTTAATATTTTCTGGGCATGCATCGCACTGAGTGGGCTCAAATCTGTTCTGAAATGAGTTGAAATGGCTTTCACGGATAAGCATTGCTTTGACTTGTATGGACGTCCCTTTCTTCGGTGTAGCTGTCTGGGGCTTTTGCAGAAAAGTTGATCCCTTGAAGTGTAAACAGTCTCCCACGGACAACATTCGCTGAAGCATGAGTTTGAAAGGCCATTTGGGTTACACTGTATATTGACGTATCCGAGTGTCAGAATATATTAAATCAAGACGTTATCAAAAGTCTCAATTAGTGAGGGAAGCTTTACGCAAAACAAACTTTTGTTATTCATAAAAAACCCAATTTTAGGTCCACTCGAGTAGGAAAATTCACAAAGTTCAGTAAACCCATCGTGCTTGAAGCGCTGACTTCATAAATACGAGAAACTCGACTCACCATGAACTACGAAACACCAGGACAGCTGTTGATTTTTTGTTCTTGTCGGCTTGTCACATTATAATGCCTGCAATTATTGGACGGCGCACTTAAATAATCTTTCCTTTCTGGTACATGCTCTGAATACAACAGTGTGCAACCATGACTAATCTCCGTATCATCCACATTATCTTAATAATCTCATGCAACGTTCGGTTCCGCGTTTTGTCTTTCATCTGCTGTCTTCTAGCTTCCCTTGTTCTATTTTAAGAGGATTATTTGGGCACTATTCCGAACTTTTTCCTTGGTTAAATACTTACCACTATTCTCCACTACGACTACATTACTGTCATCATTTCATCAAAGGCCTCAAGCAAATTGATAGAAAAAATTGAGTTCAGTGTACGCAATAAAATCTAAGATAAATATGGTCACCAGGAAATGTTTGCATTTATTAATCACACATAATAGGCCGGACCAATTTACTCTTTCCAAAAAGTCAACAAATGACACTTGGTTGCCTGTCCCTTTCTTGGATAACTGTGCAATCAGTAAACCAAAGAGACTTTAAATCGACGTCTACAAAACTGCCAAGTTTGTTTCACATTTTCAAGTTTCCGGATTATGGATAATTTAAAACAGGTTATAACACGTCGAGCAACATTTAATTCCACTTAACTTTACTGCCGTTGGCATAGAGGTTGCTTTATTCTAGGTGAATAATACCAATCGTTCCTTCTTCCGCCTAGAGCACATTTTATTTCAGCAACCACAGTTTTCTTCTTTCTTATCAAATTCCTATTTACGATCCACATTTAAATATGTAAACATTACAAAGATGGCAAATTGTGCTTGCTTGGTTTGTCTTTTAAAAACTTTATCTAATTGATAAGTTTCTCGGATGTCTTTCGTAGTTGTCTGCCCTTTTTCCATCACTCTATAATTCTTTTGGTTCTTTACTATCATCCTAAAGGTAACTGTTTTTCATCATCCATTCGTTTCTTTATGCATCATCAGAGAAGTATTCATATTTTTGAAAATTGTAATCAGAATGAAGGAGGTTGCCTAGAAGTCTTAAGGGAGAAAATTACCAACCACTATTCGGATACATTGATGGCAAAGTTCAAGCACCGTGGTGTGGGATTTAAAGGTTACTATCCAACAGTCCTCACCTTTCAATTCATTTGAAGTTAAGAGTTTGTTTAAAGCAAAACGAAAAAAACCCCTTGAGGACTGTAGGGAAATCATTTTGAATTTCACTTTCGCAATGGAGTGATTTCGATACTTTAAAAAGTTACAAATTCCTCGTTTTGATCTAGAATGTTTATTACGACTCAACAGTCCACTCACTTTTGAGTCCTTCTTTTTCAGTAATTTTCATGCCCATATTAGGCAAATTGAACTTCGTGCCATCTTTCTTTTTTGATAAATGCCTACAGCTAGAGTACATAGCTTGATGGATTGCCGTTCAAGTGCCATGTAGTGTACAGACACAGTTCAAAAACGTGACTGAGCACCCCCAAGTTTTGGAAAGATAAATTAACAACGAGGGTCATCGTGTTTCTAGCACTGTTTTCCTCTTTTATCATTTGTTCTGTACAGAGACAACACTTTCAGGCGACCGTTTATTATCTTTGCGCTATCCCTGGATCTAACTACATATTGTATTTCCCTATGGGATATCCATAGGACCGTATGTTTATATAAAAACAAGATATCCATTTTGAGATTGAGGGAAAAACGTACAAACAGATCGACTGTGTGGCAAAATAAAGCCTTTTTCTGGTTGATTGCAAATGAAATTTCGTCAAAACGTTTCTCCACAGGTTTCGATAAATTTATGCCTCCGATAAGCTGCAAAAAAGAAAATTTGTCAAGAAAGCTCCTTTGACTACTGGTCGTCCAAAACATTCAGCCACGATCACAACACAAAAGTGAAGCAGAAAGGAACCCATGTTGACGGCCAAGTGGAAACAGTTCATCCGAAGTCTTCATTTTAAAAGCGGTCACAATTTTATTAACCTAGGTCCTAACCTAGTCATCGCTCATAACAGAACTTATGTAGCAGCCCAGTTCCGCACAAACACAACCAAATGACTGGAATACAGTGACCACACTAAAACAATCATTTTGCTCCTTATTCCTCCATACGTCGTCTGATAGTATACCTACTATTATGGTGACAAATACTTGGTTTGAACAGAACGATTCTTGACTCCAAGAAAGACCTGAACCATCCCAATAGGGCTTATACACTCAACGAAACAGTGGTGTTGTGCACAATGAATTCCGGCAGACCTTTCCCTCAATTTTCCACTGGGTATCCTATTTACCGTTTCATAAATAAACTGACACGTTTTACGTACTTGGTCGACAAGAGCAGACGGTTTGTCTACATTTCGAAATAGGTCACCATTCCTCCCTGCCTAATTAGATAGTGGGGAAGCAGTGTCTCGCGTCTCACTTAAGAAACGCGGCTGTCTTTAGTGTATTGGGAGTAAGGGATGAAATGTACGAACAAGTTTCACCCGAAATCACCCGTCGGTGATGTGAATCAAATGGTTACTGCTTTCCGGTCGTGCAAATTTTTGGGTGGAATTTCGATATTGGGGTCACTCGAATAAATTCAATATTAAAAGCGTCATAGATGCTATTCGTATTCGACTCAATTCTTTTCAAAAATGGTATGCTGCTCTGACTGGAATTTGAACCGACTTTCAGAAAATGCTCAAATATTCGGACACAATTTTCCCTGGTAATAATGAGAGGACCATTGTCTTCGTTATAATGCCTGATCCCGTTTTATAATGTAATAAAAGCACCACATTTCAGGTAGGGGTTGATGCCTCTTAAATAAGGCTGATTGGTTAAATTGACTGGTGGTGTCATTGACCGAATTTTTACTCTGGACAAAGGGTGTACAGGCCATCATGATGGCTTCCCAACTGCCATAGGTTTGTTTCGTAAAAAGGGGAAAGGAGGTGATGTTCCCGATGGACCGGCTTCCAGCTGGCACCATGCTCTGCAAAACAGGTTCATCACTTCACACCAATTGCCGTAGCGTATTATCTTCATTCAAAACTACCTGCGCCGAAAAAAAGGTGAAAACATTTTCCTCACTAAATTTAACTTCTAACTGAGAGCGAACTGATGGATAAGACCACTATCCATCAAATAGTTTTGTTTTGAACTAACTAGGGGGCTGTTTTATGAATTGACGAAGTTCACGTATAGCAAACTGTGAAAAAACTGGGAACAGCAGTTTCTACTAGGAACATAAAATCAGTTTTGCAGTGTGACTCAGTCAAACTTTTGTACTTTGATCACTTCGTCTACTTTTGAGTAATTTTTCTCTCCCGCTTCATAACACCACCTGTACAAGGCGGCTATTCACTCGATCTGAACTAGACTAGTTCACACATGGATGTTCACTATTTCAGCATTGACAGCTACCAACACGGTGTCGCGTCAACTTTATTGCGACCGTGGATACCTGTCTTTTCACGTGCACCATCGGTTTGCGGCAAGTGCGCATGATTTGTTTGGTGTGTTTTTCACACCAATGGTATTCAACCAGACTGTCATATAAAATGGATAACCAGCAATTTATTTTCGTTGATACGAGAAAATGATACTCAGATATGTTTTATGTTTTGTTCTGTGCGTTACAATCATCAAAGCTGATCGTGAGTTTCATTGCTCCATTTGGGATAAATCTTCCTTTCTTAATTCATGTATTTCCGTCCCTAATAAGGTACAATGGACCAGCAATTTTTTGAGGGTCCTAATCAACTGCAGGCTGCCAACCAGGGTGGTTTGGCTTGGCTGGACTATGTCTCTATTAGGTGTACGCAAATAGGGTTTGATTTGCACTGTGCCCGAATGATAATGCTTCATGCAATATGTTCCCGTTTGGTATTCTGTAACTCCAAATTGTCGGAAACGTTACTGTTCGATCAACTTCCGGAGTACCAATATTTCCGTAATGCTGTATTGTCTAATACCAAAACCTTGCTCGTGACTATGCCATTGCTTTTGTGAAATTCTTGGTTGTACCAAAATACGTCACCCTATTATGGGTTTGTTAAACATATCGTGATACTTTTACGTCGTCCCCAGTAAATGACTTACGGAAGGTAGAGTATACGGTACACTCGGACATCAGCACTCTCCACTTGCTCTTTTTGAGTTTCTTTTGATATTCGAGTGTTGATGCTGGCAGTGAGGATTAAAAGAAACGGCTACTCTTCCGTCGCACCAGGCACTCGTGTTGGTCAAAAGGTCATCAAAGTGTCTTGAGATTGTCCAGTCGCTGCCATGGATCACTAACCTCAGTTTATGGCTCTAATTCACCGCGTTTCCTATCGCGAGATATGTTAGTAAATTGTAAAATAATGGCAAAGGGATCTCGTGGGGTTAGATAATGTTGAAATGCAATTCACCGCAAAACTCCTTGATATTTTTTGTCGTTTTGTGATAGCATGCTTGTTTGGTAGCCTGCTGTAACGGTAAAGCATACAATCGCGCTTAACCTGACCTATTGACAAATACATAGCAAATGGAATGAATAGTAAACTGTTTACCGTTCAATAATGGTGTGGTCAAAATCGTTGATAGGTTATCAACGCTTCGGCCACCGAGGAAAATATTTGATATGATTGGTTTACCCGTGGTGACCAAAACGTCGACAACCTATGGACGAGTTCGACTGAACTGTGTTATTGAACTATAAATATTTAACCATACCATTTGACAGATCACGTCAATTTTTCGATACATCCTAAGCCAAATTCAAATCTGACACGTTAACTGGAATTGAATTTACAACTATGCATCCGAAATTCATAAGTGTTTTCATTGCTGTTCTAACTGATCCTCAGAAATAATCGCTTTGACTGAACTATGCACTCTGGGATCCCCAATCGGGGCCTACAAATCAGAAGTCTAACACCAGAATAACCAGGATGTAACCTAGCAAAGTATTTGTGACAGAACCACCCTTGCAGTAGCTTCATCTGGCCTGTAAAGTAAGACCTGGTTGTCACGTTTTTCCTGCCCGATCTCCGCCGATGCATATTCATCATATTGCTTTTCAGAGTTACTCATTAGCCCCATACAACCAATGGAGCAAGCGGGACATGAACGCGGCAGAGTCTTGTAAACCGGCGATGCCCATCTCAGGGGGAAGATAGCTGCCTGCCATAGGAAGAAGTCCCGGACAACCTATTCTCACCTGTATCTGAGGCGTGTTTTAGGTCGGTAAACCGTTTTTATCCAGATATATCCACCGAAACTTCTCCTCCAGGGGTGTATAATTTGATGGTAAAGAACAAGGATGGGCCAAGCAACCTGTTTTAGATATGGTGGACTTGGTCTCGCCTCTTACCATGGGCTCGTCGGACATAATTGTATCTCCGACCTGAAGAACCCATCTCGCGCAGCTCTTTTGTTTGTGGTGGCATGCAAATCATCCCACCACATCAAGGCACAGTCTGGCCATGTTGAATTCGCCGTTAGAAATGTGACGTTTAATAAAAAGTTTCCTCACAAACTACAGGTTTCATTTCATAAATATTACCTAACCTCTATTTTGACACTCCCTTGTTGGTTTTGGGTGAATACACTACGTTTACTTGTTTTTTTTGAATCATCCACGAAATACATATTATTTGCATTCTTCTATTTTTTATCAGCCTCGGTACAAAATTTACTTGAAGGCTTCCTTGGATTAATCAACCGGTTTTCGCTGCTGTCATCACCAATACTTGATAATTGTGAGCACCCGAATGTGATATTGCGTTTCCTATTTTAATTTGAACATCTTGTTGCTACTACACACATAAAAAAAGAAACTTAATGCCCAGGTCCAACACTCAAAGTAACTCTACACGTACCGAACCAATCGCAGAATGATAATGACTCATTTGTACAAGTTGTGCACTATAAAAACGGTCAAGAATAAAGGTAGATTCGGTCGTCACTGGGAGGATTTCATTTGAAGTTCGCTTTTTTTGGCTAATGCCATACCCCATCACAGTGACTTTTAACTTAAGCTTCTACCTACACTGCATGGCCGAGGTTTTCAGCTGTTCTGTGAGTCTAAACATACATGATTATTGAAGCCACTAACTCCTCTATCCTAGTAATGAGATTTCTCGTTTGGATGATTATGTCTATTCGGAATGTGCACGGAACAGGCAAGCCGTACAGCAGAGAGCAACTTTTCAAAGTCTGGATTTCTGCGATGTTGGTTTTATCCGAGATTCAAAAGTTACCAACAATAGTGGCCGAATATGAAATGACCCACTATCCACATGAACCTGTCCTTCTATGAAAGATCTCTTCATGCGTACGAGCTTTACGAACGTATTTTTGAAACAAATCGAAATTTGTCATTTCCAGTGAAGAATCTGAAAAATCAACATAATCGGCAAAAATCAGTTTCCGATATTTAAAGTGTATCCTTTTATTTTCCAGCGGATATCATTTTGGGCTTTCAACAAACTCTCAGACAAAAGTATGCCAACTTGAAAACAATTGGTATGTTATCATTTACTGTCTATTGTCGCACTATTTTCTGAGTCGAAGCAATCTTTTTCGAGACTGTGCAGGCTCAATCGCAACCACTAGTGTAACAAGAGTGTCATTATGGTTGTCGCTGGTTATTAATCTGAATTCCCATGTTCCATTATGAAAATCAAATTAAAATCAAATCAAACTGAACGAGATTTAGACGGAGCTCCTGGAGACACAGGATAATTTCAGCCAAACAAAGACAGCGGAGAATCAGAGAATAGAGACCATGCGTACGTTACGAAAGCTTACTTACATGTTGCTACACATTTTTAATGGTAAAGAACTTATCTGGAATCGTAAATGATAGACAGTCTACGAACGAATACCGATGGCAGTCCATTTCGGTGGAATTCCATGTTCACTACTGCTCAAATTGCCAGTAGCCAAAATCATGCCCCCTCCGGGTTTATCGAATGGAGTGCACCTGAGACCGAATGGTCTGAAATACCGTTGTGCATTGCGTTTTTTTCTGCCACAAACGTCTTTACAGTGAATGGGCAAACGGGCAAGGATTTCCACACCCCCGTGGGGTCTACCGTTTTTGTGATACAGATTTCGACTTTAACTCAATGCTTTGAATACGGAAACCAAATGACTCGACAAATACCAGTTAATTGAGTTATGCATTCCTAATTGCTGAACTAGACACTAGTACTGTCGTCTTCGGTTTCTGACCCTCATTTCCGATTGAAATTTGCTTTTCGGTTTATTAATTCCACTCTACGGGATGCCTGAATTCCAATCACTTGCAAGTCATTGCGAGGATGAATAATGTGGAACCATAGTAAAATAAATAACCGTTTCGGGATGCTCTGTGCCCCAAAAGGATTTTGGAGGTAATATTTTTCATTATATGTGACCTTCTGCAGAAAACCAGTACCGCTATTTACCCAGACTCTGACGTTTTTTTAATTCTTTCGCTTTATCCTTCACGATAGCTGGTACAGGTATTTCACCAGCGAAGTGCCCGAGCATCGATGTTTTCTTCTGAATGAAAAATAAAACACTTGTACGACACTGAAATATCACACAAATTGAATGATGTAATGTATCCTATCCAATTCATTCTAATTATATATTCTGTACATCTGTTGGGTGCATATTTTTTGATTATTCTTCAACCTTCCACTTTATTCCATAACCACGGGTATAGAACAGAACTCATTCCTCCGGTTGTTCATTTAGTTTATTGGCGTGATACGCGAACTACCATTCGAGACGTATCCCAGAAACCAGATTTGTCGGTAATTTGTCCTCATTGCTGATTAGTAACTTTCACGCATTTTGAGCTGTTTTGGTCCTGCACTGGTCCCCACATTTCGTGAGCAACCTTGTGTGAAGCTCCTCCGGACCTGTAATGAGGCAAGATAATGTCTTTTTCATTTGTCTTGCTATGTCAACCAAAGGGGGAATAAACTTCTGATGATGAATCAGAAGACACACTAGTGGGTGCTGAGAAGTACTGGACCTCCAACATATAATACGGTATTTATATAGGCATGAAACTCGAAACGGAACGCATGCGCATATACATATTGGTCCGTGTGCAATTCTATTGGGTTGGACAAACTTGTCAAACATTACCAGGTGATCTGTGAGCAGATTACGCGCGCAAGATATGTGTACTGCGATGATAAATATCCCTGATAAGACATTTCTCTATGCGTCCTATCAGCGGTGTTTATGCCACAGGTCTTAGTCACATACACCAGTAGGTACCATGAGTAGGGTTCTTGAGTGAATGGAGCACTGGAAAGACAAGTCCGATACGAAAACTGTAGTGTGACTGAATAATATTTTAAGGCATCTCAGGATTAACGTCATTATATCCAATCCAAATGAGGCTAAGCAGTTGGTAATTCCAGTGAATCATATGTATCTCCATGTGAAGGTATCAGGTTTTTCACAGATAATAACGTGCGAATCACATATTCTTGCTCATGTAACAGGCTGAACACAGCAAGCATTTTTCAGGCATTTAAATTCAAATAACAAGAAAGAAAGAGGAGATTGGCAATCACGGTGACAAAGTAGTTACCGTACTATTGGCGTCACGAGAGATAGTGTGTGGTAATTGCTATCATGCAGAAATACCTGGTCTATCAGATTTGAGAAATAAGTCAGAGCAATTCGTGCACACAACTGACTTCTTTATAATATCAGTCCTTGACTTCACTCTGAGGCACCCAGAAGACTGAATTCCGTGTAAATGAAAGAGGCCCATGGTATACTTATCTTACAAGAAAGGTGATTCAGATGGGATAAAGATAGCGTGGAGAACATTCGAGAATGTTGGTACAAATATCAATTGGTTCAAAAAAAACGCACAATATTTTGAGGGGCATTTATTTGTTTTTGTTTGATACAACATGACAAATGATAAGGACATTATTGTGCTCCATTGCAGGTCCGGAGGAGCCCTACACATGGTTGCTTACGAAATATGGGGAAAACTACAGAAACACAACAGCTCGAAATGTGTGAAAGTTACTAATCAAGAATATGGACGAATCTAGTTTTTGGGATACCTGTCGAATGAACTAAACCAGCAACCGAAGGAATGAGGTTTGTACTGTACCAGTGGTCTTGGAATGAAGTTGAAGGTTGGAGAATAGTCAAAAAATATGCACCCAACAGATGCACGGGTTATATAGTAAGAATGAACTGGACAGGATACATCACATCATTCAATTTGTGTGATATTTCAGTGTCGTACTTGTTTTATTTTTTCATTCAGAAGAAAAGATCGATGTTCGGGCACTCCCATTTCGAAATACCGCAGTCGGCTTTTGCGTAATACATCACTTACTCATAAAGGATACCCTGAAATAATTGGATTTACGTCAAAAATGCGTAATTAAGAACAAGTTCAGTTGAAAAGAAAGTTGAGGTATTACGACCTTATGTTTCTCCAGTAAAATTCTACAGTGCAGTTTTACTTTTCTGGGGAGATGCAGCACGAAGTGACCTTATTTACAGATCTCAATATCATTCATCCTTACTGCAAACTGAATCGTTCCGACGGTCCACTTTGAGCGTTTCGAATAAATTCCAAGGGGGATTAATCCAACCAAGCAGCTTTTAGTCTTCCTAGGATTTTTTCTCTTTATGTTGCTCAGTTTGCATCTCTAACCAGGACCAGAAAACAATATATGATAGGGGATATGTTACAAATATGGCTCTTCAACTGGTACAACACTAGTAATCAATAAATCACAAAAACATGCAGTCAGTTCTTGAACCGAGATCACTACATAGCATGGATAGTCAGATTCACTAGTAATCCAGGCGGCCGCATAATATGCTCATTTGAACAAAATGCCGGTCATTTTCATGAAGGATGAAACGGTTAAGACAGTCGAAAACACCTAAAAGCGTCCGACCAATAAAAGGTGAATAGAACCAAACCTTCACACAAACATCCGATTGCGAATAATGACCAATCACGAATCATGACTGAGCCAAATGAAATAACCAAATCGGTGCCGAACAACACAGGGGAAGAAGAAGGAGAAAATCAACTGACAAGCTGTCAGTATCCGGCAAGAAAAAAGCTACACATAAGAAGTGCACATACTGTGTCTTCCTGTTGATTGGAAAGTCATAAGTTCCATAGAGTGGATTAGTGGAATTCGATCGGAAATACCAAATATAATTAAACAATGCTAGAATAAGACCACAAAAGTACATTTTTATGTAGCTATCGGAGGAAAACGATTTCAGTTGTTTGCAGATTACCTAATTATTTGCTCTTTTGTGATAAAGAAGGTATGACGGATGAGAACACCCGTATTTTGGAGGCCAAACAAGTCAAATCCGTGGGACGTGCCTCAGTTTAGATAGTCGTTTTCCAAACCGCTCTGCAACAAATTCGATCCTTTGGCTACCTGAGCAAGTTTGTGAATTGTGTAGCTAAACGGCCAACGATAAACTGATGCTGAAATGTTCTTGAACTGAACATTATTTCACTTATATACTATTTACCCCGTATATATGTATAAGCGCCTTCGTAAAACCACCTTATTAATCTCAATACCTTTTTGGGGTAATGCAAACACCCTCTACCTTGTTGCTTTTCGGTGAATGAAAATCACTTAAGCTATAAATACATCAACTTGTTATCTGAAGCCTAATTTTGAGACATTTTAGTGAATATATTCGAATAAAGCTACCTCACTAGTTATTCATCTCTGTTATCTATGGTTCAAATGCCCGTAACATGTTACAAAAATTAGCTTTCACAGATAATCTACTACTTTTTTCTGAAACCTGGTTGAGAATCACAGCAACACACTCCCGCGACAAGACACGTAAAAGGCTTCTACAACCCACTAATTGTTTAGCACAAGAAATATAAAGATGATCATTCTGATTATTGTCCTTGATACTTAATGGTTCATCACAACTTCCTTCCCACTGAACAGTGCATTTCATTTATTTCGAGTATAATTTCTGTCAGTTACGGAGTTCTCCACATTCGAATCGTCTGCTAGTCACAGACAAATCATAGAAACACATCTCACAGAAACAGCCGCGGCGGTCAATGGAAGGAACGTCGACAAACCTCATTAGGTGCTGAATATTTTTTCCTAATAAGAACAGTGTTCTTGATGGAACTGAGGATATTCTTCTCTGTTTCCACACATAAGGTTTAGTCACAATAAAACATTCTCGTCAGTTTGCACGCATTACGCCAGCCTAAGGCACATTGGGGTTGGACTACAAAACACTATCCATCGGTGTCATTCATCTTCCGTTCACGGACAAGCACCGTCGGAATTTTCTCAAAACTAGGACGATTAATCGAAACTTGGGTACTGACAGTGATTCCAGTAGTGAAAGCTGGAAGTCGATCAAATTCGACCAAACTCGACTGTCGTCGAACTTTATTTACGGACCGTTTACTGGTTCAGACTCAGCTATCTCTTTTTCTGGAATATTTTATCCAAATTTACGAAGTACCGGATAAAATTAATTTAGGTTTACCAAACAGGTGTATCACTAAAGACATGATGTAGCAGTGGAATCTCCACTTGGGCCACTATATCATGATATTTTTAGGGCAAGATTGGAAAATGGCACACAAAGTTGACTCACGGACTTGCATATGGGTTCATGTTTTCACTTATTTGCCTGCACTTGGGCTTACAGTACACTCCTACTGAACAGAAGTATATCCACACAAGTGTGACTTCCTGCTGACTACCGAGCTCAGGACAAAAAGTTGGCAGATGTGCTGCACAGAAGGTTGGCAGGAATCATCAGTAAGACATTCTATACTTTTAGACGGCATGTTTTGTTCACGTCTAGGCCTCTGGTGTTTGTGAATACAAAACAATGTGCCTGATTTTATAGGTTCATAATGTGTGTATTCATCCACTTATTCCCATGGAACAACGTGTATCGGTAGCTCGACGACACGCTTGTCTGAATACATCCTTTTGCATCACCCAGCGTGGGTAAGGACTGGAGTACTTACCAGAAAAGTCGTTTTACACCTGGCTGTGACTCTCTACATGGTGATCATCGATGAAGCTTTCCGCCCCTGTATGAGATTCGATGTTCACTGCCAAGGTCGGTGAGACGACACTTCCTTCTCTAGAATGTCTCGGGATAGTCCCGTGTCACAACAAGTATGGACAGTGACTCCAATAGCTATTTTTTTGGCTATATGCATTATGCATCTTCTCATATACATTGTGTTGCAATGAAATGATTGAGTATCATTGGAAACGAGCTTGTTTGACAATCCGCATGTTTGCAAATGTGCTCTGTGGGATTTTTCCATCAAATTAGTTTTCAGTAAACCCTGGGAGAACTGTCGGTTAACAATAATGTTGGACAATGTAGACTGTGTTTACAAAAGTGAAAGTACATTACTGTAAAATACGAAATTGTCGTGGTTTTCTAACCCTGTAAGCCTAGCGATGCGGTTTTCTCGTTTTGATTTCAATATGCAAAGAACAATGTAGAAAACATTGTACTGTCACAGTCAGATATTTTATGTGGTTTATAAGTGCTAGGGTAATAGGATAATTGTTGTAAATGTCTTCAATAACTGGATACGAGTTATGGCAATAAAGTAGTCTTGATATTTATCACAGATGAATCGGAGACCAGATTTGTTAGAAACGTTTTGAGTGTGCGAACAGTATACAGTGAATTATTTGAAGTCTGTTCATTCTGAGACAGATCCAGCTGGAAAAAATGTCATGAGCATATTTAAAAGTGCGTGCTGGGCAGATGACAGACAGATCACAATTGCATGTGGAGAACAAAAACTGGAAGAGATGAGCACATTGAAATACACCGGTACTGGTTGACAGACGTTCGCAGATTTTTATGCCTACTTTGGTGCGCTGTATTCTTCCAGAGAAATAGTCTCCCAACCAATTCAGTAAATATGCGAGGCAGCCAGAAGATCCTAGTATTTTTAGAAGAATCATGCATGGTGAACTGACAGTCAGAGGCCGACGTGCAGCCAAGAAAATCCCATCTAACTCACCTGTTGGAATCCTTGAGATATTTGGCAACATAGTGCACAAGGGAAGCCACTCCGTCGACTGTATAGGGTAGTGGTTTGCACGCAAATTTCAACTCGTCTGTTTGGCTTCTCATCGTGGTTTGAAAACGACGCAGCTTAGAGTGCTCTGCTAGTTTCAGTGCTTACGAAGATAGAGCTACTGGTCGATACGTTTTGGTTTTCGTTTGCCTATGGGATTGTTTTGCCAGAGAAGTAATTGTAAAAGGACCCCGGCAAGCAGGAATGGAGTATGGAGTGTAACTACCGGAGTAATCCATCTACTTGGAGAACCGGTCCCACGTCTGAGCAGCTCTGTTGGAAGACCGTGTGCACCAGTTTACCTGGTAATCTTCGTTGATTTGAGTGACCTGAAAACCTCTTAGAAATCAGACTAGGACAGAAAACTGGAAAGTGGGAAGTTTGTCATCGAAATGCCCGGAGAAGTTGGACATTCAGATGGTCTAAATCTGCATCGACTTTCGAGAGCTTTCCCGTCTGATCGCGGAGGAGCTTTGTTCCATGCCACTAGTGTTTGATACTATGGGAGTTTAGGAACTGTGGGAAAAAAATAGCACCAAGACGTGTGTTCTCAGATTCTACCAAAAGTGACATCCGGCGGACCTCAGGTTTGTTTAGCATCGTTTAGGCCAATTCATTCCCCTTTTGTAGCTGCTTCACGGGTGGAGGAACCGCCCTTCCAAAATGGAGGTAAACGGTTTCCATGGAACATCAGGCATTGAAAATCCACCTGATCACACCCGTTGTGAAGTTTACAAGAGAAATACAAATAAGAACAGTCTTCAACCGCTGTATGACAACAGACAATGAGTGGTTGAGGAATAATATGCCCTCCACAGAAATGGTTCATTGTTTAGAGCGTTTGTTTTGAATATGTATGATAAGTGACCCCCGTGAGAGTATATTTTAAGCCCGAGATGTTATATGCAATGATCACTGGTGCTAATTGATTCACTTAACCAAGCAGAAAAAAATGTTCTGAGTTGTTAGTGGGGTGCTTTGGAAGAGTTGATACGTGGTTTAAGTCACCCACTATAAGGTCAAGGTTCTCACAAAGCACTATTGCAATGGAAGGAACAAATAACTCACAAAGAATGTTAACTGAGGTTAGCCAGGATTGTGTTGCTTTATGAAGATTGCTGATGATAACTTGACCGAAACGAGAGAATCTACTGTGGCACGGGACGGATGAACAATCAGAAACATCACATGAGTGAGAAAAACTAAAGCAGGACCTGTTGAACCACTTAGATTAGAATGTGGCAATGCTGCTCGGTTTTTTCTTCCCGAAATATACACTATCTTGACGGAAACAGGTGGAACTTCACATCGGACCACAGAGTCCTACGACCAAGTGTATAATACTGTTCCTTGTCAGAGCAGGATTCTGAATAATTTTTACGACAAGAATGGAATCCTTCTCTCGGTTCAAATTTTCAATCATATATATTTTACGACTCAATATTAATACCAGTAACTAGGATCGAATTATTTTGGTTTTTACAATATCTGCGGTTGTTTCAGTTCTGTTTTTGATCACGTAGAAACACCGTTGCTTGATCGACATGGCAATAGTGTTTGAATCTGAGCTAGAATTGCTCACGGCATGTGTGTTGCTTCCCTAACGCTCGAGTCGTCCATGTTTAAATCAGCATCTTATCCGAAGAAAAGTATTTTGAACCTTGCTCACATACGCCATGAACTACATTCATACCGTTTGTAGTTACGAACCCTTCTAGTGGTGAGTTTCTCAAATAAAGTTTGTCCCTCACTTAAAACGCTATTTCATAATGTATACCATCAGGAATGTATGCTGAAATACATGCACTTTTGAAAAAACAACAGTTGAGGAAAGAGTCTTATTGCTCAATAACACAGCTTAGTCGAGATCGTTGGTAGGTTGTCGACGTTTCGGTCACCACGGGTAACCTTTTTCAAGACTGGTTTTACAACCGAATGAAACTGGAATAATAGCTTAGAGCAATTGGGTGTTAGTCACAGTGTGTTCGTGTGTTGGTCTGTGTGTTTGTGATGTTGTTTTAGTGTAAGGGGTTGGTGGGTGGGTTGAATCTCCGTCCATACTATGTGTCCGTGTTAGTGGGGTCATTTGAGGTCAACAAGGTGCTATGACCCGTTTTGGTGTTTATCCATCCGCGTCGTAAGTGCCATCCATATACTTGAAATCTCTGCCCCATCGTTGCGATTGAGACACGATTGGTGGGCGTTAATTGCCAGAGCCTCCGCGTAGAGACGTTCGGTGTACGTACGGAACCCACATTGGAGGATTCTGGTGTTTCCGTAGTCGATGGTGTGGTTTTCGGATATGGCATGAAGTGCGATTGCAGAGTCGCGTTCTAACTTTCTTAAAGCCATTTGGTCCCTCGGTCTGCATTTTTCTTTATTTTTGTGTTCTGCGATTCTGGTTTTGACCTGTCTGCATGTTTGCCCAATGTACTGAGCGGGGCATTCGTTGCAGTTGATCATGTAAACACAGTTGTTCTGTTCGTGTATGTGTTGAGAGGCATTGGTTCTTGTGAGATGGCGTCGCAACGTGTTATCTATTCGGAAGAAAACGCGAACACCATACGCACAAAGCACTTTCCTGATTGCCTCCGATGTGCCCGATCTGTACGGGATACCAACGGAGGTTAGCCAGTTTACGTCCTTCTCGTCGTGTGTTGCTGACTTGCTTCTTAACACATCGAAAGAGTCGTTTGCTTTCAAACAAACGACTGGGCTAATCAGATGAGATTCCTCCCTTTTCAAGCCGTCCCGCAAACTCTAGCGAGAAGTCTATTCCGCCCACAAATCATCAAAGTTTATTAGCACAAAACACACTGGTTATACAGGAACAAAAAGTCACTGTCACCAATCATTAAAACGCAACCCAACTGGTTCATATATGCATCAAATAGCCTGTCTTCTGATTGGTTGATTGGTCACGCAACCAGCTTCTGCTTAACGGGAATTCGTTCAAGTCTTATCGATTCGCCACCTGGTCACTTGCGCAGATTATATATATATATATATATATATATATATATATATATATATTACTCTCACTAAACGATCTCCATTCAGTGATTCCTAACCAAGCCATTACATCTCATTTTATATGAACAATGGTTAATGACCGAAACAAAACTGAAAATAAAAACAGTTTCATAAGCATGACTCAGATCCATCTTTGCACAATGAATAGGTGTTGTTTGCATCATCAGTGTAATCAATGGGTTTGGGCCTTATTTTGTGGGATTATTCAGACGAATTGTATTTTGAAAAATTCAGATGTTTGGTTACATAGGGTATTCAACGTTTTCCGCCCTGGACACAAATTATTTTACAACGTCTGAATGTTTCATTATACCAGCTTGTGAATAAGCTTTTGAAAAAGGATTGCAAAGTGGGGGCGGGGGGGGGAATGGGATAAACTTCTTGATTGGAACAAGTAAAATGAAATATTCATTACTGTTTTCACCGTAGACTTTCTGTAATTTTTCTCTGTGATTTACATGTTTATGGGGACGGGAAGTCAACAGAAGGGCCACACAGCGTTTGCACCACTGGATTCCGTTCTGAACCATATCTCCCCACATGTCCAACCAATGACAACCCTCTTTTTTGGAACCCAACCGGAAAATCGAGAAGCATCAACAAAAATCAGAATCAAAGCTAACTTCTTCATCCCTTTTTGCCAAGTCGTAGCCTGGGTGTCGCGCCGTTGCTTTCAGCCTTGCCCAGCGCGTGAGAAAATAGTACGAAGAATTTATCGATGGACTTGCATACGCAAAACATACGTGAAACATCGAAGGTGGCATAGAGCCACTATCTCTGTCAGAGGGCGACAGTCAGCACCGAACGCACGACTACAAACCTCGTCATTGCCCCCTCGATGTTCCCAGCAGACACGATCAGTGCTTCCGAACATCCTCATCACGGAGACGCCAAGTCTCGCAACCGTAAAAACATTACGAATTGTGGAATTATATACTCTTCTGTTGAGGGAAAGCCGTATGCCTTGTTGTGCCATAGAAAACGCAGGCTAGTGGAAGCTGATCTGGCTTTCGCGATTCCTAATATGACCTCCTCCTCACCTTTACCACCACTTTTGATCAAGCTCTTGAGGTATTCAGAATTATTGGCCACCTCTAATCAGTCACCACTAGGGTTCAGTGCAGGCAAAGGCTCTTGCCCTTATTGAAGAAGCATCTTGCATTTGAAGGCGCAAAGCAGATACCATATCTGGGTACCTCAATTGCTAAGCAATTCAATGCGTATTGAATCATCAGTGCACTGTCGCTCAGGAAGGCGATATCATCAGTGTAATCTCAGTCAAAATCTTTGTTTCCTGGGAAAAGTTCAGCCCCACCGTTTGGATGATCAGATAAAGCTTTCTAAAAGACATCTATTCTAGCAAAGTTAAGAACAAATGTGGATATTTGGCAGACTGATCGTACTCCACTGGAGATGACAAAGGGTGGTGAAAGCTCACAACAAGACGTAACTCGACCTCCCGTATGGTCATACAACGCTTTGATAACCGACACATATCCCTCAAGTACCTCAATCCTCAACGAACAATGCCACAGTGCAGACCCATCAGCAAAGCCAGAGGCAAAGCGAATATCCAGAAACACAATGACTTTTGGCCTCAGGAAAGTGTAACAGTGCTCTAATGGTGTTCAATGGGTGAAGACTCTGCCAATTCATCCACCACCGGCAGAAAACCAGCTTGCTCTTAGAGAAATTGCTTCCCACGTGTTTGGTACATCCGGTAACTTTATCGTCATTAGCCTAGTACCCGTGTGTCTGACGCAGTCATCTTGAAGATAAGCTTGGCAAACAGGGGACTTTCCGGAAGAGAACAAAAACTGAGGCTTTCTAACAAGCTCCAATTCACCATCCCTAAATTTAGCTGTTGAAAGACTATCGGAGCCCTGTGCTTTGAGACATTCTAAGGCTTGGGTTCACTTGCAAATCTCCGCCATAGAAGGTGGATCTGCCGAAACGGACTGTGGGAGGTGTGTCGGAACACCTATGAGAGAGGCTGACGCTTGAGGCCAGGTAAACTGCTCTAAAGTGCTCCATCCAGCCCACAAGACGTCACATCAGACTGTGTAAAGGTGAACCGTCAGCTCCATAGATCGTTCCGCTCACACCCAATGTCTTCCTACTTGTGATTTGGATAAGAATGATTAGTTTGCAAGAATTTCTCCTTGCTCCAATACAGCATACCTCCGACGTCTTTTTAAACTACCAGACTTTGAGATCACCAAGCAGACTTCTTTTTGGTTCACGTATCGTTGTAAGTCGTGCTTTATTGCCCTCACTGCCAGTTGGGATGGGCTCACGTGCATCAAGAAGACGCAAAGACTAAGCAGAAAACCAGAGTGTAGTGACATAATGTGTCAGGCTACAACCCACCATGTCGGCAGAATGATAAAATACTGTTATTTAGCGAACAACACCAGTTGGTGTTTTCTGGTGGTGTTGATTCTACCACTTTTCTGAGAGTTGAGAGTCAAAAGGGATCAGACAGCATATTTCAGTCTAACTGCTTCTCCATTGTACGTTTGACACTCTCATGAAAGCAGGTGGACAGCATAGGAAAGACTGACTGAGGTGATTCCAGTACCCTCACAAGCCATCCAGTGTGCTGCAGCCTAATATCCGGTATCCAGGAGATCAGTTGAATCTGGACAGTGAATGTCAGGTCATGTAAATATTGTGAGGTCACTTTGTGACTGGTTATTGGGTTAACTGCCAATAAGTGTACCTCATTTTGTGCATAAACGAGTTAGGTCCAATCAAATGTGACAGAATACGATCCCGCTCTTCTTGTCTGATCTTCTCGTTCTCCCGGTGCGAGTACTCCGGGTGTGATTTATTTCAATACGTCGGGCAGATACAAATACTAAACTAATGCGTGGTCTTAATCAAAGACAGTGCCACCGTAGGACAGACAGTCTTTTATACAACCCCTCAATTTGTAGCTGATTGCAACATGGTCTACCTAGGTCCATCACTGACTTGAAGAGAGTGGACTCCCCAAGACGTATCGGGGATCAAAATGTCTGGAGTTCGTACTTAAGAGTAACAGTTAGTATTCTCTCAAATGCACCTCGTTAGAAGAAAGCCAAACCACTCTAGCATTCATGCCTCTAGCTGGAACCACGATCTCTCCCCGCTTTGGTTTACATAGGAGGTCGTCTAACTTTTGGTAGAAGGTATCTGTGGTTGCATCTGAGCAGCAGTCTTTGAGGCACAAACGGAGACGTCGAACAAATCGCTTTTATTAGGACAGCATTTACTTACTTTGAGCGAACCTCTCAGTCTCACTGCACGCCGTCGACTACCAACCGGGATCCAGTCAGGTAGCGTAGTTTCAACCTTCTCACTGAGGGCTACGCCTATACCAGGAAGGCCAGAAGCGGCAGCCCCAGGGCATCCGGACAGGCATGCTTGACACTGTACAAAAGGGTTGGATGGGTTGGACACAATACTCGTCGATAGCCGGGGTCTCCATAGTACGAGCTAGACACGCCTATAGCCCTACACATCAGCGTTCGCACACTAAATGTGACCGGTTTAAAGGGACGTCGGGGGCGAATAAGAGCATTTGGCTGATGTGAAGGGATGTGGTGAGAGTTGAATGCTGGACGAAAGAGAAAGTAAGATAACAGGTAGAACACTTCCTTCAGGACTCTGCCGTGAGTACAATTGCCTAAAACATTCTTTTAATTCGGTAGATGAACTTTCTGAAATGAATAACAAAAACCTCCATTTCGAATGTGCACCGTGCATTTAAGTTAGGGATCCAGCGCAACACACTTCTTTCATAAGCAGTCTAATATGCAAAATTATAGGTTAGGAATAAAAATGTGAAATAATACGAGAAGATATCTCAAATACTTCCAGCGCAATGAGTAAGTTTAACCAATCACGATTCAGATGAAGAAATGATTGCGGTTTGCACAGGTGCACATCAGGGAAACCAAATAATTATAAACTCAACTGAGTAATTTTGATGCCTAATAATCAAAACCAATTTGAATCACTTATCCTTCATTTGAGGTATACCTACATGGAAATATCCTTATCAGATTCGTCCCAATAATAAACTTGCAATATTTTACCTCAGTTCAGCTGTTCATGTTACAAAACAGACTTGATTAAATTGCTTGAATGCACGATTCAGTGACCTATGCTTCCATTGGTGAGTTCAATTATTCGATCCAGCACCTTTTAGTTTTCCCATATATATATATCAAATCATCATTCAGTGTAAACTCGAGGCAAATTGATAACAAATTTACCCATCTGGAATCGTCGTCAAATATTGCGGTTTTATTGTCAGATAGAATAGTTGGTCGTTGTTGAATTGGCCATTCTAAGAAAGTTTAAGTTTAAGGAAGAACTAACTAACAGCAAAAGAGGGAGTCAAATAGATGAGCATTTCCGGGATTTTCCAGACTATTGGTACTTTTGTGAATAATATTTATTCGCAGCTCTTCATTCCTGTAATGCTTATTCGCGAATACCTATGTGGTTTGTGTCTGGGCATGCCCAAAACATATCATTCGGAAAATAAAACATTTTCGCCATGGAGCGCGTTATCCACCAACTTGCGCAGCATTTAAAAAACACTGGATTTTTGTCTTCTGTCTTTTTGTAAGCAAACTGCGTACTGCCGTGAATACAAACTCCAGAACCAGTGGCTAATCACAGAAATTCCACTTCCGACGGGTAATAAATTCCTGTTTTTAAAATTTATTTTGAATACAGATGACGAATTATTCAACGTTGAGTTTATACTGGGTTCAGTAATCGGTATTTGCAAATACTGGAATAATCAGATTGCAAGATATCAGAAACCAGAAGCCAGTAAGACCTCTTTTGCGTTTCCCTCCTGATGAACAAAAATTGTTCAAGAGTGTACACCTTTATTTAACCTTTGCTAAATTTGAATATCTCGTTGATAAAAATTGTGTCAAACATCTCTCAAGCCGACCGCTTTAAGCTTATCCCGGAACATGCAGCTCTTCTAAGGGAATTCAGAACCATTTTGGGGCAGTACTCATTCATAAATCTTGTCTTTGGATTTTGCATAGGAATGACTATAGCTCTTACGCACAATACTGTGGTGGGTGGGAGAGGGAGCTGAGGGTAAAGATCAATCAGAATTGAGATGCAGACATTGATTTGTCATTAAGACATGAGCAGAATCACTTTCGCAGTGATTACAAAGCACATTCAGTTCACGGTTGCAAACCAATCCAGGATCAATGAACAAAACTGAGACGGATGGATCAATTGAAACACGAAAGTACTTAGATCGGCCGAAGTGGTAGTATGTAAACGATGGAAACCCCCGGTGTGCAAACCCAAAACTACTGTATTTGATATTATATTTACTGTGCTGCGGTACACATTTTCGTAGTTTTGTTGGCATTAGCTGTTGTATACGCTGGATGGCGAAGCAGCGAAATTGTTCTGTGCTTAATTTGTCCTATCTTGTGACTCTGAATTATATATATATATATATATATATATATATATATATATATATATATGGGCTGTACAATCGCTTCTACAGTGTTGTGCCCCCAAAGGTAAAAATAAATCTAATTCGATGTACCACGAACAGAGTAGAAAGAATATGCTCGGATGAAATCGCAGAGAAAGAACCCAAAAACTCTGCGAAGAACCTTCATACAAAAGTCCTACCCGTTTCGAATAATAGAGATGATGGAAATCGAATTGGGAATTCCAAGAAAGTATTTTGTGAGAAGTAAACGAATATGAATCTAGTCACACTTAAAAGGTGATAGCTTGGCAAAGATTGCTCGGGGAAGATTGTCAACGGTCATCAAGAAAAACGTTCTACTCAGCTTATCTCAAGATTTTGTTCGTATCCCCGGAAGCACACGACCGGTTTCGTCGTTGTTGGCTCTCATCAGATATAGATACCCGGTAGTCCTCTGCCCAAACATCTTTATTCTTGTATGCTCCGATATTATATGAATATATTGCAACTGGGAACCCTGGGGCAAGGGAACGACTTCAATATCTGGACTAAAGGGCGAACCAAACAAGGGCCACAGTCAGAAGGACAGACGGCGAATAAGTTGGAGACCCCCGAAACAGACAAAAAAAGTCATGCGGACTAGCAAAGGGGAAGCGGTGGGATCTCCAGCAACCAGCAAGATAGCTCAGGTGAGGGGCTGCCGAATAAGCCATCAAACAAATAGAAATGATGCCCAAGAGAAGCAAGCTATCAGTCACGGGCAACTGGCCAGAACGCAGCTGAAGCATTCAAGCAGCCGCAAGAGCAATGTAGGTGCGGCGCGGTCTTGGAAAGGGACTGTATTGGCGGATGCATGTGTTTCATGACTTGATTTGTTTTCCCATTGGAATAAAAGAATCCTACCCCGTCTTGTCATCCTCCTTACAATATGACTTTGAGCGTTTGCACAAGCTACCTCTTTTAAGGTTGGGTTAACAGTGACCCAGACACGATTACCCAACAGAAGTCACAGTTGTGATTCATTTGTGAACTCGTCAATCAAAAGTATCCTTTCACACCTCAGACGATTCAAATCAGATCCAAGTGAACATATAACATCGGAGTGTACAATAATGAAATTGAGTGGGCAGAAGAGAACCGGGTACGCATGCCTGATGAGCGGCAACAACCGCGAAACCGGTCGTGTGCTTCCGGGGAAATTTTGTCCATAACGTCTTCATACTACTTGCTGTGAATATTTATTTTTTTTATTTTTTCATCATATAACACATGAATGTCGGTTTTCAAATTGTTCCCAAATGCCCTATTTTCATGTGTATGCAGTCACAAAATCTCACTTATTTCATTTGTTTTTTGATGAATAAGCCGAGAAGATGTGCTTTGATATGAAACTAAACGTGGGTCATCTCTTTTTATTGATTGCGGTTTCGAGCTCCACCAAGCGCTACGTATGGAATGAAAACCAGTTCAATCCAATTCAACATAGCTGAATTCGCTCATCAAACACTGCTGACTTGTCGGCAAGGGTTTACTTCTGATGATCGTTTCCCTCACTTTTTTGAAGGTTTTGACCGATTATTACCCGGAAAATGAGGTTCAACAGAGGCTGAGAAAGGACTGCTGGAGTGAATAAATTTCGTGGTTTTGTTCTTGGTAATCATGTACTGAAACGAGTAGTTAGCAGTATTTCGGTTTATGAACACTCATTCAAGCACAACCAATACACTATGCATCTTTGCCCTCATACTACCTGACTTCGTTAGTATCATTCGCATATCGTGTCCAATTAAAGTGATTGTATACAACAATATGATTATAAATAACTTTTGCGATATTTACCTTTGCACCGATCAAAAAGCAAACTTTCTTAATCAAATTCACGTTTCTCATCCTCAAAGCAGACGCACTCAAAGGCAGACTGAATCGGTTCAAGGAGGATGCCATTCACCTGAAAGGAAAGATGAGCCAATTTCGTCTCTTTAAAATGATTCCACAATGAAATGTACATCGGAGAATCACAAAAACTTGCGATGACTGCCGTCATTCAACTGCGTAATACATCTGTTATCTGTTCAATGCCACTCATTGCTGGTTTCCTGGGTTCAGAATAGTGGACTTTGTAGAAATTCCACATTTCACGCCAAAATAGCAATGGTTTTAATTGAGATTCGCAGTCTTCATCGACACCCGCTCGGGTGAGGGGTAATTACTTGCTATCTTGCAGAGTAATTTCTTGGATAACTAAGCCGAATTTATGTCTGGTAAGAGATCCAATGAATTTGCGAAACTCGTATATCAGTGGTTATTGTGGTTAGTTTTTGTGCACGTGGAGCCCAGAAGTAATACTTGTGAAAGTATTGGCAGATACGTCGACTGGAAACAGCCTGGTTCACTTGGTTGATAGAAAGTTACAGCCTGTCCAGAGCCAAGAACAATGTCAGCGACAGCGAAACACACAGCATGTGATGGGTCTTCCAGAATGACATACAAAAATGAGACTAGCCAAGCGGATCAGTGGGCCAATCAGAAGCCAGAATTTCTCTGAACCAACCAGGAGAAATCAACCAATTTGGGCGCAACCAGCCAAACCATCCACATGGACGGATAAGCCTTCATGCAAGGTTCCGGTTATGGTCAGCTCATATTTTATGTAAGCTATCTGTTTTGCCCCGATAAACCAAGGTGTTCCGAATCCAGAACAGCCTTCTCACTAGAGCCTGTGGGTGACTAAGGTATACTATTGATATTTCCAGTGCAATCACACACGAGTGATCCATTGGAATGAACAAAGGAACGTAATGTCTGATAAAGCTACAAAACAAATCACAGTAAATTTATGCAAACAGTTTGCTTTAGTTACGCTTTGTTCAATTCCCGGTTGTCCACTCAGTTTCTATGAGCTCATCGTAAAGCACTGTTTCGAAAGCTTTAATGGAGAAAGATCATTTTAAATGTTTTCATAAAAGCTTTCGAAATACACAGGTGCTGCAGTACTGTTAGCTGTTTCAAAGATGATGTTCGAAGCGGTAAAATGGTACACAGACATACAAATCGTAAGGGAAATGAATCTCTTCTCTCTTGGCTCCTTTCCCCGAACGAAGGAAACTCTGGGGACAGTGTGTTTTAGCCTAATTCGGAAGCCCTTTTTGAAGGCACCACATGTTAAAACTAACAGCCCCCGTTGTGTGCTTGTTTCAGTATGCCCTTTGCAATCTAGAGTTGTGTATCTTAGTGACAGACAGATTGAACGGACGTAAAACTTCACGACTTATTCCCAGAGAATGCCCAATTTCCTTCTAATGCGGAACGAACACCTGTGTTTTCCGGCAAATGACGGTTTCGCAAGTCTTAGCTATTACCCATTTTATCTAATTTGCAGTCATCCAGATACGATGAAGACTGTACAGTGACCCCACCCAGGTAGTATACATCTGGCACTCGTTGGTTTGATGTACTGCGGGTCCCATCTACCCTAGTAGTCAGTAATCAGGATTTCGCGTACTTGCACTAACCTTCAGCTCTAGCTTCTCGTTGTCAAAATTACATCGCGGGACCGGTAAACTCACAATCAGATTCTCGTTCCCAGTTTATAATCGATAAACCAGTGGTGATCTGGGATATAAATTACTGCACTACTTTATTTTGGTAAAGTCAGCCTTCTGAACTCATAATTTTTTTTACTTCGATGAATTTGCTGGAGGCCTAAGAGTTCAACTTAGGTGAATGGGAAACTTCACCACAGATGGTATTTCGGTCACGCATTAATCAGTGTGGACGTTGCCAGTAGGTTATCCGTTTGCTGAAGTGTCAACCACAGATGAGATTTGCATAAAAATCCGAAAGCGACGTGAACACATCTGGAGCATTCCGTATTACCCCCTCCCCCCCGCGATTCAGATGTAATTTCAAGGTCCTTTGGATGCGCGCAAGAGAACCAAATTGTCGGTTTACTTCAAATTCGTTATCATCACGTCAAGATCATGAATACCCTCCAATTAACTTACATTTCACCTTCCGAATGTTGATGACATTTGCACGCAGAACAAGAACTTTTCAGTACTTTGGTAAATGAAAGAGAGATGGAGGTAGGTAGATCTTGATGGACCAGGTATGTGTTTCTGTTATAAATACTACTTGAAGGTAAAATGTCAGAACCAAGATCGGTTTGGAGTGTATCGAAAAAAATGTTATGGTGGAATTTTATTGTTCCATAACACAGCGTAGTCGAAATCGTTGGTAGGTTTTCGACGAATAGATAACAGATTGCATCTCCACCTCTCAAGAATCAAATACCCTCAACGTATCCGTGAACCGAATAGGGGTATTCACATTATCAACTGCAAAGACGGCCCCACCCAATACTTAAGGGAAACATGCAGACAGGTCAAAACCAGAAGTACGGAACACAAAAGAAGAAAGAGATGCAGACCGAGAAGACAAATGATTTTTGGAATATAAGAAGGCGACTCTGCGGTCGCACTTCACGTCATATCTGAAAAAACAACACCATTGACTATGAAAACGCCAGAATCCTCCAGATGGATTTCTCACATACACTGAGCGCTTCTACACGGAGGCTCTAGCAATTAACGCCCACCAATCATGTCTCAAACTCGACAATGGGGAAGAGACTTCAGACGTACAGATGGCAATTACGATACCGAAGGATAAACACTCAAACGGTCATTACACCTTACCGAACTCAACTGGCCGCAATATCAGGGACACCTAGACTGGACGGAGGTTCAGCACTTACTCTTGCAATAAACAACACCACAAGCAGACAGACTGACAGACGAACACGTTGTGACTAATATCCAGTTGCTCTAAGTCATCATTCCAGTCTCATTCCCTTGCTAAACCAGTCTTGATAAAGGTTACCCCTGGTGACCGAAAGGCCGACCACCTACAAACGATTTCGAACACACTGTGTTATTGGACAATAACATTTTACTGCTTGAAATTGTCCTTATAATAAATGAACGTTTTTCCGCTTTCATTTTATGAATCTTCGTGTCAATGCCAGATGCGGTGGGGCAAAAACAAATATATCAAACTTTAAAAATTCTTTCCTCGCAAGTATCACAACCATGTTTTACTCGGAATATTTCTGCATTATCATTGCGAAGTATCCAGAAATGAGATAAATGTCTATTCACGAAGAAGATTCATCAATAATTTTCTTTGTCAATAATGCTGATTTGAAGTAAGCAGTGTCATTCTACGACCTATCAAAAGTCAAAATTGTGTGGGCATAAAACTCGAAATTATTTGCGTTGATGGGTTTGGATAAAACATGAATGGGGATGACAAAGACCTGAGTGAACGAAGTCGAATAAATCTGAGGTTGTAAAACTTATTAGGCGGACTGATTTCCACTGCAACACATCGTAATATATCCTGTCAGTATAGTGTAATACACAACTCTAGACAGCGCAGAACTGATCGGACTCAAAAAATAATGGTTCAAAACTGTCAGAGCAGAAGTGTGTTCTGGGAAAATCATTCTGTGCTGGGATATTGCAGCAGATTACGTCTCACATGAGGAATAAGTCCACTGATATATCTGTCTCTGATGTATGATTTTACACTAGGAAAATATAAAGTTCAGTATCCACAAGTGCTTCAAACAAACTCAGATCTGATGATGAAGCATAAATCATTATCATTGTTGGCAGAAGTTAATACATTACCTCCATATCGGACTTTGGAGGTGAAAATAATGCGCATGTTGGAGCACAGGATAAGCAAAGTTACTGTGGCAGGGATACGTGTAATGAATGGCTAAAAGGCTGCAATAAATAACTGAGTAGTGAAATATTTTCCAATAATGTTTATCGAAGAATACTATTGTACACCTCGAGGAAAGTGAAAGAAGCCTAAATCCGAACTCTTATTTTTCTACTTGTGGTTCACATTTTTACTCGGTTGTGGATAGGTGGCGTACAGAAATTGATGGACTCATTGGATTTATCTATCTTTTTCACTGAGAAAAATCGTGACGCCAAATGCATTTGTATTTTCCGGCCAGGAAGTTTTAGGTCTAGGTGATGCAACGCGTATTGAAACGATTCAGTGTCTTTCCCGATGATACAGCGAATACCCACACGTTTTTCGAAATTCCACGAGATAATAGGCCTCTCCTTCCGAATCATTCATCAAGTCACCAAAACAACAAAATACTGGTTTTTGTTGTTATATAAACTGGGTTGGCGCTTATGAAAATCCTCTGTGGTGAATTTTAACCTCATGATTTCATTAGTCATTCATGATAGACTTGTTATTATTTTTCTATTTGAGAAGTTCAGTCGGATTATTCATCATAATCAAAGTTACACAATTTCTAAAATTTCTACTGATTGCCACAGAAATGGACGGTTTTGTATCATATTGATAGAAATTCTCACGCCAAACAGTTTACATAATTTTTCAGTTGTTTGTGACGATGTGGTGCAAGAGAAAGAAGAAAAACGCCCAAGAAATATCGAAAAATCTATGGAATTCAAAATGATCATCCGATATTGATTGCCATCGATTTTTATTTCTTGGAACAAGTAAATTAAAGCCATGTTCTGTCCAAAGTGGAATAGAACATCCGACCTACTTGGTAAGCAATATCCTTTCCGCGGGCCATCGAGCGAAACTAAACAGTGAGATAGAGGGTATCGGTATAATAATGGGTAAAAAGCAGTGAGAACGAGGTGAACAAATTGTGTGACTAATCAGTCGAAATAAATGGGGACATAAAAACAGAAGATGAAATTCGATCTGTGCATCGGTCGCCCGCATGAGTCTTCAAAGCCGAAAAGTTCCTCAGTACTTTGTAAGTTCAGGAATACATGTTGAATCTCTACTGGAGCCGTGGCTTTGTGATGAAAGTTTCCTCAGTGTATTTTCAGCATTTTCTTTACGGTCTGTGCATTTACTATTTTGGTGGAATGTATATACTACTTAGCAAGTGGTTAATTGTTGAAGACGGACTTATCGACAGTTGCGGACTACCAGACACCGCTATGTCCAAGAGACCAAACTAAGTAAGGTAAACGACGGCATGCAAACCACACGACTGCGCACCCGTCTGGATGGTGACTGACTGGTGGACAGAACAGCTACTTGGCAAAAAGGAGTGTGTTTTATTGATGTCCACTTACCCAGGTGCGCCTTGTTGGTCACAACACTATGACTATAAGAAGGACCACGGATGAAGATTACTCCTGATAATTCATTTAGCCTGTTTGATGATGGGGTTGCTGAAGTGACTGGATTGGATTACCAAGACCGAAAATTGCACTGTACATTGTATCATCAGTATATGAAGTGGGGGGTGTCATACCAGTCTAATGTAGAAATGAATTATGGCATTGCACTATATGCAAACCGAATATTGTTATACGATGTGACCGTATCTCGAAAATCTGAATAACCATTTTTAGCTCCATCTGATTTTTGAAACCGGGGATAGGAGCTATAGCGCGTTGCGCTCAGTGCGGAAGCATTAAAATCATCACAGTCATCTGCTCTCAGGTGTTGTGTATCGATTTGATTTGTTTTGCAGACACATTCTCCAATTGAGATGGTCGGCTGTGGCTGCCTTTCCTCGACCGTTATTTACCTGAATGAATTAGGATGATCATCACTCACGTTGTCTGCTAACTATTCCATATAACGGAATCACTAATGGCATTGGAATCATTCCATCTCTTTCAATCAAACTGTAAGCAGCATATGAGGCAAACGATGACTTTTCACACTGTTGTGACCAATAAACTTTCTCTCTAACAGTTTTTATTCCATTGGAAGGTAATCAGCAAACTGCGATCTTAACCGAACTAGTCAGTCCACAAAACGGGTTATGAAAAATTTGGAAGAGTAGGTTTCGTGCAATGATTTACTTGCCACACTAGATTATCGATCGGGAGAAAAGATTTGTGGCTCAATTTGGTGTAATTCTTCGGCAGGGATCTCAGTGTTTGTTAATTCTTATCTGCTCCTGTAGCACTTAGTTAACTTTCTCTTTGTCAGAACGGGGTGAAAGTTGCGGAAATGAATAATTACTCACTCCACGTTACTTTTTGTGCATTGACCGGTTAAATTACCAGTTTGTGTGAGTATTGTTCGGACGTCTAAGAAAGCTCTAGTTTTTCCGTTCCCTACTGTTACGAAAGTGATGTTTCTGTATACCTAGAGGATTGCAGATTTTTATGCATAAAACATTGGTGGCTATAAGGCGAGCTAATTGAGTGAATAGTAACCTCAGGTCGGACAGATGTGTTCAATTTCAGAAATCCATTTGGAGCTCGAACGAATACTTTGAACACAGATCAGTTTTAATGGTGTGCTGGTAAAACATCGAGCCACTTGAGAGCTTTCAACATTGTACGGTTTTAGGTTCTTTGGTTCAAATAGTTTAGTTTCATCCTCGTATTAAAATGGGGTCGGATTATGCATCCTTTGATCTAAGACCTACAAAAGTTCCTTAATTGGTTACTGTTCTACCATCATAAAACGGTTCTTTAGATTTGAAATGCCAAAACATCCACTCGTCAATGGCACTTGAGCCATTAAGTTTGCAGGCAAGGACTTGGTTATGGTCACAGCGTTTGTTGGATAAATGTTCTATTTTGCTCCGATAAACTGGGATGATTTGAAGGCAGAATAGTCTACTCAATGAAGCTAGTCTAACAGCTAAGAACACTCCGCTGTCTCCACGTACGTCTTTACTTGAATCGCCTGTCTTACACCCTCACAAGCCCATGTAGAACACTGACCATGGTTTAGAGTCTTTTATATCCCATCTTAAGTAATTTCCTGCCTCTTGTTTATTGTTTGACTTTGCTGTCGGATCTACCCGCGGGCGCTCACTAACCCGTTTGACGAGTGATTCGCAGTTCCGTGATAGATCAGTTCGAAAAACTGAATTGCTCTCTTTTTGAGGAATATGTGCATCTGCGATTGAATAATCCTCTCACGGTGCACTTATATTACTGATTTTGCATCCACGGGTCCGGAATTTGTCATCTTCAAAACACTGAACCCTTGGACAGCACTCCAGCCCGATCATTTTACCGCTGTTGAACTAAAAGTTAAGAAACGCTAATTTCCTTCCGTGCTTGTGCACCAGTGCATTGTGTATGCCACGTAGCCTGATGGACTACAAGATAACCGCGATAAATCACTAGCTGTGCTGATTATACTGGCAATGCAAGACTGTATACGGCTGTAGTCATTTTTAAAAGATCCATAGAAGGGCAGTTTGGGTTATCCGACGGAGTCAGATACTGAACGTCAAAATTCATAAGTAACAGTATGAATCATGTGATTGCCATTCACCACGGGTGTCGAAAATTAAACTCGCTTGCAATACTCTAAACAGTTCATTACGAGTCAACTTGAACTCAGGTTTCGCTTGGCTGTGAACAACATATCGCCTAGCACAGCGGATCCTCCTAGATCAGAGTGAACATCGTTCCATTGTGAATGGTCCGAGGAAACGTTAATCTGACTTTCAACTGTCTAACAAGGGAAAGCTCAAGTAATCTGCAAAGATTCCAGGAGACAGACATGAAAACTCATCTGAATAACAACAATTATAATGAAAGGCAACGAACAAACATATCATGTCCGTTGTCTAAATTGTATTGATTCACCGTATAAGGGAGAGTGAGGATGAGGCAAACGTTGAAACATAACTAGACGATGTTTCTGTAGCGCGCAGAATATGAATTTGTCATTTTCAGGCAGCAGGTTCGGTTGACGAAAGTGGAAAGTAACTGAATAGATAAGAAATCTCTCAAGCAGTATATACTACTAATAACAATATTAATAGTGATGATAATAATATAATTTTGTTCGTTGTATGTAAATATAAGTATGGGTAGTAAGAGATTACCTTTTGACATAATATCATTCATCATACAGTGTGAACGTTCAACATTTACTAAAATGCCTTCATCGTACTTAGATCTCTAGAGAGAAGTCGTGTATCATTGGAGTCGTTCGCTGTGCGGGAAATGCCCTGCGAACACGAGAAGCTAAATCATGTGATGTATAAGTTTATTGAACCGCTAAGAGCCAGCTCGGAGAGCTTTGTGGTGAGGGTGTTCAACTCACAATCGTCCATCCCGAGTAAGAGTCACAGTTGGGGTTCAGTGGATGTGCAATGCTGATGATACTCACAAGGATGAAACAGCTGTAAAGTGCTTCCGTGGTATAGTATTTGGATTGAACAGTGATGTAGTCAACCACATGCATACGCACGCGCACACTGCATACACAGTCCAGTTAGATTGCAAGTTCCTGTGGTTGATGGAAAGAATGAGTCCAGTCTCTTGTGGAGACTGTTTCTCGATATTTCGCGAATATGTACTGCTTAATATATCAGATGGGTAATAATAGCTATGTGGGATACTTAATTGCGATTGCAATCCTGGTATGACATCGATTGTAACAATTTTATCCGATAGGCTTACTGGATTTGTAGTTGCAGTGAAGAAATTTCCATTTTTAAGTACTGACTCCTATGTGATAGCAAGCATATAACGATTGGAGCATCATTCAGTAATGCACTTCAGAACGACTCAGTAAAAAGTTCCGAAGTGGAATATATGAATAGTCAAAGTATGGTCGCTACTGTGGTGGCTATTCATCCGATAATCATTATAGAACATATAGGTGAGTATTTAGGTGTATTAGTGGCATCCTCCCGTGATTAGTTATATTGTTCAGCTTAGCCTCCAATAACAATTAACTATCTAATACCAGAACAACTTTTTGATTCAGTACTGTGAGAGGAAAATTGTAAAAAAAAGAATTTCGTGGTGTTCTCAGTTCCGCAAAAATGACAGTTTGTAGAGTTCTGATCCTCCAAAATCTCTGTAATGAATTTCATTTCCAATAAAATTATGTGGTGTATAGAATACGAAGCTGAAAAAGTAAAATCTTTTTTCCTCAATAATTTGTGCGTTAGTTCTGTAGTGATTTGAGTGTCATCACAGAAAAGCCTGATAACTGTTAGTCGAAAATATCTGCTTTGTCAAATATAACGTTTTTAGATACTAAAACATTATTCTCAAAAAAGTTTCCTACCTTACTAATCAATATGGATTTTACCATATAACCCTTAGCCTACAGAAAAATGAGATCAGTTCAAGCAATTACTGAGAATACTGTACTATCATGCGGACAAACGGTAAACTCGCGGTTCATGGAAGTGTATTGGAAGACCTTTTTCAGGTCTTTCTCAGAAGATAACATTTCCGCTGAGGTTATTCGATTCCGGGGAACATTCGTGTCGTAACAGAAAGAGCACAGCAGTGAACAGTCTCGTTTTTGTTATCTTCACAATCTGACTGATGCACATATATTTGTATTAAAAATGGATATTTTGCGAACGGTGTTTAATTAAGACTGCTATGCAATGCAGTTCTTTCAAAAGGGGGGGAGACAGTCGGTCTTGCTTAAGCAAGTTCTGTGAAGAAAGTACATCTGTAACAGATCGGGTGGTCCCCATTAAGAATAGAAAGTCGCAGTCGGGGTCATCATGATATTGTCTGCCTAGTTCTGCTGGCGGCCAGTGTAGCTGAAGTAATTTCGCAAATAGCATGGGTAAACAAAACGATAGACTTAGAAGCCTTATCCTTTTTACAGTCGCAATACCCAAATTTATTTGATTAGCAACCTTGAACGTATATACGGAAACTTTGTAGATCATCTTGATGGTATTACCGTTCAGCTGATGTACTGTGCCTACAAGGTGCACTACGGTTGCACTCGTCACGGCTATTTTGGTTTCTGTCCTCAGTCAAGTTCAAGTTTACGACACTTTTTGACATATTTACTTTCGTAGCTTTCGTTTGTCCATCTTCCTTGCTTGCATTAACTCGGTGATTCGATCGACCTCCTCATGTCGCATCACGTCACATCATGTCGTACCACCCGACGTCAAACACTGGCTATTCGGTGGGTCTCATATTATTGTCAAATTGTTCTTCTACTCAGAGACTTTGCTCTCCGTTCGACTGTGTATTCTAATCCATAGAGCATGACCATTTGACTCTGTGGTTATTACGCGTACATTGCGATCCCTTTTCCAGAAGTCATCACAACCACTTACCTGATTTTCTTAGAATATACACAGGTAAGGTACTTTGTGTTACATAACTTATACAACTGTATCAGATAATCTGCACTTCACGTAATTGCTGGACAACAATCCGTCGGAGTTATCCTCAAATGGGTGGGCAAATAACCCAGCATAAAATTTGTGTCTGAGAGAAGCTTACTGGATTGAATATTTTCTGGCATTTTGTCTCTAGCTTGAAAGCAAGAGGACAAGCGAGTCTGTTTTTTCGCCACATTTCCCGGAATCATATTCATAGAAGTGAATGTTGGTCAACTGACATACATACTGCATTCGATATTTCCCGGTTTGAGATCTTTGCAAGTTGTTCACCATGTACAAACGTTTCTCCAGCCCACCATCATCGACTATGATATCCTACTTGCATTTGTTTTCATCTGGTAGGTAGGAAATCACCACAGGGTCCTTACAGGTATTCGAACTCAGGCGGCTCAAAAATGATGGCTTAGATCTGTTGCAATAATGAGGTATATAGCTAAAAGCGAACTGAATGCCTCTCACAAGTTTTGAATGCCGTAGTACCCGTCCGGCACAGACTTTCAAGGTTATCATTCTGCAGGTTGCAACCAGTTTTGAGATGAAGATGCAAATAAATATTATGCAGATCATCAGTTGTGATAATATTTTGATGCACAGTTGTAACCGGGTAATACACTCCGTTTTACATTCAATAACTAGGTCCGCCTCGAAATCTCACAACGAGTGTTGTCATACCTTGATCGTTTGTGTGTGCATGCTTACTTGACTCAGCTATGGAGTCCAAGCCTCATGGAGCTGCCATCCCTGTCTCAGTTCACACTTATGGGCATGCAACTGCTTCTAAGGACTCATTGAATGAGTGTTTTCGACAAACTGACTGACAAAATGGATATGAATTCTCGTTAGACAATGAAAGTGATTATCAATGAAGATTAGAAAGGAATTGCAATGCTCAACCTGGGTTTATTGATACTACTACCATCGATGACAAACAGGTGAGGATATATCCTTCATTCAGTCAAACAATTGACACTATTTACTAATCATAAATTCAGTTCTACTAAGAGCTTATCGGTTTTCCTTTCAAACCGGCAAATACTGATGTATTGGGGGAAACAATGCACCAGTTAACTGCACTAAAAGGACATCATCGAAAGGATACTCAAGAGTGGCTGGTCACTATACGACAGATTTTCTTTCATTGCAGTCCGTGAAGGATGGTGTAGGCATGCACAAACTGAAAGATTCTAACTGGTCCAAGCTGTACCAGTTGAAAACTAACTTGTAAACCTGACTAAAGGTTTTTATGGTTCGACACAAATATGCTGCCTTGCAGTGTCATAACGTTATTCCTTGTCAGTGTCATCCCAATTCAAAAGGAAAGGGATACACTTTTTTGAAAGAAAACAGTTACAGTTGAACTGGCATTTTAGTCTGTTTGTGCATGGCCACACCAGTTTCCACTGACTTTGTTGTTCCTATGCTTACAAAATATACACCAAAAGACACCAATACTTCACTGAACTGATAAGTGCTTTCGATCAATGAGATAAGTTAGGCCATATCTTGGCCAAGAAATATGCATACGTTTCGCTAAACTCAATAAATATGTTGGGAATACAGAAAGCGGGACATAATTGAGGTAAATTACAATGAATGTTCTGTACCTGCTTTATTTTAAATAAGCCACTCTGCCCCTCATTTTGAGTTTTCTCAGTAAAACCTACATCTTCAGGAAAAGGTATCAATACAAGGCTAGTCACAGTTATAGTTATCGGTACCCACTTCGTAAAACAACACCGTTCCAAATGGATAACCAGTAGTCAGTTTTAAGCACGAACACTTAGCTCCCAGCATTTCTTTTCCTAAATCTTTCTCTTGCTTTTGGTATATCAGTGCAGATCCTGTTGAGATCTACCATGATAAGCGTGTCGAATAGCTGCGTTTCGTTGAACTGTTTTTTTATTTTGCACCCATATTGTAGATGGTGGTCTATAAACGGATCTAATATTTTATGGTCCTCACCGTTCGACTAACTTATTTGAGCATCCTTTCACCTAGCGAACCATTTTCATGGACAGTCAAACTTTATTGCGTTTTTACCTCGTGCTTGAGAATGAGTGGTTAGCGGCAGGCTTTTGCTATCTCATCAGAAGAATGCCGGGAAACTTAGCCTTGCTTTTTGAAGTGGAGAAAGGCATTGAATTGCACTACGCCAATCGTGGTGAAAAGGCTAACGATGAACGATTACCAAACCCCACCTAAACCATCTACTGACGTCTTACCTCTCAGTGCCTGTATGATGAAATAACGGTACGCTTTCTCAGTTTTAGGAATCCTACTTGGTCACGAATAGTAAATTATGGCGTTCAATAACAGAAAATATCATCTGTTGTTGGAGCAAACGAAGCCAATTATTACCGTTCGATTAACAACCTCATGCATTCGCCGCATTCGTCAATATCAAAGAAATAAAATGTAGCTTGGTAAATTAGTCGCGCTTCCATGCTGTTGTAAAAAACGTTAATACACATCCAGCCACCGAACACGACGAAGATTTTGCAACTGTTTCCCGTTTTCTGTGATGGGTATGGTAATTTGGAAATAGATCGCCAAATGGTGTTCGGTTCTGAGTTTTAGAGCTTATAATTGGTCAGTGGCATCTAATGTCCGCGCACTTTGCGAAACGGGACCACGACCGACCTAGAAAAGGATTTAAGAAAAAAATAGAAAAGATCCGCTGGGTGTCTGGATTGTATACAGGAATTAACTTCATATTACATCGATTAATAACGGCAACCTTTCAGACAGAAACAAAAAATCATGATGTTGACTAGTATTCCCAAAGCAGAACGTTGAAACTTTTAGGCTTCAAGGAACATTTTACCAATATTGGCGATTCTGGTGAAAAGAACGAAAAATTAGGCGACCATAGAACAGTCTGCTTGAAGAATAACAACTGAATTTTACCCGAACTTTCCAGCCAGGGAGAATACATGGACAGGTGCATACATAATACGAATGTATCAAGAACCGAACATTTGTTACAGCTTTTGGAAACTTGTCATGCTGAATATTGTAGAAACCCAAATTATCGGTTGTTGTCCAGTGTTAGGCCACGGCATCAACGGTGACATTTTCGTTAAATGGAGGGCAGACGAGTCTCAGTTAATCAGTTTTTGGTTTACACCTTTTTGTATGACCGCTTAACTTTTGCTCTTGATGAATTACCCATTCACCTGCACGAGTTCTACTAGTCCAAAGGTAATGAAATTATCTACCAGATGAAAACAGTAGTGGACCAGTAGGGAGTTTTCTCGGTAGTGGAGGAATTAAACGCACTCCATCAGAGATCTTTCCCCTACGAAGACTAGGCAGCCCTCAATACAAAATATTCTGCCCGTCCAATTTCGCTTTTTCTTCAAAAAGTGCATAAGGATAGGGATAGCGTTCAAAGAGTAGATAAACATCCGAAGTATTAGAGGAAAAAAGAGTAATGAATAAACAGATTTTGCATGATAGACCAGAAAATATCGGTGTGGGGATGTTCCGTTTGCGTCCAGGGGCTGCGGTTAAGCTCCATTTTCTTGTGGATCAGATTTTCGATTCGAAAATTCTGGTTAGGATTCCAAAGAAGAAATCATGTCTGCATTGGGGTAGTTTTGACGCGTTACGTACATAAGAATTTCAAATATTCCCTCTGAAATAATTTACTTATGATCTTTTCCCCATTTTTTTGAGCACTTCTAAATGAAGAATCAAACTAAGTCTGTGATCTCTAATCTGATTCTTCTGGAAAACTTTCTGGTTTCACATAAAATTGCGTGTGATTCAGCTGAAACAATAACAGCCCAATCGCAAGTAATTATGGTATAGTGACGTCTATCTTGGCATGATCCTAACTTTTTCAATCCTCTGCCCTAGGAGAAAAAATAACCCTGTTTTGAAGAAGTCACTCACTGAGTAGTGCTATATAGATAGGGTGACCGAACGTCACACTCGCCTTAGAGATATGTGCAATACGTTGCGCGAGCAATCGATCTAAGGTAATATACAAATACACAAATCACCATAGACCACGACGGATATATAGACATCTCGGTACACCTGCGTTTCCATTCGGAACACTTTTGTGGAAGCCAAAAATGGCAATCCATTGTTTTATAGATCCCTTGTTCACGGGTACACTTTATAGGACTTTCCCCTTATTCCATGGCGTTTATATGAATTTTTGCTGCTGGCAATTGTTTCAGTAGTAAAATGTGGAATTCGGCTGAAATTGGCTGTTGTCATGTTCATTAATTGCGTCTATTGATAAAATTCGTGTCAACCGAATTACTTTTTTAATGATGAATATTCACCATAGCTACCTGACAAGTATCGCACAAATCAGCCGACGAAAGCAGCCAATATTTTATAGATCTGGATAGCACGGATGATTGTGACCCTCTTTTTTCTGTCACGCGCATTTATCCTTTTTTGCATTAGGAAGGTTCAAATTATCTGCAGTTCAGCTGGAGACTAGCTTGTGGTTTGAAGTCAGCATCTGCTGATCACAGTCACGAAATGACCTCTGTTTATTGAAGGGCGAAATCACTTTCATTCCTTGAAGGTCACAATATGTGATTGGCATACATGGCTGTGCACGTTTGCGCACCCTTGATGCGGATGTGTGTTACTCAAGCTATTTCTCTCTGGACTGAACCTCGCCACCATGTGCGGCCTCCCTCAGCCTGGAAAAAGGCAAACGACCTTAAGAACGAAAAATTAACTTCTTGTGAAAGAAGTTACGCTTATGCACGAAATCGACCAGTAAACTGCAGATCAGAATATTATCAAACTCACAATAAGTGCATGCTGCTGAAGTTCAAGCCTCACACATTCCTCAGGAAGGTGAAGATATCGATTCGTTTCAAGAAGTGTTGCACCACTTGAGCTGAAAACTTTATAAATGATAAATACAGTTGAATTTTGCGTCATTTTTCTTCGCAGTGAAAAACAAAAAACAATTATTCCAATAAAACTGCTTATTTTTCACGCCACCTATCCACAAACATGCAACAATGTGAGCTACAAATAGAAACTAGGAAGTATGAGTTAGATTCTGATCACGCAGCTCCGGATGTGTGATAATATTACAGAGCAACTAATACTTGAGGTTGTTTCAGTCCTCCGTTATTCATTCCAGCATTTTATTCATAATTTCCTCTCTCTCCCAGCTATGGTACCACTGCACATCCTGTGCTCCAACATATGGGTAGATTGCTTTTTCGAAATTGGTAACATTCACATTCGTCCTGCTCATGAGTAGCATATACGTGTATCATGGACCTCGGGCATTTATGACCTGGTTCTCCGTTTTGAAGGGACTGACGCAGTTCAGATCTACGTTTTTACAATGGATAGTGCAAGAACATCATACACTTACATCCCTGACGTTTGTTCTATGACTGTACATTCCCATTGTAAGAACAATTGGCTGATCGTTTCACCCATGCATAGAGAGTGGTCACCGGAGAATCGATCTCCCGACAGCAGCACCGCTGCCCTGTACTACATCGTCAGCCCAAGGTACACATTTGTAACATAAACAAACCTATGGCCAGATTTATCTGTTCCCGTTGACACATATCACTTCTGTCATTTTACAAGTACTACTACTATTTGTATTTGACATTGGTAGCATCTAAGAATATACGATTTGGTAATTCTAACTATAGATTGTTTTCTTATTCTGTGATTGAAGCTATTATTTCATGTAATCTAGATAGCTTCCTGATTCACTATGCGTACCACGACCGCGTTGCGCTACATTTTCGTCTTACTTCCTACTGAGGGGGCCGTTTATGACCGCACTGTCACGATTTACCAGGTAACTTTCTGTATCGTTACTTCTGGTTGCTCACCAGCCTGTAAGTCATTCGCTTTCATATACGTATATGGATTGCATTATAAAGAACCACAAGATCACAGTAAATACGGTTATTCAATTGGAATTTGTTCTGCTGCCCGAAACCGTGTACAGCCCATATCATGCACAAAACGAGTAAGACTAAGTTTCTGCTATACTGAAGACCAAGTAATCAGGATATTTGCTTAAATTTGCGTTATTTCAGCCCCACATTTCCGATATGGAGGAAGTATAATCAATTCTACAACACTGATAAATAATTATACATCATCCAACCAGAGTTTGTGCTGCGCACTTGTGGAAAATGGACTTCAACATATTAATATTTGTTTAGCATGAAATCACACGTCAAAGGTATAGATGTATTCTGGGACATATCCCTCATCTGAGACGTAACCTGATGTAATATCCCTTTACAGATTAGTTTTCCCACAATTACCTTCTGATCTGACTGTTCTTAAACCGTTAGATGTTAAGGCCGATGATTCTCGCTTCGCACAGATTTGTGTATGGCACATTTTTGACAATATAATGCAGTCAAAATCAATCGGCCATGTGAGTTTCACAGGCTAAAATGTTTGGACTGAGCTCGTTTGCGAACTCGTTACCCCATTCATATTTTATTCCAGTCCATAAAAAGCGAATCATTCCTTAGATTCTACATCGAAAATACCTTTTAGGCGTTCACATTGCTTGTTTTTGGTTGGCAGAAAAATGACATGGCTTATTTAAAATCTGCATCATTCGTACCGAAAATTAGTGATAAATCCTCTTCGTGAATGTGTATTTATCACTTCCTCGGAGGCTTCAGATGGATAGAACAAAAATATTTCGATTCGAACTTGGTTCCTTTACTTGTGGATACCAGTATTTTAAAGTTGGATGTGATTGTTTTTTCCCCATTGCATCAGAATTTCACCCATAATTTATAAAATGGTACAAAAACGTTCATTTATTGAATGAGCTACTTCATGTGGTATTTTTGACAGAGAAACGTGCTTGGTCCATCACGATCTACCTATCTTCATCGCTCGTTCATTTATCAATGTACTGAAATGTTCTGGTTCTCTGTGCAAAAGTCACCTTCAACCAGGAGGTGAAATAAAAGTTTAATGGAGAATTCTTGTGATCTTGATGTGATGTCAACGCGTTCGAAACAGACAGACAGTTAGCTTTCAATGCGCAAACTAAAAAGACTTTGCAATCACTACTGAACCGCGTGGGGTAATTCGGAATGCTACAAATGAGTTTGTGTTGATTTTGGGCTTGTTTCTCTCGCTAAGCACACCTGTGGTCGACAGTTGTGCAAACGGAAAAACTACTGGCAAAGACCGCATGGACTCATCAGTGAGAAGAATACAACCTGTGATGTAGTTTTTCATGCATAAGTTCATTCATTTTCGAACTCTCAATAAAATTGATTTCTCAAGCTTCCGGCAAATTCATCACGGTGTTGGGAGTGTATATACTACTTATTAAGTAGTTGATTGCTCAAGATAGATCTATGGACAATTGTGGATTAACGAACACAGCTAAGTTCAGCAATCCAGGCGCAATAAGGTAAGCGACAATTTGCAAATCACCTGACCGCTCCTCCGTTGGACGATGACTGTTTTCAAATGAACAGTACAGCCACTTGGCAAATGAGGATGTTTGTAACGTTTGTGTTGTTTTGTCAATGTCCGAACACGTTGATGTCAATAAATAACCTATTCACCCAGGCACGTCTTGTGGATTATGACATTTGGTGCCGTGACCAGGATGGATCTACCGTGGCAGGAGCCGTTTGAGGACGGCGACATGCGGATGTCCCTGGGAGATTTCGAGGATCTGGTGAAACTCTCGGGGATCCAGTCAGACCGGGGTAAGTTGAAGGCCCTTCGAGCGCTTCTCAAGGGCAGGCCGCGGGCGGTGCTGGATACGGCACGAAGGGGCCCGAAGAAGCTGAAGTAGGCCACCGCAAAGGACGCCCTGATTGCAGGACTAAACGCCCCGGCCGACCGTCAAGACGCTGTGCGCCGGTTCAAGGCTGCCCAGCTGGGGGTTGGTAGGAACTCGCTGGTGCAAACTGTCGCGCTCCGCTCACTCCTGGAACGTGCGTTGCCGACGCTGGATGAGACGTCACGGGCAGACCTGTTGGCGGACCGATTTGTGGATAGTCTGCCGGAGCCCCTGCGTGGGATGGTACGCGTCGTCCGTGTCGGCCGTTCATTGAATTTGGTCCAGCTCGCGGATGTGACTCAGGAACTGGCCGTGCTTGGCATGCCTGTGGTCAATACGGCCCATGTTGGAGATTCATGGAGGAACAGGGATCGTGTGGAGAAGGCGTACGGCCCAGAATTTTTGAACACGGAGGACAGAACAGTGGAAGCCAGACAGTTGGAAGAAGCCGGGTGTTTCTGTTGTGGAAATGTGGGACCTGTTTTGGACGAATATCCTGAATATCAGCAGAACATCGAAAAAGTTGCACCAGAAGTATCACTGCTCGAGAATTCAACCATTACCGATGAGCTGGCGAACTGTGAAAAATCGAACCAAATCCGTGAAAATGCGGAAGATCGCTACCCAGGTTGCCTTGAACATGAAAATTGTGAAGAGAAAACCGAAGACATGTCGTCTAATATCGCAGTCACTGAAGCTGCAAGCTATGAGGAAACTCAGACTGAAGTCAGGATTCAAGAGCAAAATGAATTTAGCCCGAAGGACATTGAAGGAAGTATACCGGATACATTCATGCTGGAGACTTCAATCACTTCTGATGAGGTGGAAGATGTCGGGCTACTGAACCATATCCCTAAAAATATGGAAAACTGTAACCGGGATTGCTCTGAAAGTCAACCTGATGATGGTGGAAACGAAGACATGTCATTTGCTCCAGTCTCCATTGCATCGAGAGACAACGGGTCATGTCGTGCGCAGTGTGAAACTAAGGCGCCTTGCAAAGTGGATACAGAAGACGTTTACCCCTACCTGAGCAAGTGCCGGGTGATGAAGTCCAACCTTATGCATCCTGGAAGGAGACTGCTGGAAGTCATATCCAGGATGATAGTGGAATGACCCAACGCATGGTGCTAAGTAACTTTGAAGTGGTCAGGCACGATGTCGTGGTGACGTATGATAAAAGTCAAGTGTTGTGTTCAGTATTCACTCTTCACTGTTGCCATCTAGAAACAAGGCTAGTGTCGGTGTGTATCACGGACCGGAAAAAGCATACCACCGGAGGAACTGTGGGACGGATGACAACACCACCACGAACCGGGGTTGGAGGTATGAACCTCGGAATAGCGAAGGACTTGCAGACAGTCTGCAGGATTTGGATCGTCCGTTTTCTCAGGGGGGGGGAGGAGTGTTGTGAGTGTATATACTACTTATTAAGTAGTTGATTGCTCAAGATAGATCTATGGACAATTGTGGATTAACGAACACAGCTAAGTTCAGCAATCCAGGCGCAATAAGGTAAGCGACAATTTGCAAACCACCTGACCGCTCCTCCGTTGGACGATGACTGTTTTCGAATGAACAGTACATCCACTTGGCAAATGAGGATGTTTGTAACGTTTGTGTTGTTTTGTCAATGTCCGAACACGTTGATGTCAATAAATAACCTATTCACCCAGGCACGTCTTGTGGATTATGACATTTGGTGCCGTGACCAGGATGGATCTACCGTGGCAGGAGCCGTTTGAGGACGGCGACATGCGGATGTCCCTGGGAGATTTCGAGGATCTGGTGAAACTCTCGGGGATCCAGTCAGACCGGGGTAAGTTGAAGGCCCTTCGAGCGCTTCTCAAGGGCAGGCCGCGGGCGGTGCTGGATACAGCACGAAGGGGCCCGAAGAAGCTGAAGTAGGCCACCGCAAAGGACGCCCTGATTGCAGGACTAAACGCCCCGGCCGACCGTCAAGACGCTGTGCGCCGGTTCAAGGCTGCCCAGCTGGGGGTTGGTAGGAACTCGCTGGTGCAAACTGTCGCGCTCCGCTCACTCCTGGAACGTGCGTTGCCGACGCTGGATGAGACGTCACGGGCAGACCTGTTGGCGGACCGATTTGTGGATAGTCTGCCGGAGCCCCTGCGTGGGATGGTACGCGTCGTCCGTGTCGGCCGTTCATTGAATTTGGTCCAGCTCGCGGATGTGACTCCGGAACTGGCCGTGCTTGGCATGCCTGTGGTCAATACGGCCCATGTTGGAGATTCATGGAGGAACAGGGATCGTGTGGAGAAGGCGTACGGCCCAGAATTTTTGAACACGGAGGACAGAACAGTGGAAGCCAGACAGTTGGAAGAAGCCGGGTGTTTCTGTTGTGGAAATGTGGGACCTGTTTTGGACGAATATCCTGAATATCAGCAGAACATCGAAAAAGTTGCACCAGAAGTATCACTGCTCGAGAATTCAACCATTACCGATGAGCTGGCGAACTGTGAAAAATCGAACCAAATCCGTGAAAATGCGGAAGATCGCTACCCAGGTTGCCTTGAACATGAAAATTGTGAAGAGAAAACCGAAGACATGTCGTCTAATATCGCAGTCACTGAAGCTGCAAGCTATGAGGAAACTCAGACTGAAGTCAGGATTCAAGACCAAAATGAATTTAGCCCGAAGGACATTGAAGGAAGTATACCGGATACATTCATGCTGGAGACTTCAATCACTTCTGATGAGGTGGAAGATGTCGGGCTACTGAACCATATCCCTAAAAATATGGAAAACTGTAACCGGGATTGCTCTGAAAGTCAACCTGATGATGGTGGAAACGAAGACATGTCATTTGCTCCAGTCTCCATTGCATCGAGAGACAACGGGTCATGTCGTGCGCAGTGTGAAACTAAGGCGCCTTGCAAAGTGGATACAGAAGACGTTTACCCCTACCTGAGCAAGTGCCGGGTGATGAAGTCCAACCTTATGCATCCTGGAAGGAGACTGCTGGAAGTCATATCCAGGATGATAGTGGAATGACCCAACGCATGGTGCTAAGTAACTTTGAAGTGGTCAGGCACGATGTCGTGGTGACGTATGATAAAAGTCAAGTGTTGTGTTCAGTATTCACTCTTCACTGTTGCCATCTAGAAACAAGGCTAGTGTCGGTGTGTATCACGGACCGGAAAAAGCATACCACCGGAGGAACTGTGGGACGGATGACAACACCACCACGAACCGGGGTTGGAGGTATGAACCTCGGAATAGCGAAGGACTTGCAGACAGTCTGCAGGATTTGGATCGTCCGTTTTCTCAGGGGGGGGGAGGAGTGTTGTGAGTGTATATACTACTTATTAAGTAGTTGATTGCTCAAGATAGATCTATGGACAATTGTGGATTAACGAACACAGCTAAGTTCAGCAATCCAGGCGCAATAAGGTAAGCGACAATTTGCAAACCACCTGACCGCTCCTCCGTTGGACGATGACTGTTTTCGAATGAACAGTACATCCACTTGGCAAATGAGGATGTTTGTAACGTTTGTGTTGTTTTGTCAATGTCCGAACACGTTGATGTCAATAAATAACCTATTCACCCAGGCACGTCTTGTGGATTATGACATTTGGTGCCGTGACCAGGATGGATCTACCGTGGCAGGAGCCGTTTGAGGACGGCGACATGCGGATGTCCCTGGGAGATTTCGAGGATCTGGTGAAACTCTCGGGGATCCAGTCAGACCGGGGTAAGTTGAAGGCCCTTCGAGCGCTTCTCAAGGGCAGGCCGCGGGCGGTGCTGGATACAGCACGAAGGGGCCCGAAGAAGCTGAAGTAGGCCACCGCAAAGGACGCCCTGATTGCAGGACTAAACGCCCCGGCCGACCGTCAAGACGCTGTGCGCCGGTTCAAGGCTGCCCAGCTGGGGGTTGGTAGGAACTCGCTGGTGCAAACTGTCGCGCTCCGCTCACTCCTGGAACGTGCGTTGCCGACGCTGGATGAGACGTCACGGGCAGACCTGTTGGCGGACCGATTTGTGGATAGTCTGCCGGAGCCCCTGCGTGGGATGGTACGCGTCGTCCGTGTCGGCCGTTCATTGAATTTGGTCCAGCTCGCGGATGTGACTCAGGAACTGGCCGTGCTTGGCATGCCTGTGGTCAATACGGCCCATGTTGGAGATTCATGGAGGAACAGGGATCGTGTGGAGAAGGCGTACGGCCCAGAATTTTTGAACACGGAGGACAGAACAGTGGAAGCCAGACAGTTGGAAGAAGCCGGGTGTTTCTGTTGTGGAAATGTGGGACCTGTTTTGGACGAATATCCTGAATATCAGCAGAACATCGAAAAAGTTGCACCAGAAGTATCACTGCTCGAGAATTCAACCATTACCGATGAGCTGGCGAACTGTGAAAAATCGAACCAAATCCGTGAAAATGCGGAAGATCGCTACCCAGGTTGCCTTGAACATGAAAATTGTGAAGAGAAAACCGAAGACATGTCGTCTAATATCGCAGTCACTGAAGCTGCAAGCTATGAGGAAACTCAGACTGAAGTCAGGATTCAAGACCAAAATGAATTTAGCCCGAAGGACATTGAAGGAAGTATACCGGATACATTCATGCTGGAGACTTCAATCACTTCTGATGAGGTGGAAGATGTCGGGCTACTGAACCATATCCCTAAAAATATGGAAAACTGTAACCGGGATTGCTCTGAAAGTCAACCTGATGATGGTGGAAACGAAGACATGTCATTTGCTCCAGTCTCCATTGCATCGAGAGACAACGGGTCATGTCGTGCGCAGTGTGAAACTAAGGCGCCTTGCAAAGTGGATACAGAAGACGTTTACCCCTACCTGAGCAAGTGCCGGGTGATGAAGTCCAACCTTATGCATCCTGGAAGGAGACTGCTGGAAGTCATATCCAGGATGATAGTGGAATGACCCAACGCATGGTGCTAAGTAACTTTGAAGTGGTCAGGCACGATGTCGTGGTGACGTATGATAAAAGTCAAGTGTTGTGTTCAGTATTCACTCTTCACTGTTGCCATCTAGAAACAAGGCTAGTGTCGGTGTGTATCACGGACCGGAAAAAGCATACCACCGGAGGAACTGTGGGACGGATGACAACACCACCACGAACCGGGGTTGGAGGTATGAACCTCGGAATAGCGAAGGACTTGCAGACAGTCTGCAGGATTTGGATCGTCCGTTTTCTCAGGGGGGGGGGGAGGAGTGTTGTGAGTGTATATACTACTTATTAAGTAGTTGATTGCTCAAGATAGATCTATGGACAATTGTGGATTAACGAACACAGCTAAGTTCAGCAATCCAGGCGCAATAAGGTAAGCGACAATTTGCAAACCACCTGACCGCTCCTCCGTTGGACGATGACTGTTTTCGAATGAACAGTACATCCACTTGGCAAATGAGGATGTTTGTAACGTTTGTGTTGTTTTGTCAATGTCCGAACACGTTGATGTCAATAAATAACCTATTCACCCAGGCACGTCTTGTGGATTATGACATTTGGTGCCGTGACCAGGATGGATCTACCGTGGCAGGAGCCGTTTGAGGACGGCGACATGCGGATGTCCCTGGGAGATTTCGAGGATCTGGTGAAACTCTCGGGGATCCAGTCAGACCGGGGTAAGTTGAAGGCCCTTCGAGCGCTTCTCAAGGGCAGGCCGCGGGCGGTGCTGGATACAGCACGAAGGGGCCCGAAGAAGCTGAAGTAGGCCACCGCAAAGGACGCCCTGATTGCAGGACTAAACGCCCCGGCCGACCGTCAAGACGCTGTGCGCCGGTTCAAGGCTGCCCAGCTGGGGGTTGGTAGGAACTCGCTGGTGCAAACTGTCGCGCTCCGCTCACTCCTGGAACGTGCGTTGCCGACGCTGGATGAGACGTCACGGGCAGACCTGTTGGCGGACCGATTTGTGGATAGTCTGCCGGAGCCCCTGCGTGGGATGGTACGCGTCGTCCGTGTCGGCCGTTCATTGAATTTGGTCCAGCTCGCGGATGTGACTCAGGAACTGGCCGTGCTTGGCATGCCTGTGGTCAATACGGCCCATGTTGGAGATTCATGGAGGAACAGGGATCGTGTGGAGAAGGCGTACGGCCCAGAAATTTTGAACACGGAGGACAGAACAGTGGAAGCCAGACAGTTGGAAGAAGCCGGGTGTTTCTGTTGTGGAAATGTGGGACCTGTTTTGGACGAATATCCTGAATATCAGCAGAACATCGAAAAAGTTGCACCAGAAGTATCACTGCTCGAGAATTCAACCATTACCGATGAGCTGGCGAACTGTGAAAAATCGAACCAAATCCGTGAAAATGCGGAAGATCGCTACCCAGGTTGCCTTGAACATGAAAATTGTGAAGAGAAAACCGAAGACATGTCGTCTAATATCGCAGTCACTGAAGCTGCAAGCTATGAGGAAACTCAGACTGAAGTCAGGATTCAAGACCAAAATGAATTTAGCCCGAAGGACATTGAAGGAAGTATACCGGATACATTCATGCTGGAGACTTCAATCACTTCTGATGAGGTGGAAGATGTCGGGCTACTGAACCATATCCCTAAAAATATGGAAAACTGTAACCGGGATTGCTCTGAAAGTCAACCTGATGATGGTGGAAACGAAGACATGTCATTTGCTCCAGTCTCCATTGCATCGAGAGACAACGGGTCATGTCGTGCGCAGTGTGAAACTAAGGCGCCTTGCAAAGTGGATACAGAAGACGTTTACCCCTACCTGAGCAAGTGCCGGGTGATGAAGTCCAACCTTATGCATCCTGGAAGGAGACTGCTGGAAGTCATATCCAGGATGATAGTGGAATGACCCAACGCATGGTGCTAAGTAACTTTGAAGTGGTCAGGCACGATGTCGTGGTGACGTATGATAAAAGTCAAGTGTTGTGTTCAGTATTCACTCTTCACTGTTGCCATCTAGAAACAAGGCTAGTGTCGGTGTGTATCACGGACCGGAAAAAGCATACCACCGGAGGAACTGTGGGACGGATGACAACACCACCACGAACCGGGGTTGGAGGTATGAACCTCGGAATAGCGAAGGACTTGCAGACAGTCTGCAGGATTTGGATCGTCCGTTTTCTCAGGGGGGGGGAGGAGTGTTGTGAGTGTATATACTACTTATTAAGTAGTTGATTGCTCAAGATAGATCTATGGACAATTGTGGATTAACGAACACAGCTAAGTTCAGCAATCCAGGCGCAATAAGGTAAGCGACAATTTGCAAACCACCTGACCGCTCCTCCGTTGGACGAGGACTGTTTTCAAATGAACAGTACAGCCACTTGGCAAATGAGGATGTTTGTAACGTTTGTGTTGTTTTGTCAATGTCCGAACACGTTGATGTCAATAAATAACCTATTCACCCAGGCACGTCTTGTGGATTATGACATTTGGTGCCGTGACCAGGATGGATCTACCGTGGCAGGAGCCGTTTGAGGACGGCGACATGCGGATGTCCCTGGGAGATTTCGAAGATCTGGTGAAACTCTCGGGGATCCAGTCAGACCGGGGTAAGTTGAAGGCCCTTCGAGCGCTTCTCAAGGGCAGGCCGCGGGCGGTGCTGGATACGGCACGAAGGGGCCCGAAGAAGCTGAAGTAGGCCACCGCAAAGGACGCCCTGATTGCAGGACTAAACGCCCCGGCCGACCGTCAAGACGCTGTGCGCCGGTTCAAGGCTGCCCAGCTGGGGGTTGGTAGGAACTCGCTGGTGCAAACTGTCGCGCTCCGCTCACTCCTGGAACGTGCGTTGCCGACGCTGGATGAGACGTCACGGGCAGACCTGTTGGCGGACCGATTTGTGGATAGTCTGCCGGAGCCCCTGCGTGGGATGGTACGCGTCGTCCGTGTCGGCCGTTCATTGAATTTGGTCCAGCTCGCGGATGTGACTCAGGAACTGGCCGTGCTTGGCATGCCTGTGGTCAATACGGCCCATGTTGGAGATTCATGGAGGAACAGGGATCGTGTGGAGAAGGCGTACGGCCCAGAATTTTTGAACACGGAGGACAGAACAGTGGAAGCCAGACAGTTGGAAGAAGCCGGGTGTTTCTGTTGTGGAAATGTGGGACCTGTTTTGGACGAATATCCTGAATATCAGCAGAACATCGAAAAAGTTGCACCAGAAGTATCACTGCTCGAGAATTCAACCATTACCGATGAGCTGGCGAACTGTGAAAAATCGAACCAAATCCGTGAAAATGCGGAAGATCGCTACCCAGGTTGCCTTGAACATGAAAATTGTGAAGAGAAAACCGAAGACATGTCGTCTAATATCGCAGTCACTGAAGCTGCAAGCTATGAGGAAACTCAGACTGAAGTCAGGATTCAAGACCAAAATGAATTTAGCCCGAAGGACATTGAAGGAAGTATACCGGATACATTCATGCTGGAGACTTCAATCACTTCTGATGAGGTGGAAGATGTCGGGCTACTGAACCATATCCCTAAAAATATGGAAAACTGTAACCGGGATTGCTCTGAAAGTCAACCTGATGATGGTGGAAACGAAGACATGTCATTTGCTCCAGTCTCCATTGCATCGAGAGACAACGGGTCATGTCGTGCGCAGTGTGAAACTAAGGCGCCTTGCAAAGTGGATACAGAAGACGTTTACCCCTACCTGAGCAAGTGCCGGGTGATGAAGTCCAACCTTATGCATCCTGGAAGGAGACTGCTGGAAGTCATATCCAGGATGATAGTGGAATGACCCAACGCATGGTGCTAAGTAACTTTGAAGTGGTCAGGCACGATGTCGTGGTGACGTATGATAAAAGTCAAGTGTTGTGTTCAGTATTCACTCTTCACTGTTGCCATCTAGAAACAAGGCTAGTGTCGGTGTGTATCACGGACCGGAAAAAGCATACCACCGGAGGAACTGTGGGACGGATGACAACACCACCACGAACCGGGGTTGGAGGTATGAACCTCGGAATAGCGAAGGACTTGCAGACAGTCTGCAGGATTTGGATCGTCCGTTTTCTCAGGGGGGGGGAGGAGTGTTGTGAGTGTATATACTACTTATTAAGTAGTTGATTGCTCAAGATAGATCTATGGACAATTGTGGATTAACGAACACAGCTAAGTTCAGCAATCCAGGCGCAATAAGGTAAGCGACAATTTGCAAACCACCTGACCGCTCCTCCGTTGGACGATGACTGTTTTCGAATGAACAGTACATCCACTTGGCAAATGAGGATGTTTGTAACGTTTGTGTTGTTTTGTCAATGTCCGAACACGTTGATGTCAATAAATAACCTATTCACCCAGGCACGTCTTGTGGATTATGACATTTGGTGCCGTGACCAGGATGGATCTACCGTGGCAGGAGCCGTTTGAGGACGGCGACATGCGGATGTCCCTGGGAGATTTCGAGGATCTGGTGAAACTCTCGGGGATCCAGTCAGACCGGGGTAAGTTGAAGGCCCTTCGAGCGCTTCTCAAGGGCAGGCCGCGGGCGGTGCTGGATACAGCACGAAGGGGCCCGAAGAAGCTGAAGTAGGCCACCGCAAAGGACGCCCTGATTGCAGGACTAAACGCCCCGGCCGACCGTCAAGACGCTGTGCGCCGGTTCAAGGCTGCCCAGCTGGGGGTTGGTAGGAACTCGCTGGTGCAAACTGTCGCGCTCCGCTCACTCCTGGAACGTGCGTTGCCGACGCTGGATGAGACGTCACGGGCAGACCTGTTGGCGGACCGATTTGTGGATAGTCTGCCGGAGCCCCTGCGTGGGATGGTACGCGTCGTCCGTGTCGGCCGTTCATTGAATTTGGTCCAGCTCGCGGATGTGACTCAGGAACTGGCCGTGCTTGGCATGCCTGTGGTCAATACGGCCCATGTTGGAGATTCATGGAGGAACAGGGATCGTGTGGAGAAGGCGTACGGCCCAGAATTTTTGAACACGGAGGACAGAACAGTGGAAGCCAGACAGTTGGAAGAAGCCGGGTGTTTCTGTTGTGGAAATGTGGGACCTGTTTTGGACGAATATCCTGAATATCAGCAGAACATCGAAAAAGTTGCACCAGAAGTATCACTGCTCGAGAATTCAACCATTACCGATGAGCTGGCGAACTGTGAAAAATCGAACCAAATCCGTGAAAATGCGGAAGATCGCTACCCAGGTTGCCTTGAACATGAAAATTGTGAAGAGAAAACCGAAGACATGTCGTCTAATATCGCAGTCACTGAAGCTGCAAGCTATGAGGAAACTCAGACTGAAGTCAGGATTCAAGACCAAAATGAATTTAGCCCGAAGGACATTGAAGGAAGTATACCGGATACATTCATGCTGGAGACTTCAATCACTTCTGATGAGGTGGAAGATGTCGGGCTACTGAACCATATCCCTAAAAATATGGAAAACTGTAACCGGGATTGCTCTGAAAGTCAACCTGATGATGGTGGAAACGAAGACATGTCATTTGCTCCAGTCTCCATTGCATCGAGAGACAACGGGTCATGTCGTGCGCAGTGTGAAACTAAGGCGCCTTGCAAAGTGGATACAGAAGACGTTTACCCCTACCTGAGCAAGTGCCGGGTGATGAAGTCCAACCTTATGCATCCTGGAAGGAGACTGCTGGAAGTCATATCCAGGATGATAGTGGAATGACCCAACGCATGGTGCTAAGTAACTTTGAAGTGGTCAGGCACGATGTCGTGGTGACGTATGATAAAAGTCAAGTGTTGTGTTCAGTATTCACTCTTCACTGTTGCCATCTAGAAACAAGGCTAGTGTCGGTGTGTATCACGGACCGGAAAAAGCATACCACCGGAGGAACTGTGGGACGGATGACAACACCACCACGAACCGGGGTTGGAGGTATGAACCTCGGAATAGCGAAGGACTTGCAGACAGTCTGCAGGATTTGGATCGTCCGTTTTCTCAGGGGGGGGGGAGGAGTGTTGTGAGTGTATATACTACTTATTAAGTAGTTGATTGCTCAAGATAGATCTATGGACAATTGTGGATTAACGAACACAGCTAAGTTCAGCAATCCAGGCGCAATAAGGTAAGCGACAATTTGCAAACCACCTGACCGCTCCTCCGTTGGACGAGGACTGTTTTCAAATGAACAGTACAGCCACTTGGCAAATGAGGATGTTTGTAACGTTTGTGTTGTTTTGTCAATGTCCGAACACGTTGATGTCAATAAATAACCTATTCACCCAGGCACGTCTTGTGGATTATGACATTTGGTGCCGTGACCAGGATGGATCTACCGTGGCAGGAGCCGTTTGAGGACGGCGACATGCGGATGTCCCTGGGAGATTTCGAGGATCTGGTGAAACTCTCGGGGATCCAGTCAGACCGGGGTAAGTTGAAGGCCCTTCGAGCGCTTCTCAAGGGCAGGCCGCGGGCGGTGCTGGATACAGCACGAAGGGGCCCGAAGAAGCTGAAGTAGGCCACCGCAAAGGACGCCCTGATTGCAGGACTAAACGCCCCGGCCGACCGTCAAGACGCTGTGCGCCGGTTCAAGGCTGCCCAGCTGGGGGTTGGTAGGAACTCGCTGGTGCAAACTGTCGCGCTCCGCTCACTCCTGGAACGTGCGTTGCCGACGCTGGATGAGACGTCACGGGCAGACCTGTTGGCGGACCGATTTGTGGATAGTCTGCCGGAGCCCCTGCGTGGGATGGTACGCGTCGTCCGTGTCGGCCGTTCATTGAATTTGGTCCAGCTCGCGGATGTGACTCAGGAACTGGCCGTGCTTGGCATGCCTGTGGTCAATACGGCCCATGTTGGAGATTCATGGAGGAACAGGGATCGTGTGGAGAAGGCGTACGGCCCAGAATTTTTGAACACGGAGGACAGAACAGTGGAAGCCAGACAGTTGGAAGAAGCCGGGTGTTTCTGTTGTGGAAATGTGGGACCTGTTTTGGACGAATATCCTGAATATCAGCAGAACATCGAAAAAGTTGCACCAGAAGTATCACTGCTCGAGAATTCAACCATTACCGATGAGCTGGCGAACTGTGAAAAATCGAACCAAATCCGTGAAAATGCGGAAGATCGCTACCCAGGTTGCCTTGAACATGAAAATTGTGAAGAGAAAACCGAAGACATGTCGTCTAATATCGCAGTCACTGAAGCTGCAAGCTATGAGGAAACTCAGACTGAAGTCAGGATTCAAGACCAAAATGAATTTAGCCCGAAGGACATTGAAGGAAGTATACCGGATACATTCATGCTGGAGACTTCAATCACTTCTGATGAGGTGGAAGATGTCGGGCTACTGAACCATATCCCTAAAAATATGGAAAACTGTAACCGGGATTGCTCTGAAAGTCAACCTGATGATGGTGGAAACGAAGACATGTCATTTGCTCCAGTCTCCATTGCATCGAGAGACAACGGGTCATGTCGTGCGCAGTGTGAAACTAAGGCGCCTTGCAAAGTGGATACAGAAGACGTTTACCCCTACCTGAGCAAGTGCCGGGTGATGAAGTCCAACCTTATGCATCCTGGAAGGAGACTGCTGGAAGTCATATCCAGGATGATAGTGGAATGACCCAACGCATGGTGCTAAGTAACTTTGAAGTGGTCAGGCACGATGTCGTGGTGACGTATGATAAAAGTCAAGTGTTGTGTTCAGTATTCACTCTTCACTGTTGCCATCTAGAAACAAGGCTAGTGTCGGTGTGTATCACGGACCGGAAAAAGCATACCACCGGAGGAACTGTGGGACGGATGACAACACCACCACGAACCGGGGTTGGAGGTATGAACCTCGGAATAGCGAAGGACTTGCAGACAGTCTGCAGGATTTGGATCGTCCGTTTTCTCAGGGGGGGGGAGGAGTGTTGTGAGTGTATATACTACTTATTAAGTAGTTGATTGCTCAAGATAGATCTATGGACAATTGTGGATTAACGAACACAGCTAAGTTCAGCAATCCAGGCGCAATAAGGTAAGCGACAATTTGCAAACCACCTGACCGCTCCTCCGTTGGACGAGGACTGTTTTCAAATGAACAGTACAGCCACTTGGCAAATGAGGATGTTTGTAACGTTTGTGTTGTTTTGTCAATGTCCGAACACGTTGATGTCAATAAATAACCTATTCACCCAGGCACGTCTTGTGGATTATGACATTTGGTGCCGTGACCAGGATGGATCTACCGTGGCAGGAGCCGTTTGAGGACGGCGACATGCGGATGTCCCTGGGAGATTTCGAGGATCTGGTGAAACTCTCGGGGATCCAGTCAGACCGGGGTAAGTTGAAGGCCCTTCGAGCGCTTCTCAAGGGCAGGCCGCGGGCGGTGCTGGATACAGCACGAAGGGGCCCGAAGAAGCTGAAGTAGGCCACCGCAAAGGACGCCCTGATTGCAGGACTAAACGCCCCGGCCGACCGTCAAGACGCTGTGCGCCGGTTCAAGGCTGCCCAGCTGGGGGTTGGTAGGAACTCGCTGGTGCAAACTGTCGCGCTCCGCTCACTCCTGGAACGTGCGTTGCCGACGCTGGATGAGACGTCACGGGCAGACCTGTTGGCGGACCGATTTGTGGATAGTCTGCCGGAGCCCCTGCGTGGGATGGTACGCGTCGTCCGTGTCGGCCGTTCATTGAATTTGGTCCAGCTCGCGGATGTGACTCAGGAACTGGCCGTGCTTGGCATGCCTGTGGTCAATACGGCCCATGTTGGAGATTCATGGAGGAACAGGGATCGTGTGGAGAAGGCGTACGGCCCAGAATTTTTGAACACGGAGGACAGAACAGTGGAAGCCAGACAGTTGGAAGAAGCCGGGTGTTTCTGTTGTGGAAATGTGGGACCTGTTTTGGACGAATATCCTGAATATCAGCAGAACATCGAAAAAGTTGCACCAGAAGTATCACTGCTCGAGAATTCAACCATTACCGATGAGCTGGCGAACTGTGAAAAATCGAACCAAATCCGTGAAAATGCGGAAGATCGCTACCCAGGTTGCCTTGAACATGAAAATTGTGAAGAGAAAACCGAAGACATGTCGTCTAATATCGCAGTCACTGAAGCTGCAAGCTATGAGGAAACTCAGACTGAAGTCAGGATTCAAGACCAAAATGAATTTAGCCCGAAGGACATTGAAGGAAGTATACCGGATACATTCATGCTGGAGACTTCAATCACTTCTGATGAGGTGGAAGATGTCGGGCTACTGAACCATATCCCTAAAAATATGGAAAACTGTAACCGGGATTGCTCTGAAAGTCAACCTGATGATGGTGGAAACGAAGACATGTCATTTGCTCCAGTCTCCATTGCATCGAGAGACAACGGGTCATGTCGTGCGCAGTGTGAAACTAAGGCGCCTTGCAAAGTGGATACAGAAGACGTTTACCCCTACCTGAGCAAGTGCCGGGTGATGAAGTCCAACCTTATGCATCCTGGAAGGAGACTGCTGGAAGTCATATCCAGGATGATAGTGGAATGACCCAACGCATGGTGCTAAGTAACTTTGAAGTGGTCAGGCACGATGTCGTGGTGACGTATGATAAAAGTCAAGTGTTGTGTTCAGTATTCACTCTTCACTGTTGCCATCTAGAAACAAGGCTAGTGTCGGTGTGTATCACGGACCGGAAAAAGCATACCACCGGAGGAACTGTGGGACGGATGACAACACCACCACGAACCGGGGTTGGAGGTATGAACCTCGGAATAGCGAAGGACTTGCAGACAGTCTGCAGGATTTGGATCGTCCGTTTTCTCAGGGGGGGGGGAGGAGTGTTGTGAGTGTATATACTACTTATTAAGTAGTTGATTGCTCAAGATAGATCTATGGACAATTGTGGATTAACGAACACAGCTAAGTTCAGCAATCCAGGCGCAATAAGGTAAGCGACAATTTGCAAACCACCTGACCGCTCCTCCGTTGGACGAGGACTGTTTTCAAATGAACAGTACAGCCACTTGGCAAATGAGGATGTTTGTAACGTTTGTGTTGTTTTGTCAATGTCCGAACACGTTGATGTCAATAAATAACCTATTCACCCAGGCACGTCTTGTGGATTATGACATTTGGTGCCGTGACCAGGATGGATCTACCGTGGCAGGAGCCGTTTGAGGACGGCGACATGCGGATGTCCCTGGGAGATTTCGAGGATCTGGTGAAACTCTCGGGGATCCAGTCAGACCGGGGTAAGTTGAAGGCCCTTCGAGCGCTTCTCAAGGGCAGGCCGCGGGCGGTGCTGGATACGGCACGAAGGAGCCCGAAGAAGCTGAAGTAGGCCACCGCAAAGGACGCCCTGATTGCAGGACTAAACGCCCCGGCCGACCGTCAAGACGCTGTGCGCCGGTTCAAGGCTGCCCAGCTGGGGGTTGGTAGGAACTCGCTGGTGCAAACTGTCGCGCTCCGCTCACTCCTGGAACGTGCGTTGCCGACGCTGGATGAGACGTCACGGGCAGACCTGTTGGCGGACCGATTTGTGGATAGTCTGCCGGAGCCCCTGCGTGGGATGGTACGCGTCGTCCGTGTCGGCCGTTCATTGAATTTGGTCCAGCTCGCGGATGTGACTCAGGAACTGGCCGTGCTTGGCATGCCTGTGGTCAATACGGCCCATGTTGGAGATTCATGGAGGAACAGGGATCGTGTGGAGAAGGCGTACGGCCCAGAATTTTTGAACACGGAGGACAGAACAGTGGAAGCCAGACAGTTGGAAGAAGCCGGGTGTTTCTGTTGTGGAAATGTGGGACCTGTTTTGGACGAATATCCTGAATATCAGCAGAACATCGAAAAAGTTGCACCAGAAGTATCACTGCTCGAGAATTCAACCATTACCGATGAGCTGGCGAACTGTGAAAAATCGAACCAAATCCGTGAAAATGCGGAAGATCGCTACCCAGGTTGCCTTGAACATGAAAATTGTGAAGAGAAAACCGAAGACATGTCGTCTAATATCGCAGTCACTGAAGCTGCAAGCTATGAGGAAACTCAGACTGAAGTCAGGATTCAAGACCAAAATGAATTTAGCCCGAAGGACATTGAAGGAAGTATACCGGATACATTCATGCTGGAGACTTCAATCACTTCTGATGAGGTGGAAGATGTCGGGCTACTGAACCATATCCCTAAAAATATGGAAAACTGTAACCGGGATTGCTCTGAAAGTCAACCTGATGATGGTGGAAACGAAGACATGTCATTTGCTCCAGTCTCCATTGCATCGAGAGACAACGGGTCATGTCGTGCGCAGTGTGAAACTAAGGCGCCTTGCAAAGTGGATACAGAAGACGTTTACCCCTACCTGAGCAAGTGCCGGGTGATGAAGTCCAACCTTATGCATCCTGGAAGGAGACTGCTGGAAGTCATATCCAGGATGATAGTGGAATGACCCAACGCATGGTGCTAAGTAACTTTGAAGTGGTCAGGCACGATGTCGTGGTGACGTATGATAAAAGTCAAGTGTTGTGTTCAGTATTCACTCTTCACTGTTGCCATCTAGAAACAAGGCTAGTGTCGGTGTGTATCACGGACCGGAAAAAGCATACCACCGGAGGAACTGTGGGACGGATGACAACACCACCACGAACCGGGGTTGGAGGTATGAACCTCGGAATAGCGAAGGACTTGCAGACAGTCTGCAGGATTTGGATCGTCCGTTTTCTCAGGGGGGGGGGGAGGAGTGTTGTGAGTGTATATACTACTTATTAAGTAGTTGATTGCTCAAGATAGATCTATGGACAATTGTGGATTAACGAACACAGCTAAGTTCAGCAATCCAGGCGCAATAAGGTAAGCGACAATTTGCAAACCACCTGACCGCTCCTCCGTTGGACGATGACTGTTTTCAAATGAACAGTACAGCCACTTGGCAAATGAGGATGTTTGTAACGTTTGTGTTGTTTTGTCAATGTCCGAACACGTTGATGTCAATAAATAACCTATTCACCCAGGCACGTCTTGTGGATTATGACATTTGGTGCCGTGACCAGGATGGATCTACCGTGGCAGGAGCCGTTTGAGGACGGCGACATGCGGATGTCCCTGGGAGATTTCGAGGATCTGGTGAAACTCTCGGGGATCCAGTCAGACCGGGGTAAGTTGAAGGCCCTTCGAGCGCTTCTCAAGGGCAGGCCGCGGGCGGTGCTGGATACGGCACGAAGGGGCCCGAAGAAGCTGAAGTAGGCCACCGCAAAGGACGCCCTGATTGCAGGACTAAACGCCCCGGCCGACCGTCAAGACGCTGTGCGCCGGTTCAAGGCTGCCCAGCTGGGGGTTGGTAGGAACTCGCTGGTGCAAACTGTCGCGCTCCGCTCACTCCTGGAACGTGCGTTGCCGACGCTGGATGAGACGTCACGGGCAGACCTGTTGGCGGACCGATTTGTGGATAGTCTGCCGGAGCCCCTGCGTGGGATGGTACGCGTCGTCCGTGTCGGCCGTTCATTGAATTTGGTCCAGCTCGCGGATGTGACTCAGGAACTGGCCGTGCTTGGCATGCCTGTGGTCAATACGGCCCATGTTGGAGATTCATGGAGGAACAGGGATCGTGTGGAGAAGGCGTACGGCCCAGAAATTTTGAACACGGAGGACAGAACAGTGGAAGCCAGACAGTTGGAAGAAGCCGGGTGTTTCTGTTGTGGAAATGTGGGACCTGTTTTGGACGAATATCCTGAATATCAGCAGAACATCGAAAAAGTTGCACCAGAAGTATCACTGCTCGAGAATTCAACCATTACCGATGAGCTGGCGAACTGTGAAAAATCGAACCAAATCCGTGAAAATGCGGAAGATCGCTACCCAGGTTGCCTTGAACATGAAAATTGTGAAGAGAAAACCGAAGACATGTCGTCTAATATCGCAGTCACTGAAGCTGCAAGCTATGAGGAAACTCAGACTGAAGTCAGGATTCAAGACCAAAATGAATTTAGCCCGAAGGACATTGAAGGAAGTATACCGGATACATTCATGCTGGAGACTTCAATCACTTCTGATGAGGTGGAAGATGTCGGGCTACTGAACCATATCCCTAAAAATATGGAAAACTGTAACCGGGATTGCTCTGAAAGTCAACCTGATGATGGTGGAAACGAAGACATGTCATTTGCTCCAGTCTCCATTGCATCGAGAGACAACGGGTCATGTCGTGCGCAGTGTGAAACTAAGGCGCCTTGCAAAGTGGATACAGAAGACGTTTACCCCTACCTGAGCAAGTGCCGGGTGATGAAGTCCAACCTTATGCATCCTGGAAGGAGACTGCTGGAAGTCATATTCAGGATGATAGTGGAATGACCCAACGCATGGTGCTAAGTAACTTTGAAGTGGTCAGGCACGATGTCGTGGTGACGTATGATAAAAGTCAAGTGTTGTGTTCAGTATTCACTCTTCACTGTTGCCATCTAGAAACAAGGCTAGTGTCGGTGTGTATCACGGACCGGAAAAAGCATACCACCGGAGGAACTGTGGGACGGATGACAACACCACCACGAACCGGGGTTGGAGGTATGAACCTCGGAATAGCGAAGGACTTGCAGACAGTCTGCAGGATTTGGATCGTCCGTTTTCTCAGGGGGGGGGGAGGAGTGTTGTGAGTGTATATACTACTTATTAAGTAGTTGATTGCTCAAGATAGATCTATGGACAATTGTGGATTAACGAACACAGCTAAGTTCAGCAATCCAGGCGCAATAAGGTAAGCGACAATTTGCAAACCACCTGACCGCTCCTCCGTTGGACGATGACTGTTTTCGAATGAACAGTACATCCACTTGGCAAATGAGGATGTTTGTAACGTTTGTGTTGTTTTGTCAATGTCCGAACACGTTGATGTCAATAAATAACCTATTCACCCAGGCACGTCTTGTGGATTATGACATTTGGTGCCGTGACCAGGATGGATCTACCGTGGCAGGAGCCGTTTGAGGACGGCGACATGCGGATGTCCCTGGGAGATTTCGAGGATCTGGTGAAACTCTCGGGGATCCAGTCAGACCGGGGTAAGTTGAAGGCCCTTCGAGCGCTTCTCAAGGGCAGGCCGCGGGCGGTGCTGGATACAGCACGAAGGGGCCCGAAGAAGCTGAAGTAGGCCACCGCAAAGGACGCCCTGATTGCAGGACTAAACGCCCCGGCCGACCGTCAAGACGCTGTGCGCCGGTTCAAGGCTGCCCAGCTGGGGGTTGGTAGGAACTCGCTGGTGCAAACTGTCGCGCTCCGCTCACTCCTGGAACGTGCGTTGCCGACGCTGGATGAGACGTCACGGGCAGACCTGTTGGCGGACCGATTTGTGGATAGTCTGCCGGAGCCCCTGCGTGGGATGGTACGCGTCGTCCGTGTCGGCCGTTCATTGAATTTGGTCCAGCTCGCGGATGTGACTCAGGAACTGGCCGTGCTTGGCATGCCTGTGGTCAATACGGCCCATGTTGGAGATTCATGGAGGAACAGGGATCGTGTGGAGAAGGCGTACGGCCCAGAATTTTTGAACACGGAGGACAGAACAGTGGAAGCCAGACAGTTGGAAGAAGCCGGGTGTTTCTGTTGTGGAAATGTGGGACCTGTTTTGGACGAATATCCTGAATATCAGCAGAACATCGAAAAAGTTGCACCAGAAGTATCACTGCTCGAGAATTCAACCATTACCGATGAGCTGGCGAACTGTGAAAAATCGAACCAAATCCGTGAAAATGCGGAAGATCGCTACCCAGGTTGCCTTGAACATGAAAATTGTGAAGAGAAAACCGAAGACATGTCGTCTAATATCGCAGTCACTGAAGCTGCAAGCTATGAGGAAACTCAGACTGAAGTCAGGATTCAAGACCAAAATGAATTTAGCCCGAAGGACATTGAAGGAAGTATACCGGATACATTCATGCTGGAGACTTCAATCACTTCTGATGAGGTGGAAGATGTCGGGCTACTGAACCATATCCCTAAAAATATGGAAAACTGTAACCGGGATTGCTCTGAAAGTCAACCTGATGATGGTGGAAACGAAGACATGTCATTTGCTCCAGTCTCCATTGCATCGAGAGACAACGGGTCATGTCGTGCGCAGTGTGAAACTAAGGCGCCTTGCAAAGTGGATACAGAAGACGTTTACCCCTACCTGAGCAAGTGCCGGGTGATGAAGTCCAACCTTATGCATCCTGGAAGGAGACTGCTGGAAGTCATATCCAGGATGATAGTGGAATGACCCAACGCATGGTGCTAAGTAACTTTGAAGTGGTCAGGCACGATGTCGTGGTGACGTATGATAAAAGTCAAGTGTTGTGTTCAGTATTCACTCTTCACTGTTGCCATCTAGAAACAAGGCTAGTGTCGGTGTGTATCACGGACCGGAAAAAGCATACCACCGGAGGAACTGTGGGACGGATGACAACACCACCACGAACCGGGGTTGGAGGTATGAACCTCGGAATAGCGAAGGACTTGCAGACAGTCTGCAGGATTTGGATCGTCCGTTTTCTCAGGGGGGGGGAGGAGTGTTGTGAGTGTATATACTACTTATTAAGTAGTTGATTGCTCAAGATAGATCTATGGACAATTGTGGATTAACGAACACAGCTAAGTTCAGCAATCCAGGCGCAATAAGGTAAGCGACAATTTGCAAACCACCTGACCGCTCCTCCGTTGGACGAGGACTGTTTTCAAATGAACAGTACAGCCACTTGGCAAATGAGGATGTTTGTAACGTTTGTGTTGTTTTGTCAATGTCCGAACACGTTGATGTCAATAAATAACCTATTCACCCAGGCACGTCTTGTGGATTATGACATTTGGTGCCGTGACCAGGATGGATCTACCGTGGCAGGAGCCGTTTGAGGACGGCGACATGCGGATGTCCCTGGGAGATTTCGAGGATCTGGTGAAACTCTCGGGGATCCAGTCAGACCGGGGTAAGTTGAAGGCCCTTCGAGCGCTTCTCAAGGGCAGGCCGCGGGCGGTGCTGGATACAGCACGAAGGGGCCCGAAGAAGCTGAAGTAGGCCACCGCAAAGGACGCCCTGATTGCAGGACTAAACGCCCCGGCCGACCGTCAAGACGCTGTGCGCCGGTTCAAGGCTGCCCAGCTGGGGGTTGGTAGGAACTCGCTGGTGCAAACTGTCGCGCTCCGCTCACTCCTGGAACGTGCGTTGCCGACGCTGGATGAGACGTCACGGGCAGACCTGTTGGCGGACCGATTTGTGGATAGTCTGCCGGAGCCCCTGCGTGGGATGGTACGCGTCGTCCGTGTCGGCCGTTCATTGAATTTGGTCCAGCTCGCGGATGTGACTCAGGAACTGGCCGTGCTTGGCATGCCTGTGGTCAATACGGCCCATGTTGGAGATTCATGGAGGAACAGGGATCGTGTGGAGAAGGCGTACGGCCCAGAATTTTTGAACACGGAGGACAGAACAGTGGAAGCCAGACAGTTGGAAGAAGCCGGGTGTTTCTGTTGTGGAAATGTGGGACCTGTTTTGGACGAATATCCTGAATATCAGCAGAACATCGAAAAAGTTGCACCAGAAGTATCACTGCTCGAGAATTCAACCATTACCGATGAGCTGGCGAACTGTGAAAAATCGAACCAAATCCGTGAAAATGCGGAAGATCGCTACCCAGGTTGCCTTGAACATGAAAATTGTGAAGAGAAAACCGAAGACATGTCGTCTAATATCGCAGTCACTGAAGCTGCAAGCTATGAGGAAACTCAGACTGAAGTCAGGATTCAAGACCAAAATGAATTTAGCCCGAAGGACATTGAAGGAAGTATACCGGATACATTCATGCTGGAGACTTCAATCACTTCTGATGAGGTGGAAGATGTCGGGCTACTGAACCATATCCCTAAAAATATGGAAAACTGTAACCGGGATTGCTCTGAAAGTCAACCTGATGATGGTGGAAACGAAGACATGTCATTTGCTCCAGTCTCCATTGCATCGAGAGACAACGGGTCATGTCGTGCGCAGTGTGAAACTAAGGCGCCTTGCAAAGTGGATACAGAAGACGTTTACCCCTACCTGAGCAAGTGCCGGGTGATGAAGTCCAACCTTATGCATCCTGGAAGGAGACTGCTGGAAGTCATATCCAGGATGATAGTGGAATGACCCAACGCATGGTGCTAAGTAACTTTGAAGTGGTCAGGCACGATGTCGTGGTGACGTATGATAAAAGTCAAGTGTTGTGTTCAGTATTCACTCTTCACTGTTGCCATCTAGAAACAAGGCTAGTGTCGGTGTGTATCACGGACCGGAAAAAGCATACCACCGGAGGAACTGTGGGACGGATGACAACACCACCACGAACCGGGGTTGGAGGTATGAACCTCGGAATAGCGAAGGACTTGCAGACAGTCTGCAGGATTTGGATCGTCCGTTTTCTCAGGGGGGAGGAGGAGTGTTGTGAGTGTATATGCTACTTATTAAGTAGTTGATTGCTCAAGATAGATCTATGGACAATTGTGGATTAACGAACACAGCTAAGTTCAGCAATCCAGGCGCAATAAGGTAAGCGACAATTTGCAAACCACCTGACCGCTCCTCCGTTGGACGATGACTGTTTTCAAATGAACAGTACAGCCACTTGGCAAATGACGATGTTTGTAACGTTTGTGTTGTTTTGTCAATGTCCGAACACGTTGATGTCAATAAATAACCTATTCACCCAGGCACGTCTTGTGGATTATGACATTTGGTGCCGTGACCAGGATGGATCTACCGTGGCAGGAGCCGTTTGAGGACGGCGACATGCGGATGTCCCTGGGAGATTTCGAGGATCTGGTGAAACTCTCGGGGATCCAGTCAGACCGGGGTAAGTTGAAGGCCCTTCGAGCGCTTCTCAAGGGCAGGCCGCGGGCGGTGCTGGATACGGCACGAAGGGGCCCGAAGAAGCTGAAGTAGGCCACCGCAAAGGACGCCCTGATTGCAGGACTAAACGCCCCGGCCGACCGTCAAGACGCTGTGCGCCGGTTCAAGGCTGCCCAGCTGGGGGTTGGTAGGAACTCGCTGGTGCAAACTGTCGCGCTCCGCTCACTCCTGGAACGTGCGTTGCCGACGCTGGATGAGACGTCACGGGCAGACCTGTTGGCGGACCGATTTGTGGATAGTCTGCCGGAGCCCCTGCGTGGGATGGTACGCGTCGTCCGTGTCGGCCGTTCATTGAATTTGGTCCAGCTCGCGGATGTGACTCAGGAACTGGCCGTGCTTGGCATGCCTGTGGTCAATACGGCCCATGTTGGAGATTCATGGAGGAACAGGGATCGTGTGGAGAAGGCGTACGGCCCAGAATTTTTGAACACGGAGGACAGAACAGTGGAAGCCAGACAGTTGGAAGAAGCCGGGTGTTTCTGTTGTGGAAATGTGGGACCTGTTTTGGACGAATATCCTGAATATCAGCAGAACATCGAAAAAGTTGCACCAGAAGTATCACTGCTCGAGAATTCAACCATTACCGATGAGCTGGCGAACTGTGAAAAATCGAACCAAATCCGTGAAAATGCGGAAGATCGCTACCCAGGTTGCCTTGAACATGAAAATTGTGAAGAGAAAACCGAAGACATGTCGTCTAATATCGCAGTCACTGAAGCTGCAAGCTATGAGGAAACTCAGACTGAAGTCAGGATTCAAGACCAAAATGAATTTAGCCCGAAGGACATTGAAGGAAGTATACCGGATACATTCATGCTGGAGACTTCAATCACTTCTGATGAGGTGGAAGATGTCGGGCTACTGAACCATATCCCTAAAAATATGGAAAACTGTAACCGGGATTGCTCTGAAAGTCAACCTGATGATGGTGGAAACGAAGACATGTCATTTGCTCCAGTCTCCATTGCATCGAGAGACAACGGGTCATGTCGTGCGCAGTGTGAAACTAAGGCGCCTTGCAAAGTGGATACAGAAGACGTTTACCCCTACCTGAGCAAGTGCCGGGTGATGAAGTCCAACCTTATGCATCCTGGAAGGAGACTGCTGGAAGTCATATCCAGGATGATAGTGGAATGACCCAACGCATGGTGCTAAGTAACTTTGAAGTGGTCAGGCACGATGTCGTGGTGACGTATGATAAAAGTCAAGTGTTGTGTTCAGTATTCACTCTTCACTGTTGCCATCTAGAAACAAGGCTAGTGTCGGTGTGTATCACGGACCGGAAAAAGCATACCACCGGAGGAACTGTGGGACGGATGACAACACCACCACGAACCGGGGTTGGAGGTATGAACCTCGGAATAGCGAAGGACTTGAAGACAGTCTGCAGGATTTGGATCGTCCGTTTTCTCAGGGGGGGGAGGAGTGTTGTGAGTGTATATACTACTTATTAAGTAGTTGATTGCTCAAGATAGATCTATGGACAATTGTGGATTAACGAACACAGCTAAGTTCAGCAATCCAGGCGCAATAAGGTAAGCGACAATTTGCAAACCACCTGACCGCTCCTCCGTTGGACGAGGACTGTTTTCAAATGAACAGTACAGCCACTTGGCAAATGAGGATGTTTGTAACGTTTGTGTTGTTTTGTCAATGTCCGAACACGTTGATGTCAATAAATAACCTATTCACCCAGGCACGTCTTGTGGATTATGACATTTGGTGCCGTGACCAGGATGGATCTACCGTGGCAGGAGCCGTTTGAGGACGGCGACATGCGGATGTCCCTGGGAGATTTCGAGGATCTGGTGAAACTCTCGGGGATCCAGTCAGACCGGGGTAAGTTGAAGGCCCTTCGAGCGCTTCTCAAGGGCAGGCCGCGGGCGGTGCTGGATACAGCACGAAGGGGCCCGAAGAAGCTGAAGTAGGCCACCGCAAAGGACGCCCTGATTGCAGGACTAAACGCCCCGGCCGACCGTCAAGACGCTGTGCGCCGGTTCAAGGCTGCCCAGCTGGGGGTTGGTAGGAACTCGCTGGTGCAAACTGTCGCGCTCCGCTCACTCCTGGAACGTGCGTTGCCGACGCTGGATGAGACGTCACGGGCAGACCTGTTGGCGGACCGATTTGTGGATAGTCTGCCGGAGCCCCTGCGTGGGATGGTACGCGTCGTCCGTGTCGGCCGTTCATTGAATTTGGTCCAGCTCGCGGATGTGACTCAGGAACTGGCCGTGCTTGGCATGCCTGTGGTCAATACGGCCCATGTTGGAGATTCATGGAGGAACAGGGATCGTGTGGAGAAGGCGTACGGCCCAGAAATTTTGAACACGGAGGACAGAACAGTGGAAGCCAGACAGTTGGAAGAAGCCGGGTGTTTCTGTTGTGGAAATGTGGGACCTGTTTTGGACGAATATCCTGAATATCAGCAGAACATCGAAAAAGTTGCACCAGAAGTATCACTGCTCGAGAATTCAACCATTACCGATGAGCTGGCGAACTGTGAAAAATCGAACCAAATCCGTGAAAATGCGGAAGATCGCTACCCAGGTTGCCTTGAACATGAAAATTGTGAAGAGAAAACCGAAGACATGTCGTCTAATATCGCAGTCACTGAAGCTGCAAGCTATGAGGAAACTCAGACTGAAGTCAGGATTCAAGACCAAAATGAATTTAGCCCGAAGGACATTGAAGGAAGTATACCGGATACATTCATGCTGGAGACTTCAATCACTTCTGATGAGGTGGAAGATGTCGGGCTACTGAACCATATCCCTAAAAATATGGAAAACTGTAACCGGGATTGCTCTGAAAGTCAACCTGATGATGGTGGAAACGAAGACATGTCATTTGCTCCAGTCTCCATTGCATCGAGAGACAACGGGTCATGTCGTGCGCAGTGTGAAACTAAGGCGCCTTGCAAAGTGGATACAGAAGACGTTTACCCCTACCTGAGCAAGTGCCGGGTGATGAAGTCCAACCTTATGCATCCTGGAAGGAGACTGCTGGAAGTCATATCCAGGATGATAGTGGAATGACCCAACGCATGGTGCTAAGTAACTTTGAAGTGGTCAGGCACGATGTCGTGGTGACGTATGATAAAAGTCAAGTGTTGTGTTCAGTATTCACTCTTCACTGTTGCCATCTAGAAACAAGGCTAGTGTCGGTGTGTATCACGGACTGGAAAAAGCATACCACCGGAGGAACTGTGGGACGGATGACAACACCACCACGAACCGGGGTTGGAGGTATGAACCTCGGAATAGCGAAGGACTTGAAGACAGTCTGCAGGATTTGGATCGTCCGTTTTCTCAGGGGGGGGGAGGAGTGTTGTGAGTGTATATACTACTTATTAAGTAGTTGATTGCTCAAGATAGATCTATGGACAATTGTGGATTAACGAACACAGCTAAGTTCAGCAATCCAGGCGCAATAAGGTAAGCGACAATTTGCAAACCACCTGACCGCTCCTCCGTTGGACGATGACTGTTTTCAAATGAACAGTACAGCCACTTGGCAAATGAGGATGTTTGTAACGTTTGTGTTGTTTTGTCAATGTCCGAACACGTTGATGTCAATAAATAACCTATTCACCCAGGCACGTCTTGTGGATTATGACATTTGGTGCCGTGACCAGGATGGATCTACCGTGGCAGGAGCCGTTTGAGGACGGCGACATGCGGATGTCCCTGGGAGATTTCGAGGATCTGGTGAAACTCTCGGGGATCCAGTCAGACCGGGGTAAGTTGAAGGCCCTTCGAGCGCTTCTCAAGGGCAGGCCGCGGGCGGTGCTGGATACGGCACGAAGGGGCCCGAAGAAGCTGAAGTAGGCCACCGCAAAGGACGCCCTGATTGCAGGACTAAACGCCCCGGCCGACCGTCAAGACGCTGTGCGCCGGTTCAAGGCTGCCCAGCTGGGGGTTGGTAGGAACTCGCTGGTGCAAACTGTCGCGCTCCGCTCACTCCTGGAACGTGCGTTGCCGACGCTGGATGAGACGTCACGGGCAGACCTGTTGGCGGACCGATTTGTGGATAGTCTGCCGGAGCCCCTGCGTGGGATGGTACGCGTCGTCCGTGTCGGCCGTTCATTGAATTTGGTCCAGCTCGCGGATGTGACTCAGGAACTGGCCGTGCTTGGCATGCCTGTGGTCAATACGGCCCATGTTGGAGATTCATGGAGGAACAGGGATCGTGTGGAGAAGGCGTACGGCCCAGAATTTTTGAACACGGAGGACAGAACAGTGGAAGCCAGACAGTTGGAAGAAGCCGGGTGTTTCTGTTGTGGAAATGTGGGACCTGTTTTGGACGAATATCCTGAATATCAGCAGAACATCGAAAAAGTTGCACCAGAAGTATCACTGCTCGAGAATTCAACCATTACCGATGAGCTGGCGAACTGTGAAAAATCGAACCAAATCCGTGAAAATGCGGAAGATCGCTACCCAGGTTGCCTTGAACATGAAAATTGTGAAGAGAAAACCGAAGACATGTCGTCTAATATCGCAGTCACTGAAGCTGCAAGCTATGAGGAAACTCAGACTGAAGTCAGGATTCAAGACCAAAATGAATTTAGCCCGAAGGACATTGAAGGAAGTATACCGGATACATTCATGCTGGAGACTTCAATCACTTCTGATGAGGTGGAAGATGTCGGGCTACTGAACCATATCCCTAAAAATATGGAAAACTGTAACCGGGATTGCTCTGAAAGTCAACCTGATGATGGTGGAAACGAAGACATGTCATTTGCTCCAGTCTCCATTGCATCGAGAGACAACGGGTCATGTCGTGCGCAGTGTGAAACTAAGGCGCCTTGCAAAGTGGATACAGAAGACGTTTACCCCTACCTGAGCAAGTGCCGGGTGATGAAGTCCAACCTTATGCATCCTGGAAGGAGACTGCTGGAAGTCATATCCAGGATGATAGTGGAATGACCCAACGCATGGTGCTAAGTAACTTTGAGGTGGTCAGGCACGATGTCGTGGTGACGTATGATAAAAGTCAAGTGTTGTGTTCAGTATTCACTCTTCACTGTTGCCATCTAGAAACAAGGCTAGTGTCGGTGTGTATCACGGACTGGAAAAAGCATACCACCGGAGGAACTGTGGGACGGATGACAACACCACCACGAACCGGGGTTGGAGGTATGAACCTCGGAATAGCGAAGGACTTGCAGACAGTCTGCAGGATTTGGATCGTCCGTTTTCTCAGGGGGGGGGAGGAGTGTTGTGAGTGTATATACTACTTATTAAGTAGTTGATTGCTCAAGATAGATCTATGGACAATTGTGGATTAACGAACACAGCTAAGTTCAGCAATCCAGGCGCAATAAGGTAAGCGACAATTTGCAAACCACCTGACCGCTCCTCCGTTGGACGAGGACTGTTTTCAAATGAACAGTACAGCCACTTGGCAAATGAGGATGTTTGTAACGTTTGTGTTGTTTTGTCAATGTCCGAACACGTTGATGTCAATAAATAACCTATTCACCCAGGCACGTCTTGTGGATTATGACATTTGGTGCCGTGACCAGGATGGATCTACCGTGGCAGGAGCCGTTTGAGGACGGCGACATGCGGATGTCCCTGGGAGATTTCGAGGATCTGGTGAAACTCTCGGGGATCCAGTCAGACCGGGGTAAGTTGAAGGCCCTTCGAGCGCTTCTCAAGGGCAGGCCGCGGGCGGTGCTGGATACGGCACGAAGGGGCCCGAAGAAGCTGAAGTAGGCCACCGCAAAGGACGCCCTGATTGCAGGACTAAACGCCCCGGCCGACCGTCAAGACGCTGTGCGCCGGTTCAAGGCTGCCCAGCTGGGGGTTGGTAGGAACTCGCTGGTGCAAACTGTCGCGCTCCGCTCACTCCTGGAACGTGCGTTGCCGACGCTGGATGAGACGTCACGGGCAGACCTGTTGGCGGACCGATTTGTGGATAGTCTGCCGGAGCCCCTGCGTGGGATGGTACGCGTCGTCCGTGTCGGCCGTTCATTGAATTTGGTCCAGCTCGCGGATGTGACTCAGGAACTGGCCGTGCTTGGCATGCCTGTGGTCAATACGGCCCATGTTGGAGATTCATGGAGGAACAGGGATCGTGTGGAGAAGGCGTACGGCCCAGAATTTTTGAACACGGAGGACAGAACAGTGGAAGCCAGACAGTTGGAAGAAGCCGGGTGTTTCTGTTGTGGAAATGTGGGACCTGTTTTGGACGAATATCCTGAATATCAGCAGAACATCGAAAAAGTTGCACCAGAAGTATCACTGCTCGAGAATTCAACCATTACCGATGAGCTGGCGAACTGTGAAAAATCGAACCAAATCCGTGAAAATGCGGAAGATCGCTACCCAGGTTGCCTTGAACATGAAAATTGTGAAGAGAAAACCGAAGACATGTCGTCTAATATCGCAGTCACTGAAGCTGCAAGCTATGAGGAAACTCAGACTGAAGTCAGGATTCAAGACCAAAATGAATTTAGCCCGAAGGACATTGAAGGAAGTATACCGGATACATTCATGCTGGAGACTTCAATCACTTCTGATGAGGTGGAAGATGTCGGGCTACTGAACCATATCCCTAAAAATATGGAAAACTGTAACCGGGATTGCTCTGAAAGTCAACCTGATGATGGTGGAAACGAAGACATGTCATTTGCTCCAGTCTCCATTGCATCGAGAGACAACGGGTCATGTCGTGCGCAGTGTGAAACTAAGGCGCCTTGCAAAGTGGATACAGAAGACGTTTACCCCTACCTGAGCAAGTGCCGGGTGATGAAGTCCAACCTTATGCATCCTGGAAGGAGACTGCTGGAAGTCATATCCAGGATGATAGTGGAATGACCCAACGCATGGTGCTAAGTAACTTTGAAGTGGTCAGGCACGATGTCGTGGTGACGTATGATAAAAGTCAAGTGTTGTGTTCAGTATTCACTCTTCACTGTTGCCATCTAGAAACAAGGCTAGTGTCGGTGTGTATCACGGACCGGAAAAAGCATACCACCGGAGGAACTGTGGGACGGATGACAACACCACCACGAACCGGGGTTGGAGGTATGAACCTCGGAATAGCGAAGGACTTGAAGACAGTCTGCAGGATTTGGATCGTCCGTTTTCTCAGGGGGGGGAGGAGTGTTGTGAGTGTATATACTACTTATTAAGTAGTTGATTGCTCAAGATAGATCTATGGACAATTGTGGATTAACGAACACAGCTAAGTTCAGCAATCCAGGCGCAATAAGGTAAGCGACAATTTGCAAACCACCTGACCGCTCCTCCGTTGGACGATGACTGTTTTCAAATGAACAGTACAGCCACTTGGCAAATGAGGATGTTTGTAACGTTTGTGTTGTTTTGTCAATGTCCGAACACGTTGATGTCAATAAATAACCTATTCACCCAGGCACGTCTTGTGGATTATGACATTTGGTGCCGTGACCAGGATGGATCTACCGTGGCAGGAGCCGTTTGAGGACGGCGACATGCGGATGTCCCTGGGAGATTTCGAGGATCTGGTGAAACTCTCGGGGATCCAGTCAGACCGGGGTAAGTTGAAGGCCCTTCGAGCGCTTCTCAAGGGCAGGCCGCGGGCGGTGCTGGATACGGCACGAAGGGGCCCGAAGAAGCTGAAGTAGGCCACCGCAAAGGACGCCCTGATTGCAGGACTAAACGCCCCGGCCGACCGTCAAGACGCTGTGCGCCGGTTCAAGGCTGCCCAGCTGGGGGTTGGTAGGAACTCGCTGGTGCAAACTGTCGCGCTCCGCTCACTCCTGGAACGTGCGTTGCCGACGCTGGATGAGACGTCACGGGCAGACCTGTTGGCGGACCGATTTGTGGATAGTCTGCCGGAGCCCCTGCGTGGGATGGTACGCGTCGTCCGTGTCGGCCGTTCATTGAATTTGGTCCAGCTCGCGGATGTGACTCAGGAACTGGCCGTGCTTGGCATGCCTGTGGTCAATACGGCCCATGTTGGAGATTCATGGAGGAACAGGGATCGTGTGGAGAAGGCGTACGGCCCAGAATTTTTGAACACGGAGGACAGAACAGTGGAAGCCAGACAGTTGGAAGAAGCCGGGTGTTTCTGTTGTGGAAATGTGGGACCTGTTTTGGACGAATATCCTGAATATCAGCAGAACATCGAAAAAGTTGCACCAGAAGTATCACTGCTCGAGAATTCAACCATTACCGATGAGCTGGCGAACTGTGAAAAATCGAACCAAATCCGTGAAAATGCGGAAGATCGCTACCCAGGTTGCCTTGAACATGAAAATTGTGAAGAGAAAACCGAAGACATGTCGTCTAATATCGCAGTCACTGAAGCTGCAAGCTATGAGGAAACTCAGACTGAAGTCAGGATTCAAGACCAAAATGAATTTAGCCCGAAGGACATTGAAGGAAGTATACCGGATACATTCATGCTGGAGACTTCAATCACTTCTGATGAGGTGGAAGATGTCGGGCTACTGAACCATATCCCTAAAAATATGGAAAACTGTAACCGGGATTGCTCTGAAAGTCAACCTGATGATGGTGGAAACGAAGACATGTCATTTGCTCCAGTCTCCATTGCATCGAGAGACAACGGGTCATGTCGTGCGCAGTGTGAAACTAAGGCGCCTTGCAAAGTGGATACAGAAGACGTTTACCCCTACCTGAGCAAGTGCCGGGTGATGAAGTCCAACCTTATGCATCCTGGAAGGAGACTGCTGGAAGTCATATCCAGGATGATAGTGGAATGACCCAACGCATGGTGCTAAGTAACTTTGAAGTGGTCAGGCACGATGTCGTGGTGACGTATGATAAAAGTCAAGTGTTGTGTTCAGTATTCACTCTTCACTGTTGCCATCTAGAAACAAGGCTAGTGTCGGTGTGTATCACGGACCGGAAAAAGCATACCACCGGAGGAACTGTGGGACGGATGACAACACCACCACGAACCGGGGTTGGAGGTATGAACCTCGGAATAGCGAAGGACTTGAAGACAGTCTGCAGGATTTGGATCGTCCGTTTTCTCAGGGGGGGGAGGAGTGTTGTGAGTGTATATACTACTTATTAAGTAGTTGATTGCTCAAGATAGATCTATGGACAATTGTGGATTAACGAACACAGCTAAGTTCAGCAATCCAGGCGCAATAAGGTAAGCGACAATTTGCAAACCACCTGACCGCTCCTCCGTTGGACGATGACTGTTTTCAAATGAACAGTACAGCCACTTGGCAAATGAGGATGTTTGTAACGTTTGTGTTGTTTTGTCAATGTCCGAACACGTTGATGTCAATAAATAACCTATTCACCCAGGCACGTCTTGTGGATTATGACATTTGGTGCCGTGACCAGGATGGATCTACCGTGGCAGGAGCCGTTTGAGGACGGCGACATGCGGATGTCCCTGGGAGATTTCGAGGATCTGGTGAAACTCTCGGGGATCCAGTCAGACCGGGGTAAGTTGAAGGCCCTTCGAGCGCTTCTCAAGGGCAGGCCGCGGGCGGTGCTGGATACGGCACGAAGGGGCCCGAAGAAGCTGAAGTAGGCCACCGCAAAGGACGCCCTGATTGCAGGACTAAACGCCCCGGCCGACCGTCAAGACGCTGTGCGCCGGTTCAAGGCTGCCCAGCTGGGGGTTGGTAGGAACTCGCTGGTGCAAACTGTCGCGCTCCGCTCACTCCTGGAACGTGCGTTGCCGACGCTGGATGAGACGTCACGGGCAGACCTGTTGGCGGACCGATTTGTGGATAGTCTGCCGGAGCCCCTGCGTGGGATGGTACGCGTCGTCCGTGTCGGCCGTTCATTGAATTTGGTCCAGCTCGCGGATGTGACTCAGGAACTGGCCGTGCTTGGCATGCCTGTGGTCAATACGGCCCATGTTGGAGATTCATGGAGGAACAGGGATCGTGTGGAGAAGGCGTACGGCCCAGAATTTTTGAACACGGAGGACAGAACAGTGGAAGCCAGACAGTTGGAAGAAGCCGGGTGTTTCTGTTGTGGAAATGTGGGACCTGTTTTGGACGAATATCCTGAATATCAGCAGAACATCGAAAAAGTTGCACCAGAAGTATCACTGCTCGAGAATTCAACCATTACCGATGAGCTGGCGAACTGTGAAAAATCGAACCAAATCCGTGAAAATGCGGAAGATCGCTACCCAGGTTGCCTTGAACATGAAAATTGTGAAGAGAAAACCGAAGACATGTCGTCTAATATCGCAGTCACTGAAGCTGCAAGCTATGAGGAAACTCAGACTGAAGTCAGGATTCAAGACCAAAATGAATTTAGCCCGAAGGACATTGAAGGAAGTATACCGGATACATTCATGCTGGAGACTTCAATCACTTCTGATGAGGTGGAAGATGTCGGGCTACTGAACCATATCCCTAAAAATATGGAAAACTGTAACCGGGATTGCTCTGAAAGTCAACCTGATGATGGTGGAAACGAAGACATGTCATTTGCTCCAGTCTCCATTGCATCGAGAGACAACGGGTCATGTCGTGCGCAGTGTGAAACTAAGGCGCCTTGCAAAGTGGATACAGAAGACGTTTACCCCTACCTGAGCAAGTGCCGGGTGATGAAGTCCAACCTTATGCATCCTGGAAGGAGACTGCTGGAAGTCATATCCAGGATGATAGTGGAATGACCCAACGCATGGTGCTAAGTAACTTTGAAGTGGTCAGGCACGATGTCGTGGTGACGTATGATAAAAGTCAAGTGTTGTGTTCAGTATTCACTCTTCACTGTTGCCATCTAGAAACAAGGCTAGTGTCGGTGTGTATCACGGACCGGAAAAAGCATACCACCGGAGGAACTGTGGGACGGATGACAACACCACCACGAACCGGGGTTGGAGGTATGAACCTCGGAATAGCGAAGGACTTGAAGACAGTCTGCAGGATTTGGATCGTCCGTTTTCTCAGGGGGGGGGAGGAGTGTTGTGAGTGTATATACTACTTATTAAGTAGTTGATTGCTCAAGATAGATCTATGGACAATTGTGGATTAACGAACACAGCTAAGTTCAGCAATCCAGGCGCAATAAGGTAAGCGACAATTTGCAAACCACCTGACCGCTCCTCCGTTGGACGATGACTGTTTTCGAATGAACAGTACATCCACTTGGCAAATGAGGATGTTTGTAACGTTTGTGTTGTTTTGTCAATGTCCGAACACGTTGATGTCAATAAATAACCTATTCACCCAGGCACGCCTTGTGTATTATAACAACGGTAACGAATGGTACTGTGAGGTCGAAAGGCTAACTTTACCAAGATAAAATTTTGCAGTTATTCGCGCTCAATTTTTTTTCATATTATTTGAAATGTCGGGAAATATGCTTTCACTGAAGGAAAAACTTTTTCGCTTTAATTTTTTGACGTCATGAAGCTGAAACTTAAGTTGTGATCAAGTTTGCGAAATCCGACCACCTACAATTAATATAAACCGGGCCTTCAGTATACCAATAGGGTGAGAGCCGGTGGAGGATGACCTAGGGTGTATTGTGTAGTAACCACAAAGTAGTGAGCAGGCTCACAAATAAAATGAGTGTTACATTTTCATTTTCTGCTACAATAATTTCACTACCTTGACAAGGAAATCTAATGTAAGTCATCCGTTTTTTAGTGATAGAATAAACAGTTACAAAAGCGGAAGCATCTCCTTGCTGGCTCTGTTGGGACTGATCAGAATATCAGTTTAAACCGTAAAAGGAATCTGAAACTTGACTGCTTGGAACGTTTAAATCTTGACTACGAACAGTAGGTAATGTACAGTCTACTTCAGTGTGTTTTATTTGCAAATGACGATGCAATGAATACCCACTCTCATCTTACTACGTTTTTGAAATTCCGCTCTCACCAAATCATCATTTTGTCAGGATATCGATCGGAGAAGAAGATTCTGTGTTCCATTTGGAGTAATTCTTCAGTAGTGTCCCAAGTGCTTATTGATTCTCATCTGCTTCTGAAACATCCAACTATTTTCATTTTATTCTGAAGACATACCACTTTCTGAAGTAAATATATTGCTTATTTTACTTTACTTTAATGTACATTTACCGGCTAAATTACCCGTCTGTATGACTACCCATTCGGACGATTAGGAGGGCCCTTGTTTTCTTGCATTCATTTTCATGGCCTACGATTTTGACGTTGACGCTTTTGTATACCTAGGATATTGTATAGTTTTGTTTATAAAAACAGATGGCTATAAAGTAGATCTTATGAAATAAATAATAACCCAAGGCAGGAGAGATGGCTGTGTTCGATTTCAGAGATTAAGGGAACGGGATGAAGTGATTTCAGAGAACGGACTACCGAGGAACTTTGGAAAACCGAAAAATGACAGATATTCGCAGACCGTCGGAAACGTACATCAGGACCATTAGTGAGCGCTGGATAGGCTTGCATGTAAAGAAATTGGAGCCCAAGGGAGTAATTCGCATCCAAAGCAATAGTCAAGGAGCGCGAATAAAATATCAGACTATTTGAAGCCCTTCAGTGTTCCACGGTTTCTGTGATTTTGCCCGGGACATTTTAGTTCTCCGTTCCGATTACAACATGGTTACATTATATAATAATTAGTCTGCGACCTAAGCATGTTCGATTCGCAGTAACTGTTCTATAGCCACAGACCAGTTCGCTGGGTTTCAGCTACCAAAACATTAATCTGGAGAACACCGAATTTCTCGTCCATCAGTGATCTCCACCAGCCTAAGGTCGACTGTTCCGTGGGGAATTGTAAATGGTATGTGTTGTGTCCGGTGTGAACATTCACGTTTAATAAGCGAACAATCAATAAACGGCCCTCTCATGCACTAGTTCGTAGTTCACAGTCAGTCGTCATACAGCCTGAACGTAGCTGACTGATTGATCCTGCAATGTAACGATTGACTTCGTTTCACCTCCGCTGACTGATGCACGCACTAGCATGTGTGCTCTCCTAATTGCCCACTTGCCTGCGTGTTTGCAACCAATTCAATTCCGCTACTGCTGCTGTATTTGTGCGCGGACTGCCTGTGTGCAACTACAGAGTCACAACTGGATTCACTGGACATTTTGTGATTCGGACAGAAGACTGAAACAAACGAGGGAAACCATGGTTTTATGCATCAATGTGAGTCAACATACACGATGACTTTTAGTTCATGCACTTTATTCAATAAGTCATTTGTCGCCAATTTCGCCTTGTTTATGGCATTGATGAAATGGACTGGAATAGAGATAAAATGAACGTGTGCAAACTGGTCAGTTCCTGAAATTTCGAACCGGTGAATGAAACATATTTCTCCAAATACTTTGAATAACAAAATTTGATATAGAGCATTGTCGTTCTTTATTGAGGACAAGTTTACCAGTGCCATTGTATTCTTCACTGGTTTGGAATATTTAGGTGAGATGTGTTCAGTGGTTGTGCTAGACGGTTCATTCTCATACAAGATACAAGGAATTCAACAGACCGTGTCTGGGAAGTCCACTCGATGCTGTCGAGGATGCACCAAGCCCGTTGATTGCTTATTCTTCAACTGAACTCAAAGGTTTTCCTACCAAAATAGTGAAAGCATGTTTTGAGCTATAGCAGTGAAGCCATCTAATTTGTCTGACATTTCGTAATTCCACAATTAGGCCGCGATAGTTATACTTAAATTTAAAACGCCAAATCACGACATTGGAGTTGGCGCCTAGCGAAATATGGATTATTGCCAAACTCTTTCATTTCGTTTTACTTCTCGTATTCGTCTATTGAGATTGAATAACAACATTGCTAGTATCAGTAATTGGTTTGCCTCATTCGTGCTTTTTCTGCCAATGATAGGGGCACATATGATCATTATCGGAGACCGCGGCAGTGTTGGTAAAATCGGTGATTTTCACCCGGACGTCAGGAAAGACGAACACCTTCGAATAGCGAACCAAGTAAGTTCCTAATAGCTGATTTGTTGTGATGTGAACGAACAGAGACGATGAGCTGAGGTTGGCTAGAATTTGATCGCTCGGAGTTTGGTGTGACGTACAGTGGCCACGAGGGACTTCTGAGAAAACCGAGTGCATGAATCTGAACCTTTCGGTCAAATTGGGCGAGAATAATTTTGATGAACGATGCAAACAATTTCTTCCTGCCTCACGCGGATAACATATGTTAGTCGTCTCACACTTCGCCATGAGGTACGAAGAAATGTCATGGCTTCTACCAAGTTCAGAAACTTGGGCGTTTCCAGAAGCCTAAACCATTCCATTTCACATACGCCAACATGTGTATTCCCTTGATAACAATGATAACAGTTTACCAATAAGACGATATAAATCACGCATAGTTCTTTTTCAGGAAATGTTTATGCGAAATATAAATTTACCGAAATACACACTCTCATCCGGCAGTTCTAATCCAATGTTGAAATCAGTCTCAATGCAGGCGCTTTCCGGCAATTTTCATAAGATATTCCTTGTTCCGTACTTCTGCTGCATCTTTTCAGAAGCTGAGAAAGAAGTGACACGTCTTGGTTTTGGTGTACATGCTTGAACATTAGTTTGAGTTGTAGAGTTTATTGATCTGGAACCAGATTCACAGGTCAAAAAATACAATCCGATCAAATCCCCCAAATGGTTTTAATTTCTGTATAGTTTTCGTAGAATCTTCCTTTGTTGGAACAAACAAATTTTCCTACGGAGATGTGAGTGCAGCAGCCTGCAAAGCTTCTCATTAGTAAAACTATTGAGTCCTTAGAAAAGTGTGTTATACTATTTGGGATTATTCACTTTACGAACGCAAACTATTGCGTCAATCGAGCGTAATGCATGTGAAGTGAAATGATAAGAATATGAATAAATTACCAATAAAATGTGCGGAAATCACTCTAGTATTCTACTCCGGAGCTGGAAATGAGTTGACATCTGTGGTATGTTCAACCAGTGTCATCGGCATTCGCGCGTGATTCATCCCGGCCTCATTGGCCTTGCACCAGAGTGCGTGATGCCGATCTATCTCGCGCTCTGCTTTGTTTCACTTTACCAGTCACATATGGTTAAGCGCTCATGGGACTGGCATTATTCCCTTTTCTCGTCCGCTTGACATATTATCATGCTTGCATTTGTCAATAGATGATCCAACTGTTTGCTTGCTTTCCCGCTCATGTACTTGCTTGGTGATGCGCAATTAAACGGATTTGTTGCTTACTGCGTTCTCCGTTGTTTGCGCACACAACACATTTCAAAAACACAAAATTCGGAAGTGGGCCACTCACCTTGAAGTTGTGAAGATGTGTGGTGGTTGTAAACCACCCCATTCTGGTATTTATACAGGACACTGATCCCTGAAAGTTGGTGGGAGAAATTTTCTTATAGTCTTGGAGCTTAAGCAGTTCATACAAGTTATCAATTTATGTTCCTCATTAGAAGTAAAAGGCTACAACTGAAAACCTTAGAAGATAATTATGATACAAATTGCGAATTATAGTTAAGTGATAACAAGATATAATGAAATACTTTTGTCTATGAGAAGATAGTCGACTAGGGGAAGAATCGTTCAGATTTTACTTTGACATTATTCAGGGGTGGAAAGAGAACCACAAAACAAGCATTTGTTCCCATAGTATTCCGACTGGTGAGAAGGATCCATGTGTCAGAACCGAGATCTGTTCGGAGTGTGTCGAAAAACCAGTCTTAAGAAGGATCACCAGTGGTGACTGAAACTTTGGCAACCTACCAACGATTATGACTACGCTGTGTTATTGAACAATAAAAGTTTACCAGGAACACAAGACACTTCAAAACGCCAGGGAAGAATAATGAAATCAGTATACGATGACATTTGATTGACTTACTTTTGTGTCGTGAGGAATGCAGCATTGGTTTCAGTTTATCCACCAACTCATCCAGACGGTTGAGGGCATATCGTAACTTGGTTGTCAATGAGCGACATGTATTGTCTGAAATTGGAAATGGGTGGCCTTTTTTCGCTATTAGTTTGTTTATTGACGGTCATTTGAAGAGAATTCACTGGATAAACGAAACAAAATATTAAGCTCAAGATTATCGGAAGACGTGCGATGTAAGTAAATGACCTGGTATATCTCCACTGGTTGGGGAAGTAACTGATAACTTTTACTGAAAAGAACTTTCTCCGGTAAAAAAAAGTCGTCGAAAAATCAAAATTTCACTCAGTGACACGCGACCCGGTAGGTAGGGATTTGAAATAATGTTCATGTTAACGAGGAAGGATGTTCATTTCCAGTAGAACAATGACAATTGTTATTTGTGGTGCGTACCCTTTTGAGGTGGTGGAGTAAAACTAGATTTTCCTTCATCGGTTACCAATCCAACTTGGTCACTTAATTATATTCCAAATAACATTTCTAACCACCAAATCAGAGGATTAGCCAATCGGCTTTGTTCAAGGTTTTCGTTTACCTTGCTAGGGTTAATTTTGCTCGTCAAGATAATTCAGTTTCCGAAACAGATTCACGGGAGGTGTTTTATGAACGACGAGAGTCATTCGTTTTACGGAGCCCTCATGCATTGCCTTCTCCCGTAATGTGACTTTCCTATTTCGCCTACTCAGCGAATTAGTAGTGATAGTGAGCTGTAATGAATATCAACAAAGTTTCAGTGCCATTCGAAAACGCAGACTAAACTCTAACTACGAACAAACTATCGAAGTAGCAATAAGAAATCCTGCAACCTGAATACGGAGAGCTCCTGATTTCCGTATTATGCTTTAAATATGGAGAACAGTACGGATCACTGTTGTTAATTATTCATGCTGTTTGTCTCGTTCCATCGCTTAGACCAATTCTTCCCACTTGCAGCCAACGCTTCTTATTGAAACAGGATAACACTTATACTCCAGTCGTCTGATAATGGTAGCAAGTACAATCATTTGGGAAAACGCTCAGGAATAAAAGAAATTACAGTTCTTCGATTTATCTCTTGACTGATTCGCAGAAAATACTGTCATTTGAAATAGCCTCCTTGACAGAAGATTGTTCGCGGTCGGCTGGATAAAGTGCTTCAGGAAATGACTTTTTTCTCCACAAAAACACCTCCGTACACCGATTCAAACAACAAGATATGTTTACCGTAGCGAATAAGATATATGAGGCCAATACTTTGAGGAACAAAGTTAGAAAGCATACACATTTTAATATTCTTCTACAGTGATCACACATCGTACCAGATAAATCATTCCACTATCAGGATTCTATGTGTATTACATATGCACTAATAATTGCCATTGAGGGAACAGAATTTTCAATGTATCACCAACTAACCCTAGTAGGGTTGTGATTTACTATGGGCCGGTCAGTTTCTAAACCGTCTTGCTTACTAAGATGTAATCAGGAGGGCACGATTTGCGAGTTATCCTGTGTCTGTACACTCAAAATATCAATTTGGTGGAATCGCTGACTTTCCAGCGCAAACTGGCTGTCGGCGTGTGAGCATATGAAACGTACACTTTGATCACATCTTTCACGCGTTATTATAAAACTTATTTATCCCCGAATGATACAGGAGTTGTAAAGAGGACAAAGATCACCAAGAGATATTCGATTTTTCCGTTGAGGCATGATCTTTATCCGTTTACGTACTGGGTCGAGGATTAGTTTGAAGCATGATCCACCACCTTATTGTATTTGATTTCGTAATTTACAATGTTATTCCCATGCGTTCTTCGCGATAATTCGTGTTTGCAAATTCTGCTTCCCATCATTCAATAATTACAATTTTTTGACAAAACCCCATTGAACATAATTTGCTTCGTGAATTCAATGAAACCTCTGAATTGGAAGTGCAAAGCAAGTCAACCAGGTTTGATAATGTCCCATCATACTCATGTTAATAAAAATATGTTGATTTTTGAAAATATTACCGAAGAGCTACGGCTGGTTCGAAATATGGTGCATGAAGACAGTGTTACATTCAAAGAACAGACCTACCGAGGTTATCTGCGTCATAAAACAGGTAGCGAAAAGACATTTATTCATTCACCTAGGTGATGAACGGGACAACCAGCAAGACATTTCAATTTACTAAACTTCATATTTACGAAATTTAATTGAGAACTATGCGAAAAATACAGTACAACCCGATACTTGCAGCCAGGCCATTCGCAGGGATGGCACTAGCTGTTCCATACCAATGTCACCGTGAGTTATAGTGTTGAAAAAACGGCTTCCTTCCACGCATCAGTCGTCTCTCTCAGATTACATTCACTGTAGACAACGAAAAAAACTTGTCTTTCAACGAATGATTTTCATTACATTCTCACGGATCACTAACAACCTTGTCTCGGAGAACTGGAATGGAGGACCACATAGTGTGCCCAGATGTGTGGTTTTGCGAAGAAGCCGGGGACAAAGGTATGCTTTCTACGACCAGTTAGCGAAGCCGATGTCACAATTCAAACCGCATCCTTTCAAAGTGATGGACGTGTTTACCACTCAAGTCTAATGCGACTTCAACTTAGTATGTGTGGCTGATCCCTTGTATACTCCATCTCGGATGCCCTTGCTCATTTGTTCCCGTTCATTCAATCATCCGTGGACAACATAAAGACAGCCGGCCGAGCCCTCTATTTGAATCACATTGAAGCTTTCACCTAAGTTTTATGAAGATAGTTACCCCGCATTCCTACAGTTTTTACTTATAGCGAACAAAGTGGAAAAGCTCACAAGTTTTCCGTTTTACTCTATCTTGTTGTATTCCTGATCAAGACCTTTTCAGAGCTGAGGGCGATATTTCCTGCATTGGAAAATCCATTTAATAATAGTGGTACTTGATTGCGTGTCAGCTGAATACTCACCTCCGTGGTTGTATGCTACATTTAATTGGCTTTAGTTGACTTCAGATACAAACTCACGTCAAAACTTGTTCACCCGCAACTTCACAAGGTCTCCTCAATTATTTGGAAGAAAATATTATCTAGCTTAGGCGTTTGTCGCATAGCATCAGTGGAACGAGACACGGAAGTATTCAAACTGTTTGTATTGAAATCCACAAAAATAAAAACGGAATACTCATCAATACCCACGCACTACGTGTATCTGAACCAGGGTTGGGGGAAGGAAAGGAGAATAAGTGGGACGGAATGTGAATGCGGTTAGTCCCAGTGAGGATAATATGAGAATTATTTCATTTCGTGCTATGCAGAATTCGTTTGATCCACGGTTTGAATGATGAAATTAGCCCGAGGCTGTCAAAGTTCTGATCCAGTGATGGGTGAGTGCAGTAATGTTGTTTAGGAGCCATATCAAACAGCTGAGCATTTTATTATAAATAACTATCGTGTTTTTCGGGGTTAGCCATTTGTCCGTTGAGATTCGGTGAGTAAGAGCTGCTGGTGAATCGGAACGAGCCTGTGGCGAGAAATATATGATGCTCCCACTGCATTTTATTGTAAAATCGAGCATTTTTAGAACATGCTAACTTACATGAAAGATTTGAGAAAGCATGCCCCCGTTGTTGTGACGCTACTGACTGTTTTGTGACCATCATGCGACCTGATTTTGTTAGCAGACCAGCATAGTCACCATGAACCTGCGATTGTAACATTAGCTCACATACAACTGTCAGAGTCACAGAAGCGTGCGGAACCACCAACTGATCATAAACGAAAAGAATCTCATTGACGACTTGCTTCATGCTCTACGAACTTGTAGGTCGGGAGGAAACATTCACATGTATTTAGCAGAGGAGAGTTCGTTTACCGTGGTAGCCGAGTTCTTATGGCTATCAAAGTGAACATTTGTTCCCGTTGTTCTACAAAGTTCTTTCGTGCTGGTGCTGTGTTCGGTCTTAGCAGAATATAGATGCTGATGGTTGATTATTGTATGTTTGCATGTGAGTGCCATAAAACAGGGAATGGTCCGCAGCCGAATCATTCCACTGAACCAGGAAGCGCTATATGTAACGAAAAACTCGAAACTGGGACTCAAGGGTCACATAAAGTCCACAAATACTCGATGCTGCATCAAACTGCCCGAGAGTGGTTTGCTATCTACCATCAAGATGATCCCGGCGGAGGCCATTGGACCCAGGGATTTGAGGAGACAATGTGAGTGTTCGTAGTTTAGAAAATTCCAGGGAATCAAGCCTCGACAGTTGTGTGTACGCTGAATGTGAACCAACCGATTATATTTCAGAGGCTTGACTCAGTGATTCGTATAATTAGTTGGCGAATGAACTGTCGTGATCAGTCACTTCGGAAGGTATCGAAGCAGGTTAAATAGACAATCAGCGAGTAAATTGAATACTTTTGCATTCACGAGAAATGACTAACTCTTCTGATTTTTCCCGTGGCACAGATCAACTGCATAATATACTTTTCAGCCCTATGTCGCCCGTCTTCGACGGTTGAGAAAAGATAGTGTGAACAAAGTGTTTCATTGGAAGTCAATGGTTAGTCGCATCATGGGTACGCTGGTTAACCAAGTTTCTTTACATTAGTGAAGTGAAGTGAAAAAAGTGCTACCTTTGCTGCCTCTAAGTGTGTACCTGATCATCTAGAAAATATTTTCTTACAGGTGAAAGAAATACATACTAATTTATGCTTTCTACAGCAGCTGGTAAACGTATGTCTGCCTTGTGAATACTCCCAGAGGAGCTTCTGAATACGCCCCCAATGTAAATCGTGAACTGACGAAGGTAACCCCAGTTCGGTTTCATTTAATGAGCTCCTCATATCCGCTTTATCAATAATCCGGGAGATCGAATTCGATTTGTTAAAAAAGTCTGATTTATTGTTTGATTGAAACAGTGACCTGGATCACGTGGATATGACTTGTGTTCGCTCATCTCCACCCCATTGTTTTTTTATTCTACGTCGGCTGGCTGCTCTCACTCGATTGTAAATTGGCTGAGTCATATTCATCTGACAGTGGTCCATCATTATCTATTTAAATCCGATTCGTATACACAATTTGGGCGTTACCTCGATCTATTTTGTAGTGTCGTTTATTGGTGACCCCTTGTTTCGACCTATTGCCATTATTCAAGCAACATCTTTTCTTATACTATCAGATCCATTGGCTTCATCACAGACTAAGCTAATTTCGCAGGTACCGCACTTGTAATTATGGCTCTTTGTCTCGGCACAGCCAGTTCGATGGTCCTTTGTATTTCTATATCTCAATGTGTAAGTAATACGGTGTTGCCAGTGGAGATTTAATTGGCCTACGTCTCTTCTACCTCGAAAAGGTTTCTCCAAGGTACGTTCCACATTAGGTTCACAATGAATAGCAAAACCTCCATTAGGAAGGTAATATGGTGCAAGCAAAACGTCATCTAATCATAATCTTTACTGACAACGATGTATTATCAACGTAATAACAAATATAGAAGGAAGCATTCATTGCGCTTTGATTTTCCAGTGCCTTCCTTAGCCTAGCAGATCTTCGTGCACTCAGTTTTGTTCAGTCGTCTGTGACATCATTGATTTCCTTTCGCTTCTGTGAGGGTAATAGAAGACACGAACAAAGAAGCCCTGGTTCGGTGGTCAGACAGCTCGCGTTTGCCCGCTCAGAATCAAAAGCAAGGTTGGGCCTGCGAAGTCCAGTGAGGGACCAATCAGTGACCAAACGTGGTGTGAACCGACCGGATTAGCATCAGTCAATCGGGCTGCAACCAGATCAGCCAGTCAAAAGAAACTCTCGTCAATATCATTTGAGCCAATAAGTTTGCAGGATAGGACTTGGTTACGGGCACAGCATTTGTTAGACAAATGTTCTACTTTGCTCCGATAAACTGGGATGATTCGAAAGCAGAATAGTCTACTCGATGAAGGTAATTTACCAGCTAAGAACAATCCTCTGTTTCCACGTACCTCTTGACTTGAATCACCTGTTTTACACCCTCACAGGCCCATGTAGAACACTGACCATGGCTTAGAGTCTTTTATATCCCATCTTAAGTAATTTCCTACCTCTTGTCTATTGTGCGACTTTGCTCTCTGATCTACCCGCGGGCGCTTGCTAACCCGTTTGACGAGTGATTCGCAGTTCCGTGATAGATCAGTGCGCAAGATTGAATGTATGCATGTGCGATTGATTAGTTCTCTCTCGGTTTACTTGTGTTACTGACATTTTATCCACGGATTCGGGGTTCATCTTCGACAAGTCACTGAACCCCTATATGGCACTTCAGCACGATCTTTTTGCCCCTATTGAGCTCATAGTTGGGAAGAGCTCATTCTACTTTTTGCTCGTGCGCGGATGCATCTTGTACGCAGCGTAGCCTAAAGGGCTACGGAATAATCGAGATAAATCACAAGCTGCTTTGGTTAGAATGTCAACGTGAGCAAGTATACGGCTTTAGTCTTTTGAAAAGAAACATGGGAGAACGGCATTGAATGGTCAACGGTGTCGAAAATTGAACTTCCAGCTTTGTACCTAATGGTATGATTCGCTTGACTACCAATTGCCACGGTGTCGATAACAAAACTCGTTTGCTTCATTCTAGAGGATTAAGTATGAGTTACTTTGAACCCAGGTTTGGCTTGGTTGGTAAAAATAAAAAAGTCAGCACAGCGGGTTCCCTTAGATCATTATGAATATGGTTCAACAAAATATGACCTGGGAAAAAGCTATTCTGAGTTTTAACTGTCTAAGAACTGAACAACCAAGTAATTTACAAAAGTTTCAGTTGAAACGGACATAAAACGTCATTTGAATGACAACATTCCTGATGGAAGGTAATGAACAAACATACTACGTCCATTGTCCAAATTGTATTGGTTCACTGTTTTAGGAAGGGCAAAGATGAGGCATACGTTGGAACATAGCCAGCTATAGCGCGTAGAACTTAGATTAGTTTTTTCAGGCGGCAGGCAAAATAGATGCAAGAGGAATGTAACGGAGTAGGTTAGAAATCAGTCAATCACTATGTATAATATATTGTATTGATAATAATAAAAACAGACATAATATAATGTGATTCGTTGTAATTAGATTTAAGTATTGGTAGTAGGAGAGTGAAGTTTCACACGGTATGATTCATATTGCACAGTGAAAGGTCAGTGCTCACCGGAATGCTCTCGCTGTACTGAGGCCTCTACAGAGAAGTGGTTCATCATAGGAGTCGCTCGCTGTTCGAGAAATACTCTGCTAAAATACGAGGCTATATCAAGTAGTGAATAAGTTCAACGAACTGTTAAGAGCTGGCCCGCATAGCCTTGTGGTGATGGTGTTCGACTCACAGTCGTCCATTCTGAGTTCGAGTCACTGTTGGGGCTCAGTGGATGTGCACTACTGCTGATGAAACAGCAGTTAAGTGCTTCCATGGTGTCACTTTTGGATTAAATAGTCGTGTGCTCAGACAGACATTCTCGCACGCACAAGCACACGCACACCGCACACCCAACCCAAATATCTTGCATTCATGGACGCACGCCTGCAATCGTACGCACGTAGACGGTTGACGCTGGTCGTGCTTCTTCCCGGAGAAAACTGGCCAGTCAGATCGTATCACGTTCTGAGCAACCGTACGTGGTCCGATCCTACGCTTTCACTCTCATACAACGGTGACTCACGTACTAGCCTACGCGTTTGCGTTTACACTTGTTTAGTTGTACTTTCGTTTGCCATACGTTGTTATCGAATACACGGTCATCCTTACAAGCCTGCCTCAGTTCTGCCTACCGAATCCGGGATAGAGCGCGTGGTTTTCACTGGTTTGAACTTTCACACTGCTTGACGAATTGTCTTGTAGTCAGAGATATTGAAAACTGGTTTACGGACCCAGTCGTTCCTTTTTCGTCTGCGTGCAGGAACGACTGATCAGACTATCCCTCAGCTGATGAAAATATCTTTTCATCAGCCATTTCATGAATATAAGACTGAATCAATCAACACATAACGAGATGAAACTATCTTCTGACCCAATGAAGCAACGGAGCTGATCTTCGCACTGAGCAGAAAGCCATCTGTACTGTACTTTCCCGGTAGTTTACATAGAATACTAGGTGCACGCAATCACATACGGGTCACACCTGGTTTTCTGACGGGCTTTTTGGGTAATGACCCTGATTGGTTGATCTCTTTGCGGCCATTCAAAATGAATGTGGGTATATCTTTGGCTGATTTTTTGCCTTTCTGCTAAGACAGCTCTCGGGCGCTAGTTGGATGATACTGGTTCATTTTAATTGAAACAACTCTTGGCCACTAATTGGCAGATTCTGTTTTGTTCAGGTAAGAAAATGCCCGGCATCTAGCTGCTTGATTTCGCCTGACTTGGTGATAACGACTGCTCGCGTGTGATTGAGTGATTTCATTCCGTTTCGTTAAAAACTGACTTGGCCATTGACGCACTTTTCTGGCCTGAGATGTTCCATTGATTTCGAGCACAGAATGACGTGTTGTCCGCTTACGAAACTAAATTGTCACAGCTTCTGTTTGACTTTCTCTCATTTTCATAAATTTCTTTAGTTTCATGAGAATAGGCAGAAGATTTATATCCATTTATTTCAAGTTATTGTGCTTTCTGTTCAGTGAGTACTGCCTGCGACCGTACTACCTTTCTGGGTAGTTGGATGACCGCAGCCCCAGAATTTTGACCGATGTTGTCTCCGGTTTTATACACATGCCTAATCCGATGGTCTGTTCAGTGTTCCACACAAGTTGGCATACGCAGCCGAGAGTGTTTCTATTCGTATTTCCCCTGCTCCAATGGGTGCATCTCCGCAGATACGCTTTTATATGTTCGCAAGTCGATTCCTCCGGTTTCCAGTACTGATGAGGCACAGAGATGCCCCAATCGCCAACTGATTCCCAGCGTGGGAAAAAACCGTGTGCAGTGGTGAACAGTGGAGATAAGAAAAAGCTCCAATACTGGTCTAAGAAAGCTAGGTGTAGGCGAATTGACCAAAGAAGCAAGCAGTTTGCGGAGGCAAACTCCTGAGAGTCGTCTAACTCGTTGAAGGGAGCATTTTGAGTGTTTATCCACTAAAGGCTTGCCAAGTAGTACGTAGGCTACAGCTCTAGTTCTTGAACATCAATCTTCAGCCAGAAGCGGAGGATCTCCATGAGATAAGCTTTATTAAATGACATGAGCCTGACAGACCGGCTGAGTTTTATCCGTCCGTTTTCTATGATAGGGGCTCAACATTGCTCTGGAGTTGAGAAATCTCCTCGGTTTGCTATGGGTGAAACAAGAAGTTCCAAAGAAATGATGTGAATGGATGGTCGTACTAATTTATGAGAAAGTCGACGGATCCTCCAGTGAAAATCACAGGGAAGTGAGTCTAGTTAGCAGTTCATCCAAACCCCTCATTGGTATTATTTTCCACTGTCTATCCAACACTCAAAAACAATGTACGTGAGAAAACCAAGCTGGTTTTAATCCTGGCCGAGGTGATGTTGATTATATTCTACCACTTCGACAAATTTCAGAACATTGATACACCTTCCGTGGACCTACCATCTCTGTTTTTTTCTTTATCTGAAAGCGGTGTTAGACTCAGTTGACCCCAAAGTACTTTGAAGCTATCTTTCGTTCACGGGTGTATCACAGAAATTCATTTGCACCATAAAGCCTCTGCGCATGAACAGCTGGGACCCAATTAGGGCTTACGAGGTTCTTCCACCCGGGTTCGCTATAAATGGTGTATGTCAGGGTTGCCCCCTGCTCCTTTTTTCCGTAACCTTATGATAGATATGGTCCTAGATACAACGCTTCTGTCAGCTGAGGATAAAATCATTGAACTTCTATCGAGAAGAAAGTGTCGGAACTTGAATATGCGAATGTAGTTTTTCTAGGTGAAGATCCAAGAAAGTTACAAGTTTTTCTGGACACCTTATTAGCGTTGTTCAGTATGCATTTTGCCACTTTAAGTGGGAAATTGTCGAAGGGTTAGATGGTAAGGTTTCCGATATAATCACTTGGGCATTTCTAATTCACGTGAAACCGCGATATATTTAGGTGAATTTTTGGTAACTTTACGTAAAGCCTCAATCGCATCGCTCTTTGAAGACAGACATTTGATTGGCTGACCGGTGAGCAATTGTCAACTGACAACGAAATCTTTCTGCTCGTGATCACCCAAATCACGGTGATAACTGGTGAGCTGAATTCTCGCTACTAAAAGCAACGGTACTTGCGAGGGCCTAAAGGAGAAGAGATGTGACCACTGAATCGAATGCGTGATTGAAGGCCAAGGACCATGGACAAAGTGGGACGACCAACAAAGCGAAGGCCTTAGTCGACCTTCATTTGGAATGATGTCCGTGTGTGCGGCCTAAGAAAACTGAGGCAATCCAAGTGTGTGACTGTTGGGTATTTTATGAGGCCTAGTAGCTCGTAAAATGACCAGTTCATGTCAGTGAAGATGAGTATTACAATTGAAGGCACATTTCATTCACGTGTCTTAAACGTCTGAAATTGGGGACGACCTGTGTTTAGTAGCTGAAGAACTCGGAGTCATGAGAGGACTGCAGGTACTTGGATTACGAAAAACATTGCAGCGCCCTTAGTGTTCGATCAAAGACTTGGCCTATCCCAAAGTAAAGGAGCTAATTTCCTGTATTGAAGCAGATAAAATGCTTACGCTTCCATCGTAATAGATTCGACTGTTCTTCAATAAATTCATCTTTGTGTATATGTGATGAACTTTCTCATACCTTATCAATTGCCTATCAAGTTAGTTGCTGGTCGTGGTGATAAAAAGTTCTTTTTCATACTAAAACTCCAGTCGGATTTGCAGCGCTGGAAGCGTTAGCGTGGGCTACGCTTCAGTCCCGGACATAAGCTCCAGTACACGCACGCACGCAAATCCCCTTGCATTCGACCATACCAAGAACAGTTTGTTCTAATCAATCAACTTTCTGTATTGGTTCGTACTCGTTGTTTCGTTTCCCACTGAGCTGTCCAGCTTGGCCGTATGCCACTGCATATGCATACTACCAAGATAGACAAAGTACCGGATTTCCTATCCACCATGTGCTACCGGTTATTTATTACGTACCAGTCAGCATATCAGCTTAGTACTTCAGTAGGACCCGTAATCATACTCTGGATAACGAATATATAAAAATATTCACACATGAACACTCACTTAAGGTTTCCAGAACTTCGATATCTTCTGATGCTGATGTGTAAATCGTTTTTTGTTCTGAAAGTGCTTCTTACAAAAACAAACAAAATGGAAGCCATCACTTTCAGTGAACATTTTACATGATAGCATGCAATTCATTTGTGAATATAAGAAATGAATCTGATATGAAATTGATTATCTGCCGAATACGATAAAGTAAAAGTTTTCGTGTTGCAGCCCCCGTTCAGTGGACTACAGAGCTGAGTCGGCCGAACTGGTTGGACAAACCAGACGAAATGACCTCAGCCGCATCACCTCATCAATCCATTCTACCATACTCATTCAGCAATCTGGCAAATATAGAAAGCCATCGAGCTGGACAGCGATCAACCTGTATGAGTGGAGTGATATGCACAAACAATTGCCAAACCTTTGCTGTGGTGATGATGTTACCACGGCTAGTGATCTAGAACCTAGCATTCCGTTTGTCAGTTCAGCGAACAAAGACGACCAGAACAATTTCGTTTTGCATTCTTCAGAACAGGTGGAAATCACCTTATTCAAATTATTCTAATCCCCCGATATTACCTTCGAGTGCATCGTCTCAAATGATCAGAAGTTTTACACTAAAAACAACTCACCCCGGAAAATGAAGTTTGTAGATCCAGCCTCAATGTTACGACCTGGCATTTGTCGGACACTTTCAGCAACTGGAAAACAGAGGGTGGAATTAGCAAATTTGAGAGACTGACACGTGAAATATTGAGAAAAGTTGTGAATAAGTGCAATGAATGGATCCAATTATTGACGAAGAACGATTGTAACTCCGATGATTTCTTCTAAAAAGGAATATGAACTGCATCGTGTGCTAGAAATCCGTCGTTCATGGCGATCGAAAAATGATGATTTCTGTAAGGACATGTTATGTGTCAAGGTGGTGCTCATGAACGGCAAACCTTGTGAATGTTTGAGACCAAACTATGAATTCACCTGCCCTATCGAGGCGGCTTTCGCCATTGAAAATGAGCTGATGGGATCAGGATAGCACATAGAACACTTAAGGAATGGATCATGCCAGCACCACAGACAATATTCAGGGGGAAATTATCATCCAACACAATTGCCTTCCAGTGGATTACTCCACACATGAATCGACTTTGTGTGGTTCACCATGCATTTACTCATTACGGTTTCAATGCCAAATCATGCAGCTGATTGCAGACACATTATGTTCCCCACACAATGAAAAAACATTTATTCAGTGGTAGTGAGAAGTCATTTGGGTTCAGCAAAGAGGAAGCAAGTTACTAATGCCCAAAAATTGCCATTAGCAACTAGAGCTTACTCTCAGTAGTATTTTTTCATGGCAGCCAAGTTATCAAGCTAACACATAGCTTAAGCCACGGGGAGGACTTCCTTTATGATACTGTACATCCGACTCCAATTACAAAAATTTTGCAATTACAAGCAGAAATATATTCAACACTTTGGTAACATTTGGCAATTTTATCTTGTTGTCCAAACCTATTACCATTCATTCGCAGGAAGATTGAATCAAAATTCATGAATGATCATGGAAATCAAAACACCTTGGTAAGCTCCTAAATGCTCATTTTGGCTTATGGGTGGCTCACGTTTACTTATTTATCGAGGCAACGTATAAGGTGCGCAACTGATCGGCCCCGTCCTTGCTTGCAGGGTTGTGATCCACCAATATTCGTTACGTTTGAGTAAATCAGAACGCGCAATGCTAAGCAACATCAATGGCAAGATAAGAAATAACCGGGCGCAGTCCAGTGGGACTGAGGGAGAGCGATCACAATCATCGAATGGGCTGCAGTCGCAGCTATATTGGGTTGGAGTTTGCCACCCAGTCTAGCTGATCGAACACTTTAGGAGTACCAGACCAAATAGCCGCTGCTTAAGTACATCACTACATCAATACACCCGTGTGTTGGTATTTTTCTCACCGAATGCAGGGTCAAGGATATTGTCACCGTTACAGTCCAGCCAATGCAGTGTAATTTCATATATTTGAGAAATTACCGCGAAGTGATGTTTGAATTTAATCTATCTCGTGGCGATACTCCTTACTTGCATGACAACGAACACGGTCGGACCGGATCTAATCAAATGAAATGCCCACTTCACTCAATTCATCTCCTATTATCGTGTGTTGGCGTTTCGCGTTCTGGGAGCTGTCGTGTGATACAGCAATAAATAATACACACTAAATGGAAACACCTTATCCCAAATGTGAAAAACTGTTTTCTTCAGGTTTACTAACCCAACAAACTTACTTGCGTTAAAAACACTTCTGAACATTTGCCACGAGTGTTGCCATTTTGTAGCATACCTAATAATATTGACCATTATTTCTGACTCCAAATGTTCTGAAACAAAATTGGGAGTAGAGGAGATGGCTAGTTTTCAGACTTCTATACTTTTCGTGTGTGATCCGGTTCACACAGAACTTAAATAGAACAGTGACTGTTCGCATCTGGTTTATATTCGGATCCAGATAATTTTTGACAATATAAAATTCGTATTCGCTTGTGACTTATTCATACTGATAACTGTAATTTGTGCTTGTTTTCCCGCGTCTGCTGGACAAACATTGTCTCATTTTGCTCTATTCAGATCATCCACCAAACTCATTATTATCCCCTGCTTGGAACATCGACCGATACGACCCTCTTACCCTATTACAATGAATCTCATCAAAACTACTGCTATGTTATCCAATTGCTGTTCACTTTGATACGGTTTTATGCGCAGTCATATTCATTTCTGGTTAGGCTTTACTGATAGAATGTGAATGTTATTCAAGTGGATTTTGGATATGTTCCTAGATACGGTGAACGACTGTGTAACGGTTTGGCACAGGGTGAGAATTTAGTAAAAATAAGCAAAACGCACGGATAGAATAATTACCCACTTGTGTGGTGATGACCATCATACAATTCATGTCTAGCAAAAATGGCAGTTAGTTGTTTAGTTGATGGTGTATGTACTGACGGTATCGTGCCCCGTAACTCGGTTGTCGAGAGAAACTTTCCCTGTTGCAGCACATGAGATTTCACAGCAGTAGGTCAGATGTACTGACTGAATAATGTAACGATAGATGGGTAACGAGAATTTCCATATATAGATATATGTTACCGGTTTCAAGGGTTGTCAGTATTCGCTAGTCAGTAGTTGTACTTTAAGAGGAGTTCATCATGCCGAACAAACGACGACCCTGAAAATTATAACTATGCCACCTTACCGTTCGGAGCTTCATAAATCGTGAATAATAAATTTTCTTAGACAGTTTTCCAGAACTGAAAATAACCTTTGTGTGAGCCTAAAATTAAGAATGATATCACCCAACCTGTCGCCGGATATTCGGTGAGGTCACCGGACTAGGAGGTGTACATAAAATCTAGAGATTAACTTTGAGTGACCTAAAAGATTGTTTGTACACCGTTTGTTTTACTTGGGCAATTGGTGGAGCTGCAGTTCATCATCGGAATCGATTGTTTCAAGAATGATCGGTTGGTAATAGACAAGTCCATTCACGCATGAATGTTTTATCATTCAGTTGAAATGTAGCTAGCCAGCACAGGCAACCCGTTCATAGCGCCTGTAAATCAACCATATCCCTGGCTCGGTGAGTGAGTAGCGATGATGATTCGTACTGAGAATGATACAGGTATAGAGGACTTTCATCGTTTTCGCTGCTGAGTGCAGCTTGCACAACGCATGACATTGAGACCATTATCCTCATGAGGTCCATTTGGAGTATAAGGAATGACGGGTTTTGTGAGTGGTGTTAAAGAAAACGTTATCTTTATATATATATATATATATATATATATATATATATATATATATATATATATATATTCACATCAGTCTGATTTCAGGCTGCGCCAAAAAACATGTTACCATCGGAAAGGATTAGATAGGGTCCAGGTTTTTGATTTGTTTGCAAGTGTATTATTGCCAGACGGTTTTCCTAAAGGCTAAAACCGAAGCCTTTATTTACCCCAATCTTAGCCATCAAAGGGCTGGGACCAAGAGTTGGGTCCGTAATCCACTGGGTACCGGTGAGTGATTCCTCAGTACACATGCCCTTTGGTAAGAACTAACATTCTAGCTGCCCAGTATTCCGCTGCGCCACAGATGCCGGTGAGCATTGTGTTATACCCTTCATACGCCATTCACGGTTGGTTTGGAATGGGGGTTTAGCCGTCTTCTCTAGACTGACTTTTAGTCAGCCAGCTCGGTGGAGAGCGCTTGGGGTTCGCCTCCAACCCAGCAGTTCGGTGAAAACTCTCGCGCTAGGTGAAAGTAGTGTGCAGGACTTCCTCAGCAGAAGCTGTGATAGACGCGCGGTCAAATGGGAGCATTCTGACAGGCCTTCAGGGCGAGTATCCATCTTGGGACCTGAGACACCTACCCTTGACCATTCAGAGGCATTTTGAGAAAGACAAAACCATGTCAATTGTTAAACGTAACCGAGCGATTCGGATGTATGTCGCAATTACTGGTGTTTGTTTCAGTTAAAAAACGTTTCTTCCCCCTACATGAACGGACCATGGATCTGCTCAATCTGTCATCACGGTGGTATTATGTCTCTGTTCAGTTGAAAGGCTTTCCAGTATGGAACAAAGCAAAGTTCGCGTGGATGCTAGAAGTCTGAACAAAGCGAATACATCTGACTGTTTCCGTTGTACAGTTCTTGCGCGACATACTAAAAGATGTATGGCTAAATTCCGTTTTGTGTGTCGGGAAAGGTTTGAGAGTAAAGCTTGAAATATATTTTGTGTCACTTCCACTACTGCTACCAACAATGATCAATAATTTTTAAGCTTGATTTTCCTCAAAATTTATCAACTTTCCGTATGCTGACTTATTATGTTGTACCAGTAACTAGGTTTCTGTTCAAAAATAATTGAGTAGATTAGGAAGTTCGCAAAAGGAAAACGAAGCCTCATGTCCTAAACACATCATTATCTTATCTTTGATTGAAGGTTAGCTGTTAACCTCAAAACCGAAATTGGCAATCTTCCACAGCGTGTCCGTAACCGAATACGGGGTGGGTACATGTGACTAATCAGTGGAGCTCGCAGTACATTTTACACAATTATAGTTATCAAACAATGAGACCAACTATAAGACTAAACTGCAAAGATCGTCAACTTGGCAAAACCAAAGCGAAGCTTTTCAAGACTGAGCACAAATTCGTTTTTCTTCAGACGACCAATCACTATTCATGAGGAACGACAGAACCGGTTGCTATCGGCCTCTTGGAAATTAAATCATAGATGGCTATGAATAACTGAAAAGGAACCAAACATTTAAGTATCAAGCAAACAATTATAGCACTGATCGCACTTGGAGCCACATCGTTCACTGCCCCTGAAATTTGGGCTGTTGGATTACGCGAACCTCATTGAAGAATACTCACAAAAAGGCACCACTTCAATTTAAGTTATCAGCCCTTTTATGTACTGGTTCTAAGCCATGGACTGTCTACTCGTTTGTATGATCCATCAACTGCCAGCAACTTCAGTGTCTCGTCGAATGATAAGTCACATCTAGAATTTTGAACGGGTATCAGGTAACCAATTATTATCAACTACGGAAACAAAACTCGACCAATGGTTAAGTGTCAGATAGGTGTTCGAATTTGACGCGCATTGCCACGTAAGTAATGAAGCAACCGATAAAAGGAAGGTCGGGATGAATGGATGAAATAAACGAATCAATAAAGTTCAATTTTTAGTGCAAAATATACGAGTGGACATAGTTCCGAGCACGACAAATTTCATTTGTGGATTAGATGGATAGAACAGAAGCAGACAAGGTTTTTGTTAATATCTAACTGCGTATTACACTAACGTTTACCAATAAACCGCTCGTTACATTCCATAACCTTGAGGTAAAATTAGAACCATTCCAGACCAGACTCTCAGACGATGAATCAAATTTTCCCACCTCTTTTCTGAAAATCAAACATTCAACTTAGCAGTAAGTAATCGAGTTATACTCAATATTTGTCTAATTCTTTTTGAAAACGTCATTCATTTACTCCTCATCACTCTGTTCTTCCATCGTCTCTACTCGGAAAAACTCTCTATTTTTGTTATTTTCACTCACACCATAACAAATTTCTCAGTGCCGTAAATGTTCCTTATTCTCACCAACGAAGATGATTTTCGCGCATGATTCATTTACGGCGTGTAAACCCTTGTTTGCATTAAGCTATCAAAATACTAACCTTTTTTTCTCATTTTGATATATTCATAAAATGCCGACGTGATGGTGTGCGCAAGTAACTCGATGGAAATGTAAGCAAGACATCCATCCAGATGAGCGACCCAAATTATGTAGTTATTTGACACAATACTATATATTCATTCAATAGTGAAGACTATGGATCGATCACTTCTCGCTGTCTAACTTCTTCAGCGATTTTCAACAAAAATGCGGCTTTCAGGTGCCGTGCTCATGAAGACTGAATAGTCAGAGTTTCTCATTTAATAGCTATGGAGTTTATTCTCACCGTACCTCTCATCCGAGCTGTTGCACTCTATTTGCTATCAGTGATAATCTGTGGATCCCCTTTTCTTCTCCATTGTAATTGCATATAAATGTGTACGAATGTTGATTTAACACTTTCTTTTATCGACCATTCGTGGTTGTCAAGTTTCATAAATGCAGGATATTCAATAAGAACATATTCATTCACGTCTGCAAACTTGATATTATGTGTGGCTCACGGTAAACATATGCCGATTATAACCCTGGAAGTTTGGGTATATGTAGATGGTTTATTCTGGTATCACAAAAGCACGTTCAGTCTTGGAATATACCACATCCGTCGTATTTGTGAGTCAGGATAATCCTTCACAACCTATTATTACGGAATGACATTACTAAGGCAACAGGGATAGATTTAATTGGTGCTCATATGTGACATATCTTCACGCGGAACAAGATGTCCACAGCTGGAAGCAATTGAATTTCTGTGGTGCAAATACCTTGGTGGAGATAACTATTCCACAATGAAAATGGATGACTGAAACGTTTCGGTGGAATTTCCATCCTTCATGACAGTATAGGCCATATCATGCTTTGGGTATTCACAGCTAGATCATTGGTGTTTTGACTAATCTAACTAGCTCCAGTGTGAATGATTTTCTGCCTCGGAATCATCCCGTTTTACTGGCTTATAATGCAGTGCTTACACAGGGTGTTGGTCCGTGTAACCAATTGTTACACAACGGGAAATGGTCCAACTAATATGCGTGAACAAGCCTTCTAATCGGTTGGTGTTCAAGCTGAACACCGCTTGACAGGGTTGGTGGCTCATTTTATCAATCCCTGCCATAGGCGGACCACACCATCGCCCGTGGTTTCTTTGTCCCAAACCTTGGGCTTGATACTGGACAGGGTCTGTTTGAGCATCACAGGACTAAGTGCGAAGAAGTTCATTTGCAAAGAAGGATAATGTGCGTGTTGGCCATGTGCCAGCCATGACCCTCGGACGGGCCACGTCAGGAGTCGTTTAGGAAAACGTAGAGTGAAATCTCGTTTAGTGGTGTGATGCACTCCTCTTATGTATTTATTTACGCTAGACAGCTGCGGTCGAGTGGCGAAATCGCGTATCACACTGGAGGTTTCGGGTTGGAACCAAGCCTCCCCCGACATCGTCAGTTTTAGACAGCCATCGTATTCCAGCTACTAACAATACGGAACATTCTGAGATTCTACTTGGATATACACTTTGAGTCTGATGAATCTAGTTGCCCCTTTTCTCTGGCAGATAAGTGACTTCTGGTGACACGCCCTTTCAACTGGGCTTATCGTAGAGGAAACGTGTGACTTCCTCAGGATTTTGCTACTGACAGCTTCATTATTCCCTGGTAATAAAGTACTCTTTCCATTGTTATGTGTTACTGAGCTAGATAGTGTTCAGAAATACGGTTCAAAATCATGACAGAGCTAATAATAATTCGTTCTATCAACACTCCTAAAGCAGAGTTTGTTGGGTAAACGGTCGAACACAACCTGAATGGATATACGAATCACACTGCTTCTTTACCACAAGGTGGTTGTAGCCGACTTCAGATCCATCCAGTGAATACTTCTGAACCGTTCCAAACAGTGTCTGAGGTGTGAGACCGAAGATTACAGAAGGTAAACTCAGCACTGCCAATTTCAAACAATGACAATATTGATCCATGAATTTCCCAGGCAATCACATACTGAGAATCCGTCCTTTTTGTTGTTATTCTTTCCGGGGCAGTAAAATGTCATCCGTAAGCTAGATCGTTTAACATTTTCTGTCTATCCCATTTTTTTCACAACATCATTTCTCTTTATCTGTTCGCATGGTTTAAACAAACGACCACTCACTGCCAGAACTAAAAGGACTATTATCCGGTTCATTGTCAATATACCGGATCCGTCTCATCTACCTTGGTTCGCCTTTTTTAAAGTACCACGTTTCAAATTTAGCCAACCATTACAAAATTAATATCCTGAGTAGGCTCTTGTATCGAGATGGTCAAATTATTCACAATTATCAGACTGTTCGGAGAGTTGCCGTTGTAATCAATGATAAAACATCTGGATTAATATAAGAAGAATGGGTTTACCAAGTTAAATCTTGGGATATGCTCATTCACAATCATTTTGAACAGAATGTTGACTTACGACAGTTAACATCATCGAAACAGTAGAAAGCACAAACCAAAACGAAGAGGTTCGTCAACATCATTGGAATGAGTTTGAGGACATATTGTACCAACCACATATTTATAGTGTACTCCTACAGATCAAGTGACCAGAACCAATCATGTGGATTGTATTTTTACGGTTGAATCAACATAATACGGTGTTCACGACCAGCGAATACCTCGTGCATGTCTCTGTTTGTATGGCTACTAGAAAACCCCTAAGCATCTGAAACTCGTATGATATTGGTGGCAATTGAAAGCAGTATGTCGGTGATGGAGTGACATACATTAATTCCCAGAACTTCAACCAAGGATAGGGGCAAATTATCTTACAAGAAAAATCACGGCAATCACTGCCCCCTAGAAACATATTACAAATGCAAATTTCGGGGCACTAGTATTTGTTACCAATAAATTATGAAGACATCCAGATGTTTCTAGGCGGCGTACTGATATTGTCACTGGAAATGGGAAATTTGTATTATTTGCTTGCGCAATATTGTAGAGAAAGTGGTACGATTCATAGTCTTGAAGGCAATTTGCACCTTTACGGGTTACGCGGAATGTGATACTAGAACTCTGAGTGGAGTATCATGTCTCCAGTTTGAGGATAGATGGTAATACATCGTTGTTCAGCTGGTTATCACACATAAGCTACTGGGAACTTAAGCTGTTTTCCGTCCAAAATCTCACAGTCAGATTAACTTTACGTCGGATATGTTTGAGGAACTTTGGGGTTTTTGTGTTGCTTCCCTCACGGTACTCGTGTGTAAGCATGTAATGGAAAAGCAATTTTCCTATAGCTTTGGCTTGTTATCGAGCTTGACTACGGTACATATTCTCTATACAAACAAAGTGACTGGATTAAAAACTCAAACCCGGCCGGCCATTGCCCGTAAAGAAACATCTTTGAGTTCAGAGTTAAGCTGCGCGGTCAGCTGTTCCAAAAATTGCCAAAATGAGCTGCAATTACCAAAACTACTGCAAATATTTGAAAATGAATGTTGCTTTTTATTGTCTACTGGACAAGAATTATTTAGTTCTGTCTAGTGTTTACGTCATCTCATTCACCATAGCGAAGTTGTAATATGAATTTGCTGGGTGACTTACCGGTATGGTTCTTTTATTGCGTGGATAACTTGAGCAGATTTGGACACCACACTTTGTCCGATGATGCTGATCTTCATTCAACCCTATTTGATTTCCCGACCGTGGAAATGCAATCCGAACTTCCGAGTTAGTGCTCACAAAGTGCGATTGCTTTGCTGTCTATATCGGTTCATCGCTTGTGAGGTGTAAATGATGGTGAACATTGTTCCATCGCCCTTCATCAACGGGTGCAAAAATTCATATCTTCGTTCGGAGAATTGACTAACATATTGGTAGTTGAAAACGACGCGTCTAGAGTGTTACGTTTGAAATACCTTTAATAGGGTAAGATACTCTCGTGGATATTTATTAGTATAGAGGCTGCCAGTGTGGTTCATCCACTCGATGATTGTGATGGTACTATGGCACACGCACATTCTTCAAGCTGAATTTTTTAAACGGGCAGATGTGAACGTGTATAGGCTCAGTTTTGAATCAAGGGAGTTCAGTTGCTAACTGGCATGCTTTTTCGGGGACCAAATAAATGCCATAGTTCCCAAGCCCGCGTAAAATACAGTCAAGTGTTATGCTATATCGGCCAAACACCTGTCATTCAACTTATTCCTGATTTTCCTTTGTGATGTTTGGCATCACATCTTCAGAGCTGCATAATGCGCCTACAGATTCCGATAATGTGATGGCCTTGGATGCTGCACGGAAAACACTCTTTGAAAATTAAGAGCGAAACACATATGGAATACATTGCCAGAGGTATTGTCCGAATTCTGTTGGGAACGTCTTTACTGCGGTCGTTTTTTGTTGATATAATACCAAACAAATGATGGGGACAAAAATATTGACTCAGGATCAAATAAGTCAAACAATATTCTGCGAACAGTTGAAATCATCTTAGCTTGGTTGGCAATATCAAGATGACTGATGCTTGACGGACGGAATGTACTGAACGATGGAATGTGAATACTTTTTGAAAGCAAAACAGTAAAATTATTCGAATTTGTTTTTTTAGTCATGAAGACACAAATTGTGATCTTGTCAAGAGCAATATCTGTTGAGTATATGCTGACTTTATTTTTGCTCAGTAGGAAGAGGCAAGTGCCCTGAATTACCCTTACAAAACACCAAATAATCTGATGATATTTTTGAAATTTCGAGGATCATGGTAAGCTTAAGAAGAGAAACCTTGTGGTTTTTTTGGAATAAATGTCTTTAGATCATAACACGTAGTGTGGTATTGGAGTTTTGATGAAGTATTTTGAGCGCTTCTAGTAGAATAAATTTCTCAGAATCTTCCGTCCAAGAAAAAGACATTGTTACTTATTCTTCGTATATAATATGTAAAAACGAGATGCAGCGGCCTCAAAACATTAGAACAAGCTTGGATTGGATTTTCTGAGCTTTACCGGGAAAAGAACGAGAAAAGCACCATTACAACAAACGGTGAAGCAATATGGGCTGCTCAACCATTTTGCCGAAGGAATACAGCATTATTCGCCCAATAGGGGAGGTTAGTTTTTGCAAAGCGAAGAAATTCATACTTTATTATGCGTTATTTCGGTTTTAGATTTGTTTCCGTGCTCTATAGTGAGACTGGAAGAATTACAAAGGTTGCCATGATAATGAATTCGAAAAGAAACTGCTCTGGAGGACATTTGTTCGTGGAATTCATTACGCCGGTAGATATTAGGTGGAATAAATCATGCCGATCCATGGTGGTGAAGTACTGTCACCGACTCTACAAACAAGAAACCTCCATCGGGCTGAAACTGTCTACTTTCTAGTCTTCGAGAGTGGAATTACTTTTAGGTGGACCGCAGTGCTACCACATACTCAGTCAGACTATACTTTCCATGAGAATGTAATTACCGTAGCCTTGTTACAAATGCAAATGTACTATGGTTGGAAACACTAAATTCCTATCACTTCACAGGTTGTACATCGTTTTACCTCTAAATTTTATCAAAAGAATATTGTCTGACGAGTCATTCCGTACCTGCATTTACCGAAAATGATGTTTTTACATCATCGGGTTGCTTTCTCTGGTGGTCTATATGTGGTAGCTAAAAATGGATTTTTGAGGCTACTTTTGTTCAGTTCTTTTGGTGAGCAACCTTTGTCTTACATGGCTTTTACAGTGATTTACGTTATCAGGTTGCCTTATTTCGTGGCTACACAGTGCTTCTTCTATGTTCAGCTGACTCAAGAGCAGCTACTTATTCAGTTATCAAAGAAACGGTTAACGTTTGTCAAGTAAAAGTAGCAACATTTTCCGAAAGGTACTCAGTATAACTTACTATAAACGAGTTTATATCCTCAGAAGTGCTCAGTGGTAATAATCTGAGAGTGGGAAAGAATATTGTAGAGTTAAATTATTTCGCATTCATTCCCTTTTTGACTTCTAGTATTATTCTCACACGAGATCACGTAATTGTGTAGTGCAATTGTAGGTGTTCGAGGTGGGCCTTGATAGGTAAAATAATAATGATTTTATCACTAAAATGGCAATCACTCCAATATTGATTTGATATTATGTTTTGGAAACCAGCCGTATCACTTATTTATTGCGCTGTTGGGATTTGTATGAAATGGAAACGCACAAGCTCCTTGTAAAGATTTAAAACACATATGGCTTTCAAAATATCTACCTACAAAATGAGGATCGCGATTTCTTTGAAAAATCTCAACAGTATCAGGCGTTGCCCTTCAGCACTGTCGTTAAAATTCTTTATCAAATACCATCCAAGGTTCCTCCAAAATACTAGTTCTCAACGCAAACATTTTGGGCTCATGAAACGTCAAATCAAATGTGGGATCCAAGTCAGAATATTTATAACTTGAATTTGTTTCAGCCAGCTCAAGATTGATTTTGGTCAAAGTGGAATCCAATCATTATCTGACAATGAATTCCATAGAATTCTGAGTTCTGAGTTACTGCGAAATACATTCGGAGTCTGGATTCTTGGCTTTCAACTCCACTTCATTGGAACAGACATCTTCTACCAGACCAATCTGTCTCCTTTATTGAACTGGTTATACCGCGAAATTGGTGTGAGAAAGAGAAATAGAAAAAAACACGAGGCTTTGTGTTTTGTTAAGTTTGTCTGCTTGAGTTCACACCTGCTGTATCCTAATAGATTTGCAGGTCGTTAGAAGTTTGAATTGTTGTGTGAAAATCTTTAGGGATAAATTCACTCGAAGAAAAAAGTGCACATGATAACAGACGACACTAATCCAGATGGTAAACTGACAGATAGTTAGAAGGTGGCATACTTCTCACCTGATTGTAATATAACTAAGACCACTGTGATAGTATTACTTAATTTATATGAGCCACTCCACTTTGCAGGGATCAGCGCTGTTCCATCTAGGGATTTTCGTGGTCGATCTGAAACAAGAAAGTTGAAAACTCCCATAGCCCAGAGGCTCAGTGAGTGCACCAACAGACAGCAACAATTTCATTTTTGGAACACCTATATGGCTTACGGCAGCCTAAGCCCTACAATACGCAAAAAGAACAAAATAGAAACCTAAAGAAGAAAATGGTGCTGAATATAAGCTTTATTCCAACTTTTCGCCTAAGGAGCACAATTGAATTTCCCGGATAAGGTAAAAGGTGAAGCAACCTTGATTGATACCGTGAACGTCCAACTTCTTCCCACGGATAACCCATTCTGGGCATACTGTTTGATTGGCCGCAACTCTTGTTGCATCAGAGCATGGACAGTCGTTTAGGAACTTTACATGACAAGCCAGGAAGACCAAACGCCATACTGCTCGAAATTGTGATTTTCTTACGTAATAACGGTAGCCAAAGTGGTAACAATGAGCCAAGACGTGGTTCAACCTGTTTGAAGCAAAATAGTTCGGTAAGAATGAGAAGACAAATGTCGTCTTTGGAGGGGTAAGATTTTACGCCGTCTCTTCCCCATGCGCGATCTTCATTTCTCAAATGGGTCCGCGAGCGGTAACCGTGTCTTTTTGAGTATCACTTTTTTCAGTTTGTCTGATTCTCCCCAACTATTCCGTGAAGTAAATCTCTCAAAATGGGTCATTCACCTGACTAGTGAGATTCTTCTGCTGTCCATGTGTCCCTTGATAGATTTGTTTTGTCTATCAATGGCCTCACTGTAAAAGGTCACTTTTTTTTCTTCAGCCAGTAGCTCTTTGCTGAAGGAAACAATCGGCTTCATAGAGTCCTCTTTTTGTTGTGATATCAGTTTCTACAGCTACATGGGAAAGAAAATACAAAACCTCAACGATGAAAGCATTCTGGATGAGAATGAGCCCTAATGAAATCACTAGTGATCCGAGCGATAACAAACACGTGAATGTTGTAGTTAATTAGATCATGGGTCACGGTCAATAACGCATCGATCAGAAGTCTTTCAGGGCCAATGTCCACAGTGACGTATATGGCTGTGTGATATCACATGAACGGCAAGAGCATCTACTAAATTTATTACTTACGTATAGTTTTATTGTTATATACCACGGAAGCATAACCTTTTTCCACGACTGCTGCAGTTACAACATCAAGGTTTTTCCAAATACTTTGAAAGTAGCTCGCATGTTTATCGAACTACATATTTTCTAATCATCTCTTCTGTTTAACTTCGATGTACGAAAATGTTGCTACTTCAATATTTTCAATAAACCAAAAGAACTCGAGCCAGTGTTCATCTTTTGAAAGAGATTTAGGCTAGGTTGTAACGGATGTTTTGGTGTTCAGGTTTATCCATCAGATTATTTTGTTGACTGTGGGTGTGCACTCTAAGGAAGTCAGTTATAACTAAAATGACCCGCTTTACTATCAGGTCTGTTTGACAATTTTCACCCCATGAATTTAAGGTGAACAGCAGACTGGATGGTACAGCAGGGATACTATTTAGCCCTACCGGTCACATCATCAGGAAGTTAAAAATTGAGCATTCCCAGACAAGTGACATAACATTTGAACCATTTGTGCTGCAACTTCGTCACAAGTTCTATTGTATAGAATACATTTACATTGAGTTAATTACTCTGCATCGATTCTTGACATAAATGTCACTTACCTATTATTTGGCGATTTTAAGTGTACAAAAATTGTATCCCTCAGCCTGGGTTATTAGTACCTGACATTTTCTTAGAACGTTTGTCCGGAATAAGTACCCGAATTCCACGTTGTATTACTTGACTTTGATTCTTAGTAGCTTTTAGATCTAATTTGTCTTCTCGTTGTTGTCCAGTCAATTAGTACACCTATTCATAGTATCCGAAGAACGAGTGATTCAATCACATACGCATTGATGAGACTGAGTTTTTGCAATTCCACCTAACTCCCCAACTATCATAGAGTTTTGAGATTCATTTGAGATGACTGGACACACAGTAATTAACTCTTTGTCGTTGCATTCAAAAATGTTATCACCTATGGTCGTATAACTCTAAAGCTGTGTATCAAACTACCAGTAAGTCTCAAGATTTCAATGTTTTTCGTAAGAAAATATTTGTCAGTGGACACTTACATTCAACTCCATTTGTCCTTTAGATCTCTAAATATCGTAATTATGTCCTTCTCCAATCTCAGCCAAGTCTAATAGAACAGAAAGTGTGAACATTGCCGGAAGCTCTCACACTACCATCAGTGTCAATCTCTGATGCAGCGAACAAACCGTATGTTTGAAGGTCCAACAATTGACATCAAACAACCGAAATCTAAGTTATTATCGGAACTCATGACAAATCTTTTACACACATGATGATCAGAGATTTTTTCCTAACTCGCCTCAGTGTTTACCCGATATATATGATAGATGATATAATAGATCAGAGTTATTCCAAACGATCTAGTGGAAACGATTCGTGATTTGGCAGTTGGTATCGAGGAAACGAATCAAACAGACATTGACGGACACGAGGTAGTTCTTATGCGTTTGTCCAGAGACAGTTTTTGATAATGCACGTCCATTTGATTATTATTTGTCGTTCTGACACTAGAACCCAGATAAGTTCTTATTTTTTGCCGTATCCACTCAGACGTGCGAGATCAGAATCCACTCGTCTATAGATATTACGCTCCTCAACCAGCAAACACGGAATGAGAGCTGAACACGTCCTTCCTTAAGCTACAGAATCCCATAAACTGTGTTCAACGATCGAATTAAAATGTAGCAGATCCTAGTGCGCAGCCATAAAACGACCTTCAAAAATATCCCCGTCTACATGAAAATCAGTTGACCGCTAGATAAAACTTGTTAGAATTATCAGACAAAAACTAGAAAATGTATATCTATCAGACCGACCCAAAGAACCGATGTTCGCACTGTACCCGATCAAACTTGGGGTCAAGTTTTGTTCAGTGAACCACACAAAGGTTCAAGATAAATAAAAAGCTTCCATGCACCCAAAAGCGATTCATTCATTTCGTCTTCTTCTTTTACTTACACAGAATTATTGGTTTGATATTTTCTTGTTTAGCACTAAGAGTTCACGAATGTGAAAGCATTAGTGATAGATCAAAATTGAGTACCCATAGATGAAAACTAAATTTATAATTTTAGGAATACATCTTTGATCTTTTTCTTGACAGTGTTTCAAATTTAGAATAAGTGGAGGGTGGAAAGGATTTCCATTGTCTGCTATTCGATTTATGTATAAATTTATTTAAAACCACCATGAGTGATTTGATGAATGCAACCTGGATTGCATAAGAAGCGATGGGATGATTTTATTAGACGAATCTATGGTTAATACAGATATATTTATATATATATATACTTATGTATAAAAATACATACGCATATATATATATATATGATAGGAATGCACATTCTTGGAATAAATAGTGTTAAGGGCATCAAATCGAGACCGGGTAATCAATGATCAATGGATTATGGATGCATCACTTCTGGATGAGTTATCACTAGGTTTGAGGTTCTTTTGTCCAACACTGAGAAATGAGCAATTGTATGTAGGAGCACAGTCTGAAAATGTATACTCTTAAATACCTTCAATATCGGAGACATCACAAGAGGATATTGAAGACTTCAAATCTACAGATGTTCTTATTTATACCATCAAACTCAGGATAAACTCAGAACCATGGTTGGTAACCGACGAAAGCTAGTGTTAAAAACACTAAGGGCACATAAAGACATTGTTATTTCCAAATCCGACAAAGTCTCAGGAGTTCAGACTATAGTGCTGAAACGGATACCGTTTTAAGTAACTTCACAAAATTCGCTGAATCCAAAGGAGAGGAGAATAAAACAAAAAAATTAGAACAACTTACAGCATACATGAGAATATCGTAAGATCAAAATTTTATTTCGAGTGGCACTCTTGAACAGCTACGACCTACAGGCACATTTATTGCTCATCTATATGGCTTACGGAAGATATATAAGTTGGAGGGCACCACAAAAACCTGTGCTTAACACGAACACTCCTCCCCATCGCTCGACGGCTTGTTGACTCGTCAATATACCGGAACCAGTACGCAGAAACTTTACAATACATTGCAAACGACACTTTTCAGTGTGTAGAATCGACCGGGGAAGAAAGTGAGACGGGATCTAAAAAAGGCCTTTCTGGATACAGCATCACGATTTACGAACGTCTCACTTTCAGAAACTGTTGAGTATTTGTGCAATTATATATGATCAAAAACGGAATAATTTTTTTATTCCGGTAGCCAGTCTGAAAGAACTACTACTACTATGCACGCCAAGCGTCCAGTTTTGCTTCAATGACAAGGTTTACCGGTAAACAGTTGGAGTTCCAACGGGCTCGGCTCTAGCGCCCATACTTGCCGATAATTCCTTCATCAAAAGGAAAAATAGAATACTCAAATATACCGCGGAAAGACTACTTAGTTACTGGCAGTACGTAGACGACATTTATATTTCGATTGTCAGGCATTGTGCCAGTTTCGCGCTTCTAAATAGAGAATAGAATTAAATCCGGTCCCTTTAGTCTCCCATAAGACAGATCTGTTCCGAGGAAACGGTGCGTGAGGAGTCTGGAGAGAGAATATGTATGTCACACGTGATAAGGTTAGTGGAATGAATAGATTTTCAGGTTCCTTGTATCAATAAAAGTAGTTTAGCGATAAAGACGAAATGGTATATGGCCGCAGTTTGGAAAGAAACTTCTGGTAAACAGCGATAAATGTGAAGAGAAAGTAATATTTACACGCAATAGGTTTTTATTTACTTGTGGAAAAGGCGTATCTGCAAAAGAAACGGATTTGTTGACCACCCGACGGCGGTGGAAAGCCAATGGAAGCGGCTTTGTGATGAGGGCTGCTTCAGGACGGCCAACCAGTTGGGTCACCGGCATTGGTATGATCGACGTATGGAATACAGTAGACGTGGGTGCTGCTTCTGAGGAAATCGGTGGACGGAGTGCATTCGATCAGAAAAGCTGATTTAGGTCGGGCTGCGATAAACTTATCCTTTGTGCCATTATCGTCGATGACGAATGTTTTGTCTAGGCGGCGTAGGACCCTGTGGGAACAGGAGTAGGCAGATTGTAGAGAAGCGTTTGGCTTTGTTCTAAGAAGAACTTCTGTACAGTCTTGGAGGTACGGGTGTGGGTAGACCTTCGTCTTTTGGCCACGTGCCGCAGGAGGGCGCAGTATACGCATCTGGTGCATTACCCTGGTGGCTTAATCAGCGTAGTCAAAAGTGACGATGGACTTTGGAGCAACAATGTCACGAGGAAGTCAAAGCGCGCAACCGAATGTGAGTTGGGCTAATGTGGGTTGCAGATCAACCTTAACTGCATAGCAGTAACTTAAAAGTACCAGCGGTAATGGTTCCCTCCAGTGTGGGTTTCTGTGAACTACTAAGGCTGCCGTTGATTTGTCGATGAAAACGTTCTACCATTCCATTAACTGACGGGTGGGAATGCAATGGGTGCATAAAGTTGCAGAACACTACTCAAAGCTCCTTTGGATGTGTGACACACGGTCTTTGATAACCATGACTGGACAACCAGTTGTTGCCACCCAGTTTTTGATGAAAGATTAGGCGACCGTTTCGCTTGCTGCATTGCGTAAACGTACCGCCAAATTTGGTACGTAGGTTGTCTAGGATAGTCTGCACTTTATCTTGTAATGGTATGGTCCCAGTGGAAGTAATCTTGTGGTCTAGAAGTTCGATGGCGTGGACGCCTATTACCCGCTTATTCGCGTTTACCATGACTCCATGTTGACTGAGGCGATCCGGAAATGTGCTTAGACGCGATAGATATTCTCTCTTAGACGAGATGGCATTCAAGATGTCGTCGGGAAAAGCAAACGCAAAATCCAAAACTCTAAATATCATTTCGACGAAACGCTAGAAAGTTTACGTCGCCTTGCTAAGAGCAAACAGCTTTCGTGGAAACTCGAAAAGACTGAAAGGAGTCGTCACGGCTGTTTTGGTGATATCTCTTCTCAGTTAATGGCATTTGGTTATTGCCCGCATCAAGTCTAACCGACTGAAAATTATCTTATCAACTAATCCATCTCTGAAGTCCGTGATCGGCAGGATAAGATATCAGTCAAGCGTAGTCACTAGGTTGAGTGAGCGATAATCTCCGCACGGTCTCCGGTCGTCAAGTGGCTTCTTCGGGACCATGTGTGGGGATGATGCCCAAGGACTGTGGGAAGGCCAGATAATTTTCGGGTTGAGCTTGTTGGATTTCGAAGCGGCCTATGTGGAGATAATTCACGGCTAACCTGTGAGGCCGAGCGTAAAACCAGGGTTCCAGTGTGACGATGTGGATTTCCAAGTCAGTAATGATTGGAGACGGGTTTTCATCTAGGCGGATAGGGCTGGGTCAATTACTGAATAGGCTGCCAAATTCTGGTCCGGACTTGGGGATTGGCACGAGGATTTTTGGTGACTGAGCGTGCGTCAGTGAACCATCAACGAAATCCAATAAGACTCAGTCTACGAGCTGTCGCTTACCCGGAACGACTACTTAACTGTGAACACCAAAAATGTGTAAGCACAGGATGGCTTGGTTTACCTAGGCGACCAGAATAGCCCGCGGGGAAAATAATTCGCAAACCGAAGTCCGTGGTGAGAAATCGGCTGCCATGTTTTGACAAAGCAGTGCCATTGGCGGCTTGCCAGTTCAAAATGTAGGAGAGACGGTAAACCGCTTTCAAACTGCTATTGCGCTGACCTGCATTCCCGTGTCGATCAAATAGAGCATACAGACACTCTCGTCTTTCACGTAGATGAGGCAACTAGGCAGCGGGGTGCTGGGAGAGATTGTCGCTACCAACTAGTCGGAACAGAAACAATAGGGCTTTTCGCGTTTGCAATCACGACATCAGAAACGCCTTTCGAAGTAACACTTTCCGAATCGGCGATTTGGTTCAATCACCTGCATCAAAAGCGCGAATACCCTGACATAATGTCTGAATGTCAGATTTGATACTGGGCGCGTTGTAGATGGTGGTTGTCGATGTAGGGTAAATGATAACAAATAGCGAAGAGGCCGTGGCTTTGGCAAACTCGTGAGGTTGTAAGGCAGATGCATCTGCATGCCAGAGGACTTTGTATGCAGCATCTGCGCACTTATCTCAACTCTGGATGTGCATTAGAACAGCTAAAATGCTTTGGGATTGCGGTGAGATTGGTTGCCTTTAACGATGACGAACGACTGCATCGTCGAAGAAAGTCGTGCTATCCAGCGAACGCATTTTCCGAAACAGCTCTGATGGCGTCATATTCCTCAGTTGGATTTCAAGGAGAACCTGCTGGATACAATTCTCTTCCAAAGCTGCCCAAGGCTTAATGAGGGCTCCTCACAATGTGTCGTACGGGATGAGTGCTCCGGAGACTCATGAATATATCCCTGATTTGTGGAAACAGACTGTCTGAGGTTGCTGGGAGCAGTTTATTATACTGAAATTGTTGACTAGATATGCGATTTTTCTTGGGACGAGACTCGATAATAGCGAGGAAAAACAGTAACACCGACCAAATGCAACCTTTTCCGATATCTCTGTGTTGCAGAACACTAAATACTTGCCTGTTATATATATATTTGATTATTAGGTATTTTGTCTTTCACATTCATAGAAATCACTGACCGACTTGTGAAGTAGGCACGAAGAGTGGTGGAGTAGTTATCAGCCGATCACACCCCATCTATCACCTGTCTGAACGTAAAATTCGTGTACGCAGCAACCGAAAGCGCTACTTCCGACACTCTTCGTTGGCACAATCTAGAGTGCGGATTCTGTACTCAGGTCCAGTAAGAATACAAGCGGCTGGCACTCCAAGGTCTTTTCTCAAGGTCGTTGTGGACGAACGCGACCGTAGAAGCTGAGGGAGTTATCCCTTTTTATTATTGTTATCTAATTCTACCGAAATGACCTAGCAAGTTCACGTCTGCGGTAGTTTCCGTCGCTTCGTCTGTCATAAATTATCTCTAATATTAGTTCAATTTTTTATCTGATATAGGATTATGTATATTTTGCCTGGACACTTACAAGTACATTCATTATTTTGGATACACAACCATATATTTCCTTCTGGATCGTCATTATTACACCCATCAGTTTTCGTTCGCATTTATTCTTGTATAATGCCTATCAGGCTAAGTCAACAACATTGTAGAATACCAAAGTATTTTACTTATATAGTGCACTTTTTTCATAATGAGCAAGAAACCTAAGCCCGAATTTGAACCAGAGTGCATCCAGTGCACATGAAAATACCAGATTTCATACCAGAAGATCCGGAGGATTTTCTGATGACCGGATTACCCGAAAAGAAATCAGAAATCACACTAACTGGTACTCAAATGCAGTATTCCTAAAGAATGCATTTACGTCGTTTTGTTAAGCATTGCAAATATGGAGAAGCGCATCGGGAAGCAGTAATCGGATCGCAAGCCCACGAGTAGTCGACATCAGTTGCTGGAATGTTGCGATGCGACAGAGTTCAATCGCATATGTGGACTTTCACAAAGGATGTGCATATAGTGTTATCAAAATCTGAAGTAAAATGAATCATGTTTACACAATGTTGATTGCGTGAAGCATAACGTTATCGATGAATTTCGTCTTGGACTTACTTTATTATACGGAATTACTCATAAAACCACCACAGATTTCATCGATTGTAGCGCGCCTCGTTTCTAGCAGGCTCGCATATCTAGTCAACATTCCCAATACAATGACCTGCTTTCAGCGAACCCAGAGTGTCTGTTTATACAAATCGGGGATATCGTTCGCAACACCAGAAACAAATGACATATAAAGAGAAACTAAAAGGACAACTAAGAATGAAACAAAGCCTAATAAAGGCAAATTATTTTGCCTACACCATTGTACTGTGGTTTATCTTTGTAGAGTTTTCAAACGTTCCAACCGTCGTTCCTGTAGACCACTCCTATGTTATTGCGTTGAAAATATCATTAGTATTATGTAGTAGTCTACCAGCTCTAGCGAGAACAATCTTTCGAATTCGGACCACCTTGGTTAATCGGTGCAAAACAAATCACTTCTGCAAAATATGGGCTCATCCTTCTCAGAACCTCTCATGGAAGGTTTTTTGTCCACTGATATAGCCAATTAGTCCACCTGGTTAGTCGGTCTGGTTGGATCCTAGCTCATTGATTTGGTTCCGATCGGGTTAACCACTGAACCGGTTCCAATTTTTCGATGAATACGATGAAGTCATTCGTAAAAGCCGTTTAAAGCTGTATACAACTCTGTGTTGTAAGCTGTTTGAGGGACCGCCTTTTCCACGCAGTATACTGGTGTGCAGACATCCAAGAAATCTTACTTCTGTCTGCTCTTTTTCCCCGAATGAACTAAACGCTGAGGACGGTGTGTTATAGCCTAATTCTCAAGCCCTTTTGAAAGGCACCCCGATGTTGAAATTAACAACCTCCGTCGTGTGCTTGTTTCAGTGTGGCTTTTTCAAACAAGGGTTGTGAATCTAAGTGACAAACAGGTAGTACTGACCCATAACTTAAAAACTCATTGCGAGAAAATGTCCCATTTCTGTCAAAAGCGGAAGGAAAACTTACTCTCCTGCATATGGCAGTGGTTCACATCTCAGTCAGTACCCCATTTATTTAGGTTTCGGTCATCTGAAACCGTGAAGAAGAAGGTGTACCAAACCCACCTCGGTCCTCTACCTGCTGCACTCTGCACTGGTACAATGAAAGTCCCGTCTACATTACTAGTCACTGGTCGGATTTTGCATACTTATTCCTAACTACATCTTCAGCTCCTTGTTGCCAAAATTATAACGCAAAACCACTTTTTTCTCAGTCAGATCTTCTTTCCCAATTTTTGAAACGATATTCGAGAGGAAAATTAGGAGTGAATAACCGTCACACTTTATCTTGGTAAATTTGGCTTTTCGACCTCACAGTAAACTTCACTAAAGTCATGAATTTTCCGGAAGCCTGAGAAATCAGTCTTATTGAGAGGTCGAAAATGAATGAACTTATGCATGAAAAATTACATCACAGGTTGTATTCTTCTCACTGATGAGTCCATGCGGTCGTTGCCAGTAGTTTTTCCGTTCGCTCAACTGTCGACCACAGGTGTGCTTAGCGAGAGAAACAAGCCCAAAATCAACACAAACTCATTTGTAGCATTCCGAATTACCCCACGCGGTTCAATAGTGATTGCAAAGTCTTTTTCGTTTGCACATTGGAAGCTAACTCTCTGTTTGTTTCGAATGCGTTACCATCACATCAAGATCACAAGAATTCTCCATTAAACTTTTATTTCACCTCCCAAGTGATGTTGACGTTTGTACGAAGAACCAAAAAACAACAATGTGCGCGGATAAAATGTATTTAGGATGAAGAATCTGGGAATGATTCGCTTTTATTGGATTGGAATAAAAGATCGATGGCGATGATTAATTCACAAACGAACTCAGTCAAAACACTTTAAGGCTGTAAAATTCGAATAGCTGATTGATTTTGACTGCATTTTATTAACAGTTTTGTGTCATACACAAATCTGTGCGAAGCGAGAATCATCGGCCCTAACGACTAACGGTTTAAGAACAGTCAGATCAGAAGTTAATTGTGGGAAAACTACTGTGTAACTCGATATTACATCAGGTTACGTCTCAGATGAGGGATATGTCCAAGAACACATCTATACCTTTGACGTATAATTTCATACTAGTCAAATATTAATATGTTGAAGTCCATTTTCCACAAGTGCGCAGCACAAACTCTGGTTGGATGATGTATAATTATTTATCAGTGTTGTAGAATTGATTATACTTCCTCCATATCGGAAATGTGGGGCAGAAATAATGCAAATGTAAGCTAATATCCTGATTACTTGGTTTTCAGTATAGCAGAAACTTAGTCTTACCAGCATGCGCATGATATGGGCTGTACACGGTTTCGGGCAGCAGAACAAATTCCAATTGAATAACCGTATTTACTGTTATCTTGTGGTTCTTTATAATGCAATCCACATACGTATACGAAGGCGAATGACTTACAGGCTGGTGAGCAACCAGAAGTAACGATATAGAAAGTTACCTGGTAAATCGTGACAGTGCGGTCATAAACGGCCCCCTCAGTAGGAAGTAAGACGAAAATGTAGCGCAACGCGGTCGTGGTACGCATAGTGAATCAGGAAGCTATCTAGATTACATGAAATAATAGTTTCAATCACAGAATAAGAAAACAATCTATAGTGAGACTGAACAAATCGTTTATTGTAAGAAGCTACCAATGTCAAATACAAATATTAGTAGTACTTGTAAAATGACAGAAGTGATATGTGTCAACGTGAACAGATAAATCTGGCCATAGGTTTGTTTATGTTACAAATGTGTACCTTGGGCTGACGATGTAGTACAGGGTCAGCGGTGCTGCTGTCTGGAGATCGATTCTCCGGTGGCCACTCTCTATGCATGGGTGAGACGACCAGCCAATTGTTCTTACAATGGGAATGTACAGTCATAGAACCAACGTCAGGGATGTAAGTGTATGATATTCTTGCACTGTACATTGTAAAAACGTAGATCTGAACTGCGTCAGTCCCTTCAAAACGGAGAACCAGGTCATAAATGCCCGAGGTCCATGATACACGTATATGCTACTCATGAGCAGGACGAATGTGAATATTACCAATTTCGAAAAAGCAATCAACCCATATGTTGGAGCACAGGATGTGCAGTGGTACCATAGCTGGGAGAGAGAGGAAATTATGAATAAAATGCTGGAATGAATAACGAAGAACTGAAACAACCTCAAGTATTACTTATGTAAAATATGATCACACATCCGGAGCTGCGCGATCAGAATTTAATTCATACTTCCTAGTTTCTATTTGTGGCTCACATGTTTGCATGTTTGTGGATGGGTGGCTTGAAAAATGAGTAGTTCCATTGGAATAATTGTTTTGTTTTTCACTGCGAAGTAATATGACGCAAAATACAAATGTATTTATCAATTAGTAACTTTTCGGCTCAAGTGGTTGAACACGTCTTGAAACGAATCGATATCTTCATCGATGATACGGCCAATAATCACAAGGTTTGTAGTTATGAAAATCATCCGTCGTAAATGTTACCCCCAATATTTCAATACCATTCACGATTGACACATTATTTTCGAACTTGAGAGCTTCAGTCGTATTTGTCATTTTGATCAAGGTGGTACAATTTCAAAATTCGACTGATTGCCTCAACAATGTGCTCTACTGTGTCAGTATTACAAAAGTCTCAGGCCAACCCCTTGACATGATTTGGTAGTAATATAAATACTGGTGAGATACAAAGGGAAAGTAAAAATCGTACATAGAATGTGGAAAAACTTTCAAATTAAAAATATAAACACTGATTTCCATGGATTTTGTTCCCTCGTACACGTAAATTGAACCTGTATTCTGCCCGAAACAAACATTTGATAGAGTAGAACATCCGATTTACTAAGTGAGCAACATCCCCACTGCGGGACCACCGGTTGAAACAGAACAGTGAGATGAATAGCATGAGATAAATAATTGACGAGTTGCATTGCGGACCAACATTGAAGACCCGTATTACTGGGGATTATTGAACAAGGAGAATGATGAGGAGACAAGATGAGGTGAACGAATCATGTGAGTGTTCAATTAAATTATAGGGACATCGATGCAGAAGCTTCGATTGCCAATATTAAACGATAATTCAAAAAGTTCCACCAACATCAAGTACCACATAAATGTAAGGTCGCCTGTTTAATTTCCATTGAAGCCGTTGCTTTCTCATCAAAGTTTTGATGGTGGCTTTCAGCATTTGGTAACAGACTATCTTTACGGTTTTAGCATTCGCTATGGAAAAAGAGAATGTGTAACTTGTCAGTTCCATCCTGCGAGAAGAATCCAGTGTATTGTGAAATTCATATCGTCCTTTTTGCCTCTCAGCGGATGACGTATTTGAATAGTCCCCTAATTGAATCAATAGAAAATGAACAGTGTTTCCCCGTAGACTGTTCGCAAAAAACGGTTTCTCACATTGTCATGTAAGAAAACGAATCCCGTCTGAATCACAGTTCGGTAGCAGGGTGGATGGGCAGTTACAGGGCGACCTCAACCATGGTTCGTAAAGGACATCATCCAATCCCGTTTGACCACGTAGGTTTTTTGCTTCAAAGAAATGCTATTTAATAATAAGGTTTTGCTTTTGAATCCTTATTCAGAGTTTACATAAACCAGTTATGCTGCAATGATATCTTCAGGCACTTTGCGCTAATACTGAAGAGATATATCCTGCGTAGTTCAGTGATATTTTGTCGTGAGCCATCAATTTCAGTTAAATGGTTACAGTAAAGCAGATATCTGTTTTCAGGGCGAAAACCAATTTCCTTTGTTGTGTGTATCCCCTATTGAATCCTCCTATGATTGCTCCTGGTAGTTCATTAGGCTCTAGTTAATGAGTTTTTTAAGTGATTGGATAGGATTACCAAACTTTCAAACTGAGATGGCCAACTACGGCTGCGTTTCCTAGACCGGTAATTACCCAAGTGAATTGAGATGATCATTGCTCACATTGTCTCGTAATTATCCTATATCGTGTAAGATGGCAATGTCCTTGGAATTATTCCATCTTTTACAATCAATTTGTGAACAACATACGAGTTGAACGAATAGTTGCCACAATAATGAGCTCAATAAAAGTTTTCATCAACAGTTTTGTAATCGAATGAAAGCGACTACGTTAACCGGTATTGTGACCAAACTGTTCAGTCAAAAAACCGTTTATGTAAATTTCGCACCAAAAGGGTTCATGCAACATTTAACTACCATGACAAGGAAATCTAATGTAAGTCATCCGTTTTTTAGTGATAGAATAAGAAGTTACAAAGGCGGAAGCATCTCCTTGCTGGCTCTGTTGGGACTGATCAGAATATCAGTTCAAACCGTAAAAGGAATCTGAAACTTGACTGCGTGGAACGTTTAAATCATGACTACGAACAGTAGGTAATGCACAGTCTACTTCAGTGTGTTTTGTTTGCAAATGACAATGTAATTAATACCTACACTCATCTTACTACATACGATTTTGAAATTCCGCTCTCACCATATCATCATTTTGTCAGAATATCGATCGGAGAAGAAGATTCGCTGTTCCATTTGGAGAATTTATTCAGTAGTATCCCAAGTGCTTATTGATTTTCATCGGCTTCTGAAACATCCAACTATTTTCATTTTATTCTGAAGACATACCACTTCCTGAAGTAAATATATTGCTTATTTCACTTTACTCAACTGTACATTAACCGGCTAAACTAACCGTCTGTATGACTACCCTTTGGACGATTAGGAGGGCTCTTGTTTTCTTGCATTCATTTTCATGACCTACGGTTTTGACGTTGACGCTTTTGTATACCTAGGATATTGTATAGTTTTGTTTATAAAAACTGACAGCTATATAGTAGATCATATCAAATAAATAATAATTCAAGGCAGGAGAGATGGCTGTGTTCGATTTCAGAGATTACGGGAACGGGATGAAGCGATTTTAGAGAGCGGACTGCCGAGGAACTTTGGAAAACCGAAAAGTAACAGATATTCGAAGACCGTCGAAAACGTTCATCAGGACCATTAGTGAGCGCTGGATAGGCGTGCATGTAAAGAAATTGGAGCCCAAAGGAGTAATTCGCATCCATATCAATAGTCAAGGTGCGCGAATAAATATCAGACCAGATGAAGGTCTTCAATGTTCCGCGGATTCCGCTATTTTGCCTCGAGCATTCCATTTCTCCACTTTGATTACAGAACAGTTACTGTTCGCATCTGATTTATATTCGGATCCAGATATTTTTTGACAATATTTAATTCGTATTCGCCTGTGACTTATTCATACTGATAACTGTAATTTGTGCTTGTTTTCCCGCGTCTGCTGGACAAACATTGTCTCACCTTTGCTCTATTCAGATCATCCACCAAACTCATCTTTATCCCCTGCTTGGAACATCGGCCGATAAGACCCGCTTACCCTATTACAATGAATCTCATCAAAACTACTGCTATGTTATCCAATTGCTGTTCACTTTGATACGGTTTTATGCGCAGTCATATTCATTTCTAGTTCGTCTTTACTGATAGAATGTGAATGTTATTCAAGTGGATTTTGGATATGTTTCTAAATACGTTGAACGACTGTGCAACGGTTTGGCACAGGGTGAGAATTTAGTAAAAATAAGCAAAATGCACGGATAGAATAATTACCCACTTGTGTGGTGATAACCATCACACAATTCATGTCTAGCAGCAATGGCAGTTAGTAGTTTAGTTGATGGTGCATGTCAGTAAACCAGGAATTCATTGATCGATTCGCAACGAAATCCGCTAAACATCTGTGACAAATAAATCAAACCGAACAGACCAGTCAGAGGGCGCAGGAACAGTGTACTGGTTATTACCTTCAATTCACGGGGAGGATAACTGGACATGCCATTAGATGATCAGTGTTTTGCGCCAACAGATTTCCTTGTTTGGAAGCAAAAATTCTTCCTTTTTTACTACATTCCGTTGATTCAAAATAGTGCCAAATGCAAAAATATGGGCATGTTAAGTTAGATTTGCAAAATGAAGCTAAGCAATGGCTTACAGTCAAACTTGAATCACTATGACGGGCTCTTGTTGGTAAATATAAATTCTAGTTAGCGTCGTATACGCAACCATTTGTCGATCGCTACTCATATCACGAAGTCAAACAACTGAGGTCTAATATACTTAGAGTTGCTGGTACGAACTACAATAATTTGCCAAATTTTTGTCAAATGTACAAATCTTGGTGATTTCTTATACCAGCCTCACGTGACACGTTTGTGAACAGAAAGGTGAATTTTGAGTGTCATTACTTCTCAGTCAATTGTCATGGATATTTATATTTTTAACTTTGATATTAACAACAACTATCATGTTATAACCCAATATTGCTCTGGACAGTGGAAAGCCACTTGAACGTTTCGCTTTCTCGACACCTCATACCGAAAGGAAATGTCACTGACGATCACTGGGAACGCGGGACCACGAGGCCTCAAGTCCATCACGATGATCGTTTCACGAGTGACGACAAAAATAAAATGATACGAAAAATTCTATAGGTCAATAAATGGAGACCATTTATTCAATCTGGATAAGCTACAGAATACCCATAAAGCAAAATAGTTGAAGCAGAGCCGGATACAGGATTCACTGAGGTACAGGCAATAGGCAATATACGCCCGCATTCTGCTAATAGCTTCCCATCATCTCTCTTAGCCTGCAGTCACACTGATACACTTATAAATGCTTATCACTGCAGGCTATCCGGTCTTTATTGCTCCATTACACTTGCCAGTGAAAATTCAAAAAAGAAGTGGAAAGACTTGCTCCCAGTCATTCATCCTCCGGATATTGCCAATACATGAGAAAAGTTCTGGTGTATGTTGACAAGTCGTACTGACAACGGAAAAATGGCATTTTCACATGCATCTTTCATAGCCTGAGTTCCACGGGGTGAGACGGAACCAAATTAGCAACCTTCCTAATTTGAGACAGCTGGTTTACCAGCTAAATCATTTAATCCTAATTTGGACTTGTGGTATAAAGTAGAGGTAGTTAGTAGATATCAGTGAGTTTGGTCTGAGGGTAAATTGTTTTGTGGAGCATTCGTCCTACTTCACAACACACCATCACCCTGACAAAACGTTTTTTGGTTCTGATGGTACTGATGGTGACCAAACAGAACAGAGATTCTTAAACTCTTAAGAAAAATGGAGAATATCACAAAGTTATACTCGCAACACCTTTCTTCTAATATTGAGGCTAAAATAAACATAATAGATTCCAGTTACCAACAGCTCGTGTTTGGAAACTTTATTGCTCGTCCCAATTTATTGGCAACTTAAGATGTGAAAAGCGTTTCCTTTTTGGTATCTAGAGCGTTATGCAATGCTGGGAAAAGAACCTATCCTAATGTGCTGAACGCAGCTAGCCGCTAGCATAGCGATACTTCTACAGGGAATTGGATTATTTGATGAAAGTAATGTCTTAAGATGGGGGAGTAAAATTCTGCGGAAGCACGTGACCATTTTTTGCGGTTATTGCCGGTCATCAGCTATGAGTATCTGGTACTCCGGTACTCACAGTCATGCGTTACTATTGAATTCTTTTTGAGGAGCGCTAATTTGCACTGGTGATGCACACATTTATTTGGTGTGAAAGATAAATACAGAGTGCGCAAAAATGCAGTTGAGTGGATGGAGGTATACGGATCATGTTTGCTCGATGAGCAGCAAGAACCGCAAATTGGGCTGTGCTTCAGATACACTGCCTCCATTATTTTAAGAATTCTCCTTTTTCAAGCACAAAATTCACAGCCGAACAATGTGAGCTTAGTGCCTAATTTCGAAGTATTTAGTCACGGATGTCACGATCATCACCTTGTTTAACAGCGGAACCCTTGTGAATACATTCATTTATATACGGTCTATCTTTTTGTTTTCTGAAGAAATGGGTGAGTTTCATTTGAATCAATCCATTCTCTTAAGGTTTTTAAACTAACATGTGTCTCTGTACGCATATAGTACTCGTCGTTGATCCATTTTGTCTTATGTTTCCGAGGCTTTATGCCCGTCATCAGTAAAAAGGAGTTGAGCGCTTACTTTTCACCACTGAGCTGGAAAATAAGACGGAAAAATCATAAGCACATCCATGGTAACTGTTTGAGGATGAATCAAATCGTGCTTGGACAGGATGATGGTCACTGTCAATCTCGCATGAATTTTGAGACCTGATTTGTAACTGGTCTACCGATGTGTGAGTGTACATTCACCAAGTCATTTCCGTTTCCAGAGCTAGTATGAGTCAGTTCACCAGTTTTACCTTGGGTCCTGGAGATACACAACGTGTACGACGATGAGAGTTTGCCTAGCCTTATTGACTATAACAACCAAAAATGTAATAACACTTGCTGAGCTCATTGGAATCATAATTATCGAGAGGCTGAAATGCTAAACTATAGGCTTTCATGGTGACCAGCTACTGTCTGATTTCTTATCACGTGGCATTTGTTTGATATTAGTCAATCGTCTGCTTATCATGCTGACTTATTTACTCACTTCAAGTTCCCTTTTTCTTCAGTAATCAATGCTCTGGTGACCAGGCAAAAATTCCGTCATTTTATCCACTTGCATATCGTCCGAGCACGCTAGACTGTGGAACGTAAATGAGAAAATTCAAAGGCATCTTACCATACGAAAATGTGTGCCGTACGGCTCGAGATTTACTTTTTCCTACAGTCAATCATTATTCGGTTCTCGTACATGCAGGTAATTCATGACTTTTACCTTCAGAGCTCAGTACAGAGAAACTGAAATTTGTTCATGCGATAACACTCATTTACTTCTCTTTGGATATTGTGTATTTGCTCATCTGAAATCCGGTACTAGATGAACAATGAAAATTGCATAAGTAGTTATATTCACGGCTGTTTAATATCCAACTGCTTGTAAATGCGTAACATGAAACTTGACATATCACAGCAAAATACACTAGTTTCTGATCTGTCATCTTGAAAAGAAGAATAAGACCAATCCTATGAGTTAGGCATCATTTGTATTTCGTTGGTAATAACACACTGAGGGTAGACCCGTAACCGGCGAAAGGAATTTATCAAGTGGTTTTTTATCACAGAAATATTTTTGTGCTCCGTAAGGCTTAGTGCTGATCGAACACTTGTCGACAAAATGCATCGGTGGGCAGATGGACCTATGAAGCGATTCGTATTCATTCGGTAAAAAAATCATTGGTCTTACTTCGACCTTTTTAGTTTGCGAGCATATATAAGCTGAAAATGAGCCTCATGAACACAACAAAAATCTTCCACCTCTTTAGGAAAAGATTTAAAGTCACATCTTTCACAGGAGGCAAGCTAGACTTTCAAAAGAACATCCCTTTACGCGTTCGTCAGTGAAAATTTCAGACTGTTGGTTAACATGTTTACCTTATCTTGAGAGTCAGATGAACGTTTACCGGACTGCTCTCATCTTGCCTAGATATGAACGTCAGGTACTCAAAATGACTGCAAGTGTCCTCCTCTACTACCTTACCAAATCTGTTGGTGTAATGTTCCCTCAATAGGGAGAGGCGCACAGGTTTCGAGCAGTGAGCAATACAGGAGATGATGACAACATGAGGAATTGGTCAACATCGATGTAGACCATCAGAAGTGAGTTTAACTTTCGTGCTTTCAGCATTAGTTCTCCCTATGAAAAACTTTACTTTTGATATTTTTCTACTTCAGAAAAGTTTGCCATTACAACTTAGGTTACTCAATGTAACCTGTCCTCAGATCACTACGGTACAAACAGGGAAGAAAGGGCATTATGCGCCATTATATATCATCTAGAAGAAACAAGCTAAATGAAAATTAATTGCAAAAGAAATTACTGGATCGAATTTTCACAACAAACGCGTCATTAGAACCATTCCATGGATGTAGATGCATCGACTGTTGATCCATTTACCTGAATTTCAGTTCACACATTTCGATCATGTTATGGCTTTTTCAGACTTTGGCTTGAATGTTGAAGAGCACTTTACACGTTGTACAGCTTTCTAGGATAGCGAAAGCTCACAGATGAAATTGGTTAGGGACTAGACTTTCCTAAGACCCCATTCTGAAATCACCTAATACGTGTTCTCTCTAAAATGCTTTCCATGACTTGCACAATCCAACTGGCTAACGGGCATAATTTTTGGTGAGACCACACAAAAAAGAGCATTTGACCTTATCGTATAGTGCCTTATCGTTTTGCATAACATACAGTACCCTAGAATCAAACTGCATGATTTCTTCCACCCTTTCCACTGTAATGAAATGTATTGTGACACTGTTATACAAAGTTGTGGATGCACTTTGAGTAAATTGCAGTGCTTTACAGACAAGAGATTATGTAGATGAAAAGATTGTGCACATTACAGTTCATCAAGTCGGTGAATAATGTATTCTGAGGTGTTTCGATGTTTTTCGTACCATTCTTCATCGCTGCTTCGTTGCCTATATAATTCCACATGTACTCGTTTTCATAACATACTTATTACTGATTCAGCATTTTGTGATAATGAGAGAAATCAGTGGTTAATGTTTGACTCAGACATGACTTTTAAGAACATGATTTTATCCAAGCTGCTGACTGCTTGATAAATTATTGTCAATTATCGTATGGTTCATCATGCAATATCAACGCTAACCTCACTAACAAGAACCATGAGAGAATTGTACAGATGTTTCATCCCCGTCCGTTATCATCACTGCTGTACACCTAACTAGCCCTCACAGGAGCTCAGTTGGGATTCCGAAAGATAACCACCAGAAAATCCGGGTCGGCTTCTAATCATTTGTTTAAAAATTTATACTTCGTAGAATAGCAGGGTTCCGTTACCGGTACTCAACCGGGAAAGCTGACCGTCTCAAGCACAGTAGTCAAATCCTGCGATAGAAACCACTGTACGATGCTTCCATGTTTTTCAGTGTGAAGTTGAGTGTTGCTACAGCGTGACGAATCGTGCTATACAACCTCGATTTTCTGCTCATCATATACTTACTGTCTACTAATTTAGTCCCTCTGCTCCCACCTCAACAACTTCGGAGAATTCAGAGAAGACTGGGCTCAATCAGTCAAACAAGATTAGTGTAATTTTCTGGGTGACGGACAAGCGCTAAGCTACTTATGATATAATTTAGATAGTTTATTAGGCTGATCGTACTTGGGCGGCATTATTGCTTTTCATCCATCATAGTTTAGTCGGTAATGGGATCATGGGAATTGGGCAAAAGACAACAGTTTGGATTACGGAGAGTGACAGTGGAGCGAAGCAACAAGTTAGAATGTAAGAATTCGGGTACACTGGATGAGTTCTTCCTGATCAGCCAAGCCGAAACAGCCAGAGATTCAAAAAAAATCTTTAGTACGAGCACGGTGCAGGGAGAAAAACCTGAACCGTCACATTTTCGGAAGTTGTTATTAAAACTTCCAAAGTGCCATACTCTCCGAAAGTTGATGCAAACTAAGCGTGGTTTTCAGTAGGATTGGGTTTGGTTGTCTGACTTGTGTGACGACGGGCAATTTGTTGATCGCGTCACTTTTATGATTGCCTTTCAAAACCGTTTTAAACCTCTCATACAGGGGAAAAACAACAAACTAGATGATCGCCTTTCGTGGAACACATTTCAGTCTGTTCTTCTGAAGCCTGTGAAATTTGTACAAAGTTGTGTAAACGTTCGCAATGAATAGGTTCCATGGCCGTAACTTTATAAACGCGAGGAAAAAGGTTACTTACATAGTGGATCGAATAAACGTGTTGCCATTACCTGGGAAAAAACAACACTCTTCACAATCTAGTAAGCAATTTTTCAATAGGTCCTTCAGATTGAAGTAACCTAACGACGGCTAGAAGGACAAATTCAGATCAGCTCTGTATTTGGTTACCATTAGTTGTTTTAGAACAGATGACACTGCATTTCTGTCGGAATGGCCAGCTGATATGTTTTGCGGCATCGATTCAGTCATCCACTTGGTGATATGTTCTGCTGACGTTACCGTCACCTAAACTTCAGTTGGAGTTTTTGGCGAGAGACGAGGTGGAATTCCCTGGTTTGCTCGGCCCAAGGTTGCCCATGATATTTCGGTAAGTCGTTGCCAGGATATGGAGTTGTGTGACGGGCAACTCGAAGTTTCTGCCAGAGCTAGTTTTGCGAGGCACTATACTGTATAGTTGGACACCTTTCAAGGCAGCTTATATTGTAGTGGAGTATGGTAAAGCAACAGAAGGAGGCGAGAATCAAAGCAGCTGCGAGACACAGACTACAGAAGAAACAGTGAACGTGTCGGAAGCGTCCCGCAACAGACGGGAAATCTGTGCACTTGTAAATAAAACTGAACGTGATCTCAGAGGGTCAGAGATAAAGCTGTTTTGGGTCTACCGATCAAGTTGTCAATCGGAATATTTGGACTGACGGAAGAGAAACAGCGTGCAAAAGCTTCACCGTAGGCACCTGGAAAGAATGGATACGAAGAGCTCAGGTAGCCAGATGTTTGGTGTGGCTAAATTGTCCTGGCTCAGTTAAATCCCATACTTCTCATCGTTTAGCTACGCTATGTAAGCCAATTTTTTCCAATGCCTTGTGGTCCTTATCCACTGCGAGAGTCGACAATTTTTTGTAGATAAACATGAAGTGAGTGATACACCAAGGCCAATTTCGTTTTCTTTGGTGTGTTACACTAAGCAGTTGTACGCCCGGCATCAAGATGCGTAAAAGCAGTTTGGTGAAATTAAACAAACGTAAAGCATTGATAAAATGTCTAGAGCCAGTGATAACTGAACTTCCAGCTACATGGAGCTCTCATCTATCCGCTAAAGTTGTCCTCCGGAAGTATAATTTAACTCTGAATTCTCATTGAACAGTATCTCTGATAGAAGGCCGTCTGGGTGCCTTTTTAGGGAGGACTTTTTCTATGTCGCTTTTCACGTGATTCGTGGGACCTCACTGGTTTTCTAATGGTAGGCAAAGTTTATACTTACTGGAGGACTGTTGTGCTTTTCCAGGGGAAATATACCCGTTGTTTTTTTAATGCCTGTGTGTAAGTGTAGTAGAATGTACATACCCAATGACCTATGAAGTCTGGTGAGCTAATACTGGTACTAGGCAAAAATAACCCCGGGACTTAGGGTCTGAACTCACACAGAGTCCTTATATGTCAGATGCTGTAATGGGAGGAGTGGTCTACTTTGATGACGGTTGAATGCAGGGCTTCGGATAGAGCAATGCTGATGGAAGACCTTTCTGTAGTCACTGATTCCAGGCCACAACAGCTGTGTGTACTTTAAACATGATCCGATGGATTAGACCTGCGAGCTGTGAATTCATAATCCTTATCAGTCATTGACGAGAGAACTGTGGTGATCAGTCACTTCAGAAAGTATCAAGGTGTGAATCGATTTGTTTAGATATCCTTACCAGAAATGACCACCAGTTTTACTTTCGTATCTGTGTATTTGTCTTCTGCAGGATACACTTCTCTGGCATGTCTCCAACTGGTTTTCGAAAGTTGGGAACAAATAGATCAGCAGGTATTTTCCACCTGTCTGTCCAAAGCCATACTGGACACATTCGTCAAACCACGCTTTACCAGAATAATTCGGTCAAAGAACACTTTTTTCGGAACATAACGGGGTTTAACCCACCAAACTGGATTTTTATGGCTGCCGGTTCACCTTCATCTTGTTTAGTGATATCTATGGGCTGGCGACCGTAGAGCATATTTGCATTCGTTTCCAATGTACTTATTGAAATCCTAACTCAGAGCTAAGTTTACTCCCGTTGCTTTTATCAGGTCCTCATCCATTGTGAAACTAACTCCGATTTCTTGGCTGCCCTAGATCAGCACGTTCTAGTCATGGGGATTGATCCTGTATGCACCCATTCGAACTTTCTTGTCTGTGTCCCAGTTTGTTTGGGAAATCCCACCGTGTCGAAGATTTACCATGATTCATCTATGTAACAGTAATAAATCACGATCTTTTAGTACGGAAATCATATTCGTACTCGACTGGTCTGCTAGCATCAGTTAGTCTCCTCGTGTATCAAAGAGAGCTGGTCTTCAGTTGGTGTCACTTCCCAGGCAACCTTCATTCCCAACTTGTAACTTGATTTACTGCTGCACTGTCTTCCAGGTAGACCATGCTGATGGTACTGTTAGGAAGTATGTGAGCATACTTTATCCTCGCAATACAGTTTGAAAGACAATCGCTTCATAATGAACTGGGCTATGCAACAGTTATTATTAACTGGAACCCGCGAGGGTGAGAGTGACAATGAAGGACCGTGTAAGGCCCCATTCGGTTGTCGGAATTCAAACTTTCAGTTTCGAAATTAGCAGCACGAGTCAATCGACTCCCAACCAACACCTGCGTCAACAAAAAGGATAGTTAGCTTAACTCCGGACGTTGTCGACTTAGCGTAAATGGACCAGAGTTTCGGCTCATTTATGAACAACACAGCACCCGATACAGCAGAGGAGTTCGGGATAAGTTGCACGAAATCTATTCGAAGCTGCTTAAGTCGGACAGGACATTGTTTCACAGCGACAGATATTCATAAAATTTATGGAGTCTGACTCTAACGTCAATGACCAAATACATGCTAGCTGAGGAAGGTAACTATTCTGAATTTGACTGAGCATCGTCTGCTCAAACTTCTTGGGTCACTTCCGAATGTCGGGAAATAAACATTCGCAATATAAAGAAAGGTATTCCAATTCTGGTCGCCGAATTTTCTGCCACATCAGCGGATTAGGAAGTATTCAAGAAATATAGGAAACGAAGCTGAGTAAACCCAACTGATTTTTTTCAGTGCTCCGTTTCAATCATGCCTTTTGTGGAGCCTGCCGTAATTATTATGATTGGTTGTCTTAAGCATGGTCAGTTGGAAACAGTCAAGACCGTTGGCCGACGGATGGTTTATGTTTATGACAAGCCAAAATAGCTTAGTAGCATCAGTTGTGAATCACAGTCATGTGCCGCTAACTGGCACCTCAAAGAGAACTCGAGGAATGAGGACGAAAGCTGATTCCCGAGGGGAATAAATAGTATGAGGCCTTCGTCACCGGAGGCACGCAATGGATTTCGCGGTTGTTGCTTTTCATCTAATATGCGTACCCTGTACTCTCCTGTCCAATAATCCTCATACATTAGCACTCCACTTTGGGTTCATCGCCTTAATCTTATTCGAATGGTAAGGAGCGAATACAGAAGAAAAGTCCCCGTTTAGAATCACATCGTGATCCTTCGTTAGTTATGCCATCAGTAGTCCTCGACTAACGATCCACGATTCGATTAAAATTAAAGTGACGAATCTAATGCGGAATGCTACAGTATGGGAATGATTGGGCAGCAGAGTACAGCGCACGCACACTTGATGAGCAGCAACAAACGTGAAACCGATTGTGTGCTACCGGGGCCATTTTGCCCTGTCATCCAAATACAACAGCATAGCGCTCTTTACCATTTATTTTCATCGGGAATCAGCCGTCTTGCTCATTCCTCATTATGATTCAAAAAATGGGCTCTTCGTCCATGGGCGCTTCTCAAGATTTAATAACGAATAAGGTTAGTTAAGGGGCACTTCCATGATTTTTATGGTGAGTTCCGCGTTCATATTTTCTGTTTTGCACTTGGTGGGTATAGATTTCTATTGCACTCAAGATCGAAGATGTCTGCTTCATACAATACCTTTTTACCCCAATCTTCGAAGATTTGGAGTGCGCTTGCAGGTGTAAATAAATAGTAGATCAATGAGTGTCGGCGAACGGTTACTAACCTCTAATAAACCGAAATGCAAATGTTACCGTCCATTTTTGAAAATATTCGTGATCTTAGTGGTAACGTTGCCAACAAAACCAAAATGAAACTACCCGGAATTGATAACGGATTGGGACAGGCTTGATTCCATTTTTGTTTGAATAGCCAAATGCCATGCATGGAGTGCCGCGGTTCTGTTTACCATCACTCTATTTCGCCTTTTCTTTCTTTAAAACCATGGATAATCTGCTGGTATTCTCTTCACCCAGTCGATGGTTTCTGGAATCGTACAAGAGTACTGCTCAAGTGAATTAGATTTGCAAAACTCACTGTGCCTTTGCATCGGCGAAGGCACGTATTCCAATATCAAACCTCCATGGTCCTCTTGCACACAGCAGGCTTTGGTGACAAAACACTCCATCCGTACAGCAGCATCTCGCTCTGGTAAAGTCAAAACTTTGGTACTTTGGGAAACAACCCCGCTTAGGAATACCTTCAACTTACAGGCAATTTGGAATAGTTATGCATTGATCAAATTGTGTTGATAAGGGATAAGGCACTAGGTCAATCGCTTGATATTTCTTCGAACTTGAGGCTCACGGTGGCAAAAGTGAACGAGGAAAACCGTGACTGAGAGGTCACGGTGAATAGACTAATAAAGAACAACAGTTGACATAGTAATAGAAAATAGAATGGCCGACGAACGTTTCATTGAGAAAAGGTTCAGTGGTGGACAAAGTCAATAAAATTGAAGTTGTAACGATTTTCAGCCATCTCTGCCAACGCAATCTCCCGGCCCCAGTCACTTTGACGCTCCCTAGATTTTCTCCGCCCTATCTTTACAAATGATGTGGATATTCCGTGACAAGGAAAGGGAGTAGTCACTAAAATATTCCAGCTCCTAATGAGAAGATAACCACTAAGCTCAGTATTGAATATATCGATTTTTCTCAAGGCTTTCTAAATTTTTTTAGGACTATGCTGAGCTACTGAATTTTGGTTTTCTAGTGGTCCCACTTGAAAGAAAATGTTCTTTTGTTCTGTATGCCTTCTCGCATTCCACGCAGTCATCCACTTTCTGTATTTTTTCATCGGCAAGGAAGAAGAGAATTTTCGAAGATGCCTTTGTCACGTCGAACGGATTCCAGTTTGCATTCTTCCATCAAATCATTCAACCACTTTTATCACAGTTTGTCGTATTTTACATGGTGATCCCGAAGTGACGTTTTGCTTGTGCAGTTTGTTTGAAATGTGAGTAGAAACACCACAAAATACGCGAACCTATTTGTTTGCTTGTCTGATGCAAAAATATCTACCGGTCCAACCATGAAGTCCGTGAATAAACTGGTGTTCTATATCAGGCATTTTTGTAGGTTTTTTGACGTTTGTGGGACATTTCACTGTTTTGTTTTTTAAAAAACTGAACCATCAAAGTTTTTCAGGTAACAGGTTTGTAAAATATCCTGATCGATCCTTCCATGGCAGCTTTTGCGCTCGATTGATCATCGCTGACGTGTGGATGTTCGAATTCATTTCTGGTGGCAGTTGGATATAAATTCAGGATGATGTTCACCTGACATTAGCATTGGTTATCCCTTCGTAGTTTCCAATTTTTAACTCATTTCATACAGCATCTGGTTCTTTCACTCTGAAGGGTCCACTGAGTTCACGCACATATTCGATATCAGTAGAAACTTTTTTTCATGCATTCGTAACCATTCGATCCTACCCAATTGATGGAGGGGTGGATAATGATGTCTCTGAACCTGATGAGATACTTAGCTTGTTGCGGTCGTGTGCCGATTATCATACTTAGCGTCCGGGAGAAAGTAGCTGGGTTTTTTCTGATAGTGGAAAATTACTTGCAGTTTTGAAACATATCTGGTTCGTCACACCTGTGCATCAGCATGAACCAAAGAAAGATAAGAATAGCAGAAATTCAACTGACATAACTGCACTCGGAACGAGATTTACACTACTGGAAGCAAACAAATGATTATGATGCAAAGACTGGCGTCGCTATCCTTTGTGGAAAGGTGAATGTGAAAATGATCGCATGACGGAAGTGGTAGCGTTCTTGTTGTTCAGGTAACCTTTGGCAAAATCCTGTGTCAACATCTGTAGCCCTGCTAGGTCTGAAGCTGGGCCATTGTTAACCACTTCCATTGTCAGTGGGGCGTCTAAGATACATTGCGGTTGGTTAGATTTAAACATACGCTGACGGCAATTGAGAGGTACAATCCTGCGTAATTTCAAAGATAGCGGATTTGATCTAACCACCGCCCGACACATTGCTGGTGGACAGTATTCAACTGTGTTACAACTGCATACCACATAAAATATTTGGCAAACTATTTGTCTTTCCACTTCAAATATAATTGCCGAGGTTGCTCATCCTCCACGTCAGTAAAGTGTTTCTTCCTCACGGTGTCAGGTTCAGTTCATACAACCAAGAAACTCTGCCACCTGTACTCTGGTTCTCGTTGCTACCTTCCAGCATCGTCGAGTAAAAGGGGAAAAGAATAGGAGCATTGGGATACAGATTCAAAAACAGGACAACGAAGGAGTCCAAATGCAAGTACTCCACGGACCGAGACACCTAGCCATATCACTTAATGTCTGTGATCATTTGGTAGGCCAAACACGTGGATCCCAACCTGGGCGTCTAACACGTCCCACGAGTACAAGTCCACTGGTCAACGTTTTCATGCCTAGTTTTCATGTCATTGACTGACCACTTAGACCTACTTTCCAATCACCACTTGCTTAAGAGAACAGCGTACGCTGAGGATGTCTGTCCGCGGGCTTGCGTAGCACGGTAATTGATCCAGAGAATGACCTCTGGTTCTCAATACCCTAAGCCGAACCTCAGCATTGCTGATTCGGTTTTCTCACAATAATCGGGAAAAGCTACGGAGATATCGGTGCTCGAACGCCGACAGTTTCCGCCTATATTCCGCCCTCATCAGCCATATTCCCGAACATTATAAAAGAGCGGACCTAACCGCCGCATTAAACACTCGACACTGAACAGGCAGTCATATGTCACTCAGACACCACAGAAGCAGGAGGTTAGCAAAAGCCAAAAGAGTCCACTGTATACGTGATAACACTTCATCCGATATTTGTCCGCTTGGTGAGATGTCATCTCAGGTTACAACATTTATCCACTTCAGCTAGAGCTTCCCCTATCAAAACAAAACTTGGTGCTGTGCTAGCCCAGTCCTGCGGCAGAATTCTATACTTTGAAGAGTAAAAATGCATCCTAGACGTTCCTAAACTGCTGTCAAGTCTATCCAAGAGAGCTTGGAACTTACCTGGGTCTTCAGTCGGAAGAACAATATCGTTTGAGTATTACAAATTACACAGTTCACTGCGTGAGCAAAGATTGACGCCGCTATTCCCGATCCGGATTTTACAGTGTACTAGTGCCAATTCGGCTAGACGAACTAGTAATAAGTTTATTTTCTACTTCCTGGTCTGCAAATCTTGATTTTAATGGCTTGTCTGTTTTCATAAATTTTGTTGATGTAACTGATAGACTAAACTGGAGCTACTGAATCCTATAGGATGTCCATTGTAGATCAGTATAGGACATGTGCGATTGAATAGCTGATTTGAACTCAGTGAAGTTTGCCAAAAATCAGGGATAATTCAGCTAAGCAAACCATACATACAAATCGTTCGCACACTGTATTAATAAATTTGGGGACACTGGTTTTGTTGTCAACCAATCAGTTAGACATTCACACGATTCGAGGCTGCTGGTTGGTCATGTCACCCATGAATGTTCATGCTTTTATTGCATGTTTGGACATGATAACAGAAGAAACGGTATACACCTTCGACTTCAACTTCCTCTGCACTATTAGAGATAAAAAGCAACCTGATTATGAGAATCTGATTGAAGTATGAATGAAGTACCACTTTTGATGGTAGACAGTATATCCCACTGTCGCTATACTCCCTATCACTGCTGACCTAATTGTATCGTATGCTGTTCTCCATCGAAATTGTCCTAGTCACGTTACTGGTAACGGCTAACACTTCCTAGGGCCTTTGAGGCCATTTAGTGTTGCCTTCCCGAGCCATTCATATGCAGGCAAGCAGTGAAAATACCAATATTTTTATAGCTCAGCCAGATTACCGAGCTATGTGTCAGTGTATTGCTGCCTACTAACAAGTCCACCGGCAGTGGCAGTATTTGAACCACAGAACTGATATGAGTTGAACGCTCCAAACTAACTGACTATCACCAGCCATGAAACAGTCGCTAATTCAAACCCAAGCTCAGCAGTGAGCTGTTCCAAAAATATTCCGGAATGCAAAGCAAGAGTGTTGCATTTAATTGTTTACTGAACGGTATGTGCTTTGTTCCATTCAGCTGTTACTTCGTCTTATTCACCGTTGCAAAGCTTTATCATGAAATTCATGAACGACTTAACAGAATGGTTCATTAGTTGCGTGGGTATATATAGATCTACTTGCAATGATCCTCATTCACTCCGAGTTAAATCTACGATTGAGCAGAAGAAGTCTGAACTTTCAAGCTGTTGTTTATGAAGTGGAATTACTTCACTGTCCATGTTTATCCATCATTTTTTTAGTACAAATCAGATAATATTTTGGTGGCTTTATTACCCTTTATCAGTAGGCGCAATTCTTCTCATCCCAGGTAAACAAATATTGATCGGAATATTGATTGCTTTATGTAAGCTGAAACTGATGTATTGTGATGCTTACTTCTGAAGCAATTTCAAAAGAAAGAGGTAGACCTGTGAATATATATCTAGAGTAATCTTAGCAAACAGGTGCACACACTCAGAAACGGAAACCCCAGTTATGAAAAACAGAATCGGGTTAAGATGCATTTAAAGGTAATTGATTATGTGCTAGTTTGTAACAAGTAGACGACAGCTTGTAAGCCTAATCACTAGTTTGAAGGTGGGCAGGTGGGAAGGTACATATTACCAGTGCTGAGTAAATTGTATGCAGCTGCTATCGGGAATGCTGTGTCGAGGACAAACATATATGCGACGATTCTTTTCTAAGCTGCCATTCAGATTTGTGTGCAACAACAGTCTAAAATCCTGCTATCCAAATCACAACTGAATTGCTTCTATAATGGTGCACCGTACTCTATCAAAACTATGTGAAACTTTATTGGATTTCAACGAAAAACGGACTTCGTATAGTGGGTAATGAACTTCTCTCTGATTTTCTATTGACAGGAGTAATTGGCTTATTCACAGAAAGCCCTAACGGAAGCTCACGACAACTTTGGTTTCTCAATTTCTAGGTAAATAAAGAGAATATCAAAGCTCATATTTCCTAACTAGCCACGGAGAAGAGATTTCATTTCGCTTTGATTTTGATCAACTGGTTATGGTTATCTGATACCAAAGATTTATAGTCACACCAGGTATGACGTTGTCAGTTTGGCAAAGAAAAACAGTTCACCCAATTCAAACGAGGGATATTCGCCTACCACATGGCTTGTGCAAGTGTATTGAGCCTTTTTCAAAGATTCTTGCTGACCAGATCACTGATCAAATTCTACAATAGGATAAAAATTTCCGTAGATGAGATCATCAGATATAACGAACTGATTAGTGCATATGCCCTCCAATGGAATATTTGGCGATGATCTAGACCAACAGGTCTGTTGAGCAGTTTCGATGTATGCACCCACTGGGTTGCATTGTTGCAGATCTGCATGTTGCTTTCCGGTGTTATCAATCTTTACAATGTGAAGGTGTAACAATCATTCTCTTCCAGTGTGATGGTTCAATACACAGCCATTGGATGTTTCGAGGATTTTCCAAGAGGTGCTGCTACTTACGAAGTAGTATTTTCCAGAACAATTTTATGATGTAGTATTTTTCTTTATTTGATGTGAGTAAAAAGCCCTGCCTCTTCCGTGACGTTAAAAAAGGACTTTCCGGGAATGAAGACTCTGAAGAGAACCTATATTTGCTTGATAAATAATCAACTGAATTTCGGATAACAGGCGTTGAAAACGTTTTTCGCCATATTAAATGAACCGGAGTTGGTTATATTTCCAGTTTCTGACTCTTTGTTTTCATATAAAAAGTAAACTTGTTGAGTTTCCGTTGAGTCGCTGGCATATTTTATAAAATAGAAAAGATCAAGCACTCAGTGAAGTTTGAAATCATCGAAGGCGGAAAATATCTTCTCCTCAAATAGAAAACAGAATCGACTACAACTTCTCTTATAAGCATATTGATAGAGGTAATTACTTCAAGAAGCTGTGATGATAATTCATTTCTTCTGGATCACAAAGGGTTGCTGAAAAAAGTGATTCCAAACCTTGATAACACGGGTTCATGAAATTTTGAATGAGATGAAAAACTTGCCCGTCGTTGTATGTAGTTCACTCGGGTGAATTTTATTTTGTTCTCAGCTGATTAGGATCATAAGTGAGTGCGGTAAATTTCACACACTGGAGTCAATGGACTTCTGAATTCAAAAGTGCTGGAAACGACGTTCAGACCGTGGGAATTTTCATCTTCTAACTCAACTTCATCAGCAAAGACACTGTCCATCAGACGACCTCGTCCCGTATGTTAAGCAGACTATTCCACCAAAATGTTGATACAGAAAAAAGAAAAAAATGTTTTATTCCGTACATGGTACTACTTGTCTGTTTTGATGCTTACCTGTTCAAGCAGAACAGATTCGCAAATTGATGAAAGTTTGAATATGTGTGAAGAAAAATAACCAAGACAAGCACCCCAGTACAAAAGTGCAAGAGAAACCACTGTAATTATTCGAACCGTAAGCAGAGATCAACAGACAGCCAAATAAATATATGCTGATTGAAAATAACAATTCATCAAGCAATGATATCAGTAGCCCTTGGTTCCTGAGAGCCTTATTACTTATATTGGTAAAAAAAGTATACTACACCGGCTTGAAATCGGATTTGGTGCCAATGAAGCAATTATCATCACAAAATAGGAGAGGAGGGAGCAGGGAATACCGAGATAAAAAGTCTGTAATAAGATATCAAGCGATGCTGTAGTTTTTTGTATTCAACTTACTGGTTTAGAAGCTTTTTGTATTTTTTTGTCCAAGTGACATTTGTTGTGATTTTGGTATCCAGCGACTCAACAGCTAAACCTTGCGGCTTTTACGAAACCGACCTCTGCTGTCACTGTGAGTCTCTAATTAAAGACAGTTCTCGTCCCGTGGGCCCCAACAGGGGAGGCGGAAAGCATCAACAAAACCATTGCTAATACTAGGTTCTTCGTACTTGCACGCCAAGTTAAGGCCTTGCCGCTGCATCGTTTCTTCCATTTTTCCACAACAAATGAGAATGGAACACGGAAAGATCGACTGTGAACAGGCATTCGTGATACACTACCGAGCCACCGGAGACAGTTTAGATCGATAATTTCGCTGAGAGGACGGCTGTCCGCGCATACTACATGACGGCAAAATTAGTTATTACTCACTCGATTTTCCTACCGGACGCAAGAAATACCAAGAAAAAATCGGTTATGTAGCACGAAAAGATGCATAGCATTCTCGGCGTGAAGTGGCCAGGTCTCGCATTCCTAAAGTAGAACATTACAAACCAAGGCGACTTGCACGAGTCCTTTCAGAACGATACAGTAGGATGTTAGCATGAGGTCACCGGTGTCGCAGATTTAGGAATGGTGCCCCAGCTCTCTATATTCGTGAATTAATTTCCTCCCCAACACCACATCCAGATGCTATCGAGTTCCCAAGGTACCTCGAAAAAGCACTTTGCACTTGATAGCCTCAAATTGCACTCCATATCTGGATACGTCAATCGCTAGGCGGTCCAAAGCATGTTGTATTGCCTATGCAACACCACTCAACAAGGCGGTATCATCGGCATATTCAACGTCAAAATCTTTGCTCCCCGGGACGAGTTCAACTCCATTATTTGGAAGATCAGGTGGGGTACTCCTAAACAAATTTGAGGATGAATGGGGAAATAGGGCAATTTTGTCGAATTCCGTTGTGAACATTAAAAATGGGTGAAAGCTGGTCGTGGGCCGTACTAGATCTTAGGTATGATGATACAATTCTTTGAGTATTGGAATAAACTTCTCATGTACATCACTTCCTGACAAACAGTTTCATAGTGCCATCTTATCGGTGGAGTAGAAAGCCGAGCAAATGCCCAAGAAAACGATGACTGCTGGTCTTTGGAAATGTGACAGTGCTTTAGCACTTGCAAGAAAGGGAAGATATGATTGATACATCGACGACCGGCAAAAACCCAGTATGTTTCTCCCGAGTATGCGTTTCACAACTTTGGTTTAATCTGAAAGCACTTTTGACCCTATTGTGATAAGGTGCGCTCTCTCATGTTTGGCGCATTGACTGCGCGAGTTCTTCTTAAAGATGAGGACCATTGTCTGGAATATCCACGAGTACGGGACCTGCTCGGAACTTCCAAAATTTGAGAACAAAAACAAGAAGTTTTCTAACAGGCGGCATCCAACCATCTTCCTACAAGAATCTAAGTCATTTAGGATGAGCGCTTCACTACAGAGATAATTGTAAAAAGTCGTCTATAAACACTGATTTTGTAAAACAAATGCTAAACACAGATGTAAAGTAGCACTGGATGATAGTAACGAGTCTATTGTTCCTTTCAACAAATGTCACGAGAAACACAAATAAATTTCTCAGATATAATAAATGGTTGTAGACCCTGAGTTGGACTATGATCATCCAACATCTTCCTTCAGATAACCCTATTTTGTACACTGTGTCTCACAGGCCATAGCTATTGTTGCAATGAAAGATGGCACGGTTATTCAAAATCCGAATGCTTGAAACAAAATTTGTATTATGGTAAAAGTATTTTATTATCAAAAATACAATGCTTTTAGTAGAAGCGTTTCGGGTTCCGCGGGTAACCTCTTCCAACACAATTTTTCATTCATCAGTTGAACATGTCGTTGCAGGAAGACGAAGAGTGAGTGTGAAGTGTACTCAGGGAAATAGTCAGTTGTAAACTAGACGAGAAATGCGGACAGTGAGGATGTCCTTTCTGGTGACTTCCCCTCTCCCAACAGGCAAAATTTCCATTTTCCTAAATTTGCGATTTAGTTTTTCTCCTAAGTACACTCTTCAGATTTGCAGATAGAGCGAAAAGTCGAGCTACCTAACGGTATTTCAGAATTAGTACTTCCCATTCGTAAAGCTTTACAAACTGGTACAGTGCGGTTTTCAGCCCATATGTTCGACTTCGTGACTCACAGATAAAATGACATGCCGGATGTTCCTCCAACACCAAAAAAAATTTAGGAATTAAATGGTATCATCCGTGTGTACCTGGGATTCCACCGACCCACAGGCATGATAGGATGGGAACCGCATATATAAAATTATTAGTCCGTTGTTCAACTTGAAAATGATACCAGGCTGCTGGAATTATGTGTAATCTTTCGTTAATAATCCAAATATCAGCTATTTTTCTGTCAGTATCGGTGATTGTTGTATCCCAAATTCTGCGGACAGAAAGAAAGCATGCATGCACGTACGTGCGTGGTTCTGAATGGGAGTACGGCAGGCGCACACAGAAGAACGAATCGCGAGAATGGTTGTCGTTAACCAGACAGGGCAGTAGCTTTAAGTGGTGTTTGATTTTCGCGGTACTGGACCTGAGATTCAGGCAGCCGTTGGCAGATTCACTATCTTCTTTGAGTTGACAAAGAAACATTAGAAAACAGTGAATACTGTGCGATAGGCAAAATGAGATATGTCGGTGTACGGGAAGGGATTGAGCTGGAAAAACGTTGTCACGTGATGACTTGAGACATGCGCAATATCGCTGTCTAAATGCCAGAAATAAACACTTCTGGTACAATGAGTAATACTTTTTCAGTTACTGAATGGAGACAAGAAACATTTAACTTCCTGTCAATAGTATTATTTGATGATAGAAATTCTCTACTCAAGAGTCAATGTCATTTCTGAGGATAACCGAAGTTACGTACTCCAACGCGGATCTCCGCTATAACGACTTCCTGTTTTGTTGGAGAATTGTACAGTGGAGTGAACTCATCACGATGAAAAATAGAATAGAGCGTGAATTTTCATGACCTTTTTAGAGTAAACGTTCATAATAGGGAAACCGTCCATACCACAAAACTTCAGTTTTTACAATACTGTTCAAACAACGTTAAATGAGAATAGTTCTAGGATTAGAAAAAAATCTGTTCCCTGCCTAGCATGTTACATTTTGAGACCAAAACTTTGCTGCTGTTGAACTAAAGCCTACTCAGTTCTATACTCCACTGCTTTTCATCTGAATGGCCATCGTAACTCTGACTGAACGTCAACTTGACTGATCAGCTAGCTTGTCTGATTTGATTGCAAGCAACGTAGCAGTATATCTTTCTCCTGATATTTGTTATCACACAGGGAGTAGAAACCAGTAAATTACACAAGCGCCTGTAACAATCCAAGTGGCCTAATCAATAAATATGACATCGTCGGACTTGTACCATAAATTCTCATTAAAGCAGTAACTCACCTAGATACTGCTAGTGCTTCAAGTTATAAGTCTACCATCCCCCGTAGGAATTCAAAATGTGTTTCGTTCATCCGAATATCTAGATTGAAACAGACAAGAACTCAACTTTATATACAAGGTTTCAATTGCCGGGTGTCTTTTTAGCCGAGAATATATATATCCATTTGGATTTCACCTTGAAATTCACTCGACATACATATCTGAAATGAAAACATTCTTGCTTCCTAATCAGGTTGAATAGTCCGCGGCAAAAACAACCAGACACCTGATAGCTGGTTGGCCGGATGAGGGAAAGCCATTGAGAAAATCAGAACAAGGTTGGGCTTATTCGTGATTTATCTAATCAGGACAAACCGATACATTTAGTTGCTCATGACTTTAGGACATAATCAGTCGAAAGAATAGACTAACTGTGGACGAGTAATGACAGGTTGTAATCCGCGGAGTATGCGAATGTTAACGGATCACCATGTACACTCCCGAATTTGACTACTTAAGTTCAATTAATGTCACCACCGGTTTCTTAGCCATTCGGTGGTCTTTGGTTCTCTGGGACCTTGTTCCATAAGTTTTGTTTATTGCTTTAAAAACAAAGGAAGCAGAGTGTCTATTTGGAAATGTAATAAGCACCTTTTTTACACGCGCAAAAGAGCCTACAGGCCCTACACCTTCTTGATTAGTCCAAACCGCATCAAAAACAAGGGAAATATCAATCTAGTTATCTTGCCCCTGTGAACTCAAAACGGTTGGTCATGTTTTCTTACTATGTGTTCCAAAAAACGCTAAAAAAATATTTTCCTCGATTTAATACCTTACCTCAATCATTGTATCATGTGTGTGGGAAAGTAATAATAATAACTGCATACATCAACTGCCAATACAATGATTTTGAAAAGGTGGACTTTCGATCCCCCAAATCATCAGACACATCATCAAGGTCATTTATGACCAAAATTATGGCAAACTGTTCATATTTTAAGCTTGAAGTGTGGAGTTCACGGGACAGTAAGCCCAGCAGTTTCTCATCAGTTTAATACACTACTCGCGGGTACTTGTGATATATACACTAAGATCAAACATGAAGTAGGTTTAAATATGAGTACATTGGTGCGTTCTGTGGAGGAGACGTGATTTGGTGGGCGGCTTACGCTTGGATTTTATGTGCACTGTGACCGTGTCTCCATTTGAAACTGTTGGACATTGCTGGCTGTCATAGAAGACGACCTGTGAACGAACTTAATTTCCTGATTCGGATCAGCCCGGACTGGAGAGTGGTGGAACAGTGATAAGAAACCTCTTCGAGATGAAGAGGCGTGGGTTCAAACACTGAGAGTAGCGGAGGATATGATGATGAGCTTCAACGAACGGAATTCGAGTATAGTGCTACTGTGTACAAGGTTGATCCGATGACTTGAGTTTTGTACGTGATAGGTGGAGTTGAAGGGCAGTCATCCTAGAAAATTATAAACAAACTCACACGCTACTCGCGAGTAGGTGTTAGATATAAGTAAATATGTCTAAATCTCAGAACTGTAGCCGAAAAAGTCGTTCCGCGAACACTCACGACGAAAATTTAGAAACATACTGTATCATCTGACTGATAGTCAGACTTTTAGGAAGGAGTCTAAAATTCCTTTTTCACAATGATACAGCATGTGTATACACCGCTAGAGATCTATACGGTTCGTTCAATCGGGGCAGTACAGATAACCTGATTGCCAACTAACCGATTTCATTGCCTGATCATAGGTTAAGTCGGTACTGCGTCATAAGAATCCCTGCCCTACTGGGGCAAACCACTACTTCCTTGATTTTATGGTAAAAGAAATAACATGAATAAAATGAGTTCAAATCAAAAGGAACTACCAATCGAGAGCCACGAAGAAGAGGACGGACGGCAAATATGTCGGAGGCTTCCCGAGGCTGACAAAAGGAAGCCTAAGGACAAGCAATAGGAGAACCGCGGGATTCGGGGCAATCAGCAGGATAGCCAATGTGAGGGACTCCCGGTCAAGCCGTCAAATGAGACCATCGGACCAGCCGAATAGAAATGATGCCCAATATAATCAAGCTCTCGGTGAAGGGCAACTGGCCAGAAAGCAGGTGAAACACTCAAGGAACCGGGAAAACAATGTTGGTGTCGTTCGGTCTGAAAAAGGGACTATATAAAGGTTGTGGGTCTCATGGACTGGACTTTGTTGACCGTTGAGGTATAAGTATGCTACCCCTTCTGTTTGTTTTGGTTACAAATAAGACCCCCATGATGCGATCAGGTAGGTCAACATGGCCAACATTTAGCAGCTGGAAGCAACCAAGACCAGCCTACCTCCAATTTGTTAGTAGGCACAAATAATTCTCTCTTCGGAAAAGATTATTCAAGTCATTTGGAACCTTGGGTATTAGATTCACCAACTCTTATTATACGTCCACTTCTTCGAATAATACCTGAAGACGAAACAAAATCACAATGATCGGTTATTTTTTTTCATCAGCTGAAATCTTGAGTTGCTTATAGACAAGTACAGGAACATCATCTTAAAGAAGCGAGTCCACTAACGTGTTACTCGGCTGTTAACATCACTCCTCTGTAATCAGTCGTCACCGAGCATCCTTAAACATTCGTTTCAGGGCCAAACTCTTCAGAGGTATTCCTAGTTCCCACTTACCCGATTTACAATTTAAAATCACTCAGATAAACCAAATTCTTCCTCAAAAACTGAATCGAGAATACGGAAGGCGATGGCTTCAGGCCATTTGTTGAGATTCAGTAAATTGGCCCACATCAGCTCATCTGACAGGGAACTCGTAGGGCTTCAGTTATTTATGCCCTTCAGTATTATGGCTCAAACTTTCTGTGCCCTCGAAATTCGTTCAGAACCGATGCATCATATTCATGTAATTGATCTGCGGATTATCTTCTGAATGCCTGACAAAGAGTCTCTACATGGGAATAGACTCAGTCTTTTCAATGATCATAGGTAAGTCGGCTTTGTATAACTAGCTTTGTCGTTCACCTATGTTCAACATCAAGCAGGTAGGAAATATGTCTTTCTTAAGAACAGAAGCTGTTGGATATGTATTCTAACGAGTTCCTATTTCATGATACGACTTACGTTGGATATATCACAGCGTGAGCGAATGATATGAATAAATTCACTGGGTTTTTTCTCATCTGAGACAATTTCACTTCACGCTGTGGATAGACGAAGATTTGGGACTACTTACCAAATCGACGATCACAAGTAAACGAGACCTTGAGGGTTTCCTCCTGTAAGAGATTTGGTAGGAGATGCTTCTTCAGCAAATATATTTATCATCGTAAAGTCAGTATGAGAAAATCCAAGAATGTCCACTAATATTTGGGAAGATTTCATTTTATATACAATTCATTAGTGGTTTTGGTGACGGCTGTCAATATTACTGGGAAAGCAAATTTCAGTCTCTAGTCAGAAGAACATTGGAGAAAGGGTCACTTGGATGATCCTCAATAATCAGTTACTTTGTCCCAGCTCGAAAGGGGGACCGAGCTGGCTGAACTGAAGTGGCTCCGTAAATTACCAAAGAAAAACAGAGTAGGACTGCAAGGGCTGATGTGCTTGAGTTTAATTGCACGTATCTTAGTCAATACTTCAAAGTGAATAAGGGCATCATGCATAAGATAAATCACAGAACAACTACGGAACGCGCAACAAGTACAACCTTATTTGCAAAAGTTGATTTTACATACAATACTCTCAGAAACCTGTAGTGCGAAGCTTTGTTCTTAATTCAGAGAGACTATCTACCTATTCATTCGTGATCCCTACAGCACAGGTGAATGAAACAATCTGAAATGCTGCTAGTATGAGCTGCAGTGAAGAAAACTTTTGAACTGATAATACAGGAGGACGTTTAGTGAATATGCGAAATTACTGAAATCATAATACTCACCATTTCGATGAGAGGTTTATATTGCATTTGTTTGTATGGTGTGGCCTTAGCTTCGGGAGATTCCGATAGAAGTTAGTTGTTCCAACGTATTTATTAATTATGGTCGGATTATAACATCAGAATAGAACCGTGAATGGTGATAAATTCCTCAACTCTGACGTAAATTTACCCCTTAGTCAACGAACGGAGTTCAACTGAAAAACGCGAGAGTCCCCGTATAACCCCTTCTTTTAGGCGGTGTCATCGATTACCTATCACAAGAAGATTCATTTCTCCACCTGAACTTTGTACCCATTGAGGATGTTCGTATATCAATCACTCAACTCAAAACCTGCCTCCAACTTCATATTATTTGATTTTGTTTCACGTGAACTCTGTTTCATTCCAAAGCGGATAAAGGCTAGACGATTGGCAGCATAGAAGACAGAGGCTGAGTACTTCATTTCGCTTATGCTGTCAAATGGGACCTAATTTTTTTGAAAAAAACTTGGACACCTTATCCGTTTCCAATAAATCTAATTAGAAAAATGAAACACTCTATCCGGATCAAACAAGAGATATCATAGCTGAATACGACACTTGCCAACCGCTGTTCACTTACTGCAAATTCGAAACTTCTTTGTCAAATATTCAAGCTTTTACTTGTTTAGGAAACTTCAATATCACTGCAATCAGCCGAAAGCCAAGGCAGTGTACATTCATCCCACCACGGTGATCCTACAATCCTATCATTCTGCGGCCCTTTCAGATTAAGATGAACTTTTATCAGAATGACACTTCCAGTTACCCCAAATCCCAAAAAACATAACGTATTGTAGGTTCAGGAGGTTTCTATTTGACCATTATCAAATAAGAAACAGCTCGCCTACAAGGATATCGCTTCTTAAACTCACGAATCCGTCTAAGTCGGTGCTACACTTGCCTACTGGAACAGGTGAGAGAACCACCAGTTCTTGAAAAATTATCATTGAAAAATGTTGTCAGTACGTTTGCTCTCCATCAGAATCAACCTTACTTGTGCACGTCGACTCAGCGCACAATGCTTAGCCACATAATATTGTTCTTGTGTTCGAAGCAACCTCCACCAAATCGCATACAGTCAAACTGAGTACATTTTGCGGGCAGTTATTTCCGTTCCGTATTTCACCTAAAGGAGCTAACATTTTCCCGTGATATTATTTGCCGTAACTGTCTCAAATAATTCTCGGCTTCTTCAATTCGTTGGTTGTTCCAATCTTTGTACCATCATCGGTAAACAATTACTTTTCCAATAGAAATCATGGTAAAGCTGGTGAAATTGTATCCGTGGGTTCTCAAAGTATCCCCTGAGCCGGATGCAAGACGTCGATGACGTGGTTTCATTTCCGGAGATAGCTGCTTTGTACCATTTGAGGATCTTTCACTGTAGAGTATTTCTGTTTTGTTGTACAAAATGACATTCGGATTTGAAAATATGCTCGATGTTTTCTAAATTATTCCGCAAACCATATCCTTTTCACACTAGGTAATTATAGTTGCTAGACTGTTTACAACCGTACCGTGACAAATAAAAGTAGCTGGAAGAAAGTGTACTTTTATTCTAAAGTCTTCCGTGACGACAGTATTGAGCACTACTGGCCAGTTGCGAACTCAAGAAATGATGAAAAGGGGTAAGCTGAATGTGATTTTCACAGCGATAAAGCATACATAATGACACATCTACAGATATCAGCGGTTTATCAAAGAGTATTGTTCTTCAGGCCATGGGAAGAATAGGGATAGAATTTCACTGAGTATTTGTAGCATTTATTTATATTGTCTATTGATCAGCGAGTTTGTCAGTCCCTGATACTACACGAATAACCAACAGTCATGTGTGTTGTGGATAGTCCAAAGTCTCATTGAGTTTAAAATCAACTTAACTACCGGTCGAAGTGCACAGAAACATCACAAGTATGTGATCTACTGACCCCAAGATATTCCATCGCACTACTTCGTGCGATCATTACCGTGCGGAAATGAGTCACAGAGGATCAACCGGTCAAATGGAGGAATTTCTTCATTTTTGATCACTTTACTTGCGCACACTGCTTTGGGAGGATAAACTTCGTCGGCAAAAAAATGTTTGCGAAGTAGATTGGAACTAATACGTGGCATAACGGCAAGGAGTGGTAATTTGAGCCGTAGTGATGCAAATACGTTCTCCGACAATACCTGATTTACATTGACATTAATAATTACTGTATTACTGACGTTCGGAGGGAGCTGAACCTATGTGACATTACTGATTCAGACTTTGGAAAAACTATCCCTATTAATTGGGTTGTCGTTGAAGAAGAAATTTAGTATCACTAGCGTTTTGCACGATATAAGCTATATGGGGCTACGGGCAGCAGAACAAATTCCCACTGAATAAGCGTGTTTTTTGGATTTTCGTGGTTTTACATGCTACAGAATACAAATAAATGGCGACGAATGACTTACAGCCCGGTGAGGAACTAAAGACAACGAAACCAAAATTGATCCGAGTAATCGAGACATATCAGTCAAAAACGGTTCACCCAACAGGAAGTCAGGAATATAAACATAGAATATTCGTGTAACATCACACAAATTAAACAACAACAGCGTCAGTCCTTTAGGAACGGAGAATCGGTTCACGGAAATTCCAGTTCTGTGATTATATATATATATATATATATATATATATATATATATATATATATATATATATATATTCACGCTACTTGAGTAAGAATGTCAGCCAGACACGAATTAGAAAAAGAGGTTTTCAGGCTCCTCCTGACAATGATACGTTCCATGAATTACTGATTAACCTGCGGAAGAAACAGTTCAACTTGTTATTACTTGACTGTGTTCCTCACCAACTTATCTTTATCTATTTTCGCAAGCATCCCAATGCAGTATCTACAAAAGAATAAAATCATTTGAACCAAAGTGTCATGGAATAATCATTGCAATTTTTCTTCTACAAATATAAGAAATACTTAGCATAAAATAGTACTTTTGTCTTGTAATACTGAAATATCCAGACGGCACAAATATCCGCATGAATCCCTATGGTAAACTATGAAAAGGCTAACATTTTACGCATTTAGTTGCCGTAATCAGTTTGGAAGTATATACTAATGTGAACATCGTAACTAATTGGAAAAGCAAAACAGTTTCAAAGATATGATGATAAAATCCCCTTGAATGGTCTCTGTCTTTGAAGAATAGTAATTTTTTTTGAGAGGCATGCACGTTTCATTCGTGGCATGCACGAGGTCCTCGCACACGATCCTTCCATGTAAAAATCTTGTTTCTGGTGACGGAAATGATGTCAATACCATACATGCGTTGGCCGAGGCCCTGAGCAATAAACTGAGTTGCTTGGTTTGATCCAGCGAACAAAAATGCTGGAAACCCTCATTCCGATAACCGCGATCACCAAAACCACCTGCACAACCACTACTACTACCAGTTTAACTCAATCATAACTGAATTAGAGCCATAGTTGGAAAATAAAACATTATTAACATGGAAATAACCACATCATTTTGAGAGCACAACGTTTATGCACACTATTTATCGATCGATCTTGCTTTATTCCTCAAGGTAATTTCCAGTCCTCTTGGCAATAAGTTGACCATGTTGCCTAGTCATTCCTTTTTTATTATACACTCAATCATATTCTCTAGCTCTGCCTCTAGCTTCAAATTTGGAGGTAGCCTTTGAACGTTTCCAAGCGTACTGAATACCGTTCTCGGCAATATTTAGATTTGCTCTATTGGCGTCTGATTGGAGAAGCTTAACCTGTAGGCTTTGCGTATGTTAGCTGACATTAGCCCCTGTTTCCATTGGATCGTTGCACTCGGCAACAAGGTGTATTAATGTCAAAAGTGGATCGTTTTACTAGAATAAAGACTTTATTAGAAGGTTCTCTCTGCTGCAAATTGGATTTTGTCGTTCTCAATAAGCTATATATTTGCCGTTAGGAATTATTGTTAAGCTGTGCATGACCTGAAATCTCCGAAGGAAGGTAGTTTTTTGCCTCAAAATAATGACGTGGCTATGGATACCGTAGTTCATGAAAAGGTTCCTTCGATCAAGCTACTTAAAAGGAAACCCCAGTAAATATAAACCGCAATAGGTCGACCGATCCTTTTCTCATGTAGTTAGCAACTAAAGATGGGTGGACAAAGATAGTCGAAAGTTCACGGTCGGTTGCATAGCTCTTACCATTTATTTCGTGTGCATTTCCCCATCGACCGTTCAGTTACTCGTGCTTTCCGTCGGTCTCTGTTCACCACAACCAAATTTGAGCATTCGATTTTTGACCGAGTCATCTTTAGGAATCCTCATTGGGCCATCCCCAAAACATCATCCACTCGCGCTCCTAATACAAAATTTGATCGCTGTGAAATCAGGATATTTCGCAAAGTGTTCCCCAATCTTCGACAACAGACTTTGTCGACAGCATTTGTTTTGCGGTTGATGATGTAACCTGCATTTAAACGTAAGTCTAATTTTAACTTCAGGGTGTATGATCCTCTTTATAAAGATCATTGCAGGCACATATTTTGAAGATTTTCTCGCTTAGTTGATATTAGGATGGTAACCGAGTTCACACGCATTCAACTGCCCGAAGTGCGTTTTGTAACTAACCTAAATTAGAAGAACAAACAGTGTGTAAATTTGTGTAACAAACTGATACCATGATATGCTTCAACCAAGTCCAACTTTATACTTGGTATATTTCGATATTCATCTAGAACCACCGTTGAAAATTTCCATTTGCAACGACCAAATTACCCAAAGTGGAATCAGAAGACACATCAAATGGCTCTGAAGTATACTGGTGTTTCAGCATAAAGAATACGGCATTTATGCGGGCAGGAACTACGTGAAGGAATTCATTTACACACAGGTATTGGCCCATGAGCAATGTGATTGCTGGGCACCAAACGGCTGAACATATTCACGGGAGGTTCAAAGAGGTCTTCTAGGGGAGACGTGAACGCCGCAATACTCAAAGTTCAGGGTTGCACTAAGATGAGCGATAGTGCATGGCGTATTGGTTCGTGTGGGGGAATGCACATGAACATGGGCTCTGGAACTGTATACGAGTAATGAAGAATCACCACAATCTTCTCGCTACTGAACCAAGGATTCACATTTGATGATCAGCACATGAGAGCACAAAATCTATCTTCATCTTAGTGTCTGTTTTCAAACTGATAATATTGCAGTGATAACGGCAGCACACCCAGGACACGGTTAGTTGGGAAAAATGGGAGCACCTCCATGGTAGAGAATAATAGCTTTCTGACAACAAGTAGAATAGATATTGGAGAAGCCTGGATTTTACTACTACTTACATATGCTCGTTGAAACCAATTCGCAGTCGTGTATCAAGCGGAGCCCATCACACCTGATGATTTTAGCTCCGGCAATCGTGGACTACAACTGTCTTTAGAGTAATACCATGGCAAACTTTATGACCAAACATGTAAGAAATGGTTCCACAATGTATAACTAGATCGTGCTCTGGGTATTTTATTTTCTCCCGCTAAAATGGTATGCCCCACCAGAGGTTGGTTACAGTTTCTACCAGTATAGCTTTATTGTCTTGTTGTTGTTATCAAAGCAGACGAAATCATTCGAACGTTCCATGTAGGAATTTCCCAATTACGTCTGAGAAACCCCTGTCGGAATAGAATTTATTTTCAACGACGGAGCGTAAAACTGACTGACATTCTCAATACTGGACTTTCGAGTTCAAAGTGTGAGAGTTAGCTTGAATCAAGGTTACTAGCAACCCTGAGACTTGAAAGAGTAATTGCCGTAAACTGCAAAATAACCCAATGAAACTGATAGAAACGGTACGTTTTGAACAGTACGACATGGTTCCGCGTGTAAGCGAACCCCTCAAAGTTGTTCCATATGGAGTTCACCTGCCCTTATTTTGGTTTGTGGTTCAATCTCTAAAACGAAGGAATTTACCAGTATTTCGGTTGCCGTGCTCGAAGAATGGTCAGAGAAATAGGAATTAGCCACATGTGGTTCCCTCTACGGAGTAACAAAGCAGCCATTCCATTTGGGAAAATGTCAGCCATATTGCTGTTTAGGAGAAACAAGCAACAGTAATCACAACATATTGAGAAAAACTTTTGTTATCCGGTAGTTTGTTACACATTTCACAGTTGAGAGCAGGCTGAAGAGAAAAATCCACCGTCGAAGTTTCTCGGGAAATTTGACCTTGAAAACACGGTTATAAAAGAGTAGTCCTTTGGACTTTCAGTTTTTTTCTCAATGACGAGGAAAAATATATTCGTGACAAGATATTCTCACAATGATAGTAAAATGGGTAATAATCAAATCTTCATGATACCTTTCAAAGGCTTTCTGAGAAATTTTTAGCTCAGAAACTTCTCGCGAAGGTAAAGGCCTAATTTTTAATTATTCGTTGAAATGACTGTATAACAATACTGTGGGTAGAAAACCCATAAAATGTAGTTGGACAGCGATGTTTCCTGAGCTTTGATGGAAAATAACGGGCAAGAGCACAACATTTCTGAGTGAATTCTTAAGCACCATCACAGACAACGATAAAGCAACATGAACCGTTTAGTCTTGTGGCCTAACACGAGTGTCCTCTTGATGAAACTCTTGATAAAGTCAACATCTGTCATGATATTTTATTACTCGTGATCTTACTTTCTATGCTCATTAGTTAAACTGTGGACTTACAAAATCACAACCTATGAGAAAAATGTCTAGAAGAGATTCCTGTCAGTAAATTTCAGATACTGAAACTTTCTCTTTGATAAGGTCTCAAATAAATAATGGAAAAATATCTTGGGGAGCATAATGTATGACAGTGTGAACAGTAAAGTATCTGTTGAGCTGCGGAAACAAGTAATCTCCGCTTGTCGGATAACTGGAATAATTTTATACAAAGCAGCGATTCAGGCCATGCTGCGGATACACCCATTAGCATGGTGTTTGCGAGTTATTTCAAAGGATCAGTAACATCTTTAGCACCGCATATATATATATATATATATATATATATATATATATATATATATATATAAGCTTTTCCTTTAACCTGATCCACACATGTTCTTGGTCTTACTTCTGGTGTGGGTTTCGTTTGTCAGGATGTCAGCACTTTGGTGATAATCACCCCCTCATTTCACATGAAATGCTTTGTCACATTGCACTACGTCATACATTGTCTGTGATCAGTCACGAGTTTTATTGCCTCTCATGTCATTTCCAACTTCCTATTTTACCCTACATTTCAGTTCTCGATCCGACCGTGTCTGCTTCTTATCCTCAGTGGGCATATAGCTGAGGCCTTATGGATGTATAACTTGGAAAGCGAACTTGTATCATACATAATACAAATCTGGAGTCGTTCGTCTGAGGTTCACGTAATAACTGTACAATAATACATCTACAATACAGTTGAGTGAGTGGGCAAACGAACAGGCACAAAGTACATCGCTGAACGTATGAATGTATTAAATAGTAGCCACGGTTTCTGTCTGTAAACGAGAAGCTCGGAATGAATATGAATTTTTATCGCAGATTAACCGAAACTTGACTCACAGAAATGTTTGCTGGCAAATCTTTGCAGACGCTAACTTCGTTATTTCACAGTACCAGATATATGCATGCAATGGTTCACCGTATACTGCTTCTGCCCAACTCAATGTCAAATACAAATGGTATCATTGTGCGTTTGTTTTATTCTTCCATGTTAGATACCAACACAGAGTCCGAAATGGTGTTAGACCACAAGATACGGGATGATGATGATGGTACACACTTGTCACAAAAATGAGGTTAAATGTGAAACGACTGCTTCTCAAAGAAGGTGAATTCTGTATCAGATAACAGGTCAAGTCATCTGTAGTTACCATTTAAGGGGTTGATTTGGAGTTTTGAGAAAACGAAATAAATGAATTTGTGATTTTTCTCCAGTTGAGAAACTGTATTGGTCGACATGGGAGTAACTGGTTTACAGCCACCATTTGACTTTCGATAACTAAGGTCTTCGCAGTATTCTACAAGCAGCTTTGTTAAACGGTGTTAGCTAGTGCGCATAGCTGCTCAACCCAAATGCTTTCTGTACTTCACTTTAAGCAGCTAACGTTGTTCTCAGTTCCCGGTGAAAAGCGAGGAGCGACTCCCCGTGATCACAAATGAATGAACCTAATAGACCAACATGAAAGGCAAAATGGGAGGTAATACATGAAAGGAAAATCTCAAATATGATTCTAGCGCTTGCCACTAATAAAATCTATAAAAGTGCACTACATATGATGTCCCATTAACAGTAATTCACGTTATCGTGTCCACTGTTGTGTGGCACAGAAAATCAATGAGAGCCCAGCTCCAAGGTGCATCGTGAGAGCATCCATTCAGCTTCATACTAATATCCGAATCTCCCTTCATAATTGTTTAAACACAAAAATAATGTCCGTTAGCACTTAGAAATACAATGAAAACACAACTCTGCACAACTCCCACTGTTGGTACTGTTTCAATAATTACATCACTGCAGCACGACTTCAGATATGGACAAACCTGACTGTTGTACGAAATATTTTCAAATTACTTCTGCATACACTGATATCATTTCATGTCATATAACTCCGCGGGCGGTGTTGGATGCGGCGCGAAGGGGCCCGAGGGAGCTGAAGTGGGCCGCCGCAAAGGAAGCCTTGATTGCAGGGCTAGACACCCCGGCCGACCGTCGAGACGCTATGCGCCGGTTCAAGGCTGCCCAGCTCGGGGTTGGTACGGATCCGCTGGTGCACGCCGTCGCGCTCCGCTCACTCCTGGAACGTGCGTTGCCGACGCTGGATGAGGCGTCACGGGCAGACCGATTTGTGGATAGTCTGCCGGAGCCCCTGCGTGAGATGGTACGCGTCGCCCGTGTCGGCCGTTCATTGAATTTGGTCCAGCTCGCGGATGTTGCTCGGGAACTGGCCGTGCTTGGCATGCCTGTGGTCAATACGGCCCATGTCGGGGATTCATGGAGGAACAGGGATCGTGCGGAGAAGGCGTACGGTCCAGAAATTTTGAACACGGAGGACAGAACAGTGGAAGCCAGACAGTTGGAAGAAGCCGGGTGTTTCTGCTGTGGAAATGTGAAACCTGTTTTGGACGAATATCCTGAACATCCAGAACATCGAAACAGTTGTACCAGAAGAATCACCGCTCGAGAATTCAACCATTACCGATGAGTTGGCGAACTGTGAAAAATCGAACCAAATCCGTTGTGAAAATGCGGAAGATCGCTACCCAGGTTGCCTTGAACATGAACATTGTGACGAGGAAACCGAAGACATGTCGTCTAATATCGCAGTCACTGAAGCTGCAAGCTATGAGGAAACTCAGACTGAAGTCGAAATTCAAGACCAAAATGAGTTTAGCCAGAAGACTGCAAGAGAATTTGCTTGTGCTCCAGAGAATCTGCCGAAGGAGGAAGCCGAATATGATGCCGTTCAAATCAAGACAGTTAAACACTCGGTTCTGGATCACGTTCAAATGACACAACGCGCGGTCCCACTGGGAAAGGAAGCAGCTTTGCACTATTTCGTGGTAATCTCCCACGACAGCCAAGCAGCCTGGGGCACGCTAAAGGTGGGTACTGATCATGGAAGTCGCCTCAGCACAAGGTTTCATCCTATGCCGACTATTCACCTGAAGAAGCACACCTACGGAGGAGTTGTGGGGTTGATGACAACACCGCCACGAACCGGGGTTGGAGGTATGAACCTCGGAATGGAGAAAGAATTGAAGGCAGTACTCTGGATATGGAGTATCTTATTTTTTGTCAGGGGGGAGAAGTGTTGTGAGTGTATATACTACTTAATAAGTAGTTGATTGCTGAAGACAGAACTATGGACAGTTGTAGATTAACGAACACAGCTAAGTTCAGCAATCCAGGCGCAATAAGGTAAGCGACGATCTGCAAACCACCTGACCGCTCTTCCGTTGGACGATGACTGTTTTCAAGTGAACAGGACAGCCATTTGGCAAATGAGGATGTTTGTAACGTTTGTGTTGTTTTGTCAATGTCCGAACACGTTGATGTCAATAAATAATCTATTCACCCAGGCACGCCTTGTGGATTATAACAGTAGTAGTAATAGTAGTAGAAGTAGTAGTGGTAAAATTGATATTGACGGAAGTTGTGGTAGTAGTAATAAATATAGTAGTAGTAATACTATTGGTTGTAGTATCATCAGTAGTAGTAGTAGTGGAAGTAGCAGTAATGCTGATATTTGTTGTTAGATGAAAACACTCGGTAAGAGGTCATCAGCATTATACAGGAGTGAGAATCATGTTCATAAACATAACGAAAATCCAGCCCTTTTTTAAGGCACTCATTATTCAGATGGAGGATACTGTCCCGTGTTTCGAATACCCCTGCTTACCTTATTGACTTGTGTTCCTCTGACGTAGTCGCCTCCATCATCAATCCAAAACTGTTGTTACTTTTGTATTTGGCAAGTATTATAGGCACCCTACCACTCCACCTGACGAAAAAAGTTCCATTTTCCGTGGAATGTCCTTAAATCTCCATCCACCCAAAGGGTTCATTGCTTCAATGCCGGATCCTGGTGATCCGGTCCCCTCACCAACAAGTTCTCCATCGTTGTGTTGAGTGAATGGCAGAAACAAACCTTGGAGATAAGACAAAACAACTGATGAATAAACTTAGTAAGTGAACCTCAAACTGTTTGGCTTTTTTAGGAGATGACCACAGACTAGTGCAACGTTGTTTCGTTTCCCACGTGGACCGCGAGCTGCGTAATTCAAAATGATTTAGAATGAAGTGTCCAGCGGACTTCATTCGAATGGAGTCAGATTCTCCTTTCTCTTTTACCAATTGCCTCTGAGTCTGCGACCTAAGATCGTTCTGATCCTTAAACTCGACTTGAGTCTGAGCTGACCCACAGCTTATGGCTCCCACTAAAGTTGTTCCGGATGATTTGTCTGCTTTTCTCCACTATCAACGAAATCTCGATAACGTTTTCCCTTATTTTTAGTGATACTTTTAAATTTTCGGGCTTTTGCAGCCTCATCCGTAGTAACTGAAATCTTCACTGCTGATATTCTTGGTTTATTCTCTTTGATATTCTGATGAGAGTCATGGTGTTCACGCCAAACAATCCTCAAATTTTCACATTAGAAGCAGCAGGATTTTCGGACTCTTTAAAATTCGCTGCTCTCTCTCTACCAGCTCAAAAGTCTCAGTTCACATTTACAAAGGTAAGTCAAAAATGGTCACATCACGAGCCACGTCCGCAGGCTCCAAACACATCCATGGTACAGCCGACACGGGAAATGCCGATTGTCCCCGCCGGGGTCCTGGCAGTCGGCCCACAAAACGGTTCGCCAGCAGTTCCGCCCGGGAAGCCCCACGCAGCATGGACGACACACGGCCTAGGGGTGATCGAACAGTGACGGAATGCACAAGCTGGTACGCATCAATCCCCAGCATAACTGCCGCTGCAGTGCATCCTGACGGTCGGCCGAGCCGTCGAATCCGGCGATCAGCGCGTCCTTCAGGGAAATCAAATACAACTCCTCCGGGCCTCTTCTTGCCGCACTCGGCATCGCCCGCGCACTCCTCTCCAAAATCTTAAACTGCAATTTTCTTACCCAGAATCAAAAAGATCCTCTGTGGTTTCGCGAAGTCCCCGAACCCTTCAAGGAAGCTCCAGACATTCTCATCTTCGAATGACTCTGACCAGGACAGATCCATCCTGGACACAATATAATTTGTCTTCAGTTTAAAGGCCCATATATATATATATATATATATATATATATATATATTCATTCACTCACGTTTGACAACGAGTCCTAGTTTGGATCGAAACGTTACAATAAACGTTTTACAACTCAGCGTACGCCTTGACTTCTCTATAATATATATTTATATATTCAGCTCAATGGATGAGCCTCTTCTCTAACCATTGAATTTGAGTTTCTTCCGTCCAACTTTGAAGAATGATCAACTGGAAGAGAATATATACACTCAGACTCGTTCACTGATCGTGAAGTCAGAGACGGCGGTTGGAGATTTTGAATCCAGACTTGTTGGTTGTTCTTACCAGTACCATCGAACCCAGAAAAAAATCAGAAGCACCATAACGGACCGACAAGCAAGTGGTAAAATTGTTAGTCGAAACAGAGGCATTGTTATTGCCAGACTTGGCAAAGGTTCCGCAGTTGTGCTAATGAATCGTGCAGATTATGTTGACAAAACGAATACAATTCTAAGTTACTGAATGAAATTTACTGAGTCCACGTGAGAAATACATAAAACTAAGATGCTGAAAGACTAACTTACTACAGCGTCCAGAATACTGCAAGATAGAAATGATCTTTTGAATGGCCTTCAGGAACAGTTATGATTTACAGGCACTGGTATTCCAGTCACGATGGCTTACTGAAGATACAAGAGGCGGAGGTAACACGGAGATCGATACTCGACAGGAACGCCCCCTTCTCACACTCGATTGCCTGGTGGCTCGTCGATATACTATAACCAGTACCCAGTGGCATTACTCGTTACAGCCTGAACGATAAATTTCAGTTCATAGCATTGATAGGAGAATGAAGCACAATAGAACTTAAAAGTGGCCTCCTTGGATGAAGCATCGCTATTCACCAATGCCATACTTCGGAAACTGTCGAATATTTGTACAGTTATATAAACAAAAAGAAATAAATGGTGATACTTCGGGAGCCAATCTGAAATAACTACCACTACGATTTACGCTCAGTGTCCACTATGGCCTGAACAACAAGCTTTCCCGAAAATCTGAGGGGACTGTGACGGGGTCAGCTTTCGGAACTCTGGGTGCCGACACTTATTTTGCAAACTCGAAATAAGGTAACTCAGAGACACCATAGAAGGACAGCACCGTCTCTTCCGGTACGCGGACGATATTTTTATTCCCAGTGACAAACAAGCTCACCTAAGTGAACTAATGGATGTGTCTGATCAGGCCCACAGTGTGTTCGGTTTCGCATCCGAAGTGGCTGATGGAATACACTTCATTTGCTGGATATAAAACTGACAGAAAGGGAAGAAATCAAACTTATTTCGTCAACTGTTACGGACGAGTAAACAAAGTGTATTTTGCCATTTTCGTAAGTCCTAAAAGCAAGCAAAATCCAGTCCGGTCTCTGGCGTCTCGCAGACAAAATATCTGTTCCGAAAAACAGTGATCGGGAATTTGTCTACATAAGACAAATGCTACCAGAAAAAAGTGATTCGGAACTTTGCATTCGAACGACATTGTGAAAGTACCAAGCGAATCATGATAATGACAGTCAAGATAAAAGTGATGTTGAGATTGGTGTCCTTCCCTCCGCCTCGGTAATCTTCTCATTTGTTTGCTTATGTTCGGCAAGCTATGTGAACAAAAACGACACGGCAGTTTTCTCAGAAAAAAATGGAAACCGAGACGTCTTGGCCGGGGACGGGAACTAAAGAAACCTTTACCAATCTAATCCTGGCGCATCTTGCTAACAAATGGTATCAGGTTTACAACAAAGCCTGCAATATAATTCGCAAAGTACCGGTGAGTTGGTCGAAGACCGTACGTCAAAACAATTTGGGAACAGCAGAGGCAGTAACCACTACGCTGGTAATTCGATCGCTTCGATCACACAAGCGATTCATCAGATCACTTCAACTACTCTGGCCGTGGTCGGAAAATGGAAGATGAAATCAAGGTGACCTTGAGTGTGACCGGGAGCAGCAAATCCACCCCGGATTCACTTTCTACAACGGATTCTCATAGCCACAAACAATCAACTTTTCACTTTTTTCCGAATAGCAACGCTCCTAAAGCATTGAATACCAAATAATATTTTGGTATTGTAAATCATCTTTTTCCGCGAATACGCATTCCTGTCTTGTACATATATACATAACTGTAATAGGCACATGGAGAAGTTATCGAAAAGGAGATTCTTCTCTGCTGTGCATTTTTTTGGCAGATTATATTTTTGTTAGGCGGAAGCCTCCCATACATCATAGTGTATCGCATTTCAACTCTGATCACCGCACTTTGCTGACCGTGCAGTATGCCCAAGTAATAATTAAAAATGACGGACACAGAAATGACAGTAAGATGTTGGAATCATTCCATGTGACTCCTTGAAAGAACGTGTACCCTAACGACAGTTCTAAGGAAGGAAACATCAAAAGATAAGTACAAATAACTTTCCAGATTTTCTAAACCTATAAAACGATTAGTACTGTTTTTATTTCTGCATACAATCTGGTGATTCCGAAGGCGTCACCGTCCAATTTATTTACCATGGAAGCACAAACCCTCAAGTAGGCCTTGCAACCGCTGGGAGACGAGGAATCTTGAAATGACTTGTGTGCACCTCGAATATAGCACATCTTTTCGGAAGACCAATCGATATCATCAAGTTTGGATAGACCAATGAAGTGTTTTGGCTACTAATCTTAATCAGAGTTTGCTCGCCCCCTGTGGTGTTTAGTTACTAATCAGTATTGAGTACCTACATTGTAAACCTCGGACAAATGTAATGTACTTTCTCTGCTTCTGTAGTCTGACACTGTTTTCAGAATTGTATTTGACGTAATCTGATACATGAGCACTTCATATCTTTACTCAGCACACAGTTCCATCAAAGTTTTTATTTTCTATAGTGAGATAGTGCTTGCGAGTGTTGCTTTTGTACAGTTATAAGGAGGCCTGAAATGGACAGTTTTGTTTGTTTCGATGTTTCATATTTCGTATCGTATTGGGTATTCGGTCATTCTGACCAGGTGGGATACAGAGGCGGAAATACGCGAGAAAATGACAGGTCTTTCATAATTCGGTAGCAGGTTATATGTATGGTGCTGATCCCTGTAGCCAGTCTTAAAAAAATATTGTTTCGACTGGAACGGGCCATTAGGCCTGGTGTTGAAGCTGAGGGCCACACCGCGGAATTGAACATTGATTCATTTATTTATTCGATCAACTGTCACGAATCGATAAATCAGGTACGAAAGTGTGAATTAGACTGTAGTTGCAAAACGAGAGTAATTAAACTATGAGTGCAGCGAGGACATGTGCCAACATAAATGGTCGAAGCCAGCTCCAGATCTGACAATGCCTTTGTTGTGTGGTGGATAACGGTAAGATGTAGTGACGGGAGCGTTACGGTTGGGAGTTCAAGTTCCACTTCTTTGCTCAAGTGAGATGGGAAAATTATCTTACGGTAAAAATGTAAACTTCGAAGGAAACAAATCCAAGAATAGAAATGTGATCTGTCAGTTCGCTAGATGCCGTGAAACGTGAGTATAAAACAAATTGAATGCTTTACTGAAATCTGTGGTTCACGATGTACGTACTTGCTGCTCATGCGTAACTAAACACAATAAGAGAAAGGCAAACTTTAAATTTTACTCATCGTGCGTGGGAGAATGAAAACAGGTGGTAATATTTTCTTCAATACAACAGTAGGTTTCATTTTACACGTTTACTGGATGCAGCTAGCTTTCGATAAGTACGTGAATAGTACCGGTGGTTTGTTGAAACCTTAGACGTTCCTAGTTCGTGGTCAGCTAGTTAAGGCAATCCTGAGACGGGCATGGGATACAATAGACAACGACCTGCCGCCAGTCACGACTACGCATTTGCAAAGCTTGCTCCACGAAATCGAATTCCACATTTTATTTCGGCGGATGGAGCGGGTTAAAAAGTACGCACAAAGAGAGTCACTCAAAAACATGAATGGGAATTTGCCATTGATGTACCGCGAGTAACCGGATTTGTATCAGCCTTCTTGACCACAATATCATATATGCAAAGGGGCCAGCAGGTACCTTTATCCTACTCTCAACACTTTTGTTTCTTCCTAATTTTTCATCAAAAGCCTACTATAATTCGCAAAATGACCTCTGCACGATTTGTTCCCACCCGATATAGTCTCAATGACTTGTTCCTTCTGAAATTAGAAACTGGATTTTCTGACTGTAACGCAATTTGCGAGCTATTCGTCAGCATTAGACATATATATATATATATATATATATATATATATATATATATATATATATTATATATATAATTCGCTGGGTCATTCTCATATCCGTGAACCCTTTTTTCGATAAACTAATCAAGACGTATTTACACTGCCAGTAGGTTATCGGACGGATGATCATGATGTTAGGTCAGATGAATTCGTTTTTATCTCAGATTGCAAGCACTCCTGAAGTTATTGCTTGTGCGCGAATGTGTAACTAACTGTCTAGATATATATCAGTTAGTGGTTGTTTGAATATGGCTTTTTGAGTTTGATACACCAACTATCAACACACTTTATTAGTATGATTACCAGGATTATTATTGTTTACCTTATGTATCCCACTGTGCATAAACAGTGTGACGTTTGTTGCAAAGGGGCTTGTGAAGGGAAGAGGAATGGCGGTAAAGGCAGTAATTTCACCGTGATTCAAAAGTTTAACTTTATGGCTTTCAACCCGTTTGACTACTACTGCCCAGTGACAGTCAAAACGTTAAGGGTTTCCATGGCAGGTGAGTACAGTTATTTGTTGAATAATTCCTCGTAGAATATGAACGACAAATTAGCCATTGAAAATAGACGGAAACAGTTCAGATATCGTGTGTATTATCTGAACTAACCGCCAGCGAATTGGACTCGCGGTACGCGATTGAAGGTTTTATGTGTGAATCCGTAACGAAATCCAAAGTGGACATGGTCTGCTAAGAACAAGGTAACAATAAATCAACGAGTACCCGTTGTTACTGGTCCCATATAATAAAAAGACATCACCCGCGCTCGCACGATTACCTGTCTGATCATTAAAGCCTTCAGTGAGTCAGAAGTACTACAGGCAAATTTGAAAATTGGCCTGAAATATCTAATTCATAAGGAACCTAACTAGACGAATAGTTCATTTAAAATCACACGGTGATCCTTTCAAAGTTATTTTGTTGGATAAAATAGCTAACTTACAGAACGAGGACATGTAATCCCAAGTTCGGATTATCGATGTAAGTAGCACAACATCGTATTCGGATGACAGAACAGAATTTCAAACTAGATTGAGGTGATAAACGCACTGTCGCGTGCTCAAGTATGGGATTATTATTATTAATATTATTTTTTTTTGGGGGGGGGGGAAGAATCTCTGATACACATTCATGATAAAATGAAAAAGCAAAGCTGAAATCAAATCTATTTCTTATTTTTCAGAAGGATTGAGTCTTAAGTGTAACAATTTTCTAATTATTCTTCACAGTCACTTTAACGACGATATCTCTCTTAGTTGAGAACGAATAATTTGATGTTCCCCTGGTGGTTTTGACATTTGATTCCAGCCGCTTCGAGGTCAAATTAAATCATGTTTGAGTTGTGCTGCTGAGCAGTTCACAAGTATCGTGTTCCAATCAAGTACAGTTCACGATATTTTCATTTGTTTGAAAATAATATTCTTTCTTCTATACCAGTATTCGCAAAAATTTGTAAAATTGGAATGATCCGGAATGCTGTTCACCAAGAAGTGCAGAGGAGGAAGAACGAGAATGACGGTTGTACAATGGTTCCATATCCTGATTCCGAAGTGAACTCGCACGTTTCTCGTCGCAAGTTGAATTAGCACAGAAGGAAGAGTTAGCTATCTGTAAGAATCAGTGGGGTTGGAGGATTCGGTCACACAATCTGTCTGTTTTTGATAATCTTCAAGTGCAAAACTTTACCAATTACAATGTCAATCAAGTACGAATAATAATCTTTGCAAACGAACGCAAGCTTGCTGCACCGACAAGGTCACCTCGGCTTTGGTGATATACTGGCAATGCTAATGTCCATCGTGATGATGAATAACTTCAACATGGCTTGAACTTTCACGATTATGTTGGTCAGTAGTCAACAACCATATCATAGCTTGCAGTCAACGTTTTGATATTAGTTTACGCATGATGCTGGGGAATCCCATCTCAGATGCCTAATTATCAGTGCTTTCATGCATTTTTCTTCAAGTGTCGCATGCATTCCTTGTTTGCTCCTTTGTCTGGAGCCTCTTGTTCGCTCTGCACAGACGTATTCTGCGGAAGTACTCAGCTCGATCAGCAGTTTATTGCGCGCAGAATTCCAAACAATACACCTGCGTGAATACAAAAATTTCACACTCACTGACCTCACCCAATTATTGTAGATGTTGATCAAAATGTCCAACATGCTGAATCAGTTGTTACCAGCCTTTTGTCACGGCCCTCATCAGTTGAGTTCTTGAAGCTAAGGAAGGGAACAGCGTGCTTCTTCACGAATAAACATTATGTATCGCTAATGTGAGAAATGGAATATAGAGGGATGGGGAAAATATCTTGGCATCTAATACTCGCTAGTTAGCCACCCAAAAGAGCTCATCAGGCGGTCGATATTTCGGTTGAAACATTCAGCGCATTCCCTTTTACGTTCACAAAACTAATTCGTGTGTTTCGTGTCATGCATGCCCATGAGAATGAAATCATGCTTATCCAGCACATTTTTATGTTGAATCAAGAAAGATAGATAAACGGGAACTACTACATTGTATTTCCACTAATCATTTTTGTTCTGTATAATTTATGGTTATCACCAATCGGTAAATGCGAAAGGTTCCTGAATGATAACACACACAACCACCGAGGCTTCATGAATCCCTGAAAGTATGGAAACTTGACCTGCAAAAGCTCTAAACTTTGTCTCCATATTTCGCTTTATTTACGACGCGGAGTTGAAATAGGTTTTAGGTTCATCAGAACCCGTTCAGTGGAACTCGAGGTGCCAAAATCACGATGTTGTGTTCCCACTTGATATCGTTAGGTTTAAGGTCATTTGAGTAGGAGGCCCGTCATGTTTTCCCTATAACTGACAGGATTCCTATTATGGACAGACTGTTGCCAAATTTGTCAAAGTGAACGGGAGGCAGATAAAGCCTTCTGAAGAGGATGAGTTCAGCCCAGAATCGTGATTTTATTTCGAATCAATTTCCAAGTGAATAATCCTATAAATATGATCAATGACCGGTCAAGAGTATATGCGGCAGTCCGTGGAAGTAGCTTAAATAACGATCCATACCTTTGCATACGACGTTGAATAGTCTTCGAATGACATGTCAATTTTTAGATGTAGATGAATGCATATGCCGTCTGAGACGGTACTCAAACTATTCTCTAGCTAAAAGAACATGGTAGGATAACTTACTTCGACAATAGATTCTATAACTTGTTTCTGATGACACGTGAACCCTGATGTATTATTCGTAACTGAGGTATAGTAATTAGTATGTAAAATGGTGGACAAAATTTTCTCGATAGCATACGATCGGTTTGGCGACTCCGCCGAAAATCAGGATTCCCTCTCGGTTACTCCGGTGCTGGATCATCTTCATATTTGTACACTACGTTGTTGTATTTTACGTAGGATCTAATTTATATCGCCTGCTTTTTGAACGCATACTCCTGATTGGGGAGTGTACAAATGAATCGCAACGGTGTTTTCCCTCAGTCATTCGTGAGTCAGTGCTAAGAAAACGAACAAAACGGCCGCATATTCGAGCGCTCTTATCGATAGTAAGTAGTATTACCGCTGTGATTTATTTGTGGACTCTCCAAAGAAGAGTACCCATTCACATTACAGACGATTCAAATTATGATCCTGGTTATATATATATATATATATATATATATATATATATATATATATATATATATATGTAACTATGTATACACCCTTCGCTGACTGCTATTTGGAATGCAACTTCCACACTCAAACCCCACTTCATCTGAATAGCCTCTCATTTAGAAGAGCCAGGCTCGAGTTTCTCTCCTGTTAAAGCTCATCAAGAATGCATATTCCTCTCTCCAACCCCTATTTTGAACCCGAGCATTTTCGCCTGTATACCCCGAGTTTTAGCGATGCAGCACCCCACTCCCATCCAAGCTGATACGAATCAATTATTTGATTGTGTCCAAATATCATCCTGTACACCAGCTTTTGGTACCCGAAGACTGTTAAAGTCTTGTTCGCCCCAAGTTATTGTCTCCCGCCTAGTCAGGCCTTGTCCACAGGATTGGGACACTGGGCCCATGTGCCTTTCCCGCAAATGATATACTGCGTATATCCCAGTTGAACGCAAGTAGTGCAAGGGACTAGTACTACTTTGCGGAAACAACCAGACTTGGTGGCGGTTATTCATTTCATCCCCCACTCTTTACCGTGACATACATAACCCCCCCCCCCCTAAACTGAAATAAACATAATTTATTTCAGCTCAGTATACATTGTGTAATGAAGTTCTCAAACTAACATGCAACGGAAAGAATTTCCCTTAAAATTTCTTATAGTGATGATGATTTTTAAACAACCCAAATCTTACCACTGAACACGGAAAGTATATCGAAGTGAAAGACCAAATTTAATGAATATTGAACTTCTCAGTTTTCACCTCATATGGCCAATCTCTTTGGAAGTAAGATTTTAGATTTTGATTGCTGAAACGATTATTGAGCATATGATATTCACTCTTTTTGCAATAACATGCCGGAACCTACACAGAAATAATCTCTCTGGGACTCAGTGTATGTAGGGAAACCTCGCTGGAGTATTGTGATATTATCTTAATTATTGGTATGGTTTCCTGGCTAAAGCGCACCGTACGATCGCCAAGTCAAGCTGCGATTTTTGTAACGTCAGTTGGACCCAACTAGTCGCCCTTTCTCTTTTTCAAAGTATGAGTCTGGACAACCTGCATCTCTGCCAATGTCATTCGGGGGTGGGATCAGTCGTCGTAACCGATCCTGCAATTGCAATTTCTTTGACCTCTTATATGTACAGGGTCCTAGGCGGTCGTTTTGCGTAGAAATTCATAATGTGTTTTTTATCTGAGGGAAAGCACGCGGACACACTAGTTACTTTAGTATGCAAGGATCAGTGTCATCCGTAGAGCTTGCTCGAGTTCGATCTGCAAACGACAAAATCACAGAAAATTCCATGAGCCCAAATGCCCATTAGGTGCATCAATAGGATCCCACACTTAAATTTATTGAACAATAGTATGGCCGCCAACAGCTTGGTCACCACAATACCAAGTACTTTCTTGATAGCTCGGATGTACCAAATCTATATTGGTTGCCAATGGATGATAACGAGCACCACTTTCTCTTGTCTTCTCCAGTTATTTTGTTCGGTAATTCATATGCAGTTGGCTGTGACAGGTGGTTGCTGTTTTGTTAGTGTATTTGTAGGTGTCTCAACTCTTGTTTGCAATATAGTGTTTCCGTTGGCTAATTTGTATACTCCATTAGCTGGCAACGTGATGAGCAAACGTTTGATACATTGTGGCAGAGATGAACCAAAGTTCACATATCTCTTACTAGGTGCAGGTTTTCTTTAGAGGATCACTGAGGATTTCTGGTTGGCATTTACATTTAATCAAAATGGAGGATATCAAATGACTACATTTGTTAACTGGATTTTCATCACCGTATTTCGAAAGCATGTAAGTTGAGTGAATGAGCAACAACTGCACTCGGAATCGATAGAAAGTCTTTATCCCTTCACCAATCTTGTGTAATATTTCTATGGTATAGATGTGTAGCTTACTTTTTATGTTATACTTTCGAATGTGCCCTATTGTAACAAGGACGACAACACACGGCAGGATACTTGTATTCCCATGATCACACAAGTCCAGTCATGGCACACATACAGTTGCTTATAAAGGCCTTTTTCTAGACTGCGCGGCACCAAGATTGCTATTGCCGCTGCTTGAGCACTTCGGCTGCGTTCTGTCCATTTGCCTGTGGCCGATGGCTTGCTTCTCTTGCCCGCCATTTCCCTTCGGTTGGCCCGACTGTCTCAGTTGACGGCTCGATCGGCAGCCCTTCACCTGAGCTATGTTGTTGGTTGCCGGAGATCCCGCTGCTTCCTCTCTGGTTGTCTGTATGCTTCTTTTTGCCTGCTTCGAGACGCCACTGACATATTTGCCACCTGTTATTTTTTCTGTGGCCCTCGTTTGGTTCGTTCGTTCGCCTTGATGTTCATGCCGTTCCCTCGCCCCAGCATTCCTTGTTACACTATGATCTCACCTACTACTCTATGTGGTGTGGTGATACTGGAACAAAGATCATGCGATGAGTGTGGTAAACTATACTTGTTTGTCCCGAGATAAAATCAGGGTGATTTCCAATGTACGGAGATCGAATGATTATGTTTCTCGTTTATCGAAAATAAAGATCATTCAAAAAATGGTGATGAAAGTATAGTCTGCAGATGCAGGGATTACAAGATAGCATGACCAACTCAAAATTGGCTGCGACCTGAAGGAACTCAAGCGAGCATATCCATAGATTTATCAAATAATCATCGAATTGTATCAGTCATAGCTCCATAGAATCAAATATTTCTATCGCTTCCCTCGAAATCCATGGATAGTGTCGCCAAATCGGTTTTCTTCACTTACCCTACATCAGTCATAGCACAAATTGTTGTATTCAATGGACGTTGCTTCTACTTTGTACCACCTCAAAATTAGAAACATACACAGCTCTTAAAAGTTTGCCAGTTACCAATAATACTATCTTCATGAATCAATAGCGAGAAAATATTCAATCATTGGTTCTGTGTGGGCCTGATAAGAAGACAGAATGAGAAAATCGTCTTCGCAATATGTGCAAACGTTTCAAATTCAGTGACCACATTCCGGACTCATGGAAAAACTTTACCTCAAGTCAGATCGTACAAAAAGTGTTAGAGTCAAATCCATGATACTTCTAACGCTTTCCCTCGTAATTTCAATTGAGTTTACTGTTAATTCAGAGTTTCTGGTCACCGTTGCAAAGTTACACAATAATATCCGTCGCATGTTCACTTGATCAATGGAAACAATAGCGTGAAACTTTACTGAAAGAAAATAAAGTTTTCGGCTTCTTTAATTTGAACATTAATTGAACTGCGATCTAATTACTGGACTAGACGACCATTATGATCGACATATGGAGGGATACAATAAAACGTGAATGTATGTCTGGATTAGATTAGCGGGACAACAAGTCGTTGTCGAACAAGCCTGTAGTGCACCCAAATTGTGCATATAATTGCGTGCAACACCTTGAGTCTCTCGACGATAACACCGATCAGTTACTCGCTATAAACTTGGGAAAATTGAATCATTTTTACTGGACTATGTTGAAGAACTTCGATCTGAACATCAAAGGTATGAGTAATATGACAAGTAGATTTTGAAGTGAGACGGAAGGTATGCTCCGAGAAAAACGTCGAGAATGGCTGTTATCTCGTTTGAGTCATAAGGAACAGGCACGGACTCGGATTTAGATTGTAGAATCATACGTTCATTCGCCAAAAGTTATTTCATTGCTTAACACGAATAACTTTCATAATGAGAACACGAAGTTTCAAGTTTAAATTTGTGTTGTCAGAGGCGTCGTGTAGTATCTGCATTACGGAACAAAACTTCCCGATAAGCACACGACCGACTTCAAGGTTGTCAATCATCCGGTATGCGTGGTCGGAACTAGTTTACCCAATCGTTCATATATTCGAGCATTCCACAGTTCGTGTACACCTACATTTTCATTTGGATTGTTACGAGCGTGCAAGGACGAGAAGTCAACATTTCGAAAAAGGAGGGAATTCTCCCAAAGGTTGCTGATCATTCATGCATACATGGTACATAATTACCCGACTACATATCCTTGCTGATTAGAATATCTCATCCGAGGTTTTCGGAGGCGATTTTATACGCTAACACTGATTTTAACCTTTGATGTTCACTGTCGTAATTACCGTGATTCAAGGGACCAGATACAAATCTTCGCAACCTTTACCGTAAGCACTGCGTAGTTGTTCACAGAGAATATCTAGCTAGGTTACCGTCTTTTCCAAGTGAGCTTCATTATATACCATAAATCCTTTGCGTCTGCAAATCTCAAGGTAAAGTAACAAATCTGATTTGTACAATGAAATCCCCGTTGATGTATTTCGAGTGCGGAAACCATGCAAACGGGCAATTCTTAACTCTACAGCTGCATTGTAATCAGGATGAAATATAATCACGAATACAGCGGGGAAGCCCGGCCTGTATGCACAACAGTAGTGGACAGTAAAGCTCGAAGTGGTGAACCCAATAAAACCACGGCTCTGTGTGCTGTGTTTCCACACACATCGAGTCTTTATTCCACGAATAGATTCTCCAAACTGTATACAGGTTTACCGAAGTCAAAAATGTCCATCATTTAAAAATCACTCGAAAATGTAATCGCGTTCACTAGGAGAAATATAATACATATATGTTTATGGTTTAGGATACAATTGACGATGTATCTTTTTGCCGTGCTGCTCTAAAAATATTGCATTGCATGTTAATACGGTTACCTAGGCTTCTTTTATTATCTCCACTATATAGTGTTGTTTTCCCTTCACACTCCAAAATTATTAGGAGTGTTTTGCAGGCAGACTGGTTTGTCCTTTGTACACATTCATAAACGGGTTTAAACGAACTTTTTTCAGACTGTTCTTGGGCTGATTATGTCAGCTCCACTGACATGCAGTTATCGGAAATCAAGTAACTTTCAGCTGACTGCTGATATTCCATGTTAATCGGATGAAGCACAATTCCAAAATAACACTGGAATTCGATTCCGATGAGAATACAGCTGTGAACCAAATGTGGAGTGCTCAAGTATAAGGATGAGTGGAGAGGGGTATCGGATACGCAAAGGTAATGAGCTGCGAAAACTGGGAAACCGGTTTTGTCCTCTCTGAGAAAATTTTGTTTTTTCATCCGCATACAATGCCATGCTAATCATATCGAAAGTATTCAGGAGATTGGTAAACCCAAGTTGCAAGGAAGTGCAGCAAGCCAGAATATTTCACAAACGGTCTCAAACGTATGATTGACTCGAGCACATTATTTCGAACTGGGCGGATTAAGCGGTTTTGTTGAGAATCAAGGTATTTTCTCATTTGCTTAGTCGGAATTGTGTTCCTTTTCAAGAGCACACCGAAAAAATTCCCCGGTTTTTATTCAGGTTTCACTCTTAGGACTGGTAACAGGCGATATTATTTTACCTGAACAGAACAAACTTACCGGCCTGCTCATTCTGAATCGGAACGTGAGGAGTATGTGGTGATTTCAGCATGGCTAAAGTGTGGTACAGAAACGGATGAAATTCCCGCTTGTGATGCTGATTGAGATATGAAGGAGCTCAATTTGGGTTGTGAATAAAATTTCCGTCGGCAAGTGCATTCACTCAAAAGATCAATATGGTTTGCAATAAACATGGTTGTTATTACCGCATGAAAATGAGCCATCTTTGATACACGGTTGCACGTATATGGTAGAAAAAAGGGGGTATTTTGGCAAAAAGACCTGGATGGGATTATGCCATCACTCAGTTCCAGATTTGAGGCACAATGGTTGGTGAGATAGCACGTCATTTGTGAATTGAAAACATGATTCTTGTGTTTCAAAATGACACCCATTTGTACGTGATGTCCCCAAAAGACGACAATATACCATTCGTATTTGCCGGTAACTATTTGCCGAACATTGCTAGCTGGAGAACATGATGGATGAACTTTGTTTTCGTAATGTCACTCTCCATCTCGGACAGTATATACTTGTGGTTCCCCAAGTTTTCTTCAGATCTTTCATGTTAGAATGTTCATCTGTTGTTTCTTCTCCCCGAACGGACCGGTAAACTTGAGTGTAAAATAAATCCGTTACTGTCTTATTTGTATTTGTCCTCTACTAAATAAATAGATTCATCCGACCACCTCACAGGCATTCGATGAATCTACCTAAATATTGTCAATGGGTACATGAATAGAGAGTTGTATCCGCCTTTTACCAACTAAAAATGAAAATCTGTCAGAGACAAGAGCCGATTTCCATAATTAGAATTATTAAGTGCAGTATTGATCAGGACTTGACACTGATCGATAACAAATAATGGAGTATTCGTGACCCCTTCGCTTCAAACTAGACAGTGCAAAATCAATTTTCTCTGAAAGTCTGAGAAGACAGAATACCTAAGTTATTCTTTGAACCGCATACAACCCTGCCAGTTTATGGAACAGTACATGACCCCAAGTCAGATCCGGCACAGTCTGGGTATCAAATTGGTTTGTAAAGTGAATAAGAAGAACCAACCTTGTCTCCAGTTTTCACTTCAAAACTTGTATCTGAAGCAGCAGTCAACTCGATGAGAAATCACATTTGTGGACGCAGATGTACGGTGTCCGCTACCTGTGTGTTGGATCGACAGTTGCTGGGTACTGTGCAGCAAGACAAAAGAAGCTCTCAGCTCTTATTCTGTGACTATTCAACGAGTTGCTAGCCCATTATGGGTCTAAATGTTTACTATAATTATCACACGCGAACATTTTCAACACCGGTTTGACATAAAGACGGCCTAAAGAGTGTGTCCATGGCGATTACTCTCATACTAGCTAGAGCTATCGGGTTAAGTAAGAATAGAAGTTCAAGCACACGGATTGCAGTAGCTAAGGAATTGGTATGCAACTCAGAAAATTTCGATGGGGTTGATATTAAAAAGCACCAATGACTTCGACGTTATCTGTGTTTCCATTATTTGGACATTAAAAATCACGGAGACAGGTAATCTGTAGTAGTGATGATTGAAATATTGGTAAGAATACGTCAGTGATAGTAATTACCTTTGTTCGCAGATGATCATAAAATTTTTAGCCAGCTAAGGATGTTCGAAAGGACTGATCGGGGGTGGGTATGATGTGTTCCATGATAAAAAGCCTGTTCATTTTTTCCTTCGTTAATCTAAATTCAACTTACATTATTTTTGAAATTTAGGCTTCAAATTATCTAAAGCCGTTTCTATGAAAATGACCTATTCAAAAAGTAGTTCACATTTTGAATATATTTTCGAGGCGATCTCTGTGGCAAGATAGTTCACTTCGGATGATCCAATATGAGTTTGTTCCCTGTTGAAATTCTATTTTTTATGGACATCTAACTACCTGATGGTTCATCGGCTTTAAATGGTGTGAAATATCTGGCATTTGCTGAATTACTGAATAAATTTGATGTTCTGTATTTCGTTCCACCTAACCATTTAACCACTGATCAGCCCACACAATCGTCGTCCTGATGAAGAACCCTGCAACGACTCAAACTGAACATTTGGTCATGCTAGTTATTTTATCGAGTGCAGATCTCATTTGATTTTACCAGGCGTATTTGCAACCACTCCATTTGTCGTCAACATCGTTATGTATCCTACATTTCCGCCAACCAGGACTGAGCATCGTACCTCAGAAGCAACGGTGAATTTACATTTATCCGCTCAGACCAAAACGTTCGTAGGATACCTTTACCTTTTTTATATGTACGAGCCCTATTGCGTCTTTCAATTTGCCAATCCTCACGACAATGTTATTTGGCCAAATCACGCTAGGGGTTTATTTTTTCTTATTTTCATAGTTCTTCAGCTTGCATTTAAAATGGTCCGATACGGTTTAGGTTCCCACAGCTCAGTGGAGTTAATTATATGAAACTCCGCCGTGTACGCTTGGTTTGTTCCTATATTTGATTTCACAGTTGTTTTTATCTGCTTACAATTTTAGATGAATAATTATTGCGCTTAATATGTAACCGAGACAATGTTGTGGGACTGCAAACCGGGCCGATGCAAGCCGCAGCTGATATTCGTCCACGCCCATGTGGCCGAACATGACTGGTCAACTTTTGTGTCACCCTTGCACGCGTGATACAATCATGTTTTTGTCGATTTGTACTCTCATCGCTTTGCTTCCTTAAACCATTCGGCAAATAAATGTCATCACGCTGTTCTAGTTACGAGACACGTGTCCTTTTTCTACTGAGTAATCAAACCGAGGCTGACCTTTCTAACAGACAATCAATATTTCTCTCTATCAGACCAAGATTTTTTCCTGAATACCTGAACGTATATAACATGTTGGTGGCACAAGGATCCCGACTCTCAAAGACAATGGAAAATACATGGGAAAATTTCGCACTCAATAGTTCAAAGCTGTGAGTCAGATTAGGACCTATGAGTATCTGATTACAGGCTACTGGCTCTACCGTCTGAGCCCTCGCGATGCAACCGATATCGTGCGAATAATACAAATGAAAATCCAATGAGGTGGATTCTTAAATACAATGGTATATTTCGTCTGTGGTGGCTTCAAACATGAGACTAGCTTTGTCGGTCAATAATCAAAGTGGGCGAAAAGCTCACAGCCAACCGAGTTAGAGACAATGACAAATTTCGTTACGTTTATCCTGTGTTTTAGGGGTCCTCTTTATTTTTGGTCTTGCCCATGCGAATGTGGTACTATGCTCCAAAAATGTATTTCTTTTTGAACTATGGTAAATTTCCTGTCCATTCACATGAAATTACTTGTAGTTATCCGAAATAGGTACCTCAGATGTTATGCTGTATATATTTCCCTACGGTGCTTCACCCATACTTTCTGAAACTGGGTCATTAAACTGAATCAGAATTGAACAGTGCATTAAGCAGATAATTTTTCCGACGCACATTAACTGAGATTTATGCCCGTAGTACGACCAGCGGTCTCTCATTTCTGTCATCCCTTTTGAATTACTCCTCTGTTATCATGCGTTCATTGTCGGAAGAACCACACAGCCAAATTCTCATGTGAACTAACCATATCAAAGACTGATATTCGAGCTTGACAGCAACCGTCGCATTTTATTTGTTCCCCTGAGGGGGCTAGTTCGATGTCCACACAGTTTGCATTACGAGAAAGCGCACTTTCATCTCATTCCCCCGTGTGTGATGATGATGATTACGAATGTGATTTCAAAGTCATCATAGTTTTGATATAATCAACGAAGCCTCGGTCAATATCATTGAAGTGAATCAAGCAGTTCAGTTAGAAACAACAAAGGATAAATAACAGATTTATCACTGAATTAGGGAGAAGAAAATATTACAACGTTTGCGATTTCTCCGAGAGACATCTCACTGTGGAATCATTCTAAATAGGCGAAATTGCTGAACATATGTTATCAGTTCGGTGGCTTCTGTCCCACATTGATCCAGTTTACCCCTGAGTTCGGCTGATTTGGAGAGTGAACAAGAGAACATGGTTAGCAAATGGGCCATTTCTTGCCGTTGCTGATGTGCTAATATAAAAAATTATCCATTGAATGCATGATGATGTTCCCGCCGGCGATCTGTTTTGTGCTAATATGTGAACAATATGACCAAAAACATGTGGCACAAGTAAAACCATGTCGGGTTTATTGTAAATGTTCCGAGAAAAGTATTTGGGTTGAACTGGTGCCGCCGACCAATTTTCCAAGTTTTCCACTCCTGGTACCTAATCTCCGCCACGAAAGGAGCAGCACTTTTTTCCGTAAGCACCTCGGTCTACTTTACTGGTTCTTTCGCCCAACGGTAAATGTGTGGCTAAACATTCTGCCTACAGAAGAACGATATATAGGCTTTCATATACTCACAGTGAATGCACTCATGATTTATTTGCTGAGCAATCACGAAATACGTGGAGTTTCTCTGTATGTCTAACAGCTCGACCTCCCATTGAATAAAAACGAAAGCATGATGTATAGAATCGGTGCAACTATCTGAAATCTAGTAGGGATAAAAATATATATGTCTGTCAATGAATTTGAGCAAAACGATAATTGTATGAATAATAATGTGGTGGAGTTGGAAAAACTCGTCAGAGTGAGTGGTCTGCTAATCAGAGTGTTCCGCATGTTTTTGGCTGGCTGAATGAAACAGAAAATGTAACCGAAGTAAATTGAGCGTGTTTGATATTCGTTAGGCCATTCCAACTAAATATGAATTTATAAACAAATACACAGTTACTAAATCCAAAATGGTTTCGAGCACATGATCGTCGGTTTGAATGGCAAAGTTTTGTATACTTAGCTTTTTGTTTTGATGCAGACGTGGATTGTTCTGCGTACTCCTAAGTGAACTTAGGAATCCGACAGTGAACATTTATTGTGAGGAAACAGTAAAGACTACTTTGGATAGAAAATAAGCAGTGCTTTTGTTCGTTCTGAATTATTTGAATGCAGTTGAACTTCAAGCTCTCAGGTTTCAGCTGGTGTGTAAAGACAGCTTTGGTTTTCTTGTCCGTTTAGTGGCAGGCCCTCTATACCGAGCCGATGCACGAGCCAGTCATCTGCTCATGGTATTTCTTCTAGATGTGAATAGTGGGTAGCAAGCTGCTGTGCAGTATACTGTGCCTCAAGTGTCTTAGCCGACTGCTTCAGTTCAGTACTTTGCGTTGGATACGGGGCTTGTTGTGTGTAGGTGAATGCCTCTTTAGCATAAACCTCTGTGTTTGGTTGACTTGTTTTCTGTGAGCCAACTGATGGCACGGTATCGTTCGGTTGGCGTTCGCGCTTATTCGTGCTCGGAAAGTTCCGATTTTCGGTGGCGCGGTGGTAGGTCATCGACCTGTTTCTTCTCAAAACATGGACGGATGTGTGCACCGCGCACGTGATTCATTGGGCGTTGTACAAAACCAAAAGCATGGTCAAAGTACACGCTCAGTAGAGCTGACCACATGTGAGATACAGAGGTTTTATGAGTGTTGCTTCCGCGCTTTAAGCGGCATGCCCACCACCGGACTCGCGCATGAATATTCACAGACCGTGTGCTTTTGAAGAAACGAAAGACCTCGGGAAATCGAACAGCGAAACGAGAAACAACTCCAATTCATACGTGAATCCAGTTGCAGTTGTTGTTGTCGTTCCCCATTGGACGATGACGATAATTATGGCCTGAAATTTATCATCAGATCGAACCATTCACATCTTTTCACTGCAGTTAATAAGGTCGATGACGAGAAGCTTTTTCGTTCCAGCCCTTTGGGTAAAATTAATTCACAGTTCTCGTATACAACAGAATCATGGAAGCGATATTTTCGCAGGAATCAGAAGAAAAGTCATATTCCAGTGCTTGACTTGGCTCAACAAACATGAATTTATCTAAACCACAATTTGTTTCTGGGATCAGCTTCAGCACTGTTGATGATCCCTAGCGATGAAATGAACAGGTATTTTGTGTTCATTTGGTTTGAAATAGTGATTTGATTAGTGATATTGCATGATGAACCATTTCGTCTGAAAGTAAACAGAGAATTCACTAGTGGGATCGGACAACGATAACTTCTCGAATACTGTTATCTAAGAATCCCAGGAGAATATTTTATTTTCTGCAAATAGGACACTCATGTAAACTTTGAGTAAAACAAAGTGAAGAAAATTCAACTGTGCACGTTTCATTGGAAAAAATATGAAAACGAGCTCTTACCGGCATCAGCATTTCGGTATCTATCTATTTCAGATCTCCATTGGTGGCACAATCGGATTACTGCATTTAGTAAAAACTCAGCAACCACTATTTCGCCATCTGTGTTTAAATAAAAAATCAAATTGGGTAGTACTGTATTCACCACAATACATTCTACCTTGTTAAAACGATCATCCTGCACTGATAAAATCATCAACTGTAAAGTTTGTTAGCACCAAGATAGAGAATAAAAAGACTGAATGTGTTACTTGATCTGGCAGATGGTATAAATTGCATGTGTGTCAAAATCTTCGAATTCGCTAGGGACAAAAGTCAGATATTCCTAGGTACCAGCAACTTAGATGTTGAACAGCGCGCATTCAAAGAGAGTGAACAACTAAAAATAAGCGATAAGCATTTCCTGGTCTACAACTTGAGGACTCTGAAAGCGTTATCTTTTTGATTCATCTGTTTTGCCAATCGTTACTTGATTTTCACATCTTAAGAGCATGTCGTGACGATTCTGAGTAGGTGATAATAGAGCGGGTTTTATAGGGCTAACATTTATTCACGGTACATATTATTACTCATCGAGAAAAAAAGTGGTTTATGGATAAGAGAAAGAACTCACTAATCCGCATGTACGCTGAGTAATTGTGTTTCAACAAATAATTCAAATCTACCTCATAGTATAAATAGCTGAAATAATTTTAAACAATGCTAGCTTAATTTGAGGATGAAAGTGACTTGGACGCTCCTACATAAATGAACCTATGTATGAGCATCCAAGGATCCCTGATATAGCCTGTTGGAAATCAAAAGTATAGTAAGCCGTTGGTAGGCCCGAATATATACTTGAGGTAAACTGAGGTTTTCTCTTTTGAATGGTGATCAGTAACCTGTAATACGGAAGACTCAGCCATTTTCCATATATTTCATTGGTGCCAAAATTATGTCCGGAATACTGACTGCTACAGGTAAAGTAATTTACTGAATGATAGAAAAGTCATGGATGGACCGCGATGCCATGTACTGGCACGCAGTACGGAGATGATAATAAAGCATGTGATTTGCTGATATTCCTCTATAGTTTGTTTTACCAAAAGCACATGGTGATTTCTTCTTTGCCTTAAAGAAATACATCACATGTGATGACTGCAAAAATGCAAATAATTCAAATATTCGATTGCAGAGAAAATTCTGCACATTCTGTACTGCGCAATAAGTGATTCTATAATTCAAGATTGCTTTGTTTTTCATCACTAACCGTTTTTTTCCTTCTCTAGGTCATAATGCCGTCATGGTTTTCGGGGACATTGTATAGCAATCGAACACATCAAAATTACTGTCAACATGCATTATTTTCCAGTCAAATCACTTACTACCCAGCATAATATATAGTTCTTTTTTTTCTTCAGAAACGTTTTTTTTGATTATGATAATTTATTTTGTCAACTCAACTGAAAGTTCATTTGGCTGATTTTCACAGAACAATGACGGATATTTTTTCATCAGAAACCGGAGCTTCCCCCAATAACAGAGCTGGATTTCCATCGCTCTCCTCGAAATGCTACGACTACATTGGCACAGATAGCAAATGAAACTCAATAAGGACCAGATTTCCAATACGCAATGTGACAACTTCTTTCCGGCTTATTCAAATATTTGAATCCCATTTAGTGAAGCAGATCAGTTTTCTTGAAAAGGGTAGTTTCAATATAGCGTGGTGTCTAGCAGAAACCACCGAAGTTCAGTGAATATTATTAGTATACAATCGTGGTGACATAAGTAATTTGATAAACTCACGAGTTGTACGGTCTCCAACTACGGTTGAATTGAATGAATAATTGCATAGTCAGGGATCAACTAGTAGTTCCTAGTAAAACATGGCGGTATCATCGAGGACGACTCTGTTGCCACTGAGGCGACACAACGTGTTCCCGATTATTGCAAGTATTCGGAAAATCTCGATAGGCGCTTTAAGTTCACTTTATTACCATACCACCAAAGAAATCATGCAACGTTATTTTAACATTATGGTGAACAAGATAAGAATAACTGTGGTCACTAATTATGAAGGTATTATAAGCTGTATGAATAATTTGAGTTCTCATCTTAATATATATTTGACTGGCAGTTTGAACCGAGATCGTTACTTCGTTCCTGTGATGGATCGGTGTCTGATAATTTGGCTCATGCACTTATAATTAAATACATAGTGTTTCGACTCCTAGTCTAAAGTTTGATTCTACGCATGAGCTTAATTACACGTATTATATTTCACAGTATATGAATATTACTGTATTTCAATATTGTAAGCGAAATCCTTTCGACCGTCAACTTTGACCGTTTCGATTGAATTCCACTCAGGTTCGTACGACCTAGCTGCTTTAAGCCTTTCTAGGGTGCTCCTTCTCGGTGTGGCTTACTTCGCGTCTCGAACAAATTTCAAAAGACTTCAACTGATAGACATATTAATCCGAAACACGGTTCTATAATCAGTACAACGTTAATGAACAATGAATAGACAAAACATACAGCCAAATTTTGAACCGAGCGAGACACAGATCGTGGATAGTCAAATTTGCTGTTAAACCAGGCGGGAGCGTCATTTGTTCATTTAAACAAATTCAGGTCAATGTCAGAAAGTGGGAAACGGATAAGACTGTTCAAATCACATGAAAGAGTAAGATCAAATCCATGTGAATAAAATAAAATCATATTGTCACGTTATCGTCAGACTGGATTAAGGACCAATCACGAATCGGGACTGAGTTCAGTAAAATGACCAACTTTGTGCCAACAACACAGGAGAATGACTTGGAAGAGATTCACATGTAGAATGTGACTACTAACAAGATGTTAGTAGCCAGTAAGAAAAACGTTTAGTTTGTACGAAACGTACACTCCCCGCAGGGTTCGAGCTGTTTGCTTGACGAGCCCCAAATTATTCTTACTCTGAAACATGGTTTTCCAATAAACACAGATATCGGACGTCTCTTATGAATCGTCCGCTGGCTGTCTGTACCCACACATCGCGGACAACACCTTCTTTGGAAAGTCGAGTTTCTTTGTCAATACCCCTTTTCCATTCGCCTCTGGGCAAGTTCTTGTCAACTATAAGCACCAGGTCACCGGTTTTCAGCTCCTGCGCTGTTTCTGTCCAACGCTGCTTGCTTTGCAGAAGTGGTAAGTACGACCTGATCCATTTACGCCAAAAATTTTCAGTGAGATGTTGAGCTTGCCGCCATCGCCGATTCGGCTTGCAAGGTTCCGTTTCACTTTCATTGGAGGATGCATTGCGAAAGCCAAGTAATAGATGATTCGGGGTCAGTACGGAATATTCGCAAGGGTCACAGCTATACAACGAGGCGACGTATGACAGGATTGATCTTCTGCTGATCACAGGTTCAGGTGATTTGGTGGTAAAGCTGAACGTATCTGACTTCCTGTCCCACTCGACGCCTAGAGTCCTATACGTATTTGTCGGTTTCAAGTCCAAACACAGGTTTTTGTCGGCCTGGTGTTTGGCCGGTACATCGATAAGGGCATCGGCCGAGTTGCTACGCCACTTCGTCAGGTAAAAGCCCGAATCCCGAACAGCAGACTGTAAATGGCTCGTCACTAGTCGGAGTTCTCTAATGGATTCGCAACTAATGAGGAGTTCGTCCACGTAAAAGGACCTTTGCAAATATTTAGTGTCAAACTCTAATGATTGGTTCGCGTTATTGGAAATTGCTCTGTTCAAAGCGAATATGGCACAACATGGTGAGGAGGTCGCTCCAAAAGGGTGCACAGTCATTTGGTATATTTCTGGCGCACGTCCCAAGTATCCTTCTGTCCACCACAAGAACCTAAGGCATGAGCGCTGATGTTGAGGTACTTTTACTTGATGAAACACGGCTTCAATATCCGCCACTACGGCGAAAGTGTGTTCTCGAAACCGTGGTAATACCCCACATAGGTTATTTGTGAGGTCTGGGCCGGAAAATAACTGAAGGATCAAAGAGGTGTTCTGATGTTTGCTTGCACAGTCGAAAACAACCCTTAGTTTCTCTGGTTTCATGGGGTTGATTACATGGTGATGGGGCAAATACCAAACTTGACCCGGTACGTCCTCTATAACATTTTGACACCTTTCAGCGTAACCCTTGGCTATGTAACTATTCATCACCTCCGCGTAGCGTTCTTTAAGATCAGCGTGTTTCAATAATCGAGTCTTCAACCACAACAAACGTTTCCATGCTATCGACTGGTTGTTCGGTAGACTTAGGCAATCATCTTTCCAGGGCAACGGGACTTCAAAATGGCCGTTTAAGAACCGAGTAGATGATTCTAGGGTTTTGAGCACTTGCTTATCTTCTGCTGATGTTGATTTACCCAAAACTGTAGATTCGTTGAACTCCGAGGCCCACGTAGCCTCTAACCGGTCCATAAGAGAGTCACCCACATTTATATAATCAACGCGAACCTTTCTTTGGTCATGGCTAAAGGCCGGTCCCACGACGGTCCAACCGAGGGGCGTACGTATAGCGTAAGGATCCGCTTTCCCACCGTATCGATGTTCTAGCACCCAATGCGCCGCTGGTACATTCATACCTATCAGCATCGACACCCTCCCGCCTTCAATTGTCTGTAGGTTGATGTCACGCAGATGAGCCCAATCGTTAGTTCGGCCAGGAACAAAACGTTTTAACTCGGGGAGTTGTCGGACTGTCCAAGCTCGATTGATTTCTATAAGCTCTCCTCCTTCTAAGGAACATAGCTGAAACCCAACCATCTCAGAGTTTATATCAGTTGTCTGCATAATGGTTGAAACTGAGAGCGTGGCTGGTTGTCCGGCTAACCCCAGTTCATTCGCCAGGTTCTTGTCTATAAGCGTGGAGTCGGAACCTCCGTCTAGGAACGCATAGGTTTTTACTGATCCTAGCGGCCCGAAAACCTTGACTGGTATGATTCCCAAAGAGGTTGTACAATTTCCAGCCGAAGTCGCATGACAACGGGCGTTGTCTTGGATAGTCGCCGGATTCCGCCCCGTACTCACTGGGTCTTGCGGGTGTAGTAAGGGGTGGTGACCCAGCATACAACGTCCTATACCACAAGTCATGCGTGACCTGCAATTGACGGACTCGTGATTCGGTTTTAGGCATAAATGACACAGTTTTTTAGACTCCACAAAGGAAAGCCTCTCCGGTACACTCCACGCTATGAACTTCCCACACTGGTCCGTGTAATGGTCTCCTTCGCACTGCATACAGCACCTGCGTGCTATTGTCGACTTAACAGATGGCGCTACAGTTGTTTGTGTGTGATGCAGCAACGCTTTGTGCGGTGCGTTCCCATCAGCAGGAGGTCGTGCTTGTAAGTTCGACCAAGTGACAGAATAGGATTGATGAACCATTTGTACATCGGCCCTCTCATCTACAAATTCCGTCAAATCCGAGAAGGTTGGCTCTCGGCCTAGTCGTATGATAGACGCGGCAACCTCAGACCACTTAAACTGGAGGGCTTGAGGTAGTCTGCGTACTATTTCCGAAAGCGTTCTAGAGGCGTTGAGGTCGGCAACACGATTCAACTGACTCAGAGTGTTTTGGCAGTTCCGCATTTCCCCGGCCAACTTCATCAGCACCATTGGGTCCATGGTTTTAATGATGGGCCCGTCCACGAGGCTATTTAGGTGTGCCCTGGCTATCACGTGGGCTTGGCCAAACCTCCTACGGAGAATTTCTAAGGCGCCTTGGTATCCCTCGCTTGGGTCCAGGATAGAACAGCTCTCGATGGCTTCTTTAGCCTCACCCTTACAGTAGTGTATTAAATACGATAGGCGACACTCGTCATCCATGTCTCGTTTCCCAATGGCACTATCAAAACTTCTCATGAACAGCCAATACTTTTTCGGGTTTCCATCAAAATAAATTATTTCTCTTTGTGGTAGAGTGAATGAATGAGATATGGGTGCCTGACTAAACTTCTGACAACCAATGGTCTTATTTGATGGAAATGGAGGTGTATCAAACACGGAAACAGGTGGGGCACTGGCCCCAAATACCAATGTAGACAGCGGCCGCGATCGTTCGACCACTGGGGACTCACCGCCGGGTTTCTCTTCGACTGTGGTAGCTCTTGCATACTGATCCTCATACTTTCCACTCTTCATGTTGAACTTGCACTCCAACAACCGCAAACGTTCTTTAAATTCCTTGAAGAGATCCATGGTTTCTTCTGACTCAGTCGTGTAACGTTCCAGATCGGGGGCCGATAAAGACTTGTCTGAATTGGTCTGCATTGCTTGGTGAATTGGCTAACTGTAAGCGAAATCCTTTCGACCGTCAACTTTGACCGTTTCGATTGAATTCCACTCAGGTTCGTACGACCTAGCTGCTTTAAGCCTTTCTAGGGTGCTCCTTCTCGGTGTGGCTTACTTCGCGTCTCGAACAAATTTCAAAAGACTTCAACTGATAGACATATTAATCCGAAACACGGTTCTATAATCAGTACAACGTTAATGAACAATGAATAGACAAAACATACAGCCAAATTTTGAACCGAGCGAGACACAGATCGTGGATAGTCAAATTTGCTGTTAAACCAGGCGGGAGCGTCATTTGTTCATTTAAACAAATTCAGGTCAATGTCAGAAAGTGGGAAACGGATAAGACTGTTCAAATCACATGAAAGAGTAAGATCAAATCCATGTGAATAAAATAAAATCATATTGTCACGTTATCGTCAGATTGGATTAAGGACCAATCACGAATCGGGACTGAGTTCAGTAAAATGACCAACTTTGTGCCAACAACACAGGAGAATGACTTGGAAGAGATTCACATGTAGAATGTGACTACTAACAAGATGTTAGTAGCCAGTAAGAAAAACGTTTAGTTTGTACGAAACGTACAAATATGATGGTAGAGGCAAATTGAAGATTTCCAGTTGGATATGGCCACAGACAATGAAAAAATCGAACCCAGATTAAATTGCCTTATTATCAGCCTTAATGACCGGTGGACCACCAACAATTACATTCCATTATTCTTACTATCAGGATAACAAAATTTCAATGCTATTTTGCCGTTCGATTCCACAGTTGCGCTCTACTGTCACTAACATTTCGCTGTCTCATCCATCCGAACTTGATATGGCACGAACAAACTTGATACAACAGTCGACTTGAATTATTGGTCAGGAAATCATGAACCGTTTGTCATGGTTGATACAGAGCCACGTTTGGTTGTCCTAATTCGAGTTACGCTTGTCGCAGTGATGTGTGACCAATTTGACATTTCATTATCCTTGATTCTCGCCGTATTTCGAACGAGACTCAAAAATGGTGTTGGGCAATACTGGACTTTTAATAATGTCTGGTAACTACAAGACTGATGATGACAGCCTAAGCATTTGCGATGACACCTATATACTCCCGATGCGTATAACATTATTGTTTCCGAATACGGCACGAATATAAACAACACAGGACAACATACCGTATCTTCTCAAATTATCGAGATTTCTGTTGAGATGTTCTACGTATTGCCCAACGATGGCCTCTGAAAAATCAAGTGAACCACTCTGATTATTGAAACTTGATTTTAGCAGATGATGCTTGTTTTGGGAGCATCTAATAAAGCACACGAGCATATACGTTGCGCAGATAGACAGATCGCCAGGAGTAACGTTACAGACATGCAAATACTGGATAGTTATGTTATTACAGTGAGCAACTCGCTAAATTACTCCCAACTAGTGGCTCCCTGATCGTCAAATTCCAAAGGAGGACCAATCATGAACAGGTACAGAAACTATATGCTTAGTATAGCCTGAAATCTACACCTTCTGTAGCATGACACTGAAATACATGGACAAATATGGCGTTGCTGTTTGAGGCCCAGCACGGTGGGCAAATGTGATTCGCTAAATTGCGTCACAATATGCTGACAGTTGACTAGTTGGCCGAGTGTTGTGATGGGTAGCCAGCATGTTATTAGTTCTTGGTAAATATTAAAAATGATATGTGAAGAATCGATTGTATTACGGACACATGCGTCATGACTACATTGTTATATGGAATATGGAGCCTGTCATTCGTTAGGGTTACCTAAGCACTTAACTTTGGTTTGACAAAATCATAATTGACACCTCAGTGACAATGCATTTTCAGGGAGACTTTCGACTCCCTGTTGGTAAATCCACGTGGTTCTCCGTGCATAATCAGGGAAAAATATGATGACTGATAATTTGTTGTCTAAATCTTTCACTGACGGTTCAGTTTGCTTTAGGAGAACCCATCAAAAGTCATTCCATGAATATCAAGCAGAAACCCTGATATAAAGCTAGTCTGATAATAACCGGGGAAACGCACGTAAGAAAACTTTCAATGTTAACCGATACGCTTCCTTCGTGGGTTGTTATTATATGACGAAGCTTGCACAAATGTGACATTGTAATTTTGCTAGTGATTAGGTATCTAACTGGTGACATTTTATATAGGATTTTGAGTCCCAGCGTTTCCATTCAGTGGTTACAAGATATTGAAGCACACAAAAATGATGCGCCATAACGAGTTCCCAAAACTCACCGTTACGAAGTATTACCGAAGAAATTCGTGAAAACCGGTCGATAAAGCCATTGAACGTTCCTAAGAGAACTGCATAACTAGCTGGTAGGAAAGAGTAGAATCTCAGTATCAATAATTCGACTGATATCATGATTCGGGGAAAAGTCGGCCAAGTGAACTCATCAAAAACCAATGAAGGATTGTCAAAATTGGAGTGTCCCGAATGAACACAATTTAACGATACTGTTTTACTGATGAGAGCGCTAGAATAAAATATGGTATTTGTGCTAATCAGTCATCCATGACCAATCCGTTCTGAAGTAATTTGAGGTATGCATGCAACACAGGACGGTTTATTCAAGCTGGAGAGGTAATCGTTCGTGACAGCCAAATACGTGTAAGCTAGGCGGACTGTATCACCAACAAACCGGTTAATTCGCTAACCCTGGATTTTGACCACCTATTCTTATGCTCTTGAATCATAGACGTCATTGAATAACGGTAGAAAGGAACGGTTTTTTTAACCTGGAACTGTGCTGATGGACTTAAGAGTAAGGTAAATGAGGTTCCGTGTGGTGTTCAGTGCATTCAATGCACATCATTGGGCAGACATCACCAGCCTAAACAGACGGCTATGGCTCATAGGAATTTGCACCGCTGAGGTCCAAATCAGGTCTTCCATGAGGGATAGTTTGACGTTCCTTCACGGGAGTGTCGATCATCTTCCTCATGCTGGGTTCCATCTTGATTGTTTAGAGTCAAAGGGCTTGGCCAGACGGATTGGTCAGGGATCCCACAGAAGAAATTGTTTACGTTTTGTGCAACCTTCAGCTATGATTCGCCTACAAACGGCCAACTTTCTCATATCCAAGCATCATACTTGTTATTTTTCAAATTCAAGGTCGATACACAAGGATACACAAGGAATCAGAATCATGACCATTAGAAGTAACAACTATTCGAAAATCGCGGTTGTTTTTGTAACAAATTCTTCGCAGTATTATTACAAAATGATTATTCTAAATTTCTAAGGTCAGGCATACATAGTCAGCAGAATTAGATAATTGAGATGCACGGTAAAGGTCTGCTGGACTTTTAGTATTTGAAGAGTTGTTCAAAATGATCAAGCCATGCTGTAGAATGTGTGATAAATTCAGTTAGGTACACTACTCGAGTGTCTGTGAGATCCGCCTAACAGAAGCTGGAAGATGTCATTCACTATGGTTTCTGGCACGGTAAAATGCATGATAACATTCGGTCTCATTTTGCTTCGCTCATCATTTATGTTGATTCCTTTTTATTCTCAATCCCTACTGAGTAGGCCGCTTTTATTTTGCTTTCAAATTACCATACATCCTGTCTTAAAATTGAAAACAAAGCGTATGCAAGTGCAGTTTGGTACAAAATTAGTGAAATCGGATTGGTATATATCGTAATGGTGACACACACGGTTGTGGTATGTTTGTCAAAGTCCATTGTCAACCGTAAATCAGTTCGTTTCGTGGAAACTTTCAATTTGTTCTTCATTTATCCGAAACGTTTGAAATATAAACTCATTCTGATGGATTCATGTTTGACCAGTGACAATTAACCGGCTATGGCTTAACCAAACACTCAGTACTTCTTTAATGATCCAATCACGGTTGTTATGGGGTAAGTATATCAGCAAAGCCTTCAATGTGTACATGGTTCCAATACTATGAAAGCATAAAAAAATAAGACTTTTTGTCAGGTTCGACCTAAATAACGAAGGGTTCTCTGGTGGGTTGTATGGCGATCATATCATTTTGTATCGTCGTTGCGAGTAATTATATTTTTTTATTTATCTTTTCACGGATTGAAAATCTCTACAAGAGGTTTTCTACCATTCCTAGGCTACTAATTGGAAAACGTGGCCAAAGACGGCCAATTTATTCGAAACCAAGCGACAAGATTTGTTAGTTCACCAGGCTGAACGTTCAAACATGGTCGGTTAATCATCGGTTGTTACGATCATCATCGTTATTGTCAACATTTTGAAATCAGACGGAGAAGAAAAAAGTAAAACTGAAAGTGCCCGCATACAAGTGCGTCAAATACAGTGTTCTGGCAATCGTTTATACAGGATCAAGCCGATTACGGTAAAAGAATTGCACTTGACATATATTCATGTGAGTTAATATAGATGATCAGTAACAAAACAGGCGTTAGAGTCATCCTGAGCAAGGTTTTGCAGTTAGTAAGAAGATTGCCAAAAATGTTAACATTCGAAACATTAGCTTAGTAACCACATTTCCGGTAAAACTGTATCATCAAATACGGGACATTGGGGCCACAAGTAGAGCATCTTTTTTCTACACAAACCCATTCAAAGTCGGTGCTTGTGAAGGAACTACCGAATCATCAACCATTACCTGGTCTCGACTTCTTCCTCAACTTTTGTGTTTAAAAAGCATGTTAAAACAAAACCATCAAAACATAGTAGAAGAAAGAACTATAGAATAAACCGAATTAGGAAGAAGAAACTCACGAGCAGCGTTGAGCGTGGCAGCATACAGAATGAGACACGCGAAATACTTCAGAAACATTTTCACGTAACAATGAGAATAAGGTTTTGGTGAACACCTTTATAAGGCTGTTCACGGGAAGTCCAACCATACGGAAGGCACACCGAACGAATCATGCGCACTCAACTTAGGTCGATGGGGGGTGTGTGAAGACACCATTCTACGGACACAAAAATACGCACCACTCATTTTGGCAGAAAATTAGCGTATATTTGTGAACAACACCCGGAAAAGCTAGAGTTCTTCGCAGCAAGCGTGTGAATGAACACTTAGTGATCACTCTCTGCGTATCATCTGTTAGGACTAATGGGTGTGTCCTTAGTTAACTTGATGGGAATACGAGTAAACAACACATTTACTATACAACTATGTACGACAATTTAGCAAGAGCTCCGCAATCAATGAAAGGCAGCCAAATAGAAAAGTAACTATAGGTCTTAAAAAGATTCTAAAGAGGGGGTAATAAAACGGACTCCTTCTTGTAGAGGTGTTTCCACCGAAATGATAGAGCAAAGATGACCGTCCCGCGCCCTCTATCGAGTGGACTGATATTCAATCTGGGGGAAATGGTTAAACTGTGAGCCAAATACTGGCAGCATTTTGGAAGTGCAACAATCTGCTCACCAGCATCTGCGCAGGAGGTTGTACTGGACAGTCCGGATAATACCTTTACGTGCAGGACGCTTGGACTGAAAAATCAATCATGGGCTCCAGAGCTCAGCAGAAACCCAACCGACGGTCGCTCTGCGGTAGATGCATTTTGCTTAGATTATGACCCAATAGGTTGCAACCTAGATGCAATCACAAATGTCTTCTACAAAACGTTACATGATTTCCGAAGTAAAGAAAGTCGAGGTGAAATCGAGATTCCAGCGAGACACGTGAATGCTAGAGCAGTTTGGCACATTTTGAGAGAGGCGTACTTGGGAGATCTTAGTGGCTTCCATCTAATTGTTCAGAAAATGGAGAACGATTATTAGCTCTATATTTAGATCACTACCTGTTTATTGTCAGCACAGATTTTAAACTTTCTTATCGTTGGTATGCCACCTGGTATCTGCCCTATCTGAGTCCGTGGTAGACCCAGACATACAAGGTCTCAATCAGTCAGAGATGTTGAGTTTCATAGAAGGCAGTAACTCGTACTGGAGCATCAGTCGGTACCATCATGTCCACGTGATTAACTGTACCTGCCAACGTACGGTGCAGCTGTGCTCAAAGAGTGGTATGCTCTCTGATCCGTCTTGCCTCTAAAATTTCCGAAACACGCTAGCTGGAAAGCTAGGATCAACGCCATCAGATTACCCCGACCACCACCAGTCGTGTAATAGTGATGCCTTGTATTCTGCCCTCAAAGTAAGTTGTTGTCTAACCCGTTTTGTCGTGACAAGCTGCAATTATGCTAAGTTGCTGCGCAATCTGGATGCATAGACATTCATCCCAGCAGCTCGCGAACATAATAACGCACAGTTCACAACTAGGCGTGAGCTCAATGATGGTTTACTCAGAGATCGTGAAATTTTGGTGTTGTAAGCGAGCATCACCGATAAACAAACCCGCCGTGAAGGGAAATCCCTGTAGGGTGTTTCATCTCATTCTGGTCACCCGTAGAAAACCTTTCGATTAAAGTGAAAAGATCGGTGAGTTCAACAATCTACAGCGACCTCACGTACGTTTGGCGAAGCATTTTAAAAGCAATGTTTTGCTGGTTTCCACGGCCAGCCCGTCCCATAGCTCTTTCAACGTAAGTCCCATGGTCTTTTTCGATAGATCCGTCATCTGAATTGGGGATCCACAGAAAAATCCAAGCAGTTGAATGTCACAAAGAAGAGGGTTCAGACGGTCTTTTCCCAGTCCTGCTTAAATATGGTGGACTGTGGGTCATTAAATAACTCGAAGTTTTGCTCTCCAAGATCCCCTTCTCGTGCTGCGAATCAGTCATCTTGGCCGTTTTCAAGAATAGCTCTATCAGTGACTGCGCCCACCATAGACGTATATAACAAATGCCAGTAGCATCTAAGCTACTTTGTCCTGGCAATCTTTCGCCTGTGCCTGCATTCACACAGTGTGATGGCTAGTTAGAAGTGGTCAGTAGTTCCCAGTACCGAAGCCAAACCAGCTACGGTGAACCAGCACCACCTGTGTTGATACCATGACATCCGGTTTTCCCTCTGGGAGAGTGTGCAGTATCATAGTTTGTATTGTTCTTCTATACGGTTTTGAGATCTAGGTTCGGCGTTGAGGTTTCTCGAGGGATTTCTGTGTTCGAACACCGGTATCTCCCCAGTCTTGCTCGTATCTGGTGGTAACCTCGAGGGAACAATATCAAGCTACACCCTGGTGAGTTCGGTGTTGATAATCATCTTTTGTGCAAGAAAAGCGCTTTAGACCGCTTTCCATGGCTCGAGCAAGTTTTACACATGCCTGCACATTGTTCACTTTTTCATGTCCTTTTTGCACGTGATGGGCTATGCCGGAAGACGAGGCACGACGGTCAAGTTATGGTTTGGTATAGTGGCACTGGAAAGTTAGCTTGAGCGTTAATTTCTGCTGGTGCTTCATGTACGCGTGGTAGAAACACAAGATATGAGGACTATCCAGTTCTTCTAACATTATCCAAGAACAAATGAAAAACAAAATATAAAAATAGAGGGAATACATTGGAAACAAAACAAAATTTGCAGTTATTTGATCTGGTCCAAATTTTATTCCCTTGTTTTCCTCCATTTTGTAATTCTTTTCCGTCTTGTTGCAAAGCCATCATGCCTGTTCTCAAAGCGAAGTTAATTATATATATATATATATATATATATATGAACCATCACCACCGAACTCCTGTTCACTTACCTCATTGGAAGACATTTCTATCCTACGGAATAGCAATAACATTTCGTAAAGTTCTACTTAGCAAGATAAATTCCCAAATACTATTAGCTCCCTAGTACCAAGATTTATTGACAATAGACACCTATCATCGTCCTTACCCGTAGACTCCATTGACAATCGATGTCTTGACGGATACACTCACCAGCTGTTTGGAGTTATAAATGCTTCGAAGATTCTCCGAAAAGACATTGACGCATTGATCCCGTGATAACCAGATTCACTTGCCTACCTGGGAGAGCTGATCGTCGTCAGCCAAACTCCAGCTGGACTTCAAGTACGGCTAACAAATGTGCTCAATCGCATCAAAGAACATGGCTCCTATCTCAGCCAACAATTCTTATGGCGCACGTATCAAATACCTTGGTCCCGCCTTCGATGCACGAGGAAGACACCCGCACCCCGAAAAGGGTTGAGCCAATTAAAAATGACACAGCCCACTGACGCATCCACATCACAACGTACCGCCAAGAGATTAGTCACTACAATACAGAAGCAAGTTGAATATTCAAGACCCACCAATTTGTACGGATATGTATTTGGCATCGATCAATCCATAGTTATGGCAGTCACTGATAATTAATAATAAGGAAAATAAACATTTACTCTCGACACTGGAACCCAAAAGCGGCAATACTTGATACAGGCAACCGGTAGTAATCCTAATCCAATTGTAAACTACAGGATAGGAAGAGAAGCTAGAGCCTATCAAGAATACACCACGTCAATTCCGATCGACTGTTACATGTTATTGTTCTCTCTAGATACCACATTTTACTTGTCTTTATTTTTCTCTGACTTCCGCTCATCGCACGAAGACGATACTGTTGGTCCATGAGCCATTTGTAACCCTTCTGATTTTACTATATCTCAGAACAAGTTTGGTCACGGGACATTTGTGCATCTGATCTCACCTTTATTCGACCCCATACATAAGACAGAATCATTTTATACTCTACTCAATGTGGACTTCTGTAAATTTACAAATATAAATTGCATAGAGGGAAAATGGTGAGAAAATGTTCAACAGAGCAATGATGATAATGAAAACTGCACTGGTTTGCCCGGAGAGGGTAAAAAGAGTCAATGTTTGACTACAAACTTTTCAACCAAATGCGAGCTGAATCAAACACTGATTCCTAGCATATTCATATAGGAAGTAGATAAGTCTAACTGCATTTGGTGTAGACGGATGCGAATTGCATGCAAATACATCATGATCATAATAACCAGGGGAATTCACAAAAGCTAAAGTGGGTAAATCAAGTACTATAAACACGCGAGTCTGTGCCCTTTAATCCGACCCACTAACATTGATGAGTGTGCTCTAATTTCTCAGATGAATCTCTATCCATGGGTACAGAAAAGACCGTGGATATACCATGCGTGCTGATCATGATCACACACTCGCATGATATCCCATTAGTTAAAATGTTCTTTGTGATTATTGCCGTTCGACCCAGATTAGTTGGTTTGTTACAGTCGCATCAGACAGCTATTTACTAAATCGGTGGTCCATCCATCCGCTTTTCGGTCGTTATTATTGTCCTCGGTTGTGGACGAGAGCATGCGTGATATCCGCTAGCCAGATCATAGATAAGCAACTTTGCTCTCCATCCTGGCGGTCTGTTAGCGAAATGAACAAGAATCTCTGCAAGTGACGCTCCCGTGAAAACCCTTACGCTATGTGAATCATACAGGCACCATCTCAATGCATAGGATTTACGGTGACACAATTTTTTAATTAGACCATGGAAGATCACGGAACAGGAGTAGAATACCATTTGTGGAATAGAATAATAAACGGCAGATTTTTTGTGATCAAACGGCCTTAGAAAAAACTTCATAATATGAAACGCAGAATTTCACTCCGCCCAAAATCTGAGAAGGTTGATATAGATAAAACCTACTTTAACCAACAAGCGGTTAGATAGAGTTGGCTTTGATTATATTGGATATGGAGTTGATCATATAATACTTCCTGGGTATAGAGAAACGAGAAAGTGGATCACATATGTGGCTAACGGATAAGGCGAGAGGAATCCAACTTGAAGAAATCAAAAATTTCATCAACCCATGTACATTAGGTTCTACTTGAAAAATAGCCAACTTGCTCTCAGATTGTTGAACAAAAAAAGGCCCGGTATTTGTTAAGATTCGGACAGGTGAAGCCGGGAGGGACTCCCCGGGGGTCTTAGGTAAGCATAGCTCTAATATTTCCAAGGGTTTTCAACATTTTGACGGGACAGTCAGGAAGACACCCTTTTTAAGCCGTTTACACTTTCATTTTGTGTCTCCTCCGACCAACATATTGACCAACAAACGGTTCTGGATAGCTCTTTTTCAATAACGTGGCAAGTAGGTGTTTAATTTCCTGGACCATCGTATCAGAACTACAGATGCTTATAGCTCTGTAGATCAGAGAGCTCACTAGGTTTCTCTTGTATCGTAGGGGTACTAATTTGGGAAAAGTGTATATTGCCCAAACCAGATGCATTTCCGACACACACCCCTTTCTTTATGTCCGTCCTTCATTCTGCGTGAATCCACGTCGGGAAAAGCGAGGAAGATGTCCGTCCCTGTCTCCACTGTAAATATGGATATTGCGTGCGCGTTGTTCAATGTCCGCAGGAGTTTGGCAATATCTTCAGTTGAGTAATAAATTACGAGTGTTTCTATATACCTGGTGTATATATATATATATATATATATATATATATATATATATATATATATATATATATATATATATATATATATATATATATATATATATATATATATATATATATATATATATAAATGGATTGCCGATGGTGCTGCGTGGTGGGCCTCTTTCGAGTTTGGTTAGGAATCTATCCGCCAGAAGAGGGCCAAGTGGGTATCCTGTTGCAATTCCGTTGTATAGAAAATGTGCATTCCATGTACATCTGATGAATAATTACTTTAGCTTGACCACAGCCATGTGAAGTTTGATACCAATATTGGTCAAGTATTGACAGATGAAATCTACCGTCTCGATCAACGGAACTTTTTTGAATAGGCATTCCACATCTGGGGAAAACATAGTTCGTTCAGACAGAACCTGTTGTTTAATCATCTTTGCAAAAGTGAACGAATCTGTGCCTTTATAGTTTGCTGAAGACTTGTGCACACGTTTAAGAACTTCTGCAATCCCTCGGATCTGTTGCACACTTACTCACTCACTGATATCTTTAGCTGCATATATACTCTTCTTTACCCAAAACTATATTTGTGACTGCCTGAAGCGATAGATCAAAAAAAGTTCTTCTTTCACAAGATTTCCGTGAATCGTTTTGCATACAGTATGACCTGAAACACTGCTAACAGCCGGTGGCGATAAAGGACCCTGATGACTAGTTGAAGTTCATCACCAAGTTCACTGGGACTCGAATCACTCGAATTCATTCTGCTGTCTTCAAGAGTCTATATTATGTTTATTTTGTAGCGGAGAGTGTCTCCACTGATGCCATATTCAAGTGTCCAACAACAAGAGTCTTAAACGTTGACTCCAAGTTCATTTCTGCAGAAATGGCGCAGTATTGGGCTATTCTCAGTTCTGATCTCAGACGATTATGGGCACCAAAACCAATTCAGTCAGTTATGACTTATGAGATCTTTTTAATTACCTCACCTCTGCTCTCAGATTCCATGTCCCTGAGAAACAAGACTTCATATTTTTCGACCCAGCCCAACGAAATACTTTTATTTTTTGACAAATCATTTCGAACGACAAATGGGATGAACCTGTAGACGAACTCAGTCAATAACAAACATGCTTTTGTCAGTGTTCTTTTATTTCGTTCCTCTAAAAGAAGCATACATCCAAGCTTCCAAAGTATCCACTAGCATAAGACAATTGAAAAAATAGCCAGTATCGTAATTGACCCTCACCTCAAAAAGTAATCAGAAAGTAACGTCTGAATGCACCTGTTCGTGTTATTGTGCAATTACCAACCACTGTGGTGAGATTTTCATGGTCATGTAGCAGGTTTTATTGGAAAAAAATTACAGTAGCTTCAGCCAAATCGGAGTTTCCAAGCATTGGTAATGAGCTTAGTGATAAACGTGCTTGAGGTATCAGAGAAAACTATTAACTTGATTCACCTTATAGATTCGACCCGTCTAGATGGCATTCAGACTCCGTCCGACCTCTGGTATTGGTGGTGCGGTTTTATTCCGTAGGCTAGATAAAAGGTCAAAACAAATACAGGTATCATTCACCACACCAAGCAGCTTCTGGGTTTTTCATTGATCGTATAGATATTGAGTCCATACTATCTGCTTTGGAGCTAAGAATTCAGGAAATGACCATTATTGATTAGCTTAGAAGAAAAATAGCCAGAGATCAATAATAACGTCGCAAGTTTGAGGGTTTGAGAAAATCATTTACTGGTCTCCAGAGTTTAACACAGAGCACTTTGCAAAACGTTTTCATTTCACACAAAATACTAACATAAAGGTTTGCCTAAAACGACGCAAAAGGTCATGTCAAAAGAACTCACCGATATTTTGTGAGCTAATGAAACGAATCGATTCAATGAGGCTATAACTGATGTGATATTTTCGACTTACTATATATGGTTCTGTTTGAATTTTCGTAGATCACAACAATATTCGGTTCGTAATGGTGTACATATAGCCATAGTTTCTTCAGAATTCACCGTCATCGCCGTATCTGGATTGTTGTCCACATCGAATAAGCAAATAACAGCTTCAATATTCGCCGTAGAATCTTGTCACTCTGGCTCTACGGTTCGTTCTGACCTGGATGGACCCAGAAAAAAATTGTTCCATATGATCTATTCGTAATTAATTACTCTAGCAGATTTGCATAGTTTTGACACATTTTCCAGAATAATGGTGAACACACTTAGCTACGTAGTTTTTCATATTTATCGAGTACTTTCCAAACAGGTGTTTTCATTGTTTCTCTGACCATAATACAAAGCCGATTTTCGAAAGAAACTCTTCGATTCACATAAAATTACACCCACTGAACAACCGCATGTTTTTGAACACTACAAGTCTAGGATCCACCATTTATCTTGTTTCTCAGGGACATGGAATCTGAGAGCAGAGGTGAGGTAATTAAAAAGATCTCATAAGTCATAACTGACTGAATTGGTTTTGGTGCCCATAATCGTCTGAGATCAGAACTGAGAATAGCCCAATACTGCGCCATTTCTGCAGAAATGAACTTGGAGTCAACGTTTAAGACTCTTGTTGTTGGACACTTGAATATGGCATCAGTGGAGACACTCTCCGCTACAAAATAAACATAATATAGACTCTTGAAGACAGCAGAATGAATTCGAGTGATTCGAGTCCCAGTGAACTTGGTGATGAACTTCAACTAGTCATCAGGGTCCTTTATCGCCACCGGCTGTTAGCAGTGTTTCAGGTCATACTGTATGCAAAACGACTCACGGAAATCTTGTGAAAGAAGATCTTTTTTTGATCTATCGCTTCAGGCAGTCACAAATATAGTTTTGGGTAAAGAAGAGTATATATGCAGCTAAAGATATCAGTGAGTGAGTAAGCGTGCAACAGATCCGAGGGATTGCAGAAGTTCTTAAACGTGTGCACAAGTCTTCAGCAAACTATAAAGGCACAGATTCGTTCACTTTTGCAAAGATGATTAAACAACAGGTTCTGTCTGAACGAACTATGTTTTCCCCAGATGTGGAATGCCTATTCAAAAAAGTTCCGTTGATCGAGACGGTAGATTTCATCTGTCAATACTTGACCAATATTGGTATCAAACTTCACATGGCTGTGGTCAAGCTAAAGTAATTATTCATCAGATGTACATGGAATGCACATTTTCTATACAACGGAATTGCAACAGGATACCCACTTGGCCCTCTTCTGGCGGATAGATTCCTAACCAAACTCGAAAGAGGCCCACCACGCAGCACCATCGGCAATCCTTTTATATATATATATATATATATATATATATATATATATATATATATACACCAGGTATATAGAAACACTCGTAATTTGTTACTCAACTGAAGATATTGCCAAACTCCTGCGGACATTGAACAACGCGCACGCAATATCCATATTTACAGTGGAGACAGGGACGGACATCTTCCTCGCTTTTCCCGACGTGGATTCACGCAGAATGAAGTACGGACATAAAGAAAGGGGTGTGTGTCGGAAATGCATCTGGTTTGGGCAATATACACTTTTCCCAAATTAGTACCCCTACGATACAAGAGAAACCTAGTGAGCTCTCTGATCTACAGAGCTATAAGCATCTGTAGTTCTGATACGATGGTCCAGGAAATTAAACACCTACTTGCCACGTTATTGAAAAAGAGCTATCCAGAACCGTTTGTTGGTCAATATGTTGGTCGGAGGAGACACAAAATGAAAGTGTAAACGGCTTAAAAAGAGTGTCTTCCTGACTGTCCCGTCAAAATGTTGAAAACCCTTGGAAATATTAGAGCTATGCTTACCTAAGACCCCCGGGGAGTCCCTCCCGGCTTCACCTGTCCGAATCTTAATAAATACCGGGCCTTTTTTTGTTCAACAATCTGAGAGCAAGTTGGCTATTTTTCAAGTAGAACCTAATGTACATGGGTTGATGAAATTTTTGATTTCTTCAAGTTGGATTCCTCTCGCCTTATCCGTTAGCCACATATGTGATTCACTTTCTCGTTTCTCTATACCCAGGAAGCATTAGATGGGCTTTAGTTCATCCAATCTGTTTTTCGTTAGATGTGTAACAGTGAGATGCAACAGTTGCAATTTTTACTCAATATATAGTACTAGTTACTGGGTTATCACCCACAACTTTTGTGGGATGTCCATTGGTGTCAAGATATGATAATATCCTCAACACCCCTGATAATATAGCTAAACTCTATATCAAAAGTGGCTTTCCAGGGCAAGAGCGACTTGGATAGTTTAGCCGAGGAAGTATTCTATGAGAGACAAATTCTTCGCGGTTTGTCGCTCTAGAACTTTGCACCTTATATATTGCGTATTTGGGGTTGGTGAATTTGCTGTATTTGGTGGTGGGTAACTAAGTGGTCCGGGAGTGATTATGTATGTACTCGTGTGTTGCACATTTTTGGACCGTTTGAAGCTACACCAGTTTAAAACGACTGTAGAGCAAACCCTGGTCTCTATGAGAAGAATGAGGTCAACCGAAATAGCACGACTCCACTTTACTCATATGATTGTGGGGAAGAACTCAGCCAACAAGCAGATTCGATCGAGCGCTGACAGCTTCCGAATTGATGTCGAAAGATGACAAAAACTTCTGAACAACAGTCGCAGCAACGGCCACGGTAATTATAAAAACGGAAATTGTAAGAAAAAAGCAGTCTGGCGGAGCCGTTATCATATTTTGGCACCAGAAGCGATCACCTAATAAGTGATACTTGCCTGCCTATTTTCTAAGCCTTGATATGTAGACTTCCTCATTTTTGTTCAGAAACAATGACCGATCTCTGAGAAAATTAGACTAGACTCACACCCGGTGTGCAAGTGTTCCAGCCAGATGCTGGACAATTGGTTTTCCGTTGGTAATAATGTGTGACAATACGGATGATTAAGCACAATTGGTAACGTACTCAGTGTGATGCCCGAAAGAATCCGTGTGCACAGACCTAGTGGTATCCCAATAGATTTTGCTTCAAACCTTCTAAAACGGATTATTTACGTTAGATACATATTTGCAAAAATATATCCGAATGACGTTGGGCATTCTCTGGAGAAGACGTGTTAACTCTTCTCAGTATTCGAAGGATAGGCCGTGAAATAAAATCTGAATCTGGTACATTTTTCAGAGAGACACGTTTCATAGACTTTGGTCGTGCCTCTACAGATCGGCTCACATGAAGCAAATGAACCACCATCTATAATTGGCAGACTAATAGAAGTCTTTGACAACATGTACAGAAAAATGGCACAAATTATTAATTGTTTAAATTCTCCACTATTCAGTATAGATAGAAAGGACATCTCTCCGTATGAACCTTACCACCACTGCTCAACGTCAGGGACTCAGGTGTGAGTCACTAACCAGCACCTCTTTAGTAAAACGTCAAGTAATCACTGTAAAACGTGTTTGTTAGGTTCATCTACCGATTCAACTAGCAGCACGTTTCATATATGGCTAACCCTCAGAGATAGACAGCAAACCAAGGAGATGGTTCTCGACCTTTACTTCTTTGACATGAGCGGATTACCCTGAGTACGGTCGTGATCGCAGCAGCACTGCACCTAGTTCGGATCCCCTGAAACGATAAGTTTGATGAAAATCAAATCAATCCGGACTCCTGGTTACGCAATTGGAAACAACTCAGTATTCTGGGGAAAACAACTTTTCTTCAACAACAAGAAGGGTTGTGTCTCGCCTCGCTTCTTTCAGTGTTCCCACTTTCTTCGCGAAATATGACAATATAGAGGGGTCGAGTAGTTCAGTCTGGTTTGTAACTCGGGTGTACAAAGCACAGTGATGCATGAGTGATTGAAAGAAGAGAGTGCAAACTCCACAAATCGGACTCTGCCCGCCTAAACCAAAAATATATTCAAAAAAAGGATTTACCAAACATTTTTTCTCAAAAGGAGGCTCATGCCATGGAGTTGAAGTTTATGTCAAGAAAGACTTCATTGCATCTCGGAAAAGTGCAATTTGTGTGAAAGTACAGGTATTGTCAAAACTAATACATACCGGATTCAGATGAGCTATAATACCAAACTACATGATGTCATATGCACCATAACGAGCGACTGGTTGCGAGGTAATGGAATAAAAAACCCCAGTGGTTTTCTCGTGTGTGGGGGATATGTAAACTAAAAACCCTGACTATCATATTTCGGCCCCTAGACGTAAGCCGCAAATATGATGGCGTAGAGGAAAGAAACCAAGTTAATTTCTACATCGAATAAACCCAAAGAATATTCAGAATGCCATTTTTCATACACGAAAATGAAGCTTTATTCTGTCTTTGTTCTCTAGGATTTTTCATCGTATCTACGGCAACTCTACTTGGATCTTGCATGGGGAGGTGCCGAGGAAAATCAATTTTGGTGGATCTTTTCATCATTACCTCGACAACAATGTACACGAGTACCGAAGAGCACTCAAATGACCTTGGAGCCAACGCTCACGTTGATGTGAACTAGAGTTTCCTTTTTCCAGTAAGTTTGGCAGCTATGGTTTAGAAACATTTTCGAACCACAAAAATCGTGAAATCTCCGAAGAATGAAAACGTTTTCTCCGACTATTTCATATGGGCACAACAATGAAAAATATATTGCCTGAAAACCGCTTTCTACGAGAATATTCGTTATGCAAACATATGTAAATCCATGTGGTCCTGTTGATCTGTTTAATTGTGCTCCCATACCTTGGTACGTTCAGCTAACGCTGCTTAGAGCCATTTACCGTAGCAACCAACGTCACACACTCAAGCACCAGTAGCTCAGTGAAGAATCAACTTCGTCAGAGGAAACTTTGAATGAATGGGAATCGTTACCGGATAGCTAGATGAAACTCTAATAATTGCCGAAACTCGAACTGTACACTGGGGCAGTGTTTGACCGCATAAAAATCCTTACTACTCTAAAAGCTAACATGAACTGACATGGAAATAAAAATAAGGTGACTTAGGAGAGAGCTTCAAATAAATCAACACGACGGAGACTAAACTTTGAAAATTGATCTTTCTACGGCATCATGGGGATTTGAATGTACTTATGGCAATAGACCCGACAATATCAATTAGTTTGGCATTACGTGACCCCAAAGTCAGTGTTTTGGTCATCTAATTATTGCATTATCAGAAAATCCTAAGTGACAAGTGAAGATTGGATCCTGCCGTGCTCAACTGTCTCAAACTTCATTTGAACTGACTGTGGCTTTGCTATGCAAAGTTGAGTGCTATTCGAAATTTGTTCAAACCAGCAGTTACGTCACCGTGGCTATATCCAAACTAAATGAGTTGTTTTCTTCTAGATTGAATAATGTGCAACAAAGTACAGATTTTGTTTACTTATTTTTATACACTAGGTGACCATATGATCAAAATTGATCTAATATGACAAACATTGCAACTCCAACGAATCTGTGCGTCATTAGGAGTTGTCTAAAGTTATTTCAATAAAATGTTTGGACAGGTTTTTCAAACGCTTATTCAAATTGGCACTGATAATAAAGTCATTGAGGAATGTACCCTGCTTTGTGATCCTCTCAAGGTAATTTCCTCAGAATAATTCATTGAGTAATAACCACAGAATTATTCGTATGGAACAAACTGAGGGTATTCAGAGAGTCGGTTTACACGAGTGTGCTGCATAAATGAAGGGTCAATTTCACTGAACCAATCCTAAGGTCCATTCATTTTATTCAACTGTGGGAGAGGGGGGGGGGTTCTGAATACATCAAATTTGACTGTACTCTACTTGGGATAGAATGAGCCAGAATTCTAGTTTTGACCAATGTGCCGGATTATCAACAAATAGTAGCATATTCGTTTATAATTAAGGGATCGACTCCGCAACACAGTTTGTTGAATACTACGTTATTCTAATGATGTTGGTGATCAATTTTGTAGGCATATTCTCCAATGTTTCGGCATCATTCGTCCTTTCGTTTCTTTTTCGAATTGCACCTAATAGCTCAAAGCTCTGTTGTTCTCAGTCGGATGCCGGCTTGAAAGTGGTTCTCATGATTGATGCCAGGTCTTTGTCTTCGGGTTGAGACGGTAAACAGTCGCGTATGGATGTATTTACCTTCAAAGGCCCAGGCAAAACAGAAACATATTCGTTCTGCTTCAAAGTGGATGATTACAACAGGGGCCAACTGAGTGATTTCCAAATTTATAGGCTCATCAGCAGTCAAGTATCTTAAGGACAATGGGCAAATGTTTTGACACAATACCTTGCCTTACTAGCTAACTCACTGATTTTTATACAATTTCAGCCTTAGATAATGTTGGATAACCACCGGTATTACATCAACAAAAGATGAAGTGTGGTTATATATCTTACGCAGATAATATGCAAAATCTACGGAAATAATGGATCTACAACTTAGGCAAGCCGAGGTATTGTGCATGCGTGAGAGCACATAACTCAATACGCGTTTTGATTTCCTGCGAGAATTTCTTGTTTCAGGGGCTGGAGGAACTTATTTTTGGAGCCCGATCGATTCTATTTCGCTCAGGTCAATACAGGCTAGTTGGCCTTAGCATATGCCGTGGCCTTTGTGTCCTCGAACACATTGGATTGAGTTTCCACGGGTAATTCTTATCTCAACCCACGTTCTTATGAGACATTCAAGGCTTACCACAGGATACATGAAAAAAATCGATAGCTAATATTAGGAAATGTTGCAATGAACAGCCGTCTTCCTCAGACTTCTGATATCGTCATTGGATCGGTCAAAACGTACGCAGATTTTACTTGATCAGCAGTCATCATAATAGGGAGTAGACAACTAGCAGAATGTCTTCTCGTTGGCTGTTTTAAAAACTTTCGACTTTTAATGTATTCATCATCCGGAGCATGCCGTCATTTATGTCGAATGCCTTGGGAAGTTGCCAATTGGTTCTATCTCCGACACCAAGTTCACATGCACAAAGCATAAAATAGTAAACTTGCTTACAGACAGATATGAAGTAATATCTGCCACAGATACATATAACCGACGAGTTATCAGATTTCCATATATTTACAGGCATTGCTAAGGGAAAATTTATAGGGCTTGTTCGTTCTTCATTATTGTCCAGGAATCAGTTCCGCATATACATCGTTCGCTCTCATTATTCGGAAAGCCAAAGAGGTAAACTGATATTACGGGATTTTTAAGTGGAAGGATACGTGTTTATTTTCTGCTAACATCGGTTGTTTTTGATGGGAACTATTCCACTGGCTGCGGTTGTGCAGTGATGTGATAGGAAGAATGAATTACCACCTCAACCGATGGCAAAGTTATAAGGAGTATCGTCCAATGAAAGGTGACCACAAATATACAATGTTTCAAAGTTTAGCTCTTTTGTATATTCATAATTCACATATGAGGCTTCTTTCCGAGGTTTTATACAACGATTTCTCCAGTGCAGCGTCGCCGGGTACGTTCACGTAACATTGAATGTTTATGTTCCGCTTCATTCAAAAATAAGTGAGCTGCTTTGCAGTAGACGATCGGATTCAGTAAAGTTATTGCTTAGCAGCAGACATCAAGTCAGAGGGAGTACTAACTTCCGTTGTTGGTTTGTACCCCTTTTGCGTCGTATTCTGATATGGCTGGCGTTGGCTTCCGATAGTTTTAAGACCCAGTTCGATGGTGAATTGCTTGACGTGATCAGAATACTCAGGTTGATAACAATACAGTGACCTGAAGAATCACTGTATGGACTAAGGTATTTAAAAAGGTTACTCGGTGAGTGAATAAAGATACCACATATTGGTAAACAATGTGCAGTCACTCACAACACGTGGTTGTATCTGGATGATGTGAATTACAGCGTCCGACTTCATCTAATTGGTTTTTTCTCGGAATGGGGTTGATAGCTCACCACATAGTGTGTGGAAGCAATAAAACCAACACAGATTTCTATCATCAAAAGGTCCTTTACTGGACATTCTTTACGGAAGCAACTCCGTCAATAATGGCTTGCTACAGCTGTATTTTAGTAAAGTCGCATCCGTGATCTCGACCATCAAGTGGAAAAATATTCTTTCACGTATCTGTGCAGTGGCCCAAGTCATTGTAGCGGATGTTATACACCTTTCCAATCTAGCGCACATTCGTATGAAACCATACATTTTCACTGCAAAAAAAACCATATCTGCTAATCAACTGTCAACCGTTTATTTTTACCCGAATGAATGCGAATCAACCCGCGGGGCTTAGAATAAAATCAGCCAGTCTGCAGAAGCGGTTATGGAGAAAGATCGGATCAATTTGTCCCATGTAAAGATTTGGTTACGGAACCTCGGCATCTTGAAGTGGCATTTTGGTTTGTGTTAAGAAATTGGGATGATTTGAAGGACAAGAGTCCTGATAAAGTTAGTGGAACCCGTCTAATAGCCCTTTGTTTCAACCTCAGAGTCAACACTTTCAGGGTTCAAACGAAATCCGGAACTCGGTTGCATAGAACGCGTTGCTATTCATCCCTGAATGTGTTGGTTCACAGTTTCCGGCAATGAGTCACATCTGAACGGCCAAGTGATGCACACCGGCTTTCTTCCAACTGTAAACGCTCCTAAAATTTCAGTGAATCTCCCCATCATCTTATGCAAAAATTCAACTGTTTACATGGAGAATCTGTGAGCTGTAGGTATTCTTCTATATCTGTGTATTTTTTGCCTGCGCATTCGCTCCTCTTCTGAGGCCCTTTAGTAATTTTCTTTTATTCCTAAGTGGCATTACCATTGTGAATAACTTGATTGTCTGAATGAAATTCTCATTTTGCACTCATATCGATTGATCTTCAGATTGATCCATCTAAAAAAATATGAAAGATATTGTTTTTCACTACTTATTTTCGTCGTCTAGGGTTACAGGAATGGTGTCACAGATTAAACGTATATATATATATATATATGTATATATATATATATATATATATATATATATATATATATTGCTTTGTTTGAATGGACTTGGAACTGTGGATCTATTCGAACCAGGCACATAAAAACCCCACTCAGTAGAAATGGACATATCCATTTCAAGAACTTTGAAAAAGGGGATAATTTGATTGTACGGGGAATATGATGGATTGCAGATCATCATCGAAAAAACCGAAAACAGAACCATAATAAGGCAATCGGCTGAATCATTCTATCAGGATGGACAAACTTGCTCCGCGTATTTGCGCACATAAGGAAATTACGCTCCAAACGCGAACATTGTATGTTGATCCACCTACACCGTGTGCCATGAGTACATCGGACCATTGAAAGATCTTCATTTTGTTGTCATTTGAAATCGTCTGACTCAGGCACATCAGTTTTTACGTAACCATTCGATGTACAGCCGTCTGGGATGCAAGTGTTCCACCATTTGAATAATTATGTCAGAACATTCACTTTGACCGCACCAAGTTCCACATCTGTGGAATTCGCTTCATTCATGGATCTGATGGAGCGCATACACGTTCGACCAGGACAAAATGAACCGCACAGTTCCATGTATTTAGAATGAAAATGTGTTTCAAGGAGATGTGATGGAATACTGAGTCCAAGTTCGGAAATGTGATAATTGGCCCTCATTTCTTTGGAATACAGGATAGTGATGTGCTCGGTCTTTGTGCTGAGAGGAATATTCACGCACACAGACACACACACACACACACAGAGAAAGAGAGGGATAAACACACACACACACACTGTCAAAAGCATACTGAGTTGACTGATTCTCTTCGAATTTACTGAGCTTTCTTGCACTCACATTAGTGATCCAGTGATTTGAACTATAGCAACAAAGTAATCAAACTGGATTGACTTAGTTTAACTATCAATTCTGTAGTCATACTCGAAATAATGTTTGCAATAATTACGAGCAATTAATTCAACTTAGATTACTGGGATCAGTTCCATGCCAAATACGGTCTACTGATTTTCGTGTAATCTATGCCATTTGAGCAGCATATGGCTGTCCAGAATGCAGAACTGAACTGTCTTCGGAAAACCGTATTCTAATGCATTTGATCAATTAGTCTGCTGGCGGGGCACAAGAGTGAACTCAGATGATCATCTTATTTGAAATATGTTGGTGATTCATCCGTAAGAGTTTCAGGTCTTCATCAGGTTTACTGAACTGTTGAATGTTCATCCAGATGGTGGTTGTTCTCCTTCTCACCGTTCTGCAACACAGAAGTTTACTATATTTTACATCTGGTATTTCTTCATCTCCTGATTATAATAAAACTACTTGAAGCTTTCGTTGTTTGCCTCGTACTTGTGCTTCAATGCAGTAGACGAAAAATATCGGATCAACTCGAAGGAAACGCTTTTATGTAAATAATCAGCTTTCAATGAACGGAAAGCCTGACTGAGTTTGGGTAAAATACCCGGCCGATATCTGTAGGTTGTAAATCATGAAAGATAACTGCTGGTAGTGGGTTTGAAATCTTCAGTTCCAGTATGAACCCCAAATACTGCAACCACCTGCTATTGAACAATAGCCCAGGTGAATAAACATAAATCGGCCTGGTTTCAACGGATGGTAGTCAATTCTGTTGCCCTTCTGATAAACTAAATGTAATCAATTTACTCGTGTCTTATGCAGCCCTCTTATTTTTCGTGTTTCAACAGACTTCATGAAAACGGATGAATACTGGGCTAGTAGTAATTCTTCTTATCTAGTTGGCTCTAGTTAACTCATTTAAGTGAGAGAAAAAAATGCATCACCATATATCATTCAGGAAAATTTTGATTCAATTTCCAATAAAAACGACCTCTGTTGCTCATCATACAGTCAAACTTGTGGTGCGGTAAAAAGAAGCAAAATGTTCTCATTCAGAGTACAATTCATCTCGGTGCATCTGCAGGTTTCCATTCATCTCGAACGGAGTGCATTAGAATATGCGAATGAACGGGGATGCACGCGGTCAATAACCCAGTCAGTGATGTCAACACACCTACGGGTTGACGCGAGGGGCGTGGTTTCAAACACGTGGTAGACAATAGTCACTGTTTCAGCAAGACACAGTTTGCAAAAATTCTGGTAGTTTGACTAGATATGAAGTGCTGGCCAAAAATCTATGCTTCGGGTTGTCACATATGTCTCAGGTAGAACTGTTCAGTGATATTCTGTGTGGTAAATATTCGAAATACAACAATCTCCAATAAAAGCTCTCTGGAATAGCACTATACCGAGTTCAACTGTTTGAATGCGTAGCTCTCACTGCGTCAAGACCATACTGGCTTATGGTTTCCTTCATTCGAACAGGTAAAACGTTTGAACATGACGTGAAATAATTGTGGCTTTTCTATCGGCTCCAATATTCATGTAGGTGGTTGCTGACTGACTCAGAAAATTGTCCACTGGGTGGACGTCTCTAATCTTAGATTAGACGCGTTAAATGGTTGGTCTATGCACATCAATATTAGACTGATTTGGATCTAAGACAACACAGAAAATTTCCTAAATTATCAGTACTTATCAGTATAAAGAGAAAAATTGGCTCCATAGATCGGCAAGTTCACTGTCAAATCCCAAGACGATATGGATGAAATCAAACTAGCAGGTTCAAGTCACATCTGATAGTTCGATTATTGGACGTGAAGCTACCGTGTACCGTGCAATGTGTAGAAGCGTACGAAAAATCATAACTGCACAACTATCCGGGTGCATATTTCGCAAAACCAAATAGGATGTCTGAGTACATCGCGTGGATATCAAGTCGTTCTCATTCAAAAGATTTCTTCCTCAGCAGATTGTGAGGCAAGATTTTGGATTTATCAGTTGGTAAAGGCATGAGGTTGATGAACTTTGGGTATTGTAGTTGACCAATAGCACAAAACCGAAGCTGTTTCTTGTTTAAATACCTTACCTGTGTATTACATTCAGTTTTCTTATTACATGCTTGCGCATGGGTGCAATGGAATGGGCAATTACCCCACAGCCACGTGAGCTCACTGCCCTAGTGAGGGTACACGGTACCAGAACCCTGAGAAGTGGAGTGACAAAGAACCATGTGCAGTCCCCATAGATCAGGTGTGGTAACGATCCTAACGACAGTGAACAACCGTCTACCACTCAAGTACCCGGTGTGGCGGGGATTCGAATCTGGGACCTCCCAGATGGTAAGCAAACGGTCGTAACCATTCGACTTCAATATCAGGCTTGCCATATTAGGTGAAAGCATTATTAAGAATTGTTGGTGAACTCAGAATCAGAAAATATATCATGATATACATATTTACCAACACTCAGTGAAGGTTTTTGAACCTCTCGCTCATCATGATGCAGAGTTAAAAATTTGTTTTCCATTCACAAGCATTTCTTTGAAGAAAAAGAAGAGAAAATGGTTGTTATTCAGTGAATTTAATGCCTGAGCTGGAAAACGTGCACGTTGTTACCAGATAAGCCAACTGTAGTATTTCAAGCAGGTCAGGACAACAACATTTATATAAGGGCAAATTCATGCAAAGCAAATACCTGGTTCGACTTGAAAAGTTTTGCTTACATATTGGGGAGCAATTGGGAAAATAGAGGACGGGTAAACCAGCTTCAACCAAGGAGAAATAAAGGATGATGAGATTATTTAGCGAGGGGCAATTACCTTGATTCATAGCAATGCTTTTCTGTGTCACTTTTGACTGTTGGCCATGCAGTTTGCGGGGTTTCGATTAGTTATTGTTTAGCGCAAAGCTCGCACTCTGGGAGGTTGTCTTCGACTGCCTTGAAAAAGGTTCGCAATTTCCGAATGTCCATAATCCTACTTTGTTCCCTGTTGCATCATAGGTTCCGTTGCTTATCCCGAAAAGGAATCACCAAGTGTGACAGGCAGCCACTTTGGATGATCCTGACTGGTGTCACTCCCGGTTTCGACGTGTGCCTGTCGTCGGGCTACTGCAAGCTCAATTTTTCCCGAGCTCTGTCATCTACCATGATTTACCTCATGCTGTGAGCGATTTTACAAGTCTATGAATACATTATTCAGACCCACAAACCACCCCGTGCACTGACACAATTGCAAATATCCGAAATCTAATTGTTCTTGTGCGAATTGGTGGACAAATCTGAATTCAAATTCAATGTCAGTCAAATCCTCAACGTCTATCAAGTGCGCCGCGATGGAAAGTATTGCCATTTCAATGCGACAAGACTTCCATCATATTGTTCGTTGATAAAGCTGAGAGTTTGACGTATGTAAGTAGCGCCACAAGTGCATTCAAATTGGTAGTGAGCATCACGTCAGATTGTTGATCATATGACGTGCCGTATCGTGTGACAGCCAGAGTTGTACGCCCTGTAAAGGCTTTCATATCCTTTTCTAGACCATTCGGGTAAATGGCGCTGCGTGGTGGCTGGTTATCACCCGTTACATAATCTGATCATTCGTTTTTTTTCCTTGACTGAAGTTATTGTACCACCTTCTCCACTCTCATTTCGTTTTACCGAATTAGGGTGATTATTTTGCAAATGTTTAGTTATTTCCTTCCTGGAAATTTCGACTGATATAGATGGAAAAGTAAATATCTGAAAACAATAAGTTATCTGCATTCTGCGGTTGCAGTTATCACAAATCTCGTTGGATCTATCTACTTGGCTTGTTTGTCGCATTGAAGCTAATCAATAGGTAAATTATTGCCAAAGAAAAGCCTGATAGGGCGAAAGAACCAGAATTCCGAGACTGTAGTCTCGATCATCAAATATCTCACAGAGTTCCAGAACACTATTTTTTAAAGAAACTAAACATCTGGCTTCCGGAATTCTGGACCCAAAAAACAAAGAGCCACAGATACGCTGAAGGAGGATTGTGAAACATCCATTTAAATGAATAAATAATGTGGTTTCATTGAACATCTCATCGTCAGGCTGTAGAAAGTGAAGAAAACAACACGCAAAGCTATCTCTTACTAGAAATCGTTCTTCAAGAATCAGTGGAACGAATTCACTCTAAGTGTAAGTGACCACTGAGTTGTCAAACTATTTACTGCAAATAAACACACTAATTGAAGGCCGCCATTTCGGTTTTCTTTTGCTGAACGTATGAGTATATATTGAAGCATTTACCGATTCCAAGCTATTGTTTTTATCTTTTTCCTTTTCTTCTCCAACTAAAAATGTGCAACCCACTTTGGAAAAGTGTTCACTTTGCGCACTTTTTCGATTGTTAACACGGATATGCCAGTTTCTCCTAAAAATGCACTTGGTACATTATATATATATATATATATATATATATATATATATATATGCGTACGTATTTTACAGGGAACTATGTTGCCATGGTCTCCTAAACAAGCTCGACGCATTCGGTCGTGAATCACTGGTTGTCTCTTTCATCCGAAACCCAAATTTGCTGCCTTTTACAATACTTTCCACACGATTATCCCAAGTTTTTTGCATTAGCATGTGTGAATACACAGTGAAAGTCTATTTGCAATACAACGGATTGGAGCTACCAGATGTCCATAAATAATATGAAACCAAATTGCGAATGCTAGCACATACTGTTGAGGACGGTCCTTGTCCCGGTATTGATCGCGCATGAAAAACTAGAATGAAACTAGTCCCAATGCAACATGGAGTGGGAACACGCTGGATTCCGTTTTTAATTAGCCAATTGTCATGCATGGAGTGCAGTGATTCCGGTCTTTTCACTTTCGTTCTCACTATCCATTGAAAGAAACCAAAAATAATCTTCTTGCATCTCGCGCAATCTGCCAATATTTTCCTAAAACACAGAAGAGCTTACTATATGAATCAGATTTACTAACCTTAGCGTGCCTTTGAGAAGCTCAAGGGTAAGTATTCGAAAATCACACTTCCCCGGTCCTCTTGTACACCCTAACTCTAGGTGGTGGAGCAACCGATTTATACAGCAGCATCTCACAATTGGGAAGACCATTGGTACGCCGAATACTGTAATGCTGTGGGCAATCTATTCAAGCAACACTTGAAACTTTCGTGCCGTTTGGAATAGTTAGAGAATCAAAATTCAACATAAGGACAATCCTTCGAACTTGAGGCTCAAAGCGATGAACATGAGTGAAGAGAAACTTGAAATCTGCTAGACCTCTCTGAAAATAAACAGCTCCCTTCGTAGAAAACATAGCAGAGTTTCCCCCAGGTTTCTCTCAGCAAGGGGCATTTACCACATTTCAGTGTTCTCGTGATCTCACTTGATGTAAGGCTCCAATATTTTGTACTTCCTCTTCCATGAAAAAAGGAAATCCTGGAGACCACGCTGAAAATATATACTTTGGTCTATGAAGGAGAAGATTTCAAACAACGAACAGTTTTGACTAATAATTTGTCACACCTACACAATCACAAGGAAACACTATATTTCAATAAAAGTTGTTTGAAATGGGCGCAAAAACATTTATCGAAACAACAAGAAAATACAATCAGAATTCTCTCGTTGTTTGACACAAAGGCAAATGTCAACACAGTCATGAAGTCCGTCAATAAACTGGTCGTTGAAGTATAAATTCATGTACGGTTTTCACCATGGTTGAGTCTTATCAATGTTGTGCTTACAGAGACTAGGCCGTTGGAGTGCACTATAGAAGAGATTTCAAATAATTCCTCATCGATATCGATAACGTCTGGATCGCGTAATTCGTTCTCTGAATATAGTTCCATACAGAGTTTGACGGATGTTACCTTGAAATATTGATCCAATTTATTTAATTCATTAGAACAGAGAAAAAATACAAGTCACGAGATGCAAACATTTCGTTTACTCTTGTCAGCCGCAGACGTAAAACTTCTCAGTATATATACACGGTAGAGTATGGGGGTAAATGCAACAGTGAAATAGGCACGATCGAAAGTTCTTACAGTTGCGGAGAGTGAAGTCTGTCGTGATAACGCCGAGGTGAACAAGCATTTTGGGTCCATCGTTTTTGTGCACAGAGTGCTGGCTGATGCATCATGATTAGAATAGCTTCACTGAACGCTAATAGTATCGGTGTTGGATTGCGCAACAATGATTCGAAACACTGGGTCAGGTCAATTTTGGGACCTGATGCAATCAAGTGTCTTGCAATCGAGGAAGCTGGTGGTTTCACGTCCTTGTTGATGTCTAAGCGGGCTGCACCATCAAGTTTGAATGCCATTTGGTTGTGTTTCAACACTTGCCGAGTCAAGCAGCGATCCTTCTTGCAAACGTATACTTCACCACAGCTGCAAGTGAACTGATAGACAATATGTGAGACATTTGGATCAGCAAGACTGTTTGAGTGATTTTGAAAACAAAACCAACTGATCGTTTGCAGCATTGCATGTGTTATTGGCTCCAGGGATGCAGAACGATAGGTCAAAACAAACATCAAATATAGTCTACACTGCCATCGTTGAAGAAGTGAGCAACCTTCTCGAATTGAATTCCTACTCTCGAACGTACATTCCTAAGTTTGTTTCAATTGCAGTACCTGACCACTGATTTCTGCAACGCGATATACAGTTCAAACGGACTGGAAAACAAAAAGAGTCTTTCGAATATTTCGTGATCGATTGTGTACAGCATCGATTCTATCTTTGCCGGGCACATTGAACTTAACTGATGAGCTCGTTGTTGACAAGAATGACACCGGGAATGGTTTTGATGTTGCATTGTCGCTGTGTGACAAATAGGAGCAAAACATGTTCTTCTTCGACAGTAGACGTAACAACGGTAACAGAGATATCAATTCGGTCTGTGATGAAGCCAGTGGATAAACGGATGAAGCACACATTGCAATTAGAAGTTGCGGGAGAAATGACATCATTCAACAATGAATCAGACTTTAGTAATAAACTGAATTCGTTATTTTGGGTCTTCTGTGAAACAGATGTGAGGAGCACATTAAGCGTAACTGAACTAGTCTCAGCCCATGATTTCCATGAAGTATATTGTGAGCAAATTTGGATATCCTCTACCAACACTTCTCTGAAATTATTCGCAAGTCATACCTAATGCACCCGTATGCAGCTGCAAGTACAGTTTATTTAACTGAGTCTGTCAGTGTCTCGAACTTGGCTTGTATTCTAAAAAACGTATTACTGTCTATAAGTGAAACTGAATGGCTAGCAGATAATGAAAAACAAAAACAAAATTTTAGTCATATGCCTGATTATTCAACTAGACACAATATATTCTGCTAAAACCTCACTTGAGTTCATTTGACTATCATGCGAGAGTATGGGAGTATTTTCCGGATGTTAAGACACACACAAAAGGACGTCAGTATTGAAAATTGTGCAAACAGTCGGACTCGTGACGGAACGTGGTTGAACAGCTTGCCTAGGATGCGATCAATCGTCTAGTTTAAACAGAAACTCTCGGTTCAATCCAACCGTACCTAATCGTCACAGATGGGTGATTCGGGCCGAAAAAATAGTATACGGCAGGTCAAAAAGTAGGCACAAAAGCAGGATAGTTAGTCTTCCCATGTTAACGCGTCTGCTGTACTCTTTTCCGCGAAAATACATTGCTCTATCGCATTGCGAAGAGACGGATCACTTTTATTCCCTCACTAACGAATAAAACGAATCATTACTTAAATTGCCCTAGGTCAAGTCTGTTGGCTCACGTATAGAATGCACACCACTCTCGGGGCTTAAATCCCGCAATTATGTAAAAGACTGCCATCCACTTCGTATCCTCATAAACTCCACGTTCAAACGTCACCATCGTCGACTACTTTGGTGATAGACAGCAATACACACTGGTTCGGCTAGCTATATAACCGGGTTTTAGAGCATTATGTGACCCTAGACTCCTAGCTTAGGGTTTAGGGGCGCTAATAATGCTTATTAGTTTGGTGAAATTCCTAAACTGTGGACTTTGGTAACCTTTTGATGGACTCATATACACACCTCTAATAAACAACTACAAGTGCATCTTATTCTCTGATGCGATCAAACACACCGACAGCGGGCAAGAAAACTCCTTCACCATAGGGATGAACGTTCACCTTGATAAAAATAAGAAATCGATTACCAAGTTAAACGAATTCTTCTTTGCTGACTACCTTGAAATGTTTTCTCTCAACCGAAAGATTTGTATCAGGTGATGCAAGTCCTCAGTGCGAATCTCTTCGTCTACGATCAGTTAGTGTTCCAACACATTTTCGTCAATCTGGCAGGTGTCTACGAGCCGTTACGGCAGCAAGCTCACTGCGATGTGACTGATCTGCTAGCGACAACACGCCTCATGCTGGCGAAAAGTCAATCTGTTATTGACATAACAACTAGTGTATACGTTTACAAATCTGTCATACCCCTTGTTATCAAATTTAAAAGTGTTCCTTCATGCAGTTACAATAGCCATTACACAGCAATTGGACGGTCATCTAACGGTTGCTTCAGTCCCGTTTAGATTCATCAGCACGGCTTATTCACCGAGTAGCAATGGAGAAATAGTCCATCCCGAAAAAACAACCTCCAACCACGGAGAATTATTCGATCAACCATTCGACGCGGCTCTCAGGCTACATCATTGTGCTCATCCGTTACTAAATTAGAATTACGACAACTTGAGGTCAACTTTCCCTAGTAGACCGTTGCTCAGGTAGATTTTGCACATCAGGAAACAAAATATTCTTGGTAATGCATGCATTGGGACTTGCCCCATTCTTTTCATTCCACCAATACGCTATTTACCCGGTTCAGATACTATTGGTACATCTACAGTATTGACTATTCCGTTTTTTCTAAGGATTTGATCATAACCAGCCTCAGTGGTACATTGTTTTATTCTTCGGATTTTATCCGCCCACTTCATATCGCAGATATATTTTTCAAATGCTCACAGAAAGGGAGTTGCATTGTTGAGAAATGTATTTGCATGTAAGTTCCCATCTCAAGCCGAACAAAACCTATCAGATGTTCCCCGTACCAGCAAGACGGGTTTTCAGCTGTCGAGCAATGGCGAACATATAATGGATTACTCTAGGTCAGAAACCATAATTTCGATGAAACAACGACATAAGATTAAACGGAAGAGTTGTGACTCTTCACACACTGTTATGTTTAAAAATTTCTCCCCCCTCAACCAAACTTTGGTCCGCAGGCTCCAAGAAATCAGTTTGGCATAACTCCAACCAGCTCAAACTAACTGTACACTTAAGAGAAACGGCCTACCTTAGTCCGAATGGAGAAAATGAGGTTTTTCAGAAAGGTCCTCACTTTAGTTTGACAGCCTAAACGTTTTTGTGTACTTCTGAGTTCACGTATTACTTTCAAGGGAGATGACCATCGGAGGTCTCGAGCGGAAAATTACACAGAGATGCTCTCATAAGCTCATTAGAATATCTCAAAGATAGTCATTTTGGTTGCAGTTGTTACCTTTGAAGTCAACGTTTGGTGGTGAACGGCATTTGATGCAATTTGAGTGTGAGATCTCCTAGATAAAAAGACCTACGTTCATATGATGACCTGAATCAGTGAAGGTATTGCATGAAGATCGCACCGAATACAGTCTCCGTAGGCAGAAATTTCGACATCCTGAAGAAACTCTGCTGATCATTCCACGGAGCTTGTTGAACAATATTAAGCAAAGGAGTATGATAATATTATTGAGTTTATCGTTGTCCCCAATTCCGTAAGTGGAAGAAAGGCACGCATGATTGCGTGAGCTGCTATCCCGTAGCAAATCACAGCAAGCGTGTCGTGAAAACTTTTTACCGTCTTTCCCAAGTTCATTCAGATCGTTTTCTGCAACGGATTACTCTGATGCTTGTCATTAGGCCAATTACCAAAAATTCCACTTAGGGAGTGAGCGTCAGCCCGATTTTCAAAGCCGTATATTTGCTTACTGACTAAATTTTCGCCAGTAAAATTTGCAATGGGACCGAGATTTTCAACGTAAAGATTTTAATATGTCATCAACTCCACAGAAGTCTACAGCGTCTTCAAGCTAGTGGTTCAGATTGCCTTCGAACTGTCTTATTGAATGCGGGAAAAGTTCATTTTATGGATACCAATTATTTTTCGAAGACATCGGACAACCATAAAGTTTGATCTATCGCACTAGTGAAAGAATGAAAAAAACGATCCTCTTAGTGCATATAAAATTCCTAGAAGGCATCTGAAACCTTATTGCAAAAGATCCCTGATGTAAGCCATTATGAATATTACCACTCACATGGCAGGTCAGATAATGTAACCTCTCTGCTGCCATAATTTTCCTCCTGTGACTCATCGGAAACCGTGTACTGTCATAATGTTTTCAATGCTAAGATGATGGGTTCAGCTTCATCAACCTGTCAGACAGAAATAGATGATGATTACTTTTGTCTGTTCTGATGGAATACAAAACAGCTACAATTATTATACGCACGACTATTTGCACGTATCATTTTGCATTATTCGCGTTATCTCTGTTAAGCACTAGAACGCCATGGGAGTCCGTGGGTATACCTGCTCGTAGTAAAAACTGATAACTTTATTTCCGTACCATTTTGTTGGGGTTTCATGACTTTTCCTGGTGATAAATTTCCCCCTTTTCTTCAGGGTTTCACTGAAGTGATCTTCCATTTACCTTTTTACTTTGTCATATTTGGAAAGATCTCACTGTTTACTTTCGACTTTGGTCCGATTAGTTTTCTCTGAGGCATTGTTCTGGATTTTAATGGAAAGTGTCCGTACGGACATTTTGCCATTCTGTCGATGTTCTTTCCTTCGTCTTTCCAGTGTGTGGCAGCTTTTCGCTTGTTATGGTGCAGTATTATATCAGGGAAATAAGAGAATTTCGGCTATATCGGAAATGTTTATGATCGTTCTTTGTTCCTTCACCCATTTTTACGGTCTTCTAGTGGAAGATTGGAACGGTCCGTTGAAGAAATATCACGAATACGTTTTATCTTCCGCCTACAATCAATAAGTTTCTTAACAATGGAGTACTTCGCTTCATGCTACAAATCGTGCAGCAATACCAAACAACCTGTGTTTAAAGCAAGCAGTTCTACTGAAACACATAGTCCCTCAGATTTCTGAATAACATTAATTCGTTCTTTCATTCGACCATATCGGTAACGGTAAGGTATGTAAGAATACGTGGAATACGTTTAGTAGTGATCGGAAGTTAGAAGACCTTGTCGAACAAGCTAATGCCCACATCCATTCATCTCAATGGGGTCGTGCTATAGACTGATATTCATGTTGTTGCACCTCTAAATCAGTCAGATAGCTGATTCATAAGTGGAACGACTTGGAAGCGAGAGAGTACTTCCGATGTGAGACAATTGATTCACATTTCGTTACCAATGTTGATCATCCGCTGCATTAAAGTCAAGATTTAAACAACTATCTAGTTCATCAGTACGTATTCACAAACATGGAGCTACAAAAAGTGCATCTGCATAACCCCCCCAGTTAGTCGTCCGAAAAACGGGGAGAAAGGTCGAAATTAATGAATTCAGTTTTAGTTACCCATATATGCCCACATATATATCATCCCGTAATCGCAACCACCCTATTAGATGTGATCTAATCAGACGATCAGCGTGAATCCACATCACTCAAATTTCAATCAATCCCTCCAGGACTATCACTTTGGCATGTCAGTTGGTATCGGTGCTTCTCGAAAACGACGAATATCAAACAGACTGCCGTTATTTTCGCGCTTCTCAACCTTCAGTTTGTCCTAGCCGTTTACCATGTAATTATTCCGCTGCCCTTATGAGACCACTATGTCGTTCTGTAACCTTCACTCAAATAATGGTAGATGTTCAAGGTCCCCTTCAGTATTGGTGATTGCCAAACCCGCAAAATACTTATCCTGTGTGAACGACCCCATCAGTCAGTGTCAGTGTGCCGTTTCGTACCTACGCGGCGAATTGTTTTCTGGTCATGCACACTCGCCCAGTTCGGTGCATCGAAGTCTTTCAATGACTGGTTTCAGCATATCCTCCATAGGATTATCTCAATACTGTCTGTGAGTGATAGATAGCAACCACATGCACACGCGTATAGGTAGCTTTCAAATACGATGAATCCCCGACTGATATATTGGCTTTGTTTGTCTCAACCTTCAGTCAAGCAGTTTATTGAGTGCTAGCTACAACGGACAGCCGTTATCTTGGTGCGTCTAAGTCACCTTTTAGCTCTGCTAAAGCCCTCGATCCGGCCCCAGTTTTCCATGCCTCAGTTACACAGTCAATCCAGTTCACATGTCGTGCCATAGAGTTGCAAACGAACAACCGCTTGGTTTATCCGTCATAGCAGCCGTATTTCGCTCAGCCGCGAAACAGGTCCAGATGAGCCATGTGCGATCCAGACCACTGCACTTGTCGATCAAAATATTTTTATAGTGCATGCACGCACGAGACCACGAAATAAAACTGATATCGTGCAACAGGTTAAAAAGCCAGTGGTTATCAATGCCAACTCCGTCTGAATGGCATACTCGTTGTGTTTAGACAGGTCGTTACATCTCCCACCACTCATCTGGCCGTTTACTTATCGCTCTGCATTGGGCAAACTACATACGTGGTGGTTCACTTTCCCAAATACCCGAGAGTGACTACGTTAAAAAATAGTAAGTGGCAAACAAGAATGAGGGCAGTCATGTTGCGTTATTCTGCAGAAAGACCGGTTGAACGTCCCCTGGCTCCAAAAAGAACCGATAGGTCGTTCTGTGTTACCAATGCACGCTGTATTTGATCTTCGAATTAGATACAGGTTGTCACTATGTGGGAACACAACGGTCCAGCAACCTGAGTTTTCCCAAAAAAGTGAGAGTATTCGAAGGTAAAGAAGTCTTCCCACTAGAGTTGGTGGGATTGATCGAAATACCTGTTGTCCATGTCTGGCGATCAAAAAAACCCAGAACAGACAAGATATGAGCGAAAGCCGGATGACCGATTGAGCGAACCTGCGCACAAGTGAGGCTGGTTAGGGCTCGTAACTGGCGAGCGCGTCAACCACGCAGTGATGTGTACACCCAGGTTGAGCTGTATTCGTGATGAAGAGCCCACCATTCACAAATCACGTGCCCACCATGTCGATGTAAATCATGCAAAAGATTCCACTGCTGTTCCTACATCGTGCACATCTTTTCAGGCAACCAAGTACGCTCACTCAGTCACCCAGCTTTCAACCAAGGTTTGTCTGCTTTGTGGTCCTTTGCTCGTCCGGGTTTCAACAACGGGTGGATTGCATTTCGAAACCGGATGGAGATTAGCCGTTTGTCCGCGGTTTGCCTTAGTCGTCCAGGCTCTTATACGTCGCACGTGACGCATTTGTGACGCATACGGCGTGCAACTACCAGGAGTATACATACTAGGTTTTGTAATATGAGATGAGGGACAAATGATAACGTGAAGGTACACTTAGCGCAAATATAATTGAAAATAACCAGCTGAAGGTTTGAAAAATTACGTAGTGAACTGAACGATTTTCGGAGCTTTCAAGAAGACTACTTGTAGCGCGTTTCACAGGCATTTATATTCAGAATACAGAATAAAGAACAAGGAACTTAGTAATCATGGTGACAACAAATTACATTTTCTTGTCCTCATAGTTAGTGTGTATCGTTTTCACGAGAGACACCATGTTGATAATTGTCATGCAGTGTGGCCTGAGCTATTAAATTCGAAAGTTAATCCAGCACAACTCGCGCACACAATTGATATTATGAGAATATTAGCACTTAACGTCACCCCAAGTTACTTAAGAGATTGAATCCTGCGTAATTCATTGGTACGCAGAGTATACTCATCATTTGAGAAGGTTGAGTAAGATGGGGTGGAGATACACTCAGAAAACTAAGCAGGGGTACATGAAAGACCACGTTGAACGCAATAACTCACAGTGTTTTGTAGACTATCAGATAGGTTATTTATTCTTCCTTGGTTGATGCAGCATAGCAAACGCTAGTGATGTTAGCGTACCGCGTTTCAGTACTCGGGAAGCTATACTGGAGGTCGCCTACCTAATGAGGTGGCCCTAACCATCTTGATTTTGTGTCCCGGAAAACAATAAGGGGTCTTCCTTGAGTGTAAAACGATCATCACATTTTAGAGAAAGGGCGTAAAACTTAATATCAGGAACAGTCACGAAATTTCGACCAACTGCTACGAAAACTGTGTTGTCCAATTTTACAACCAACCAGTGCCCTTTGGACACTTTCGGCTTTCTAGTGCTGTTTACGAAACCACACGAAGTATGCCAAACGTTACACCGTACGCGCAAATGATCATGCACACAATAATCACAGGTTTTGGGCATCCTACTATCACGAACTTTATGGATTTCCAAAGAAGTCACTCTGGGGAATTAGGAAGAGAGAACCACCGCGTATCTAATGATTATCATCTTTCCCTATTGGACAACTTGGTGAGACCTTTCGAAAAACACTATTGCAGTGAAACACAATATACACAATAAACTCGTCGGATTAGGCCACAACATCCAATTCGTTTTTCGCATGGCTATACTCCTGAAGGTTCACACTAAGGATCATTTGGAATAAGAATTTCATCCCTTCAGGGTATTTTATTTGTACTGTAAGGATGCTTTTCTTCATTCCCTTACAAGCTCTACAGTATTAATTCTCTAGTCTTTTTTATATTCAGACGGAATGGGTATTGATAACACTAACGTTTTACCGCATACAATGCGAGTGTCGGAAAGCAATCGGAACAACTAGCTTCATACCGTCAAAAACAAAACTAACTCCTTGCTAAGCACCGAGGAATCGACTACAAGCTGCTATTTTCCCATTTATGACCTTGGTTCCACAGAGGCCTTTACGAATGAGAATCTTTTCAGATTGGCTTCTCTGAGCCCAAGAAGATTTCCGCATAATTTGCCCACTTAGAAGCATAAAAGTAGTCCGGTGCAGAAAGCAGTTGAGATAGGCTGGGACGTATTTCCAAAATTGTTTTCGTGACTTAAAAAACACCGAACAAGCAAGCAGGTGGGAAGGTAAGCACGTGAGCAAGTGCGTTGAATTATGTGGCGTGGAATCGACGGCGTAATCCAGGTTTACAATGCAACGAGGCGTAAAGCTTGGTTTTGTCTGATTAATCATTGGTGTCCGGGACGATCACGGCAAAAATAAGCTATGAACGTGCGTGTACAAATGCAGGCTTGGGCTGAAGAGTGCACAGGATTAGGATCGTGTTCGCATTGTTCGTGTTTACGCAACAATGTCTGTCTGAGCACATGCTTGTTCAAGCCAAACACAACAGTAAGATGTACATTCCATCGTGTAACTCACAGAACACACTGACCAGGTGGATCAGTATGCATGTAGGACAGTCCGCGGGGAAAGTTAAATTCCCGTTGCATACAGCATATTGCATCGGTCGGACGCAAAAAGAGCATCCCTTAAACGATAGGCGGGTGTATGGCCTGTTGTTTCGAGGCGGAAAAAGTGAGCTTATTATGCTTCTCCGGCATGTTCTTCTGAATAGAATATCCTAGATAACGAAATGTAATAGGGACCCGTATTATGGTTCACATAATTGGGTAAATTTGTGCTGTTTTTCGTAGAGTGCCTTGAAAAACTCGACGGAATAAAGAATTTGAGAAGTCAATGGGACGCTTCCGAATGCACAGTTCGTGTGTGATTTGTGATCACCATTTTCAAAATACGTCTAGTTTTGACCATACACGTCAGTAATCTCCAAACAAGTGACATAAATCCAAGAATATATTGAGTGTGCAGCCGAATATTTTCACAAGAATGTTCTGAACTATGTGGTTTCTTAAGAGGCTGGTCGCAAGCTGTCGTCGTTATCATTATCTTCGATAACTGGTTGTAGACAGAACTATCGACAGCACATAAAATAAGCCAGAAACCCAATATCGCATGCAAGTTTTTCTACTTTTCTCTCCAGTTTTATGTAATTTTGTTCATCGATAGTTACAAAACAATTGTTTTTTTTTCGATTTTGTTTTCTTGGATCGGTCATAGTTGATTCCGTAACATGCATGGACACGGGTGCGGTAGGCGCAACACTCCAAGCTCCCACTGCGAAAGGAGGGAATAATGGCGGCCATAGAAATGAACATGTAAAAGGGAGAAAAATGAATCCACACGTGACCAAGTGTGGTAGTCAACCTCGCAATATAGTGACGACCGACGATGAATTACAAGTCTAGTACTACGTGTTGGCCCATTGTGTCGTTTGTCATATATATATCGGTTATTGGAGATTATCCAATGCGAATGTTAACTACTAACAAATTCCACAGTAGGCAAGTGTGTCGTGCAATAACCTGTGTTGATAACATGGGAGCAAATATATATAAAGTGGTTAGTTTGCTAGAATAAACTGGGAATGATGAAAAAGTAATTGTAGACTAAACACGGAAATAAATACCCAAGTATTGTTTCATGACATGTGGCTAAATAAAGTCCGCTTTACAGTAGAGCACTTGACATTATCGAAGAAAGAATACGGAAATCGGTATTCATATTGACAGCAAATGGCGCGTCGTGTCCAGATAGACATGGCACTGATGGTGTCACGAAGGGATGTATGTGTTTGAGGATCGCTAGGTAGCAAATTATGTGCTGTCGAACTTAAAGATAAGTCAAAGCGGTTTGCGTGCACAAATGGCAACATGGAAAATCCCTACCATTTACCGTCAATCCGAGGTAATTCATCCGTGTAATTGAATTTTGCGAGATGTGAATGCATTATCTGATAAAACCTGGGTGCAATGAAATTTGTGATTCCAATAAAATGGGGGTGTGGACATCCTGAATGGATCGAAACATCTAGGGATAACGTAACACTACATGAAATTCGGAAAAAAATAATTCGAACCAAAACATCGCGATATTTCCATTGTTATTTTACTGATGTAAAATAGGTATCCTTCTCATCAGATATTGCGTTCAGTGTGTAATACTTGCAAAGCCAAGAGGCATCTAGCTCAACATTAGGCTTGTGGTTTACTGTGAGCAGTTGGAAATCGTATGCCTTTGTTTGTCATAACCAGTTTTTGTGTAGAAAAAGCGACGGAGATTTGGTGGTAAAATTAACCGAAGATCGTTCCTGGCATGGATGAATTGTTGAATAACGTTCGAGAAATAGGAACGTTATAATCGAATTTGATGCACAATGTCTTCGCATGCCCACAATTTTTTCATACAGATGACTGAAGTGATGCCAACAGCGCAAAATATTGATGAACCTCTTGGGTAATTAACTCGATTCCTTCATGTGATCCAACAAGCAAATATGCTGGAAACCCAGATCTGCAACCACAACCGTCAGCATCGCCATCACATGAGGAAAAAGAAGGAAAATAAGATGGCAGGATATCCGATAAACGATGAATAAACGTGGCCTTTGGCCTGTTTGCATCTATGTCGTAGTGTTTCAATCGGCCCTGTGGCGCACATATAAGTTGGATTCCTTGCCAGAGAAGTTTGCGTTCGGTGGTACAAAAAAGAGGTGAGGATATTTTTTTTCATTCGTACAATTTCTTGGTTGATAAGGGTGAGGTGCCGTTTTACCGAAGCCTGGTCTTGTAGTTTATAGGCATCAGTGGAGAAGCTATTCTGCCGTAGTTAGAAATTTCAGTCTCCACAAGAAAACACAATTAGGAAATCTCCCTCATTGTCCTCGTAAAATACGTCTAGCTGGCAAAGACAGCAATCAAACGAAAACCACGAATGTACGCCGGTAATGGATCTTTGAAGAAGAGTAATGTTGCTAGACGACAGATTTCCAGAGGCTATCCTAATTTGTTTCGTCCTGACGAGTGAATAGTGCGCTGAACGCGAATAAACGTTGGGTCTAATGACGATGAGAGTGTGATCACTCGTTGAAACAGGTGCTTCCAGTTGAAAGTGAAAAAAGTCGGAATGGTTTGTGATAATGCTCGCGAAAACAGCGTCTCTACTGGTTGCAATAATAAAGAGATCAGTAAAAACAAAAGCACGAAAGAAATACGTAGGCGGATGATCAAAATCACCAACAACAAAGCTTAAGATATCAGGCAGTAATGAAACAGGGAGGGTGAGAAAGCGTCAAACAAAATGAAGCTATATACAAGTTACTGACCACAGTGTCTCGAAAAGGTGAAAATTTGGGGTTACATTTTCCAACCAAGAAGTCAACGCCTTTACAGGCGAAAATGAAAATAACTCCAGACCAACCAGACCACTCGGAATTGATGAGGATTATTCCACCATCACTTGTCTTCGTGTACTGTTTTCTGTCTTAACGGAAACCCTCAAAGTTCTCGAAAAGAACGAACTCGTTATCATTATTTTCATTTAAGCAAGACTCTTGGACACAGGTTACAGAGTTGTTCATGTTTCTCCGAAAGTTCAGGACGTTGGTTAGGGAAGACATTTTTCCAAACAGTGACCGGATCTTAGTACTGACCAGTATGGGAACTGCCCTCATTCTCGACGTTGTGAGACTAAGAGCAGTATTCCAAACGACTCGTTGGCTTTTCCTAGTCAAAATTGATCTGTGACAGCTTTCAAAAAACCGAGCAGTGGATAGTGGAGCAGAACATATCGTGTCTCTAATCCGAGTGAGTGGTACACTTCCGGCAGAACGATGTCCTTTAGCAAACAGTTGTCATTTCAACATAAGGGAAGCAATCGAATCTGCAGTAGTAGCTTCTGGCACTGTTAACACTCCAAAGCAGTTACAAGGGCTTCACGTGTCCGTACGATTTCCACAAAGGAAGCACACACTTATTTTTGCATGATGATTTGTACCAAAAGTCATCATCTACACTTGAGACGCGTTCCAGTTCAAACATGATAAATGCGACCTCGTAGACCGTAGTTGGGGCGAAGCTTTCGCTGTGATTTTGCGCGATCCCACTACCGATCAGGCAGACTGATACTGAATATAAAAAGTCAGAATAGTCATCTTAAGGAATGTAGTTTTATCACAACATTCAGGATATCATTTCACTTAGCAATGTCCCGTTTAAAATAACCTTTATTTTTTGTTTCAAGAAAGTTCGAGCGAATTTGCCAAAAATGGTCTGCACTCCTACCTCAGCTCAAATTTGTTTGAGTTCATTTAGATGTCCAGAGTGCTCATTCATACCAATAAACTCAACCTCATGAGCGGAGTGTGAAAACAACTAACAACTCGAGCCCTTGGAAGAATCTTCACTCCACGATGAATGCTAATCTCTTATGGGGTTCACAAATGTATTTGTGTGAGAACCGTACAACATTTGACCTTCCAGATTCTCATTTTCTGACAATTTTAGCCTCTTAAACTTGCATTTTTTCACCTATGTTCATCAGAGCTTTCCTTTAATTCATTCCAACGTTCCTCTTTGATATTTCTCAGAAGCTGAATACAAGATGTTATAGTTCTTGAAAAAGGCCTGATAAGTGTTGCAATTTACCAAGTTATGATGATGAAATGGTCTGTACACCAAATCATGCATTTTTGTCCAATACCTATTCCCTTAGAAAACACATCCGGCCTACACCGACACGCCGGTTTACTATGACCCAACAACGTATCCACGTTTCCAAAGTATCCACTCACATGTGTTAAGTGTAATAAACATTCAATCTCGCTGAATGTTCATTGAGTAGGTGCTGCATGTGCCTTCTTTCTTGTTCCACAGTAACCGGCAACTGTGTTTGACGATCCAATGAACAGGTAGCAAACACTATTGGGTAACTATAAAACAGCATCGACAAAAGGTGTAGCTCTTATTTGGGCTCCAAATAAAACTTTTGGAACTATAGGAATAAAACATGTAAGAAATGATTCTGTTTACTATTCTTATTTACCGATCTGACACTCAGACAGTGTCCGATCTTTCTTGGGCTAACTTCTGTTCCATGAACTAGACGGGCAGTCGCGAACTATGGAAAAGTTGTATGCACATCGAAAACAACCTACTCGTTCCTTCATCCTCTTCAACCTGCATGGAATTACTGGTCTGATATTTCCTAGTTCCAGCCAAACGATTCGACTACACAACTGCTGCTAATCGAATAAAATCGAGCATCCGAAAATCAATACGAATTGTTATATTAGAAAAATGTCTTGCTTTCGACAGGTTTCGTAAACGTGATTCCATCAGCGTTGATTTCACGTTCCTAATCAAATGGAGAACACTACATTTATCCACCTTTTGAACCTGAAAGGATACCCTTTCAGGTTTGTTCTTTTCAAGCAAAGGCTTTTTGGTTCGAGAGCTGTCCTATAGGTGGCCACGATTAAGCAAAATTGAATTTTCTTTGAGATGCATCTGAGAGACATTAGAAGTCAAGCAGAAGAAAGTGGAGTAGAGTCTGGTTGCTTACAGAATCATAAAATCCGGTCAGTTAAGAATGAAGCGAACGAGCTCATTATTTATTTGAGCTAAATAACTCAGCTTCATGCTGTTCCTTGCATCTCGGGTGCAAACATATAACTACACATCGAATGATATCCATGACCAAGACCAGTGCAGCGGACGTCACCAGCACCGGATAAGCTATGAGACAGATTCTATAACCACCAGTTTATGATCTTTCCAATGGATTAAATAGTCGACAGGCTTATTGACATTTGGTGGAAGAGGTAAACCGTGTAACAGGCAAATTCAACCTTGCACAAACTCTGCTTGAGATTTTCCGGCTACACAAGAAAAAGGATAACTAACAAAACCTCAAGATTACAGGGAACATAAGATGAAAATCGTACGAAATTACCGGTAAAAACTTTCGAATGGAAACTGTCTCATAGAAGAAAAACAATATTTAATACCGCTCCACCTGCAGTACGAAAGCTTCTAAAATGTAATGTCATGAAAGCACAGTACAGCAGCTTCATTCTGGTAAGGAACCATCAGCAGTACACCTCCGCTGAGCCAAGATTAGGACTCGAACCCAGGCCAATCGACTGCAAATCAAACACCTTAACCACAATCCTATTTAGGATGTCTCTCGAGAGGGACGCTGGCTAGCGTAGGGGCCGCTCGTTGTGCAGGAAATGCTCTGCTGATAGCTGAAACCAGTGTCAAATGAGTGCTTTATCAGTTAGTGGTAAATTTCAACAGACAGTGGAGAGTCGTTCCGGATAGGCTTGCGGTTAAGACGGACGACTCACAATCTATAACGCCCGGTAAGTGTCCACGTTGGGTCAGGGTGAATGTGCGCTGATGATGAATCCTGACAGGGATATGCCAGTTTGTTTTCACTAGCCTGAAAGCTCACAATTCATGAGTAATCATATTATTAAAAACAACACCTCAGTTGAAAAAATACCTCATCGGAATGGAAGAAGTAGAAGCTTTTCTTATATAGGCATTCAGGAAATATTGGAATGTGACCATCATTGTCATTTTCTTGATGAATAAAGAAAGAAACATTTGCCTTTGAACAGCCACGCAAGAGGTTCGTAGCTTGTCCCTTTGGGTCTATATTCAGATGTAATTATTGGACAATGACCATTCAGCTCTACTGATTCATCATCGAGTGGAAATAATTGAACTCCAATGAAACAGATGAATTTTGTCCCAAATATCACCAAAATATGGACACACCTTATCACATAAGGATTATGGATATACTATACCGATATATAAGCAGTATTTTGCTCTCTAACACAAACTGTTTTGAACCGATGGTGATCACATCATTTTGTGTCGTTCCTCTAAGTTAGTGTGTAACTTTCCGGCGTTCGTGTGCTCAAATGTCAACCGCCTTTTTCGTCATAATACTTATTTTGGTTTATTATGTAAAGAACATAGTATAAATGTAATACAACTTACACTAAATACAGAACTGTTAATAATGACGATGAAGTTTGGTTTAAATTGGTCGAAAGGTTACGACTTCAGTGCCCAATGAGCCTGAAATAAAATGAAAGCCTTTCATTCAATGGTGAAGAAAATTATTCAATGCTGATACTCAAACGAAAAAAAAATTGATAAGTTTCTAAAACCGAGTGACTTATTTTCGGCTATCTACGAAAGATATTTTGAAGATATCAGTACTCTCATGAATGCTTCGTCAATAAAGGTGACACTTCGGAGTTGAACAACGACGCGTATCTGATTATGTACAGACTGCGAGGATAACCATAAATTTGTTCCGATGGTAACAGAATCTCAACAGTTGTGCATCTGGTCACTGGTTAGCAGCCTTTCTTCGGCCGCGTCTCACTCCCTAAACAGTTGAAGTTTGTTGTTTGAGAAATAAAAAGTGAAGTGAGCATCTTCTAGTCCATCGACTGAATGGAGTTGTCAAAAGTTTAACCTTCCTCTTGTTCCTTTCACGCCATGCTACGAAAAACCACTGATGTGCCCTAAATGATAACTGATTTGATATGGACTGCTTGTGTTATTTTTCCATCGAATACAACTGTAAATGCACTTCTCCCGGAAAGCACAAATCTTTGTGAATAAGTATATTCAGCGATCCTATAATATCATGACTTCTTGATTTGGTTGGCATTGCGATTGCGTGTTGGCCATTATTTTACCTCTGTTTCAGGAAACGAAAATCAACCTTTGATTACCGGTCAATTGCGCATCATCCCGAACACCAACTCTATTGTGAATCTTGGTGGAAAGTTACGAGTCAGTGACGGAAAAAGATGGAATCAATATGCTTGTATACTTGTGTAAAAGTTCGGCTACTGAAGTAACTTTATATTATGCCACATATCATGGACGACGAATACATACGAAGCTATTAGAGAATTAGTTTCTTTGATTAACTCGCTCAATCACTCGACATCATTAATCAAATATTCATGAGAATATTTGAGGGTGCCCACCCAATCCTTTTTCAGTTTCTTCTATAAGTTATTTTGAGCACAAAAATATTCTTCTGTCTTTACTACATGAGCGTTGTGGAAAGGTATACTACATTGCCTCAAAGTCTTTCTAGTGAGAGTCAGTTTGATTTAACTGTCTCGTGATTACATTGTCGGGACGGATTTCAGAGTTGGTAACCAGGTTTCTTCCGAGAAGTTTCTTCAGACAGTTCCTTATCTGATGCAAAATGTATGATGTAGCAGACGGAGGGAATTCGTGACCGTTTATGGTTGCCAGATAAGTTTCTAAAGACTTTCAACCGCTAGTTAACTGAAGCTGCACAATTCTTTTTCAGACTGCGTCATTCATCCCTTGCTGTTTTATCCTTTGCTAGATACATCTTCCTAAACACAATATGGCTTTTATTCGTAAATCACCCGAAGAATTATCGTGATCATTTCCCTTTCCCGATGAGGAATGATCTTCAAAGTTGTGATTGCCTTTTATTGCACAAGTATTTACTGCAATTCGGTATTCTCGATTAGAATAAGACCCCTACTAGCATGAACCACTTTGTTCTCAAAGCCTTGGTCGCAGGATATACCTTTGTCTCGCCTGTCCCATCGAAGCAATGGATAACTCAACCACGAACGGAAGGCGATTCATACAAACAGAAACATGGTGCTGCTTGGCTGTGATAACATATTCGCCAAATAATTATTCATCTATCTGATAGATAACTTCAGCATGAATTGGATAATTGTAACTATATGGATCAATGTGCGTTTATCTCTTCATTGCCGAATGGAACAAATTGACGTTGGTTTGTTCATCAAACCTTGAGAATTTCATGGCAAATGCCTGACCACCAGCCGTTAATACATCGCCTATTTGGCGAGTGATTTCAAACTTTCTGCTGTATACATAGTTCGCATATCTCCTTCATGTGTCCTTCGATCGATCATCTCTTGTTCGCCTTGGATGAATGTGACGGAAGTGTCTCCTTCCAAAAATGTACAAAGAATTTAACAGCGGAAACAACAGACCAGTACAAGTAAAATTCCAACCAATGCACGTGAACAAATACAAATAGGTCACATGAACCAACATCACTAAGATCGCAAGATGCTGATCAAAATATCCGACTGCTTGACCTAGATTTCGACCTCCTCACTCCACCGTCTTCATTATCTGAATGCTTTTAGCTAAAAAAGAGACAACCCTATTAGTTTCCGAAAACATTTCATAAATAAGGAATGTGCGCGAATGCATTCCTAAAAGTGGAGGAAAACATGTTAAGGTCTAGTACTTACCAGATGTTCACATAAAATATCTCATCAGATGGCCAATATTTTGTTGATGTTTGTTAAACATTAATGTGGGTGTAAAACGCCACGTCATTTGTTTCTGGATGCGCACATGTAATGTAAATAGATCGCACATCAAACCGAAAGTTCAGCTTGCAACCAGAACCTAAAGTGAATATATATATATTCTTTACGTGAAATGTTTCATCGTTTGTCTTCTAATTATGTTTGTGTTATTCGAAGAATATCAGGCATTTCGAATGATAACCCACATTTACTCTGACTTCGAGAATCCTTGCACCGATGAAAACTTCAGTTGGAACGTCAAATAGTCAGCCTGACTAGTTCTTTGCTTTACCATTTGGTGTTACGATAGCTTCTGGGGTTGTTTGAACCTTTTTCTAGGGCTCATCTCACACCATTATCTAGAGAAAACTGTTCGATTTATCGACTCATGTCGGAAAACTTCACTGTAGCCGTGTTCACTACCACACCCAACCTAATGAGGCCTTATTTGGTTCTCCACTCCAAGTATCAGGGCTGGGTTGCCAGTTCTATCATGGTTTGTGAATTTCACAAAATCACGTGAATAATCGTTTGCGCTCAATCACTCACAGATCTCGCATCAAGCTCTCACTTCCCCCTGTGACATTTGTGATTTGAATCCAAAAGCTGAATTTCCTTTTATTCCAATTCGAGCAGCAAATAAAAGTAGCGATTCGATTTACTGGCTCTCCTTAGCAAATATCCCGCCCTCTGGGACAGCCAATCTAGGGTAACCTTCGTCTCACTAGATGTACGCACTGTATCAGCAGAACACAGCTACGGGCAGGAGAACAAATTCCAATCTAATAATCATGTTTGTAAATAGCTGTGGTTTTAAAACGATAAATTAGGCAGAAAAACACACAAAGGAAAACACTTAAAGTCAGGTGAAACCAAGAACAGAAGAAAGAAACGTTCTGAAATTCGAAGTAGTGCAGAAAATGAACCGATCCACTTCAGCCCTCAGCATGGTTGTGCACATGCAACACTAGCAAAAACATTTCATAGTAGAAAGGTTATCCTTAGAGAAAACTATATTTCAAATAAACTCTTAAACTGTTCATGTATTCGATTCGGGAAAACGTGATTTTAGAACAATATCAAATCTTAGAAATGGGAAGAATATATAACGAATGTCCGAGGTTCATGATGTACGTTTTCATTACTGATGAGTGACTAAGCACAAAAAGAGAAGGACAACTCTGATTACCAAAAATAGTGAACACACTTACTCGACTATTCAAATATGATGCAATCGATTAATTTTTATCTAGATAAATGAGTTTTATTGGAGTTGTGCACTAATCGGCTCTTGATTCCTCGTATTCAGTAGTTAAAATGCTTACTAAACGGCTTTTGCCTCCATGATATATAAGTCGGACGGTTATTCTGTCACAATCACTAAAATGGCTGCTGGGATGAACATAGTAGTATTCGGTTATTAAGGTAAAAGTTATTTGTACTTACACTGGCAGGCTTTCTTCCTTTAAACTGTCATAAGGGATGAACATTTTGTAGGGATCACATATAATTACTCTAATTTTTCTACTACCAGTCCCCTGTTTGTCATTCGTGTTTGTTTATTATGCGTACTGCACAAACAGCAGAGTGCAATCACGGGGGCTCGAAAGTGATACATGAGGAAGTGTGGGACGTCATATTGGAGTTACCCTCGATGCCTCCAAAATAACGACTCAGTGTTTCCACTTACGGGAAGGTTTTTTGATAAAAGTGCTCAACAGCGAACAAGCTCGTTCTCGGTAACCTCATCGTCCAGTCAATGAAATTATGTAAATATGTATGGGATAGGAATGAATATTTTCGAAAAAAGATTATTTACAATATGATTGGGCAGTCATCGTTGTTGAAGTTGAGCGATTGGGAATAAAGTGGAAAGTTGATTGATGTTGGTTGGAAAAATCCGGGGCGGATTGTCTGCTTCCAGTTACGGTCGACGTAACCTTGAATTCATCTTCAATTTTCCAACCACGGCCATAGTCGTGGAAGTGATTTGACAAATCGCTTGTGTGAACAAAGCGATGGATTTAACAGCTTAGAGGCAATCACCTCTGTTGTTCAAAATTGAGTTGAAGGACGGTCTTCGAGGAATTCACAGGTACTTTGTAAGTTACTTCGAAGTTTCCATTGTCCACCCGGTTTGCTGTGTCGGCGAGGTGTGCCAAGATCGTGCGATTCACGTTTATTCTAGTCCCTGTCCTCAGTCAAGTCGGCTTCAGTGCCTTGTTTCTTCGGGATAGTTGCTTTGTCCTTTGGCCTACATCACTTGCCAAACATCATCAAACAAGGAAACAGGTGAATAAAGAGGAGGGAAAGAAATATCTTTTTCTTCGAGATTTACCGAAATCATTGACAGGCTAGTGAAGTGTGTGCGTAGAATGACGGCGGTAATTGAACGGTTGACTGAATCCCTTAAGCGCCGAACTGGCAACTCGCTCTCAAAATCTCCGTTGAAGGGCACTTGCATATGCAATAATTCTTGTTCACGGTCATCATCAGTGGTCGATAATGCACATCTCAAATGTCCTTGTGAGTGAAGCTTTTCAGGTACCTGTTGTTTGTTTGCATTTGTTTAAAGTATTCGGATTCCTTAGTTGCTTTTTCTCCAGAACAAATCATTCTTACGCGAGACCCCAGGGACGGAACAAATTTTGTTTGCTTTTTGTAGGTACGAAACTGTCAAAAACTGTCTATTGGTCTGTTCATGTTGGCTTACAGTTACTTTTTCCTATCTTACCTTTTCGTGAAGTGACGTTTTTCTCTTTAGTCCAATTCGGATGTGAAAGTGAGCGCACTGTGAGCCTGAAGAGATATTTACTCTAGTACATCTAGTTTAGCGTCATTACCCAGCAAAAAGAAAATTTCTTCCACGAATCGTCAGTAACTGGATAGTCTTTCTGTGATGTCTTTGAGTACTCCATTTTCGAGTTTCGCAAGGAGAATGTTAGCAAATAAAGGTCCTAGAGGGGACCCCATCGCAGATCCATAAGGTCGTCGGTAAAGCTTGTCGCTCAAGCCAATCTGGACATTGAGCGTACGTCGTAATGGTAGTTCTTTCAGGATGGCTTCCGGAGTATCAACATTTTCTGTTTCCGACTAGATAATGGCAACAATATTCGATAGTATCCTAAAGTCAGACAGTCGTAAATAGTGATGCTACACCCAGAGAGGTCATTATTAGATCCCATCGAATTTTGTTCTCCTAATAATTCTATGAAAGGCAATTTGTCGATCAAGCAGAAATGAGCGATGCTTCTGCGTACTGCTTCCAGTATATCTATGAGTCATTGGGCAATGGATGATAGAGAGAGGTGCTCATGTCAGGTATCCATCTCCGTGGTACCCCCGACATACTTATATTCAGTAGGCCATGTAGAAGAGGAATACAGGGCCCTTAGGACTTAACCGGCCATGAGTGTCATTCGAGATATCATTCATGTCCTTCAATATTCCCTTGCTTGTCACAGAATGTTCTTTCACTGTCTCAGTTTGATGCATCCTCCTCTTGGATCCTTTTTATTCCGTCGTTCACAGATAACGATATTCGTTTCATCTATATTTGCAAAACTCCGCGTATTCTGACAGGTCTGACATTAAAAATATCCTTATTTATCCTCACAATAAATAAAATATTCGTATGTCAATTACAAACGGTGCTTCTATTTTTTTGGAGTTGGATGGCACCGATAACAGAGGCCGAAAAATGCAGGAATATTCAAATACCAACGGTTATTCTGTCGAAATCAATCAACTGTGGGCCAAAATGGGCGTAGTATCATTTGGTTATTAGGTTGAGAAAATTTGCACAGTTTGTTGTGCTTACCTTGGGAGGTCTTTTTCTCCAAAATTGTTTCAGGGTTGAGTTTATTCCAAGGAATAGTATAGAATAACTCTAGCATCACAAATACCCATCATTCGTCACTGATCATCGTTCCTTTTGCACGATCACTAGTTTTGGTCAAAAGAGCTCAAAGGCCTTTTTCTATGATGCAATGGGAATATTCATTTACAAAGGTATTTCTCGCTGCCCACATCGAGCTGTGGTTCTGGCTCCTTTCAGTTGCCGTAAATCCATCCTGAATACCACTATCTTGGGCATCACAAATGTGTGTAGGTACAGCGCATTAAAATGTTCCATCCATCCACACAACTGTTTCTCTTTTTAATCCATCCGTGGGAAACCGCAACTATTGTTGCCTATGGAATTTGTCCGTACTTAACTGATAAGTCTTAAATGAAATTACGTAATTCTATGCTTCTCTTATCCCCCACATTTCTCTCAAAGCATTTGCAAACAACTCCACTGAACTGGTTCTTTTCAGCTAGAAAATGTTCGAGCACTCCTGATTGCACGTCTATGAATATTCCTACTAGGGTTGATCCAGTTTGACATTTGTTCTTAGAAATCCAATTCTTCGGAAGGAGTGGAAACGGATAGTTACCTCTCACTTCCTCTCAGCTTTCCAATTAGTTTCCTCCTACTAAAGGAAACATTTCAATAGTTCCATATCAACGGACTGATTCCTTATGAAAACCGATATACTTATCAAAACGACCACCAGTAAATTGTATGTATTACAGATTCACAATCCATAACAGCAGGAAGAAATGTAGCGTCTTCATTTTATTAAATACAAAGCGAAATATGAACTCGTCAACGGACGTGGCGAGAATATTACAGAATAGATATAAGAGTGCAGTGCTAGAGGTTGTTACTTTCTTTCATAGTTCTTCAAAATGGTACGCGATGACGCATGTAAAGTACCTTGTTACAAGTCGCCATTTTTCTTGAGGAGAATGTGGTGGAATGATGTTGGTCGGCGATGGTTTTTCTTCTGGCAATATTCTTCCATAAAGCTAACTGACCAGTCCATTTGCCAGATAAGAATTTTTACGCAGCAAAATAACACAAAAACGATGAGAATCGAATCAAAATATCACCCACATTTGGGACCAACATAAGTTGAAGGTTGTGCAAGGATCAACCAACTATAATTGTGTATAGAACCTCTCTGTCCACCTTTCAATGCATCACCAAGAGGGGACTAGGAACTGCAGAGGAAAAACTTGCAACATCGTTTTGATTCTCTGCAGATTCGTCATAGAAATCTCAGGTATAGCTTGAAAAGTAACTTTTCTACAGGGTCAAGAAACCGTCGCAAAATTCTCGATCAGTATTTTGCTGAAAGAGGTCATTCCTGTTGACGGTGCCATAAACGGCCCACCAGGCTCTCTCAGTTGTTTTACATAATCTGCGCACAGGACAACCAATCAACGGATTATCAATAGAGAAGGGCACAAATGCCCCCATCTGACTAACTGATACTAATGTATCGAATATAGTTCATGTCAGAATCTCTCCAGTGCAATTTCTCTCCGATTATTCAGAATAACACAGAATAACAAGTTTCTGGTTGAAAAGTACGCCTGAATATCTGTAAGGTGGTTTGCTGATTAAATAATTCTAAGCTCGATGAGATGAGAGGTCGAACGCTCAGGAAAAGCGCCGGAGGCACACATTGCTGTCCGTTCTATACTTTATCTCATCTAATTGTATCTCTTAATTACCATAATTAGTGTTAATACTTGGGTGGTAGTTTGGCTGCAAATTAACATCTTTGATAGGTTTTATCTTGCGTTTATTGTGCTGATCAATAAACGGCCAACATGATCAGCCTCAAGTAGGTGATACTAGGTAAACCAAATGAGTATCTCCGAGATGGAGCTCAGGACCCATGCTCAAAAACCCTCTGCAAGGTCCTGTTTGGATGTTTGGTACATACATCCGCTCTGTTCCTAACCATAATTGTGTCATCTAGATACGCCGTAAAGAATTTCCAAGTAGCTCACATTGTATCCAATATCTGCTGGACAATTTCTTGGGCATATTTACCACCAAGAGGCAAACGATTGAGCGTTTACAATAATCAACCATTTAAATTCGTCTTCAACGTCAATTTGAAGGTAAACTCCATAGAAACAATCCTCTGAAAATGTGATCACGGGTCAACTTGGCGAATAAGTCAACCGGCACAAGTTGTGGATGCTGGTATGTCTCCGGAAGTCCGTTCAGTCCTTTTGTTGAATCGGCGCAGATCCTGATAGTTTCATTCTCCTTTCAGATTACGGTAATCGGTGCAGTCCATGATAAGTAGTTGACGAGGGCAAATACCACCAGTTGTTACAGCCGGCCAACTGGCAAGCTACATGCTACTCTGTAGCGTACGGTAAAATATGTGTGAGACAAAATACTGGCCCCGAGTCCAGACACATTGAAAAACGCTGTTTTTTTACAGCATAAAGCAACCACCAGAAAAAAAGTCAGGACTGTCTGTGTTGGAACGTGAAAGTTCAAATCACACATCTTAGGAGTTCACTGATAAAAAGTCTCCCAAACGGTTTTGTTGTGGGTGTGGCATAGGATCTGTCGATAAAAAGTAAATTCAAGTTTTTAGGCCTTATATGTCAAAAGCTCTGTCTGAACGACAATCACAAACAGAAAATTCACACAGAGAATCACCGGCAAATGACAATCACCATACACATACGACTCGAGCAATACGGGTGGCTCCCTGATGAAACTGTCTCTCACAGAAATTCCAGATGGCACCAGAAATGATAGTCACATCGAATGCTGTGACCTCACATAACTTGACCGACAGGCAATCGATGCAAACAGAAATGCACTTTCGAGGGTACTTAAATGGAGGGCATAGCAAGAGGTAGAGTTGAGGAACTAAGACGTCTGGTTGGTGCACCGTCATTTTTGTGACTTAGGTTGGCCGCGACCGATGCATTCTTTACAACTCTTGTCCTCACACATTCCACATTCGGGTGAACTGTTCGCAAGAACGAGCGCAATAGCACAATCCGCAGGGCCAACATGTGATACGCTGTCTGTTTCGGTAACTTGATTGAGGAACTCATGGTCCTCTAGACCATCAGCAGAACTGGCTGCAATTCAGCGTGATGGTTGTCTTGGCATCATGAATGAAATGCTGGTATTTCTTTATGGGTGAAATGAACCAACGGCGGGTAGCTTCATTTTTTTAATTGCTGATTGCTGTCTTATTCAAAATGGTCGATGTAAGAATATTCCGATATCTCCGCGGTCACGGAAAGTGGACAACACCTTTCCTGTATCATGAATTTCATTGTCGCCCAGCTTCTGATTGAGAACGAATTTGATACGCAGTCGTGGTGTACCTTAGTTTATCTGATTTTTCCTTCCACTTAGCTTTTGTTTGTTAATGCACGGTCAACCTACGAGTCCTCCTTCGGTTCGCAAGGATAATTGCTCCAATTAGCAAAAAGTATTTCGGCTGCTTGATCAGCCTATTCTTTCGACAAAGCAAGTCCAAGGAGTTCCATTCCAAAACCCGGCAACCTAATTAGTCTGCGTCGTTGTCACCAAGGCTAGAACTCTATCGATTCTAATAAAAAACAGGGATAAAATAAGCGATCGACTTCAGGCCATTGCACGATCCAAATCTGAGAAAACACAGTTCTCATTCGTGGATTGAATGCAACGTAAAGTAGATTTGGTAGTTAGGAGAATGCATTGGTCTTCATCTAGTGCGAGTGGTTCCATCTTTACTATTTAATACGTATTCGATTGAGTCTTCTTGTTAAGTTCTCTTTCGACGTTCAAAAGGTTGATCGCCTGTCGTTCTCGTAAAAAGACAGAAACAAAACATGCATTAAATTAGGTGAAGAGTTCTCTAGTAATTTTTTCTTTAAGGAGATGACAACTTGAGTTATCTAGAAAGTGTGAAATTTCTCGCTCTTTACCATCCGTCCATTTTCCAAAGCCTGTATATAATCACCCGACAGAACAAAAGTCTTTTATGCGTTCCATTATTTGTGAAATTTGCATGGTGGACACTTGGTATCCGAACCAACTTAGCAGCTTGAATTCGAATCCTTCGCAATGCTGCTAGGTATTGGTTTTCCCAAGATCGTGTGATAAGGTCTGCTTGTCTTCTTCGATACAAAAGTATCACAGTCCGATACGGTCGTTATACTAGCTCTCAGTCCATCATGTTGGGGACGTTTAAAACCACTTAGTTTGTCCATCACTTCATATCCGGCAATAGCTCTAACCAGGACTGACAAGCTTGTCTTAGATGCAAAAGTTAATTCAACTTTATCCCCTCAGACCGAACTTTAAACTGAAAATCCATTTTTATTCTTTCATAAACCAACATCATTTAATCGATCACTCTGTCGGTCAACACGTGAAAGTGATCTTGTCCACATGCATTTGATCATTTATATTGTGTAACAATTTTTCTAGGTTTCCAAATAGGCTATGGAATATTTGGTCACGCTTTACAGTGAGAGATGTAGTGACTTCCTTTTCGGATTGGTCAGCTCATCAGAGTTCAGTATTCGCGAGTACAATGTGCACGGTTGCGTCATTTTTTACCGATTAAATTGTTGCCAGTGCTCGCAATTTTCATCGAGTAATCATTGTACCTATTTAGGAACATGATATTTATAAAGTGTTTCTGTTGACCAGCCTCGGTTTTTTCTCAAAATCTGAACATAAAGAATATGGTGATGGCACGAAAATCCTGATTTACACAGACATTGGAATATTCCGTCCTCAGTAATTCAAAGCCATGATTCGGATTGGGGCCTGTGAATATACGAATACCATTTATTGGCTCTACCATCTAAGCTATTGCCGTACAGTCGTTGACGTGTGAATAACGCAAACGAATATGTAATCAAGTGTAATCACTAATCGAGCGGCAAGCTTCGTCTTTGGTGATATAAATCAATGGTCTAGCCCAGTCGGTCACTTCTCAAAGAGGACAAACTTCGCCCGGAGGACCAAAATCTGAAGGACGTTGTTAAATTTCTGCGGAATAGCACCTTTATATATTTCTCCGTGTCCTCAGGGGTTATCTAAATAATAATTGCATCGCTTGAACTGAAATACCCTGCCTAAGAAAACGAAAGGTTCTACAGTGGAGGACATAAAAATGCCTTTTCATTCACGTGCTTCTTACTCCACATACCGTGGACGTTATTCTGGATATGATTGTCTTTGATGCTCACTCATATATTCCTAAATTGAGTCGATAAATTGACATCGGACCAAAGCGTGCACAAGGAACTAAGTTTTGCCAAATCAGTTCCGTAGCACGAATAAATATCCTACATATCTGTCTGTCTCTATGAACTACTTCTCACTTATCATTCCAGGAATTCACAATAATCTCACGGCCATATTTCTTAACGAGCTAGCCGCTGGTTTTCGAGTTATGAAGCGAAATTCACAGAAGCTTTTGTTCAATGATTAGATGCAAATGTGGAATTGTTTTCTTCCCCTAGTTTTCGCAACGAGACAGGAAGCACTTATTCCGCGTTAGCTGTCGACAATGAATGTGATGTAAAGGCATCATCATTTTGATATCAATTTTGAAACCTCCATAAATGGCATTGTTGTGAAACTAGCAGTCCAAAATACAGATGCAATACATATCCAGAAGAAGGCAAACGCTGCAGTTTTTATGAATTCTTCGACGTACATCTCATAGTTATCCCACATTAAGTCGACGGAATTGCTCCATATATCTTTTCAGTTTGGTGGCATCTTCCCTGAACTGGTTCAGATTGCCTCTGAGCACGACTGATTGGAGGGGTGAAATAAAAATTTAGTCAGCTAGATGAGTTTATGATGACGACGAAGATTTGGATAATGGTATTTTTCATAGTAAATGCAAGTAGATCATCTAAAATATGTTCTATATGTGATTACGGTGAACGTGATGAGTTTTGTTTAGGTTTGAAACGCAGATAACACAGAAAGCAGGTAGCACAAGAGGGGAGATTCTCAGCTCATTACAGGTGTATGCATAAATTAAAAAAACTAGACTAAGGTATGCACTCGCCTTGGTTCTGAATTGGATATCACACTATTCAGAGCTTCAACCACGACAAATTGAGGGGATAGTGCTATACGAACTCATATATTCTGAACTAGCTGATTGGCTAAACACAAATCATGAAACAAAATCTCTATGCTGCATAAACAGAGTAATATTGCCTTTCGTATAAACATGACTAACCTGAATCGTTCGGTGAATGTTAAACAAATACAAAATAAGTAATCGTTGTCTGTTTGTCAAAGAGCTTTGCACGACAACCTCATACCGTGATCTATCTTGCATTGAAATATTCAAATACTTAATAATTGTCTTCCAGGCTGCGGGTCAATTTGAGCTGGCACTTCAGTCAGTAAGATCAGTGGAAGAATAGTTAATCCAAGCGAATGGGCTTGCACTCAGCCAGTTTGCTGTCTTGCGAACAGGTTTTTGGAAGAACCTAAGGATTCGGTTGGGAACCCTGATTGTTCAACAGCTTTGCGGCTGGACACCCTGGCTTCACCCGTCCAAAAACTCCCATGAACCGTGTGAATACACAGGAAACTATGCTGTATGGGTCGTCATGCAGGATAACCTGGACCATGCTGCCTGTAGCATCGGGCTGGCTGGGTAGTGATGAGTGAGGTACTACTCCGAGTTCCCTCTCTTTTATTCAACCTTTGTTTTCTGTCCCTAACTGCTTCTGTTTGTCTCTACTACCCACCCATTCTGCTCCCACTGATGAGAAAATCCATACTCGCAACTGTCCGTTGTCACATGGCATCGTGAATAATCCTCAGTACCACAACTCATTTTCTCAAGCTTCCTCAGCCTCTGAATCTTGGCTTCTCTAGCGTGAGCATTCCCAAACAGGCTGGTCAGCAGACGTGCCTAAAGTTCACAATCGATTCGCTGAAGATAGGTGTCTGCTTCGAAAGTGAAACGTGCATCCAGAATTAGAACAGTGTGATTCAGCTAGCTGCTCCTAGTATCTCATCGAGATATTTCCTGTGCGTATCAGGAGACGAGGCAACTAGAGCTTTGCATCAACGTGGTGTAGAAATAGACTTGGCTGAAAAGGCTAAGGTTGCCTTCTTAGACTGAATCCCGTATAACAGCCGTTTGTGTGCTGTAAGTTACGAGGAGTCAATTGGCTTTCGAAAGAATAATTGTGTCAAGCTCAGTTTGTTTGGGATCTCGGCGTACGCTCCAAAATATTTCAGCTCTGACACGCACAAGGATGAGTTCTACGAATAACTCACACTGATCATTCGCAAGACCAAAAGCTCAGACACTGCACCGCTAGCTGGTGATTTGATTGCACACGTTGACAAACCTAATGAGGCAAAATCTTGTCCTGGTAGGTATTGTGCTTTACCCGTTCAGCCCATAGATCCGGGGAAAACCTTCTCCAGTTTCACGCGGAAAATCAATTGCTCCTATTTGGTATGAACTTTCTACACAGCTCGCGTCGTACAACGCCAAGATGCTCTAATTCTGAAGGTACTTTGAGTCAGATTGATTACATAACATTGGGCCACCCCTGGCCCAGTTCCATCCAGGACTGCAAATCCTACTGGTCTACGTGTGTAGAAATGGACCATGCATTATGTTCGATGCGATTAGTGCTCCATCAGGCGAACCATGAGACTTGTCCTCGACGATGCACAGATTTAAGCCAACAAAGAAAAATCATCACTTGAAATTATTCAAGAAAAAGACAACTAATTCCAGGCTGAACTTGAGTCGAGCTGATGCAGCTGTTGTTCATTTTGAACCATGAAGGTAATGTGCATTGGAGTAGTCGATGACATACAAAGCATGTCAGTTCGTTGCGCTCCTTTTTAAAATGTCAGTGACCGTCAGCTGTTTCGTCCCAGCCTTTTTTTGGTTTACTATGCACGCTCTTGTTTCAAAATAAGACAGAATAATAAATAGGATTTCATGGCAGGAATCAGACAACAGTCGTATTCCCATGCTTAATATAAAGTAATTTAATCTACACTTGAAATTGTTCCAAACACCTCTCGCAGTACCGGACATAAAGTTACGAAAAAACTATCAGGATATTCGATATAACATTTTGTTGTTCTCTGGACATCACAGAGTAGTCATCCATCAAAAGAATCGAATATTGTGCTGGCAACAGACATTTTCCAGTTTGAGGCTACTCACTGAATGGTGCTGCAAACTTACACACACGGATCAAATATTAGGCTTTCACAGCAATCATCCAATCACCATAAAAGGTCATGCATTCGGACCATGTTCATGAGAGCTAAAACTCACTTCAGCACAAGTGAACTGAGAACGCAAGAAGAAAACTACCTCTCCAGAAAGTTTCAGCGAAACGAATATCCAAGAAACTTCATAAGAAGAACCGTGTTTGGGATGAATATAAAAATTAATCAAAGAACACAACCAAACAGAAGGATCACACTACCATACATCAAAAACGTCTCTGAAACAACTGCAAGATTGCTTCAATCCCAATACATAACAGTTGCCCACAGACCAACCGAAACAATGAGAAAACTCATATCAAAACCAAAAGAACAACTCAAAACCGAAGAATTAAAAAAAACGTTATAAACAAAGTCAAGTATATGGACTGCTGCAAATGCTACATCGGTCAAACCGGGATAAAAGTTGCCACTCGAATGCACGAGCATAAACTGACCACGAATAGGCATAACCCATTCTCTCTCATATCCGTCCACGAGGATCAAGATGGACACAAGTTGGATCTGGACGACGTTAAAGTTTTGGATCAAGTAACCACGAGGCATGCAAGGGAGTTTTCGGAAGCCTGGTACTCTTCAGACAACTCAATCAATAGACACATTGAACTGGATCACGTGTACATTGGGATGAAGAACAGATAGTTGAACTGATCAAGAACGTCAGAAGCGGAATCGGTGGACCAAAATCATTCAACCCGTATTATTGAATGTGAGTTTTTTACACTCACATCTTCGGATTTGACTCGCCGAGAATTCAAATATCAAAAATGGAAACAACAGCACAAAGCGAAAGAATTCAAGCTCACCGAACGGGACGTCACCCGTCAAAGGTCAAAGGTCAAGTTCTTAGAGGTGAAACCGAAAAGCAAACGTCGAGTCTTGGGCACAACATCATCTAAGAAGCTCATGGTCAGGACTAATGAAAAACCTAAAAAAATACGAGATCACTACCATCAGCTCACATGCACTGATGATGTCACCTCGACTGGTGATGGAACGTTTGCGATCTAAACGCAAAGCTCAGCGATCAGATCATCATGGCAAACATTTATTTGTTATTGGATCGATTGGCAGATGTTGAGAAGTAAAGGTTATGATGTGGCTGCCGTGGGTATATTCTCAGATCTTACGGCGGAAAGTCAGATAAACTTTGTAACTGTGGGTCGTGGTAAAATTATTCACCAGATAGTAAGTGTTGTCCTAATGTGGAGAGAAATGTTCAAGGGACCTGTCGAGAACTCTAAAATCTTTCACAAGCAGTCCGGGAAATATGGCAATGGAAGCATGGGGCTAGGTCGGATGGATGCAAGGAAATCAAAGCGTCTTCACAAATGACATTGAGTAGTAATTGACCTGAGTTGGATCAAATGGAAGATGACTCGTCTAACTTTGGAAAAGACAGAAGCGACTTGATCCGTCCTGGTAAGATCCCGGCTAATAGGGAAACTAAGGTACTTTACGAGAGATACTCCTTGTGCTGGTTCCCCATTGGAGACTTCGTCTGGGTTCGTTACTATCAGGTTGGAGAATAGATGGGTTCAATGTAGACAGAACAGGATACTGATGCACTCTGAGGGATTTCTCCCGAGATTTTGATCTAAAGACCAGCTGACGAGTTGTCGAAGATGAAATATAGGACTGTTGGTGTTCAGCACACAAAAATTGCATCATTGGCATGAAAATCAGGGAAGAAGTTGCCAAAAACAGGCGTGGACGATAAGCAAGTAGAAAACAGCAAAAATATAGAATGAAATCCTGTAGAATACCTCTGTAGAGGGGAGCATAGGGGAAGTTCAGTCACAATATCGTGGTATTTTTCGACTGGAAAATTAGTTGTTCGAGAGAATAATTTTGAAAGCACTGAAGCCCGAGTCAACTAGTAGATGGATTATTTTGATCTTTGAAAGAAGGTTATCTCTGTAACTATTTTCGGAGTTACAGTCCTAAACTACCTAATTTCGCGATCGACGGGTGATGAAGCAAAGTGGGTTGCAAGGCCAAGGCGTTTTGTTTGTCGAGATGACATTTTTGTGATCATGGGGCACGAGAAATCTACAGACAGGCCAAGCATCATCCACACTACTTACTGTTAATGCTAAAGATGTTCATCAATGTTTCTTACCAACGACGATCTCCGTTTATTGGGACCAATCCAAGAAGGCGGGATAGGCAAACCGAAGCCAATGATGGCATTAGCTTTTCATAATTCTACGCCTAGTCATAGCCTGAGTGCCAGGTAGATTTTTTAGACTTGCAAGGCATAAACAAATAGAGCACGGAAAGATAGACGATGGAAAGTCATTCGTAAAACATGACAGAGCACCGGAAGCAGTGCAGAGCGATCACTCCATTGAAAGGGCAACTAGCTGTGCCTAATACCCGACGGTGCACCTCGTTATTACTCACTAGATTTTCCTATATAATGCAAACAATGATTCGGTGATATCGGTTGTAGAGTAGGACGTCCTCAGTGCAAAATGACTAGGTCTGAGATTCACAAAGTAAATAGTTACCGACCACGGCGACATGCCTCCGTCCCTTAATAGAGAGACAACTGGATGCCACGGTAACGCCGTAAACGTCATAGAGTTTTGAATGGTGCTTTGGCTCTCGATATCTGTCAATTGATTCCCCCACCCCCAACATCAAATCAAGTAGAGTGCGAGCTCCCAATGTAGTCAAAGTTGTGGACTGACTTAGGCTGATCTCCAAAACAGGTGAATGCAGGTACAGGCTCATGCCAATTCTAAAAAGCAACCTGCATAAGGAAGCTGCAAATCGCACTCCATATCTGGAAAGTTCGATCTTCAAGCGGTCCAAAGCTTGTTGCACTCTCTCTGCATTATCACTTAACAAGGCGGTATCATCGACAATTTCCATGTCAAAGTCTTTGCTCTCTGTGAGGAGATTACCTTAACTGTTTGAGATCAGATTAGACATCCCGTGGAACACCCTCGATGGCACATTTGAAGTGGGATTAAGGATATAGGACAAACTTGTCGAACTACATTGGAGACAACAGCAGTAGATAGAAGCTAGTCGGAGGCTCTGTCCGACCTGTGTGACGATACAATTCTTTGAGGAGTGGAACTTGTTTCTCAGGTTTTCCATCTCTCAACAAACAGTTCCATAAAGTGGTTCGATCGATGAGATCGAAGGCCTGCGATTGATCAGGAACACGGTGGATGTCGGCATTTGGATAATGTGACCTCAGCTTGTGGTTTTCTGATGGTGAAGATTTGGTCCATACATCAACGCAATACAGCACAATAATTTTCCGTGATTCTTCACCTCATTCGTTTCCCCACCAACGCATGTTTTATCACTATTACTTTATTTACTCACTCCGGTAAAAATAGCTTTTTACCATCGGTATTTTTCCACTGGTGGCTTGCAATCCATTGCCTATACAGCAAAGGAATAGTCACCCCCTGGGGCATTATGCCTATACTTAACTCGACCTAATGTCAATGATTATTTTTCGCAAATTATTTCCCAAAAATCTCTGAAGTATATCATATTCACTTCCAGTGGAACATCTAAGTAAAGGAGATAAGTGCAAATGATAACTTACTGGCATCTGTATCTTGATATCTTTCTATTTGCGATTTCCACTGATCGCACAGTCTGAGTAGAGCAGCCAAGGTGAATTCAGTAGTGAATAACTCGTCATCTATAATACAATAAAATATCCAGTAGAGAAGTACCATAATAATCAATATTCATACAGCTGATAACAAACGTTCATTCTACATTGAGTAAATTATAAACTTTGCACACTGATCTCTCCAAGATGGAGGACATAAAACTGTTCAGGCCAACTGCTTTGTCATTTTTTGAGTAATATTTTTGTATTTACATCCAAAGATGTAACAAATTTGAAAATAAGCCTCCAACTTCGACGAGTCTGTAGACAATTTTTAAAACTCTCATCTTATTGATTCCTCGCTTTTCTCAATCGTTCCTCTTTTTTGCCACCTATTTGTCGGAGCGGAAAAACGTTCAGCCCGACCTACGCTCTTTTAATCTACAATCTTCATTTGATAAAGCGACGTGAGTGTGAGTTGACGAGTTCCAACGGGTGGTATTAGAACAGCTGGTCCAGGGTTTACATTGAATTATGTTGCATGCGCATAGCAATCCAGCACAGGATGGTAAAAAGAAAAAGATAACAATGAATATCAATTATAGACTGAAGTAATTTGTACAAATCCTTTTTTCTATCGTAAGAAACTATAAAGATTTGACAGAGAGAAAGCTGCATATTTGAAGGAACGCGATTGGAATGTTCCCAGATAAGACAGATTCAGTCTGAGCCTCCAGTGAACTGGGATCCAGTCTGCCAGTGTTCTAAAATAGAAAACGCCATTAGTATAACTGATTAACCTGAGGTTCGGTAGGCTTTTCCTTTTCAAATCTCCCTAATAACCTGAAATACAGAGAAGTGAGCTGTTTTTCCATATTGCATTGGAGCAGAAATCTCATCCGGAGTATTAGTTACAACACATGAGCTTGGTGCAAATGAGGGTATCACCCGAACTCTGAGTAAGGGAAAAATCACGGAGAAACCGCACAGCTGTCTGCCCCCATTTAGAAAAGAAGTACGCGATTGGTAAGAATTCCTGTGTAGATTGTCCTTCCAGGAGGTGCCAAAGGTGATCTCGTTTTCGTGTGAAAGAATTTTTTTGTCTGTCATCTTGTGACATTTTGCATTTTGCCGTTCATTGGAAAACCGCATTGCCATGGGTCTTGTATTTTCATACACGATGAACTTTTGAAGAGAAATCTTTCTGGTATTGGATTTTGGATGGTCTTTACCAGTCCTTTGTTCTTCATGAAATGTAAGGTTTATTATCAGGGTTCCGAATGCTATTCTTCGTATGACGTCAAAATCATCTCGGTTGATTTTCTCCCCGAACAGGCGAAGGAATCGTTTTCGCATTAGGCCACGCCCTTATAAAATTCAGTGAACGTTTTAATTTTTATCCCAAAATGCACAACCTCAAAAATCATGCAAACATATTTAAACATTACCTAAAACAGGAATTAGGTTATCGTTAAAGAAGTACAAAACAATAATTAGAACTCCATTATTTATTTAACTTACCGTCAAAAGATGCATTGCATTGTAATTTTGAACCGAGAACTTAAGTCCGTCTCCATGGAGTGCGTGTGATAGGACTTTATCTCAAGCACTTATAGTGAATTGCATAAAGTTCCGATCTGTAGTTTTCAGTTTGATTTGGCTTATGAGCATCATTCATTTCATTAGTTTCACTGTATGTTGTCAATAATACATATAATGGTGAGGATAGCGACTAACTGGAAGTGGAAATACGGGCAGAGCTACAGACGGTGCTAAAATCTGGATTCGTTCAAAAACGATCTCATATCAATCCCAATGACCGATGCACCACAAACAATGACATTTAGATCTCCATTCGAAGACATACCACAAATTTTGTAAACTCCAGGATACAAACGAATCAATGGTATATTAAGGTTCATTTGACCAATGACGCTATATTACCATTATGATTTCGCCAAAGTCTTCATCGAGACTGCCCATCGAATGAACAATGCTGATTCAATTTTACCTCTGAACTCATAAAAAGGAACGTACGAAATAACTCTTTATCGGTGTGACACCTGTTGTGGTGAAATGTGTCTAAGCTGATCTCTTGAGACAATATTTCATCATAGTCTCCTTGATTGTGGTGATGTTTTGGACCAGATTTCAGAATGACATTTGGAAATCCTGAGTTTTGTTTATTGACTAATACCGATAAGACTGGCGAGTATGATAGTCCAAGCATTTAAGCCAGCACATGTGCACGCCTGAGACGAATAACATCATTTTCGAAATAGCTCAAACATCATAAATACTTTTTCACATACCATATCTTTTCAGTTTGGCGTACTTTTCTACGAGCAGCTCTTTGAAAGCCCGAATAGTATCCTCTAGAACAATGAAATGATGCACTTTAGTTATTGGAACTTGAGCTCGACAGAAAATGCTCATTTCTAAAAAATTAGCCAGTACTGACTCAAGTGAACTCATTTCATGTTGGATATAATGGTGAAAAACGTACACATAGATACGCACTTCGCAGATAGATGGATCGTGATAATGGCTCGCATCTTCTTCTACTTATTCCAGTAAACAAATATATTTTGTACAATGCGTCATGAATCAAAGTGACGCAACAGACATTCAAACATTAGTTACTGACGTTGTGCCAGTGCAAAATCCCTTCTGGATTACCTCCAAACATTGATTCACTGACATTCCAGTTCCAAAAGCAAACTATACACGAACATGCACAGAAACCAAATTTTTGGTTTAGCCGAAAACCAACGCCTTATATAGCATGAAACAGGGATACGTGACCAAATGGCAATGAGATTGGCTAGATCGGACGAAAACTTTGATTTTGTAAGTTGGAAATGTAGCCAGTGTGTTATAAATGATTGGTCAATGTGAAAATGGAGCGATTGATTCATGGCTACATGCGTCATGACTCCACTGCTGTACTGCAAATGCTGGTCCGTTCGTCGTTAGTGTCAACAAACCACTTGCCCGTGAGTTGGCAGAATTATAATTACCACTTCATTGATGACGTATTTTCCAAAAGACTTAGGACTCCCTGTGAAATAACTTGATATTTTACTATGTGCAGATTAAGAAAAGACTGTGCTGATTGAGAACTTGTTGTCTTCCATATATTGGTTGAACGTTCAGTTTGGCTTGCCAGAACCACGCAAATCAGTGCCCCTGGATTTCAGGTAGAAACTTTAGTTTATAGCTACTGTGAAAACGTGTGGTATTAGCGAAAAAGTGCACAGAGCTCAGTAAATGACGAGCATCATCAAGTTTCTGAAACTTACCATTATGAAGTATTACCGATGACAGTTGCGACATCCGATTGATTAGCTCATCGAAGTGTATAAATAAAGCTGATGAAAAAGAGTGGAAGTTCAGTAATATTTACTTCATCAAAGCCATGATTTGGAAGTTGAGTTTGCCAAGTGCATTTATTCCAAATCAATAATGGCTTGTCAAGCATGAAAAAAGTAATTGAACGTATTATAAAGAGAACACAATAGTGGGGACATTGGTAGACAAAAAACATTTTATTTATGGTAGTAACTCCATCATGACTAGACCGTTTCCTGACCAAGTTTGATGCACTGCGTGCAACCAAGATCAACAAAAGCTACACGGGATGAGTTGCACAGACTGGCCATAAGCTCAGGCGTGGACGGTCATTGGGAATAGGCAAGACGAACTGTATTATCATCATACCAGTTAATTCACAAAATCAGGGCCTTCCCCACTAATAGTTTTGCTCCTGTAGGAGATACATCTGTGAGTACTTAAAGAAAACTTAAGTTCCTCGGCCAAAAATACCTGCTGGATATAAGTGGGAGTAGACCATAAACTAGAGAACATGATTTCTTCGATGAATTCAACGAACTTCATTGGCAGCTGTCGCCTGCCTAAGAGTAGCATCTATGGTCTAAAGAATGTTGGCCCGTTGAAGTCCCACCTGGTCCACAGGTTTTATGGGGTTAAGGGCCTAATCAGAAAAGCTAATCAGTGAGTGAACACTGAGGAAATCCAGGAAATAATGGTGAAACCACCAGGTTCTGCGTGACAAGCAGGTAAACGTCATTTCACGGGAACTACGATCGTCTTACTCGTTCAGCTTTCTGTCTTGCTACATTTTGAATCACAGTGCTGAGTCAAAGGAACTGGTAAAGGACCACGAAAACCCAATAATTTACATTTTCTCCAGTCTTCGCGTATGATTCCTCCAAGAACAATCAGCTTTCGCACATCAGATCATTCTACTCCTTTCTTTCCTTTTCATTTAGGATAGACACACGATAGCATTGCTCGCAATGGATCAGAAACATGCCTCTGGCAGTTGAAGTTGTACAGGAATGCTCGCTGTTTATCACTAAAATGTTTTCGCAGCATTATGAGGATGTGCTAATCCCTCCATTGGTATGTGTAAGCCTGCTTCATAAAAAACATTATATAATTGAACCAAAGTTACTTTCGTCAGCACGTTTATTTTTGAACTGCTTTTCCGAATGATCAGACCATCATATGAAACATAGCATAAGAAGCTAGAATAATTCAATTGGACGTGGATCCAAAAGATCTACCAAGGAGATACTAGACGTTAAAATGTAGTATGGCTGATGGTGCGGTCAGCTGCACTGGCAGAGAATAATATCATAAATTCGGTGTGATATTCACTTTGTTGATGTAGTTTTAATAGTGTTCGCTGTTGTTACCGATCATCAGCTATGCATGCACGTCACCTAGAAACAATAGCATAAAGCTTTCGCCAAATCCTTGTTCGGAAGGTTATTCATGTTCACCGACGGAATAAGCTTTGTAGGATCAACTTGTGATTCCAAAAATAGACTCGTCATCCATACACATTCTGAGAGATTCGCATGAGAATAAAGTTATTTTCTCTTTATTTTAGTTATCTCGCTATTAAATGCCTAACACGTTTGCTTGCTTCATATCATTTGAAACCACGAAAACAGGTTTGTCATCAGGTAACTGCGGAAATGACGAGGGATATCCTTGCGGGGTATATGGCTTTGATATCAGTATAGCTCGTAATTGCTATATACTGCCACATATATATAAATACAATATATATATATGTATAAATGTATATATATATACATACATATACATATATATTTGTTCACTGGGATCTAATTTGAATCGTCTGCAGTGTGAATGGATATTCTCTCACAACTGTGATTTCTCATAGTTATTCGTGTCTGGGTCACTGCTAACCCAACGAACAACAAGGCTGCACGTGCGAGCGCTGATAGTCACAGCAAGTTGTATGTAAACGTTTGAAACATATAACATCTGAATGTACAAGCATGAAGACGAGTTGGCCGAAGAGTACCGGGTACGCATACCTGATGAGCGGCAACAACCGCAAAACTGGTCGTGTGCTTCTGGGGAAACGTTTTCCACAATTTTGCATAGTAATTACCTTATATATATATATATATATATATATATATATATATATATATATATATATATATATATATAGAATATTCATAGGCTGCTAATTACTAAACTTGACTGGCGGTTGATAAATTTTTCAGAACCAAGACAGAAGAAGTTATAGATCACCATGCTGTTCTTGTGAATACTGTTTGTCATTCAGCAGGTCAAGAAAATGCCTTTCGTCATGGATATGGTCGTCGCCATCAATGCTTGTACCTCACAAGGAGATGAACAACGTAAAGGTTTACATACTAACATGCAGATGCATCATTTACAGAGCATTTTGTAGAACCGGTTTTGTGGGATTACGCGAAATATATCAAAAGAAGTTCACAACGAACAGAATCACGTAATTCAATATGGATTATTGTTGACAGTACATTCGTTGGCGTAATTCTCAGCTAGATTTTTGCACTGAGTAACAGAGTTGCCGGAGGCTATGGAGTTAAATCTTCGTGTCGAATTACTACATCGCCTATAATGAGGCTTCATTGAATACGGAACAGCAGCATGTCATCTGTACTTATGATATAATTCATCGAAACAAAACTCTGCGGTCGCTAGCCTTGAAAGGATCGTAACTCGGTACTCAAGTTTGTATATCAAAGACAAGATAAAAACAAAAGCATAACAAATGTTAGACAAAAGTATAAGCGGATAATCAGAAACAGGCAAAGAAACTCACGAGCAGCATTGAGCAGTGCAGTGCACTGAATAAGATATAAAATAGCTTTCATAAACATTTTCTAAGTAGGAATGAGGATAAATTAGGTGCTCATCATTCGTATGTGGCCCCTCAGCAGAAAACCCATTGGTGTGAAAGACACACCGAAAAAATCACGCGCACTAGAATTAAATCGATTGCTCACGGTAAAGGCGATTCTACGGACACAACAAATTGCGCACGACATACCATCAGTAATAAACTAGCATAGGTCACCTGGTGCGCAGCGTCCTTTGGAATCAGAGATGGGAGCTGTTCACAAATGGTCGCAGTATTCAAATTACAGAGGCTTGACTCAAACGGACTACAAAATCAATTCCATTTCTATGGTAATTTTTTCTCTCAGAAATGTCCATACTTTTAAAAACCACCAGAACGTGAACCATCGGCTGGCGCAAAAAGTTTTTTTATCTTCTATAATGACGTTACTCACCTTACAAAAATAATATTATCTCATTCACATTGGAGAGTGAATTAAATCAACTCATTCCAATTTCGTCTCTGTTGGCTCTATTGCGGACAGTTTTGGATAATGAACACGTTGGTTTCTGATAAGGTTCAACGTTCTTCAAAGATTTTCTTTACCACGATGCTGAAACTGAACTGACCATCACGAATATTTACCCCATGCTTCATATAACCCACAATTTCTGTGTTGGGTTAGAATAATCGAAGCACCGCCGGTGATTATTTGGTAGCCTCTTACTGACAACATAATTCCTTGAGAGATTCTTTTGTTTTATCATACAATAAAAAATACTGCACACAAAAGAGAAGCAAAAATGAAGCAAAACTTCATTCCAGGAGTAATAGCAAAGGTTCTGTCGATGGACAGGGGTAATTCAACAGAAAATCGATGGAGAATCACGTCCGGATGGAATACCGACTCTTATTTTGATTCAGGAGAAATGCATCTGCATCGATGATCTTCAAAATGTCAACTTCATTCTCTCGGTTTCATTGACACGATTCCATCGAGAAAAGGACATCAATCACTCCATGAATCTTCGGATACGTTCCATTGGATTTTCATTGCTGTTCCCACAGATAAACTGAAATCAGTCGGTTAGACACAGTATCAGCTGATGTTGTCGACTCATTGTTTGCAGATAGTGAATGATTGTATTTCTGCAGCAATTCCAATTTCAACAGTGAAACAATTATCGAAGCTGCAACCGGGATATGTTGCACTCAGATCTCTACCTGGGACATATGTGGTTCCCCACCACTTCACGTCCCAAATTGAAATTGCTGGTTACTCGTGAGATTATCGGTTATCTCAAAGGCACTCCTGCGCAAGCTTGTGAAAAATAGTGGAAAATTCTGGTTGAGTGCACCGGTTCTAGTAGGTCTTCTTTGGGTAGTGCAAAATACTGATCCGTGACTCACAGCTGGTACTGGGCTTTGCTTTGGTGTCAAGATACGACAGATATGCTAATAGTCATGATAATATTGTACGATTCCATGTCGAATATAATTTCCAGAACAAAATGAAATGAGTTTTATCACGAGCCACGCTGCTCCCGCATCATAACTCTAGAAAGCTCTACAAAAAGCGTGCTACTCAAATTCGTAATATACATAAGTAATGTAATTTGAAGATTATATGGTCTTTTGGTCATTACCTTAGTGCTGTATTTGTGTCGCACAGATACCGGTTTATTTGAAGTTACTCTATTCCAAAATGGCACTGCATCTTAACCAGTGCTCAGTGGGAAGAATAACAAAAAACAGACGAAAGCAGCGCAGTCCCACAATACTGTGGTATTTGTTGACCATTCACCGGGAGAACTTTGAACAGTCTTAGAAGAATTTCTCATATGAAAGCTAGCAATTGATTAAATACTTTTCAATCATTTACCGCGCATTATTTTGTGGAAAGACTGTATGTATCTCCTAGTAACTAAGTTTCGACACATCAGTTCGGGGGCTGATTGGGATCAAGTGATATTTAGCATAGATAACTAAATTTAATTCAGCCTAACCAGATGGAAAGAATTCAGGAAGAGAATACTAACTTTAGTATGCCAGCTTTCGCTAGCGAACAAGTAAAGATGTGGAGTAGTACTGAAAGGTACGGATAGCAAATCTAAAAAGAAATCAGGTGGCTCACTCTTTCCTCAGAAAGAAATATCCATATTTTTCTCTAGGATTACGGAAAATCGACTAATACCTTTGAGTATGGAAACCCGGCTTTCATTCAACCAAATGAATTACATTGGGGTTATTTACGGGGGACTGCGATCTTTGATTGGTCCACGCACAATTCAGAACGTTACCGTATTGAAACTTATTGAGGTCCGCTAACGATGGAAATCTCTGCAAATGCAACGGTTCTGCTATGTTACACGTGTGGACGTCGCCCGTCCTATGCGAATGTATCATCCGGAATACCGTGTGGATTTTACCTGTCGTTGATTTTCATTCCCTAGCGATGAATGCCATTTCGTTTCCCATCAGCCGCTTAGTTGTGCCACTGTAACACACACAATAATACACACTGTCGTGAACAGATCGGCTGAAAGGGACCGTGCTCCAAAAAATGCATCTATTTCATTAGTTATTGCGTTGGCATACCAGTATACCAAATATAGCCGTCGTAAGTGTTCCAGTGTGTATTTAAATACGGAACATTAGACTGGATTTGAAATACTTTTGTACTTTTTAGATCACGTTGCACTGAAGAAAAATGGATTTCATGTTGAAGGAGCTCAGGAGAGAAAATCAACCGCACCAAAGAGAGAAGACAGCCTAATTCAAACTTTCGAATACCGCAATAATAGGTTAAGCCTCAATTTTCATCAGATTTGGTCAGTGATAGACGGTAGTATCTTATTGGACTAGTAGGCACGCTCCATTTGGAATCAAAAGATGTCTTGGGCAAATGAAGTTCTTCCTTCAGTAGCCTACATAAAAACAGGGAGACGGAATTAAATGGTCCCTCCACGGTGCTGCTGAAAAAACTAAGTGTTTTATAGAATTATGAGCAATGGACTTTGTATTACTGTATTTGAGAGATCCATCAAACGGAGTAATATTGTTCAGTGATGCGCCATGGAAGAAAAGCCTTTTCTATTTGGTTGAGCCTTCGTTCATATTCAGACTGTGAAGAGAAATTTTGCTACCATACCCAGGTAGTGCCGATTGTCCGTTATAACTATGCTCATTGGGGAGATCAGCCGGATGAAATACTTTATTGCATTTGTGATCGCGCGGATGGAGTTGCTCACAATAAAGTAACTATAAGATACACATCAAAACTGGCGTTTTCACGGACTACATCGAAATTTATTAAGGAATGATGAGACCATCGTTACCTCCGATATATGCATGCCGCTGTTGATCACGTTTTAATCCATCGGGTTGCGTACATTGATTCAGCTGATATTTCTTTACTCAGGGATAGTAAACTTTGCTCACCGAATATCACCTAATATGGGTTTTCCGGCATATCTTGAAATCATTTGACTGTGAAGCGGTTCCAAACGTGGCATTGTGCCGAAATAACTTCAATAATGCAGTTCAATCGTGGTCTAGAATGTTGTCACTCATTCGACTGTAATAAACCTCTACCAATAAAGCAAGGATAGGTGAAAATGAGTTAAAGTTAGATCAAACGCTAATTTGCCTGCCTAACAGATATATATATATATATATATATATATATATATATATATATATATATATATATATATATATATGTACAAAGGAACTATGGGAAATCGTTGATTTTCAAGGCTGCTTCACCAAAGAGACTAGCCCTAATGATTGAAGATCACTGGCAAACCACACGACTTCTCCGTCGAACGGTGACTGTATTCAAGTGGACAGGATAGGGGGCTTTGCAAACTAGCATGTTTTTGACTTTTATTTTCCCTTGTCAACGTTCGAACGAGCTGTTTCCAAAGAACAACCTTTCAACCTAGCACATCTTGTGGATTATAACAATGGTACTTGGGACAGATCACTGAACTAAAGCCGAAGACGGACGCTTACCACTAGTCATGGCAGATTCTTGAGCTGATCGAGAGAATAACCGCCGCAGTAATTGAGTAAACTTTTTTACCACGGAAGCTATTTTACTTTTTTATCATGAAGGGATGAGAAATTACCATACACTGTTTTCTGAGAAGTTGTAATAATGAACACAGTGAAATAACCAGGTACCGGATATTCAGCGATCTAGCTGCACTAGTCTTGACACGTCAAGGATCATTTTTTGAGATCCAAAGCACCAGCTGCTGAAGACTCACGATGTGTTCAACGATGCTACTGGTCTGTGTCTAATGGGTCAAATCGCGGACCTCGGTGATGCAAAACGTTTATCCTGACCGATTTTGCACCGATCAGAAAACGGCATATTCACCTTAAATTTCCACCACAAACCACGAACAACGTGGTGATCAGCTGTATTCTGAGAATCTGATCATCAAATTATATTCGATTGGTTTTATTTTTGGGGCTCGTTTATGAGTTATACGACACCAATCAATATCAGTTCACGCAGGCGTGATTTGGAAATGTCTCACCCATGCGTCACATTTTTTCATGTCTGAAGCCGTGCTGCAGTGTATTTTGTCTGGAAATGTTTACACTTCGGTGCTATGTGGAAACGAAAATTATCATTGTTTTTTCTACTATTACCATGGGAGATTCCGACAGTAGTTTAAAGCTGCAAAGAAGTTCTCTAGCTGCAGTTCGGAACTGGAATCTCAGGGATTTTCTGTGTCACACTACAGCAGATACACTAACGCGAATGGCTGCTAATGAAACATCATATGTAGTGCAGGGCAGTAGATTATATTAGTGGCTAACGCTGTTATCACTAAGGGTGATTTTCATTCATATACTATTTCCCTCAATTGCAAGGAAAAATACGTGATAGGCTGCCGTGAAAATCTATTTGCTAGAGATAATGTGAACTCACAAGCCGAAAAGAAAAATTATTGTGGCTTGAAAACACTCAAGCACTGTGACAAAGTGTTAGTTGTAATGAGTTTGGGGGATGTGATATACCTAATTTTTCATCACGATGATTTATTCAAGCACCAAAATCTTGCGAAACACTGATGTTCATACCCACTTGATCAGTATTTCGTGAATGTGATCTGACTGAGATTATTCAGGGGGCTCACCTTGACCTTTCACTTAAAAAAACTCGAAGTAATGACTCACGTGTCACTCCTCAGTGGTTTTTTTTGACCACTCAAAAATTATAGCACTTACCATGTTCAAGCCATTTATCCAATAGTGAGATCATTCGAAGCATTCGACAATTTTAATAGGTGGAACTATTCAGGGGCACCAACGAGTGTGAAACCTATTTTATTTTTCAGTAGACGACGGAGGCCATTGATAATATACTTTCATTTCATTAAGGTATTGATTACAACCCTGATTATTTCGATGGCATCGAATTCTGGACGCAAACGACTCAACATCCGAAAAACCATGGGACAGAATTACGGGGAACTGAAAGGAAGGTTTGAGAATTTATACCGGACCTAAAGGCCGAAATACAGATACTATCGATAAAGAACACAAAACATATTTTTTAAAAATGGCTTTCAAGAGAGGTGCTCTGTGTTAACGATCAATGAGCCATATCCGTGAGCTCAGCTTGAATAGGATAAAGACGCTCTCAAGGCCTTATATGGAGATGTCTTCAACCGAAAAATTGTCATTCACTATAGTGTCTGTCTAAAAAATTCGGGATCACCTCATGTCGGTTGAAATCCTGCCTTATGGTCGAATTCCAGTTTGAACTGCTAATACTGCTCCCCATCGTTAAAAAAGTAATTTATTTTGCATAATTCTGGCTACTGAGAAAAGCAGCAGTTGTAAAAACTGGAATTCGTTCGTGTCGGGAGTTGGACCGAATGGAGGTGATCTCTAGTGTATTTATCAGACTGTAAAAGAAATGGTCATGCTAGACATGTGACTTCAAACTGCTAAAAGCAGAAAACGACAGCACGTGAATCTTCTGATTATCAGAGCTTCCCCTCTATCTTACATCAGAGTTAACCCTTTTCCTCCGTAGATTTCAAAATTAAGATGTCACAGTTCTTCCAAATGGTTTAGTGAAAATAACCCATGGTTTATGAAATTATATCATGGATCAGATCGTGACAGTAAAAGACGGACACAAAGTCGTTCATGGACTTTCACCCAAGTGATATTTTTGGATAATACACGTACATTCGATGGAGACCTGCTGTTGAGATACTCCAACTCAGATATTCGTTCAGATGTTCACCTTATCCACTCGGATTTGCCAATAAGAAATCCTCTTGCCTATAGATACTTTGCTCCTCAAATGAGAAATAATAATTCATCTTTCGTTTTGCTTCAGAAATAAGCAATAACTGTGTGAATATGTTAGGGAGGTACTGAGCAACTTGAACACTGTTTTCAAAAAGAGTCTGCTTTTGAGTGAAAAACAACTGAGCTCTAGATAATACACGTTGTGTATCATACAAATTAAAGAAATTTTATTTACCACACAAGTAGATTTGATATTCAGTGTTTCGGACCTGACTTGGGGTCACGTTTTGCTTTGCGAAATAAAAAGTGCGTTAGAAATATGGAAAAGTTTTATGCACTCTGGAAATGACACATTTTTGTCTTTTTCTTTGACTTACGCGCTAATATTGACTTTATACTTTCTTGCACAAAGCTAAAGGTTCATGAATATATCAATATTATCTATCGATCAGAACTTTTTCTGAGTGTGGAGGTTGAATTCAGCAGGTGTGAGATTGAAAATTGTTTCTCATCTTCGAGCGGTTCCCAACATTTGAATTAGCAAACAGTGAAAAAAATTGTCATTGTTTATTATCCAGTCATAATTTTATGGAAGTATTTTGGACGGCGTGAAGTGACTCAGCAAGTTTATCCAGGGAGAGATTGTCATAAGATAGGGCGAATTTATCCGGCGATAATATGACAGGTACAGTTCGAACGAGCATCATCTGTATTTTGCGCACTTCATAAAGGAACAATTGTACGCACTTACCAACTCATATTCCAGAATCATTTTTCCGGTATCATTTCCTCAGGTAAATCAAAAAGTGATGATTCCGCGAAAACGCACGTATCACAAAGTAGGAGCAGTACACATTTAAAACACGGTAAATTTATTCTGGGATGTATCCATGAGTACAACAGAATTGTTAGAAAATTGTTTAAAGATGTTTGGCTTGACCCCAATAGCTGAACTCGATTATGAAAACAACTCCACGGCCAAGAAAAACGTTACCCCGAAAAAGTAAAAGCTTCAAGCCCCTGGAGAAGACGAGATGGAGGTACTGATTCATAGTCCAAAGAATAATCCGGAGAAAGCAGCGGATAAATCGCTCAGAGTTGTTTCAGGTTTTTGTTGTAGAATAGAGTAAGCAGGCTTTAGCATCAAGCGGAAGTCTACTGGGTTTAAAAGCAAACCTAAAATGGTCAGGTGGCACATTGAGATTCGTGTGAAGATGGGTTAAAACAGCCTTCTTATTGATGGTAATCGCGGCACACCTGATGGCAGTGGGGTAAAACCGTTCAAATCTACCATAGATGTTGGAGCCTTTAGGAATGGAAATGATTGTAGCTGGATGCCCCGGATCAGGAGTCGAACATTTTGATTGAGAATCACAGCAATGACTGGTGTGACAAGTTGAGCAAAACCAAACTTTAGAATTGCTGGACGGAGGACGTCAGAATGAGCAGCAAACAGAAAATTGAATTTGAGAAGAATTATGAAATATTCAACAATAGGGACAGGTTTAAAATATGCACCAATACAAGGTAGGTATGAAGGAAGGCGTTCTTTGGATGGATGTATTATTTCAACAATTAGGGTAGTTCACATTAACCTGACTGTTTGCGTTTTTGGCAATCTGACCACTTTTAAGTCGTATGCCATTCCAAAGAATCTTAGGATTCTTGAACTTCACAAACTCTTCGGCAGAGGAGGCATCCATAGATATTTAATCGTCACCTTAATTAGCAGCGAAGGTCTCCTAAATCCTGAACTTTATCGAGACTTGCATGCGATTTCCTTTTGTTTAATGAGTACTTTTGTGTTGACGGGGCAGTCTTGCTACCAGAAGTGAACATTGTTTTTTGATGGGGTTTCCCAAAATGAACACAGCAGATAGGGTTCCGGGAAAAAGTCCTGCAGCCTGGAAGATGAATGGCGAGGAGGACAACCCAGAATAGGCAACGCAAGTAGCTACCTTAAGAGGGGACAGATTGTGAGGAAGAATTGTTACGAAGGCAAAGTTATTCCTGATTTGAGTATGTAAATAATATAGGAGTACCCTGTATACAATTTTATCTTTGCGAAAGAAGCAAGCTTTGGGATCTTCTGGAGAGAGGTTTTTATTTTGAGCTTACATTAGCAAGGGGCGTTGGTAACGACCTTGTCGAAACAGAGTTTCCCATTTGGTGCCCATTCAATCATATTGCTCATGGATCAATACCTGTATGCATATGTGTTCTTTCACATTGACCATGCTTCTACAAATGCCATATTTTATATGCTGAAAAACCAATATATTTCAGAGCCGTTTGATGTATCTTCTGATTCCACTTTGGGCAATTAGGTCATTACAAGGATGTAGCCTTTTGCAAACAGAAATGTTCAGCCATGGCTTGTGTTGAATTTCAAAATGTTCCAACCACAAACTTGAACTTGGTTAAATTATATCATAGTATCAGCTTGTGACATGAATTCGTCCACTGTGTGTCCTTTTAATTTAAGTTGACTACAAACTGTCCTTCGAATAGTTGACCGTGTTAGACCTCAGCTATCAACTTAAGGTTAACTGATCGACATACTCATCAAGATATGAACATGAAGTCAACCATACAAACTGAAATAAAAGTCAGACTAAAGTTTAAGTGCGGGTTGCTCCAGCAACCACAAAGCAAAAGCTATCGACGAAGTCTGTTGCCGATAGTTGCTGAATATTCTGTAAAATATTATGATTTCGCAGCAAGCGCGAGTAGATGATGCTTCAGGGGGAGCACAATAAGGAATCACAGCGGTAACTCGTTCAAAGTTCTAATGCGCAAACCAGGTAGTTGGGAGCAGACAATTCCGGCCTGCAAAAGTATCAGAATGACTGATGAAGAGAAGAGCACCAGAAATGCATACCACATGAAAGGCAATAGCCGTGAACAAATCGTGTACTTTCAATAGGCTGTGTCCACTCATTTTTAGATGCTTATTACATCAGGAAAAAACCGTATTTCTTATCCCGGGTTACGGTAAAGGGTTTTTTTTCTGAGCAGCTAGATCGCAGAAACCTTTCCATGAACTATGGTATCCATAGCTATGTCGTTTTGTTGAAGCCAAAAGAACTCTTCCTTGGGAGATTTCACTGCTTGAGCAGTTCACTATTATTTCACATTGATAAATTCCAAAGTCACTGAAAAAAACAAGGAAACGCGGTTTGCAGCTGAGAGAACCTGAAGCCAATTCAGTGAAATTACCTTGTGTTCGTTCTAGTGAGATGATCTACTCCCGGCATTATTACTCCCTGCTGCCGAGTGGAACAATGCAGCAGGAACAACGGCTAATCTCAGCTGACGTATGCACAGCCCACAGGTTCAATTCCTCTAATCAACCAACAGTAGCTCAGATCAAATGTTATCGAAAATGTTCTTCAGTATGCTGAGAGACGTTCATCAGCTACTTTCACACTGGACTCTAGAGTTAAACCTAGAGAATGTGATGGAGTTTAAGGTGGAAAAAATGAATAAATAGAGAAAGTGGCCAGTCGACCAAAGGTGTCTATATACTTTGGATTCCCAAAATAATTTTAGTTCTTACTCAGTTATGGTTGACGTAAACTGGTAGTGGTAGTGGTTGCGATGATGGGGCTGATCAAAGTAGGTTTCTTCTGGATTCCAAGCATTTTTGTTTACTGGATCAAACCAAGCGTCTTAGTTTATTGCTCTAAAGTCTCACCAACACTTCCGTGTTATTGGTTTTTTTCGGTCATCTATGAGAACATGCGTAAGCTCTGCATGGAATTTTTATGGTTTTCAAAATATGATTACCAGTTCCTCAATGGCAGAAACTATCAAAAGTGACTTTTACAATCCTGTCCCTAAAACTATTTTACTTTTCGGATTACTAATAATTCTCACATTTCAAGATACATACAAACCAAAAATGGTAACTGAATGGATGCGATTCTAACTTTCCATAGTACACCACAAGACCTATGTGGATGTAACTTCCCTTTGGATATTCCAGAATCACACGAAGAAGGTACTATCTAATGAGAATTATCTTCTACCTCTGTAAAAGTGAATTTTCGATGATGATTCCGTGACAGCTGGGTTGAAATGATTTCGTTCTCCTGTAATTCCTGCGGTGGGAAGCATTCGAATATAGATGAAGATGAAATATCGAGAAACACCTCCAGGTACTAACTAGTTAAACTGTTTCGTCCGTAAGTTATTCAGTAACTCATAGAATGTACTATTGGCACTAGGAACCTGTAAATTACATTTTCTCATTTGTGTTCTGATTACATTCCTACTGGTCTTACTCACAAGTAGCGTGGACATACACCCTAAAACTCGAGTATTCATGAACCAATTTTCCACTCCTAATGCATTGTCACATTTCACATTCAATGTTACACGAACATTCTATGTTTATATTCCTGACTCCTTGCGAAGAGAACCTTTTATAGCTGCAGTGTGTTGATTTGTGGCGTAAATTTCCATGCTGTTGTTCTTGGTTGCTCACCTGGCCGTAAATCGATTATTTATAGGTATTTGCGTATCTTATCACATAGAACCATGAGAATAAAATGAACGCGGTTATTCAATTGGAATTCTTTTCCAGGATACAGCCAATCAGATTAAGTTAGACTTTGGAATTCAGATCATCCATGTTCAGCCACATCGTGCTAGCAATGACCAGTATATTGTCCTCACTGATGCCATGCCCTACTTTGTTTATGAATTGCAAATTTGAAAACACGGTATTTCACATGGCTACAGCCCAGTCCGCTGCACTGCTGTCAGTCTAGGCAATCCAGTCACTTTAGGCTTTCCATCATAAAAAGGATCTACTAAACGACCAGGAACGACGGTCGATCTTGGTTCAGTGAACAAGTGAATTAGGATTCAATAAGGAGTACGAACAATAAGGGAAGTGTGCATTTACTCTGAGATGATATCTATTGCTATACTACCTCTAAGATATATTTGATCGTCCGCACAGCTCACTTCTCATTCAGTTCCCAAGAACAAATATTTTCAATATTATACCAGTGACCTGGGCTGTAAAAATGACTTCAATTTAGTAGCGTGGAGGGCTTTAGAAAGTCAAAAATCTTACGTTTCAGTCGAACAGATGGAAACTGATCATTGTCACTTTGAGATAAACATAAAAATATGAACTGTGGAAGTAAAACTGGTTCAACCACGGAGGTGCATATGAACTTCCTCTGTCGTCTTTAATGCTTAACAAGTTACTGCAGAGCTGCGGAAGATATTTAAGTGGGAGGATACAATTCTAAATGTGGAAGATCTGCAGGTATGCGAAAGGCATGAAGATAAATCAGTGTACAGGGGAGGGGTGGAATCCACAAGCATTTTCCTCGCGAAATGTCACGGGTTATAATATGCAAATGAAAAACTATAGGGATAAGTGGACCCATCATCAGTAAGACAAGATTGATGATGGCTGGGCTGCGATGCAAGTTGGTTAAATCATTCTTAAGTAGACTAGGAAAGATCACGCGAAAACAGAAGAGTAATATTAGGAGAATCCGTGGATGGGAAAGAAGCTTGTTTGGCGCCAAACTGCATGAGCCAACGAATTTGAATATAAAACAGTCTATGCATTTTTTTTAAATGATCAAGAATATGGGAAGATCGCCAGAAATGGATGCGAATTGTAATACCCAATCATTTGACAGAGTCAGCTCTGTTAATGTGTTTCTTATTGATGACCGATTCCATATGAGGGCACAAGAAACAAGTAGGTGAGAATGTACACTAGCTTAGAATTAGACGAAAAATTCGGAACATCTTATCAGTACTCAGAAAATAATAAGGTTTTGCTGTTTGAAAGCAGACTGACGGAGCCGCATGTCGTTGGGTTACTTCAGAGGTGGTGAAGGTGGTGCTGTGTTCAAGTCACCTATGATGTGGTAGGAAAAGACGAAGGAGCGGCACTTTGAAGAACACCACAGCTGTGGGATAAAGGCCTCGATAAACGTGTATCATCTTCAGTGATGTGGTCATAAATTAAGTAAACATCCTGGGGAGGTTGAATTTCTCAACTTAGTACTCCGAACATTGTTAGCAGCCAAAGTTAAGCAAATACCACGAAGTAAATGGTAAAGTCAATCAAAAAAGCGCTCGAAAATTGCATGAAAGGGAAGCACATCAGCAGATTTAACAGGCAGATAAAGTAGATTGGTAGCTCTAAGATTTCTTAGGTGCTAGTTTTCTTTTAAATATATCGGGTACTAATGAAGGAGAAGTGTGTTATTGTCAGTGTTCAAGAGTGAGAACTGAATTCGTTCTCATTCAATCCTCAGCGTTACCGTGGTCATACAGTCGACTTTTGTTCCATGAAAATACCCTGGGTTACGGTGGATTTTCGTCAACGATGTGGGTGCCTGGTAACTGCTTGGACGATATATTGTGCAACCTATTATCCTGGACATGCATGTTCCAAAACTACTATTGCATCGAACATTCACTGAGATAAGAAAAATGGATCCGATCAGCTTCAGTGTCGTCACTTGAGTGTCTCAATGAATGTTACTATATAATGAACTATTTTGTTTCGCATTCTATAGGAAAAGTAAAGCAGTTAGTAGCCGTAGTTGGGACTGTAATGATGCCATCAAATGTGAAACGAGAGAATTATGTACAGATTGTACCCAGCCGTCAATGGTGATCACTTGTCTGATGTTCTTCTATCCAAAGCATACTACTAGTTTTCAAAAACTTATTTTTGAATTTTGATGGATAATTTTCGGGCTGGTCTGTTTCCTCCAATTATTTCGTTGTTATTTGTCATATAAAACACATATGTTCAAATCGTCTGCACATTTTGTTAGCCTTACACACGAAGCGTTTCTCACCATGCCTAAAGAGAAAGTGACGAATACACGTGATTCACAAAATCCAACAAATCCGATTGGCTGTTTACTCCAGCATCAATATGGAATTTTTAGCGAACTTCTTCAGCTTATAAGTGGGTTTTTCATGGGTTGAGTCCAATCTGCCATTGGACACAGAATAGTTTCTGTAGTGAAACACTAGTGACAGATTGCCAACAGAGTATTAGTGAAGAGGCTAACATTGTCATGGAGAAACAATAGTAAACAGTAGAGGACCTTGAACCAACGGTTTTGAGAAAAAATATGTAGAAGGGCAAAATACTGGCTGATGAGATAGTGTTCCGACACTATGTATGTCTCATAGGTAGATGATGAACCTGTCCTTAGTCTCACCAGTAGGAAAGACTGATCCAAATCTATACCGTGTTTTCTGTTCCAGTAGGTGGTCATTGCTGAAACCGCATCTTGCATCATGCCCACACAGACACCCATTTATTCTCTACCACGGTGCATCGACCCCACTTTTCGAAAGACATGGTGATATTTTTTCATCGGTTGACGATATGAATTAGGACAGATCAAGGTTATCACCACAGTAAAAGTCAATTTTAGGCCACCGCAGACATTCATGTTTATGTACATTTGGTTTCCTGACCATATAAACTCTAGGATTTGTTCGCTAATTGATGCTCGTGTTCGTGGTAAAATACTGAGTAAGGTATAGCAAAAATGCTCCGAAATTAGAGGCCTCTGTGATTCGTCTTTGCTGCTCTTCAAGGGAAAATTGAGAAAGTTCAATTTCACTAGATCATTCCATCGCTCTCGCGATAACGCTAATGCTGTCGCGATTAAAGAAGTGCATCCAAAAGACCTTGGACAGAATGCTCACACTGATGAGAACTTTAAACCTTTTTTCATTCAGTTTTGTAGTCATCGTTAAAAAGCACTTTAAGCGACATGTAGTGAAGTCATCATATAAGGAAGTGATTCCTCTTAAACGTTCTCAACAGTTCGGTTAATTTGCTCGAAGAGTTTTTTCCTGGCTACCAGGGTCATACCCATTCAACTCTCCATGGTACAGCACGGAACCAATGTGGTTTATAGGAAACTTTGAATTGATTGTCGCTACTGACCGATGGCCTTTCCTGGCCTATCCCTATTAAGTCACGAAGCTCGAGACGTTTACTCAGTAAATTTGTATGCATCATGTTAAATGTATATATATATATATATATATATATATATATATATATATATGTATACATATATATATATAAGAGAAAAACCTCCCAATGAACTTCGGTAAACAGCTTCGGTAATTATACATTTATTCAATAAGATAATCTTGTACCCCTTTTGCTAAGAAACTAATGTTAGCATCCTTGAGTCTGGATGATGCCTGCTTGTTGGTTCAGTATGTTTGACAAATTGAGCCCCCAATACTCAGAAAATTGGAAAAAGGGCCATCTCGGAGTGTGTGGTCTCAGTCCGGAGCACATTCAGCTGATGCAATAATATATTTTAATTTACTTTGGAGGCATACTTTGTAATAAAGCCATTCTGTACGTTTAGTTTAGGGCTTGTTTTTAAGGTGAACTATATGGTCAAGATAATATGGTCCCAGTTACTTATTTGTAATGGTAAGCGATGCAAGGCTAAATATAGCGCCGATGGGAAAATGCTTTTTATCAAATGACCAGGTCATCCAAAAAGGAATGGAAGGTAGGTGGGGTAATAACAGTGAAAAGACTGCTGGGTGTGCGACCGTACATAGTTTACATGGTATGAGACAATCAGTATGACTGCCTGGTTGCTGTATATCAGGGGGTTTAGTGATATTGCATAGGATTTGGCTCTAAATGCCTTGACGTGGATCGGGACCACAGAGCATGCTACTTTCACTGCACCCGTGTCCAAGCACGGTCCACCAACGCCTGTCATTGATCTATGAAAATAAACCCGAAGAACACTACAATGGGTTTTGGAGCTACTCGTGAACAACAATGTGTGAAGCGAGAAACTGTTGGACACATAGCCTTTCCAGCTCATCTCTCATGACTGAGATAGTTCCGCATATCTTGTGTTGGCGTAGGCGACGATACCGGAAACAGCTTTTGAATAGTCTCATAAGAAATAAAATCTCAAATAATTTTGTGTGAATTCGCTGGACAGCACGTTCGAATGTGTTGTATTTATTTAGTTTTCGTAAATGACCTCTACATTCAGAACTAGCGGTGATAGGAATAAAATGATTATAAATAACGCGCGATCTGCCTCACTGGAAAGGTTCTGTTGCATTCACACATTGTTTATTCTATCAGGTTTCAAGATGTATTTTAAGAAAACCATCAACACAAAATTGCGAATTTCTGCATGTGGTTTGGTTATTGTCAAGGCTCATGATTTGACACAACCAATGAATTTCTTCGTTAGTCGCATGCCGTGAGTTCAAACAGAGATTGACTCGACAGAATGCAAAACACCATGCTAGGCGATGATTGCATGTCTGTATTCTGACGTCTGATTTTGCTTTTTTATTCAATGAGTGCGTCTATCAATCCAATGAATCTAACCAATTCCTACACAACCACGAAAATTGAAAAGCAGTTAGTTTGGTGATCGTACTAATTGGTGACTTCGGTGCGATTTGTTCATTAGAACACGATGATGAAGCGGTACGAACCCCATGTCAAAACTGTAAGGCGAAAAGGGTTATGCATGAACTTATCCATTAAGGGGTAGACCGCTTGCAAAATAATGATCCACCAATCTGGAAAAGCTGACGTATTAATTTTCTTCAGAATATTCTGCATGCATACTGTATTATAAAATCAGTGTTTCCGCCGACTTACAAGGTTGAACTGCACCGCTGAAACCAATGATGAGGACGTGCTATTTGTTTCTCAGTGCTAGGCAGGCTCCATGCGTTGATCGGTGACTTTTTTCTCAAAGTATGGGAACACAGATGTCAGTCTGTTTCTACGGACATTACCTACAGTGCGAAAAGTTTACCCACTTCTGCGTCATATTATTTTTCTTCTTACATTTGATTTTCTAGATCAGCCACTGTCTACACCATTCACTTCAGTTTTCACACAATCCGATACTTGTAAACACTTATCAACATGTATATGAGGCTCTGTTAGCAAACGGATAAAGATACCTTGAGAAACTGAAATAAATGATTCTCTTGGTCACGAATTTATGTGATTTGGCATACTGAACCTAATTCATGTTGCAATAAACTCAATGAGTGCCTGAAGCTTTTCACGTGCGAATCAGTCAATATCACTGTAATGCGTCAAATGATACAGAACTGTTACAATAGCATTTGAAGTGTTAGATGTATTTTCTACAATGAGATTTCCGAATGAGATCGAATTTGCCAGTAATTGCAACTAACTGATCAAGAGCTATGTTCGAAATCCTCCAGTGTGGACGAGCATCAACCCAAGTCTCCTCTTGATATTCGTGGAGAAATTCAGCTGACTTAGTGGTTTTACTTTGGTCAGGGAATTTTTGATCTAATATTCAAAAAATCACTTCTGTATAATTCACTCGAACATTTTTCCGCTCACTTACCAGCCGGCAATCCCGAAGCTGTACAATTTCACTGAATATGGGGTAAAACATGAAATTCATTTTCATCCTTTATTGAACTGGCGTATGTCTGTTATACGTAAGCTTACAACTTTACCAACAATTCATATATCCGAATTTATATTGCAATATATATATATATATATATATATATATATATATATATATATATATATATAGACCCGTACTGATCGAAGAAGGTCAACAACAGGACCTGCCTTCCAAGGGCAAATCTTCTACTAGAAGGAAGTAATCAGATCACGCAAGTATCACGCTGCTCCCATGAAAAATAGAAACATGAAAAACCTAATTCGAACAACTTGAAAAACCAATCTAAAGCATAGGTTAACTGACTTATTTGTTAGTATGTGATTCCTATCATAAAGCAAAACATTCAGCTCATCATGAAGAACGGTGGAGGAATTGTATGGCTGCTTTATTCAGCGGGTAAGGAAAACTTCTCATCATCATAGATACACATTCACCGGGCCTTAACCGGAACTCGGACAACTGGTCTACGATTTTTAGTTATTCTTTACGAGACTAGCTTGTATTGATTGGTCGTCAATGGTTTGTTGAAAATCACCACTGTATGGCATAGCGCCCATAAGTCAATAATTTTTGTCATAGGCACCAACCAGTTACCCGTTGATACTGCATGATGAATGACATTTGACTTAAAACAGACATATGCATACTACATACAATGAAATAGTATTCCAGTAGATCTTTTTATCTTAAAAATTCTCTCATTTCATGACTTAAAAAGGTTTTAAAATAATTGTCTTCGGAAATTTCTGGCTGCTTCATTCCAACTGAGCAGCTATCTTCAGAATCGTTGTTGAGTTTTCTACCGGTCAAACATTTTGTTATCACTGAAGTATCATGCTCAATGGCGTCCCACATTTTTCAGCTCGAATCTGAAGCAATCTCTGGAGTGCACTTTTCGCTGTGTACGCAATTCATTCACAAGCGCTATCGTTCCTGTCAGGATAACTGAATCAAACACTAATTATTTATACCTCGTGATGAATATGGTCAACACAGCAACCAGTTCTTCTTCCAGATTCCTTAGCGTTTTACCAAAAGATGCTGATGTACACAGAAGCATATTCACGAGCCATTTTAGCTTCAATTGCTCTGATCCTAAAGGCTTCATATGAGTCCTTGCCTGACCGGCTGAGTGGATTCCTTTAGCAAATTATCTTAAGGTGCACTGTATTCCCACATAAAATCATTTGAGCACGTCCTACCGTTTTGTCTCTCATCAAATAGTGGTCAGCCAGAAGAACCATCGGGATAACGGCAATCAAAATGCGATAAACCCATCTTGAGAACAGTCCTTGGCTCCTTGAAGTGACACATGATGCGACTTGGTTACATCTAATTGCCGCGGTGATTACGCACCTGATGAAAATTGAGTGACCTATTCATTTATCAACTCAAAAGTCACTGATTACTGATTGCAATCCCTTACCGTCCGGGTCTTTTCCACTCATCCCTAGGTGGTTCTCTATTCCAAGAATAACGGTCATTGATGCCGGTTGTGGTGTATCGAAGTCACAGTTTACTTATGGGCAAACAAGCCATGAACAGTTTTGGTCAGCTGGTGTGGTAAATATTAACTTAGAATTGTGTCACCCGTGATGCATCATATGTCTTAGGCTGAGATAACTATTTCGTACATGTTTTATCCCCCTGCTCCCAATAAAAACACAAGTCTGACTCTTTACACATACAACAATTCCCGAAAGAAAGCCTACACCCATTAATGAATCGAATTGAGGAATCGACGGGGTAAATACTTTGTTGGTATCTAAATTTCTTCTTTAAACATTCTGTTTAGAAGAAAATGAAAGTGTTTTCTTTCAGATGTTTCTCTCCTACTTGTCATCGCATTATCCAAGTTTTGCATTGAACTACTCAAATGTAGAATACAAGCCATACTTAACATCAATCAAAATATCCGTCATAAAATTCCGTACTTGAGGTCTTGCCATAATTCAATAACTTCGAATATCTACAAAGACATAGTACTGGGAATTTAATCGTAGTATAGCAGACCCGAATGTCTATCATGATATCGCAGGGATAATAATCCTTTGCTCCAACACATTGCAACACGCCACCATGTTAAAATGGGTGACCACATTCTTTCATGTATGTCCATCCAGAGACAATACAGTTATACTTGATGATGTTGTGTGAAAGAAGAATCGTTGCTGACAGTTCAAATAAACTTTAATGATAACCGAAATAAACGGATTCGGCCTTGTTTACGTAGTCCACGGAGCGGACAGTTCGAGCTTCCGTGTTCGACTGATGTATGTCTGTATTTCGCGCGTTCTGTCAGAGGTTATAAGAGATATTGTTTTTTGTTAGTTTTTCAGTGCGTAGTCCTCACTTCGAATCAACAGATTTGTTCGTGTCATATTCAAGATACAGAATAATAATTGGCTGATCATTATTGAATCACGTGTTCTACAGAGGTACATTTGATATAAGCAACTGTAGCATATACGGTATTACCACACGCTGTTTTTCATATCCTATACAATGTACAGTCATAGCTCAGCTCGAGATAAGAAGACAGAACACCTATTACTTATGTCGTGCAAGTAGTCCATTCCAGTATGTTCTTTGTGACGAAATGCCTTTGGTTCACCCGAACCCCGACTGAAAATCCATCTGCCACGGAGGCCTATCTCTGTGGAAACAAAGGGTTGACACCGTTGAAAGCTAAGTGATGCGTGGGTGGCACAAAGTGTTATCCTTGGTTAACTTACTGTTGGGAGCGCCAGCCCAGATAGTTGGGTGGCGAAATAACCGATTCAAAACCCTGCATATCCGAATTCATGTCCCGGTTTAGTGAATAGCCAGTGAATGCTTTTCTGGTTGATCCAATCTTGGTATTTTTTTACTTGATAAGTTGAACCGTACTTTAAATCAGTTAGAACAATTTTGTTCCAGTGAACTATCATATGATTCTCAAAATTAAATGACCCAGATACATAGGCATATGTGCTTACTTTCCATGTGTATCATGCAGGAATAACTCTTTTTAAAACCCCACCTTAAATTTATTCGGGAAAAACTATTTGGTTCATCTCCATGTTATGAAATCCAAGTTGACGTCGTATAAGAGTGTAGTGATTCACTATTCTCATTCCGCTTCTTCGAGCTCACAGGTACGGGTATTCGGAGAACGTGATCCAAAGCCTCAGCGGTAAGTTTTGTGATATTGTAGGCCCACTGGAAAGTGTATAGTCCGAATGATTTTGATTTCCTTCGCTGTCTCATCAAAGATATAGCAGGCTTTGACTGAACAAAGTCCAACAGAAAAATTACTAAAGTTTTCGCTATGATTACATATATGTTGGGTTAAATTGTTCCCAACTTTCGTATATATCTCGACGAAACATTGCAATTTGTAAGTGAGAATGCACCAGCCTTCCGGCTAACGAGGTTTGCAGGCTTCAGTAAGCTCCATATCATTTGACAGAAGTAAACCTGTTTAGTGAATAAATAATGAAGGCTTTCCAGTTTTGCTCCGCGCAAACTACCCTGTCATATTCGATGACGTTCATCAGACTGAAACATGCCTTGTCAAAACACAGTTCAAAGAATGCTTATGTTTGAAAAAAGACAAACAAAATAATTCAAGTGAAGTCAAACTTATTCGATTACACTCAAGTTTCCCTAAAGAAAAAATTTACTTAAATATAATAAAGTCGATTTATCTTCGTATGGCAACCCTTACGATTCTAGCATAAACGTTCATAAAAATTGCGACTTGAAAAATATTTGTAGATTATGACAAGTAAGTTTATCATCATCAACAATATCTATTATTACTAATGTTATTATTAGAATCCAACTAATGGTAGCCATGTTCAGTAATAAGATCGAGAACAGGATGTTTTCGATCTTTTTACTAAATAAAATCATTTGACAACGATTACTCATTGCAATACAAGCACTATTGAGTATTGTACAACGTAAGTCTCTCTTCCATATCTAGTTCACGCCGATCTGTTGCTCGGTGTCTGTCAAAAAGTGGCTTTCAAAGTTCATTCGGTTGATAAATTTGGATAGGTTGCACATAGTTAACCGAATCCAACCTACCTCGCCAGTCATAAATGTGAACATACACATTTCTTGAAAATATTTTGTCCGCAGTTTTCGGTCAAGCAAACAGTACGTTTTTCAATTTCATTGAGAGGGCTGCTTCTCCTTCGAATTTTGCACCAAGGAAGTAAAGCGTGGCCATAACTTTCAATTAGTCGGCAGTATATTTTCAGTAATTACGAAATATAAGTTTATCTTGGCTTCGAGAATTCAAAATTAGAAAGCCTACGAGGACTAACCTAAATAGTGAATGTCTTGGATATTGTCACTGGATAATTCCTGGAATTAGCTCAGTAAAGCTGATTGAAAAAGGACATTCTTTTGTTTCCGATCACAATACAAGTGTGACCTATGTTGATTGCCGTAGAGGATTATACTGTTATCGGATGAGCACTATGATTCAGTTATTATATCTTCAAAAACCTACTCAATGACCGCGTTATTCAACATAAACAAAACATTTTATAATAAAAGGTGATAGCTTCCGCAGGTAGACTAGGTTGCACCATAATCGAGGGGTTTGTAATCATTTGGAGCAGTAAAGTTCGTAGCGTTTGTAGTGTTATAACAAGACCGACAAGTCCTGATACTTGGACAGTCAACAGGCAACAGGTGGTAATTTAACAGGAGGCTATCCAATTATTGGGAAGTTATCTAACCGGTTATGCTGTGGTTGCGAACCAATAATCCAAACAACGCTGTTCGTCATCCAATCATGCACAAATATCAGTTTTATGATACTCAATAACGGCGTAGACTGAAAGAAATTCAAAGTATTTTACGGCACTAAAAGCCGCATTTACTCATCATAACAGAAACTAAAATGGTGCAGAACTGCTTGCATTGACTCGTATCCAAAATTCCATCCGGAGTTAGCAAGTGGACGGTGATAGTTTTTCGATGACTGATCTGAGTTATTGATGGTTACTATGGGTGCGTTATTGCTTTGTACAAGATTTGCGTATAAATTGGGAAATTTCTATATTTGCGTTGGAGAAAAGAAACAAAACGCAGGTGTCCGCTCTCCTGTACATGGCACATTTGTGAGAGGTTACTAGTGAAAACCTCAGCAATGACTGCAAAATTCTGTAATAATATCAATATTCTTAGGATTGCACCTAAGTTAGAAATACGTGTGGGAGAACTCAAGGGTAGGTGAATTTCACGCACCGTCTTCGCATTACACCGCCACGTGTGTAAATATTCGTTCTTGAATATTACATGATCACAAGAGTCGATTTTCAATTAAATCAGCATGCTGAGTAATGCGAGATCAGTTCGAGTATTTGACAAAAGGTCCGGTCAGGCGGAAGATGAAAGTAAGCAGTAAACTTAAACGCAGCGAGTGACCAAATAATTCGGATTTAGAGCCTCCGGTGCACGGAGTATCAGACTTATGGTTCACATTTGCATCGGCCAAATTTAATTATGTATTTCAAACTCAACAAGTATGTATGTTTTCATGTAATTGTCCCCTCCGAACAACACTGTCCACAGATCAATGCAAATATTGTACTTATGGTTTAAAATTGATTCAACGGGACTATCGGAACTAAATCGCACCCGGGTGAGGGTGTCTGAGATATCCTTCCTCCCAATCAGACAGTTGCTATCAGCTTATACCAAATCCCACTTCGTGAATATGTTTGCATGTGGATTTTCGGCCGTCCACTCATGCCGAAATGAACGATATCTTCGACTGAGGGTGACCGAATATGTTCCATGGTAGAGGGACTCCTATTTAAAACAGTGAGAAGCACACAACCAAGTGTCACCGACCAACTCTGTGATCTCCCCTACAATTATTAAAGTCCACTACGAAGAGATTGCGACCCAAAAGTAAAAGTCCTGGTTTGAACAAGCAAAAATGTTATACACCTACCTGGCTTTGCCGTGGTTAAACCATTAGGTTCGTGGACCTTTCATCGAGAACAAAATTTATTAGTTTTTTATATGTATTCTGTACTGAATGAAACACAGCGAGATTTATCCGGATGCAAGTTTATGCAGAGTAACCCATTGGTATTCTACCTGCAAACTCATATTGAGAGAAGGTTGCTTCAAACATCATCTGGTGATGTGGTTGACCATTGATAACGGCCGCTCCTAATCCAGATTTTGAGATTTGTCAATCTCAAGAAAACTATTCAGGATACTGAATACAAGATTTATGGAGATCGTGCCTCCAAAGAACCGGCAAAGCATTTACAGTAGCAAACCTGATATTCCAGGAAGATCGGCCAACAACAGCATTGGAGTACACCTCTGAGGGGGTTAAGGATCTCATCACTTTGAAACATGACAACACAATGATTCAAAGCCACATGCACAGGGTCGCTTTTACCAAACAACATTCGCCGATGAAGAAACCATTCACCCCTGCCTGTTCCGGGCTCGCAAAACCAACCTCTACTTGTGATCACTGACGTGCTCAGCAAACAAGAAGGTTCTGATGATTCACGCGTAATTGACAGGTATTCCCTCTTCAGTACAGACACCAGGATTATTTTTCTCAACTCAAAATGTCCAATAGAGAACGAACGCTCAATTCTCCAAAGCCACATGCCAGTTCTGACCTGCTGTTTATTCTTTTCTACGAGCTGGTCATACCATCAGGGCCACGAGTGGATAAAAGTCGGAAGTTTGAAATGTTTTGTTCAATGACCATTCTGTTTCCCTCCAACTAAACACTGCATCCATCACTTATACCGTTTCAAGTAACACGTGGATCGGAATCAGCTAACCAAAGACTCCGCCCACCTCAGTGATTGAGTTCAGCACTTGAAGTGGTTCATTGAATCTCATCAAGAAATTTCATTTTACTGTAGCTGTTCGTGATAACAGAATTTACTCGGCCTGCCTCGTCATTAGATCTCGCATACACCTACTAAACGTTTACTGACTTGGCGAGCTTGGCTTTAAGGCCTTACTATCAAAATTTTGGTGGCCAAATCGAAGAACAGTCCGCATCAGCGCAAAAAAACTGCCGATCAAACAAGTGACCAGAGTTTTCATAGGCGAACTACGCCTGTGTATCTATACTCAAGTCGACCTCCCACTAAAAAAGTATTTCCAACCCGTGTCTCGAACAAAATATCCCTTCCCATGCACTGCATTACCTCTTGCCGATGAAGAAGGTAAACGGCTTAAAAATCTCAGCAGTATTGTTCCCCTTCAGATTTTCTGAATGGACAGCTCCAACTAAAGTCGTACACTACCGAAACGACCTAGTCAGGATGAGCACTGACTTTCTACGGATCTAAGTCCAGCATGTGAGTTCGACTGCTACCAACTCTCACTCCCAGAGGACATAATCACGAATATACACGACGGTACTTATTTTGCGAATCTTCAATTTAGAGAAGCCCATTTCCGGAAAAATCCTCACAATCCCATATTCTTCTGAAAATCAGTCCACAAAAATTAGCCAGTATACTCTTCGGTGTTAAAAAAGCCTTGGGTTATAAGATAAATGAGCACGAACACCAAATTATTTAGATTCCCTGGAACAGCTGAATATCTGGAGGACATCGTAACAACAGGATAACCTCCCGAAAAACTCAACAAACCTTCAGTTGACATTTTAAAACGTGTCCGGAATTTCCGACCGAGCTTTCAACCCGACAAACGCTAATTCTTCTTGACGTCAAACAATAATTTCATGAAGATGCTCCATGTAACTAAGTAAATTCATGCCACGCGTGCTTTTGAGTATCTGAAACAATGGCTGACATCCGACAACATCCCAACAGACAACGATTCGAAACTGCCAACTGAGGTTATTGCTTCAGCGTCCTATCAAGTTATTGGTGCCGTACTCTCACACAATTTTCCTGGCGGGTTTGAAAAGCTATGCCGTAAGCTTTCCAAACGCTAAGGTTGGCGGAGAAGAACCATGCCCAGTAAAATAGCTGTGGTGTTTGCGGTCAAGAGGTTTCAGCAATTTACTCACGGACGCCACTTTCTTGGTTGGTCCGGTTATTGAAATGGGTTGAAATGAAATGACCAATCAATGATATCACACGGAACACCACCGTGTTTTGCATGGGTCACCCTGGAATAATGATATTGATTCAACTAGGAGTCAACTTTGATTTCAATGTACATTCGGGTTTAAACGAAGTATAATAGGAGCACAGTAAGATAAACATTGAAATTCACTTTATACCCTCGCTTTTCACTGTTTTTAAACACATCATTTCAATTGGTTGCTGCCGCAGTTCAACGCATCGATGAGTCACGGAAAAATTGATCACTCAGCTTAGTCCGGTATATCATAAAATTCACAGGGAAAATGCACATGAACGTGTTGCCTTTGACTCTTGACTGAATTTGAAATATTCCTTGGCGTTCTAATTTGAAAAATAAAATTACCTGATACAGATTAGGACAGCCGAAAAATGGCCTTGCTTATTCGATTCCCTTGGGTATTGATCTCAATACCTCGTCGACCGAATTTCTTCCATTGCGTAATCTAATGGAAATAAATGTGTGCCAATTGGCGCATTTTTCTCCACGGTCCAAAGTTGTCTTGAAAGTACGTTCATTTGTGACATTGTGAAGAGTTTTCGAGGACACCAATAACATCCCTGATAAACAGAAATAATGTGTAGTTTATGGGAGGCAGTGTCGTTCATGTGATGATCTGGCTATTCCCACTATAACTTTCAATGTTCCTTTTTTATGACGCCCACTGAATATCCTTCACGCAGGTGTTTCATATCAACGTTTGAGGTATTGTAAGTTCATATTCGTATTTGCTTTTTTTTTCTAAACTTCGGTACGAATAGCGGCTTTCTTATTTATCTGTTTGCTTGCAAACATAAGATGAAACGACAGTGCTGAAATCCACAGTATACTCACCATCTATTCGGTAAGGTTTCAGGGTTGGATAGCCTTTGTTTACCATGTCGGAGGTCAGATGCGTGAATCCCAGTACCTGTGGTCATTTTAGTGATGCATAGCAATTCATTGTCATCCGGCTAGCTCTAACACTTGATCTATTGGTACTTCATATGGTTCACCATCATTCCAGGTTAGCTTATCGGTTATCCCCAATGGATTATGGAATATGCCCCTTGCGCTATACTTACGGGCAAGGCTGTATTAAATATAATAATGCAAACGAATTCCACTTCATACAACCTTCGAAATGGTCGACAGTAGAAGGCATCAAGAATGAAACCTTTTTGTCATTGCTGAAGTACCAAAATAGTAAAATGTTGCGAAAATAAGGAGATAACTGATATAGTTCACTAATACGATAACTAACTTTATTTACAGACGTCTCGAGCGTGCACGACCGTAAGTTTTCTTGGCATTTTATGTTTGCATGTTATTTTCTGCACGAGTAATTCAATTATACCCCATCAAATCCGTGGATAGTCTGATTCATATTCACCTGGTATGTATAAGGCGGACTGTTCAGGTTGCACTAGCCCATTTATTGGGGCTGAATTATTAAACTACGTGAAATGTTTCGGGATTCGGTCCTAGATCTGTGTGTACTAGGTATGAAGCATGTCATTTAAGGTCCGCTTAGCAGTCCAGTGGGAGAATGAAGAGGCCTAAAGCGCTGCATCGCATACAGGTAAATACTTTATTCCAGGTGTTTAGGGTGGAATGCTCCATAGACCCAGCGGGTAGAGAAATGTGAATTAAGATACTCATTCATTCACCGGGTTACACTTTTCATTATTCCGCAGAGATTGTTGCGCCGTTTTCTGTCCAAATTTCGAATCATGTTTAATCATCCTTTGGAACAGCGACATAAATCGCTTTGTTCTTTGGCTGAACGGCTCCTTTCACGGATGGAGTTGTGATAAAACTAAACTAGGTATCCTGGTTCACCGTCGTATAAAGTGGTTGTCGGCAGGGGGCTCCGTTTGCCAAGAAGAATTTTTTTTCACACTACACATGATTAAGAAACACAAAAACGAGGTAACCGCGTCAGTCAAGAATTATCATTTTGCTACTTGCGTTTTTAGTTTCGTAAGCTTGCAGCATTTTTTTTCTGATTTCCACTGGAGAAAAATTAGAGACATTTGGCTTAACTGAGTGCTGATTTTTCATTGCATGCCACTGTGAAAAACAGCAAAATTCTAATTTGTGACGTTAAATCCCGTGCCATCGGTAGACAGTTCATCAGAGCCCAGTGTAGGATAAACCACTTTGTGCTGGTTCTTAAAATTTGCTCAACATAGCAGCGGTAATATCGTATTGATTCTTTCTCCGTGAAAGCCGTTTGGTTTTCTCCCCGTATTGTGTATTTTCCAGCCACTAGTCGACTTCAGCCAAAAAGTTAGTCATAGAATTTGCGTCAATATTCCCACCCTATCCGAAAATCTGTTCAGAGCGTAATAAAAAGCAGAAGGTGAAAGGTGTTCTGCTCCGCAGCCTACGCTGCCCGCAATAAATTCATCTTTACACTTACCCCCTATTCATTGATTAACGCTCAAACTACCTCTGATTTATCACCAGTTGACTGATGTACATGTGCATAGTAAGCAAGGTATCCAGTTGCACAATACCTCCCTTGAGGATCATATGTCTTCTTCCATCGTTATATATTAACCATGAATGTTATTATATTTCAGGGAGGATTGAGAGGTTACTGCAATTATATGTTGTATACCGCTGACAGAAATTGAACCCAGTTCCCTCAGGTTTGAATATTATCCCAGACGACATTTATTCACCGCCAATGGCCTGAGTTTTTCGAAATGCTCATATGTACCCAAAGTGGATAAATTTGCTGACCCTGTTTCAATCTGATTTCTTGCTATACATTGCTGTGCTGTTTGCAATCGTATTATTGCCCTTGTTGAGAAACGGTAGGTGCCATTCATGGCTTAGTCCTATTGTGAACGAAATACGAATTCGTGTCTTCTTTGACCTCAAAAAAATTCCGCATTGAGAAGCCTAGTAAGCAACAAAGTTCTTTTGTACTTGTTCTGTCTCAGTTGGGTATTCTTACAGGTAAAGTATTGAACGCGTTTATTGATACGCGGGTATGTGTGCCGGAATTCCGGTGACCAAGGATCAAGGAAATAAGCAAGTGAGCAGTACTGGGTGCACGTGAAATCGCAACGCAAATGGACATTCGGCTGATGACAAGCAATGCTGAACGATATATGGAGGAATCTGACCAGTCAACGCTGTTCAGACTGTGGTGTGGCACTATGGCCGTGGTATGTGAGGAAAATTGATCCATTGTTTGCAGAGTATGCTTGTGCGTGCGCATCTGTTTGACGTTTTGAGCAAGTGACTATCATGAGCGAAAGCAACAGTATAAATGAATAATCAAATTCCAATCAATCAGTTGGTTGCCCTCAACTGGCCTCCTGTGTGGCTTTATACACAGGGCACACTTACACATTTCACTGAACTAACGACACGCACCTTAGAATATCCCTTTTAGATGTAGGCAGCTGACTTTCTACATTTTAATGGTAAAGGTTTTTAAGTTGGCAATACTGGTTGCTGAATTCTTCACGGGAATATATTTTACTGTGTGAATGTAACATAATTCAACACCAAAATATCATGCCAGCTTCGACCAACAGAAGTGGAAGTCAATTAACCAAAGATAAGATATCGTCCGTTTCCATATAAAAAACAGAAGGAATTTATGACTGCAATAGAAAACTATATATTTCCAGTGGTTTTCGAATGAATTCCTCAGCTGATAATCACAAGAATATTGATGGGACTGCATGATGTGGTCCTGGAGTTTTTTCGGTTTTCATGGAAGTCTTACGCGCTCAGTCACCACTTACATCCTCTGTCGGTCCGACCTACTAATGATCATTTAAAGGACAGTCCTTTGGTCGACGGATGTCATACACGAATTAGCAACACGTTACTTGTATTTGTATTTGTCAGCTCCTTATATGTACAGAGCTACAGAACCATAAGTGACCTATCATTTTCCCGCATATTTCCGGTCTCCCATTTATCAAAGGAATCACACCTGGCCAGAGCGACCAAATAGCCATTACAATACAGAATACGAAATTATCTTGTGATAAATAAATCAGATGAGAAGAAGGGGGTGACAACAATTAAGATCCATCTACTACTACCTACTACTTACAATAGTGTCCAAATGACATTATATTTGATGACCTCGATCGATTTTCTCCCCATAGTTCTAAGCGGACCTGCGACTGTCTCTTGGTCAATATTTACCTATTCTTGCCTAAATGTTTTCCTAATTTCCTTTTTGTCTGGCAAATCATATAATCCTTGTTCCTCTGGTTGACATGTACGTCCCAGGAGTTCTCAATGGGGTTTCGATTTGGGCCGCACGTTGGCCACTGAGCCGTTAACAGTTAAGTGTTTCTGAGCGAATGACAGTAGTATTATCATGTTAGAAAATGGCATTGTCGTGCAATCTGTCAGTCACTAGCAGGAGCACATATTTCCAAACGTATGGCTATACGCAGCAGAATCATGTTGGCCGTTGCCCGGAAATGCTCCTTAAACCATCGCACAGCTATTGTGGTTGTTTATTTTCACGTATCATGCCAGTAATTACCCCAAGCCCCCGGTCCATCATATATGATTCGTTTTGTCACTAGGGTGGACATTTTCCCGTTAGTTTGCCCATCCTACGTATGTTTCAACCCGCGGTAAAGGTCATTCTTTATAAAACTGTATTTGTGTTTCTGTTTGTTAGGACTTTTGGGTGGACAAAAATCAGCATTTCAATCAAAAAAGCTGCATACTTGGTGTCTCACTGAATCAAAGCGATGAAACAAAAGCGCAATTACATATCGGAATTACCAAGAAATTTTGTCGATGCTGGTGTCCGGTTTGTGAGGATTCGGGCCAGTGGTGGATCAGTAGAGTTTTGTAAATGTGAATACGAGAGGGTATGGATCGAAAGCAGGAAAGTGTAGAAGCACGAGAGTTACATTTGGATAGATTGTTGTGTAAAAGGTAAGTGCCGTCTGCAAAGATTGTGTGAGCGAACTTTTCACAGTCCTCAATGTAGTTTGCGTAACCCGGTAAAAAGCGAGTAATTTGGAACGTGGTGAATGAGTCAAATTTATGTCACTTCCTACCGATTAGATTGCCAAGAAGCCGGCCGATAGTCCATCCGGCCTGATTAATTATTCGTTTATTCTAGTATTGTCAGATCAGCTGAAAAAAACTTTGCGCCCCATACAGTGTGATAGCTCACTGATTATTGATGAATCCACCCGGCTTAGCACGACCAATCTGATCAGTAACTTTGCTTCGGGGGAGTTTTTTGAAACTACATGGTAATAGGTATAAACATCGGCTTTGTTTGCGTTTACTTCCCCCCAAGTACAGTGTCTATCGTAATTGATGTTCCTATGAATCTTTCTTCCCAATGGTTTTCGTTGCAATTCAAACAGATAACGGGGACTTCAAACGCGGTGAGTGAGCTATTTTACCCTGACTTGACTGCTTTGTTATGGCGGTTCGAAACACCGCTGCATGATCCAAGCTAGGATTACTTCAGCACACGTACGTGAGAAGAATCCAGTTACGAGAACATTCTTCCATGAGTCGCGTTAAGAATGATGATTTTATTAGTGCTAATCGGTGGCAAAACTGTTGATGGCCCTGGACTGTCCCGCATTCATTTTTACTGAGGTCCTTTGGTGCATGAAGACCAAAATCGATTGTTTATTATGTCCACCCAGTAGCATCCAACTGAACTCCCAATAATCTGTCATTGCGTAATAATCTTCTGACTGAATTCATGGTTTATCACTGTATATTGTAAGCCTGCTTTGCATTAGCTGAATAACGTAAGTTGTGAAAAGTTATCAGTTTTAGTAACATGTCAACAGAAAAGTGGGCATTGTAAAACGCGTTAGAAAATACAGTTGGAGTCACTGCTATGAAAATTGAACATACATGATATAAATCTCCAGCTACCGTGAGTTGTGGGTAAGTTGAATCACGAACAGGTGAGAAATATTGGACAGACATCTTCTAGCGTCTTCCAGTTTAGACCAGTTCCTTTGAACAGTTTCATTGCAACCAATAAAATTTATTCCGCATTATTATATCCAAAAAGCAATCTGGGTTATCAGTAGTTTCCCGCAAGGGAAGCGAACATACAAAAGAAATAATTTGCGTCCTTGGTGTTGCCTGGTGGAATTATGGTGCTGTTGAACTCGTCAAAGGCAGTTGAAGCTGTGCCTTTGTTATGACTGGTGTTATATTGTGTGTAGTCCCGACCTAATAAGGTAAAAAAACTATTACCTTTGAATAAGAATTTTAAAACGTCACTTCTTCCGATTTCAAATTCTAATTATAATTTGGGAGAGGCTTTTTAAGTTTCAATATAATGTCAATTCACGTTAGTTAGGTACAGAGTGGACAGTGTTTAGCGTCGCTGGTATCTTTCACACGTCCATAGTACTCTGAACATTGTGCGCCGTAGTACTTAGCTGCCATTGCGAATGTTGTGCGTTTTCTTGTTGGTTTGCACGATAAGTAACGTAGTGCATGGTCCCCGAAATTTTGTGTTTGTTCAGTCGCGTTTCAACGTGCGCTACATTGGAACTGCACCTACACAAGTCCCAGTACATGCGTAACAATTCACTTTCCACTTCACGCCACTCGAATTTCAGTTTTCACTACTGGGATAAATTCCAGCAACCAGATCGCAAATAAACCTAATGAGTAGGCATAGAAATCCTCTGGAGACCATCCTCAATCGAAGACCGATCTGTACGACGGTATGCTAAATCAGCCTGTGACGAATGTCATCTACATTTTCTACCAGAGCAAACAGTTCTGTCTAGATGACTTTTACGTCAAGACAGCTTGTGATATTGATGCCTATAAATAAATTGGTTGTGAACTCCTTTGGGAATGAGAATCGTAAAAATATAACAAACATTTTCAAGATTTTCGTTCATTTTCAATAATCGCGTAAAGATTCTTAGAATAGTGTATCACGATTAAAAACGGCAAAAATTGAGAAAGAGTTACATGCACCTGTTTTTTACCGAAAATGTTTGAAGGTTTCTTTTGCAAAGAAAAAATTGTCTTCCACTTTTGGGTGTAATAGGCACATACCAAATTCAAGAAGGCGGGGCAGGAAGGACAAGAGATGGATGTGACGAAAAACACTCCATTATTTGCTAAGACCTAGCGATTTCTAGAAAAACATTTGAATAAATTGATACACATACGCAAAATAATTCTTTCGTTGGTCTTCCTCTAATGTGATAAATTCGAGTTTGCTTTCTTGCTTTGAAGTTGTGGAAGCCCAGAAGTATGTCACACAAAATGTGTCCACCTGAGCTTGCGATGCAAGATTCAACACTGTAGAGAATTGAACGAATCACAAATATGCCCAATTCAAGTTCAAAATTCACAACTGACAGGCATCCAGTTACTTAAAAGAGAAAGTGAATTATTGATATCAGTATGTTTTCCCCATAACAATAGAATAAAGATTAAGTCGGGTTATACAATTATTTTTCTGTTGCTTGATTGTTGAGAAAGCACTTACTTTCACTTCGATAGCTTCCCTTCAGGGGAAGACAGTTCCAAATTCTAGCCACAAGCAACATTTTCTTCGTGAAAATACACCAAAAGCAAGTAAGTATGTTTGACTCAAATCACACATTCCGTTATTGGAGCGAACACGTCATGTTTTATCAAATGACCGGTACGGTGTGTCCAATGTTGTGCCTGTAAACTTCAGTGCGAATGTTTCGGTTATTAGTTCAGTTTTGCAAATTGGAAATTTGTGGAGATAAGGAATAACTAATTGGGAGACGGAACGACTTTTCAGTACATTTCCAAAAGAAGCTTCCCGCAATTTCAAGGCGAAATGACAATGTCGTATTCCCAACAATCCCAATATGAGATAGCCAAAGGTTCTAAAACACTTCTTTTGCCACACTATTTATGACACTAGTTAAATCAAGTTTTTAAAATCCCGTCCAATTTTCTTTTGGTGATATCGCGCGTAATGCTGTGACGCGCGAATTCGAGCGACTGCCACAGGGTGAAGGGGATTGACATGCCAAGCACTATATCGACCAGAACGACATCACATTAAAACAGTCAACCAAATTACTAGCACTTTATACCAACAGTATTCTCGGCACTAATACACTGCTATAGCCAGGAACTAAAGCGGTAGTCTCTTGAGAACTAGTATATCAATTTAGAACACTTATTTCAAGCGGTTTATCCTGGGTTGATAGATTAGTCCACTATCCAACAATAACTAGAGAGTGGGGCATCAAATATTACTGGGCACATTTTGCTACAAAAATTAAAAATGATGTGAAGTGTTCATTCAACAAGGTCAGAAAACTGATACGTAATTGGTCAGATGACATTTGAGTCAAATCAACGAGCTACCTTAGTATTCCTGATTTATATTGTTAGTATACACCTTGTTCCGAACCGCGGATCGGTGGTGCTTGTAGCCATTACCACGTGATCGAAAGAAGAAGTCTGTCCCTGCTCATTTTTAAAATTCCTTTTTGTCATAGTTTTTAACCTTGTCAATGATAAATTATGCATACGTAAATTGGCTTTCACCTGTGGAACTGACAATCACGTTTATTCTTTTGGCAAACAGTCCGAAAAACTCATCAACTTAAGTGAGTTTTCCTGTTCGTTTTACGAAAAGAACCAGCATTCATCCAAGAAAGTCTGGAAAGTACACCAGGAATGTGAGTGGTTACTCCTAAGAAAGTTTGTTGAGGAGTCACACCTTTGATATACTGATAGTTCTAGGTCGCTAGGTCGCAAAGTCGGTCATGTTATTCCCATAAACTTTGTCCAATCTTCTGAGTACCCATTTAAATCACAAATTTATACTCGCGGCTGCTGTTATCGTTTTCGAAACCGCAAAACTGGTCGTGTACCACCTAGAATCGTTGTTCGGTCATCTAGTTACGTTACACACATCAACAACCAGTATCTGATCAAAATGGTCTGATCACGGAACTTGCAAATACATGTGTACGAAAACTTTTCTTCACAATAAAAATGTATGAGTTTGAGAAATGTATAACACGCATACCCATTCAGTGAAATTTTACTTCAAGAAAACCTCTTTTTGGCTTTGCAAATGGCTAATTTTCTCACTGAATGAGATACAGTAGGTGATGAACACATGCTTCGCGTTTCTTTATGACGCTAATAGAAAAATATATCTTTATATCCATCAGACTCTCGTTGAACAATAGGACTGATTGATGTAAATATTTCAGGGAAGGAAACCTTGTTATTTTTGTACGTATCATTGGAATACTTGCCGCGAATTTTCGGATTTTGACTTCTTTCGCTTGAGCTGAGTTGTTCGCACCCCGGTGCAACGGTTGATAGGGCAACAACTAGGTAAGCGGAAAGTTCCCGGTTCTATCCACGCCCACAAAATGATAATTTGGATGCGGGAACAGACGGATTTCACTTTATTCACCAGGAAAATGGCTAGAATTTACTTTTCTGTCAACGTATGTGAGGTGACAATAGTGGCACATTATGAATCTGTACTTTCAATTTCAATCCACCACAAGTGCTCCAAGGATTGTTGCTAAATTAAAAGTGTACAAACTTGGGTACCTTAAACTACCTGTCTTGTCAAAGTGAGAGATCTGTAAAAGCTGAGCATTGCGACAAATTTAAATCTTTATTCGACACTTTCGTCCGATATCCATTCTTAAATCTGAAAATGTGATGATTACCATTAAAATCAAGGAATATTGACCGATCTTTTTGATGGTAGAGTAACACTCCACCAGCAAACTGACAGTCAAGCAGAAAGACCAGATTGAATAGTAATAATCGATGCATTCAATCAGTCAATACTACCCGGGACAGTCAAATAAAAAAAAATCCTAGAGGAAGTAGTGTTACAGACACATTGTTTAAGATTGCGTCCATCACGCATATATCTATCGTTAACTCCACCAAGGATGGCTGCCTTGAAACAGCAGAACCGCCAGACTAAGGTCAACTTGCACGTGTTTCCAAAGAAACAAAAGTTCATAAGCTCAAGTTAATTGTATATGATGGAGAAATTAGTCTTTTAACATGGGCGATAGGATAAATCTCTTTGGTTGCCATGTCAGTTTTGATAAATATCGAACAGGGTTTCCTCAGTCGTGCGCGTTAGAAACGTCAACAGCTAATCCGTCTACCACTGCCCACCGCTAGACCAAAAGAAAGAGTTAACCAATCTGGTTGAAAAAGAAGCTGAATATGAGTTTTGGTCGATTATATGAATAACTTCATTTCTGACATCTTCAGCGTGATGTTTACGTATTGACATACACAATAAGTAACCTGATTCCGCTGTTGTCACTCCAACAGAAAGTGTACTGAAGATATGCATCATGAGAAGGACCACATTGGTATCTCTATATTCACGCAATCATGCATGTAAATACCTGCATTGGAACATCGAAAAGTAAACTCCGCTTCCTTTTATCTATGGTGATAATTCACGATGTGAACTACTTCAGGTTTTTAGGTGTACTGTAAACGTTTTTCAGTGTAATTGATCTGTTTTATGTCTGATTTTTAACCACAGGAACTTCCACTTCAGTACGATTTTGGTACGTTTGGAGCTGAACTAGTGGATCTCAGTCAGTTATACCAGAACCGAATCCAGATTCCAATGAGACTTCTCCAGACTTCCGTCCATCCAAGTCTGTAGAGGCTGAGTAACGTGGGTGACCTTCTACGAGAAATTGAACATTTTGACTAAGAGCAAAAATGAAGACTGTCGCAGATGTTCTATGGATATGGTAATACCCGCTTACCACAGACAGTAAAGATGTTGAACGCCCAATATCTACTTTGATAAATTCGTTATCTGAGATTTCTAGGTAGTATACAGATTTTATTCTATTTATTTCCGTTAACAGTTCTTTCGAACCCAACCCTCAAACCTGGTTTTATTCATTCCAAGGGGTGAATTTTAGCAGGGTGCAATATTCTTTGGACAACATGGCCGTGCAAAAATGTGATAGTAGTTGGGATAGGACAAAGAGTTCGAGTTCATCACACACCAGCGATAGGTTACTGAGATGCATTGCACGATAGAGAAGGACGGATAAATGACGAACGTTTTTTTCGGGGTAGAACAAGATGTGTTCACATATAGCGCATGAAGAAAAATCACTTCCAGTCAAATACGTGTAAAGTGAATAAGTCAAGTCCGATGAGATATTAGCGCAAAATGTTTGCGCAAGTAGAAGCTCTTTTCTCTGAGGTTACGTCAAAATGAGTGAAACCACTGGATAAGCTTAACAGATCTCAAAATAACCGAGATTTCCTTTTGATAAACAACAGGGATGTCATAGAAATAGTACCGCAGATGTGGCATCATGCAAAAACAAAACTTTTACCAGGCTGATTTGGATCATGTGAACATTTTAGGCGTAGCATGAAAAATGATAATCATTGGATATTTGTGGATAAATTGTGAGGTGTTGTGATCGGCTGAGGGCTTGAGAGACGGTTGTTTCATGTCTGGCAGAACTTTGGGTATTGCCTTGTCAAAAAACAACTCATTTTAATCGAATATCGAAACCCTCTCTTGGATAGTGAAACTAGACTGCCCATACGGTTGAATACTTTGGGAGATAAGTATGACGAACGGGACCATTGAATGGGGACGGAATAGAGCAAGTTATGCTTGCCCTTCGGTAGCTTGTTGTAGGCCGTTTATCAGAACATTTGAAAGCACTACTGTCACCAAGAAAACCCGTGGGGAGGGCTTCCGTTGAGATCAAAGACTTACAAATTCTCAACACTATCGTATCTTCCTCTTGTCATCGATAACTTAGAAGTTATCACTGCAGAGCTACGTTCGATGCTAAGTTCGTATCATATTTCACCCTTTGCATTATGTAGCTGTTGAAAATTCAGCTTCTGGCATTTGAAGTGGATTCTTGACTTGGTTTGGCATGAATACGAAGGTTTTCGATCTAGCCATCTATTTTGGGCCACCACTGTTCAGTTTTGTCATTTGAGCAGACTAACTACTTCTACGTTTATCGTTACTTCATAAAAGATATTTTTCTGGCCGTGATTTGGCTGGGGCAAAAACTTATATTTAAACATTTTACTCCACTACAATCATAACAGTTTTTACTCAAACTCGTTAGCCAAACATAAATACTCACTTCGTTACCATCGATGTACAGGGAATACAATAAAAAAGTTATTTCATATCGCTTTGATGATTGCTGCAGCAGGCAGAATATGCATTCAAAAATTTGCGGTATTCTGAACATGTAGTTATGAACTGACTATCCTTGGAGTCATGCATTATGAATTTCTGAAGTATACCTTGGTTACACCAGGGATCATATTCAGCGGCACACTTTTTTTTGGTCCAAAGAGATAGATCTCTCTCTTGCTGACAACCCATGTCGGCTAGATCAATGTTTTACGGGGAACCTAGCCATCTTATTGCGTAGATAACTCGGCGAATGATTTCGTTTTGAGATCATGGGGGTAGTATCCTTCCAAACGCAAGCTCGAGGAACGGTCGGGTTTGGCTTCTTTACATCTACTGACAGATCGTTTCTAAAAACCATTAGTAGACACGAGAGTAAATACAAACGATGAGCAAGAACCAGAACCAGCGACAGTATTGAATCAATCGGTTCCAGTGGTACCCGATAGAAATGTGGCACACCAAACGAATCAGTTCCAGTTTTTGTATGATTTGTACCTATTCGGAAAATACTTTGATCAAAGTTGGGAGGTCGATGACTTAGTCCGCAAGATCCTTTTTTTTGTGTAGAATGAAAAACGTATCCTGTATATGTTTCGTAAAGGTTCAATAAAGTGGGTCATAGTCGGAAACGACGTAGAAGCCTGGGAACTTCATTTTGTTCGCCATTTACATGCATCTCGTGGCCCAGTTGAACCGAACAAAAAAACATCTAGCCTGTCAAAGTTATGGTTTATCCCATGTGCTAAATGATCAATAATCCAGTCTAACCACCACGCAAAATCACACGGCAATTGAGGCTTGGTGTAGAAGGTCGAGTCTGTGTCTAGTTTTATACTATCAAGTTAGTTTGCTCCTGGAATAACGAGTCATCGTAAGCGTATTCCAAAACTTATCAACTGTTTTAGTTTTGACTGTCGTTTTTACCGTTTGGGAATTTGCGTATAAGCTGGAAGGAGCTAATAGGTGATTGTGCTTGGGTCTGAAAAACAAACATTCATCTGTATCAACATCCCGAACTGTTTTCCTCTCCACAAGCTTTGACTTCTCAGTCATAACATTTTGTGGCTTGCAGTATTCCTTTCAAATGGGAAAATGAAGAAACATAAGTAGAAAGCAAACGTATGCTTGCCTTGAAAAAAAGAACAGTTCTGGGAGATTTCGGCTGCCCTTGACACATCAGCCTCAATAGATACTTTTACCGGAACCTCTGACTCAAATGTCTAATCCATTATTTACTGGAGCGTGAACACAGCATGGAAACATGACCAAAGTCTCGCCAAACAGCTTATTCCGGTGTATCACCTGAGGCTCAATTTTTGGTACTCTCCTATTCTGTCTTCATGGATACATCATTCCTCCACCCGTTTTTCGGGTTCATTCCTCAGCACCACCATTGCACTCCCGGTTGAAATTAGGGACACTGTGGAGTACTTGGGAAAGTGAAGTAAGAAAAACCATTACACCACGTAATGGGGAGGTCTTGTTACAACATGACATCTCGATGAATGATCTCACCAATCACGGACAGTTTCTCGTTATTTATAGTCAGTCCCAAAGGTCTCGAAATAAACTTGGTCTTTGCTCAGGCAAAGAATAATAAAAATTCAGTAAATAAATTTGCTTGAATTTGCTTTTTGTGCTGCTTTCACTATCCACATATATATATATATATATATATATATATATATATATATATATATATATATATATATATATATATATATATATATATATATATACCAAAAGTACCTCACTCAGATATCTGGAACATGTCTTCCGCACACTGTACAGGGGTTTGGCTTTACCGAGGGAACTTGGTTCCTTATCACTGGTACTTATGGTTCTGTTTACATGGGTTCCGCGCATTCACCCAATATTTTTCATGACTTTGACAGTTATGAAAACATTACCTTGTGTATTAGTGGCTAGATTAGTGATCAGTTGTCCTTCCGAACGTTTCGAGCTTCTGTGGTTGTGTACCTGTCTGAAAAATAACAGACTTTTTCATAGTCAAAGATCCATGGTTAATTTGGGAATATTTCTACATATTCAGCAAATGAGATTCCGTCTACTCAACGCTCCAGTCCAGAAATTTTATTTGTTTCAGTTATCTGAAGAGCTTATTGAATGAACTTCCATAAAAGTTATACGCAATGAACTAAAACCTTAGACATGATTACTGGTGATTAGTCAACCGCACACGATTCCTCCAGCGAACTGCACAGCAATATCTTGAGCTTCACTGGACATGCTTTCGAATGAGTTGAATAAACCCACAGATACACAGGCTTGGGTCAAACCGATATTTACGTTCCTCAAAAAGGACGAAAATGTGCATATCTTTACTGGGTTACTAGCTCTGAATGAACGTTTATCGGCGCAATATTTGCACCGCTTGCCAGCGAAGCACTCATTGCGAGTTCCGATGAAACGAGAATCTTCTCCAAGGCGATTTCCCCAAGTCTCTGCTTTTGCATTCCGCAGCTGAGGACTGTGAGCATCTCGGTGTCTTTCTGGGGACAAATGGTAACAGTTTCGTTACAAATGCCTCATCGAACATTATAACCCATTTATTCGTTTGTATGTATGTCACTGGAGTTCACGTGAACGATATTTGTGTTTTGACAACAGTAATAGTTACGGCTAAGAAATATTACTGCACTGATTTTACTTCAAGAAGTGAACATTTTGTGTAATGGACGAAAACAAACGTCCAGCTCGGCATAACTGCACTTCATAGGGCATGTAATTTCTACCTAATCCGTCAAACCAAATCAAGAGAACACGGAATCCTCGCAGAGTATCAAGAACATGAATGAAAGTTTTTCTTATCAGCTCATAGCACCCACATCAACCACACCTACTACGAAAACTGATTTTCGAAGAGAAAAGTACCTGTTAGTTTCATTAGCTGAAAGTAGTTAGTATGATGCAATTTGCAATCTTTGCAAGTTGAATATTGTGCTGGTAAAAATTCAATTTCGTTGTAAAGAGTAAAAAACACATTTTTGTTGAAGCTACTTAATTCGCGGTTTTAGATAGCGCATACAAATCAGACTGTTGCCAAAGTAACAGTAACCGGCCCCGACTTCGGTTATCGTTTTGATGCTTTAGTCCATAGAGAAGCTTAGAAGATTGCTCTAGTTTGTGACTGACCAACGTTTATGTTGGGATAATTCATATCAAGCGAGTGTAAAATGACAAACTGAACGCCTAAGTAAAATTGTTTTCGTCATACGCAAATCATTTTACTGGATGTGTCACGGAATAGAATAAATGTACGCCTTTGGATCATTAGGATTGACCGTTGTTAGAACTATCCCGACGTGAGAAAGGCTCGTGAATTGTCGGTTCGGGGTGAACAGTCATGCATGGCACCCCCGGCTGTTCATTGCTTAGTCAGTGTACAGAAGCCGCTGGGGTGCACTTGATGATGAACGGAGGTGAGTCATAACTCAGTACTTCAGTCGAGTGGAAGGAATAAAAAACGTCTATCGTCGAGAAATTCTTCTTGTATTTCTCAAAAGCTCTTCTACCGATAACAACAGAGGAATCGTTAAAGAATCACTGGGAAAATGATTGTATCATTTTCTACAAAGAAAAAGCTCTAACCTCTTATATGGAAAACAGTTCGCGGTAGTCCCAGCCAAATGGTGGAAGAAAAATGTGCCCAGAATTGTGCTTATAAATCAGGTTAACGACCATTTTTTCTGGAATGGAATGCATCTTCTATGAATAGATTGCCCACATGAGAAACGAATGCTTTTGATGCCCGCAAGGCTGACATAAGAGCCTTTGCTCTTGAAAAGGTACCACTTTGTGAAATATTTGAAAGAAAAATTAAAGCTTCATTTCACTAGCTAGATGGCTTTCATGAACGATGTAAACACTTTCCAGGAAAATAGAGGACATTGTTCAAACTGGAAATACTAATGCTAATGAATGTGCAGTTATATCTACTTACTGTTTTGCCGGCGTAAACATTTCCAATAGCAACTCTTCAACGTGGTTATCGTAAGCGAAACTGCTTTTCACGGATCTAGCGCATAAAACAAAAAATGATCAGACTGGTGTTTTGTCATTCCATCTATCTACCATTGGGTACTAAAATGTACGTGTTACCAACCTTGGAGCTTTATTTGGATGCGCAAGAAGTACTGCTTTTCATCATCATCAGTAACACGAAAGAAAACTTTGAAAGCGTTTCTGGTATTTGTGATGTTGCAACCGAAAAGCCTGATAATCACTAGCATTTGTTAGAAAGTGAAATGATTTCATATTGCTTCTCGTATGGCCAGTTGATCAACGAGTTTTCCTAGTCTGTGATTCTGTCAGCCCCCATCGCGCTGAAGAAACGGAGTCCTTCATGGTAGAGAGTACAAAAGAGTAAACAATGATTCCGGAAGGGATGGCTCCTTCCCTTCAGACTCTTGATTTTCGCATAATTTACGAGTGTAAGTTTAAAATGGACTGAGAGAGAACAAGACTGAGCTCTGTTTAAATAGCAGACTGTAGTTATTGTCTTACCGGTAAATGAGTTCTTAAGAAGCCGAGGTTCATAGTGACGTTTTAGAGAAGGATCAATGTGAACCGGTGAATGCTAAAGATATCCAGCTTCAAAACACTGGCTGGATGGCAGCCCCATACGATGCAAACCCTCTCTACTAAGATGAAAACAGAGTTTTAACTGCGAGACAGTTGAGCTACGTATAGTGGATTTACATTCCGCTACTATTGTGTGGGCATATAATTTTCCAAACACCAACCACTCCATCAGGATTGCCATGTAATAAACAGCTGGTTTTTGGGTCTATGATAAGAAGTGACAACCTACCAGACGAATGTCTTGAAAATCCACATGCCACCTGCTGGTTGCGGAAGTACATTTGTTACCTGAACTGAGATCTTTTATCTTTTATCTGGACAGGGGAAAAGTTTCAGTTATGATCACCGTGATTGGGAAAAATATATAATTGGCTTGTTTCAGGTATTAGGCTTGTTTTGTTCTCCCCGGTCTCGGTTCCTAACCTAGACTATGATAGTAATTTTCTTTGACTTTGGAATGCAATTCATTTGAAACCACTTCAGTATGCGGAACAGTCTTTTTGAGATCTTTTTTTTCGTTTTTTTCATTGAGTATACCAGTGTGCCAGTAACCGCGAGCACTGAAGCTTCGGTTCGGTACTGTGGATAGCATTTTTAGAAGCTGTGTTTCGTCACTTGTCTCAGGTAAAATTCTTGGCAGTCCGTAGGTAAACCGAACAAGCTATACACCCCTGGGTACGAAACAATATGCCGGCCTTTCATGATCTACTATCGATAGTCAGTTGACCGTATTTTCGCACATGCACCATCTTGGCTAACCTTGAAGTACCAGCTAGACTGAAATACTAAAGCGACATTTTTATTGAGTTTGACAGTTTGGCTAATTTACATCCGACTAATCCCAATCGAATCTTGAGAATCAAAAAAATATCTGTGATTCTGAAGACGTTCCTATCATAGGGTATATTTTTTCACTTTGTCCTTTTGCAGCAAACTGTTAATTGGCTTGCTTTATTAGTATCCATTCATTGGCCGCTACCGCTAAACAGTGTCTGTTCTCCCAAGGAAATATAATCGGATAAAGCTAACCCTTTGAAAGTAATTATTTTTGAACTGCTCCACTTTCTCTGTTGCGTACGGCTTTGCTTTTGAAAGGCAGCTTTCTATTCAATTATCGAAGGTTTACGGTTCAGTATTGTTTCTAGGCAATTCGTGAATTTAGACTGGTGCTTTATTTCCCCATTAATGTACAGATTACCTGAATAATAATAACTTGCAGATAACTAGTTGTCCAACCCTCCAGGTATGTATATATTAAAAATAATAAAAAAGTGAATCAGGAAAGAAGATGAACTTCAAAGTTTTGTTGCTCGAATACGAGTATGCAGAAACTAAACGAGTTTCGAGATGAGATCGTTTACGCAAATCAAGAGAAATCACTATATGTGCTTTTTAGCCAACTTGCAGAGACTTGTATCTCAGTTGTTACATTTAAGTACTTGACTTTATTTGGAATTTTCTACAGATCTTTCGCATGGAACAGATAAATCCATCTGTCGCGGAAAATACCTCTGACCTAGTGCAAGATTCCAATAAACACAGCCCTAGACTAATGACCTAACAAGTAGCAGATCACAAAAAGCATTGACTCTTGCTAATATTACCTGGAACACAAAGTACAAGCATGCCTTCAATAATATTCCACGTAGTTTCAACTTCTAAGACCATCGATTCATCGATGGTTGAAGACATCAACTCGCAGATAGCCTCGCACACTTTCATGCTCAAAACTCGCCTCACTATCAAACCCAAGATGTTTTCAATCGTGGCAAAATCTGCATTGTAGGCTTTACAGAATGCGGATTTGACGTTACTCTACAATAGTCAGAAAGCCTGATAGCAGATTATAGGTTTGACCACACCATTCACAACATTGTGATATTTCTGACCGACTGAAAACAGCTGTCTCCCGTACCATTGATTTGTGCTGCAACTTGCCTCATTGTACAGTGTATTTATTATACCGAATTCATCCCGAAAGATGTATTTCTAATTTGGCTGTCAATAGCAGTAACATTAGCTTGATTTTGTGTCCTCACATGACCATCAGTTTTTTTCCTGGAAACGAGGATCGCCAACATCAGTGATAATAGGAGGGACGAGAGCAAGCATACTAAGAGAAACAGCTGTTACACACAGATCAACCGTGGATGGTATTTGGACGCTGTACTATGAATATTCAATGAGAATAAAAATAAAATAACATTCGAATTGTAAACAGCTCGGGTGAAGTTACACCCAACATTTAGTCATCTCCGAAGTAGGTGTCTACAACTTCATCCAGGAAGCAAGTCTTCAATTTTGGTTGTCGGAGGAAAAAGGGTATTCGTATTTGCCAAAAAATCAAAGTCACTTGTTATTGGCTGGTTGAGCACACCGGGTAAATAACACAGGTAAACGTCACCGGACCTGTGAAAGAAAATAAGGCGGTAATACTCAAAAGACGACTGACCACACAGCGAAATGTAGGTGAATTATTCATACATCCACCACCAAACCGCTCAGCTGCAGATTTTTCTGGCCATTTCTACGCTCTCGAAATTATCAATGCTACTTATATTTCAACTAAATGGCCATAAGGCACTGTGAAAGATTATTCCTTAGTGGAAAGTATATGAAGACATTAATTCATTCCAACAGAGTACACATGGGTTTTTTTATTTACTTCTTAGACAGTGCCAAAAAAGAGCGATTAAAATGCAAGAATACGATAGGTTACCATTTTACCGACAAATTATGGTTCGGTTGTTGTGTTTATCACCGGAGCGAGTTAGGCCAACAACGAAAAAGGAAAGATTTAGGGCTGGAGTAAATGAAGGAAGAAAGAATAACAAAATGAAATGAAAGACCGAGTAGTATGCACTATTCGCGATTTCCATCATTCCGAATACCCCTCGAAGTTGTTTCTCATATCAGATCATCAGCATGTTTGATAAGGTATAACAAAGTAGAATAAGGTGATAAAAGGCCAGGAAAATTAGACGTTATTTGTGCTTTGCATTTATGATGACCTAAGAGAACGAGCAAGTCATTAGTTTGCTTTTATGTTAGAACGCCACATGATATAAGTCAAAAGTACCAAATATTCCTTTGTATTATTTTTACACAACAATCGATTTTTTCCGGCTCATTACAGGCTGCTGGATTTGGAACGTGACTGACGAAGGAAGCAGGATTCGAACCCTGTTTGTCGACTCGTTTATATTGCTGTTTTTTGGTATTTACCGGTTTACATTATTCAGAGCATATATTACGGCGTTTCAAAGACACACACGTGAAACAACCCCGAAGACTGAAAATAGCCCGTACACTTTTGAAAAAACATTAAGGTACTCTTATGTCATCACACAATACGCTGATATACCTCAAGCCAAACAGCTCTAAACACATACTGAGAAAATTTCCGAAAGCTCCACAATTAATAAGGAAATCACATGATTCGGAACATCGGACAAACTTTGGGCCAATAAAACGTGTCTTGGTTAAGTGAAATGAGGGAGATGTTCATAATTTGATGTTAACCAAACTCAAGGACTAATGTGATAAGTGTTTTTGCAAATGAGTAAAGAGCCGTATTTATGCCAACGATCTACTTCCCATTATAATGCGACATTCCAGATTGGGTATAATTTTGGTACCATATGGCATGAGAATTCCAGATGACTGGTAAAATAGCCCAGCTGGGAATAAATAATAAGTCATCTTCGAGGTGTCAGCAGCGGATTGGAAAAAGTAACAGGTAAACATGGAGATGGAAACAGTTGGAGACCGCTTAGTACGGCGGCAAAAGTGGGTAGTCTGAAATATTATGCAGATTCAGACTGATGATGTTTTGCACACATAAGTGAATCTGACATCAATGAGGATTTCCGTGCACAAATTCTGTTCCATTTCTGCTTGTTTATTCACAGGTGGTGAGTTCCGCAGCGTGTGCATGCACGGAACTCTGAGGAAGGTAACAGTTAGCTTTGGATTCTCGGGAAAAATGCCTTTGATGCTCGGGCAACGTGTGTTTGCTCCAAAGAAGGTTTCGGAGTCACGAAGCGAAACCAGCGAGAAATCCTGCTTATAATACCAATCCAAAATTTTAGTCTCAGCCTACACTGTTAGAATTGGAAAAATAGCGACGACCTGTTTATAATCTTGATCGTAGACCCATCATGGAGTCGGGTATTGAATATATATCAGCATCCTATTAATGAAAATGAGATATTCGTTTGTATTCACTTGGGAAGTCAGCTTGGAGTATACATCAGTGTAATGGAGTCAAAATCATTCCGTAGAATTTACGCATAATAAATCAATATAACATGATCAGTGGGAATCGGACACACGAGAGACGTTTACAAGTGTAAAGAAATCACACCAAATTCGGATGGGGACGTTAAATAGAAGCTACACAAAACCCACTAAAAAAGGCGAAAGTGGATATCTTCTAGATAAGCGGGAGGAAACAAAGGCGAAGGTTAATGGTTGTACCTAATAGCGTTTGTGCAAGTGCTACACTTTATCCTTGGCAAACAGATAAGCATCATTCGTGAAATTCCTTTTTTCTGTGAGGAACAGTGGCACTTATACTAACTAACTAATCAAAGCAGCCATGCTTCTCGGGCTTTAAAACTGGTAGAACTCAAAGAAGGAAAACCTTTGAGGAAACAATACGAAAAATCCGTTGATAATGTAGGTGGAGCAAATGAGAAGACAAAATAGTAATCTGTATTAGCCCAAATACACACCTGAGAGTAGATACCTACCGCGGGACTTTAAACTCTGACGATGGCGTGATTTGGTAGATAGATTTGGTCCGACAAACTGGGAATCACCTGTTAAAATTCTGAGAGGAAGAACGATAAAATCAACTAAGACAATACTCTAGTTTTCGGGGAACCCCGTACTGGATTCTGATCAATAAAGAATATCGATGAAAAAGAGATCCGAGTGCAAAGTTGGCAAGGTGGAAGGACCCGCTTACTTCTGGTTCAGTCTTGAGTGACCCTTAATGAAAACTATTTTTGGTGGTTTTGTGTCCTAATCGCAAGCAGTAGGAGAAAATCCATTTGAACTAGTTATCAAGACGTTGGCCGTTGCTGACTCCAATCACCAATGATGCATTTTTTTTCACAAGACCAGATAAATCGCGCGAGTACGACATATCCTAATGCAACCCTTGATACTGGATATAACAGTGCGCAAGCCTGAGGCCCATGATCCGCTACAAAACACGTTACAACGTATGGCAAGTTTGTTCCCATCAATCAAATCGGCCATGTATCAATAAAAGTGTGTATTTTTTTCCTGTACATGTTTCATGCCCATAAAGATGCCTTCCTTTGTGTGATACAATTCAGTGCCGATTCATGTGCCGTCTGATTTAATTTGGATCAGTTCGGCCACTAAACTCTTCCAAGCAATCCAAAGTCACTTTTTTGAATAAGATGCATGCAAACAAAATCAATAAACCATTTGCGTTATTCACAAAAGATCGGCTTCATCGCTACCGCTCGGTTGGTAGAGCATTGGCCCGGTGGGCTGAGTGTTGTCATTTCGATCCTGGATCACCAATGTCGACATTTCGATGTGAAAAACGCAAGCTGATTTTCCAGTGCACAAGTTCAGGTTTCTTGTGCCAATAATACATCCTACGGAAAATACTTTCACACTTATTCAATGAATGATAGACACTGATGGATGCAATAACTTGGAGTGAATCATCGGTATCTAAAGGAACTGTTGCTCAGTCTTACTCACATGATGCGAAAATCACTGTAATTACAATAAGAATCTGAAAGTCAGATATTCTGAGCAGAATAGTGAAAGAGGTTCCAATAATCCCCCCTATTCAAAATGTAGAGATTATCGCTAGTAGAGTGAAAAATTGGAAGGAAAATAAGTTGAAAAGTATGGACGCAGCGGAAAGACGGGTTTTGGGGAGAAAAACATGAGACAAAAATTACGGTTTGTTGGCTTGGATATGGTCTTCCGTTGTTTAGTTTTTCGTTTAAAATTCAGCGGTAACTGATGCGTTAAGGTAACCTTCCTACGTGTAAACCACCGCTGACGTGGTTCCCGCTTACGGCATGAAATGTCCGATAATTTAAGGCAAGCATATGTCCCATTACTCGCAATACCATTTCAACTATCTGTTACGATCCAACATAATAATTGATCAATCAAAACTCACTTTAAAGAGATGATTTTTTTCCGACATCACCTGTCGTCTAAACTGTATAGAAATTTATAAAGTTTCGACCTCCCTCAATTAGGGAGGAGCCGTGATGCTAGACTGTCTTTCACTTAAGGTAACAAGAATGTGCAACAATCTTGAGCCAGTTTTGTCTTAATGATTCAGTTGTTGCCTGCAGCAGAGAATCGTCTCGCTGTCAGAAAAAGGAGACCTCGATCAGGATGATATCAAAGGAAAAAAGCTCCTCATTCTGGCCCATAAGTTATAGGTTTGTTATCCCCGATGACCTTGAAAATCAGCTGTTGAACTTCGTATACAGTGCTCCCTGTAAGAGTGATCCCGGTTGCGATCAACCTGGTGTGTTCAGTTGCGCGGGTTATTTCTCTTCTGGAGAATGCTCAAAAACAGCACAAAAAATAGTTAGCACCCTAGCAGATCAAGGAGTCTTATTGTGTTTGTTGTAAGACATCAAATACAATTGCAGTGGCAATTCACATTTTCAAAGCGAAATCTATTGCTAATTGTTTACTCTTATATCCGGGATACAGCTACTTTTCTTTATTTTCCACGTTGAACAACAGTTCCATGCATGGTTCTAGTTCAGGTTTTCAAAGCAGTTGAAGAGATTGGACTCCACTTCCTAGGGGAAGATTTTCACATCCAGTTATCTCCTATTCATCATTGTCACATTCTGAGACTAGCCCCTTAGCACCTTCTGCAAGCACGATGTTCACACCCGAAAGTGAACTCCCAAATAGCTTCAATAATAACCTCTCAAAACCATGTTGCGTGTCGCAGCGGCTCCAAAACGAAAACTTTCGCCATTATGAAAAACGTTCCTCGATTACTTATCTCTCGAAAGGCAAGCAGCCAATTTGATAGCTCCCAACTTGAAAGGCTTGTGGCTTCTTGAACTAATTCTATGACATTTTCAAAAATTTCGCAACGTCAATACTTTAGTACAAAATCAATACGTTTCATATTTTGAGCCACACTGATTAGTTCTCCTGTAGCAACATCCCTGTATTGAACACCGGAGAAAAATAGTAGCGGCCCATAAAGTACCATTTTTCGGAGGGATCGTGCGTACGGATGGAAGCACCGATTGGCGCATCATCCACAGGGAAACTCCTCTTACAAATGCTCGTGGAACACTTAACAAAGAAGGACATTTGCCGATTTCACCGAAGAATTCAAATCAAGATGCTGGTCACTTTGGCTGAGGATTCGTTTTTTATATGAAAGCGTGTCACGTGTTGAGTCAAGGAATGCTCATAAACAAGGTAATAGGTGAACGAACTTTCCCCGAAGAGGTTTCCGGCCGAATACCGGCATATCACATCAGTCAACATGATTGATTGGTATAGATAATAATCAAGAATAAAATTGTTGGTGGAATTTATGTAGATGGACCTTCAATTTTGGGAAACGTTTCCCCACTGTAAATGGAATTCGACCGGAAGATGCTACCTGGATAGGTATTCGCTTTTCAGGAAGAGGCTGTATACTGCGTCTCATGGAAGGTTCGAGAATACATCTTTGCAATGCAATTTTTCGGTTCAGCATCCAATTTTAGACTTATGATAATATGAACAAATTTCGATTTTAGCTATCTCTACTTTTCTGACTAAAGAAATCCATGGACTACCTCCCCTATGTACAATGGGGTTGAAAGTGGAAAAATTGATGAAAAGTAAGATAAAAAATGTTCATATCCAACATGGGTGACTCTATGCTGAATAGAGTGAGAAAAGTCCCGAAGTTTAAACGCAGACCTTATAAATACTAGTGCGTATGGACTTTTTGCTTCCAATATTGTTTAGGTTACTTCAAATTCAACACATACTGTTTCGCCTTCCCTCAGGAGCTCATATTCAGTAATATCTGTGACAGACTGACAACGATGAAAGTATGTTTTCATCTGAATTCTGAGCTTATGTGTTCACCACAAACAAACAAATCACGGGAGATATTGGCCTAAAACATTACCACTACTTGTCAGTTATTGTTGATTTAAAATTATTCTATTCTGTGTCAGTGCAGTCATTCATAAGAATGGTAAGTGCCTATTAGACACCCGTGTAGACCACTTTTGATGACTCTTTATAGCTTTTATTCCCATTTCTAGAACTTTCCATTGTTCACTATGCAAACCGGGGAATTTCAAGCACAACAGACCAACAGCGACCCTGGTTCCACTTCCGTGGTAAAATATCCTAGACCAAACCAAGTGATCAGTGAGTCTGTCTTACAAATACTCCAGCTTCGCAGTGAAATATTTCTTTGTTCCAGTGATCAGAAATGGCACCAACCTTTTAGAATGTAAAAGCTTGGTGCTTGTGAGTAAACAGAAAGTCTTTAAATTTGCGTCATGGAAGTATTTTGATCTCTCTCTTTGCTTTTGCTTCTAGAAAAGAATTCACACATGAAGTTCACTTTTACTAATGAGAGGGCGTAAAATCTTTATTTGGCACTCTACCTTGAGAAATACAACGAAAACTGAAGACTCGATGCATTAGGTAACAGCCAGGTTTCATTGAGCATTCACCTTGATGTGATCGCATGACAGTTAAATATCCACCTTCCGGTGCATGTACAAGACTGCACCCCGTAGTTAGGTAATTCAAGAACAAGCCAACCCCGAGTCTCAAGGCAAGAACATAGGCTCGATTACCTACATGTGCAATAGGGCAAATTGCCAAACAATCAATATAACGCACCTCGAATAATGGGCGAACCGACCACATACCCAGTACGGTCAAGCAAGTTTACACAACTCCCAGACAACAATGGACAGGAAACTCCCGAGACGATAATGTAGGAGCCAGTCAGCATTAGAGTACTCAATTACGGGAAGCATTCTGATCAATCAGCGCTCATAAAGGAAGTAATGCTTAAGGAAATACACACAAGCTTAGTCAGGAACAGATGAAACAGCTACGGCCAAGAGAAAATGGTACGATCATGACTGAATGAACAAAGTTCAGTCAGACAATGCAGAGAGCGGGACTAAAATACGTCATAACAGATCGTGTCGTGAATGCCAGTGGGCTTGTGCACATGGATACAAAGTGTAGGGAGAGGGGTAAAGTAAGTGGTAAAATGTATTAGGTATCGGAGTGCGATACGAACATATGCGGTCGACAAAGGGACCCAAGACAGGCACCCATTAAGTTCAATCAAAACTTGTGATGGAAACAAGGCTAATGGCTATGTGGCGCAAAGAGACTGAACAAATAAATATCGCGTTTTTGTGAAGGCCAAAGCTGGTGGTCTGCGTCGAAACCAATTACCTAAGGGCATGAGATCTGAGAGAACTGTTTGGTAAGTACCATATAAAATCTGTCAAGGATAGTATGGGATCCAGACTAAACCAGTTTAAAGGAGTTTCATGACATGGCGAGCTGAACTTGCTTATCCAATTTCAATCAGTATCTACAGTGAGTTTGAATCTTTTGTTTAAACTTAATGGAATTTAAATACACCTGACTAGATTCCTACGTCTACTTGTCAAACCTCTGGACCAAAGCGTTTTAGAACGAATTGAAGATGACGTCAGAATTGTTTGAGCTTCCAGAGGGAATATTCAAACAACCATAAAATTACATAGCAAACTTCGGAATCTCATTCAAGGAAAACTTTATTTTTGAGCTTTTGGCTCATTTATTACTCTGAAATGTATGTAAGATATCACAGCTGTCAACAAATTGCCACTCCGCACTGTTTACTCCTTATATCAGTGCCACGGGGGTCCGTCTTATGCTTCCTTGTCTAACATTTCCTGGGCCGCTGACTGTCCGGCTCACATCCATTTTCAAGGTAAAGCCTGGCGTTTTCAAGCCAATACCATAAGCTTTAGCTCAAATCAGTGACCTGGGTCTACCAATGCGATCTAGAATAAAACGAAACAACACTTTGCAAGCCATCGTAGGCTGATTTACGGACAGTCAGTGGTTTCTTTCCATCGTGATTACCTTAGAAAAATTACGACACAAAAAATAAGCAATTCTTTCAGGGGCTTTGCTTGACTTAGCATAACGCGGTGGTTTTGAGTAGATGTACTGATTGTTCCTGGTTCTCGTTATATTGTTCTGTCTACCAAATGGAACTAAGATGAATATTTCGAATGCTTGCATTTTTGAACACGCGGCGGCGACTTTGAGACACCCGAAATAAAACTAGCCTTTCTACGGCCCTTCGGAAGTCTCACACAGTTTAGTGAACAGCTGTCTGCTTGCGTAATTTTTTCAGAATATAATATTTGTCAGCAACGGTAACAAGCCATGTTAGAGAGTAGACGGGTGGACGATTTTTGTCTTTGAACTCTGAATTTTTTGACTTTTTCTAGGTTTCTTTACAAATTACTTTGCGTTTTTAATATAAAACAGTTTGCAGTATCTCTGGATGGGTGCACCGATCGCCAACGTCTGCCGAGTGTGAACGCGATCGGCACTGGAATCAATCGAACCCTAGACGTCAGGGTATGAATGAAGCGATGAGGCCGTCTAACCATCTAGGTGGAGGAAAGATTGTCCGCGGATCGCACGTCCAATTTTGCTCATCAATATGATTGCATACTTTGGGGAACTCTCTTCCCATCTACATTGGCAACGAATGGTAACGACAAACTTCAAAGTTCGAATCCTAGCCACTGCCGAGGAGACTGCGACCAGTCGGAACAACCTCATGTTTCGGGTATAACCTACACACTGGCGTCCAGTATCGAGATATATTTGTCCCATCTGCGCAAAAGATGTAACAGGAGTGAATATACTTTATCGTGAATGACACCTTAAAAGAAAAGCCCGAAATTGCAGATAGATTGTTGATTTTCCTTTTTTACTATTTTACATAATACAAAACCTATAAAACCTGCATTTGGTTGGTGGTGGAACAATGACAGCATGCTTGTTTTTACAGAATAATATGGCAAACGAATGCTCAATCCCGATTCCGAGATTCTATTTTGAGAAAGCATAACGCTTACTTATCGGTGACGGAAGGAAACATAACACCTGTAAATACTGTGAAACTGCATGAATTGTTTCGTGTGACAGTTCTGAAAGACACCTTGCAGCTTTGTTTCTCTTTAAGTCAAGTAAAAAAAGCAATATTTTCTTCTCTCGTTGAAGGAATTCATCATCGTTTGATGTAGAATCGGGAAAATGGTAATCGTCGAACTGGGAGATTTCAACTATCTGTTATTTATCTTTAGTTGGCGGACACCTTTAAACATTCAGTGAGCATGATTCCTTTTTATATCGTATTTGAAAGCTGTTGTTCAAAATGTGAAGTCAAACAAAAGAACTCTTCTCTATCATTCCAGTCAGTCCTCAGCCATTCAACTTATCTGACTGTGAGTCGTTGGTTATGAACTGCTGGGGATATCCGATGTTTTCTGATCGAGAAGTGGAGTAACGATACTTTTGCGATGTTTGTGCATGCGCACACATTTCCATGAAATCAAACTTGATACATTTTGATCTAAAACAACAAAAAATTAAGAGCGAGTTCGAGAATATAGCCATTTTTTCAAATAGTACACAACAAACAACAAGTTGATAAAATTGAACTCGTAATTCAACAAAACATCCATCGTCGGAAAACATTTGGACACGGGCAATGGGATTGGAAGAATTTTAATTTGCTCAAACTAATAAATTTCGAACAGTGGTTCCTTTACTTCATGTATGGCTTGTGACAAAATTCATCATAGTAACCTCTACCGGTATACTTCGACTTACCAGCGAACAATACAGAGCTGATTTAAAACTTGCATTGGTAGGCTAAACACAATTAAAAATGAAAACTTATTAGGAAAGGAATTCTTTCGTTTTCAGCTTCATCGTTTTCACAACTATTCTTATTCTGTAAAGAACCTTTTCGCTGGTCGGCCTGTCCAACACTTCACTACGCATCATTTTTGTGGTGTGAGGGCTCTTGGCTCGATAACGCAATCCGCTTGCATAAATCTCGCTTTTGATGTCGGATTTGTACCCGGTTTGAGCCAAAACTTGGAAACGCACATTCACTCATGCAAATTGTCCACCCGTTGTTCAAACTTCAGTTCCCTGACCAAGTCTTTCTGTACACTGGACCTTTTTCGTTTTAGCAAGTCCTTGTTTATCATCGTGTTTTTGTTACCTCTAGTTCCGTCCAGTGTAACTTGTTCACCTTGGACGAATTCAAAGGCTTTGTGTGATCAGGCTCACCGAGATTTTTCTCACAGATAAACCGTGTTTTGTGCATCACAGATACCGCCGTAGGTTCCAGAGTATAGCTTTGGTTACTGTTTACTAAGAAAGGCCCAATCTTGTTGATTGCATTTTGAAGAGGTGTACGCCTTCAAGTGGAAACCTCACGATGTGAGCGCTGCATATTTTATTGGCATTATCTCGACTTTGCATAATAGGAGGTACAACCAATACTAGTGAACTTTTTTCTGAATCATCTAAATTCACAGGCCACTGTATTTCGAGCCAATAAATCATCAACTGCATGTAAAATCTCTTGTGCTGGAGAGTGTAGAAAAACTTTGATTTGGTAGGAAAGCGAACTGGACCTCAACGCGTGAGCGTAAGGATTGTCGTGCCCTTCTTCCTTTATGTAAATGTTAGTGTCTGTCTACTCACCTACCGAACTCCAGCTCATAGCGTTTTCCTGTCTGTCCTTGCAGAGCACTATGCCTTCAATTAAATCATGTGGAGTCTCAATATATTTCATTAATTATTCACCTGAAAATTACACTGGACAATCGAACCGCAGCATCCGTGTTTATTCATGGTCAACCAGCTTTGCTACTGAATACTGATGAGTAGACAGAATCTGCAGATAGATTTTCCCTCGCAGATTGTATCTTTTTACAATAAAATTAATATTTCACTATTCCAAAGCTGTCATTTCGTTGATAATTTTCACTGTTGTCTCACATTTAAGCAAAGGCACTTGCATGTATTCCATTTAAATACTCCTAAATACTGGACTGATTTGTCTACGAAAATGCAAACAAGGAAATGACAGACCATATTGAAGAGAAAATTGCTTCACAGCTGTCAGAATCTTCGCGTCCAGCATCGCAGATTTCGGTGATTTGAACGAAGTTTGATCCCAAGAAGAATATAAAGCTCAAAGGAGTGAAGTTACGGATATTGAGACATGACAGGCGTATCGAGTTGATTTGGTTGAAAAGCGTGAACATTGAGTGTCGAAAACCACATAGATTGCTCTTACGACACGCTAAACTGCAATTTGCCTAACCGTGATGGCTGTAAACTATGACCTTACAAGTGTCACCTGGATTTCTGGGACATACGGTTCTGAATCTCTATGGTAATCTGTTTTGATGAAGGTAGATTCCGCTCTCAACAGGATGAGACATTTTTCGTGAATTGTCTTTCGTTAGAAAGACAACGTCTTTTTTTCCACTACTTCCAAATTTCCACGTTTTTTTGAAGTTTACTTGTTGCGCATCTATAAAATACTTCCTTCCCCCTTTGTTCTTATTGCTCGATTTCCCTTATTTTGCATCCATTACCAATGTCGGTCATTTCGTCCCGTGTAACACCATACCATGCATCTATTTAACTGTATATCCGATTCGTATCTACTCGCGTCTTCCTCTGCCGCCTGAGAAACTCAGTGGTGAAATAAATGTGTTCATTTTCTTTGACTCTTGCGTATTGTTTATTCTGTTCTGGCCAGAGACACAACTTATTTGCGAATACGTATATTTGAGTCGTTGTTAAAGTTATATCTTGTTTAGCCATCTTTTGTGACATATCATGAGAGCCACAACAGAATCACATACTGTTATTTGCCTCCATTAAAAGATTAACCTTTGTACTGGAAAACGAAATACATTGTACACGCTTCAATACTGTCACGCCCATGAGAAATGAGGTATAAATCACGGACTTATGCTAGAAGTCGAGGAAGGTATAAAATAGATCAAACACATCCCTACTAAAAAGAACGGGTTAAAACTAAGTGGTAGGGCAGGCGCACAGTGAATTATTGACTGACCATTCAAGGGCGTATCCAATTACCAAAATCAGCAGATGTAAGCACATTAATAGTCCAAACCAAGCACTACAATCATCTTGAATCAACCTCAAATTTATTCTGGGAGTGGCTTTTGAAATCAGCCGTTCTGGATGGTTGTAAAATTAAATTAGACCATTTCCTGTAGATTTTTCCAACATTTTTCGTGCTGGTGGTAATTTGAAATGCTAGCCAATGAAATTCTTGAATGTTTTCGAGACATCCGAGTATTTTGGTAATTATGGCAATAAAGCTCAGAATAAGTTCAAAAATTCGAGGGGAGTGTAATGAGACACTGTGGACGTTGGCAAGTTGGTCTCCGACAATCAGGTGCTGAGAAATGTCAGATTCCGAATATAGTGACGAGTAAGTTACTTTCCTTGATGGGAAAATTAAGGGGACAGCATTAATCTCATGGAAAAAGGAGGGTGAAATTGCGGAAGTTATAATACTATTTGAGTCTAGGTTGCGCAAAATAAACCATTTGGAGGCACACCATTAGATGATTTCTACTCTGGCCAAGTCAATCATCTCACTGGTGCCCAAAATCGTAGAGGGTGAAGTCTCTACTTGTGTAAACAACGACTGGGGAAAGTCAACCAATTTGGTCTGAAGTACTCAATTGGAAATGCTAGCTGTCACATTGGAAACTGTAAGCCAAATTTTTCCGGGTAGATTCCTCTCGTTATTCATTGGAAACCTTTACTTGGTACATGAAACACCATCTTCTGAGTTAACGATACTTTCTGATATTTTATCCACCTCTGTAGTTGCACAGGCGTGTGGATCCCTTCGCATGTTTGTCAGTGACCTTACCAAGCATAACTTTTCTTTCCTCATCATGTTTGGTCTGAGAAGCTAAAATCACTCCATCTTAAAAGTATACCTTGCCGTGCGTAGTAAGACCAGCATATACACTAGGTCAGTAAAATCATCCACATTAGTAAATCAGATGAATTCTCTACTCGACAACCTGGTCACGTTAAGGGCCATGGGTACCTCGACCGACATCTATGTCTTTTCATTCTATCTTCTGTAAATAAGTCACTGAACAACCTAATTTCTGTTCAATTCATTGTTGCCAACCTGGAATTGCTTACCTCTGATCAACATTCCTCAACAGTACTTAAACGGTTGGGAAGTAATGAAAATCACATAATTTACCAGCCTGATCGCATCTGAAGATAAACGCCTGAAAAAGTTGTGTATAAATACCATATTAGAAAACGTCATTTGTCGGATTACGTTGATAAAGCCAGAGGTCGAGACGGTTTCCTACCAAGCATTTTAAAAGAATTCTCCCTCACGTCTTCTTCGGAATAATTATATTTAAAGAACCGACGTTTTCCAGGAGCTGAACTGTCCTAGAGTTGCCTCCATGATACACGTGCATGTTAAACATCTCTGTGATATTTGAAGGAATCCAAGATCATTCATCCTGACGGAAGCACATACTAGTGAAAATGCTGCGAAAGGTTCAGGAACATTTCCTACAACCTAATACTTTTGATTTTTATTTAAAAATCACTTTTAAATTCAAAGTCGTTTGAGCCATAAAGAGCTGGTTCTGTCAGCTTTACTGTCACCATTCAAGTGTCCCATTGAATGTCGATGTATAGTATAGTATTTTGTTTTTTATTCTGTGGGAATTGTGAAGCCGTTAATATTTGTAGTCTGGACTGTATTGATGCATTCCGATAGGTAACAAGAGAAAAATTCGAAATCTATTGTGTGTAGATAGTAGCCTACCGTCTACCAAAGATCATTTATCTGACCCTGTTCATGAATCGCGAAAAATTACCATATGATCGTGGTCAAAAGTCTTTACTACATTCAATGACAGACATTTTACATCATTCTATTCTATTATTCTGAAACCGGTGATGTGCTTCTTCACACCTAATATAGAACTCCGATGGGGCTAGTTTAATCTGCTTTTGGGCAAGGAATAGTTTCTACAGGGCAACGGGGGTGACAGGTTGCCTTCGGGGTGCTGCCGGAGAGAATAACATAGCTATGGAGTGACTAATAAGCGAAAGAGGACTGTGAAACAACAATTGTGAGAGATCTTTCACCAGGGACATATTTAGACTGAGAAGCTAATAGTTTAGCCCTACGTGTACTTTATTGGTAAATGATGAGTAAATCCTTAGTCTCGCTTATAAGAGAGAGAGATCGCTGATGGAAGCGGAATATAGTGAATGGCGAAATGCGCGACCAGTCCGAGTATATCTTCAACAATACCGACCAATCATTATCCGGTTCTGAAAGAACCAGTGTATCGTTTTTGGATCCAGATCTACACCGTGTTTTTCATTTACGTTGTTGATCATTGCAGAACCCTATTCTGCATCTTGTCCACACAGACATCCATGAAATCTCCATAATAATACAATGATCCTAGTTTTTGAAAGACCCCTTGGGAAACACTGTACTGGTCCCCTCCGTCGGATCCATTTCAGTGATTTTTTCATCACGCTAGGTGGTAACTATGTTTGCGAAATGTTCCGGAACTCCATCTTGTAGAAAAGGTGTTTTTGACAAGGTGGATAAGAGTACTCTTTCTAAGTATTTAGAAAGTGTATCATTCGTTGCCTGCAGATCGACGGTTTAATTCAATTGCCGGGAGAAAACTATGAGATAACCAGCAGTGAATCGTGGATGCTGCTCCTAACGTTCACTTTTACCTTTCTTTACCCACTATTTTCGTAGTAGTCAAGGGGATTCCTCTTGTGCCAGCTACCGTTGCTTTTATGACCTTCGATTTTGTGCAGAAGGCAACCACTAACATATTCGCCCCCTAAGTGCAGTGGTCGCTTTCTTGACCATTTCCATCCAACCTGGTTTTTGCACCTCATTCGCACTGCCAACTCGGTGCACGTGTGCTCTTTAGAATGATAAACTTGAGCGTTCGCACTATATCACTGTCGGCACACAGGTGAACTGTTGCAATTACCGTGAAGCTTGCAACTCAGCCGTGTCAGGGGTCAGCATGAAAATGTCAGTCATGTGCGATCCGGGTCACGGATAGGACTACAACATAGGGACAGCACTGAGATAGTTTTGCAGTTGACCGGATGAACCCCTGTCCTAGAGAGAGAGTATTACGCACTGTAAGTTGGGAGGGTGAATGATCAGAAAACCAGTTGCTGTTAAGCATGAATATGTGCAGTGGCCTAACGTTTACTGAAGCCACTACTTCACTAATGCGAAAGGAGTCGTTAGTTGGACGGCACAGGGTGTAGTGGTATTATTGGAATACTGAATAGGGTGTGTAATTTAATGTTAGGGATCTCAGAATATCTACTATTACTCGTCGGTAGAGGAGTTCGGCCTATTCGGACAGCAAAATGAAAGCACTATCATGCCAGGATGGAAGTAAACAGAAGGTGATAACATTCTGTCATTTTGCAAGCAGTAGGATAACTACCGTTCATTGTGACACACACTTAAGTCTTCAAATAGATGTACAAAGTGGTGATAGATTAAGCTTCTCGTCCAGATAAGTTATCACCTTTTGTAATCAGAGAGTGAGCTGACACTCCTTCGGTTTCATAAGCCAATGCCTGTAATAATTTTCTGGCAAGCGGAAACATTTTTGACATTTAGAGATTGGCCAAACTAAAGCTTGTCCACAATAAATCGCCTAGAGGTGTACCACCTCATCTCCCGCGCTTTCGTGATACACACGTTGTTGGAGGAGCTTTGGTTTCAATTGTTTTCATATTTGTGTTCGTTTTAGCTCAGGTGGTTGGTAGCCATGATGTTCTGATCACTAAGCTTAATGTTTAGATTGCATATGTTTCATCACCAGTCGAGGTGATATCGCCAGTGCTATCCTTTCAGTAGGTAAATATGGATCTGTTGCTCATCAGTCTTCGCGCTCCGTAGTGGAGGCCGTAGAATAATTGGTCCACTCAATAGCTTCGGATACAGACAAAAATCGGGACTGTCAGAATAGTGCAGTTAAACTAGAAAAACTCGTTTTTTTGCTTTGATCGATCGGTATTTCTCAATATGCTTTTTGCGAGTGGAGTTGTCCCAAATGTGAGCAGGCTGATTTTACACTACTTCATTGATGGAAGATATTTCACTTTTTTCCAGTTAACTGTGGTGTTATGCACAGTGCAACTTATCCTCGTTTCCATTTCTTTGCAAAAGAAGCCCTTCAAGTTTATTTTACATCTTTCGGGCGAGAATACGCTGATTATGCAGTTTTGGGGTGTGAAGTACAAACACTGAAGGGCACCCCACGATGAAGCAACAACATAATCCAACCTTTACCGAATGCACGTAAATTCCAGGATGTATAGAAGCCCCACTCACAGGCTCCCTCTAATATCTGCGAAAAATTAACCCATACCGGATTCATCGACTGTTGAATAGCTTGGTGCTACACTTTACCACAATATTTCCTAGTCAACGCATGTTCAGCAGAAATCCTGTGGATTAGGAAATTGGCCATTTTCCTCTTTCTTTTTACGATTACTTCCGGTCTTCACTCAGTAATTTTTTTAATTATTGATTGTATGCCTCCTCCATCACTGATTGCACTGTTCACCTGCTATTTTGCCTGATCTGTTGAATAAAGATTTAAACCTGATATTAAGATCCATAAAATACATCTCTCAATAAAGTGGCATATGCTGAGATACAATTGTTGATACCATCACGGATAAGCAGTTCAGTGTTTATGGCGAGTTTACTTCAAAGGACCTACAGACATACATCCCTTTCTATACAAAGCACATTCATAAGCTGTTTCTATATCATGTAGGCGCTCAGAATTCAAATTTTTAATCACCACATCGAAAATAAACGAGGATAGGTCAATTCAAGTGTCCCTAGTAGTTGCTTCATAAAATTTTGGGTATTTCAACACAACAGCGGGACAGTTGGTGGAAATCGTCAACGGTTATGACGCGAATGGACTTCCCAGTCCTATTGCGCTGAAACAAATTTATCTCGTGCATACTTTTCAAAAGATATGGCATCGAACAAAACTAAAACCGGTATGATATCTCGAGGAATATCCCCATCGGAATTACCAATACCACAAAATCGAAGGGGTTGTCCAAACATCTCACTCACCACTGAAAAAAAGAAAAAATGATTTCAGAAATTACTTGAACGTGCAGAGCCGAATTATTCCATTAACACGCATCCGCTCATGCATGTGACTGAGACAACCATGCGAACAACGGAGACACCGGTCCAACTCAATTATAGATGAAACTCAGTCAATCAGGGCCTCCGAGGAGACAATACGACTAAACGGGCACATTGGAGATTATTCAATTTTCGACTTAAATGTCCTGTCACCCATACATATCACTACACGGTCATTTCACAACATGTACCTCCGCGTTCTGGCTTATATGTTAAGAATATATATTTACTATAGGTATGTATATATATTTAGACGGAGAGAGAGAAACAGAAGGAGAATAATACTATATGAATCTATTTGCACACCAGGGTACCGCTTACCCCAGGGTACTGGTGATTCTACTGATACCAGTACAAGTAGTAAAACTTACTCCCATGGAAACGGTTGTAATACGAACAGAGAGACAGCATTCGCCCAACTCTTAATTCCCCACAAGCATACATCACTTATATATCGATTCTTGAATTCATGTTTGGTTGAAACCGGTGAGAGACGTACGAGAACATCAGTGAAATGTTCTAGATCTACGACAGAACGCAAAGGCAAACATGAAACACTGTGAGTGAATTCCATAAGCAAAACTCTCGCTTGGATACAGAAAAAAGTACCAACGAATTTTCTCCGTTGTTCGCCCTCATCGAACAGGGATTGCACCGAAGTAGTCCGCAACTACTTTGTAGAACTGACACCATCCGGTGTCATTTTGCTCCGGTAAAATGAGTGTCATCTCTTGGTCACCGTAGGTAGACTTTCTTCTTAGGAAACTCTTGCAGGACCGGACAGACCCTTTGCCAGCTAAATTGCCATAGGTCATACAATAACTTTGTTTGATCACAGCAATATTTCTTCGAAAGAACACAGTGTCTCTTCACACCATGCTTTTGGCAAATATTCATTCATGTTACCAGGTGTCGATTGGGTGTCAGCACAGAGAGCTTAAACCTCACATCGTGTTCAAAGTATTTGAGTGGCCATCCTAGTAAATAGTACCATAGCTTAGAACCGGATATACAGTCGATAAGTGCCTTAAAGCTAGGCTCTTGGAACTCGGGTAGTTTTGCTTTGGTATTCTCACTAGCACCAGTACGCCAGCTGACTCATTCCCTCACAATTCACATGCACCATCACGTTCAACTTATTCACTCTCTGTGAGCCTCATTGGTCCCATGAACATGTTGACTAGATTTCTCCCCCACCCCAAAGTGATAAAAAAGATAAGTAGTGGAACTAATGAAACTTGGAATGAAATTAAATATTCTCATCCATTTACGAATTAAAACGAGTAGGGACTCCACATTTTTCCTATGGCAATAAAGCAGGCCAATTCAGGTCTAGCTTCCTTACTACTTTCGTAAAAAGTGCTTTCGAGCTGGAAACTCATTAAATTGGTAGAGTTGCCGCGTGGCCATTTCAGAGTTGATTTGTATAGCTTTAGTGATCACCCCGCTGTGTGGAATGCCAGATGATAATGTTCACTGACTAGCCTCATTGATGGTTATGTGATTGACAGAGATGATTTTGGCCTGATGGAAGGCTTTCGCTTGTACGAGCTTCACAACTTCAGACCTTGTCGCTTACTTTCCGTCAAGAGCAGCGTTAATCTGGCATATGTCTTTTCTTTCTGTAGTACATCACTTGTCACTCTATATTCAGCAAACTAGATACTCCTCAAGGAAGCCTCATCATAGTTCTAGCAAAATGTCTACTGTGTGAAGATGTTCGAACTTTGGATTTATTCTTTTCCGAAACGAAGCATGCTTTACGGTGTCATCACAAAATTCTACCATACTTATTCTGGTTCATCTCCATGATGAGCTGAAGGACTACATTGAAGCAGCCTACCTTATTGGGAAATGATCACTTATTTCACTGAATTGAAAGAAACCCCCAAGGCAATCAGTGAATTTACTTCCAGATGACCGTGGCATTCATCGGTTGAACCTATTTTCACTTAGACAGAACGCGGTGTATAGTTGCGGAATGGATATTTGTGTGGTGTTTTATAACATCAAAAGTACATCAGCAAGTTCCATACTCCGTGGATACCGATTTATTTATCCTATCGAATGGGGTCCTCCCACAGATTACACCATAATAAACAATATGATAGTGTCATTCCGGGGTTGCTATATTCAAAATCAAAGCGAACGTGTGAGGAGTTGTTAGGAACTAAGGTTGACGGGGTATTCAACCCCCAGGAGTCAGATACGAGATAAGTGGGCAGGGTGATTCGATGGATGATCCGGATTTCCCTAGTCGTGCCAGAAGGAAATCGCCTGTCGAATGAAGCTCTGTGCACAGGTTAACAATTATCTGATGTGCACTAAATGATAGAGGATTGATGAAACAATGAGTATTCAGCTGAGGATTAAATACTGACACCGAAAAAACTGCTTGTTGTCAAACGTATCACATCTGGAACAATCCCAGTAAAAAAATCGCCTACCCAATCGGGAGATGATAACAGGCCTAATTACTAGCTGAAGTTCTCTAGAAATAATTGGTCAAAAAAATATCTTTTAAATTTGGCGGTGCCTAAGAAGGTATGCATGGAATAACCGAGCCCTAAAAATGGGCAGTTGAATCCACTACTGAACATCAGCAAAGAACGTAATCACTCGCCGAAACGCTTTCTTCCAGCTGTTGTCTGTCATTTCTTCCACCGTCAAAACACGAGTCACATTCAGCAGATTTAGTCCGGATTAAAAAGTCATTAGAATCTTTTACAGATTTTCACTTGAATGCCACTCATCCAGTATTTTATTCGCCAAAACGTGCAAGGGTTTACGAACATTCAACCGGGATATTATCTAGTAATACACTTACACATTGCCGTGTTTTCCAAGTTGTGCCACACAAAGGAATTAAAGAACATCGGGCTCCTCATAAACCTATGTTTTGTGTTTCAGCCTTGAAGACTGATTGGTATCAGCTGAGTCAACATTTCCGAGGAGAAAGAAATATCGCGGAAGCTCTATTCACTGAAGTGGGTCCTCTGAGCGGGTGATGATTCAATTCAGGTTATATCTCGTCATCAATTCGTATCATGGATCAGACATATCTTACATTAGACATGATCGGTTTTGGTAACACTGGAAACGGGAATCAGGGGAAAAGACGAAAGAATATAATAGAACGATACGTCCCGTGAGTTGCAGTCGAATGCTCTGTGTCGGGTCAACCAAATATCTTGATTATCTACATAAATCATTCGAACACAGTCACTTAAACTACTGAACTGTGGTTTAAAAGGAGACGGCCACCGTACCATCTGATGAATATTATTCACATCAATGATCGATAAATTCGGCCTAACAGTTTTCAGATCGAGATAAGCAAAAAATTGATCTGACCGTAGATATTTGCTAACAGACAGTTTATGCTACATCATAACCGCTGTTTGTAGAAGTACCGGCCTATTGATCGATATCTCCGAATTTTCATCTGTACACCTACTTTGTGCTCAAAGCAAAACCCGAATTTCAACCTTCTGCTCACTGACCATTATATTGTTTTCTCTGTCAATCTCTTTGCCTTGTGACTGACTATCAGTTCAAGTCAGTGCTGTTGAATAAGCCCGACAGACTGAGAATCAAGGTGTGCCGGAATTCTGAGACATTCACTCACTCACTATCAACTTCTTTCTATGTCTATGACACACATGTTCACCGGGTCGAACACAAAAGTGAAGCTAGCACGTCAACATAAACGATAAAAATCAGAAGGCTAGTAGGGAAGGGGAAAATGTACACTGCAAAAAGCCGTTCAATTCTTCGTTCTAACAATCATGCTGGATATGGGATGATCAAGCGCAGATAGAGAGATAACAGAGTTTGTGGGATTTCGAACTCGCTTCATGACCAGATATTCTCAAATCCCTCGTTTTGTAAACAGACAGTATTCGCTTTCACTTTCAGGGAACATCCAACAAGCATATTGATACAACAATCATGGGTAGTCCCTTTGACCCTATTTTGGTAGACATCTAAATGAGAATGATTCATATAAGGTTCAAGGCGGTAATTAAAGAGTCCTTTCTCTCACAGAAGCAGCATAAATGACGAATTCCTCGTCCTTGAGAAGCCTGACGACGTTCAACCACAAATTTATTGCAGCCCATCGGAACTTGAAATTAACTTTTAGGATCGAATCCGACCAGACCATGGTCTTCTTGGATGTGCCAGTACACGAAAGCCAGATGGTTCCCTTCAGCTATCAGCGTTTCGTAAAGAAAGTGGTCAGAACAATACTCCACTTTATTAGTTTCTCCCCTAGGAAATACTAATGCGCACTAGTCAGAACGGGATTCTTCAGGGTTAACAAGATAAGCACTGAGGATTCCCTCACAGCTGAGACAGATAACCTTTGTACCACAGAGAATGGAGTACATCATCAACATCGTTTTATAGTGGGAAAAATGTGTTTTTGCATATCTGTTCCTCACAAAGGGGACATAAAGATAAAGTGGAAAGCGCAACGGAGAACCTAGTGTTTCTCAACATTATAGCTATTGTCAGTTACTTGTTGCCCTCACATACCTCCAATGAATTATTGCATCACCGTTGATCTATATCTCATTGCACTCACATCTTCTCTTGAGATTTCAGTGGAGCATTTATTGTCAGAACAGAGAGAATGCTAAGCACGAGAGTGGTCGAGCACACTCAAGTATTTACAGGGTTCGATGAGTTATCCCGACTCCCGAACTTTCAATGTGACACGTAGACAAAATTTGTCTGTCTCTCACTGTTAAATCGATGGTGGGCACAAGGTTATACGAACCAATGCGTTTTCGTTTATCGTAAGTCATTGTGATCCACAACCTAAGAATAAAAGAGGCTTTACCGATCATCCAACATACCTTCAAACGTCTGGATTATTCCTTTAACCTACGATTGCTCCAGGCAATCATGCACGAGCAAAGCACGCAGGCGCAACCATACAAACATACAAGTATCAATAAATACCACCTTTTCGAGGGACTAATCAACGTTTTCTTTCGAATGTTATTCTTTCTCGACCAATGACAGCATACACAAAGCATTGCTCTCGGACTATTGGACTATTGGTTGTACAAATGCAATGCGGGATCAAACGCTCCTAGTTAATTTTATTCAGACTGATGTGATATCACCAACGGTTATCATCACTGGAACTAAGTACATATTTACTCAAAATAAGTGAGCAGATTTGCAGGTCTTCTTTTACTTATTTCATACTTTATGTGAACGATTTTTGGATGGAAAAGCTTCTGAACTCAGTACCGACAGGGAAAAATGATTCAGTTGTTCTTCGAGCATATTTTTTCCTCATCATCAGTTAGCTGAGTGTGCCACTTTCCACTCATCTCAATGTCAGTGTTAATATCGTACTTTAAAAAAAAGGTTCGAGCTAACCAGCCGAATTGTACCGATTTAACAACCATGCTTTTTCACAGGTCTAACTACACGACCCAAAAGCTGTACTCAGAGCAAATTTCAGTGTACATTTACCTGTGAAGTCATCTCGTGAAAAACTCAAGCTTCTGTTAGCTGGATAATGCAAATAGTTTTTTTAGGAGACTGGTGAATAAATTAAGTTTTGTAGCAGTCAGTTTTAGTGTAGACCTCTATATTCTCGGGTCACGATTGACAGTACGACTGCCTTCTGTTTTTCCGGTGGGTTCAGCTTAGTAGGTCGGCCCTGATACTTCTTAGATGATGAAATATGGGTACACGATGAAGTTGAGAAGTATGTCCAATGATATCAGCCAGTGGTATACTTTATGCAGATCACACTGTATATACTGGAAAACTAGCTACTTAAACGGCATGACATGATGAGAATACGTGTGAAATTTGATCTTCATTCCTTTTATTGGTTGTCGATCTGATACACGAATGAACTTGTTTCGAGTCTTTCTATCCTAATGCCCGGTGAATGAGGTGCATCACTGTCCTGATCCTGAGTTCCACGGTATGAGAGCACGACATAAATTAAAGCTGTATTGCACTGAATTGAACGCTGAGAACAATATAGGCAAGCTGTAGTTTGTGACTTTCAGAAAGAAGAAACCTGTGGGTTGCAACACTCAAAAGCCTGTCCCATCCCTAATTACTCACTGATGTGTGATATCTAAAGTCTTGTATCTCAACGTGAGTAGCTGATAATTTTATTCTGACACAATGTGACTCAATGTCAAACTCACCACTGAGAAGTGCAAACGTCTATGTTATCTCTTTTGTTATCACTCGGTAGCAGCGCACAGCCACCGAGGTCATGATGCTAAATAGAAGAATTAACTCAAGCCTCATCTCAGTCCACAAATCGTGTGAGATAACAGTTTTACCTATCTTTGGTAACCTGCCTCGGAAAACAGGAAAAACATTTTTGGTTCAAATGCAGCTCAACTTAAAGAACTAGGAGGGTACGTCTTATTGTTTGACCATCCTCTCCCCCCCCCCTAACTCAGCGGGAATAAACTAATCCGATTGACTACCCAAGTAATGGAAATCATAAAGAATGAACATAATTCCATGAAAATAATTGATTTTGCTCAGTCGATTTTACCAAATCTGGTCGATGCACTGGGTGCTAGACAACAGCACAAAGACAAACCGAGCTTACAGTTGCATCGATCTGGTTGGTCCATTTGTAACCAATAAAGCAACTGTTTTTCATTTGGCTTCATGGAGCTTATAAAATAATTATCATCAACTATTTGCAAAAAAGATGTTGCTGGACTACACCGTTTTCATTATTACATGTATATTCGTAGCAACCGTGAAATGTTGTAAGTTTTACTTTGGTCTTTCAGATTTGCAAATTTCAATTGCTGTCCTTATTAACCACGAATTTGTTTCCAAATACTTTCATTTACCGCAATGAAATAGTTTTGATTATTGTTAGTTGTCTAAGCATTCACAAATAAACGTGGAAATTTCATTCAATTTCACTGTATCTGACTACACTGAAATGTGATTTTATCTCAATACTCGGAACCAAATCAAGCCGACAATCAACCATGAAATTGTTTCATTTCTGAAACCCTTTTAGTCAGGGTAATTAGTTGTTATGATAATATGCTCAGTAAATGCTTCATCATGCGGCAGCAACTTCTGACCAAAACTGGATCAACCACAAAAGCGTTCGCAGTGCTGTAATTCCGTTTGGCCTTAAGGTAATTCGCATAACAAGACCTGCATTTCCAATGAGGTCTAACGGTGGCACAAAACATGAAGTGCGGATAGTTAGTCAAACATTTTACTACCCGATTATCCGGGTTTGCACTCCCAACCGTTCGTTTACCGAAGATATCCCTTTACATGTTACCCTTCCAACACTGGGTTTTGAACAGGAACAATCCTCCATTTGCAATGAGATAGACCCCATGGCAGATGACTCCCTGAAACGGCATAAGCGAAAAGATGGTATTACTTTAGGAAGAACCTACTGAGCTGGAACACTCGAAGTACACAAGTAATAGTTTGAGAAAACTGCTCAGTGCTTCTGAGTTGAAGTGAGCCACGATCGTAGATTAAACGAGGTCAGAAACAGCGTGGAATGGGATTCATATATGCTACATTTGGTCATCGTATTGCTTTGTATTGGAGATTCCAGCGAATCACCAAATTCCTGTTTCAGCCAAAAGCAGGGAAGCTGATCATTCACACTTCGAAAACAACATGATAATAATCACTGTCGAAATGAAACCGATTTGGCCATTAGGGTTCGTGCAAATTTCCTCCGTGACGTTCATCTTTTTAACTAGAACAGGTGCTGAGCAAAGCACTGCAGTAGTTGGTAAAAAGGACTTGATCAACTTGTATCAATTTTAGTACATTGAGTTTCGTTGGAAGTGCAGTCTTTCAATTACGAAACCAAAGAAGTGGAAGAGCCAAGATGCTCTTGCTTTTCAAGAAGTACAGAACGGAGGACGAACTGAATACGAAGGGAAGCACATTGAACGGCTTTTATGGATAAGTTGAAATTGTTTGAAAAGAAGTGGCAACTGAAGCAAATGCATCCAGAGTGCATCTTTTGGGTTTCTATGCAAACTGATGGGGATTGTATAGAACAAACAAAGGAAGAGACCATCGACTTAGGATAGCGAGCGCACACGGAATGATGGCGATTAGATGATAACATTTTGACTAAATTTTGGGAGTACGGTGTTTGGGACTAGACACTACTCTCATGGATTTTCAAGAAGCAGAAATGGCACGAGCGCCAAAATGTAATGACGACGGAATCCATAATTTCAGTTAGCTTATTAGCTCTCAATTCGAGAACAGCAGAAGAAAAGCAGCCTTGACCCACAGCAGAAGCCGATTTTGAGGTTCGAAAGAATTTCAAGATTTCTTCTGAGGAAAACAGTTCCACATCTGAGGGCACAGAAAGAAAATGAGATGACAAGGTACAAGACCAATGATGAACAAACGGGGCTATAAAACGTGCGACACTTAAATCGCAGTTTTCTGGCCGGGTTCATTGTTCACATAGAAACTGGATTCCATGCTAGAGAAGTTTGCCATTAGTGGTGCAGAAACACTGGAGAGCAAATGTCGTGTTCAGCTATCGAATTTCTTGTTTGATAACGATGGACTGTCGTTTTAACGAAGCAAGGTCGTGTAGTTTATATGCGTTTTATTTCTAGTTGTCTTCGAATTTTCAGCAGGGGAAAGCTATTCTGTCTTTGTTAAGAAATAAAGTCTCCATAGGACAACACAAATCCAATGCTACACTCAACGCCTCCGTAAATATGTCTAGCGGGCAAAGAGATCAATCGAAGGAAAACCACGAAGAAGAAACGAACAGGGATCTTTGAAAAAGGGCAATGTTGGTGAGTGGTAGGTTTCTAAGGGTTACCTTTATTTTCGCTACCCTGACTAAAGAACAGTGCGCTGAACCGAAACGCCTTCTGGGTTTTTGATAATGAGAGCGTGATCACCCGATTAAGCAACAGCTTGCAGTTGTGAGTAAATCAGTTCGAGATTACTGGTGATAATTGTGTTTGAAACAGTATGCGATCCGGTTGAAACGAGACAAAAGCGACTCACATCAAACCAAGTACGGGATATGTGGGCGCTTATTAAGAAATAGCCAACAACTATGTATAAACACCGATAGTAAGGGAATGAGAACTGGTGTTAAAACGTCAAAGTGGAGGTCGGTGTCTCTCTGAGAGAAAAAAAGCGTCAGGTACACGATATTGATCGGAAAGGCAAGAATTCAAGGTGGCTTTCAACAACCACGCAGTCAACAACACTCGGACCTGACAGACCACTCGTAACTGATGTAAGTAATGATCCCAATGCCTGGTTCAGGTAAAAATGAATCTCTGCAGAATTTATCATCATTGTAATATGGAAATGGCAGTCATGTATTAGGTGATGTCTTGAAAATGGCACGAACGAAACTGTTGATTTGAGTGAGGACTGAGTGTCAAAATAAACTGAAGAGAGAATGCCTCCTTTAGTCTCTTATAGACCGTATGAAATGTCGACATATGTCAGTCGAATACTGAAAGCCCTAACTGTGCGTTTCGTGAGTTACATAACGGAGAAGGAATCCGTTCGTCACGGTTATCATGAGATCCCATTCAATCTTTCAGCAAGGATCATTATTCACACATTATCATCAAATACAACGGTGTTGTTTCCCTGAATGTATATAAATTAAGGGATGTGATCACTCATATAACTGTGGCAGTGTGTTGAAGGATATTGAAGCACACGATTTATAGTTCTTGCGAATTTATGAGTGACATTGGGAAACGCGATACCACGATGGAATTCCCAGATTATTGACTTGGTAGGCATTCGAAGTTAATGAACTGTGACAAGACTCCAGGTGGGAAATTGTTTGATGAATATTTAGTTAGTGTTGACTGTAGAGTATATTTCACGTTATGAGTTGTCAACTTTAAAACCTGGGCAAAACTATGACAAGTGTGCGAGGAACATTCAAACCAAAAAGCCTGCATTCTTTCTCAGCAGATGTTAGAACAGGAAGTTTTCATACAAAAAAAAACACTAATCCCGTCGATTTCTCGATGCTACTCAGGAAAAGGTGAAGGTATTGTTTAGTCATTTGTCATGTAAGAAGTGAGTCTAACCAGTTGTTATTGGAAATTTAAGGATAAAACGTGCCAATTAGTTAACTCATTTAAAGGCATATGAAATATGCATGGACTACACAGTTGTAAAGTATTCATTATCACATACCAGTTGACCACGGCAGGTTTCTGCATACGTATTTGTAACTTTTCCTACCAACAGCATCCACGACCCTAAGACTTGGACTAGAAAACCATATAGTGATGAGAACAAAGAAGTGACGAGACAAGGTATTGTGATGGGCAGGCACTGAGTTTTGAGTTGATGAGTGTATGAACCACTCTGCGATCATCAAGTGCGCAGTCAACGCGGTACCTGGACGCGGACCGAATCGCATCATGTGTCACTTCAAGAAACTGAAGACGGTTCCCAGGAGGGGTCTATTGGTTTCTTATGGTCATAATCTTGGTGGTAACTCGGACTGATCACCATATGAAGAAAGATCAAACCGTATGGAGTATCCGAATGGTTCCTTGTAACATTACCGGTCAAATCTTAGAAGCTGGGTTACTGAAGCCATCTAGGCGATCACACAAGAACCTACGTGAAGTACGGTCAACAACATCAAACCAAGTAAAGCAGATAATCGTACTTGAATGTGTAAAGGCGTTTATCTGCATCTTTTGGTGAAATGTCGCCCAGTCTGGGAGAAGAAGGGGTTATCATATTGATCACATTCAGCATCACGTATAAATATATATGGTTTGATTCAGTTATCCGGACGGAAACGTTTGTGCATATGGATGAAAGACGTATGCAGTTAAATGAAGCGAGTGGAACCTCATAGTGAATGTCATTTCAATGAAAACCTGTTTACCCAGCGGAGAATTCAACAACGATTCGGGAAAAATTTGCTCAATTGGAATGACACAGCGCGAACTTTTTGAAGGCAATCATCGTGAAACCTTTTAGATCATGAGACAAGAGCACGTTTCAGATAAGCGAGATCTACAACGATGTAATTTTGACATAAAGTGGTGGTAGGATAGCTTTTTAAGCCAAATGTTATTCGTCATGCAGAAGCAACGGATAACAGGTTGTTTCCGATGAAAAATATCAACGACCAAAATGGTGCTACGTCATGCATTGGTAATTTTTCACAAACTGTTCATAGCTCACCCGGGCGGGCTGGATGCTTGGTGGGTAATTTAAAATCATTTCCAACGGATCAAGTTCCGTTTGGAGCTTGATAGACGTGCCCTGGTGATGATTCCTAAAGGGTTGGATGAATCGGCTGCACAATGCTTTAACCGCATTATCTAAGGAGCTGATTGTTTTAACGGTATGATGGGAATCATATTATACCAAATAACTCAGTTGGCTTATGCGTTGCGTAGGTTTTTCTAGTTGTTCGAAGTACGTTTTTTTACATTTCTTTTTCTCATAGATACGGTGGAATACGTGAATGATCTGATTACTTCCTGTGAGATATTGGTCATGTATGTGAGTAAAGCTCGTACTCTAGTAGAAGATATACCCGTGGAAGGCAAGTTCATTTGTTGGCAATTTTTTGATTTGACTGAGTCTCCTCATATGTTAGAGATAAAAAGAAAGCTATTATCCAGAAGTGAAAAAACAACTAAGAAAAAAAATAGATAAGGAGGGATGCATCACGAGAGAGATTCGGACATCTTTTTATCATATCCTTCTGCCACTTGATTCGTCGTATTCTTTTTCAATCATATTTGTTAGCGGAACATTCAAATTCGGTAGAAGATGATTCTCAGTACGGTATCAGCATTAATCTCGTAGTCGAAAACCACGAAAGTAGCGGCGGTTGAACTGTTGCTTGTTAGGAATCATCAGCAATGTATTGTCCGTCATGCTCCAAATTTGATCTAAACCAGAAATGCATGGCTTATAGTTAAATATTGCCTGAAACTTAGCTATCTGAGCTTCCACTCAACTGTTGGTCGAGCCTCAGTGCCACAAGATATATCGTCTATCTGTCACCGGGTTTTGAGCGGTACCAACCCGTTATCCACACAATGACTGACCCTCATAATAAGTGTCTTCTCAGTAGGAGTTTCAGGGCATTACAAACAGTCTGCAGAGTTTTGTTGGGTGATCAGATAGGCTAGTGGTTAGTTCCGCAAATTAATTTTACACACATTTTCAGCCCAACTCATCATTAGATATCCCAGAAGCACTGGGCAGCTTTCGGGCTTTGTACTAGTCGACACCAACTAGTCACTTTCTCTGCACTGCGAAGCAAATATCGGGTATGGATACTTATCCCTAAAGTAATTTTCAATACAGGCGAGATTTTATGTCAGATAAAGGAGAAAGGTGACAAATTTCCATCTTATTGGTCATCATCTCTTTTGGTCAATAGATGCGTCCATCAACGGTCATGCTTTCTCACATTCAGCCAATAACACCGTGAATGTTTGACTCACTTTGTGGAGCTTCTAGTTTATTTAAACCTATATTTCGAGTCTCATCAAGCACACTCGCACAATCCATGGTTACATCATAGTAATTCGCTGTTCCTAATAGATCACCGTGCTAGTGATTTAACCAACATTTTCATTTGCTTGTTTTTATTAATTGCGCCCCTGGGGCAGTGCCAAATTTTATGCAGCAATGGCCGAGTTTATCATAGTTTCATTTCAAAAGAGTCAAGAACATCGCCTTAACCCAAGGAGTTTGAAAGCTCAAGGCAAAATTGCAAAGTAGCATGATAATAATAAGTGATCTTGAAATCTCACCTGGATGAATAGATAACGGCACATCTGACTGTTCTTAGTGGGTGAAAAAGATATGGTGAAATGGAGGTTTTATTGATAGCAATATTTCTGCAGTTTCTTTAATATTTTCATACTCAATAAGTACAATAGTTCTTGAGTGAAGTCTCAGTCATGAATAATTTCTCGAATGGGTGAATTACCTGCGGGGGTCGACAGGATTCGAACTAGGAACCTAAAGGTTAAAGTTCATCCTAATAACAATGACTGATTGACAATGACAATGATCGAAAGAAGAATTGTTTTCGTTTATACCGCATTCAGCTTTAGTGATAAAATTGAAGAATAAAGGGAGACAGGGCATATTGTGCATGAATTACCTGTCAGTCACAAATGCGCAAAAGTTCGTGAAAATATACATTATTTCAAACAAATTAGTCATTTGAAACGAGTTCATGTATTTTGTAGTTTAACTTTTCGGTTGATGTGCATATGCCTATACAAGGCACATTATATATATATATATATATATATATATATATATATATATATATATATATATATATATATATATATATATATATATATATATATATATATATATATATATATATATATATATATATATATATATATATATATATATATATATATATATATATATAGTGCGCTCGTCGATAAGTGAATAAAGCCGTGATAATCTAAGAGCGGAAGTCACGCGCTTTAAAACTCCAAGCTGGTGAGTGTAGGCCGTCAGTTATGCTTAGTTTTCGGTTCATCCAAATGAGAAAAGTATCAAGTTCATCACATTTTTAACCCAGGCAAGGACAGCAAACATACCTAGTCTCGGCGTGTGTTCTACTAGCTGATCGATGAGGTGCTTGAATACAAAGGTAGCAGATATTGTACCGTAGAGCTTTCTCTATGTTCCATTGGAAGGGACACTGAGGCCTCAGGTGAACGAGCTTAAATAGAGTACGATAGCATATCTCATTGATAACAGCTTGGAAAAGCTGAAAGTGAACAGTTCTAGTCTAACTGGTAAAACGAACAAAGTACTTCTGGCAGCTCTTTATGACACAAGGTTTTAACAAGTTGTTCTTATTGTGTTAGCCGCCGGAGTTTCGTCTTCAAGTGAAAGTCGAATAGTTTAAGCCTGCGGTAATCAAGTTTGTCATACCGACCTTGAATTGTCATCGGATTTCATGTGGTGGCAGTCCGTACTGTGCTTGTGCCCGGATAATTAACTCGACTGACAATCAAAAGAAGTCTCACATGGTTCTCAAAAACACAACCCGGGATGATGAAGGAACTGTCGGATACCGCCATAGAAACCCTAAAAATACGAATAAATGTCAAAGAGGGTGTAAGGTAGAGGTACACTACTTTAAAGAAGACCTCAAGTTTGTTCAATGTCTTACTCGATATATACCGAACGTCTACATCTTCGGGATGGTCGGCTGGCACATTGGCGGAGAAGAAGCGAATAAAATACAGGTAGATGGGATTTTGAATTTAGACCGAAAGCTATTGCACAACTTATGATTCCCAGTAACAAAAGGCTTGAAACTTGTAGGTAAGCGGCACTTCTTCTTGAATATTATGACAGGACGTCGGCGGAGGAGTGACGAAGTTCCATGACACCGAAGATCACTCCTGGTCTCCTAAGTGTCATTATTGGTAAATACAACGGTATGCCAAAATCTTATCGAACGAATGCTTCTAACACTTTAGTAAATTTCGCGAAAGTAATAAATTAACATTGTGACGTATCTAGTACCTCAAGTTGTGTTGTGCACTTGACAGACTCCGTTTTCTGGTCCTTCAGTTCTTAAATGTGTTTCATTGTTTCATATCAGTCGACGCATTACTATTCAGTACTGCGGTGTTGATCGATTCGTACGTGAAAAAGCTGCAGGCACTCAGTGAGTTTATTGCAACAAGAATCAGGTTCACTTTTCTGAGCTTCATAAGTTCGTGACCAAGAGAACTATTTATTTCAATTAGCTCAAGGCAATATTGGTTTCAGTACTGTCACCCACTGGCTAATACAATCAAATATGCATGTTTTGTAAAATTTCCAAGCTTTAAATTCGCTTCTTTTGTCGCAGTTTCATTTAAAATGAAGTCACTGTTTGGATTAACATAAAACAAAAACGATACGGATTCATGATGGTTAAGGTCTTTAAATCACCGACATCTAACCTACGTGAATGTTAACATCAATGCAATACTATATCTTACCTGCTGAAGAGCAGGTTTTTGAGAAAATCCAAAGGGTCGGTTGAGGACTTATCGGCTAAATCTAATGGCTTAATAAAGAAATTCGTTGGATACCGAAGCTGTAATAAACACACTTGACGTTTTTGACCAGCATGACGTTTTGGCTTTCATCGAATCAATCTCCGTCCATGGTCACGCCACGTACTCAGCGTAGCAATTCTTTGATTGCGTTAGATCGCTAAGTCTTTGACAATAAGCCAATCACCCGGAGAAATTCACTATTTTGTGCTGAGAATTTTATTAGAATACCTGATGAATTCAAACAATGTTGTATACAAACAACAAGGCACTTCAAGTGATGCAGATCGTGTGCCAGTTACCATTATTTTGATTCAGATTGCCAGTTTCCATGACCTTTTCAGTCAGTAAGATTTAAGCAAGTGAAATAAATACAAGACCATGTCGCATATGCTGGCGAATAATTTTTGACAAAATGGCATTGGAATGTATGATGCATTATGAGTCTGCTGACAAGATGTCCTCAGGACTATTGCTTTTGACAACATTACGTAGGTGTACCTATCTCAACATGGAAAACCAAACGAAAGTATTGTCTCCAAGAACTTCCCTCCAGTATTTTGTACTATTGCTTACCAGTAGTAAAAACATCGTTCTTTGGATTTATTATTTTGGACCAATCACAGTTGATGCCGCACAGTGCTTGGGCATGTGTGTCGTAGATGTAGCATACTCCGTGGTCCCGCTACACGTTGAGATAGGCGGCAACCATGGCAACGAAAAAAATGTTGAAGTGTATGCAAGTCCGAATTTGGCTTCTTATGATTATGAGTCTGTCAACTAAGTGGCCATCGCTAGTGCCAAACAAACGTTGTGTCATCCGTTAGACCTGTATTGCTTGCATTGGATTTCTCATACTGATGATTGTTCGCATGCAAAACTGAGCTACTGACTAATATTTCAGTGGGCACGTGCCACCGGAAACACGGCGTTTCCGGATAAATTAAATATCGCGTGATAATCAGGATTTTGCACTGATACTTGAAATAACGCTTGGAAACTTCTTTTCAAATACTTGGTTTATTTTACTGGCAAATATCTACATCTTCCCAAATATACTATATTATACAATACGATTCATCATGCAGTTTGCACGGCCACCTCACCAATGAAATCCTAGGAAGCACTGTGAACATTTTTTTTCCTTGTTAAGAATTATCCGCAGACAACCTTACACTAGGTAGTCATATATCGAACCATTTACATTTTCTACTGCAAACCACTTAAGAGTCATTTACCTGTGACTATTTTACTCACATTCCAGTCCGTTTTGGGAGACCCGGTCAGTTGATAAAGAGCATTTTCTGCTCTATACTATATTTGCTTTCTGTGGCATGCTTACATAAGTTCAAAAACACTTATCTGGGCTCCTCCTTATCCCATCATATAACCTACTCCAAAAGCGAGCCCTGTTGCGAATTTTCAGGGTATTTTTATTGGTGGCACTACCCGAAAATAGGACTAAGGCCATACTGCTTTACTGAAATCGGCTGAAGAATGGCAACTCGTATCCCGAGATCATTCTTCTTCCCGATATTCAAAGTACTTATATCACAATTTTTCACACCTAATGAACAATTATACAATTGTCATCCAGAATGAGCGATCAGAATATTTCGATCCCAGCAATAAGCATACCATATTGTCATTGGAAGGAAACGTGTAATAATGACAGCAGTTTCTCGAAGTTTTCATAGAAGTGTTTTGTTTGAGATTTCTTTAGTAGTCATCGTACCAAATCTACGAAGATCTTCCTAAGTGAACGGAGAGCTGACCGAATAATGGTTCTTGATAGCATGGTTTCATGTATGTAAGCATAACATTTCTAGATAAACAAGCCCTTTAGGAATCATTTGCTGGTGAATGTGAATAAACATATCGATAGTGACTGAATGAAGAGAAATCAGCAGGCGTATCTTCGGAAAACTCATCCTCAAGTAGCAATTTAGGTGAAAGATTCATAGCAAAGGATTAGTGACTGCTGTTTTGCTAGCGCACTACAAACCGAGCGGATCTGCTAAAGTCCGCTATTTGAAAAGAGTTGCATTGCTTTACAAGAGAGGTTGGTTTCAGGGATTCCACAGAAATATCCAAAGTTCGATAATAATGACGATGTGCCAGAAAAGGATGTGAGGATTTCAAGTAACTAAATGTAACAGGTAAACAAATAACATTTTGATTACTGAAAACGGAGATTTCCATATGTTATGATTATCATGTACAAGGGGAAATGATGTACTTTGTGATTTTTGAAGTTTCCCCGCAAAAATAAGGCAATGGCCGAGAACAACCCATACGGCTTTTCATTTTATTCGAAAATAATACATGTTCGGCATCCATTTTCGAAAAAAACATGGTAAAATGCAATGGGCTCGTATTGTGCTCTGTTTACCCAGTCCGTCTAGTAAATGTACACATCATGAGAGGACTGTTCGTTCATCTGCTAACGTAAAGGCTCGTATGTCAAATCGTTGACACACAGATACAGAAGCACACGTAAGCACAATGCTTACACTGGTTATGCTTTAGGCGGGGATTATTCGCGGGGTCCAGTAGGCCAATATGCAAGACTAACAGTTGTTCACGCTGGCAGTATCTAAATTACGCAAGGGACCGGGAGGGAGTACACTACGGTTGTTAGTCTCCAGCAAGTATGAGCAAATTTTCCAAAGCTTACCTAGATTTTCAACAATGTGTTGGTCGCGGATATCTTGTGCTTTATTTATCAATAGTTTTCCAGGAAAAACAATTTCAAGAGGTACTTTTTGTAGATCAACACTCTTCTAGTCGGGAAGTATGCATTTATCACTTGCATTGACATTTTATTGGCCTTAGAAAAATATGTTTACCTCAAATCATGTGTTTCTCGGAAGCTAAATGACTCCATCATGGGGCAGGGGAAATTCCAGGATTGTTGTCACTGAATTATACAACTAATGTGTATTCTCCGCTTGAGCACCAATGCAGTCAAAGGGAATACACATAACATCAAGTGACGACTGAATACCTAGGGATAAAGAGTAACCTGACCTGAGATGGTAAAACCACATCAGGTCCCAGTAGGTTAGATGTGTTAACCAGCCAAATCCTATCAAATTGCTGTTGATCGCAACTGTGACTGTCTATGGTACTATTCTGGCCTCTCACATCGATATTGATTAAAAATCTGTCATATGGTAAACACAAGCTCCCGCACAGAAATTCGAACCAGGACGGACTGAGTGAAAGTCAGGATTTACAGGCAGGACACTGAAATAGATTGCAGCTAAATGGCAACAGGACTTGCTGACTCACGTTTTGGAATAATGAATTGGCATTCATGGCTACCGATTTTTTCTCAGTGGATTTATTTGTTATGCTCATTACCGGCTTTTGTTTCAGACATCATGTTGCTCAGTAGGTTGCACTACTAATGTCAAATGTTTTGCAGATTGCACTCACTTGAACCGGGAGTAAAATGTTCTGTTTTTGTAATAAAAATATGACAGTTTCATGGAGGAAAATAATTTACTAGGAAAACATGCAAGCAGCAACGGGGAAACAAACAACCTCAGACATCGGCAACGGTAAGCCAGAGGCAGTCACTTGATCTAGAAATGCGCTGTGCGCGCATGTAACACACGACAGCAGATAGAAAATAACATTTAGGCTTCGTAGCCAAGTTCAGAAATTGGAAGCTATCGACTTGAAAATGTGAATGTGTTATAAAATGCTTTTTTGCAACAATTATACACGTCTGATCAGTCGAAATGTGTTTCACTTAATCTTTTTTCAAGTAAAAACAGTTCAAAGCACTGTTCAGAGTCCGATACTATTAGTGAAACACAGGTAATCTCCATGAATTCGGCAACATAATATCTCATTCGCATCGAAAAATATCTCATTAGTATCAGTCCAGCGTTCTTTCGGCAGGATAGTGCTAGCTCACGTTGCTTGTATATAACCATCTTGTTTTCTTCCACAATGATCTGTCCATGTTGCTCCATCACATTCTACTTCGTTCCAGTATTCATTTTCCATATCAAATAGGCATACTAATTCTGATTGATGTGACACGTCATTGTACTCCCACCTCTTGAAAAAGACGTTCACTATTCTTCGGTACAGTCAGTTCATTCTGGATTGCAGCTTTCAATACTGGGTTGATTTGTCTTATTGATCTTGCAGCCCTCCGGATCTGGTTTGTAGTGTTATGGTCAGTAAAAACAAACAACTAACTCGGAGACCAGCCTCGTGCGATCAACAACCTAGACTGAATCTAGTTTCGGATAGCGACGAAGTTCACGTTTAAACCACTACTACAATACGTTCAGGAAGACCGATTCGAACGTTGATGTACGATACCGCAATGTCGAATAAGATCGCTGCTTTGAAAACGAAAACCGCGGAAGATATTTTGTCGTTTCTTTTATCGACCCGTTGACGTTCGAGGGAAACCCATCAGAAATGTTCGACATTCCCAAAAATACGGTTTGTTCAGTTTTCCTCGCCTTCCCCACCCCATGAAACTGGGTAAGGATATTCAGTGTTGACATTTTTGGCAAACATTATTCCTTTATGTCAGCTTCATCTTGAGCACTCGGTAAAACTTACCAGTTCTTAGCCCAAGTACACTAGCAAAAACTATCTACAGACCGACTGAAACGAACGATGCTTTCATTCCTTCTCGGGGGTTTAGGCATGCTGTTAGCATGCCGTTTTCTAAAGTGAGTAACCCACGGTCGTCTAAAATGTCAAATATAAAACAATCGAGGTATATTTTTGGTGGTGGGACATTTCATCTCCTACGCGATTCCAGCAACTATTGCGCCCCTTCATTAATAAGCATTCTAAGGGTCACACGCACACCCGATTTCCTCGGATCTGTGAGCTCCATGCCACATCCCAGAAAGTCTCCAAGAAGTTCATAATATCCTCTTCCTCGAATGATCCAGGTGACTTCGGCTACGTTCTGCCCACGGCAGTATCACTACCGCTACTAATACTGACATTAGTTGTGGTGGTAGTGGGTGTCAGAGCATAGGTTTGTCATCAACCTCTAACTTACCGCAAAAGCCGAAGCAAAGAGACGAATTTGACTGTCACCGCTGACCTAGACCATTTTTTGGAAAAGCATTGCCTGATAGAGTGAGTATCAGATGAATGACAAGCAGTCATGGTAAACTTGTGACATTGCTTTAATGAAATAAATCCTTGGCCATGTTGAATTAGATCTAGCAGGTCGTTCCAACAAAGTTCAACAGAGCTGAGTACTCAAAAATAAAATAAACTCATAGCCATAACGGAATTCAAAATCTCACTGTGGCAGGTTTGGTTTTCACCGTCGTCAGTTAGATTCACTATTCGGGCTTATGTATACCTTGTGGTCGAAAGGAATCGTCCTTTTGTTTACCAACGAAATCGAACAAGAATGATTGATAGAAGCAAACCAAGCATTTAGCTTCAGTCGACTGTGGTGATATGTGCGGGATATGCACATACTAGAAAAATCCAAATTTACGTACAGTAAATGTATAAATAAGTCGTTGATTTGCGGTTTATGAAGAACGGAGCAATTACGGAATGTCGGTCGAGCAAACGAAAGGTCCTTCAGGATGCCACTTGAAAATCTACAACGAGAGGTGAATTTTGAGCAATAATTGGGGTTGTATAAACAAAACCGTGAGTCTGCAGAGCCAGCAGTATAACATACAATTTTACATGGTAGATTTACGGAGCTCTCATTCAGATATTTCAAAGCTCAGAGCAGCTGTGAATACGGAAAATTTGGATTCCAGTTCCCAATCAGTAACAGCTTTTCGACAACTCACATTGATAATGAAGGACGAATGTCAAACAGTTGGAGCTTTTATTGCTGGAAAATTGCTGACAGTTAAAAATAAGACGTACATTCTTACTGACAGGCTATCTATCAATGGTGAAGTTGAGTTTGTGTGAGGATCACACGAATTCAATTGGGCTAGATAATGTAATCGAAAATGGCAGGCTTAAAGCCTTTGGTTACCGCAGATGTTTTGATGAATGTTATGAACTGGACTTTTGTCTGGGTTTGCTTTGTATATGAGACATCTACAGAGGAAAACATCTGTATGATGTCGCTCCCTTGATCAACTTTGTGAATCCATAATGCTTAACAGAGGTTCTTAGTGCCATTCGTACTTCCACACTTTCTTGGCAAGAAAGTCTGAACTAGCGATTATTCTCGTGTCATTTTTTGGGTACACATTCCTATTCATGGATATCAGCCAACCTGTAAATGAAATATGGTGTGAGCATGATATCTTCTAATTGCTTATCAGGAAACAGCATACTCAGTGATATAGACAATATAAAACAAGCAAATAAATACACATAAGGTTGACGGATTGGAAAGCGTGCGGTAAGCTCATTTGTTACAATGTCTAAAGGACTACAACAAAGGTTATAAAGCTTTTATCAACTTGTCCAGTAGTTACAAGTTCAGGGGGTCAGGATACTGTTGACCAATAAAGTCAAGATGTGTAAAAACTGCAAAGATGTCGCAATAAATATTATGAGCTAATTGTAGCAGTTTGTCTATTAGCTAAATGGTATCAGTTAACAACAGGTTGTTGCTTATGTGAATCTGCATAATATTACGAGGTAAATGTGAAGCGGAATTGTTTTGAATATAGTCAAGATCATGGATCGCTTTTGGCAGATGGACCGGCAAAAGGAAATTGACTTTTGCATTGCAAAATCACGATACCTGAGGCTTTCCACTGTGAGCGATTGCAAATATGTATCGTCTGGTTGTCCGTCGGTTGACCAGGCCGGACAGATCAGAGATTCTTGCTGCCGGGCTCGTCTGCAGGTCGCGAGTAGGGAAACAGCCTCTTATACGGTTGCCCATGAATGAGATGTGTTCATCAAATAAGCGCTTGTCGAAGATTGCTGGCATAGGTGGATGGTGACGTGCGATATGTGATAAGCTAGCGATATGCAGCATGAATCGCCGCAGATCTGCTGACGGAACTGTGAAGTGGCGAATGTGGCTCACCACTGAATATAGCCGTTACTCACAGTCGTGCTCTACCAAACATTTATGGTTTCTTAGAAAAAGCAAATCAAACATACAGCTATCATTGGCTCACATGGAATAACCTGCTACACTAAGAAACGCTGATGACTGTGCCATAGCTACAGGTGCATCCTAAGTTAAGGTCCGAAATATACCTGGAGACTAGCCAGTACTGTAGCCATAAGGGAAACAGTCATGAAAGATATGACGAACTGAACGATTGACCACCAACTGAAGCGCATGTGCAACTGATCTCTTGCACCATGAATCCGAACTTGCTTCCCCATATCCACTCCCTTCACGTATTATTTTCACAGCCCGGTCGACCGTACCAGCTGCTGTAGCCATGGCTTTCCTCGTACTCCTTCGAATAGCATATATGTTTTACTTCACCCCTACACCGTCTCAAGCCCAATTCCGTACTCAATAAGCATTCAAACGAGCCACATTCACTGTGCAAACCCTGATGCGTAAATGACGTATATGAACCCCTTTACCACTGATGTGCGCTGCATTCAAGAGACCTGCCTTCATGAGTCGCTTTCTATCATTCGACTGGCGCTCACACCACATTCGTCTGCAAAAATCCACTTGCGCTTTTCTGGTGACTTTCAGCCTATGGCTTTTGGTCTTCCTGGAGTTCACATTGTTTTCAGCAAAAAGGCTGTAGCTGAGTTATAAGTGTGGACCCCTGCAGACAGTCGGCTAACCCAATGACCCTGGTAGATTTGGGCAAGGCAAGCAATCGCCGCTCTGATGGACTCAATTTGTTGGTCTTCTCAGCATATGCAACCACCGATTGCGGCCTAGAAGCAATCAAAGATGAATTTAACGTGAAGCATGCTGTGCTGTAAATGACTTTTAGGCAAGAAACATGAAGTCTGGAGTAGTTCGGATGCCATCTTTCAAGGCGCATGTAGGTGTTCTCTACGGGCTAGGTTCCTGTCTTCCAGATAACGGAAATGGTTTCTGTATATATTCTCTGATCTTTGCATGTCCCTCGCGGTACAGACATCAGGCCATCACACCACTGGTATGCCCCTTGGAGTCCGCCCACTCCATTTTGCGAGTTGGCTCAGATAGAGCACATCGCAATAAGTAATGGGGTCATGTCCAATACTGCCGTTCGTACCAGAGTGTTACTTCTCTCCCGGACTCCGGCTACACCCTAATTTGCACCTAGTTGTCCACTTGCCTCCATGGACACTCCAAACGAACGATGGTTTGATTGGAATAAGCTTTCCAGGCTAGACTCTCTTTGTTGTGAAATCTCCTGTCTGAAAAGTCAGAAACTGTCTCACCCATAATCATCAGACATCACTGGATGCGTATGAGGAATACATTCCAGTCCTCAAGTCTGATGAGTGGTGTTATGTTCCTTAGCACAGTAAGACACAGGAATACAACTGAATCCCTGCACTTTCTCGATTCATGCCTATTGATACCGGGTGCAAGTAATTAAACTGAAACAACGCTCGTAAAAAGGACATGAACTAAAAGCAAATCTTTGTAGGGAAGGTAAATTCTGATGGTTGCAACTTGTATCACAGAGGTAACTTGCTAGTCCCATTTGAAATTCTCGCAAGATGTTCAGTCTAACTCTAGTCTCTGGTAAGTAACTATCAGGTGTGAGTAAAACGATTGATGAAGCAGAGACATCTGGAGAGCTAGTCGGAGCATTTTTAGACGGAATCTATTTGTTTATCGGTGTTAACTTCTCTAATAGTTCGGCTGGCATAACTTCTGGGATTTTTCGATAGAAAATCCTACCAAAGCGGGTACCTGCATGGAAATCAAAACCTTTGGAATTCACAGAGCGCCGGGCTCCAGAAGACCTTCCCAATACCTATTTCAAGGTTAGTGTAGTAAAGCCTGTTCTCCACGGTTTGGGATTCCGAGCAGGTCATCTCCTTGTAGGGAAACCCATGGTTTATCCATCTTCAGGGGAGGTACACCCAGTGACTGCACTAACCGTAGAGCTATGAAGACAGGGAGGCACTTGTTTCATACATTGAGATCTATAAATTTTGAACACATTGTTTTTCTACTAAACTGTTGACATCCGCGTGGTTCAATTTTACTATTTTTGTCGTAACTCAAATTGGTTTTCCTCAGACATCTAGCACTTTGATGTTGCCCTTCATCGCAATATTACCCTTGTATTTATTTGAATCTCTCATTGAATAGTTTACTGTTTACTATGCAGAGAGTAGACCTGATGTCTTATTTTGTCTCTCTTTGGTAGTCACTAATAAACGTGGGGTACCCTGTTGGGTTTTTAATTTTTTCTGTAGGCAGAACTTCAGCTAGACGTGTCGAAATTCGCACTCTGTCTGAGTTGTTGACCACCTGAGGGACATTCCTTTGCGTGATTAGGAGTCCAGGAGTTTCGGCTCGAGTGGTCATTTGGGTTCCTATCCTGCTTGACCACAGGAATGGTACACCGTCTGCGCTGTGTGTCAATAAGGCTGTACGTTGTGCTTTGTGCTGCACCTAATAGGCTGTGTGCCATCTGTTATGGATTATGTGTTCGCTTGGCTCTGAGCCTTTTGTTCCCTTGTAAGAAGTACTGATGTCAGTAAAAGTCTATGTTAACTGGATGAAAATTGGCTATACGGCAAAGCCCTATTTCAGTAGCGTCTAAGCTTCTCGTATCTTGCGTACTTCGTACTCGAAAATGAAGCTCGAAAGAAACAGGTGTTTCGATCAAATATTCACCCTCCGACAGGTGCTGGGACACCGTTATACAATCCAATTATCACGGTGTTCCCAGGCCTTCGCGCGATCTTCAAATCTATCGATAGCATTGCACTAAAGGACTGCTGGTTGAGAAAGGGATTCCTGAAAATTGTGTCAATCTTTAAATAACTGTACCAGTACAACCAGGGTCGTAATAAGGCCTGCGGCCAGCCTTTTCCTACTGTATTGTCACAGCTAGAGTGTTGTATGCTTGAAATTTTGAACTCGGTTCAATCTGGTGGATCTCAAGTGTTTCGTAACATTAACAGCTTAGTAGCTTAGCTAGTAGAGCAACGGAGTTCATGATAAATCGGCTTTGGCTACCACGCTTGATTACGAATCCAAACTAGATCAACCACATCAAATATAAGGATAAATTAAACATTATCGACTTCGTTTATAGAAAACACTTTATGTGTTGACATTGAGAAAATATGCAGTATCATGTAGGTAACCTACACGCTTTTCTGATCTTCTAGCTACTGTGCAAACAAAATACAGACTATGCCGGCAATTACCAAATCTGCCAACCATCAATACAATTACCAGATAGCTTATCCGAATCGGGAACAAAATCATAGCTGGCTTAGCCTTTCACTAATACGAAGTGAAAAATCTTCCAAAAGTATCTTATCTGACCGTCACTAATTGGTCGACTGATATGGGTATGCTGATAGAAACTCTTATGGCTGTTGTGTTTCGTTTGAAGGAAGAAAATTATGGGTCGGTGTTGGATAATGACCACATGAAATATCGAAGTGTAGTTTGGTGTTGTTTACCATAAACGAGTAAATGGACGATAGACAGCTATCACGTGCGTCGGAGCAAAACCAAACGGAACGGGCTAAACGAGACCTGCATGTAGAATGATGTGTGGTTACACTTTGCAAATTTAATTGAATATGTTTAACGCTAGTAAGGTTTTCACTTTTATCCGGTCGATTTCTTTGTTGGTACAAAGCTTTGTTTGAAGAAACATACAATTTCATTTGATGTAGTATTTGGTTCAATGACCAGGACGAAGTTTTCTTGACTACATCTGGTGAAGGACGGATAGGTTCAGTTCTTCGTTAAGGATTTGCTAGCCATGGTGCGGCTGTCGGTATTCAGTGGGACCGAGGTTGGTTGATGGCCTATTTTGAGCTCATTTCTGGGGCATCACTTTAAAAATGTTGGTAGTAGTGCAAAGAAGCCTTAAAAAGGTGGATCTGACTACTTCTAACGGATACCCTGGTTATCGGATTCGTATCCTCGGCTAACGGTCAGGAGCAGATGCGATAATTCGACGCTGCCCAGGTGGAAGTTGATGCGGACACTCAGGTACATGCAGTTACGCTTCGTTCATCCTGAGCCGTGCTTTATCCATGCCCGATGCGGCATAATGGTGTGATCTTTTGGTGAACCTTATGCGGGAACCCCTGCTCGGATGAATCACTTTGATCGAGTCTGACATTCTTTAGGTAATTTCCAGTTGGCGAACGCGGCTCGAGAACCTATCGATGCTTGCATGACTATGGTATATGTGGTTGCTGAAGAAGATTCAAGAACGAAACATTGACTTGTGGAGAAACTATTGAGACCTAGAATTCCGAATATCGAAGAGAGAGTTAGGAAGGCCGAAAAACAGAAAGAATTCTGCTGTCTCTACTGTGAAGATGTGGGGCACGTTGGATGAGACGTTAAGCAGAATAATACGAGAAATAAAGATGCGCCAACTGATGCAGTCGTCATTAGACGATTGGACTGCGGGATAATCCAAGCACAAATTGAGATCAATCACCATAATGACACTTGCTTAAGTCATAAATGAGCGATTGATTCCCTGACCGAGCGGTGGCGAGATGAGAAAGTACAACCATATGCAATTTATATGGAAACTATTAGAGAGGATGGAGGACAGTGAAACACAATAACGCATGTTTCTCAGTGAAAATGCAATGGTCATGCATAATTTTATCGTGTTGTATTACATCAGTCAAACCGACCTACACATTCTGAACATATTAATCCATTTGCGAGATTTATATCATGAACTAAGGTTTAATCGGTGTCAATCGTTCGTCAGACCAATCATCCAACTAGAGAAGTTGCGGGCTGATGATCACATCTCCACAAACCACCACTGGTAGAAAGACAAGAACCAATGTGAAAACGAACCCAAAGTCAAACCATAGAAAAAACAGATTGGAAGAACACTGTCACTTTCAACTGTCGAGGAGGAGGAGTATAATGGAGCAAAATCAACTACTCAAGAGTAGATTCACCATCCGCAAGAATGCGCCAGAGTCACGTGGACAAACTGAAATGGTTTAAGAGACACAAACACGAATGGTGTGTGATAACCCTTCCCAATGTCTATTGAGTGTGTCTGATGAAAGTAAGTATTCCAGGTTGAATTGGTAGGTTTTATTGTTGTTCCAAAGCACTGTGTCGTCCTCTATCGTGCTTTCTGCCTTGTTATACAGACAAATAACCGAGATTCCTGCGGAGGCATGTTTAACTGCATAGCTATGTTTGTAATGGAATACACCGATACGAAATTTGTGGGGGACATCGGCTTATTATTCAAGGGAAGCTACTGAAGTGACATCTCTTTTGCATGAATGACCGTCAACTCAAGGCAAATAACTTACCGACACTGTAGGTATTCCGTGATGGACTTCATGGAAACAATAGTCAGAAACATTTGGAACACTGTTTACGCGCAGAATTGGTCAGAACTTGAGAACCACCTGAGAAGACGCTGAAGCTTACTAAGCTATGATTTCCGGCACACATTTCGTGGTCGGAAGTCCTCCATATGCACTGAGGTGAATGGTATCTGGAGGATGTAAGAGACTGAACCACACATGCCGTGTTATCTCCCTCCTATTCACTGAAGTTCGTTTGGCTGAATCAGTTACATGATGCCGCGAGGCTTATCCATGCCCGTGAACATCTGCTCGTGATTATTTCATGTCGAGTTCGCAATAAATTTGAGCATCCAGTGCCCGTCTATACCGTACTAGGCACGGCCCCATTCAGCCGATCACCCTTGGCTTACTTCGTGTAAAGCTGATATCGACCGACAGCTCAGGTTTACTATTGACACGATTATTATTGTACTGATGCGCGTGTTTTCCACACTTTGATTCCGAATACACATTCTTCTTACGTGTGCACTTTCGTTCTACCCACCGGATATCGGACACAACTCACAAGTATTCGAGTTTTCAGTTATTCAGTAGCCAGATTTCCAACATATTGACTGTGCTTAAATTACATACGGATTAGAGCGGAAGTCTTCTCCGACGATCCTAACAGATACCGACAGATTTCAGCATACCTGAAAGATAACAAGGTATTCTCCGAACAAGTTTCCTCTGTAAAGTTAATAAGTAAAAAACAATTTAGAAAAAATATTTCTGATATGAACAGTCTTTCCTCATCAGCAAAGGAGACCATATCCGCCAAACCGTAACTTCATGGGTTGAAAAACTAGTCAACTTCGACACTTTTCTAGTTTTAGACTTCTGAACTTCAGGCCTATTCATCAGGGCAGAAAAGGCCATACATTTTCACTTGACGATCGATTGCCATGAAACTGACCCCAACAACATTGTGTTCTACTGAATGGTGTACTCCATCTGTGTGTTTTGGTTGAATGTGAAACCTTCCAGGAAGGAGATATTCAGCTCCAAGGATAAAATTTATCAAGACAATCTTGACAACAACTGTATGAGAATGCTTGAAAATGTGTCACTTTCCCAAATTAATGTTTTAAGTCTGCAATACTTTGATATTTGAAGACGTTGATAATTATTGCGGAATATCATAAGGCAAAAATGGATTGCTTTTTCACATCCTCTACCTAATTTGGGTCACAAAGTCACTCCTGTTACTATCCCTACTAATGAAGTGAACTCATTACCGTACTGGGCTGAACTGACCAATGAACTGAGGTTATCTGTGTCGGAACCGCTTCCTTCAGGGCCAGTTATATTTCTAGTGGTCCTCACACTGATTTTTGCTGCTCATTGTAACTCAGACTAACAAAACAATGCATTCACGGGATCAACAAAATGCAGCAAGATCCCGTTGTTTTCAGGCAATGGGTAACTGGAACTCTTGATCTGATCTAGTATTCGTTTATTGATTCAGCCGGGAACACCTGAGATTCACTTCGGTATCATGTGTGGTGATCGTGGAGAAAACATCAGACAACATTATCATTTATGGTTTATAAACACCGCTGCTTGCATGCCTCCCCTACAAGCCACTTAATTCAAGTCAGAAGAAAGGTTGCAATGTAAAGGTGATATTTTTTTTCTCTCTTTATTTCTCTAAACTGTGAACTTGGATGAATGAAACGTAAAATGGCACAGTTATAGCTCATACTTCCATTGGCGTAGGTCCATCTCTGGCATTTATATCCCCTGCATTAGTAAAGCAGTGCTGTTTTCCATAACGGAAAAACCCGAAAAATAACACTAAAATGTATGATGCCCATAAAGTTTCTAGACGTTTTAGTGTCGTGGCTGACTTACGTAGACTTTTGGGAGAACTTGTCAATCACAGTTATAATAATATCTTTTACAATTGATAAAACTGTTAAAGGATGCCACACAAAAAGTTAAAAAGCTTATGAGGAAAATTATTGTATTTTAGAACAAACGGCCGATGAACTTGTGCCCTATGTTGATGCAGCTTTCAAGTTTTTCGACGGGGTGGGAAAAGAAGTGTCATCAAAAACCACTGACCCACACGGTAAAAGACGAAATGTTTTTTCTTGTGTTATTCTGTGCAACAAGAAGTAGTGTTTTGATGAAAATCATATTTCCACATCACAACATCAGTCTTTCATACTCAACAAATAAGAGTCAAAAATATTATTAGCAACTCCATCGATTAGCAATATACATGAAAAGGTAACTGTTACATTGAACGGTAAATCATACAACAATTGGGCGCAATAAGTTCCATCAGCCGCCTAATATTCATTCATATCTTTGACCTTTTTTCAGCCATTCTCAGCATCATCACCAACATCATCATCATCATCATCATCATCATCGTCATCAATACCACCATATGAATCATCATCATTCTCATCATCACAGTCTTCGTACGAATTGTCACTCGAATAACCTTAGCTTTATTTTGAATAGTTATGATCTACCCATGATTACTGTCCCAATAGTCGACATTTCGTCATAATAAGTTAAGATGTATAACAACGTTCCCAGTCATTTACGATGAGGGGATTGTATTTTGTTGAAGCTATGAAAGTGTGCTAACAGGTGGTCATCGATCAGCTCTCCAAGTAATGACGCTTCAGATTAGGCTTTGTCGAACAACTTACGTTACACCTTGTGAACCTGCCGTTGTGTAATTCTCATCGCGATAAACTTTTAGCCGGAACTTTTCAACCGAGTGGTAGTGGGACAGCGTCTCGCAGTTTACGTTCCAATAGACTATACTACGTCTCAGCATGAAACATATTCATGTTTAACTGTGCTTATTTGGGTTTGTGCAGCACAGACATATCCAAAAGTAACAGGAATTAAAGGCAGCTTTAAAACCACGCTAGCAAAATGAAGAGCGGTTGGTAAACGGAACGTTTTGCTACCATAATGAGGATTTTCATGGAGGTGCGGCAATGTCCTACTCAAACCCCATCTGTATGATATTACTTGAAGTAGTGCTTACGTCAACTGAATAGTTAGTCATCAGAAAATACAGAGTGACGGCTGACGACGTGTTCTTTTAAATCAAAAATGTATCATCATACTTTTCACCGGACACTAATTGTGTTAGTAAACCTTGGTCTTGATTTGGAATGCGATAAAGCACTCAGTCATGCAAAAGTCCTTCTGCTCGATCCTCTAGATTGAACATCTAAAGCTGCTGACATTCGCGTCGTTCATCCAACGATCCCTGTCCGTACGCGCTCACTGAAATAACAACTACCTCTGTGTGCCGTAGTAAATCTGACTATCGAACTCCGAGGCAATGGGAATATTCCGACCGATTGTTCATCTGTACAGCGATCGGTAGGAGCTAATTTCGAGAGATGTCGCTACAGGAGACAGTCGATGTTTGGCTACTAGTTTATGATGAGTAGCGGGAAATGTTGGAAGGGAGGCGGTACATAATGAAGTATCAACACTTGTCTCGTCTTTGAAAATCATAAAAACATTCTACAGTTGCTTCAAATTTTTTAATATTCCTTGAGAGCTCTCCTGATTACCAGCGGATTATTCATCATCTTGAAGCGTCATTAACGGATCTGCTTGTCGTATTATGCTGTTTTATGTCACCAGTCTTATTATTCGAAACATTATTTCGAATTTTTCTTATTATCAATACTGACATCATCTGTTCCAACAAATTTTTTTTTCAAAATTATCTCCAGATACATTTCTCACGTCAATACGTAGAACGAAAACCTCTGCCCTGATCGTGATGAATAAACTGGATGTATTGAAGAAACTGGTTTACTTGGGCTTGAGAGGTGAATAAAGGGTTATTTTTCGGGAATCGTTTTTTGACGTTCTTACCTTTTTGATTTATGGGGGAGTAAACGAGAACAGAGCATTTCACCAACCTCCATCTGGGAAAGTTAAGGGCAGGATTCTAGTTCTGACCAACATGTTGGATTCACTGGAAAAGATAGCATACCTAAATGTCGTTGTCAAAGTATTTTGATGTCCCCTTCTGTGACACTGGTTGTTGAAAACCTGTCTTAGGAGATCCAATGTACGCCAACATTCTCCAGTATTTTGGCATCATTCATCGCTTTGTTCTTTAATCGCATTTTATTGTACAGTACAATCTTGTTAACACCAGCTGACTGTTGGTTATCAAATCTTTCCCAGCAATAAATTCATAGCATTGTATTCTGGTCGAGAAGGGATACGATCGCGTTTTTAGTGGTCGTGTTATGACGGAGATTTATTCACTTTGCTTCAGAATAAATATTCAAAAGTGTTGTGACAGAACTACTTTCCCGTTATAAGGCTAGTACGTAGAACATATTCTGACCTACGATAAACTAGTACGGCATTCATCGTGTTGGTTGAACTACCAGTATTCTGAACATTTCTCCATGGGTTCATGAGGGAAGACCAATAATACTACATCGGCCTATTGTGCAATGGAGCATCACATACTACTCATTATTAGATGTGCCACCTAGGGGATTTATGGATTTCTGAGCTAATCACGTTGTCACATGTACGAAGAAGAGGTTACTAAACAGGGCGTAAATGCAAAAACTTTAAAAAACATTCTCTCTGTTTCTTTTTTATTCACTACGCAACACTATACAATAGTTCAAGAAGAGAGCTGAGGTCAAAGAAAAGCTTCCAAATGTGAAAGCTTACGCACGGTACTACCAACGCGTTCCATTTTGTGATTAGTACATACAAATCATTTCGGTTGGGAATCAGTCTAAGAGACAATCGTAAGATAGTTTTATTTTAAATTTTTCCCAAGCAATGGGACTCGCGGTAGGCGAAACATCGAATGATTATAACATTTCCTCAAAGACAACGAGTCTCATCCAAAGTACATTTCTATCTTACAGAACAATGTGGATACGTGGGATATCATTGACCCACATACATGAGCTAATGTGAACTAGAAGTAGAAAGACAAGCGGCATTCTTATATTTTTCTATTTGAGCGCGTACGCAGTGGAGGGCTTCCACCCCCCCCCCCCCAACCCCTCGCCCCTAGTGTTAAAGATACACTGTAACATATGGGATAGCTGGCAACCAGATCCTGAGACTTGCAATGGAAAACCACATTCGGTCATAATAGGTCATCTGTGGTCGCGAGTCAGTTGATGATGGAATACAATGTACCACAAAAGTGACTCTCTTTGGCGAGATTGGATCCTACTACCTCCAATGGGGGAAGCAGACGCTCTAAAGCAACCATCTACCGCCGGCTTATACTGATTTAAACTATACTGTTCGAAAATCACATTGCTTTCCGGGTAACACCAGATGGGCTTGCTTCTATTTCCAGTGATCTATTCGAACCTTTCAGTCATGTAATTCGTCAACTTGGTTGTGAGATAACTGGTTGCCTCGTTACATTTATCATGATCGCCTTCCAAGTCCAGTGTAGAAAATGCAATAATCCCATCCCTTGGACAGTGAAAATACACTATATATATCACAAATCTGGGCTGTTTAGGTTCAGCTGTAAAGTCAGATATTTTGGTGTCCATGGTTGCTGTACTGTGAAATTTCCGAACAACGGAATGGGGATACCCACGCCACCAGTAACCCAACGTATTAGGGCATATGCAGAGGCACATCACCTTGCAATAAGTTTGCTTCCGAAAGGGAAGTTCAAGTTTGATGAATGGAAAGCAGTTATGTTATGAGTCTAATCGATCCCTTTTTGCTTAGGATGATAGAAGCAACTATCATCAGTCTCTGTTATCACTTTCGAAACCTCGAACTCATTGGAATAAGTTTCTTCGGAGAACTTTTTCACGACTGGTATTCTTGTGAGACCTTCAAGGCCTATCACAGGACAGACGATGTAAATCGACAGCTAAAATGATGCAACATACCATTGCAAAAGCTTATGAGATTTTAATACGATGCCGTCTTCCTTAGACATGGAACTCCACTATCAGATATATGCCGAATGAGAAGTGGCTTAATTTTAGTCACCTCTTCTCAAAATGACATGTAGAAATTTACTAGAATGTCTTCTCGATGGATGATGGAACAAATCACTATTCAAGCAGAATTTGTTGGTATTTTGTACCCAGCATCTCTTCCTGACTCAAAGTTTTGCATGCAGTATGGGCAAAAATACTGAATGCACATAGTCGAGGTCGAATTTTGCAAGTTATTGCTCAATAGCTTGTATCGGGCAAAGCAGTTCGAATATCGTGTCATTTACCTGAAGCTTTTACCGATCTCGAATAGTCACTGCTTTCAATGAAAGACATTTACAAAGCTGCCTTTCTATCGAAAAGTGTCTCACCTAGCATAAGTTTATTTCTGAGCTGAGGGAGTATATCACAATTCTTTTGACAAAACTAATAGTCAGGTATGTTGGGCGATCCGGGCCACGGTGTGCAATCGGTCATGGTTCATTTAGACCTGATGAAAAGCGCTTCACGGTGAACCAATTTAAGGGTTAACACAGTGGGTAAATGATTCACTCATGTTGGTTTTAGGCTGCGAATTTTCTAAAAAACCATGAGTTATTTTCTGTGATTTCAAGGGACAACATGCGCACTTAACCTGCGATCACAAGTCGCATCGTTTCAGCTCACAATGACAATCGAAATGTGTCAACATAACATGCCGAAATGACTCTTTATTTACAACGGGTAGTAACGCAGTTTTCGAGGTGCTATTAAAAAATTTCCAAATTCCGCGATCTAGTCAGGTTTCGATTTCGATGGACCGAATAGACACCGGCCAGTTTGAGCTATTGATTACTGACCCGATTTATGTCCATTATTGGGTAGTCGATCCAGCTTGGCATACTTGACTGATTATGATTCATATTCGGGAGAGGATTTCATCACGACTTCCAAAAAACTAAGTGAGGGAACAAAGTAGATCATTTATTGATTATTTCGGTAAAGTAAACAAATAGACAACTCAAAGTTAGCAGTCTATACATGAGTGCGTGAGTTGGAAAATTAACGGAATGGTATCTTGAAGAAAGTCTTTCGCTGAAAGTAGTTGTGAAGTTGTAACCAAGGCCACTTGTTAACCATTCGTGATAGGGAAATCAGTCAGATAAATCACATCCGGGTAATGGCGACCTACCATCCTCGCCAAAAAACGTAGACACATTTTCCCGGTACAAAACTGGATACATCATTATAGTCCCAAGTACAAGTAGTGACAGCCTTATATTTCGTACTGAGTGAAAAATATAAATGGCAATTTATGACATGTAATAAACAATGAGACACTTAAGTGACCAAATCAATAGACGAAACTCTCAAACTCATTAGGCAAAGAAGGTTGAGACCTACTTTGCGCATGTCACCTGACAGGATTGCTCGGCACGCAATGTTCGCTGAGACGGGTCACGGTTTGATGATGAGTAAGGGTGGCCAGTCCGTGACATGGAATAAATGTATGAAAGACATCATCGATGGACTTGGCCATGTAGGGCATGTTAAAATTCCTGGGTGGGATCCATAACACCCTCCGACTCAGTGGTAGATACGTTAGAAGAAATGGTTAACTGTCGTGATCCGTGGTGCACCTATATCCAAGATCTTTCTTAATCGACTGATGGTTGATATTTGTACTGCGCTTACTGCTTTTTCATGAAACTGTCCTTTCTCACTATTTTTGATTGAGGTCGCCTCTAAGAGATTGCAATTAAGCCACTGCATACAGTGCATGGCTGAGGGCTGTCTCAACTGAACTGAAATGAAGTGAACTGTCACGTGAAAGGTAACTGTATTCAAATCCAGGAGCGTGTCCCCAATTTAGCACCTCTTTTTACATCTAATCACGAACATTCAATCATCATGAGCTTATCACATCATATAATTACTAGTAGTATCTTCCCTCCTAAATAATGTGTAATAAATATACAAGGGCTTTCCACAGTGCTTTCAGTTAGTGTTGAGGAGACATCATCCGATTGCCCAACAGACATACACGTGACAACTTTAATTTAACGGGTAACGTTCCTAACGCTTTCCTCCCAGCAAATGATGGAGGAGTATCAGCTGCACTTGTGTTCGTAGTTAATAGCAGAACACGTAGTGGTTGAGCTGGATTTATCTGTACAGACATTAACACAAAACCAGTCCAGCGAGTAAGGCTCAAGCAGGTGTGTAACTCAGTAAAAAGATCGAAACGGCTCGCTGCCTCACGCAAGAGTAAAGTCAGCCAGTACATAGCAAAATCGATAAGTCTGTACTGCTCGCCCTGAAGCAGGATTATTGGCCGAGGAGAAACAGGCGTACGCCAAATCATGAGAGGAATATTGACCGGTTGTCCGCGTAGTTTTCGTGACTAACCACACAAAACAGCACTGTTTTCCATCCCTGTTAAATCCACTTTCACATTACAAGGTAAATCATGGTGATATAAGTGCACACGTGCATGTGTTCTGTGCAAAATTTCAGGCAGCATTATTCGTGGATCAGGAATATACGTGTACTTGACCATTAAACTTAGCGATTCAAACTTGCAAGATTCGATTTGTCCCAACGGAACCTGGGATCAGACAAAATTGGAGCAAGCTGGGGTAGTCGTCTTTACGAAATAAAGCACGTAGAAATTGAACAAGAATTTTATAATTTGATGGTAAACTGTTCTGCCTTATGTGTGATATTCAAAACTGCACTGGCACTGAAGGCCATGCGTTGTCATTTATTCCAGTACAGTGATTTTTTCACAGAAAACGAAACAATTATACACCAACTTCAATCTTTGGACTCAAGGAATTAGAAAATGGCGAAGTAAATAGACATCTTGTTTATCGAATTTCATGTGCAGTACTGAACAGAAACTGAGCAAGCGCAGTTCACACGTGCAGTTGGTATAGCCGAACGAGGACATCCCATGATGGGAAAAGTGGTTCTGTCGGATTAACGGGCCATGCTTATGAACAATTGTGGCAGCCCACTGGTGAGCATCAGTAGACAAAAACTAAGTTAAATAAGGATCATTCTGTTTTCTTTCCGAGTGAGAACAGTGCCACGCAAACGGACGGACCTTTTTACTGCGGGATTATAAATAAAAATCTCTTGACAGGGCCGTGGAAATAAGAATGGTTTCATTTGGTTGGGGTTTTACCAAAGTCTAGCTTTACATTTCGAGTTTCCTAGCTTTCGAGGAGATATGAAGACCCGCCCGCGTCATAGTCTGCTATGAACACACGGATTCGTCAGAATCATTTTGAACGTTGCTGCTATATGCACCTTTTCCCATCAAGTTTTATCCAAAACCCGCAATTCTTTAGCCATGACCCACCACTCTTTAGCTTTGACGCACAACTTTTAGCCATGCTGCTTCAAGCTAGTCAGGTCAAAATATCGGAATATAAGCACATCGAGAGATATTGGGACAGTTGTTTTTACAAATATTGGTGTTGCAATGCTAACGGAACAAAAGCTGAAGTGTGACGATCATACGCTGCGCAGTTGACCGTGGTAATGGTGTCAAATGTTGCAGCAAAAACAGAATGATGACATGAAAGGGGGTGTACTTGCAATAACTGTGTGTACTGCTTTCGGAATTTTGATGTATCCACTTATCTAAAGGCTTATTGAACCAAAAGTTTATTTTGTTTCATGTTATCTACTTCTGATACTTGTCTATATCTTGAAATGCAAAACCGGGCACCGTTTGTTACATTACAGATTTTACTTACAGGACAGCTTGTTTGTGACAATTTACCCCACAAGCAAACTGAGGCAGTTGAAGATAAGAATGGTGAAGGATTCACCAAGCACAGCAGCCAGCAAGTCATCTACTGATCAATTGCTGGATGGTCACTAGTACTCAAACAAGAAGCTGACTATTCACCCATTGGAACGAAACTCAAATATTGTCAAATCTAAACGAGCAGAATATGCTGATTTACTGCGACTATCAGGCACTGCAAATGTGAGGCTGTATTTTGGTGAGACCAACTATGGACTCTGAAAAGTAGGCAATGGAGCTGTTCGAATTCTACCGTCAAGCAAAGGACCTAACTTGAACATATTAGCCTGTTCATCTGTCGCTGGTTTCTTGAAGTATGAGTGTCATGCGGAGCAGCATTTGATACCATTACCACGGTCAACTGCGCAGCGTATGATCGTCACACTTCAGCTTTTGTTCCGTTAGCATTGCAACACCAATATTTGTAAAAACAACTGTCCCAATATCTCTCGATGTGCTTATATTCCGATATTTTGACCTGACTAGCTTGAAGCAGCATGGCTAAAAGTTGTGCGTCAAAGCTAAAGAGTGGTGGGTCATGGCTAAAGAATGGTGGGTCGTGGCCAAAGGATTGTTGGTGATGGCTAGAGAATTGCGGGTTTTGACTAAAGCCACCTATCATAAGAATGACCTGCTAATCGTCGGAACTTTGCCAGCGTTCTTGTTCATCTTGCACTCAGCATTTTCTTTCGGTTTTCCCTTTTTTCTGCGGTTGAGGTTGTTGTGCTAAGGGGCCGGTTGCAATCCTAATGATCATTTATGTTTTGATCTCTCTTCCTCATTTTTCCGCCTTCTTCCGTCATATATATATATATATATATATTTTCGTCAGAGATATGTATGAATTTTTCGTTTGTGTCAAAACAGGTCCAAGGTTTGATTATGGCTGATTTATTGAACAAATTCAGAGGCAGAAAGTAGGAGTAAAAATGATAGATTGTCTGATCTATTGCTCTTCTGAATACGGACAACGGAAATCGCGGACACAGTTTCTGTTAGCTTTACGACTTGTACGGTACCAAGATATTGCGTCTAATATTTAGTGTTCACAATATGTTTTTTATTGATATTTTTATCAAGATTCCTGACTATACATGTCACTTGCAAACGTGATTTGAAAAGGCAAACTAAATTATTCATTGCCATGATGTTCTGATCGCTGAGCTTGGCGTGTAGGTCGCAAGCTTTTCATCGACAGTAGAGGTGACATCGTGACATCATGCACTGACGATGTCACCTCGACTTGTGATGGAATATTTGCGATCTAAACGCCAGGCTCAGCGATCAGAACATCATAGCAACCAACAACCTGAGCTACAAACACACAAATATTTAAATTATTCATATTTCGAAAAATTTGAAAAATTCTTCGGCATGGCCTCGTAACTCAGCTGGTAAAGCCCCACACTAGTGGCATGTACAGGACGTCCATGCATGAATTGAAAGACTGCAGTGGTCGTATATTTTCACCATTTGAGTCAAAGTATTGTGTCACAGTTGTCAATCGGTGAATAAAGCAATCACCGTACATGTGACATTTTATTTCCAGAAAGCTTTGGAGAAAGCTTCAGACAAGAAATATCGCAACTGCAAGTAAATGGATGGGTCTGAAGCAAACGTGTAAAAACCACCCAAAAACACGTTTACCGAATTCCGTATTACGATGCCAATTTTACCGGCTCTAAGCTTGCTTTACAATATAAATTAAACTACGAACGTGTAGTATTTCGTAGGTTGCGTGAACTTGTACACATTTAAAGTTCACGCAACCAAGACGAAAAGAACTCTACCATGAAGTTCAGATAAGGTTGAGAAGCAGTCCTGGAGTCAACACGTTACACCAAATGAATGTCAAAGGGGAGTGCCTGGGGTTTCTGTCATCGGTGGTACCTCATTGAGCAGATACGGCCTGACAAAGCTGGACAGCTCCAATCAAAAGGATGTCAAACCGCCGACTTTATACTTGTTCCACTGCTTTTATGGTGACAAGGGCTGGGTCCGGAACTCGGAGAGAGAATTGAAGCACCAGTAAAATAGAACAGGAGACAACCGATAACTGAATCTCACGTGTAGGATCAAAGTAAATTGTTTCACGAATGTTTCGGTCACTTCCTCTGCGGCTTATTGAGTCAGACATTCAAGATGGGAGCTTTGGATAGAGTATCCAAATACCCCGCTACGGTGTAGACAGCAGAAGCTTCCGAGAAATCTCCAGTACTCAAACTGAAATTGATATTTGCGCTGTACTCGTCATCCCTCGACTTTCAGTTAGAAACAGAGAAAAGAAGTGAGAAAATGTGTTGGCTGGGAAGTCGAATTTTGTGACAAGGATGATAGATTGGGATATAAATATAAGATGATGTTTAATTCTCAAAGAAAGACATCCCCTTCATATTGTCGATTTTAATTTGTACATACATTTAGACTGGGAAAACAGCTGCCACCAATACGGGTCTTGAACATATCCCCCTTCGTGTGTCGGTGATTTAGCGTCTTGTGATCGTGTGTAGGGCAGGTTTAAGCTTTCTTTTTGACATGGAGTCTAATAATACTCTAATAAACAAAACGTCATTCGTGTGCAGTTCATTCCGTCCATGGTATGCCAAGTGAAGTGTCTGTTTTACATACCCAAGTATGGATATTCGGTAACTGGATAATCACTTCCAGCTAGAAGGTAACACACATAGAGAAATAGTGTCAACTCAGCGTTGAGCTTGGTACCTTAGTGACAGAGTCTGGGTTTGCGAAGAAACAAGCGAGATACGAGACTGCGGAAAACCTATAGGTTATCATAGGAAAGTATAAGTTTTTAAGGAGATTTTGGGGATGAAGCAGAAGTCCAATTTGGCGAAACAATTGTTTTTCAGTAATTCATTCTCAAGCCGTTTACAAATTACATGGGAGACGCTAAGCAAGAATCATGCGGATAGACATGGAGTAAAGACCTATTCATTAGCTTACCATTTAAAGGTGACACGGTGAGTGAAATCTTAAACCGACGGCTGAGGAGGGAAATTCAAAACACGTTCAATGCTGCAACCGTACGGTGTGTGTTTCGAGGTGCTCCTCTGATCCATGTTCAGAACAAGGATAAACTGCCGATGCTGACCTCATCAATGGTTGTGTACTCTTTCAGATGTGTTTGTGACGCATCGTATGTAGGTCGAACGGCACGACAGCTATCCACTCGGATCAAAGAGCATCACCCACGCTGGCTAAGCCAAGGACAGACTGGATCGATAAACAGCGCAATCTTAGCACACCTAGTTGACACCGGACATCAGGTGAACCCAAACACGGCTTTCAAAGTTGTGTATCGAGTCCCCCCAAGCAAATGCAAGGGTGTGCAGTTGCGCACTCTAGCGATAGCCGAGGCAATCGGAATCAGGAAGCTGACCCCCGACCTTTGCGCCCAAAAGCGTTTGGTCCAGGCACTTCAACTTCCATGGCCTAGGATCGATCGAGGTCGAGTAAATCTGTCGTCCTGTCACTCACAGGGCGTAAGTTAGATAAACCAATCAAATGACAAGGACAATGTGACTGTTGACAAACCCCTACCCATGATTGGTGTTTACTCCATGTCTATCCGCATGATTCTTGCTTAGCGTCTCCCATGTATTTTGTAAACGGCATGAGAATGAATTACTGAAAAACAATTGTTTCGCCAAATTTGACTTCTATGATATACAATGGGTATTTTCCAGACGATGAAGCAGAAGTTCATCTACTGATGTCAAACTAAGGGGTGTGGTTCGTCACCCAAATTCTACGGGAGACCTTCGTGCCTGAAAGGAATTGCGGGCACATCGTAAATTGGGTTAACTAGTTTCGAGGTATAACACTACCTGTGGATAAAGGTTTCGGGGAACGAACAATTTGTTTAGTCTTCGACTAGCAATACGGAATTTATTACTATGGAGGTGTAGAACGAGACAGAGCGCAAGAGTAAACAATGTTTAGGGTAGGACCCGGTGACGTTTCAAAGACCTTAAGACCTAAAAGTAAAAGGAAGCTATCTTTTCTGTTGAATCTACCACGCCTATTTACCAAACTTCTCTGATTTGCATTGCCCCAGGTGACTGTCCATTTTCTTTATGATCGATTTTCTGTGACTATATTGATCTACCTGATTATCTCTCTAACACGCACACAAAGATGCACGAGTACGTGCACATGCAGACGCACACACACACCCACCCACGCGCCTCTGCATGCACTGCATCCGTGACCTTTTAGACAGATTTGACCGATGTTCGCCCTTCGGACCATGGTCGCCCAACTTGTTTTACTTCCCCCACCTCTGAATGGACAGCGTGCTACCAGTAGACCAACGTTACATTTCTACGAAGCTAGTTGGAGAAAACCCCAAGGTGACGAACAGGCTCATTTTCAGTGATTTGTAATCATGCCATTACATCACATTTTATATGAACAGTGTTGGGTGAACAGAACAGAAATCAAGACAAGGCGATGAGCAGTTCTGTTCACTTACCATTGTTCATATAAAATGTGATGTAATGGCACGATTACGAATCACTGAAAACGAGCTTGTTCGCTAACTCGTGTTGTTCTTCATGTGCTTGGTGGGATTATTCTGACCATTAAAGCAAGCTAGTTGGCTCTTTAGACAGTCAGAACAGTGGTCGGTTGAACTGGCCTGCTGGCCCTAGTATGTGATTGATTGTTTCCGCACTGTTCCTCAGTGCTCGAAAGCTCCCCAAAGAACGCCACGAATTAGGGTTTATACAGTTCGTCAACTTGTTATAATTATTCCCATGAAGTACCGCATATAGACGCATTTAAATCCCACGGTTGGTTGGACTTCGTCCTCTCATTTTGCGCGTAACTCTCAAACTGGTCTGGACACCGGGCGTACTCTATAGCATCCGAGCGTCAGCCTCAGAAAGAATGTGGGTAAACAGTAAACTCAAAAATTTAGCGGCTGCAGATAACACGGATGCACTTCAATGATGAATTACTGTCTGTGAGCTAGAGTTTGTAAACAGGGGAAGTGGATTCCAAAATTTTCGAGTATTTGGCTCGTCTATGAAGGAAAAAAACAAATCATAGAACGACTTTAAAGGATTTAATTTCAAGTTCTCTATAGAGGACCAGATAACAAGTTGTTCTATAGAAGAGGTTTTGCAGACTGATTAGGGTCGGGCATACAAAAACACACCATCGGCCTAACTGGTAGGCGTACTATCATCGTGGACAGGAGTAGACGAGATGTCTGAAGGAAAATCACGCCATCTGCTGTTGACCTGCAGTAAATCAAATGGACAGCCATTGCATATCATTTGATTGAAATCCACCATCCGTCAGGATTTATTTCATAAATACAACATTTTAGAAGATACTTGTCAAAATGCGGCTCTAACATCTTTAGTGCAGACGTATTCCACTGCACCATTCTTTCGTAAACAAGTCCAAAGCAAGTAAAATTTTTGGCGGGGTATTTAAATTTGGTTGTGCATTTCGAACTTATGGATGATATTTTCATCGCAGAAATTTTCGTTTAAGTCCGTCTTGTCTTTTTTAAGTTTGTCTACCCGCCGCGGTCTTAGTAGGCACAACTGTGGGATGGCTGGCTAATTCTCCGACAAGTATTCCACTCACATAAATGGCTAGAGCCGGGACATATGGCACTACTAGAAAGCACTCTGCTGTTTGGCGGGTAGCTTTAGGCCATCCAGTCCACAACAGTATATTACTACTCATCATTTCAATTAACGTGAGTCCTCTACGGGGTAGAGCTCAAAGAGACGGGGCTTCCTTCTGATATTGATAGCTTACTAGCAGTAGTCGAGGGATACTACACTTGCTTGATTGACCGTAATTGTCACCATGGGATTCGCGGAGACGGCCCAGTCGTGTGCATCGAAGGTTTTCGGTACAAGTCACAAAAACGTTATTTGAATAAGGTGAGAAACAGATTCCTTACTTATCGGTGGAATGCAATCCACTGTTTCTCCGCAAATATCGTTCAATCATCAATACAACTGTTTTTACTTCACCACCTTGTTCGTCAAGTGATATTTCCATATTTGCTGAAAATTTCATGTCAGAAAAAAATAGAATGCGCTTAAACTTCATTGGCTCTCGTCACTGAAGATTTTATTCGTTTGAAAGTCGATTCTCTAAGTTGCATGGGGCCAGCGCATATTATATATGTCTCCACAACAAAGAATGCCCAGCAGGATTCACTCTTTGTCAATAACACCGTGGTTATCTCCGCCCCGGAAGGAACCCCCTTATGGCTCTGATTATTGTACCGTCAGTCGTACCCTAGGACTGATTCGAAGTCACTCCATGTTACGCACAGGTTTTGTGACTGAGAAACTCGATACTGCAAAGAGAAATTGTAAGCACAATGAGTCCCAACAAGTATAATCTTGTGTCCCAACTTTTTGCTTCAACGAACCGTCCTTGAGTGGAGTGCTTCGAACTCAACCGAACCTCTTCCAATACTTTTGAACTAATGCACTGAGGGACGCGCCACTGTTAACCGCTACGGACTAGACAGTGTCAGCCCTATGGCCAAGAAGGAAACCACTCAATTTCGCCCAGTTACGAGTGCCCCCGATCTTCTAAAAGTACTTGAAATTCCTAACATTACGTGCATTATGTCACGCATCAGTCACACCGACTAACTCTCCCAGATGTGTTTTCTCGATTACAGCAATGCTTCCAATGTTTTTGATAGACCTGTGGTGACCTCGATCATTCTGAGAAAATGACCCTTTTCTGAACACTATGTTGGATGTGTTTTCTCTACGATCATTTCTGACGTTTGATGTCGACCTCAACCTTTTGTTCGGTTGCGTACTTTCAACTGGACTGACTTTTTGAGGTTTCCGTCGACCTCGTTTCGAATCACTTTCACTTTCGGTTCTTCGCCGATTTTACCCTCTCGCGGTTCACTCTCTGCTCAGCGGTTGCGTTCATTTTCTTTCGGTGTATTTCTCGTATCGGTACTATTTCGTTGCCACGATATACAGAACACACTTCTACGTCTGCAAACCAACTTGCGTTTTCTCCATTAGTTCGATAGAAGAGATAACGTTGGTATTTCGCTGTGAGACCGAATAGAAGATTCATTCACTAGCCACACCCGAACGTCATCTGTGGACCTAAAATGTTATCGGTTTTACCAAAAGCAAACGGACTTCCACCTCTGTTGTTAAATATTTGAAAGCATTTTACTGATAGAGCGCAAATTATGACACAGAGTCAGCACTTTTATTCTCCCCCCATCGCTACAGGAGTACTTCAGGGTACGATTCTGCCTTCCGTTTTCTTTCATCTTACGTATGTAACTTACCAAAAGCTGCCGATGAGTTTCTCATTGGGCATTTTGATGAATTTGCTACTGGAAACAAATCTGACAAAATGTTTCAGTGTTCTGAAATAAGTGAGCTTATATCTCCTATTATCGAGTGATCCATGCCATCACGTATAAATCCTAATGCACTCAAAGTTAATGACATTTTATTTCACCTTCAAAGGAGGACGTAAGTCCCCAGTCGAAATAAGTTGTTTTTACTTAGATATTCGCAACAAGGTAATGCCCATATTTCGGCCAGTAACATATCATGGCAAGCATTTATCAACACCAACTCCGGTCCCGGCACCTCGGTAATGCATCCACAAACAGTTGACGACTATCGTTTTATATTATGCGCTTGAGATTTCTACTCTTTCGACAGGACCATAATAAAGGTTTTGCATATTCTCGCGTGATGCAACATCTCAATAAATGTTTCCCTGTCATCGTTGCTGGCATTCGAAAAAAAAGTAATCTTTTGCGAAGGTCTACCAAAGTCGGGTTACAATTCAGGGGTGTCTCCTCCCTTCATTTAGCCAATTCTCTTCCAGAAAATTACATTTCTTAAGGCAAAACTTTCCATTGGCATTTTGCCAAGCATGACTCAGCAAAATGACATGCGTTTAATTGGACACGTTCCTTCCTTACTCACCAGGTGTTAACACTACTAAATCTACGACAGGTCAGAATTTCATCGTTCATCTTTTCTTCCCTATATTTCAAGGAATGACCCTTCATTGGTTTTTGGTTTACTGGAAACACAGTCTTGACTATTTTTGTTATCATTTTTCTGTTACCACTGTCCGAAGCAAGTACATGTTATATTCATTTTAGTTATCTTAATTTACTACAAGTGTATTCAATAAAAATGTTCCGGTGAGTGAAGTTCTGAAATTCACCCTTAGAATGAATAAAGTCATATTCTGTATTTGAATTTGAAAAAACTTCACAGTATAAAGTGTGGAAGTAATTGTAGATGCTGAAGTGAAATATCAGTAGAAGAGGTTTTCAGCGAAAACATGGGGTGTCATAAAGAAAGTGGAAATCACCTAATCCATAGATCCACGGCAACGGGGTTTCCAAATTTTGCTTTTGGTCAAAAGATTCAATTCCTGTAGGAAAATAGACAGTGCTGAAATAGTAACGGCTTGGAACCCCGAGTGCCGGAAAAAGTCCTACTGAATTCCAACATCGATTTTTTATCAAACAAATATTTACCAATGCGCTTTGGTTAGAATGATAAACATACAAAAATTAAATAGTAGCAGAAGTTTCTATGACTGAAAAAGCAGGCATCTGACTGAATAATTAAACTAGAAAGTTATTCACAGCTATCCTGGCAATTAAACATAGTTCAGATCGTGAGTTGTTGCCATCAACAAATGAAAGAGGATACTACTTTCGACCTGTTTCCCCAGGTATCAATCTGCATCGGTCATTGAACTTAGAAATACATGTAAAATATAGCCAACACGTGCATCGTCAGGAAACTTCATATGTTTGAGTAACGAACACGGGATAGGAATAGTTGTTTTACACGTAACCGTGTAAACGCCTCAACGAACAAGTCAGACTTGAACTTATTCACATTACCAAAGACAGTTCATACTAGCATTTTTCCAGAGAGCTTTATCACTAGATTCTCTTGCTCAAGCAGTCGACAGTAGTTGAGAGGTTCGTTGTTGACTCATTCAACGCGTTCGTGATTTAGGAAACCATAACTGATATCCTGCGTAGCTGACATGACACTCAAAAATTTCATCCCATCGCTCGTGTCGGTGGACCAAGTTTTGTCAAGAACAACAAGACCGAATTTGTTAATTTTCCTTAGTCCTGGTTGGTCAAATGTATCGATGAGAAATCTTCATTACTGTCTTTCAGAGTAGTTGTCGATTTGCTCGTGTAGTGTCTGTTTATCATTACCAACTTCTGGCATCATTTCCTGACTTAAGCTGCAACCATCGAACGCTTAGATTTGAGGCCTTACCGGGGAATGTTCCTACTTTGTCGTGATGGATAGCTTATAATACATATTTCACCTTGCCAGTACAAACAGCTGCAGTAACCCGAAAGGGTTTGATACTCCAGTCTAGAAACAGTCCCCGATGCATTTATTTAAGTTCAAGTTGCAAGTGCATGCTTATGAAAACCGACTGACCTTAACATAATTCACGACTGTAGTCTCGCATATCTCGTTAGCCGGATGGATTACTGGCCATTTCCTCTGATGTATAACAGGAAAATTAACCGGTATTTTTTGCATCCATTATTTGGGGTCGAAATCGGGATTCGATTCAACAATCTTACGCTTACCGAAATGTTGCTTTATTACCTGTACCATCGCGGAATTTAGCTACTTTGTGAAAGTAGCTCGTTGAAGAACTTTTCTTGAATTTATACGTTTATCTACGAAAGATCCCACAGAACACATTGTGATCAAAACAGTGTGGCGAACAAGCTCGTTTGCAGTTATTCGTACTCATACCAATACATCACAATAAAAATGACTCAAAACAAAAAAGGGGATTGATCATTCAATTCTGTCTGTGAACTTGTGTTTGCCAGTGAAATAGATAACAATGAAGAATGTTCGATTGGTTGCACACGTGTTTGGGCACAAGAAGTGGAACATGGATGTCTAAGTGCTTGCACAAATTGCTTCTGAGCACACAGGGAGGATGGTAGAGTAGAATATTCACGGCTTCAGCTGTGGCTAAGATGCGACACTTGACAACTTGCTCCTCCCTATTATAAACTTGAAGAATAAAGACTAAAGAATCAAGATACGACGTGATATTTTGCATTTTAACTGCAATTGTCAGGTACTTATGATTTTTTTGTCGGAATGACATTGTTTGTACATATATAACATGGGAGATCACGAAACAATCCGAACAGCTTTCGTGCTACTAACATAATTTTTAAGCCGGGACCTAAACAAATCCAACTGATAGCAATCCTCATCACTTGAACCCCTAGGCCGGAAGGCTTGAAGCACCAGCAGATGCTGGCCTTTTCATACCTCCAGGCCAGGTCACGGTCTGCGCCCCGATTCTCTTCTTCAGGTCTTTTCTGACCAGTTCAAAAGCACCAGAAGAAGCGAGAAAATAAGCCGATATTCGTAAAAGGTCAGGGACACTAGGGGGGGGGGGTGAGGCATAGGGAGATAAGAGGGGTCAGCTATACGGGTCTCACACAGGACGACTTCCCTATGCAACCATCACGCGAGGTTCTCACCACATGCGAGCAAAGCTTCGATGATATCGATTGCTGATTACAGTAAGCAAGTAAGGGGAGTGGCGAGGTCTCTCCACAATAGGATAAAATACCATTAACCACGGCAAAATACACGCAACACCTACGAGAGCTTAGCATGTCAGGAAGGCACCTCGGGCACCGCACGGTGGAGAAGACTCTGTTGGCTCTCGTTGTTTGTGCTGGGATCTCTTCCCCAAATGTACCTTCAGCCGTAATGAAGCTCTCAAGCTACTAACGTTTACCGACTAGATCTAACCTACCGCCATAAAAGATGAGGGCAGCATAGGCTCCTGCCAGTCGTGCAAAAGCACTTAGCAGTTGAAAGTGAAAAACATATACCGTATTTGGATGCCTCAGTCATCAGTCGGTCAACTTGCATTGTCGTGTCTGTGCGATGCCACTGGAGTATCCTAAGATGAATACTCCGCACCCAGGGAGAAGTTCGATTTCAACAAATATATGTACACGGAAAAAGGCTACCAAAGATTCAACCTTAAATTATTTTGCATGATACCAGAGCTGCTGTAATTCGAAGGTTAGAAATGTTTAAGTTTTGAAAACTGAATATTATTCACTTATTTCCGTTATTTTTGTGAGAGGCTAAATTATCATGACTGTATTCAACATAAATAGTTTCAAGGAGGTCTGATAGACAAAACTGAATGAATGGTCATGAGTTAATTAATTACAAAATCGTGAAAGTGGGTTATATTTTATGTGTTGTTCACCACGGATGCATGATAACTGCTCCATGCAGGAGAAATCCCATGTATGCATGAACAAATTATACTCTAACTAGGCAAAAAATGCAGAAACAATACATTACATTGGAAACGCTGTATCACTTAGGGGTTTATTTGGAATCTAGTAGCTGATGATGGGTATGCGAGAAGAAAGTTAGGGAAATTTATCGAGATACCTGACCGTGAAATCAAGGTCAAACGAGCGTGATCCGTTCCCTGTTTTAAGTTTTCTCGATGCTAGAGAAATCGTCACTCATGAACGGAGATTGTCAAATTGCTTGTAGATAAATGCGAGAGAGGACTTTATGATAAGGCATCTTCTGAATTGTTCTGTGAAAGATTTTATTCAGGAGCTTGCCGTGAAACTACAGGGAGTTTTTGCATTACTAATGTATGAAATGAAGTTACGACAAGAAGCGACATGTAGAAAACCCAAACCATGGATTTGGGTTAAGGTGTATCATGGATGTTGTTATAAAGAACTTCCAGATATCAAGGAGTGAGAACTTGTATACTCCGTTACGAAGAAGGATGAAGCCAAACTGGCTGCCTAATCTTTTGGAGGAAGAAAATCAAGCGTTATTAGTCCAATAAGAAAGGTCACATTTTGCAATTGCGAAGAAATTCAAATTGCATCTTGGTTCCTTTTGGCTTTGGATTTACTCCGCTCGCTTTACAATTCGACTCGGGACTCACAAAAACGTTGGGTCATAAAACATTCTGCTTCCAGTGTTTTTCAAAAATAGCTTACCATTAACCTAGCTGGCTCACTTTGAACATCCTTTCAGCATGGTTAATCACATTTTAAAGGTACGGTTTTCGGAAACAAGTACATAGATAATTTTTGAATGTGAACTCTGAGTTCACTATCGATAGCTCATCTTTCATTAGCACGATAGGATTTCCTTGTTGTTTGCCATTTTTGCTTGGTCAATTCCCTCATTCTGACCTCAAATAACAAATTCATTATTAAAGACCATTTCGCCTTGTTATTGTCTGCCACAACCCGGAATAAGTGCCAGATTGTAAAACGTTCAATCGGACAAACCCTACAGGACTACACCTAAATGATCAGAATGAGACGTTGTCACCTCATTTGCTGCACATCTATATCCTCACAACAATTTAATAATTTGTTCCCGTGGCTGTCCCACGTTGCTCTTGTTTGTCATTCTTTTATTCCACTTTGCTACGTCCATGTGAATTCCAAAATTTCCGGTTCGGTTCCGTAATCATACTTCACAGCAGCAATGAATAGTTATAGAAACTATCCAGTAATCAACATAAATTGTGTTTATCACCAGATTTGTCACCTGAATGCACATCACATACAGTGACTAAACATATGCGGGAAAATTGGTGGTAAATGGATCAACTGAGCAACCAGCCTTTTCCCCAACGGAGATTATTAAAGGCCACCATGGAATTTCCGCATGAATATTACTATTATTTGATCCGTTTACGAGGTAACTGTTGGCCCCGAATGAATAAACGTAGCCCGACTTGCTATTTCTAAAAACTGATAAAGGTTCAATGGCATTTGTCCACAGTAAGTTGCAAAATGGGGAATAGAAACAATGTGCTACAACATACAACGTAACAAAAAGCCTTCGAATCTGAAGGTTAACAAGTGAACAACTAAAGTAAGTGATGGTTACATAGAATGTCAACAAAAAAGGAACCAGCAAGTTTTTTCGTTCAAGAGCGAATCACTTTCGAAAAGCGAAGTTCGTATTTTGCATACCATTCAGGGTTCCAACTATCAAGAGAGTCTACTCTACCCAGGATCAGTTTACCAGAAAAAAGATTTACTCATTCTGGTCACCGCAATAGGATTCAAAGCAAGCAATGTTTCGTAGGAACCATGTCTTTTACAAACAAGAGAACCAGGGAGTGAACACGAATTGCTGGCATTGAGTCTACAAATCCACTTTATTTTGTAGGTGTAATTTACATGCGCATGCAAGACGTATGAAGGTTTTACAATATTCAGCTCTATTGAGGGAGGAAAGGTGCATATACTGGAGGAAACCGTCCTACAACAAAAAAGGCCTAAACTATTACCGCAAAATTTTAGTGACACAATCGTTAAAATCAAACAACTCATAAGAAACAAGGTAGTTCTTCAGGCTGTGAACAACTTTGCTACGTACAAAAGTATCTATGGAGAAAAACTGCGATTAAAATTTGCCGCTTCCAGTTTTTCTTTGCAGGGTCTAACAGGCAAGCTAAAGAAGACCGTGGATCCCATTTCGTACATCTAAGAAGCAATCCCCAGGATTGTCAGTCTAGGGGCTGCGAAACAACACAAATTGGTGGAACATGGTTTGATCACAGCACTGAAAAGCCATTCAACCTAGAAGAACGAAACAGGTTCCACGTTTATCGTAAGTTTATTGAACGGGATGTTAACGAGGAATACTGTGGAAGAACCACTGACGCAAAGGCGACAAAATTGTTTGTACATAGATTAGGAATAGGATGAAACACGAAAGCCAAGGATATATATATATATATATATATATATATATATATATATATATATATATATATATATATATATATATATATACCGGCTTGAGATGGAACAAGAGCGCGGTAATGACGGGAACATTGTTAATGCGCTTTAAATAACAGGATTTTGGGGCCATAAAGGACTACAGAAAAAAGTGGGAAAAAGCGGCTAAAATAACTTAGTTTAATCCCCTAATCTAGAAAAGTGCGATTTGTGCACTTTGCCGGTGATTAATCAAGATCCAGAATCCTCGACATAAACATCGAACATCCGTAGGATAACAAAAGAGACCAGAAAAATGCACCCGAATATGATAATTGAGGACCAAAAATCCTTCAGCATGTTAATAAATAGACTCAAAGACATAAACCAAGTAAGCCTATTGGTGTGATCTTGGGAGCAGTATGTGACCACCAGGTGGGATGCCGGCAGTCAGGCCGACAACTTTTTAACAACGAGCGATAGAAAACCTAACGTATAGATCGCATTGCTCTGCCCAATTCCCCTATTGAAAGCAAATCAAAGACGTTTGGCCTACAGCCGAGTTCAGGCAAAAGGCAATCTGTTTGAAACTGATGGCTCAAGAGCCTATTTCACAACTTTATTCAGTGTTGCAAACTGAGCTACTGGATTTCCATTCTGATAAATTAAACAACGCCTTACTTTTGAACTCAAGCTCAGATGAAGTACGTCACATTGGAATTTCCTGTCAACAAGAGAAAAACCCAAACAATACATTTTCCCAGCAATATTTTCGGAAATAACTGATCAATTTACACGTAAAAGATGACCGGCACTAACACACCTTGGACAAGGGTCCTTAAAAGCTGTGTACTTTTACACATCAGATTAGGTAAAAACACCCTCAAATGGGGGTATAACATGCCTAACTAAATTACTAGGACTCACTGACCCTGTGTCAATGAGTTGATCATGATGAAATATATTTCTGAGAGGAGCAGTACAAGGTTAAGGCAAAACAACGGGGTTCTTTCTACACAGACTGCTGCTCAGATAACCATGTAGGCTGCGTTGGATTGTACTGCATGCCAAAATAATTTAACCACGTAGCGCAGACGATGAAGAGCAACTGAGATGGTGGCGAATTACAAGGAAAGCACACAAATAAATACAGTATTTAACTAGCACCTGATGTACCACGACCATTTAAGGTGCTGAAAATCACAGCGATAATTTTGGTAAAACTTGCAAGCTGCGAATATTAAAAAGACTACAAGTGAAACCCCAATATTAAAGTAAATAGCTTCGTAAGATTATGAGCCGTCGCACATGGAGCTAGGTGAGAATGTCATTGAGATAAGAATTCCTAACAAACCAGTCTAAAATGTAATGCACCGATTGCGTTAGTTTTATTGAAAAATCTAGTGTTCAATCTCCAAGAAGTAGCATTTCATAAGAAATTTGAGGTAATTCTAAACTTTCAAACATTTTATGAATAACATGTTGCGTACTTTGCCAATCATGGATTGTTTCATATGCGCTCATTGTGAACAAATGATTGGCGCTTGGATCGAGCATATCACACGTCACAAAATTAACTCTCTGAATGTATTTTGGGACTCAATTTGCTCCAAATATTCCCCTTAGTTAAACAGTAAATGGTAAATACAGAATAAACACTGCTACGCAGTACGTTCATCATCTTCAAAACATTATGTGCTGTTAATTGCTGAAAATTAGTAGGCATTTTATGGAGTGGGTGGTCCAGAGCTGTTTATTTAGGGCCTCAAAATTGACCAGGTCTCCGCTCGTGCTGAATGCTCCAAATAAATTCCCATTGTGCCTACCCAAGATATTTTCTCTCAAACTTATCTTACACAAACATGTACAAAGTAACAAAATGATAGCTTTGGTTGTTTGGATACTGATGTCAACGTCTGACATGAATTCATTATTTGGGTAAATGAATTAAACAACAAAGTGCAAGAAAAATATATTTTTGTCAAAATCCTTGGAAGAGATTTTATTCAAACTACAAAGAACTGTATGTCAAATAAATCTGATTGCCCAGATATGATAATGGATCATGTGCTGAAAAGGGAAAACAGGTTCAAGTACTACACCACAAAAACAGATAATAATGATAGGAATTGAAATATTAGATTCTGCTAAAATATCATTCATTTTGAAAACCAAAAACATCTGGCAAGGAACAGAAATGAATAAACGCGTTTTACAGCAACAAACAGGATCACAGGAGATTTTATAGCTGCCTGATAAATTGGGGTGCAACCGAATGCAGTTTTTGGATTCGTTTATGAGTATCCTAATGTTCAAGGAACATCGGAAGGATTCACAACCACCTCAACACAGAGAAAACTGCTTGTCGTCTTTTGTATTTCACTCTTCGTCAAACAGTAAATTAAGAGGTTCTCGGATCGATGCTTGCAATCATGTTCTGTATGTTATCAGTTAAGGAGATAATTATTTATCAAAAACGCACTTGTTTTGATATGCAGGTTAGCGGTGCAGACAGAGAAACAGGAAAAAGTAAGCACATTAGGGCAATGTGGCAAGGAATTGGAGAAAATTATCAACAGCCCTCGTCATCACTTTTATTGCGGAAGATACAGTGACATATATGCCTTCTCCATTATACACACCGTATTGGGCGTACAAGGAGCATATTGTATTTTAAGTCAACAATGAGAAGCATCAGTTATTTAAAATAAGAAGAAGCACTGTTTATTGTCTGTCACCGACAGACACGGTTTCACCACACAGCCACTCCGTACTACTTAGCATTTATGGTCTTGAAACTTGAGGCTTTTCGATGAACAATTTTCGCGTCACTGGATATGATCCTCGAACCAATCGTGTCACGTGGACTAGTGAAAAAACGTCTGCTACTAAAATGCCGGAATCAGTAATCAAATGAATCAATGAATTCAATGTTGGTTTGTTTACCGCTACCCTTATGACTGACGGCTAAGCACACATCTCACAAAACAGTTTCCACTCAAGTGGCTTTTCCGGCCAGTAAGATTACATATCCAACAATATTCGCACCAAAATTGTGAACACCATATTACTTACAAGGAGACTTGACAGTAGGAAAATCTGATTTGTGAAGGAAAGACAAACTAGTTGAATAAAAGAACACGAACCACTTGGGTCAAACTGCTGTTTGTGTGTGCGGGGCGGGGGGTATCTCTGCCCATTTGATCGGGGTTGGTAAATACGTAGCTTGCTCATAGATTTATTTTAGAATCGGGCTAGCGGCCACGGTTGCCTTTTCAGAAGAGAAGTATTAATTATAAATTCAACCTATGAGAACAAGAACACATTAGAGAATTGATCATATATGAAACCATGAACAACGGATTGAAAACTTCCGGAGTTGAGGAACACCGTTATTATCTATTTGACGGTTGATTCAATTTAACATAGCTTCGATTTCTGTAAAACTAGTCATGACCTCGATTGTCATGCACACTTATTTCGGATTAAGGACCTTTCATCTTTAACGAAAGATGGCTACGCAGTTGATCGGTTTCGGCAGTAACAGTTAAAAATGAAATTACATGTGGTACTCTGCGAAGAAATGTGACATGTATAACAGCTTAGGCATGTTGATTATGCGATGTAACAATTGAACTCTTAAAAATAAAATGTACGACTAATTTTATTGCCGATGAATAAGTAGAATAGAGCCTTGAATACAACGATGTTCAACTAAAGTCAATGGCAAAGTCACCACCAATCGACTATTGGGTATTCCATCCTCATCCAATAAGCCCTTTTACGGGTGTAGTATTGGATATTCCCATGTTCGGCAAATGAACGTTCCATGTTTATCAACGCTGATTTCTATGACAAATTTGATTTTATTTGAAAGATGAATATTATTCTGTACGTGTGCCTCTGATTACGAAAGGAACTAATTATGCTGTGATTGTAATCAAGATGAATTTCCACAGCTCTAGTTTAAAGCCACAGGATAGGGCTGGTCAAAGTGAAGGAATTGTTCAATGATGAACTGATACCCAATTGGTCATCAGTTGTTTTTCCATCTCTCAGTAGGTAAAACTCAGTAACCAACGTGGAAGATATTCTTTTCCCATCCTGAGATGTACATGTAATAATGGCGACGAAAATAATTTGGCATGATTTGACTAATGTCAATCTTATCGATCAAGAAACCTGTTTTTCGAAGGCACATATACATAGCTTGTTTTCTGTGATCAGACATGTGACCCAGTTCGTCGGTATGTAGACTGAATGCTCTCATTGATACCTTCCTGCCATGTTATTGTGCCCTCCCGCACTCCCATACTCATTCACTCATTCTCTCACATACAACTGAGTCTGTTGTGAGCTTGCGTATGTCCTTTCCCCACAGTCTCGTTTTGTGTTCCTTTAATGTTTCCTTTTGACTGATGCTTGTTGTGAGCCGCACACACAACTGTTGGCATATGCACATGAATAATTCCTAATCAGAGAGGAGTAAGGTCCAGGTTGTTTGGAGCTTCCTCAAGTTTTTACATCCGATTATTTTTCTAACTGGTTGTTTCTCGCAAACAGTGAGCCAGCTGCATTTTTGCTAGCGTGTGACCCTTCTGTGTGCTACCATTCTTCTGACTGCTCACTCAGGGGACACGGTAAATTTCCGTCTTGTTGAACCCAGACATAGACGTGATGACCTTAGTATCCCATTTAAGGAACTTATTTTGGTATCTTCGAATAAAGCTGGCTACCAGACACCTCACAACTCCAGATGAACACGCTTTATTGAAGTAAACCTTAGCTTTATATTAGAATTGTACCACGCATCATTCTCAGTTACCATTGAGTTGGACACGGGTATCTCCACATAACTCTATTATTTGGTCGACACGGAAAATGGCTATCGTTTTGCAATCTATTCCTGTTTTTATTATCCATCGTTATCCCATGTGGTGCAAAACTTTAATTGCAAAGCCTCTGACAATTTCTAACGGATCATCACATCACTAGCGCCAAACTTCCTCATTTATGTATTGCTTCACATTGCAAACACTCGTGACGATGTATCATTAGACTGTTATGATGAATTCTGGTATTTGAGATTGTCCAACGGAGGTTGTTTCTATTGACTGAATGACCGAACTTCCTAATAATGTGAATTAAACTACATCGGGCGCAAGGTAGTACGCATACGAGTTATCATACCGATGGTAGATGGATTAAACATCACTAATCCCCGGGCCTATTGAACAAACAGCAATTTTAATCAAACAAATAACACGTGGTTGTTGTTAGCTATAATTTAGACCCGAGAGATTTAACTAGAAAGACTTCACCGTAGTCGACTGGACTTTCTTCCCTAAGCCGAACGCATGTGTGGATTGCCCTTTCTCGTTCATGTACCTCCGATCAAATTACCTACTCACTTGCCAGTCTACTGACTTACTTACCAACTAGTCTAATTGCTTGTGAATAAATGGAGTTAAGGACTCTATGCGGGACACATTTCAAGATGTAACTGGTGCTTACTTTCTTTGAGCTTATATTAAAACAGTTTCCATTTCGCTTGTCACTGCATTCTTTTATTTGACTTTGTCTTTTAATTTATCTCCGTTTTATCATATGGCAATGATACGATATTTCCATAAGCGAGTTATGGCCAATACGAGACTCTCAAATGGCCAATGTGACTGTATGGTGAAGTAGGATTCCCATCCTGGAAGAACGGGGCTGAAAACCCACTACGACTACTGTTTGACCACCATCAGTGAGAGATAGAATTAAAGAAGATATTTCTTTCCTACTAACACTGCAAACCAAAAATATAGTCACTGGTGAATTTTTACGAACCGAATTCACTGTTGATTTTTGCCAGCTTATATACCTGTGTAAAAACTTTCTATCATTGAACTGATCTTCACTTCTTCAGGAAGGTTTCTGTTGCAACCAAAATGGATGTTAAGTTGCCACATATACGAATTAGGCTCCCTTATATTGTTCCAAAATGTGTTCCCCATATGCAATGAGATTGAATCTCTATCTGCTTTGTTGCTTTTTATAGATGCTTTGGTATAATGAGTAAGGCGATTGTACCCGAATGAACCTTCGGTTCACAATCGTAGTATTTGCAACAGTTTGAACTAATAAAAGGTATTCATGTGCGCTCATATCTCCGTACACAGAGCAGGACAGTTTGACTGAATCAGCCTATTTGTGTGACCACTTCTGGACTACGTTTGCACTTTTGAATTCATAATGAGTAAATGCCGATGTTCACGATTATTCTCCACGGAGAAAATGACAGATTTTTAAGGCTGTGAGAAAGCTAAAAACATAAACTACCTAATGCTATTACTATCAGTAGCCAAGAGGAAATTCGAAATTCCAAGCGTGTTCGACCGGAGCTATCGAAGTATTTCATTTTGAGTTTGATTTCGTACTGAATTTAGTCACAAACCATCATTTGCTCTCCACTAGAGAGAACACCAGGTAATGAGTCTATCGCCCACATCACTGGGAAATTGAGCAAAATTTTCTCTATGTTCGCAAAAAGGAGGGTATGTGGTATTTTCAGAAAATCTCGAAGTAAAATGATAAAACTTCAGCTAATTCTACATCAAGAATTCTAGTCACGCCGATCAAGCCTTTGGGACAATGCATCGACGGGATTGCATTGTTCTTCTTTCGTGAACAACATAATGGAGCAATGACGAAACAGACACTAGTCACAGTGCATGTTCCTAAAGTTCCGACAACGGCGTTTCTTTCGAAGATTCTTAAATTGGGACCAGTCAGAAATTTCAGATTACCACGTAGATTCGATAGGATTCGGTGTGGGCAACCAAAACAGTATGCACAAATCTCCATCGAGATGAAAACACCATACTCGGTTCAGAACTGCTCCATTTGGAGGTCAACTAGAACAGATGGGATTGACGTGAATACTGATAACCTTCACAAAGTGATCTTCGAATTTCACCAAAGCGTAGTATATTTTCTGAACCACAACTGATAAGTGAGATGCTATCGCGTCTGTTCCTGTTCCAAGTAACTTTTGTCCACAAGATCAGTGTTACCAGCGGATACATATATATATATATATATATATATATATATATATATATATATATCATTTTGCCTGCTTCTCGAATGCCCAGCAAGTACAAAGAGAGCACGAAAAAGTAAATGGTGGGTAGACATTCACGAATAGTGACCCGAAAGATCGAAGGTGGTGTAGAGCTATAGTCTCGGTCACAAGGTGATTATCAGCTCTGAATGCACTTAAGTTTCCCACCAGACACGAGCAATGCTCTGGGTTCGTAGGTGGTCGAACGCAGAAGGCCACTGAGCATCCTCAAGGCGGGGTGTCCAGTTCTAGCAACCGCTGAGAAGAACACTACGAACTGTGACTCTGTACACCCTTCCCTACCCGACAACAAGTTACTTGTATAAATAGTGTCAAAATAAGTGTCCAAACAAGACCAAAGAAAAGAAGACGGAACGAAAGCTTCATTATTATGTTATTGTTGATGTGGGAACATGTGTAGAGGTCACAGACTTTAACCTTAGAGATTCTCCAGTAGTCCACTGCAGGCTCTTGTGCCAAAATATATAAGGCCGCTTCAGCCAAAGCTGACAGGCTGTTCTTGAGTAGGTGTTCCAGGGTTGAAGTCGTGGAATAAAATCACTCACATCGCCTTATTTCGGCAAAGGATTTGGTTCGTACTTTTTACCTGGAGGACCGAAGGAAACGTGCCTCATGATATTAAATTATGAAAGAGAAACTTATCCAATGTACATGAAGTTGTGAAAGTCGTCATGCCGGCCGTTGTAGATTGAATAATATAGATCATTTTGTCGAGGTATTGTTATCAAAGGATTCGTAGGATTCCACATGTGTTTGCAGAACATTTTGTTTGATCATCTTCATAAGAGACACTACACCTCTGAGAAATTTTCCTATTTTCACAGCTCATTTTTCAATCGGGAATTTATTGGTAGTGTCGGAGAACAACTTGGTGCCCTATATCTCCACTAGAATATTTGATGCAGAAAGGATGCATGCTTTGAACCACGAGGTGATTAGGGATCATATAGTAATGTTGATGAACCCTTTGCCTGAAAATGGAAACAATTTATTGGAAACGAGGCAATCTGTTATGTTAAAAAGTAATTTTACCACTTTGAAAGCTCCGGTGATTTATATGCCACTTTTGTTTCCAATGGTTTGTGGTTTGATTGAGCGCACAAGATGGTGGACACGGAATGAATAAACTGTTTTCGTCAATGACAGCGTCGGCGATCCGGAATATCTGTTCAGTACTGGTCACCGTTTGAAAGCTTTTTGGAATGTAAACTGATTTCTAAAATAAATGTGCGACAAATTATGACAAAGTAATATCATTTGTTTTCTTTCATCGTTGCGTCCAGCTGTCTTCCCTTTTTATCGTTCATGTGTTCCTTAAAGGGATGCAGAAAACCGAGCCATCTGTTCATCAAACTGTAACGACTAAACTCATTATCAAGCATTTATAGACAATGATTCACAATTATCCAGCCTTTTGAGCAAGAATAAAAGAAACTATTGACATTTCCAGCTTCCTCATAAGATATTACATTTGCGATTGGCCTAAATTACCTGAAATAACGTCAGTCTTTCCGTGAAGATTTCTCGAATTTTGTGGTATGTTTGAAGCATGAATATCTTTCCAGCCATTTCAGCCTTTGCGGACCCTATTAGTTGCATGATATCATAAAACCAAAGCATCGATTTTAACTTGAATAAATCTGTGGCTCTCCATCAAATGTTGGAATGGGACAAATTCCCGGTACCTTTGTGAAGCTTGTTAGTTTATCCCAACCTATGTTTTACAGATGGTGGTCCGACAATCTAAAGTGAAGAAGACTGGTTCGTAAACATGAACAATCGTGGTACGATGCCGGTAGTCCTAGTTGAAATGGGCATCATACAGAATTCCCAGGTCAAGGAGTGCAAATTTTTATATTCAGATAGTGTTTCAAACTAGAAAATACTATCTATTACATTGGAACAGTAAATTGTGCTCCGCTCAGTTCGAATTGAATAATTCAGCATTGGTGGATGATGGAAAAGTGAGCAATATACTCGTTATCCTGTCTCAACGGTAACCAAATAAGGAGTCCTTATTAGTACAATCATAATGGTAGTTACTGGTTGGTAGTATCAACAATAGCTGGATTCTAACACGGACGGTGGGGGAGATGAACAAAAATTGAATGAAATGACCTGAACACAATGGCCGTAACAACGGTGAACAGCTTTTGACAATAGGAGCAGACGATGTTTTTGTGAAAGTTTGATGTTTTTTTCCTAGTTGGTTATAAAGAGGCAGCATATCCGCCTTTCTAACAAAAATCGTGGTTTTGATTGCGGTATCTACAGTCTCCATGTAATTCAGAAATCTTACGACGTTACTTGTGTGGATGAAGTCGTGAACATCATGCGAAAGGGCACAATATCTCGGAACCCCAAATTACTGAGCGAATGACGGTCTGAGACATTCTCGTTTGTCCGGCCGTACCTGTGGTAAAGCGTTCCCTCAATTCCTCTATTTGACCACAGCGAAAAAAGTTTCGCTATTCAACGGTCTGAGTTACTTTTGGTTCTGTTAAGGGGGGCTGCAGGGTGTTCATCCCTAATAAGACAAACTCTTCTGGATTCATTGTTGGAGGGCGTTTGTATGCCATTCTTTTTACCTTGGGGCCTTCGAATTCTGTAAGTATCCAGCAGCCTAATTCAATAAAGGACAGAAAACGTCGAGTCATCCAGTGACGATTACTGTGTGGATTTTGCAACGGTCAAGTGTGTGGGATACATCTGAGGGCGAACACCGAATTTAAAAGTTTCGTTGGGTGCTTGAGTGTGTCTGTGATTATGGATCAAAAGTCGTCAGATCTGAATCGGTAATGAGTGTTTGTGGCCATGCGAGACCAACTGGCAGTATGAGACCTAAAAGGGTGAAAGAGTGATATCATTTGGGTTGGGAATTACGGACGGAAAACCGCTTTTCCTCATCGTCAACAAAACAGACAGTAGAAATTGTCACATAAATAAATATTCAGAGCACAAGCTTGTCTACTCTGCTCTAGTCGAGAATGAAAATTTTCGAACAAATTTATTGGTTAAAAGGAAAGATCACTACGAAGTTTTGTTTCCACCGAATAGTCGTCTTCGAATGTGTTTAATTTCGAATCTTTGCCTTGCGGGTATATATGATAATCATGGAATGAAGCACTATCCTACACGAAATGGAGATTTGAGCTGTTGTGTTCGTAGTTATTGGCAGAACACGTAATTAAAGATCGAGACAAAGCTGTCTCATGCCCAGTTATGAGAGGACTGTTGTCGGTAGTCCTCGTAGTGCGCACGATTTTACCCAGACACAAGGGCAATCGGCAGTGATTTTGCTGTCCAGTGTCCAGAAGCAATTCATCATATTTCACGTGTGACTATATATCCATCATGCTCGTATCTGCCACCGAAAATGATCGTGTTTGACAATGACGTTAGAATTATGAATGCGGACTATATTTGAAACGCATTATGCTTCATGGTGTTGCCGACAACAAAAAAAGAACATGACGGAAGTCAAAATCCTCCACAAAAATTAATGAAGCATTTTCAATAATTAGTCTTACAAGGGAACTATAAACAAATAACACTTTTCGTGCCAGTCGTATGGTTATATCGGCGTTGCAATCAGTACCAGAATGACTGCAGTTCAATTTTCTGATTGATTTTTCATAGGCGCCTAACGGCCATTGAGATTTCTTATACACACGCACTTTAGTTGTGATTGAATCACTGCAACTGAGTAATTCCTCTTGGCCGTACTCTTTATCTTACAGATTGTGATTCCTTGAGTACCAACTCATGTTTTGGATAATGCACTGCTAATAAGCGAATTTCTAATGTACTGCCTGCTCCTTAATTCCGAATATAAAAAATACTCGTTCCATTCTGCATTGGACACAAACACCACGGAATCCAGTGATGTATGTACGTGATTATGATCAAATCAAACGTGCCACAGTAACCAACCAAATCCATTGAAACAGAACTGCGTCGGAGAAGACCATACACGAGTCAACTCAATCCATCTTAGTGATCAAAGAAGAGGGGATGTTTTTCCTGTTATTGGTGAAAACCGTCGAACACATGCATGAACCCTCCTTATTATTCAGGAGTTTCGAAATTCAATGATCGCTACGAAGTCAGAAATGGATGCGACGCGGAGTTCGTGAAAATTTAACACTCCTCGAGTAGAATAGTGACTAGAAAAAATTTGACGTTCATCGATCGCTTCCACTGATTCGACCAGAACATTATCAGAAAGAAGCTTATACTTGACATCGAATTAGTCACTTTTGTCACCTAGACCCACAAAGAGAAACTATATAAACAGTCGAAAAACCCACAACGATAAAGCGTAAAGAACATTTTTATAAAAGAGCCAACTGATAGATGGTTATCATGGAAATACGTGTTTGATTCATTTGAGTGGCCGGATAAGAGCCTATGCATTTTATGCTGGTCATGGTATACGTCATGACGAGTACACACAAAAAGGCTTCCCAGTTCTGTCAGTCACTGGAATCCAGAGAACTTTCAGGGAAATGATGAGTATGATAAGAGAAGGATGATGATGCAAACACTTCTAAAGGTAACTCATTTTTCTGAGATTCCAACAAAATGACTCTTTTCGGGCATTCTGCCCATCTTCCCTACTGACTCACATGAAATAAAATCCGCCTCCCTTTTATCTTTCAAATAGAACCAATGCTATGTCACCTTACTTCTCATTACTAACACACATGACCCAGTACGTTGTCTCACGAAGAGTGGTGAAGTATATCTGCTACTTCTTTCACATCCTGTCCCCATCACTTTGGACGTCTTCGGAAGTCAAGACCATAATTAGGAACAATACTGTGCATAGGCTACATTATTAGTGAGCCATTCGTTGTCTATTAGAAAGACTTCTTCGTTCATTTTAACAAGGTATCGGATTTCGGTTGATCAGTATATGTTCTAAACTATTAAATTTACCGCCTTCCGATTCGTCCATCAAAAACTGTCGAATTCCGATGGCTAGTAAAATGCGTCGAGCGGACTATTTCCGAAGTTTTGAGAATTCTAATATGCGAGTTGCAGTCAGTGGCTTGAACTCTTCTGTCCTCTCTCCCCATAGTTTTCTCTTCAAAACCGACGATCACTCGTGTTCAGACAAAGTTCGAATAACGGTCACTGCCACCTATCTAGGAGAAATGCGGATTTTACAGATTTGTTAGGTGCCATCAAAAATGATGTTGTCGTAAGATGATTATGAGGCACTTCTAGATGGACCTAATCCTAGGTGTTCTCACGGGTATGTACCTAGCACCAGCCCACAGCAGGCGCGAGCACAAACATACCATTAGAAATGCCTGCTAGTTGTTATGTGAGTTGGAGTCAAATATAAGCAAGCATGTTAGCCTGTCGGACAATTGTATCAGTCCCTGCAAGGTCAAGAGGCGCACATCCCCTATATTTGGTCAACGCAGTCCGAAGTGGAACATGACCAGCGCTAACCTTTTGTGATTGTGTACGTACATGTCCGCGTGTTCCTGTGGTATGGTTCAACGGTCCACAGTGTAGGTAACTCCAATTTTGTCTGACAACCCATGTGACCACTTGCGCAGAACACGTATCTCAGACATGCGAATATGCAACACCAACGCTTAACGAGAGAGCAGTTGTATCGGAAAACTACGGATACCCCAGAAAAGGAGAACGAAAGCATGACCAGACTTAACCGACACGGGGACGAAGATGCTGATTCCTCTTCATGTGATTTCACCGCAGCGGATTGGAAAAGCACGCATCTGCTTGCTGTCTTTAAAATCCGTGGGGTAATTCAGTGGGCCTCTCATGGGACACGGCCCGGTACAGCTTTGTGATCACATGGGCTGGGGAGCTCTAAGCCATCCGACTGGCCATGACTAGATAAAATAAAAGTCCGCCTTGTTTCGTTCACTTCTGTTTCCTTTGGTAGAGCATATTTATACTAATTTGTCCTGCAACAGTAACAATGTGCAAACACACAGTACTGACTTGCTTATCACTTCGGTCCGCATAGTTCTTGGTTGGAATGATTTCTCTCTTCCCTATCAGTACCAAAATTATGAACACTCCCAAAGGTGTCGAGCCACGAAGCTACTTAGTGATGAGCAGCTGATTGCGCATTCTAGTGCATCTGAAACTGAAAACGGGATTGAACAGCCTAAACGAGACTGTGTAGAAGGAGAATCACATTGCATTCTTCATGACAACTGATAGCCGTTCATTGTAATTGCTGTTGAAAAGTCCTGAATGCTGGAGAACAGCTGTTTCAGTTCCATTCGAAGACCTTAAGGATTTAATATTGAGCAAGAATGTTCCAGCAAAATTCCAGGCAGCTGGACTTGTCCAATTTAAATAACTTGTTTGTGGTCTCAGTAAGGAATCCCGTGAATTCCTTGTTATGCTACAGACGCGGGCTGTGATGTATCATTTTGGGAATCAATTTGAAACCCAACTGAGAGATAAACTGATTGCTGGTGTGAATCATCCTGAGTTGCAGATCAACGTATTGATGGAGCCAGACCTGGTGTTCTCTATGGCCCGACCAACTTGTTGGCAAATTCATAACATATCCGAAGAGACGGCCGAGCTTTCCGTGGTGCACTACCAACTCGTTCGTTCCCGTGAACAAGTCGGATTGTGTCAAAATCCATGGTCATAGCCAGGAACAGTGGAGGAGGCTTAATTCAAATTATGGCAGATAAATCGTTGTTTTTCGTGCGATATATTCCATCCACGTTCCACCTGCCGGTTCTAAATTGTAACTTGCCGTTCCTGTTAGAGGAATGGCTATATCCTCAAGGTGTGTCGCCTATTCAGATAACGTGTGGCGAATTCAACTCCTAACGACTGGAACTATTATGTCAACCCTTTGTGCACACTGAAATTTTGAATGATTTTATTGAATTCATGCACAAAACGATCCTCATTTAATGTAGCTCGCGGAATCAAGTCAATGTTGGATACAGTGGTTCATTATTTCCAGATCAGTGTTCGGGAATATCAGCCGAGTTCGTCCGCTGAAGACTGCATCCAGTGCTCAACTGATCATCGCTTTATATTGATTGACGAAACTTCATTGATTTTCCGGCTGGAGAACGAGCACTTCGAGTTACGATTCGTTATCTCAGGCGACTTCCGAGAATCTGGTAGAACAAATTATTTTATAGAATTCAACGTGCTTTGCTCCAGAAACAAGGACGGCACTACGATTTAGCCCGTGCAGTTAGAGGATGTCGATTACTTGGTGTTCGTGAAGCAATGGACATTGTCGTACAGCCAGCGAGAAGGTATTCTGAAGGCAGCTATCAAGATGGAATATGATTTGTTATTGCACATGTGGCTTCTTCCTTTGGCCGAAGACTCTGCACTGATGGTGACAGGCAGACACCCAAAATTCGTGAGGGTTATCAGCTGACTCCATTTCTGCGATTACGGAGATACACAAAAATTAGATCGCAGTCGAAGTATTTCTTGAAATTTGTAATCTATATCAGGTATTTCTTCAATTTAACCCAGCTTTTGGTTACTCTTAAATTTCGCTACAGAAGGACTACGAACAGTTGAAAACCGTCAACACCCCATGAGACATACCAAAGCAGTCTCGTACCTTTCGGATGTCATATGTCATTCGGGATATTTCAAGCTGTCATTGACAAAGTATCTCATGATATTGATGGTCAAATAGAATAACAAAATGATATATTCAATATTGGATCAACAAGGAAAGAGTATGACCGCCGATTGCAATAGCTGCAGGGAAGATTTTCTGGAAAAAACACATCAGTCGAAGCCACGAATTGCAAACTCGGTCTTTCACGAATAGTTTTCTAATCCAAATCGTCTCATACCATACATACAGCTAATTCTGGGTGCCTACAGTAATATTTTCAATTTATTCCGAACTTCTCTACACAAGCTTTAGCTCAGTCTTCGACGTAAGAGCGGTGGGAATACTAGACTGAGGATAAAATACGCGATCTCATCCAAGGTATTGTCGATCGACTAACACTTGTCGAAATCACACAATCTAAAGGAACCATGCTCAAAACCTATGTATCCGAAGCGAAGGCTGGAGCAATTCCGAAACAGAATGGATGTCCAGTAATCTGCACCTCACTTATTCTCATTGATGCGGAAAGAGTTTATTTCAAGATGTAGAAGACAATCCCACAAGCAGATTTCCTATTGCTCGCTCATTATTCACAGTGGCAGAGTATGGCCGCTCAATAGTTCCATCCGCGCGCTCTTCAGTGGAAGGGTTGGGGAATCAGACAAAATGCTGCTACTCATCAATGATTCTAAAGTTCAAGCGGAAGCTCTCATTCAAGAGGAAGTGGATGTTTCTTCCATTATTTGTGCTGCAGGAGGAATTCGTTATACAACAAGAAGACGGTCCGAAATGTTCCTGAAAAGTTTGAAAGGCGAGTGTTACGAGAATGTTTGGCTGGAAAAAGAATCACCTAATCACTGGCCACCAATAACGCCTACAATTCTGCTCAGTTGAGCTGAAACGTTAGCTAGTCAAAATTATATATTGACATCTGCGTACAGCGCCACTCCACTTGTACCCACATGGAGCTGTAGAAAAACCTGTGATCCGCGAAAGTGATTTGACATCAGCCATCCCAAACACTCTACACGACCTGGATGGCTTCAGGCCTGTTTGAGAGAGTTTTTAATCTTCCAAGTGTAGAGCCACTGTCCAGTGAACAATAAACTCACTACCCAACAGTCCACATAGCGTGCTTTCAACAGTTTCGCAAATGGATAATTGCACCGATTTGGGCAAGCGTGAAATATTTCGAATTGAATTGGAGGGTCTCATATATTCTGGGAGTAAAATGAGATGCATGGAAGTCTCGCTCAGCTGTTTTCTAGATCATTTAGATCAAATAATTCCAATTTTGTTTTCTGTTATCCTATAAATAGACGGAAATTGTCAAGGAACAGTGTAAACGGGAGCAATGACATATTGGGATTCTTTCAAATCTTCAGGATATGAACAACGATAGTGGTCGATTTTGATTGAAGCATTGATAAAATTTTAGATGTCGTTCACCGGACAAGTCGAAAATGTGAACTGCAGTGTTTCAACAGACACATCTGCACAACCTAGAGAAACGTCATCTGGGAAAATTCGTTTCTAGGCTGAAGATCTATGATAACATAGGATAGTATTCAAACTGCTACCTGGCCCCTTCTGATACACTTCTAGCTTATTATTAAATAAGTATTATTTCTGGTAACTGCGCTTGGGCTATAAATATTTTTTAAATGGTACGAGCAGCGAAATTAAAACAAAAGGAAAAGTGTTAGAAGTAGCTTGAAATAAACTTGAGTTATCCATGTTCGATGTCCGTCTTGGTGAGTACTCCAACGGCTCAACTAACGCCCGAATTAAGATCAGGAGATGCAACCTATTCCCGAATATAAAGGAAGTTTAAAGCTGGACGATGTCATCAATGTGCTTATGAAAACCAACCACAGAGAAGTCTGTTTTAGCGAGGACTGAATGCAGTTTACAGTCTGAGGCTCAATGTGTCCTTCCAATGGGCCCGCACTAAGGATTTTTGATACCGAATGAGTGATGTTAGTTATCTATACCTTTGGAATTATTCATGAATCAATTGAAGTTTTAATATACGTTAATTCTCTACGATCAGTCAGAATTAGGTAAATCAAAGTATATGTTGCCAGTAAGGGATGTTCGCTAGCTAGTATGGTTTGATCCAAGCAGATGGTCATTAACAGAATCTCGAACGAGAAACGACAACAACAACTCCTGTTTGGCAAAAGAATAGCAATGAAATAATACCTAGGACTGAATGAAGAGAAACGGGTGAGGTGTACACCTCATGGATCAATTAGTTCCCCTAGAGCATGGCTGATTATGCCCAATGTGTGTTACCAAATTGTATCCGTTTTTCATTGTAGCTGTTCCTATTCTTTGAAAAAACCAACCACCGACATAAATTATTTGCTCAACTGTAACTAAACTACCAACCTACAATGTGTTCCGAATTCATGTTGCTCATCAATCTGGCGTGCTCCCAAACAGCTTTTGACACACATTGCATGTTTTTAGATAACGTTTACCGAATGCAGAGCCCGGTGAAGTGTGAACACCGTCCGGACGGAACCGCTGTGTTTGCTTCACGGAGGTGTTCCCTCTTGCGAAAGACTTTCAGAAGATATACCCGAAATGACTGAAACACAGAGCCAAGCTGTCAACAGCCAAGAAACTTCCGCCAGTTTCAAGTGAGATCGGCCGAGCTATGGTATCTAAAATGGAAGACAAAACAAACTTACACTTGCAACGTATTTCATTCGAGAGGAATTCTTCGGTAACTGTCCTTGCTTTGTGATCTCCTTCCTAGCACATCCATATGCAGCTGCATGGATCACTTTCAACATTCAAGCTGTCAACAGGAACGGCTTTAACACAAAGAACAGTCTTTTAGCACTTAAACATGTTCTTCAAATGATATCGTGCGCATAATGTTAGGACGGCTCAAGCGAATCTGATAGTTTTTCACTTGAAAACTCTGAGGTTCCCTCGTCTAATAATCTTGGGCTTATATTTGGGCGTAGTTGTTAATTGTACAATTAACCAATACGCACGAAAGTGTCACTGCTTCTGCACCATTGCTCTGTCTTGTGAGGAAATTCCTGTTACCTGAAATGATTCTAATAACCATTGAGAAACCACTCTCATGCATGGCTGTTCTAACCACTAATGCAACCTTGACGAGGGAGCAATATTGTTTGCGGACTCGAAGCTCCTTGGTTCCGATGGGGTTTGATGCTGTCCTCGTTTATCACAATCATGAGAACATACGTTTTACCTACATTGAACTGTAACTAAATCCTTTTCACAGAGACTGTATAGTCATGCGAGAATTACCAGCCGGTACTTTACAATAGATGAGTAAGTATTTTTTTCTCGTTGACCGTCCCTAATTGATTGGTGGATGCCTGCCGTGGAATGAACGTTGTATTGAGTGTCCTCTGTGAGAACATAACCGATAGAAAAAATCATTCCAGCTTCCCCAGCGGGTTTTCAAATGCTTTTCTTAAAAAGAGAGGAAGCATGCCATACATCTTGTGCGCAGAATTCTTCAATACTCACTGAAGCTGTTTGTCAAATGGTCCTAATGAACTTCGTTGAATTAGAATAAAAGCCAATAGAGATCACATATGAATACCTAATTGCAACATCTGACATATATCAGAGCAAGCCGCCCTACCGAGCCGACAAGCAAACCGAAAGGTAATTTCCTAGGATACCATATCGAAACGAATCCCGTCAGCCCCAGTAGTAAGTAAGACGTGAATGTTTCTCTTTTTTGAGTTGAATAAACTTCAAATCTGATCAGATAAATAAGCCATATCAGAGACAAAGAAAAGCAGGTTGTATGAGAAACAAGGAATCAGGTCCAGTGAAAGGATATATGATCCTGTCAGAGGAGAGATATAAATTGATTGGAATTGGTATAAGGCAATGTACACAAAAACTAGGACGGCAATCAGGTCCGAGCTGGAAATTCGGGTGATGAAATCGGAATATATCTGCATGTGTTATGATGTTCTCCAATTATCCTTGATTTGACATCACACAAAATGTTTATTAACTGCTTTGTGCTACGTTCGAGAGGCTATCTGATCCGTGATGCCATTCAAACTTTCCAGCAGTGTGACCATGTGAATGAGCGACCAGATAACGTTTTCTGCAATGAGAAAATTTGGGAGAAAAAAATGGGCATGAAGCATCAACTTAGAAGCAGATAAACCTAACTGAATAACGAACATTCATTCAAAGTCCTACTTCGCCTGGCTCCAAAAAACTCCATTGAAGTTTGAATCTCATATATATATATATATATATATATATATATATATATATATATTCTGCGCACCAGCTGAGATGCCGCTGATTGTTGTTTGGGTGAGCAAACCAGGCTATCTTCGGATCCACGGGTTTCTTGATGAGTAACTTTGGCTGATATGTGAATCGGTCTATCGGGTGATATTTGTCAGCTCGGAGCTACCTTTTTTGAATGAGTGGGTTCTCTTGCAACATCTTGCAGTATTTTCTTTATGGTATATTTCATTGTATTGAGGACTTCATCAAACAAACAAACTCACATTCCAGCCAGAAGAATGGAGATTCAACATCGTCACATTGAAATAAGCATAAAATAAAATATCACACAAAAAATGGTTCAGCCACCGAGGTTCATGCGATTTTTCGTTGTGACCTCCATCTGCTTTACCGGAACACTTGCTATGTGGGGCACTGTGGATATGCGAAAGTTAATATTGCGAGGGGGGGGGGGGGGACGGGGTGGGGGTTAGTACACATGCGGAATGCGGAGAAGAATGTGAACTGCTTGAACTTAAGTTCAGGGAACATATATTAGCACCATAGACATTTTGAGGTTGAATTGTTTACAAGCTATAGTATGCAAATCGTAAAGCTTGAAAAGAAGAAAGCCTATGTGAATTATGGAAACCCGACTAATAATGGTCAGAGAGTGGTACCATTTGACAAAAGCAATCCAAAGTAGACCAGAAAGTACTACTAGAGAGAAATAGAGCAAGATATGAAGAATTCATGAATGACCAAATGGATGACTGCTTGTGTGACACAAAACTGCCTTTGCCTACAAATTTAAAAAATATAGTCTACATTTTTTAACGCCATCAGGAATTTGAATAGACCTCTGTAAATAAGTGCTGACTGTAACGCCTTAGTGTTTGGCCAAGTCAGTTCCGGAAACGGGGACATGGCTGATGGTCGATTGTTCATTGGGGTAAGATGAATGGGAAATGGAGGAACTACATTCATTTCATCTGGACATTTTCAGATGTAGCACAGAGTGAAAAATGCTGGATACTGTTTTAGTTCTCGGAAAGGATACACAGTCTGTTTAGACAGAGATAGATTGGTGGAGTACCATATCATTAGTGTCCCGTAGACGTTGGGCTGTTGGTACAATGGTCATGTGATCGATATGTGATGGAGAGAAAAGGAAAGAACGGCACCCTGTAGAACACCAGATTTGGTAGGCCAAGGGTTTCATCAACAAGTACCAACTCTAAAGAGTGGAGTTGTATTGATAACACGTAGTTTCGTCCATGAGAGCAAACAAGTTGGACCGATAAATTAATCCAGCTTTCACAAAGGCGAGAACCGGGAGCCGATTCATAAGTGGAAAAACAGTCGAGGAAAGAATGACGAAGGAATTTCACGAACGTATTCAAGCTCAGCGAATTGAAGTAGCAAACTAATGCAACTATATCCAGAGTGTATCAAGAGAATGTGGAAATGAGTAAAGTCCTACCAAGACATCAAATATGATATATGTCAAGGATCAGAATTCTAGGGGAAGAGGAAGTACACGAGACAAAAACACGTCCGTGGTCTAGGCTTTCATAAAATGTGACTTTAGGTATGGTAAATTATACTAGTGTTCAGTTCACTTCGGTTCAGTTTAGATAACTGGTACCCATGCACTAGGTGCGATGGCTTCGGTAGCTAACTCCCAGCCGTAAACTCAATCGGAAATAGCAAAACACGAGGGAAAAATAAAGAGTTGTAAATATTGGCCTCAAGTCGATGAAAGAAACAGGGGGCGCAAGAATGTCATTGAGAGTGGCATTCAGACATATTCCCAAATGTATCTTACAGCTGAATGCGCAGGTCTCTTCTAGTCCATCCAGGAAGTTTACCACTCCCTGGAGCGCCAGTTCCACCTAGACCGGTCACCCTCAATCACCTTCCAAATATTGGCAGCCCCAGCTTGGTGAAGTAACAACCAGTAGATTGAAGTGAAGAAGATTAGAGTAGAACAGCATGGATTATTGTAGATTGGTTTGTAATACAGTAGAACAAGACTGATGACAGCGGTGTGGTGTACCTATTAGAAAATGGAAACGATATTCATTAGGCTGTCTCGGAAAAGTCACGGATCGTTACTGCTCAAGTCAGCTGAAAATTTGCTCCACCCGTATTTCCTCAATCGACTACTGGAAATGTGATCGTTCTTAGTCCTTCGTTTTGGAAACAATTTTTTATATCGCAATGGATTTTTTCCCAGTTGAAAAAGATACAATCTGTTCGAAATTCCCAGCTTTATCATATTGTTAGTCACTTCAGATGGTTATTTCGAATGGCAAAATGAGAGACGAGATCAATGCTAATGTTGAAGTCATTTTTTGAACAGTGCCAGCATCCGACTGGAACATAAAATATAGGCTTACTGAATTTCTTCGATGAAGTTTGGAACTTGAGTGATTCATGGTTTTCAAGATCGTAAAAGATCAGCCCTTTGAAAGATGTAACAAAAGAATTGTCAAATAATGAACGATTACCAGTTTAAGTCTAAACGCAATCAGTGAGTTGCTACAAACTGGAATAAATTCAACAAAACAAGTACAGGGAAAGAGAGATATGTAAGCGAGTATGTCCCCTACCAGAGTATGAACGATGAACACAAAATTGAGTGAACGGTGTATTGGAATGCACTCCAGCAAACGAACGCGTCATTCATCTGAAAATGATTTCAAGTTGGATAATTGAGAAACCTGGTTTCTGAAACATTTGTCTGGGGTTCTTCCTCCTATACTTCCTTTTCCTATATTTTCGCAACGCAAGATCTCTCATTGATAGGATGAAACCGTCTCAGGTTGTACATGAACACTAAAATTGTATTCAGTATTGCTGATTTCTTGGTTTGTCTCCATAAGACAAAATATACCTGAAAAGGCAATGAGAGTGCCTCCATGATCACTGCATTGTAGGTCACCTGAACAGAGAAAACACCGTCAGTATACTGAATAGTTATTTCGAAGGACTTCTGGAGTAACAGTGGGCTTTGACTTTGTGACTTTTGCTTCACTTTTACTTAGCAGAATGATACTCAAAGTGGGTACTTCTTGTGTGCAAAGGACAGTCGTTTGATCAACTGGATATCGTTTCTTTATTCATGACAAAGAGTTTTGCAAACGGCTCGACTTCCACTCCAACTGTATCAACTCGACGAATCATCGTGTTGAGTGTTTTTTGTTTTAGACCGACAAACAGTTGGCCTCGGAACTGTCTGAATCTCACAAATAAATCATCCGCACATGGTTGCTCGGTAAGCAGACGACCCTGAATTAAAAACAATCGATCCACATGAACGGTTCAGTATATGGTATTCGTATTTCAGTTCAAGCAAATGAACATTTCACTCAGAATAATCATGTCTTCACCTCGGTTGTATCTTCCTGCCTAAAGAGTCTCTGTAACATACTGTATTCAGTACCCGGGCTGTCCATTATCATCCGTGGGTAATTCGATCTTTATCGCATTTATAGACGGTATTATTCAGGAGACCAGCTGCAGCATCTTCTGTTCAACAAATTGGGCTCGAATGTCATGTTGTCCGGTAAAATCACTGGCAAGAAAACGCTATCTACAGGGCCATTCAGCGTTACCCAGAGGGTTGTCCTTGCACATAAAAAAGTAATTATTTGCCTGGGTGGTTCATACCAGAGTATGATACTGAAAAATGTAAGAACCTTTGTTCCTAGGCTCAAGCTCCAAAACTGTTTTCTTTGTCGATGTGCTTAATTCGTCTATGAACACCCTGCTCGATCATGCTAGTATAGGTACCTCGATTTGTCTTGAATGGACTGAATAGTATCAGCAGGATAGCACTTGTGAATTATTTCTTATCTGATTTGTTGTTTGTGACAAAATGAGGTTCGCTTATCGGGACTTTTCTTTCCTCATCAGGTTGCTTCATCTGTGCGTATAAACTAACGACACTCGTTATGCTCCGAGAATAACACGCTTCAAGAGTTCAGAAACTCAGCTCAACTGTTTTTTCTCCAAGTTTACCTCAAATGTGAACGCATTCAAGGGTGTGTGCAATATGATTGGTCATTCAAACTTATGCACATGGAAATCACCAATTCTAGATCAAAATAATTCATATACTGAAAGCATATACTACTCAACGAGGGGGAATATGTTGGCGGTGGCCATTGGTCCCTATTCGTGAACCAGTTATTGGATTGATAGATTTTTTTAAATCGCCATATCGTTGTGCAAAATATTATTGCTTCCTAATGCCATTGTAGTAGCACGAAGAAGAGTGGTTTTATGATAGGACGAACACCTCGGCGTGAAACACATTCTTCTTGATAACAAATGAAATTTCACAATAAACTTACTTCTTCTTGGAATCAAAGTCAAATGGCTATGCATATCTCTTGCCAGCATATCAACTAGCTGACGAACCAAATGCAAGTTATTCTTCAAGTTGTGAATTTCACCACCTAAAATAAAGAGAAAATAATCTGGTACCTAACTAAACACAAAATAATCTATACACATAAGTCTGATGAATACAGATACCGTAATCTGTGAATGGCTTAGTATTGTCGAACGATTGACAGAGGAGTGACTCGCAACTAGTATTTCAGCTTACACAGCAAAGCTGAATGCTGTCACGAGTGTGACCTTTCGATTTGTGTAAACTCGAAATACTGAAGAACTTTGATTTTCGACCGTATTTCGTTATCTATATTTGCGCTTTGTTTACAACAACTTCCTAAAAATAATCAAATACTAGTCCGACAAGTTTTATTATGAGAGAACAAAAAAGTGTATTTTCCGCAATATCCTTTATATAAAAATTAAGGTTTTCACTTACGAAGTATATCGTTTCCTTCATAATGGGATGCATAAAAGTGAGGTGTTATGATTTCAACTCTTGTGATGAATCAAATAAAATCATAATTTCCGTTTTGTTCAACTACACGTGCCTAATAAAGGCACAAGCGCGATACCTTTGCTGATACCCCATACAAGTAACTTCGAGCGTAATATATCATGTTGAAGACCAGTGCAAATTTTATATTGGCATCTTCTTTGTCATTTATATCACAAAAATGGAACACAACAACAGACTTGCACAGCAAACAAAACAAAGACTAACGATTCTGGGCCAAATTTGCATAACACTACTGGGAATGTTCTTACTTTGGTTTTCAGTGTGCGTAACAACTGTTTAGGTAGAATACAAGAGGTGAACGTAGACGAACAATCGGGGGAACTTTCTAATATGAATGAATAAATGAGGCAGTCCTGTCCTTCGAGACAATTTCCGGAGAATATTTAATAAGGATGCTGATGCAATCTCACCATATTCTTAAACTCAATGATACTGAAATTGATATATATTTGATTTCCATCACGGAGAACGAACGCGTAACTGCGTGACGTAATCGGGCACGACTGTTTTTATAAGGAGCGGCGTATTAGCACACTGAATTCCGGATACTAATCGTGAACACCAAAAGGAATTAAAACCGCATATATTGGAGGTGAGGCGTGTGCGCAGTCGTTTCATATTTGAATTGTCTTGATCATCCAGCCCTAATTTCCTTTTGTTGCGTTTTGTCGAGTGGTACCACATTTCCTCTCGTCCTCTTCCTGCACATTGGACCAAACTGGACTCATGGGTTTTCTTATGTTTGACGGATGCTTTTCATTATGCTCCCGCCGTGTCTATCGGTGTCGTGACCTTGAGTGCATCTGTTTTGACCACATTCATTCAGAGCACTTGAAAGTGGTTGACTGGCGGAGCATCACACTGACCAAACAGTTCGTGCCATCTTCCGATTTCAAAAATACACAGCAAAATGAGTGAGATCCCTTTGTTTCATCACCTTGATCAAAGTCACTCGATTGCGGTGGGTCGTTTGATTGAAGAGGTGGCATTTATACACTAATTATGATCAACAGAAACGGCTACCGAGTATCGGTTTGATGGACTCTCCTCAAATCACAGCAGTCAAGGTGCGAAATACAGCCCTCATTCTGATAAGGTGATAAATACAACATAATTATATGGACTACAACGGATTTTGCAAAGAAAACTTTCATGATTATTAGGTTTGGCAACTTCTGGGTTCTGTGAAAGCAAATCTCATGTTAGGGAACTGCGAAACAGGAGGCATAAGATGCTCAACCGTAGGGTTGTTTACCAAAAATACCGTTCGAATAATGGAAGGAAATATGTGTGCAACCACAACACGGGCCTGTTTATCCGGTAAATTTGCTACCACAATGTAAAGCTTAGAGTCAAATTAACGGCTGCGTATATCCGATAAGGTCATCAAATCATGGCGACCATGACACGCGCGGTAACCTTAAAAGCGTTCACTTACGTTGAAGTTTCACCCTCTCCATATTATCCGAAACGACTTTTCCGATTGAACCGTGAAATTGTTCATATTCTAGGGAAAAAACATGCTAATAAAAGAAACAGTTGATAACTAAGTACCTAGTGAAAAGTGTTGCTAGAAAAATCTCTTATTTGCACCAGGCAGGCATTTTGCTTATTCATCTGGTTTGTGAATACGTAGTGCGTAACTTCAATAATGTTACACGAAGCACATCATCAACGAAACCAGGTTAAACCGGACGTTTATGCAGTATATTAGGTAGGCTGTAAGGATTTGCACCGAATAATGCTAAGTTGAATATTTCTCTATGGTAACTATGAGCAGAATTGGTTAAGTGTTGTCTGTTGCCTCAAACTGAGAATCACTTAGGAAACTCCCACTTATTGGATTTTAAGTAATAGTTATAAGCTCACTGGGAATTTTTATTTATTATTTCAATGAGACGCTGTCCGACATGATATCAAGAACACTGGTGTTTGGCAAGAACAATTTCAACACGAACAGTGAGATCAGTCATTCTCAGTTAATTTATAAAAGCAATTGGATTCACATCGGAAAAGATTATTGATTGGCTGATTTAGTCGATTTGTATAACTCGTCTACTATCTCAATTACACCGGTGTGCCTTGCTAGCCAAACCAGCTATCCGGTTCCTTTTACAAAGTTCCAGTTGGGCAAATGAAAAGATGGTGAAGCTGTTATATGATCAAGTTGCCAAATTTTGTGTAGAACTTTTGATAAGAATAACACGATCATCAACCTTGACCGAGATACTTGTTTACAGATAGGTTTTGTGACATTCAGGGACTCCCGACTCCCAAACTGTATAGATCAAGCCACAGACAATAATGAGGGTAAGAACACTGCTGTATTTTGATGGTATCAATTTGAGAGATGACAAAATGTTCGATACCATACAACGAATTTACGCACCCAAGGCTTATTCGTTTCAGCTCGAACATGGAATGCAAGAAGGAATGTAAGTAACTTTTGCAATGGACCTCACAATCATAATATACTGTATATTCAATCGAGGATGCCGTCTTTGATCCTAGAAAGTTTATTTCTTGTGAGTCGGATATGGCTTTGGGTAGGTGACCGTCGAAGATCAGAAAAGTAAACATATCGGTTGAAGCAGTGCAGTAAAGATGAAGAACAGCGAAAGCCGTTAGACCAAAGATGACCCAATGTTCTGCCCCATTCAATATAGAAATCCCTTTTTTGGTTATGCACAAACTGAGAAATTGTGATTTGTTTTAACAGGTCCATATGAATACAACCTTCAAAGTGTAGGACGACTTACTGTTTTTCAAAAGGATGATAAGTGCACGGTATGAATCAGAAGCCTGTTGATCGTTCCTGGTGCTGATGACTAAAGGAAAGACATTATGGTCTCGTTCAAATTACAGCTCTTCAGAGAAACGCAGTTAGTATTATTTGGGGATAATTATTTTCCCGAAAAACTAAACGAAATTCCGATGGAACCTTCAAATAATCCAGAATTTTACTCACCAGAAAATGGATCCAGAGGAGACAAGCGCCCAGTCACCATGTCGAACACAGTCAGTCTAGGTCGGTCTGGTTATTAACGTATCACGACTAGCAGCAGTAAAACAGGGTAGTCAGATGTTCTAAATGAAACACTTTTTCATTATTTCCAGACAAATATATTCAGTGTCGATCATCATTCAAGTTTCTCAATGATAAAAACAATCTGTATTTTCGTCGATGGCCGGACATATTCAAAGGTCTGATACACGACACATGAGTGAAACATTTGATACAAATCTATGCATTTGGATGGGTGATTTGTGATAATTATTGCCCAAAGGTTATCAGGAGACCATCTGACATGACTCACGTTTATTCAAACGATTACCGATCAAATTCCATAATGTCGTCCATGTATTTGTGTTATCCCTGAATCTCCAAACGGTTGACAACCACGCAGGATCTGGATAAAGAGGGAAATTGACTTTGACAGTATTCGGCAAAATTTATTCGAGTCCTGCTTCTGATCACCTGTGTGTTCTTCAATCGAGAAAAACCACAACACATACCCAGTTACTTGTGTTCTACTTTGTGAGCGTAAAACAAGGCCGGATTAAGCTATTGCGGTCGTGATAATGGAAAAAGTAGACCATCCGACAAGTCGCAGGTCACTGAAATATAGACTATGGGTCTCAATTCCCGAGTAATGGTTTCCCTTATCCATTGATTGAATGAAACCGGTCACTCGAAGGAAACCAGAAAGCGAGTTTCATTTAATTGGACTCAAATGAATGCATTATCGCGGAACTGTAACGATGAACTATGAGGGATATTTTATGCAAACTTGTCGATAGTCGGCTCTTAAATTGTTATTTTCAGGAGAACGAAGTCTTAGCCTGATAAAAAGTGTAGATTGAGGATTTGAATCCCGATGATTTACGGAAAGGCCAAAATGATTTGACGAGGTTGCGAAGACTTATTAGATGGTATTATACGGTTTTGTGAGTTCTGTGTGGTGCGTTTAGGAAAAGGATCATTTTGAATTAGTCATTCGAGGTTGGGCACTTTGCTCATTGGAAAGACTTGATCAAGTATGAAGGTTAGCCTTGTCAACCAACGAAATAACTGGAAGAATCACCGTGTGATGTTAAAAATGGATAGCGTGTCAATTCCCGCTGCATACGCTTCAAATGAGACTAAGTTGACGAAGCTGCTGTAGAACGCTCACGTATACGGATAACTAAGCAGCAGAATTCAGGGTGTTTATACCTAATGAGTGGTGAAAATCGCGTAATTGAACGTGTGCTTTCCGAAAACTGCAACCCTGTTATCCTGATACGAAAGCTGACTGCCTGTTTTGTTATCGAACATTGTATAGATTATACTCGGAAAGTCAATATTCAGATGATGATTGAATGAAAAACCCCAAACAATGAACATTTGATTCTGCTGTGCGACACTACACATGCACGTACGACGGATGCACTAGTCGTATTGTCCTTCATAGATCACCACAGGCCCGGACAATCCACAGGAACTATCCTTATTTATTACTGACTATTTTGGGCTAGGATATCAATTAAAAATGTTAGCAATCCATTATTGCACAACTTTACCAGCTACAAATATTCATGGTCAGAATGAGGTTTCTCGCTTGCAGGGTGATAGTTTTCGTTGATCTTGCATGCGTTGCAATAAGGGTTACACTCCTTAGGACTTACTGCGAACCAGGGAACAAAAACCGATAACTTATTCGGATGATATGACTTATTCACGGAAAGAAAGATAGGGCTATCAGACACATAATTTTGCACCACGGCTGATGGTACAGTTGTTCAAATACAGATTGTATTTTTCCGCTCCAACAGTCACTTACTGCATTCCACGCCAAAATTGCTGGAATATACAAGAAGCAGCACAAAACAAAACAACTGTGACATTGTTCACATCAAGCTGTCGCGAGAGTTTATTTCGTCTCTTTTTATTGTGTTCACAATTCGATCGACAGTCACGAGCCAATGACATTAGGTCTGATTTAGGTATATCTGCGACAGGTTGAATGCTGTCCAATAGCTGAAGTCACTGGTCTGCTTTATCCGAGGTTGCGCATTACAAATATTGTGAATTACCATTGCGAAAAAACACGTATTCTAAAGAACAACACATATTTAGTACATGCATCAAACAATAAAAATTATGTCATAATATCCCTCAAGTAGTTCTGTGTCAGACCAAGTACATATTTCATGTCCCAGAGGATAGATATTTAGCAGATGCTTAACCACATTCAGAGGCAGAATCGGAGTGCTATCTTTCAACACAGCAATAACTTGACTGTTCGAAGCGTAACTAGCGAAAACAGATCTGTCCTCTCCATACTTTTCTCCAGGCTAGTCCTGCACACATGCAAACTTTTAGCGGTACATAAAAAGTGATCTACAATGTTAACCTAAAATCTAGAGAAACTCGTCAGATTGAAAATCACACAATGAATCAAGTCAGCACCAATATAAATATATATGAGAGGTAAGTTGATGGCATTTTATTGTCTAGTTCCGTCCAACAACAGCGTACAAGAACTACCCTAAAAGTTCAGTGGAGCACATCCGAGTTTACCAGGTACGCTAGAAACGGAAGAGGACAATGTGCTCCTATTCCTTGACGTCCTCCAACGAAGAACAGCAAATAGATCAGTGGAACACAATATTTATCACACGTCAACGTGGGTTGTGTAGTACACTCATTTCGAAAACTTCTTTCCCATGCAGCATGAACGAAACTTAAATAGGTTGCTTGACCTACGAAGCGCTCCAAATATGGTACAAGAGCCAACCTACGAAAGAGCTGGAGTCTATCACCAACTCCCTCAGAGAAAAGGGATACACGGATAGGTTTCTCAAACAGCACATGAATCCAGATCCTCGGCCATGATACACGAACGTCCCAAAAAATACCTTTTTCGCTCGTTAGGAATTCAAAGGGGATGGTGCTGCTAACACGCTGACCCTCCGGTTATATAATGAGGTGACACATACGTTCTGTGCAGCCAAGCTGAAAATCGCGTTCAACAATAAACCATGCTTACAAGTGAAACGCGAAAATAGGCTGCCTGATGATTCAATCTCACGTTGTGTTTTTTCCTCCTCTTACTCCTATGTAGCAAAATGCGTCGGAAGAACAACCAAACGCCTGTCCGATCGAGTCCAAGAACACTGTCCTACATTGGTAACAAAAGACATCAATAAGACAGTAACCAGCGCAATACTGGTCCGCGTAACCGATACGGGTCACACACTTATGCGAAATGGGCCATTCAGCGTCATCCACCGTGTGTCGGCATACAGCTCTACAAGGGTCAGACAACGAATCTATTCCCCAACCGAGGTGATTGAAATCAGGTTATAGAGGCCATTCCTGTACTCGCAAAAACAGTTTGTCAGGATACTACGGCTCTCATGACTGAAAGTCAACGTGATGGTGAGACAAACACATAGAAGTGGTGAACCTGGTTGGCATTGTGCCCACACAAATACAACGGAAACGGATTTGACATTCAGTTTTGTGCTTTTGCGGAAACACTGAAAGTTTGCATGTATACTGTACTAGCCTGAAGAAAAGTACGGGAAGAGCAGATCTGTGTTCGCCCCGGTACATTTCCAAATTCAGACTCCGGGAATATGTTATCAATCAACTTGGCATTTATGGCGACGTCTCCATGCTTGCCAAGGAAAAGCGAGAAATGTGATTTTATTGAGTACCTGCTTGTTTGAGAACACATCTCTTTCGAGTGTGATCATGTGGGTATTGTTCAAACACATTTTGATATCGGGGGTACAGATTGTGTCCCTCTCTATTCAGTGTCCCACAAGAGAACGTTGCAAGCTCCTTTTGATTATGGGATACTATATTAAAGGTCAACTGACTAGGAGGTATGTCGCTAAGTGTAGATAAACGTTCCGATTATCAAAAGTCTAGGCTGAAGTCCTTAGCGAGCAGTCGATGGAATACTACTAGATAGACTTAGAGCCGGTGAGTTAGAACACAGAAGTGAAAAAATTAGCAAGACATTTTGCTGGTAACAATAAATATATACGGTCTTTTATTCTGGAAGAGTTCATTGAAACTTCAGGACCAAGGAAAGCCACAGGTATTGGTACTATAGGTTGCTGAATTCCTTGGGATGTGAGCAATGTCTACATACCGGAATATAGCGTATTTCAACTACTGTGAACATAATGAACCTCTAGGAACACAAGACTCCAGAAAATCAATCGTGAGAATTTGGTTAAGGTGCAAATTTTCAACTCAGTCAGGCCAGCCTGAATGAAGACGTGACTGGACCGATTAAGGTGGGGCAGTCCAACTACCACCTCGTCTACTTATTTTGTAGGCAAATAATTACGCGCATAGAAAAATCGGCGATATCAGCAAAAACGGAAACCTGCGTTTGACTGCACTTTATGAATAAACACTTGTGGATTGATGCGAGAAGGCAGCTGCGTTAATCGTAATTAGCCTGAAATCATTTCCTATATCTGAGTGAGAACATTCCCGGCTTTGAGGCCGCCTTCATTTCGCATTAGCACCCTAAAGTACATGGCATCAATCCAGTGCAACCCCTCTTCGAATGATTCGAAAGAAGCGCGGACGGAGGGTCAGTGTTCGGTATTCACGGTAATTTCTTACACGATGCATTCGTGTTTAATGTGGGGTTGAGAATATGAGCATCAATGTTCACCAGGCTACACATCTAAACAATTGTGGGTTATTCGAAAGCGGATCACAGACTAAAGATGAATCAGATTGAAATAACAATATGGTCGGTACCTCTAACTATGTCTTGTGAGGCATTCCGAGGTGCACGGAAGTTTATGAAATTTCCTGTCTCCACAATGCATGAAATGCTGATGCCGTTCATTGCGCATTTGCGCACACAATAAGATATTAGCAGAGTGAGATGGGCAACACTGTCAGGAAAATGTTCTCAAGACAGATACCGTTTCATTTCAAATTGCTATCCACCATGACTAGGTCAAACAGATTTTTGTCAAGGGAAGCCGGATTTTTAAATCAGACATTTTTGTTCATGAGTAAACACAGCACCACGTTTGTAGGAATTTCTTGAATGGTCCCCAATGACCAATGTTGACAATATCTCCTTTTGAGCTTCGTGAAAGTGCATGTGCCGATATCTTGTCCCCTCTAGCTTTCATCAGTTGTGAGGGAAATACCATGAACCATTGCATGCACAACGAGCCTGGTTTCACAGCAAAACAGGTATGGAAACTGTTTCGGGGGAAAAAATTGCATGTTTTAATTGTCAATTAAAGGCCCAAATTAAACGGAATTCCTGAATGTTCGATGAGAAATTTTCGAATGAGCTCCGCCTTTTATGCTTATGTAGGGCAAAAGCATTCATGCCAAAGAGGACTTACACATTCAGTAGAGCCTCACGTACTGCAAGCCATTTTAGAGGTGCAACCTTCATTGAGACCAAAATGTTTTACGAAAACGCATTTAAATGGAAACAAAAACATATTTGAGTTGGTTCACTGAAACTGTATTTTTATTAACTCTCATTCACCAATATTAGTTTGTACCATCTACTCAGAATATCAGAAAATAATAAGCTATGTACAATTTCCAGACAATGTTTTTGTAACACGAATTCGGGTTATTTGCTCAAGTCTACAGGCTGCTCACAAAGGGTCATGAAACAAGACCTGGATTATTTAAAGAGAAAAAATATAACAATTCTATGTGAAAATCAATGAATCTGCTTTTTCGACTTCTCCAACATTAGTTTTCATTCTTTCTAACCTGATAGTTCTTTGTCTTCATGATACTGATTTTGAATTTTCTGTTTGATAACGGATTGTGGCTGAATATTTATCACATACACAGAAAACAGGCCTGTTCCTTTTGCTTGTATGTTTTAACGTTTGCCGAAACAAGTGTTGTATAATACTAAACCAACCCAAAGTCAGTACTACCAGCTAAGGTGGTTCTAATACTACGAAACATATCAATTTAGAGCTTGGGGAACTGGATTACACAGAACCAGAATATTCACAATGTAATCAAATAATAATGTAAACATTGGCAAAAAACACCAGACCCACTGGAATGAGACAGTCGTGAAGCTTTCCATCAACACTTTGAGGAAGGTTCTCTGATAGTTTACAAATCGGACACCAAGTGATTGAATGAATTATTGACTGGAGAAAAGATGTATCAATTCGAACAGAGAAATGTACCAGAACATAATTGGTTGAACAAATCACTAGGCGATGCAGACTGCGATGGCGCATATTATCCAGCCCAAAGTTCTTCAAGATCACATGCAGTGGAACACCTCTCGCATGCGCTTGGTTACCGATAGCTGTTGACAATGGCCTGGTGATGGGAATACACGCTATCGCTCACTCAGATGAGCATCCAGATCCAAACTGTAATATTTCTAATAATCTTTGCCCCACATGTCAGCTGGCAGTGATTTATACAATTAAGATTCATTTCCAGGTGGACTGCATACCAAAATGAATATGACTTCGTGAGTGTCGCACAATGCACGTTTTGATGAGCGCATGATCCCAGTATTTAAATCCTGATTTCGTATTTGACCATAACCAGTTCCATAATCCTACTTGGTTGTATCTTTCCTGACCGTCTTCCCTGGAATCAAAGTGGTTTAATGTTTTTGAAAAACAGTTGTGTAGGAGAATACTGCAGCGCTATCGAAAACACACTTTAGGTAAACTTGTGTGTGACAAGAGTGGAGCAAATTAGGATGATTGAGTCTCCGGTCAATCAGATTCCTGCATTATACGAATAACACACATGTCGAAGCTTTGCAACCACCAGAATATTCGGATTCGCGACTGATTTACTTTGCACCATTCATGCTTTGACCAACAACTGCGATTATAAAAAGCAGTGAATTCGGACTTGAAGACCATACCAAGTTGATTAGGTCCATATTTACTTTGGTCGCACTATTTCAAGGGCGCAATGAGCCTCAGGAATCAAACGTGAAGTTGTATGCCACTTTATTCATTCAAGAAAGATTATATATACATTATATATATATATATATATATATATATATATATATATATATATATATAAACACAGAATTTGAAATCACGCCTGGTGCAAAAGCAATATTAACAAAACTGAAGTCGGGGAGAATAAAACCGACTGGGTTAAGTAGTTAGTCCAGCGTCAAAAATATTCCGTTTCTTTTGACCATTCTCTTTTTGATGGTTGTTCTGTCATCTTCCCGATATCCACGACAAATTTATGCATTTATATGACATGATAGTTCAAACGACAGTCAAAAGATCATGCGTCCAAAAGCTTTATATTATGAGCCATGTTGCTCAACTGCTTAACCTAAAAACACTGATCACATTCTGGGCACCAAATAGTCAGGTGGCATGCATCAACTGAGGCCACAGCTAATACTAGCTTCCTCAATAATTCCATCCGAATTCACAGCTAATTGAAGGCTTTGCTTCCACCAGCCCTTTTCAAAACGTGCAGATAGAGCGCGAAACGACAGTTGGTGTTTAAGCACTAGGAAAGCAAGTTCTAATCATCGGAGACGGTGTATAGGCATGGTTTTGGTCAGAGGCCCTCTGACTGTATCTAATCCATGGTGATGAATTTTGCCCTTGCTCTCTCTATGTCCCCAGCGGATGCAAGCTATCAGTGGTCAGCTATCGAAAGCTGTCTAGAGAATTTAGCATGGAGTGGCCATGGTTGAGAACGTTTCAGTATGAACAGCGATGCATTCCACCAGTCTCTTGGGGGATAGGTGGGTGTGATGACCGAGCACAAACTCCGCAGATTGGCAACGGCTATTCTATTTTCCGGAATCCGAGTTCATATTTGCTCCAAAAACACTACCTCTAGCTGCATTGAAACTTTCACAGGCAATTTAGTTTATAGAATGACTGTGCCTGATCGTGATGAAGAGTGAGTGCAGGAAAGGACTCTTGCCTTTCTCTTTTATGGGCTTTGCATCTGAAAGTCCGAAGGTGCATGTGATGTATATATATATATATATATATATATACATATATATATATATATACATATATATATATATATATATATATATATATATATTCAAGTGGTTGATAGCGCCATGAACTCTGTTCTTTCAAAATCTTTTAGGTTTACACCTCGCATAGCAATTTTGATAACCGTCGTATGGTAAGAAAGAGGGACAATAAATTCAAAATGAACATAAGTAGTCTCGTACTAGGTTATCCAGTAGGTTGGTCAACTCGGGAGACTTGATCGGTTGAGATTTTGCTCCCTAGTTAGATCACATCATTTTCTTTCTGTCCACAAAACTGGCTCAGCCGCATGCGTAGGTGAAGGTACCTACTTAGTTTTCCCGGCTTCGCGCCTTCAACCCAACTAGGAGCTTGGCCTCGGGGAGCTTTTCAACATCTCTTGACTGGGTCAGTTTAGTTTGTATTCCATCGGGTCAAACGTGAACCGCGGAAGAAAACTGTGGGCAACATTCATCAATGACAGGACAAACTGCGTTTCCCAAGGTACAAAATTTGAGATTCACCATGCAGCGTAAATGTTCACACCATTGAAACCTTGGAAGCTGTCTCATCCTAGTTAGGTGTTCGACTCACAATCGTTCGGTCCGGTTTAAAATTCCAGCTAGTGCTCGCTGAACGTGCACTGCTGACGATTCTTATCAAGGACGAAATATTTGTAAAGTGCTTTCGTGGTTTTCAGAGGTCTGAACTTACACGCTTCATAATCAATTTTATATTACGTAAAATCGGATCTCCTACTGCTCATATTTCCAAATTAGTTGAAAACTGACGAACAATCCAGTTTCTTTGATTGGACGTGGTTTTGGTTACTATTATACATTCATTGCCTCCAGGTATTTCGTCAATCTTCTGATGTTATCGGGGAGGGTGGTCCCGCACGAAAAGAAACAACATCGATGCTCCCCAAAGCTCTATGAAGCGACGAGCTGACACGTTTTCGTTCATTCGGTGATGTCACACGTATGACGTTGCTCTTTTGTATCTTGACAGATCCCACCAAGGTGGATTTTCCTATCTGATGACGTTGTCTCCTATTGGTGCTGTTGACGCGGATACCAGAACACCCACCTTTGAAATGATAAACACTATTAGATTCCGTGGAGAAGAGCATTAGCAAATCATTATTCTCTTGATTATGTAGTCAATCTTTGTTCGGAATAAAGTGTTTTCAAACAAACTGAATCGTAGGACACTCTTCATCATCGTAAGTAATCGTATTAGACGACCAGTGCTTAGTGACTCTGTTGTAATTTGCAGTTCTGTCCTACGGGTGGGTATCATGATCAAAATATGGGGTAGTGATACCTACGGTATTTGAATTCCTAGCGCATTGATTTGCACTGATCCAATAATGGTGAGCAATACACAACGTTGAGTTCATTTACATGTTCACGCGGTTTATATTTCACGCTTAAAAAGTAAAAGTTTCCTACGTCCCTTTTGCATTGCTGAGATTGAAATGCACAGGTATTTTATCTTCCCGAAATGGGGATCACCTCAAGCCGTGGATTCGTGTACTTGACACGTACCAATTTGCACTGACCTTAGTCGTCCACGCGAACGAAGAGACCATATGAAGGAACCATATATCCATTTTCAAAAGACTGTTCGGATAAGTGTATATCTGTTTCTCTGGTGCGCGTTATACTTCAACCAAGAAATCAAATGTTGTTAGAATTCTTAGTGGCTCTAAACTCATGTAACCAAGTATACAAAAGGGTATCTTCATCTAGCTTTGTACTGACACAGACCTCACAGCCAATATGTAGCGGCAACGGATTTTCAGATGTCACTGAGTGAAGTGATCTAGGTTAGTGTGCTCCTGATAATATGTCAAAATGGTAACTGAATGATGGACTGTACACAATCTAACTGAGTATTCAATCTAATCCCTGAGGTTCGTTTCCACAGCAGGTCATCAGCAGACAAATCAATAAGCCTCTTTAAAAAATCACCACTTGGTGCTTATCAGAAAGCGACTCTAAAAAGCATTCATCTTCTTGTGAACCGGCAGAATCCAGGAGATTATCAAGTTCACTGGACAAGATTTCGTAACCTTATCCTTCAAACTGGTGAGTACATTGCTGTAATGCAAGCAGGATGCAGAAAGGTGAGTACTTCCGTCAGATCGGTCGACCAAAATAGCTAGCTCCTTCACTGGTTCTCAGATGTCATAATCTTCCCAACACAGAATATGCAGAAACGTCTGCTCATGCTTCGATGGGGGAATCTTTAGGAAACTTTCCTGAATATTGGCCAATGAAACTGATTCACATCTCTGGGTTCTAATCAATAATACCGCACCTAATCGGAACCCTGCAGCCAACGGCCAATTAGCAAAACACTGAAATTTTGCTATTGAATCGAAGAATGTACTCATCTCGGCTGATTTCCTGGAGTTTGTACCCTGGATGAGATGGTATATACCACCTACCTATTGTCTGACTCTGAGACTAATAGGCAAATACCGGACCATGTGAAATGATTAGTGATGTCTATCGTAGACTGACATCCTCAGAACATCGACATATTTTGTAAAGCAACGATCAACCTTGGTTATAAGGCGAGCACAGCTGATTTGATTTGCTCCCAATGATCAGCCTTATAGGTTGGTTTGTGCCTCAATGGGAGCACACCCGAGGATAACCATCGAAAGGCAGTAGAAGTTTGTGTATCAGATTTACAGAATTCGGACGGTGAAGTTCTCGCTTCGCTCAAAACTCACTGTTGTATAATTACAGCACATACATCCTTTTACCGGCTGCGCTGCAATTTGTATCCGTTTTCGTTGAAATTATTTCGGTAACACCGTCGTTTATTATGATGTTCCACCGGCAAAAATATTCAAAACTATTTATGATATAAACAACAGATATGTTGACAATTCTCGGGTCACCTATTATCAAGTACCGATAAAGTGAATCGCAGCCATCTTGTGAGGAAAAGTAAATCAGCCGAATGGCAGGTAGGTCTTAGTGCACACCATCGGATTTCATGACAGTTCCCAACATTGTGATTGGAACAACAAGCGTTCTCCTACTAACAAGTTACCGGAACTAACTTACCTGCATTGAGCCTGTGCCTTTCAAAATGCCTATATGGTATGACTTCAGAAAACCTGGTTGAATGCGAACATGGATGATTCATTGGTCGAAATGTAAAAATTATTGTGGCTTCCGTCAGGAGAGATAGAGTTCCGTGATGAAAAGAGGTGGTGAGGTTGTCACATTGATCATTTTCAAATGGTGTAGCAAATCCAGTGTTGCATTTCCTACTCCTCACATCGAAAAGACTGCTAGTTTGCCTAGAGTCGCCCTATTTTTTCCGTTTTGTCCATATTACCATAATGAATGTTCACAAGGTAGCACAAAGGTCACAAGGTTTAGGCACCTCCTTTCATGGCTCATTCTTATCGTTCCTTTTTCGTCGGTAGATTAGAAACTTCATATCATTGTAGGGGACTTTATTCATACACATCCGCATCCACCCCCATGTTTTATTTTCAGCGATAGTTGTCTTGCCCCGATCCGTTCTGATTCACCGGTGAATGTTATCCCAACTAATCATTTCGCGTCACAGTTAGTGCACCCTTTGTTACCAATAATCATACTAATTACATATTGTTTCTAAATTTACTCAAAACAAGGCCATCAATTTTTTACACTGATTGGACAGATCCATTATTCACATTGGGATTCATCGGAGAAAACCTCGTTGCCTCCAGGTTACGAAGCAGCGTCAGCCGTTCATTATCGGTTCATTATAACTCCGAAATTATACACCACATCCTTATCATTTGCTGTCCCATCTAAACGGTTCACTTCAGTTTAGGAAGAATAGTCTCGCCGAATCTAGAACGGTTACGCAGGAAGAAGGAATTGGCCTACAAAAAGTGCAACCCACCTGATGTCAAGAGATTATCAAGCTTGATCAAAAAAATGTAAGAAAATGTTGAACTTTTCATTGCTTGAACTGTTTCTGCCCTCCGGAACGTTCAACAGAAATAGCGGGATATTGAAAAAACTCTGTGGTCAGATGAACAGTCTGTCCCCCGATGACTTGTATTTTGACCATCTGAACTCTCAGTTCTTCCGTTATCTAGCTGACCCATTCTCAGTTCGCCATCAGAGGAACAATTCAAAAATTGAAATTTTCTACAGGAAAGTTTTCACGCTCCACAGCTCAACCCATTTAATGAAAGCTCTTAGAGCGAACGGCCTACACACGGCGATACTCTAACACAGGGCTAGAATCCTCTATGAGCAAATGAATACTGTGATCAATCATTCACTTGAACCATTCTCCATTCCTCACTTTTAGCGTCTTGTCACAACCATTTTCATACGAAAAGGGCCGAGTAACCAAGAAATTCCCCCCAAATTTCATTTCCCGCTTCGACATCAAAACTAGTTGAACGTGCAGTACTTCAGAGCCCACAAAATAAAATCAGAAGTCTCACTGACGAGTACCGATTTGCAAATAAACCCGGAGTTCCACGGTTGACGCAGTAGTGTCTAAGGTCACTTAAAATGCAAAATCACCTAATGACTCGTGTCGCTCTGTAAGATGTGCACTTCTTGATTACTCATCATCACTTGACAGTGTACCAGGATCCTTGCTTCTTTCACTTACCTGACATATTTATTTAAGTGTATAAAAGACTACTTCTCAGGTAGAACTCAATGTACGGAAGCTGAAATAAAAGTTTCCAGACATCTCCTAACCATTGCTGGTGTTTTCAATGGGCTGTTCTCTCTCCATACTTGTTCACAATTCCACTAACGACTAAACTGTAATCCACCAAAATCGTCGAGTCAAGTATGCCGAAGGGGTTGTTTTGGCCTGATCTGTCTCTCAGCAATCCGATTCGGTTGAGGTTCATGAAAATAATACACGTATCTAAAACCTCTCTGAATAGTCCGGTTCTCCGGTGAACAATGCCAAATGTCGAAAGTGCATTTTTTCATTTTAAGATCCAGTTTTATGGAAGACAGCATCAATATTATCTCTACTCCTGTTGCACTTGTGGGCTCTTTGAAATGTCCGGGTGTGCCTCAACTAGAGAACTTGCATTGTTCTTTGTAGACGGAAATTACCGTTGGAAAACTGAGTAGATTTTTCTTACAAATTTGTGAACTTCGACAGTACCATGCTCTATGACCTGTCAGTATTTCATTCGCACACCAGTGCATATCTGCCACAACTCTGTTCTTTACTCCCATATTTTTTCATGCCCTGTTCCAGAGGGGCTACATCCCCCTTCGCCGAGGTCTGCAAATCTTCAGTCTTGCTTCTGGTATAGCTCTAAGAGACCTCATATCGGACTCATATGTTAAGCACACAATATCATCTAATTCATTTGGAGGAACGATTATGGCTGACTGTTTACACCCACTGCATTTCGATCGCTCTCTGAGCTAATCAAGCCCGTTGACCAGTCCCATGTTTCGACTGATTCCCTTCAATGTTGTCACTGTGCAGAAATCCAGTAGTCCCTTTCCCAGCAGGTGTTTCACCTAACAAGAATTAGGTTTTATCTGAACTGTAAGCCAGTCTTCTCGTGCAAACATTTTCCTCTATTTGTCTTGACAGCTAAACAGTAACGTGAAAATTGCCCAAGTCAGCGTATTAAAAACAATAAACTTAAGAAAAATAGCTAGAATATTCAGATCGTGTGGTGAACAACATTACGATAGGCCGAAAGCGAAATACCTGAACGATTTAAACCTTTGCTTTTCACTGAGAACGTTTTACTAGAAAATTGTCTACCTTAGCTTCGCCGATATCCTTCAGTTTTATTTAGAAATATTATCCCACTATTACCTTTTTGTTCAGTGAAATCCTAGAAAACTCCTACAGGTAGTTTGGCATTGGTGGAATCTCGTTTTTACAATTAATCGGTTTGAATCTTCTTTGAGTTCATTCTCTAACGAAACGTTGAACTTTCATTCAACTAAGAAAGCAATTACTCTGTGAAACTCATTCAGGGAAGCTTTTCTCTTTCAACCCAATCGATCCGCAAAAAACTAAGAAATAAAACCAGAACCAGGCGCTTTGTCGATCGTGGCTTAAATCAACGAGGCTACAGTGGGATCAGTTATTTTGGCTTCCGCATTACCCATACTAATCGTTTTATCGGCATAATTGGCAGCTCTGCACGTGGTCAACATTGTCGACTGGCTAGTTGCACTGGGGAGAAAACCGTGCTGTACCTCCTGGAAGCAACAAAGTTTGATTATTTTGCACACATCGAAAGGATGTCTTGGATAAAACAAAACTAAAATATAGGCCAAATCAGAATGACCTGACATCGCTCGGGAGAAGCAGTGTCAAAAATATGTTGCAATCACTTGGACTTCGACCAATGCCGTAAAAAGTACATTTGACTGTAAGGGGTTCAATAACTTTTTTCTGTAGTAGATTTGGTCGGTCTGAAGCTGTTCATTGTGCTGACTTGAGCACATGCTCAGCATTCGAATTTGTGCACCTGAAAAGTCAGTTTAAGGACCCTCGTTCACTTCCGTTCCTTTACCAGTGAAACTGCAAATATTCTTGAATAAAGATGTTTTCCGCCTCAATTCTCACTTAGATTTGATGTAACCCTATTGGTGAATTAGGCGTCATTTTATTTACGTGACATTAAATTTGCATTTTATTGATTTATACTCTGACCGACAACACGGTTTCTTTACTCCGCACATGGATATCCGGTTCATACAGGTCATTGGACAGGTTTACTCATAAGTTTACCATCCGTAATATGCAAATGGCTGAACAGCTGAGCTAATATTACCCTGTCATTAAAATTTCCAGATTCTTGCTCAAGCAACACACGGTCGTTTTTATCTTGGCAGGAACGAAACACAGTCTAAAGCTTGCCAACTACGAAGAATTAGTAATACTGGTGACCACGCATCAAGATAACGCATGAATCATAGAATACTGAATCAATCTGCTATGTAAACTGGTGTCAGGCTGAGGACAGAGGATTCAGAAAAATTACATTTGCCACTCTTAGATGTCATAATCTCGTCAAAAGTCGAAAAACATGTGAAGATTCAATTTTCGTCCTGTATTCGGCAACCAACCTGCCACTGTTGTAGACCGTACATTTTTTCCACACTCATTCACGTTTTTCGGGGTTTACCTGGGAGTTCTTGCATCGTTTACTCAACACAAGTAAACTGCCGGTGGTTTGAAACTTGGTGTCGAACGTAGTCTTTTGATTCTGGTCAAAGACCTATTCTTCCTATGACTGTATCACCAATGATACTACATGCCGCAAAATGCAAACAACAGATATTGGTGCTCTGTAAAACCAACGAAGAAAACGTTTTCAAAACTACTGTTTATCTCGACCTTTTTTCGATTCCATCCACTACATGTAGCAGTTGTTTGGACATTAGGCCACAACATACGGCTTTCAAGCAGCCCACATGCAAACATGCAGATGAGGCACGTGATAACACAGAATCATTTTGAATCTGTTACAGTTGAGTTTGAGCTAACCAGCTGGTGCCAACATCCTGTTCTGTGAATTTTACAGTACTCGGCTTTGAGTTCGGTTTTGACTTCTAAGTTATCAAGTTGCTAAAACGGGTAGGCCCTATCTCTGCCATGAATTCCAATTGACGCTCTGCTCTTCTGTTCCGTGAAGATCCTTCTGTACCACGTCCGCATTTAAACTACTATGAAACAGAAAGTATCAAAGGTAAATGAATAGCAGATAAACCGAGCACACTATCCGGGGTTCATCAACCTGGTCGTCGGTTTTCTCCTCTTATTCAGGTTCTTTCCACGATAACCTTCTACTCGACATTGTGGATTAACCATCATCACATGAACTAGCGCCGTAAAGTGAGCCAACAAAACCTAGAGCTGTACAGAGGCTTTTATAATTCATTTTATCTGGCCAAATGGGTTCAGTCATTTGTATCATTTCGTGAGTCTCAAAAGAGAACCGGATTGTAATAGTTTATTTTAAACGGTGACGTTTTTATTAGGTGCTCACGTTTTTGTACCGGTGAGTAAAATAAACAGCTGCTGCGTGTGATTGAACACGACAAATAAAAAAATACTAAGGGAAGCAGGTTGTACGAATAATGATGGATGGGATCAAGGATAGGAGAAATGAAGATAGGCGAGGGGTCAGTTGTACCTGTTGAAATGAATACGATAATGTATGGGCAACCATTAGAATAGCAGACACATACGTTCCAGAAAAAGGATTATTTAATTTGTGTGATGCATCCATTGTTTTATCCACAATTTTTCCATCTTTCGAATTCACTTAGCATTAGAATATCTGGATTTTGCTACCTGCTAGCTGCTTACTGATCAGTGATGTATTTCAGGCTACCCGTTATCAAAATTGTTGTGATTATTTCGTCGAAAATGTTGTCTGCAAACAAAACGTATTAGAAACAAGAAAGACATTGGAGCTGTGGTAGGTGATAAGATAAAAACAGACCAACTGTAATGCTTCATGACCAACACACTCTAAATACGTGTATGCAACATGTAACGTTCAGTGAAATTTGTGAAATATCTTGCTTCGCTCTACTTGAGGATGTTCTTAGGCTTCAAGTGACCAGTTCACGTAAAATACGCCATATTTTTACCGACTATCGTGTCAGTGATTTTCGGATAATCTAACTGCGCTTTACTGGAAGGAGACGGGAATTAAGTATGGGTTTTAGTGAATCGATCAAGTGGATCTTGATCAGTTCAGTAGGATTCGTCTGACTGCTGTCCTGGTTCTTCCGTTCATGGAATCTATCGCCACCTCACAGTATAACATAGCTCAAATTATTGCCACTGAAGTCAGATACCCCATAAAATCTGGTAAACATGAGATAAAACTCAAGATTTAGAAGCTGGGAAGCACACACACGATCTCCGTATTTATGAATGTTATTTGCTGTAGCACCAACTAGAGTAACGGAGAAATAGTAGACTGAGCTAGATTAGAGAAAGGTATAGTTGAGATAAGCAAAATGGGGCTAAATTGGAGCAGAGTAGAGTATAGTAGACTAGAGTAAAATGGAGTAGAGCAGAGTGAAGTAAAGTGGAATGGAGTACAGTGGAGCAGAGCAGAGTGGAGTGGACTAGAGTACGGTGGGGTACAGCAGAGTGGAGTAGAGTAGAGTGGAGTGGAGTACAGTAGAGTAGAGTAGAGTAAAGTAGAGTACAGTAGGGTGGAGAAGATCAGAAGAGAAGAGATGGGAGGAGAATAGAGCACCGGAGAGCAGAGTATAGTAGAAAGTCGAGGGGAGAGGCAGAGAAGGGTGGAGTACAGCAAAGCGGAGCAGTGTAGAGTGGAATAGGTAAGCGTAGTGGTTTATGGTAAACTAAGGTTTGTGATAGATCTGAAAGACATAGAATGCAACGGAGCGATTTCCGCCTAAAGCAGAGAAAAATAATGTTTAGTTGCCAGTTTGCGAAATAATCACTGATTGTAACAACTGGCACCAACTAATACACTGTTCGACAATAATCTCCGTTACTCTCGGACAATTATTCTCCATCATTCACTGAAAATATTGTCCATTTGCATCAAAATACATTGTTGATATAAAAATGAATCCTTACAGAAATATGGATGGTTCTGATTATTTGAAGCAAAAAGCTTCTTCAAATTATAGGTTGAACCTAACCTCTATTTTGAATGATTGAATAAAATGGAACAAAACTGGTAACAATGCAATTCGTGAACAATTGGAAGCATATCAGTGAATCATGAAGGATAGGTTTGCCGTGCATTTTCGACGAAGCTCAGAAATTAAGCCTTTCGTTGTTTCCCGAAATGTAGACATGCCACACTTTATTAGATCCATTGAAAGCAGTGCAAAGTGATGATCGGTGACGATCAGAGACTTGTAGCCTATTAGGTTATAATCCAGAAAGGAAATTACCACAACTATAGGGTTATGTACGAAAATGTTCACTGTCTCACAAAGTATGATAAATGAATGAACAGGATCGGATGGACCCGAAATCCGAATACAGTTGAGTAAACGTGAGCAGCATTTAGCTAGGCGCGATTTCAGGTTGAACCAAGTATCAGAGTTAGTTTACGATGTAATTCCCAATGATACCTCCCGGTGTCAGTGGTTTGACAAGAAGAAAAATCAAGTTTATTCAATTTTTACAACGTGAGATTTCTGGCTGCTGAGAAAAGTACACTTCAGGTTGCCCAGTAGCTAGCATTGTTTCCTAACGACAGAATGTGCTTGAACGGCAACCAAAAGATCTGCAGCATCATACGGAAAACGACTGATGAAAACCCAAGCAGCCGTCGATTACAAGGACCATTTTTATACATCAGCATATTGAATAACTCTACAAGACATACTTGAACATTGGCGTGGTTTTGAGTAAGTATGAGGTTGTAAGTAACCTATTGACACGGCATAAGAATCGTTTATAGCTAGAATTTGAAAATAGATCACAACTATATCGAATAAAGTACCAAAGCTCCGTAGATTGTTTGTAGCATATCGATATAACTGGGAGCTGCTTATTGTCTTATCAAATCGTGATTCCTCACACGTGCATATAGCTTACGTATTATCTTAGAGCTTAGGTTCGGGAGGCTTCGAGCAAGATGTTTAGATCTGAAACTTACGTTTAACGATCTAAACGCTCCACGTTCAGGTTCTTTGAAGCTAAGCTTCCATCACAGCAACATACTCCCTTTGCAAACGGAAAGGGAATGGACTGAGCTGATGAAGATTAATAGAACATTTGACATACTGATTCCATTCAGTTGGTTTATTTATCTGCGATGTGGCCCGCACTACAACGAGGATCACAGAGTAGTATTTTCACTGTTCTCCATGAATTATGTTGAAATTCACATCATTCCATTTATTCTCATGTTTTGCACAACCATATTTCATATCCGCGTTGCTTATTCAAATGATTCTACCATCAGTGATGGTTTGAAAACATATCAATAGGTCAGGCAGTAATTTCTAAAGTGGATTCACATGTCCCAGAGAAGATATCTTCGAGAAGATAAATTTTGTGGTGCCTTTTTAATTCGAAAATGAATCAGTGCAGTGCTTGGGGCAGCCAGTGATTGGGCGATGAAACACTAGTAGTCTACTTTAATGTCTTCCACCCATTTAATATATTGTTCTTTTGAGAGTTAATTTTGTAAGTCTGTGGAGACTAGATTGCTGAGCATTCCGAAGTTGCCATCATCTGAATCGTGTAGAAGAGCTTTCCTAAAATACTCCTTGATTACTTTCCAGTATTTTATCGACGAGGCTTATACACTTATTTACATGGCTTTTGAAATCGCGAAACTGGTCACAGTATCGAGGGCGATCACCGATCTCATTGTTCTGTAACAGGGGGTATGCCCTGAGCAGCAGTTGAAGGTAACTGGTTTTTTTCCAGGGCGGGGGTCAAAAATCTAGTTCGGCGAATAATGTGGAGTGAGGTGAGACCAGAGTCTGAGGCGGAATTTCACCCTGGGGTTCATCCGTTCACTGATGAAGATGCTCCCACATTCATGCATTTGCAGCCAGTTGGTCCACCATTTATCCGGTAGTGTCCCTGTTAAAATTTACCTCCAGCATCCACACAACTTAAATCTAGTCCAGTCGGCTAGATAGATAGATAGACACAAACATGCACTCACACCGCTATGTGCACACACGTTTTATGAGAAGAATAAAACACCGAAATGTAATCGTGCAGACTACTTCGTGTGGCAAAGGGAAAGCGTCAGTCGATAGGTAGTCATGGCACAAGTCCGCCGAGAAGACTGAAATTAATCAGATCGCAATACTGCAACTGACGTGATTACACCCAGTATATCAACCATTAGTGACTTTCGGTTGCTGTCGATGTGAGGGGCCCACACACCATATGCCGACATGATGTTTCGTTGTCACCGCATGACACTGGACAATCCAGCGTACTGAAGACATAAGAGTATGCTTAAAACCGCTGCGAGAAGGGCATACAGTTTCGCGAATTCATGGAGGTACAAGGGACTTCTGTAAAATTACCAAAAGAATTAAACGGCCCTAGCAGGAGATCAAGACAACTCAATCGTGTAGGCTCAGACTCAGTGTGGTTAGACGAACCAACGACATTTGCAACGAAAGTAACCAGCCCCACAACTCACGCAACCAGCCCTGGCTCATAACCCACCAAGGAAGTTGATGCTGCTCCGCAATGAGGACATTCGTCCAAGATCCCAAACACAATTTACCCCACCACGTGGATCTAAAATAATGGAGGTGGGAGTTTTACTGTGTGGTTTCATTATCCCACCTGCTCAAACCGTTCCATTTACCCATAAACACACGAGTAGGTATTCGTGCCTTCATGAATGCAAATATCAATCATTCGTGAGTCGCTTTGGTTGCATCATGTCTGACAGCGTTTGATTTGTCATGTCATTACAGTCAATCTCCTGCTATGTTGCACCCCTTGGGTTTCCGTAAAAATTGGTACAAACCAGGAACTGCGACGGACCGTGCTTGTAAGCTGTTTGTATTTAGAATAAGAGTGAAGAATTGCGGAAGATGTTCGAGACAACATGGTCTGGAACAATGAATGTTAACTAACTATTGTAACTAGGTCTATATGAGGGTATGTGCTGACTCATGGCCCAAAACCAGCCATTTCCCGTCAGCAATCGGCACGTCAGCGCTTGCCCGGAATCCAGATCAGTGTTTCTGCCAGCGGATGCGCAAGTGACATTTAGTGGATCGATAAGACACGAACGAAGCCCCGTCAAATGGTAGCTGATCATGTTGCCAATGAACCAATCCGAAGACAGGCTACTTAATGTCAGCATGAACCAGTTTGCTTTGTGTTGCAACGATTGGTGTCAGTGATTGTTTCTTCCTATGTAAACGATATGTTTCTTAGTAATAAGATGAGATGATTCGTGGGCGGAATAGACTTCTCCCTAGATTTGGTGGGACTGAACGAAACAGTATATTCTTCCTATCATGAACTTTTACTTTATGCGGGTTTTATCCTGAACTGCCGATATTTTCATGTATTAGCTAGGATTCACGTAAGCTGGCACAGAAGGAGATTTCCCGCAACAAAAAACATGTCGGTTCGAACCACTTAGTAAAAAATGCCTTCGGGATAGCATTGCTCTGCGAGGCATTTCATTCTTGAATAGTTCTGCATTCAATCCTCGAAATATGCAGTCTGGCGCAAAATTAGTTGGCCACGCGAAGGGAAATTTTCAGAAAAATTCAAATGTAAACCCTCGAACGTCTTGTCATACACGTTCAAACACTTGTGCACCCTTTTGAAATGGTTCAGGGGTATTCTCACAATCCTGTTTTGGTGTGTCCGGAAGCTATTGAGATGTTTTCCTCAGGCTTTTGCAACTCGAACATCGAATGCATTCTATTTACCTTGCAATTCCGTTTTCACGTGAATCTTGGACCCATCCAAATCACCTGCTGTTCTTTAGCACGCCGGTAAAGGTCCCCGTTAAAACACTTCGTGACTTGGACACCAAGATCTGCGTTGAAGAATGTTGATTTAACGTATTCAGCTGATTATTCTATCTGATTGCTTGGTTACTGTCATCATATGTCATTGAATTGAACTCCCGTTACCCATTGCCTTCAACACAAGCTTTATTCAGTCAGTGGACAGCACCATGTGCATCACCCTCCTAGGAATTCATCAACTCAATGCGATGTTACATCTCCGAGGAACAATGTTTGGGCCATGCATCGATATATAAAAAAGTGAGAGAGTAATATGAGGTGTAACCTACTGCTGGGACACTGTCCAAGTTCATCTCTCCCGTCATCACACAAACGGTTGATTTAGGCTCGTTGAAAAGTAAAAAGCTCTTGGAAAATGTGATGTTCCACAAGTGCAAGATGGCAGGAAATTGACTGTGTTTGTCACATCGACACTCAGCCTTCCACAGTGATTATGAGCGCCACAGAACCTCAGATAAAGTTGATCCTGCAAGTTGCCGTGGTTTTAGAGGAAAACTACGGTAGCTCTAACATGAATCTAGATGTCATTACGAATATAGGCGCTATCCACCTCTAATCAATCCCAAAATGCGAGAGCTATACGTAAGCAGCTCATGCGGCAACAGTGCCGCTGCATCTATTCTTGAAGACTTGAATGCTCGAGACGATTTGTCGCCGCGGTTTGCTTGTCTATTTGATCACTTCCAATAGTAGGCGAGTGGAATAAAATAACTCATCATGTGGTCACAGAGCTGAAATCACTGTTGAATACCATAGACACATTGTATGCCTGTTTTATCCTTGTTAGGAATCATCAGCAGTGCACATCCACCAAGTCCCTAAATGGGAATGATAGATCATATTATGTAAAATCAGAAACTAACAATAATAATAATAATATGATTGATCATTTTTTGTCCAAACTGTACTGTGGCTGATTTGTTAGGATAAACACAATTCGTGACTCACTGAAGTTTAGGCAATTAGATGTCCAAATTATTTATGTGGTTCACCTTGAGAATTTTCAGTTATCATGAGTCAGCTGTTGTAGATTTGTAAACTAGACCGGCCTGCTTTCATTCAAGGGTAACATTTGTGACACGACCAGGTTGTGCAACCTTAATTTGTCAAACATTCCTGGAAGTAATTATATCAGTTTTTTGGAACCTATGAACACATTGAAGGCCATCATTTTGAAGAACATCTTTTACCTACATTCGTTTCTGAGTAGGCACCAGCATCGATGAGCAGTTCATGTTCTTTGGCGGAACTGACAGTTATTTTGACTGAACTGAGATGAATAACCGTAGTTTATGCACTAAGGATTGCAAGAAATTTACCGATCGAGAAATAATGTTCATGGAAAACACTCAAAATGATTTGTCACGATCACTCACGGGATTTTTCACTGATCGAAGCCTTGTAATTGATTTATTCATGAAATGTATTGCGGATTTGTTTAAACCAGTTCACTGGGTGATGCTCTTAAACGTGCTGCCGAGTTCTGAATTCAACGTACGGATCAGTATGGTTCACTTCGGTTTCATGGTACATTCGACATATTTTTGTCAGAGAATTTAAAAAATATAGGACAATGAATAAACCGGTTGTTTGTGCTTCCGATATCGTTCAAAGGCATCTGATTACCTAATCCAATCAATGAATGCAGAGTTATGAAGATGGTAATCGTCTTGGTTAAAGTTTTTAACACATGTCAGCTGAAAACTATAATGTTGGAAGAATACAAAAAATAGATCGGCTGGGTTGTGCCTAAAGTTATGTTATTTTGTTCGTCTCGAAAATCCAAGTCTCAATATGTGACCCTCTGCGAACAGTCTACAGACTTCTGCAAATGACCCGAATTTGTGGAATACCAATTATCTGATAAAAATGCATTGATCATTTTCTAATTTTCCGAGAATAGTGAAACAAATAGAACATTGTGAATGAGAATTATCTGAGATAGAAGTGCATTCAACTGGGCTAAAATTTGTAGTTATCGTTCAAATTAGTTTATATATGATATTTTGGTACATGTGAAAAAGGGCATGTCTAAAATGACTCGTACTGCACTAAACATTCAAATATTCTTACGCACGAATGATTTTATTTGAATGAGCATGATATACGACGTTCAACGAAAAACCTTCATCCCTGATCTTATTCGTTTGATAAATTTGGGGCATTTTGAATTTTCCCCTAATATCTCTGTCCATTTTGGATTAAAAAATCCCTCTAAAAACGATTTACTGAGAACCTACAATTTTCTGGATGGATGACATAAGTTACAGCAAACGGAGATTATTGTAAAGTCTACGAATGAGCCCTACGAAATATAGCGCCTTCAGACGTTTTTTTATCAAAAACACATTTGTATGAGTGGTAGGCGTTTAGAGCTGTACAATGCCCATCTCACTTTTGGAAAATATGGAATGGTTGTCCTTTTTTCAACATCACTAAGATTCGTACGCAGTGCACTACCATCAAGCCCGCACCGCGGGTCGAACCGGAGGTGAACGATTGTTAGCCGAATATCCAGCCACCAGACTATCTGGGCGGGTTCTAAACCGTCTGTCGAAAAGATACACTGGTATAGTATCGACGCACTGTGCAATTTTAATTGAAAATTTACCAAAAGAACCGGAACAACCAGGAATACGAGCAATGAATTCAGGTGAAAAACAAGCAAGTAGATGAACCACAACTAGGAATATAATTGGTCTATTATTAATCTTATTCGATGTGAGTCAAAACTACTCTTGTTTTGAGGTGGAATTGGAGGAGACCATTGTACATTTCTCAAGTATTCCAACTTGTAGCCGGTAACGTCTGGCACTACGACATTCAAATATTTGGTCAAATCATTCTGTTCGTCCGCAGCTAGTGCGTCGAATCTGAGATGTCCAATATCTTGAAGAGACGCTTATCTTGATATATCAGGTTCACCTTCTGAGGTTTTCCATACCCATTCGTTTTTTCACTAACTCAAAGCATACCCTCAATCCAATCATAACATTTTACAAACTTTCTCATAGTTCTAGTGCCAGCTTACGTGAATCCTAGCTAATACATGAAAATATCGGCAGTTCAGGATAAAACCCGCATAAAGTAAAAGTTCATGATAGGAAGAATATACTGTTTCGTTCAGTCCCACCAAATCTAGGGAGAAGTCTATTCCGCCCACGAATCATCTCATCTTATTACTAAGAAACATATCGTTTACATAGGAAGAAACAATCACTGACACCAATCGTTGCAACACAAAGCAAACTGGTTCATGCTGACATTAAGTAGCCTGTCTTCGGATTGGTTCATTGGCAACATGATCAGCTACCATTTGACGGGGCTTCGTTCGTGTCTTATCGATCCACTAAATGTCACTTGCGCATCCGCTGGCAGAAACACTGATCTGGATTCCGGGCAAGCGCTGACGTGCCGATTGCTGACGGGAAATGGCTGGTTTTGGGCCATGAGTCAGCACATACCCTCATATAGACCTAGTTACAATAGTTAGTTAACATTCATTGTTCCAGACCATGTTGTCTCGAACATCTTCCGCAATTCTTCACTCTTATTCTAAATACAAACAGCTTACAAGCACGGTCCGTCGCAGTTCCTGGTTTGTACCAATTTTTACGGAAACCCAAGGGGTGCAACATAGCAGGAGATTGACTGTAATGACATGACAAATCAAACGCTGTCAGACATGATGCAACCAAAGCGACTCACGAATGATTGATATTTGCATTCATGAAGGCACGAATACCTACTCGTGTGTTTATGGGTAAATGGAACGGTTTGAGCAGGTGGGATAATGAAACCACACAGTAAAACTCCCACCTCCATTATTTTAGATCCACGTGGTGGGGTAAATTGTGTTTGGGATCTTGGACGAATGTCCTCATTGCGGAGCAGCATCAACTTCCTTGGTGGGTTATGAGCCAGGGCTGGTTGCGTGAGTTGTGGGGCTGGTTACTTTCGTTGCAAATGTCGTTGGTTCGTCTAACCACACTGAGTCTGAGCCTACACGATTGAGTTGTCTTGATCTCCTGCTAGGGCCGTTTAATTCTTTTGGTAATTTTACAGAAGTCCCTTGTACCTCCATGAATTCGCGAAACTGTATGCCCTTCTCGCAGCGGTTTTAAGCATACTCTTATGTCTTCAGTACGCTGGATTGTCCAGTGTCATGCGGTGACAACGAAACATCATGTCGGCATATGGTGTGTGGGCCCCTCACATCGACAGCAACCGAAAGTCACTAATGGTTGATATACTGGGTGTAATCACGTCAGTTGCAGTATTGCGATCTGATTAATTTCAGTCTTCTCGGCGGACTTGTGCCATGACTACCTATCGACTGACGCTTTCCCTTTGCCACACGAAGTAGTCTGCACGATTACATTTCGGTGTTTTATTCTTCTCATAAAACGTGTGTGCACATAGCGGTGTGAGTGCATGTTTGTGTCTATCTATCTATCTAGCCGACTGGACTAGATTTAAGTTGTGTGGATGCTGGAGGTAAATTTTAACAGGGACACTACCGGATAAATGGTGGACCAACTGGCTGCAAATGCATGAATGTGGGAGCATCTTCATCAGTGAACGGATGAACCCCAGGGTGAAATTCCGCCTCAGACTCTGGTCTCACCTCACTCCACATTATTCGCCGAACTAGATTTTTGACCCCCGCCCTGGAAAAAAACCAGTTACCTTCAACTGCTGCTCAGGGCATACCCCCTGTTACAGAACAATGAGATCGGTGATCGCCCTCGATACTGTGACCAGTTTCGCGATTTCAAAAGCCATGTAAATAAGTGTATAAGCCTCGTCGATAAAATACTGGAAAGTAATCAAGGAGTATTTTAGGAAAGCTCTTCTACACGATTCAGATGATGGCAACTTCGGAATGCTCAGCAATCTAGTCTCCACAGACTTACAAAATTAACTCTCAAAAGAACAATATATTAAATGGGTGGAAGACATTAAAGTAGACTACTAGTGTTTCATCGCCCAATCACTGGCTGCCCCAAGCACTGCACTGATTCATTTTCGAATTAAAAAGGCACCACAAAATTTATCTTCTCGAAGATATCTTCTCTGGGACATGTGAATCCACTTTAGAAATTACTGCCTGACCTATTGATATGTTTTCAAACCATCACTGATGGTAGAATCATTTGAATAAGCAACGCGGATATGAAATATGGTTGTGCAAAACATGAGAATAAATGGAATGATGTGGATTTCAACATAATTCATGGAGAACAGTGAAAATACTACTCTGTGATCCTCGTTGTAGTGCGGGCCACATCGCAGATAAATAAACCAACTGAATGGAATCAGTATGTCAAATGTTCTATTAATCTTCATCAGCTCAGTCCATTCCCTTTCCGTTTGCAAAGGGAGTATGTTGCTGTGATGGAAGCTTAGCTTCAAAGAACCTGAACGTGGAGCGTTTAGATCGTTAAACGTAAGTTTCAGATCTAAACATCTTGCTCGAAGCCTCCCGAACCTAAGCTCTAAGATAATACGTAAGCTATATGCACGTGTGAGGAATCACGATTTGATAAGACAATAAGCAGCTCCCAGTTATATCGATATGCTACAAACAATCTACGGAGCTTTGGTACTTTATTCGATATAGTTGTGATCTATTTTCAAATTCTAGCTATAAACGATTCTTATGCCGTGTCAATAGGTTACTTACAACCTCATACTTACGTTTATCTTATGCTTCCATCCGGGAAGATAACGATCATGTCAGTCGGTCAATGTGCGTTTGAATGTTTCTGAGTCTTCAGACCGTGTACCGGAGGAGCTATTTAGCATGTGGTATTGACAACGAAAAAGCTGGGGTCCACAGTCGATCCAGTTTGTCTCACGGTGAGGAGAGTAAATCACCATTTTGAACCTCTGGTTCGAATTTTAATTAGGGCACGGTGTATACTACTTTGTGGTCTCAAACCAGTTCTCGGAACAAGAATTCTTCTTCAGTATGCTATCAATAAACAGACAGCTAAAATAAGATCTCCGGTATCCTCAGTCAAACGTTTTTTAGGAAACGCGTTCACTTAGGATAATTCCCATACCCGGGTGTGCTGAATGAGATTTAGGCCTTTAAATTTGATTGCTTGATTCTTTCTGGCTCTTCAAAACAGTTGCTGGCATATGGTTGGTCGAATTTTTTCTATTTTGTCACGGAAAAATTTGACACCGATTTTACTTCACCGGCTTCGGCCTTGTCGTCAAGCTGTACACCTTAACTCAGTTGTTTGAGCTAGACTTCATTTATTTGCATTCACAATAATTTGTTTGAAATTACTGATCAGCACAGTGATTCCTGTGTAACCCTACCCCACAACATACTGCAGGACCATGTTCCTCAGTTACATGGAGACTTATGAATCGGTTGCTCCCATCAGTTCACTTGTTTTGCATTCCGAAAACTAACCCCAAGAATAAATGTGCACAGACACTCACTATACCTTATCTGGCTGTATATCAGATCCGTTGGAAGATGATAAATGCTCGGTAATTGCATAACTCTCCAGTTGATTTCATCTCATTTTACTCTATCCTCCTCTTACACTAATTTATCATAACTCGTTTTAGTTCTGCGTTACATAATCAGATCAAAAATACCAACTCATTACGCGTACTTTGAAGTCACTTAAACTGGTATCTAGACTAAATGTTCAGTTGGACTATTACGATAGGAGAATTCCTTCATCTAGTTAGATGTCGAATGATGAATGCGAGGAGTGAAGCCCCAAGTTCAAATTACCATACAACCAGTGATCCCAGTCAGTCTATGCATCCCGAATAAACGAACTAAGGAGATTACTACCAATCCCTGTTTGATGCCTTCTTAAAGTATTTCCAAAGAAACAAATGCAGGGAAGCTAATTCAATCCATACAAATGGGCGAACGTCTGTTTCTGAAAAAGGAATCTAAAGAAAAAAATACAAAAGCAAACCATAAGCAGATCAGCGATATCGATTTTGCTGAATAATAACATATTTTGGAGAACCTACCTGAATTTTCTCACTTGAACGTTGCCGCTGTCAACCGCAATATAAACGGTGACTTTCTGTCTACCAGTCAGTTGCCCTACCAGCCGATAGCGGTGTGACCAATAGAAACATTTTTCCATAACCTATCAAAATGAGGATAAATACAAATATACCACTTACCAGCTGACGCGCCTGTACCTCATGAGTAATCACGTTCAGAAAATAGAAAAACGTATCGGGGGCAAACAGTTGTTCTCAGTTAATGCTTCACTAGCATGTGAAAATCACATTGGAAAAGGGGGGTTTTCAAAGGGTCCACGGTCATTCGGATCAGAAAAAAGGATTATGTGGAAGGTATTGGAATCAGGCGGATGCATTGGTCAGTTGGAAATAGAAATTTGGTTCGAAAACGTTTCGTTTCAAATACGCAATACAGTGAGTATGTCATTAGTTCAATTTCCACGATTAAAATCCAATCTTGGGCACTGTTACAACCCATACCGTAAATACACCCAGTGAAACTAACCACCAGTAACTGAAAGGTAGCTAAAATAATTGAAAGAAGTAGACCGGCCCAAGTACATCTTCTTGAGAAGACCTGAGAACAGTTCCGGGGTGGTGATCATGAATGAAACTGACTGAAGCAGATAACTACGTGATCTGCTCGAAGAAAGAAAGTAAGTTCACACATTCCCCAGGATAACGAAGACAGACGGCGCATATTGCTAGAAGTGATTCTTCGAAAGCAGCTCTTGACTAACCGATTAAGTAACTTTCGCAGAACCTCTTTGTGAGTGTTAAAATCGATTGCTCGTCCCTGCAATCTGCTCATATATGAAATAAGAACAGGGTTTTCATCATATTGAGTTTTCGAAAAAGGTCACGTCTTTCAGAATAACGGTGTGAAATCCTTTAAGGAGTCGATCAGAATAATTTTGAGGTGTCTCCAATCTCTTCTCGTCTGTCTCTGGACCAGGTGTTCCTGGAATATATGTTAACGTCTTTCACCATTCGGTACTGTATTTCCTATCTGACTCGAATCGCCGTTGTCACACGGCTAGCATGCTCAAACCACATTGATACACAGACAATTACAACCAGACATGTACAAGAACACTCACACACACACACACAAATAACGTGACGATTTACGGGCCCTCTGTTTCCCGCTCAATCCGTTTTCCGCGTACCCGAAATTCCTCAGGTGATTGCTTCCCTCCATGAGAAACCTATCAGTGTCATTTTTGCTCTCCATGAATGCAAAAACTTGTATTCAAGGTAAACAAATTTTCCAAAGAATCTATCGTTGGCACGGGGAAATTGAACCTTAAATTTTGGGAATTCCAAGTGCGTTTTTCGCATCTGAAAGCCCAACACCGAAAGCCGGAAACGAACCGGTCAGAAGCTCTACCAACTGAAGTATCGCTCTACGTCTAACTGGCTTTGAATAACGTTAGTAAGTATTCAGTGGTGCGTGAACCACAATTCCAGTGATACACCGCAGCTATCTTGGTTTTTACCACTAGCCTAGCTTCCTCGGCCAATTATCAATGGGACGAACAGTACACGGCTGAACATAATCCAGTGAGAGATGAAATATATTCATAGAATATACTGTTGACACGAGAAGCCTGAATCCTAAATAATAGAAAACACATTTTATTTGGCTGCATGTGATCTCATTTTTTCGTATTTTTGACATGGCTGTGAGCCGTCTTTGTTTAGAGCACCAAAATAAACGGTATTTTTCTGTTGACTAACACTTTGGACAGAGCTCCCGGTACTCTGTGCCATTTCATTAATTATGCTTCCATTGAAAGACGCGCCTTCGTTTGAAAGTGAATTGAACGATTGCTATAATCGAGAAACTTCATGATTCCTTATCGTGTTCTTTGCGTTCTATCTGGGACTTAACACGTGTTTCTATCATTCGGTTAGTGAAGCAAAGTCAATCACCAAATTCTCCCACGCGGAATTGAAAGAGAGGTCCAGTGGACTGATTGGGGTTGGTCGTGCAACGGATCACAATTGCATATTTCACAAACATGATACCAAATTGCGCAGGTGTCAAATAGACGTACAGAAAGAACTATGGAGAAGATAAGATACTTTGAGTGGTTCGAAGTGTGGCGGAGTTTCTACCCTTAAATGGTGTAAATTGGTGTAGACTTGATGAATCAATGGACAGTAAGTGGACATCTTTTGGCTAACTTCCGCCGTTAATCAGGATCTTTAATAATTGGAATCCATCTACATAGTCGGATGCATCACTTTGGTGGAATAAACATGCATTGATCTTCATACACTGGTTATTTAGTGACAAGAAAACGGAATCGGTGAGGGGAAAAGATTGCTTCTAGTGCCGGAAGTGGACCACGATAGGCAAACTTGTTGAGGTAAAACATAATAAACCGTGATACAGTCCATGGAGTACTAGTTTTCAAACATTTCAGTGGCAACCAAAGTGAATGCTTCTGGTCAAAACCTATCCTTGCGTTACCTGGGTACCAGCATGATGTCGACCGCTTTACAGCGATCAGAAATTCTCATACGCGTTTAGCGTCGAGTACAGAGTTTGAAAAATATAACAGACAATGGGCCAAACATTCGTCTAGCACAACCAGTTATTGCCAGTTTTGGGCTTTATGCTTCACTAGGGTGAAGTTGAAACCGTTCTGCGTATAAACTGAGTGGATCTAATGAATTACTGGCAGATTCCAAACGGCATCTATCGTCACAGCATGAGATTGAGGCTATGCTCGTAACGGTGATTCGTGTTCAACCGAGTTCTTCAATATGCATCACTGATAACAGTTTGTTCGTGTTCTCGCCGCTTAACTTCGTGAGTGCATTCCAGATTTTTGCAATGGCTTTAATTTGTCCTCAATATCCGTCCATATTGAAAAATAATATGGAGTAGTTCAGCTTTGACTGATCTGGTTAGGACTCTGACAAGGGGGTACTTTTTGATTTGTTTCAAAACGGTGGATGAATTGGTATAAGTGTTGATACATACAATTTATGTTGGATGACTGAATAATAATGAGTACCTTTTAAGCAATCACACCCACGATTACCTTGGGGCTGACTGGACTGTACCAGCGTTGGTAATCAGTCGGTCCACAGTACTGCATGAAATGCTAATGGATATTCTTGTCACACGTTTTTTGTTATATGCTTGCGCATGAGTACAGTGCTATGGGCGTTTGTCCAATAGCCACGAAGGCCCACTGCACTAATGGGGAGAACCAGCAGTCAGATCCTGACACTTGGAGTGGAGAACCACATAAGGTCCACATGACAGTAAAAGGTTTAATAACTGTGTGATCTGAGCTGTCTACAGGTGAACGATAGGAAACAAAACACAATGGGACAGCCTCCAAAACACAGACGTATTTGAGTGTCACGTACGGTTGGAGAGATAACGATACATTTCAGCCGTATACTTGTAGGAGATCGAACATCTGACTTACTGAAAACACCACATAATTCGTATTCCTCAACTGAGCGATTAACCACAACAAAGTAAAGATGCTTAGTTTTTTGTATAAAACTGGAACAGAAAATAATATGGAGATTCATTAGCAATTTCTCACAACATAGCACACATAGAGCATAAAGTTGAAGGATGACTTTGGAAGACACCGATCTAGTTCGTGGCTTGGTCCCCACCTTCTCATTTCCAGTCCATGTAAGCAAGTGGGCTGGATATGGCCCAGCCCGAGACAGGGAGCTAACGGAAAGCGGCCTATCCCAAGCTCTTCGCCCTGGAACTTCTAACCTTAAGGACAGTAGGACTATATATGAGTCTCGTAGCCCTCTGAAAGCAGGTGACAAATTGTTTAGTTCATACAACCTTCGGGAGAGACTAGATATTCTTGATGCCCAGTACGCCCTTCCGTTGCAGACACCGGTGAGCTCACCGTTGTACCTCTCATACACTATCCATGGTTAGTTTAGATTCAGGGTCTAGCCGTCTCCCCTGTACTGACTATCAGTCCGTTAACCCAGTGGAATGCGGCAGGTGCTCGTTCTCGTCTTCTTGTTTTGGTGGGAACACCCCAGCCATGAGAAGGCAACATTTCGGACTTCCCCAGCAGAAGTTGTAGCACACACATGATTGAATGGAAACACTTCAAGGGGCTTTCAGGATGAAAAGCCATCTAAGAGACCGGAACACCCACCCGAGACCACAGTGGGGTTTTATCACATGATCTACACTAAGGATATTTGAAGTATTTAGGAAACATTTTGGAATGATAGACAGGAAATGTATTAAGCCCATTGAGAAGGCAGACAGGAAAAAGCTAACAAGGAGTCTGTTTCGACTCGTGTTTTGCTTAACATTGATGATCGGGAACACTAATGTGGGCGATAGAAAAATGAAACGGACTTCAAAATAAGTTACACCACCGATCGTTTAGGTAGGCAACGATGCAACCACGATCTATTCCGGAAGATATGGAGCCCTCAAGATTGAGAATTGCATCGTCATTGTCGCCGTATGGCCAACAATGTTGGACCAGAAAGACAACCAGCGGTTTATGTTCCTGGTAGTGCATTGTTTTGCTCAGATAAGATAAGCTTACAGGTACAGATTTGATGCTGCAGCCTCCAATCACGGATGAGCACATATTAGGGGCCGTCACTCTTCCTAAAGAATATTTCCAACCGGAGTCTTACTTCTTCAAATGGTTGATAGATATTTCGAGAATTTTTCGTTTTTTATAGCAGATAGATTCAGTAGATGGTATTTTCGTCACAGGGCCAGTTATTCAGCGGAATTCCCCTAGCATTCTCAAGTAATGTAAGAAAGATGACATTGTAACTACAGTTCGAAATTTGGTCATTGCTGTTATCGGGTGCCTAACGATTGTTTGTAACACCCGTCGATTTCTGCCTACAACTGGACTTGCAATAAATGTTATATTGTGACTTTTTTCCCATTCTTGCCTTTTGCCAAGATTATTTAATTTTTCGATACCACTGACTGAGCACTCTTACGGCATTTCGCGAAACGGGGTACGGCACAGCATTTTGGCCGCATACATTGAGAATCCCAGTCCATCAAAATGAATTTGTGCAGGTACAACATAGTCCACTTTGACTGGTCAGCCTGTGATATACTTTTTTTCTTTGACGTGAAATATTTAAAGAAATCGTTTATGCAAGAAAATGACGTACGGTTCTGTAGCCCTGGCCTTCCCTCTGTTTCGGTGCGCGTAGTTCGGGCTGCTTGATAAAATTTCGTTTTTTTCAATTCAGGTATTGCAAAAGTCAAAAATACCGGTACAGTTACATTTTTTCTGAGTCTGTATACATCGTTTATCTCCCCGATTTGGAAAACCATTGCTTAACACTTTCTTCATACTTCATTGTTGGCCTCATGACTGTCAAGCTTGAAGTTTCACTTTCCCCATTTATCTAAGCTTACGTTTTACGAAGCTTATTGTTGTACTTGACTGAATATCGGACTTTCCCCCCGATCCGTGGCAACGGACTGAATTTTGGGTATAACGGTTGGCCCAGAAGTAAAACTGGAATACGACCGATTCTGACCGAAATTGGATGTCAGCGGATATTTTTTCCAGACTACATGGAAAAGGCATATTTGACAATGATGATTAAGTTTAGCTTACATGGTGAGAAGCAAGACTACATAATAAAATCATCTTATCCCCAACTTAGAATATTTTGTTTCCAAGAAGGCGAAACTGTAATAAACAAATTGTATTGAAAATTGAATAGTCCACACAAGGAAAGTCAAGTGCCATGCCATCCAAATGCCACCGTTCGTCCTGAAATGAATAGAGGGGGAAGAAGTCTTGCTCTTTATTAGTTTAGGCAAGTTTTATTCTAGCTTTCCATTATTTTTGTTGTGTATATGATGTTATTTACACATATTCAGCACAATGTGTAAACATACGGGAGAATTCGCTCAAAATACCGATATACCCATTCGTTTCGCTTCATCCTAATCATAGTTCATCTCACAGCCGAACCGATCTTTTTACAAAAAAATTAGATGGCAAAGTATTTCAAATTCAATTAAATAAAAGCAATGTTCACTCAAAATTAGCTAAGAAGGAAGATATCAGTGCAAAACCAACAACACACCTCCGGTTTGTCCAAACGTGCATCGGTTTGAGCAGAACTTTCGTGAGCGCCGGAGAAATTAGTTCGACTTCCAGGTTGCAATTTTTCATCACAAGAATAGTTAGCAACATCTCTGCGTAGCAGATAGTAGCATAACTATCATGCTGACCTTCATCTCAGACAAGCTTACGTTGACCGAGAAACTTGCCCTCTTATATATAACACGGCATTCGTTTATTTATAAAACATAAATGGATATGTGGTATTTCTACCACGTGACCACCTCATTTCTACCAGTGTAACTAACTCAGCTAACACAGTCAGAGAAATGTGCCATTACGACAGATATCGCTTCCGTCACTAATTTAAACTGTGTGGATTGTCTGTTGGCTGGGCTTTATTGAGATAACCACAGTAATAAAACTGTGTATCCTTTCTTCCCAACTTGTTGATTCAGCTGAGTTGCAATACGAGACATCGCTCCTAGTCAGACGGAAATCATACTCAGCTTGTGTAATGAGTCCCTGTATGTAGACACACGAATCTGTTTCTTATTGGTTTTTTCTCGTGGACAGTTATCCAGTCTCTTTTGTGCTAACGTGTGGTCCTCCTATACACACTTACACCCCCGTAGACAGATTATATTGATATCTTGGTAAACCCAGGCATAGACGCGGCTGTCTTGTTACGTCCAGGAAACACTTCATTTTAGTACTTTTGAATAACGCTAGGAGCAGACACTACACAATTCCAGGTTTGTACAAGTTATCGTAGTAACCATTTCGTTTATTTCATAGTACGGAAACATGAGATAGTCCTAATTTTCCTTGAGTTAGAATGAAGACTTTACGTGGAACTTCATCGTTTGGTCAGGATCGGAAATAGCAACTGTCGAAAACTGTAATTCCATGCTCGAAAGGAACCACTACTGGTCATTTATGGTAACCCAGACAAAACAATAATGGATTGCTTCAATGGAATTTCTATGGTGTTTTGTTTCTTGAAATATCATGAGGGAACAATTAAAATATCCCACAACCATAACTGATCAGGTAAAGGACAGATTGATTTTATTGAACAATACTTGTAAGCTTTACCTCATGGATTCTTAGGCAACTGAACTTTAAAAGGAAAAGCAAATAGGAACGATCGGCCGTTCGTTTGAAAGGGTTGGTTAGGTTCACCAGCTTACTCCAGTGGTACTGTGTTTGTAAAAACTCAAATCATTTTGATAATCGTTGTCTTGTTTTGAACTGATGAGCTGGAGCTCGTGTAGGTTTTGACCCGTATGAAAATATGGTGAATAGTCGTCGGAGTTATTTATCCAAAGCACTGATCAACCATCGACTTTACTTAAAACTTCGATTGTAGATTTCATCAATGTTTGTCCTGTGTGCTGCTAACGTGCGGCCTACCCGAACAGACAAAAACCATCACTGAATCAGGTTCAGATTCGAAGTAAAGAAAAGAAGCCATAGAAAGAAGAACGGATAGCGAACCGATGGCCTTGGTGGACAGGTTCAAAAAGAATACCCGTTCAGTGGTGATTAGTCTTCTACACAGTAAGTGGGACCAGATAATAACCAAACTATTTGAATAAATTGGAGATTATACGCTGTTAAGCCGCGTAAAGTGTGGGAACTGAAGTTTCCATAAAACACTAGTGGGTTCACACGAAACATGTGGAATGGGATGTAAAGAGTCACACCTGGAATAAAACACACAGACGGCCTTCAGTCGGGGATACAGTTCACGGAGGTTTTTGGGCTGGATTGAATTTTCAGAAGGCTTCTTGAGTGGATAGATAAGAGCTTTATGTAGCTGGAAGTTTGGTCATCGCTGCGTCTAGATATTATGTCAATGCCTAATTTTTAATCCCACTTAAGCAAATTTGTCGGTATGCCTTTTGAATACAGCGCAGACGACTGCCTGAACGGAACATACACCAACAATACGAAAAAACGAGAAAACCCAAAGCCTTAAAAAATGAAGCAAAACAAAGGGACCACTAATGACTCCCCCCAACCCATAAGCTCAATCAAGCAAGTATTACGTAGAACTCATTTTTGTCGTTCGAGATCCATTTTTTCAAAAACGGACTTTCCAAAAACAAAATTTGTCTGGGTATGGCACCCATACTTCACGGTTATCATCGACATTCACCGTCGACAAGGACCAAAGTGTGTCCCAATCCACAAAGCATTGAAGAAGTTTGCTTACATAAAGTAACCAAAAGGTGAGTCAAGTAAAGTATAACTGTATCTGCAAAAAATTAGCTGTTTCGAACCTCTGGCTGCTTCAGCACTTTAGCTCCATTCTAGTCAAGTGCCTACATTCGTTGGCTTGAAGGTTTTGCACACTTTCCGTTCCATTGGTCCGACTGTTCTGATTGACGATTTGGTCAGTAGCCCCAAATCAGCAATCTTCCTGACCGCCTGAGATCTAGCTTAGTTTTATCTACAAGTGCACAGCCTTTTCGTCTATTACGTTACACCTCCAACACGTTCATTGCTTCTTTTTTGGTCTGTGCCTTTCAGCTGCTTTGGTTTTTCCCTCGTTCTGATGCTACACCATCCTCCACCACAATATGAATGGCCCTGTAAAATGTCCAACAATACAGTAAATTGCCTTGCAAAATTGACTCAGTCATAAGCCTCAGATTCACAGTCGCACAACTCCATATCCCAGCAAATATTCAATAAATTGACAAGGGCCACTGTGATCCGAGTAAACCTGGAAATTCTATCACATCTATTGCATAAAACTCTAACTTTAGTTCAGGTCACTTTAGGGTCATACAATTTGGCCACTAAGTGAAAGAATAAATCGATGCCGTGAAATTATCCGGTGAGCAATCCGACAGAAACTCAGGTCATCTGTTGTGAAGCCCCTGTTAGCAACCGAATAAAGATTTGATCTGAATTGTTCCTTTTAGCCGTCAATAGTTTACTGCAATATGAGGAATTCCACGATAAAAATTATATACTTGATTGAGAAACGTGTTGGTTTTTCCCAGATTTTATCCATCTACTATGAAGGAACTTTTATTTCATTTTATAGGAATTTTGCCATTGAACCTATTGTTTTGTTCCGTCTCACCAGATCTAGTGAGAAGTCTATTCCGCCCACGAATCATCTCATCTTATTTCCAAGAAACATATCGTTTACATAGGAAGAAACAATCACTGACACCAATCGTTTCAACACAAAGCAAACTGGTTCATGCTGACATCAAGTAGCCTGTCTTCGGATTGGTTCATTGGCAACATGATCAGCTACAATTGGACGGGGCTTCGTTCGTGTCTCATCGTTCAGCTTAATGTCACTTGCGCATCCGCTGGCAGAAACACTGACCTGTATTCCGGGCAGGCGCTGACGTGCTAATTGCTGACGGGAAATGGCTGGTTATCGGCCATGAGTCAGCACATACCCTCTCACCTATTCACCGTAAAACTCATCGCTACTTTGGACAAATTTCCAAACTTTCAGTGTGAGGGCTAAAATGAGTTCCAGCAAATATAACGATCTCGCAGAGTTTTTCTCCTTCTGTTTTGGAGGTTTGAAAAGGATAGGAAACGCAAGAACAATCTGAATTCAAGCAATGAACTGCCCGTAATCATAACCGTCAGAAAACAAAACTCAGTCCTACTGCAAACCACGCTTGGTTCGCGCTAGCCTTTCGGAGAGTACAGCAATTACCAAATAATGAAAACTATTTCAGGGAATGTGACGGTTCAGGATTTTTTCCATGTGCCGTACCCGTACTATCGGTTTTTCGTGACTTTCTGGCTATCTCGGTAAATTTGGTCAGGAAGAACCTGTGCAGTGTAATTTACCTTCTCACTGTCTTACTCATCCTAATCCGAGCGAATGTCATTTGCCTAATTTGCGTGTTTCCAGTAACGACTAAAACGATGGTGGATGTAAAGCAATCGTACGTTTAGCTTATTAAACTCTGCAATACAAAATATAAGTAATATAGCGCCTATCAGTCACCCCAAAAATTGCTTTGATCTCATTCGACCGAAGGAGTCCAATCTCTCCCGAATTATCTGAAGTTGTTGAGGTTGGTGGATGGGGACTAAATTGATTGAAAATAAGTTATTGAGAAGCAGGAAGTCGGGTTTGTTTAACACGATCTGTAACGCAGTAGAAGCTCTCAAATCACCACTGAAACCATGGAAGCACTGTACAGCTATTTCTATTGCAGAAGTTGATCGCTGTGCGGGAGGCGGTTTGTTTTCCCGGTCAGTACCACTCATGGAACCGTGTTATATTACGTAGGGTATATTTTTTGACCAACGACTGAGAACCTACCCGGATATCCTGGTGGTTATTCGTTTAACTACGGATTCAGCTCTGGTGGGGGTTCTGTGGATATCCATTGCTGATGATTCTAGACAAGGATGAGACCTCTGTACCGTGCTTCCATGATTTTCAGTAGTGAGCTGAGCTTTGATACTGCACGATGACCCATATTTTACTCAGCAGTAAGTTTTCATACGGTCATCAACTTGGACGTAATCAGTTCGTAATAAATAATACGGTGGATACCATGTCTGAGTTAAACGTAAACCGCCGATCTCTGAATCTCATAACTGATCTGTAATATACTGATCACTGGAATGAAACGGAACTTAAAAACCCTGAATAAATTAGCGGATCATGATGTGTTACACAAGAGTAACATGAAGCTTTTGTGTCGGGATTCAGCGTGGAATGCTGACGACTAGCATGCGATCAGTAACCCAAAAATAGCTATCCACTTTGAAAGACTACTGTATTATATTTCTGCCCATCACGACGAGACTGCACCTTGACGTGGTGTGATGGCTTGCGCGCCTCTATGACCCAGAGAGCTATACAGGATGGCTTATTTAAGCCAGAGATGCAACCATACCTGACAGGTCAATGGGTAGAGGTCAGACAAAGTCCAGTCTCCTGGTCCTCCAGGTTGGGGGTCGATTTGAGCTGGCAACTCAGTCGGCAAAATCAGTGGAAGAATAATTGATCCAAGCAAATGGGCTCCCACTAAGCCATCCCGTTGCCTTGCGGATAGGTTCTTGTTAGAACTAAAGGCTTTGGATGAGGACCCTAATCGTTCTTCTGCTTTGTGGCTGGACACCCTAGCAGTACCCGTCCAACATCTCCCATGAACTGCACGAATACAAAGAATTCCGTACTGCATTGGTCGTCGCGCAGGATAATCAGGACCGCGCTGCCCATGGCATCGAGCGGGGTGGGTAGTGATAAGTGGGTTACTGCTCACAGTTCCCTCTCTTTTATTCAACCTTTGTCTTCTGTCCCCAACCACCTCTCTGTGCCCCATCTACCTAACCAGTTGGCTTTCGAAAGGATAGTTGCGTTAAACGCAATTTGTTTGTAATCTCGGCTGACGCCTCAACGGACTGCAGCTCCGCCTCCCTTGTATCACTGATGGGGCCCCATGTGAGGTCATGACATTGTCTCCCTTGGAATGCTCATTCATCAACCATGTTACTGCTATCCATAGGCCTGGAATCTCCACCCATTCGTTGCGGTTGAGGTACTTGGGGTGAGCTCCACTTACTGAAGCTTCCGCTTACGGGCTGAGAGTGTATATACGGATTCCATAATAAAGAATTCCTACTATAAAGAAGCCGATGATACAATCCTCGGCTTTAATGTGGAGTGCTATTTCTGGATCATGCTCAAAGTTTGGTAATGCTGCTCTGTCAGTCGGCCTGAATCTTTCTTTCTTTTTGTGTTTCGAAAAGGCTAACCTTCAGACGTCTACATATTTGTCCAATTCATAATGGCAGTACAATCCTTGCAAATGACCCTGTAAGTGCCAGTCCTTTGGTCTTGAAACTACAGAGAGTTCTTGATCACAGTGAATTCATTTTTACAATGTGTTGTATGCACTACCCATAGACGTTTATTAAAAACGATCTTCGTACATTTGTGTAACAAGCTGCCTCCATGTTATTATCGAATCTTGGTGCTCTAACTTATTTGTATCTGTATCGTTCCAAACTCGAAGTATATTTTTAGTATATTCATCATCTTTGTATTAGGAGTAACCTCCAAAAAGCCTCCAGTCATCAGTAGTTATATTCTGATGTTTTGGAAAAAAATGGGAGACAAATGAATTCGCTTTTGCGGACGATTTTGCCCAGCTGTTCCATCGCTGGATTTCTAACCAAATGATCTATCTGCCAAATAGTCACAGCAGATGGCTAAATTTAAATTGCATCAGTACAGATTTCTCCGGATTAGATGTTTAAACATATTTAATGCGCACTAGCACAGGTAGAAAAACCCTTTTATCAATCATTGCTGGCTGCAACAATGACTTTCTCTGACTGGCACCGACCCACGCCCCTTTCTCAGTCACCGTGGTCCATCTTTGGTATCCTCCATCTAGTACAGACTTTCTTCGACAAATGAACATTGAAAGGTATAGAAGGGCAAACACAACCATCTCTTCAAAGCTCCTCGTTAGACCAATACAACAGACAGGCAAAATTATGTCGGGGTTCACATCTATCATCCACAGTGTAAGCAGAGACGCACGAAACTGAATGCTTGTTCCTCTCGCCATCCCGGAGAACCCTGACAAGGTTAACCTGAAAACTTGTTTTCCTAAGCTAAGAATGGGTCAGTGTAACCTCACCGCACTCGTTTCTGCGGTAGATATGTTTAAAGGAATGAGGTACGTGGCATTGAACTTCCCATCTTGCCTCAGTTCAACCCGTATAAGTTGGATGGACTACAGCTGCGCTGGTTGCGGTCTACATGATCCTTCTTTTCAATGGTCCTCGCTGCAATCATGGCTCATGTGTGATCACTAGTAAATCAAAAACTTCAAAACCGAAGAATTTATATTCAATATGGGGCTGATTCAGTGGTAATCTTGTGACTTTCCCCACTTGGATATCATTCAGCAACACTCTGTGGTATCCCTTCCGTAGGCTCAAAGTTAACTAGTGTAAGTTATTTTAGGTCTTTTTTATGTTGTAAATATTTCTTTTGGAGCACAGGGCCGCACAAGTTGTAGACACATGAATTGATCAGTTCAGGCTTCCCTTTCTATCAACTGTGTAAAGCTACCAATTACGTTCATAAAGTATAACTCACTGTGGAACCAGAGTTCGCAACTTTGTACTTCTGAGGTACTATACTTCCGTATCATGTCTTCCAGACCCGCCATGTACGGAAAACTATGACAATGCTGGTCTCCATTAGGTGGTCATTACATTTTGAAGATGATACGCCCAAGGGATTCATTCGTTCGCATTGCCGTTATGCTTACTGATTACAGCATAACCATAAGCCAACATAGCAACACAATGAGTCAATCGGCTCTATCATTTATCAGAGCTGAGGTTATATATGAAATGCGAGGAATTCATGATTCATAGGAGTCAAAAGTAAAATACTGGCCGAGAAATCAGACTAAAGCAGGCAGCTGATAGCAATCTACAAATTCTCTAGCAGCCGTGATTAATTTCTGTTTCGAAAGGGTGTCACAGTCTGAGAGCATCACAAAACGCTCGTCAAGATTTTATTACTGAATATTCGGACACCTTGTACTTTCAATTCAAATCACTGAACTCGTGGTCATATAATTCCACGGCTGTGGTTTAATGGATCCGGGAAATATTGAAAAATAGGCAATGGAATCGAATATAACAGAGGATCAGTTCTTTCCAAGCCACGACTTCAACTCAAAGAACGGCACAAAAAACCTAAAACACCCTTATTTATCTGCCGAAATCGATAGCACAAAAAGTATTATTTAATAAAAGAGTCACGCGAGTTATCCGTCCGTTCACCTGCACCTGCCATGAACCATAAATTGACAGAATGGACCACAACTTTTCTGAAATAGGTTACAGGACTCACACTCAAATGATTGTCAAAGTAAACGACGCAAACCGCTTGAGCCACCCCACATAACGTCAGATCGCCGACTGCTCTGGTTGCATAACAAGGCAATCATGTCTAAAACTTGATTGGCCCAATCCTGCAAAGTAATACCGGTTATTCCAGTTATGAAGATATTGGAGTTCATCAAAACTATACTTATTGTAATGAGTCATCTAGTGTGGTACGCAAAAAAGAAGCCGAGCACAGAATGCTCATTCTTCCTAGCAAGACCTAAACAGACCACGCTCCGTCTCGCAGTAAGCCTACAAACGGCTAACAATTGAGCTTCATATACCGTTATACTTTTCCCTGTTTTACCATATATGTTTATCTATTGGCATGTTTCACGCTCACCATCGAACGGAGTGGACGAAAAGCTTGCATTTAAAAACTGATGTAGTATTTCTGTTTCGAAGAAATGGATGAAATTGGCATTCTTTTAAAAGTATCTCTTTGATTTTCGTTAGTATCAGTCTAAACCTCTATGTCACATGGTGAATCAACATTTTTATCACATTAAGTTTCTAGAATACCAGGGACCGAATAATTGGAAAAACATTGCAAAAATGAAAAACTGCAGTTACCAAATCGAAGTGTAATAGCGCAGAGAGCGCCACGGGTTATGGGCCATTTCAACCGGTGTATAATCTTGTTCATTAGTTATTTTGAAGTTGCGGATACGGATGAGTAGACGTAGAACATATCTACCCCTTGGTCTCCACTAAACAGGTTCTTTCGCAGCGTTTTGACTACTCCATGGAACCCGTTTTTTTCACTTATACATGTGGTCATGGTATTAGAGTAGCATTATAATACTGAAAACACATTCTGTGATTCCTGGCACGCAACTAACAACGTTTCGGTAACCCGACTTACCTTAGGTTGTTTGTAGAAAAAATAAACAAATGAAATAGACTGCATGGATACCTGAAATAATTCGGTTACCCCATTCAAAAAGGTTGACCGAAACAAGTCAAGTTTTACCTGATTATCCAATCGATAGCCTGATCCTCACCGGATTGGTTAATAACATGTGATCCAGCTGACTGGCAGCTTTATTGTTTTCTTGTCCGCATGGAAAGCTGAGTCGTAAAACACAGTTATTCCTATGCCGATCGTGAACAAAGCGAATATTGCTCGTGCGAATACATCAGACATTGATGATAAGGACCAATTAGACTAATAGAAAGTGATAGAAATAACCGGTGACAAGAAAGGGGCAGGAAACTCTTGTAATCCAGGTCTAAATTGAGACAGGATGTGGATTTTATTCACGCTTTGTCAGTTTCTTCTAGCCTATGAAACAGTTGCTGTTTTTCTGCAAACAACATTCAGTTCAAGTTCACCCAACAGATCCACTGCCAGAAGAACGAGTAGCAATGGGCTCCCCACTCGGACCTCTGTTTGCAGACATCTTCATGACAAATTTGGAAAATGGTCCATTTGGACAATAATCCACAGATTTTGTCCATACATCCTCTACATGAGTGACATCTTGTATGTAATCAGTTCCGTCGGCCAATAAGGTCAACCGTTAAATTCGTTTAACCAAGCTCATAACAGCTTGCAATTCGCAGGTGGAAACAGAAGAGAACAACAAAATAGGCTTCTTGGACCTTCGGATGAAAAGTCAGGAAGATGCTTCATTCAGTCCGTCAGTATGCAAAAAGGTGACGTGAAATGGACAGTACACCCACTTCCACAGATTTTTGCTCCCTGAGGTGAGCAGGAATTTAATTAGATCACTCAAAAACAGAGCAAGACGAATGTGCTCGAAGGACACCATTGAGGAGGACTCGAGGGATTTTATCTAGAATGGTTACCAGATTACCTAGGTTATAAGATGATGCGGGTGCAGCGGAAAACTCCAAGAGAGTCTGTGATGGAGGAAGCTGGTGTACGTAACTTTGCCATTTAAAGGTGACCTGTTGGCAGAGATTGTGCATAGAAGATTGTCGGGCGTGATCAGCAAAACATTGTGCGCAGCTAATCTCCGGATATTGTATCAGCCCAGACCAGCGGTTATTTTTCGGTTGGAAGAAAAAATACCCGATTCTGCAGCCTCATTACGCGGTTACTCACTCAGTTATATCTGTGAAACAAAGTACATCCCCCACACACAACTGTTTGTCTGAACATACCCCCAAACACCACCCAGCACGTTTGAACACTAGAGCAATTAGGTCGCTCACTAGCGCGGTTGTTTCATCCATAACTCAGTGCAGTCATACATTCAGCTTGTCCGAGGCTTTTGAACTCTGTTTAGGGTCTTGGGTCAACAATGAAGACAAGTAAAATGTAACATCCTGTTCACAGCTAAGGCTGTCGCCATCCGTTCATACAACCCTCGTCTGTGTACCCAAAAACAACTTTTGTGTGTGCTCTGACCTGTTGTACATTGCTTTATAAAAAACGTAAATCAGGAAGGAAAAAGATTAGTTTTATTATGATCAACCCACACTAGTCCTCCCTTCACACTACAATGGGCCATATCAGGTGAAAACGAAAAACATGAGAAAAATTATTCATATCTGGTGCTTATTCAGATTCGGAGTACAACTGTTGTCCTGAAAACACTTTTAAAACGAAGAAATTTCTTTTCGATATATAGCTTCAGACATTGAGATATATAGTACTGGGTAAAGGAGAGTATATGTGCAGCTATGGATAGCAAAGAGTGAGTAAGTATGCAACAAATCCGGCAACTTGACAACATGCTTCAACCTAATGAATCTTGTTCGTTGTGTGAACGACAGTTAGTGTGAAATGTGTAAAGAAGTGGCGTGAAAAGACTAATTTGAAAAATGAAGGTGTGAAAAAGAGGTGCGGTGTAGGGGAGAATTTGTACATGGGAACCATAAGAAAATCACTTGTTACGGTCAAGGTGACAATAATTGTTGCACGAGGTTACGTTGATTACACAATTCCGGCTTCAATGCTCGAATTGCTATGACTTCTGACGCCTTCATCAACCGCCTGTTTAATCTTTTTGCGTGAACTCTGGGATTTGTTAGGACTTATCTGAAAGCTGTCACTATGTCAACTTGATGTCCGCCATCCACCAGATGTTACAGGATTACGCTTTCGACAGTCCAAAGTGTTGCTTTGCGTAAAGAAACCGGGACGTGTTCTAATATCCTCTTGGATAGGTGTCTCGTCGTATGTCCAATATAATGTGCACTACAGGAGCACGTATACTGATATAAAATTAATGACTGAAACTGATGGGGTAACCGGTCCCTGGATTGTTGAAAAATGAGAGACTTGGTATTTGGTAGGATTCAGACATGTGCAGGGGGGAAGGACATTCCGAAGGCCTTTTATAGGCGTAGCTCCAGTATTTCCAAGTTCTTGTCACCCTTGAACGAAACAGTTAAGAAGACATCCTATTTCTTGGCCATTCGCACCTCCATTCTGTGTCTCCGCTCTCATATTTGTTGACAAATAAACGGTTCTGCTTAGCCGTTTTTCTATAATGTGTCACGTATGTGTTCGAGTTCTTCGGCAATCGGGTCATGGTTACAGACGTTTCTTGCTCTGTCCCTAGGACAGCTCACCAGGTTTCTTTTGTATCGTAGAGGGACAAAACTAAGGAAATTTGTGTATTGCTCCAACCAGGTACATTTCCGATGCATCCTCCTTTCCATGGGTCCGTCCTTTGTTCTACGTAATTCCACATCGAGAAAAGCGAGAACATTGGCCGTCTCTATCTCTAATATAAATGTGGTCATTGCGTGGGCATTGTTGAAGGTCGGCAGTAATTCGGTATTGTTTTTTCCTGAGTTACAAATTTTAAAGTGTGATCACTATGTCTGTTATACATATGAAGACTCTAAATGGTACTTCGCAGTGGTCAAATGTGACGGATTTCAGACAAGTCCTAACAAATCCCAGAGTTCACGCAAAAAGATTAAACAGGCGGTTGATGAAGGCGTCAGAAGTCATAGCAATTCGAGCATTGAAGCCGGAATTGTGTAATCAACGTAACCTCGTGCAACAATTATTGTCACCTTGACCGTAACAAGTGATTTTCTTATGGTTCCCATGTACAAATTCTCCCCTACACCGCACCTCTTTTTCACACCTTCATTTTTCAAATTAGTCTTTTCACGCCACTTCTTTACACATTTCTCACTTACTGTCGTTCACACAACGAACAAGATTCATTAGGTTGAAGCATGTTGTCAAGTTGCCGGATTTGTTGCATACTTACTCACTCTTTGCTATCCATAGCTGCACATATACTCTCCTTTACCCAGTACTATATATCTCAATGTCTGAAGCTATATATCGAAAAGAAATTTCTTCGTGTTACAAATTCTTTCATGAATGGATGGGCATATCCTATATTTCGTTTTCCTCCCTTTTTGTCACCGTTCTTGTCTTTCACTCCCTTTTGTTGCAGTTTCTTAGGTTGTGGTAACATATTGTGGTGAAGTAGCATGAGTGCGAATCACGGAGAAAGGAGCTTTTACGCCAACACCTGCTCTCAAAATAAGCTCAAAGATAATAAAAATGGAGGAAATTGTGTCATCGAGTTGCAATAAATACTGGAGTGAAAAGATCGGCAGTCTACGTGTACACTCACCAAATATTTGATGGATAGGTATTTTTGATGACATTTCTAACAAGAGAAAACAATTTTTAAAATGAGCATAGGTAACAGATTACTTCATGATAACTCGTTTTCTTTTCCAATACAGAAACTATGAGTGTGTGGAAAAGCAATCATCTAGTGAAATTGGGATGTTTTACAGCTAACGAACTACTTTGTCACTGATGGATGAAGGAATTTTTCTCAAAATAAATTTACTTTCGGTGGCCGTATGAATGGCCCTATGAACACCATGAGGTTATTGGTTATTGTGTTGTCAGCACACGATTTGCCTTTCCCAGTGGACTAGCGCCGTCAGTGAGTTATGAGCAAACATGAGTTGTGAGCAGAACCACGAACGATGGGACATTGGAATGATGCGTATCAACTGGTAGTCCGCTGTATCATCACTGAATCAGGAGAGATGGCCCCAGTTCTAATCGAACGATTTAGTTGTGTCATAAGAGGGGAATAGTTGTCAGCCTTCCCGATAAACCTGGTGTTCCTTGCTAACGGATCGAAGTGGTTCGGAGGCAGAGAAGATTTATTCCTGGGGCCAATAAACCAGAACAGTTACCAGTTCGGTTTATCAAATGTGGTTTTGTAGTTATTTCGCCCCATCTAATTATGAATGTATCTTATAATATTGAGTAAGTAGGAAGATTCCGCAGCGACAGGTTTGCGAACTAGCTCGTACTTGTTGAGTCATATTCAGGTCCATGCCTAGCAAAACATGTAATATATAAATACAAGCGCACCAAACTTTATAACTGCATCAAATATCAGGTAGAAGTGATGGGGGATTGTTTTCGCAAATAGTGTCCTCTAAGCTGATCTATAAACTGGATGCTAATTTTTCACTCCCTTTGGGTTAGTTTTCTTTGGGTCTAATGCTTGTTCTTGAATAGGGAACAGACCAGGAGATTCATTTCGAAGCAAGTAATGGTGGAGGGAGTAAGAAAAATGATTCTGACAGCCTCTGCCCTGGCTAGGATGTGACACAAACGTTCTCGTTTGTTGAGATAGAAATATATGATCGCCCTGTGTGGCAGAATCTGAAACTTGCTTCACACGGAAACAACTACGAATCACCTGTTGGGTGAAATGTGGAAGTTGAGTAAAACGAAGCCTTGTCGTCGCGAATGTTCTAAAATCCCTGATTTACCGATTTTATTCAATAAACCAGAGCTATCTGAACGCCACAAATTGAGCAATTTCACCGACTTCCACACCCACACCCCTTCGAATAGTTCTATGTACGTGGACTATAGAGCCACGGCTTTGTCATGTTGAACGGGAAGCACGAAGCGGAGAGTCCTACAGGAACCCAAAGACTCAGGTAAATGTGTAAACTGACGAAGAATGGAACGTTTTTCTACCGGAATCTGCAGTTAAGTGACTTTGGTACTATCTCGTAAGGAGTCGAGCGAATATACCTCTTAAACAAACAATTTTCGTGAACCATAACTGGAAACAATAATTCTACTAGATATGATGCCGTGTATAAAGCGACCTTAGTACTGCTGTTGTCCGAACCCATTACTGATATCGAATTCTGGTCTCTCATTTTGGAGTGATAAACAATTGACAGGTGTCCATCAAAAAAACAGTGACTCATTCATCCTACCGGGGAAGATGTCACGGAACCCTGAATACCCTTATTTCACAGTCAAGCAGTATCCATGCCTATTGTCAGGTTTTTAGACTGGAACTCAGAAAGTCGGAATAAACAGTGATTCACAACCTTCGGTTTGCGAAATGCGAAGTCAGAAATCGGAGGCGGTCCAAGTGTAGGCCTCACACTGATTATACACCTTGTGTTTCTACGTTTCTCAGTGTCTGACTGCTTGAGTTCAACACAGAGAATCCGGTTATTTCTCTGATGCTTATTCCACACTATGAGACCTAAGGTTGATGAGTGTACGAAATATCAGGCAGGGAGAATTGAACTAGATAGCAGGAATCCACAATAATAGCAAAAACACTTCCTTGCCGTGCTGCTTGCTGAGATTGAGACCTTGATATCCACCGCATCCGGGTAAACTTACGAATTGAACTGTTATCTAAAAAGGGGTACTATGATGCCGCAGAATATCAACATCAACGTGAGATACAGGTTAAGACTATGAATCTACTTGCGATAAATATCAATCGTGTCACCCGGAACGGAGTGCGATATACAACAAGATCAATGCCCTTTTGATATCCTTGGTTTTCAGTGGGGACCGCAATGGGGTCATCTAAAACTACCTTTCGATTTGCATTATTTACCCAGAATGGTTTTTGCACACGATGAGGATGATTTATAAAGTCATTTATTCGACATTGAAATTTTACCTAATCTCAATGGAGTTCCTTTCAGGGTGTCTTGTCCCGTTCCATTACCATGCTGTACTATATACCTCGGCCATCTGATCCCTCATGGTAATTCATAACTAGACAATGACGTTCATGTGACGTGCACATTCAATTATTTCTTGTTCCAAATATATAGCTGAGTAACACATTCAACCAAAAGCCAGAAATATATGTTTGCTTTGAACTTAAAATTGTTATTTAATGGTGTAAGGAGACATTATTTTAAGTATGTGCCTTCCCTGGATTAAGATGACCAATGTCAAATACGACCATTTCACCAGCTCACTAGTATATCACTCAGCTTTTAGGTTTACCATGAATCTTCAAAATGATGTTGAGTATTGATATGCAGAAGAGTAACATAAGTTGATTCTTCCTCATTATTGTCCCAGTAGTGAGATAGTGTCTCGTAGGTTCAATATTTGACCCACCTCTCATATGAGAGAAGGTGAGAATGGTGGGTATACTTTCTGTCGTCATTATTTAGTAAAGCCGCGTTTATGTTTAAAGGAAGTCACAATACCTTCGGTAGGTTACCTCTTGGCCAATCAGTGAAATGTCATCGTATGTGTATGAGGTGAATGCGATCTGGTTGGTTGAACATACGTGAAAGGAATCTACGAGGCACCGGGCCGCATACTGTGGCCTTCGAATCACCAAATTTTGGCATCCATCTGTGATTGTGATGATAAGTTTCTAAACGATACATGCATCCCTAGTAGTTCGACAGAAGTTGTTTGGATCTGATACCGGCTGACCGACACACATATCTTACTACCACGAAGACGGATCTGGTAGCTGGAAATGCACGAATCTGGAGTAGGAAACGCTGTACCTCCTATCTAGAACAATAAAGGTCTTTAACTGTAGCAGACATAGGCCACTACGTCGATGTTACACTGCATGTCCGTAGCTTACGTAACCAAGCATGCAAGTAATCAGTTTCAGACAACGAAAGTATCGTGGACATAAAGACCGATCAACTTTTACCTAAGATGAACATACGGTGTACCTAGACATTCTTTGTCGCATAAATATGCACACAAATGTCCATACACATTTCGGCTCGTATCGTAGACTAACACGAGTACAAACAATATGTTGTCTCTTGACCGCTAGCATTTGCACCTTCGTGATACATTGAGTAACAGGACGTTTGGTACCTTTGGCTAAGCAGCTAGAACGGTAACGGAAAAACGCATAGCATGATAGAAGGCTCATGTGCATGCTGTTTTTTGTCCAGAGTGCGGTTCGTCGCCTACCAACCAAATGCAATTTTGTATTCGTTTATGAGTATCTCAGTGTTCACCGAATATCGGAAGGATTCGCAATCACTTCAACACAGGGGAAATTGCTTTTCAACTTCCGTATATCCCGCTTGGTCAAACAGTAAATTAAGAGGTTCTCGGATCGATGCTTGCAATAATGTTCTGTATGTTATCAGTTCAGGAGATAGTTATTCCTCAAAAACGCACTTGTTTTGATGTGCACGTTAGCTGTGCAGACAGAGAAACAGGAAAAAGTAAGCACATTAGAGCAAGGCTGCAAGGAATTGGAGCAAATTATCAACAGTCCTCGTCATCACTTTTATTGCGAAAGATACAATGACATATATGCCTTCTCCATTATACACACCGTATTGGGAGTACAAGGAGCATATTGTATTTCAAGACAACAATGAAAAACATCAGTTTTTCAAAATAAGAAAAAGCAACTTTTATTGTCTGTCACCGACAGACAAGGTCTTGCCACACAGCCACTCCGTACTATTTAGAGCTCATGGTTTTGAAACTTGAGGCTTTTCGTTGCACATTTTTCGCGTCACTAGATATGACCCTTGAACCAATCATGTCACGTAGACTAGTAAAAAACGTCTGCTAATAAAATGCCGGAAACAGTAATCAAAAGCTCCAAGTTTCTAAGTTTCATCCAATGAATTCAATGTTTGTTTGTTTGCAGCTACCCTAATGACTGGCGGCTAAGCATGCATCTCACGAAACAATTTCCACTCAAGTGGCTTTCTCGGCCAGTAGGATTACACTTCCAACAATATTCGCACCACAATTGTGAACACCATATTACTTACAAAGAAAATCTGGAGTAGGAAAATCTGATTTGTGAAGGAAAGGCGAACTAGATGAATGAAGGAAAACAAGCCCCTCGGGTCTTTCCTCAAACTGCTGTTTGTGGGGGGAGGATATCTCTGCCCATTTGATCGGGGTTGCTAAATACGTAGCTTGCTCATAGATTTATTTCAGAATCGAGCGAACGGATTCGGTTGCCTTTTCAGAAGAGAAGTAAAAATTATAAATTCAACCTATGAGAAGAAGAACACATTAAAGAAATGATCATATATGAAACCACGAACAACGGATTGAAAACTTCCAGATTTGAGGAACACCGTTATTATCTATTTGACGGTTGATTCAATTTAACATGGCTTCGATTCCTGTGAAACTAGTCATGACCTCGATTGTCATGCACACTTATTTTGGATTAAGGACCTTTCATCTCTAACGAAAGATGGCTACACAGTTGATCGGTTTCGACAGTCACAGTTGAAAATGAAATTACATGGTGTACTCTGCGGAGAAATATGACATGTATAACAGCTTGGGCGTGTTGATTATGTAACGTTATATTTGAACACTTAAAAATAAAATGTACGACTAATTTTATTGCCGCAGATTAAGTAGTCTCGCCACATTAGAATAGAGCCTTGAATACAACGATGTTCAACTAAAGTCAATGGCAAAGTCACCACCGATCGACTATTGGATATTCCATCCTCATCCAATAAGCTCTTCTACGGGTGTAGTATTGGATATGCCCATGTTTGGCAAATGAACGTTCCATGTTTATCAACGCTGGTTTCAATGACAATTTCGATTTTATTTAAAAGATGAATATTATTCTGTACGTGTGCCTCTGATTACGAAAGGAACTAATTATGCTGTGATTTTAATCAAGATGAATTTCCACAGCTCTAGTTTAAAGCCATAGGATAGAGCTGGTCAAAGTGAAGGAATTGTTCAATGATGAACTGATACCCAATTGGTCATCAGTTGTTTTTCCCTCTCTCAGTAGGTAAAACTCAGTAACCAACGTGGAAGATATTCTTTTCCCATCCTGAGATGTACATGTAATAATGGCGACGAAAATAATTTGGCATGATTTGACTAATGTCAATCTTATCGATCAAGAAACCTGTTTTTCAGAGGCACATATACATAGCTTGTTTTCTGGGATCAGACATGTGACCCAGTTCGTCGGTATGTAGATTGAATGCTCTCTCTTATACAGTCCTGCCATGTTATTGTGCCCTCCCGTACTCCCATACTCACTCACTCACTCTCTCACATACAAATAAGTCCTTTGTGAGCTTGCGTAGATCCTTTCCCCACAGTCTCGTTTTGTGTTCCGTTAATGTTTCCTTTTGACTGATGCTTGTTGTGAGCCGCACACACAACTGTTGGCATATGCACATGAATAATTGCTAATCAGAGAGGAGTAAGGTCCAGGTTGTTTGGAGCTTCCTCAAGTTTTACATCCGATTATTTTTCTAACTGGTTGCTTCTCGCAAACAGTGAGCCAGCTGCATTTTTGCTAGCGTGTGACCCTTCTGTGTGCTACCATTCTCCCGACTGCTCACTCAAGGGACACGGTAAATTTCCGTCTTGTTGAACCCAGACATAGACGTGAGGACCTTGGTATCCCATTTAAGGAATTTATTTTGGTATCTTCGAATAAAGCTGACTACCAGACACCTCACAACTCCAGATGAACACGTTTTATTGAAGAAAACCTTAGCTTTATATTAGAATTGTACCACTAATCATTCTCAGTTACCATTGAGTTGGACACGGGTATCTCCACATAACTCTATTATTTGGTCGACACGGAAAATGACTATCGTTTTGCAATCTATTCCTGTTTTTATTATCCATCGTTATCCCATGTGGTGCAAAACTTTAATTGCGAAGCCTCTGACACTTTCTAACGGATCATCACATCACTAGCGCCAAACTTCCTCATTTATGTATTGCTTCACATTGCAAACACTCGTTACGATGTATCATTAGACTGTTATGACGAATTCTGGTATTTGAGATTGTCCAACGGAGGTTGTTTCTATTGACTGAATGACCGAACTTTCTAATAATGTGAATTAAACTACATCGGGCGCAAGGTAGTACGCATACGAGTTATTATTACCGATGGTAGATGGATTAAACATCCATTATCCCCGGGCCTATTGAACAAACAGCAATTTTAATCAAACAAATAACACGTGGTTGTTGTTAGCTATAATTTAGACCCGAGAGATTTAACTAGAACGACTTCACCGTAGTCGACTGGACTTTCTTCCCTAAGCCGAACGCATGTGTGGATTGCCCTTGCTCGTTCATGTACCTCCGATCAAATTACCTACTCACTTGCCAGTCTACTGACTTACTTACCAACTAGTCTAACTGCTTGTGAATAAATGGAGTTAAGGACTCTATGCGGGACACATTTCAAGATGTAACTGGTGCTTACTTTCTTTGAGCTTATATCAAAACAGTTTCCATTTCGCCTGTCACTGCATTCTTTTATTTGACTTTTTCTTTTAATTTATCTCCGTTTTATCATATGGCAATGATACAATATTTCCATAAGCGAGTTATGGCCAATAAGAGACTGTCAAATGGCAAATGTGACTGTATGGTGAAGTAGGATTCCCATCCCAGAAGAACGGGGCTGAAAACCCACCACGACTACTGTTTGACCACCGTCAGTCAGAGATAGAATTAAAGAAGATATTTCTTTCCTACTAACAGTGCAAACCAAAAATATAGTCACTGGTGAATTTTTACGAACCGAATTCACTGTTGATTTTTGCCAGCTTATATACCTGTGTAAAAACTTTCTATCATTGAACTGATCTTCACTTCTTCAGGAAGGTTTCTGTTGCAACCAAAATGGATGTTAAGTTGCCACATATACGAATTAGGCTCCCTTATATTGTTCCAAAATGTGTTCCCCATATGCAGTGAGATTGAATCTCTATCTGCTTTGTTGCTTTTTATAGATGCTTTGGTATAATGAGTAAGGCGATTGTACCCGAATGAACCTTCGGTTCACAATCGTAGTATTTGCAACAGTTTGAACTAATAAAAGGTATTCATGTGCGCTCGTATCTCCGTACACAGAGCAGGACAGTACGACTGAATCAGCCTATTTGTGTGACCACTTCTGGACTACGTTTGCACTTTTGAATTCATAATGAGTAAATGCCGATGTTCACGATTATTCTCCACGGAGAAATGACTGATTTTTAAGGCTGTGAGAAAGCGAAAAACATAAACTACCTACTGCTATTACTATCAGTAGCCAAGAGGAAATTCGAAATTCCAAGGGTGTTCGACCGGAGCTATCGAAGTATTTCATTTTGAGTTTGATTTCGTATTGAATTTGGTTATGGGGTCACAAACCATCATTTGCTCTCCACTAGAGAGAACACCAGGTAATGAGTCTATCGCCAACATCACTGGGAAATTGAGCAAAATTTTCTCTATGTTCGCAAAAAGGAGGGTATGTGGTATTTTCAGAAAATCTCGAAGTAAAATGATAAAACTTCAGCTAATTCTACATCAAGAATTCTAGTCACGCCGATCAAGCCTTTGGGACAATGCATCGACGGGATTGCATTGTTCTTCTTTCGTGAACAACATAATGGAGCAATGACGAAAAAGATACTAGTCACAGTGCATGTTCCTAAAGTTCCGACAACGGCGTTTCTTTCGAAGATTCTTAAATTGGGACCAGTCAGAAATTTCAGATTACCACGTAGATTCGATAGGATTCGGTGTGGGCAACCAAAACAGTATGCACAAATCTCCATCGAGATGAAAACACCATACTCGGTTCAGAACTGCTCCATTTGGAGGTCAACTAGAACAGATGGGATTGACGTGAATACTGATAACCTTCACAAAGTGATCTTCGAATTTCACCAAAGCGTAGTATATTTTCTGAACCACAACTGATAAGTGAGATGCTATCGCGTCTGTTCCTGTTCCAAGTAACTTTTGTCCACAGGATCAGTGTTACCAGCGGATACATATATATATATATATATATATATATATATATATATATATGTATATATATATCATTTTGCCTGCTTCTCGAATGCCCAGCAAGTACAAAGAGAGCACGAAAAAGTAAATGGTGGGTAGACATTCACGAATAGTGACCCGAAAGATCGAAGGTGGTGTAGAGCTATAGTCTCGGTTAGAAGGTGATTATCAGCTCTGAATGCACTTAAGTTTCCCACCAGACACGAGCAATGCTCTGGGTTCGTAGGTGGTCGAACGCAGAAGGCCACTGAGCATCCTCAAGGCGGGGTGTCCAGTTCTAGCAACCGCTGAGAAGAACACTACGAACTGTGACTCTGTACACCCTTCCCTACCCGACAACAAGTTACTTGTATAAATAGTGTCAAAATAAGTGTCCAAACAAGACCAAAGAAAAGAAGACGGAACGAAAGCTTCATTATTATGTTATTGTTGATGTGGGAACATGTGTAGAGGTCACAGACTTCAAGCTTAGAGATTCTCCAGTAGTCCGCTGCAGGCTCTTGTGCCAAAATATATAAGGCCGCTTCAGCCAAAGCTGACAGGCTGTTCTTAAGTACGTGTTCCAGGGTTGAAGTCGTGGAATAAAATCACTCACATCGCCTTATTTCGGCAAAGGATTTGGTTCGTACTTTTTACTTGGAGGACTGAAGGGAACGTGCCTCATGATATTAAATTATGAAAGAGAAACTTATCCAATGTACATGAAGTTGTGAAAGTCGTCATGCCGGCCATTGTAGATTGAATAATATAGATCATTTTGTCGAGGTATTGTTATCAAAGGATTCGTAGGATTCCATATGTGTTTGCAGAATATTTTGTTTGATCATCTTCATAAGAGACACTACACCTCTGAGAAATTTGCCTATTTTCACAGCTCATTTTTCATTGGGGAATTTATTGGTAGTGTCGGAGAACAACTTGGTGCCCTATATCTCCACTAGAATATTTGATGCAGAAAGGATGCATGCTTTGAACCACGAGGTGATTAGGGATCACATAGTAATGTTGATGAACCCTTTGCCTGAAAATGGAAACAATTTATTGGAAACGAGGCAATCTGTTATGTTAAAAAGTAATTTTACCACTTTGAAAGCTCCGGTGATTTATATGCCACTTTGTTTCCAATGGTTTGTGGTTTGATTGAGCGCACAAGATGGTGGACACTAAATGAATAAACTGTTTTCGTCAATGACAGCGTCGGCGATCCGGAATATCTGTTCAGTACTGGTCACCGTTTGAAAGCTTTTTGGAATGTAAACTGATTTCTAAAATAAATGTGCGACAAATTATGACAAAGTAATATCATTTGTTTTCTTTCATCGTTGCGTCCAGCTGTCTTCCCTTTTTATCGTTCATGTGTTCCTTAAAGGGATGCAGAAAACCGAGCCATATGTTCATCAAACTGTAACGACTAAACTCATTATCAAGCATTTGTAAACAATGATTTACAATTATCCAGCCTTTTGAGCAAGAATAAAAGAAACAGTTGACATTTCCAGCTTCCTCATAAGATATTACATTTGCGATTGGCCTAAATCACCTGAAATAACGTCAGTCTTTCCGTGAGGATTCCTCGAATTTCGTGGTATGTTTGAAGCATGAGTATCGTTTCAACCATTTCAGCCTTTGCGGATCCTGTAAGTGGAATGATGTCATAAAACCAAAGCATCGATTTTAACTTGAATAAATCTGTGGCTCTCCATCAAATGTTGGAATGGGACAAATTCCCGGTTCCTTTGTGAAGCTTGTTAGTTTATCCCTACCTGTGTTTTACAGATGGTGGTCCGTCAATCTAAAATGAAGAAGACTGGTTCGTAAACATGAACAATCGTGTTACGATGCCGGTAGTCCTAGTTGAAATGAGCATCATACATAATTCCCAGGTCAAGGAGTGCAAATTTTTATATTCAGATAGTGTTTCAAACTAGAAAATACTATCTATTACATAGGAACAGTAAATTGTGCTCCGCTCAGTTCGAATTGAATAATTCAGCATTGGTGGATGATGGAAAAGTGAGCAATATACTCGTTATCCTGTCTCAACGGTAACCAAATAAGGAGTCCTTATTAGTCTAATCATAATGGTAGTTACTGGTTGGTAGTATCAACAATAGCTGGATTCTTACACGGACGGTGGGGGAGATGAACAAAAATTGAATGAAATGACCTGAACACAATGGCCGTAACAACGGCGAACAGCTTTTGACAATAGGAGCAGACGATGTGTTTGTGAAAGTTTTGTGTTTTCCTAGTTGGTTATAAGGAGGCAAAATATCCGCCTTTCTAACAAAAATCGTGGTTTTGATTGCGGTATCCACTGTCTCCAAGAAATTCAGAAATCTTATGATATTACTTTTGTGGATGAAGTCGTGAACATCATACGAAAGGGCACAATATCTCGGAACCCCAAATTACTGAGCGAATGACGGTCTGAGACATTCTCGTTTGTCCGGCCGTACCTGTGGTAAAGCGTTCCCTCAATTCCTCTATTTGACCACAGCGAAAAAAGTTTCGCTATTCAACGGTCTGAGTTACTTTTGGTTCTGTTAAGGGGGGCTGCAGGGTGTTCATCCTTAATAAGACAAACTCTTCTGGATTCATTGTTTGAGGGCGTTTGTATGCCATTCTTTTTACCTTGGGACCTTCTCATTCTGTAAGTACCTAGCAGCTTAATTCAATAAACTACAGAAAACGTCGAGTCATCCAGTGACGCTTACTGTGTGGATTTTGCAATGGTCAAGTGTGTTGGATACATCTGAGGGCAAACGCCGAATTTAGAAAGTTCGGTTAGGTGCGTGAGCTTGTCTGTGAGTATGGATCAAAAGTCGTCAGATCTGAATCAGTAAAGAGTGTTTGTGGTCATGCAAGACCAACTGGCAGTATGGGACCTAACAGAGTGGAAGAGTGATATCATTTGGGTTGGGAATTACGGACGGAAAACCGCTTTTCTTCACCGTCAACAAAACGGACATTAAAAATTGTCGCATAAATAAATATTCAGAGCACAAGCTTGTCTACTCTGCTCTAGTCGAGAAATAAAATCTTTGGACAAAATTATTGATTTAAAAGAAATATCACTATGAAGTTTTGTATTCACTGAGTAGTCGTCTTCGAATGTGTTTAATTTCGCATCTTCGCCTTGCGGGTAAATATTATAATCATGAAATGAGGCATTATCTTACACGAAATTGAGATTTGAGCTGTTGTGTTCGTAGTTATTGGTAGAACACGTAATGGTGTCACTGCACTTATTTGTACGGACTTTACCACCAGACCCGGCCGTAGCGGACGAGTAGGCTGCAAGCAGGCGAGCAAAGGAGCTAAACTACATATGCTGTCACACACAAAGTATAAGGTCCATTCATTACATAGGGAAATTGATAAGCCAATACTGTTGGCACTGACACCTAATTAAAGATCGAGGCAAAGCTGTCTCAAGCCCAGTTGAGAGAGGACAGTTGTCAGTAGTCCTCGTAGTGCGCTCGGTTGTACCCAGACACATTAGCAATCCGCAATGATTTTGCTGTCCAGTGTCCAGAAGCAATTCTCCATGTTTCACGTGTGATTATATATCCATCATGCTCGTATGTGCCACCAAAACGATCGTGGTTGACAATGACGTTAGAATTATGAATGCGGACTATATTTGAAACGCATTATGCTTCATGGTGTTGCCGACAACAAAAAAAGAACATGACGGAAGTCAAAATCCTCCACAAAAATTAATGAAGCATTTTCAATAATTAGTCTTACAAGGGAACTATAAACAAATAACACTTTTCGTGCCAGTCGTATGGTTATATCGGCGTTGCAATCAGTACCAGAATGACTGCAGTTCAATTTTCTGATTGATTTTTCATAGGCGCCTAACGGCCATTGAGATTTCTTATACACACGCACTTTAGTTGTGATTGAATCACTTCAACTGAGTAATTCCGCTTGGCCGTACTCTTTATCTTACAGATTGTGATTCCTTGAGTACCAACTCATGTTTTGGATAATGCACTGCTAATAAGCGAATTTCCAATGTACTGCCTGCTCCTCAATTCCGAATATAAAAAATACTCGTTCCATTCTGCATTGGACACAAACACCACGGAATCCAGTGATGTATGTACGTGATTATGATCAAATCAAACGTGCCACAGTAACCAACTAAATCCATTGAAACAGAACTGCGTCGGAGAAGACCATACACGAGTCAACTCAATCCATCTTAGTGATTGAAGAAGAGGGGATGTTTTTCCTGTTATTGGTGAAAACCGTCGAACACATGCATGAACCCTCCTTATTATTCAGGAGTTTCGAAATTCAATGATCGCAACGAAGTCAGAAATGGATGCGACGCGGAGTTCGTGAAAATTTAACACTCCTCGAGTAGAATAGTGACTAGAAAAAATTTGACGTTCATCGATCGCTTCCACTGATTCGACCAGAACATTATCAGAAAGAAGCTTTTACTTGACATCGAATTAGTCACTTTTGTCACCTAGACCCACAAAGAGAAACTATATAAACAGTCGAAAAACCCACAAAGATAAAGCGTAAAGACCATTTTTATAAAAGAGCCAACTGATAGATGGTTATCATGGAAATACGTGTTTGATTCATTTGAGTGGCCGGATAAGAGCCTATACATTTTATGCTGGTCATGGTATACGTCATGACGAGTACACACAAAAAGGCTTCCCAGTTCTGTCAGTCACTGGAATCCAGAGAACTTTCAGGGAAATGATGAGTATGATAAGAGAAGGATGATGATGCAAACACTTCTAAAGTTAACTCATTTTTCTGAGATTCCAATAAAATGACTCTTTTCGGGCATTCTGCTCATCTTCCCTACTGACTCACATGAAATAAAATCCGCCTCCCTTTTATCTTTCAAATAGAACCAATGCTATGTCACCTTACTTCTCATTACTAACACACATGACCCAGTACGTTGTCTCACGAAGAGTGGTGAAGTATATCTGCTACTTCTTCCACATCCTGTCCCCATCACTTTGGACGTCTTCGGAAGTCAAGATTATAAATAGGAACAATACTGTGCATAGGCTACACTAATAGTGAGCCATTCGTTGTCTGCTCAGGAAAACTTCTTTCATTTTAACAAGGTATTAAATTTCGGTTGATCAGTATATGTTCGAAACTATTAAATTTAACGCCTTCCGATTCGTCCATCAAAAACTGTCGAATTCCGATGGCTAGTAAAATGCGTCGAGCGGACTATTTCCGAAGTTCCGAGAATTCCAATATGCCAGTTGCAGTCAGTGGCTTGAACTCTTCTGTCCTCTCTCTCCATAGTTTTCTCTGAGGTCGGCTTCAAGACCGACGATCACTCGTGTTCAGACAAAGTTCGAATAACGGTCATTGACACATATCTGGGAGAAAAGTGGATTTTACAGATTTGTTAGGTGCCATCAAAAATGATGTTGTCGTAAGATGATTATGAGGCACTTCTAGATGGACCTAATCCTAGGTGTTCTCACGGGTATGTACCTAGCACCAGCCCACAGCAGGCGCGAGCACAAACATACCATTAGAAATGCCTGCTAGTTGTTATGCGAGTTGGAGTCAAATATTAATAAGCTTGTTAGCCTGTCGGACAATTGGGTCAGTCCCTGCAAGGTCAAGAGGCGCGCATCCCTTATGTTTGGTTAACGCAGTCCGAAGTGGGACATGACCAGCGCTAACCTTTTGTGATTGTGTACGTACATGTCTGTGTGTTTCTGTGGTATGGTTCAACGGTCCACAGTGTAGGTAACTGCAATGTTGTCTGACAACCCATGTGACCACTTGAGCAGAACACGTATCTCAGACATGCGAAAATGCAACACCAACGCTTAACGAGAGAGCAGTTGTATCGGATAGCTACGTATACCCCAGAAAAGGAGAACGAAAGCATGACCAGACTTAACCGACAAGGGGACGAAGATGCTGATTGCTCTTCATGTGATTTCACCGCAGCGGATTGGAAAAGCACGCATCTGCTTGTTGTCTTTAACGGCCGTGGGGTAATTCAGTGGGCCTCTCATGGGACACGGCCCGGTACAGCTTTGTGATCACATGGGCTGGGGAGCTCTAAACCATCCGAATGGCCATGACTAGATAAAACAAAAGTCCGCCTTGTTTCGTTCACTTCTGTTTCCTTTGGTAAAGCATATTTAAACTAATTTGTTCTGCAACAGAAACAATGTGCGAGCCAGCAGTTCTGACTTGCTTATCACTTCGGTCCGCATAGTTCTTGGTGAGAATGATTTCACTCTGCCCTATCAGTCCCAAAATTATGAATACTCCCAAAGGTGTCGAGCCACGAAGCTACTTAGTGATGAGCAGCTGATTGCGCATTCTAGTGCATCTGAAACTGAAAACGGGATTGAACAGCCTAAACGAGACTGTGTAGAAGGAGAATCACATTGCATTCTTCATGACAACTGATAGCCGTTCATTGTAATTGCTGTTGAAAAGTCCTGAATGCTGGAGAACAGCTGTTTCAGTTCCATTCGAAGACCTTAAGGATTTAATATTGAGCAAGAATGTTCCAGCAAAATTCCAGGCAGCTGGACGTGTCCAATTTAAATAACTTGTTTGTGGTCTCAGTAATGAATCCCGTGAATTCCTTGTCATGCTACAGACGCGGGCTGTGATGTATCATTTTGGGAATCAATTTGAAACCCAACTGAGAGATAGACTGATTGCTGGTGTGAATCATCCTGAGTTGCAGATCAAGGAATTGATGGAGCCAGACCTGGTGTTCTCTATGGCCTGACCAACTTGTTGGCAAATTCATAACATATCCGAAGAGACGGCCGAGCTTTCCGTGGTGCACTACCAACTCGTTCGTTCCTGTGAACAAATCGGATTGTGTCAGAATTCATGGTCATAGCCAGGAACAGTGGAGGAGGCTGAATACAAATTATCGCAGATGAGTCGTTGTTTTTTGTGCGATATATTCCATCTACGTTTCACCTGTCGGTTCTAAATTGTAACTTGCATTTCCTGTTAGAGGAATGGCCATATCCTCAAGGTGTGTCGCCTATTCAGATAACGTGTGGCGAATTCAACTCCTAACGACTGGAACTATTATGTCAATCCTTGTGCAAACTGAAATTTTGAATGATTTTATTGAATTTATGCACAAAACGATCCTCGTTTAATGTAGCTCGCGGAATCAAGTCAATGTTGGATACAGTGGTTCATTATTTCCAGATCAGTGTTCGGGAACATCAGCCGAGTTCGTCCGCGGAAGACTGCATCCAGTGCTCAACTGATCATCGCTTTATACTGATTGACGAAACTTCATTGATTTTCCGGCTGGAGAACGAGCACTTCGAGTTACGATTCGTTATCTCAGGCGACTTCCGAGAATCTGGTAGAACAAATTATTTTATAGAATTCAACGTGCTTTGCTCCAGAAACAAGGACGGCACTACGATTTAGCCCGTGCAGTTAGAGGATGTCGATTACTTGGTGTTCGTGAAGCAATGGACATTGTCGTACAGCCAGCGGGAAGGTATTCTGAAGGCAGCTATCAAGGTGGATAATGATTTGTTATTGCACATGTGGCTTCTTCCTTTGGCCGAAGACTATGCACTGATGGTGACAGGCAGACACCCAAAATTCGTGAGGGTTATCAGCTGACTCCATTTCTGCGATTACGGAGATACACAAAAATTAGATCGCAGTCGAAGTATTTCTTGAAATTTGTAATCTATATCAGGTATTTTCTAAAACTAACCTAGCTTTTGGTTACTCCTAAATTTCGCTACACAAGGACTACGAACAGTTGAAAACCGTCAACACCCCATGAGACATATACCAAAGCAGTCTCGTACCTTTCGGATGCCATATGTCATTCGGGATATTTCAAGCTGTCATTGACGAAGTGTCTCATGGTACTTATGGTCTGATGGAATACCAGAATGATATATTCAATATTAAATCAACAAGGAAAGAGTCTGACCGCCGATTGCATTAGCTGCTGGAAGGATTTTCTGGAAAAAATACATCAGTCGAAGTCACAAATTTCACATTTGGTCTTCCACGAATAGTTTTCTAATCCAAATCGTCTCATACCATACATACAGCTAATTCTGGGTGCCTACAGTAATATTTCCAATTTATTCCGAACTTCTCTACACAAGCTTTAGCTCAGTCTTCGACGTAAGAGCGGTGGGAATACTATACTGAGGATAAAATACGCGATCTCATCCAAGGTACTGTCGATCGACTAACACTTGTCGAAATCACACAATCTGAAGGAACCATGCTCAAAACCTATGTATCCGAAGCGAAGGCTGGAGCAATTCCGAAACAGGATGGATTTCCAGTGATCTGCACCTCACTTATTCTCATTGATGCGGAAAGAGTTTATTTCGAGATGTAGAAGACAATCCCACAAGCAGATTTCCTATTGCTCGCTCATTATTCACAGTGGCAGAGTATGGCCGCTCAATAGTTCCATCCGCGCGCTCTTCAGTGGAAGGGTTGGGGAATCAGACACAATGCTGCTACTCATCAATGATTCTAAAGTTCAAGCGGAAGCTCCCATTCAAGAGGAAGTGGATGTTTCTTCTATTATTTGTGCTGCAGGAGGAATTCGGTATACAACAAGAAGACGGTCCGAAATGTTCCTGAAAAGTTTGAAAGGCGAGTGTTACGAGAATGTTTGGCTGGAAAAAGAATCACCTAATCACTGGCCACCAATAACGCCTACAATTCTGCTCAGTTGAGCTGAAACGTTAGCTAGTCAAAATTATATATTGACATCTGCGTACAGCGCCACTCCACTTGTACCCACATGGAGCTGTAGAAACACTTGTGATCCACGAAAGTGCTTTGGCATCAGCCATCCCAAACACTCTACACTACCTGGAGGGCTTCAGGCCTGTTTGAAAGAGTTTTTAATCTTCCAAGTGTAGAGCCACTGTCCAGTGAACAATAAACTCACTACCCAACGGTCCACATAGCGTGCTTTCAACAGTTTCGCAAATGGATAATTGCACCGATTTGAGTAGGCGTGAAATATTTCGAATTGAATTGGAGGGTCTCATATATTCTGGGAGTAAAATGAGATGCATGGAAGTCCCGCTCAGCTGTTTTCTAGATCATTTAGATCAAATAATTCCAATTTTGTTTTCTGTTATCCTATAAATAGACGGAAATTGTCAAGGAACAGTGTAAACGGGAGCAATGACATATTGGGATTCTTTCAAATCTTCAGGATATGAACAACGATAGTGGTCGATTTTGATTGAAGCATTGATAAAATTTTAGATGTCGTTCACTGAACAAGTCGAAAATGTGGACTGCAGTGTTTCAACAGACACATCTGCACAACCTAGAGAAGCGTCATCTGAGAAAATCCGTTTCTAGGCTGAAGATCTAAGATAACATAGGATAGTATTCAAACTGCTACCTGGCCCCTTCTGATACACTTCTAGCTTATTATAAAATAAGTAATATTTCTGGTAACTGCGTTCGGGCTATAAATATTTTTTAAATGGTGCGAGCAGCGAAATTAAAACAAAAGGGAAAGTAATAGAAGTAGCTTGAAATAAACGTGAGTTATCCATGTTCGATGTCCGTATTGGTGAGTACTCCAACGGCTCAACTAACACCCGAATTAAGATCAGGAGATGCAACCTATTCCCGAATATAAAGGAAGTTTAAAGCTGGACGATGTCATCAATGTGCTTATGAAAACCAACCACAGAGAAGTCTGTTTTAGCGAGGACTGAATGCAGTTTGCAGTCTGAGGCTCAATGTGTCCTTCCAATGGGCCCGCACTAAGGATTTTTGATACCGAATGAGTGATGTTAGTTATCTATACCTTTGGAATTATTCATGAATCAATTGAAGTTTTAATATACGTTAATTCTCTACGATCAGTCAGAATTAGGTAAATCAGAGTATATGTTACCAGTAAGGGATGTTTGCTAGCTAGTATGGTTTGATCCAAGCAGATGGTCATTAACAGAATCTCGAACGAGAAACGACAACAACAACTCCTGTTTGGCAAAAGAATAGCAATGAAATAATACCTAGGACTGAATGAAGAGAAACGGGTGAGGTGTACACCTCATGGATCAATTAGTTCCCCTAGAGCATGGCTGATTATGCCCAATGTATGTTACCAAATTGTATCCGTTTTTCATTGTAGCTGTTCCTATTCTTTGAAAAAACCAACCACCGACATAAATTATTTGCTCGACTGTAACTAAACTACCAACCTAGAATGTGTTCCGAATTCATGTTGCTCATCAATCTGGCGTGCTCCCAAACAGCTTTTGACACACATTGCATGATTTTTAGATAACGTTTACCGAATGCAGAGCCCGGTGAAGTGTGAACACCGTCTGGACGGAACCGCTATGTTTGCTTCACGGAGGTGTTCCCTCTTGCGAAAGACTTTCAGAAGATATACCCGAAATGACTGAAACACAGAGCCAAGCTGTCAACAGCCAAGAAACTTCCGCCAGTTTCAAGTGAGATCGGCCGAGCTATGGTATCTAAAATGGAAGACAAAACAAACTTACACTTGCAACGTATTTCATTCGAGAGGAATTCTTCGGTAACTGTCCTTGCTTTGTGATCTCCTTCCTAGCACATCCATATGCAGCTGCATGGATCACTTTCAACATTCAAGCTGTCAACAGGAACGGCTTTAACACAAAGAACAGTCTTTTCGCACTTAAACATGTTCTTCAAATCATATCGTGCGCATAATGTTAGGACGGCTCAAGCGAATCTGATAGTTTCCCAGTTGAAAACTCTGAGGTTCCCTCGTCTAATAATCTTGGGCTAATATTTGGGCGTAGTTGTTAATTGCACAATTAACCAATACGCACGAAAGTGTCACTGCTTCTGCACCATTGCTCTATCTTGTGAGGAAATTCCTTTTACCTGAAATGAGTCTAAAAACCATTGAGAAACCACTCTCATGCATGGCTGTTCTCATCACTAATGCAACCTTGACGAGGGAGCAATATTGTTTGCGGACTCGAAGCTCCTTGGTTCCGATGGGGTTTGATGCTGTCCTCGTTTATCACAATCATGAGAACATGCTTTTTACCTACATTGAACTGTAACTAAATCCTTTTCACAGAGACTGTATAGTCATGCGAGAATTACCAGCCGGTACTTTACAATAGATGAGTAAGTATTTTTTTCTCGTTGACCGTCCCTAATTGATTGGTGGATGCCTGCCGTGGAATGAACGTTGTATTGAGTGTCCTCTGTGAGAACATACCCGATAGAAAAAATCATTCCAGCTTCCACCTCGGGTTTTCAAATGCCTTTTTTAAAAGGAGAGGAAACATGCCATACATCTTGTGCGCAGAATTCTTCAATATTCACTGAAGCTGTTTCTCAAATGGTCCTAATGAACTTCGTTGAATTAGATTAACAGCCAATAGAGATCACATATGAATACCTAATTGCAACATCTGACATATATCAGAGCAAGCCGCCCTACCAGCTTTCTTTAGCAAAGGATAAATAATGTTATACACCGGTGTGCAGGAGTGACTCCCAATGACCATATCCGTTCGAAAAGTGTGTTCGATTCTGGAGATTTTCTGCGGGTAAAACTGTCGTGACGGGGATAAATTTGCGCACGGATAGATGACGGCTCCGCGAAAGAATGCTCCAAAGAAACGCTGTATATTTTACATATTTATTCATATTTTACTACTGTTAGACGCAGCGAATCGGCCGTTTGTCCGAATTATTGTTCTATCCGAAGTGGGCAGAAGTTCAGCTTCTCCTTGTTGTCACTTTACATGTGGGCGGTTCCAGTAAAATCATCCGAGCCGACAAGCAAACCGAAAGGTAATTTCCTAGGATACCTTATCGAAACGAATCCCGTCGGCCCCAGTAGTAAGTAAGACGTGAATGTTTCTCTTTTTTGAGTTGAATAAACTTCCACTCTGATCAGATAAATAAGCCATATCAGAGACAAAGAAAAGCAGGTTGTATGAGAAACAAGGAATCAGGTCCAGTGAAAAGGATATATGATCCTGTCAGAGGAGAGATATAAATTGATTGGAATTGGTATAAGACAATGTACGCAAAAACTAGGACGGCAATCAGGTCCGAGCTGGAAATTCGGGTGGTGAAATGGGAATATATCTGCATGTGTTATGATGTTCTCCAATTATCCTTGATTTGACATCACACAAAATGTTTATTAACTGCTTTGTGCTACGTTCGAGAGGCTATCTGATCCGTGATGCCATTCAAACTTTCCAGCAGTGTGACCATGTGAATGAGCGACCAGATAACGTTTTCTGCAATGAGAAAATTTGTGAGAAAAAAATGGGCATGAAGCATCATCTTAGAAGCAGATAAACCTAACTGAATAACGAACATTCATTCAAAGTCCTACTTCGCCTGGCTCCAGAAAACTCCATTGAAGTTTGAATCTTATATATATATATATATATATATATATATATATATATATATATACATTGACAGTAAGTAGTATGTTATCGTGTGGACAAAATTTCCTCGGAAGCACACGACCGGTTTCGCGGTTGTCGCCGCTCATCAGGTAAGCGTGCCCGATGCTCCTCTGCCCAATCGACTTCATACTTGTACACTCTGATGTTATATGTTCACTAGAATCTAATTTGAATCATCTGGAGTGTCAATGATACTCTTCATTGAATAGCCCACAAGTGAATCACAACTGTGATTTCTCATAGTTATTCGTGTCTGGGGTACTGCTAACCCAACGAACAACGAGGCTGCGTGTGCAAGCGCTCATACTGATAGTAAGTAGTATGTTAACATGTGGACAATATATATATATATATATATATATATATATATATATATATATATATATATATATATATATATATATATATATATATATATATGTATATTCTGCGCACCAGCTGAGATGCCGCTGATTGTTGTTTGGGTGAGCAAACCAGGCTATCTTCGGATCCACGGGTTTCTTGATGAGTAACTTAGGCTGATATGTGAATCGGTCTATCGGGTGATATATGTCAGCTCGCAGCTACCTTTTTTGAAGGAGTGGGTTCTCTTGCAACATCGTGCAGTATTTTCTTTATGGTATATTTCATTGTATTGAGGACTTCATCAAACAAACAAACTCACATTCCAGCCAGAAGAATGGAGATTCAACATCGTCACATTGAAATAAGCATAAAATAAAATATCACACAAAGAATGGTTCAGCCACCGAGGTTCATGCGATGTTTCGTTGTGACCTCCATCTGCTTGACCGGAACACTTGCTATGTAGGGCACTGTGGATATGCGAAAGTTAATATTGCGAGGGGGGGAGGGGGTGGGGGTTAGTACACATGCGGAACGCGGAGAAGAATGTGAACTGCTTGAAGGTAATTCAAAGTTCAGGGAATATATATTAGCACCATAGACATTTTGAGGTTGAATTGTTTACAAGCTATAGTATGCAAATCGTAAAGCTTGAAAAGAAGAAAGCCTATGTGAATTATGGAAACCCGACTAATAATGGTCAGAGAGTGGTACCATTTGACAAAAGCAATCCAAAGTAGACTAGGAAGTACTACTAGAGAGAAATAGAGCAAGATATGAAGAATTCATGAATGACCAAATGGATGACTGCTTGTGTGACACAAAACTGCCTTTGCCTACAAATTTAAAAAATATAGTCTACATTTTTTAACGCCATCAGGAATTTGAATAGACCAATGTAAATACGTGCTGGCTGTAACGTCTAAGTGTTTGGCCAAGTCAGTTCCGGAAACGGGGACATGGCTGATGGTCGATTGTTCATTGGGGTAAGCGGAGTGGGAAATGGAGGAACTACATTCATTTTATCTGGACATTTTCAGATGTAGCAAAGAGTGAAAAATGCTGGATATTGTTTTAGTTCTCGGAAAGGATATACAGTCTGTTTAGACGGAGACAGATTGATGGAGTACCATATCATTAGTGTCCCGTAGACGTTGTGCTGTTGGTACAATGGTCATGTGATCGATATGTGATGGAGAGAGAAGGAAAGAACGGCACCGTGTAGAACACCAGATTTGGTAGGCCAAGGGTTTCATCAACAAGTACCAACTCTAAAGAGTGGAGTTGTATTGATAAAACGTAGTTTCGTCCATGAGAGCAAACAAGTTGGACCGAGAAAGTAATCCAGCTTTCACAAAGGCGACAACGGGGAGCCGATTCAAAAGTGGAAAAACAGTCGAGGAAAGAATAACGGACGAATTTCACGGAACTACTTAAGCTCAGTGAATTGAAGTAGCAAACTAATGCAACTACTTCCAGAGTGTATCAAGAGAATGTGGAAATGAGTAAAGTCCTACGAAGACATCAAATATGATATATGTCAAGGATCAGAATTCTAGGGGAAGAGGAAGTACACGAGGCAAAACATGTCCGTGGTCTAGGCTTTCATAAAATGTGACTTTAGGTATGGTAACTTAGACTAGTGTTCAGTTCACTTCGGTTCAGTTTAGATAACTGGTACCCATGCACTAGGTGCGATGGCTTCGGTAGCTAACTCCCAGCCGTAAACTCAATCGGAAATAGCAAAACACGAGGGAAAAATAAAGAGTTGTAAATATTGGCCTCAAGTCGATGAAAGAAACGGTGTTTGCAAGAGTGTCACTAACAGTGGCATTCAGACATATTCCTCAATGTATCTTACAGCTGAATGCGCAGGTCTCTTCTAGTCCATCCAGGAAGTTTACCACTCCCTGGAGCGCCAATTCCCCCTAGACCGGTCACCCTCAATCACCTTCCAAATATTGGCAGCCCCAGCTTGGTGAAGTAACAACCAGTAGATTGAAGTGAAGAAGATTAGAGTAGAACAGCATGGATTATTGTAGATTGGTTTGTAATACAGTTGAACAAGACTGATGACAGCGGTGTGGTGTACCTATTAGAAAATGGAAACGATATTCATTAGGCTGTCTCGGAAAAGTCACGGATCGTTACTGCTCAAGTCAACTGAAAATTTGCTCCACCCGTATTTCCTCAATCGACTACTGGAAATGTGATCGTTCTTAGTCCTTCGTTTTGGAAACAATTTTTTGTATCGCAATGGATTTTTTCCCAGTTGAAAAAGATACAATCTGTTCGAAATTCCCAGCTTTATCATATTGTTAGTCACTTCAGATGGTTATTTCGAATGGCAAAATGAGAGACGAGATCCATGCTAATGTTGAAGTCATTTTTTGAACAGTGCCAGCATCCGACTGGAACATAAAATATAGGCTTACTGAATTTCTTCGATGAAGTTTGGAACTTGAGTGATTCATGGTTTTCAAGATCGTAAAAGATCAGCCCTTTGAAAGATGCAACAAAAGAATTGTCAAATAATAAGCGATTACCAGTTTAAGTCTAAACGCAATCAGTGAGTTGCTACAAACTGGAATAAATTCAACAAAACAAGTACAGGGAAGGAGAGATATGTAAGCGAGTATGTCCCCTAGCAGAGTATGAACGATGAACACAAATTTGAGTGAACGGTGTAATGGAATGCACTCCAGCAAACGAACGCGTCATTCATCTGAAAATGATTTCAAGTTGTATAATTGAGAAACCTGGTTTCTGAATCATTTGTCTGGGGTTCTTCCTCCTATACTTCATTTATTATATTTTCGCAACGCAAGATCTCTCATTGATAGGATGAAACCGTCTCAGGTTGTGCATGAACACTAAAATTGTATTCAGTATTGCTGATTGCTTGGTTTGTTTCCATACGACAAAATATACCTGAAAGGGAAATGAGAGTGCCTCCATGATCACTGCATTGTAGGTCACCTGAACAGAGAAAACACCGTCAGTATACTGAATAGTTATTTCGAAGGACTTCTGGAGCAACAGTAGGCTTTGACTTTGTGACTTTTGTCTAAATTTTATCTTAGGAGGATGATACTCAAAGTGGGTAATTCTTGTGTGCAAAGGACAGTCGTTTGATCAGTTCGATATCGTTTCTTTATTCATGGTAAAGAGTTTTGCAAACGGCTCGATTTCCACTCCAACTGTATCAATTCGACGAATCATCGTGTTGAGTGTTTGTTGGTTTAAACGACAGACAATTGGCCTCGCAACTGTCCGAATCTTACAAATGAGTCATCCGCACATGGTTGCTTGGTAAGCGGACGACCCTGGATTAAAAACAATCGATCCACATGAACGGTTCAGTATATGGTATTCGTATTTCAGTTCAAGCAAATTAACATTTCACTCAGAATAATCATGTCTTCACCTCGGTTGTATCTTCCTGCCTAAGGAGTCTCTGTAACATACTGTATTCAGTACCCGGGCTGTCCATTATCATCCGTGGGTAATTCGATCTATATCGCATTTATTGACGGTAGTATTTAGGAGACCAGCTGCAGCATCTTCTGTTCAACAAATTGGGCTCGAATGTCATGTTGTCCGGTAAAATCACTGGCAAGAAAACGCTATCTACAGGGTCATTCAGCGTTACCCAGAGGGTTGTCTTTGCACCTAGAATATTAATTATTTGACTGGGTGGTTCATACCAGAGTATGGTACTGAAAAATGTAAAAACCTTTGTTCCTGGGCTCAAGCTCCAAAACTATTTTCTTTGTCGATGTGCTTAATTCGTCTATGAACACCCTGCTCAATCATGCTTTTATGGGTACCTCGATTTGTCTTGAATGGACTAAAAAGTATCAGCAGGATAGCACTTGTGAAATATTGCTTATCTGATTTGTTGTTTGTGACAAAATGAGGTTCGCTTATCGGGACTTTTCTTCCCTCATCAGGTTGCTTCACCTGTGCGTATAAACTAACGACACTCGTTATGCTCCGAGAATAGCACGCTTCAAGAGTTCAGAAACTCAGCCCAACTGTTTTTTCTCCAAGTTTACCTCAAATGTGAACGTATTCAAGGGTGTGTGCAATATGATTGGTCATCCAAACTTATGCACATGGGAATCACCAATTCTAGATCAAAATAATTCATATACTGAAAGCATATACTACTCAACGAGGGGGAATATGTTTGCGGTAGCCATTGGTCCCTATTCGTGAACCAGTTATTGGATTGATAGATTTTTTAAAATCGCCATATCATTTTGCAAAATATTATTGCTTCCTAATGCCATTGTAGTAGCACGAAGAAGAGTGGTTCTATGATAGGACGAACACCTCGGCGTGAAACACATTCTTCTTGATAACAAATGAAATTTCACAATAAACTTACTTCTTCTTGGAATCAAAGTCAAATGGCTATGCATATCTCTTGCCAGCATATCAACTAGCTGACGAACCAAATGCAAGTTATTCTTCAAGTTGTGAATTTCACCACCTAAAATAAAGAGAAAATAATCTGTTTCTCAGCCCGCATATTTACTGGTACCTAACTAAACACAAAATAATCTATACACATAAGTCTGATGAATACAGATACCGTAATCTGTGAATGGCTTAGTATTGTCGAACGATTGACAGAGGAGTGACTCGCAACTAGTATTTCAGCTTACACAGCAAAGCTAAATGCTGTCACGAGTGTGACCTTTCGATTTGTGTAAACTCGAAATACTGAAGAACTTTGATTGTCGACCGTATTTCGTTATCTATATTTGCGCTTTGTTTACAACAACTTCCTAAAAATAATCAAATACTAGTCCGACAAGTTTTATTATGAGAGAACAAAAAAGTGTATTTTCCGCAATATCCTTTATATAAAAATTAAGGTTTTCACTTACGAAGTATATCGTTTCCTTCATAATGGGATGCATAAAAGTGAGGTGTTATGATTTCAACTCTTGTGATGAATCAAATAAAATCATAATTTCCGTTTTGTTCAACTACACCTGCCTAATAAAGGCACAAGCGCGATACCTTTGCTGATACCCCATACAAGTAACTTCGAGCGTAATATATCATGCTGGAAACCAGTGCAAATTTTATATTGGCATCTTCTTTGTCATTTATATCACAAAAATGAAACACAACAACAGACTTGCACAGCAAACAAAACAAAGACTAACGATTCTGGGCCAAATTTGCATAACACTACTGGGAATGTTCTTACTTTGGTTTTCAGTGTGCGTAACAACTGTTTAGGTCGAATACAAGAGGTGAACGTAGACGAACAATCAGGGGAACTTTCTAATATGAATGAATAAATGAGGCAGTCCTGTCCTTCGAGACAATTTCCGGAGAATATTTAATAAGGATGCTGATGCAATCTCATCATATTCTTAAACTCAATGATACTGAAATTGATATATATTTGAGTTCCATCACGGAGAACGAACGCGTAACTGCGTGACGTAATCGGACACGACTGTCTTGATAAGGAGCGGCGTATTAGCACACTGAATTCCGGATACTAATCGTGAACACCAAAAGGAATTAAAACCGCATATATTGGAGGTGAGGCGTATGCGCAGTCGTTTCATATTTGAATTGTCTTGATCATCCAGCCCTAATTTCCTTTTGTTGCGTTTTGTCGAGTGGTACCACATTTCCTCTCGTCCTCTTCCTGCACATTGGACCAAACTGGATTCATGGGTTTTCTTATGTTTGACGGATGCTTTTCATTATGCTCCCGCCGTGTCTATCGGTGTCGTGACCTTGAGTGCATCTGTTTTGACCACATTCATTCAGAGCACTTGAAAGTGGTTGACTGAGGGTGCATCACACTGACCAAACAGTTCGTGCCATCTTCCGATTTCAAAATTACACAGCAAAATGAGTGAGATCCCTTTGTTTCATCACCTTGATCAAAGTCACTTGATTGCGGTGGGTCGTTTGATTGAAGAGGTGGCATTTATACACTAATTATGATCAACAGAAACGGCTACCGAGTATCGGTTTGATGGACTCTCCTCAAATCACAGCAGTCAAGGTGCGAAATACATCCCTCATTATGATAAGGTGATAAATACAACATAATTATATGGACTACAACGGATTTTGCAAAGAAAACTTTCATGATTATTAGGTTTGGCAACTTCTGTGTTCTGTGAAAGCAAATCTCATGTTAGGGAACTGCGAAACAGGAGGCATAAGATGCTCAACCGTAGGGTTGTTTACCAAAAATACCGTTTGAATACTGGAAGGAAATATGTGTGCAACCACAACACGGGCCTGTTTACCCGGTAAATTTGCTACCACAATGTAAAGCTTAGAGTCAAATTAACGGCTGCGTACATCCGATGAGGTCACCAAATCATGGCGACCATGACACGCGCGGTAACCTTAAAAGCGTTCACTTACGTTGAAGTTTCACTCTCTCCATATTATCCGAAACGACTTTTCCGATTGAACCGTGGAATTGTTCATATTCTAGGGAAAAAACATGTTAATAAAAGAAACAGTTGATAACTAAGTACCTAGTGAAAAATGTTGCTAGAAAAATCTCTTATTTGCACCAGGCAGGCATTTTGCTTATTCATCTGGTTTGTGAATACGTAGTGCGTAACTTCAATAATGTTACACGAAGCACATCATCAAGGAAACCAGGTTAAACCGGACGTTTATGCAGTATATTAGGTAGGCTGTAAGGATTTGCACCGAATAATGCGAAGTTGAATATTTCTCTATGGTAACTATGAGCAGAATTGGTTAAGTGTTGTCTGTTGCCTCAAACTGAGAATCACTTAGGAAACTCCCACTTATTGGATTTTAAGTAATAGTTTTAAGCTCACTGGGAATTTTTATTTATTATTTCAATGAGACGCTGTCCGACATGATATCAAGAACAATTTCAACACGAACAGTGGGATCAGTCATTCTCAGTTAATTTATAAAAGCAATTGGATTCACATCGGAATACATTATTGATTGGCTGATTTAGTCGATTTGTATAACTCGTCTACTATCTCAGTTACACCGATGTGCCTTGCTAGCCAAACCAGTTATCCGGTTCCTTTTACAAAGTTCCAGTTGGGCAAATGAAAAGATGGTGAAGCTGTTATATGATCAACTTGCCAATTTTTGTGTAGAACTTTTGATAAGAATAACACGATCATCAACCTTTACCGAGATACTTGTTTACAGATAGGTTTTGTGACATTCAGGCACTCCCGACTCCCAAACTGTATAGATCAAGCCACATACAATAATGAAGGTAAGAACACTGCTGTATTTTGATGGTATCAATTTGAGAGATGACAAAATGTTCGATACCATACAACGAATTTACGCACCCAAGGCCTATTCGTTTCAGCTCGAACATGGAATGCAAGAAGGAATGTAAGTAACTTTTGCAACGGACCTCACAATCATAATATACTGTATATCCAATCAAAGATGCCGTCTTTGATCCTAGAATGTTTAGTTCTGGTGAGTCAGATATGGCTTTGGGTAGGTGACCGTCGAAGATCAGAAAAGTAAACATATCGGTTGAAGCAGTGCAGTAAAGATGAAGAACAGCGAAAGCCGTTAGACCAAAGATGACCCAATGTTCTGCCCCATTCAATGTAGAAATCCATCTTTTGGTTATGCACAAACTGAGAAATTGTGATTTGTTTTAACAGGTCCATATGAATACAACCTTCAAAGTGAAGGACGACTTACTGTTTTTCAAAAGGATGATAAGTGCACGGTATGAATCAGAAGCCTGTTGATCGTTCGTGGTGCTGATGACTAAAGGAAAGACATCATGGTCTCGTTCAAATTACAGCTCTTCAGAGAAACGCAGTTAGTATTATTTGGGGATAATTATTTTCCCGAAAAACTAAACGAAATTCCGACTGAACCTTCAAATAATCCAGAATTTTACTCACTAGAAAATGGATCCAGAGGAGACAAGCGCCCAGTCACCATGTCGAACACAGCCAGTCTAGGTCGGTCTGGTTATTAACGTATCACGACTAGCAGCAGTAAAACAGGGTAGTCAGATGTTCTAAATGAAACACATTTTTCATTGTTTCCAGATAAAGATATTCAGTGTCGATCATCAATCAAGTTTCTCAATGATAAAATCAATTTGTATTTTCGTCGATGGCCGGACATATTCAAAGATCTGATACACGACACATGAGTGAAAAATGTGATACAAATCTACGCACTTGGATGGGCGATTTGTGATGATTATTGCCTAAACGTTATCAAGAGACCATCTGACATGACTCACGTTTATTCAAACGATTACCGATCAAATTCCATAATGTCGTCCATGTTTTTGCGTTATCCCTGAATCTCCAAACAGTTGACAACCACGCAGGATCTGGATAAAGAGGGAAATTGACTCTGGCAGTATTCAGCGAAATTATCCGAGTCCTGCTTCTGATCACCTGTGTGTTTTTTCAATCGAGAAAGACCACAACACATACCCAGTTACTTGTGTTCTACTTTGTGAGCGTAAAACAAGGCCGGATTAAGCTATTGTGGTCGTGATAATGGAAAAAGTAGACCATCCGACAAGTCGCAGGTCACTGAAATATAGACTATGGGTCTCAATTCCCGAGTAATGGTTTCCCTTATCCATTGATTGAATGAAACCGGTCACTCGAAGGAAACCAGAAAGCGAGTTTCATTTAATTGGACTCAAATGAATGCATTATCACGGAACTGTAACGATGAACTATGAGGGATATTTTATGCAAACTGGTCGATAGTCGGCTCTCAAATTGTTATTTTCAGGAGAAAGAAGTCTTAGCCTGATAAAACGTGTAGATTGAGGATTTGAATCCCGATGATTTACGGAAAGGCCAAAATGATTTGACGAGGTTGCGAAGACTTATTAGATGATATTATATGGTTTTGTGAGCTCTATACGGTGCGTTTAGGAAAAGAATCATTTTGAATTACTCACTCGAGGTTTGGCACTTTGCTCATTGGAAAGACTTGATCAAGTATGAAGGTTAGCCTTGTCAACCAACGAAATAACTGGAAGAATCACCGTGTGATGTTAAAAATGGATAGCGTGTCAATTCCCGCTGCACACGCTTCAAATGAGACTAAGTTGACGAAGCTGCTGTAGAACGCTCACGTATACGGATAACTAAGCAGCAGAATTCAGGGTGTTTATACCTAATGAGTGGTGAAAATCGCGTAATTGAACGTGTGCTTTCCGAAAACTGCAACCCTGTTATCCTGATACGAAAGCTTACTGCCTGTTTTGTTATCGAACATTGTATAGTTTATACTCGCAAAGTCAATATTCAGATGATGATTGAATGAAAAACCCCAAACAATGAACATTTGATTCTGCTGTGCGACTCAGTACATGCACGTACGACGGATGCACTTCTCGTATTGTCCTTCACAGATCACCACAGGCCCGGACAATCCACAGGAACTATCCTTATTTATTACTGACTATTTTGGAATAGGATATCAATTAAAAATGTTAGCAATCCATTATTGCACAACTTTACCACCTACAAATATTCATGGTCAGAATGAGGTTTCTCGCTTGCAGGGTGATAGTTTTCGTTGATCTTGCATGCGTTGCAATAAGGGTTACATTCTTTATGACCTACTGCGAACCAGGGAACAAAAACCGATAACTTATTCTGATGATATGACTTATTCACGGAAAGAAAGATAGGGCTATCAGACACATAATTTTGCACCACGGCTGATGGTACAGTTATTCAAATACAGATTGTATTTTTCCGCTCCAACAGTGACTTACTGCATTCCACGCCAAAATTGCTGGAATATACAAGAAGCAGCACAAAACAAAACAACTGTGACATTGTTCACATCAAGCTGTCGCGAGAGTTTATTTCGTCTCTTTTTATTGTGTTCACAATTCGATCGACAGTCACGAGCCAATGACATTAGGTCTGATTTAGGTATATCTGCGACAGGTTGAATGCTGTCCAATAGCTGAAGTCAATGGTCTGCTTTATCCGAGGTTGCGCATTACAAATATTGTGAATTATCATTGCGAAAAAACACGTATTCCAAAGAACAACACTAATTAAGTACATGCATCACACAATAAAAATTATGTCATAATATCCCTCAAGTAGTTCTGTGTCAGACCAAGTACATATTTCATGTCCCAGGGGATAGATATTTAGCAGATGCTTAACCACATTCAGAGGCAGAATCGGAGTGCTATCTTTCAACACAGCATTAACTTGATTGTTCGAAGCGTAACTAGCGAAAACAGATCTGTCCTCTCCATACTTTTCTCCAGGCTAGTCCTGCACACATGCAAACGTTTAGCGGTACATAAAAAGTGATCTACAATGTTAACCTAAAATCTAGAGAAACTCGTCAGATTGAAAATCACACAATGAATCAAGTCAGCACCAATATAAATATATATGAGAGGTAAGTTGATGGCATTTTATTGTCTAGTTCCGTCCAACAACAGCGTACAAGAACTACCCTAAAAGTTCAGTGGAGCACATCCGAGTTTACCAGGTACGCTAGAAACGGAAGAGGACAATGTGCTCCTATTCCTTGACGTCCTCCAACGGAGAACAGCAAATAAATCAGTGGAACACAATATTTATCACACGTCAACGTGGGTTGTGTAGTACACTCATTTCGAAAACTTCTTCCCCATGCAGCATGATCGAAACTTAAATATGTTGCTTGACCTACGAAGCGCTCCAAATATGGTACAAGAGCCAACCTACGAAAGAGCTGGAGTCTATCACCAACTCCCTCAGAGAAAAGGGATACACGGATAGGTTTCTCAAACAGCACATGAATCCAGATCCTCGGCCATGATACACGAACGTCCCAAAAAATACCTTTTTCGCTCGTTAGGAATTCAAAGGGGATGGTGCTGCTAACACGCTGACCCTCCGGTTATATAATGAGGTGACACATACGTTCTGTGCAGCCAAGCTGAAAATCGCTTTCAACAATAAACCATGCTTACAAGTGAAACGCGAAATTGGCTGTCTGATGATTCAATCTCATGTTGTGTGTATTCCTCCTTTTGCTTCTGTTTAGCGAAATACGTCGGAAGAACAACCAAACGCCTGTCCGATTGAGTCCAAGAACACTGTCCTACATTGGTAACAAAAGGCATCAATAAGACAGTAACCAGCGCAGTACTGGCCCGCGTAACCGATACGGGTCACACACTTATGCGAAATGGGCCATTCAGCGTCATCCACCGTGTGTCGGCATACAGCTCTACAAGGGTCAGACAACGAATCTATTCCCCCACCGAGGTGATTGCAATCAGGTTATATAGACCTTTCCTGTACTCGCAAAAACAGTTTGTCAGGATGCTGTGGCTCTCATGACTGAAAGTCAACGTGATGGTGAGACAAACACATGGAACTGATGAACCTGGTTGGCATTGTGCCCACACAAATACAACGGAAACGGATTTGACATTCTGTTTTGTGCTTTTGCAGAAACACTGAAAGTTTGCATGTATACTGTACTAGCCTGAAGAAAAGTACGGAAAGAGCAGATCTGTGTTCGCCCCGGTACATTTCCGAATTCAGACTCCGGGAATATGTTATCAATCGACTTGGCATTTATGGCGACGTCTCCATGCTTGCCAAGGAAAAGCGAGAAATGTGATTTTATTGAGTACCTGCTTGTTTGAGAACACATCTCTTTCGAGTGTGATCATGTGGGTATTGTTCAAACACATTTTGATATCGGGGGTACAGATTGTGTCCCTCTCTATTCAGTGTCCCACAAGAGAACGTTGCAAGCTCCTTTTGATTATGGGATACTATATTAAAGGTCAACTGACTAGGAGGTATGTCGCTACGTGTAGATAAACCTTCCGATTATCAAAAGTCTAGGCTGAAGTCCTTAGCGAGCAGTCGATGGAATACTACTAGATAGACTTAGAGCCGGTGAGCTAGAACCAAGAAGTGAAAAAATTAGCAAGACATTTTGCTGGTAACAATAAATATATACGGTCTTTTATTCTGGAAGAGTTCATTGAAACTTCAGGACCAAAAAAAGCCACAGGTATTGGTACTATAGGTTGCTGAATTCCTTGGGATGTGAGCAATGTCTACATACCGGAATATAGCGTATTTCAACTACTGTGAACATAATGAACCTCTAGGAACACAAGACTCTAGAAAATCAATCGTGAGAATTTGGTTAAGGTGCAAATTTTCAACTCAGTCAGGCCAGCCTGAATGAAGACGTGACTGGACCGATTAAGGTGGGGCAGTCCAACTACCACCTCGTCTACTTATTTGGTAGGCAAATAATTACGCGCATAGAAAAATCGGCGATATCAGCAAAAACGGAAACCTGCGTTTGACTGCACTTTATGAATAAACACTTGTGGATTGATGCGAGAAGGCAGCTGCGTTAATCGTAATTAGCCTGAAATCATTTCCTATATCTGAGTGAGAACATTCAAGGCTTTGAGGCCGCCTTCATTTCGCATTAGCACCCTAAAGTACATGGCATCAATCCAGTGCAACCCCTCTTCGAATGATTCGAAAGAAGCGCGGACGGAGGGTTAGTGTTCAGTTTTCACGGTAATTCCTTACACGATGCATTCGTGTTTAATGTGGGGTTGAGAATATGAGCATCAATGTTCACCAGGCTACACATCAAAACAATTGTGGGTTATTCGAAAGCGGATCACAGACTAAAGATGAATCAGATTGAAATAACAATATGGTCGGTACCTCTAACTATGTCTGGTGAGGCATTCCGAGGTGCACGGAAGTTTATGAAATTTCCTGTCTCCACAATGCATGAAATGCTGATGCCGTTCATTGCGCATTTGCGCACACAATAAGATATTAGCAGAGTAAGATGGGCATTACTGTCAGGAAAATGTTCTCAAGACAGATACCGTTTCATTTCAAATTGCTATCCACCATGACTAGTTCAAACAGATTTTTGTCAAGGGAAGCCGGATTTTTAAATCAGACATTTTTGTTCATGAGTAAACACAGCACCACGTTTGTAGGAATTTCTTGAATGGTCCCCAATGACCAATGTTGACAATATCTCCTTTTGAGCTTCGTGAAAGTGCATGTGCCGATATCTTGTACCCTCTAGCTTTCATCAGTTGTGAGGGAAATACCATGACCCATTGCACGCACAACGAGCCTGGTTTCACAGCAAAACAGGTATGGAAACTGTTTCGGGGGGAAAAAATGCATGTTTTAATTGTCAAATAAAGGCCCGAATTAAACGGAATTCCTGAATGTTCGATGAGAAATTTTCGATTGAGCTCCGCCTTTTATGCTTATGAAGGGCAATAGCATTCATGCCATAGAGGACTTACACATTCAGTAGAGCCTCACGTACTGCAAGCCATTTTAGAGGTGCAACCTTCATTGAGACCAAAATGTTTTACGAAAACGCATTTAAATGGAAACAAAAACATATTTGAGTTGGTTCACTGAAACTGTATTTTTATTAACTCTCATTCACCAATATTAGTTTGTTCCATCTACTCAGAATATCAGAAAATAATGAGCTATATACAATTTCCAGACAATTTTTTTGTAACACGAATTCGGGTTATTTGCTCAAGTCTACAGGCTGCTCACAAAGGGTCATGAAACAAGACCTGGATTATTTAAAGAGAAAAAATATAACAATTCTATGTGAAAATCAATGAATCTGCTTTTTCGACTTCTCCAACATTAGTTTTCATTCTTTCTAACCTGATAGTTCTTTGTCTTCATGATACTGATTTTGAATTTTCTGTTTGATAACGGATTGTGGCTGAATATTTATCACATACACAGAAAACAGGCCTGTTCCTTTTGCTTGTATGTTTTAACGTTTGCCGAAACAAGTGTTGTATAATACTAAACCAACCCAAAGTCAGTACTACCAGCTAAGGTGGTTCTAATACTACGAAACATATCAATTTAGAGCTTGGGGAACTGGATTACACAGAACCAGAATATTCACAATGTAATCAAATAATAATGTAAACATTGGCAAAAAACCACCAGACCCACTGGAATGAGACAGTCGTGAAGCTTTCCATCAACACTTTGAGGAAGGTTCTCTGATAGTTTACAAATCGGACACCAAGTGATTGAATGAATTATCAGCTGGAGAAAAGATGTATCAATTCGAACAGAGAAATGTACCAGAACATAATTGGTTGAACAAATCACTAGGCGATGCAGACTGCGATGGCGCATAATATCCAGCCCAAGGTTCTTCAAGATCACATGCAGTGGAACACCTCTCGCATGCGCTTGGTTACCGATAGCTGTTGACAATGGCCTGGTGATGGGGATACACGTTATCGCTCACTCAGATGAGAATCCAGATCCAAACTGTAATATTTCTAATAATCTTTGCCCCACATGTCAGCTGGCAATGATTTATACGATTAAAATTCATTTCCAAGTGGACTGCATACCAAAATGAATGTGACTTCGAGACTGTCACACAATGCACGTTTTGATGAGCGCATGATCCCAGTATTTAAATCCAGATTTCGTATTTGACCATAGCTAGTTCCATAATCCTACTTGGTTGTATCTTTCCTGACCGTCTTCCCTGGAATCAAAGTGGTTTAGTGTTTTTGAAAAACAGTTGTGTAGGAGAATACTGCAGCGCTATCGAAAACACACTTTAGGTAAACTTGTGTGTGACAAGAGTGGAGCAAATTAGGATGATTGAGTCTCCGGTCAATCAGATTCCTGCATTATACGAATAACACACATGTCGAAGCTTTGCAACCACCAGAATATTCGCATTCGCGACTGATTTACTTTGCACCATTCATGCTTTGACCAACGACTGCGATTATAAAAAGCAGTGAATTCGGACTTGAAGATCATACCAAGTTGATTAGGTCCATATTTACTTTGGTCGCACTATTTCAAGGGCGCAATGAGCCTCAGGAATCAAACGTGAAGTTGTATGCCACTTTATTCATTCAAGAAAGATTATATATACATTATATATATATATATATATATATAAACACAGGATTTGAAATCACGCCTGGTGCAAAAGCAATATTAACAAAACTGAAGTCGGGGAGAATAAAACCGACTGGGTTAAGTAGTTAGTCCAGCGTAAAAAATATTCCGTTTCTTTTGACCATTCTCTTTTTGATGGTTGTTCTGTCATCTTTCCGATATCCACGACAAACTTATGCATTTATATGGCATGATAGTTCAAACGACAGTCAAAACACCATGCGTCCAAAAGCTTTATATTATGAGCCATGTTGCTCAACTGCTTAACCTAAAAACACTGACCATATTCTGGGCACCAAATAGTCAGGTGGCATGCATCAACTGAGGCCACAGCTAATACTAGCTTCCTCAATAATTCCATCCGAATTCACAGCTAATTGAAGGCTTTGCTTCCACCAGCCCTTTTCAAAACGTGCAGATAGAGCGCGAAACGACAGTTGGTGTTTAAGCACTAGGAAAGCAAGTTCTAATCATCGGAGACGGTGTATAGGCATGGTTTTGGTCAGAGGCCCTCTGACTGTATCTAATCCATGGTGATGAATTTTGCCCTTGCTCTGTCTATGTCCCCAGCGGATGCAAGCTATCAGTGGTCAGCTATCGAAAGCTGTCTAGCGAATTTAGCATGGAGTGGCCATGGTTGAGAACGTTTCAGTATGAACAGCGATGCATTTCACCAGTCTCCTGGAGAAGAGGAGGGTGTGATGACCGAGCACAAACTCCGCAGATTGGCAACGGCTATTCTATTTTCCGGAATCCGAGTTCATATTTGCTCCAAAAACACTACCTCTAGCTGCATTGAAACTTTCACAGGCAATTTAGTTTATAGAATGACTGTGCCTGATCGTGATGAAGAGTGAGTGCAGGAAAGGACTCTTGCCTTTCTCTTATATGGGCTTTGTATCTGAAAGTCCGAAGGTGCATAAGAAATATATATATATATATTCAAGTGGTTGTTAGCGCCCTGAACTCTGTTCTTTCAAAATCTTTTAGGTTTACACCTTGCATAGCAATTTTGATAACCGTCGTATGGTAAGAAAGAGGGACAAGAAATTCAAAATGAACATAAGTACTCTCGTAATAGGTTATCCAGTAGGTTGGTCAACTCGGGAGACTTGACCGCTTGAGATTTTGCTCCCTAGTTAGATCACATAATTTTCTTTCTGTCCACAAAACTGGCTCAGCCGCATGCGTAGGTGAAGGCACCTACTTAGTTTTCCCGGCTTCGCGCCTTCAACCCAACTAGGAGCTTGGCCTCGGGGAGCTTTTCAACATCTCTTGACTGGGTCAGTTTAGTTTTTATTCCATCGGGTCAAACGTGAACCGCGGAAGAAAACTGTGGGCAACATTCATCAATGACAGGACAAACTGCGTTTCCCAAGGTACAAAATTTGAGATTCACCATGCAGCGTAAATGTTCACACCATTGAAACCATGGAAGCTGTCTCATCCTAGTTAGGTGTTCGACTCATAATCGTTCGGTCCGGTTTAAAATCCCAGCTAGTGCTCGCTGAACGTGCACTGCTGACGATTCTTATCAAGGACGAAATTTTTGTAAAGTGCTTTCGTGGTTTTCAGAGGTCTGAACTTACACGCTTCATAATCAATTTTATATTACGTAAAATCGGATCTCCTACTGCTCATATTTCCAAATTAGTTGAAAACTGACGAACAATCGATTTTCTTTGATTGAATAAACATTCATTGCCTCCAGGTATTTCGTCAGTCTTCTGATGTTATCGGAGGGGGTAGTCTCGCATGAGGAGATAGAACACCGATGTTGCCCAAAGCTCTACGAAACGACGGGCTGGCACGTTTTCGTTCATCCGGTGATGTCATACGTAAGAAGTTGCTCTTTTGTATCTTGACAGATCACACCAAGATGGATTTCGCTATCTGATGACGTAACCTCCTATTGGTTCTGCTGACGCGGACACCAGAACACCCACCTTTGAAGTGATAAACACTATTAGATTCCGTGAAGGATAGCATCAGCAAATCATTATTCCCTTGATTATGTAGTCAATCTTTGTTCGGAATTAAATGTTTTCAAACGAATTGAATAGTAGGACACTTTTCGTTATCGTAAGTAGTCGTATCTGACGATCAGTCCTTAGTGAGTGTTATATTTTGCACTTCTGTCCTACGGGTGGGTATCATGATCAAAATATGGGGTAGTGATACCTACGGTATTTGAATTCCTAGCGCATTGATTTGCACTGATCCAATAATGGTAAGCAATTCACAACGTTGAGTTCATTTACATGTTCACGTGGTTTATATTTCACGCTTAAAAAGTAAAAGTTTCCTACGTCCCTTTTGCATTCCGAGATTGAAATGCACAGGTATTTTATCTTCCCGAAATGGGGATCACCTCAAGCCGTGGATTCGTGTACTTGACACGTACCAATTTGCACTGACCTTAGTCGTCCACGCGAACGAAGAGACCATATGAAGGAACCATATATCTATTTTTTTTAAAGACTGTTCGGATAAGTGTATCTCTGCTTCTCTGGTGCGCGTTATACTTCAACCAAGAAATCAAATGTTGTTAGAATTCTTAGTGGCTCTAAACTCATGTAACCAAGTATACAAAAGGGTATCTTCATCTAGCTTTGCGCTCACACAGACCTCACAGCCAATATGTAGCGGCAACGGATTTTCAGATGTCACTGAGTGAAGTGATCTAGGTTAGTGTGCTCATCCTGATAATATGTCAAAATGGTAACTGAATGATGGACTGTACACAATCTAACTGAGTATTCAATCTAATCCCTGAGGTTCGTTTCCACAGCAGGTCATCAGCAGACGAATCAATAAGCCTCTTTAAAAAATCACCACTTGGTGCTTATCGGAAAGCTACTCTAAAAACATTTATCTTCTTGTGAACCGGCAGAATCCACGAGATTATCAAGTTCACTGGACAAGATTTCGTAACCTTATCCTTCAAACTGGTGAGTACATTGTTGTAATGCAAGCAGGATGCAGAAAGTTGAGTACTTCTCTCAGATCGGCCGACCAAAATAGCTAGCTCCTTCACTGGTTCTCAGATGTCATAATCTTCCCAACAGAGAATATGCAGGAACTTCTGCTCATGCTTCGATGGGGGAATCTGGAGGAAACTTTCCTGAATATTGGCCAATGAAACTGATTCACATCTCTGGGTTCTAATCAATAATACCGCACCTAATCGGAACCCTGCAGCCAACGGCCAATTAGCAAAACACTGAAATTTTGCTATTGAATCGAAGAATGTACTCATCTCGGCTGATTTCCTGGAGTTTGTAACCCGGATGAGAGGGTAAATACCACCTACCTATTGTCTGACTCTGAGACTAGTAGGCAAATACCGGACCATGTGAAATGATAAGTGATGTCTATCGTAGACTGACATCCTCAGAACACCGACATATTTTGTAAAACAACAATGAACCTTGGTCATAAGGCGCGCACAGCTGGGTTGATTTGCTCCCAATGATCAGCCTTATAGGTTGGTTTGTGCCTTAACGGGAGCACACCCGAGGATAACCATCGCAAGGCAGTAGAGTTTTGTGTATCAGATTTACAGAATTCGGACGGTGAAATTCTCGCTTCGCTCAAAACTCACTGTTGTATAATTACAGCACATACATTCTTTTACCGGCTGCGCTGCAATTTGTATCCGTTTTCGTTGAAATTATTTCGGTAACACCGTCATTTATTATGATGTTCCACCGGCAAAAATATTCAAAACTATTTATGATATAAACAACAGATATGTTGACAATTCTCGGGTCACTTATTATCAAGTAGCGATAACGTGAATCGCAGCCATTGTGAAAGAAAAAGCAGAACAGCCGAATGGCAGGTAGGTCTTAGTGCACACCATCGGATTTCATGACAGTTCCCAACATTGTGATTGGAACAACGTGCGTTCTCCTACTAACAAGTTACCGGAACTAACTTACCTGCATTGAGCCTGTGCCTTCCAAAATGCCTGTATGGTATGCCTTCAGAAAATCTGGCTGAATACGGACATGGATGATTTATTGGTCGAAGTGTAAAAAAAAAGTCTTGCTTTTGTCAGTTAACTCCTTTCATGGCTCATTCTTATCGTTCCTTTTTCGTCGGTAGATTAGAAACTTCATATCGTTGTAGGGGACTTTATTCATACACATCCGCATCCACCCCCATCTTTTTTTATTCTCAAAGATAGTTGTCTTGCCCCGATCTGTTCTGATTCACCGGTGAATGTTATCCCAACTAATCATTTCGCGTCACAGTTAGTGCACCCTTCGTTACCAATTATCATACTAATTACACATTGTTTCTAAATTTACTCAAAACAAGGCCATCTATTCTTTACACTGAATGGATAGATCCATTATTCTCATTGGAAATTATCGGAGAAAACTTCGCCACCTCTAGGTTACGAAGTAGCTCTAGCCATTTATTTCCGGTTCATTATAAACCCGAAATTATACACTACATCCTTACCACTTGCTGTCCCATCTAAACGGTTCACTTCAGTTCAAGAAGAATTGTCTCGCCGAATCTAGGACAGTTACACAGGAAGAAGGAATTGGCCTACAAAACGTGCAACCCACCTGACGTCAAGAGATTATCAAGCTTGATCAAAAAATCAAAGGAATTGCTGAACATTTTATTGCCTGAACTGTTTTTGCCCTCCGAAACGTTCAACAGACATAGATGGGTATTGAAAAAACTCGGTGGTCAGATGAAAAGTTCGTCCCCCGATGACTTGTATTTTGACCATCTGAACTCTCAGTTCTTCCGTTATCCAGCTGATCCATTCTCAATTCTCCAGAGGAGCAAAAATTCGGAAATTGAAATTTTCTACAGGAAAGTTTTTAAGCTCCACAACTCAACCCATTTAATGAAAGCTCTCAGACCGAACGGCCTACACACGGCGATACACCAACACAGGGCTAGAATTCTCTCTGAGCAAATGAATACTGCGATCAAGTGTTCCCTTAAACCATTCTCCATTCCTCACTTTTAGCGTCTTGTCACAACCATTTTCATACGAAAAGGGCCGAGTAACCAAATGAAAACCAAGAAATTCCCCCCCAAATTTCATTTTCCGCGTCGACATCAAAACGAATTGAGCGTGCAGTACTTCAGCACCCACAAAATACAATCAGAAGTCTCACTGACGAGTACCGATTTGCAAATAAACCCGGAGTTCCACGGTTGACGCAGTAGTGTCTAAGGTCACTTAAAATGCAAGATCACTGATGACTCGTGTACCTCTGTAGGATGTGCACTTCTTAATTACTCATCATCACTTGACAGTGCACCAGGATCCTTGCTTCTTTTACTTCCCTGACATGTTTACTTAAGTGTATAAAAGACTACTTCTCAGGTAGAACTCAATGTACTGAACCTGGAATAAACGTTTCCAGACATCTCCTAACCATTGCTGGTGTTTTCAATGGGCTGTTCTCTCTCCATACTTGTTCACAATTCACACTAACGACTACACTGTAATCCACCAAAATCGTCGAGTCAAGTATGCCGAAGGGTTGTTTTGGCCTGATCTGTCTCTCAGCAGTCCGATTCGGATGAGGTTCATGAAAATAATACACGTATCTAAAACCTCTCTGAATAGACCGGTTCTCCGGTAAACAATGCCAAATGTCGAAAGTGCATTTCTTCATTTTAAGATCCAGTTTTATGGAAGACTGCATCAATATTATCTCTACTTCTGTTGTACTTGTGGGCTCTTTGAAATGTCCGGGCGTACCTCAACTAGAGAACTTGCATTGTTTTTTGTAGACGGAAAGTACCGTGGGAAAACTGAGTAGGTTTTTCATACAAATTTGTATACTTCGACAGTACCATGCTCTATGACCTGTCAGTATTTCATTCGCACACCAGTGCATATCTGCCACAAATCTGTTCTTTACTCCCATATTTTTTCATGCCCTGTTCCAAAGGGGCTACATCCCCCTTTTCCACAGTCTGCGAATCTTCAGTCTTGCTTCTGGTATAGCTCTAAGAGACCTCATATCGGACTCATATGTTAAGCACACAATATCATCTAATTCATTTGGAGGAACGATTATGGCTGACTGTTTACACCCACTGCATTTCGATCGCTCTCTGAGCTAATCAAGCCCGTTGACCAGTCCCATGTTTCGACTGATTCCCTTCAATGTTGTCACTGTGCAGAAATCCAGTAGCCCCTTTCCCAGCAGGTGTTTCACCTAACAAGAATTAGGTTTATCTGAACTGTTAGTCAGTCTTCTCGTGCAAACATTTTCCTCTATTTGTCTTGACAGCTAAACAGTATCGTAAAACTTGTCCAAGTCGGCGTATTAAAAACAATAAACTTAAGAAAAATAGCTAGAATATTCAGATCGTGTGGTAAACAACATTACGATAGGCCGAAAGCGAAATGCCTGTACAATTTAAACCTCTGCTTTTCACTGAGAACGTTTTACTAGAAAATTGTCTACCTTAGCTTCGACGATATCCTTCAGTTTTATTTAGAAATATTATCCCACTATTACCTTTTTGTTCAGTGAAATCCTAGAAAACTCCTACAGGTAGTTTGGCATTGGTGGAATCTCGTTTTTACACTTAATCTGTTTGAATCTTCTTTGAGTTCATTCTCTAACGAAACGTTGAACTTTCATTCAACTAGGAAAGCAATTACTCTGTGAAGCTCATTCAGGGAAGCTTTTCTCTTTCAACCCAATCGATCCGCAAAAAACTAAGAAATAAAACCAGAACCAGGCGCTTTGTCGATCGTGGCTTAAATCAACGAGGCTACAGTGGGATCAGTTATTTTGGCTTCCGCATTACCCATACTTATCGTTTTATCGGCATAATTTGCAGCTCTGCACGTGGTCGCCATTGTCGACTGGATAGTTGCACTGGGGAGAAAACCGTGCTGTACCTCCTGGAAGCAACAAAGTTTGATTATTTTGCACACATCGAAAGGATGTCTTGGATAAAACAAAACTAAAATATAGGCCAAATCAGAATGACTTGATATCGCTCGGGAGAAGCAGTGTCAAAAATATGTTGCAATCACTCGGACTTCGACCAATGCCATAAAAAGTACATTCGACTGTAAGGGGTTCAATAACTTTTTTCTGTAGTAGTTTTGGTCGGTCTGAAGCTGTTCATTGTGCTGACTTGAGCACATGCTCAGCATTCGAATTTGTGGACCTGACAAGTCAGTTTAAGGACCCTCGTTCACTTCCGTTCCTTTACCAGTGAAACTGTAAATATTCTTGAATAAAGATGTTTTCCGCCTAAATTCTCACTTAGATTTGATGTAACTCTATTGGTGAATTAGGCGTCATTTTATTTACGTGACATTAAATTTGCATTTTATTGATTATATTCTGCCCGACAACACGGTTTCTTTACTCCGCACATGGATATCCGGTTCATACAGGTCATTGGACAGGTTTACTCATAAGTTTACCATCCGTAATATGCAAATGGCTGAACAGCTGAGCTAATATTACCCTGTCATTAAAATTTCCAGATTCTTGCTCAAGCAACACACGGTCGTTTTTATCTTGGCAGGAACGAAACACAGTCTAAAGCTTGCCAACTACGAAGAATTAGTAATACTGGTGACCACGCATCAAGATAACGTATGAATCATAGAATACTGAATCAATCTGCTATGTAAACTGGTGTCAGGCTGAGGACAGAGGATTCAGAAAAATTACATTTACCACTCTTAGATGTCATAATCTCGTCAAAAGTCGAAATACATGTGAAGATTCAATTTTCGTCCTGTATTCGGCAACCAACTTGCCACTGTTGTAGACCGTACATTTTTTCCACACTGATTCACGTCTTTCGGGGTTTACCTGGGAGTTCTTGCATCGTTTACTCAACACAAGTAAACTGCCGGTGGTTTGAAACTTGGTGTCAAACGTAGTCTTTTGATACTGGTCAAAGACCTATTCTTTTTATGGCTGTATCACCAATGATACTACATGCCGCAAAATGCAAACAACAGATATTGGTTCTCTGTAAAACCAACGAAGAAAACGTTTTCAAAACTACTGTTTATCTCGACCTTTTTTCGATTCCATCCACTACATGTAGCAGTTGTTTGGACATTAGGCCACAACATACGGCTTTCAAGCAGCCCACATGCAAACATGCAGATGAGGCACGTGATAACACAGAATCATTTTGAATCTGTTACAGTTGAGTTTGAGCTAACCAGCTGGTGCCAACATCCTGTTCTGTGAATTTCACAGTACTCGGCTTTGAGTTCGGTTTGGACTTCTAAGTTAGCAAGGTGCTAAAACGAGTAGGCCCTATCTCTGCCATGAATTCAAATTGACGCTCTGCTCTTCTGTTCCGTGAAGATCCTTCTGTACCACGTCCGCATTTAAACTACTATGAAACAGGAAGTATCAAAGGTAAATGAATAGCAGATAAACCGAGCACACTATCCGGGGTTCATCAACCTGTTCGTCGGTTTTCTCCTCTCATTCAGGTTCTTTCCACGATAACCTTCTACTCGACATTGTGGATTAACCATCATCACATAAACTAGCGCCGTAAAGTGAGCCAACAAAACCTCCAGCTGTACAGAGGCTTTTAATAATTCATTTTATCTGGCCAAATGGGTTCAGCCATTTGTATCATTTCGTGAGTCTCAAATAAGAACCGGATTGTAATAGTTTATTTTAAAAGGTGACGTTTTTATTAGGTGCTCACGTTTTTGTACCGGTGAGTAAAATAAACAGCTGCTGCGTGTGATTGAACACGACAAATCAAAAAAATACTAAGGGAAGCAGGTTGTACGAATAATGATGGATGGGATCAAGGATAGGAGAAATGAAGATAGGCGAGGGGTCAGTTGTATCTGTTGAAATGAATACGATAACGTATGGGCAACCATTAGAATAGCACACATATACGTTCCGGAAAAAAGGTTATTTATTTTGTGTGATGCATCCATTGGTTTATTCACAATTTTTCCATCTTTCGAATTCACTTAGCATTAGAATATCTGGATTTTGCTACCTGCTAGCTGCTTACTGATCAGTGATGTATTTCAGGCTACCCGTTATCAAAATTGTTGTGATTAATTCGTCGAAAATGTTGTCGGCAAACAAAACGTATTAGAAACAAGAAAGACATTGGAGCTGTGGTAGTTGATCAGATAAAAACAGACCAACTGTAATGCTTCATGACCAACAAACTCTAAATACGTGTATGCAACTTGTAACTTTCAGTGAAATTTGTAAAAATGTCTTGCTTCGCTCTTCTTGAGGATGTTCTTAGGCTTCAAGTGACCAGTTCACGTAAAATACGCCATATTTTTACCGACTATCGTGTCAGTGATTTTCGGATAATCTAACTGCGCTTTACTGGAAGGAGACGGGAATTAAATATGGGTTTTTAGTGAATCGATCAAGTGGATCTTGATCAGTTCAGTAGGATTCGTCTAACTGCTATCCTAGTTCTTCCGTTCATGGAATCTATCGCCACCCCACGGTATAATATAGCTCAAATTAATGCCACTGAAGTCAGATACCCCATAAAATCTGGTAAACATGAGATAAAACTCAAGATTTAGAAGCTGGGAAGCACACACACGATCTCCGTATTTATGAATGTTATTTGCTGTAGCACCAACTAGAGTAACGGAGAAATAGTAGACTGAGCTAGATTAGAGAAAGGTATAGTTGAGATAAGCAAAATGGGGCTAAATTGGAGCAGAGTAGAGTATAGTAGACTAGAGTAAAATAGAGTAGAGCAGAGTAAAGTAAAGTGGAATGGAGTACAGTGGAGCAGAGCAGAGTGGAGTGGACTAGAGTACGGTGGGGTACAGCAGAGTGGAGTAGAGTAGAGTGGAGTGGAGTACAGTAGAGTAGAGTAGAGTAAAGTAGAGTACAGTAGGGTGGAGCAGAGCGGAAGAGAAGAGATGGGAGGGGAATAGAGCACCACAGAGTAGAGTATGGTAGAAAGTCAGGGGAGAGGCAGAGAAGGGTGGAGTTTAGCAGAGCGGAGCAGTGTAGAGTGGAATAGTTAGGCGTAGTGGTTTATGGTGAACTAGGGTTTGTGATAGATCTGAAAGACATAGAATGCAACGGAGCGATTTCCGCCTAAAGCAGAGAAAAATAATGTTTAGTTGCCAGTTTGCGAAATAATCACTGATTGTAACAACTGGCACCAACTAATATACTGTTCGACAATAATCTCCGTTAGTCTCGAACAAATATTCTCCATTATTCACTGAAAATATTGTCCATTTGCATCAGAAAACATTGTTGATATAAAAATGAATCCTTGCAGAAATATGGAAGGCTCTGTTTATTTGAAGTAAAAAGCTTCTTCAAATTATAGGTTGAACCTAACAAAAAATTCGAATGATTGAATAAAATGGAACAAAACTGGTAACAATGCAATTCGTGAACAATTGGAAGCATATCAGTGAATCATCAAGGATAGGTTTGCCGTGCATTTTCGACGAAGCTCAGAAATTAAGCCTTTCGTTGTTTCCCAAAATGTAGACATGCCACACTTTATTAGATCCATTGAGAGCAGTGCACAGTGAGGATCGGTTACCAGTTTAGATACGGTGACGGTCAGAGACTTGTAGCCTGTTAGGTTATAATCCAGAAAGGAAAATACCACAAATATAGGGTTATGTACGAAAATGTTTACTGTCTCACAAAGTACGATAAAGGAATGTACAGGATCGGATGGACCCGAAATCGGAGTACAGTTGAGTAAACGTGAGCTTCATTTAGCTAGGCGCGATTTCAGGTTGAACCAAGTATCAGAGTTAGTTTACGATGTAATTCGTGAGAAAAATACACTTCAGATTGTCCAGTGGCTTGCCTTTTTTCATTACGACAGAATGTGCTTGAACGGCAACCACAATATCTGCAGCATCATACGGAAAATAACTGATGAAAACCAAAGCAACCGTCGACTACAAAGACCATTTATATTTATCACCATGTTGAATAATTTTGCAAGCCGGATTTGAACATTGACGTGGTTTTGAATTGGTGACTAGGGTTGTGCTTTCACGTTTGAAGAACAACTTTCCCACCTTGTCTTCTTGCATGCAAAGGGCAACCTTCTAATCAGCTGACCTTTTACCTAGTATGTTACAAATTACTGTACAATACAGAGGTGAATAAGTGACATGTTTCGATTATCGGCTTCGCATTTGATTTACCAAGTCTTCCCGTTGTCATAAGGATTTTGTGTATTAGATGCAATGAGTACTACGATTGCGATCACATTCTGGGATAGAATCGGCATGATCAGGGGAATATCTGTAGTGAAACGTCTCAGATGTGATTTACTGACTCAAACCAGATCAAGTACTTTTCTCTTAAAATGTTTGTCCAAATGCCAAACCACATTTATGCACACCCCAACAATGTGCTCCATTTTTTTTATTTATCTGACACTCCATGATTACACATTTACATTTTCCTACCGGTCCAACTGAAATTTGAGCTGGAACAAATGTGTTCATTGTGATTTATCACTCCAAGTCTATGCAACTTGACCTATCATTACGAAGTCACAGTAGCTCTTTTACGCGAAATATATCCTTTGCAAAAGATTGGAGCAAGTACAATTACCAGTAATCCTTGTCTATCAACCGGTTATCGGAGTGTTCAGTAATTCTTGTCCGTTTTCCGCCTACCGGAGCCCTACACGATGTACATGAACTATATTCTGGTGTCATTGTTCCAAAATACACGCACTGTACGAAAATGCATCACAATATTCCATAGGCAATTTGTGCATCCTATTGCCGGTACATTCTAAGGAAAAACTGATAAACTAGTGGCGACACAAAAGTGTTAACATAGGAACTTTACCAAACAACTTATACGAAATTGCTTCTTGAACTCACTTTTCTTCGGAATATAAGAAAAAGAAAGGCTCTCATGCAATACCTTATAGGTGTCTTCCCATGAGAATAAACGGTTTCCTCATTGTTGCCATCAATACACATGTGGCAGTCCCATTGTGATAGCAGATAATGAAAAGGTGTATGCTCCCAGCTAATAACACTTACATTCTCTTTGAAAAGCTGAATGTTGTCAAAAAAACGTGACCTCCGGACGTGTGAATTTTATAGTGCTTTCTTGCCCACACATGTTTTGCCACAGGAATAACTAATTGCAACAGAGCAAACAACAGGATACAACTAATTGTCATATTTGGCATAACAATAAAACACATACTCGTGACTTGGTTCCTGGTATGGGCAGAAACTGTTTACGAGGGATACAGGAGGAAAGTGTGCACACACTGTCGTAACTATTTCACTCTTTGGAATTACCATCTAAGGCAGCTCGGTATTTCACACGATTTCAAATGACAACACAATTAAATCTTATTATTTTTCTCACTGGCAATGATGTTGACGTATTTGACTTTAATCGCAAAGAAGGAATGCATAACTAAGTGAGAGAACGGAACGTGATTGTGGTTGTTTGGGAGAGTGTAACATCTTATTTACTAACGAACACTCACCAAAAATATAAAGTGGAATGAAATAGTCTGTGACGCGGAAATCATTAAAAATAATTTTTAGCTAAGGCCGTGCACCAGATCTGGCATTTGAGAGGAAATTCAACAAGAAAGCAATGCTCGAAGATTGCGGTTCCCGTTAAAGTAAAGTCAGTCTTCTGGTTCTGCAAATGTATTATATATTGTTACTTGACATATTCTTCGAGCACTATGATAAGTCATCCCACCGCACTGCTCAAAAATAGCATACATTTATCTTACCGTTATCGATTTCTCACTTCAACACGATCATACAGTCTGCGAAGTATCGGTACATTCCTCCGATGTTTCGAATGTCATACGCAGTTAAAACGAATCAGGACTTTTCACGTACTGCATCTTATTGTAACGTTTTTGAATGTGCCAACTGGTGTTTGCGATCTCGTCGTCATTTGTTGTGTCGATATGATAATTTGGTCAAGAAAAATTGGTCTGTTGTGGACAAGGGATTTCCTGAGAAGGAAAACAATAAACCTAAAAAGTTTTGATAACGTGTACCCTATGAATACCGACACTAGGAGTGCGTAGTCACTGCAACGGAGATGTAAAATGCCCATCTATGAAGGTGTTCCGCGAACAGTCGGGGCATATAATACGAATCTCGACAAAATGAGGGTCTGTGCAAGCGGTAATCATACATCACGAAGCTAAATCGTAATGCCAGTTGAGAACTGTGTGTAATGATGAATCCGCATAAATATTGTGGACACGATGGATTCATAAGTCATAGAAATGTCGGCTCACGTTGCTGTTTTACTCTCCTTATGTTATCGAAAGCGATCTCCCTGATAGAATGATAAATTTTCTATATTCTGTGAATATCAGAAGAATGGGAAAAGCACTTGGTATCTGAAAGTCTGATAATAGATGCTGCCTGGAAAAGTTGTGAGTTGCATCAGACAAGGCATGGTCTAGTCTCCCGGTTTGTGAATATATAATGTGCAATTTCATGAATGTAAACGAACACAAATCACCAAAACAAACTAGAACTATGAGAAAGTTTGTAAAATGTTTGATTGGATTGAGGGTATGCATTGAGTTAGTGAAAAAATGAATGGACAAGTCAAACTTCAGAAGTGAACCTGATATATCAAGATAAGCGTCTCTTCAAGATATTGGACATCTCAGATTCGACGCACTAGCCGCAGACGAACAGAATGATTTGACCAAATATTCCACCTCAAAACGAGAGTAGTTTTGACTCACATCGAATATGATGAATAATAGACCAATTATATTCGTAGTTGTGGTTCATCTACTTGCTTGTTTTTCACCTGAATTCATTGCTCGTATTCCTGATTGTTCCCGTTCTTTTTGAGAATTTTCAATTAAAAATGCACGGTGCGTCAATACTATACCAGTGTATCTTTTCGACAGACGGTTTAGAACCCGCCCAGATAGTCTGGTGGATGGATATTTGGCTAACAATCGTTCACCCCTAGTTCGACCCGCGGTGGGGGCTTGATGGTAGTGCACCGCGTATGAATGTACAACCATTTCATATTTTCCAAAAGTGAGATGGGCATTGAACATCTTTAAACGCCTACTACTCATACAAATGTGTTTTTATTAAAGAGCCGTCTGAAGGCGCTATATATCGTAGGGCTCATTCGTAGACTTTACAATAATCTCCGTTTTCTGTAACTTTGGTCATCCTTCCAGAAAATTGTAGGTTCTCAGTAAATCGTTTTGGGAGAGATTTTTTTATCCAAAATGGACAGAGAAATTAAGTGAAAATTCAAAATGCCCCAAATTTATCAAGCGAATTAGACCAGGGATGAAGTTTTTTCGTTTAGCGTCGCATATCATGCTCATTCAAATAAAATATTTCGTGCGTAAGAATATTTGAATGTTTACTGCAGTACGAGTCATTTTAGACGTGCTCTTTTTCACATTTTCCACAATATCATACAGAAACTAATTTGAACGATAACAACAAATTTTAGCTCAGTTGAATGCACTTCTATCTCAGATGATTCTCATTCACAATGTTCTATTTGTTTCACTATTCTCAGAAAATTAGAAAATGATCAATGTTTTTTTTTCAGATAATTTGTATTCCACAAATTCGGGTCATTTGCAGAAGTCTGTCGACCGTTCACAGAGGGTCACATATTGAGACTTGGATTTTCGAGACGAACAAAATAACATAACTGTAGGCACAACCCAGCCAATCTATTTTATTCCAACGTTATAGTTTTCAGCTGACATGTGTTGAAAACTTTAACCAAGACGATTACCATCTTCATAACTCTGTATTCATTGACTGGATTAGGAAATCAGATGCTGTTGAATAGTTCGGGAAGTACAAACAACCGGTTTATTCATTGTCCTATATCATTACAATTCTCTGAGAAAAATATGTCGAATGTACCATGAAACCGAAGTGAACCATACTGATCCGTACACTGAATTCAGTACTCGGTAGCACGTTTAGGAGCATCACCCAGTGAACTGGTTTAAACAAGTCCAAAATACATTCCATGAATAAATCAATTGCAAGGCTTCGATCAGTGAAAAATCCCGTGAGTGATCGGGACAAATCATTTTGAATGCTTTTCATGAACATTATTTCTCGACCGGTAAATTTCTTGGAATCCTTAGTGAATAAACTACGGTTATTCATTCCATTTCAGTCAAAATAACTGTCATGTCTACCAAAGAACATGAACTGCTCATCGACGCTGGTGTCTACTCAGAAACGAATGTAGGTAAAAGATGTTCTTCAAAGTGATGGCCTTCAATGTGTTCATAGGTTCCAATAAACTGATATAATTATTTCCAGGAATGTTTGACAAATTACGGTGGCACAACCTGATCGTGTCATAACTGCCACCCTCGCTTGAAAGCAGGCAGGTCTAGTTTACAAAATTCCAACAGCTGACTCGTGATAACTGAAAATTCTCAAGGTGAACCACATAAATATTTTGGACATATAATTGCCTAAACTTCAGTGCGTCACGAATTGTGTTTATCCTAACAAATCAGCCACAGTACAGTTTGGACAAAAATGGATCAATCATATTAATATTTATATTGCTAGTTTCTGATTTTACATAATATGATCTATCATTCCCAGTTAGGGACTTGGTGGATGTGCACTGCTGATGGTTCCTAACAAGGATAAAACAGACATACAATGTGTCTATGGTATTCAACAGTGAGTTCAGCTCTGTGACCACATGATGAGTTATTTTATTCCACTCGCCTATTACTGGAAGTGATCAAATAGACAAGCAAACCGCAGCAACAAATCTTCTCGAGCATTCAAGTCTTCAATAATAGATGCAGTGGGACAGCTGCCGCATGAGCTACTTACGTAAAGCTCTCGGATTTCGGGATTGATTAGAGATGGATAGCGCCTATATTCGTAATGACATCTAGATTCATGTTAGAGCTGCTGTAGTTTTCCTCTAAAACCACGGCAACTGTCAGGACCAACTTTTCCTGAAGTCCTGTTGCGCTCATATTCAATGTGGAAGGCTGAGTGTCAATGTGACAAACACAGTCAATTTCCTGCCATGTTGCCATTGTGGAAAGTCACATTTTCCAAGAGCTTTTTACTTTTCAACGTGCCTAAATCAACCGTTTGTGTGATGACGGGAGAGATGAACTTGGACTGTGTCCCAGCAGTAGGTTACACCTCATATTACTCTCTCACTTTTATATATACCGATGCATGGCCCAAACATTGATCCTGAGAGTGTAAAGTCGCATTGAGTTAATGAATTCCTAGGAGGGTGATGCACATGGTGCCGTCCACTGACTGAATAAAGTTTGTGTTGAAGGCAATGGGCAACGGGAGTTCAATTCAATGACATATGATGACAGTAACCAAGCAACCAGATGGAATAATCAGCTGAATACGTTAAATCAACATTCTTCAACGCAGATCTTGGTGTCCAAATCACGAAGTATTTTAGCGGGGACCTTTACCAGCGTGCTAAATAACAGCAGATGATTTGAGTGGGTCCATGTTTCACGTGATAACGGAATCCCAAGGTAAATACAATGCATTCGATGTTCGAGTTGGAGAAGCCTGAGGAAAACATCTCAATAGCTTCCGGACACATCAAAACGGGATGCTGAGAATACCCCTTAACTATTCCAAAAGGGTGCACAAGTGTTTGAACATGTATGACAAGACATTCGAGGGTTTACATTTGAATTTTTCTGAATATTTCCCTTTGCGTGGCCAACCAATTTTGAGCCAGACTGCATATTTCGAGGATTGAAGGCAGAACTATTCATAAATGAGTTGCCTCGCAAAGCAATGCCATCCCGAACGCATTTTTTACTAAGTGGTTCGAACCGACAGGTTTTTGTTGCGGGAATTCCCCTTCTTGGATCACAAGTATTCGAGGTTCATGACGCATATACACGCTACTCACGAGTAAGACAAGCGAAGATGTCATCAAAAATACAAATTACAAAAAGTAATTTACACTGCCCCCAGGTCAGCGAACCTCACCAGCCATATTCGTAATTGAAGCGTCACCTTCCAGCAATCACAGTTGTCGTAGATCTCGTCGGTGAATGCCGTTAGCAGTGCGTACCATGACTTCTCTTGTTCGACCGTCGCGTCCATTGGTGGTGCTTTCCACGATACCTTTACTTGGTGAAACATGGCTTCAGTATCTGCAGCCAGAGTGTACCGATACTCCCGGAACCTCGGAAGAACCCCACATAGACCTTTGACGAGGTCTGATCCCGTCAGTAGTTGCTTATTCAGGGACGTTTTGTTGCATTCTGCAGCACAATCGAATACAACTCTAACCTTCGCTTGATCTCCGTGCTTGTACACTCCATGGTGCGCAAGATACAATACATGCGGGCCAGTCAAGTTCCGTTCTGAGCCGGATACAATCTCAGCGTAGCCTTTCGTAATGTATTCGTTGGCCGTGGCTGCGGATCTTTCTTTAAGGTCATGGTCACTTTCGAATCGCTTCTTGAGAAACAGCGGTCTCTTCGGTGCAACATCCTTATTATCCGGCAAGCATGGCCCACCAGGCTCCCATGGTAGGGCCATTTCACAGTGGCCGTTGACCCAACGCATTGAGGCGGTCATATTACGTAAAGCTGTTTTATCTTCTTCTGACCTACTCCGTTTGATGCAATCTGCCTCCACGAACTCAAAGTTGAACACACGCTCCAAGCTCATGTCCAATTCAGTGGTCGCGACATGACTAATATTAGCCATCACGTTACTAGGACGTTAGCACGAAGTTGGTCCTAATATTGCCCATCCTAGAGGTCCTCTCATGCCATAAGGATCATTCGGACTGCCCGTTCGTTGTTGTAGCACCCAATGTGCCTTTGGAACGTCGGCACCAATGAGAATACGGATGTCGTAGTCATCAATGGCTGGCATCGGAACTTCTTGAAGATGACCCCAACCTTCTGAATCTTGCTTTAGGTTGAGTGGTCTCAGTTTAGACAAGTTTTCTACCGCCCGTGCTTGGCGGACTTGAAAGACTTCCTGACCTTCTAGCGAAGGTAATGCAAGGAATACAGTGCGCGCCTTGGTTACAGTTTGCTCCAGCACGGAGCCGTCACTCAGATCATCGATACATTTTCTGGCAATCACGTGAGGCCTGCCGAACCGGCGTTCTAGTATGCGTATGGCTTCGTCGTAACCTTCCTGCGGCTTAAGGACCGTGCACCACCGTATGGCTTCAGCTGGTTCCCCCTCACAAGCCGAAATCAAGTATTCGAGGAGGTAGGCTGGGTCGTTATTGAACCTGGCGACCGTGAACTGGAAATTTCTCATGAAACCAATGAAATCCATGGGATTTCCATCGAATGTGACTGATCGGCGAGCAGGCAGGCTCATACAAGCTTGCAACAACCCGGCGGTCTCGCTGACGCGGTCGAATTCCCTGGATTTAGCGGGCAGAACACGTATTCCCGGTCCATTCAGTGTAATTTGGTCTTCCTGCCTTATCTTCGACCCTGGTAAGGACATGACATAATCGTGAACAATCTTCAGCCTTTCACCGGGAGGTGGCGTAGGTGGCAGTAAAGGCTCAGATCCAAAACAGCAATTATAGTCGGACAACTCTTTGACGATTTCATCCTTGATTTCACTTATGCGTTTGGCAGCCTCGGCCTCTAGCTCCAATTGCTTAACCTTCAACCTAGCCAGTCGCAGTTCACGTTGTAGCTTTGCTCTGCAGGTTGAGCCATTTGCTGACTGAGCCTTTCTGCGGTTTGCTGAATGAGCGTCCATGCGGTTTGCTGGATGAGCCTCCTTGCGGTTTACTGAATGAAACACCATGCGGTTTGCTGAATGAGCCTCCATGCGGTTTGCTGAATGAGCCTCCATTCGGTTTGCTGGATGAGCCTCCTTGCGATTTGCTGAATGAGCATCCATGCGGTTAACTGAATGAAGCACCATGCGGTTTGCTGAATGAGCCTCCATGCGGTTTGCTGAATGAGCTTCCATGCGGTTTGCTAAATGAGCCTCCATGCGGTTTGCTGAATGAGCCTCCATGCGGTTTGCTGGATTAGCCTCCTTGTGGTTTACTGAATGAAGCACCATGCGGTTTGCTGAATGAGCCTCCCAGCGATTTGCTGATTGAGCCTCCCAGTAGTGTTTCGGCAAACCAGGCAATTCATCATTAGAAGACTGCATACTGGACGTAATTGACTCCATTTCAGACAAATATTTGTTATTGGCTAACTGAGCCTCCCAACGGTTTGCTGAATGAGCCTCCATGCGATTTGCTGACTGAGCCTCGTAGCAGTTTTTCCGCAAACCAGGGAGTTCATCAAAAGAAGACTGTATACTGGACGCAGTTGACTTCATTCCAGACAAATATTGGTTACTGGCTAACTGTAGAAACTATCCCGATTACTTGAACTTTCAATATAGCAGAAAACGTGGTCTCACTAGCTTTACGCACGATATGGGCTGTACACGGCTACGGGCAGCAGAACAAATTCCAAATGTATAACCGTGTTTATCGTAATTTCGTGTGGTAGCCAGGTGAGCAACCAAGGGCAACAGTACAGAAAGTTATCCGAAAAATCGGGACACCGCGGTCATAAATGGTCCACTCAGCAAGGAGTCGTCACTTAGCTCATCGTTACACAATTACTATTGATGGTCTTAACCGTCAGGAGCCCTGGCTTCCCACTGAGACCCAAATTTGTCAGGAGCGACTGGTCTACGAAAGTTGTGTCCGATTCACTGTCCAGCAATCCATTCACTGTGACCTCCTCTAAAGGACCTCGGAGGCGGACTGGCAATATAGCAAGGGAAATTCGACGGCCGGCCGTACTTTCGTCTGCTAATACGTGACCAACCGAACCGGTGTTGTCTGTTGGCAGGTTGTGGTCACGATTAGATTCTGGGGTTTTTGGTCGATGTAGCATCGGGCCTACACAGCCCTTCAGGCCACACGGCTTTCGCGAACGGCAGTCTTCAGTTACATGATTAGGCTTTAAGCATGAAAAACATAAATTCATCTTCTTCACGGCATTATGCCCGTCTATTATCTGTAAGTCTCGAAATTCGCTAGACTGGTCCACGTAGTGGGGATTTCCACATATAGGGCAAACTTTGTTGGGGGTCAGCTTAAGACTGGTGCTAGATGGCTTAGTCTCGGTTGACATGATTGTGGCTACTCGCTCGGTGGAGTATAGAGTGCTAGCAGGCTTTCGAGAATCTGGTTGTCTAGACGCAGAAATGGCCGGTCGAGATACGTAAATGAGGCTAACCAAGGCAGCATCGCTCTGATCGCTGACAAAACTCGTTAGTTCATCGAAAGTGGGCTCCCGTCCCGATCTGAAAATGAAGGATGCCCGGTCGAACCATCTGGACTGAACACTGGTGGGCAGTCGCTGCACAATAGCGCTCAGCGTCCGGCAGGCATTCAGATCAGCCTGGTAGCCGAGGCTCTTCATCGTGGCCGAACACACCTTCATCTGATCCGCCAATTTTACCAGCGCCTTGGTATCAGTTTGCTCCAGCACGGAGCCGTCACTCAGATCATCGATACATTTTCTGGCAATCACGTGAGGCCTGCCGAACCGGCGTTCTAGTATGCGTATGGCTTCGTCGTAACCTTCCTGCGGCTTAAGGACCGTGCACCACCGTATGGCTTCAGCTGGTTCCCCCTCACAAGCCGAAATCAAGTATTCGAGGAGGTAGGCTGGGTCGTTATTGAACCTGGCGACCGTGGACTGGAAATTTCTCATGAAACCAATGAAATCCTGGTGAGCAACCAAGGGCACTACTACTTTGCGGTCTCCAACCAGTTCTCGGATCAAGAATTCGTCTTCAATATACTATCAATAAACAGACAGCTAAAATAGGATCTCCGGTATCTTCAGTCAAACTATTTTACGGAACGCGTTAACTTAAGATATTTCCCATACCCGGGTGTGCTGAACGACATTTTTGCTGCAAATTTGATTGCTTGATTCTGTCTGGTTCTTCAAAACAGTTGCTGGCATATGGTTGGTTGATTCCTTTCTATTTTGTCACGAAAAAAATGGACATCGATTTTACTTCACCGGCTTCGGCCTTGTCATCAAGCTGTACACCTTAACTCAGTTGTTTGAGCTAAATTTCATTTATTTGCATTCATAATAATTTGTTTGAAATCGCTGATCAGCACAATGATTCCTGTGTAACCCTATCCCACAACATACTGCAGGACCGTGTTCCTCAGTTACATGAAGACTTATGATTCGGTTGCTCCCATCAGTTCACTTGTTTTGCATTCCGAAAACTAACCTCTAGAATAAATGTGCACAGACGCTCCCTATACCCTATCTGGCTGTATATCAGATCCGTTGGAAGATGATAAATGCTCGGTTAATTGCATAACTCTCCAGTTGATTTCATCTCATTTTACTCTATCCTCCTCTTACACTAATTTATCATAACTCATTTTAGTTCTACGGTACGAAGTCAGATCGAAAATACCAGCTCACCACGCGTACTTTGATGTCAATTAAACTGGTATCTAGACTAAATCTTCGGTTGGACCATTACGATTGGAGACTTCCTTCATCTAGTTAAAGATCGAATGAAGAATGTAAGCAGTGAAGCCCCAAATTCAATTTACCATACAACAAGTGATCCCAGTCACTCTAGGCATCTCGAATCAACGAACTAACGAGAATACTACTGATCCCTGTTTGATGCCTTTTTAAAGTATTTCCAGAGAAACAAATGCAAGGAAGCTGATTCTATCCATACAAGTGGGCGAATGTTTGTTCTGACAAAAAGAAATCTAAAGAAAAAAATACAAAAGCAAACCATGAGCTGATCAGCGATATCGATTTTGCTGAATAATAACATATTTTGGAGAACCTACCTGATGTTTCTCACTTGAACGTTGCCGCCGTCCATCGCAATATAAACGGTGACTTTCTGTCTACCAGTCAGTTGCCCTACCAGTCGATAGCGGTGTGACCAATAGAAACATTTTTCCATTACCTATCAAAATGAGGATAAATACAAATATACCACTTACCAACTGACACGACTGTACCTCATGAGTAATCACGTTCAGACAATAGAAAAACGTATCGGGGGCAAACAGTTGTTCTCAGTGAATGCTTCACTAGCATGTGAAAATCACATTGGAAAAGGGGGGTTTTCAAAGGGTCCACGGTAATTCGGATCAGAAAGTAGGATTATGTGGGAGGTTTTGGAATCAGGCGCATGCATTGGTCAGTTGGAAATAGAAATTTGGTTTGAAGGCGTTTTGTTTCAAATACGCAATACAGTGTGTATGTCAGTAGTTCAATTTCAACGATTTAAATCCAATCTTGGGCACTGTTACAACCCATACCGTAAATACACTAACCACCAGTAACTCAAAGGTAGCTAAAATAATTGAAAGAAGTAGACCGGCCCAAGTACATCTTCTTGAGCAGAGCTGAAAACAGTTCCGGGGTGGTGATCATGAATGAAACCGACTGAATCACATAACTACGTAATCTGCTCGAAGAAAGAAAGTAAGTTCACACATTCTCCAGGATAACGAAGACAGACGGCGCATATTGCTAGAAGTGATTCTTCGAAAGCAGCTCTTGACTAATCGATTAAGTAACTTTCGCAGAACCTCTTTGTGAGTGGTAAAATCGATTGCTCGTCCCTGCAATCTGCTCAGGTATGAAAGAAGAACGGGGTTTTCATCATATTGAGTTTTAGAAGAAGGTCACGTCTTTCAGAATAACGGTGTGAAATCCTTTAAGGAGTCGATCAGAATAATTTTGGGGTGTCTCCCATCTCTTCTCGTCTATCTCTGGACCAGGTGTTCCTGGAATATATGTTAACGTCTTTCACCATTCGGTACTGTATTTCCTATCTGACTCGAATCGCCGTTGTCACACGGCTAGCATGCTCAAACCACATTGATACACAGACAATTACAACCAGACATGTACAAAAACACTCACACACACACACAAACAACGTGACGATTTACGGGACCTCTGTTTCCCGCTCAATCCGTTTTCCGCGTACCCGAATTTCCTCAGGTGATTGCTTCCTTCCATGATAAACCTCTCAGTGTCATTTTTGCTCTCCATGAAAGCAAAAACTTGTATTCAAGGTAAACAAATTTTCCAAAGAATCTATCGTTGGCACGGGGAAATTGAACCTTAAATATTGGGAATTCCAAGTGCGTTTTTCGCATCTGAAAGCCCAACACTGAAAGCCGGAAACGAACCGGTCAGAAGCTCTACCAACTGAAGTATCGCTCTACGTCTAACTGGCTTTGAATAACGTTAGTAAGTATTCACTGGTGCGTGAACCACAATTCCAGTGATACACCGCAGCTATCTTGGTTTTTACCACTAGCCTAGCTTCCTCGGCCACTTATCAATGGGACGAACAGTACACGGCTGAACATAATCCAGTGAGAGATGAAATATATTCATAGAATATACTGTTGACACGGGAAGCCTGAATCCTAAATAATAGAAAACACATTTTATTTGGCTGCATGTGATCTCATTTTTTCGTATTTTTGACATGGCTGTGAGCCGTCTTTGTTTAGAGCAGCAAAATAAACGGTATTTTTCTGTTGACTAACACTTTGGACAGAGCTCCCGGTACTCTGTGTAATTTCATTAATTATGCTTCCGTTGAAAGACGCGCCTTCGTTTGAAAGTGAATTGAACGATTGCTATAATCGAGAAACTTCATGATTCCTTATCGTGTTCTTTGCGTTCTATCTGGGACTTTACACGTGTTTCTATCATTCGGTTAGTGAAGGAAAGTCAATCACCAAATTCTCCCACGCGGAATTATTAGAGAGGTCCAGTGGACTGATTGGGGTTGGTTGTGCAACGGATCACAATTGCATATTTCACAAACATGATACCAAAGTGCGCAGGTGTCAAATAGACGTACAGAACGAACTATGGAGAAGATAGGATACTTTGAGTGGTTGGAAGTGTGGCGGAGTTTCTATCCTTAAATGGTGTAAATTGGTGTAGACTTGATGAATCAATGGACAGTAAGTGGACATCTTTTGGCTAACTTCCGCCGTAAATCATGATCTTTAATAATTGGAATCCATCTACATAGTCGGATGCATCACTTTGGTGGAATAAACATGCATTGATCTTCATACACTGGTTATTTAGTGACAAGAAAACGGAATCGGTGAGGGGAAAAGATTGCTTCTAATGCCGGAAGTGGACCACGATAGGCAAACGTGTTGAGGTAAAACATAATAAACCGTGATACAGTCCATGGAGTACTAATTTTCAAACATTTCAGTGGCAACCAAAGTAAATGCTTCTGGTCAAAACCTATCTTTGCAATATCTGGGTACCAGCATGATGTCGACCGCTTTACAGCCATCAGGATTTCTCATACGCGTTTAGCGTCGAGTACAGAGTTTGAAAAATATAACAGACAATGGGCCAAACATTCGTCTAGCACAACCAGTTATAGCCAGTTTTGGGCTTTATGCTTCATTAGGGTGAAGTTGAAACCGTTCTGCGTATAAACTGAGTGGATCTAATGAATTACAGGCAGATTCCAAACGGCATCTAACATCACAGCTTGAGACTGAGGCTATGCTCGTAACGGTGATTCGTGTTCAACCGAGTTCTTCAATATGCATCGCTGATAACAGTTTGTTCGTGTTCTCGCCGCTTAATTGCGTGAGTGCATTCCAGATTTTGCGATGGCTTTAATTTGTCCTCAATATCCGTCCATATTGAAAAATAATATGGAGTAGTTCAGCTTTGACTGATCTGGTTAGGACTCTGACAAGGGGGTACTTTTTGATTTGTTTCAAAACGGTGGATGAATTGGTATAAGTGTTGATACATACAATTTATGTTGGATGACTGAATAATATTGAGTACCTTTTAAGCAATCACACCCACAATTACCTTGGGGCTGGCTGGACTGTACCAGCGTTGACAATTTGTCGGTCCACTGTACTGCATGAAATGCTAATGGATATTCTTGTCACACGTTTTTTGTTATATGCTTGCACATGAGTACAGTGCTATGGGCGTTTGCCCAATAACCACGAAGGCCCACTGCACTAATGGGGAGAACCAGCAGTCAGATCCTGACACTTGGAGTGGAGAAACACATAAGGTCCACATGACAGTAAAAGGTTTAATAACTGTGTGATCTGAACTGTCTACAAGTGAACGATAGGAAACAAAACACAATGGGACAGCCTCCAAAACACAGACTTATGTGAGTGTCATGTACGGTTTGAGAGATAACGATACATTTCAGCCGTATACTTGTAGGAGATCGAACATCAACTGAGCGATTAACCACAACAAAGTGAGGATGCTTAGTTCTTTGTATAAAACTGGAACAGAAAATAATATGGAGATTCATTAGCGAGTTCAAAAACAATTTCTCACAACATAGCACACATAGAGCATAAAGTTGAAGGAAGACTTTGGAAGACACCGATCTAGTTCGTGGCTTGGTCTCCACCTTCTCATTTCCAGTCCATGTAAGCAAGTGGGCTGGATATGGCCCAGCCCGAGACAGAGAGCTAACGGAAAGCGGCCTATCCCAAGCCCTTCGCCGGAACTTCTAACCTTCAGGACAGTAGGACTATATATGAGTCTCGTAGCCCTCTGAAAGCAGGTGACAAATTGTTTAGTTCATACACCCTTCGGGAGAGACTAGATATTCTTGATGCCCAGTACGCCCTTCCGTTGTTGACACCGATGAGCTCACCGTTGTACCCCTCATACACTATCCATGGTTAGTTTGGATTCAGGGTCTAGCCGTCTCCCCTGTACTGACTATCAGTCCGGTAACCCAGTGGAATGCGGCAGGTGCTCGTTCTCGTCTTCTTGTTTTGGTGGGAACACCTCAGCCATGAGAAGGCAACGTTTCGGACTTCCCCAGCAGAGGTTGTAGCACACACATGGTTTAATGGAAACACTTCAAGGGGCTTTCAGGATGAAAAGCCATCTAAGAGACCGGAACACCCACCCGAGACAACATTGGGGTTTTATCACATGTTTTACACTAGGGATATTTGAAGTATTTAGGAAACATTTTGCAATAATAGACAGGAAATGTATTAAGCCCATTGAGATGGCAGACAGGAAAAAGCCAACAAGGAGTCTGTTCCGACTCGTGTTTTGATTAACATCGATGATCGGGAACACCAATGTGGGCGATAGAAAAATGAAACGGACTTCAAAATAAGTTACACCACCGATCGTTTAGGTAGGCAACGATGCAACCATGATCTATTCCGAAAGATATGGAGCCCTCAAGATTGAGAATTGCATCGTCATTGTCGCCGTATGGCCAACAATGTTGGACCAGAAAGACAACCAGAGGTTTATGTTTCTGGTAGTGCATTGTTTTGCTCAGATAAGATAAGCTTACAGGTACAGATTTGATGCTGCAGCCTCTGAACACGGATGAGCACATATTAGGGGTCGTCACTCTTCTTAAAGAATATTTCCAACCGGAGTCTTACTTCTTCAAATGGCTGATAGATATTTCGAGAATTTTTCGTTTTTTATAGCAGATAGATTCAGTAGATGGTATTTTCGTCACAGGGCCAGTTAGTCAGCGGAATTCCCCTAGCTTTCTCAAATAATGTAAGAAAGATGACATTGTAACTACAGTTCGAAATTTGGTCATTGCTTTTATCGGGTGCCTAACGATTGTTTGTACCATCCGTCGATTTCTGCCTGCAACTGGACTTGCAAAAAATGTTATATTGTGACTTCTTTCCCATTCTTGCCTTTTGCCAAGATTATTTAATTTTTCGATACCACTGACTGAGCACTCTCACGGAATTCCGTAAGGCATTTCACGGAACGGGGTACGGTACAGCATTTTGGCCGCATACATCGAGAATCCCAGTCCATCAAAATGAATTTGTGCAGGTACAACATAGTCCACTTTGACTGGTCAGCCTGTGATATACTTTTTTTTCTTTGACGTGAAATATTTAAAGAAATCGTTTATGCAAGAAAATGACGTACGGTTATGTAGCCCTGGCCTTCCCTCTGTTTCGGTGCGCGTAGTTCGGGCTGCTTGATAAAATTTCGTTTTTTCAATTCAGGTATTGCAAAAGTGAAAAATACCGGTCCAATTACATTTTTTCTGAGTCTGTATACATCATTTATCTCCCCGATTTCGAAAACAATTGGTTAACACTTTCTTCATACTTCATTGCTGGCCTCTTGACTGTCAAGCTTGGTAGTGCACTTTCCCCATTTATCTAAGCTTACGTTTTATGAAGCTTTTTGTTGTACTTGACTGAATTTCGTTTATGCAACGACCGCTAGTACGTCGTACAGTATACTGGTTGGGAAGAACAGTTCACCGGGATTCAGTTTTTCTCGAGGCGCGAAATTCGAGTTTCTATCGTGCTTTCCTTCCGTCCAAATTCCTCATAAGAATCAACATTCCGTCATTCATGAACCATCCCCCAGAAGATGTAACTTGTTTAGATGGCGTGTTTATTCTAACGACTGATCTCCCGGTCCGAACTCTGTACGCCTTACCTTGACAGCTTTGATATGATATGCTCAACAAATTCAAACAGGTAATCACCATGGGGAAAGGGACAAATCCAATGGAGTATACGGGTAGTGGGTTAGTCAGAGATACCATTGTGTACTACTTTCAGTGCGAGGGCTAAAATGAGTTCCAGCAAATATAACGATCTCGCAGAGTTTTTCTCCTTCTGTTTTGGAGGTTTGAAAAGGATAGGAAACGCAAGAACAATCTGAATTCAAGCAATGAACTGCCCGTAATCATAACCGTCAGAAAACAAAACTCAGTCCTACTGCAAACCACGCTTGGTTTGCGCTAGCATTTCGGAGAGTACAGCAATTAGCAAATAATGAAAACTATTTCAGGGAATGTGGCGGTTCAGGATTTTTTTCCATGTGCCATACCCGTACTATGGGTTTTTCGTGATTTTCTGGCTATCTCGGTAAATTTGGTCAGGAAGAACCTGTGAAGTGTAATTTACCTTCTCACTGTCTTACTCATCCTAGTCCGAGCGAATGTCATTTGCCTAATTTGTGTGTTTCTAGCAACGACTAAAACTATGGTGGATGAGAAGCAATCGTATTGCCCAAGTACGTTTAGCTTATTAAACTCTGCAATACAAAATATAAGTAATATAGCGTCTGTCCGTCACCCCAAAAAATGCACTGATCTCATTCGACCGAAGGAGTCCAATCTCTCCCGAATTATCTGAAGTTGTTGAGGTTGGTGGATGGGGACTAAATTGATTGAAAATAAGTTATTGAGAAGCAGGAAATCGGGTTTGTTTAACACGATCTGTAACGCAGTAGAAACTCTCAAATCACCACTGAAACCATGGAAGCACTGCACAGCTATTTCTATTGCAGAAGTTGATCGCTGTGCTGGAGGCGGTTTGTTTTCCCGGTCAGTACCACTCATGGAACCGTGTTATATTACGTAAGGTATATTTTTTGACCAACGACTGAGAACCTACCCGGATATCTTGGTGGTTATTCGTCTAACTATGGATTCAGCTCTGGTGGGGGTTCTGTGGATATCCATTGCTGATGATTCTAGACAAGGATGAGACCTCTGTACCGTGCTTCCATGTTTTTCAGTAGTGAGCTGAGCTTTGATACTGCACGATGACCCATATTTTACTCAGCAGTAAGTTTTCATACGGTCATCAAATTGGACGTAATCAGTTCGTAATAAATAATACGGTGGATACCATGTCTGACTTAAACGTAAACCGCCTTGAATCAGAAACAAGAATGTTAATAAAATGAGCGCAACATATGTGGTTATAAAGGCAAAGAGGTAGCCTGAACGCCTCAGAACGCATTATTCAACGTTTTGAGGAATTGCAAATCACATTATAATTTGGTCTACAGAAACTCCTGCTAGAAAAGCTCTGCGACTTACGCAATATGCATTCACAGCTTTATATGATACAGTGTCACAATACGTTTCATCACAGTGGGACCGAAGGAGCAAACCGCACAGTGTGATGCTGCTCTGCCATACGATGAGAATATTCCTTTTTATGTGGTCATGCCAACATTGATGATCACTAATCAGGGTAGCGTTGGAAGATTCAAGTTATGGGGCACTTTTATGGAGAGAACAATTATTGGGTGATTGCAGAATAGGGTCCTATAGAAGAGCAATTCTTAACCACTTTCAAGTATGCGCTTCAACTGTCCTGGGACATTGTACAACGCGTAAATGGCTCTCCAGCGATCAAGCCAATATCTGGGAAAGCCACAATATGATCGGAAATTATGCGCGAAAATTCAGGTAAATGGATCAACAGTCGATATATCTACATCCACGACATTATTCTGTTGATCCGGTTGTTCTAAAAATCCGACTAACAGATTCTTTTCTACAGTTAACTTTCATTTTGTTTGTCTCCTCTAGATGGTATACAGTCGTGCATAATGCCATTTTTCCCCCGCTAGTATCGTGAAGATAAGAGGACAGGTGAAATTGGGTGACCTCAGTTGCAATGGCAAACTTGTCCTGAGTTTAAATTATGAGAAAAAGTGAAGTTTCCCATGGAAAGAACTTTTGCTGAAAAAACAGGAGTTAAATTCATTTCTGATGGTCTCCATCGCTGTAGACCAATTCCCCGTTCTGTCTTTAGCCCTTTAACCACCCCCCCCCCTCCTCCCCCTGTTCCTCACGAGTCAAGGAGAGAGACACTCCCAATCACTTCAGATAACTGATGCCAACGTCAAGGTGAGAAGAACGCAGACCGGTAACTGTTCATCTGCCTGTCGCGATAAGGTCATCATTTAAACTAAAAGCCTGAAAAATCCACTGACGAAGATTTAAAGGGATGTTCTTTTGTACACCCAACACGTCGGAGTTTCTCTGATATATATGACTTTAAATCTTTTCGTAATGAGGTGCGGAATTTTCGCATTGTTCATGAGGATCCTTGTTTTAGTCAGTATCTATGCTCAGTCGCAAAAGGTCAAAGTAGGATTAGGAATTTCTTTATCGATCTAAAAGCGACTATAAGCCCACAGCTGAAGAAGCCATCAGTTGTACCTGCAAAACAAACACAAATCACTTCGTAGTTCCAGCTGTCCACAAATTCACTTCGATGACAAATGCACGATTAAAGATTTGCCGAATGGGGCACATGAACTCATCTGTGTGATAAAAAATCGTCGAAGAAATTCCTTTCGCTGGTTACGAGCCTACCATCTGTACGTTATTTTCAACAAAACTTAAAATAAAGCCAAATCCCTAGGATTGATTTGATTTCCTTTTCTAATATGTCAGTTCAGAAACGACCATATTTTGCTCTGTCATATCGTGTGTCATGTTACGTTTTTATAAACAGTTAGACAACGTATAAACGTGAATATAATTACTCGTGTATTCTTCATTGTTCATTTACTACTGAATGTCAGATGAGTGAACATGAACTATCCAGGGAAAACCTAAGTCGGGCGTTGAAACTTGAACATATTGCACTTTCTCCATAATAAACTCTTAATGTGAGACTCATGAATATAAAGAATGTACGGGAACTGAACCGTTATTAACTGGGGGATATCGTCAATCCCAAGCAGTATGGCATACGTGTTCACCCAAAAAAATACCTTTTGTTTTCCTACCTACGTTTCATAGTATAGCTTGCTCGTAGGTTGCGCAATTGGATGAAATGTTGAATCTCATAACTGATCTGTAATATACTGATCACTGGAATGAAACGGAATTTAAAAACCCTGAATAAATTAGCGGATCATAATGTGTTACACAAGAGTAACGTGAAGCTTTTGGGTCGGGATTCAGCGTGGAATGCTGACGACTAGCATGCGATCAGTAACCCAAAAATAGCTATCCACTTTGAAAGACTACTGTATTATATTTCTGCCCATCACGACGAGACTGCACCTTGACGTGGTGTGATGGCTTGCGCACCTCTATGACCCAAAGAGCTATACAGGATGGCTTATTTAAGCCGGAGATGCAATCATACCTGACATGTCAATGGGTAGAGGTAAGACAAAGTCCAGTCCCCTGGTCCTCCAGGTTGGGGGTTGATTTGAGCTGGCAACTCAGTCGGCAAAATCAGTGGAAGAATAATTGGTCCAAGCAAATGGGCTCCCACTAAGCCATCCCGTTGCCTTGCGGATAGGTTCTTGTTAGAACTAAAGGCTTTGGATGAGGACCCTAATGGTTCTTCTGCTTTGTGGCTGGACACCCTAGCATTACCCGTCCAACATCTCCCATGAACTGCACGAATACAAAGAATTCCATACTGCATCGGTCGTCGCGCAAGATAATCAGCACCGCGCTGCCCATGGCATCGAGCGGGGTGGGTAGTGATAAGTAGGTTACTGCTCAGAGTTCCCTCTGTTTTATTCAACCTTTGTCTTCTGTCCCCAACCACCTCTCTTTGCCCCATCTACCTAACCAGTTGGCTTTCGGAAGGATAGTTGCGTTAAACGCAATTTGTTTGTAATCTCGGCTGACGCCTCAACGGACTGCAGCTCCGCCTCCCTTGTATCACTGGTGGGGCCCCATGTGAGGTCATGACATTGTCTCCCTTGGAATGCTCATTCATCAACCATGTTACTGCTATCCATAGGCCTAGAATCTCCACCCAGTCGTTGTGGTTGAGGTACTTGGGGTGAGCTCCACTTACTCAAGCTTCCGCTTACGGGCTGAGAGTGTATATACGGATTCCATAATAAAGAATTCCTACTATAAAGAAGCCGATGATACGATCCTCGGCTTTAACGTGGAGTGCTATTTCTGGATCATGCTCAAAGTTTGGTCATGCTGCTCTGTCAGTCGGCCTGAATCTTTCTTTCTTTTTGTGTTTCGAAAAGGCTAACCTTCAGACGTCTACATATTTGCCCAATTCATAATGGCAGTACAATCCTTGCAAATGACCCTGTAAGTGCCAGTCCTTTGGTCTTGAAACTACAGACAGTTCTTGATCACAGTGAATTCATTTTTACAATGTGTTGTATGCACTACCCATAGACGTTTATTAAAAACGATTTTCGTACATTTGTGTAACAAGCTGCCTCCATGTTATTATCGAATCTTAGTGCTCTAACTTATTTGTATCTGTATCGTTCCAAACTCGAAGTATATTTTTAGTATATTCATCATCTTTGTATTAGGAGTAACCTTCAAGAAGCCTCCAGTCCTCAGTAGTTATATTCTGATGTTTTGGGAAAAAATGGGAGACAAATGAATTCGCTTTTGCGGACGATTTTGCCCAGCTGTTCCATCGCTGGATTTCTAACCAAATGATCTATCTGCCAAATAGTCACAGCAGATGGCTAAACTTAAATTGCATCAGTACAGATTTCTCCGGATTAGATGTTTAAACATATTTAATGCGCACTAGCACAGGTAGAAAAACCCTTTTATCAATCATTGCTGGCTGCAACAATGACTTTCTCTGACTGGCACCGACCCACGCCCCTTTCTCAGTCACCGTGGTCCATCTTTGGTATCCTCCATCTAGTACAGACTTTCTCCGACAAATGTACATTGAAAGGTATAGAAGGGCAAACACAACCATCTCTTCAAAGCTCCTTGTTAGACCAATACAACAGACAGGCAAAATTATGTCGGGGTTCACATCTATCATCCACAGTGTAAGCAGAGACGCACGAAACTGAATGCTTGTTCCTCTCGCCGTCCCGGAGAACCCTGACAAGTTTAACCTGAAAACTTGTTTTCCAGAGCTAAGAATGGGTCAGTGTAACCTCACCGCACTCGTTTCTGCGGTAGATATGTTTAAAGGAATGAGGTACGTGGCATTAAACTTCCCATCTTGCCTCAGTTCAACTCGTATAAGTTGGATGGACTACAGCTGCGCTGGTTGCGGTCTACATGATCCTTCTTTTCAATGGTCCTCGCTGCAATCATGGCTCATGTGTGATCACTAGTAAATCTAAAACTTCAAAACCTAAGAATTTATATTCAATATGGGGCTGATTCAGTGGTAATCTTGTGACTTTCCCCACTTGGATATCATTCAGCAACACACTGTGGTATCCCTTCCGTAGGCTCAAAGTTAACCAGTGTAAGTTATTTTAGGTCCTCTTTATGTCGCGCCTTCTTCCTTCTAATCTACGCAGGTCCATGAAGAAATGTTTCTCACCCAACAAAAGAGTTGTAAATATTTCTTTTGGAGCACAGGGCCGCACAAGTTGTAGGCACATGAATTGATCAGTTCAGGCTTCCCTTTCTATCAACTGTGTAAAGCTACCAATTACGTTCATAAACTATAACTCACTGTGGAACCAGAGTTCTCAAGTTTATACTTCTGAGGTACGATACTTCCGTATCATGTCCTCCAGACCCACCATGTACGGAAAACAATGACAATGCTGGTCTCCATTAGGTAGTCATTACATTTTGAAGATGATACACCCAAGGGATTCATTCGTTCGCATTGCCGTTATGCTTACTGATTACAGCATAACCATAAGTCAACATAGCAACACAATGAGTCAATCGGCTTTATCATTTATCAGAGCTGAGGTTATATATGAAATGCGAGGAATTCATGATTCATAGGAGTCAAAAGTAAATTACTGGCCGAGAAATCAGACTAAAGCAGGCAGCTGATAGCACTCTACAAATTCTCTAGCAACAGTGATCATGTTCTCCTTTGAACGGGTCTCACAATCTGAGAGCATCGCAAAGCGCTCGTCATGATTTTATTACTGAATATTCGGACAACTTGTACTTTCAATTCGAATCACTGAACTCACGGTCATATAATTCCACGGCTGTGGTTTAACGAATCCGGGAATGATTGGAAAATAGGCAATGGAATCGAATATAACAGAGGATCAGTTCTTTCCAAGCCATGACTTCAACTCAAAGAACGGCACAAAAAACCTAAAACACCCTTATTTATCTGCCAAAATCGATGGGACAAAAGGCGTTATTTATTAAAAGAGTCTCGCGAGTTATCCGTCCGTTCACCTGCACCTGCCATGAACCATAAATTGACAGAATGGACCACAACTTGTCTGAAATAGGTTACAGGACTCACACTCAAATGATTGTCAAAGTAAACGACGCAAACCGCTTGAGCCACCCCACATAACGTCAGATCGCCGACTGCTCTGGTTGCATAACAAGGCAATCATGTCTAAAACTTGATTGGCCCAATCCTGCAGAGTAATACCGGTTATTCCAGTAATGAAGATATTGAAGTTCATCAAAACTATACCTTTTGTAATGAGTCATCTAGTGAGGTATGCAAAAAAGAAGCCAATCACAAAATGCTCATTCTTCCTAGCAAGACCTAAACAGACCACGCTCCGTCTCGCAGTAAGCCTACAGACGGCTAACAATTGAGCTTCATATACGGTTATACTTTTCCCTGTTTTACCATATATGTTTATCTATTGGCATGTTTCACGTTCACCATCGAACGAGTGGACGAAAAACTTGCATTTAAAAACTGATGTGTTATTTCTGTTTCGAAGAAATGGATGAAATTGGCATTTTTTTAAAAGTATCTCTTTGATTTTCGTTAGTATCAGTCTAAACCTCTATGTCACATGGTGAATCAACATTTTTATCACCCTAAGTTTCTAGAATAACAGGGACCGAATAATTGGAAAAACATTGCAAAAATGAAAAACCGCAGTTACCAAATCGAAGTGTAATAGCGCAGAGAGCGCCACGGGTTATGGGCCATTTCAACCGGTGTATAATCTTGTTCATTAGTTATTTTGAAGTTGCGGATACGGATGAATAGGCGTAGAACATATCTACCCCTTGGTCCCCACTAAACAGGTTCTTTCGCAGCGTTTTGACTACTCCATGGAACCCGTTTTTTTCACTTATTCACGTGGTCATGGTATTAGAGTAGCATTATAATACTGAAAACACATTCTGTGATTCCTGGCACGCAACTAACAACGTTTCGGTAACCCGACTTACCTTAGGTTGTTTGTAGAAAAAATAAACAAATGAAATAGACTGCATGGATACCTGAAATAATTCGGTTACCCCATTCAAAAAGGTTGACCGAAACAAGTCAAGTTTCACCTGATTATCCAATCGATAGTCTGATCCTCACCGTATTGATTATTAACGTGATCCAGCTGACTGGCAGCTTTATTGTTTTCTTGTCCGCATGGAAAGCTGAGTCGTAAAACACAGTTATTCCTATGCCAATCGTGAACAAAGCGAATATTGCTCGTGCGAATACATCAGACGTTGATGATAAGGACCAATTAGACTAATAGTAAGTGATAGAAATAACCGGTGACAAGAAAGGGGCAGAAAACACTTGTAATCCAGGTCTAAATTGAGACAGGATGTGGATTATATTCGCGCTTTGTCAGTTTCTTCTAGCCTATGAAACAGTTGCTGTTTTTCTGCGAACAACATACAGTTCACGTTCACCCAACAGATCCACTGCCAGAAGAACGAGTAGCAATGGGCTCCCCACTCGGACCTCTGTTTGCAGACATCTTCATGACAAATTTGGAAAATGGTCCATTTGGACAATAATCCACAGATTTTGTTCATACATCCTCTACATGAATGACATCTTGTATGTGATCGGTTCCGTCGGCCAATAAGGTCAACCGTTAAATTCGTTTAACTAAGCTCATAACAGCTTGCAATTCGCAGGTGGAAACAGAAGAGAACAACAAAATAGGCTTCTTGGACCTTCGGATGAAAAGTCAGGAAGATGCTTCATTCAGTCCGTCAGTATGCAAAAAGGTGACGTGAAATGGACAGTACACCCAATTCCACAGTGTTTTGCTCCATAAGGTGAGCAGGAATTTAATAAGATCACTCAAAAACAGAGCAAGACGAATATAATCGAAGGACACCATTGAGGAGGACTCGAGGGGTTTTATCTAGAATGGTTACCAGATTACGTAGGTAATAAGATGATGCGGGTGCAGCGGAAAACTCCAAGAGAGTCTGTGATGGAGGAAGCCGGTGTACGTAACTTTGCCATTTAAAGGTGACCTGTTGGCAGAGATTGTGCATAGAAGATTGTCAGGCGTGATCAGAAAAACATTGTGCGCAGATAATCTCCGGATATTGTATCAGCCCAGACCAGCGGTGATTTTTCGGTAAAATGTAACATCCTGTTCACAGCTAAGGCTGTCGCCATCCGTTCACACAACCCTCGTCTGTGTACCCAAAAACAACTTTTGTGTGTGCTCTGACCTGTTGTACATTGCTTTATAATAAACGCAAATCAGGAAGGAAAAAGATTAGTTTTTTATGATCAACCCACACTGGTCCTCCCTTCACACTACAATGGGCCATATCAGGTGAAAACGAAAAACATGAGAAAAATTACTCATATCTGGTGCTTATTCAGAATCGGAGTACAGTTGTTTTCCTGAAAACACTTTTAACACGAAAACATTTCTTTTCGATACATAGCTTCAGACATTGAGATATATAGTACTGGGTAAAGGAGAGTATATGTGCAGCTATGGATAGCAAAGAGTGAGTAAGTGTGCAACAAATCCGGCAACTTGACAACATGCTTCAACTTAATGAATCTTGTTCGTTTTGTGAACGACAGTAAGTGAGAAATGTGTAAAGAAGTGGCGTGAAAAGACTAATGTGAAAAATGAAGGTGTGAAAAAGAGGTGCGGGGTAGGGGAGAATTTGTACATGGGAACCATAAGAAAATCACTTGTTACGGTCAAGGTGACAATAATTGTTGCACGAGGTTACGTTGAATACACAATTCCGGCTTCAATGGTCGAATTGCTATGACTTCTGACGCCATCATCAACCGTCTGCTTAGTCGTTTTGTGTGAAATCTGGGAGTTGTCAACTTGATGTCCGCCATCCACCAGATGTTACAGGATTACGCCTCCGACAGTCCAAAGTGTTGCTTTGCGTAAAGAAACCGGGACGTGTTCTAATATCCTCTTGGATAGGTGTCTCGTCGTATGTCCAATATAAGGTGCACTACAGGAGCACGTATACTGATACGGAGCTAAAGACTGAAACTGATGAGGTAACCGGTCCCTGGATTGTTGAAAAATGAGAGACTTGGTATTTGGTAGGATTCAGACATGTGCAGGGGGGAGGACATTCCGAAGGCCTTTTATAGGCGTAGCTCCAGTATTTCCAAGTTCTTGTCACCCTTGAACGAAACAGTTAAGAAGACATCCTATTTCTTGGCCATTCGCACCTCCATTCTGTGTCTCCGCTCTCCTATTTGTTGACGAATAAACGGTTCTGTTTAGCCGTTTTTCTATAATTTGTCACGTAAGTGTTCGAGTTCTTCGGCAATCGGGTCATGGTTACAGACGTTTCTTGCTCTGTCCCTAGGACAGCTCACCAGGTTTCTTTTGTATCGTAGGGGGACAAAACTAAGGAAGTGTGTGTATTGCTTCAACCATGTACATTTCCGATACATCCTCCTTTCCATGGGTCCGTCCGTTATTCTACGTCATTCCACATCGAGAAAAGCGAGAACATTGGCCGTCTCTATCTCTAATGTAAATGTGGTCATTGCTTGGGCATTGTTGAAGGTCGGCAGTAATTCGGTATTATTTTTTCCTGAGTTACAAATTTTAAAGTGTGATCACTATGTCTGTTATACATATAAAGATTCTCAATGGTACTTCGCAGTGGTCAAATGTGACGGATTTCAGACAAGTCCTAACAAATCCCAGAGTTCACACAAAAAGATTAAACAGGCGGTTGATGATGGCGTCAGACGCCATAGCAATTCGATCATTGAAGCCGAAATGTGTAAGCAACGTAACCTCGTGCAACAATTGTTGTCACCTTGAGCGTAACAAGTGATTTTCTTATGGTTCCCATGTACAAATTCTCCCCTACCCCGCACCTCTTTTTCACACCTTCGTTTTTCACATTAGTCTTTTCGTGCCACTTCTTTACACATTTCTCACTTACTGTCGTTCACAAAACGAACAAGATTCATTAAGTTGAAGCATGTTGTCAAGTTGCCGGATTTGTTGCACACTTACTCACTCTTTGCTATCCATAGCTGCACATATACTCTCCTTTACCCAGTACTATATATCTCAATGTCTGAAGCTATATATCGAAAAGAATTTTTCGTGTTACAAGTTTTTCATGAATGGATGGGCATATCCTATGATTTGTTTTCCTCCCTTTTTTCACCAATATTGTCTTTCAATCCCTTTTATTGCAGTTTCTTAGCTTGTGGTAACATATTGTGGTGAAGTAGCATGAGTGCGAATCACGGATGAAGGAGCTTTTACGCCAACACCTGCTCTCAAAATAAGCTCAAAGATAATAAAAATGGAGGAAATTGTGTCATCGAGTTGCAATAAATACTGGAGTGAAAAGATCGGCAGTCTACGTGTACACTCACCAAATATTTGATGGATAGGTATTTTTGATGACATTTCTAACAAGAGAAAACAATTTTTAAAATGAGCATAGGTAACAAATTACTTCATGATAACTCGTTTTCTTTTCCAATACAGAAACTATGAGTGTGCGGAAAAGCAATCATCTAGTGACATTGGGATGTTTTACAGCTAACGAACTACTTTGTCACTGATAGATGAAGGAATTTTTCTCAAAATAAATTTTATTTTCGGTAGCCTTATGAATTTCGCTAGTTTGACTCCGATGAACACCATGAGGTTATTGGTTATTGTGTTATCAGCACACGGTTTGCCTTTCCCAGTGGACTAGCGCCGTCAGTGAGTTATGAGCAAACATGAGTTGTGAGTAGAACCACGAACGATGGGACATTGGAATGATGCGTATCAACTGGTAGTCCGCTGTATCATCACTGAATCAGGAGAGATGGCCCCAGTACTAAACGGACGATTTAGTTGTGTCATAAGAGGGGAATAGTTGTCAGCCTTCCCGATAAACCTGGTGTTCCTTGCTAACGGATCGAAGTGGTTCGGAGGCAGAGAAGATTTATTCCTGGGGCAAATAAACCAGAACAGTTACCAGTTCGGTTTATCAAATGTGGTTATGTAGTTATTTCGCCCCATCTAATGATGAATGCATCTTATAATACTGAGTAAGTAGGATGATTCCGCGACGGCAGGTTTGCGAACTAGCTCGTATTTGATGAGTCATATTCATGTCCATGCCTATATAAATACAAGCGCACCAAACTTTATAACTGCACCAAATATCAGGTAGAAGTGATGGGGGGATTGTTTTCGCAAATAGTGTCGTCCAGGCTGATCTATAAACTGGATGCTAACTTTTCACTCCCTTTGGGTGAGTTTTCTTCGGGTTTAATGCTTGTTCTTGAATAGAGGACAGACCAGGAGATTCATTTCGAAGCAAGTAATGGTGGAGGGAGTAAGAAAAATGATTCTGACAGCCTCTGCCCTGGCTAGGATGTGATACCAAAGGTCTCGTTTGTTGAGATAGAAATATATGATCGCCCTGTGTGGCACAATCTGAAACTTGCTTCACACGGAAACAACTACGAATCACTTGTTAGGTGAAATGTGGAAGTTGAGTAAAACGAAGCCTTGTCGTCGCGAATGTTCTAAAATCCTTGATTTACCGATTTTATTGACCAAACCAAAGCTATCTGAACGCCACAAATTGAGCAATTTCACCGACTTCCACACCCGCATCCCTTCGAAAAGTTCTATGTACGTGGACTATAGAGCCACGGCTTTGTCATGTTGAACGGGAAGCACGAAGCGGAGAGTCCTACAGGAACCCAAAGACTCAGGTAAATGTGTAAACCGACGAAGAATGGAACTTTCTTCTACCGGAATCTGCAGTTAAGTGACTTTGGTACTATCTCGTAAGAAGTCGAGCGAATATACCTCTTAAACAAACAATTTTCGTGAACCTTAACTGGAAACAATAATTCTACCAAATATGATGCCGTGTATAAAGCGACCTTAGTACTGCTGTTGTCCGAACTCATTACTGACATCGAATTCTGGTCTCTCATTTTGGGGTGATAAACAATTGACAGGTGTCCATCAAAAAAACAGTGACTCATTCATCCTACCGGGGAAGATGTCACGGAACCCTGAATACCCTTATTTCACAGTCAAGCAGTATCCATGCCTATTGTCAGGTTTTCAGAATGGAACTCAGAAAGTCGGAATAAACTGTGATTCACAACCTGCGGTTTGCGAACTGCGAAGCCAGAAATCGGAGGCGGTCCAAGTGTAGGCCTCACACTGATTATGCACCTTGTGTTTATACGTTTCTCAGTGTCTGACTGCTTGAGTTCAACACAGAGAATCCGGTTATTTCTCTGATGCTTATTCCACACTATGAGACCTAGGGTTGATCAGTGTACGAAATATCAGGCAGGGAGAATTGAAGTAGATAGCAAGAATGCGCCATAATAACAAAAGAAATGCCTCTCCGTGCTGCTTGCTGAGATTGAGACCTTGAAAACTACCGCATCCGGGTAAACTTACGAATTGAACTGTTATCTAAAATGGGGTACTATGATGCCGCAGAATATCAACATCAACGTGAGATACAGGTTAACACTATGAATCTACTTGCGATAAATATCAATCGTGTCACCCGGAACGGAGTGCGATATACAACAAAATCAATGCCCATTTTGATATCCTTGGTTTTGAGTGGGGACCGCAATGGGGTCAGCTAAAACTACCTTTCGATTTGCATTATTTACCCGCCCAATATGGCGCACAATGGCTTCTGCACACGATGAGGATGATTTATAAAGTCATTTATTCGACATTGAAATTTTACCTATTCTCAATGGAGTTCCTTTCAGGGTGTCTTGTCCCGTTCCATTACCATGCTGTACTATATACCTCGGCCATCTGATCCCTTATGGTAATTCATAACTAGACAATGACGTTCATGTGACGTGCACATTCAATTATCTCTTGTTCCAAATGTATAGCTGAGTAACACATTCAATCAAAAGCCAGAAATACATGTTTGCTTTGAACTTAAAATTGTTATTTAATGGTGTAAGGAGACATTATTTTAAGTATGTGCCTTCCCTGGATTAAGCTGACCAATGTCAAATACGACCATTTCACCAGCTCACTAGTATATCACTCAGCTTTTAAGTTTACCATGAATCTTCAAAATGATGTTGAGTATTGATATGCAGAAGAGTAACATAAGTTGATTCTTCCTCATTATTGTCCCAGTAGTGAGATAGTGTCTCGTAGGTTCAATATTTGACCCACCTCTCATACGAGAGAACGTGAGAATGGTGAGTATACTTTCTGTCGTCATTATTTAGTAAAGCCGCGTTTATGTTTAAAGGAAGTCACAATACCTTCGGTAGGGTACCTCTTGGCCAATCAGTGAAATGTCATCGTATGTGTATGCGGTGAATGCCATCTGGTTGGTTGAACATACGTGAAAGGAATCTACGAGGCACCGGGCCGCACAGTGTGGCCTTCGAATCACCAAATTTTGGCATTCATCTGTGACTGTAGTGATAATTTCTTAAACGATACATGCATCCCTATTAGTTTGATAGAAGTTGACTGGATCTGATACCGGCTGACCGACACACATATCTTACTACCACGAAGACGGATCTGGTTCTTGGAAATGCACGAATCTGGAGTAGGAAACGCTGTACCTTCTACCTAGAACATTAAAGGTCTTTAACTGTAGCAGACATAGGCCACTACGTCGATGTTACACTGTATGTCCGAAGCTTACGTAACCAAGCATGCAAGTAATCTGTTTCAGACAACGAAAGCATCGTAGACATAAAGACCGATCAATGTTTCAAAAATTAGGTAAGTGGACATGAACACCCAATCATAGCATCGCACGGAGGCACAAGCAAAGATAGTCAGGGAGATCATGTGGAACACTCAGTCGAAAGCAGGCATGCACAAAACGAACATATCACAGTACGTATTAAAACTTTTATCTGAATGCTTGTGGGATTCTCATTATAGTGGTAAAGGTATCGGACGTGATGACGGCAAGTGCAGAATTTATCGGGATACTTCTTTGTATCAGGTACATTCCTTGCCTTATTGCTGCGACATCCAACTACAAATTGACACATGGGTCATATATGTATTCTTGTACCCAAGATGAACATACGGTGTACCCAGGCATTCTTTGTCGCATAAATATGCACACAAATGTCCACACACATTTTGGCTCGTATCGTAGACTAACACGAGTACAAACAATATGTTGTCTCTTGACCGCTGGCATTTGCACCTTCATGTTACATTGAGTAACAGGACGTTTGGTATCTTTGGCTAAGCAGCTGGAACGGTAACAGAAAAACGCATAGCATGATAGAAGGCTCATGTGCATGCTGTTTTTTGTCCAGAGTGCGGTTCGTCGCCTACCAACCAAATGCAATTTTGTATTCGTTTATGAGTATCTCAGTGTTCACCGAATATCGGAAGGATTCGCAATCACTTCAACACAGGGGAAATTGCTTTCCAACTTCCGTATATCCCGCTTGGTCAAACAGTAAATTAAGAGGTTCTCGGATCGATGCTTGCAATAGTGTTCTGTATGTTATCAATTCAGGAGATAGTTATTCATCAAAAACGCACTTGTTTTGATGTGCAGGTTTGCTGTGCAGACAGAGAAACAGGAAAAAGTAAGCACATTAGGGCAATATTGCAAGGAATTGGAGAAAATTATCAACAGTCCTCGTCATCACTTTTATTGCGAAAGATACAGTGGCATATATGCCTTCTCCATTATACATACCGCATTGGGCATGCGAGGAGCATATTGTATTTCAAGACAACAATGAAAAACATCAGTTTTTCAAAATAAGAAAAAGCAACCTTCATTGTCTGTCACCGACAGACAAGGTTTTGCCACACAGCCACTCCGTACTATTTAGAGCTCATGGTTTTGAAACTTGAGGCTTTTCGTTGCACATTTTTCGCGCCACTAGATATGACCCTTGAACCAATCGTGTCACGTAGACTAGTAAAAAACGTCTGCTAATAAAATGCCGGAAACAGTCATCAAAAGCTCGAAGTTTCTAAGTTTCATCCAATGAATTCAATGTTTGTTTGTTTGCAGCTACCCTAATGACTGGCGGCTAAGCATGCATCTCACGAAACAATTTCCACTCAAGTGGCTTTCTCGGCCAGTACGATTACACTTCCAACAATATTAACACCAAAATGGTGAACACCATATTACTTACAAAGAAAATCTGGAGTAGGAAATTCTGATTTGTGAAGGAAAGGCGAACTAGATGAATGAAGGAAAACAAGCCCCTCGGGTCTTTCCTCAAACTGCTGTTTGTGGGGGGAGGGTATCTCTGCCCATTTGATCGGGGTTACTGAACAAGTAGCTTGCTCATAGATTTATTTCAGAATCGAGCGAACGGCTTCGGTTGCCTTTACAGAAGAGAAGTAAAAATCATAAATTCAACCTATGAGAAGAAGAACACATTAGAGAAATGATCATATATGAAACCATGAACAACGGATTGGAAACTTCCAGAGTTGAGGAACACCGTTATTATCTATTTGACGGTTGATTCAGTTTAACATGGCTTCGATTGCTGTAAAACTAGTCATGACCTCGATTGTCACGCACACCTAATTCGGATTAGGGACCTTTCATCTAAAACGAAAGATGGCTACACAGTTGATCGGTTTCGTCAGTAACAGTTGGAAATGAAATTAATTGTGGTACTCTGCGAAGAAATGGGACATGTATAACAGCTTGGGCATGTTGATTATGTAATGTAATATTTGAACACTTAAAAATAAAATGTACGACTAATTTTATTGCCGCTGATTAAGTAGAATAGAGCCTTGAATACAACGATGTTTAACTAAAGTCAATGGCAAAGTCACCACCGATCGACTATTGGATATTCCATCCTCATCCAATAAGCTCTTCTACGGGTGTAGTATTGGATATGCCCATGTTTGGCAAATGAACGTTCCATGTTTATCAACGCTGGTTTCCATGACAAATTTGATTTTATTTGAAAGAAGAATATTATTCTGTACGTGTGCCTCTAATTACGAAAGGAACTGTTTACGCAGTGATTTTAATCAAGATGAATTTCCACAGCTCTAGTTTAAAGCCATAGGTTAGTGCTGGTCAAAGTGAAGGACTTGTTCAATGAAGAACTGATAACCAATTGGTCATCAGTTGTTTTTCCCTCTCTCAGTAGGCAAAACTCAGTATTCCAACGTGGAAGATATTCTTTTCCCATCATGAGATGTACATGTAATAATGGCGACGAAAATAATTTGGCATGATTTGACTAATGTCAATCTTATCGATCAAGAAACCTGTTTTTCAAAGGCACATATACATAGCTTGTTTTCTGTGATCAGACATGTGACTCAGTTCGTCGGTATGTAGACTGAATGCTCTCATTGATACCTTCCTGCCATGTTATTGTGCCCTCCCGCACTCCCATACTCATTCACTCACTCTCTCACATACAACTGAGTCTGTTGTGAGCTTGCGTATGTCCTTTCCCCACAGTCTCGTTTTGTGTTACGTTAATGTTTCCTTTTGACTGATGCTTGTTGTGAGCCGCACACACAACCGTATGCATATACACATGAATAACTCCTAATCAGAGGGGAGTAAGGTCCAGGTTGTTTGGTGCTTCCTCAAGTTTTTGCATCCGAATATTTTTCTAACTGGTTGTTTCCCGCAAACAGTGAGCCAGCTGCGTTTTTCCTAGCGTGTGCCCTTCTGTGTGCTACCATTCTCCCGACTGTTCCCCCAGCGGACACGGTAAATTTCCGTCTTGTGGAACCCAGGCATAGACGCGGTGGCCTCCGTATCCCTTGGAAGGAATTTATATTGGTATCTTCGAATAACGCTGACTATCAGACACCTCACAACTCCAGGTAAACACGTTTTATTGAAGTAAACCTTTGCTTTTTATTAGAATTGTACCACTAATCATTCTCAGTTACCATTGAGTTGGACACGGGTATCTGCTCATAACTCTACTTTTTCGTCGACACGGAAAATGACAATCGTTTTGCAACCTAATTCGGTTCGCGGAATTAACAGTATTCCTGCAAAATCAATATTTACTCATCTGCAAAAAGAAACTTCCCAATAAATTAGTTATTCCTGTTTTTATAATCTATCGATATCCCATGTGGTCCAAAACTTAAATTGCAAAGCCTCTGGCAAATTCTAACGGATCATCACATCACTAGCGCCAAACGTCTTCATTTATGTATTGATTTACATTGCAACCAATCGTTACGATGTGTCATTAGACTGGTATGATGAATTCTGGTATTTGAGATTGTCCAACGGAGGTTGTTTCTATTGACTGAATTACCGAACTTCCTAATAATGTGAATTAAACTACATCGGGCGCAAGGTAGTACGCATACGAGTTATCATACGGATGCTAGATGGATTAAATATCACTATCCCCTGGGCCTTTTGAACGAACCGCAAATTTCATTCAAAACATTACACGTGGTTGTTGTTAGCTATACTTCAGCCCCGAGAGATTTAACTAGACAGACTTCATCGTAGTCGACTGAACTTTTTTCCCTAAGCCGAACACATGTGTGGCTTGCCCTTGCTCATTCATGTACCTCCGATTGAATAGGTTGCTTACTTGCCAGTCTACTGACTTACTTACCAACTGGTTTAACTGCGTGTGAATAAATGGAGTTCAGGCCTACATACGGGACACATTTCAAGATGTAACTGGTGCTTACTTTCTTTGAGCTTATATTAAAACAGTTTCCATTTCGCCTGGCACTGCATTCTTTCATTTGACTTTGTCTTTCAATTTATCTCCGTTTTATCATATAGCAATGATACAGTATTTCGAGAAGCCGGTTATGAACAACAAGATGGCAAATGTGACTGTCAGGTGAAGTAGGATTCCAACCCAGGAAGAACGGGGCTGCAAACCCACTACGACTACTGTTTGACCACCGTCAGTCAGAGATAGAAATAAAGAAGATATTTCTTTCCTACTAACACAGCAAACCAAAAATAAAGTCACTGGTGAATTTTTGCGAACCGAATTCACTGTTGAATTTTGCCAGCTTATATACCAGTGTAAAAACTGATCTTCACCTCTTCAGGAAGGTTTCTGTTGCAACCAAAATGGATGTTAGGTTGCCAAATGTACGAATTAGGCTGCCTTATATTGTTTCAAAATGTGTTCCCCATATGCAGTGAGGTTGAATTTCTATCTGCTTTGTCGCTTTTATAGATGCTTTGGTATGGTGAGTACCACGATTACACCCGAATGAACCTTCGGTTTACAATCGTGGTATTTGCAACAGTTTGTATTAGTAATAGGTATTCATATGCACTCATATCTCCCGTACACAGGGCAGGACAGTACGAACGACTCAGCTTACTTGTGTGACCGCTTTTGGACATTGTATTGCACTTTTGAATTCATAGAGAGTAAATGCCGATGTTCACGATCATTTTCCAAGAAGAAAATATGACAGATTTTTTAGTCTGTAAGGAGGAACAAATAAACTACCTACTGCTATCATTATCAATAGCCAAAAAGAAATTCGGAATTCCAAGCGTGTTCGACCGGAACTATTGAACACAGTGCAGTGGCAAATTGAAGCTGTGTTAACAACGATATGCAAAGTATTTCATTTTTGAGTTTGATTTCGTGTTGAATTTAGTTACGGGGTCACAAACCATCATTTCCTCTCCACCGGAGAGAATACCAGGTAATAAGTCTATCTCCCGCATCATTGGGAAATTGAACGGGATTTTCTGTGTTCGCAAAAAGTAGGGTATGAGGTATTTTCAAAAACATCTCGAAGTAAAATGATAAAACTTCAGCTCAGTCGACATCAAGAATCATAGTTAGGCCGATCAAGTCTTTGGGACAATGCATCGACGGGATTGCATTGTTCTTCTTTCGTGAACAACATAATGGAGCAATGACGAAACAGACACTAGTCACAGTACATGTTCCTAAAGTTCCGACAACGGCGTTTCTTCCGAAGATTCTTAAATTGGGACCAGTCAGAACTTTTAGGTTACCACATAGATTTGGTAGGGTTCGATGTAGGCAATCAAAATAGTAGGCATAAACGACCATCGAGATGAAAACACCATACTCGGTTCAGAACAGCTCCATTTGTAGATCAATTAGTACAGATGTGATTGATGTGAATATTGATAACCTTCACAATGTGATCTTCGAATTTCACTCAAGCCTAGTGTATTTTCTGAACCACAACTGATAAGTGAGATCCTATCGCGTTTGTGCCTGTTCTAAGTTACTTTCAACCACAAGATCGGTATTGCCAGCCTATATATATATATATATATATATATATATATATATATATATATATATATATACACATATGTGTGTGTGTGTATTAGACTGGCTCTAGAAAAAGCATGGTGTCAATGAAACAACAGCGGAATAAAATAGGAGTCACAAGGGATGAATAGTCGACATAAAGATTCCAACAAATAAAAGCAAATTTCTTTTGTAATAATTTCATCTTACATCCTTTGTAATTTTTTGTCTGTTTCTCGATTGCCCAGCAAGTACAAAGAGAGCGAGAAAGCGTAAATGGTGGGTAGACATACACGAAAAGTGCCTTGAAACGTCGAAGGTGGTGTAAAGCAATTATCTCGGTCACAAGGTGATTATCAGCGCCAAATGCGCGGAATGTTCCCACCAGACATGGGCAATGCTCCCGGTTTACAGGTGGTCGAATACAGAAAGCCACCGAGCATCCCCAACGCGGGGTGTCCAGTTTTAGCAACCGCAAAAAAGAACACTACGAACTTTGACTCCGTACACCCTCCCCTACCCGACAACAAGTTACTTGTATAAATAATGTCAAAACAAGTGTCTGAACAAGATCATACAAAGAAGACAGAACTAGAACTTAATTATCATGTTATTGTTGATGTTGAATTATGTGTACAGGTCACAGACTTTAGCCTTAGAGATTCTCCAGTAGCCCGCTGCAAGCTATGGTGCCGAAATATATAAGGCCGCGTCAGCCACAGCTGACAGGTTGTTCCTAAAAAAGGTGTTCCAGGGTTGCAGTCGTGAATGAAAACTGATTTGTAAAATAAATGTGTGACTAGTTACGACAAAGTCATATCATTTATTTTCTTTCATCGTTGCGTCCAGCTGTCTTTACATTTTAGCATTCATGGGGGAGCTGATTGCGGCGTAGGCGTCACCAAGCCATCTGTCCATCAAACTGTAACGACTAAACTCATTATCAAGCATTTATAGACAACGATTCACAATTATCCAGCCTTTTGAGCTAGAATAAAAGAAACAGTTGGCATTTCCAGCTTCCTCATAAGATATAACATTTGCGATTGACCTAAATTGCCTGAACTAACTTCAATTTTACCGTCAGGATTTCTCAAATTACGTGGTTTGTCTGAAGCATGAGTATCGTTTCAACCAATTCAGCCTTTGCGGATCCTATTAGTTGCATGATATCATAAAACCAAAGCATCGATTTAAACTTTGATGTATCATCTTGAATAGATCTATGGCTCTACATCAAATGTTGGAATGGGTCAAATTCCCGGTTCACTTGTGAAGCTTGTTAGTTTATCCCAACCTGTGTTTTACAGATGGTGGTCCGACAATCTAACGTGAAGAAGACTAGTTCTTAAACATGAACAATCGTGTTACGATGCCGGTAGTCCTAGTTGAAATAGGCATCATACAGAATTCGAAGGTCAAAGAGTGTAAATTTTTAGAATCAGATAGTATTTCAAACTAGAAAATACTATCTATTACATAGGAACAGTAAATTGTGCTCCGCTCAGTTCGAATTGAATAATTCAGCATTGGTGGATGTTGGAAAAGTGAGCAATAAACTCGTTATCCTGTCTCAACTGTAACCAAATAAGGAGACCTTATTAGTCCAATCATAATGGTAGTTACTGGTTGGTAGAATCAACAATAGCTGGATTCTTACACTGACGGTAGGGGAGATAAACAAAAATGGAATGAAACGACCTGAACACAATGGCCGTAACAACGGTGAACAGCTTTTGACAATAGGAGCAGACGATGTTTTTGTGAAAGTTTGATGTTTTTTTCCTAGTTGGTTATAAACAGGCAGCATATCCGCCTTTCTAACAAAAATCGTTGTTTTGATTGCGGTATCTACTCTCTCCATGTAATTCAGAAATCTTACGACGTTACTTGTGTGGATGAAGTCGTGAACATCATGCGAAAGGGCACAATATCTCGGAACCCTAAATCACGGAGCGAATGACTGTCTGAGACATTCTCGTTTGTACGGTGATACCTATGGTAAATCGTTCCCTCAATTCCTCTATTTGACCACAGCGAAAAAAAATTCGCTTTTCAGCGGCCTGAGTTACTTTTTGGTTCTGTTAACGTGGACTGCAGGGTGTTCATCCTTAATAAGACGCACTTTACTAGATTCAGTGTTGGGGGGCATTGGTATGCCATTGTTTTTATCTTGTGGCCTTCGCATTCTGTAAGTATCCAGCAGCCTAATTCAATAAAGGACAGAAAACGTCGAGTCATCCAGTGACGCTTACTGTGTGGATTTGGCAACGGTCAGGTGTGTGGGATACATCTGAAGGCGAACACCGACTTTAAATGTTCGGTTGGGTGCTTGAGTGTGTCTGTGATTATGGATCAAAAGTCGTCAGATCTGAATCAGTAATGAGTGTTTGTGGCCATGCAAGACCAACTGGCAGTATGAGACCTAAAAGGGTGAAAGAGTGATATCATTTGGGTTGGGAATTACGGACGGAAAACCGCTTTTCCTCATCGTCAACAAAACAGACAGTAGAAATTGTCACATAAATAAATATTCAGAGCACAAGCTTGTCTACTCTGCTCTAGTCGAGAATGAAAATTTTCGAACAAATTTATTGGTTAGAAGGAAAGATCACTACGAAGTTTTGTTTCCACCGAATAGTCGTCTTCGAATGTGTTTAATTTCGAATCTTTGCCTTGCGGGTAAATATGATAATCATGGAATGAGGCACTATCCTACACGAAATGGAGATTTGAGCTGTTGTGTTCGTAGTTATTGGCAGAACACGTAATTAAAGATCGAGGCAAAGCTGTCTAATGCCCAGTTATGAGAGGACTGTTGTCGGTAGTCCTCGTAGTGCGCACGATTTTACCCAGACACAAGGGCAATCGGCAATGATTTTGCTGTCCAGTGTTCAGAAGCAATTCACCATGTTTCACGTGTGACTATATATCCATCATGCTCGTATCTGCCACCGAAGAGGATCGTGTTTGACAATTACGTTAGAATTATGAATGCCGACTATATGTGAAACGTGATATGCTTCATGGTGTTGCAGACAACAACAAAAAGATCATGACTGAATTTAAAATTCTCTGCCAAAATTACTAAATCATTTTCAATAATTAGTCTTACAAGGGAACTATGAACAAATAACACTTTTCGTGCAAGTCTTATGGTTATATCGGCGTTGCAATCAGTACCAGAATGACTGCAGTTCAATTTTCTGATTGATTTTTCATAGGCGCCTAACGGCCATTGAGATTTCTTATACACACGCACTTTAGTTGTGATTGAATCACTTCAACTGAGTAATTCCGCTTGGCCGTACTCTTTATCTTACAGATTGTGATTCCTTGAGTACCAACTCATTTTTTGGATAATGCACTGCTAATAAGCGAATTTCTAATGTACTACCTGCTCCTTAATTCCGAATATAACAATACTCATTCCATTCTGCATTGGACACAAACACGACGGTATCCAGTGATGTATGTACGTGAATATGATCAAATCAAACGTGCCACAGTAACCAAACAAATCCATTGAAACAGAACTGCGTCGGAGAAGACCATACACGAGTCAACTCAATCCATCTTAGTGATCGAAGAAGAGGGGATGTTTTTCCTGTTATTGGTGAAAACCGTCGAACACATGCATGAACCCTCCTTATTATTTAGGAATTTCGAAATTCAATGATCGCTACGAAGTCAGAAATGGATGCGACGCGGAGTTCGTGAACATTTGACACTCCTGGAGTAGAATAGCGACCAGAAAAAAATTGAGGTTCATCGATGGCTTCCACTGATGCGACCAGAACATTATCAGAAAGAAACTGATGATTGACATCGAATTAGTCACTTATTTCACCTAGACACACAAAGAAAAACGATGAACAGTCAAAAAACCCACAACGATAAAGCGTAAAGAACATTTTTATAAAAGAGCCAACTGATAGATGGTTATCAAGGAAATACGTGTTTGATTCAATTGAGTGGCCGGAAAAGAGCCTATGAATTTTATGCTCGTCATGATATACATCATCACGAGTACAGACAAAAACGCTTCCCAGTTCTGTCAGTCACTTGAATCCAAAGAACTTTCTGGGAAATGATGAGTATGGTAAGAGAAGGATGACAACACAAGCACTCGTAAGGGTACCTCATTTTTCTGAGATTCCAATGAAAATGACACTTTTCGGGCATTCTGCCCATCTTCCCTAATGACTTCACATGACCCGGGTAGGTCATCACTATCCACATAAAATAAAATCCGCCTCTTTTTTATCTTCAACTAGAACTAATGTTATGTCGATTTACTTCTCATTACCAACAAACATGACCCAGTATTTTGTCCCACGAAGAGTGGTGATGTATATATGCTACTTCGTCCACAGAATACACTCGTAAGTGTTAATCCTGTCCCCATCACTCTGGACGTCTTTAAAAGTCAAGACCATAATTAGGAACAATGCTGCGCATAGGCTACATTAATAGTGAGCCATTCGTTGTCTGTTCAGAAAGACTTATTCGTTCATTTTAACAAGGTATTGGATTTCGGTTGATCAGTATATGTTCGAAACTATTAAATTTAGCGTTTTCCGATTCGTCGTCCAAAAACTGTCGAATTCCGACGGCTAGTAGATTGCGTCAAGCGGACTATTTCCGAAGTTCCGAGAATTCCAATATGGAAGTTCCAGTCAGTGGCTTGAACTCTTCTGTCCTCTCTCCCCATAGTTTTCTCTGAGGTCGACTTCAAGACCGACGATCACTCGTGTTCAGACAAAGTTCGCATAACGGTCATTGACACATATCTGGGAGAAAAGTGTATTTTTCAAATTTGTTAGGTGCCATCAAAATGAAGTTGTCGTATGAGGCACTTCTAGATGGACTTTGTTCTTCCAAAAATCGGTAGACAGGACCTAATCCTCAGTGTGTTCCCGAGTATGTACCTACCACGAGCGTACAGCAGGCGCGAGCACAAACATACCATTAGAAATGTCTGCTAGTTGTTATGCGAGTTGGAGTCAAATATTAATAAGCTTGTTAGCCTGTCGGACAATTGGGTCAGTCCCTGCAAGGTCAAGAGGCGCGCATCTATTATGTTTGGTTAACGCAGTCCGGAGTGGGACATGACCAGCGCTAAGCTTTTGTGATTGTGTACCTACATGTCTGTGTGTTTCTGTGGTATGGTTCAACGGTCCATAGTGTAGGTAACTCCAATGTTGTCTGACAACCCATGTGACCACTTGAGCAGAACACGTATCTCAGACATGCGAAAATGCAACACCAACGCTTAACGAGAGAGCAGTTGTATCGGAAAGCTACGTATACCCCAGAAAAGGAGAAAGAAAGCATGACCAGACTTAATCGACAAGGGTCGAGGATGCTGATTGCTCTTCATGTGATTTCACCGCAGCGGAGTGGAAAAGCATGCATCTGCTTGTTGCCTTTAACGGCCGTGGGGTAATTCAGTGGGTCTCTCATGGGACACGGCCCGTTAGAGCTTTGTGACCACATGGGCTGGGGAGCTCCAAACCATCCGATTGGCCATGACTAGATAAAATAAAAGTCCGCCTTGTTTCGTTCACTTCTGTTTCCTTTGGTAGAGCATATTTATACTAATTTGTTCGGCAGCATAGTTCTTGGTGAGAATGATTTCACTCTGCCCTATCAGTCCCAAAATTATGAATATTCCCAAAGGTGTCGAGCCACGAAGCTACTTAGTGATGAGCAGCTGATTGCGCATTCTAGTGCATCTGAAACTGAAAACGGGATTGGACGGTTCAGGCTATGCTACAGCCTAAACAAGACTGTGTAGAAGGAGAATCATATTGCATTCTTCATGACAACTGAAAGCCGTTCATTGTAGTTGCTGTTGAAAAGTCCTGAATGCTGGAGAACAGATGTTCCAGTTCCATTCGAAGACCTTAAGGATTTAATATTAGGCAAGAATGTTCCAGCAAAATTCCAGGCAGCTGGACTTGTCCAATTTAAATAACTTGTTTGTGGTCTCAGTAAAGAATTCCGTGAATCCCTTGTTATGCTACAGACGCGGGCTGTGATGTATCATTTTGGGAATCAATTTGAGAGATAGACTGATTGCTGGTGTGAATCATTTTGAGTTGCAGATCAAGGAATTGATGGAGCAAGATCTGGTGTTCTCTATGGCCTGACCAACTTGTTGGCAAATTCATGACATATTCGAAGAGACGGCCGAGCTTTCCGTGGTGCACTACCAACTCGTTCGTTCCTGTGAACAAGTCGGATTGTGTCAAAATCCATGGTCATAGCCAGGAACAGTGGAGGAGGCTGAATTCAAATTATCGCAGATGAGTCGTTGTTTTTTGTGCGATATATTCCATCCACGTTTCACCTGCCGGTTCTAAATTGTAACTTGCCGTTCCTGTTAGAGGAATGGCCATATCCTCAAGGTGTGTCGCCTATTCAGATAATATGTGGCGAATTCAACTCCCAACGACTGGAATTATTATGTCAATCCTTCGTGCACAATGAAATTTTGAATGATTTTATTGAATCCATGCACAAAACGATCCATTTTTAATGTAGCTCGCAGAATCAACTCAGTGTTGGATACAGTGGCCTATTATTTCCAGATCAGTGTTCGGGAACACCAGCCGAGCTGAAGAGTACATCCAGTGAGGTACTGATCATCGCCTTATATTGATGGGCGAAACTTCATTGATTTTCCGGCTGGATAGAGGGCACTTCCTGTTACGATTCGTTATCTCAGGCGACTTCCGAGAATCTGGTAGAACAAATTAGTTTATAGAATTCAACGTGCTTTGCTCCAGAAATAAGGACGGCACTGCGATTTAGCCCGTGAAGTTAGAGGATGTCGATTACTTGGTGTTCGTGAAGCAATGGGTATTGTCGTACAGCCAGCGAGAAGGTATTCTGAAGGCAGCTATCAAGGTGGAATATGATTTGTTATTGCACATGTGGATTCTTCCTTTGGCCGAAGACTCTGCACTGATGGTGACAGGCATACACCCAAAATTCGTGAGGGTTATCAGCTGACTCCAATTCTGCGATTACGGAGATACACAAAAATTAGATCGCAGTCGAAGTATTTCTTGAAATTTGTAATCTATATCAGGTATTTCTTAAAACTAACCTAGCTTTTGGTTACTCTTAAATTTCGCTACACAAGGACTCCAAACCACTAAAAACCATCAACACCCCATGAGACATATACTAAAGCAGTCTCGTACCTTTCGGATGTCATATGTCATTCGGGATATTTCAAGCTGTCATTGACAAAGTATCTCATGATATTGATGGTCAAATGGAATAACAAAATGATATATTCAATATTGGATCAACAAGGAAAGAGTCTGACCGCCGATTGCAACAGCTGCTGGAAGGATTTTCTGGAAAAAATACATCAGTCGAAGCCACAAATTTCACATTTGGTCTTTCACGAATAGTTTTCTTATCCAAATCGTCTCATACCAATAAATGAGGAAGAGTAAAATAAAAAAGACACATACAGCTAATTCTTGATGCTTGCAGTAATATTCCCAATTTATTCCGAACTTCTCTACACAAGCTGTAGCTCAGTCTTTGACGTAAGAGCGGTGGGAATACTAGACTGAGGATGAAATACGCGATCTCATACAAGGTATTGTCGATCTACTAGCACTTGTCGAAATCACACAATCTGAAGGAACAATGCTCAAAACCTATGTATCCGTAGTGAGGGCTGGAGCAATTCTGAAACAGGATGGATGTCCAGTAATCTGCACTTCACTTATTCTCATTGATGCGGAAAGAGTTTATTTCAAGATGTAGAAGACAATCTCACAAGCAGACTTCCTATTGCTCGCTCATTATTCACGGTGGTAGAGTATTGCCGCTTAATAGTTCCACCCACGCGTGCTTCGACGGAAGAGTTGAGGAATCAGACAAAATGCTGCTACTCATCAATGATTCTAAAGTTTAAGTGGGAGCTCCCATTCAAGGTGGAATGGATGATTCTTCCATTATTTGTGCTGCAGGAGGAATTCGGTATACAACCAGAAGACGGCCCGAAATGTTCCTCAACAGTTTGGAGGGCGAGTGTTATGAGAACGTTTTGCTGATAAAAGAATTACCCAATCAATGGCCACCAATAACGCCTACAATTCTGCTCAGTTGAGCTGAAACGTTAGCTAGTCAAAATTATATATTGACATCTGCATACAGCCCCACTCCACTTGTACCCACATGGAGCTGTAGAAAACTTGTGCTCCGCGAAAGTGATTTAATATCAGCCATCCGAAACACTCTACACGACCTGGAGGGCTTCAGGCCCGTTTGAGAAATTTTTTAATCTTCTAATGGTAGTGTCATTGTCCAGTGAACAATAAACTCACTACCCAACAGTCCACATAGCGTGCTTTCAACAGTTTTGCAAATGAACAATTGTACCGATTTGAGTAAGCGTGAAACATTTTGAATTGAATTGGAGAGCCTCGTATATTCTGGGAGAAACTGAGATGCATGGAAGTCCCGCTCAGCTGGTTTCTAGATCACTTAGATCAAATAAATTCAATTTTTGATTGCTGTTATCCTATAAATAGACGGAAATTGTCAAAGTAGCAGTGTAAACGGGATCAATGACGTATTGGGATTCTTTCAAATCTTTAGGATATGAACAAGGATAGTGGTCGATTTGGATTGAAGATTTGATAAAATTTTAGATGTCATTCACCGGACAAGTCGAAAATGTGAACTGCGGTGTATCAATAGACCGATCGGCACAAGCTGGAGAAGCGTTATCCGGGAAAATGCGTTTCTGGGCTGAAGATCTATGATAATAGAGGATAGTATTCAAACTGCTACCTGGCCCCTTCTGATACATTTCAAGCTCAAAGGTATTTATTATAAAATAACTATTATTTCTGTTACCTGCGCATGGGATATAAATATTTTTTTAAAGTGTCACAAGCAGCGGAATTTAAACAAAAGGGAAAGTGTTTAGGAGTAGCTTGAAATAAAATTGAGGTATGCATGTTCGATGTCCGTCTTGATGACCACTTGCTGAATTAACACCCGAATTAAGATCAGGAGATGCAACCTATTCCCAAGTGTAAAGGAAGTTTAAAGCTGGACGATATAATCAATGTGCTTATGAAAACCAACCACCGAGAAGGAGTCTGTTTTAGCGAAGGCTGAATGTAGTTTACAGTTTCAGGCAAGATGTGTCATTGCAATGGGACCGCACTAAAGATTTTTGATACCGAAGGAAACAATGCTTTTTCTACAACATAACTTTCGAATGAGTGATGTTATTTATCTATACCTTTGGAATTATTCATAAATCAATTCAAGTTTCATGTGGGTTAATTCTTTACGATCAAACAGAATTTGGTAAATCAGAGTACATGTTACTAGTAGGCAATGTTTGTCAGCTAGTATGGTTTGATCCAAGCAGATGGTCATTAACAGAATCTCGAACGAGAAACGACAACAACAACTCCTGTTTGGCAAAAGAATAACAAAGAAATAATGCCTAGGACTAAATGAAGAGAAACGGGTGAGGTGTACACCTCATGGATCAATTAGTTCCCTTATAGCATGGCTGATTATGCCCAATGTGTGTTACCAAATTGTATCTGTTTTTCATTGTAGCTGTTCCTATTCTTGGAAAAAACCAACCACCGAAATAAACTATTTGCTCAACCGTAACTAAACTACCAACCTACAATGTGTTCCGAATTCATGTTGCTCATTAATCTGGCGTGCTCCCAAACAGCTTTTGACACACAATGCATGTTTTTTAGATAACGTTTACCGAATGCAGAGCCCGGTGAAGAGTGAACACCGTCTAGACGGAACAGCTGTGTTTGCTTCACGGAGGTGTTCCCTCTTGCGAGAGACTTTCAGAAGATATACCCGAAATGACTGAAACACAGAGCCAAGTTGTCAACAGCCAAGAAACTCTCGCCAGTTTCAAGTGAGATCGGCTGAGCTGTGGTATCTAGAATGAAAGACAAAACAAACTTACACTTGCAACGTATTTCATTCGAGATAAATTCTTCGGTAACTGTCCCTGCTTTGTGATCTCCTTCCTATAACGTCCATATGCAGCTGCATGGATCACTTTCTACATTCAAGCTGTCAACTGGAACGGCTTTAACACAAAGAACAGTCTTTTAGCACTTAAACATGTTCTTCAAATCATATCGTGCGCATAATGTTAGGACGGCATAAGCGAATCTGATTGTTTTTCACTTGAAAATTCTGAGGTTCCTTCGTCTAATAATCTTGGGATAATATTTGGGCGTAGTTGTTAATTGTACAATTAACCAATACGCGCGAAAGTGTCACTGCTTCTGCACCATTGCTCTATCTTGTGAGGAAATTCCTGTTACCTGAAATGAATCTAACAACCATTGAGAAACCACTCTCATGCATGGCTGTTCTCATCACTACTGCAACCTTGACGAGGGAGCAATATTGTTTGCGGACTCGAAGCTCCTTGGTTCCGATGGGGTTTGATGCTGTCCTCGTTTATCACAATCATGAGAACATACGTTTTACCTACATTGAACTGTAACTAAATCCCTTTCACAGAGAATCTATAGTCATGCGAAAATGACCAGCCGGTACTTTACAATAGATGAGTGAGTATTTTTTTTCTCGTTGACCGTCCCTTATTGATTCACGGATGCCTACGAGTTCCACTACCGTGGAGTGAACGTTGCAGTGAGTGTCCTCTGTGAGAACATACCCGATAGAAAAAATCATTCTAGCTTCCACAGCGGGTTTTCAAATGCTTTTTTTAAAAAGAGAGGAAGCATGCCATACATCTTGTGCGCAGAATTCTTCAATATTCACTGAAGCTGTTTGTCAAATGGTCCTAATGAACTTCGTTGAATTAGAATAAAAGCCAATAGAGATCACATATGAATACCTAATTGCAACATCTGACATATATCAGAGCAAGCCGCCCTACTAGCTTTCTTCAGCAAAGGATAAATAATGTTATACACCGGTGTGCAGGAGTGACTCCCAATGACCATGTCCGTTCGAAGAGTGTGTTCGATTCTGGAGATTTTCTGCGGGTAAAACTGTCGTGACGGGGATAAATTTGCGCACGGAGGAGATGACGGCTCTGCGAAAGAATGCTCCAAAGAAACGCTGTATATTTTACATATTTATTCATATTTTACTACTGTTAGACGCAGCAAATCGGCCGTTTATCCAAATTATTGTTCTATCCGAAGTGGGCAAAAGCTCAAATTCGCCTTGGTGTCACTTTGCATGTGAGCGGTTCCGGTAAAATCTTCCGAGCCGACAAGCAAACTGAAAGGTACTTTCTTAGGATATCATGTGGAAACGAATCCTGTCAGCCCCAGTAGTAAGTAAGACGTGAATGTTTCTCTTTTTTGAGTTGAATAAACTTCAAATCTGATCAGAAAACTAAACCATATCAGAGACAAAGAAAAGCAGGTTGTATGCAAAACAAGGTATCAGGTCCGGTGAAAAAGATATACGGTCTTGTCAGAGGCGAGATAAAAATTGATTGGAATCTGCATAAGACGATGTACGCAAAAACTAGGACGACGATCAGGTCCGAGCTGGAAATTCGGGTGATGCAATCGGAATATATATGTCGGCGTTATAGTGTTCTCCCAGTATCCTTGATTTGACATCACACAAAATTTGGAATAACTGTTTTGTGCTATGTTCGAGATGCTATCTGATCCGTGATGTGATTCAAACGTTCCAGCAGTGTGACCATGCGAATTAGCGACAAGATAACTAGTTCTGCAAAGAGGAAGTTTGTGGAAAAAAATGGGCATGAAACATCATCCTAGAAGCAGATAAACCTAACCGAATAACAAACATTTATTCAAAGTCCTACTTCGCCTGGTTCCAGAAAACTTCATGGAAGCTTGAATCCTAAATGACCCGTGTTATATATATATATATATATATATATATATATATATATATATATATATATATATATATATATATATATATATATATATATATATATATATATATATATATATATATAGTCTGCGCACCAGCTGAGATGCCGCTGTTTGTTCTTTGGGTGAGAAAACCAGACTCTCTACGGATCCACGAGTTTCATGATGGGGAACGTAGCCTGATATGTGAATCGGTCTATCGGGTGATCCTTGTCGGCTCGGAGCTACCTTATGTTCAAGGATTGGGTTCTCTTGCAACATCGTATAGTATTTTCTTTATGGTATATTTTATTGTATTGAGGACTTCAGCAAACAAACAAACTCACATTTCAGCCAAAAGAGTAGAGATTCAACATCGTCACATTGAAATAAGCATAAAATAAAATACCACACAAAAGATGGTTCAGCCACCGAGGTTCATGCGATGTTTCGTTTTGACCTCTATCTGCTTGACCAGAACACTTGCTATGTAGGGCACTATGGATATGCGGAAGATAATACTGCGAGGGGGGGAGGGGCTGTGGGTTAGTACACATGCGGAATGCGGAGAAGAATGTGAACTGCTTGAAGGTAATTCAAAGTTCAGGGAATATATTGGCCCATAGAAATTTTGAGGTTGAATTGTTTACAAGCTATAGTATGCAAATCGTAAATGTTGAAAACAAGAAAACCTATGTGAATTATGGAAAACCGATTTAACGTGGTCAGACAGTGTTACCCTTTGACAAAACAACCCAAAGTAGACCAGAAAGTACTACTAGAGAGAAATAGAGCGAGATATGAAGAATTCATGAATGACCAAATGGATGACTGCTTGTATGGCACAAAACTGCCTTTGCCTATACATTTGGAAATATAGTCTACATTTTTTTAACGTCATCAGGAATTTGAATAGACCTCTGTAAATAAGTGCTGACTGTAACGCCTTGGTGTTTGGCCAAGTCAGTTCCGGAAACGGGGACATGGCTGATGGTCGATTGTTCATTGGGGTAAGAGGAATGGGAAATGGAGGAACTACATTCATTTCATCTGGACATTTCCAGATGTAGCAAAGAGTGAAAAATGCTGGATATTGTTTTAGTTCTCGGAAAGGATATACAGTCTGTTTAGACGGAGACAGATTGATGGAGTACCATATCATTAGTGTCCCGTAGACGTTGTGCTGTTGGTACAATGGTCATGTGATCGATATGTGATGGAGAGAGAAGGAAAGAACGGCACCCTGTAGAACACCAGATTTGGTAGGCCAAGGATTTCATCAACAAGTACCAACTCTAAAGAGTGGAGTTGTATTGATAAAACATAGTTTCGTCCATGAAAGCAAACAAGTCGGACCGAAAAGGTAATCCAGCTTTCACAAAGGCGACAACGGGGAGCCGAATCAAAAGTGGAAAAACAGTCGAGGAAACAATAACGAAGGAATTTCACGGAACTACTTAAGCTCAGTGAATTGAAGTAGCAAACTAATGCAATTACTTCCAGAGTGTACCAGGAAAATGTGGAAATGAGTAAAGTCATACCAAGACATCAAATATGATATATGTCAAGGATCAGAATTCTAGGGGAAGAGGAAGTACACGAGACAAAACATGTCCGTGGTCTAGGCCTTCATAAAATGTGACTTGAGGTATAGTAAGTTAGACTAGCGTTCAGTTCACTTCACTTCAGTTTATATGGCCGGTACCCATGCACTAGGTGCGGTGGCTTCGGTAGCTATCTTCCAGCCGTAAACTCAATCGGAAATAGCAAAACACGAGGGAAAAATAAAGAGTTGTAAATATTGTCCTCAAGTCGATGAAATAAACGGTGTTTGCAAGAGTGTCACTAACAGTGGCATTCAGACATATTCCCAAGTAAATCTAGCCGCTGGATGCGCAGGTCTCTTGTAGCCCATCCAGGAAGTTTACCACTCCCTGGAGCGCCAATTCCACCTAGACCGCTCACCCTCACTCACCTTCCAACTATTGGCAGCTTCAGGTTGGTGAAGTAACAACCAGTAGATTAAAGTGATGAAGATTAGAGTAGAACAGCATGGATTATTTTAGACTTGTTTGTAATACAGTAGAACAAGACTGATGAAAGCGGTTTGGTGTACCTATTAGAAAATGGAAACGATATTTATTAGGCTGTCTCGGAAAAGTCACGGATCGTTACTGCTCAAGTCAGCTGAAAGTTTGCTCCATCCTTATTTCCTCAATCGACTACTGGAAATGTGATCGTTCATAGTCCTTCGTTTTGGAAACAATTTTTTGTATCGCGATGGATTTCTTCCCAGTTGAAAAAGATACAATCTGTTCAAAATTCCCGGCTTTATCATATCGTTAGTCACTTCAGATGGTTATTTCAGAAGGCAAAATGAAAGAAGAAATGAATGGTAATGTTGAACCCATTTTTCGAACATTGCCAGCATCCGACTGGAACATAAAGTTAAGGCTTACCACATTTCTTTGATGAAGTTTGGAACTTGAGTGATTCATGATTCTCAAGATAGTAAAAGAGCAGCCCTTTGAAAGATGCAACAAAAGAATTGTCAAATAATGAACGATTACCAGTTTAAGTCTAAACGCAATCAGTGAGTTGCTACAAACTGGAATAAATTCAACAAAACAAGTACAGGGAAAGAGAGATATATAAGCGAGTATGTCCCCTACCAGAGTATGAACGACGAACACAAATTTGAGTGAACGGTGTAATGGAATGCACTTCAGCAAACAAACGCGTTATTCATCTGAAAATGATTTCAGGTTGGATAATTGAGAAACCTGGTTTCTGAAACATTTGTCTGGAGTTCGTCCTCTTATATTTCACTTATTAGATTTTCGCAACGCAAGATCTCCCATTGATAGGATGAAGGCGTCTCAGGTTGTACATGAACACTAAAATTGTATTCATTATAGTTGATTGCTTGGTTTGTTTCCATTAGACAAAATATACCTGAAAGGGAAATGAGAGTGCCTCCATGATCACGGCATTGTAGGTCACCTGAACAGAGAAAGCACCATCAGTATACTGAATAATTATTTCCAAGGACTTCTGGAGCAACAGTAGGCTTTGACTTTGTGAATTTTGTCTAAATTTTATCTTAGGAGGATGATACTCAAAGTGGGTACTTGTTGCGTGCAAAGGACAGTCGTTTGATCAGTTCGATATCGTTTCTTTATTCATGACAAAGAGTATTGCAAACGGCTCGACTTTCAAACCAACTGTATCAACTCGACGAATCATCGTGTTGAGTGTTTGTCGTTTTAAAAGCGACAAACAATTGGCCTCGGAACTGTCTGAATCTCACAAATAAATCATCCGCACATGGTTGCTTGGTAAGCGGACGACCCTGAATTAAAAACAATCAATCCACATGAACGGTTCAGTATATGGTATTCGAATTCCAGTTCAAGCAAATTAACATTTCACTCAGAATAATCACGTCTTCACCTCGGTTGTATCTTCCGGCCTAAAGAGTTTCTGTAGCATACTGTATTCAGTACCCGGGCTGTCCATTATCATCCGTGGGTAATTCGATCTATGTAGCATTTATTGACAGTATTATTCAGGAGACCAGCTGCAGCATCTTCTGTTCAACAAATTGGGCTCGAATGTCATGTTGTCCGGTAAAATCACTGGCAAGAAAACGCTATCTACAGGGCCATTCAGCGTTACCCAGAGGGTTGTCCTTGCACAAAAAAAGTAATTATTTGCCTGGGTGGTTCATACCAGAATGTGGTACTGAAAAATGGAAGAACCTTTGTTCCTGGGCTCAAGCTCCAAAACTATTTTCTTTGTCGATGTGCTTTATTCGTCTATGAACACCCTGCTCAATCATGCTTTTATGGGTACCTCGATTTGTCTTGAATGGACTGAAAAGTATCAGCGGAATAGCACTTGTGAAATATTTCTTATCTGATTCGTTGTTTGTGACAAAATGAGGTTCGCTTATCGGGACTTTTCTTTCCTCATCAAGTTGCTTCACCTGTGCGTATAAACTAACGACACTCGTTATGCTCCGAGAATAGCATGCTTCAAGAGTTCAGAAACTCAGCTCAACTGTTTTTTCTCCAAGTTTACCTCAAATGTGAACGCATTCAAGGGTGTGTGCAATATGATTGGTCATCCAAACTTATGCACATTGGAAACACCAATTCTAGATCAAAATAATTCATATACTGAAAGCATATACTACGCGACGAGGGAGAACATGTTTGCGGTGGCCATTGGTCCCTGTTTTTGAACCAGTTATTGGATTGATAGATTTTTTCAAATCGCCATATCGTTGTGCAAAATATTATTGCTTTCTAATGCCATTGTAGTAGCAAGAAGAAAAGTGGTTTTATGATAGGACGAACACCTCGGCGTGAAACACATTCTTGTTGATAACAAATGAAATTTCACAATAAACTTACTTCCTCTTGGAATCAAAGTCAAATGGCTATGCATATCTCTTGCCAGCATATCAACCAGCTGACGAACCAAATGCAAGTTATTCTTCAAGTTGTGAATTTCACCACCTAAAATAAAGAGGTGATTGACTTCCATTGAACATAATCTGTTTCTCAGCACGCATACTTACTGGTACCTACCTATACACAATATAAATCATTCACATCAGTCTGATGAATAAAGATGCCGTAATCTGTGAATGGCTTAGTATTGTCGAACGATTGACAGAGGAGTGACTCGCAACTAGTATCTCAGTTTGCACAGCAAAGCTGAATGCTGTCACGAGTGTGACCTTTCGATTTGTGTAAACTCGAAATACTGAAGAACTTTGATTGTCGACCGTATTTCCTTATCTATATTTGCGCTTTAATTACAATAACTTTCCAAAAATAATCAAATACTAGTTCGACAAGTTTTATTATGAGAGAACAAAAAAGTGTATGTTCCGCAATATCCTTTATATAGAAATTAAGGTTTTCACTTACGAAGTTTATCGTTTCCTTCATAATTGGATATATAAAAGTGAGGTGACATGTTTTTAACTCCAATGATGAATCCAATGAAATCATTATTTCCGTTCTGTTTAACTACACCTTCCTAATAAAGGCACAAGCGCGATACCGTTGCTGATACCCAATATAAGTCACCTCGAGTGTAATAATCCATGTTGAAGACCAGTGCAAATTTTATATTTTCATCTTTCTTGTCATTTATATCACAAAAATGGAACACAACAACAGACTTGCACAGCAAACAAAACAAAGACTAACGATTCTGGGCCAAATTTGCATAACACTACTGGGAATGTTCTTACTTTGGTTTTCAGTGCGCGTAACAACTGTTTAATTAGAATACAGGAGGTGAACGTAGACGAACAATCGGGGGAACTTCCTAATACGAATGAATAAATGAGGCAGTTTTGTCCTTCAAGACGATTTTCGAGGAATATATTAAAGATGTTGATGCAATCTCATCATATTCTTAGCTCCAATGATACTGATATTGATATATATTTGAGTTCCATCAAGTAGAACGAAGTCGTACCTGAGTGACATAATGGGACACGACTGTCTTGATAAGAATCGGCGTATTAGCACACTGAAGTCCAGATACTAATCGTGAACACCAAAAGGAATTAAAACCGCATATATTGGAGGTGAGGCGTGTGCACAGTCGTTTCATATTTGAAATGTCTTGTTCATCCAGCCCTAGTCTCTTTTTGTTGCGTTTTTGTCGAGTGGTACCACATTTCCTCTCGTTTTTTTCTTATAAAATTTTGCTGCAATCTCGTTGTCATTTATTTTGCGGCAACGATATTGTGCACCTTACATTTTGGACCAAACTGGATTCATGGGTTTTCTTATGTTTGACGGATGCTTTTCATTTTGCTCCCAGCCGTGTCTATCGATGTCGTGACCTTGGATGCGTCTGTTTTGCTCACAATGATTCCGAGCACGTGAAAGTGGTTGACTGGCGGAGCATCACACTGACCGAACAGTTCGTGCCATCTTCCGATTTCAAAAATACACAGCAAAATGAGTGAGATCCCTTTGTTTCATCACCTTGATCAAAGTCATTCGATTGCGGTGGGTCATTTGATTGAAGAGGCGGCATTTATACACTAATTATGATCAACAGAAACGGCTACCGAGTATCGGTTTGATGGACTCTCCTCAAATCACAGCAGTCAAGGTGCTGAATACAACGCTCATTATGCTAAGGTGATAAATACAACATAATTATATGGACTGCAACGGATTTTGCAAAGAAAACTTTCATGATTATTAGGTTTGGTAACTTCTGGGTTCTGTGAAAGCAAATCTCATGTTAGGGAACTGCGAAACAGGAGGTGTAAGATGCTCAACCGTAAGGTTGTTTACCAAAAATACGGTTTCAATAATGGAAGGAAATATGTGTGCCACCAATACATGGGTCTGTTTATCCGGTGAATTTGCTACCACAATGCAAAGCTAAGAGTCAAATTAACGACTGCGTACATCCGATGAGGTCACCAAATCATGGCGACCATGACACGCGCCGTAACCGTAGGAGCGTTCACTTACGTTGAAGTTTCACCCTCTCCATATTATCCGAAACGATTTTTCCGATTGAACCGTGGAATTGTTCATATTCTAAGGAAAAAAAATACAAATAAAGGAAACAGCTGATAACTAAATACATAGTGAAAAATGTTGCTAGAAAAATCTTTTAGTTGCACCAGGAAGGCATTTTGCTTATTCATCTGGTTTGTGAATACGTAGTGCGTAACTTCAATAATGTTACGCGAAGCACATCATCAACGAAGCCAGGTTAAATGGGACGTTTATGCAGTATATTAGGTAGGCTGTACAGATGTGCACAAAATAGTGCCAATTTGAATATTTCTCTATGGTCACTATGAGCATAATTGGTTAAGTTTTGTCTGTTGCCTCAAACTGAGAATCAATCAGGAAACTCCTACTTATTGGATTTTAGGTAACAGTTATTAGCTCACTCTTAATTTTTTATTTATTATTTCAATGAGATGCTGCCCGACATGATATCAAGAACACTGGTGTTTGGCCAGAACAATTTCAACACGAACAGTGAGATCAGTCAGTCTCAGATAATTTATAAAAGCAGTTTGACTTACATCGGAAAAGATTATTGATTGGCTGATTTGGTTGATTTGTATAATTCGTCTACTATCTCAGTTACACCCGTGTGCCTTGCTAGCCAAACCAGCTATCCGGTTCCTTTTACAAAGTGAGTCGGATATGGCTTTGGCTAGGTGACCGTCGAAGATCAGAAAAGTAAACATATCGGTTGAAGCAGTGCAGTAAAGATGAAGAACAGCGAAAGCCGTTAGACCAAAGATGACCCAATGTTCTGCCCCATTTAGTATAGAAATCCCTCTTTTGGTTATGCACAAACTGATAAATTGTGATTTGTTTTATCAGGTCCATATGAATACAACCTTCAAAGTGTAGGGTGACTTACTGTCTTTCAAAAGGATGATAAGTGCACGGTATGAATCAGAAGCCTGTTGATCGTTCCTGGTGCTGATGACTAAAGGAAAGACATTATGGTCTCGTTCAAATTACAGCTCTTCAGAGAAACGCAGTTAGTATTATTTGGGGAAAATTAATTTCCCGAAAAACTAAGCAAAATTCCGATGGAACCTTCAAATAATCCAGAATTTTACTCACCAGAAAAAGGATTCAGAAGAGACAAGCGCCCAGTCACCATGTCGAACACAGCCAGTCTAGGTCGGTCTGGTTATTAACGTATCACGACTAGCAGCAGTAAAACAGGGTAGTCAGATGTTCTAAATGAAACACTTTATCATTATTTGCAGACAAATATATTCAGTGTCGTTCATCATTCAAGTTTCTCAATGATAAATGCAATCTTCATTTTAGTCAATGGCGGGACATATTCAGAGGTGTGATATACGACACATGAGTGAAACATTTGATAGAAATCTATGCATTTGGATGAGCGACTTGTGATGATTATTGCACAATAGTTATCAGGAGACCATCTGACATGACTCACGTTTATTCAAACGATTACCGATCAAATTCCATAATGTCGTCCATGTATTTGTGTTAGCCCTGAAACTCCAAACAGTTGACAACCACGCAAGATCTGGATAAAGAGGGAAATTGACTTTGACAGTATTCGCCAAAATTATCCGAGTCCTGCCTCTGATCACTGTGTGTTCTTCAATCGAGAAAAACCACAACACATACCCAGTTACTTGTGTCCTATTTTGTGAGCTTAAAACAAGGCCGGATTAGGCTATTGTGGTTGTGATAAGTCGCAGGTCACTGAAATATAGACTATGGGTCTCAATTCCCGAGTAATGGTTTCCAAAAGCATTTCATCCTTTATCCATGGATTGAATAAAACCAAGCACTCGAAGGAAACCAAAAATCGAGTTACATTCAATTGGACTCAAAAGAATGCATTATCGCGGAACTGTAACGATGAGTTATGAGGGATTTTTTATGCAAACTGGTCGATAGTCGGCTCTCAAATTGTTATTTTCAGGAGAACGGAGCCTTGGCCTGATAAGGGGTGTAGGTTGAGGATTTGAATCCCGATGATTTACGGAAAGGCCAAAATGATTTGACGAGGTTGCGAAGACTTATTAGATGATATTATACGGTTTTGTGAGTTCTATGTGGTGCGTTTAGGAAAAGGATCATTCTGAATTAGTCATTCGAGGTTTGGCACTTTGCTCATTGGAAAGACTTGATCAAGTATGAAGGTTAGCCTTGTCAACCAACGAAATAACTGGAAGAATCACCGTGTGATGTTACAAATGGATAGCGTGTCAATTCCCGCTGCATACGCTTCAAATGAGACTAAGTTGACGAAGCTGCTGTAGAACGCTCACGTATAGGGATTACTAAGCTAGAGAATACAGGGTGTTTATACCTAATGAGTGGTGAAAATCGCGTAATTTAACGTGTGTTTATCGAAAACTGCAACCCTGTTATCCTGATACGAAAGCTTACTGCCTGTTTTTTTTTCGAACATTGTATAGTTTATACTCGCAAAGTCAATATTCAGATGATGATTGAATGAAAAACCCCAAACAATGAACATTTGATTCTGCTGTGCGACACTGCACATGCACGTACGACGGATGCACTACTCGTATTGTCCTTCACAGATCACCACAGGCCCGGACAATTCACAAGAACTATCCTTATTTATTACTGACTATTTTGGGCTAGGATATCAATTTAAAATTTTAGTAATCCATTATTGCACAACTTTACCAGCTACAAATATTCATGGTCAGAATGAGGTTTCCCGCTTGCAGGGTGATAGTTTTCGTTGATCTTGCATGCGTTGCAATAAGGGTTACATTCTTTATGACCTACTGCGAACCAGGGAACAAAAACCGATAACTTATTCTGATGATATGACTTATTCACGGAAAGAAAGATAGGGCTATAAGACACATAATTTTGCACCACGGCTGATGGTACAGTTGTTCAAATACAGATTGTATTTTTCCGCTCTAACAGTGACTTACTGCATTCCACGCCAAAATTGCTGGAATATACGAGAAGCAGCACAAAACAAAACAGCTGTGACATTGTTCACATCTAGCTGTCGCGAGAGTTTATTTCGTCTCGTTTTATTGGGTTCATAATTCGATCGACAGTCACGCGTCAACCACATCAGGTCCGATTTAGGTATACATGCGACAGGTTGAATGCTGTCCAATAGCTGAAGTCACTGGTCTGATTTTCTCTCAGAGAGAGCGCATTACAAATATTGTAAATTCTCATTGCGAAAAACGCGAATTATAAAGAACAACACCTATTTAGTTCATACATCAAACTATAGGAATCATGTCATAATATCCCTCAAGTAGTTCTGAGTCAGACCAAGTACATATTTCATGTCCCAGGGGATAGATATTTAGCAGATGATTAACCACAATCAGAGGCAGAATCGGAGTGCTATCTTTCAACACAGCATTAACTTGATTGTTCGAAGCGTAACTAGCGAAAACAGATCTGTCCTCTCCATACTTTTCTCCAGGCTAGTCCTGCACACATGCAAACTTTCAGCGGTATTTAAAAAAGTGGTCTACAGTGTTAAACTTAAATTTAAAAAACTCGGTCAAATTGAAAATTCACACAATGAATTAAGTCATCAATAATTTAAATATATATGAGAGGTACGTAGATGGCAATTTATTTTCTAATTCCGTCCAACAACAGCGTACAAGAACTACCCTAAACGTTCAGTGGAGCACATCCGAGTTTACCAGGTGCGCTAGAAATCGAAGAGGACAATGTGCTCCTATTCCCTGACGTCCTCCAACGAAGAACAGCAAACAGATCAGTGGAACACAATATTTATCACACGTCAACGTGGGTTGTGTAGTACACTCATTTCGAAAACTTCTTTCCATGAACGAAACTTAAATAGGTTGCTTGACCAACGAAGCGCTCCAAATATGGTACAATAGCCAACCTACGAAAGAGCTGGAGTCTATCGCCAACTCCCTCAGAGAAAAGGGATACACGGATGGGTTTCTCAAACAGCACATGAATACAGATCCTCGGCCATGATACACGAACGTCCCAAAAATATCTTTTTCGCTCGTTAGGAATTCAAAGGGGATGGCGCCACTGAAACATTGACCTTCCGGTTATGTAGTGCGGTGACAAATACGTTCTGTGCAGCCAAGCTGAAAATCGCGTTCAACAATAAACCTTGCTTACAAGTGAAACGCGAAAATCGGCTGCCTGATGATTCAATCTCATGTTGTGTTTATTCATCCTCTTACTCCTATGTAGAAAAATATGTCGGAAGAACAACCAGACGCCTGTCCAATCGAGTCCAAGAACACTGTTCTACATTGGTAACGAAAGGGATCATTAGGACAGAAACCAGCGCAATACTGGTCCGTGTAACCGATACGGGTCACACACTCATGCGAAATGGGCCATTTAGCGTCATCCACAGTGTGTCGTCATACAGCTGTACAAGAGTCAGACAACGAGGTGATTGCAATCAGGTTATAGAGGCCATTCCTGTACTCGCAAAAAACAGTTTGTCAGGATGCTGTGGCTCTCATGACTGAAAGTCAACGTGATGGTGAGACAAACACATAGAACTGGTGAACCCGGTTGGCATTGTGCCCACACAAATACAACGGAAACGGATTTGACATTCAGTTTTGTGCTTTTTCAGAAACACTAGATCACATTTTTGATTACTACTAAATGTCTGCATGTATACTGTACTAGCCTGAAGAAAAGTACGGGAAGAGCAGATCTGTGATCGCCCCGGTACATTTCCAAATTCAGACTCCGGGAATATGTTATCAATCGACTTGGCATTTACGGCGACGGCTCCATGGTTGGTAAGGAAAAGCGATAAATGTGATTTTAATGAGTACCTAATTGTTTGAGAACACATCTCTTTCGAGTGTGATCATTTGGGTATTGTCCAAACACATTTTGATATCATGGTACAGATTGTGTCCCTTTCTATTCAGTGTCCCACAAGAGAACGTTGCAAGCTTCTTTTGATTATGGGATACTATATTAAAGGTCAACTGACTAGGAGGTATGTCGCTAAGTGTAGATAAACGTTCCGATTATCAAAAGTCTAGGCTGAAGTCTTTGGCGAGCAGTCGATGGAATACCACTGGATAGACTTAGAGCCAGTGAGTTAGAACCCAGAAGTGAAATAAATTAGCAAGACATTTTGTAGGTAACAATAAACATATAGGATATTTTCTTCTCAAAGAGTTACTTAAAACTTCAGGACCAAGAAAAGCCACAGGTATTGGTACTATGGGTTGATGAATTCCTTGGGATGTGAGCAATGTCTACAAACCGGAATATAGCGTTTTTCAACTGCTGTCCACATAATGAACCTATAGAAACACAGGACTCTGGAGAATCAATCGTGAGAACTTGGTTAAGGTGCGAATTTACCAACTCAGTCAGGTCAGCCTGAAGGAAGAACTGATTGGACCGATTGAAGCGGGGCATTCCAACTACCACCTCGTCTACTTATTTGGTAGGCAAATACTTACGCGCATAGAAAAATCGGCGATATCAGCAAGAACGGAAACCTGCGTTTGATGGCATTTTATGAATAAACACTTGTGGATTGATGCGAGAGGGTAGCTACGTTGATCGTAATTAGCCTGAAATCATTTTCTATATCTGAGTGAGAACATTCCGGGCTTTGAGGCCGCCTTCATTTCGCATTAGCACCCTAAAGTACATGGCATCAATCCAGTGCAACCCCTCTTCGAATGATTCGAAAGAAGCGCGGACGGAGGGTTAGTGTTCAGTTTTCACGGTAATTCCTTACACGATGCATTCATGTCTAATGTGGGGTTGAGAATACGAGCATCAATGTTCACCAGGCTACACATCAAAACAATTGTGGGTTATTCGAAAGCGGATCACAGACTAAAGATGAATCAGATTGAAATAACAATATGGTCGGTACCTCTAACTATGTCTAGTGAGGCATTCCGAGGTGCATGGAAGTTTATGAAATTTCCTGTCTCCACAATGCATGAAATGCTGATGCAGTCCATTGCGCATTTGTGCACACAATAAGATATTAGCAGATTAAGATGGGCATTACGGTCAGGAAAGTGCTCTTAACACAGATATCGTTTCATTTCAAATTGCTATCCACCATGACTAGGTCAAACAGAGTTTTGTCAAGGGAAGCCGGGTTTTTAAATCAGATATTTTTGTTCCTGAGTAAACCGAGCGCCAAGTTAGTGGGAATTTCTTGAATGGTCCCCAATGACCAATGTTAACAATATCTCTTTTTGAGCTTCGTGAAAGTGCATGTGCATATATCTTGTCTCCTCTAGCTTTCATCAGTTTTGAGGGAAATACCAAGACCCATTGCATGCACAACAAGTCTAGTTTCACAGCAAAAAAGGTATGGAAACTTTTTCGAGGGAAGAAATTGCATGTTTTAATTTGCAATTGAAGGCCCGAATTAAACGGAATTCCTGAATGTTCGATGAGAAATTTTCGAATGAGCTGCGCCTTTCATGCTTCTGAAGGTCAAAATCATTCATGCTATAGAGGACTTACGCATTCAGTAGAGCCTCACGTACTGCAAGTCATTTTAGAGGTGAAACCTTCACTGAGACCACAATGTTTTATGAAAGCTCATTTAAATGGAAACAAAACGTGTTTGATTTGGTTCACTGAAACTGTATTTCTGCTGATTCCCATTCTCCAATATCAGTTTGTTCCATCAACTCAGATTAGAAAATAATCTATATAAAATTTCAAACAATTTTTGTGTACCATGAATTCGGGTTATTTGTTCAATTCTACAGACCGCTCACAAAGGGTCATGTAACAAGACCTGGATTATTTAAAGAGAAAAAATATAAAACAACTCTATGTGAAAATCAATGAATCTACTTTTTCGATTTTTTCAACATTAGTTTCATTTATTCTAGCGTGAAAGCTCTTTGTCTTCATAATACTGTTTTTGAATTTTCTGTTTGATAACAGATTTTTAAAGTTTGTCGACACAAGTCCGTACTACCAGCTAAGATGGTTTGAATACCACGAAACATATCACTTTAGAGCTTGGGGAACTGGATTACACAAAACCAAAAATATTCAAAATATAAGCAAATTATAATGTAAACATTTTTTGTTTTGAGGTGATCAAGTGATTGACTGAATTATTGACTGGAGAAAAGATGTATCAATTCGAACTGAGAAATGTACCAGAACATAATTGGTTGAACAAAACCACTACGCGTTGCACACTGTGATAGCGCATAATATCCAGCCCAAAGTTCTTCAAGATCACATGCAGTGGAACACCTCTCGCATGCGCTTGGTTACCGATAGCTGTTGGCAATGGCCTGGTGATGGGGATACACGCTATCGCTCACTCAGATGAGCATCCAGATCCAAACTGTAATATTTCTAATAATCTTTGCCCCACATGTCAGATGGCAATGATTTATACAATTCAGATTCATTTCCAAGTGGACTGCATACCAAAATGAATGTGACTTCGAGAGTGTCACACAATGCACGTTTTGATGAGCGCATGATCCCAGTATTTAAATCCTGATTTCGTATTTGACCATAGCTAGTTCCATAATCTTACCTGATTGGATCTTTCCTGACCGTCTTCCCTGGAAACAAAGACGTTTAGTGCAACCGCATCTCGTGACAGATCTCCCGTTGCCAAACCATGAAAATTAAAACGATCCTCTGTGCGAAAAACAGTTGTATAGGAGAATACTGCAGCGCTATCAAAATCACACTTTAGGTAAATTCATGTAGGTGACAAGAGTGGAGCAAATTAGGTTGATTGAGTCTCCGGTCGGTTGAATACCAGCATTATAAGAATAGCACACATGTCGAAGCTTTGCAGCCACTAGAATATCCGAATTGGCGACTGATTTACTTTGCACCTTTCATGCTTTGACGCACGACTGCGATTATAAAAAGCAGTGAATTCCGACTTGAAGACCATACCAAGTTGATTAGGTCCAGATTTACTTTGGTCGCACTATTTCAAGGGCGCAATGAGCCCCACGAATCAAACGTGAACTGGTATGCCACTTTATCCATTCAAGAAAGAATATATACATATATATATAAACACTGATCTGAAATCACGCCTGGTGCAAAAGAAATATCAACAAAACTGAGGTCGAGGAGAATAAAAACCGACTGGGTTAAGTAGTTAGTCCAACGTCAAAGTTATCCCGTTTCTTTTGACCATTCTCCTTTTGATGTTTGTTCTGTCATCTTTCCGATATTCACTACAAATTTATGCATTTATATGACATGATACTTCAAACGACAGTCAAAACATCATGCGTCCAAAAGCTTTATATTATGAGCCATGTTGCTCAACTGCTTAACCTAAAAACACTGATCATATTCTGGGCACCAAATAGTCAGGCGTCATGCATCAACTGAGGCCAGAGCTAATACTATCTTCCCCAATAATTCCATCCGAATTCACAGCTAATTGAAGGCTTTGCTTCCACCAGCCCTTTTCAAAACGTGCAGATAGAGCGCGAAACGACAGTTGATGTTTAAGCACTAGGAAAGCAAGTTCTAATCATCGGAGACGGTGTAGAGGCATGGTTTTGGTCAGAGGCCCTCTGACTGTATCTAATCCATGGTGATGAATTTTGCCCTTGCTCTCTCTATGTCCCCAGCGGATGCAAGCTATCAGTGGTCAGCTATCGAAAGCTGTCTAGCGAATTTAGCATGGAGTGGCCATGGTTGAGAACGTTTCAGTATGAACAGCGATGCATTTCGCCAGTCTCCTGGAGAAGAGGAGGGTGTGATGACCGAGCACAAACTCCGCAGATTGGCAACGGCTATTCTCTTTTGCGGAATCCATGTTCATATTTGCTGCAAACACTACCCATAGCTGTAATGAAGCTTCAGAGGTGGTTAAGTTTATCGGATGACTAAGCCGGATCGCGATGAAGATTGATGCAAGAAAGGACTTCCGCCTTTCTTGTTTATAGGCTTTACATCTGCAAGTCCGAAGGTGCATAAGATATATATATATATATATATATATATATATATATATATATATATATATATATATATATATATATATATGTGCAGTCAAGTGGTTGATAGTGCCATGAACTGTTTTCTGCTTTAGTCTTTCAGGTTTTTATTCTGCATTCACTTTATAGAAGGCCTAAGCAATCAAACCACTTAGCAACTCCTACCTAATCAGCTCGCTGACGTGCATTAGATGTAAAAGCATAGCACCTTTGATAACCGTCCAATGGTAAGAAAAAGGGACAAGAAATTTAAAATGAAGATAGGTTTTCTCAAACTAGACTATCCAGCAGGTTGGTCAACTCGGGAGGCTAAACCGGTTGAGATTTTGCTCTCTAGTTAGATGACATCATTTTCTTTCTGTCCACAAAACTGGCTCAGCCGCATGCGTACGTGAATGTACCTACTTAGTTGTCCCAGCTTTGCACCTTCAACCCAACTAGGAGCTTGGCCTCGGGGAGCTTTTCAACATCTCTTGACTGGGTCAGTTTATTTTTCATTCCATCGGGTCAAATGGGACCCGCGGAAGAAAATTATGGGCAACTATCAAAAATGACATAGGGCAAAGTTTGTCTCCCTAAGTTACAAAACATGAGATTCACCATGCAGCGTAAATGTTCACACCATTGAATCCATAGAAGCTGTTTCTTCCTAGTTAGGTGTTCGACTCACAATAGTTCGGTCAGGTGGAAAGTCCCAGTTAGGGCTCGCTGAACATGCACTGCTGACGATTCCTATCAAGGACGAAATGGTTGTGAAGTGCTTTCGTGGTTTTCAAAGGTCTGAACGTCCACGTTGCGTAATCAATCTTATATTACGTAAAAACGAATCTCCTACTGCACATATTTCCAAATAAGTTGAAAACTGACGAACAATCGAGTTTCTTTGATTGAATATACATTCATTGCCTCCAGGTATTTCGTCAGTCTTCTGATGTTATCGGAAGGGGGTAGTCTCGCATGAGGAGATTGAACACCGATGTTGCCCAAAGCTCTACGAAACGACGGGCTGGCACGTTTTCGTTCATTCGGTGATGTCATACGCAAGAAGTTGCTCTTTTGTATCTTGACAGATCACACCAAGATGGATTTCGCTATCTGATGACGTAACCTCCTATTGGTTCTGCTGACGCGGACACCAGAACACCCACCTTTGAAGTGATAAACACAATTAGATTCCGTGAAGGAAAGCATCAGCTAATCATTGTTCCCCTGCTTATGTAGTCAATCTTTGTTCGGAATAAAATGTTTTCAAACAAATTGAATCGTAGGGCACTTTTCGTTATCGTAAGTACTCGTATCTGACGATCAGTCCATAGTGAGTGTTATATTTTGCACTTCTGTCCTACGGGTGGGTATCATGATCAAAATATGGGGTAGCGTTACCTACGGTATTTGAATTCCTAGTGCATTGATTTGCATTGATCCAATAATGGTAAGCAATTCACAACGTTGGGTTCACTTACATGTCCAAGCGGTTTATATTTCACTCTCAAAAAGTAAAAGTTTCCTACGTCCCTTTTGCATTTCTGAGATTGAAATGCACAGGTATTTTATCCTCCCAAAATAGGGATCACCTCAATCCGTGGAACCGTGTATCTGACACGTACCGATTAACACTGACCTTAGTCGTCCACGCGAACGAAGAGACCATATGAAGGAACCATATATCCATTTTGAAAAGACTGTTCGGATAAATGCATTTCTGATTTTCCGGTGCGCGTTATACTTCAACCAAGAAATCAAATGTTGTTAGAATTCTTAGTGGCTCTAAACTCATGTAACCAAGTACACAAAAGGGTATCTTCATCTAGCTTTGCACTCACACAGATCTCGCAGCCAATATGTAGCGGCAACGGATTTTCAGATGTCACTGAGTGAAGTTGTCCACGATAGTGTGCTCTTCCTGATAGTATGTCAAAAGGGAAATTGAATGTTGGACTGTATACAATCTAACTGAGTATTCAATCTAGTCCCTGAGATTCGTTTCCACAGCAGGTCATAAGCAGACGAATCAATAAGCCTCTTTAAAAAATCACCACTTAGTGCTCATCAGAAAACTACTCTAAAAACATTCATCTTCTTGTGAACCGGCAGAATCCAGGAGATTACCAAGTTCACTGGACAAGATTTCGTAACCTTATCCTTCAAACTGGTGAGTAAATTGCTGTAATGCAAGCAGGATGCAGAAAGTTGAATACTTCCGTCAGATCGGTCGACCAAAATAGCTAGCTCCTTCACTGGTTCTCAGATGTCATGATCTTCCCAACACAGAATATGTAGGAACTTCTGCTCATGCTTCGATGGGGGAATCTGGAGGAAACTTTCCTGACTATTGGCCAATGAAACTGATCCACATCTCTGGGTTCTAATCAATAATACTGCACCTAATCGGAACCCTGCAGCCAACGGCCAATTAGCAAAACACTGAAATTTTGCTATTGAATCGAAGAATGTACTCATCTCGGCTGATTTCCTGGAGTTTGTAACCCGGATGAGAAGGTAAATACCACCTACCTATTGTCTGACTCTGAGACTAGTAGGCAAATACCGGACCATGTGAAATGATTAGTGATGTCTATCGTAGACTGACATCCTCAGAACATCGACATATTTTGTAAAGCAACGATCAACCTTGGTTATAAGGCACGCACAGCTGGTTTGATTTGCTCCCAACGATCAGCCTTATAGGCTGGTTTGTGCCTCAATGGGAGCACACCCGAGGAGAACCATCGAAAGGCAGTAGAAGTTTGTGTATCAGATTTACAGAATTCGGACAGTGAAGTCCTCGCTTCGCTCAAAACTCATTGTTGTATAATTACAGCACATACATCCTTTTACCGGCTGCGCTGCAATTTGTATCCGTTTTCGTTGAAATTATTTCGGTAACACCGTCGTTTATTATGATGTTCCACCGGCAAAAATATTCAAAACTATTTATGATATAAACAACAGATATGTTGACAATTCTCGGGTCACCTATTATCAAGTAGCGATAACGTGAATCGCAGCCATTGTGAAAGAAAAAGCAGAACAGCCGAATGGCAGGTAGGTCTTAGTGCACACCATCGGATTTCATGACAGTTCCCAACATTGTGATTGGAACAACGTGCGTTCTCCTACTAACAAGTTACCGGAACTAACTTACCTGCATTGAGCCTGTGCCTTTCAAACTGCCTATATGGTATGCCTTCAGAAAACCTGGCTGAATGCGGACATGGATGATTCATTGGTCGAAATGTAAAAATTATTGTGGCTTCCGTCAGGAAAGATAGAGTTCCGTGATGAAAAGAGGTGGTGAGGTTGTCACATTGATCAATTTCAAATGGTGTAGCAAATCCAGTGTTGCATTTCCTACTCCTCACATCGAAAAGACTGCTAGTTTGCCTAGAGTCGCCCTATTTTTTCCGTTTTGTCCATATTACCATAATGAATGTTCACAAGGTAGCACAAAGGTCACAAGGTTTAGGTACCTCCTTTCATGGCTCATTCTAATCGTTCCGTTTTTGTTGATAGATTAGAAACTTCATATCATTGTAGGGGACTTTATTCATACAAATCCGCATCCACCCCCATCTTTTATTATCAACGATAGTTGTCATTCCCGCGGCCTGTTGTGATTCACCGGTGAATGCTATCCCAACTAATCATTTCGCGTCAGAATTAGTGCATCCTTTGTTACCAGTAATCATACTAACTACATACTGTTTCTAAATTTACTCAAAACAAGGCCATCTATTCTTTACACTGAATGGATAGATCCATTATTCTCATTGGAAATTTTCGGAGAAAACTTCGCCGCCTCCAGGTTACGAAGTAGCTCTAGCCATTTGTTTCCGGTTCATTATAAACCCGAAATTATACACTACATCCTCAGCACTTGCTGTCCCATCTAAACGGTTCACTTCAGTTCAAGAAGAATAGTCTCGCCGAATCTAGGACAGTTACTCAGGAAGAAATAGTTGGCCTACAAAACGTGCAACCCACCTGACGTCAAGAGATTATCAAGCTTGATCAAAAAAATGTAAGAAAATGCTGAACCTTTCATTGCCTGAACTGTTTCTGCCCTCCGGAACGTTCAACAGAAATAGGGGGGTATTGAAAAAACTCGGTGGTCAGATGAAATGTCCGTCCCCCGATGACTTGTATTTTGACCATCTTAACTCTCAGTTCTTCCGTTATCCAGCTGACTCATTCTCAGTTCTCCATCAGAGCAACAATTCAAAAATTGAAATTTTCTACAGGAAAGTTTTCAAGCTCCACAGCTCAACCCATTTAATGAAAGCTCTTAGACCGAACGGCCTACACATGGCGATACACCAACACAGGGCTAGAATTCTCTCTGAGCAAATAACTACCGTGATCAAGTGTTCCCTTAAACCATTCTCCATTCCTCACTTTTAGCGTCTTGTCACAACCATTTTCATACGAAAAGGGCCGAGTAACCAAGAAATTCTCCCCGATTTCATTTTCCGCCTCGACATCAAAACGAATTGAGCGTGCAGTACTTTAGCGCCCACAAAATACAGTCAGAAGTCTCACTGACGAGTACCGATTTGCAAATAAACCCGGAGTTCCACGGTTGACGCAGTAGTGTCTAAGGTCACTTGAAATGCAAAATCACCTAATGACTCGTGTGGCTCTGTAAGATGTGCACTTCTTGATTACTCATCATCACTTGACAGTGTACCAGGATCCTTGCTTCTTTCACTTACCTGACATATTTATTTAAGTGTATAAAAGACTACTTCTCAGGTAGGACTCAATGTACTGAAGCTGGAATAAAAGTTTCCAGACATCTCCTAACCATTACTGGTGTTTTCAATGGGCTGTTCGCTCTCCATACTTGTTCACAATTCATACTAACGACTAAACTGTAATCCGCCAAAATCGTCGAGTCAAGTATGCTGAAGGGGTTGTTTTGGCCTGAGCTGTCTCTCAGCAGTCCGATTCGGATGAGGTTCATGAAAATAATACACGTATCTAAAACCTCTCTGAATAGTCCGGTTCTCCGGTAAACAATGCCAAATGTCGAAAGTGCATTTTTTCATTTTAAGATCCAGTTTTATGGAAGACTGCATCAATATTATCTCTACTCCTGTTGTACTTGTGGACTCTTTGAAATGTCCGGGTGTGCCTCAACTAGAGAACTTGCATTGTTCTTTGTAGACGGAAATTACCGTTGGAAAACTGAATAGATTTTTCTTTCAAATTTGTGAACTTCGACAATACCATGCTCTATGGGCTGTCATTTTTTCATTCGCACACCAGTGCATATCTGCCATAATTCTGTTCTTTACTCCCATATTTTCTTTTGCCCTGTTCAAAGGGGCTACATCCCCCTTTTTCACAGTCTGCGAATCTTCAGTCTCGCTTCTGGTATAGCCTTAAGAGACTTCATATCGGACCCATATGGTAAGCACACAATACCATCTAATCCATTTGCAGGAACGATTATGATTGACTGTTTACACCCACTGCATTTCGGTCACTCACTGAACTAATCAAGCCCGTTGACCCGTCCCATGTTTCTACTGATTTCCTTCAATGTTGTCACTGTGCAGAAATCCAGTAGTCCCTTTCCCAGCAGGTGTTTCACCTAACAAGAATTAGGTTTATCTGAACTGTTAGTCAGTCTTCTCGTGCAAACATTTTCGTTTATTTGTCTTGCCAGCTAAACAGTATCGTAAAACTTGTCCAAGTCGGCGTATTAAAAACAATGAAATTAAGAAAAATAGCAAGAACATTCATATCATGTGGTAAACAGCATTACGATAGGCCGAACATGAAATGCCTGTACGCTTTAAACGTTTGCTTTTCATTGACAATTTTTACTAGAAAATTGTCTACCATAGCTTCAGGAAACCCTCCAGCTTTATTTAGAAATTTTCGTGTGATTAACTGTCCTTTTGGACTCCACGTTTCACGCACAGAAGTCGACCTCTAAGACAGGCAGAAGCGCCCGACAGCTTTCAAATGGAGACACGGTTCCGGACTAAGTTAACTCCAAGCGAAAGCCTCCCACCAGATCTGGTCTTCTCCACAGGATGAGGGCAACGGACCCACATTTTTTAAACCTTCTTCGATTTTTAGGTACATATATCGTGCAATTAGCTGCGCAACTGAGCGATTTCCGCCTAAACCAGAGAAAAATATTGTTTAGTCACCAGTTTGCGAAATATTCATTGATTGTAACAACTGGCACCAACTGATACACTGTTTGACAATAATCTCCGTTAATCTCGAACAAATATTCTCCATCATTCACTGAAAATGTTTCCCATTTGCATCAAAATACATTGTTGATATAAAATCGAATCTTTACAGAAATATGGATGGTTCTGATTATTTGAAGTAAAAAGCTTCGTCAAATTATAGGTTGAACCTAACCAAAAATTCGAATGATTGAATAAAATGGAACAAAACTGGTAACAATGCAATTCGTGAACAATTGGAAGCATATCAGTGAATCATGAGGGATAGGTTTGCCGTGCATTTACGATGAAGCTCAGAAATTAAGCCTTTCGTTGTTTCCAAAAATGTAGATATGCCACACTTTATTAGATCCATTGAGAGCAGTGCACAGTGATGATCGGTTACCAGTTTAGATACGGTGACGGTCAGAGACTTGTAGCCTTTTAGGTTATAATCTAGAGATGAAAATTACAGCAAAAGTAGGGTTATGTACGAAAATGTTTACTGTCTCACAAAGTACGATCAGCGAATGTACAGGATCGGATGGACCCGAGATTAGAGTACGTTTGATTAAATGTCGGCAGCATTTACCTGGGAGCGATTTCAGGTTGAACCAAGTACCAAATTTAGTTCACGATGTAATTCACAATGAAACCTCACGTTGTCAGTGGTTTGACAAGAATAAAAATCAAGTTTTTTTCGATTTTTACAACGTGAGATCTCTGACTGATGAGAAAAATACACTTCAGATTGTCCAGTGGCTTGCCTTTTTTCATTACGACGGAATGTGTTTGAACGGCAACCACAATATCTGCAGCATCATACGGCTAACGACTAATGAAAACCAAAGCAACCGTCGACTACAAAGACCATTTGTATTTATCACCATATTGAATAATTTTGCAAGCCGGATTTGAACATTGACGTGGTTTTGAATTGGTGACTAGGGTTGTGCTTTCACGTTTGAAGAACAACTTTCCCACCTTGTCTTCTTGCATGCAAAGGGCAACCTTCTAATCAGCTGACCTTTTACCTAGTATGTTACAAATTACTGTACAATACAGAGGTGAATAAGTGACATGTTTCGATTATCGGCTTTGTATTTGATTTAACAAGTCTTCCCGTTGTCATAAGGATTTTGTGTATTAGATGCAAAGAATACTACGATTGCGATCACATTCTGGGATAGAATCGGCATAATCAGGGGAACATCTGTAGTGAAACATCTCAGATGGTATTTACTGACTCAAACCAGATCAAGCCTGTTTCTCTGAAAACTTTCGTCCAAAAGCCAAACTACATTAATACACACCCCAACAATATGCTCTATTTTCGGTTTTCTTCATTTATCTGACAATCGACGATTACACATTTACATTTTTCCACCGGTCTAACTCAAATCTGAGCTGGGACAAATGTGTGCTTTGTGATTTATCACTCCAAGTTCATGCACCTGGAACTATCATTACGAATTCATAATAGTTGGTTTACACGAAATATATCCTTTGTAACAAACTGGAGCAAGTACAATTACCAGTATTCCTTGTCCATCAACCAGTTATCGGACTGATCAGTTGTTCTTGTCCGTTTTCCGCCTACCGGAGCCCTACACGATGTACATGAACGATATTCTGGTGTCATTGCTCAAAAATACACGCACTGTAAGAAAATGCATCACAATATTCCATCGGCTATTTGTGCATCATATTGCCGATAGATACAGGAGGAAAGTGCGCACATACCATCGTAACTATGCCACTCTTTTGAATTAACATCTGAGGCAGCTTGGTATTTCACACGATTTCAGGTGAAAACACAATTATATCTTATTATTTTTCTCACTGGCAACCATATTGACGTATTTGACTTTAATCGCGAAGGAGGAATACAAAACTAAGTGAGAGAACAGAACGTGATTGTGGTTGTTTGGGAGAGTGTAATATCTCATTTACTAAAAAACACTAACCAAGAAGATAAAGTGAATTGAAATAGTCTGTGATGCAAAAACCATTAAAAATAATTGTTGGCCGTGCACCAAATCTTGTATTCAAGAGGAAATTCAACAACAAAGCAATACACATGGAATGCTGTTACCGTGAAAGTAAAGTCAGTCTTCTGGTTCTGCAAATGTATTATATATTGTTACTTGACATACTCTTCGAGCACTATGATAAGTCATCCCACCCGCTCTGCTCAAAAATAGCATACCATTATCTTACCGTTATCGATTTCTCACTCCAACACGATCATACCGACTGCGAAGTATCGGTATATTCCTCCGATGTTTCGAATGCCATACGCAGTTCCAACGAATCAGGACTTTTCACGTACTGTATCTTATTGTAACGTTTTTGAATGTGCCAAATGGTGTTTGCGATCTCGTCGTCATTTGTTGTATGGATATGATACCTTGGACATGAAACATTGGTCTGTTGTGGACAAGGGCTTTCTTGAGAAGGAAAACAATAAACCTGATAAGTTTTGATAACGTGTACTCCGTGAATACCGACACTAGGAGTGCGTAGTCACTGCAACGGAGATGTAAAATGCCCATCTATGGAGGTGTTTCGCGAACAGTCGGGGCGGATAATACGAATCTCGACAAAATGAGGGTCTGTGCAAGCGGTAATCATACATCACGAAGCTAAATCGTAATGCCAGTTGAGAACTGTGTGTAATGATGAATCCACATAAATATTGTGGACATGATGGATTCATAAGTCATAGAAATGTCGGCTCATGTTTCTGTTTTACTCTCCTCATGTGATCGAAAGCGATCTTCCTGATAGAATGATACATTTTCTGTATTCTGTGAATATCAGTGGAATGTGAAAAACACTTGGTATCTGAAAGTCTGATAATAGATGCTGCCTGGAAAAGTTGTGAGTTGAATCAGGCAGGGCATTGTCTAGTCTCCCGGTTTGTGAATATATAATAAGCAATTTCATGAATGTAAAAGAAAACATCACAAAAAAGACTAGAAATACGAGAAAGTTTGTAAAATGTTTTGATTGGATTGAGGGTATGCATCGAGTTAGTGAAAACATGAATTGACAAGCAAAACCACAGAAGGTGTACCTGATATATAAAGATAAGCGTCTTTTCAAGATATTGGGCATCTGAGATTCGTCACACTAGCGGCAGAGGAACAGAATGATTGGAGCAAATATTTGAATGTCGTACTGCCAGACGTTACCGGCTTCAAGTTGGAATACTTGAGAAATGTACAATGGTCTCCTCCAATTCAGCCTCGAAACAAGAGTAGTTTTGACTCACATCGAATAAGATGAATATTAGACCAATTATATTAGTAGTTGTGGTTCATCTACTTGCTTGTTTTTCACCCGAATTCGTTGCTCGTATTCCTGGTTGTTCCCGTTCTTTTTGAGAATTTTCAAATAAAAATGCAAAGTGCTTCAATACTGTGTGAGACAAAATGTCCGTGTCAGTCACAAACAGCTTCACTGGTAATAACCCTCAACCGGATGTAGGTCAACAGGTCCGTTTGGTTATATTCACACAATCTTAGTTCCAAAATGTCAGAAGTCTGGCCACAGACAACAGTGAGAGTAACATCAATGTTGTGTCTTGATGGTATCAATTCAAAAGATGACATGACATCTGATACCAAGACGCTACACTCAGTAACCATAGGCCTGCTGATTTTACTGTGAATATAGAATGCACAGGAAGAGTGAAAAATATCTGCTCCAGTGAACCACGCAAACTGATACATTCTACACAATAAACGAATACGCCGCTCTGGACACCAGCAATTGTATTGTTGATCAGTAAGACGTTCCTTTAAGAAGGCGACTGAAAAAATGAAACAGAGGAACAACCCAACCGTGTATTCCGAGGTTCTTATCGGTGGACGACAGGCAGCATGGAGCTGGGGGGTGTTGTGGACGAAAGAGAGACGCAGAGGGGCCTTTAGTCTAGTTGAACTTGTGGACGCTATGCTACGAAATGCAGAGCATAGAGTTGGAAGGAAACCCATGGATTTCAATAGTGAACAACAGCAGACACTTCTGAGTGTTCAAAGCTCAATCGGCCGGGTTCATTGAAACCGTAATTCAATGTTATTCCTAAAGAAGTAGACTACAGTCATGCATGGTTTGGGCAAAGCACACAAATATTGGATGAACCTCTGGTGAGGGTTTGTGTGCAACACGTCAGTTAGCAGATTACTTCAGTTCCTCTAGAAGAGCGTATTGCGAAGTGCTCAGTGGCATCTTAATCCTCATTTCATTGAAAACTTATGTTGTCAGGGCTTGTCGGCATTTCAAATAGGCTGCTTCTGTCAACGAGCAAATGGTGCGTCCCATTTATAGGAATATCCTGAATGGTCACTGATGACAAACGTCAACAATGTCCCGCTGTGATCTTTGTGAGATTCAATATTCATTCGCAAGCGAATTTCATTTATCTTGTCCTTATGCTAATTATGGAGAAAATATAGTTACCCTTATAAAAATCACCATTTCTCTCTGTTCATCCCCGATACTGAAGTAGTACTTTTTAATATAACTCATCATGTAGTACCACAGATCAAATAACTCACCATTGAAAACCATAGAATCACTGCATAGATATCTCAGTCCTGCCGAGAACAATCAGCGGCTCACCTCCACCGAACCCCAGTTGTGAACAGAACACGGCATGAACGACTGTGAGTCAGAGATCCAATCACCGGACTACCAATCATCGGGTTTGATAATTGTGTTGAAAATTGCCTGTTACCATGCAAATTCAGTGAGGAAAGAGTGTAATATCGTCTAGTGTATCTTTTCGACAAACGGTTTAGAACCAGCCCGGACAGTCTGGTGGCTGGATATTCGGCTAACAATCGTCCACCCCTAGTTCGACCTGCGGTGCGGGCTTGATGGTAGTGCACCGCGTATGAATCTTAGTGATGTTGAAAAAATGTATAACCATCCCATATTTTCCATAGTGAGATGGGCACTGTACAGCTCTAAACGCCCACTACTGATACAAGTGTGTTTTTAATTTAAAAAGCTGTCTGAAGGCGCTATAGTTCGTAAAACTCATTCGTAGACTTAACAATAATCTCCATTTTTTTTGTAATTTTTTAGATCTTTGTCATCTTTCCAGAAAATTATACGTTCTTAGTATATTTCGGGAGAGCTTTTTCAGATCAAATTCAACAGGGAATTGAAGTAAGACTTCGAAATTACTCATATTTATCAAGCGAATCAGAGCAGAGATAGGGTTTTTTCATTGAACGTCGTACATCATGCTCATTGAAGGCAAAATCATTCGTGCAAAAGATTTGAATGTTTAGTACAGTCTGAAATAATACGAGTCATTTTAGACACGCCTTTTCCACATGTACCACAAGATCACATGAAGACTAAATTGAACCATAACAACAAATTGTAACCTGGTTGAAAGCACTTCTGTCTCAAATAATTCTCACTAACAATATTCTGTTTGCTTCGTTGTTCTCAGAAAATTAGAAAATGATCAATATTTTTTTATCAGATAATTGTTATTCCACAAATTCGGGTCATTTGATGAAGTCTGTAGACCATTCACAGAGGGTCACATTATGAGACTTGAATTTTAATGAATAACAAAATAACAACTTTAGGCACAACCCAGCCAATTTATTTTTTTATTCTTGCTGACATGTGTTAAAAACTTTGACCAAGACGATTATCATCTTCATAACTCTGCATTCATTGATTGGAGTAGGTAATCAGATGCCGTTGAACAGTATTGGAAGCACAAACAACCGGTTTATTCATTGGCCGATATTTTTTAAATTCTCTAAGAAAAACATGTCGAATGTACCATGAAAGCGAAGTGAACCATACTGATCCGTACACTGAATTCAGCACTCGGTAGCACGTTTAAAATCATCACCCAGTGAACTGGTTTAAACAAATCCGAAATATATCCCATGAATAAATCAATTGCAAGGCTTCGATCAGTGAAAAATCCCATGAGTGATCGGTACAAATCATTTGAGTGCTATTCATGAACATTATTTTTCCATCGGCAAATTTATTGGGATCCTTAGTGGATAAACTACGGTTATTCAACTCATTTCAGTCAAAATAACTGTCTGTTGAGCCAAAGAACAAGAACGGCTCACCGATGCTGGTGCCATTTCAGAAACGAATGTAGGTAAAAGATGTTCTTCAAAATGATGGCCTTCAATGTGTTCATAGGTTCCAACAAACTGATATAATTACTTCCAGGGATGTTCGACAAATTAAGGTTGCACAACCTGGTCGTGTTACAAATGCCACCCTTGCTTGAAAGCAGGCAGGTCTAGTTTACAAAATTCCAACAGCTGACTCGTGATAACTGAAAATTCTCAAGGTGAATCACATAAATAATTTGAACATCTTATTGCCTAAACTTCGGTGAGTCACGAATTGTGTTTATCCTAACAAATCAGCCACAGTACATTTTGGACAAAAAGTGATCAATCATATTATTATTATTATTGTTAGTTTCTGATTTTACATAATATGATCTATCATTCCCATTTAGGGACTTCGTAGATGTGCACTGCTGATGATTCACAACAAGGATAAAACAGACATACAATGTGTCTATGGTATTCAACAGTGAGTTCAGCTCTGTGACCACATGATGAGTTATTTTATTCCACTCGCCTGCATTGAAAGTGATCAAATTGACAAGCAAACCGCGGCGACAAATCGTCTCGAGCATTCAAGTCTTCAAGAATAGATGCAGCGGGACAGCTGCCGCGTGAGCTACCAACGTATAGCTCTTGGATTTTGGGATTGATTAGAGACGGATAGCGCCTATATTCGTAATGACATCTAGATTCATGTTAGAGCTGTTGTAGTTATCCTCTAAAACCACGGCAACTGGCAGGACCAACTTTTCCTGAGGTCCTGTTGCGCTCATAATCACTGTGGAAGGCTGAGTGTCGATGTGAAAAACATAGTCAATTTCCTGCCATCTTGCACTTGTGGAACGTCGCATTTTCCAAGACCATGTTGTCCCGAAAATCCTCCGCAATTCTTCACTCTTAATCCAAATCACAAACAGCTAACAAACGCGGCCAGTCGCAGTTCCTGGTTTGTACCAATTTTTACGGAAACCCAAGGGGTGCCACATAACAGGAGATTGAGTGTAATGACGTGACAAATCCAATGTTGTCAGACATGATGCAACCAAAGGGACTCACGAATGATTGACATATGCATTCATGAAGGCATGAATACCTACTCGTGTGTTCATGGGTAAATGGACCGGTTTGACCAGGTAGGATAATGAAACCACACAGTGAAACTCCCCCCTCCATTATGTTAGATCCACGTGGTTGGATAAATTGGGCTTGGGATCTTGTTCGAATGTCCACATTGCGGAGTAGCATCAACTGCTTTGTTGGGTTATGAGCCAGGGTTGGCTGAGTGACTTGTGGGGCTGGTTACACTCGTTGCAAATGTCGTTGGTTTGTCTAACCACACTGAGTCTGAGCCTACACGATTGAGTTGTCTTGATCTCCTGCTAAGGCTGTTTGAGTCTTTGGGTAATTTTACGGAAATAACTTGTACCTTCACGAATTCGCGATATTGTATGCCCTGCTCACAGTGGTTTTAGGCATACTCCTATTTCTTCAGTACATCGGATTGTCCAGTGTCATGCAGCGACGATGAAACATTTTGTCGGCACATGATGTGTTGGCCCTCACATCGACAGTAACCGAAAGTCACTAATGGTTGATATACTCGGTGAAATCACGTCAGTTGCAGTATAGCGACCTGAATAATTTCAGTCTTCTCGGCGGACTTGTGCCATGACTACCTATCGACTGAGGCTTTCCCTTTGCCACACGAAGCAGTCTGCACGATTACATTTCGGTGTTTTATTCTTCTCATAAAACGTGTGTGCACATAGCGGTGTAAGTGCATGTTTGTGTCTATCTATCTATCTAGCCGACTGGACTAGATTTAAGTTGTTTGGATGCTGGAGGTAAATTCTAACAGGGACACTACCGGATAAACGGTGGACCAACTGGCTGCAAATGCATGAGTAAGGGAGCATCTTCTTCAGTGAACAAATGAACCCCAGGGTGAAATTCCGCCTCAGACTCTGGTCTCACCTCACTCCAAGTTATTCGCCGGACTAGATTTTTGACCCCTGCCCTGGAAACAAACCAGTTACCTTCAACTGCTGCTCAGGGCATACCCCATGTTATTCAACAATGAGATCGGTGATCGCCCCCGATACTGTGACCAGTTTCGCGATTTCAAAAGCCATGTAAATAAGTGTATGAGCCTCGTCGATAAAGTACTGGAGTATTTTGGGAAAATTCATCTATACGCTTCAGATGATGGCAATGTCGTAATGCTCAGCAATCTAATTTTCACAGACTTACAAAACTAGCTTTCGAAAAAACAAGACACCAAATGGATGTAAGACATTCAAGTAGACCACTAGAGTTTCGTCACCCAATCACTGGCTGCCTCAGGCACGACACTTATTCTTTAGAATTCATTTCCGAATGAGAAAGGCATCACAAAATTTATCTCCTCGAAGGTATCTTCTCAGAGACATGAGAATCCACTTTAGAACCTACTGCCTGACCTATTGATATGCTTTCAAATCATCAATAATAGTAGAATCACTTGATCAAGCAATGAGGATATGAACTACGGTTGTGCAAAATATGAGAATAAAAGGAAAAACGTAGATTTCAAAACACTTCATGGGTAACGGTGAAAATACTACTCTATGATCCTCGTTGTAGTGCGGGACAAATTGCGAATAAATAAATCAACTGGATAGATTGAGTATGCCGAATGTTCTAATACTCTTCACCAGCTCAGTCCGATCCCTTTTCGTTTGCAAAGGGAGTATGTTACTGTGATGGAAGCTTTGCTTCAAAGAACCTATATGTAGAGCGTTTAGATAGTCAGACGTAAGTTTCAGTTCCAAACATCTTCCTCGAAGCTTCCCGAACCTAACCTTTAAGATGATACGTAAGCTATATGTACATGTGAAGAATCACGACTTGAAAAGACAATAAGCAGCCCCCAGTTAAGCCGGTATGCTACAAACAATCTACAAAGCTTTGGTACTTTATTATATCCAGTTACGACGGTTTTCAAAATCCTGGCTATAAATGATTCTTATGCCGTGTCAATAGGTCGCTTACAACTTCATACTTACGTTTATCTTATACTTCCATCCGGGAAGATAACGATCATGTCAGTCGGTCAATGTGCGGGTGAAAGTTTCTGAGTCTTCAGACCGTGTACCAGAAGAACTATTTATCATGTGGTATTGACAATGAAAAAGCTGGGGTCCAAAGTCGATCCAGTTTGTCTCACGGTGAGGAGAGTAAAGCACCATTTTTAACCTCCGGTTCGAATTTTAGTTAAGGCACGGTAAATACTACTTTGCGGTCTCAAACCAGTTCTAGGATCAAGAATTCTTCTTCAATATACTATCAATAAACAGACAGCTAAAACAGGATTCCTGGTATCATCAGTCAAACGTTTTTTAGGAAACGCATTAATTTAGGTTATTTTCCCACACCCGAGTGTGCTGAAAGACATTTTTGATGCAAATTGGACTGGTTGATTCTGTCTGGTTCTTCAAAACAATAGCTGGCAAATGGTTGGTCGATTTTTTCCATTATGTTACGAACAGATTCAACATCGAATTTTAGTTTGCCGGCTTTGGCCTTGTCGTCAAGCTGTGCACCTTGGCTCGGTTGTTTAGGCTGGACTTCAATTATTCCCATTCACACCAATTGGAATAAAACTGCCGATCAGCACATTGAGTCCTGTGCAACCCTATCCCTCAACATTCTCCAGGACCATATTCATTTGTTACATGAAGACTTATCATTCGGTTGCTCCCATCAGTTCACCTGTTTCGCATTCCGAAAACTAACCTCTAGAATAAATGTGTACAGACACTCCCTATACCTTATCTGGCTGTATCTCAAATCCATAGGGAGATGATAAAAGCTCAGTTAATTGCAAAACTCTTCAGTTAATTTTGTCTCATTTTACTCTAGCCTTCTCTCACTAATTGATCATAATTCAGTTTAGTTCTGCGGTACGAAATTAGATCAAAAATACCAAATCATCACGCGTACTTTGAAGTGATTTAAACTGGTATTTAGACTAAATGTTTGGTTGGACTATTACGATAGGAGAATTCCTTCATCTAGTTAGTAGTCGAATGAATAATGTGTGTAGTGAAGCCCAAAGTTCAAATTACCATACAACCAGTGATCCCAGTCAGTCTATGCATCCCGAATAAACGAACTAACGAGATTACTATCGATCCCTGTTTGATGCCTTCTTAAAGTATTTCCAAAGAAACAAATGCAAGGCAGCTGATTCAAACCATACAAGAGGGCGAATATTTGTTCTGACAACAAGGAATCTAAAGAAAAAATTACAACGGCAAACCATAAGCTGATCAGCGGTAACGATTGTGCTCAATATCAACATAGGTTTTGGAAAACCTGCCTGATCTGTTCTCATTCGAAAGTTGCCGCTGTCAACGGCAATAGAAACGGTGACTTTCTGCCTACCAGTTAGTCGTTTTACCAGCCGATAGCGGTATGACCAATAGAAACATTTATCCATTACCTATCAAAATTAGGATAAATACAAGTATACCACTTACCCACTGGTGCGCCTGTACCTCATGAGTACTCACGTTCAGAAAACAGAAAAGAGTTTCGGAGGCAAACAATGGTTCTCACTGAATGCTTTACTGGCATGTAAAAATCACACTGGAAACGGGGGCTTTCAAAGGGTCCATGGTCATTCGGATCAGATAAAAGGATTATGTGGAAGGTATTGGAATCAGGCGCATGCATTGGTCGGTTGGAAATAGAAATTTGGTTCGAAAGCTTTTTGCTTCAAATACGCAATGCAGTGTGTATGTCATTAGTTCAATTTCAACGATTTAAATCCAATCTTGGGCACTGTTACAACCCATACCGTAAATACACCCAGTGAAACTAACCACCAATAACTGAAAGGTAGCTAAAATAATTGGAAGAAGTAGACCGGCCCAAGTACATCTTCCTGAGCAGACCTGTAAAGAGGGCCGAGGTGGTGATCACGAATGAATCTGACTGTATCAGGTAAATGTATGATCTGCCCGCAGAAAGAAATTAAGCTTACACATTCTCCGGGATAACGAAAAAAGACGGCGTATATTGCTAAAGGTGATTCTTTGGAAGTTTTTCTTGACTAACCGGTGAAGTAACTTCCGCAAAATCTCTTTGTTAATCTAAAAATCGAATCCTCGTCCCTGCACTTTGCTCAGGATTAAAATAAGATCAGGGTGTTCATCTCATTGAGTTTTCGAAAGGAGTGCATAAAAAGGCCAAACTTTTCAGGATGAAGGTGTGATTTCCTTTTAGGAGTCAAACAGAATAATTTTGGGGTGCACCCAATCACTTCTCACCTGTCTCCGGACTAGTTGTTCCTAACATGTAGGCAAACGTCTTTCACCATTCGGTACTCTTTTTTCTATCTGACCCGAATCGCCGTTGTCACACGGCTAACTTGCGCAAACCGCATTGACAAACAGACGATCATAACCACACATGCACACGCACACTCACACGCACACGCAACTGACTTGACGATTTACGGGCCCTCTGTTTCCGGCCCCATCCGTTTTCCGCGTACCCGAATTTTCTCAGGTGATTGCTTCCCCTCATGGGAAGCATATCATTGTCATTTTCGCTCTACATATAAGCAAAAACTTGTATTCAAGGTAAACAAATTTTCCAAAGAATCTATCGTTGGCACGGGAAGCGTGAACCTTGAATATTGGAAAATCCACGTGCTTTTTTCACATCTAAAAGCCCAACACCGACAGCCGGAAACGAACCGGTTAGACGCTTCACTAATTGAAGTGCCGCTCTACGCCCATCTGGATGTGAATAAAGCTACTAATTATTCAGGGGTGCGTGAACCACAATTCCAGTGATACGCAGCAGCTATCTAGGTTTTTACCACTAATCTAGCGTCCTCGGTCACTTATCAATGGGACGAACAGTACACGGATGAACATGATCCAGTGTGAGATGAAATATACTCATAGAATATATTGTTGGCACGAGGTGCTGGACTCCTAAAAAATAAAAAAATAAAAAACATATTTGACTGCATGTGATCTCATTCATTCGTATTTTTGACACGGCCGTGAGCCGTCTTTGTTTGGAACACCAAAATAAACGATATTTTTCTGGTGACTAACCTTCTGGACAGAGCTCCCGGTACTCTGTGCCATTTCATTAATTATTCTGCCGTCGAAAGACGCGCCTTCGTTTGGAAGTGAATGGGGCGATTTATATAATCGAGAAACTTCATGATTCGAGGTGCGCACTACCTACATGTATCCTCATCGTTTTCATTGCGTTCTATCCGAGACTTTACACATGTCTCTATCAATCGGTAAATGAAGGAAAGTCAATCACCAAGCTCCCTGCGCGAAGTTAACGGAGAGGTCCTGTGGACTGGTTAAAGTGGGTCGTGCAGCGGATCACAAGTGCATATCTCATAAACATGGTACCAAAGGGTGCAGGTGTCAAACAGTTCTACAGAAGAAGATAGGATACCTTGAGTGGATGGAAGCGTGGCGGAGTTTCCACCCTTAAATGGTGTAAATGGTGTTATGGACTTGATACACCAGTGGACAGTAAGTGGACATCTTTTGGCTTACTTCCGCTGTAACTCAGGATCATTAGTTAACTGGAATCTATCTACATAGTTGGATGCATCACTTTAGTGGAATAAACACACATTGATCCTCAAACATTTGTGATCGAGTGATAGCAAAACGGAATCTATGAGTGGAAAAGATTGCTTCTGGTGCCGAAATTGGACCACGGTGGGTAAATTTGTTGAGTTCAAACATAATAAACCGGGATGCAGTCCATGGAGTAATAATTGCCAAACATTTCAGTGGCAACCAAAGTTAATGCTTCTGGTTGGAACTTTTCCGTGCAATACCTGCGTACAAGTATGATGTCGGCCGCTGTACAGCGATCACAAATTCTCATCCGCGCTTAACACCGACTACGGGGTTTAGAAATAATAAAGGACAATGAGCCAAAAAGTCGTGAATTTGAAACCGTTCTGCGTATAAACTGAGGGGATCTACTGAATTATTGGCGGACTGTCAACGGCATCTAACATCACAGCTTGCGATTGAGGCTATCCTCGTATCTCTGATTCGTGTTCAACCGAGTTCTTCAATATGTATCGTTCATTACAATTTTTTGTGTTCTCTCCGCCTAACTGCGTGTGTGTGTTCCAGGTTTTGCGATGGCTTTAATTTGTCCTCAATATCCGACCATATAGAATAATAATACGGAGTAGTTCAGCTTTGACTGATCTGGTTAGGACTCTGACAAGGGGGTTCTTTTTGATTTGTTTCAAAACGGTGGATGAATTTGTATCTGTGTTGATACATACAATTTATGTTGGATGACTGAATAATACTAAGTACCTTTTCCGCAATCACATCCACAATTATCTTGGGGCTGACTGGACTCTACCGGCATTGTTAATTAGTCAGTCAACAAAACTGCATGAAACGCTAATGAATATTCTTGCCGTACATTTTTTTCATTACATGCTTGCACATGAGTACAGTGCTATGGGCATTTCCCCCATAGCCACGAAGGCCCACTGCACTAATGGACAGAACCGGCAATCAGACCCTGAAACTTGGAATGGAGAACCATATAAGGTCCACATGACGGGAAAAGGTTCATCAACTGTGTGATCTGAGCTATCTACAGGTGAACGAAAGGTAACAAAACAAAATGGGACAGCCCACAAAACACAGACTTCGGTGAGGGTCAATTACGGTTGGAGAGATAAGAATGTTTCGGCCGTATGATAATGGGAGATCGAAAATCCGACCTACTGACAACACCACATAATTCTTATTACTCTATTGAGCGATCAACCACAACAAAGTACAGATGCTTAGTTCTTCATACAAAATTGGAACAGAAAAATAACAAAGATCTACGCGACAGTTCGAAACTAATTTGTCACAACATAGCCACCATAGAACATAAATTTAAAGGGAGACTTTGATAGACAGCTTGCTAGTTCTTGGCTCGGTCTCCACATTCTCAGTTCCAATTCATGTAAGCAAGTGAGCTGAATACGGCCCAGCTCGAGACAGGGAGTTAACTGAAAGCGCCCTACCCCAAGCTCTTCACCGGAACTTCTTACCTTCAAGACAGTAGGACTATATACGAATCTCGTAACCCTCTGAAAGCAGGTGACGAATTGTTTAGTTCATATGCACTTCGGGAGAGGCTAGGTATTCCTGATGCCTGGTACACACTTCCACCGCGGACGCTGTTGAGCGTACCGTCGAACCCCTCATACACTACCTATGGTTGGTTCTGATTTAGGGTTTAGCCATCTCCCCTGGGCTGACCATCAGTCAGTCAACCCAGTGGAGAGCGACGGGTGTTTTCTCTCGTCTTCTCGTCTTGGTGAGAACACCTCAGCCACGAGAGGGAAGTGCGAAGGACTTCCCTAGCAGAGGCTGTAGCACACCCTTGGTTTGATCGAAGCACTACAAGCGGCTTTCACGATGAGTAGCCATCTCGAAGCATGAAACATCACCCGAGACCACATTGGGGCATTATCATAAGTTTCTTACTGGAAATAATTGTAGTGATTAGGAAAACGTTTGGAATAATAGTTCAATGAAAAGATAGGCAGGAAAAAGTTAACAAGGAATTTGTTTCGACTCGTGTTTCGCTCAAAATCGACGATCGGGAACACTAATGTGGGCAATAAAAGAAGGAAACGCATTTTGAGATAACCTGCACCACCGATCGTTTAGGTAGACGACTATACTACCACGATCCATTCCGAAAGATGTGAAGCCGTCAAGGTTGAGAATTGAATCGTCATTAACGCTGTATAGCCAGCAATGTTGGACCAGAAATACAACCAGCTTTTAGTGTTTCTGGTAGCGCATTGTAAAGGTCGAATAAGATAAACTTACAGGTACAGATTTGATATTGCAGCCTATAACCACGGATGAGCACATATTAGGGGCCGTAAATCTTTGTCAAGAAACGTTCTGACCAGAGTCTCACTTCTTCACATGACTGATATATATTTCAGTTACAGCCAGTACCTCACTCACAATTACCTGTGCTCCGCTTTCACTGATTGCTGAACCAGATAAGGCTATTGCCAAACTCGTCGTCTAACCTCCAACTTCAATCGATATTTCTCCCTGTGTCCCATAGTTCTACTTCACGAGAGGTAGAAAGTTCGATCTTGTTTATAGCACAGCCACGATAAATGAGACGAAATGTTTGTAATAATATACATCATTTTAGTCCAAAAAAGGTTGGCCAGAATTGTAATATTTTACAGGGAATTTTATTTTTCAGTTCTGTGAGAACCCTTATTGCAGCCAATCTGATAAGCTATTCCTTAGGTTCTACATCATTCCTCGTCACATCGTTATCTATTTGATAAGAAAGTTATACATTTCGTTGAATGGACCAATGGAATCAAAACGGAAACACAAAGTAAGAAAACGGACTACTGACGAGGACGATCATTTTGGATTCGGTAGAGCAATAGGCGAAGAAGCAAATCAGTTACTGTAGACAAATGATTAAGTTATCATACGACCCATCAGATGGCAGCCAAGACCAATGAATTTCGTAACCGAAAGATTAGGAGAATACGAAAGAACAAATAACCATGAGGCACAAAGACGGTGCGGATATCTCCGTCCCATTTTATCCCCTTTGAGGAGGTTCGTGGCAGCCAAAAATGGCAATCAGCGGTGTCACTGATTCCCCCTATCACGGGCACACTCGATCGGATTTTCCCCTAATCCATGAAAACGGATTAAATTTTGGGTATGACAGTTGGCCCAGAAGTAAAATTGGAATTCCACAGATTTTGACCGAAATCCAGTGTCACCGGATTTTGTTATCCAGAATACGTCATATATTTTCCGCATAGCAAAAACTTATTTGATAGTGATGAATAAATTCAGCCTACATAGTGAGAAGCAACGCAGCATAATAAGGTGAACCTATCCTCACTTTAAATTAATTTTTTTCCAAGAAGGCGAAACCAGTAAAAAGATTGTATTGGAAAGTAATTAATCCACACAAACAAAGTCAAGTGCTTTTTCATCCGAATGCCACCGTTTGTCCTGAAATGAATAGAAGAGGAAGATGTCTTGCTTTTTAATAATTCAAGCAAGGTTCCATCTATTTGTTCATTGCTTTTGTTGTGTGTCTCATGTTACTTACACATGTTCAGCACAATGTGTACATATACGGGAGAATTCCCTCAAAATACCGATAAACCCATACGTTTTGCTTTATCCTAATCATAGTTCATCTTACAGCCGAATCGATGTTTTTACAAAAATTCGATGGAAAAGTGTTCCAAGTGCAATTTATTAAAAGCAATGTTTCCTCAAAATTAGCTAGAGATAAGGTTGGACATACCCTAGGTATGTCCAACCGTACATCGGTTTCAGCAGAGCTTTCGAGAGCGCCGGAAAAATTAGTTCGGCTTTTAAGTTGCGATTGTTTCATCACAAGAATAGTTAGCGAAATCTGTGCGTAGTAAGGGGTGGCATAACCATTATGCAGACGTTTATCTCGGGCACGCTTTCATTAGCCGAAAAACCTGCCTTCCTATTTATAAAGTGGCATTCGGTAATTTATGAAACATACACGGTTATGTAGTATTTCTACCACGTGGCCATCTCATTTCTATCAGTGTATTTAACTTAGCCAACACAGTCGGAAATATGCCACTAAGACAGCCAGCGCTTCCTTCACTAAGTTAAACTGTGTGGATTGTCTGTTGACTGGGCTTTATTGAGATAACGACCTTAATAGAACTGTGAATCCTTTCTTCCCAGCTTGTTGATGGAGCTGAGTTGCGTTGTGTGATATGAAGCATCACTCCTAGTCAGAATAAAATCAGACCCAGATTGCGTAGTGAGTCCCTGCTTGTAGACATCCGAATCTGTTTCTTATTGGTTTCTTCTCGCGGACAGTTATCCAGTCTCTCTTGTGCTAACGTGTGGCCCTCCTGCATGCAATCATCCTTCCGATTTCTCCCACCCTAGACAGAGTATATTGATATCTTGTTGAACCCAACAATAGACGCAGGTGTCTTGTTACTCCCTGGAAACACTGCATTGTAGTACCATTGAATAACGCTGAAGACCAGACACTACACAATTCTAGGTTTGTACACTTTATCGTAGTAACAGTTTCGTTTATTTCATAGTACCGTAACACGAAATAGTCTTTATTTTCCTCTAGTTGGAATCGATACTTTACGTGGAATTTCATCGTTTGGTCGGGACCGGAAACAACAACCACCAATAATTGTAATTTCGTTCTCGGAATGAACCGCTACTGGTAATTTATGGCAACCCAGAGGAAACGGTAATGGATTGCTTCAACGGAATTCCTATGGTGTTTTGATTTCTTGAAATACCATGATGGAACAATTAAAATTCCCACAACCATAACTGATCAGTTAAAGGACAGATTGATTTCAATGAACAACACTTGTAAGCTTTACCTCATGGATTCTTAGGCAACTGAACTTCAAACGGAAAAGCAAATACGAAAGATCAGTCGTTCGTTTGAAAGGGTTGGTTAGGTTCACCAGCTTATTCCAGTGGCACTACTGTTTGTAATAACTCAAATTACTTTGACAATCGTTGTCTTATTTTGAACCGATTAGCTAAAGATCGTGTAGGTTACTACCGGCGTGAAAATTTTGTGAACAATCTTCGGAGTCTTTTATCCAAAGCATTGATCAACCATCGACTTTACTTAAAACTTCGATTGTAGATTTCATCAATGTTTGTCCTATGTGCTGCTAACGTGCGACCTGCCCGAACAGACAAACACCATCGGTGAATCACGTTCAGAGTCTAAGTAAAGAAAAGAAGCAATGGAACTCGACGAAAAAAATTACTAACTTGATTGAGAAATGTGTTGGTTTTTCCCAGATTTTATCCTTCTACTATGAAGGCACTTTTATTTCATTTTATAGGAATTTTGCCCTAGAACCTATTGTACTATTCCATCCCACCAACTCTAGTGAGTAGTCTATTCGACCCACGAATCATCTAATCTTATTAGCAAGAAACATATCGTTTACATAGGAAGAAACAATCACTGACACCAATCGTTGCAACACAAAGCAAACTAGATAATGGTGACATCAAGTAGCCTGTCTTCCCATTGGTTGATTGGTCACATGACCAGCTACCACTTGACGGGACTCCGTTTGCGTCTCATCGATCCGCTAGATGTCACTTGCCCATCCGCCGGCACAAACATTGGCCTGGATTCTGGAGAGGCACTGACATGCTGGTTTCTGATGGGACATAGCTGACTATCGACCATGAGTCAGCACATACCCTCTCACCTATTCGCTGTGAGTGTCATCACTACTTTGTACAAATTTTACAACTTTCAGTAGAAGTACTGAAATGTGTCCCAGCAAATGTAACAATCTCGCAGAATTGTTCTCCTTCTGTATTGGAGGTTTGAAACGAGTACGAAATGCAGGGATAATATGGATTCAAGCAATGAACGGCCCGTAATCATAACCGTCAGACAACAAAACTCAGTCCTACTGCAAACCACGCTTGGTTTGCGCTAGCATTTCGGAGAGTACAGCAATTAGCAAATAATGAAAACTATTTCAGGGAATGTGGCGGTTCAGGATTTTTTTCCATGTGCCGTACCCGTACTATGGGTTTTTCGTGATTTTCTGACTATCTCGGTAAATTTGGTCAGGAAGAACCTGTGCAGTGTAATTTACCGTTTCGCCGTCTTACTCATCCTATTCCGAGCGAATGTCACTTGACTAATTCGTGTGTTTCCAGTAACGACTAAAACGATGGCGGATGAAAAGCAATCGTATTGTCTGAGTTATACGTAAACCTCTGATCTCTCATATCCATGAAGCCATGAATCAGAAACAAGAATGGTAATAAAATGAGCGCAACATATGTGGTTATAAAGGCAAAGAGGTAGCCTGAAAGCCTCAGAAGGCACTATTCACCGATTTGATGAATTGCGAGTCACATTATAATTTGGTCTACAGAAACTCCTGCTAGAAAAGCTCTGCGACTTACGCAATATGCATTCACAGCTTTATATGATACAGTGTCACAATACATTTCATCACAGTGAGACCGAAGGAGCAAACCGTACAGTGTGATGCAGCTCTGCAATATGCTTTGCCATACGATGAGAATATTCCTTTCTATGTGGTCTTGCCAACATTGATGATCACTAATCAGGGGAGTGTTGAAAGATGCAAGTTATGGGGCACTTTTATGGAGAGAACAATTATTGGGTGATTGCAGAATGGGGTCCTATAGAAGAGCAATTCTTAACCACTTTCAATTATGCGCTTCCACCGTCCTGGGACGTTCTACAACGCGTAAATGGCTCTCCAGCGACCAAGCCAACATCTGGGAAAATCACAATATGATATAAACTTATGCGCAGAAATTAAGGTAAATGGGTCAACGGTCGATGTGTCTACATCCATGACATTATGCTGTTGATCCTGTTGTTCTAAAAATTCGATCAACAGATTCTTTTCTGCGTTTAGCTTTTATTTTGTTTGTTTCCTCTAGATGATATACAATCGCGCACAATGCCATTCTTCCCCTGCTAGTATCGAGAAGATAAGAGGACAGGTAAAATTGAGTGACTTTAGTTGCAATGGCAAACTTGTCTTAATTCTAAAATATTAGAACAAGTGAAGTTTCCCATAGAAAGAACTTTTTCTTGAAAACACAGGAGTTAAATTCATTTCTGATGGTCTTCATCGCTGTAGACAAATTCTTTATTTTGTCTTCAACCTTACAACCACCCCCCCCACTGTTCCTCACGAGTCAAAGAGAGACACTCCAAACCGCTTCAAATAACTGATGCTAACGTCAAGGTGAGATGAATGCAGTCCAGGAAAATATTCATCTGACTCTCGCGATAAGGTCATCATTTAAACTAAAAGCCTGAAAGTTCCACTGAAAAAGATTTAAAGAGTTGTTCTTTTGTACATCCAACATGCCGGTGTCTCTCTGACACATGTGGCTTTAAATCTATTCGTAATGAGGTACAGAATTTTCGCATTGTTCATGAGGATCCTTGTTTTAGTCAGTATTTATGCTCAGCCGCAAAAGTTCGAAGTAAGGTTAGGGAGTTCTTTATCGATATAAAAGCGACTGTAAGCCCACAGCTGAAGAAACCATCAGTTCTACCTGCAAAACGAACACAAATCACTTCGTAGTTCCAGCTGTCCTCAAATTCACTTCGACGACAAATGCACAATCAACGATTAGCCATATGGGGCACATGGACTCAACTGTGTGATAAAAAATCGTCGAAGAAATTCCTTTCGCTGGTTACGAGCCTACCATCTGTACGTTATTTTCAACAAAACTTCAAATAAAGCCAAATTTCCAAAGATTGATTTGATTTCCTTTTCTAATATGTCAGTTCAGAAATTACCATATTTTGCTCTGTCATGTCGTGTGTCATGTTACTTTTTTACAAACAATGAGACAACGTAAAGACATGAACATAATTACTGGTGTATTCTTCATTGTTCATTTACTACTGAATGTCAGATGAGTGAACATGAAATATTCAAGGAAAACTTAAGTCGGGCGTTGAGGCATGAACATATTGCAATTTCTCCTCACTGAACTCTCAATGTGACAGTCATGAATATAAAGAATGTACGGGAACTGAACAGTTATTAACTGAGGGATAGCGTCAATCCCAAGCAGTATGGCGTACGTGTTCACCAAAAAAACACCTTTCATTTTCCTACCCACCTTTCACAGTATAGCTTGCTCGTAGGTTACGCAGTTGGATGAAACGATGAATCTCATAACTGATCTGTAATGTACTGATCACTGGAATGAAAAAAAACTTAAAAACCCTGAATAAATAAGCAGATCACGATGTGTTATACAGACGTTTGTGTTGGGATTCAGCGTGATATTCCGACGACTTGCATGTGATCAGAAACCCAAAAATAGCTATCCACTTTGAAAGACTACTGTATTGTATTTCTGCTCCTCGATAAATATGATTCCAGTGTGCTCAGCAAAGTGCTATTGGGTTGTTCGTCGTTATATTTAGTGGACCTAGGCAAACCATCATCGTCGTACACGGCCACTTATCCCCAAAGTCCCATAGTAAAATTAGTGAACTGGCCCAGATTAACTCTGGAAATGGAAACGACTTGATGAATCTATGAATATACATCAGTAGACTAGTTTCAAGTCGAGGCCTAAACTCCTTTCGAGATTCACAATGACCATAGTCCTGTCCAAACACGTTATGATTTATCCTCAAAGCATTACAGTGTGTGTGTTTAAGATCCGTCTGCCTGATTTTGCAGCTAAGTGCAAAAATTTAATCGGTCAAATCTTTTTGCTGATGACAGACATACAAGCCTGACAGCATAGGAGAATACGGATCCATGGCGAATAATACATATGTACATAGACTCATTTTAGTTCAATAACCTTAGAAAACGGATTGGTTCAAAAGGGACTTACTCAGTTCTTCAGAAAACAAAAAATGGGACTTCTTTAAATTAATCTATACACAAGAGTTCCGCAATTGAAAAACGGAAATAACCATTTCGTATTTGTCACGTATATCCATATGGTTCGATTATGACGATTTTACATATCACGAAATTATGCATGTGCATGACATAATAACACGCCCCAATGCACGTCGATGTTGTGTCTTCATTTCTCAAGTGTTCAGTGTCTTCCGTATAACAATACAATAGCCACACCTGAGCATGAAAATGTGCTTGATGTATTGAGGATCCATATATAAATGGAGGCAGTGCATCGGAAGCATATGGTTCATTTCGCTGTTCTCGCTGCTCATCGGGTGTACCTGCTTTGTTTTCCACTATCCACTCTATTGCGTTAATGCACAATCCGTAAGCTTTTCTCGTGACTCAATTTTGATGCTTCTCAAAAGGAATCAACTGAGAAAGCGCAGCTGCGAGTACTGGAGTACCGTGAACGTGTAGCTGATGGTCGGCAATAACCGCAAAAATAGTAGCGTGCTTCAGCGAAGTTTATCCACCCACCAGTATACAGTACTTCCCGACTTGCTATCGCAGTGTCACTATTCTCTCGATTAGCTGCGGTTTACCCACGTTGAACTGTCGAAAATCACGGTTGTGATTCCTTGGTGAACTATCCGATGAGGAACATCCCCTCACCTTCCGGATGCGCAAGCTTGGTCGTTGGGGATAAAATATGAAGACTCACTTCTCTTGAGATATTCGAGGACTACAAAGGATGAAAGGAGGGAAATATGTTTACCACCAAAACCAGTTTGTTTCATTCATTCAAATCCAGCCGTCAGCTAATGGACCAGTAAAACTAGAATGTTTACAATCAAATGGGAACTTTTGTTTTGATTAAAAACACCACAAAGTAACGATGATCCTATCGATACTCTACCACAAATATAGATAACAGAATACAGTAAAAGGTAAGGTCAGTATTCTTTTCTCATACTGATTTATCAAACTACAAAATCTATATGAAAGATAGGTAGGTTACACTTGTTTCAAGACACACGGCTTGCAATCTCTAATTGAGATGATTTTGCCACCTTAATACTTGAATAAAAGCGTAGCTAAATACGGCGAATAGCACTCATTCTTGTCAGTGAGTTAGAAGATAAGATGTGGCACCTAAGGAATCACGACACAATTCACACTTGAAATCCACTGGCTGAGACGATCAAAAACGATATTTCAACTGCATTTGCACTGGGATAGGTTCTGTTCGGTGTATGGCATATCGCTCCAGAGGCCGAAATCAAAACTGTTACTACCTTTGAAATAGTCAATAAAAATAAGACGCCCATCACAGTTTCCGATGACCAGCATTTGGTTACTTGAATCGTTAATAATTATTTCCCTGTCAGTGGTACGAAAAGCATACTTGAAGTGAAAGCTTGTTCTCTTCCAACCTCATCTCAAATGATGTTCTCAGTTTTTGTACTGAACTGTAGAATCGACAATGATGTCAGTCACTTCCGGTACCATCAATAAAGATATGCAATCACGTCAATGGTATTGCAGGTTGTGAAGTAGGTCGAATAATCCACAACACAAAACTGATCTCACGCTTGAATTGATTGCGGTCCAATAACTACGTCTACTATATGCCTCGAGTTAAAGCTGGGGTATGATTGTTAAGGTGATAGACTAAGTGCATCAAAAGAGGAGAGCTGCAGGTGCCACTCCGTTTTCCCGAGTAGCAACTCAGACATGAAAAAGCAAGTGAAATTTGTATTGGCCCCCTACAGATTATCAATATGACTCGTAGACATTCACGAGAATCTTATCCATTTAGTGGCATTATCCGGAAGATGAATTTACTGAGAATGGGTCTTCTCTCTCTTTTCATGTTTTCACTGACAAATGTAGTGTAATAATGAAAACCAGATAGCTTGCCATAATAAACGTATACTAGTGTTTTAGCGTAAATGCAGTTCACCAGAGGTGAGGGAAGCCATTATTCGTTATTACGCTCAGGAGGCAGGTATCTATTGCCCTACTACAGTAATCTCAGTGATAACCAAATTGCTTATCCGGTTCTATTTTCATTGAAACTGTTAAAAGAATACATTCTCATAGAAACATCCTAACTGGGTTGAAATATCGACTACAAGAATTCGTTGTAGGAATTCGTTTTGGTCGGTAGTCGTCAAACAAACACCGTATTGAACTTAAAACCTCGTGATCCAGGGTTCTAACCCCGTGATCGTCCGTGGGATCTCATTCCAATTTGGGCTGTTGAGAAAGGGGAACGTTTAAGTGGATTTTCACCATCCAGGATATTATACGAGTATAATATTATTACTTTTGTTGTAGTCATTATTTGAATACAGACATCCTTGACAAATAACTGAGGCAAAGTGGCACAAGTGATGGTGGTGCAAAGAATGACCAAGATTTGCACACACAACAGATATTTGGCAAGTTATTGCAGTTCTTACCGGTATTTGCATATTGAGCAACTAGTTGATGCATTGTTTCAAAAGTAACGTGAAGCCAGTGAATAAACTTCAATTTATGGTTTTAATAGTGAAGTAGTATAAAGGAAACAAAGATAGCAAACAGAAAAGCACAGAAAAGTAGATGAAGTTAAAATAGTGCTGAATAATGTAGAGACTCCACCGGAATATCTGACCTGCGCAAAAACACTATCATTCTTGGGTGTATACGTAACACCCCTAGGTGATGAATGTTATCTTGGATGTGTTTACTGGCCGTCCTAGTGGGTAGTCCAAGTCCTCCACTTTTGAAAGATGACTTTGATCCGATCGATAGAACCGGCACCTCGTTTGAACGGCACTTGACCAAGCTAGACTAATGTGGTTATCCGGTTATCTTGAAATCGAATATAATCAAAGGGGCATCACTTGTTTTGGAAGACTTCTTTGTATCAATCGCAAAACCTGGAGTACCTCCATAACTGCAGCATAGACGGGATTACGTAGGACACATAAGGTATCTGGTTTAACTTGGGCATTGATCGAGAGTAGTTAATTGTTTCCGCTATCTCGGCTTCATTAGTATCCGGATACCAGTACTCCCTTTGAAACGGAAATTATCCATGAATTCGAATATTGGTACTTAGCAATCCACGCCAAGAAGAACGTAGAAAAAGTACAGCGACAATGCTATGGGAGAAATTCAAATTCGGGTCAACAGGTTGGTCATCAGAGGACATACGAAACACGAGCACTATCAAATGAAAAAATTCTTATGTTAGAAAAAACCACAAAACGGACGACGACCAGCAACTTTGGTGCTCTACACTTCGATTGACTAACTTCGTGTTGTTAGTAGCGATCGGCAGACGGCTACGTATTCTTTGCTAACTAAAATATGCATTTATCAGTATGAACCTGTCACGGTGATTTAAATTCCAAAGTATCCCCGTGCTTAAATTTATTTTGCAAAAACCAACTTAACTTGCCCACCTTTCTGCATGAGGCACTACTCCGAGTTCAACCGCTGCATCAAGGAAAATGGCCTTTTTGCTTCCGAACTATAACGTCCGTTGGCGTAAAACATTGATCATCTGTTGGTATGACCCTTAATCCTGGCCGAAAATAAAGGGAAGCAACTACTCAGTTGTTTCTGATACCCGATTACTATGACTGATCGGTTTGGTTTGATTTAAGTGTCACAAGTGATTAGCCGATTTCTTTGCAAGTTGACTGTCAAATCTCTGATTGACTGATTTCCAACAAGGTGACTGGCCGATTGAGTAACGGAATGCCTAACCAAAAACCGATCAGCTAATTCAAATACATACAGACTGGTGATTACTACAACCGGCGCTTGTACTTCGTACGGTTCACGGAGGAAAGGTTATTCTGTTAACCAAGGCGTTTTGGCATGCAATAAAGGCATACCCTTATAAGTAATAATTCAGGCGTAGCAAAATTAAATAAATCTTGCAATATTCTTACTGTTTTCAAAATTATCTGACCGGAAAAACTTGTCATTATCCGCTTTGGGGCAAACTTGTTTGCTTCTAACTTTGAACACATTCCGCGGTTGATAATTGAAACTACTTAATGCTAACTTTACATGTATTTATATACTCACATCACACAACTACTCGCGAGTAGTGTGTGGGTGGATGAGTATTTGTTTAGCTGGCTCTCCTCTGGACACCGCCCATCAGGTCATCCGACCAACCTGCACTCCGAAGCACCAGACTCGAGTCTGACTCTCGATAGAGTTCATCGGTGGTGTTTGTCCCCTAACACACTCAGGGTTTGAGCCCGGGCCCTTTCACCTCGAAAGCAAGTGTGCCATCACTGCGCCACCTCGCCTCGAGTGGCGACACGGTACCTGCCCCGTTAACTCCGGGCGAATACCTCCCACCAAGTCAGGTATTCTCCCCAGGATGAGGTGCACTTCCCTCCATTTCAAACCTGCATCGCATTTTTGGTATGAAATGCTCGGCAAATGTCACAGACTAGAGTCAAGATAAACACGTTGTAGGCCAACAGTATTTGTGTGCATGGTGGGGACTGATTGTTCTTAGCAATGAAGCAAAACGTGAGATTGAGAGTTTGAGGTTCACGTTGCGTGCAACCAAAAAATGTCCGAATTTGTGACGAAAGGTCTTGCTGCTTTTTGCTATCGATGGGACTCGGTTTCTCATGGTTGTTTGCTGACTGAATGAGGAATGACTCATCCCTTGCTATAGCCACTTTGTTGGATTCTTCCGCATACATTGACCTAGGCATTTATTAGTCCATCTGCAGCTGCACAAGAATTATTAAGTGACATGGGATTGAGAAGCAAAAAGCTCACTTAATGGGCTTAGAGTTTTCACGTGCAAAAACTGCAATTCAGCCACCGGTGAGCTTTAGTGCACTCTTTAGTTCTCACCTAATCTGGTTTACCAAATGATCATTTTCAAGCGGAAGCAATATCCTAGGTCGGATTTTCTCTCAGCCCTGTTGTCTTTAGATTCTTTGGAGTTTGTATTTTGTGAACTTGAATGAACCTCCCGGGGGAGCTATCAGCCCTGAGAAACTTGGATGAAAAATAAATCTACTGTCGACTCCAGTGGTACTTTGAATTTTTCACCTACACATCTGATTGTCAGGACGTCTGGATAAATTGGACCGTTGACACTTCCAATCCCAGAGTTTATTGATACGTTAGAATAGATTGGTTATTATGAGAAAACAGGTGACAGCTTCACTGTATGCCTATAGATGAGTGCAGTGGAACTGACCTACATTGAACCCTTCCAGAATCACGGTATCGGACAAGATAACGGGCCCATTTTAACACGCGATTTGAACTATAAAACCGCATTAGGTCGGATGTGGTAAGGATAACAGCGGTAGCGATTCTGGACAATTGCATATTTGAGTCAGTTTCTAGTACCTGATGCAGCACGAGTACAATGAAAGGGGCATAACTCATAGACTCCAAGGCCCACAGCACTACAAGAAACAAAAGTAATCGGAACCCGGAGATTCGGAGTTGACAGCTGCATTTGCCTGTTATATATCAGACGTGATAACAAACTGAAAAACAGTGAGCTCCTGACTGTCCTCAACACAACAGATAGTGGCGGGGTTCAACACTTTAAGCTCACAGGTGACAAACTCTCGCTCCTTTTCATCAACGCCCGTCTTCCATCCAATAGGGAATAGCAATCGTTCTCTACAGATGACAGCACAAACCAGCAGAAGTAACATTCTTACCTTTTGGTTCGCGGAATCCTGAAGAGCAAGAGTATTTAGAAGCAATATTATCACAGTTGAAGTGACGCTTATAGGTGTTTCAACAGGGTGGTGCTCAGCCTAGTGCATCTCCTTGAATTTTATAGTGGAAGTCAGCAATATCAGCTCGAACTCTTCCCGCATTCAATTACAAAATGGAAAGCTTCAATGGAATTCTCGAGGAATCTTTCCCTGTTTGTATACAGCAGCCTTGCGTAGTGTCCTGATAAACAGCGCAGTTGAGCAAAATGTAATGAACTTCATGAATACTACGGCGTAGCAAAACAAATTTGTTTTTGTAGTGGAAGAGCAACCGTCAGACCAATTTCGTAGTTCATATCAACTCGGATAACATAAAGAAGGAGATAAAATAAATTTGTTGAATGTACACTATTTCGAAAACACCTGAAATTTGTCCCAGTTAATTTTCAGTGCGATGTTGGTGCAGTCTCCCTGAATTGTTAGAAAACTATTCATTGATCACAACTAGTCCGAGTGCATCAATATGAATCACATGGATAGATTCGATTCTATTTTGCTATCCGCAGTATCTGTTGGTTGTTACACATGCAAGTCTCATCTATGCGCTTTCCACTATATTTTACTCAGAACATGACACATCTGGATGTTGCGTATATACTAACCGGGTTTCCTAATGACTATCTCTTTTCTCCCATGTCAGTTAACCTCAATCCTCGTTGAGTATTACACATCGCTATTCTGTGCAACTCATGAGTAGCGTAAAGTATTTCGCTCGCAGGTGGTTGGTGCTCCTTGCTACTGTGGAGTACGTGCGTCTACAGATATGGCGGTTTCCCTTAATTAGGAAAAATATAGCCAACCACGTGTACTTGACGAGACAGCACAAAAGCGTGGACTGCACACAGATCATGTTTACTCTTTCTCGCGTCTTCTGTGAAATCGGTGCATACATACATTGAAATTTCAATTGTACAACTTCATGTGATCTGCTCAAATGACTTATTGTTTTGATGTGACTCACCTTGGAGTGTTCTCCTTGCATCTGCGAAAATATTTTTATAATTCACCATGTATCAACCCATTTATCTCTAAGTAATCTGGCCTAACTCACCGTAGTAAATCACGAAATCAGTGTACAGGTGTTTCATTCCTCTTAGGAATGATCATATTTGCACATCCCCTTACTTCCCATTTTGACTCCTGTCGGGGTTGAAAGACTGTGTGTCTGTCAACCCGTGACTCAGTATTTGATTGCGACAGTGTGGACAGCAAACCAGTAAACGGATATATGATGGTTATCTCAGAATATTCCCATATCAAAAATTATTTAGACAAATCTGAACATAAAAATTTTTCGGTATCAAAAAAAGACTACATTGATGTGTTTACATTCGGTGCATCTTGGCAATACAGCGAGGCAGCGGATCGCATAGAGTTTTTAGTGGAATTAGGAATAAACGAAAAGAAGAAAAATTTCCATTAAGAATAGAACCATTGGATAAAGTGATTTGTTTAGGCTATGCTTCCAAAATCAATGGGCTTATCACGTATGTCAAACAGTTGCTGAGATACGGGTAGTACGATCCACGTAAAGAAACCCGAAGACATGATTGTGGCGTTTAAAAAGCATATTCTTAGATCGTTTGGCTAACTTTACAGTTCTCAGCGCTAATGGCCTAGTGCATTGAGTCGACCGAATGGAATGTAGCTCAAATTAGATTACAGTGCAGTCGATCCATTCCATCGGAATGTATGCATGCTTTCATGCTGATCTACTGTTCATAGTGTGGTTCAGTCATACGAGAAGCGTAGTGAAGGGCAAAAATGTAGGCAGAATAGAAGAAGATGGGACACAGCGTAGATTCCGTTGTTAGTCAGATGGTTTGTAGAGAAGCAGTCGTCGTTTTCGGACACAGCATCGTGAATGTTCTATGGAAACCTCCCTGCAGAATATAGAACAGTCCCAGCAGTATAGCGTAAAGGATTCAAACCTTGGACAACCTGCACTGTTCTTGTGAAATTTATGAGAGAAATGCTAATGATGCTTTTCAGAATACAACCTTTGGCATTGTACGTTCATGCTAGTATACCGTTGTGCTTGTATTATTACCAATGCGATAGTGATCTGCTTACGGCCTTTGTCTAGCTTATGCGTTGAAAATTCATTGCTGCTAAAGAAATAGTTCTGTTAATTAGAAATCGTGAGCAGATTCGATCTTGGAACAACAAAATCATCATATCACCCTGATGACCGACCGATTATAGTTCAGTTTCGTAAACTTGTGTGGAGGATTTCATGGGTTTGATAAGTCCTGTTTGGTAACTGTGACAGTCCAGAAAAATAAATACCAATTGAACTTCAGTGTAAAAACATAGCTGACACTGTCCAAAGGACTTGAACAAAAGCTTTTGCCAGTGCGCGAACGACTTGATATATGAATATGTTTCGGTCGCACGAACACCTTCTAGATCAACTTCAGTGAGACACGGGAAAATAAGTACCAGTATTTTAGATTGTCTAACGATCATCAGCCGAATCACACATTTCAATTCACCGTATACATAGAACATCGAATTTTGTTGGACCATAAACCGTTACGTTAGGACGTGTTTATCAGAATAATTTTTTGGATCATCAAAAGTGGAGGTCCTTTGACGAATAAGTTATACAGTGACGCTGTTCTAGAAGTAAAACGATAAAATCAGTAAACATATATCCCCCGTTTTTGCTATCATTTGTAGGATGCAATACCAATCTGTTACACTCTGGCGGATTACAAGCACTGTGTGTTTCTTCTGCGATTGGTATCCGGCTACTAACCTCAGAATCAAATGTACGAGTCAGTCATTGTTTGATTCCGGGAATCAACCATTTTTAGCAACAGCACATTGCAGTCTTGAAAGAGAGGAGTTTTGCAGTGAGATTTATTATCGATAAAACAATCGGAGTGTCAGTGGTTTATTTCAAAGAGTTTGTGTATTTCCTTTTTTACCATGTTGTTCTAGAATACTGGGTCATCTGACCGGGCGTTGCAGCTTGTATCACTGAAGCTCAGAGGAATTTTCTCCCAACACAACCTTCAAGAGGAGTTACTGGTTTGATTTGTATCAGTATAGCTTGTGAGGCCATTTGAAGTGAACTGAACAAAAATAATTATTGGGCCAAACTTAACTTGTCCATAAAATGAAATGAACCGGTCATCTGGAGCACTGCTGAACAGATTCGAGATGAACTGGACTAAACCGAACTGAAATGGCCAATGAACGGATCGAAGCACTACATCAATAGTGATTGCGTTCCCCATTTGTTTTAACCTCCGAGATTCAATAATTTGCTGACGGGTCCTGGACAAATTATGCTATCCAGGATTACTGATGTAAGGCATTTCGCCCATCGTTCAGCTATTCGATTTCTCATCGTAGGAATTTCCGAGCTCATTGTCACGGCAAAACTGAAATATTTGAAATTCAATCCCTGTGAACGATTTTGTTATGGAGCCACCTGCTCTTAACTGGCCTCGGAAAAATGGCACAGTTTAAGTATTGCCAACTGGTTTGTATATAGGCCAGATGACCCAGATGCTGTGGTATGGAACTAATCGGATATACGCAAAAGCTAAGGTTACCCTCATTAGCTGTACAACATTTATGCTCTAGCCTACCCAACTCTTCCAACAACATACGCAGTCATGCGTTCCACTCTATTCTAAATTTCAAACAATATTATCCGCAACGTCGGGCCACTGAAACCTATATTCACTCTATTTGTTCAGTAAAAAACGGTTAATCACCGGATACTCAGGCCCATAGATTCAGGAGAGCAGCACCCGCTGTGATGTCTGACGCATTGATGACCGCAAGAACTAGTTTTGATCTGTATTATTGGCTATTTATGCGCAAACATTTGACAGATGGGATTGTTTTGAGGCAATCAAGAGAATGATAGACTTACTTTTGACTAACTTTGTTAGTACTAGAGGCCGATAGAAAATATTATCATCAATACTGCGCTAGTGTTCATTGTAAATATCCTATAGTTAAGATAGGAGAGCTTGACGTCGCATTGAGGCGAGAGTGAGATAGATCCGAGAAAAAGAAGCGTTATCTGTAGAAAAACCGGAAGGATACTGTCCCTGCATATTTGTCTTAATGTACTCCACAAATTGACTTCAAATAGGAAATCATTGAACGGCTAAAGTCACAAAGCTGAAGCATAACAAATCCCGTACTGTGATATTTAGGCAATCACGTAAAGCAATCCAGCACCTCCGATTCGATTGTTCAGTGATGTTTCTGCTAAATTTATAAGGTTTTCAAATGTTACCATATATAAATACAATAATTCCATCAACAGACGTTTAACTGTGTCAACACCGCAATCTAGTCACGTGGTTACTGATGAGTTGGAGTCACTGGCACCTCCAAACTCCCTGTACAGCCATCAGGAGAGATTATATTACAATGGGCCCACTGAAAGTAGTTAGAACCCACCTTCAAATAAATGCCCAAAGGTCTCACGGTGATATCGGGAATTGCGAGTTGTGGTTGCAAACGGTATATACTACCACCAAATTGATCGCCTACAGTTACCTTCGTTCTTCAGTGTTCCCATTACTGGGATATAAGCCTAGGGGACTCAACTAATAGCCAGGTGCAGTTTTCAAAGTGATTGGAACACTCGAGTTTAATCACAAAATAAATGATCGGTGACATCCTTCGTTAGCACAGGGTTTATTGCTAACCATTTCCTAGGTAAAACGTGTATGGTTGCATTGATCTAATAAACACGAGACACATCAGTTAAGCAGATTCAGTCAAACCAACCAGTTCACCGACCAAGACGGTTCCGATCGCCACTTATCGTTAATAATCCTACTGGGACAACAAAATCGTCATCGTAAGAAAAGCGTAGGAAGATGACAACAAATTTAGGGATCTCATCGCAACAAAAAGTTTGTCAATGCAAAAGGTTCACTGGTCATGCTAGGTAGTCAAATAATTTGAAGTGTATTCACTGATTGGGTCAGTACATTAGATTCCCCCGTGGAATCCCGAAAAACCCTAAATGATCCGTTGAACTGGTCCGGCCTAAAATACCGTAAGTATTGAGGATCGTAGTTGGTTACTCATGAGCAGTGTGCAGGTAAATCGTGAATAGCACACACACGTATTATATTTTCCAAGTTTCTAAGGCAAGAACATGTTTTACATTAGCGTTTTATGGTGCTTGATAAATGACCAGTTTATGTGTGTATTCATAACGTCGTTCCTCAAAGATTTGCATTTCTGCTGTATAATGAACTTCCCGAGCGCTCCACTTCTACTGCCATGCACAGACTCGAGCTTCCTACCCCAGCCTAGCTGCCACTGCACTCACCTGGCAGTGTGTCGTTTTTCCGCTGTATATTCGTGCTCATTTTTTGCTGTAGAACCACGAATTTTGATAATCCTGGCTGCGCTATTGGAAGTAGTTCTGCTGCCCACAGACGTGTGCTGCCCTATCGTGCGTTTAGCTGGAGAGATTAGTATGTTTTGCAAGATCAACCCCACAGTCATCGGGGAAGTCACCGCAACCCCTATTCCATGCTGTGAGCTGGTCACATAAAAGTACTTCACCCAACAACATTGATGTGGTATACGATACGCGGTTTGGTATTATTTACTCAAGTCTACGTAGTCAACCTGACTACGAACGGAACCTGTTTATTGAATTTAGTCTGTTGGTGGTCTCAATGAGATGAACCCAGGATTGTTAACAATAGTCAGATTCTGTGCAAAGAATTCATTCAAATGGCTTCTGCAATCAAGAAATAATGATGAACAACAAACACCGAAGGTAAGTTAGAAATGCAAACATACAGACAACGGTGTTATATATATATATATGTATATATATATATATATATATATATATATATATATATAAAGTTAGATAGTCTCAAGATAGTGTGTATTTCTGCTTCTGAAACCATAGGGTTTACTTACATTTCCATTAACTCAGGCAAAAATCTATTAAGCTGTTGATAATCTTCGACACAAACTTACCAGCAGGTATTTTCCCCATTTCTGCATAGCACGATTACGCAAGAAGATAACATTCTCTGAGCAATGATACTCTCAATAAACCCAGGTTAGTATGCAACTTTAATGTATTTTGTCATATATATTATTTTATATTGGTACGAACAGGAATCCCTGAAAACTAGCTAGTTCTCCAACCTGTTTTCTCCTAGATGTGCTCCGGGGGATTTATCCGGTAATTCAAACTTGCGTACATATTTCTATAAATTTTCCCATTACTTCGATCGCACCTTTATAATATTGATGAGAACAATGTAACTACCGATGAGCAGTCGGTTGTGATTAAATGTGCCAAAATCTCAAAGCTGATAAACGATTACTTGTTTGCACATACTGTTCAATTATACAACTTTTCATCAATATTGGAAAAGTACCAGGCCAACCCTAACGACGATCGCTACGCAAATCGGAGTCTGTCCGATATCCGTGCGAGAAAATCCATTGCACGAATTGATAAACAAGCTGAGTTTGCTCATCTTGCTTGAGCCGTTTCCCAAGTTGGTGCACAGGTTCCATTTATTTTCCATAGCTAGCTCAATTACCCGAATGCTCAAAAACTTGCTCCACATATCTGTGATTGAAAACAGTTCAGTAGGGTGATTTTCTCTGTCCTCCCGATATGACTGCAACTAACGGAGCCATGATACCTGACAATCAGATACTTGCATACAGATGCATTCATTCAGTGTTAAATCGGTGTGCTACTCAATGTGAGTGTTTTTGTTCATTCCATTATTCAGTTGATCGTCTACGTATTTGTCTCGAATGTGTTCTGCGTGCCTGGTTGAATGCACACACATGGGGCGTGGTATTTCGTTTTGCTAGGGGTATGAGTTCCTTTCTTTCACCGCCGACAATCCTTACAACGGTCATCCGGATTTTTGATTCACACTTATTTCACCGGACTCATCAACAGTGTTGATTCATGGAGTATGGTCAGAGGAAGGGATCCAAAGTAAATGTTCCATTCCCGTACTCTGAGCTTAAGTACATAGGAGACAATAAACGAGATGTTTCACTTCAGAACGTCCATCGCCACCTTTGGGAATTGTTAGCTCGTCACCAAAAGGCGGATTGATTTCCACAATAGATTTCTTTAAAGTACGGACTTTGAGTGTGACTAAAGTATCATAAACATATCAGCTGATGTACCTGGTTATTTTACTTGTACACAGTGCACAGATATTGCACCACTAACTATTACGTCTGATCGAATGTTCGAAAGCTTCCATTAGTCAATCAGAATTCGTGTTGCTTTGGATTCAGCACTCATCTGACAGCGGAGCAGTGTTGCTCCAAAATATACAAAGTAAAGATCAGATTTTGGAATACTGTAACCGTTTATTGGCACATCAGATAAGATACCACACCGCGGCATTGGGGTTACAATCTATCACCCTTCGCCTTACCGAAAGAACCGCTGTTGATCCGGTATCTTGTTGCATCTATTCCTTTCTTAAAGTGGTTATTTAGCATAAACCATCAATATCGGCAGAAAAGTCGAATACCTACTGAGGCAAGTAAGTGCTGGAATGAATCACCAAGCCCGTAGGCATGGAATACGTGACTTAGGCCAAAGTCGGCTAGTGCCTGCCAATTGATGTAGATCGAGCATATGAGCTATCTATCAAAATCATCCTATGTTATCTCGATCTAAATCGCCTAAGAAGCGTTACTGCTCATTAATCTCAGCCTTAATGTGTCCAAAAATATTTGACCTTCACCCCTAACTGACCATGGATCGCCTAATTATTCACACACTTACACACACACACACAAACACACACACATACACACACATTCATTCGCACACGCTATTGCACATCAAATTCTGTGTCAAATATTGAAACAATCAATTTTGTGACTGATAAGTTTATGCGATGAGATTTCTGCTCCCAATGTTTCGTTTTTGTTCTGTTCATTGAAATTAGGTTATTATAGAAAGGAAGTGTTCACGGCAGCTGAAGGAGGTCGCTATGGCGACCACGATTATGGTCAGTGTTAGATAAAATGAATGATATATTTAGAGTAATTTACATTAGACAGAATGTTCGGCAAAAGGAAAGGCGAGAGAACTCCGGCAGGCACAGCGATGGCTTTGGTGAAGAGATTTAGGTTCAGACATCACTGGGGATTTTCGAACCCAACCAAATGAGGTGAACCAAAGGCCTACCAGCTGTAGAAATACGCACTGGATCTGGCGTTGGATAATAATAATATCAATAATAATAACAGGATGTTTTAGGGAAGTACTGAGGGGCAAGTGAAAGCTGCCGACTAAGAAGTGACCGGCGATGGCCCCATGATTCAGACCCGAAACAGAGGGATCAGAAGCCCACAATGGTGACCGTTTGACCACCGTTGACCCATCAAGATCGATATGAAAGCGAAGCGTTGAGGTCAGTTTAAACAACGTTTTTCACTTCGCAACAAGCAATATCTTCAGCTTTTTGAGTAGCAATATTCTGTAATCAAAAGTTACGCAGCAAGTAAACCAATGGAACACACGATACAAAATTTAATGACTGCATTTGTGTACTCGAAATATTATGTAGGTTTCTTCGGTGTCGTATTGCGTACTTCTTGATCGGCTTTCGCTTCACAAATTCGCCTCCAGTACCAGCACTCAGGTTGTTTTAGCCGAGTTCTCATATGACGAACTGAACTGTAGTCACTAGGCTAAAATGTAAAGTAAACTTCGGTCGACCTAACCGCACACCCTGAAAGTTCTCACCCTTTAACAACCTTTGTGCTGCAAAAAGAAACGTTTTGGAATAAGAATGGCCGAGAGCTAAACATGTATTGGCATGCTCAAATAAACTAAATGATTCCAGGAAGAACCAATAAAAAGCGGCAACAAATTTCAGGAAGCATTGGTAACATCAGTAGTTCAGTAGTTTCAAAAGCAAAAACCAAGTATGCGCTCTTTTTCTGACCAATAAATCGCATCCAACATTACGCACATGGCACTTCTTGAGTGGGCTCCGTGCTTGTCTTGAAACGTTATTCGAAATCACCCAAGATAAGTTTGCCTCGGAAACAGGAGCACAGTTGCATACTGGTTCTCAGATGGACCTGAATGCTACATTTTTATTGCTATCTTGTTTGCCTTTCTTCCTTATCACCTCACGTGAGACAATCTGGCACCGTTACCTGGACACTGGCCGAGCATGTGCTAGTTTGCTACAAAGTTTGAACTTCTTTGCAAAAAACCGACTAGTCCTAGCACAAAACAGATCAGGTTCTTATAGAGGACGGGTGTTTGAACTGCAACAACTCTGTGCCAATAACCGATTAGTAAGCAGTGTAAACTAATTTCACGACTCGCCGCACAATTCTGCCTCGTTCCCATTTCAGGCTCATTAAAAGCAGAAAGTTGTTTGAGACAAAATGACCTGGTTTGCCTGATTTTCTATCAAGGGCCAGTTTTACTGTATTGATCAGAAATATGATGACTACGGATAGAGGAAATCCGGAGGTTTTCGTTGTTCGAAAGCCAATATTTTCTTAGCATTGATCGAACATGATGGGAGCACGGTAAGACCATGCTGAGGTTCGGTGGAGTATCTTAGATCCAAGGTCCAAATCAATAGGCGGAACACTGTAGCTCGACGGGCTTAAATATTTGGGATATGAGCTGCGTATGTCGGCGAGGCGATTATTGATCAGAAGTTACGTAGGGGTAGCCAGTCCACAACGTGGAAGAAAGGTATGAAGAGCCTAACCAACAGACCTGGCCATGTAAAACCTGTAACGCTTCCTGGGTTGTGTTCAACAGATACCCCAAACCAGAGGTTAGATAAATCGCTCGGTGTCCTGATCAATGGAACTCGTGTACTGGAAAGTTTCTGTATCGACCTAATACTACTTTAAGTTCCCTTTCTACTTTCTTCTCACTTTTCATACTTTCCGAATGGGGGGCTCCCTGACAGATAGCAAGCAAAGCCAACGCATCCAGTGCGTGAATAATGGTTGTTTGAATCGGACTGAGCCGACCCGAATGTTCACTCCCTTATCTGACTCACGCGGGTAACTCGGGGGTTAATATGTGACCATGACAATATGGTATTTGTTGGTAAAATCCAAGGAACACGTGAAATGAAGAAAACATCACTGTCGGTTAAAGCATATAAAGCAAGCAGCAATGCGAGCGGGAGTTTTAGATGAGGCATGCTGTAATAATAACATTCAGCTTCCTTTTTGATTAATCAGACACGAATTTTATAGCATTTCGAAAGGTTTCGTTTAGGGTTCGGTATGATGATTCTGTCACCACACCCGGGTCACAAATATTGATTAAGAAACGTGTACTTTCTGTAACCACGGTAATCACCAACTTTGCAGTACCGTCTACCGCAGCCATCGTGTCCCACATTAGCGTTTGTTCATCTGTCGTGAGGCAATTCTGTTTACCATGGTTTATTTACGGTAAATTCAAGAAATACTGGCACTTACTTATTTGAATAAATTCATGAGCTGCATAAATCAGATAGGTTGGAACAATATCATAGCCTTAATTGAAATAATCGGACAGTTTGCATCATCACACGAAGCACCGGTGAGGCCAGCCCGAAACGGCTCACACCAAGGTAAATTTCTTGGTAAATGTGGAATCGGCTATTCATGGTGAAGCACAATATTACGCCCTAAAAAACGTTTAACGCTTAGTCAAGAATTCTAAGAACGGAGTTTGCGTAACAATGACAGTAATATTAATAACAATAACAATATTTCTATTAATAATAAACGGAGGTGTCAATTAGGCAACTCCACTAAAACTGTATTGACCATCCATGATGAGAAATGGATCGGTGTCTCTCTTAAATAAGTCTCTCTTAAACAGTCGAATCAACATTTGCCTCGTAGAGCTGGATCAACCCTTTATTTACAAAGTATTATTACTTTTACCACGACAGTTACTCAGCAGTTTTGAGTAACTGTTTCTGGTGGAATTAAGTCGTTTACCAGTAAGTGTTTAACTGTCAACTCTGCATGTTTTTTTTCTACTCCCGTTGAATTCCTCTCCCACTCATTTACGGAGTCGAGCAGCGGTCAGTTAGAGGCTCTTGAAAACAGAAGTGGCCGGTGGTGGTGACGGAATTGCAAAACCGGGACTAAAATGCTCTTTGTTCGTCATGAAGACAATTTGATCACCGTTAGATCTGACTGACTAAAGCATCATCCACTAACTCATTGATTGAGCGAATCTATTAGTGATGCATTCAATGGAAGTAAACAAGTGTTGGGCGTTCGCATTTCCGGTCCATTGATAACCAGGTTCCACTAGTTATTAGCTTGAAGCTTTCCATCTTTTATGATCCCTAATGCTAATTATCGTCAAACAATATCGCCCTAATTTGAAGACCTGACCGAGAAACATCCAAAAATCGACTAAACTACCGGTAGTTGATGCACGCCGTCTACGGGTTATGTCAAAATCTTGTTAAAAAGGCTACTTTTCACGTGCTCGATCGATTTACTGGCCAACTGATCAAGTTTTTTTTCAAAGCTTATAGCTTTCATTCAGCAAAGTCATCATATATTTTCTACTTAATAAAGTCTTGTTTGTATGTTTTTTTAACAGAGGCGTTTATGACCGAACAGTCATTGTTGCGGTCATTCAGCATAGTCCAACTATATCCGAACCGTGACGATGGTTCAATCTACTAATAGGCTGAATACACTTCCGACAACCTTACATAGGTGTCATTCCACTTATTATTTGATAGTTACCAAGCGAGTGAACGCCCCTGGAAATTCCAGTTCATCGGAAAACATGAATTAAATTATTAGCGAACAAGCTTTTCTCCATATTTCGATTCTCTTACAAAGTCGCTAAACGTGATTCGCAGTTGGTGTCTCTTGTCCTAATCTCCATATGGGAAGGGATGAAGAAGGAGCTGTTGTTTTATGGAAGAATCTTGAGGCAACTTTGTTATGAAAGAAAATCACAATGACTTACATTGATTTTGCAAATTGCCTTCAATTCAAATAATAATGTATCAGTGAGATGAATTATTTCATACACGATCCCATCTCTCGCTAACTGAACTCATGCAAATAAATGGACCCAAGAGAGAATGTCACTTTTCAGATTAACCTCAGATGTTATCCAAAGCTCTTGCAATTTCGAACTGGTGCGATCAAATCGTACCACTTCAAACCCCCTCTCGAACAAATTACGAAGACCTATAATTCTAGTTAGGTGACCAGTAAAGGAAATCAAGAAACTGTGGACAGTTTCAACGGAAGAAGAAACGTTTATTAAAATAGGTCATCCCATACTAAAAAAGACATCACTCTGCTTTGTATCTTGTGGTTTAAATACGGGTACTACATGTCAAAGAAAGTTTACATTTGTGCAGTTCTGTTGCAGCTGAAAAGTGAAGCAAATACTACGTATTACTGTTACTGAAAATATGACAATGACTCATAATTTTCAAGAAAAACTATAAGATCTGAGTTCCTACATAAACGGTATGTGCTGAGATCATAAAATGTATCTCATGCTGGTAGACAGTAATCCACTGTCGTCCAGATCGTTACCACACCTGACCTATTGGTATCTTACGTGATTTTCCACTGCAAGTTTCAGGCTCTGGTTGCCTGCTATCCCTTTCAGTATAGTAGGTCTTCCACTGAACCTATGCGTAAGCTTCATGTGTTTAAGTATGCAAATGGAAGGAAACATTTTTCCGGAAGCATTCAGTCTGTTCCGTGGTTGTTTCCTCTCATTGGATTTGTTCACTCGGTAATCCGCTATTCACTCCTCATCATGCTTGACCAACTTATAAAAATACTTTATTAGTTTATCTCAATTTTTGGCTCCGGGGTTAAGGACAACTATGACTGGCTCACAGGGGTTACTCAGTCACACAGCTGATGTAAGAAATAAGATTGCGACGTCCAACATTATATATATACAATATATATATATATATATATGTATATATATATATATATACGTATATATATATATATATATGTATATATATATATACATATGCAGGACTGCTTAAATTCATCCCCGCTGAATTGTAGAGTGAATAATACGAAATGGCCTGTGACCCGTTAAGTGAGTTGGATCACCTTCTTTCAAAAATGATCTCCGATGTTATTGGCAACAAACAATGCAGTAAGATGCTATCTTATGAAAGTATTTCATCAAGGGCCACCAGTAAAATACCAAGGTGGAACTTGGAAGAAAGCTGAAATTTCAAGTCATCAATATTTGCCTCTACTGTCTGGTCTTGAAGTTTTTCGGTTGCAGATACCGTGGGCCAGATCCGTATTAGGAATGCATACGATATCGAAACCAACTTCAGCGTAATCAAGTTTATGGTATGCTAAGTCAGACGCATTAGTCACAATCACTGAATGACTCAACTCAGTGGAGGTATAATCGTGAGAAAAGCTTTATGCCGTGATCCGCAACTCATTTCCTCATCTTTATGGTATGCGTAAACAAATAGGGCCAAATGGAAAGCCTGTGTATTATTAGAATGTTTGAAGGTCTTGGGAACTTATGGTTGATTTCACTTGAGAACAATGAGTAAGCTCAATCAAAATAAACTATTGCAATTCGTTCATTTCATTCTCGAAACATATCACAATTCCGAAAATGTCGTGCAAATTATCAACCGTTCACCTTTTTCAGCTGAATAGAGGATGGTAAGATGGAAACGTGTGGTTACAATTGCAGTCAAAGTACCGGCAAAACCAACGATACCCGAGATTAATAATAATGACCTTCTAGTTATCTATACTTCATTGCTTGACTCTTTACAAACGTTCCATTATAATAATGGAGGAGCACATCTGAACAAAGATAATTCGGTGATTCGGATCAGCCCGGACGGGAGCAGGGTGGCACAGTGGTGGCAAGCAAGCCTTCGAGGTGAAGAGGCCCGGGCTCAAACCGTGGGTGCGGCGGAGGAAATGCGTCACTGAAAGACTCCAGCAAGAATATAACTCCAATCTGGTGCTTTCGAGCTCAGGGTTGGTCGCATGACCTGAAATTGAGTCAAAAGCGTGGTGGGCCACTACAGTAATAAGCATTCATTTGAGCAAGGTTTATCGAGTGAACACATACCACTTTTGGACACTGCTTGCACTGCAAATATTGCAAGTGAACAATTTCGATTGGTCAAAACCAAACAGAGGAAGCACCTTTAATCTCAATTGCAGGTTACCGAGATTACATTCTGTACATTTTTCATGCAAATAATGTTTCATTTTTAAAGAAAATAGGAACCTAGATTAAACTGTCAGCATACAATGATTCCGCCGGCTGACTGTGACATTGCGCTTGGTCCTCACTTTTCGGTTTGTGTAATGATTTTCTCTCGGCTCTATTGTATATATTATATATTTTTTACTATGCACACTTTGCTGTTCTCTACGAAAGCAGAGCAGATGGTAGGGGAACCTGTAGAGCACGAGAACATATTCGAAAGATCTTAATAGTGTATCGAAGCTTTCGAGGTTCACGGATTTGAACTCTAGCGTTCTGTGTTGACAGCAACTACTGTATGCTTTTCAGAAAAAGATCACCTCCGTGTATAAATGATCGTCATTTATAAATTAAGATGAATCGGATAGAGAAAACATTACTCATTGGGCTGAATAGGATGACGTTATACTCACGGATGAGAAAATGCTTATTTTCAATGGCCCCAGTGGGATTATGCAAAACTAGCAGGTGATTACGGAGAGCAACCTGAAATTAGGTCGTCGGAACTTCGGTAGTGATCTTTAAGAAGCGAGGGAGTTGTTTTAGATAATGTGTCAGCTACCGGTTTTTGAAGGGAACCTGATGGCTAACTCCTCCATGATAACTTCTCAATACGTTTGTTCTTTGCAAACGAGTAGTAGAAGATTAGATTTGTATAATTTGATTCATCACGCAGCTTCAAAGCCTAACTCACCATTGAAAACCGTGGAAGCATTGTACAGCTGTTTCATCCTTGTTGGGAATCATCAGCATCCGTCATAGGAGTCGATCGCTGTGCGGGAAGGTGGTTGTTAGTGTTTAAAGTCAGTGACGGAAGGGTGCTATATCATGTAGTGTAGATGTTCAACAAACCGTCGAGATCCAGGCCTGATGGCCTGGTGGTTATTGTGGTCGGTTCACGATCGTGCACCTCGGGTTTGAGTCCCCATGGGGGCTTGATGGATGTGCACTGCTGATGATTCCCAACAAGGATGAAATAGCTGTACAGTGCTCCCATGGTTTTTTAATGGTGAGTTGAGCGTTGAAGCTGCATGATAAGTCATATTATACTTTTGTTCCTTAATATCCCAAATAATCCACTAGGAACAGAAGAACTTCAACCCCACAATGGGGCCAGGAATACAGATAACCTCACCAAAATGTGGCTATTGCAACAGTATATCATAGAGAGTTCAAACTACAACCCCATTTAAAACATATTTGATGTCTTTTTTGAAGCTATTCTGTATGGATGACAACAGGAGTGGGGTCACCAGCGCCGCACGAGATAAAAACCACCACCCTCATTGGAAACCCAACAAAAACCAAATTTTCCGGAACATCATCGAAAGCATAGTAGTAAGTTTAGTTCCAGTAATTTGTAAAAGACGTTTCTGTATTTTACGACCTACTACCAGTTTTTGCCATTTGTCTACACATGGGTTGAATAGCGCACCACTCCATCTAAGGCATCTTTTTCGGGATTATTCAATTCATCTGTTTCATGATTCAAACCTATTTGCATGCCAAATTGGGTTACTGTGAGTGGTCTGGTTCAAAACTTTTCTCACAAAATCGGGATGGGCTCAATGGAATTTCGTACACACTCCAACCACATTTGTACGAGACTAAGCGCATCAAGGTTCCAGTTTGGTATTCAAACTTGGTGCAAATCGGTCACTGCGTGGAGTTTTTTACTTCGATTCCACGAACGGTTCTGTTTTTGAAAGACGGTCTTTTCGGACATAAGATGATTCTCGCAGTTAAGCATATTCTGCACAATAGATAGGAGAAGACCCATGTACTAATTTTTTAACCACACCACTTGATAGACTACGTTATCATGGTCTCTTTGACTCTCGAATTCAAAACCCTTCGTCCACTACCAATCTGAAAGACTGGGACCTCTTGATCGGAGTGCCTCCCGTATTCAGTTTTGAGCAATAATCGAGGGCAGTTCTATACTATGCGGAGGATTTGGGCGGTAATGATAAATGTAGGGAGTTATTTGTTGTACCTGTTTTGAAACTGAGCAGTATCAAATCGCTGGTAAAAATAGATGGATTCAACTTGAATACCGTCACACTATCCTAGCAACATGGTGGATAACCTTGCCCCACTGCATCACCATCATCGTCATCATCGTCATCATCATCATCGATATCCTTCGAATCATCATCTTTATCATAATTATCGTCATCACCACCCCCACCGCCATCATTATTAACATCATTATCGTTATCGTCAACTACAGCAACTGTTCAGGTTGATTGGAAGAAAGGCCGGTGTGAAATATGGATATTATAGTGGTGGAGAGTGTAACTCACAGGAAGTATTGCGGTTCCAAGTCAGAGTACGGGCTCAGTGGATGTGCACCACCAACAATTGTTTACAAACTGATGAAATAACTACAAATGACAGCATCATCTGAAATGGTGAGTCGAGCTTTGATCCTGTGTGGTGAATCTTCTCACAAATCGATCGAAACCGACGCTAGTAATGTGATATTGGAAGGTCGTACAACGATTTTGTGAAAACGAATCATCCGCGACAGAACTGATTGCACAACAAAGATTGTCGGGCAAAACGCAAGTCAGCACTCAACGTGAGCTCCATATTATTATTTGATATTAACTTCCCGTAAATATTTATCTGGATGCTGGAGTTCATTTATACTTACGACTGACAAACGGTGATGATGTTAGTCGTCATATATATATTAATATATATATATATATATATATATATATATTATATAGCGTACCCGGTACTATTCTCAACAGCAACAAACGCAAAACCGGTCGTTTGTTTCCGAGGAACGGTGTCCACCCGTTTATATACTACTTGCTATCTATTTTACCATTTGCACATGCAGTCTCGTCGTGTTTTGGGTAAGCAGTGACCTGGACACGAATAACTAACAGAAATCACAATAATGATTCTTTTGCGGACTTTTCATTGAAGAGTTTCCATTCTCACTCCGGATGATTCGGTTTAGATTCTAATGACGATATAACAACGACATTTACAACTGTGAGGCTATGTGAGCAGCGGAGTACAGGGTACAAATACCTAATACGAGGCAACAACCGCGAAACTGCTCGTATGCCTTCGAGGAAACTTGGTCCACCGATTTACATACTACTCAGTATCAATGCATATATTATACGTATATGCCGTTATATGGACAAACTCGACTCTAGGAATCAGCGCTACTAACTACCAGTGAACTTGCCACATCAATACGCCACCTGAGTCACTAGGCTTATGCTATTTCCAGCAACTGAGTTCAGAGACGTTGATGTTTACCTAGACAACCTTAGTGGCACATGACACAGATCTCGCTCGCTTAGAATACCATGTCTCCTCCATGCACTAATCATTACCTGGGCGGTAGTTCGTTACTCGTTATCACGTACTGTTACGGAGAATTACCTACTTTGATTTTATCGTAAAATAAAAGACGTCCAAAAAGAGAACGGAAATATGACTAGCGGTAAACAAACACCTGCTTACGTGTTCCATTCAATATTCTCGTATCTTGAAAGAACAGAAAATGATAACATATAATCCAAGTAAAAATCGAAACGACCTTTTTCACGAATGCGATGGATGAAGAAAGCAAATTGCGAGATCCCTAGTAGTATGCTCGTTGTGTGCTCTGTCTAACACAAGCGTGAGCAGCACCTTTAATCGCGTGCAGCCGACAAGGCCGCTTAGCTGGCAACGGATTTACAAGCAATTATATTTCAAAGTAGACATGGCTTTGACCGGAACAAACCACACTTGTATGAACGAATTAAAGGTGGTTTACATCCGTGAGTGCATTATAGTAGTATTTCGTACGGGCTAGCAGATCAATAAAATTATATACCTCGACGGAAAACAGTCTGAGTATCTACCAATGATAAGACCGCGCAACAATACCAATATTTGAACCGGCGAGTAGGAAGACAAACACTAAGGGGTGGATTTCTCTCAGATGCTGTCCTAAGTCGTGTACATGTAGTTTCACACGAAATATCATTAATTATGGAACAAGTGATGTGAATACGAAATATATATGTCATTTGGAGCTTATGCTGTGCATATCTTTGGGAATGACTGTAGTTGGTTTTATAAGGTCATGCTGAGCAAAGTGTGTGTTCTCTATAGAGATAAAATCATTGGAAACGGAATATATCATACAAACATATGAGGTGAGTGTGTGTACAACAAGTCGTGACAACGGGCATTCGGAGTCGCTTATTCTGTTTCGCAGTTAGGATTCACTCCACACTCAGTCATCATACTGCGTGTTCACAAATGGGATAATAAGATAACTCACTCAAATCGGATACCTTGTTGCCGAAATATGCTTTCATTTGTTATCTCCATCAGCTAATCAGATGTGGCCTCTGGGTGAGCCCACGGAATGTGTGCTCTGTCCTGCAACATCATCGTGATAAGCATGAGCTAAGAAACCGCAAGGTGTTATCGGTCGCCTACGTCAAAACCCTCTTGAATCCAAAAGCGTTCGACCTCTTTTGGCTTACCGCGGCTCTAGTCGATCACCTCAGTCAGACTCCTAACCACCTATGCAAGGATAGCGCCTTCAGCCAAGTAGTACTGCCGCATTTAATCAAACCATTCAGGGATCACTTATTCTCAAATCGTGAAAGTGTAAAGGCTACTCAGCAGCCTCCTAGTAATCCCGTTAAAAAGACGCAAGCTTGATAGTTCTAATTTAAGTGATGCATTCCAACAAAGAAACACTCAATGGAAAACAAGGAATAACCTTCGTGTCTTCCCTCTTTATATGCCTATTTGATGAATCCAGAAAGATCAATAGTAACATCTCAAACGATTACCTATTTTTAAAATCTAGCCAATGACTGGTAATGCAACAAATGGTTAATTTATTTGAGGAACAAAAAATATTTCGGATAAGACTTTGCCAAAAACAACAGGATCCGTCCACCATATATTTGTTGGTCAAGATGTTCGTCAACTTCATCTTGAACAAAAACATGTCCGTTGATTGAATTTGTCCGAGCGAATCACTCGGCGAAGAGTACCTTATGCATCGTTTCCAGGTAAAGTTTGGTGCCACTCGTTCCTGTTTTAGTATGAAAGCGCCTTCTCCTGTTGCCTTGCTTTCTTCTTCCGTTTTGTTCAGCTGCACCCTTTGCTTCGTTTTTTTCAAGCTTTGCTCCCGAAGTAATCCAGTTTATTGGTATGATTTCTTTTCGACGGTATTCTTTCAGTTTTAATATTTACCAATTCCAAAGATTTAAAAATTAAGAGGCTCTGTTTGTCATTTGAAAAAATTATGTCATCTCACCCCTTTCGATAAATGATGCAGCTTTCCGAAAAAATCACAATAAAAAATGCATTTGGATTTTGTCATCAAGCACCTTGAAGGGTAAAAATGAATATATATTTTCACAGCGGAATTTTGTGTATAAAGTCTCTGCTACTGAATACCTTTGAATAACGGCAGACAGTAAAATTTAGTGAAGTGTTATTTTTATTATTTTCGCAATCACTTTTTCACTGAACCCCGTAACAGACATTGCGAATCGGGCCGGCAGTTAACTCAGAGGATCTTTGTGGTTAACTTCTTCGGTTGCATATCGAACATACGTCTCGCCTTTCTGAACGAAACCGTAGGAAATACCATTGGGCCTGTTCTGTGGTGAATATTGATGCGAGTTCCTTGGCTTGCATTTTGACAAATAACGAGAAACAGTGAGGAAGTGATTGGCAGCTAAATTTCGCTCGAACTCGGGGTGTGTGCAACTACATCCTTGTACGGCTTTCATTTCACTCCGTCAGAGTTCCACAAAATAATTGTAGGAAACCAAAGAATACAACATAGTTGAGACTCTCAAACACGGTGGAGAAAGTCAGTCCGCATTTCGGTGGAATTGGTTGGAAAGGACATCGGCTTCCTGATGAGTATCCAAGAGGTCCCCTCACTCAGTGGTTAATTACATTTGAAGATATAGCTGTGTGATGACCAAATATACAGTTATTTCCCGAAACTTCGTTTGTCAACACAGCACAACATGTTCTGGATCTCTTCTCTATGGTTTCAAAATATCTGTTGAGCTGATCTACAACAGGGTTTTCGGGCAGACTGATAGCAACGAATAATGCTGCATTTGCTGCACGTCTAACGGTAAACGGAAATGTTTGGATCAGAAAAACCACAGGATTTGAAGAACAACTGCGTAAAGAGTTCTTATATGCGATGCCCTTGCATCCGGGAGAATATCAACCTGGAATCCCGAGAAATGGTTGCTGTTGTGACTGAAAACCTCGAGGGGCTTGATGTCACATTGGGATTTGTGTATTTTTACCAACCATACCAATGTTTTATTGTAATATACGGTATACACACTTGTGCACGACTTCAACTTACGATTATTTTCTGGGAAAATGTAGAAAATAATGATGAAAGAGAAGATAATGAGGCGTGAAAGTCGACGAGAGGTCTGCATTCGGCCTAATGCAAGCAGAGTGATGCAATGTAGGTAGATAATTTAAACTGTATTGCTTTTGATTTTTCGTTGTGGAATGGAACAGTAGTACTAATAAAATGGAGATAAAATGATTCACTCAGCTTCAGTGGATTGGGTTTAGTATGGATAAAAATGGCAAAAGAGTTATCTACCGAAGTTGTGGTTTTATTTCGTAGGAACTTCAAGACCGTTCCCTGAAATCCGGCGATGATGTTTTTAAGCAATAAATCCCATATCCACTGGGCCCCCTTCCGAGAAAATCTATAGAATTGCTAAGTAGTTATCGTTTTATAGAACGTAACGTTGAATGAGTAAGCGATGATTGTTACTCTGATTGTGTAAGGTCGTTGGGGTTTCAACTAAATGTTTTTTCATTCAACCTGGTTTTACTCTAAAGAAAGTATTAGGCTACCCTCGGACTAAAGGAATCAACAAGTCTAATCACCTTTTGTCAATTTATAAAATGACCGTCGTGGCTGATTGCTTACCTGTCATCGCATGTTGCAAATCTAGAAGCAAACCAAAATAAGAAAATGGAACGAATGAAGCAGCTTTTAAATGGCCGCTACCCCATCCTGAAATATTATACAATCAAGTAGAGGAGGTGCAAAAATGAGAAAGACAATTGATCTATCAAGGAATCAGCCGCAAAAATGGTAGATCAAGCTGTCAGCACCATGTTTTCACGCTCGATCAACGAATAATATTCAGATTCGCAATAATTTGGATGGGTGCACTCCTCACATGTATGAAAATCACAGAAGAAATAACTCAGCAAAGTTCCAAATGATTTTCATTGCTTGTATCTGCCACACGGTCCACGTTCTTTGGTGGAAATATGATACTTAAATGATATTTTGTGGACATTTATTCAATGTCTTAACTATCAATAATACAATTGGAACAGCCATCACGTGTTGAACGTTTCAGAATATTGGTACCACATTTTTCGGAGGTCAGGATCAAGGCGTCTCAGTCCTACAACAGTAACTCTGTAGCGACCAATGAGCCATGTTGCTGGGAAGAGACGAACAGCTTATCAACAAACATGTTATCGACAAACATCTTCACAGACCAAGTGAGCTCAATAAAGAAGTGATGATGACTGTGTGTACCACAGACCCGATTAGGTTTTGTGACTGTCGGTGAGCGTTATTCCCATGACCGACGAATGAACCACATCCGAAACTTAAAGAATCTATCCTCATCAAATAGTTCATATGATATCTAGATCGGCTGGATCTACTGGGTAGGATCAGTTGTTCGGGGAAGTGTATGAATCACATGCGATTGGAAAACATTATATTGATATCCAGGAGCTCATAAATAAAAGCCGACTATGCTAGGTTAACAATCTAATGGACGTTTCGTCTGGCAATCGTCTCATTGAATGAATAATTCAGAGAACGTGTTGAATTCGAACCAATTCAAATATATGGCCACATCTCTTTCATATCTTTATATTCATTCATGCACCACTGCGTATCTACCTGATTTATTCACGCCTGACTGGCTGCACCACGATGCCTTAGCTGGTAGAGCATCTACCCAATAATGGGATGGTCGGCTGTTTATTTCTGGCTCGCGGCATTCTATAAAAGGATGTCGAAATACAAGGGGTTTTTCCATCACATGAGTCTCAAGCTCTTTGTGTCAATGAATAATTTCTGTGAATAAACATTTATGTATTCTGAAAATTCTTTTCGATACGGCCAGTTGAAATTTCGTCCTTTCCGTTTTTTATGAATGCCATTGGTTTTGTGCAGGAGAGAAATGACTCACTTCGAATCGCATCTTATAAATAAAACGAACAATGACATTTGACTTATGATTGCTTTTCGCTTCTTTATCCATACTTTCATTTGTGCTTTCAAGTGAAGTTTGTTTATGTCAACTCAGAAAAAAAATCAAAAGAAAGAATCAAATATTCCTCAGGATCTGGAAATTCGGCCTCCTCGAACTGAAGATATTCATTCAAAATACGTATTCAGCTTCCCATCAGCCTCAAAATCGGAGAATAATAAAATGACCACGGAAGATTCAGTGGAAAAACGGATGGATCCGAAAGTTCGTCCACAGTTTCAGATGCTGAAACTATCCGGACTTTTGATGATGTAGGCAAATTCGAAATACGGATAGCTGATCAGTCAAGAAAAAGTTGATTAGTCGACCTAATGAATATGCTTCAACGGATTCTCACAATAAAACACAAAATAAAGTGTGCGCATCGAATTGCAACTGGTGAAACAATGTGTGTACGTGGTTGCCTTAAATGAAATTTGAAGTTATTTTCATGTCATACTTTGTAAAAGTTGCAACTTGACATAGAATTAAACAAACACAAGTGTATTTTCCAGAAATGAATTACAAATAGATTCGATTCAAACATAACATGCCTGATCACGCAGCATTACCGTTCATCGCACCGCGCGCAATACCTGTTTAATTCGGCTTGTTAGGACTCTTCAGACGCGCGCCTCCAACAAGCTCCCACTGAAACTCTAACTCGGAATGGACGATTGTGAGTCACTCACCTCACACTCAGACTGTGCAATTTGACACAGTGGTGTTTTTCAAAATACCGTAAGATGATACAGCGCAGTCGTGCATTCCATGCTCGATTCCCAATGGTGTTTCGGTGAATAAGCACTGCTGAAAATTTCTAACATACGTGATGGAACAGCTACCATGAATTTCAGTGGTGATGGGTGTTTTGATGCTGCAGGGCGAACCAAGATCCACATGACTTTATTTTTACAAACCAGAAGATGCAACAAAGATTCGCTTTTTCACGAGCGTCTTATGAACTCACCATTCATGAAAACTTTGTTTAAAGATAAAAGAGATGACCCGTCCAAGGAACGTATGTAACCACCATAATGAGCAATAGTATAGAGTTATCTAAAATGATGGAAAGTAATTACACAACGAACATGAAAATGTGAACCCTGGTACCAACTACGCCTAGAGTGTTCACAAGTATGAGAATAAAAGGGCAGAAGAATTATAACTAGATACAATGGAATATTTAAAAAAACGGATTTAGCCTGAAGATTTCTGGCAACTTTACTCTCTCGGTTATATGCTACTCACGTTCAGTATATACATATATATATATATATACATACATATATATGTATATCATTGTAATCTGATAGACTTTATTTTTACTGATTTGTTACATGTGATAAGCACGTGATGAGTTCTAGATCTGTCAGTAGTTTGAACTACAACTCCTTGGTAATATTCAGATGAATATCCTTCACGGGTGTCTTCTTACTAAATCTCGATTGCAAAAAGGAAGTTATTACGAATCGTCTACCGAGCTTGGCCACTTGATCATAAAGAGTAGTGCGAGTATGACATCATTTTTCAGTTAACTCACCCATAAATAGTTTTTCTTTGTTTATCAAGAAATAGAACATTTTCTAAAAGGGTTATTTTGAACTGGTTCCAGTGAGTCAGACAATGCTTTGACCAATGATAACCATAAGGACATTGTACCAATATTCCATTCCTGTTGGAAAAATGGACGTATAGAGTACGAAATAGATCACAAACCAAAATACAGTAACTTATAGTCATGGCAAAACCGTTTTGGGGAATGTGTAATGACGGTGCTAATGATACCCTCTTCTTCTTTCCCTTCAGCTCCGGGTCAGCGTGCACAAAAAAGAAAGGAATCTACAACGGACGAACACCGACTGTGAACTTTATCCATAACACCTTTTCGTACATTTTTGTTATAACACATTTGCACATTGAAAAGCTGGACCGAGTGTGTGTGACCATATGCGTGTGTCCTCATGGCCTCAAAAATGGGAATACAGGTTCAGCTAATAAATCGATTCGAGCGGTTGTTGTTTTGCAAAATCCCGAAAACTTACGCAATTGATATGGTGTGGTTCACAGCTCCAAAAATAAAGTTTTTTCAGTCTGGATTACAGTTTTATGTCGGAGATGTCATAAATTACTTTGAGTTCACGTTCAATAATTTCTAACGGTGCTTCATTATGACAACCTCTAAACTATTTGTTCCTTTTGAGAACAGTCAGGTGACCTTCAAAGTGGCCTCGTGGAGCAAATAGTAGAGCACAAGCTGTGCGTAAGATGGGTGGGTTTGAGTCCTGCCAAGTTCAAAGACTTTTGGCATTTGGATCATATCGAAAAAAGATTTTATACGTAATAACCGGAATGGTCTAGAACTACTGCTTCCTAAACTCCAACATACAGGTGTGCGGACCTGACCCACCAGGTCTGTATAGCCCGATTCTCAATTCAAGGAGCACTGAGTGTAAGAATCAACGCTTAAAGACAACACCGATATCACGCAAATATTCTTACTCTATTTTCTGTTCGAAAAGCAGCCCAAATTACGTGGAGAGTAACATTACTTGCCGTGTCCTCTTTTCTTCAGGATATGTTATTTTTTTATTTGAGTTTATATTCCTTTAGACTAATCAGTTTCGCTTCGATCTTCCTTATGCGTATAAAATCACTTTCTGTACCATCATAGCACTATATGGACTGGATTTTGACATACGAAACAGCTGATGACAACTAAGAAATATGGTGGTCAATCGGTCCTGCACTCTTACCGTCATCTATGACTTTGTTCGTAGATCAATTAGCTTGGAATTGCTTCGTCGTGATCTAATGTAAACAATTGTGTATCACTGTTGACGTAATCATCGCCTACGGCTGGTGAGTTTTCCGATAACTAGATAAGTATATTTTTAGAGATAACGGTACTGTTTGCTAATGTTGGACTGGCGTTACGTCAAACATTTTAAGCTGAACACAATTCATTCAAATAACTAACAGCAGCAGTTGATTGGTTTGTGTTTGGTCCATTCAAATTCATGCAAATAAATATGTCCAAAAATATTTTTCTTGTTCAAATAGACCTGAAAAACGTGTTTATGGCAGTAATATGTAGCCTACTGTTTGAATGCAGGGTGATAGGTGAAACTGCGTGCACAAGTCACGGAATGACCATTCGTTTTATCCCAATCGAATACACAGAGCCAAATTTCTGCGTGGCTGACTTTGCATGCACATTTACCCTTGGTTATTTACTCGCTTGCTCGCTCACTTGCTGCTGCCAAACTTGGGGTTTCCGTGATTACAAAAGAATGGAGTACAGAAGTTACATATCTTACTATCGAATAGGAAGAGAACAATTGTAAGACACTGTCTACAGTGGTGAGTGCAAATTGGTAATAAATGAATGAACTCCCAGGATGTACCTTGTGAAGATCCGAAGAGCAACATTTGGAGACAACACTTTCGGAATCAGGGGTATGTAGAACACCAAAACCATTTTCAACTCACGAAATGATTGATATTGCTTCACTATAAGATGCAATTATCGTTCATATAGATAGAGACGTTACAAAGGTATTCCAGTGAGCATCTTACGACACTCTTGGGTCTGTGTGCTGTGAGGCAAAATGTTCTGGTGTTCGATAAAAAATGCGATTTTTCAGTTGCTAGTGGTTAAGTCACTCGGAATATGATTTGCGGTAAGTTACCACTGTCCAAAGCCGGCATTCAGTGGTGGATTGTCAGTCCTCCTCGATGCAGTGAATCTCGGCTGCTCATTTTTCTGTCGAGCAAGTACTGGCATTCATTAACAAGGAGAAAAACACGGTTTTTCTATCATGAATAACATTGTCGGTATGACTAAACGTGTGGCATTAGCAATACCATTGACGTGTGATCTTCTTGCATTTGTTTCAACAGATTATTGATGTGCTCAAAGGACTCAGTCAATAACAAGTAATGAACTTTTAGAAATTTTATTGAGATTTCAAATATAACGGTTGGAAATTATCTACTTTAAATTTGAATGTCTCGTCATGTAAAACCAAATAGATGAAAATATGCATGATAACAGTTTCTCACTGAAGCTTTGAAAACGTTTGTCGTATTCGGCAGCCATTCCTTGGAAGACAGAATAAATAAAAGAAAACTCAACGTACTCGATAATGAAGGCTTCTAGTAGAGTTCGAAGTTTATGCCTAATTTCAAATTCAAAATTATTCGGGTATACGAGGAGAATCGTTTTATTTTTTGAGATGACGGTTGGATCGTGGATCCATCTAACATGAGACACAACGTTCAAATCCTTGAAAGCAATTCACACCTTTCGTACAAGTCGTAGTCCTAGCATAACGATCTTCATTGTTTGTTATTTTTCGTTCACGGTGGCTGGACCAACTGCCGATTTGGCTTGATGATCGCAGGCCTTAATTTTGAATCTGGTTCTCTGGATTCTATGTATACAGAGCCACATTCTATGGCGCATGTTTCCACGTTAGAAAAATCCCAGTGGGGTGGGGTGAGGCGAGGCAAATAGTCAACAAGCCCCAACCAGTCATGTTGCCATGGCTCAGTGACTGTCTTTGTGTTCGCTGTTAGATTGCATATACGCACGTGAACACACGTACATGTATAGGCATACACGCACATACACGAATGCTATCGTCTTAGCACCACTGTCTTTTGACAGTATTTCCGTGCAAGTAACGGGAAAGTTACTGGCGACACTAACTATTTACCGAGTGCCAGCTAACTTCCGCATCTTCTTGTTTTCGTTGCGTGGTTTGAGCGCAGAACTATTGATGGCCGGATTTGTGATTTGTGGCTCTACCGGTTCGCATGCATGGAAGCCTATATGATAGTAGTTTGTACTCAGTTGCTCCGTCGTTGATAGAATTAAAACACATTCACACCTGTCGGGTTGACTGTGCCCCGTAATTGGTAGGCAAAACAGTACCACAACATTGATATCGCAAAACTAAAACATAGCTGTATGGACGAATGTGCATCACGCAATAGCGTACGGCAAACGCAGGAGTGTGGTGGCTAGGCTGAGCCATTTTGTTATCCGATTTATGTAAGCGTGAGTTCCCGATGATAAGGCGCTTTGAGCTAATGGCATTTTCTGCTTTTCTTATTTCAGATGGAACGCGCGTAACACCCCGGCGGAGGTACATTGGTTCTTCTATATAACAAGTGCAAGCATGGCAGCAGAGCATCAAGCGGGTAAGTAAGCAAATACGAGAATCAGAGCCACATGCCAGTGAAAAAGCAAGTTAAGCTTAAAATTGGATTAGACGACGCAAGCTCGTAAGACAAGTAAAACTGTGATGATTCAGCAGGCATCACACGTGACACGGCCATGTACAGCGTCTTAGTCACTCACGCTGGGAAGCTCCAATAAATCAGGATTGCCGAGAACAGATAAAGCAAAAGCTCACTGTAATTGGTCAATTCCTAATTTACCAATCATTTTCTTTGATTGAACATACTCATACAAATCAGTTCTTCAATACGAGTAATGTGCTATTCCTGAGTCTGGGCTTTCTTGGTTTTTTGCGTAGTTCCGGGTGGGAGCGGTTTCAACACATCCTATCAACTCGGGTACTGCGAATATTCCAAAAGCATGGTTGGTCAGTGCAGTCCGGAACGGAGCATGACTTGCGTCAACCTTACATGCATGTGTACGTGTGTACGCCCATGTGTAAGGGATATGGATCTATGGTCCGCAGTGCTTACGAGGCTGTCTGACTGCGCACGTGACTACTTAAACCAAACACAAAAGGTCTGTCCTGTTATCTTACTGATCTTAGTGTCCTAGTGTAATCTAAAACTAACGACTTCATACGAGGGAGGCAAACGTACTCGATGTTTTTGATTATAACCAGAATCACTACCGATACGACCAGTGTTTATGAACAATTTCAGAGTTGGTTTGGTTCAGCGTATTCAATCACGGGTGAGAACCATACTTACCGGATGCCCTGTGAACATCTTGTACATTCCGGTCAAAATCTGAAAGCGAAGAAGAAACAATAAGTTGGGATTTCCTCAATGCTAACATACATACTTCGTAATACGTATTACCTTTGTGATAGACTAAATCGTCTCATGCAAAATGATACAGCTAAGCAACAATTGAATAATTCCTCTGGAGAAACGGTGAATACTCATTCACTCAATCACTGGATAACTTCAAGTACCAGAACAGTATTCAAAGCATCCGTGATTGGGCTACTCCTTGCACTAAACTGTAACCGGATTATCTACGATGAGACTGGGTGACTAGAGGTTGGATTATTTTCCCCGCGGTTTCATATACAACACCGGGACAGCTGTTCTGGCCCGTTTCCCACATGTTCGTATATCAATAATTGGATGAACCACCCAATCGTTGACGGACTGCCTGCTACATACTCACTAAGCCAGTGCATCGCTCACAGATTGGCTGCTTCTTTCATACAGGTATTGCACATAACTAAATACTGTTGCTAACCAATACACTTCGATGGGAGATGCAAAGACATCCGAGTTCACTTGATCGTGTCCCGCGGTTCGAATGATTCGGAGCACTGCTGATTTGTATCCCGAGCACAACCAATTCCCTGTACAACAATTCAAGCGAAATTTGTTTCCTACATCATCTTGTTTTTTTCGCAGGCTAACTTATACCTATTCCTGTAATTCCTTATAAAGGGCATTATACCGAATTTTATCCGATACAGTTCTTTGTCAGCGAAATTTACCCAACACTAAACACTTGACTTAGCCAAATCCTAGTGAGTTTCTCTGCTATAGTCGTGATGTTTGACCTTCAGAAGGCTGGTACTTTCTTTCCACTGGAATGCGCGTGATTCCGTTGATCCCTCTAAGTTTGACGGTTTTCTGTGAAACACAGCAATCGAATCCCTTTTAGAAGGTTTTGAGGTATTTTCGAAAAAATTGAGACTTTCAATCTTATGTAAATCGGATGGTGTTACGGGTGGCGTCTATTTCGATGCACACAAAAATTTACTCACTATATAGTTCGAGATTTGCTACTTAAGTATGTCCGATCATTGGGTAGTGACAATAATGTATTCAAAATCCCCTCTTATTTACGCTGATTTTTGCTGAGTTATAAGCGTTTAAGCGTGTGTGACCTTGACTCTGAGCAAATTAAACTGAAATGTACCAATGGACAACATTATAAGTGAACTGGTCAAAATAATCACATAAATTGTCCTAGTTTACACTAGAACTGAGCTAAAACATGATTATTTTGGTTGATGCTATTTATTCGACCAATATTCTTTTCTTAGTTTTGACTATATGTGAAGATTACTGTAAACTGTTCCTTAAATTAGTAGTCCCTAATGGTGACTGTCAAACATTCCGGAAAATGTTAATTCCAGTTCGCATCAATATGAGCGCTGACCTGCAAGTCATTTGAGGGCGCCTCGGTAATCGCTCATATCGTTATCGAGACAGCGATGCAAAGATCCACTGAAACGGAAATTCCCCGGAATTCCCCAAGAGGATTCTTAGTGGAAATGAAAAGACCTATTAGTTTTAATCTTCTGTGAGGCCTCGTTCACTGTTTTAAAGCATAAGGAGCACCAAGTATCGGATAACTCAGTAAGAAACAACCCGTGGTACACATTTCAGAGACAGAAGACCTAGCAAACCGAATGAATAGGACTATGTTATATGCAATACTCTCAAAAAACCAGCACCAGAAATTCCTGCCCCTAATCCAGCGCGAGAATATTCTCTGACTCTCTCACACTCCGTTGGACATAAGGTAGCGGCCTGCTTCAAATGAGACTAGTAGCATGGGATATGAAGACCTCATTGCAAGCCCAACAAATGAGGGCATGTATTGGTTTCATCAGAGGGTTCAGATCACGGGGCTTGCAATTTTGGTGTTGGTTTTTTCTGAGTTGGGGGTGTGATACATGGAGACCCGAGGAAGTTTCGGAATAAAATCATTGGGCCACGGGATTTCCCCCCAAAATATCCCTTCAGACGCCGATACATCTCACAAACCAACATCGTCGATTTGGGTAGGAATAAAATATGCTTAAAATGTGCTTAAAATATGCTTGCTGGCATAAATCAGTTCACGGGGGCCTTGAATGGCAGGAAAATGTTCGCCTTCAAAGCGGGGTTCCCGAAATTCAGGGAATAGAATTCCCTTGGGTAGGCCATAATTGACCTAGACAAAGTCTCGTGCTCTGTTTCACGAGAGGTCCGTAAAAGTTATACAAAGCGATTTATCTGGTAATTATCCGCTGTGAGACCTATGAAACAAACGCAACTTCAAGGTCCAGCCCATGCAACTGCCCTCTAATAGCGCAGATTTCCACGTGATCAGTAAACCTTCTTCGTTCCGTACAGAGCATGAAAACGGCAACATATGATGGGCATAAGATAGAAAATCATCTCTTCTCACACACGATGGACGTAATGAAGACGAGACTGTGAAATGTTCTGAATAACCGGAGCAGACTAAATGTCTAGTACCGTGTATGAACACTGTGTTCTGAATATTATTTGGCTTTATTCAATGTAGAAAAGTCTAGTTACATTTTACCTCAGAGGCGGATATTCCGTCATAATGGCGGCCGACTGATACTGGCGAAAATATGGTTTCATCAGCATGCTGAGCATAGTGATTTACCACAAACAAGCCAATCATAAGGGTTATTGTCCTAAGGCCCACCACTATTCGTTTGTTATGATTCATATAGTTTTATGTAGTTCTGCGAGAATTCTGTCATGTACGAGCTTAAAATGTGAATATCGGACACCCGTATGCATCATTTTCGACAGTACCCGTAGATATAAGTGAGTTATTCTGTTTATCGTGGTTGGAATATACTCTATGATCCCCCGATCACGAGTAGGTGTATAGTTATTGTAACTATTATTTCACTGGTATTGGTATTCAAATTGAGGAAGAGACAACTCCAGCCTAAGAGATGTGCCCAGCAAAGCGGCAATTGCAAATTGGAGCTAGTGACCTAAAAAATGATATATCGAAAGCTTGGTAGGCAAAAGGCCTTCTCCTACACTCGACTGATATTTTGCTGGTATATCGTGACCCGCACAGATGAATAACTTCTGAATTAGGACGAAGGTCTAGCGGTAAATAATGATTATTGCGCACAATTGCAGTTCAAAGACGAGTTTCCAAAGTAATCAGAGGTGTTCAGATGCTTCTCTCCAAAATTCTGATTGCGCAACTCACGGATGAGAAGAAATAAAATGAAATTTTGATAATATGGTTAATTATGCAGCTTCAAAGCTGAACTCATCATTGGAAACACGCAAACACTGCACCGCTTTTTCATCCTTGTTAGGATTCATCGGCTTACATGGTTTTCAGTGGTCAGTTGAGCGTTGAAACTGCATGATGAATCACATTGTACAAACTCAATCTCCTGCTGCTCACATGCACATAGTGGCCTAGCTTAGCAGGTTGTTTATGACGGAATGCCTCCGTTGTGCTTAGGCCCCTACAGAGAATTCATCAATCACGCGCGGTCCGCTGTGCGGGAAGCGGATTGTTATCGTTCAATACCAGTACCGGAAGGGTGCTAGATCATATAGTGTAGATGTTCAACTAATTGTTCGGAGCCCGTCCGGATAGCCATGTGGTTAAGGTGTTTGACTGACAACTGTTCACCCTGATTGCGAGTCCCCGTGGGGGTTCAGTAAACATGTACTGCTCACGATTCCTGGCAACGATGAAAAAGCTGTACAGTGCTTCCATGCGTTTCAATGGTGAGTTGAGCACTGAAACTGTATGGTGAGTCATACTGTGCAGATCTAATCTCCTACTACTCACAATAAAACGTAATTTTCTTGGAATAAATAATATTTAGAGCGTTAGTTATTGAAATGTGAAATATTCTCACTCAATGCAGCCAGTTTCATCACTGATTCTTGTACTGAAGAAACAGACAACAATGAGGTAATTAGACATTTTCATTTCACATGAGCGAAATCATTTTAAGGCGCATCGTTTTCTTAGTTTTCAGAAGAAATATGATATGCTTAATGATCCATTTTTATTCGATATATTTAAAACACCTCGTGACACTTAAGTCCCATCAGATTTATGGTGCGTCTTCCATCCCGTCTAAGGTAACCAACATCAAATGAATCCTTTGTATAATTGGCAAAAAAAACTGTAGGCAGAGGATTTATCACATTCTATTCATCCCTATGCAGTCTCACCTTTTCAGGACTTAGATGAGAGATATTTGTCTTTTTCTTTCTTGATATATCAAAATTCCACTAAATGCCATAATTTGATAAAAGCTACTCTGTGGGACTTTTCAAACCATTCTGAATAAAAATTTTATTCAAGCCTGACCAAAATCACGGAAGATCTATGGTATACTTTTACCCCTGGTCAAAGGCCAAAACAGTGGTACGTAAGGTATACATTTTCCGTTATCAACCATAGACAAAGAAATCAGACTTGACAGTTAAAATTGTTATTCCGGAGAGGCTGTGACGTTACTGCCTCCTGAAAAGCAGCTTGTTATCATACAGTCGATGCGATTCACTGCAACAATAGAATCCGTCATGCAAAATGTTCGAAAATGATCAGCATTGGTAGAATGCAACTCAAGAACCCAAATTCCACAGTACATTTCACAAAAATACTATAAGCTATCAATATAATTGTTCAATTGTTTCAGAAAACAGCATAAGATTGAACTAGGATTAAATTCGAACCGAGAACAAAACGTTGGTGGAACGGAGTCAGAATACATCTGTGATCACTCATCACAACTTGAGGAATGATATTTTTAGATAGAAACGGTACTCGTTTATATACTGTCATAATTCAACAGATTCACGTGTTGTTTATTTACATGTAGTGAACACATAAAAATAGTTACTATCATTATTATTTGCAAATGTTCAAGAAAATGCTGTGTGCCATTTTTAAACAACTTTGGTATGTCAGGTGCCAAACACTCCATATTAGGGAAAAGTGAAAAAGCGACTCCCAGGTATGATTGCAGTACATATTCCGTCTACAGACAGTGTGCCACACGTGATTGACAACGTTAAGGTTGTTGTCTTCTCAGTCGAATCCAAAACTTCTACAGCTTTGCTCAGGGCTTTTATCGAAGAATAGTGCAGACCACATCCCACCTCTTCTGGATGATCATCACAGGAGAAGGGTGAACACACTTTCTATTGTGTCCTCACTCCCCCAAACCTGATACCGAATTCGTCTGTTTTGCCGCAAGTCTGATCCTGTTCTTTACCAGAGTAGGGTGTTCGTCAATTTTGAGAGAGTATTTTGGTCAGCAAACCCCTGTAGCTACGAGTAAAGGCCTCAAATAATCCACTGATTGGGGAAAAAAGTGCAGCTTTTTTTCTGATTCGTCTGGTTGATTGAACACGGAAGTGAATATGATGCCTTAGTAAACAAATAAACTATCAGTCTGGGTTGCAGCTGCGATCCAAAGTTTTAACTCCATACGAGAAAAACTGAATGACTTTTACCATGTATGCCACGTACATACGGAAGTCCAGTAAAAACCTCTAGTTGGTTCATTGACTATGACCATCTCTGATCATTTCTCGCATTCAAACATAGTGTGTAGGAGCCATTACCAAATACAGAGAAGTCGTGCAGCAAAGTGCGTATCTTTAGTCACACACCTTCCGATTCCCTGGGATAAATGTGAAGACATTTTTCACGGAGCTTATATCGCATCTGAGATTGTCGTCTTCGACTTTCAGTTCCATTCAATGTTGGAGAATACAAACCGAATAAATTTATCGGAAGATTTTGGTTCACTTTCTTCTCTTTTGGTTCACAGAAGCGTTATTAGCATTGGTTTCTGTCTAGTCGCAGCTCACGTGGACATAGTGAGCAAAATAATTCCAGTTGATAAAATGTGTGTGGAGGAGTCATCTTTAATAATCCAACTGGCGTGATCTGAATATAATGAACTTCCCACATTCACAGTGATGCTTTATCCGTACCTTCTCATGAACAGCAAGAATTTCCAACCGGTCGAGGGCCCAGTTGCCGTACCAGCAGCGTGGCTGGGTCGTAGGTTGAATTGGTACTATCGGATAACTTTAAAACATCTGAGATTCGGCTATCAGTTTGTGTTAGGACGAATCATATACCACCAATCGCCATCAGTGTCCAGGAGCACACTTCGTTTTTCCATTTTCGAAAAACTTTTAGGTGATTCTGGAGTGTGAACCAGTTTGCAGGTTTCAGCAACATTGGAAAGAACTCTGTGAAACTCATTGCCGGGAAAATTCAAGGGAGTTTGGTGAATTTCTACGACAAGGAAGATAATGGGTTGTTATTGGGTCAACTTTCTGTAGAACTGCCTGGACAATTTCGTGGTAAAAGTCATCCCTTTTACAGGATTATATGCTTATTTTCACTTCCGATTTCAAATAAGTCAGTATATCTCATCCTTTCTGACGAACACCTCTTACCGTCCCAGTAAATTTGTGCAAATAATCAGCTTTTTGTCTCCGTTGATTGTCCATCATTGTAGAATACTAACAAAACTGACCAGTATATCAATTTGTTTACTTATGCTACCGTTCGAAGCAAGATACTCCAAAGAATTGCTTCTCATTTTTCCTGTATTTTTTTATTCCATACACAAAGAGAAATATAGAACAGTTAAGAAAATTACGGCAGGAAACGCATCCAGGCTCATGATGGTTAACAGACCACTCTCCAAGTACGAACTGCATGATCTATTCATAATTATCATTTTTACTCATTTTGGTTATTTTACTGGGATTCACTGATAGACAGGATTATTATTAGGAAGTGCTGGCCTGAAAATCGGTGGAGTATTCAATACAATTATTAAACAGTGACTTCATTATCATTCTGAATGACAAACCAAATCCCGTTTACCCATAGCCAAGCTGACTTCAGGTAATCCCGGTTGAAATGCTGTGGATTGGAAGAGAACAGAAGCAATTTCCGATTTCTGGATGTTGCGGGTTGCATAGATCAGCGACTATTTGGTAATATAATAATGATGCTGTCATGAAGCAAATACACACGAAGCGAATAACTGAATGTGTTACCCACATTCCAGAAGTAGTGCACAAATTCAAGATTGAAAAGAAGATCCGATTCTCTATCCACATGGAGGTGTTGTGCATCTCAGAATGTACTAATACGTACGAATAATATAGAGTGTAACATGTGTACAAGAGGACGGTGGAATGCAAATGAAATGTTCCGGTGAATCATTTAAGTGGGACTTCCGCGCGTTATGCAACGCTAGACTAATGTGACATCAGCAATAGTAGAAGTTGGAAAGTAGTCGTGCAATGAGGAAGCGATTCGTCCTACAGTAATATAACCTCAATGAGCATTTGCACAAGGTTTGAAGCGTGCACCCTTTGCTGTCTCTTGCGCACTCTACGAATCTGCCCACTACATGAGTCGACCGGAAAGCGGCCAGCGGTTGTGACCCATAGAAAAAGCCCGTGATAGAAGGACGTCATATCAAAAAGCGGTGGAACTAAACTAACTACTGAGGGCCAGTTTGGATAGCCTGGCGGTTGGGTTTTTAAAGTACGGTCGTTCACCCCGCATTCGAGTCCTTAGAGGAACCTGCTGGGTGTTTGGCGTTCCTGATTCTTAGCAAGCCTGATGAAATAGCCGCACAAAGCTTAGTTGGTTCCAAGTAGTCGGTTGAGTCTTCTACCGCATTACCAATCACTAATTAATCAAATACGAAATCTTGGTTATCTTTTTCAGGATATAAACATCCGTTGTTTCATCTAGTTTATCTTGGTTTTACTTTTCTAATGAGATCGACGTGAAGTGTCGGGAATAGGAAAATAAAAGTATTCTTCATAACCTCAGTACATGCAACTTAAATAGGAACGGCTATCTAATTATTCACCATCATTCAATCAAGAAACCACAAAGAAACGTGACATAAATATGCTCTTTCCCAAAGATGACTTCAACCAGGAAACTAACCGGCTTCAGAAACAGTGGCTCAGACTGGAAGTATGAGATCAACATTTCGCTCAGTTTAACTAAAAACATCAAAAATGATTCACAAAACCAGCTTCCCAAAAACTACATAAATAATCAGAGCAGGGATGCGTGCTAATCGTAAAGAACCGGACTGGGTGATCTTTGCTCATAAAATAGACTCTGTGAATGGGTCGTTCCATTTTTGTACCTTGGTTAGCCTGCTCTCTGACGCATTCTTGTTGCAATGCTCTTCGTAGTTACTCTGGAGTTGGATTGCAAAGTTATTCACAGTATGACATTTTCATATCTGAACACTGACTTACAACTGGACTCGATTTGCGATGGCGATGCCTCAGAATAAGCTGGAATACATAAAAGTTAGGTCACATCAACAACTGGGTCATCCACTCAGATTAATAAATATAAACCAAAATTTCTACAATGCAACTTAGAGAATCCGTTAGTTAACAATCACGTAGCAACCAAGCTCCCGGATTTGCTCTGGGAAGTGTATGGTGAAGGTAATCCTTTAATCCCCACTTCTTGCAGAGAATTATGAGTAAGGGCAGATCACCTACGAGTGTTTCTGTGCCTGCGCTTGGGACGAACAGTTGAACATCATGGTAAATCATGGCGTTAACCACAGACAGCCTGCCTATCGACGGGTGAGTGACTTCGAGTGGAAGATTACCGTGGGGACACTGATATAGTACATGGCATTTTTATGGATACTTTTCAGAAGGGAGAACAGAGTGGCATGTTTCATCCTCAGATATGAATACAATACTTAGAAGTGGGGCATGTTTTGGTTTTGCTCAAAAATATAGTTACCTAACAAAATTTTGAGCAAGATGTGAGAGCCATGGAAAAATGAAGCTCTTGATACCCACGGGCGGCTTCTATTTGGTGTAATGAATTCAACTAGCGAATGGAAGTCTGCAGTAGGTCAGTGAAGATGCGTAAGGTTGAGTATACAACTACAACAGGAGGGCCCTTCACTGTGCTTACGCAATGTCTTTAAAAACCGGTCTACCGAGGTTTTCGGGAACAATTCTAGGGTTTATCACCGTCGCTCAACAGTGGATAACAAACAGTTCATGCTGACTTACCGAAACCCAAGACGATGAAGAGTAAAGTCATATGAGAAGAAGTAGGCCACATTTTCACAGTGGATGAGAAAGAACTTTTTAGATGCCTGACTGTCCGCTGCGATCAAGCGACCGCTTTAAATATGTGTGTCTAATGAATGACTTTCAGCCGGTAAAGCCATATCGATCGTTAACTCAATCTACTGACCAACTACTGAGAGATTGGTAAACCACCAGCTTCATTGGTCCAGTAATGACAAGCCTAATACGCAAAGAAGTTTAATTAGCCAGAAAATTTGCCAACTTTGTGACAAACTATATGATGGTGATATTATTATTATCCTCTATCTTATTTTTAAATTGATATTTACTGTGAGTGCTGAGAAGATCATTAGACTGTTGTGCGGCACATGCCTGTGAAAAATTGATTATCAGTTCAATTCACGTTAAATTTTTCCGCAAATGTGGTCAACTAGAGAAAAAATTGTAACAAAAACAATTTTCTTTTCGATAAAGTACTTGGTAAAGGAGAGTATATTTGCAGCTATAGATAGTAGTGAGCAAGTAGGTGTGCAACAAATCCGGCAACTAGACAGCATACTTCAACTTGATGAATCTTGTCCGTTGTGTGAACGACAGTAAGTGTGAAATGTGTAACGAAGTGGCACGAAAAGACTAATGTGAAAAACGAAGGTGTGAAAAAGAGGTGCGGGGTAGGGGAGAATTTGTACATGGGATTCATAAAAGTATCACTTGTTACGGTCAAGGTGACAAAAATTGTTGCACGAGGTTACGTTGCTTACACAATTCCGGCTTCAATGATCGAATTGCTATGACTTCTGACTCCATCATCAACCATCAGCTTAATCGTTTTGTGTGAAATCTGAGAGTTGTTAGGACTTGTCTGAAAGCTGTCACTGTGTCGACTTGATGTCTGCCATCCACCAGATGTTATGGGATTACGCTCTGATAGTCCGAACCGTTCCTTTGCGTAAAGGAACCGGGACGTATTCTAATATTCTCTTGCATAGGTGTCTCCTCGTATGTGCAATATAATGTGCACTACAGGAGCACGCATACTGATATAGAATAAAGACTGAAACTGATGGGGCAACCGGTTCTTGGATTGTCGAACAATGAAAGTCTTGGTATTTGGTGAGATTCCAACATGTGCAGCGGATAGGGACGTCCCGAAGGCCCTATATAGGCGTAGCTTCAGTATTTCCAAGCTCTTGTCACCCTTGAACGAAGGAGTTAAGAAGAGATCCTTTTTCTTGGCCGTTTGCACTTCTATTTTGTGTCTCCACTCTCCTATTTGTTGACGAATAAACGGTTCTGGATAGCCGTTTTCAATAATGTGTCACGTATGTGTTCGAGTTCGTCGACAATCGTGTCAGGGTTACAGATGTTTCTCGCTCTGTGTCTAGAACAGCGCACCAGGTTTCTTTTGTATCGTAGGGGGACAAAACTAAGGAAATGTGTGTATTGCTCCAACCATGTACATTTCCGATGCATCCTCCTTTCCATGGGTCCATCCGTTATTCTACGTAAATCCACATCGAGAAAAGCGAGACCATTGACCGTCTCTATCTCTAATGTAAATGTGGTCATTGTGGGGGCATTGTTGAACGTCCGCAGTAATTCGGTATTGTTTTATCCTGAGTTATAAATTATGAAAGTGTGGTAAGTACATCTGGTATACATATAAAGGCTCTTAATGGTGATTAGCAGTGGTCAAATGTGACGAATTTCAGACAAGTCATGACGACTCCCAGAGTTCACGCAAAACGATTAAGCTGATGGTTGATGATGGAGTCAGAAGTCATAGCAATTCGATCATTGAAGCCGGAATTGTGTAAGCAACGTAACCTCGTGCAACAATTTTTGTCACCTTGACCGTAACAAGTGATACTTTTATGAATCCCATGTACAAATTCTCCCCTACCCCGCACCTCTTTTTCACACCTTCGTTTTTCACATTAGTCTTTTCGTGCCACTTCGTTACACATTTCACACTTACTGTCGTTCACACAACGGACAAGATTCATCAAGTTGAAGTATGCTGTCTAGTTGCCGGATTTGTTGCACACCTACTTGCTCACTACTATCTATAGCTGCAAATATACTCTCCTTTACCAAGTATTATATATGTAAATGACTGAAGTGATATATCAAATATAAATTTCTTCGTGCCACAAGATTTTTTTATGGATCGATACGCATGTTTCATAATAATCAGAAGGTGAATAGTATTCATTGCTTCTATCAATAATAAACTATTCATTGTTGACCCTAATCAAGTTCCCTAAAGCTTCTCTCGGCATAAGAACAGCTTGTGTGTGTTGAGCTCAGAAGTCGATTTACTTCGTTTAAGTGTCGACTGAGTCTGATTCATATTTCACCGATAAAGGCAAATTCAATTCGGAAGCAGACCATTTTCATCTGATTTGCTGGTGTTACCCTGGGCGGACTGAGTTCTTCAAATTTTCACCAACCGAACTATTTGGTTTCACCGTTTTCATTGACATATTTAATCATAACGTCCCAACGGCATTTTCGTGACCATCGACCATTCCAGCCTTCTTCATTCCCCTCCTCATTTCTCTGTTTTTCACACCATATTCAACGTCTATTTTAATAACAGTTGAGCTGCATATGTTGCGTAAATTTTTGACAGTCGAAGAGTGAATTGTAGGATTTGCTAAATCACACTTTTCAGCTGTCTCATATACTTTTCGTTATCAACGAGCTAAACAAAACGATTACTCTCCTGCACTATTCTTGAAGCACGGATGTTGTTGCTAGCCTTTTCAATAACCTATTTCCTTTTCTTCAGATCAGCACCGTAATCATTCCGCTTTTGCGCTGTTTTCTTGGTCGGAATAATTCCCCTACTACGAGAAGGATTTTTGACCCACACAGCATCAGATCGATGAACAATAGTACCACACCTACCGCCTCATCGCATTTATACCAGATTCACTAGAAGAGGAACAGCTTCAAGCATGTTATTGACATGAGATCTAGGACTACAGTCACAAGTCCTATGATGCTAGTTAATTCTAGTGCATATAAGTACCCACAGCTTTGCCCAGCGGTTACCAAACTCTCTGTCTCTCCAACAAATGTCCCGTACACGGAGTGTTTGTTTTCTGTGTCAGCAGCTTAATGTATATAATCAACCTTCAACTTCGTGTCCTTAATTTTAGCGCCAAGGCGAGCACATATGTGAGAGGAATTTCATCTTCCTTTACTATCCTCCGGTATTACAACCTCTAACCATTTTCACCAAGTTATTTCGATCCCGGCCTGACAATCAATATTCCCGATTGCAGTTCTTCTGTTTATGGAATCTTCAATCACATTTTACACTGAAAATGTAACCATTAGGAAAACCAGAATGACTTCTGCTCAATAGTTTCCCGTGAACAATGGGTGCTGATACAGTCACGCTTTATTGAATGTTGTCAGAGTTGTTAGTATGTATGTGGTTTTCTATCAAGCGACCACACGCCATGACAATACGAAATATCTTTTTCAGTGAACATATTGTAATGAATAGGACGATGATGAGTAGTTTCATATATTCAACAAGCTGTTCTTCATAGTGTGACTCAAAGTTGATACCTAGACGGGGTATGCGAACAAGACAAAACGGATGGGAATGCCCAAACATGTCAGAAATATTGTCTGACAAAAAGAGACTGAAAAAACGTTGTCACCAAGCGCGATGAAAAAACTTCTTTACCATTGTACTAGTCGCTTTTGTTGTAAAATGCAGTTGTTGCTATGGGGACACTCCCGGCTAAGCCTATGCAACCGCTACCTTCCCCTACCGCTAAATAATCAAAACTATACGCAGAGTTTCTTTCAACCCCTATTTCGGTAAACTTGCTCAATTTCATTTCGTTTCGTTGTCTGAAAGACTAAGAGAGTATCAACGGAACAAATGAGATAGGGAAACCCTTACGTTGAACTACGGTCCCACTTCGTTTACAAAAGTGCTTTTGTCTTTCTCTGTATTTACCTCAGCTAATTCGGGAAAATATGTTAGATTAAACGGATGACACAGAGGTGATCCCCAATTCGTACTCAGTTCTGACTAAGTTTGCTTTGTTTGCTGAGTGTAAATCAACTTTTTTAATAAGAGGGCCACAGTACTAAGTGATCGGTTTTCTTTAATCGGGAGATGTCAGAAGAGCAACCATGAGTTGCATTTCCAATGTGGATTCCATCCCAAAGCAGTTCAAAGGAATATACGTGTGAGTTTGAATATGCTAATTTCTCCCGATCCGCCCTCTTAGCAGAAGATTCCCGAGCACTGATGGTTATTCAGAACGGAATGACATGTGACATGTCAGTTTATGACTCCACTGCAATTACGGGATAGCCATCATGGACAAATGAACAACCACCGCACCGAAGTTTCTAAGGCCCGCTGAATACGCAATCCCTATCTCGTGGACAGTGATTTCTTGCGCGCGCACCCGTGTATAATGCTACGATACCTTGAGATTGAGTACACCAAAGAAGTTCCAGAATATCAACTTTATCCCATGTGTCGGCCACAGTAGCATGCAACACATCGTGCCATATTCAACCCCAGGAAGCCAGAAAAACAAAAAGTCATTTTTGATAACGCAACACTCAGTGACAAGCTGCTTCAGAGTCCGGACACCGCAGCCAATTTGATATCAGTACCTTTGAAATTCATAACTAAAAGAATACCATCAATGAAGATGCCAAGGAAACATTTTTAAAAGTGAATGCGTCCCTCGAACAACGAAATACCTTTGACTCTTCTGGGGGCTTGGAGGTTATCTCAATTTTAAACTATCAAAATCAGATGACTGACCATTTGTTTGGTGCTACCTGATTGCCGAACTACACCAATTTTACTCCCCTTCAACAGACGGTACATTTCGACAAGGACCTTAACTAGGATGTTCGCAAAGCCGTAAACACTATTTTACGCATCCCTCTAAGACTATGACAATTTTGCCGATATCATTTAGTAAAAAATGGTCTGACTAGGTTCACCCGAGAAATCTCAGTGAAGCTGTCGTCTAACGGGAGTGGCTGACACATGGACGAAGGCACGGAGGCGTACTGCAGTGGGTCTCGCGCGTCCCGGTGTCCAAGGTAGTCAGGGTCGGATGGTGATAACACCACTGAGTCTCAACTGTGATGGAGTCCTCGAGAATGCACGGAAGGAGACTGACTGGTGGAGTACCGTCTCAAGGACCTGAGACTTAGGAATCATTCATTTATTTTATTATTTTTCACGATTGCATCCTAATGTTGAATGGACCCCAACATCAACTTACTGAATCACTGGAGCACGTCTTTCAGTGAAACTTTGTTTTATCATATTACCGTTTTGTCCCAATCATGATCTACCTTCTTCGAGTTCGGTAGCAAGATTTTTGAAATTCAGTGGATGCAACGGTCTTCTATTATTCATTGAGAAAAGCATAACACGATTCAAAAAATTCAAGCATTCAATAGAGGTTTTCATTACTGTTCTTTGTAAAACAATCATAAATATAACAGAGAACCTGTACGACAACCGTAACGGCTTCGTGAATTAGGGTCGGCCCAAAATATTAGTTTTATCTGCCTGTTGTGGTTTATTGATCCGACATGCATATTTTGGTCAATGATCAATTTCACTTTTTAGAAAAATCCGGATTCATGAAACAAACACTTCCAAAGTATTTCTGCCTCCTCAAAGTTGAACGACAATGGAAATTTGTTGTTGATGAACTTCCGAATTTTCTAAATTCCGGTTTCTTAGGAGAATACTCAAATAATATACTAAGTGGGAACAAGACTATGAAGGGCAAGTGATTATTTACATGGAATCCTTTACGTGCTTATTCGACAGTTGGCCAGGATAAGGGTCAGTACTGAAAACTGATTTGGTTTCTGGTATTCAGGTTCCAAAAAAGCTGCGTAGCAAATATTTCAGGTGAAAGTAGTTCTATTTAGGAAGCTTTGGGGGAGAGTGTCTACTGCTGTGTCCCGAATTCAGAAGATAGAATGAAAGAACTCATGTACAAGTAACCAGCAAGAGCATCAGAAGAACAGTGGGGATCTCCCAAGCAAAATTAAGCTTTCTCGAGGTAAACCATATGCGATTGAAGGTCTAGGGCAGTACAGAATGTGGCACATCAGGTTCCGGATTCTCTCTTGCAAGACGGAAGGCAGGTGAATGAATCAAAAGCTAAAGACCATGGCACATGGATAAGCCTCACAACATCCTGCGATTGAGTGTGCCGTAAAACAACCATCCCAAAACGGTAATCCCAAGAAGGGAATTTTCTTGAAACTACCCTTCTTGAGGGGTGAGAAGGCAGAAAGAATAACAATGGCATCCTAGGGATCTATTACAACATAGTTACCACCGCAAGACTGGATGTAAATTATGTACCTGTCTGGTGACCATCATACAAATGGAAAAGAAACTGCCGAAGCTGACCACATCCATCATCATTCACTGGTTCAGGTGCCATTGTCGCGTATTCTGCAGAAATGTCACGGCTGTGCTTTTGTCTGTGATGAATATTGATCACACAGTCGACTCAGAAAGGGCTTTCGAAGTCATGCAAGGAGTTTTACATAATCAATCGAACAAGCCCGCTCCCGGACCCCAGCCACAGCAGGAACAACCACCAACCCCTACCAGGCCCTTAACTATGTGCACAAGGGTGACTAGTTTAGACTCTCTAGCCTCCTTGAGCATGACGGAAATTACGGATAGTCGACCGAATTCCGAAGATCCACCAATGATTATCTCTCGTGACGACGAAAGTTTACCTGTCACTGCAACATACATACAGTAGATGTTTTTTTTAATCACACCCCCTCAAATCACCCCCACCCCCAAAATACCCACCACCTCCCCCCTACAACAAATAACTTGAATCCGGTCAATGACAAACAGATTTCATTTTTATATCGCCCGTATGTTTTCTAGAAGCATGTATGGGCTGGATCATTTTCGACAGACAGCCAAGACCTGTTACCAGTCAGCATGTCATTTCTGGTCAGGAATCCCTAACAAAGCTTGAGACAAAGCATACACAGATGAAAAGATAGTGGATAAATACGAAGAGAACTGAGTCCCATCAACTGGTAACTGGCCGTATCATCAATCAACCAAGCAGAAGAGAGGTTACGCGATGCAAAATGAACGCACTTAGTTTGTGTTGCAACTTTTGGTGACAGTAACTTTTTCATCCTACATAAACAGTGCGTTCTGAACTAATAAACTGAGTTTTTTCGTGGGTAGAAAAGGCTTCTCACTAGAGTTAGTGGGTCGAGTCAAAACACGGCAAGTATGTGGTCCACAAAAGACGAATGTTCCCACTTCAGGCTCCTGATTGTAATCATGATACTGTTCAAAATATACCAGAAACGATTGGTGAGCAGATATAATTCAGCCACCACAGAACTGTTGGGGTGACACTAGCCATTGTATTATAATGGTTCGTAATATAGTTACATAAATATGCGAAGCCACTCAATAATAATATCACTGCCATTTTTCAGTACCACTTAAAGTGGCCCAGGATGCCACACATGTTGCATCGTCTCAACGAGCCACTTTAAGTCCTACAGCATTTTATCCATTCCAGCTAGCTGACGCCAAATAGATATAAGAACTTAACCCTAGCATTGACAATAGTAAAATGCTTTGAGCCGTAATTGCTAGTGATGGATTTTGAACTGCAAACCATGAAAGAAGGACATTCCTGGGTTTAATGTACAACAGCTATAGATCTGAAGAATGACTGATGTAGTGGCCAAGTTGCCCGATTTTCAACATCGGTTGCCGAACTTGTAAAATCAGTTTACGTGTTTCGTTGACATATTCTGTTGAATAAAGTAGATCAAAACACCAGGCGGTTGTCATCGGGTAATCTCAGTCAGTTCACCAAACTGATTGCATAGATGCCAAACTATTTGCAGATTTGTGGACGTTCGATTAGTGTTTTATCTTGCAAAACAAAGCCTTCTTTTTCGCACTGCTGCAATTGGTTGTCATTTTTTGCTGGCTAGTTGAATTGACTCATTGAATCGGTCGAGAAGATTTTCGAGGATTTTTCTATAAAAGAACAAGAAATCTGGTTATCTTGTGGTCAACGAATTATTCTGTCCACACGCGTAATGAGGTAGATGTGCTCGATGGTCTGTGCACATCGACTACACCCACTGGGCTCGTAAGTGACGAGAGTATGCCTTTGGTTCGGCGGAACTTGTTAAGGCGATATTCTGGTGTCTAGTAATCTTAACACGTTGTCAATGGAAGCCAGCGTGGGCACATGTGGGGACATTTTTTTTAAATCAAGTAAACAGAAATGCTCAGTTACCAGTTTTGGCTAAGCCGGCACTCTGGTTGTGGCAGACTGTGAAGGTTACGGAAAGTGTGCTAATGGCCAGCACTGGGAACAACCGATTTGGAGCAATCTTGTCATGGGAAACAAACGACAGTTTTCTCGGATTCTGTGATAGCCATAGCCGTTAAGCGAAACGAACTTCATTCCAATAAGACCGATTTTCGGACCCGTTGTTCTGGTGTGAACCATTTTGAGGGTGGTGACAAAGGTGGTGACTGTGAGCGTGATGAGACTCAGGACATTAGATTTTGCATGCAAACATGTCTTGTGTCCCAAAAAAACTGTAGGGGAACGTATGAGAGGCTAGTCTTGCGTGGTGAATACTGGTCGAAAGCTCAATTAAGCGAGTGTACTGAATGCTAGTGGTTAGTAAGCACAGCAAACGAACGACCTTCAAGTGGATGTAAACACCTTTGGATGCTGAGTTGAAGGCCAATAGATCTCAACTAAATATAGTGTATTTAAATAAAGGGGATCTTAATTGCCTAGAAATATTCATAGAAGCTTCAAATTGTCGTCCATATACCTCTGCAGCATTACTCCAAATGATACATCTGAGGTAATGGTCAAGGCTGATTGAAGATCATGTGGCCGGATGCAAGAAGAGTTGAATGCTGGTAAAACCTTCTTTGATCGAGGCATTTGCAGTCTCTTTCCTTATCCAGGAAGAAGAATTTCAGCTAGCCTCAGGGCATACGAACTGTGAGGAGATGCAATATTTCAGCACTTTAGGGAAGGAATAGATGCGAATTTCTAACCAGGTTGGTACAGTGAAACAAATGACAGTAATATCGATGCTGAGATAGTTGCGAATAGCCAAAATGTCTTGTGGCAGAGATGAACGCCAGAGACTGAAGTGACATACACTGGGAATACGATACGGAGCCGTCCCAGCTTACAATCGGAAACGTCTGTCACGACAACGTGATCAATGAGACGTTTGAAAAATTATCGTGGGTCGACAGAATTATTTATTCCTGGAGCAGAATATTAGAGATTTGAACGGGGTCAAAGCGCATAAACATAACGCAAAACGGCACTTAAGGATCGAGGTATGTTATCAGGAGAATAAGTTACGTATCGAACCGGTGAAATCGTTCGTCACATTGTAGTCACCGCAGTTCCTCCACTCACTGTTCAACTTGGCATCCGTAAGGAGAAGGCCCAAAACTTACTAAAATGAGGAAGCATTTTTCCAAGCTCCATCAACTGCTCGAGTTCGTTGTGAAAATTGTGGAGCATGTCGAATAAAAAGCGACATGGCCGGCAAACAATCGCAGTCCGCTCCTATCGACGTGGTGAGTGATATATATATATATACATATATATATATATATATATATATATATATATATATATATATATATATGGTCTCTGCGCAGGAGATTTCGGGCATGTCATTCAGACCGAAGTTGGTTCGCAGTTGTAGCGTGGGGTCAGTGACTTGGAGCAAACCGGAGTGATCTGATTCAGTGGTGGATGCAAACAACTTTTTGAATGACTTCGAAGCTCCGCAGTTACACACCCATGAATTAAATGTATGATTTATCAGCGTTTAGGACTTTTCTGTTACTGTTCCCAATCATGTATGGACAAACCATGAATTGTCTTTTTGGGAAACCAAGTGTGTGAAGCTCGATCGTTTGCATCTTATTCAATTCTTCTAGTCGAGAAGGAGGGAAATTTAACTGCATTTGTTATCATTTATCACGAAGTGTCAATATGGATGACTGGCTGCTAGTGTGCAGCACTCAGTTACACGTGCACCGAATTCGGATGAAATTCTTTGCTCACGATTCTTGCGGAGCCTAATGAGGACAAGATCACATGTTGATTCCGTTAATTTGTTTCATTGTCCATTAAACTTTTCAAATTCAACAATTCAATGGAATCCTATCAACGATCATAGTTTCATTTCGACTGTTATTGGGATTTCACAGTTCACGGTGAAACAAATTCATAGGCAACGAACGAGTTGATCGTCTCCACGGTCAGAGTGTATACATCTAAACAGTAACCTAACTACACCGGAATTAAATTAGTATTGCCGACCTGTCGATTATACTCACGGGTCTGTTTCCGCTTCATTTCCTTCCGGAAATCCCCAGTAAATACTCGTTTTCCCCAAATTGCAGTGCTCATTACCATTCAGAAGTGTTCACATTGACCGAGATGTTCGCGTGCACAAATAGATATCACTTTAGAACAAGGCTATTCTCAAGAAACGTGACCCATTTTCCCACTCGATAAGCCACACTTTACAGTTCGCAAGTGAAATTATATTCAGCTGCTTGCACAGGTTTATTCACAGAAATTTTCACGATGCTTTTTTTAGGTTGATATTATGGTTCAGTGAAGCTAATCGAGAGAAAAACAATCTTTCACACGTTGATTGATGCTATCCGATCGATCGTTGAACTTCCACGAAACCCAACTGATACTTATCTACCGATCGTTTACACACAGACATAGTTCCTTCTACTTGATTTCACGCATGTACATTTGATTTTATCGAGTCACCTTTTGTTTCACCGAACACAATATATGGTCTGCATCGGAAAAGTACTTTTGCGAGATTTACCCATTGATAAATTTTAGCGTTCACTGTGTTGTACGGTTTATTGCACCGATTAGCTTTTTTCGCCTCAGATTCCTAAAAATATCGTTTTTTTTCTCGCCTGCAAGTCCGCTGTGTGGCAATATACAATAAAGTGTAAACTATGAAACTATGAAATAATTTGCATGGTACAGTATTCTCCCAGACTCCTGCCTTCCCGATTGTACTTATTTACCCATCGGTTAATAAAACCTTTGATATGCAAGAGAATCTCTCTTTATGCTATTTACCCCCCCCCCCCCCCCCTCTTCATTCCTCGATTCTAGCTGTGAACAGAAAGTTTCACTGGGATGTTAGCTCTCATCTAGAATATCTTTCATGGTTAAATTATTTGTTATTCTTTCCAAATGCAAGTTAACTTTGATTGGGGATATGATATCAGTTAGTTTGGTGAGCTCCATTCATACAGACCGAATATTTTCTGGTTTAGACATATAAAATGGTACATACTTCATCCAGTTGACAATAGGAAGGGTTCTTTCAAGATCTTGGTTATCCAAGAGTAAGTTCAAGCATTGCCAGTCATTCTACTGAACAACCCAAGAGTCCGACCGGTTTGGAAAATCAGATATTTTGCTGGAAGCTCCGGAAACGTATCAACTCAAGGGGTATGTCTCACAAAACGATAGCAAACAGTTTTTGACGTGTACTGAGAAGTGTTAGAGAGCTTTTGAACACATTTCCCTATATTCTATTTTCTGTGAATTCAATTCTTCGCATAACAATAGTTTTGTAAGTAGAAACAAATTTGTCCTCTGGATCCTAACAACAAGGTTGTAGATTGGAACTCCTGGTGCTGGAGTCATATCATAAGCAAAATGGTGGTTCATATATGAAAGGCTTCGCGAGGATATGGGTTAGGTGAATGGGTTATTGTCATTTTCCTTGTACCACATAGTCTGTACGTGAACATGAATCAGTTCTAAAGGACGGCATACGGTCTTTGTTCCAAATCGCCTCATCAACTATAATCAGAAGCCTATTCTGCAAACAAATCATATGAGTTTATTTGCACAGAAAACAATGGTTATATAGGAAAAAAACGGTCACTGTCACCAATCATTGCAACACAAATTACTGATTCACACATGCACCAGGCAGCCTGTCTTCTGGCGTGACCAGTTATCATTTGACGGGAATCCGTTTACGTCTCATCGATTAGCCAACTTGTCACTTACGCATCCAATGACACAAGCACTGACCTGGATTCTGCGTATGATTTGACATGCTGATTGCCAGAGGTACATGACTGTCTATTGACCTTGAGTCAGCACACCCTCACAATGGCGAATTTCAGTAATTCTACAGCATTACAGCAACGAAAAATACAAAGAGTTCCATTGATGTTATTCAACCGCACGGCGTAAATTTTGCTTTTTGCTCGCCTCAAACTATTTCCATGGGAAAATATCATATTTCGGAATAATGGATGATTCTCTTGGTCAAGTTTACTTTGTAAAGTGGTCAAAGCATGCATCATGCTGACTTTTCACAAAATCAACAGTAAAAATGCAACTTGCAATGTGACTATTTCCCGTTGAAAGTTTCTTCTTCGAATGCTAAACTCCCAGCTAAAATCACTTCCAACGATCCCCAATAATGTTTAGTACTGGCGAGACGACTTTTCTAAATAAGCCATTGCACCGCAGGCTTTTTGATTGTCGTCGTTATGGAAATCCAATTTCAATTTTATTTTCTCTGTCAAGACTTTCATTTTTTCTAAATTTATCATGTGTTTTCAAATGTGTTAGAAATATAAAGTGTTTAGAAAGTGAGTATTGTTTACCTTGGTTATATTGCTTTCAATGGCAGATGAGATTGCATGACTTGTTGAATGATGAATTTGCCTGCATCTGCAACACCCTCACCTAATAATATGTTTAACTTCTCGAATTTTGAAACTACGAAATTCAAGCTCATGGCGGGTGTATTCTAACAATGAATAATATATATTCATTCGGTTGGAGGTCTGATTATTATTATATGTATTGCATACACATTCGCAACATGATCACTGTTCAACGGCGAACAAACACTAGACGGTAGGATCGCCGTCGTTCTCAGTTCTCGTGATTTGCGCCAAGGCCAATTTAGTCAGGTTCATGTAGTGATCAGTTATTCTCCCGTGAAGGAACCAAATGTCCTCAGAAATGAGAAGCTTCAATCGGTTAGCCAGGAAGCGGGGAATCGGGCCGATATATCTATTGTAGACATTTCAGAGATTATTGTCACTGGTAGGCAGAGGAATTACCACGACAGATATGTGGAAAATACAGTCATATCGATTGTGGATGAAACCGGCCCATCCATAGCCAAGGACTAGTTCATCCCCAAAACCAAAAAACAGACGGCAAAAACATTTCCATGTCTATTCAACATCGTGATTACGGAATTGTTTTGTTTCCTAGTTGTCATCAGTTTATGGGTGCCTACGCACACTGAATCCAGTTCCGTGAGTGTCCAGCCACTGGTTTATGCAGTGAAATCCTCGAAGAAATGAATCGTGCACAATAACCGTTTCACTTCTTCAATTTTCTAAAACCCTATATGTGAATGAGTTTGTTGGACGGCGGTATGAAACTGCCGTGACTAGAGCTTGGGTTGGTTTCCTGGAACAGCTTTTGAGCCCCACTAGATATCCCATATTCAAATTCGTACGTTTAGGCAGATTTCGTCCTAGCAACATGATTTTAGGACCTTTACCACACAACAGTGTATCCAACGTAAAATAAATCTTTTGAAACTGAATGCAAAATGTATGTGAGCATTTTTAGAAGTAATAATCAAAATTGAACCCCACCTGCTGCATGCAACACAAAAACCTGTAACCATAAAGTCCGAAGAACGAAAAAATGCACAGTCACGAAACCGCAGACGTGACTCCTGACCAGAATAATTAGGGAACCATTTAGAAACCGAACTCTAAATATGGGCGGTATAATGTAGCCTACATTTTTGCATAATTTCAAGTGAATATCGGTAGTATCAAGACGAAATGAGATTGCAGTACTGAATCAAACAGTTGAAAACACTTGTGACATTTTCGAAAAATGTAAGAAACAGGTGCAAAACAAATTTGCTTGACTTCTGACAACAATACCAAATAATGTCATCCCGACTAAAATCATTTATCACTCCGGAACACCTATTATCCTTTCGAGAGCTAAACGTGATATATGATGCTTTAATCCATTATCTCCAAAAAGAACCCGAGGTCGACCTTTTTCACTGAGTGGATTACGACAGAATATGAAACGCACTCGCAACGGCCCAGGCGAGTTTCGTCTCAGAAAATCTGTCATTACCGTTAAGAAGACGGGGATGCTGGCTTAAGTCTCATGAGAGAGGAACATAGATCCCACAGGTACATAGCTGACCAAAGTTTGGTCCATGGGAATTCTGATACGAAAACTGTCGGTATTTAGGGAAACTGACAACAACAGACGGCAAAATGACTGGTAAACGACATTGAACCAATTTGTGAAAATTGAAACGGACAGGTTAGCTTGCAAATAGTAGGCACTTTTATCAAGATACGTATACCAATGAAACAAAAGTCATTGCCTGAAGCCCAGTTTCTCTTCATGAGTGTAGCAGCTGATTTGTTCATTAAAATCATTCGTATTATTACCGACCAGAAACAAATAACAGTAGATCTATCGGTCATATGTGTTGAATGCTTACTACTGTTGTGTACAAATAACATATCATTTTATTTTCAAAGTGAAGCTTAAAGACTGACTGTTGGTATCACAATTGAAACCCCACTGGGTATGGTCATCGCGGACTTTTCAATGCTCATTTCGAAAAAATGGGTACCATCTCAGAAAGCATGTTGATTTATGAAATAATCCAAGAGGTTACAGGAATTTTCACGTTAACCCTGAAGGAAGTAACATGTTTAACGTGAGCACAGGAAACATTGGCGTTCTTAGTATCAGCCTCCGGATCCAACGTCTGTCAGAAAAACGAGGTCTTTTCGAGAGTTTTTACCTTGTGACAAAACGAATCCTGATTTGAGCGGCTATAAAAGGACACGAAGAATCTGCTCAATGGACAAGAGGGCTCAAAAGCTGTGACAGTGAAAGCAGAGTTTACCTACAAACGCACACACTCATACGTTGATCGACATACTACGAAGGGAAGTCTGTGAAATAAATGTTTCTTCAGTGGCAGGAAACTGGTCACCATGCTTTATACTCAAAGATGATAATGTCAGCTGTTGAACAAATAAGGGCTTGTCTGAAAAATTTCATAGGTCACATTCGGAAAACAGCGATATTCGCCCAAACGGGTGAATGAACACACATATTCCGAATTGGGTTCAACATGGAGTGCGAATTTCCGTCTGTTTACACAAATGACAACAGCGTCAAAATCCATATAACTCTGAATAGTTTTAAATATTTGTGTTGGTTGTAGCTCAGGTTGTTGGTTGCCATGATGTTCTGATCGCTGAGGTTGGCATTTAGATCGCAAACGTTTCATCACCAGTGACATGCACTGACGATGTCACCTCGACTGGTGATGAAACATTTGCGATCTAAACGCCAAGCTCAGCGATCAGAACATCATGGCAACCATATGACTCTTTCATCTTCTGTTGGAAGCAATGTTAACTTCACCAGAAAATTACCTTTTGAATGATTTAGGCAGCACAAAACACAAAACCACTGAAACTGATCTAAGCTAGTGATACTCATTATGCAGAGCTTTTTCTGTTCCAGTGAACAGAACTGTATTTACCATTGTCTGAGCCACGTGCAACTCGTATGTGTTTAGAGTTTTGGATTTCTCACAAACGGTTGTCAACTGCGAAACTCAGTATTCAGTTCTGTTCTGCAATAGGTGCCAGTTTCAGAGCAACTAGCAGTTTCACCGTTCCAAATATTCAACCCATTCTTTAAGCAAGACTAAAGTTTTCCACTATTGTTTTGTATCCTTTCTATTCGTACTGATTCCGTTCAAATCTACAATAATCTTCCACAGGAATCAATAATTCTGCCCACTCACGCAAAGTTTTTGAACACCTCACTCATTTTGTTGTCTCCAGAAGTGCCAGAAGTAAACTAGAAAGACCCAGCATCTTATTCATATTACGTGGCATTTCAGCTTCAGGCATTCATCCCTTCCACATGAAGTTCCAACGGTTTGCAACTTCCCCCAGCATCGATCTTACTGTCAGTTTGGTAACCGTAGGGTAGTCATACAAGTTCACTTGCTTGCCGCAGTCACCTAATTATCTTGTTTTACATCTGGATAATTCTATATGTTCCCTTCGACCGACGAATCTTCCAACTGGAGAGAAACTTCCAAGTAGAAGCGTTTGTTTCCAGCTAGCTTCTGCCGGTCAATAGGCTAGAGGGAGGTTTTCTGCACAGAAAATGTTTTACTAGAAGAAAGGTCAGTACAATCAGGGAAGCAACAGTCAGACGGAACATATTACCATGCAATTTTACTGACTAAGCGTAAAATGGTTTGCACCAAACTACTTACCACCACAGCAGATTTGAATGCGAAAAGCAAAAATGAGTTGTGTGTGTGTGTGAGTCTGAAGCTAAAAACTCACACTGTTTTAGGTTACCGTAAAACACGGAAAGGGTTCACGTTTAGCATAGGGTGAATCTCGATAAAACACCTATTCAGTACAGACTATCTATCTTGTTAGGTCAAACGGAGAGTAGATCAATGAAATCAGATAAACATGCGCAGAAGCGGGCTGAGAGTAGTCGTAGACGCGTGCCTGTGATTAGTAGATAGGTATCAATTGGGTTTCTCGAAAGTCTAATCATCGACCGGATACCTTCAGTCAGTGCGTATGGTCTTGATGTTTTTTTTTTGAATAACTTATCTGCACGGGCACATAGACCAAACAGGTGATAGTGAAAATCTCTGCGAACGAATCAGATCAAGCATCCGAATCTAAAATCACTAGTGAAGAGTATGGTTTGATTTACTAACTAGAAAAATTGATTCAATTCGATGTGGGTAGCCGTGGTTTGGAATTATGTTGATTCACCAGCACCAATTTCTCCATGGTGGTGGGTAATGTGGGGTGCCTAATTGTTCCGTAGATGGAGACATTGTGTTTTCTGGAGATTTGCGCAAGGTAATAACTTGGAATAAGATCTGCATTGTCTCTGCTGATTGAACGTTTTACACTTGGTACCGTCTGACTATGAGTTTTTCCATTTCTGTTGATTGTGTACAGTGAAGATGTGATGACAGTCGGAATGAAAATGTCGCTGTTAGCTAAGATCGGTAGGAGCATAGTCATAATCCGATGGCTTTCCATAGTTAAACTATAAGATGAACCGTTTTGCTGTATTGTCTGAACACAACAGTTGGCAGAGTTGGTGCTTCGCTGGTTCCACTCGCCTGTTTAGGTTCATCATCAATCGTGAGCACCCCTCATCATCCGAATTTCAAATGAGACTCGAATTTGGTGTGCATTTAACTAAGTGTTACACACTAGCTATCAGCTGACGGTTAGATCCACGTTGATATAGTTCGATATTTTATACCAACTGCCTTCTGCTCACATCGAAAAATGGAATATGTTGCATGGAAATGCGTTAGAAAAATGAATCAATTGACTTTCATTACACGAACTATGCCTGTTCTGAGGGTTACCAATCCCAGTAGCCTCAACGCAAGTAAAACCTCGGTACATCCTCGTAAGTATATTTAAATAGGTATTCATTCTCTATTATGTGAAGTATGGCACAATTAACCCGGCAGTTTTAATTGCGTCCATCATTAGTTACCGTACCGGTCAACGGTAGTATTCTACAGAGTGGAATGAATGTGGTAATCTAGTTCCCCTCGTCGTGCTAGTGCTCGTATACATGTTGTATGAGGCTCTTTAGAAATGAATTATTCTGCGCTTATTGCTTCAGTTCGGTTACAAGACTGAAGGAATTCAGACTGACGCTACAAATAAGTGAGCCTCGGCCCATGGAGTTTCTCCTTCTTTCGGGCCATTGCAGACCACACACGAGCAACCCTCGTCGGAAGAGCATTGCCTTGGCGCGTTACAACCGGACCAATCTCTCGTTTGTTGGAAACTCAAATTTCAGGAACACATGCAACCCAAAGAGCCCTAAACTAAACCAAAAATGTCTTCTTAAAAATTATGCAAAATATCTATTTGAATAACATAAAAATAGCCCACAACGTTTATGACTTCACACATAATCTTGGCCAGATCATTTCTTGTGTTCTTAATTATAGGGATACTGTTTACGTTAGACAAGGGCAAAGATTCCAGCTGCAGTGTTATTCACATTTTCCTTCAATTTTATTATATATATATATATATATATATATATATATATATATATATATATATATATATATATATATAAACACTTTTCACTCAGAAGAAGTCGTCAGGTTTCCTCGAGCCTCAAAAATGTCTGTGATTTCATCCAGGCGGCTTGTCCTTCAATGTTTACTTTTCATGCTCACTTCAAAGTGGTGGTGACCATTTTCCTTCAATTTCGCAGGAGTAAGAAATTGTTTACTCGACGAATTTTTCGGTGTAATGCAATCCACTTGAGCATTAGAATTGGACAGCGTTTCTTCTAATACATACGTATTGAATTTTGGTCATGCAACAATGTCTTTTCATGCTTTCTCAGTGCTGGAGGTCGTGGTTTTTCAACCCTGTTGAGTACGTCTATGATTTCGAATGATATGATTACAAGAAGCTTTCTGCATATCAAGAGTGCAATGCTCTATGAACACCTGCAAGAACCTGGCTAAAGGACATCTTGTGTCCTTCCATAACTCAGTCCCGTGTTATGTCTCGCTAAATTTCTGCAACCACGAGGAAAGCTGTTGGCGATTTTTGACAAGTCTTGATCCTAACTATATATTCCCGAATTTGAATCATTTACTAGCTTTACTCTGTTGATCCGGAACTTCCTGGAGAAATGCTTGAAAACATTCCACACAGAGCTGGTAACAGGTCACTCCCAGTTAAGACTTTCCGATATTCATCATTGCGAACAATTATCTTGCATCCAGCATTCGGAATATGACACATACGTTCAGCTATGAAACCTGTCTTATATCATCTATTCTATAGCACATTCGCGCCTTCTACTCTACCAAACATGATAGTCATATGTTTCTTAGGGTTCAGTGTCAAACAGTATTTTCTAAGGAGTTGAATATCAGCTATCGTTCCTTCCTTTCAATAGATCATGTTGCCAATATTTGATAGTCAGGCAATTTTTATCCCAATATCAGTTCCGTCAACAAATCACTTCGTTTCACCCGCTCTGCTACCCAGTAGGTCCAGTTATCCAATTTCCAGTTCTCAAACTTCGAGTTATTGGTTCGACTACTCATATCGAAAAAGTAGTAACTTGTAAACTTCAGTTAATCTCGGATTGTTCGATTGAAACCGCCGTTAAGAAAAGCGGACTTCTGACTAGCATAGATTTTCTAACAAAATGAATAACTGCATTTTGAATGAATGGCAAATCGCAAAGACATAGGTAGCGGTATGTTACCAAAATGGATCGATCATAGTGGTAAAGTTGACTTTTGCTGACTTGGAATAACCGAGTCACATCCCACCTAATTTCGTACCTATATACGTTCAGTTATTACAGTTAGATTGTTCATTCATTCAGTATTCTTTCTTCTGTTGATACAGTCTCTTGCATCAGCCCGATCACCATTTTTCCTCACTTCCTGAATTCAACAATTTCAACCCGTCATATTTCGCTTACAAAACACTTAACTTGAACTGATAGCGCCTGTACTGATGGAGGTATTTCCACGTGCAGCCCAAACTGGGAACCAAAACACTCACAGCAGGATAATCTACTCAGTGAACTACAAGACTAGTGTCAAGCGGATGACCACCTGTGAATGAAAATGCATCACAGGTTACAATATTTGGTCATTACTATCCCGTTAATAACAAAACATGGGATGGATCTCTCATTCACCAGCATGGAAGCCTGAAACATGGCCAAGTTAAGCTGATTGCAATTTGGTGCCTCTCCGTCTTAGCATGAAAGGGAAGCTTATGAGCATCAATCATTCCTACAGTTATGAAATTGTTGATGAGTGGTGTATCTGTACCGAACTTCGATGAGGTAGCGCACTACACTGAGCGACCAAGTGTAGGACCTCCTGAATTTTCCGAAAATTCGGACACTGCAGTCATTTGTTGTCACGTTCATCTTTCATGGCTTTTCCCTTGCCTGTTATAATTCTGATAAACGATTGTGAGTCATTACGCTCTAGCTCGACAGCTAAATGTTGCATTTCCACTCTCCTATGGGTGGTTTTGAATGAACCTGATGATCAGCATGAGTCTGATGTAACCGTAGCTCACAAGATGCTCCAGAACTCTACTCTTCAGTTACACGAATACTGATCATTTTTTGTTCCTCTTTGAGGTCCATAATTCCCGGATTTACCACAGAAATTTCAAACAAACGGAAGGCTCTTTATTTCTAACATTATAATATATACATACAGTTACGTATGTTAGATCTGACGCAACTGATCTGTTTCCGATAAGCCATAGCAATCCAAGTAATTCCATTCCAAAATACTGCGATAAACGGATATCATTTGTGGCATGTTTGTGCAACTCTGTTTTCTGTATAATTGAATGACGAACTGTATTGTTCCATTCTATAACCCCCTGTGAAATAAGCTCTTATTTTGGGGTATTCCAGCTTCTCTGCATTCACAAAAATCCCTAAAGGTCTTGCATCACATGTGACTTACTCTGGCGATCGTGTTTGACAGATGGAACTCCTGGATTTACCAAAAATACGCGCACGCTGTTCACAATCAATACAGCGGTCCATTATTTGGCCGGTCAGTTTTGCCAAGTGCTGCATAGTCGCACACATACACAAAAGCACAAGCACACGCGCTCAAACACACATTAACAAACATAACAGGATGTCAAATTATTTAAATAAATACAAATCGATTAGATAAGATAATCTTTCAAAACATGAGACAGTAGAAAGGAAGGTGAATTTAAAATTAGCGTGTAACTAAGCCTAATCATCTCCGCATTGGCCAGAACCACATCCAAATAGAAAAACATGGAGTGTCCATAAAGACTTATTCTAGAGGCTGGCTGCCAGAGCAAGGAAGGAGTAAATGAATGGGAACGACAAATCATAATTATTCATGTAACTGAAAAGTGGGGTCCTGGAGCATCTTGTGAGCTACGGTTACATCAGACTCAAGCTGCTCATCAGGTTCATTCAAAACCACCCATGGGACAGTTGAAATGCAACAGTTAATTGTCAAGCTAGTGCATATTGACTCACAATCTTATACCAGAACTATAACAGGCAAGGGAAAAGCCATGGAAGATGAACGTGACAACAAATGACTGTGGTGTCCGAAACAATCCGACAATCTCAATTCAAGCAGATTATTGTTGATGAGCCCCCGTCTGCTATTACCATTCTGATGCTAGCTGATTCTTTTGACGATAATACAATAAAATTCCCAATCCTCGACTCAATATCGGAGAACCCGTTGAATTTCCTAATGGTAAAACAAGCTAAGACTAGTTTCAGACAGATTTTTACACTAAACTCTTTCAAACCTGATTACCATGAGAACCGTTATCAGTGGGCGCCTAGTTCCTAACAGTTCTTTGGGGTTCTCGGAGAATTAAAGCAACGATGCTGAACGTCACGCCATTATCATAAATATCTTGATCGTCCATCAGTGGGATACGTACAGCTTATTTGAACGTGCATCCCCGCAAGCCGCTGGGATGCTCCCACACCGCAAAATCAGGAGAACTGTTAGCTACGCAACCAAACACTTCCCTTTGAATCACCTGTAACAAACCGAGAATGTCTTTGGAGTTCGTCGTCAACTTTCTGACGAAATTACTGCCTAAGCCACTAATCAGAAGTGAAGTACACATTTGCGAATTTCGAATTCCTTAGGATGTATTCAAGTCTTCTGAACAAACTGCGTATGCACTCATTCACTCATACTCACATACATGTATTCATAAACAAATTCACGAATGCATATACATGTATGACTATCCACACACATGAACATAAACGAAGATATGCTATCTCTAGGTGAGATTACGTATTTGTACACAAAATGTAAATGCTAATTTACTCCATGGAATCGCTAAACCCGCGAACGGTTGTACCGATAGTTGAAAAATACAAAAACGATGGTTTGGCTTTGAGAAATCTACAAATTTGAGAATTTTCTAACTGAACTATCAAGCATTCCCCACATCAACAATACATGCTAGGTATATCATCAATAAATGTGGACATAGTAAGTTACTGCGAATGCATTCAGTGCCATGCGTAAGAGACAATCGTCCAAGAAATGTATTGTGTTTAACAAGAAGCTGCCGAATGAGGAAGTGACCGAAGGCCACCAGGTTTGAACACAAAACGGTGAGTTTTCGGGTCAATCATGATGATCACTTGCTGACAGAAAGTCAAAATATACTTACACAAAATTAGGCTGGTCAGTGTGTGGGGCCCAATTGAGTATTTAGTACATCTTAGAAAAAGGTGAAGAGGCGAACACTGGTATGTCTTTCCCGTACTTCTCCTCGGGCCAGTACAGTACAAATGCAAAGTTTAGGCATTGCTCAATAATATTGTCCAGATTAACAACACAAGAGCACACAACTGAATGTCAAATCTGTTTTCGTTGCTTTTGTGTGGACACAATAACCACTAGGTTATCCAGGCCTGTGTATTTGTTTCACCATCAAGCTGATTTTTGGCCACGAGGGGTCTATAGTATTGACTGGTTATTTTCGCGGGCGTAGGATTGGTCTGTGTAACCTGGTTGTATTCAGGTGGACAAAATAAACGAAATAAACATCCGAAATTGAAACGGACAAGCTCTTTGTGTATCAATCAGGGTACTGGAATGAGTTCAATTACACCTACCTTATGAGCGTAAGATTAATATATGTCTACTCTACACCTAACAAGGCCTGCAATCAAGCTGATTGACATAATCATTCATGCAGAACACAGCAAGCAGTCGAATCGCATTTACTTCATAACGTTTCACAGTGAAATTATGAATTAGTAAACAAACTAATTATTGGTAATTTTACCTTCGAGGTTGTTGTGTGGTTTCATTGGCGTTTGAATCGATAACGGGATGACTCTCATCTAATTGACGGATGATACATGTTTGTTTGCAAATCCGACTAGTCACACACACACACACACACACACCTGCACGCCTGTACGCACGTCACTGTGAATTTTTCCATGCCACGGGCGACTTGTGTTAACCAATCAGACCTGGGCTTGAGCCATACCTGCTTTCTCAGCGGCCCTGCTTTGCAGTACTCCATCGCTTGCAATACTTGAGCATATCTACAGATGAGGGACTTGTTTGTTTGCCTGCTAGCTTACATACGTGCACACTTATACGCCAATAAACGGAATGGATATGTGCTGTGTTCTTCGTTGATAACGAATACAACACGGGTAATGCTGTTACATATACAAGTGGTATCAAAAAGCGCTAGACAAAAGTTTTTATCGTAACTATTTTCTCTCTCGGGAACTTTCCGTGGTTTAGGACAGCACGAGATTGACAAATGAAATTCCACGGAACCCGGTGTCAGTCACGTCAGTTCTGCTTCGAACCAAGGACGATTGAAATTACGTGACCTTGTTCACCATGGTAAATTAGTCTGAAGTACAAAAGCCCGAAATTAGTTCAATGTTTAATATGACATTGGTAAACCAACAAAGGTAAGACTCGGAATGGGTGGTTCTTTTCACGCCAAGACAAGTGCTCATTCCACTAGAAATGTTTTTTTTTTATTTTAAGCTGTTTGCCACGCTTCTGTTTATCAGAAAAAAGAAACAACGCGAAAATGTAGGGAAAATACTGTGTGGTCTGACAGTTCAACAACCAACTCATGATGAATGGTAACCTCACCGGAGAAAAACCATGAGTTCATTTCGTCTGAGCGCAACTTGTTACCAGTCCATTTCGTTCTCGCTACATTGAAGAGATGTTTACTGGAAACCAGAATATTCCGCTGATTTGTTTAAGAAAATAGGAAACACATTGTGTAAGTTCATGGAACACTTTTTTGTGTAATAAAATTATTTCAAATCGTTCATGTGAATGACAACCGTTTTTTCAAAATATTCATGTAAAAGTGATATCACGAAAAGATTTCGTTTTCAAAAGCACATAAGACTTAAATACTAACATTAGTTGCATTTTGATGAAAACACTACGAAGAGATCATAAGGTTTCGTCGATTTACCTATGATTTGAGGTAATTTATTGTCATCGTTTGCAAATTTGTCCTACGGTACACGTAGTTAAGCTTTTTGTGTTATCTGCCTTGGAATTCAGGGTTCAGTTATCTTCGAGTCACTCAATAACTGGACAACATTCCTGTACAAGCTGGTTTGCGCTTCTTTATCCAGCTTGATTACTGTCAACGTTCACGAGAAGAATTTGTGGATGATATAACAGGTGATGAATATCAGTTTCCTTTAAGTGTGATTAAAAAAGGTAATTTTTCGCACCAATATACTTAATATAACCACATCGGTCGATTTACGTTATCTGAACTTCAACGCGCGGAAAGCAACGTACATTGAACGTATTTCAGGATATCTTCGCTCAATCGATTGACTAACTCCAAACTTTCAGTAGCACAATCAGAATCATGTCTAAAGCACGGCGACAAGGGCAAACACCATTGGACTTCGTCATCACCCACAGTTAGTCATGTTATGATGACAAACCATCAGGTTGACCGTACATTGTTTCGAGTTTTCTACTCAAAAAGAAACACAAAACTCTCAAGACATGCCTAGGCGATTTTTACTTGTCCGGAGGGAACTTCTCTGGTTCTAACAGAAATAACTATTCGTCATCTCGTCCATACCTTGGTATTTTATTTTCTCACTCACTCATAGTTTCCATTCCTGGATTCTAGTCGAACGTGTTATTTTGCGGTATGGACCAAGCTGTGATGCAGAGAAGTTGTTCTGTGTTTAAGTCCTTTGATTCTCGCAGTTTTTAATTTCAGCTTAAAGATTGTCTCGAGAAATGCAGTTTTCACAAGTAGAAATTAGAAAATAAGTTTTGCTAAGTCAGTATGACGAAACAGAGGTGGGTAGGATGGATGGGTATCACAATTTTGTCCAAGCACTCCAAGTCCCTTGATTAACAGTCTATTGGACTACTGGTGGAATCATCGCTGAAGTTAGCTGTGTACAACACATTGCGTAATCTGGTCATTTGTTTACGTGTTTCCCGGTTGAAGTTTAGTGATCCATCATCCACGTAATATCGAACAATCACGAATACGCTTAGCAACTTATAGCCATTCGTCTTATCTAAATAAGATTACGAGGGCATAAAAATAAAACCAGCGAACTCAAATATTCGCCTCGTTTTTAATCAGTGGTAGGAACGTCAGGATTCCATTTATTATTTCAGTAGAAAGATGGTTCCCGTACTGAGTTACCCTACCCAACGGAGTGCAACAGTGCAACAGTTCTCTGTGCGTTTTTAAGGCACTTCAGAGTTTCACTCTCGGATATTATCATTAAGTAGTCCATGATGTATTCTACTACACTTTCTCCTCATTTCATATGTATCTGTTTGTTGCCTCTATTACGTAAATACGTACAACCCATCAAGGAGGGCTTTGGGGGCCAATTTAAGGCTGCCCATTGGGTAAGGTGACCGGCTGCTCCAGGGCTCCAACCATAGGTCATATAGATCCAAATTCCACAACCTGGAATATTCGACTACCCAGTAATTTCACATGAAATGCCTTATGTTTGATGAAATACCGAAATTCTCATTTATTCTTAATCTATTAGGCCTTTTTCAGTGTGCTACATGTTAGTGCAGGTGGCAGTGGCCACAGAAAGAGTCAATTATGCAACCCATTGAATTTACCAATCACGTGTTACTGGTCGAAGTAGAGATAAGAGGACTCACTATTTCGGGTGCATTTCGAGAGGAAGTAGATCTCAACGGGATTATGGACAGGTAGCAAGATGACTCATATCAACTGGGATACGGGTTTAGCACTGTAGGAACGGTGTTCTTGTAAATAAACTCGATGGCCACAGACACATAATCAGAATGTAGCTGGAATGCGCAGATACCAATAAGATTGACCTCACTGAACTATGAGTGCTAGAAATGAACTATTTCCATAGCTGCATCCGCTCATCTCATTATGGTTGTCTGGCTGCATTTGTGTCTTTGTATTACGATAGTAGCGGTAATGATACAATAGTTAATCCAATCGATATTGATGTGAGAAACTCAATGCATTTAGCTTCGGGTGAGTTCCACACGCCGCTCGTTTTCGAAGTTCACCATGTGGCTCTCACTGCTCATTGGGAAACTAACTTGCTCAAGTCTAGAGTTCTAAAGTTTGCGATTGATTACAAAGGACTTACTTGTTAAATAGTATTGTTTTAGTTCAGACGCAAAGGTGTTTCGCAAGTACTAACACAGTGAAAAGAACGCGAGGCATTCGAACCTCCAATAAATGTTAGACATGATCTAACTCATGAAGCGTGGGTTGAATAGGACCATAAAAAAGACTGACAAGAGTGATAGTACAAACTGTCCTTAGATGAAAGTACATCCAAGTCGACTATGAACCAGAGTGGTTTATTCCCATAAGCTCATATCCACCACATGTTTAGCCACTGTTTACTCATAAAAGCACGGAACAACAATTATGCAAACTCTTCTGAACCCCCCCCCCCCACCTTCCCCGGTTGATTATTTGGTCAATCGCCCCGTTTATTCTATTTTATTTATGCAAATTTACCCCTTCTAAACGGTATGATCGTTGTAGTACTAGTGTTATCCTTGGCTAGTATTGTACGCAGGTGATATTGTAAGTGAGTATTGAAAAGCTGGCACTACGTCACTTGTGTCACTAAACTGAAAAAGAGCGTTGGTAAGATACATGCGCGAGAAAAACTGTATTCCCCTGTTTCAAAAACTCATACAACTCAGTCATACGAAGCTTCTTCCTGAATTAGTTGGACCACATGAGAGTACTTTGTTTCAAATCTGTTTGCCAATTAACCAGAAAAGAATCAAACTGTGTTTGTTGGTATTTGTCTCATTCATTTTGAGATTCGTATTATGCGCTACTATTATAAAGCACCAAAGTGTGAAAAGGGAAATCTATTCCGAGAGACGAATAAGCCAAATTTGAAGGAAAAAAATTTATTACATTTTTCAAGAAACAGTGACACTCGGAGTAATTGTTCGACTGAATTTTATCCAGTTTTGCTTCCGGCCATAAATTTTACCCTGGAATGAAAGTATAAACAGCAAAGGAATAACAGCTGCATATCAATGATTGTCTTGGCTACAGTTTGTATTTTATGAAGATGTAGCCAAAGATGTGATCTATAATGCAAACCGATCTACTGAAATAATATTATCACTGCAGAAATTGCACTACGTCAAAACCAAAACAGCTTGCGAGCACACGAGAACGATTTGAGGAACGGAAAAATGAGTTTAACCAAAGTCCCATCGAACCTAAGCACGTACATCAGAAAACATCTCGTGGTTTATCGAGGCCATCCTCGAAAAGGGCCCTCGAACATTTCCCAGTTAAATAAAATTTGTTATCCGCCTAATTTACAGCGGTAAAAGGTACGGTCGAGGTAGCCCGGTTATGTGACTGTTATACATTGGTTTCGAAGAACCTTTTCGTTCACAAAGAATGCTATGGCCATCGTTCTATCGAAGCACTACTGGCCATTGTGCATAATCCACGTCCGGTGAACATGACCCACAATAATTGTCAGTCGGAAAGTCACATTTTGCTTTATTTTCAAATGATTGTCACTTGTCTATAACCGTTTTTCTCAAATACTTACAAAAGAAAATCACGCATACGGTGCGGCTGTTCCAGTTGTGGCTTGCTTGTTCATTTGACTACGGGTAAAACAGTGTGTCATTACGCATAACAGGAATGAGGGCATAGACAAAAAATGTGTAAAACTGACTGGCCAACTTGATATGCCCAGCATGAATTGTTTTACTTACGTTCTGGAACTATATTATAGCGAACTGAAATCACGGAGAGTTATCAGAACATGCTACCGAATCGGTCGAATTACTTTATGTGAAACTTGGATGTCTGTTTACTGAAGATCACAACGACCAGGATACACAACGGAATGTTTCACATAAAACATCAGAGAGCATGTTTATTTCGAGATTAATTACCACACCATTGTACGTATTCCCGCACATCCAGTTTCACCCTAATCGATACTCTGTGCGATCTAGTAATTTTCTACGCCATTCCCCGGGGCCAGTATTTATTGTCCTTTTTGGTAGGACGGTCAGCCATTAGAGGTACGGTTGTCACCACACCAATAATCGTGTGCATGACACGTGAAACAATGCAAAATGATGCTTTATAAGATACTTTCACAAGAGTAGTTTTGACACTTAAGTGAGTGAAACCAAGCGAGATCACATCAAACTAATTAATACTTGCTAAGAATCCATAATTAGTTGGGCCTAATGATGACTGAATATCTCCAGGACATTCAAAAACCATACTGATCTTAAAGAATTCGTTTACGGGTTTTTTTCATTCCGTTCCAAGTACTTTGCTGTGACCATGAAGTTTCCTCCAATCTTCGACGACCGGCAAGTAGTTTATCGAAACTTCTGCTTGTGTGATTTGATATTTCCAGTTGGCACTTTCATAGATGCCTTCTTTCTGCGCTAGGTACCTAATACGTACTCTCTTATTCACCAAGCAAAGCGACATCATCAGCAAGTAGATGTGATGAAAGGCTTGGGAGCTAAATACCAGGGGCTGGAATCAACGCCAAGTAAATCTGATTGGTCGAAAGTTAGAGGTGTTTTGTTTCTTCCTGGTGGACCTGTTGAGAAGATTTTCTGGCTCCGCACCACCTTGTCTCCGCACCACTAAACAAAATGTAATAGGATGTCTCATGGCCACAGTCAAAGGCACTGTACAAAGTGCAGGGTTTCAGACGGAGTCTTCTGACCTGCTCAGTTACTCACAAAACAGATGAATTGATTCCGTCCCGTTCGATAAAACGACTGTTTACCACTGATTGCTTAATTCCGTTCGGCCTGGTGGGTGTGACTGCTGGCGGCTGATAATATAATTTCGTTGCGTTTTGTCACTTGCTGCTTGGGTTATTGGTCAACCTAGCTGACTCTAGCTTTATCATCGATTTTCGGCAGGGTATGACAGGCTGCGTGCTAACGGAATCGGGCCGCCCACGAGTGTGTCAGTTAATATCCTCACACTAGTGCTCAACTGATTGGTAAACATTTATATTCTCAATAAAAACTTACTTCTTCTAAAGGATGCAGCTTCTGGAAATTTTAAGAAATGTGCCGCTGGATTATTTCTTGGAGGAAAATAATAGTGCTGCTACTACTACTACTTCGACCGCTACTACTACTTATAATAATCGAAATGTATTTGTTCTTATTTAGCACATACAAATATAATCTTTTTGGACCTGAATCATAACCAGTTGTAGTCTTTTAAAATAAGATGACGGACCAGCGCTAGAGCAAAGGGCTTGCAGTATGACATTCATGCAAAGCTAATTAAGACAATAATTTAATAAACTGTATGTACAGTTTATGTGAGGCTTGAAACACGACGAAGTTCGTGTTAATTCATGTCCAGTTGAATTTGTGTGTATGCTACATTTCAGCCGACAAGATGTGCTCAATCACTAAGCTTTCTACTGTCTTCATTGTTGAAATCCGAAAACATAGCAAGGGAAGCGTCAGAAATAAGCCTTCTAAATACACGGGCGATGAGGAATTCATATACTGAAGATCAGATAGATGTTCACTGGTATATTTTTACCGGTTAAAGATATAGCAAACGCCAATTTGGAAATGTTTATTAGGCCCTAGAGAATGACGCTGTCTGAGCAGTATACGCATTTATCTCTTCGTGTGCATTTGAGAATGTAAAACCCCACCTACCGACCATTGATGATACCGATTAAAACACGAACTAAATTATTCCTGCTTTTGATCGCGGTGGTTTTACCACTAGGCCATGTTTTTCTTCACCTAGGCAACGCATTTCGTTATCTTTATTGCAGGATACTCTCACGTATTGTGATCAAGCAAAGTCCATTTCGTTTGGCAATACGTGTTTCTCATCGCTTCCAGTTACCTCTGATGTTTTCCAGGGTGTCATTCAATCAAAATTTCTTCTTCCTCTCTATATTAGTTAGCTCTCTGCTGCATCTAATGTTACTGACTGAAAATACGCTAATGATGTCGCTCTTGAATGTCCCCATTATCGAAAATGAAAATTTGGATTTTTCTCAAGTCAGTGAATGAAATTTGCTATCAGTCTACTTTTCCTGGTCTTTTCCTAACCTCTTATTGTGCGTTTTGGAGCCCTTCAATCCTCATTGTGGGCCATAGTACAAAGCTGTTTCAGTAACACCCAGCATCTTCCCATTCATAAAGCAACATCCCCCTAAAGCTTGTTCTTTCCGTTACCTAGGAACTATTATAGCTCACGTATGTTGAACTAGCCAAGTTTAAACATTGTTCACTGAAGTTGGAAAGCTTGATTTCTATCGTTTAGACCGAGAAAAACGTCGAGAGGTCTACATTGTTATATTTCAGTGACTTCATTGTTGCCATGTATTATTTACTGGTTTCCAAGTAAGAGATGTTGACCGTGTTAGCAACAACCTGAGGCTGTTATCGTGTTATGACAAAATGTGTTGCTATAAAGTGTCAGAACCGAGATCGGTTCGGAGTGTACCGAAAAATCGATGCGCCGTGTAAAGTGTTATAGTAGAATTTTATTGTTTAATAACACAGCGTAGTCGAAATCGTTGGTAGGTTGTCGACGTTTCGGTCACCACAGGTAACCTTTTTCAAGAATGGTATTACAACGGGTTGTAAAACCAGTCTTGAAAAAGGTTACCTGTGGTGACCGAAACGTCGACAACCTACCAACGATTTCGACTACGCTGTGTTATTAAACAATGAAATTCTACCCTGTGCTGGTATATCCTTACCGACGTCGTCATAAGCAAGCAGTTTAAAGCTCATGACAAGTACATTCACTTCACGCTATCCTAAGCAGTCTTTCATCATTAAACTAATCACTCGGAATTCCGTTTAATTCCTTAACACATGAATTTACCTATAGCAACAGACCTATTCCTTCTTTTTGTGACTAACCACAGACCACGACCAGGTATTTGATGTTTCTATTTTTCATCTTTGGTTATGTGAATGTATTTATTGCTATATTCACCCTAAACAACTTCCTCTCCACATTCCATCCAACCTTTATATCATTTTGCTAAATGTACCTGTCGAAAGTTCACCCTATATTGGGTGCATAATAGTATTTACTGATTTGGTTTGACTAGAAACCGAAATGTTTATGAGCATCAAGGCACAAGTCTACTCACCACGTCTTGGTTTAGTCTGCAGAGTGATACCTAAAAGACGGGAAACAAGCAAGTCAAATGTGTCTGGAGAATCGAACGTTGAAACAAGCATGTAGCAGCTGAAATAAAGAGTGAGATTCATAACAGAAAATCAAACGGTAATTCTTTCACAAAATATCATTTTTGTTCAGAATTCCCCAGAGTTTGAGTCGTTAGATTGTGATATACGTTCCAAAATATTCTGTTTCTTTTCAGTATCCTGCAATTTGGATTGTCGTTCATAATGAATTGTCTGGAAAAGTTGCTTGAGTTTACACCCACTTCGGATGTGTAAAATCAGTAATATGGTTTAGTATTGAGCCTGTAAAGTTTTGGTGATATCTCGAAACGTTATTCTGGCTAAGGTGTTGTTCTCCCAGCATACGTGAGTATCTGGCACGGTGGCAGAAATTAGTACTTCACTGTTTCATACTACTTAAGCAGATTTTTTTCAAATTTTTCTTTGTATCTAATTCATCAGTGTTATAAATAAAGCAAAATTATGAATACTATTTCACTTTCTGTAATAATTGTGTGATATGTTTAAATAATTCTGGAAGAGAGCTGCGGATAGTCAAAGGCTACCGAATGGGGGAGTGACCGACTGGATGTGCTACAGCTTCGTCTTTATCCACGAGGATAGGTCTCATCCAAATATTAATTCACTCTCATACAGCCGGGTCACAGCTCTACTGGCTAGTGCACGGTGTACACTAGATCAGATCTCCAGATTAACTTTACACTTGTTCAACAGTTATTCCATGAAAAAATTCGGGCATTTTCCCTTTCTAGGTTTCATTCTTGTCCTAGTATACTTAACAATGCACGCTCATTTCAAACGAGAACATCTCTAATGTGTCAGAACCGAGATCGGTTCGGAGTGTATCGAAAAATCGATGCTCCATGTGAAATGGTATGGTAGAATTTTATTGCCGAACAACACAGCGTAGTCGTTGTTGTCGGTAGGTTGTCGACGTCTCGGTCACCACAGGTAACCTTTTTCAAGCAAATGGACGGCACTTACGATGCGGATGGATAAACACCAAAACGGGTCATAACACCTTGTTGACCTCAAATAACTCCACTAACACGGACACAGTATGGACGGAGATTTAACTCCCCCCCCCTCACACTAAAACAACATCACAAACACGCAGACCAACACACAAACACACTGTGACTAACACCCAATTTTTCTAAGCTATCATTCCAGTTGCATTCAGTTGTAAAACCGGTCTTGAAAAAGGTTACCTGTGGTGACCAAAACGTCGACAACCTACCAACGACTTCGACTACGCTGTGTTATTGAGCATCAAAATTCTACCGTGAGAACCTCTCTGTTGGGAATCGCCTTGAAAGTAAACACAGACAACTAATGGGAAACCGCAAAAGCAGAATAAATAGCTATGCATTTTTCAGGGAGACTCTCAATGGATAAGCAGATTCCATCAAGAAAAAAGTGGAGGGTGTCGATGACTCAGGCAAGAAAGTTTGAGTCAGACTATTTAACCGGCCGAATATTCCAACGTATATAAAACGATAGGCAGGACAGCAAGTTTGCCACCTTGTTTTGCTACCGGAACTTGAAAGGAGCGAAACTATCCTACTTGGTGAGTTAGTGGCGTGAAAAATAAACTGTTCATATTGTCATGTGTTTTGCCGTCTTCACTGGTCTGTTTCATTCATAACTATTTTATCCAACACGTGCCTTGCATTCTCCAGAAATACTGACAATAAGGTGATTACATTTATATGATTGTAGTGAGTATAAGTATAAATCTGCGACACATCTGCTATATGCATGCGTTCTTTGGAGTGAAAGCAGTTGTTCCATTTTGATCGATGATACAGGATAAATGCATTCGTATTCCATCACCTATTTCCAGTGAAATAATCACGTTCTGTGATGGGCAGATATACAGAATAAAGGAGCGGACCTTTTTATTAACATTGTCAGAACACAGATTGTATCGCTTGCTGAAAACGAAAGCAGCGAATCCGAGTGAATAGAAAACAATTGAATTGGTATATATCTTGAATTAACCCCACCTAAATAATCGAAGATCTATCCAGTTTTGGTAATATCTATTTGAAATATACTCATATCTTGGCCATATAAAACTAGGAGTTACGAACTGGTTCTGTCAGCCATCATATGTTCACGTTATTTAGCACAGCAACGAACTACGTACAAACGGTTGCTTGACTTTCAGGGCTTCAAAGTGCATCACATGGCAAATCGACATAGGTTCGTCACCATTACCCCTTACTTCTCTATTTGGCAGCTTTTTAATAACCGCGGCCCATTCTTATGAGGTTTCGTCAATAAGTGTCAAATGAAGCAACCAAACGCTTGTTTATTCGTATTTACTATCAGAGTTAACCAAATTCCTGAGGAAGTTTCATATAGAGGCTCTTTTGTACTTCACATGTTTCGCATACGTAGTCACCAACTACGTACACAGAGAAGTACATTACCAGTCACCTGAGCACTGAAGATGTATTCTTCTTCGGTGATGAAGCAGTTTCGATTCTACCGATACACTCAGTAATTAAAAGGTTAGTAAAACTGTCAACCATTGCTACCGAGAACATCCATATTCACAGTTTTAAGGTGGTAAAATCCCGAGCAGTTAAAATCACGTATATTTATCATAAGAAAACAAAGGGACAAGGGGAATGGCAGTAGGCTAGTCTGATAAACTTACTGGGTGTACACTTAACCTCCGCTTCTCTCGTGACGAATAAGGGTGACTGCACCGCACGAAAACTAATCGTCTACATGCTTTGATGTCAATCGGGGGTTCACTCAGTACTCGCGTACTCACTGTCAATGAGTACATTTCACATAAACAGAAAAATCGGTGACTGAGAAGCTATTGCAATTAATTTATCCTCAGAATGTTCACAGAATAGAAGTGGAGAAAACAACAGGAACTACGTCGATGGTATCTCTGTTTATCAGTAGACTGTGTGTGAGTGATAAAAAAATCAGACTCGAATTTTATCAGTTACACTTTCGAACGAAAACAAAATGAAACGCGACGAAATGTCTCCGCATCGAGTGGTGGAACCATAAAGAGTGTACTGCATTATAGTGCACGCTTACCTTTCAGGTTAATTCTGTTACGAGCTGAAGTAGAACGGACAGCAGAAGGAAAAAGGTGAGTGACTCTTGTTACGGGGATCCATTATTTATCTGCGGTTTACGTGATCTATTTCTTATCCCAAATGGTCCGTTCGTCTAGCACATTTGTGGCTTTCGTGACCATAGTGATTGTGTTTACAAATGACGCGTTTGGTTTCAAATCAGGGCCCCTTGTGATTTCGATCCCAAAATCCGTTCACTGATCAAGAACATGACACAACATGCAATCCGGTTCACCTGGGCGGCTCAAAAAGCTATACTACTCTGTTTGGAAATCGCAGCGAATTTTGATACTCGTACCTTGGTTTCAAAATCCAGTGCGCCTCATGATTGGCTGCTCTACATTTTGTTGTGAACCTAATCAGCGTCACACTAGAATTATTCTCAATACCAACACACGTCTCCCAGAAACAGCTGCTCGAATAAAATCATTCACTTAGATTAGAAACACAATATGTTCCACTTCACTATCCACTATTCGTTTTTACGAAAGCTGGCCGAGATGAAGTTGGATTCGGAAACGTCAGCCAGCTTGTTGGCAGAAAGCTGTTAGTCGTACAACGCCAAGAAGGTGACAGTTCCCACATTGATCAGTACTAACATTCAGTCCCTTTTGGGGAAAATGTCTTTCCTAATCAAAGTCCTAAATTCTCGAATTAACACGAACACCTCTGTGACCTGTATCCAAGAATCCTGTTTGGTAGGAAGTAATGACGACTAAATGTTTGCCCCCGAGAACTTCGAGTGCTTTCCTCAGGACGGAAGATAGTGCACGAATAAGACCGGTGGTGGTATCATAACTTACACCAATTTGGAGGGGCCTGGCAGGTCTGAAGTTGTTTTCACTTTATCTTGCAATAATGTTGACCGCGTGGTTGTTAAATGTCATCCATGTTTCTCGCCCATCCGAAATATTGTGGTCCGTAATCTATAAAAAGATCTCGTTTTCTCCTACAGGGACATCGATCCGTTCTTAGAAGCATATATACCTGTTCTGATTTCATTGCTACCTGACTGTTTATGCGTTGTTTTCAGTGATTTTAATCGTGCACCTACATATCCTTTACTTCATTTCACTTCAAATGACGTCTTATTTCAAGTAGAAATAACGCAGATTTCGACAGCAGTATTGCCAACAATCCCGACAAATTTCTTTTAGGACTGACAGCTCCTGTTTCTACGAGTGATCACGTCCTCAATACCGTCAGACCCAGAATGCGTTCACGTTCAATGCACTGTTCACTTGTCAGGACATAACAAATGAAAGTCATCTCCAGAAGCTTCTAGCCTATGAACATTCCCTTCTTCAATGATCCCTTACCATCGTTTTTCGTGGATTTCTTTCAGTTACTCCCTCCGCTTGCTACACTCATTTACGAAGACGCTGATTGCAGTGTTTGATTTGTGTGGAGACAGTATTTTGACCAACTTCCCTATTGCTTGAATCTCTGAAAAGATAAGATCAACATGAGTATGAGCTATACGAACAGACCTCTGTGAAGGAACATTCTAGCCTGAATGAACAAGAAATGCAAAGATTGAGTACAACATTTGTCCACCAGTTGTTACATATTACCAAAAGCAAACTTCCCTGGCACGGAACCCGGCTTCTATGTGGATAATCGGCCCGGTCAAAAACTACGACATAGATGCCGACAGCCTGAGCGTCACGCTTATTTATCTTTCATCGGATACCCTACCACCCTTTTTTCCCTCTATTTCCTCAGATATAGAGCCATTTTCCTCAGAAAAAGTCAAGTTTTCCTCAAACCTCAAAATAAGCTTCTCCTATGGATACGGACGGCTTATTCCCCACTGTTCTCAGGTTAAGAGCAAGTCAACTATCGGAAAGTATGACTTCCCTCATCAACAAATCTGTTGATGCTGGTGTTATTACTGTCTTCTGGAATTCCGCGACAGCAGTACGTATTCCCAAACACTTTGCTTTTCAACATTTTGTCAAAACGTTTTCGTTTCCCTTGCCACAGAACTGCGGTGTTCTTCAGGATGCCATCCTTTCTCGTTACATTTTAACCACGCATATCAGCAGCCTGACCACTGCACCAACTTCACGACTATTTAAGTACACCGATGACGCGGTGTTCTGACATTCCACCTCCAGTAAGCCGTACTACACCTCTGTCTCCAAGAAATTGAAAATATTCTGAGTTCTTTTTCGCAATCAAGCCTACATCTCAACACCACAAAATGTTCGGAATGTACCTTCACCCTTCCTCGTTCTTTGTACGCCAATAAAGAAAAAGTCAACATTGTGTCCTTTTATAGAGCTGACTTCGTCAAATACTTAGGTGTTATAATCAGCTCCAGCTTCCAGTAGTCTTTTCATATTCTTGAGGGTGGAAAAGACGACAATCTCCCAGAAGTATTTTGAAAATAACTCTGTGGTGCTCTGTTTACCAAGTATTCTGGTTAACAAAGGAAAGTCATGGGGGAACTTCGCATGTACCTCGAGGTTTTAAACAGATTTTTTCTACAAAATTGATTTTTTTTTGCTAATTCCATTGTGATAACGATTAATTTATCATTTTTAACAGGAACGCGAATTCGGTTACTTGCTGTAATCCTCGATACAATACAACACAAAACATTACAAAGCAGCACAATCCCATAACTGTGAGTGTTTGGAATGGTGCCTCGCCAATAGTCGGTTTGGTTCGTTTAGCTGAGAGCGTGATGCTTTGTGAAGCACCCGACGCGTGTTTGCTTCTCCTGAATCGAGGATCATATTAGAATCAACAAATCAGATCGAGGGGTCAATCAAATGACGAATGTTACACCAGCTAAATCAACCAGTAGGGTTGCGAACCTCGTCGATTTGCCAGAAAATCAGTTCATGAGTAATAATTGACTGACATTTTGCATTCCACAAGACTTCTTCCAAATTGAATCGGGACTTACGTTTTTCCAATCTTCCATTCTCTGTGTGTGAGTGAAAGAAAATATTTTCATTCTCATTAGTTCTTAATGAAGGAGTGAAATATTTCTGGTTTTATTCATATACTATTCATGTACAAGAATGGCTGTAAGGTATATGGGGGGTGTTACTTATTTGGTCTACCTCACCTAGATATTCATTTGTCATGTCCATGTCGTATTTGTTTATCTGTTGGGGCTTATTCGTGTCTTATTGCAACCACTTTATTGCGTGTAGTCCATATTTGTGGCTAGTAAGTATGCAGTTTTCTAAAAAGCGCGCCAAACACAAGGTTAAATCCACAATCGAACTATCTGAATCTCATTCAAATGATCAGCTATGAGTAAGGAAGATTTATACGCTAAACATCGTTTTCACACTCATCGTGACATTATGTCCACAAGAAAAATGTTTCCCTGTGTAAGCATGTTATATTTGGCATCACAGCGTTGCTCGTAATGCGTTTTGTATTTAGTCGATGTCTCGGCTACAGAGAGTAACCTATATCGCGCGGCCGATTTACAACAGTAGGAGGATACTTCCTTATTTTTCGTTTCCCATTGTATATAGTTATGTTAGTAGGAGCACTACACGAATCAACAGATATTTCACCAGAATGGTTTGATTACATGCCCAGAATAATCTGAAAGTGAACATCTTAAATTTACAGGCGGAGCTCATTGCATGACACGGTAATGACTGCAAAAATCCCAGCAGCCTGAAGTAAGCGGCATTATCGATAAACTATAAAGAAGCCGATGGAATCATGGACCCAATCCGATTCAACAGCCGCCAATTTTGGCTAGTGACGTGTTGTCCAAGTAATGATAAGTGTAATTCGGCGTACGACGGTAAAACCTTTTTTCCTGTTTACTCCCACTGTGCTGCTTGAATTTCTGCTTTCCTCATGACTTTTAATCGTTATGATTGTAAACGAGTGATAGTTAGGATTATTAAGTCCGGTAAATCTGTTCAGGCGTCAAATCAATTATATATATATATATATATATATATATATATATATATATATATATATATATATACCGTAGCCCTGCTGATAGGTAGTTCACCAAAAGTGAAGTTGATGTTTCTGTTTCCATTATCTAAGACCGGTCATTCCGGACTTTCGAATCGGTTGAAAAAAGATTAGGATTAGTCAGGCCCCATCTTTAAACGAATATAATACTTCAATCAGGAAAAGAATTATATTGAAGCCCAACAGATGGCAATGAATTCATGCTCACCGTCAAATGGAACACCGTATTCTCTTAGTTCTATTATGAGGTAAGGATGAAACACGAATAAGTGGTGAACTCAAAGTGAAGGTCTCATTGGCCAGAAACAATTTGAAACATAAATTTGGGATCTAGAACTTTCTCATAGGTACTTGTTACCTAGAACATCGGTTGTGCATTCCTCACCAAAGCACTGACGTTAATGTCAGTGTGTTGAAACACATTTTACCTCATAAGACTATAGTTGAGTTATTCATCTGAATCCCGAAGGTGTGCCGCTTCATTGATACATTATTCAATAGCTTATTGGGTCAATGAAAAGGTGGGAAAGCCCTGCAAGAAAGTAAAATGAAATGAATGACAGATCTGCGTGCCTCTTATTAGCAGGGATGCAGGGACGCAAAAAGAGACTGTGGGTTGCAACCGATTGCTCACAATTTTACATCTAATCAATTTGAATAGATCTTATGAGCAGGAATTAATTTATTATTCAGTAATGTTACCGGGGATTTGATGAATACGTCAGTGATGTTGAGAGCAATGATCTCCGTTCCCAAGAAGGACAGAAACTAGTCAAGTTTGCTTAAACTGCCACGCGCCCCGAGGCATAGAATCCATGAAACGAATCGTTTAAATGAAAGAAGTTACAAAAAAAATCACTTTTTATGTTCAGAATGATAAAAAACCCTTGACATCGTCCTGTCAGTCTTAAATACGAACTTTGCCATTCTTATCTGGTACCACCGAAATATTGATGTACAGTCAGATTACCACGCAGAATTCAATTCGCTCAAAGGTCGAATTGTGTGCTAGAGTACTTTAATTTTTAGTTCCATAAACATGAATTCAACAGCCTCTGCGAAGGATCATCCTACCACACACCGAGTGGCCTCGTGTTCAGTTAGGTATAAATGTTACAAAGTATATGATAATAGCACACTCAACAAACCAGATCCGTGAAACGGTTGGTATACAAACTTTTGTCACTATCATTCGGTCATTTTTTTACCTCCCTTTATCATAAAATAATGGCACAAAGTTTTAGGGCGGAAGTCGCCGTTGATTTGAAGCTTCCAATTTGGGAAACTGACGGACGGCGGAAACAGGACTCGAACCCGGGGTGAAAGGGTTTTAAACCCCGTGTGATGACCGCCAGCCATTACTGACATTATATAACCAGGATAAGATCCATACCCCACCGATTTCAATCAATGTCCTCCTGTTAATTTTTAATTCGTATATAGTCTCTATTCAGTATGATAATTTCCTGGGAAAAGGAGAATATAAGAATGCTTTCCAAGGCACCCTAGCACATGTCAGTACATATGAAAATCTATTATATGGGCAATTTGATTAAACTTGTCATTCAGATGAACTTATTGCAGTGAACAAGACTTGACTTATTTATTCGCGATAGAAAAGTTGACAAAAAGCTATCACTAGAACTCACCAAAACCCACTGACCCAATGATTCTAACGCATATCCCATTCCTAGCCTAAAGTGCCCAACCAGTTTTTATCTTCAGAGAATCGTAAGTGTGACCCAAAAGTAACTCTTATGAAGGGCAATTTCCAACTGAAGTGCTCCATGTTCGGTTTTAAAGTAAACTGCTCGATGGATTATATTCAATGGAGATGCTTTTCTTCCACAGCAAATGTATTGCGTGCAGGAAGGTTATCAAATCCACCAGGGTAGTGCTCTGTGGAAAACTACTTCAGTGTTGGCGGAATACAATCAAAATGGACAGCGCACAAACCGTTCAGCTTTCGTTCGGGCAGATCAATAATCACGGAAACACGAGAGATTTGTTGGCGTGTGAAAGCTACTAGGCTACTAGCGCACAAGAAACCAAATCACATCATCCTAAATCAATGTGACGTAGAATAATGGAGAAATGTACACTAGGAAACAGAAAGTAACTGACATCGATATAAAAATAACGCGTAAACAGGGTTTGCAGCAATGGGGAGAACACGAATGAGGAAATTCACCAAACGACCATATACCAGTTTGATGGTAGAAAATTGCTGGGGTTTCCGGTATTTCAGACCACGGCGTAGTGAACCTGTGGTATCCAACAAGTTTTTTTGACTAGCTGACCCATTTGGGCTAGTCCACTAGCCGGATGATTCGTAATGCACTATTATTAAGCTTTTCATTCACCAAAACAGTCCGGATTTGTAAGGAGGATGTTTTGTTGACTTTCAAAACCAGCTACAAAAATGTCGCGATAAGTCATTTAGAGTTGATTTAAAATCATTCGCCAGTAGTCAATCAGGATAGTCCGGGGCAATAACTAAATAAACACTTTATTCGCTCTATTTTATTTTATTACCTATTATACTATAATGTAAAACTAATCAGGCAGGTGGGCGCGACCAATGGAAGTCTGCCAAGTGGTGATTCATAAACATTTCCGCTTCGAAAGTCAGTCAGTGATAAGGGACATAAATAGCCCAAATAAAATAAAGCCATGTAGATTTCTTGACTTTTCAGTGTTTCTGGAAGCACTCAGTTGGTAAACTGTCTCAATTATGACTGAGCGACACTGCTTGAAAGGAGCAGTCGAAAGGAGTGACGCACATGAAAGAATGCGAATATTTTCCGAGGCGTTGACACGGTTGCTCAGATTTCCTTGAATAAGATGTTTGAGAACAAAAAAACCGATAGTTTTCTCCATTAGGACTGTGATTGTATGAGGTTCCCCTGGTTCCAAAATCTCCCCCGTCAGTATTTAAAACAATACAAAAGGAAACAATTAATGAATAGAATGGATGATGAAAACCTAGTTTCCTGACGAAAGAGTTATATGTTGGCGAACGTGTGCTTTTTCGGTGATGCGCAATCATGTCATTTTATTACCATACACCTAATATGTCAAGTAATATGAATAAACAAGCTGGACGAGTAGATAGAACGGAGAAGGATCCGATTTCACAAGTTTAAAGGTTCAGGCTCAAAGGCATCCAGTTTGGGATCAGACCTGACCAGCTACACCAGTAAACAACAAACTTTTTCAGTTTTCATCTATTTGTCTAAGTAGTTCAAATGGTCCATGTTATCACCTAATATTTTGTGTTTTATTCTACATGAATCACTAAAACGAGTTTGTTCAACAATTGTGTTCACTAATATACGCTCAGTAGGATTATTCGGACAAATTGAACCAACCTTCGTGTACTGGGGACAAAGTGTTCAAGGTGAAAACAATTATATTTCCATGGTAATAACATTGAATCTTCGAGCACAAAACAAATCAGTGAGTTATTCCAATTGGATGTTTATGAAAGGCAGGACTGTTTTGGTATGTTTGCTAAAGAATTCAACAAAGCTCACAAAGTTCCCGTCCACAGACCTCCCTGCGAGTGGTATGGAAATGTGATTTCCTCTAGTGAAAGCTCTTGTCATTTAGTTTTATTGCTCATTGTTCCGCAATAATCGGTCCGTAAAACAGTATTTCCAGTTAGCTGGACTGAAGAGTTTGCTTTTCTGCAGTGTCCCGATAAATACTAGTCTTATAAACACCATGGTTTATGATAAATAATGTTCTGGTAATTCATGTTACGCAACACGTCAACTGACCTCACTCCGTAGACCCAAAATACTCGACTCAACGATTAAAATATGTCTGAGGATAGGAACTTACATCTTCTTAAGGCCTCTGGAAGTTGCCAGGAAAAAATGAGCATTTTGTTTGGTTGAAACAGAAATACCAGCCATAAAATTGAAATTGGGACCGAAAAATTGATAGATTCTAGTCATCTGATCAAAATATACAGTGTGCCTTTTATTCTTCATATGAAACCATCGTAATCACGTATGCCCCGGACATTCACTTGCATATTGAATCGAGATGATAAATGCATATCACCGGAGCTTGAGCCCCTTTGTGTTGAAATTGAGTCAGCGATGGTTCCTCAAGTATCATGAGAAAACCATTACCTCAAAGACGAGTGTCTTGTACGGATTGCATCGCCAAAGGAAAAAGCTGTCGAGGTGATCTGGCTACCACTTTATCCATCGTTTTCACGGTGGGTGGAAGGCAGAACGGATCGTCTCCAACCTGTGCGTGTCCCAGGTTGATAATCCACCATGTACCCGACGTTTTGTTCGGCCAACGAATTTTGTGGCTTAAAATTACGTTCCAAAATATTATATATTAGCTGTTTAGTTCCAAACAGAATCCCAACCTGGGTCCGTTGGTGATCGGAAAGTGTAGTCAGAATATTGTTCTGAGTTCCTCCCCGTAAAAAGCAAGCGTTTTCGGATTCTAATGCCACAACGAGCATCCTTACATAATAATAAATTACGGGTGACCAGACGACATTCCAGAACGAATCTCCTAGGCTTACTGGCTAGAAATCCACCACCACGACCACTGAATGTTGCTTTCTGATAGTTTTGGATCAGCCGTCTCCGTTTATCGATCAGAACATTGTATTACAGCAGGTATCGGCGTGGCCAAACTCTCATCACAGTGGACCTTGGATACTTCAGTCCTGGGTTCGAATCTTCCCACCGCAGCCGGTCACTCCCCAGTTGGAAGCCTTGAACTGACCGCGATCCCCTTCCTGAAACATTGCACTGTTATCGAACGAAGTGAAGAAGAAAGAAGACGAAGCAAAACAGCCTAACTAGATGGCAAGCTATCACTGAAGTTATTTTAAATGCCTCGCAAAAAATGTCTCTCTAGACTATTTATTCCCATGAATGATTGGATGTTTTTGGTTTCTTGGTCTCTTCAGAGAAGAAAATTGAGTACATCGAGGGAAATAATTACATGTAGCGTGAAACGGAACTATCGGTGAACTCACTGTTTTGTTGCCGTAGTGATAGTCGGCTACTCTCAGTCATGGAATTATATCGTTTTATAGGTTCGAGAGTCATTTCCCCTAATCTACAGTAGAGTTTACATCGACCCACTTCAGACGTTTTCTGCAGCTTTCCGTTTAACGAGGCAACTCTTTTCCCCTGGAGAAGTTCATTCTAAGTAAGCACATAACCTGTGAATAGTACTGAGAACCTATTCCATCTCCACTTCCCTCTCCTCCACTCCAGCATCGCGTCTCAATCATACGATCTGTTGCAGCGCACTTCCGTATTCATGCACTTAGTGGAATACATCACTTGTTCATTCTTAATCAAATCACTCCTTTTCACGTCCACAAAATACTCAGGCATGGTTTGTGTCAATGTGATACCAGTTTTCTCGTAACTTTTGCCTTAACCATATATATATATATATATATATATATATATATATATATATATATATATATATATATATTGAATCACTTACCACCGGTATAAATCCCCATCTTTTTCGCAACTGAAAGCAGTTAAAATGATGAAATCTGTAGAATAGCAATAAAAGGACCTATGCGCGCAATCTAATCCCTGAACGGTTTCAACAATTCGAGCAAACGAATTAGTGCTATCGTGTATAGTGTTGTTTTGAAACAAAAAAATCAGAAAATTTCCAAAGATTAAATCCAGTTTCACTTGGTGCACAAACGGTGACAAAGTGAGTAATCAGGCCAAGTATCTAGAGGTATTGTATCACAAAACATAATTTTACGCATTTGACTACAACTGAATTGACCGCGGTGACAGTCGAACCCATTCACAAATGCAGCCTTTAATTTTGTACTGAATATTTTTTGCCGGTTAGTCAACGAATCTACACTGAAGACTTCGAACACTGCACACATGTATCATACTGCTTTTCCATTCAGTATACATAAGAACACGGTATCTGCCATGGTGAGCTAACTTGTTACTGCTTACGGCACGATTCTCCCGTGAAACAATCTAAACTCACCGAACTTGGTTCTGGGAGCACTTACAGAAACTGATTGATTTATAGGGAAATCCCGCTGCAACCAGTCAAATTATAAATTAGTTCACCTTAGCAGATTCCATTTGTTAATATACGTTCGGTAGGCAAGTATTAAAATCCCTTCCCCGAAATTAGCCAAAGCCCTTCGGCGTGACTTCGTAACCCAAATAATTGGAAACTGGCCGTGCCTTAGAGTGAAATTCTATTGAGCTGTGAGTGAACCATTGACATTAGATGTAGCGATGCGCGACTGAAATAACTATCTCGCTTCCGGTTTTCACCATCAATGAGGCCCCTGACAGGTTCAGCTGCGGTGTTTGGCAGGACTGTGCATAATTAGGTGTTAGCTGTTCACATTAAGGTCATAGCTGTAACCCATACAGATCTCACGGTCTTTGTGATTGAATGACCACGGAAAAAAACTATCATGTCCACAGGATTTCTCGATCTATCGCGAGTCCTCTGATTTGGTAACAGTCATGTTCTAATAAATCATACCATGACAGGGTCGTCGATTTCTATCCGACGGGCACCAATCAAACATGAGGATGTTGATCTGAATACCGAGTCCCGTGTGTGTTATCTGATTTACGATTGGTTGAATGGTCCTCATCCATAAAGAAGCGTTCTACTTGACAAAAGATATCTGAAGTCGTGCATTCCTTATTGAGTGAATTACATCTGTCACGTAAATTGGAAGGTGCTATTATTGCATAGTTTATTGCATTTTTCAGTGGCCTCAAGAAGCTGTATCTGCTTGACCAAGATGATAACAACATTCAACAAAACATGCGAATTTTCAATTACAAAAACCTCTCCTTCGTCTACAAGAGCTGTGGATGAAATGCAACCCAAATTCAGAGCCTCGTGCACAAGTAGAATAGTGGAATACAAATTAGGTAGAACTATGATAAGTGTCTTCCCGAAAAATATGCGAAATATTACCTTTCGTTTTCATGGAGTTGTCACATTTTCAATTTCACATTAGTTGTCAGTGGTGACAGTGGTGTGGTAACGTGTTATTTACTGTTCATATGTGCTATTTACAGGAATCATGCAACCCCAAACGAATCAAAATGTGATTAATTCACACTAACAGAGCAGAAAGAACCAGAAAAGGAATACAGTCCTGCCCACCATTTACAAGCACTTTAGAATGACGATTACGTGGGGTTATATCAAATGATGTTTTCGGTTATGCACAGTTGGCTTTTGTGAAGTTCCGGGGCTTATTTGGGATTACCAGTTGTCATCTGGTACTACTGAATAAAGTAATCCTAACAGTAGTAGTATTAGTAGGCCAAATCTACATAAATTATGACTCCTGATGCAGTTTCAATGCAGTGGCAATAGGTGTACCGCGCAAAAGCCAGTGAGGTTGGTGTTTTATCCTGTCATGCTGAAAGTCATTCTGGATGCATAACTTTTCTGACTAGTAATTGTGCGCCCGACGGTTCCTTCGCAGTAGGCCCAGGTAAATATTCGACGAGCGTTATCATTCCATGATGTTTCAACCGATCAGATCATTCTCTTTGGTCATTGAGCAATCACTCCGCATCATCATCCAACAAAGATTGTTAGATAGAGCATCTTGAAGAACTCTATGGATTTTAGCTACCTGGAAGACAGAACAAAATTTCCCCGGAAGCAAAAAATGGTTTCGCGGCTGCTGCCATTCATCAGGTATGCGTTCGCGGTACTTTTCCCTCTAACAATCGCCTTGCTTGTCACCTTACGGAAGACTTACTGCTGTAACCTTATGGTAATCGTAACCGATTCTTTCAAAATCCGTAAAGTACTATGAAAAATATTCGGAAGGATCACTTTGTTTTTCTAAAAATGAAATCTCCGTCTACGCCTGCTGGTTACGGTTCAAATGAGATTCTGTTGTTTTTTCTATGGCTTGTGGTTACATAACACTTATCTGAAGATAGGTCACGTATCTAATCCTAAATAGCAGCGTTTAATAAAAATGGCCATCACCGCAAAGACAAATTTGTTTACATCTCAGTGGCCTTATTATGCGGGTCGTTAGAATAGGTTTATTCATGCAGCACGAACCAGTGACCTGTAATCTAGAATAGGTCGTACTAAACATTTACTGGCTGTATAACAAGCTTTTTGAGCAAACTGAACAGTAGGCTCATGCGAACTAAGCAGATAAAAGGAAATATGTGGACAATTTTTAACAGGGCAGGTGCAGAAGAAAAGGACCAGTGTTTTTCACGATCGGTCTCACGAACTCCAGCAAGATGACGTATTCGCTTTTGAACCAACTTTTTTGATTATTAGAAACAGATGGTTATTATAAGATGTTTGGTGACCACAACGGAATCGTTGCACGGGGGCTGACTGGTCCAAATCTTTTTAGCTAACCGGCTTTCCTGATAAGCTAGTTTAGTTACAATCCCGTTTATATTAATCGTTGACAACAGATTGCCTGACTCAGTTCCGTTTCTTCACAAACTGACTGAATCATCTGTCGATTTCACTGGCTCCATCTTTAACCTTGTTTCTGGATAAGTGATGACTTGCTATCTGCCAAATGAAAGAGACCGTATATGGACTATATATATATATATATATATATATATATATATATATATATATATATATATATATATATATATATATATATTGGTCAATATATTCACAAAAGTGGGAATGGTTGTGGAAATTAAAGGAAAGCTCAGTAACGAGGATTGATCGCGGAATGTTCCTCTCGTAAGACTATGTTGACAGTACTGGATGCCCTTATTCTCGTTACTTATCTAACTCAGAGTTCTCCGTTCGTATGTTTATGACCTGTGGTCAAATGGTTATCATCGTGGAATTTGGACAATGACCAACCGAGTTCGATTCCAACCACGGCCGGTCACCTTCCAACTGGGAAGTCATCCAGTTGTTGTCTAATACAAAAAAGGGAGGAAAAATTTACACGCGGCGTGGTATTCGGCGTTTTTGATGTGAGTGTGAAGTGGATCTCCTAATCCTTTCCTGAGCGGTTGGGTTAGTGCTTATATCGCCCTGAATATGCATTTATGCAAGTAGTTTTGAATTTCTTCCAGTTTCTACACATGTGCTACATTTTGGTATCATGAATAGCTCGTTTGAAACAAATTACTGTTTGGTCAGAACAGCTGGAGTTTAGTGACTATTTGTATTTGGATTTTGGAAGCTTATTTGTGTCTCGTAATGGTGATATTGATTGTAAGGACAAAAACTCAGCACAAGATTTTCACCATCACCAAACCAATCCCCACCAGTTTTGTTTTTTCCTCCGTAGATGATTTCGTTATCTTGGTAAGTACTTCTAATCCAGTAGTCACACACAGGATGAAATATCGTTGAGTATGTAAAGGTCCCGCTTTTAATGGTACCACACAAAATCCGCTTATTCATCTAATGTCAATTGATGTTTTCGGCAGGTAAATAATTCTCAAGATACAGATCAGACGTTTGGCCGTGGAGGCTAGAAGACATACAAAGACAATTGGTGATTGAGTGTCGTTGTCTTTGCAGTAATGCTTAACAAAGCTAGGATCACTGGGCCTGAAACGCTGAATATCAGCATAGCTAATTTTGAGCTAGTGTTTATTATAAAGTTCACGGAGGTTGTGATGTTTTATAAACGCCAGCAGGTATACACCCGCAATGCAAACTGTTTTCCTTGGGAGTTAGTTGTTGAAAGATGATTGCAGTGGTTCATCCCAGACAGTGCTACAAGGGCAGGAAAACCTCGACCATTAGGCTTGACCAAATAGATCATCCTGAATTCCTGGGTTTTTAGGACTTTAGATGACAAAGTTGAATTCGAACCATTCCTTCGTCTACATAATTTTCACTCAGGAATTCCTCCTCACTTACTGACAGGTTTTCTCACTGCTGCAATGTAGCAAGTGACACCAGAAAACCGAACTGCGACTCTGGAAACTGAATGTATTCATTGGAACTGACCTGTCACCATTATATGAAATCCTACTGATTCATTCCTATTTCAAATGCTGATCAAATGAGAACGAAAAGACTGACAACCACTATTCTACCCCATGATAAGGCGGGGATGTCTGTACCATGACAAGCAATGGCAGCTCAAGCTTATTCACTCACCGTCATCATTAACGCCCATATGGTTCATATCTGTTTATTTGAAAATGGCAGTCAATAGTAAGGCGTAAATATATCCTGTATTATTAAATGACATAGGACTATCCCCACTTCAGAGTATTCATGTATGATGAAAGCACTGGGTTTGTAAGGAAACCTCTTTATAAGTCCGTAACTGGACAAGTTGGAAATCAATCAAATGCAGGCTGTTTTCCAGTAATCGGCAAACTCGAACATGGCCGTTTATTGCATTTCATACTGTGATTGCTTGAATTGGCTTTGTCGGACATAACGTGCTTGTGTATGTGCAAATTATGAAGCTAATGAGCGTGGATGGCCGGAATAAACACAAAGGAGGACTATATGAAATTTATTATCGATCATAATGTTGAAAAACTCCATAAACCTTACCAACTTCTCCCATGCGATCGCTAACTGAAAGTTGAGATCATGATAATAATGTTTAAGTGGAAAATTAACATGGATACTCTCTACCATAAATCTCCCCAGAAAACCTTTCCGATGCATGGGTGGATATGAAACTACAGGAAAATCTACAAACCTGTTTTGCCTTTTGGTTTCAGCATTTATGTGAGCAGTGTCATTAGGCCGAATAGCTGAAACTGACGAAAAATCTTTCTCCTTAGTTAAGTGGTCAATTATTTACATCGAGAAATCAAGCTGCTTTTTCCCCCTAGTGTTATTTGAACTTACATTTTCAGTTTAAGTAATGACGTAGCAGTCCAGAAGTCGTTCCTCGAGAGAACTCATTTAATTAGACCACAAATGAGCTACTCATTTACTTCAATGACATGCCGTCAAAGATGACGTCACATTTTCAGTAGAAAATTATCATCAATTGTTTTCCATATTTTTTTCTAGTTCAGTGTTTTCCGTCTTTATGAAGTCACCACGATCTTAATTTCTTCACAGTTAACAAATGTTTTCTATCGTCAATACTACGTTTACCAAAGGATGTGCCACTAACCAACACCGTAGGCTTCACTGGTTCTTGAACTGAATAAGTATGATGGAACGATGTTCCAATCTTTATAGGAGATATTGGAAGTACTGATTTGCTCTTTTATTCCGGGCTTTGTAGGAAATTATTTTCTGTGCCAAATGAGACTTGAGCCCAGGGTGCAGGTTTGTCATTCACAGACAAATACAAACACACTTAAACACCAGGCCGTAGGGATTAGCTCACCGAGGTGCTTCGCGCAGTCCCTGAAAGATGACTTTAAATGGCACCAACCATAGCCACCTACTCTCATAATCGAATACTTTTCACCAATGGTTGGAGTCAAACAAAGGAAGTACGAACAGCTTATAGAGAAAGCTCGACCGACATTCCCAACGAGCATAAAACAGTTCTGCTGATATGGCTCCACGGTTTCCCGTGACGAACTGGGCTTTGGTTCTAATTCACGAGTCACCTATTGGATCTACTCTGCTCCCTACATTATAAGCATCACACCCGCAAAAGCAGTTTGACTAAAGTAATGCTTACGGTCTTCCAATTTTTTTCCAGCTAAAATAAAGACACCCGGGGAAGTATGTTCACGTATTTCAGCATTGACACAGGGCATTAAAAAAGTAAGATAAACATGATCAAAATGAATGAAGGATCTCGTTTTCAGCAGCCAAACCTGATTTCTTTTGAAATGAGTATTCATAAGATGAAATCCACTCAATATTAGTTTTCTCGTCCCTGTCAGGAAGTGATAGTTTTCATACGTGTATGGGCCACCAAAGTATTCTCTTCCATTTGTTAAGTCAGGTGTTTTCTCACGATTGAGATGAGTTTACAGACATGCTTTCAGTAAATCTAACACAAATGGAACTCCCAGGATGTATATTGCCCCAAAAGTCTCCCGAGAAGTGTCTCATCCCTGTATCACTGAACTCACAGGACTAGAACAGTATTGTGGATGGTAGTTACAGTTTTACCACACAGATACCACTCTGTCTAGCTCGTTTTCAAGAGCCCTAAGATTTCGTTGGCGAAAAGTGAGAAGAGATTTGGACGTACAAACAAGCGATCTATTCACACCAAGCTTGTGCCACTGCGGTTTTGCACATGTGACAATGATCCACATGAAGGCTGTTGCAGACAAAGCCCAGATGAAACCGGTTGTGTGCATCGAATTCCTTTATCAAACATGGACAAGCTTGTCGTCGTATGAAGGTGTGCACGTTCTTGATAGATTGGTTGTGCCCGTTGATCGAACTGTGCGGTTCAAATAAATCTCAGAAATGACTGGCCTAAAGCGTGATGGTTACAACCATAGAGACGCTGACAATAACCAAGATAAACGCGTTCTTGATGACTCTGGAGTTCTTCAGAAATGACTGCAATTCACCCATTGTGAAGAGAAAACTAAGGAAGACTATCAAAAGAACCGAAGTAACTCGGTTAATCGGCCCCTGTTGTAGTTCACATTGTTTGCCGATATCATCTCGCAAATCACTGTATCGTCCATTAATGATTGGGCTCATCTGAATATTTGAAAGCTCATATGAATAAATGTATGGATCCGGGGGAAAAACTTTTGATCTCTGCACTCAAAGTTGCCTCAAATTTCAATAATTTGCCAGTTATTCAATTTTCCCCCAGCGGCTGCGAAGAAAATAATTTTACTCCTTGGTGATGCAATTCTTCAAAGTATAACTTGAAATTTTATTCATCAAGTGATCTCTTCAACATGTAACGTTGGTTAACTCACCACTCTGAACAGTAGAAACCGCGATTAGCCCTGTACATTATTCAGGATAACGCGAACAACAATCAGCATTCCTAGTATTTTGATTTTTATATATCGATAATAAAACAGTAGTCATACTGACAGCGACGATGATGGTAATTATGACGATGATGACAATAATGATGATAATGATGGTGATTCGGATGATGATGATGATGATGGTGATGATGACGATGATGATGATGATGATGAGTGGTTGGTACACAATCCGTATAACCACAGCAACTGGTTGGCTGACCTCTGATTACATTTGTTGATAGCACAAAAGTGGGATCTTATACAATTACTTTAATGTGTAACAACGGGGAATTCCGATTTTGTCTTTTACACAATTTATTACCATACGAAGACAGGAAAATCACACGTACCTTGCGATTTTGTTTGTAAGGCTTCCAAGAAAGACGCACGAGTTTTATCAAATTCCAGAAGAAATGAAACATGCATTTCAAAAAGTGTTCCAACAGTCCATGAAATGTTTACGTAAGAGATTTGTTAGGGATAAGTATAAGCATCAAGCGCTCAACTGCCATTTAGGAAATAGTATGTAAGTGCTTCAATTCTTGTTGTTTATCCTGTGCAGTTTAAACAGTCACATCCACTGTGAGCGTCGGTGCTCAACATAAACCGCATAAACGTGCATGTGTCTCTTGAAATCTAATCACGTCACAATCCCTGCACTGTTGTTGATTGACCGAACCCGTTACGAATCGACCGACTTTGCTTCACCTTAGGCAAATGTACTCTACCGCATGCAAGTAACTCAGCTCAGTGAAAATAACTGCGCACTTCCCTGCACGCTTGCTGCCTGCCGGCCTGCCAGTTACGGCCCGGTTTGTGTTTAGGCACGTACAAAGAAATGAATTGCCACGGTTGAGTGATTTATTGCTGCTTACGAACACAACAGTGTTTATTTCACCAAGGTAAGCGAAAAAAGCGAGAAACACACAAAGAAGTCAATTATCAAGTCTTTGAATATTTCCACGCAACATAAAGGTAATAAAAAATCAATGAGAAACGCATTCGTTCGCACTCTTTCTACACAATACCCATGCATCATGTCTAACGAAGCATTTATAAATCTTTATCATAATTTAAGTTCCCATCATTCTTTCCAACTCATCCAACCGAATTCGTTTCCGGCAGGAACACACCAAGGCCAGGTACAACATCTTTCGCAATAGTCACATTTCCGTGAGCTGACGCCGCTTTTTTGAGCCCTTCTATAGAGCGTGTCGCACATGGTAAAGTCGCGTAAATGGAACCACCGATGTCGCTATTTACCGACCAAATGGGTTTGGTTTACCTCATTTTGATGGTACGGGCTGTAACAATGTCGATGAAGAACCCAATTACGTTAGGAGACAACAAGTCAACGCCTATCCCAAATGGAACGCGAAATTGTAGTCATTGAAGTGAATCAATGGTCCAATCAGTTCATGACAAGGCGGAACAAAATCAACCAATTGGCTGCTAACCGAACCGAACAGACTAAACCCACCGTGTTTGAAACTGACAGAGTCAATCAGAAGACCCCGTTATAGGAGACGTTTCGGTTGATTGGGCTGAGTCAGCTTGGCATCTTTGATAAGCTCTTTGCTTAATGGCACCAAAATGAGGATCCAGAAACCGAGAAGTCTTCTGACTGAAGCGATTGTGACAAATCAGAAAACACTCAACAATGACTGATTTTATTTTTCCAAACCCTAGAGGAAGTCGTCAAAATGGAACTACCGCCGTTTTTTTCATTTCCCTGTATTAGTTTTCTCTCAAGGCAGATTATTTTCTCCATGTAGTTCATATGTGTTTCACTAGAGAATAAAGAGTCAAAGTGAGTCAAAGCATGTAACAAGGAGGCCGAAAAAGTACCATGGCTTGCTTTCGATGGTGTTGAATAAAGCAATATCCACCGCGATGACGCCGTAACATGGATTACGGTCAATCGGTTTCTTTCCAAAGGCCGTGGGATTAGGTGAGACGGGCTAAGAAAGAATCAGTCTGACCCACATGATTCACTCAAACAGATGTAGGTGTAATCAGCGCGTCCTAGGTAATCATTTGATTTCATGGTCGATCCAGAGATAGACCTAGATCGTGCTTGTGTGCATTATCCTCTGTAGAACAGCAATACCTGGTCGTCTGCATTTCGGATGGAGTGCAGTATTTGATGCGACGTACTGTTTTGCATATGACGAAACAGAAAATTAGGTTTTCTGGAATAACACTGATGAGTACTGAGACATATTACTCCCTTCACTGTATTTCAAATACAGCATCACGAAAATCTGAGAGTTAGATAGCATTTGGAGAGGTTTGTGGACTACAAATCTTGTGCTCTTCAATCTTTGTGGTAAAATGCGAAATATTTGCACTTCACCTATTTGAAATAATATAATCACAACCCGACTGATACTAGTTAGCAAGCAAGTACGGGTGGAAGCAAGTGTGTAGGTCAGCAGAATTGCATGCGGTTTCACGAGCAATTAACTAATACGTATTCAGATTGATCAATGAATACTGTCGTGGCTGAACCATAACTAAATGTCAATACCGAGTAAGTGTATTTCGATGCATGGTTTAGACATCAGTTGGCTGTCCTTGTAGTATGTGGGACTGAATTAACCGGACACAACGACTAATGAAAAAAATAAATTTTTAAAAAGTCATACTTTTAATTATTATATATCAGTTATACTGCCCTTTACATGAAGACAGGAATGGTTGCATCAAAGTGTGAGCAAAAATGTACAATACATTGACAGAATCATTTGTTCCTCAGTCGGGAAACTTTGATGTTTTTTGTCTTCGTAGAGGTATGAGTGCCTAACTAGTTCATACAAATCCCAGAAGACGTAATTCAGTTGGTTTGCAGCTATGCTTTCTGAAATCACGATGTGTCAAATGGTCATGCAAAAAATTCAACCTACCACACACCGTGTATGTGGATTATGTGGTGGGCAAGTTCCACCAGAATAATCGAACAAAATTCAGTAGGACCACAAATAACAAGCACAAAAGATCCCCAGTAATTTTCATTCGCTTTTTCGCATACATCCATTGCGTGCTATTTAATAGTTTCTGTGAAATCCTTCACCACGTCCAGCCTATATCAATCCTATAGGTGAACTCGCCACATATTATAAAAGAGAAATAATGTCATCATAAATAACTACTTACCTTTAAGGATGCTGTTGAGTACTGTCAGTGAAATACGAAAATTCCATCGACACATTGCTTTTTTATTCCATATGGTTTAAATCTTGTGTGGAATTTATTGAAAAGTTTTCGGTCTTTTCTTTGGGGGGTTAAAATATTGTTATCTTCAAAAGCGTAATGTCCAATCGAATATTGGTCAGGGCGAAATCTGCGTAACAGTGATTTGGGCGAGTTGGGTTGAACTTCTCATCTAATATTCAGAAACAATATGATTCGTGGAACTCCGTGTTTTGGGAGACGCAGGAGAACTGGATAACAGACAGTTTTACTTCCTGCCAAGGTCTCCTCAGATCTCCCGAAAAATTTGAGCCTCGACGGAGAACACTGATAAAACAAACTAAATAGTTTATAAACTATTCAAACAGTTTGTCGCCTTAATAACCCGAATTGGCTCAAACCATTAAACGGATTTTTAAAGCTAAAAACATATTTAATCATTTAGAGGTACGTGGCATTAAACTTCTAATCTTGCTTCAGTTCAACCCGTATAAGTTGGATGGACTGCAGTCGCGCTGATTGCGGTTTTCATGATCCTTCTTTTCAATGGTCCTCAATGCAGTTGTGGCTCATGTGTGATCACTAGTAAATCAAAAACTCTTAAACCGAAGAATTTACCTTCAATAGGTGCTGATTCTGTGGTAATGTTGTGACTTTCCCCACTTGGATATCATTCAGCAACACTCTGTGGTATCCCTTCCGTAGGCTCAAAGTTAACCAGTGTAAGTTATTTTAGGTCCTCTTTATGTCGCGCCTACTTCCTCTTAATCTACGCAGGTCCATGAAGAAATGTTTCTCACCCAACAAAAGAGTTGTAAATATTTCTTTTGGAGCACAGGGCCGCACAAGTTGTAGGCACATGAATTGATCAGTTCAGGCTTCTCTTTCTATCAACTGGGTAAAGCTACCAATTACGTTCATAAAGTATAACTCACTGTGGAACCAGAGTTCTCAAGTGTATACTTCTGAGGTACGATACTTCCGTATCATGTCCTCCAAATCCGCGGTGTACGGACAACTATGACAATGCTGGTCTCCATTAGGTGGTCATTACATTTTGAAGATGAAACACCTAAGGGATTCATTCGTTCGCATTGCCGTTATGCTTACTGATTACAGCATAATCATAAATAAACATAGCAACACATAATGAGTCAATCGGCCCTATCATTTATCAGAGGAGAGGTTCTATATAAAATGCGAGCAATTCGTGATTCATAGGAGTCAAAAGTAAATTACTGGCAGAGAAATCAGACTAAAGCAGGCAGCTGATAGCACTCTATAAATTCTCTAGCAACCGTGATTACTTTCTGTTTCGAAAGGGTCTCACAGTCTGAGAGTATCGCAAAGCCCTCGTTTGGATTTTATTACTGAATATTTGGACACCTTGTACTTTCAATTCGAATCACTGAACTCACGATCATATAATTCCACGGCTGTGGTTTAACGAATCCGGGAGTGATTGAAAAATAGGCAAAGGAATCGAATATAATAGAGGATCAGTTCTTTCCAAGCCATAACTTCAACTCCAAGAACGGCACAAAAAACCTAAAACAGCCTTATTTATCCGCCAAAATCGATTGGACAAAAGGTATTATTTATTAAAAGAGTCTCGCGAGTTATCCGTCCGTTCACCTGCACCTGCCATGAACCATAAATCGACAGAATGGACAACAACTTGTCTGAAATAGGTTACAGGACTCATACGCAAATGATTGTCAAAGTAAACGACGCAAACCGCTTGAGCCACCCCACATAACGTCAGATCGCCGACGGCTTTGGTTGCATAACAAGACAATCATGTCTAAAATTTGATTGCTCAATCCTCTAGAGTAATACCGGTTATTCCAGTAATGAAGACATTGGAGTTCATCAAAATTATACTTATTGTAAATAGTCATTTAGTGTGGTACGCAAAAAAGACGCCGGGCACAGAACGCTCATTCTTCCTAGCAAGACCTAAACAGACCACGCTCTGTCTCACAGTAAGCCTACGAACGGCTAACAATTGAGCTTCATATACCGTTATATTTTTCCCTGTTGTACCATATATGTTTATCTATTTGCATGTTTCACGTTCACCATCGAACGAGTGGACGAAAAACTTGCATTTAAAAACTGATGTAGTATTTCTGTTTCGAAGAAATGGATGAAATTGGCATTCTTTTAAAAGTATCTCTTTGATTTTCGTTAGTATCAGTCTAAACCTCCATGTCACATGGTGAATCAACATTTTTATCACCTTAAGTTTCTAGAATAACAGGGACCGAATAATTGGAAAAACATTGCAAAAATAAAAAACTGCAGTTACCAAATCGAAGTGTATTGGCGCAGAGAGCGCAAAGGGTTAACGGCCATTTCAACCGGTTTGTAATCTAGTTCACTAGTAATTTTGAAGTTGCAGATAAGGATGAATAGACGTAGAACATATTTACCACTTGGTCTCCAGTAAACAGGTTCTTTCGCAGCGTTTTGACTACTCCATGGAACCCGTTTTTCTTTTACTTATGCACGTGGCCATGGTGTTAGAGTAGCATTATAACACTGAAAACACATTCTGTGATTCCTGGCACGCAACTAACAACGGTTCGGTAACCCGACTTACCTTAGGTTGTTTGTAGAAAAAATAAACAAATGAAATAGACTACATGGATTCTTTAAATAATTCAATTAACCCATTCAAAAGGGCTGACGGAAACAAATCAATTTTCACCTGGTTATCCAATTGAAATTCTGATCCTCACTGGATTGGGTAATAACGTGATCCAGCTGACTGGCAGCTTTAATGTTTTCCCGTCCGCATGGAAAGCTGAGTCGTGAAACACAGTTATTCCTATGCCGATCGTGAACAAAGTGAATATTGCTCGTGCGAATACATCAGAAGTTGATGACAAGGACCAATTAGACTAATAGGAATTGATAGAGATTACCGGTGACAAGAAAGGGGCAGAAAACACTTGTAATCCAGGTCTAAATTGAGACGGGGTGTGGATTTTATTCACGCTTTGTCAGTTTCTTCTAGCCTATGAAACAGTTGCTGTTTTTCTGCGAACAAAATTCAGTTCAAGTTCACCCAACAGATCCACTGCCAGAAGAACGAGTAGCAATGGGCTCCCCACTCGGACCTCTGATTGCAGACATCTTCATGACAAATTTGGAAAATGGTCCATTTGGACAATAATCCACAGATTTTGTTTATACAACCTCTACATGAGTGACATCTTGTATGTGATCAGTTCCTCAGGCCAATTAGGACAACCGTTAAATTCGTTTAACTAAGCTCATAAAAGCTTGCAATTCGCAAATGGAAACAGAAGAGAACAACAAAATATGCTTCTTGGACCTTCGGATGAAAAGTCATGAAGATGCTTCATTCAGTCCGTCAGTATGCATAAAAGTGACGTGGAATGGACAGTACATCCACTTCCACAGTTTTTTGCTCTCTGAGGTGAGGAGGAATTTAATTAGATCACTTAAAAACAGAGCAAGACGAATATGCCCTAAGGACACCACTGAGGAAGGCGCGAAGGATTTTTATCTAGAATAGCTACCAGATTACCTAGATGATGAAACGATGCGGATGCAACATGTTAGATACGTACGTCCGATTCCTGAACTATCCGGTGTCTAGGCCGAGTTGGAGTGACGCGCTCTCCTCAGAAACCAAATCAAAATAGCTGAGGTTTATTAGCGGTACTGCAAACAATACTCAATCAAAGGGGCATATTTACAAACCTCAGAACGTGGCGTCCTCAGGGGAATCACCGTTTACTGATGTTCCGTACAGCTCAGAGAGGATAACACATACTATGGCCAATTGGCCGAGGCACAAGTCACCAAGTTGGTTAACGAAAAGACCACAACAAACAATGACAAGGAAAGGAACGCGCATTTAAGGGACAAAATCGAATGGCAAGGCGAACAGGCGGAATCGATCGGTGGTTCTGACCAACCAGTGAGTAGGGCAGGGATTCGCTCAGGCACGCAAATACACGATTAGTCACGGGTCGAACAGGTCATAGTCTTGTGTGGGAGCGTGTGTGTATATGCGTCAGTACGTATGCGCGACTACACATGCCTGCCGGGTGCAGCCGATCAGAATTCAGTGCCCAATCGAACAGTCTAGTCCAGGTCTAGTCAATCAACCGAGTGGTGGTTCAGCGTGTGTGAGCGTGTGTGTGTGTGTGTGTGTGACGGGCGGCCAACGCTAGAGAGCGATGAGGAATCATGTGGACTGATGGCCGTGCAATCATGTGGTCAAAGTCAAATGAATTAAGAATGTCAAACCGATCCAAACGTAGCATAAGTTAGTGTTCATGAATGAGCAGGATTGAAACAGGCAAAACAGATTCAACATAGCGGAAAACTCCAAGAGAGTCTGTGATGGAGAAGGCCGGTGTACGTAACTTTGCCATTTAAAGGCTACCTGTTGGCAGAGATTGTGCATAGAAGATTATCAGGCGTCATCAGCAAAACATTGTGCGCAGCTAATCTCCGGATATTGTATCAGCCCAGACCAGCGGTGATTTTTCGGTTAGAAGAAAATATCCGATCCTGCAGCCTCATTACGTGGTTACTCATTCAGTTATGTCTGTGAAACAATGTACATCCCCCACGCACAACTGTTTGTCTGAACGTACCCGCGAACAGCACCCAGCATGGTTGAACACAAGAGCAATTAGGTCGCTCACTAGCGCGGTTGTTTCATCCATAACTCAGTGCAGTCATACAGCCAGCTTGTCCGAGGCTTTTGAACTCTGTTTAGGGTCTTGGGTCGAAAATCAAGAAAAGTAAGATGTAGCACCTTGTCCACAGCTGAGGCTGTTGGCAACCGTCCACACAACCTATGTCTGGGTACCAAAAACAACTTGTGTGTGTGCTCTGACCTACTGTACATTGCTTTATAACAAAGGTAAATCAAGAAGAAAAAAGATTAGTTTTTTATTATCAAGCTGCACTGGTCCTCTCTTCACACTAAAATGGGCCATATATCAGGTGAAAACGAAAAAACATGACAAAAATTACTCACATCCGGTGCTTATTTAGAACCACAGTACAACTGTCTTCCTGAAAAAACTAGCAACACGAAGAAATTTCTTTTCGATATATCACTTCAGGCATTGACATATATAGTACTGGGTAAAAGAGAGTATACGTGCAGCTATGGATAGCAAAGAGTGAGTAAGTGTGCAACAAATCCTGTAACTTGACAACATGCTTCAACTTGATGAATCTTGTTCGTTGTGTGAACGACAGTAAGTGTGAAATGTGTAACGAAGTGGCGTGAAAAGTCTAATGTGAAAAACGAAGGTGTGAAAAAGAGGTGCGGGGTAGGGGAGAATTTGTACATGGGAATCATAAGAGTATCACTTGGTACGGTCAAGGCAACAACAATTGTTGCACGAGGTTACGATTCTTACAAAATTCCGGCTTCAATGATCGAATTGCTATGACTTCTGACGCAATCATTAACCATCTGCTTAATCGTTTTGCGTGAACTCTGGGAGTTGTCAGGACTTGTCTGAAATCCGTCACATTTGATCACTGCGATGCACCGTGAAGAGTCTTTATATGTATACCAGCTATACTGACCACACTTTCATAATTTGTAACTCAGGATAAAATAATACCGAATTACTGCGGACGATCAACAATGCCCCCACAATGGCCACATTTACATTAGAGATAGAGACGGCCAATGTTCTCGCTTTTCTCGATGTGGAATCACATAGAATAACGGACGGAACTATAGAAAGCAGGATGCATCGGAAGTGTACATGGTTGAAGCAATACACATATTTCCTTAGTTTTGTCCCTCTACGATACAACAGAAACCTGGTGAGCTGTTCTAGACACGGAGCAAGAAACATCTGTAACCCTGACACGATTGCCGAAGAACTCGAACACATACGTGACACATTATAGAAAAACGGTTAACCAGAACCGTTTATTCGTCAACAAATAGGAGAGTGGAGACACAGAATGGAGGTGCTAATGGCCAAGAAATAGGATGTCTTCCTAACTGTTTCGTTCAAGGGTGACAAGAACTTGGAAATACTGGAGCTACGCCTATATGACGCCCTTGGGACTTCCCTGCCGGCTGCACATGTCTGAATCTCACCAAATACCAAGCCTCTCATTTTTCAAAAATCCAAGAACCGGTTGCCCCATCAGTTTCAGTCTTTAATCTATATCAGTATACGTGCTCCTGTAGTGCACATTATATTGCACATACGACGAGACATTTATCCCAGAGGATATTAAAACACGTCCCGGTTCCTTTACGCAAAGGAACGGTTCGGACTATCAGAGCGTAAACCCATAACATCTGGCGGATGGCGGACATCAAGTCGACACAGTGACCGCTTTCAGACAAGTCCTAACAACTCCCAGATTTCACGCAAAACGATTAGGCAGGCGGTTGATGATGGCGTCAGAAGTCATAGCAATTCGATCATTGAAGCCGAAATGTGTAAGCAAAGTAACCACGTTCCACAATTGTTTTTGCCTTGACCGTACCAAGTAATAATCTTTTGGTTCCCATGTACAAATTCTCCCCTACCCCGCACCTCTTTTTCACACCTTCGTTTTTCACATTAGACTTTTCACGCCACTTCGTTACACATTTCACACTTACTGTCGTTCACACAACGAACAAGATTCATCAAGTTGAAGCATGTTGTCAAGTTACAGGATTTGTTGCACACTTACTCACTCTTTGCTATTCATAGCTGCACATATACTCTCTTTTACCCAGTACTATATATGTCAATGCCTGAAGTGATATATCGAAAAGAAATTTCTTCTTGTCACAAGTTTTTTCATGAATGGATGGGCGTATCCTATGATTTGTTTTCCTCCCATTTTGTCACCATTTTTCTCTTTCACTCCCTTTTAGTGCAGTTTCTTAGCTTGTGTTAACATATTGTGGTGAAGTAGCATGAGTACGAATCACGGAAATGGAGCTTTTTCGCCAACCCGTGTTCTCAGAATGTGCTCAGAGATATCAATAAATACTGGAGTGAAAAGATCAGCAGTCTACATGTACACTCACCAAATATTTGATGGATAGGTCTTTTTGATGACATTTCTAACAAGAGAAAACAGTTTTTAAAATGAGCATTGGTAACAGATTACTTCATGATAACTCGTTTTCTTTTCCATCTAGTGAAATTGGGATGTTTTACAGCTAACGAACTACTTTGTCACTGATAGATGAAGGAATTTTTCTCAAAATAAATTTACTTTCGGTGGCCTTCTGAATTTCGCTAGTTTGACTCCGATGAACACCATGAGGTTATTGGTTATTGTGTTATCAGCACACGGTTTGCCTTTCCCAATGGACTAGCGCCGTCAGTGAGTTATGAGCAAACATGAGTTGTGAGCAGGACCACGAACGATGGGACATTGGAATGATGCGTATCAACTGGTAGTCCGTTGTATCATCACTGAATCAGGAGAGATGGCCCCAGTAATAATCGGACGATTTAGTTGTGTCATAAGAGGGGAATAGTTATCAGCCTTCCCGATAAACCTGGTGTTCCTTGCTAACGGATCGAAGTGGTTCGGAGGCGGAGAAGATTTATTCCTGTGGCTAATAAACCAGAACAGTTACCAGTTCGGTTTATCAAATGTGGTTATGTAGTTATTTCGCCCCATCTAAAGATGAATGTATCTTATAATATTGAATAAGTAGGATGATTCCGCGACAGCAGGTTTGCGAACTAGCTCGTATTTGATGAGTCATATTCATGTTCATGCCTATATAAATGCAAGCGCAGCAAACTTTATAACTGCACCAAATATCAGGTAGAAGTGATGGGGGAATGTTTTCACAAATAGTGTCGTCTAGGCTGATTCTTTAAACTGGATGCTAGCTTTTCACTCGCTTTGGGTTAGTTTTCTTCGGGTCTAAGGCTTGTTCTTGAATAGAGGACAGACCAGGAGATTCATTTCGAAGCAAGTAATGGTGGAGGGAGTAAGAAAAATGATTCTGACAGCCTCTGCCCTGGCTAGGATGTGATACCAAAGTTATCGTTTGTTGAGATAGAAATATATGATCGCCCTGTGTGGCAGAATCTGAAACTTGCTTCGCATGGAATCAACTACGAATCACTTGTTAGGTGAAATGTGGAAGTTGAGTAAAAGGAGGCCTTGTCGTCGCGAATAATCTAAAATCCCTGATTTACCGATTTTATTGACCAAACCAAAGCTATCTGAACGCCACAAATTGAGCAATTTCACCGACTTCCACACCCGCACCCCTTCGAATAGTTCTATGTACGTGGACTATGGAGCCACGGCTTTGTCATGTTGAACGGGAAGCACGAAGCGGAGAGTCCTACAGGAACCCAAAGACTCAGGTAAATGTGTAAACCGACGAAGAATGGAACTTTCTTCTACCGGAATCTGCAGTTAAGTGACTCTGGTACTGCCTCGTAAGAAGTCGAGCGAATATACCTTTTAAACAAACAATTTTCGTGAATCCTAACTGGAAACAATAATTCTACTAGATATAATGCTGTGTATAAAGCGACCTTAGTACTGCTGTTGTCCGAACCCATTACTGATATCGAATTCTGGTGTCTCATTATGGGGTGATAAACGATTGACAGGTGTCTATCAATAAAAACAGTGACTCATTTATCCTACCGGGGAAGATGTCACGGAACCCTGGATACCCTTGCTTAACAGTCAAGCATTATACATGCCTATTGTCTAGATTTCTGAATGGAACTCAGAAAGTCGGAATAAACAGTGATTCACAACCTGCGGTTTGCGAACAGCGAAGCCAGAAATCGGAGGCAGTCCAAGTGTAGGCCTCACACTGATTATACACCTTGTGTTTATACGTTTCTCAGTGTCTGACTGCTTCAGTTCAACACAGAGAAGCCGGTTATTTCTCTGATGCTTATTCCACACTATGAGACCTAAGGTTGATCAGTGCACGAAACATCAGTCAGGGAGAATTGAACTAGATAGCAAGAATACGCAATAATAACAAGAAAAATTCCTTGCCGTGCTGTTTGCTGGGATTGAGACCTTGATATCTACCGCATCCGGGTAAACTTACTAATTGAACTGTTATCTAAAATGGGGTATTATGATGCCGCGGAATATTTACATCAACGTGAGATACAGGTTAAGTCTATGAATCTACCTGCGATAAGTATCAATCACGCCACCCGGGACGGAGTGCGATATACAACAAAATCAATACCCATTTTGATATCTTTGGTTTTCAATGGGGGCCGCAATGGGGTCAGCTAAAACTACCTTTCGATTTGCATTATTTACCCGCCCAAGGTGGCGCAGAATGATTTCTGCACACGGCGATGATGATTTACAAAGTCATTTATTCGACACTGAAATTTTACCTAATCTCAATGGAGTTCCTTTCAGGGTGTCTTGTCCCGTTCCATTACCATGCTGTACTATATACCTCGGCCATCTGATCCCTCATGGTAATTCATAACTAGACAATGACGTTCATGTGACGTGCACATACAATTGTCTCTTGTTCCAAATGTGTAGATGAGTAACACATTTTATCAAAAGCCAGCAATATATGTTTGCTTTGAACTTGAAATTGATATTTAATAGTGTGAGGAGACATTCTTTTAAATATATGCCCTCCCTGGATTAGGTTGGAATTTAGTTCGATATACTCGATTCTAAGGAATGCTGAAAAACCGAAATAATTACAGGAAACCAGACAGACAACTTCGATTCTCGTTTCACTAACGGCGGGATTATTTAGATTGATTGTTGCCTTACCTATCAGTTGTAACTGACATTCAGTTGACCAATGTCAAATGTGACCATTTTACCAGCTCAGTAGTATATCTCTTAGCTTTTATGTTTAACATAACTCTTCAAAATGATGTTGAGTAATGATATTCAGAAGAGTAAAATAAGTTGATTCTTCCTCATTATTGTCCCAGTAGTGAAATGGTGTCTCGTAGGTTCAATATTTGACCCACTTGAGAATGGTGAGTATACTTTCTGTCGTCATTATTTAGTAACGCAGCGTTTATGTTTAAAAGAAGTCACAATACCTTTGTTAGGTTACCTCTTGGCCAATCAGTGAAATGTCATCGTATGTGTATGAGGTGAATGCCATCTGGTTGGTTGAACATACGTGAAAGAAATCTACGAGGCACCGGGCCGCATAGTGTGGCCTTCGAATCACCACATTTTGGCATTCATCTGTGACTGTAGTGATAAGTTCCTAAACGATACATGCATCCCTAGTAGTTTGATAGAAGTTGACTGGATCTGATACCGGCTGACCGACACACATATCTTACTACCACGATGACGGATCTGGTACCTGGAAATGCACGAATCTGGAGTAGGAAACGCTGTACCTTCTATCTAGAACATTAAAGGTCTTTAAGTGTAGTAGACTTAGGCCACTACGTCAATGTTACACTGTATGTCCGTAGCTTACGTAACCAAGCATGCAAGTAATCTGTTTCAGACAACGAAAGCATCGCGAACATAAAGACCGATCAAGTTTTCACAAATTTGGTAAGTGGACATGAACACCCAATCATAGCATCGCACGGAGGCACAAGCAAAGATAATCAGGGAGATGATGTGGAACACTCAGTCGAAAGCAGGCATGCACAAAACGAACATATCACAGTACGTGTTAAAACTTTTATCTGAATGCATGTGGGATTCTCATTATAGTGGTAAAGGTATCGGACGTGATGACGGCAAGTGCAGAATTTATCCGGATACTTCTTTGTATCAGGTGCATCCGTTGCCTTGTTGCTGCGACATCCAACTACAAATTGACACATGGGCCATATATGTATTCTTGTACCTAAGATGAACATACGGTGTACCCAGACATTCTTTGTCGCATAAATATTCACACAAATGTCCACACACATTTTGGCTCGTATCGTAGACTAACACGAGTACAAACACTATGTAGTCTCTTGACCGTTAGCATTTGCACCTTCGTGATACATTGAGTAACATGACGTTTGGTATCTTTGGCTAAGCAGCTTGAACGGTAACGGAAATACGCATAGCATGATAGAAGGCTCATGTGCATGCTGTTTTTTGTCTAGAGTGTAGTTTGTCGCCTACAGGAAAGCAAAATGAGTGCATACTAACTGTTCTATACTTTTCTAGACGAGCTAAGGCTTCAAAGGTCTGTAGATCACCACTTTCATATGCACGTTTTATTTTCGACGAAACAGCTGTCCATTGCTAGAGAGGAATGGATAACAATAACAACTGGAGGTGAATGTCAACAACCAACAGGCCATACATTACACATTTTCCCTTCGAAGTCATATACATTCTGATCGGGATGTGATAAGAGGTTTTACTAGCCGTGTTGTACCTTTTCAACCACCGCTTACATCCATACGAGACATCCATTGTAGCAAAACTCACGATTAACGTGTCGGGTGTAACGACTGGGCCCTATGCCTACGCAGATTAGGTATCAGATGAGAGTGATAACTAATTCAATTATTCAGTTCTAACTGTGTGCATAACTTTTTCTCACATGAAGGAACAACAAACTGGTGTGCGAAACTGTCTACTAAAGTGGATTACTCGTGACATATGTTTTTGTTCAACTTTTGCAGTTCAAATATGAAGCGTCAGAAGTTAGAGGGATTTCTTGACATGTGTAATGACGCTTTTCATTTAATATTTCCGTGGAATATTAGGTGCAACTATTAAAAAAGCGGTTCATGACATTGGAAAATCGATCATTCAGCATTTGGATAATTAACAACGGCAGCTTAGCAGAACACAAAGGAGCAACTCAAAAAAGGTTGGATCGACATACTGAGCACTTGGTGGATGAGGGCTGTGAACATGAATTTGTGTCATAAATTAGGTCAGAAATGACTCACAGTACTTGACTAATTTACGATTACCATGTGAATTGGCGCTTATCACCTTCAAATCGATAAGCACGAAAATCTCGATCACTCATTTTTTCATTTGCCACATGATAAAAGTGTGATTTATTTACGAAATTCTACCAGAAATTTGTGTAAATGTGGGGCTTTACCGCTGCGTCTATAGATCAACAGTTATTGAAAGGGGCTTTTTAAAAGGAATTCATGTAATGTCAGACTATCTTTAGTGTCAGGCTTACTGTAAACTCGTGTTCATTAAAAAGCTGTCCTAAGTGTACTGTTTGCTGGTTATGCCGATCGTGGCTTTTAAAAATGGATTCCAATAAATAGCTGTACAACTAGCTTACTGCAATTTTACAAATAAGTGGAGTTCATGCACCTTGTGTTCAAACTAAACGTAACCACGGCAAGTGTCGGCTCGTACAGGTACAGAACCGTCTACATCAAAAGCACAGAATAGCTCAGTGACTCACGAAATGCAGAAAAATATCTATTACGGTGGCAGTTATCTTATTTAAATTGTATGAAGCTTGTATGGATAAAGATTCCAGTTGAATAATCGCACAGCGATTCCTCAAACTTTGGAAGAATCATCACATGGTTCTGAAAATGGACTCTCCGTCCATGCAGGCTCCATACGATTCAACTGAGATTGTAACTGTAGACTAGTTGTGAAGTGCTCAATTATAGGGATGAATGGGTAGAAGATTACAGTACGTGCGCATCTGATGAGGGGCAACAACTGCCAAACAGTCATGGGTTATTCCGTGGAAATTTCGTCCTGTTATCCAGATTCGAACCCAAACTGCCTGTTTCCAAAATAAGTTCTTGTTCACTGATATTTTCTCAGACGAACACGCAAGATGGTCTGTTGTGCTTTGTTAACTTTGCAGTAACAGAACAATTTACATGTGATGTGTAATAACGACTGGTTTTAAAGACCAGCGTGTCAGTGAAGTAGACTCATCATGTTCAAGGCTGTCTGTCGATGTGCGAACAGTCATGCTGACGTCTCTAAACCAGTACAGCCGGTTTCGCTTTGCTCAACTCTCATGAAATCGATCTGATCATGACTGACTGAGTAATATTCGCTAATGTGATCTACTTTTCCTGGACTGACAACGATGGATTATTCAATCGGTGATCACTTCCCCGGGTTCTGAATAATGGAAAATGCTAGATTGAAACAAGCGTTGCAATTCACTTGGTATTCCTTATCCAATCCACGATAGATGTATCCTGTTGAACTCCTATTTGATTATCAGGCTTACAGATAAGAGCAAATTCATTGAAAATTTCGTGAGTCAGTGTGTGTACTGTAAGATTTAATATATATGTCATATGGTATCTCATAAAGAATTAAAGTTCGTTTCACCTTTGAAAACCGCGTAGGCACTGTACAGCTGTTTCTTCCTTCCCGGAATCATCAACTGAACACTTCCACCAGGTCCCCAAATGTAGTCGACTCCTGGATGAACAACTGAGTCGATGACACAATCATCATGCTTTCTGAGATATCTATTCCAGGTATTTTATGGTCGATATTACTTGATATAGCTGTCTCTTAATAGATTCGTTGATACTGGAAGCCAATTGAGTACACGTATAAAGAGAATTAATCCAGATGATCGTCACAAAAATTTGTCGGAAGGGTGCATCACATGATACGCTGTGCTGCAATCATGATAAATGTTCTTCACATTAGACTACTCTTCTTCTGGAACAAACATAGTTCCACCTATTCAACGATGAATAAAAACAGCCTCCACTGGTTGTTGACGGAAAGCAGATTGTGTAGTACTGAGAAAACTAAGCTAAATTCTGCAGTGCAACTGATATTGCTTTTAAGTGACTGTAAGCTTGAAAACCAATGTTACAATGACTGATTGGTGTCCGTTGATCCGTATGCGCCATTTAGGCTTGACAATGCGGGTCAGATTTTCCAATAAAAACTCAGCTATTTGTCGGTCCAAGTAGATCCAAAATAATCCTTGTACGTACCAATTTAAGTGCGACTTCATAACACGGTTGTTCACATCAGTTCAATCTAATATTTATTACTTCAATCACCAGGGATTCACTGGTTACTCTTTCCGGCAGTACAATTAGTCACTATCACCATTACATTCACCATTTTACAGTACCCACAAGTATTTATCAAAGATGTAGGAAGGAATATGATTTTCAAAACTGCGTAGGAGTACTTTTTATACTACAGTGCTATAAGCGAAAGCTTTGTTGTATCCCAACTGTCTAAAACCGGAAAGTCATATTGGTCAAAGGGTTGAGTCGGCCCAAAGTATCAGAAAATGAGTTCCTCATAACTGAGCCCAATGGAACGCAAGGCTTGCTTACGATTGGAATTCATCATCTTGACTTGAAATTAAAAGAAAATAGAGAATAGTGGAAAATAACTTTCAAAATGTCAAGCCTTAGTCTATTCATCAACAGCCTATTCATTTAGACATATTCTGCTTGGAGTATATTTTTAAAATTAACTCTTGAAAGTGATACTTTATTGCAGACTCACTATCATTCTCCACTCGAGTTTTTACTATCAGGTAAATATAAGTAGACGATGGCAACAAGCGATTTTCAGCATCATTGCATATATAAACTAGTACAAGTTCAAAGAAATTCAACTTCGTCAGAGTACTTGTTCATGTTTAATTTGATTGGGCATTCAGTCAACCATGTGAAACTTCGGGAAAGTTTTCTCGCCTATAATGGATACATGAAGTTACATCTTTCGTTTTAATATTTGGAGTAACCTGCAAATGCCAGTTGATGGTGCAACGGATTTCCGCTTATCGTTGGGGTGAAAGCAACACAATCCAAAATACCTAAAACGTCCGACTGTCGTTTTCAATACGGTTCTCTATATAGAAATCATAAATATTACGCACAACATGTAAAAACATCACTGCTAACCGCCTCGCGAATTAGGGTTGTCCTAATACAAGCGAATTCAGAAAAGCATAGATTTTGAGCATATCAAGTAGACGGAGTGTCTGCAGATAATGACAGTCAATGATCATGGAACAGTATCAGTGCGCGCACGAGTCAACGACCAGTTAAGGTTAGTTTTCGGTGTGTGGTTCACCAAGTCAGCAGGTGGGCCGCAAAACGTTAAGTGGGAAGAATAAATTAGGGGTTAGGATAGGAGTCCGACCTATCTTCAGTTTGAACCTGGCCTCCAGTTGTTTTGTCGATTACAGCCGATGTGAAACTACCAATGGCTACATGCAAGAGAGAGTGCTATGAATAATTCCAGAGCAATCTTCGGAAAAGCACAAAAGATCCGCCAAAGAAAGCACGGATCGCAACCAAATATCAGCGGACAGGCCCGTGCATCGGGCTGAAGGTTTTTGGATCAAGACGACAGTTAAGCCCATCGGAACAATATAGTGTTCCTAAAAAGAAGCATCTGAATGCGGGTTGTCATCAGACTAAAGTAGTTCAGCGGTCTCATATTCCCTTTCTTTGTGAGTAATCTGACACATTTGGGCCATCCGAGTCTCTATTTTTTCCTACTGGCTGCAGAGACTTTATTGTTTGCCTTAACGTGAAGATCTATTCAAAGTTGGTAGAGGAAAAATATGTAAATAAAATACAGCCTAGACGATTACCTACGATTCAAACGACAAATAAGAAAAACTGTTGACCCGAGCTACGCAAAAAAGCTGGTATTTTTTGTTAGTTCATTCTATGGCGAAGTGCAATATTTATGAAACTGTACAAGGAATAGGCAGAAGCTGCCGAATGATGATGCTCTCAGGATTCGAACCCAATACGTCATGGCTGGAGATCCAATTTGATGATCGTTTATAAAAGCCCTGGTGGCTAGATAGGGTAATAAAGTACAAACTCATACAATGATCATCTCAATCAAAGTTTCTACTCTATATTTCGTTGGAATGGTTCAAAAGGTAAAAGTGGTTGAATCCTTTGCGCCTGGTTTGATTCTCTCCGGGGTCAGCGACTTTCAAAATTTGGATAATTTCAACATTTTTCGAATCTACCAAAACCCCATTTCATAACTTATCTTTCGTGCATCATAAAATATAGCCTTTTTTCTGTTCTCACTAGAATCATAATGGAGTTTATCGAAGTTTTGACACTTGAAATCTTTCGCGACCACTTAGTAGACGTGACAACAGGAGAATGTCTCAATGATTCCCCATAATGATGTGCGTCCGTGTGCGAGCCAGCGAGCAATGCATTTGAATCGAGAGTAACAGCAAGTGCATATTTTTTGATCCGGAAAAATACGTTCACTTGCAATATAATTGATGGGAGGACAGTTTGTACCGTTCTGTTCGAGTGTTTGGTAAAAGTCAAAGGTACAGCGAGTCATATAGCATAGGGATTGTGTGAACATATCCCGGAGTCAACGGGTTCCGGCATCAGTTGGAGTGTGTGCTTTGGAAAAACAACTCGAACAAATATCAGAACGAGACTCGTCAGGCAGTGTGAACATTCAGTTCACAAATGAAAACAATGGAATCACAATGTAATTGTTTTATCCTAAATGATGAATCCCAAAAATTAAAATTTCGAAATGTAATATAACACATCAAACTACATCCTACCTTCGTCGTATGCTACGTACAGAGAACATGAAATCATTTGAACAATGAATTATATCAGTAACTGAGAAAGCCAGTTTCTCAAATTTAATAAAATGCTTCATGAGAAGATGTTGTCATGAGAACGAACGGTCACCTTCGTTTCGAAAACGGGGCTTACTTTATGATAAGTTGCAAAAAATTGATCAGCTCACCTTTATTCACGTCTCCTGTAGAAATGATTGCAAGGTCATTCTGTTTATCAAATGGTACAATCGACAACCTATTACTTCCTTAATAGACAAACACGGGTTTAACCAAGGTATGATCATTTAAGTGGTTTTGTGACGGTAGTGTGTTGCGATCATATCATAGAAAAGAAATATTGTATTAGTCAGAAAGAAGTTTTGTTGCAAATAGCCTTAAACCTGACTGGTTATTACACACACTGGAGGTAATGTTCATTGAGATCCTCACCTCGACGGTAAACACTAAATGGGGGACTCGACAGTCGCTTCCCGATAACCATCACACTATGGTAAAACGGATAGTCGCGCCACTTCCTGCGCTCACATTTCTGGTTACAGCCTCCCGTGCGTTGAACGGTTATTTACTCTGTATTTTCACATCCTGCCTTATTATCTATCCAAAAACAAGTTATCTTCCCCTGTTTAGCGAATAATTCAATTTTACTAGCACGTTTGCTTGCATGTTTCAGAGCAGTCGTCTGCATAAGATATCCTCTACATACGTTTAATGCAACAGTAGAGAGATAGACAGGTTCAAAGTGAATAACTCACTACGACCCAACACCGTTTCTTGCTAGTTCAGGTGATGCCGGCCCTTTGTTGTAGCTGTGATTTTGCTGAATGTCACGGAAACATTCGACTTGCGCTCATGCGGACCCAGTGGGTGGTCATTCGATCAAGACTGCATACTGTCTAATCAGGCCTACATTCCGCGCCCATGACAAACGCTCATGTTTCCCCTTAGGAGACAACCACCGTGCTTACTTTATGCAAAGGGCTTGTCCTGAAATCCGCCTCTGGGAAATCCACAAATCTTATTTTCCCTAATTTCATTGACCATCGTTGACAGCCTTCGTATACTTTTTTAAGTCAAAGAAGTTTTTCCCTCCTCTTTTGATCCCATTCAGTATATCCTTTTGAACTGATCTGTTTGGTTATAGGCCGTATTATGCAAGCCTTTGAAACCGTGGTGACTTGGCTTTCTATTCTGTGTTTTTCGCTCACCTACACAAAGCTGTCATCCCTGGACTCTATTTCGATGCTTTTGTTCTGTAGAGCGCACCAAGGTGAGACGCAGCTCAAATGTCCCGGGTATAAATCATGCAATATTGCAAGTTGTTCCTTTTTTTCAAAAACAATATACTTATGTTTTTGGCTTCCCTATAGGTCTGATCAATCTGCCATCATTATTTTTCTTCCTGCACTATCTGTTTGGGTTTTCGTGACGTTTCATGTTGTGTTTACCCTACAACTTACCCACTTGTCCTCTCCTACTGGCTAACACACCTTTTGCTGCAAGTTATCAATGTTTTGGAGACCCCTTCGGGCCACCTCACACACTGCTTGCCGAGAAGAAAAGTATTTTATACGTAAATTGCCGTATGAAGCCCGGTATGGTCCACTTTCCTGATAAATTATCGAATATTTGTTTCAAAATCCGGAGAGGACCGATATCTACGACTCATTAACTCTAGTTAGACAGAATGAACTAACCTTTCGGTATCATGAGAAGTCACAGAAAACATTATCTGATGAGCAGTGTGGTTCTTTTACTAATGGTTTCGGCTAGATTACGTGGGATAACTTGAATGTGTACTTACGAATCTCGAGTGGTTCCTGATTACGGTATTCTATTTTGAAAAACAATACGATAGGGAATGTTGGCAAATAAGTAGGGGAATTTTTCATCGTAGATGGTTCGGCGGATTTTCACAATACAACACATAATGAGTTTTAAAGAGGATTAGCTTTTCGCTAGTAGTGCTATGTCATTCTCATGCGAGGCATGCTCATGTTCATGTGTAGGGAATTCATGCAAGACGAGAATTAAAATGTGTACACCTTGATTCGCCTTTATGTTAGGACAGAACTCCGTCTTTTTCCTGCTCACTTTGACTCTGGGTCTGAGAGACTGTGTTGTGCGGTTTTTTCCACGCACATTGGCTGCCAGACCCACACATACCTACGTATCTTGACTCTAATAATTCGCTATGCAGCGGATGACCTGGCTTGGCCGTGCCAGTTGCACGTGCAGTCTGAACGAGATCGTTTTCCTAAAATACACACTGGAATGCAAATAAAACGGACTTCTTATGTGTTGTGACCTACCACGAATTGCTTATAAATATAGGTGCGGATATTACTACTATCACGAGTACGGAATCTGAAGGAGAATTCACTGAGCTATTTGCGGTAATGGCCTACACGTGTTCTTATACTACCATGAGTCAACACATATTGTCATTTCGTGTTAAATGAGTATTATTGAGGAGGAAAAGAACCGCCAATTAGCCAACATAGATGAGATTTATCAGTAAAGTGAATGACTCTCAGTCAAGCGTCCCTTGTTCGCGTCGCAGTTACATCTGGGCGTACTGTCACAAGCATTTGGATGCTATAATATTCACATTGTTTTCTAATGATAGGATGGATGTTTTGTTGAGTGATGAAAGTTTTTTTAATCAAAATAACTGTACAAGGGAGTGAATAAAAAATTAATATAATTTTGCTTTCATTCAGGTTAAACGACTTTGTCCTTGTGGATTTCTATAGTATAATCTGGCAGTCATCAGAGTATGGTTAGAAAAAAACAACATTCTTTAATTTTTTTCGCATGAATTGGAAAGGTTTTTAAACAAGCTTGTTGAAATCGGTCGGATAACACTTGATTACCCTAATCGGTTGAGTGACAAGTGTTGGAGACAGTGATCAACGGCGCTTTGATTATCGAGAGTTGATCAGGGATTACGGAGCTGCACGGAAGTATTTTGCCCAAGTATTTCTGAGGGCATTAGCAGATACACCTTCGTTAGAAGACCTAGTCTAGCTAGGAGATAGCAGGCAATCACCTGTTCAGAATCCGGATGAAGTCTAACACCAACGGGACCTCGAAAGACAGAACAGTAGATCAAAAACGCTACGGAGGATTTTTGTCAAACGGCGGTAAACCGCTTGACCAATCAATCAGAATAGACTTTATTTGGATGCCATTTTGGACTAAAAAGTGACTTTCCTTCTGATTTTAAAAAAATGATCGGATCTAATAAACAGAAACTGTTCAAAGGCAAAACACTCTTCTTACTAGAACTAAAAGGACGGACTAGAACAATTTTAGACCATCAGTCTGTTCTTTGTATGTTCACTGTTTTAGAACTAATATTTCTTCACTAAGTTATATAGAATGATCTGATCCAGGCCTACACTATTTCGGGAAATGGTGCTCATAAATGCAGGTCCTTCTGCGGATAACCAGAAGTAGAATCTTCTCGAGTTTATAACACCATATATTTTGTTAGTCTATACTTCTGACCAACAGAAAGCAAAAGGTGAGCGAATATGGGTTGATAAAAATCATGCTCTTCCCCATCGACGTCAAAATGGTCAGATTACTTACTCCTCATTATTAAGACTCAACGGTGAGACGCATTAACTTTTCCCCTCTATTTCGAACCTAAACTGATACGAAGCTAGCAAAATATTACGGTTGGTGTGAAACTTCTGACGAGTTGATTTCAGCAGAAGTTCGAGCCACCACTAAAGCCAAAGATGTAAGGTTTCTCTGTTCAATCTATCGGATAATCTAAGTAGCAATCACTTATGTGTTTGTACACCAATTAGCCGATTCTTGTGGTGTTAGCCAAATCAAGATCAGTGTGTCACAAGGAAAATATGCTGCTTGGCCGAAGAATAAATCAAACAAAGCTAATCAGAGCTCCGTTCTAGAATATACCTTCAACACGAAAAATTCGATGAATACCGATTAGTTATTCAGAGTTAATTACTAAGCTTCGGTTACAATTTTTACCCCAGTGAGAAGCTTCACTGGGTGCACAGCTAGGGTAGCGGTTTTATAAATCCACTTCTCACCATACGAATACAAAAGCCTTCTCCATAATATGAGGCTACCGTGGCCACTTAGTCTGACTTAATCAAAGGTCCGACATACAATGCAATCACTGGCACAGCAATCAATTTCATTTTTTCCCTACATTTATGAACATTACTCTTGCTCTTCTATTTGAAATTGGCTGTTTCATTCACTTGGTTAACCTTTATTAGTGTTTACCACAGAAACTAAATAAATGAACGGATCATTTGTTTCATCTCTTTTTGTTTTGGTTGAGGAGAATCATTGGTCGATCAATAGATTCACCCTCTGTTTGACAAATCTAAATAAATCCTCCTCCTCAGAGAAATTTACTAATCGAACTACCCTTGACAAGAGCCACCAGAAGTATAATATACTACTCTGACGAATCCTGGTAAAGACAGCAGTGAAATAAGTTCCAGTGGCCAGTAAACCAAATTGTCATTTTAGCAAAAGTATAACGTCTTCAATCTTGGCTGAAAGGGTTCAGTCTCGGTCAAATTAAGGGTGCTCGAGCAATCTTTCGTTCCATAGAGTTTAGCTGTTGTTTATCTGCAACAAGTTGTCATCTATAAATCCTTGTTCTGTAGCAAGTTCGTCTCTACATGATACTCGAAAATCTCAAAAGCATCGAATTCATTGGAAGGAATACTTACTGTCTGCTCTAATCAATGAATTTTGATCAGATCTGTCTAGAAAAGAAGATAAATAAATCAATATTTTCGACTATCTGACTGTAATAACTGCGGATCGAATTTCTGTAGAAGTATACATGTAAGTTTTCATTATCGGTTTGTATTTCACACGTTTTTTTGCGTTCACTAGAAAATTCGTAGTTTCTATACCACACGCATTACAAATCAATCACACACAAATCCTTTCAATTGCATTGCGTCCGTTCCCATTCCTTGTCTATCGAGGGCTTTTGTTAAATAAACTGCCCGTGTAAAAAAATTCAGTGATAAAGTCCCCGTAAAGGGTAAATTATTCGTGTATCATGACCGGTGTTCAGTCTACGACTTCGCCTAATTTCTGCTCCTTTAATTTCAGAACAGTGTTAACCGATTTAACCGTGCACGCTGGAACACATCCTCAATTAAGACTAAAATCTAACCTGATTCACCTCAACCCGTCACTCTGGGACGTATTGAGTTGGGTCATCTTTATATGGTAACAAAAACAAAGATAAATTTGATCCGAAGAAACGCATCGCGAAGACGAAGGTTATCGACCACCTTTTCTACACACCACAACCCTCGTATCTCGAAGCATGTAGCCTGTACCACTGAACTGATGTGACTTAAACCAATCGGCACATACTACAGGTCGACAAATTATACTTACGAAATATTCGGAATTTTCGTACCCCGGTATCTGTGATACGGCGGATATTCAGAGATAATGCATTGACAATGAAACCCGAGCAATGAAGGTCATCTCTGTTGGGGGATGGTTGTGACCGCGAGTTTTAAACAAATGACCCTGCAGTATTTGCTTCGTCACAAAGTTCTTAATTTCCATTTGTCAAATTGAAGCGAAACGTAATTCATGCTCAATTAAAATAAATAACCTTGGCTACCACTTTCAAAATGAAATTGGAAGATGAATTATTAGGAGCATAAATGAAAAATTTAACTGTCTATCCTGCACGAAGTAATATACAAAACTAATAGGATTCTTGCTGGAATACAACCAAGTAGTTTCATCCCTATGGAGACCTCTTAATAAATCTGATTTCTAATATAATCTTTATGACCTTGAAAATCAAAGTCAAATATTGTGGTTTTTAAACGCAACAGCTCGGAAGAATTGAGGTGACTAGATTTTGCTTGTGCCCATACATAATTCCAAAATGTCATCGAAATAGCTATTATCTGCTTATTCTGCGAAGATTCATACCCTTCACAGAAAGCCTGAAGAAACTGTTCTGAAGAAATATATCTATAACTCTTCGTTTATCAGGTATTATGTCTAATCTGTAAAGATGTTATGTGAGACACGAATAAGAACAAGGAGAAAATCGATTGCCGTTGTAGCGCAATTCCAATGGACGTTTTATCACATGATAAGTCGGATTCATATTGGATTAGTACTTTTCTCTATGGTGACGAAGAATGAACAAATAAGTATTGGTCTATAGTTTCAGATAGAATCATTTTTTTATAGTTTGCCCTATCAAGAATCTGCAAAATGACGTCTTGTAATCCCAGAGTCCGCCGGCTGGCCGGAAAAGACAAGTGTATGAACATGAACTTCAAAAGGTATCTCCAGAAACATCAGTTAGCAATCCACTTTCAGGATCATTTTGACCTCCGTGAAAACCCACTTCCAACTGGGATGCTTCCATTTCTAACAAGACTAGAACCTCTTCGACCAGCGTTATAATTCAGCCCCTTCTATGTTGATCTATAAGATGACATTGGATCTAACCACGTCATATGAAGGCCGATACCTCAAAGTAAACCTTGGTAGTATAATGTTTCAATGAAAAAATGAACACTTTTGATAAAAATGACCACATTTATGAATAGCAATTTTATTCAAGTAAATGTGAACAAAAATGTATGTAAACAACGCCATTCCCAGAAAAATGGATTGTTTCACGACAAACTGGATACTTCAGATACTTCCTACTTCTCATTATTATGGAAATAAGTCACTGAGCGCCCTCGACCTCTCTAAACTTCTTTTGATCGCCTAAAAAACTGATATGACTTTGTCACCGTCAGTCTTACGAACAGCATGAGTCACCAATCAATCATAAATGTCCATATGTCTTCAAAAGTTTGTAAATGATCCAGATACGGAAACTAGCTTGATAGGCGGTCAAAACCCGGTCATTTCGGAGGGTTTCTGACACTTCGGGTTCCAATCTGCACGCCGTGGTCGATCATTTTCCCCAACTGGCAGCCTTCAGCTGACCTCGGCTACCTCCCTGGAATATGTTTACAATAAGCCCTTCCCCCCTCCCCCTCGCCCAACATTGCAACCTCCCTGGTTATAACACCCCCCACGAAAGAAATACCTTCGCCGTGGAAGGAATGCTTTTTCCTTTGACTATCTTTCTCATTGAGAGTATTACTTCTCAGCAGAAAACATGTTGTGCAATCCGGACCAGTGCTTCTTGACGGAGTGGAATGCCGTACTACTAACTAACAATAATAAAATTAGCAAGAGAAAAGCATCAAGGCGAAGTAAAATCTGTTTCTACTGGTTCGACTGTGCTTTTTATAATCCGCATCTTTCGGTGTGTGATTATGAGGATATCTCTACGTCAGTGTTAAAACGTTGGTGTTTTCCGCAATACCTATAGCATTAATAATACCTTTGTCTGTACGTGGATGGGGTTTGTGCTTTTCACGTTTTCTGTTCATGAACAGTGCATCACGCTGGCAAATGAAATGCTACTGACCGCTGAGAACTTACTCACTAATACCCGAGCCAGAACTAGTGAAATGGAAATTTGATCAACCAAAAAATGTACTGGCATATTAAATTGAATGATTTTATTGTTTATTCCAGAAACATGTGAAATGAGTGGATAACATTCGATTTATTCCAAAGCTTTAATAAAGACTCACTGATGACGTACCTTTCTCATAATTTGCATCCCATTCTATTAAAAGGGGGAAAGATTAGTTATCATCGTGGGTCGAGGCGAATTAAGTACAACAAGGGGTGGTGGTGAGTGGGCAGTGGCTGTTACAGAGGACAAATGATTTTGTTCATACCCACTCCTTATCGGTCATCAAAAACCAGAAAGCTGCCAAGCATCCCCAACGAGGAACGTCAAGCTCTTGAAACCTTAAATCAAAAAGCAACCGGTAAACATACCGACTCATCAGTTTTTCGATTATTTAAATTTTTGTTTGACGACTTCATTCAGCAAGTGTTTTATTGTCTCTGATACAGTATATGGAGGTTTATCGGGCCTTGCAAATCCAGGTCAACGGTTGACTGTTCATATTGATCACTCAGTTATATTCATCCTCATCAGGGGCTTCATGGTGGAAAGTTTAGTCACTTGGTTTCATGAAACAATCAGACATTTAGTGGACTTGAACTGAAGCAAAACGGTTAGTGCTAGAAGTGCAGCACAGCGGTGGACTCGCTTCGGTTTCGTGTGTAATTTTTGCTGATTTGAGTCTCACGAGTGAACATGTTCGATACGTTCAAACACACAAAGTACTGACCTCATGTGGGACTTGATGAATATACACTCATAACAGTTCCTTCCCTATAGCACAGATGAAAGAGTACACCATGAGGTGCCGACATGCACTTTAGTTGTGAAGCGGAGCATTCGCACTAAATGATGGGCCAGCTGACAGAAAGTTTCGAGCACGCCACTTCATATGGCCAAGCATCCAATAACTCTTGATTTTTCCTAGTATCATTGTTCTCTTCTTAATGAGAAGACGGGGATTACGGAGTTTGATCACTGCTTACCGTAATCTTTAGTGACGCTCTACTCCGGTGATCTATGAACATCGTAACCTGCAGTGGTGATGTGAGGCAAGCTATCGAGAGTCATGTGGGATAGCCTACTGGTAGGAAAAGTGGTTCGCGAATAAATAACTCAGGTTCGGTTCCCGGTAGGAGTATACTAGATATGCAGCAATGTTGAATACTAAATCAAACAGACAAAGTACGAGCTTTTCTTTGGTTTCCAGCAGCAAAGTCAATGTTAACCTCGCAAGTTGAGTTATTTCCTACATTTTTTGAATGTTGTCTATAATCAAAAGGACTATTATCAGAGACAGAAACCGTTGTTATCGATAGGTCCTCAATTTATATCTGTTGGTCTCATAACAGTAATTCTTCGTATATCACCTACTCAGTGATTATTTTTTGACTTGTGCAAGGCGCATTATTCTCGTTGCTCTATTTTCTACGGAAAACTACATTTGAAGGTTTCGACCAATTCTAGATGAGTCCAAGATACTCCTATGTACCTGTTGAGTTCATCATTGACGATATTTTGTCGGTTAATGGCCATACTATCTTACTTGACGTCTACAAAATGGAGATTTGGCACCTTTCGATTAACAGTCACCAAACGGAAATGATGGTTAATCTTAAAGACTATCATATCCATGGGGAAAATGAAACCATTGCTTACTCTGTTTTGTATCTGTTGTTTTGGAAATTTTTTTCAAAATGGAAGTCGGTTGTGTTTGCAATTAGCAGAGAACACGGAAAGCAACAAATACGTTTAATAGCATGTCAGTAAACACATAGGTAAGCGAGCAGGTAAGCAAGTGAATCATCGTTAGGCAAATTCAAGCAATACATGCGATCGAGTGCGATCAAGCAGGGCACCTCAGCAGCAACGAATCAACAAGCTCGAACGGCTCAGGGTCAAAGCCTGATTGGTGAGAGCAAGCCGTCCGTGGCATAGGTAAAGTCACAGCGATGTGCGTACGCGCATGCATGCTTATGTATGACAAGTCGAATCAGAGTAAAAGCAAGAATCAATAGTCAGTCCAATTAGAGTCATTCTGTTATCAATCTAAACGTTGATGATGCCACACAACAGATATCTTATGTGGTTCTCCTGCTTCCCAAGTCTCAGGGTCTGGTTGCCGGTTATCCCTAATAGAGCAGTGGATCTTCGTGGCTATGGGTAGTATGCCCCGTCCACTGCACTCACGCGTACGTATGCGGTGAAAAGGCAGATCACAGATTTGCCGATTGCAGTCGACTTTTGTAGCACCTGTCTGCTACGATAATGATGGATTGGGGCCTGTCAGTGTCTCGTGAACTGGCATGTTTTCCAGCTACATAACTCGTAAAACGGCTCATTTACGACCACTCTGTACGAACTCACTCCACATGATTCCTGTTTAGCCAAGTTTAATATAAAACATAAAAGCGGAAAATAATAGTCAATTAGAGAACTGCAATGAGATGGGCCTAACTTAACCAACCATTTTTTAATTATTTCCAGGTTATAAACGAAATCAGTGGTGTCTAGGCATAGTTATCTAACTCCTTATATATTAATGGTTCTTTCGTTTGAGCCGATCTGTTTTCAAAACACAAGAGAGCTGGAAAGTTTTTCCCGACATAAAGTATTTAGTGTTTTAGTGAGATTCATACAAATGGTGATGCATACAAATGCTTCAGTACAAAGGGTGCGTTGTTTGAAGTGTTCTACCCCTACAAATTCAGACTGTCTAATAAGCAGCAAAGACTACCCGAGACAGCCAGGTGGTCTTTGAATCATTACCTTGGTTTATCCGTTTTCTTCAATGAACCTTTCTGTACAGACATTCATTCTGTTACATTGGCTTTACGGATATCATAATATTCTATCCGGTGTGTTTACATATTACTTCTCCGAACCTCTGAAGAGTATTTATAGACGCAGTAGTATATGGCACGAGCATCTTTCTTATTATAGTGCATTCGGATGTACGCCACAAACTGTCGCAAAAGTTATTAAGAGAAATAGCGATATACAGTTCAGTGTAACACCATCAAATGCTTTTATACAGCTACCCGTTATGAAGTAGAGTTTACCAAAAATCTCAGAATATTTTATTTTTCAGAGAAAGCACTCGGATCTATTTGCTTGTGCAATCTCTCAGGAATTACGTGGCAGCGGAGTGATCATTCGCCGAAGGTGCGTGAACCCCAAATTTTACTAAATATATCAGAGGTTATTGACGACAGAGAGAAGGGTTGACAGTTTGGTGAAGTTCATTTCTGGTAGGATCTCAGAAGACTTTCCTGTTTTTTGTATTTTTCGTTCTGAGAAAGCGTCAGCCGGTAAGTCTGACGGAAATAAAATATCTCACAGCGGAGCTGCATCTAAAGAAAGAACCGGGTTTTCGACAAATTTCCAGTCACTGGCATTGTCTCGCATCCACGGCCTCACGTCTAGCAACCGAACACGTCTCGCCTCAAACCATTTCAAAAGCTTTGTGACAGAGCGGTTCCTAATACTGTTACCAACATGTCCTATTTAGCCAGTCCTATATATTTAGACACACACACATACACACATACACACAAACTATGCTCATAAAGTCATACCCTAGCCTTTACCCTGTTGACTAATGGGATCTCGCCACTGGGCTATCAGCGTGGTTTTGGTCTGAGTTGAATATATTCGGGTCGTTTGCTTGCGAGGTCAAGTAACTTTGACTGACCGTACTGTTATCCATGCCTTGAGTGTGCAGCTGTCCAATAAACTGACTGACCGGTTACGTTTTCCTTTCGTAGACAACTGTTACCAGTACTTTCGGATCAAGTGTAACTTTCTCCCGCACTTGTGCTGGATTGTCATGGAAAAAGCGCACGTGGCATTATTAAGATAAGTAGATCACCGTGTTTCAGAAAGTTGTAACTGAGAGCATCATATGACCTCAGTAGTCCGCTGTGCATGTTACCGAGTCGAAGAATAACGGATTGCTGTCCATAGCAAAGTTTATTTGATGCGATGGAGTTTGAATTTCTTACCCTAGATATGAAAGTCAGAAATTTACATCATAAGACTAAACTTAGTCACAATATGATGAACATTCGGCTAGAGATTAGATCTATTTGGAACTGCAATGAGTAGTTCAGTGGTTGCTTAAGCTTTTTGCAAGTTTTTTTCTGCCTTCTTGCAGATAGGTTCTTTAAACGTATTTGTTACTATTTTCAAGATTGGTAATTTGGAAAGTCTTCTGGTGCATAAGTGACCTGTGGAGTACCGATGAACTGAAAACTCAGTGCATCATCATGTCCATGACCTAGCGAATGTCATCAAACAGATTCAGTTAGTGGGTCAAGTCGTGATTATGGAGTTTGATTGGATCAAGCAAATACGAAACATAATTAACATTAGTTAAAAAACCAAGATATTTTCGTCACAACTTTTCTAGTCTGACCTACGAGCGTGGATAGAAAGTTTATTAGGAGAGGCCTGTGGAACTTGAGGAGTTCGTGGTTAGGTTAGGAGAACAGATAGAAATACTCAGAGACAGAAAGACAAACAGACTGCCAGGCAGATAAACTGACGGACAGAACAAAAGAAAGAAATACAACAATGAAGAACTGAAAACAAAAATGTTTGAAATGATGAATACACCGTGCAAATTAGACACGCAAGGGGAAGCTCAAATCGATAACCGTCTGATTAACTCCCTATCCCGTGAACCTACCAGCTAATCCAAACCCCATCTACCCGTCACAAAAGTCCATAAAAAGTATACATGGAACACATTTACATGCAAAGGCAAAGTCATATGTCATATCCAATACAAACTGGAAGCTCCAGAATTTGCATGTCGGTTATAGTTGTTTTATTGACGCAGTAGTCGAGTCAACGATGAGCAGAAGTGGTTTCTGAGCTAGGTCATACTAGCCAGGAGTCTCAATTGTGTACCAAACAATATTAAATGCATATCCGTTGCCAGTGACAAGAGGTGAGATAATCTTTGCCGTGTCATTTCATTTTTTCCATAGTTATTTATACGATAATCGATCTTCAGCATATCACTAAAGAAGGCGAATGATCGTTGTCAATCTCAGTCTACCTCAGTCAAAAAATTTGTTTCGACTGAAACCTAATCTCCGTAGTTAGTACTCATCTCTGTGACTTTAGCAGATATATTATCACGGATTACACTCATTATTTATTACTATGGTTCTTATGGTTAGAACATAAGCAAGCTACTAACTGGAAAAAATCACTTTCTTCATTTTATATGGTGCAGAATTGTTTTCTACGTTATAACCAGCCATTAACTCGGAGTCCCCTCACTAGTATTCTTTCTTACTTGAAAAACGTCCCAGTTTACCCGGTGCAACCGTTTTTGGAGAACAGCGCTAGCAGACAAACCGCAACTGTGTGATATTGTGAATTTCAGTCGAATAATAACCCACGGAACAATATACACGCAGAAATAACGAACATGAAATCGTTCCATTACTTCATAAGATGAGATCCAACTAACCTCTGATGATTCTATCTGAAAGCATAAAAAAGATTACGATGAATGTCAGTAGTGTCATAATGCAATATCAAGCCTACACTCACCGTCAGGAAACATATATCCGACTGTTCAATCAGTCTTGTTCATTGCCATCAGCGAGTCTTGACAGAGGCTAAAACTCAACGCAGGGAACAGTGAGCTCAAAACACTGATCGGTATATCAGCCGGACTAGCTGCTAGTGATCTGTCAGAGTGATATAACGATCAGGAGTTTCGACGTCGACAAATCGTCCCTGACACAACCATTGTCTAGTGTATTTTGAAAACCAGTAGCCTACTCCAACTGCTTGAAAAGATTCTACTTCAGTGGAATTCAAACCCTCACCTCAAAACTATTCGCCCGTTCGTCCGGGATGCATAGTATTAGCTGAGTAAACACTGGCCTTCGTGCGCTTTTTAAATAGAATGCTGAAGCTAAATTTGAATCCATTCTTACAACTCCAACTTGGTGGACGACTTATACCACTTTTCAAAAGGTAACACAATGATTATAAATGCAAGAAGAAAAATTCTGAAAAAATTGAGGTTAGAATTCAGATTTAATGTATATTTTAAATATCTTTATTTCATCGGGATAAGCAGACAGGTTTTTGTAACCGTGTGACCAACTGTCTTGATGTCTACTGGGAAGCATTACCTATCTCTTTCTGCAGCCAATGAATTGGTTAGACTATTCTTCATCCGAGGAAACCCTTCTTCTCCAGTTAAGTGTTTCAAACTCACCTTCATTACTTGAACGGACTGGATGGATTGGAATGGAGAAGGAAATTTATAAATTCAGTTGGCTACCACTGTCGTTAGTCAGTTTTTCGGACAAACCAATAGACTTAATTCTATCCACACATTTTGCATTCTACGTGAGACCACACACTGCGGTTTTCCGGTTACCACTGCCTTACTTGTGATTTGCTGATAGTCAAGTAACGTCTTCACTAATAAGTAGCATTCAGAACCTCCACACTCCCAGAATACTTGGGTAACTGCTGATCTAACAAAATCTGAACTAAACATTGGGAGAGGAGAGCAACCTGAACGTAGGGACTAGCACCAATAATGAGGCATTCCCGAGACATGAATCTGGAATACAGACCGAATAAAGAACTAACGATTCTTCCCGTTGAACAATAAAGCACTCGAGACATCTAACACGGATTTGGAAAAAAGTGCACCTGTCGGAAGTATGCAGTACAGTCAAATTTCACACAAGCCGTATGATCAACAGCAAGCTAGTTCATACGCTTAGCTCGAAAGTTACGAATTTATTGCACCACAGACTACGGAACGGTTTCATCAAGATGCCTGGGCGAATTTTTCTGCAATGCACTAAGGCCGAGTCCCAATAGGGTTCTGTGTACGATTATATACTTACGAGTTATCCGTTAGGCTGCGCTGACTTACTATCAGCAGTGAACTAATCTCCGACAGTAGCTAAGGAAAAACAACAAAATTCTCTCCATTATGTCCATTATGTGACTTTATAGGTGTTTGGATCGAAAAAGAGCCGGCCGAGTCAAACTTTCTGATTGCCCTAACAATCCGTGCTCATCGGCTGTCACAAAACACGCACACGGCTTTCATGTCAGAACCAGATGATACAATCAAAGCTCGCTCGCACCGGATGGACTTGTTTGGTGTGGCCACACTGCATGTGCATCCTGTTTTTGCGAGTAGTCCGCACAAACTCATTGCCGAGCAAATGAAACTCATCTCTCCCATGACATGTGCTACTGCACAGTGCGTTCACAATAAGACAAAGTGGCTGTTACCGTTTGATCATCATTAATAATTATTCCACAAAGTGTGATCATTGCAGACTCAGAAATGAAGTCCGATTTCTGTACGTTTGGTAATGAACTAAGGACGAAGAGCGATAAAGTCACGGTGTTGATGAGACCGGTCACGTACTCTTCCCATTTATGTTCGGAACGAAAGGCAAATTGTGTTTCAACTGGATTTTGTGAACAGATGGGGGAACTCTTGCAAGGATTTACGAATGGTGTGACAATGATGCCAACCAAATTATTGCGATAGCTTCTGGTATAAGATTCGGGCACTTTCGATGTTTCCTGTCTTTTGTCCTTAAAAGATTTTGCTGACAAACATCCTCTCAGTAAATTGACGCCATTTATATAGTATATCTTCCTTTTGGTATTGGGGTATTGGACCGCCACTATACGTAGCAGACAGATTTATCTCTCAGAAGCTTCTTCGAGAGGATCGTAATTACAAAGTTTTGTGCGAAGGCAGATGTTTTAAGTAAAGTCATATTTACTTAGAAAAATGTAATTACCAAACGGTAATATGCACAAACAACTTCAACGAATAATTGCTTACAATAAGTGGTATCATCTGAAATCGCGAAGAACAATTTCATTCCCGGAGGGATAACACATTAAAATAAGTTCACAGTCATTTAGAATATATATACATATATATATATATATGTATATATATATATATATATAACTCGAACAGGATTGTCCTCAGACAAATTCGACTGATCCAAACGAAATTCAATGCCGACGGATTATGTAGCTCAGATAGATGTTTCTCATACGATCCTTATTTCTGCGCTCGAAGTGCTAATGGCAATTTACATGGAGACAATCATTTGTGATGGTCACATGAGCTCAATAAAGTTCAAAAAGAAAAAAAAGTTCAAACAGCTCCACTTGACCGCGTCTTATTGTCCTCCATCATTGCTTCCGCTGGCGGAATACTGGGAATTACGTGCAAGTTGATGGCTTGTGGTCTTTTTCCCGAAAATAAAAACTTCCGTAAGTTTGACTAGCCGTAATCAAACGGTAATCGTCGTGGACCTTAAATCCCTCTGTCCCTGGTCTGAACCCTGCCGCCGGTAACTTTCCCCAATCAGCACCATCTAATGGACCTTGACTCTCTTCCTGCAATATCGTACCATTGGTAAATGGAAAAAGTACGTAGGCAGAATTGTGGAAAGTTGGTTTCAACGGTTCTCTCCTGAATCGATACACGTTCTTTGATATATTGTAGCTCTATAAAACCCAAGGCACTTCTAGAAACAGGCGAATAAAAAAGCGATAAGTTTGAGTGAATTTGTTTGAAAAAGTAGGTGCTGCCTTCCATTTTCCATTCACTATGGTGTAAATTTACATTGCAGTTCCTCAAAAGTCATCAAGCGTATTCGTGACGGATTTTGAATCACACACAATAATTTCCACAATCAGTAGTAATCTCTGCTTTTCAAATCGGAAAGAAATATTCTTTGATGTTGATTATATCATTACATGCCATGTTCTAGGGAGGAAGGGGGTATATACGGCTTGGAGTAAAATGGAGTAAAGTAGGCAATAAATGTCTCAACAGTCCACCGGTTGATGCTGTCAAAGGTAGATAAACGGGTATTTCATGTTTCTCTATCATTTTCCCAGAAAATATACTTCGGTTGTGTACAGAACGTTTGTACTTCTGACCATTATTACCAGATTTGTAAAATTTTAAGCACATATCACGAGGGTTTGCCTTCATCAGAAAATTACCATATAGGAATGGCCAACATCTTCAACCGGCAATTGAAAGGCTTGATGGTCTACTGACGATTATTTTTGTAGTTTAGCAATACTGTAGATAGGTTATAAACCTAATGAGAAAAGGCGGACAGTGGACAACCTCATAAGCTGTTTCATCAAATTGGAAATTTTCAGCTAAAGTGTACATATATCTTTGTTTGTTCGTCGTTCATAGGACGGAGGTTTGAACACAAAAGGCCACGAGGAACTTGCAGAAATGATGCAATCTTCGACCAGTCTCAGAAACCAATAAGCTGGTAAACCTTCTGGCGATACTTTTGTATTCAAAATAAAGACACACCAGCTTTTGCCGACTTAGCATTCGCACAACAACTGGCAACAGCATATATATATATATATATATATATATATATATATATATATATATGGTATCCAAAATAATATTTTTATGGGAAAATTCATCACTGGAAACTCACTCCGGCCCGTTGAAGCACAGGCTACACTTGTGATCAGAAAGGAAATCCACCACATCATTTTTGCTTTAAGACCAAATGAATATTTGTGAAATCGTTTTGTGTTTTATTCGGTTTGCTTTGGATTTACCTGCCATGTTCATAATTGACCTACTAATACCATTGCTGTCCAAGGCAAGACATGTGTGAGTTTTCATTGGTTCATGACAGGTGAACTACAACACAGAAGGGAGGCGACCTCGACACACACCCACGTGCGTTCCTCACCGGTATCACTACAAGACTTTGCATGACGATTTGTAAAGTTTGGTAGCCTGCGCTCACGACTGGTCGTCATGACCACGGTTATGGTAAGAATGTGCCGCAACTAATTGGCACCAACGGTCTCAATGTGCTGAGACAACGCAAATACGCAATACGCACACACACACACAACATAAGGCAAGGAGCACATACAGCAAAGATTCACAAAACCTACCAGCTCATCCAGCCAATCGGTATACAGCTGACTGATATCGAACTCAGCTACAAAACAGGTTCAGATGATCGTTTTGTCAAAGAACGACACTCTGTATGCCCTTAAGCTGGCCAATCAGCTGCCGTGAGTCACCGTATGCACCCGTTGCACTTAAAGCGGTTGACAGGAAGATCGGATGGACAATAACCTCCTAGATTTGTTTTAAGAAGGTCCTTATGTCAGATGCAGTGATCGGTTGTAGTCGAACACAAAGGTCATTGATTTTCAGGTTGACAATTTTTCGACATTCTGTCACTTAGAGCCACTAGGATATAACCGAACCGTTAGAATGGACAGTTTATTGATAATCGTTTTTTGGTTCACATGGAGAGAACAGCTGACAGTCTCTTAAGCTGACAGAACCCGATATTGTGTCCAAAACCGCGACACCGTTTGTACTGATTGTATCGGGACGGGATTGATAGGCAACCTATCGTTGGATTACGGATCAACAAACGAATTGGTGTCAGATAAGACTTGAGCATGTGTAGAAAATTAGGGTTTTTCGAGGCCCCTCCTAAATGGACTAATGGGAAATGACTTTATCTTCATGTTCACTTTCTGTTTCCTAGTTTGTCCAATCGTCAGGAAATAAAAAGGCTGAGCATGAATGATTTTCATATATTATGCCGTTTACATTCGCTATCTGGTAGTCAGTTGTCTGTCCATTTCTTGTCCTGTAGAGCAAACAAGTCATTAAGTTTGCTTTGTGTTGTAAATTTTCGCATTCATTCGCTCATTTCATACCAATTAGTATACGGAGATGGTTCGTCTTTAGGTACGAATTTCGTCCTGGATTGCAGCATGGACATTCTCTGGGGTCTATCGTGGACTTCTTTGTCGTTGTGAAGAATGAAAATGGTTGCTGAAAAATGTGGGACGGCTGCAACAACTTACTCGTTAACATTCACCTAATCACATCAAGAGAAAAAGTCGTCAAATTCAATTCCTCTCCGGCCACTAGTTGAATCAACGGATTATCAATCGAACGCGATCGTTTTGTCTCAGGAATTGAATTCATCCAGAACGGCATTGACAGTTTGACAGTTGTATGCCCATGAAACCACTAGGTACACTTTGTTTGGACAGTGTTACACGGGGCATGCGAAATCTCCCTGGCTGATTTATGCTGAGAAAGGAACTCAATCTGCCCGTTCCATATTCTTTTCCATAATAAGGATACCCAGCCAAAGTTACCCAAATATACCTAGACAATCAAAAGCAAAACTTACATTAACAGTGGACCAAAGCTGATGATAACCTTTCTATTGCATTACAATGTTAGGGACTGCCACAGCTGTCAGTCGCGCTGTTTTGGGGACCAACATTTGCTTCCACTTGAAGAAATCTCGGATGCAAATCTCCTACTCGGGAGAATCACTAATAGTTTTGCACATGAATTCAAATGTGGTTGCTCAGACGCTTACACTGACAGAAAATCAACAAGGTACTGTAATCGAACAGAGTATTCCTGTTCTGATTTAGGGAAAGATTAAAACCAATGAAGCAATCGAGCAAACAATATTCTCAAAAAATTCGCTACTCAAAAGAAGTATTGCTTCAAACTGAACACGGCATGCATTCCGTCGTCTGTGCCACAAGCACTAAAACATTGTCAAGATGAGAGAGGGCATGATAATTACATAGCAGAGTGACTTAGTAGTCATGCTAGACTTGTCTAGATGAAAAAATGTAATTTCAATTATAGGATGTATGTAGTGATCCGAGCTTCTATGTATTCATTAGTTTTCTTTATGTCGCTTTTTATAAAGCCTCTCGTTACAGCACTTCTACTTTGTACCAAAGTATGATTATCAAAATTGAGTACACTCTTCGTACCCTGAGTGATGATATTATGCAGCCGAACTCAAAAAATTGGTAACCCTTGACTAATTTTGCCCCTTTTTGCCTCAGCTACTGCTTCTGTTTTGGAACATCAGTGAATCCAAATTGAACACTCGATCCGTAAGTTTTCAATATCCACCATTTTGGCATCTAGGATTCAATATTTCACCATCTAAATTGAGAAAATTAATGATGTTCAGAATTTTGCTTTCCAGTAACCTTCAGGGAGAACAATAATTGTGTGCTGTACTTGTACTTGGTTTTATCCTTATTGTGAACCTCTTTCCTGTCTCTTCTATCTCACACTCCTCTGCCAATTTCAGGATATTATTTTTCCTGAGATTGTTAATGACTGGTAATATTAATATTTACCTGTACAGCCGTATTGCAGATGTACTTACAGGACCCAGTTCTGTACAGTTCCAGCAAGAGTAGGACTAAGCCAATCAAACATATTCGGAACTAAGTATGGAGATCTTCCTGCCACAAAGGGATCACGTTGTAGTGGCCCCATGTAGTGCCCATCCATAGTGCTTCAGATCCAACCGGTTGAATATCACAGATCAATTTAACTGTTTGAGGTATTCAACGGCTGGTTTACAGCATTTTTCACTTTTCTGAGAATTACTGGATTTTACTTAGCCACCACTACCGTTTCTCAGTGGTTTTGAAGTAGTGTACTTTGATTCATATTCAGTCAGTGATACACGCCTAGTCAACAGATCTTTTTATTCGGATCATGATTCTGCAATGAATTGACAATAACAGAAATAATAAAAATAAATTAGTACTCAAAAATGTTCCCAGGGAAGATAATAATAAGATCTGCACATGGAACAGTCAACATGAGCACGAGCGGAGTGCGCCCAAGCGAGTAGTGCAAAGCAGCCAACCACAAGCAAACTGGTCTTTTAACTGGTTGGTAATTATGCGACCGTATAAACTATTTTTGAAGATGATTGTTTGGTACAGACGAAGGTCATACCTACATAAAGTCTATAACACATACGTGTGGGGGTATGTGTGAACCTGCTTCCGTGTGCTTTTGAGTTTTATCATTTGGCCGGCACGAACAGACATTCCCATACTCGTGTTTCATTGACTTTCGTGCAGCTTTTGACTTTTTTGACAGGAAGTAACTCTGAGGCGTACTGCAAATCTACGGGATTCCCGGAAGTACACAAAATTAATAGGACTATATTACTGGGCACCACAGGCCCGAAGAGTCTCCATAGTTTCCAATCAACTCTGAATTCCACCTAGGATGCCCTCAATATCACCAGTCTTATTTGGCAACGCAACAGACTTGGTAATGATTCTCGCTCTGAACAACTTTCGAGGAATACAGTCTGGCCCCAGTTTGTGGGTTAAAGACCCCGAATCCACCGATGACATTGTCATGTCAGGAGAGCATCCCGGAAGTCTATAGCGAGTTCTCGACTGTACAGTATATGAAGATGGGACTGTTGATCTGGAGATAAACAACAGAGTAAGAAATTCTTCACGACTTCACAAGGTCCAACACACTCTACGCGTCAAAGGAGAAAACCTTGAACAGGTGCACTATTTCAACTACCTCGGTTCTACTATCCACCCAGACGGTCAGGCCAGGGATGAGATTAAACTTCGAGTACACTGCGCAACATCAGCGTTCCTGCAACTTCAAAAAAGGATTTTAGTCTTGCAGAGAAATAAGCCTCCTCAAGAAACTGCGCATACACCGAGCTGCCGTCAGCCCAGTCTTTATAAACGAGTTCAAACTTGGCTACTGAATGTAGATGACACAAAAAGACTGGAAAGCTTCGACCACTGGTGCCTCCGCTACATGGCTAAAATCAAGTGGTATGATCATGTCACAAACTCCGTCGGGTTTTGATACTGTGCGAATGCAGAATGACTTTACAGCTGCGATCTCAGTTGAGTCGAATAGAGCGTGCACGGATGGAGTCCATTTTTAGAATCATACGTCTATTCTTCCACCGAAGGAGGACATTCGGCCCCAAGTATGCGATTTCAATATAAATATAAAAGCACTGAATCTGTATGACGGGACAAAACTTCCCCGGTAGCGCACCACCCGTTTGGCTGTTGTTACTGATCATTAGGTATGCGTACCCGGTACCCCCCTGCCCAATCATCCCTATACCCAAGAACTCCATATTTGATTAACAGTTGTATTCTTATTTGAACCGAATGAAGCTTGCAGGAATGGAAGGTTCATTTTCAGAACCATGCAGTGATTCTTCCGAAGGTTGCTCTTACCGGATAAGCGGTAACAACCACGAAACCGGTCGTGTGCCTCGGGGAAATTTCGCCCTGTCGTTCAAATACAATGCTATACTACTCAGGACGACTTTATTCGTTCTTCCAACGACTACACCAACAGTGGTTCGACCATGTCTTTCGACGACCCGAACCGAAACCTACGAAGCGGAGACTACTGCATCACTCTGCTCAGACGGAATATGTCCACCGTGTATCCAACTGAAAACATGGGTTAGTACTATTAAGGCAGACACGGATTGCCTTTAGGCCTTCAATCTGTCTTCGGAATATGCAACTGGCGCAGCAAATTGATTTTGCGGTGTGCGGATCTTACCGCAGACCGGAAAGCATGGACAGCTACCGTCACAGACATCCAAGAAGCCGACTTATTTTCTTGCAGAGATAGTCGCATAAAAATGGAAGTAGCAGTAAATGCATGCGAAAGTGTGTATGCTAGTTATATTCAGTGCATTAACACGATCTTTTAATGTATCAGAGCAGAGATCAGGTAGCATTTCATTGAACAAAAACGATACGCTGTGTTATGATATAGGGAGATGTTTGCAAACTGGTTTCCAGAAAGGTTATCCCCGTTAACCGAAACGTCGTCTGACTACTTTTTCTTCAAAGATGCATTATCGAGCAATAAATAATCACGTTAGACAGTCCGCCTTGTAAAAAACTGTGTAAGCTTGTGGACCGTGATAAGGATCTCATCCATGATAAAAAGTAATGATAATATTTTAAGTTTTTTTCATTTATCACACAATGAAAGGAAGGAGACGGTGGTTCTTGGGAATCCACAGACAAAGTGTCAAGGCACAGAGTCAAAAGAAGGTCTCTTGTATTTGTATTTGTATGAAAGACGATTGCAAACAACATACTCAAGTCATAGTCAAGGAATTCAGACTAAACGGAGGCAAACTATATAAAATATTTATTAGAGGACTTTAAAGATATATGAAAGTAAAAAAAGAAACAATAAACTACCGAATTTTGTAAGTTATTTCCTTTTTATTCCCCTCCTTGATGGTAAGCAGCCGCAGCAGATCAATCACAAGAAGGCTTTTATATAATATATTCTGGATGAAAATGGCTGAAATTCAGATCTGATTGGTGACTGAGAACAGCAATGAGATGCGTTGAATCTTACGACATCGTGTAGGCTATGACGACAAAAGATGCAATTTGTCAATTGACAAGTTCAGGAAAAAGCAATCAAAGAGGGAGATAAAAGGCGTCTAAGTATTACAATTGGGTGACGAGGAGCTTTGAAGTCTTGTACCGAAAGGCTGGAGAAAAGTACGGATGAACAATAGAGTGAGGCCCGAAGAACAATTTTAAGAGTAAACTTGGGAACTTTTGTAGATATTGTCTGAAACTGATTGGGTTTTCATATTTAAAAAGAGAAACGTGGCAATTTACCGACACAGGATTGAAATTAAAGTGACTATCTTATTGTGGTGTCTAAGCAAATACCCAGATACTTGACGGAACTACTTCTGGGTGTGGATTTGGAATTCGATGTAACAGGTAAGCGAGAGAGGCTGAAAACAAATGCAGAGCATTTAGATGAATTGAGTTTTAGACCCAGCTGCCAAGAGAAACATTCTTTCAAGTTAGTTTTTTTTCGAATTTTCTTCATAATGGTGAACCGTAAATGACTTGACAAGGGATAATATCATCAGCATATTTAAATATGTCCAATGCACGAAAAGCCCAAAGATTGGTAATGCGAGTTAAAAGATAGAAAAGAGGATATCAATGAACCCTGGGTTACACCGGAATTGGTAACAGATGGTTTAGAGATTTTTTGCCCGACCACAGTTTGTTGAGCTCGATTATGAAAAGAGTTCGATAACCATAATAGAAGTTGTGCGAGCAAATCAAAAAGAAGACGAAATCGGGTTGCGAAATAAAGGCTGAAGAACGATTGGGAACTACGAAACTGATGCACTGCTCACGGTTACTAAAGTATTTAGCGACAGAATGAGCGTATGGGGCAACTCCATCAAGGTTGGATATTTTGAGTTTGTGAGTAAACTAAAAGCGGTCAGGTGGTACGTTCAGATGCATCTGAAGCCGGGGCAAGACAGCTTTGTCGGTGACTTTAGGGACGGCAAATGTGAGACAATGGGGCAAAACCGTTTCAGTCCATCAGAAGGAATTCGAAATGATGGTAACTGGATGGCACAGGTCAAGAATCGAATATTTGGATAGAAACCTAATCATAGTTTGATCTGTGTGGCAATTTGGGCTGCACCATAATTGAGAATCTCTGGAGGAAGGCCATTAGGAACAGCAGCTGACGATATTTTAGATTAATGAAAGATTTTAAAACTGTCTGCAAATAAAGAAAGGGCTAGACCTGCAGAAACATAAGGAGAACATGAAGGAGAGCTGCCTCTGAAAGGACGTATGAATGAAGCACTGAGGTGGATGATATCGCCCTTACCGTTCGTGGGTTTGGTCTTCTGGCCACCTAAAAGTCCTAAGTAATGTCACGGAAGCTCAATATAATTGATCTGCTGAGATTCTTTGGCAAAGGAAGCGTTCAAATGCTTTATCTTGTCTTGATCCGTTGAGAAAATCTCCCGACTTCTGAAATTCGACGAGACTTTTGTGCGAATTTATTTTTCCCCCTGATACTTTGAGTGTTGCTGACGTAATCCTACCAACGGAGGTGAACGGTGCTTCAGTGAGACTACGTAAATTTAAAGATGACAGTTAGGGTTTCAGTAAACAGTTCTGTAGTATGGAAAAGTAAGGACAAAGAGGAAGGCTATGGGAAGGCAACATCAACGACCGAACCAGGAAGGAACATGTAGTAAGGAGAAAAGTTGACGAATACGAAACCTTGCCTGGTCTGTAAAATGGAATAATTTGTGGGCAGTGTGTGAGTAGATTATTAGGCTTACAAGAAGCCAACAACGGTCACTTGTGGAGAGAGCAGCTTTCAGTTTAGGGGAAAATAAGCGAGGGTGATAGGTAATGGCTTTGTCCAACACAGAGCTTCCTCTTATACAAGAGGTACATATATTAGTCAATCCGAAAGATAAAAGCGGATGAATTTTATCACGAATAAAATCACCAACGACCATGTGCGAATGTTCATCTAGGGTGAGAACTAGAAGTGGCGTAATATAGTCATTTTTGGAGGATGTATTGGATTGTACATCAAAAGGCGTTACGTACAAGATTGTGATATTGAAACTTCTGAAACGAGCAGATCTATGGGAATATTGGGTGAGAAACGAGGAATGGTGTCATTTACCATATACCAGAGAAGGCTATGGATATGCTCCTAACAATATAAAGGGCTTGTTGCAGAATTTTACTTATAGTAAAATACTCCGGACCTGATTCAGGATGTTCTTGAGAACATGATCGTTCTAAAGTGCATCGTTTGTGCTCGGATAACGAAAAGGAAATAAGAAGTATCCGTCTCCTGTCACTCCCTTCCTAGGACGGTCAAAATAAAATTGCTGAAGTACGAACATTTGCGGGCTGATAATATGTTTCAGAGGCATCTTCGTCTGAGATTACGAAAAGTACTCTTAGAGAACTCTATCGGATATGCGGACATCCACACAGGGCTACAAAGCATCACTCAGTGGAGAAATCTCTGGTTTACAATTTACCTCTGATAGTGAAGAACTCATTAAAAGCTTTCCCAGTTGAAGTAACGAAAGATATCAATAGACAACTCTCAATTAACAACTGAAAGTCATCTTCGAGTTAGGGTAGCAGGACACGTTTGAGCATGTAGCAACCACGCACCCTCGAAAACGATGAGACTCTGGAAGACAATCAGCCACGTTCCGCACATACCATGACATTGGTACCCCTGTCGACAGTGGAGCAAAGCCCAAACGTTACCGCTGCGTGGTATGCCCACATTTTCTGTCTTGTACTTTCACGCAGAGAGAGGCACAGATACATCGTCTGTCTCCAGCTTCTTATTGTTCCTGACTGTAGAGCGACACAAACTCGCGCATTTTGTTATACCGCCTACTTTAAAGTTCGGACCTTCACAGCCACAACACGTACCTCAGTGCACGTTATCTCACAGCTTCGATCTTTTCTTCTGCTTATATTCGACGAAATTATTCGGACAGTTGTGACGGCATCGGTATCACAATAGGAGATTTATGTTAGGGGATTATCCCTCCATAAGTCCTTGTCACAGCAGCTATGGTGATGAGACTTATAGGGGCGCGCTGCTTTTTAGCATCTACATTGAGGACTTAGAGAAGGACAAATAGCTAGACACGCACAGATGTCCCAATATTGTTCACGCTATACAGATACCAGCAATGGGAAGTCATTTTTTGCTTTAATGTTCGAGATTGGACAATTATGTATTTCTACACCATCCAAACTATTCCGCGATAAACACTTATATGCTCGTAACAAGATCCACTCATTCTTCACAGTATCATATCTCGCCTACTTCCTCGCCTACCTTGACTCTATCAATGTAGAACTAAACTCACTGCTGAGTTGGCACAATGTGTCATTCTTTGTACCACTTTGTAACTGGAAGTGATCATGTAGCTGCTGAACATTCACCAACAGATGCATAAAGCATATACTTGAGAAAACCAGTGCACCAATAAATGCCACCCACTATGGACTGGTCAGATTGAAAGAGCAACCCTCCAAGATAAAAAATCTGTTATTACTATTATTATTACCATTATTACTACAATCAATTTTAGTGTAAGTCTTTCATTGTTCCAGAACCTGTTGTTGGATGGCTGTAAGCCAAGCGAGTGGAGGTTGCACCATTAGTGTGTACGTCATTTACCAAAAATTTATTCAGCTGACTACTCGGTACCGTCGGAGGCAGCTCAAGACAGTTCTTTCGAGTCCATTGATTACGATAAACTTGCCTTGAAGCTGCTTGGTATTTGCGGCGAGAAATTTGAATAAAAAAGAAATCTAGAGTATAAGAGACGACTGGTTTCACTGTGACTGTTATAAAAAAAAAGTGTTATTCACCTGAAAACTCAGTCTTCGCGGTGACAAATTAGGACATTTAACCCATTTTATTCTCCAACCAATTTGGGAAAGCAAATCTGGTGTTTTCAACGTAAAGAGTTTCCGGTGGACAAGGCTCTCTCACTGTAAAGGGCGCTCAGACAACCGAAGGGTATTTCTTTCACCTCAAAGGCACCTACATTTCTATTCTCGACCACTGTGTTGTTATTCGAGATAAAAAGGGTTAGAGTGAGTTGATATGACCAAGGGACTTTTCAAAACGTTTGCAGAGTTGTGGTTTTCCCGAGGTTTTTCATACAACCCTCGTAATAATCAACCACATTCTTAAGAGCTAGCTCTTTGACAGTTACTTCCACGCCAACAGTTATCTGTAAATCAAGTTAGTTTACCGCCGAAATGAGTGAGAAACTCGATGGACAGACAATGTGCAAAATAGTCGCCCTGAGGTTTATCACTCACTACCACCGATCACAGTAATCAAGTTCCAATGAGTTAGCTTGGCTCCGGACCAAAAACTTCCGCTTTCAAAACCCCACGTAAGGTTTCCGTTAGCGCTTTCTTAAGTGACTTCACTCACAACCCAAGAGAACCCCTCGCGGGTTCAGCCATCACAAGCCAACGATGGTGGCTCTCATCGATCGAAGGACAGCCCTACTCCTCTAGTTGGTGTTGTCACTCAGGCTGATAACCTCATTGGTTTACCGCGGGTATTTCGCTTTTCTGCTTGTCCAGCATGTTTGACTTTCGTTCAGGCTGCGGCTTCTACACTCCGTTGACCTTACGGGTAGGCTACCTGAGTGCGTAAGGTCACGTGTGTATCTATGATTGACAGTCAGATCCAATAGTGAACTAAATTTAATCGTGCGGTTCCCGTGAGTATTGTTCGCCTAACACTTCAGATCAGATGAGGTGATCGATAAGAACAGGCCAAGTTGGCGGCCTTGTCTTTTGTGCTGGCCTGAGTAGGGTTTAGCCTGACTAAAGATTGTATCTGTCAGCGAAGATATCCTGATGGTGACAGTCAAACACGAATGGGAACGGCTAAGACATTGTGTCCATAAAGGTCTAATGCATCAAATGATGCACGTGTGCGCGTATATTTGTGCTTGTTGTCTTCACTCAAAAAAGGAATTCATATCGGTTGATGGTCGATAGTTATCATCCCATCAATGACCTGAACCAAAACTGACGGCCTTAGTAATAACATTATTCGTGAGGAATAAATGCCAAACGGGAATCAGAGAAAACAGAAAATAACTCTCTGAAACTTAGAGCATTCGCCGAATGAAGGTCATCTCTGTTAAAATGAATAATGTCGTTATGATGCAGAAAACATTTCTCCTGATAGCCCATATATATATATATATATATATATATATATATATATATATATATATATATATATATATATATATATATATTGATAGTACGTAGTATGTAAACGTGTGGACAAAATTTCCCCTCTTCAATGGAGAGTATCCATTCACACTCCAGACGATTCAAATTAGATCCTAGTGAACATATATATATATATATATATATATATATATATATATATATATATATATATATATATATATATTACTTCGGCCCACCAGTTTAGATGAAATAGAATACAAACCTTGGTAAACATTTCTTGAGTGTTCCTAGGCTCTGTTATTCCTCTTGTGTTCTCCACTTGAAAAACGCAGACGACGTCCTATTTTGTCCAGTCTACCACTTACCAGGGGCATCAGCTCTGGTTGGTTGATCTACAATGGTACTCCTATTCCTCTCCGTTTAGCAACGCGTTGTGCCGGCCTAGCCGTATTACTTTCATGCTGCACTTCACGGTCATCTGAAAGGAAGTTTCGTGGTTCTTTGGAGCGGTCCTATGTTCGTTTAGGATGTTTGCTCGTTTCCTGCTAAGTATTCAATAATTGAATTCGATAATGAACAAAAGTAATGCAGCCTAATTTATGGTAAAATATAAGTGACCCCAACTGCCCACTGCATACGGGTTTGTCCTTTTATTTAAAAAGCTACTTACTCAGGAGGCTAATGCTAATGTACAAAGTTGAGCTGTGATCAGATGCCCAATTATAAGCGCACCAACAAAGGACGAAATACTTGATAAACACTCCAGTAACTATGCTAGATAGATGACATGAAGTTGTTTAGCAGAACTGTAATTTACCTGAGCGCACGATGCAGAAAACAACTTGGCAAATATGATCACTTCATTCACACGATTTCGGTAAAATGTTTACAAACCCACTATCATAATTTTTTGGAATGCGTTGGCAACTTAGAAGTATTTTTCCAGGGTTGAGGGGAACATTTTTAACATTTTATCTAGTCAACACTAGAGCCATCTACTGGCCCCATATTTAGGGTGCATGTGAAAAACGTAACTACTGTCAATTTATTCAGTAGGCAAAACTGGAATTCAAATGTTCCCCAGTACAATCAAAATAATTGAATGTGGACTAGAAGAGATACAAGACCCCGTTAGCCGTCTCCACCAGTAGGCTGATTCACATAAAAAGGTGAATAACCAGTAACTCTCTAAGGTTTTCCTCCAATAAAGTCGATTGTGTGATGTTTTAAGCTAGATTTAGCCATCGGTTGGGGAACTGTCACTGTTTTCCGTAAACGGATTTGACCTCGGATAGATTGCAATGACCTATGGATAGTTTAACTTCCCGGGGTTCCAGGAGATATTTTTCACCACCACTAATGAATCACAGCCTCTATCTTGATTTTGAATGGGTTTTATGTGGGCCACTGTTTGTGTGATTCTAAGTATTCATCTTCACTTACATTTTCCTTTTCAGTTAGTGGCTTCTCCTTGGTGCATATCACTGGAATAAACATTTCTAAAGGCAGTTATTCCAAAAGTGTTTCAAAAGCCCAATCTCTCTCTCTTCTTTTTCCTGGCATCCCATCTCACGCTTCACTCCTGTAGCAGTGGTATTTTGTCGATATTCGCGATTTCGGTCATCTTCTTTTTGAACCACCATGCCCGCGACCAACACTGTTCGTGATTTACATTGAAATTAGGATCCAAAGTGATGGAACTGTACGTAACCGATAATTCTACCAAGTAAGATCAGAAAAAACCAAATGCATGCTGCAGAGCAGCGGCGAACGATGTTTTCTTTGAGGTTCCCCGGGGTCCGTTTGATCATCTCGGACTCCAATGCATTCACATCAAGATCACAGTTCTCCAGCGATCAGTCAAAGGCAATCCTGATGAACGAGTCCGTTTTGCTTTACTAACAAATACCTCCTTATGGTCGAGGACGGGTGGCTTAGCCTCTGAGATGGTCACTCGGTTCCAAAAGACACCCGAAATGCTTCCAAAAATAGCACTTCGGAAACTGCCTTCTCATAAAAAGTTCTACGCACTGCCATCTAGAGGCCTTGTTTTCACCTAGGTATTATATATATATATATATATATATATATATATATATATATGAAAGTTAAACAAAAATCAAGGCTTCTCCTGAGTCGTAAAACGTTTGTTGTGACGTTTCGATCCAAACCAGGACTCATTGTAAAACGTGAGTGAATGAGTGTGTGAATGGGACGACTAGTTCCGCATGATTTTAGTGTGTTGACAGTCTTTCCATTTCTTGATTTTTCGACACCGGTTTTGCCAGGGTGACGTAATGTTTATCAACTTCGATGTGTCGACTGAACGAGTTGGTCGAATAGAGAGTTTCGAGAGTCAGGCACTGCCCCTTCTTCATTGCCCGGGCAACCACCCTTGCACAATAGAATTTGACCTCGTGACCTGTCTCTGCGCCTTGGTTAAAAATCTGTGAGTGTGGGTCCGCGCATCATAATGCTAGTTTATGTTCGTTGTAGGCGAGTACGTAATAGTTTGCCTGTTTCGCCTACATATTCCTTATCACATCCTGGGCATGGGATGGAGAAGACCACTCCTGACTGACCGTGCAGGTCCACACGGTCTTCCCGGTTGAATAGGGCGGTCTGCAGGATCCCGACGGATGTGTGTACAACTTAGATGCCCAATGGTTTTGGTGTACGATCTACGGCCTCAGACGCTCCTCGTGTGTATGGTAACATGATTATGATTTCTGAGCAGCTTTTATTTTGGCATATTTGTTACTTTGAATATAGGGTTTTACGGAGCTCTCTGGGTAACCTTTTACAGCGAACAACTTGAAAAGTCTGACTAGTTCATTTTTTCGGAGTTCTGGTGTGCTGTAGTGTGTGTCGACCCGAAAGAATAGGGTGCTCACTCAGCTCTTCACGTGGCATTTTGGGTGATTGCTTTGGAAACTCTGTATGCCGTCGATTGTCGTCGGTTTCCGATAGACCATTGTTTCTAGGTTCCTGTGTGTTTGTGTCATGATCAGAATTTCGAGAAACTGCAGTTTAGCCTTTCGTTCTTCTCGCTTCGTGAGTTTTATTCCGAGTACGAGCTTTTTAAGATAATGATGAAATGGATCTGGTTGAGACATTTTGAGTATCACAATAGTGCCACCCACGTATCTGATCCTCGAACGAGGTCTGAAGGTTTCGAAAGCCTTGTATTCAAATTGTCCCATGACTGGGTCTGCAAGCGGGCTTGAAAGCTACAATCCCATCGAGGCATCTCGTGTTTGCTTGTATATTTTTCCACTGAACTAGAAATAGGTTCCCAGGCAGAGATCTACCAGATGCATTATATCCTTTGTTAACTACATCCTCCTCTCTTGTAGAGTGGAGTTGCTTACTGTCAGGCTTCGGATTCCATCTAAGACAATCTGCCTTTGAGTGTTTGTGAAGCATGATGCCACACTGGAGGAAACGATCGTTACATCTGTTTTATTTGAAGTTATAATTTGTTTCAGAAAAGCCTTAGAGCCTTTTGTGTCCTTGCTGTCCTCTGGCAGAGACGAATTCAAGAAGCAGAAAAGGCATTTGTCTAGCTGGTAGTTCGGGGTTAGCACTATGAAGCATCGATCCACACTCACAGATTTCTAACCACTGCACACAGACAGGTGACGAGGTCAAATTCGATTGCACAAGGGTGGTTGCCAGAGCAACGAAGAGCGGGCAGTGAGTAGTATAGCATTGTATCTGGATGACAGGACAAATTTCCCCGGAATCACACTACCGGTTTCGCGATAATTGCCACTCCTCAGGTATGCGTACCTGGTACTCTCCCGTCCAATCATCCTTATACTTGAGCACCCCACAGTTGGATTCCAGCTGCAGTCTCATTCGAATCGAAAGGAGAATTCATGGGCTCCCCTTCCAGGTCAGTTCAAAACATCGCCAGTTGGTGTGCCTTCTGATACTATTTCGGGCAATTCTGTCATTACAATTGACTTCATATCTGGATTTGGAACCAACATCAAGGTCTTAGGAAGCAATTTCGCATATTTAACGTCTAGATGGACAGGGGAGACTGTCGCTATCTTACTGTGACGTTTGAACACTGGTTTGTCTGTACACACATGCGAATCAGACGGAGATCATTGATGCATCACGGAAGAAATACGTGGCTTCAACCAGCCACTTTCGGTTGCTCTATTTCAAACCAGAACATTGGATGCCTGTTTTGCCATTATAAGTCAATCAGGAGAGTACAAGTTATACGTAATTCTCATTACAGAAGGTATCATTGCTTCTCTTGTGCAATTCTGGTTATAACAGAGTCAGAGTGTAAAAAATGGCTCCTAAATATCTTGTTTTTTTGTGAGAATATTTAGGTGATCCACATTTAAGGCCTCATGAGACAAATTAGCTTCTGGAGCTAGGTTTTTCAAGTCGCTCATTAGTCTAACCAGAAATACGAAAATTGTGTTTGGTCTGGAGACTGTCGCTGGTGATTTATTCTGATCATACTAACTGCGATTATTGTACTTCATTGTACAAACATATGAAAATTATTCATTACAGTTAAATCCAATATTATGAACCGGAAAGGATACCTCATTTTTGTTAGTAAAGATGGAATCCGTAGGAGAAATCTCCCACTAATGTTGCATTACGAGCACTGTTTCCTGAGTTCCTCTGCTCAGCGTCGTCAGTTTCACCGGGAGTTCTGCATGTCTATTGTGACTACTGGAAGCGAAGGCGGTAGTTAGTTTTTCGTGTTATTCCTGCCTCATGGTAAACATGAAATGAAGATCAACAAAATCGGTATGTACCTATCGTTGCTTCAAAAACGTAAATGCTAACCCGGACGATCGCTTGGTAGGTACTTCTGCGAATATGCGCTCACTTACTGTGAAAAAGCCAAACTACCCTCAAAGATGAACTGTACAATCCACTGTAAACCCGCCTTATGCATGCCACCTGAACCTCAATGGATTACAGTCACGCGAGACAACTTTCTGTTACCTAATGTTGAAAAGTTTGATATTGATGATGTTATTCTTTGGCTTTTGAGTTTTCAGGGATCATAATTCTTCTTCTTGCAGCATAGTCCGGCGAACAGTGAAATGTGAGAATAACAATTGAGGAGTGGTCAGTTCTAGGTGTTCTTTGAAGCCCAACGCATGAAAACGATGTTATGGCTATAGGTGCTGTATCTGTGGCAATATAGCCCTTAAAAAGCACGGCGTTTTATTATCTCAAGCTAAAATATTTAGCACTCCTTCTGCAATTTACGAATCTCTACAGTCTAGAAAACCCGTACTGACAGTTTCACATTATACATGAAGTAAAAATTACACTCTGTTACGCCAAAAGCATAACGGCTTATAGTGTGGTGCTTTATGGACCTCGTTCAAAGTGACCAGAGTTGTAAGTTCCTATATTAGAGGGATTTTGTTGCACTAATTTTGGGTCAACAGTTTTTATGCACTGTGGAGGTGTACGTCGATTTATCAGAAGTCCAGGAGTTTTGGATTCTGATTTCGTGTGGGTGCAAGAGAGCTACCTATTGCAACACTATCAATCTGTCTGTAAGACTGCCCCTTAAAATCAAACCTTACGTTTTTAATACATAAGAGAATGAAGTCCTTGATGAAAGTAACTGGAATGAGCAAGGTGGGATTGAGTGTTGGTAATATGTCACATAAATGGCCCACCGTTTCCCTTTGGTGAAAGGGAATTAACATCAATAGAAATCATCTTTCAGGAACTCAAAGACATCTGCTTTGGGGTATTTGACAGATCGAAAGAGTCCTTCAGACAGGGTGGTGTCATGAGTTTTCTGATAGGAGACAGAATATCTACCCACCAGTATGCCATTTGGTGATAAGCTAGGTTCTGCATATATAAAATGGGTCTCAATGGAACACCGGGTTTGCGGACTTTCGGAGAACCCCTCATTCTGACATTCGTGGGTCCATCGGTCTCAGTTTCTTATATAGGTCCACAAAGATAAATTCATGCATGGGTAGTATCTAGAGCAATCGTGTAATCTGTTTCTAAAAAAGTACGTTTTCCTCAAGCGTCGAATCCCGAAAAATTGCCCATTGCCCGCCAAAAAGTTATCCTTCTTTTCGAGGTAGTCCTGTTTCTCCATGACGACGACTCCTGATCCCTCCGGTTGTTTGACTTCTTTGTGGTTTTCTTTTGATGGGCGGCAATATTGTCAGAATCGGGGGAAATGAACACTCCCTGTACTTCAAACGTAGTTTTCGCTGTATTTCAACGTCAGGGCGATAGTGAGAATGGGTGACTCACCTGACCGCTGCCTGTAACTCATGCCCACCATCGATAGAATTTTTCGTGCTTAAACCCACACACGGGAGGGGACTTGCTCTAGGGTGATCACTGTTTGCCCTTTTTCCTATACTTCCTTTGTACGCACCGATTTCGTCCCAAGCCACCCTGTTATGACACGTGAGGTCGGAATTAGGTTTTATAACTTTATCATTTAGGCTTACGAACTGAGACCCACTTGCAATTGGTTGACTACTTTAGGTGGCAACTTGAACTCCAGATCAATGACTAAAAGTCAGTTGTTCGCATTTGTTAACAATGTAGATGAAATGAGAGCAAATTCAGTTGGCACCCTTGATGACAACTCACGTGACCCAACTGCTTTATCATATTTGCTAGTGATTAGCTACCCATATACTTCTGAGGAGTAATTCACCTCTAGGCGTGTCTTCATGCTATCTCCGTATAACTTCAGTGAAAAGTGTCGGACCTCTAATCTGTGTGACATATCGGTTATCTCCGCTAATTTTCTCCATTTCCTTCCAACTTCTATGGCCACTCTTACCAAGTCGTTAGGAATTAATCGTAATTTTGTCTCTGATTTTTCCTTTTTCATAAACATACAAACAACTCCCGTGGGGATGCACACGGTTATCTGTTTGGGTATCAAAATACGGCATCAGTCAGAAAGCAAAAAGCAAATGAGGAAATCAGCTTGAGTTCCGGTCAATAAAAGTGACATAAAAATGAATTCTCCTTTGTAAAACGAAATGACGAGCTTCAGTAGCAATATTTCTTTACACTTGCATTCCGGTATCCAATTCTCGGAGTGATCCTGACGTCTTTATTAGTTTCTTAGACATCAAATTGATGGAACCGAATTTTGAAAAACTTCACGGAGACAGTGACTGAATGCGAATTAGGCTTTGGGTCATCATACGAACTATTTTGCCAATCTACTGCAAAAGAGTTGACATAATCTACCTCTGCTTGGTCCTCATTACACCTAGCGCGAATACTTTAAAATCATAAACCAGTCCTACTAAAACGGGATAACATATTTGTAAAAATGACGATACACGGCGGCACTTTGTGCGTTTTGAAATTTAGTATTATTGAAAAGAATGACCATCTCGCTTCTTACATTATACAAGAATAACGGATGTGTCTAATAAGAAGCTGCTGTAAGCAGAAGTTGGGAGAGACATGAGTTGCAAACTTTGTGTTTTTAGTTCGATTAGGTATCACCTTAACCATCAAAACCCTGTATTTATTTGTTTACTTGTGTCTATATTTTACATTTGTATGACTGACGTTTGCAAAATTCTCTGACAAAACCGGGGTCAAATAAATTAAACTTCAATCGTGATTTAAGAAGACCATTTCGAAATCGGAGGATTGTAATATTACTACTTAGCACCAATCAAAATTCGCAGACCTCAAGGGCCATGCCAAATTATTCAGAAATAAATTATCCCTAATTAACTGGTTATAAAATATCGAAATACCTGCGTGTTATGAAGCAAGATGGAATCTAGGAAAATAGCTATTTGCTATTATTCTGTTCAGATACCTGGAGCACTTTGTGCTTCCATGTAAACCCATTGATGAGGGTAGTCCAGGATAATTATTGGGAAAAATTGCTTTTTTAACACTGGTATATACTTGCTTTTGTTAAATCAACACAAAATCAGTAACGTGCATTCATTGTGATCTTACATTTGGTCATTTGAGCTTTTTCGACTCCATTTGAGGTAGCTTCGGTATGAAAGCTAAATACTTGTGATCATCCACAGGAAAACTGTCCGATCATCTTTCCCGCATTTTTACCAATAATTGTCCTAATCTCTCGTCAGAAAACACCATTCTCTTGTTGGTAACTTGTGATACCTGCTCCGAGTTTTAATAAAATATGATCCTTTCTATTCATATTTAATTTTTACATTCATGAAAGAATATTAACCTCAGTCAAAAGACTTTCTGTTCTGTAAAAGAGCAAAAGTATCCCCATAGTGAGAGCACACATCTAAAGTCCAGTTTACAAGCGTATGTTGTTCAGCCATAAGAACAGCACAATCATGCGCTTAGTTAACGGCATTTTACTTATCAAAATGCTCCGTAAGGGATGGGACTTTAATTCGCGTCACCAAACGATAAACAGAAGAGCAGTTTTGTGAAAATTGTCGACAATCCAGTCAGTCAAATTTGTAGAAATATATAATGCTATCCAAGGATCCCGATGATGCAGACTGAATTGTACCGGCAAATAATCACCAGAAAACAAAGCTGCTTACTGATTTTCTCTTTTTATTCACTCCTCCCCCTAGTTCAACTCTAGGCTGGGTCAATTCAGAGACGAGACTTCAAGCTGGTACTTAGATCAGCTGGGAGAAAGTCTCTCATACATTTATGACATTCACGAATGAGTGAAAGCACTGATCATACATCCTCGTTTAAGCAACAGTAAACCACTATCCATTATTTCTTTAGAAGTATCTATAAGTGTTTTATCCACACCCAACTGATTGATGGAATCCCATATCGAACTCACTTTTCGCTCTGAGCAGTTAAAATTATTCATTAGTTTCTGGGAGTTATATTGCAGCATGAGTTGGTGTTGCAGAGGCGATCACTTCATGAAAGGAGAAGACAAGATGGGTTTTCGTGAATCAGGAGGGGAGGGGCCAATAAAATGTCCATCTTCTTTGAGGGGACTGGTTTACAATGCCACAATGTGCAGAGTAAAGCTATACGACGGCTCAGCATTAGGAACTTTCGGAGACTTTCTGTGTTCGATCATCGATTTCTCCGAAGAACTGCTCGTGTTCAGTGGGAACATCACGGGTGAGATCATGAGATTTCTAGTGGTGTGATGGTAGTGATTAGCCACCATTTGATGGAGGCAATAAGTGTAGAACTAATGTCAAGTTTATCTGGTTTCTAAGCCAATGTGCAGTAGCGCGCAACCCTCAGGAACCAAATCAACTAGCCGAGGTTTATTAGTGGTACCATACACAATAATGAATCAGAGTTTAATGTACAAACCTCAAAGTGTGGCGTTCTCAGGGGAATAGCCATTCACTCAAGTTCGGTAAGGTTCAGGAAAGATGACACAAACTAGGACCAGTAGGCCAAGGTACACGAGTCACCAAGCCGGTTATCGAACGAGCACAAGACACAGACAATGCAAGAACACGCTTTTAGGGGACAAAACGAAGGGAAAGGGGAACAAACCGACAGTGATTGATGGGTCGACCAAACAGCGAGTAGGGCAGACATACACTCAGGTAAGCAAGGGAACGATTAGTCACAGGGTCAACAGGTTCACAGCTTTGTGTGGCTGGGTGTGTGTGTGTGTGTGTGTGTGTTTATAGACTCCTAAAAGTGAAGCCGACCAGAATTCGGTGCCCAAATCAAACAGTCTAGTCCAGATCAGAGTGGTGGTTCAGTGTGTGTGTGTGTGTGCGCGCGCGTGTGTGTGTGTGTGGCGTGTGTGTGTTTGCGTGTGTGTGTGCGTGCGTGTGTGTGTGTGTGCGTGTGTGTGTGTGTGTGGCGAACAGGCAAAGCCCGAGAGAGAGGAGGAATATCGAGAGCTGATAACAGTGCAACCACGTGATCAACATCTAATGTGTCACGAACATATAGGAACATGTTCAAATGTAGCATAAGGTCTGAAAAATACCCAAAACATCATACAGAAATCTAAATCGGAGAAACAATTGATTTTCATTAATTCCTTCTCAAGCCATTAACAGATTACATAGTGGCATGAGTTGGTGTTGATGAATGAGCAGGGTTGGATGTAGGTAAAACAGATTCAGCAACGGGTCTACGTCTTTCCCGGTGACTTAATGACATTTTGCGTATGACTTTTCATCGACATGGTGATCAGACCATACGTTGACATCAACCCAGGCCTTGTTTCGGACACGCTGACTTCTTCATTGTGTCAACGGATTCAGTTTCTTGTCTGCTAGGAAAATCGAAGGATTTGGCTCAAAACTACACTCAGAGGCCAAGTGGAGTGTGGCATGCCTAGACATCTCGGACAGCATTCGCATCGAAGAAATATTTCGCCGTTTCATAAGAAAGGGCATAGTGAGACAGTCAAAAAGACATCCGCTTGCTTTCGTTTTCCTTTCTTTGTTATCCTATCCTTGGTATATATATATATATATATATATATATATATATATATATATATATATATATATGTATATATATATATATATATATATGTATATATATATATATATATATTCAACGAACTTCTTTTTTCCTAAATTCTTTTACTCATTTAATAATCTCATTTCATCACATAGAGAGAAAAAATGGCAAAAGGATTTTCCCGGTCACATCATCCTCGGGGCTAGTACGGTTTCATTTAGGGGAAATAAGTGGGCAATTTATGAATAACATATACGTGTATCGAATCGTTATTGGGTAGACACGAAAACTGATGTGGTGTGGTCACTAAAAGATGGGAGGTCATTGTTACTGTTCCGTGGGGCAGAAGGGGCCAGCCAACCAATGGACGTGGATCATCAGGATTATTCATTCCCAGTTTCGTTCAAAGGGTCACGCTGAGTTCGAATACCTGTTCTCAATCGTGATCAGGGTAAATGAAGTGCCTTAACGAAATGATCAGGACAACTAAGCAACGTCCTGAGTAGTTTAGTCACCACAGCCTCCGCTTTCACTAAATATGTTGTGATGCTGCACACTATTTCGAATGATTCATTCACATGATTTCCGGTGTCTGCAGGATGCACCACAACTGCACTTTCATTGTCTTCTCTGTTTCCCGACGTCGGTCAAGCCAGTTTGTGCTCCTCGATCCTTTGTGATAGTTGTTGTGTCGTTTTACATATATAGCTAGCTCAGCATGACCAAATAAACAAATAAGTTAGCGCGGATGAGGTAAGAACAGGTGATTAGCTTTTGGGGCACATTAGGATAACCGAAAGTTTGATGAAGGGGACAAGTAGTGTGGTAACCAGAAGAGTGCAGACGAGTGCCTTTTCTAGGCGTCTTAATATCAACTAGCTTTTGTTTCCTTTTGAAGTGGAGCTGAACGTATACTTATTTCTTCCTAACGATTGCTAAAGTCTCTCTCTTTGATCTCGCCGGTATGTTAGTGTTACTGGATCGTACGGGACATCCGTTATTCAGAATTATTTTCTTCAGATTGAAGCGTAATTCACTCACCATTTTACCCGAATGGTTCATTTGCACAATGGCTGCGCAAAAGAGAAGTAGATTTCGTTCACCTTTCATAGGCTTTGGACTGGTAAAATAAGTGTCCTTGCCTGTTCAAGTTGGTTTTCGTTGTACGTAACGGATTAGATCGTCCTCGTCACCGTTTTTGAAACATTTAAAAAGTTGAAAGTGTTCCTTTCTTCCACTTCCGAAATGAAATCATCCACTTTGTGAGCCTCATTAAACTTCCCTACTAATGACCCCAGTCATGTGTTCCTTTCAGCCGAAACAAGAAGACACCCTATACACTAGTGGTAAATGAGAAGACGTTCAGTAGTATCCAGTTTAATAACGAATTGTTCAGGCAATAAAGGACTTAAGGGGGTTTCCATAGCGACTCCTTCCGTTTGACAGTACAGTACCAAGCTGAAGCTAAACTGGACAATAAAAGTGTATCGTAGCAGTAGGTACTTCATATTATTTATTGGAATCCCAATATTGAACTGACTTTCTACAATGGAATCACACATATAAGTAATCGCTTTCATCAGTTGAACGTTGGCAGGGGAAGACGTCAGGTCCGGAGAGGATAACAGCAGTTTCCAGTATTTTGTTCTCCATTTAGGTTCGCTTATGAGAGCGAGTGTCTTAGAACGGAACCGACGATTTCTTGATGAAGGGATTCAAATATATCTGTGAGTCATTCGCAAATGAATGATACGGAGGCACTCTCAGGTCGAGAAAAGTTCTCGGTGGTACCCCTTATCTGTGTACCTTAGGTAGTCCGTAATTTTGAATAATCGTGGTACCAGTTGGTCTTAGCGGTTATGAGGTTGTATGAGACTGAGCTCCTTAGTCAATTCAGAGCTACGGTAAACTCCATCTGTACTGGCGACTTCCTGGCATTTTCCACTTCTTGTTTCTTAAACTTCCTCGGAAGCCGCAGTACGTAACCCAGTGTAGTGACGGATTTTGAAAGATCCGTAAGGACAACTTTAGATCCTTCTCCTAGTATTGGGATGCAACTGTTTTGTTATTCTTCATCATTCTGGGTGCTTCTTCTGTCGATTATTCAGTGTACTTCACCTATTCCTTTGGGTTCGACGGTAGTGACGCCAGCAACAAACTCGGGTAGCTTTGAAATCCTCAGTCCCTTGCTGTGATGTCGATGCCAATCAGTTGGTTTGAGCATTTAAATTTTGAAACTGGCTTTGTACGTCCAGCGCACTGATCCTAGAGATTGGACGTTGGAAGCTGAACCCTGACAACCTAGATTCCAAATTTCGTGTGCCCGTAACCAGGTGCGAAAGTTTATGTACATACCTTCCGGGGTTAGGATGGTTCTATGTTTCGCCTCGTACAGTGACTCTTGTAGTTGTTCGTAAATTTCGCATTTCTACCCTGCATAAGGAACTGTATTAGTCATGAGAATCACGTTACCGAAAATTTGTTTACTTTATATCAGAAAAAGGTTAGGCTTATAAATTCATATAAAATTGGGTTTTGTTGACGTCAATTCGGAGCCAATCAGGGAGCAGTTAGAATTGCTCGACCTTTTTTGCCGCAACAAATTTACCTGAATTTTAGTATAATCAAGCTTACTCTCAGGTCGAATATGTATGATTTGTAGGACTATAATGATGATATTCCCCCTGGCTGACATGTTTGTTGTTGACAAAATACCAATTTCAACCGGAGCATTTCCTTTTGGTGAAATGTCGGTCATACCCATATCTCATGGGGAGGAGCGAAATCGATGCACACGCATTCGATGAAACTTTTATGGTCTCACGACCAAATAATAAATTTGCCGTTGATAGTGAAGTCGCTACGGAAAAAAACTAGGTTTCTTTCGATTGCGTGACGCTGGCATTAAGGTCATATGAGCACCCGTTCTCCTTGACACGTTCGTTTTCTTCACCCAATGACAAAGCACAACTGGCTCAAAACCAGAAAATCTCGCTTCAGTAATTAAGGTAGAGAGATAATTCCACGGATTCATGAGAAACTTGTATCTATGATGGACAATGCATGAAATCCTTGCTACCAAGTACAGTTTCCTAGTATTGTTTTCTTAAAACGATGTGATAGTAAACTGATCTTGGACAAAGGGAGTGTCTTCATTTTTATGAACACAAACACCGAAAATATATTCTGGGGCGGCATGGGTTGATCCGTTTCCAGTAGACCACCCGGTCAACTTAGCAGTCAGCATTGTGCAATACCGAACTCAATGCACGAGACAACGCAATCTCGAGTGATAGGACAGCCGATTGGTAGCGTGGAACGACAGACTGTTTAGTCCTGCCAGCTATGTGTAAGCCCCAATTCTTGTTTGCCCACACCAATTGGACCACTACGATCAATGCCGCGACAGGTTGCATGGACCAGCATCATATGCATTCACTGCGTTTTGCGCTTATAAAACCTAGATTTAGTGAGACGGCGTAAAAAACTTTTCAGTAACTGCTTGCATTACACTGCGAAAATCGACGGCGGGGAAAAGGCTACGTCAGTTTTCGGTTGAACTGTAGCCGGAATTTAGCATTTAATCAAGGTGGTCACTAGTTACAATTGTGAAAACGTTCAGATTTAACTGCAAATCATTTTGGCTACCAATTTACATCCTTTAATCAAGTACAAAGCTCAGAGAGCTAAGGAAAACTTGAATCCTGATAAAATCTCTCGAAAGGATTGTTTTATTTACCTCGAAGTCACATATGAGATGCACTGAATTATGACCAATGTAGTCAACAGAGCTTTATCAACGAAACTCTAAACAAAGCAGTTTTCACAGTCCTTGAAAATAAAACTTGTACCTGTCAGACCATAAATTATTTTAGAAGTATCTAGCCACAAGGTAAGACGCCTCGTCTTGTTCCAAAAAATCCTCGATATCCAATAGCCATGAAACTCACTATTGAGTATTTATATGGCTTCAAAGTAAAAAAGTTGTGAAATCCGGAAGGGTTAATTTTTTTACAGTTCTTCCATAGCAGCCTAGATCTGAGTTTGACTGGGAATTTATTCCAAAATCCACAGAAAGAAAATATTGCACTTTCCGGACACCGTACTTAAGATATCTGTTACAAATCTAACTGGCAATGGCTTAGGCGAAGTTATGGTTCAAACCACTTGTAATGTAGAGTCCATTAAAATCACGTTGTAAAGGAAATGATGTTGTCCTCTCCTGTAGTGTCCATATTCTATTCCTGTTCAAGCTTCCTGAAAAACCTATACTGTGGCATTTTCGCATGTGCTACTGTATTCGTAATTAGTTGCTTGCAAATCACTAAGGGTTGTGAACCACATATTGCAGACTATCATGTTGATCACGTTGAGAGTGTAGCCATACTTCTGACCATTGGAAGAGGTAATCGGAACGTGGAAGGTTATTTCAAAATACTACACGGTATCAGGAGTAATTCCAGATTAAGATAGAGCAATCTTGACATTTTCGTTTGTCTGTTATCATTACATTAGATTCTGATGGGGCAAATACTTCGGTTTTTCCGGTCTCATTTATTTAGCTGGAAGATATCTTTCGCGTACGGAACTGATCCAATCATCGATTTATTGAAATATGAAATAGGCTGCATTCATTAGGCTCATTTTAGTTCTACTACGTCAACCTGTTGTTTCATATAACTGCTGTACCTGCAGACAAGAAAGAAGAATAACATCAATGATGAAAGTAATTAGCAAATTATTGCTTTAATACGCAATAAGATCGACCTTATGGTCAATACCAACAGGAAGCGTTCGTTCATTGCTTAACAAGCCGTACCGTGTTTGCAGTGACCAAGTAATGTGATGTCGCATAGTTTTCAATAAACCAGTCGTTTCTTTCAGAATAATGTGCATTCATTTTGTTTAATTTAAAAGAAACAGACAAATAGATTGCATGTGGAAATGGGAAAAATGTTGGCTCATAGTCGCGGTGCATCTACGGACGAATCCAGAAAGTCATGGTGAGATTTTCAGAGTAGACTTTCCAACACGGCACGATCCTCTTCACAAATTTGTCTGGGATTCTGCGGAAAGGATCAGTTAAAGCCAGTCATGAGACCGAATTTCAATGGATAATAACAGCATCAATACTGAGAAAAATTTGATAAATCAAAATTGTACTTATCATTCGAAAAATCACAGAGTAGCGATAATTCGATGCTGTACAGTGCGGTAGTTTCATCAGACAAATAAGAAATGATTACGTTTCTTTCAGTGTGAATTTCAAACAAACCGATGAAGTCCAATTTCGTTAATCTAACAGTCAAAGTTGCGGTTCTCAATCCAAAATGCTAATAAATGGGATCCTCAGTTGTTACGCAGCGAAGCGTACACAGCTTCTGAGTTGGAATGAACACCCGAAATTATCGTTTGCTAGTTGAAGGCAACTACTGCTTTACAGTTAGTTTCAAAAACACATTTTCAATTGAATTTCCGTGATTTTTGGTCGACAGATTATACAAACACAACCTCAACACAATTTAAACAATGAGGTAACTTAAAGTGTCACTTTTTCAGCTTCTCCTCAGGTAAAATCAAATCAAATTTCCCAACAATTTACTGGTTTACTCAAAGTCCTGACTGCTTTCATTTCATGATGAAGTACTATTCGATGAATGTGAAGTATATGGTTTTCAAAATGACAGTTCAGGTATCCTGTTGCTAAAGTGTACGTCCTACCTTCTAGCGACGCTAAATCAAGTCTCTTTTGCGACGGCTGCTGAGAGTTGGTAATATACTAGATTTTAATAATTGTATTCCACGGTTACACTATTGTTCATATTCCTAGACATATCATCACATGCCTACACAAATCTATATCTATACAGATACCAAACAACCGTCTATCGTAGTCATCTAGTTGTTTTCTGCAGTACAAATTCTAATAAACAGCTTCCCCAAAAGCATAAAGGATAATCATAATATTTGCTACCATACTCAATGTTGAACTGGATCCCCAGCAAAATTCCTCGCAGGTCGGAAATTAATTTTAGGTTATAATAAACAAGTCGAAAAATATGCTAAGAGAGCAAGCTGAAATTGATGTTCATATATTTTTTCGCTGTTATATTCAAATATTTCTCAAAAGCATTGTTTACCTTCATTGCAAGTTTCACATAATCCAGTATGGGCAAACATTGTGATCCACGACGGATTCGGAAGAAATGGTATGCTCTTTTGGCATAGTCTTCGGGATCCCGTTCAGCTTTATATTATTTTAAAAAAAGATAGACAAGAAATAAAATACATAAAAATGACGCAAATGATGATTCGAAGATGCTGAACTCTCTAACAGTTGCCGAGACGAAGCTTTCAACCGGTAATTATTGACTTCTGATTAAAAATAAAGTTAATGACTACACCATAGTGTAGTCCCTGATCAATTTTTCCTCATACCGTTTGTAGTAAGTACACTCACCCGAATTAGCAACGGCCAGTGAGAAAACAATGAATATCACGACAAGCAGTAATGAACGCATTTTGTCTCGATTTTAATAGGCCGAATCCAAGCGGAAGAAGACAAAATGGCTATTCTCACACTGCTCGAACGAAGTGGAACACGCTTAAAAGTAGTCCGTATGCTGGAGATTGTTTATATATGCCAAAGGTGATCGTGCCCATCTCCCATGATGAGTGTGTCAGGACTGGCTTGAAGGTCACTATGGGATATGCTTGAGAATCTACAAGGACAAAACAAAACTCGTGGGAAAACTAGAAGGGGGTAAGTTAGACTAAAATTGAGTATATTTGAACGGAGTGGTAGACGTTTGGTCTGAATTCCCTATCTGCAGCCCCTGAACCTGATAACTATTGGTGAGTATGAATGCACGCAAGCATTCGACTGTGTGTTTGCTTGTTTGTTGGTGTACACGCGTGTGTGTGTGTGTGAATGATTGTAACTCATTCACACATCTTGACCCTAGGCGGGGGTGTAAAGTAAGAAGTAACCCAGAGTTATTCGGTATTTGAGGAAATGCTGGATGCCGGTTAACCATTTAAACCAATCAGGTTTAGTGCAACAACTTCGGAAACGTTTTTGGACCCAGTAGTAAGATTCAAAGAGTTTAAAATGGCGGCGAATTTGCTCGATGTATTTCTCAAAAAAAGGACAGGAACAAGGCAGACAGAATTTGGCTACGGGTTCGGTCAAGACGAAGTACTTACAGTACTTAAGTAATGTGTATTTTCCCTTGCAGAAGTTCTCATTGCGTCCTCCCGAGACATGCAATGATGTCCGGGCTACACCAGCGAAAACGGAAAGCGTTTTTTGCAATGCAAAACAGATTCAATGAATGACCTTTCAATGGAAGCATTCCTATCGTTATTCTAATCTGAAATTTGGGACAAATTAAAGGCTTCTCATATTTTTTTCTGCTAGGAATGAAATTATTCTTTAATTTATCATGAAAAGTCCTTTTTACTAGATATGCTGTCAGAAATCAAAAGGAAATACGCAGTCATGTGATCGTTAGTTTTTAAAAGAATTCAGAGGAAAACATGCAGTCCGCGTTCAACTGCCAGGGTATGAAGACAAGAAATGCAGGTTGATGCTGGTCACTGTTATACAAAGAACTAGACAGATTAGCAAGAGAGGGGCATTCCATCGTAGACCACAAAACACTCAACCGTGTAGGAGCTACCGAAGGTAGAATTTTAAATCAGACAATAGGCAGTCAGATTAGAGTCAGCATGTCACTTCTCCAAAAGCAGATAAAGTCGCACAACAGTCACTTTGATCGAATGTGATTGGTGATTACGCACATTACCTTGCATGATATCTTCCACAATATGCCACGGAGTTCATTATTCTTCCTTGGAAGCATTACTTACCTCAACTAAAAGATGCAAACAAACTTGATGCTTTTCTTACCTCCAACTGTATCAGTCTGGAAGAACAAAAAGTCGTCAGCCAGAAGGACTGAGTAAACAAATCCCGAAGAATCTCAAGCTCTAAGGCACTAAACTAACCGAGCAATATATAAGTGGATGCCTCATCGATTTAACCCAGCTAAAGCATTTCCAGTGGTAAAGAAGACTCAACATTGCAGTTTATTAGTCACCGATATGCACGTTTGTAGGACCCGATAAGATAGCATCATGCAAACGGAGATTAGGACGCGACTTCCTTGGTCATGATCATCATCAAACATTCAACCACTTTGCTCCTTTGTTTCTCGTGACAAGCACGCATTTGTTGAAAACGTGCATTGTTCTTCTCAAATGGCTGGAAATCAGGGTGCACGGATTACATTGATTTGACACTGCTAGGCTGCGCTTCTAGACTTTAAACACTTCATCTTTTTTGTTTATATTGTTTATTTCCTTTTTATTAGGCAATGACAGCACAATATTCCCCGAGCGGGGTTGTAGTCAGTTGGGGAAGTTGCCGCCGGGGTTGCGAGATGAAGTCGTCGGTGGGCATGTGATTACCTTTGTGCTCATTTGAATTTGAAGGACCTTGGCACTATCCTCTTGAATGAGAGGAATCCAAATTGCTCGACCTGACTTCTGCCCTTTTGATTCGATGGCTTTTCATGATTATATAGACATTTGTTCTGCTCAAAGAGCCACCTTTAGATAGTCATATGGTCCCGGCTAGATACCGATCAACTGCATGGCTTCGATTGTACATCTAAAGTAAGCCACTAGGAAATATCTGTAACCCTTGACTTTGTACTTCGTTCCTAAAGCGTGCTTTGTTGTCGTAGGCCTAGGTGTTTTGAGCACATTGTGTAGAAATCACAATGTATATCATACTATTTACGTTCATCCATAAGGCGAAAATCATATAAAATAGGAACAATGAGTAATTAGATGGATAGTTTGCTTTTATGTGATATCACTTGAACACTGAGTTCACTGTGTGAGTAGATGATAAAAACGTAAGTATAAAGGAAAGGGACCAGGACGCGAACAGCTTCAGTGGACCTCGTAAGTCAGAACACTACGAAAGTAGCCTTCTAGCCTGGGTGACATCCACTGAATTTCGTAAATAAAGATGTATGTAGATCATGAAATTTCATTTAAACCACCCAATTTTTAAGCGATTTATTTAAAAAAAAATAGCCTAATGCAGCGAAATTTGGATTTCTGGTGTACTAATCGTCTACTATATTTAATATGTACACGGATTTTTAACACATCACAGATCGGTCGACTTACCTCAGAGAAAGCTAATTAACCTATTTCTAGACGAATGGCAAAAACAACCATCTGGTTTTAAACCACACTGGTGTTTATCAATGTTGCCTCCCTTGCAGTATTCCGGGATGTTTAGCATTGTCGTGTTGAATAGCATCCACGTCACTCGTGGTTCGTAAACGAAGCTGGCACAGATTATTTTTTTCTGTTTTGGAATTAGCGAAGGCTCACTTATCCAAATAGGAGAATGACAATCACATGTAAAGATTCAGAATAGGCATAAACCAGATTTTCATGAAAATGTCCAGTCTGGTGTTAGTTATTCGGAAGCTTCTGAAGGATCCAACTCAATATTTTTGAGAAATAGAAATGTAGAACTAGAAGAAATATCTACCAAGCCTTTAGAGGACTCCGGTGTTTGCCCTGAACCGAATCACAAGTGCACTGAAGCTTCAGAGGTTCATGAAACTGAGAGAAAGAATTCGCCGAGTACAGCAAATTTTACAGAGTTCGCTACTTCTGCATAAAAATATGAGATAAGTACCTTGGATGACGTTTTAATTACAATCAAAGTACATTACAGCGTAAAGGGTAAACCCCACAATGGAAAGACTTACTGTCCCAGTGGATTTTGGGAGAACATTCAAGTAAGCACCAGTTTATTGGTCCTGATTTTGAAGTAAGAGGGTGGGAAGACAGAAAGAGAGAAAACGTTCCATAGTTTACCGGTCCGGGGGAAAAACACTACTGAAATAGAGAAAAGCCACTTCTAGCGACAAGGACTTGAGGAAGATTATTATTTGCCTGGGTAAGCGATGATTAAAAAACGTTCTGAGAAGAGGAACTTCCGAAGCAAGCTGAGAAGAACAAAATCCAAAATAGTACTGGTAGAAGAGGGACAAGGAAGCCGTAGACTAACGATGGAATAGTGACGGCAGATTGGAGGTTAAAGAAGGGTCGTCAGTCAGCAGGATGGTCTTTCGTTGAACACTATCAAGAGGAGGAAGAGAGGTAGATGAAGCTCCGCCCCACACGTGACTGCAGTGTTCAATTTCGGGGTGGATTTGGGCTTTGTACGGCTGAAGAAGATGAGCCGGTGTGAAGAAGCGTCTGGGACGAAACAGAAAGCCAACTTTGCGTGCAGCACGAGAGGCGAGCTGAGGTAGGAAGGCAGACCAACATAGAGAAGTTATAGATAAGCCGAGAATAGTGATAGAATCTGTGGAATGAAGTACAGGTGAATCAAAGAATAAATGTGAGGTAAATGAATGACGTTTCAAATAAATTTAGAGAAGAGTGGTTTTGAAAACAGTAAATGAAACATGATTGTGGGATCCCCAGGAGATGTGTTCGAATTCGGACTCTAAAGATAACTGGATTGCACTGAGGTCACGAGAAATATTGGCGTCGGCATGGCAAGGAGTGCGGTAAGAAAGGGAAGAATAAATGGTGTCCTCATCGGAAGAGGAATGGACTGGGTTGGAAGTAGTAGATAATAGACTATTAATGGATAAAAGAAATAGGGTAGGCGCAAGTAATGAAACTTGTGAAACACCAGCATTCACATAAAATGGCTGGGACAGAACCACATCAACTTCAAAGCAGGTGGTTTGCTTACTGAGGAGACTTGATGTGCACGATATGAGAGCGGAGGAGAACCCGGAAGTGGGCAGTTTCACCAGAAGATCTGCGTGCAAAACTCGGTTAAAGGACTTAGAGATGTCGCGTGAGACCATGTGCGTTTATCCGTGGTTGTCGAGTGCAGCCAACTAGGAGTGTGAGACGAAAGCCAGGAAATCACCGGTGGAAGGGCGAGGTCGGAATACGTATTAGTGATCACTCAGTAATCCTTCGCACTCGAGGAATGTAAGCAGTTGGTCGGAGATGACGGTTTCGAATGCTTTCGAAATAATAGGTGTGAGAAAAATTAGAAGACAACTATTCGGGTCAGAAAGATCACCGCGTTCAGGTGTTGAAAAAATCACGAAGTGTTTCCAAGGGATCGGAGAAGTAGAAGGTTGGCGAGAGAGAGAGAGAGAGAGAGAGAGAGAGAGAGAGAGAGAGAAGACGACGTAATAAGGACTGAAAATCAATGTCACATACCTAAAAGAAGATGGGTAGTATACCGTCCGGAAGGGGTGGTTTGCAAACTTCCGGAGAAGGTAAATCTTGGTGGATTTTCCTAAAGCTAATATGAAGTAGGAAATGGGGGACAGAGGGAAGAGGAAGAATCGGAGGAATAGGATAAGACGGTACAGTGAAGTTGGTGGAAAATCAGGAATCAAGAACTTAGCTTTTTCGTGTGATTTACAAACAAGATTACCAGAGGAATTAAAGATGGGAGGAAAATTGGAAGGGTAAAATTTGCAATGGACTGCTTTGGCAAAGGACCGAAATTTTCCGCTACTGGTGGCAGATGAGATCAGACGCTCAATTTTCCGGAAGGTGAAGCTTTCTTCGGCTCTCTACATGGTTGAGGAACACCTTTTCCTGGCTTGCACGAAGCAGCGGTGGGAGTCGGGAGTGGGCAAGAGGCTCCAGCGCGAAATGCTCAATGCTTCCAGCGTAAAGTACGATAGCATGCATGGTTGAACTACTAGCAGTAATCGAGTTTACCGGGTTTGGAAAAAAAAGTGGAATAAAAAGTGCTCACCTTAAAGAATAACGCCGATGAATTAAGAAGCGGAAGCGGAAACTTCTGAAATGAAGCAGCAATCGTTCCAAAGGTAGAAAGCTAAGAAATCGCAAAAGCCGTCCCAGTTAGCTGAACTGTATCGCCAAAAGGTGTGTCTCGAGGCGGGTGGAGGACCGAGCCTAGTAAAATTGGTGGAACAGTAAACGATGCCGTGGTCAGATAAGCCTAGTAGAGGAAGAGTAGACAGGCCTGGAAAGAGAGGATGAACAGAAATGAGAATATGACCAAGAGCATGGGCACAATCGCCGGCTCGATCGGAGATACGTGTGGGAAGGCCAACAAGTTGGCACAGATTGTTGACCACGGTGAAGTGGTCGGCTTCGTGACTCAGAACTGAATTATTCGACGAGTGAATCAACCCATCCCGATTGTGTACATTAACGTCTAAAACGGTGATATAGCAGATGGGATCAGTAATGAACATGTGCTCAATTTTCGAAGATAAACATTTAAAGATCATTAAGTAGCTATCGTTTGGTGAAAGGTAAACAACACAAAAATAGGGATTAAAATGTAAAAGTCGGAGCTTCATCCACGACAACTAAAATTCATGACTGGAAAACTCAAGATTTTGTAGGCTGGATGTGACGACTGACCGGTGGACAAAGGTACAGACACCATCTTTTGGTGAAAAAACGGCAGTGAAAAGTAACGTCTGGAATCGGAGATGGGTGGTGTAGGATGAGGGAGAGATTTGAGTTTGGCTTGAAAATAGGGTAAGAGGAGAAGAAGATTGGAGGAACTGGTGTACAGAATCGATATTATGGTTCAGTCTGTCAATGTAAGTGAGGATGATGAGCTCAAGCTTGTTTTTCGAATGATTAGAGCAAGTAGGAGAGTGGATGAATGTGACTGTGTACTGTCGTGGTTCATAACGCGAAGGAGACCGGTAACCATGATCCTGATGCTTAAAGTGGCGAACCACATAAGGCCTCAATAGATTTCCATCTCCAAGATCAAGATGAATGGGATATTAAAATCATCACCTGAGATGTTGGAGTTAACAGCGTGATATTTAATAGTGCGAAATAGTTTACTTTCAATGGTTCTGATGAAACCAAGTATTATTGAAACAGCTTTAGAAAAATAAAGTTGGATTTCATTCATCGAGCCTTTGGTTGTATCCTCGGTCCAATGGCGGAAAATTTCAGCCAGCATTTATTGAAGTGGAAGAGACCGTTGAAAGAACCATTTCTCCCGATGACTATGGTACACTAGCTGATTTATTTTATCTTTTATTATGGGAAATCGATAATACATGCGGTCTACTTAGCCAGAATGCTGTTATTGGATCGGAGCATCAAGATCATGAGCTAACCTGCTCACAGTCTAGACTTGAATCCAGTTGAAAATGCCTAGGGTCTATTAGCTTGGAAGTTCCAAGCGGGTGGAAGAGTCTTCGGAACTTCGCACTAGTTGACGTCCACCTTTCCTGATGGATGGTAACATTTAAAACTTGAGACCATCCTAAACAGCGTAAGAGGCATTTACGAGTGTTGAACTTTGGCTCTTAACAACAGAGACCATTGTGTTCCTCAGACAGCCGGTTATTTGTCCAATCATTCGGTATCACATTTGTTATCATCCCATTCACCTCTCTTCCTAGGAACATCCTCCCAGATAAAGCAGTTTATCTGTGATATATCACAATTTCGTGTACATATTGATTGTAATGATTAGTAATCATATAAGCAAGCCAAATTTGGCCGATCTAAGTCTTTTGGTTCAAAATAAACCTCCGAATTATAGGGAGGGGTTTACCAGCTTTACATGTGCTATAGTTGCGGAAAAGAAGTCCGTATTTTGGTAAGTCACGGTAGAATGAATATTACCGGCAAGTCGAATAACCCACTAGTCCTACTCGCCGTAACTGTCAAAGTCACTAAGTAAATCTAAACAGTCGGAATTGCCTTCGGTCCCCAAAGGCTCTCACAGAGACGGTTGCCCTTTTCAAATGGAATTCAACTCATTCGCGCTGAAAGTTACAACCATGAATGTGGGTCTTGGTAAATGAATGGAATCCACAGAGAGCGGAACAGTTGGTGGCTTTACTTGAAGGTAAAACAATATGTTGTTCCTTGATTATATCGAATAGAAAACTGGTACTGGTAAATTTTGACCCGGTTTTAACAGAGTTTCGTCGCATTCGCCAAGTTAATTCTTCTTGTTGTGGTTCACTAGTTCGAGCCTCTCACCGAAATGAATAAAACAAATAAAGTGGTAAAAAGAAAGAAAGAAAAACGCTCTCCGTAAGTTTACCCCTAAGACAATTTTATTTTTGGGCTTGATCTTGCGAGACCACAAGGACCCCAAATCAACACTCAGAGAGCGGATGGCCAATCATGTTCATCTTATCAATACAACCTGAAACTGTACACGCCTGTCATCCAAGGGTTCAGACTCGCGTAAAATACCCATAAATCATGATCAAACAGAAGTCAATGGAGAACGTATTTTGCCCTTGACAAAACCATCCAGGAAAAATTGGGGAAAAATTTGCACAAAATTCTTCCATTCAGAATCAATGATTTGTTGTTCGTTTTTGATGCTTAGGATTTTGAACTCTCTACTAAACGACAAACGACCGTAAATCTTTTGTAGGATTCAAACAGAGCCAAAGTTCGGGGTCGCCTTTGGATAGGGTGAGTGGTGTGGCCACAAAAGGAATTCTGAACGTTTGTTCCGAGAAGTCGCTACCCACTGAAATGGAAGCAGTTCCCTCTAACCCTTGTTTTTTCTGTGATAAACAGTATACAAAGAAAGAACTGAGTTGAATTCGAGGAATTAAACGACGAATTTAAAATAGTTGGAAACGGTTGGAAAAAAGGAAGGTTATGCATGAAATCGAGACGAACAATCACTACCCAATTTGATTAGTTTATCTTCCATACGACAATGCACGATACCGATGGAAAGGGGTAGCGGCCTATCCAAGCTTACCAATGGAGGGGTGATAGGCAGTGGCAAGAATTGAACTCGAGACGTCTAGGTCTCGGGTTCCCTGTGACGACCATCATCGGACAAAAATAGGACCAGGGGGAAAAAGAATAAAGAAGCAGGTGAACAAAAGCAATGTCATGGGCTTAGCTCACGAATATTTTGAGTGCACTGCGGGAGTCACGAGATTATTTTCGACAGCAGGTTATCATGTGGTAGGTCAGCTGACAGTTCACTATTCATGAGAATAATGAGAGCAACCAACGATTCAGTCGGTTAACCTCAATCCACGTATGGCTTTCGGGGTGAACGGTGATACTTCCTCGGACGACCGTCTGGCCGGTCTACCACATGTCTCAGTTATTGCATCCCGTTGAGCAACAGTGTTTGATCAGGCGGTTTTTCCACCGCAAACCACGCACAGTACTTAAAGTCAGCATGGGTGACTCAGTGTTCCGACTCCAGCGAAAAGCCCGGACAAATTTCACAAGGAAATTCCGTTAGGTCTGCTTGCAAATTCGATATATATTATCCAGGCACCTATGCCATACAAAGAAGCTTCAGGTTCCCGTCATATGTGACAGACGTCGGCAAAAAAATATGATTCTTTATGCTCGATGACACTGATTTCATTTAGCAACCACCGGTTCAGAAAAGGCTATGTATACAACACTACTTGTCTACCTAATTTATGGACTTCTCCATCGCCGTAAACTATAATTTAGGATGAGTCCAAGTCTGTAGCAGCATTTTGCACTCCACATTTGCGGAATGCATCCCAAACATTGCTATACAGTTACCTATTCAACATGATACCTATCGGCTTGCTCTTGGTCTATTTCTTTTACACCTGGGATTCAATCTTTTATATTTCTTTCACAAATGGATAGATTGCTTTTTAGAAGGACGTCAATATCAGAGTCGAACCGAGAAGGAGAAAATGGATAACTCCGGCAAATGTCACTTCCCCGGATAAACAGGAAGTGCTCAACCGCGGTAAACTGAATTTCGGCTTCCACTACTCATAAGCAATGATTAAATAATGGTTTTGAGTTTCTGCGGTGTACTCCTAAACAAGAAGTCGAGTCGTGTCCACATTTGAGCGAGCCAAAACTTACTTTCACTTCGAGGAATATCAAAAATGATGATCTTTTGCTAAGTGAAACAAAGGTTCGCCTTTACCCAGTTTATAAGGACGGAAAGACCACGAAGATTACCCTTCATTTACTTGCCGCTATCGCCGACGTAAAAAGTACCAGTGTACGTAATATGCGGAGTATGGGATCAGTAGTAAGGGAAAGGTTCGTAGGATAAATAACAGAGTCACTTGCAGGATTGTTTTCTCGTGACAGGAGAGGCGAACAGTTAGCGATAGTTGTTTCCTGACACACAGAGAGAGGGGAATTTCTAACTTGCTCAACATAGCTTCACTAAACGCTGACATTTTTGCATTACGGTTATGTAATGGCACTTTGAATAACCTAGCTAGGATAAATGAATGATCAGTTCACGATAGCTGATTACGGATTTTCCTCAGAAATCGTCCTTGTGCAAACGATGCAAAAGCCATCACAGGATGTTTGAGGACACTACGTAGTGCTCATGTATTCTTCATCATGACTGCTAGTGAACGGGTAGAGAATATACGTGGCTTTAAAACCATGGATAAGTTGAAAAGTTTTCCGTCGGTGACTGGTGAAATTAAGTGAGATATTTTTTCTTGCAATCTTCGTCCTCTTTTGAAAAGTTGTTCATTGTGTACAGCCTGTCACTGGGTGAGAAAATAGTCCGGAAAATTTGTTTCCAGTCTGAACCCATCGGGATTCAAGTGCTGAGTTTTTCACAGTGTTCACAAGAGTACCTTTTGATTGCATGTTGCTTTAGTATGACCAGATCATTTCCTAGAATGGTGGGAAATAAATGAGAATTAGTGAAAAAATGCCTCTCTCTTTAACTCACATCGGAGAAGCGTGTCTGTGATCACGATAATTATAAGTCAGTTGCGCGGTTATTACAGCCGTATATTCAGCGACTCACCTTCCTCAAAACCCCAAGCACATTGAACCAGGCCTTCTGGCACGTGTCCTTTACGCGTTTGCGCATACTAAGTCACATGCTTCGTCGTTTACATATCTCACGCTCTAAACAGTTTTTCCTATCATCTGTGACCGCATGATCTTCGTGTGCATCAATAGCGAGTAAGTTCCATTCCTGTGCACCAAAACTAGGTTATTTAATTTTGAGCACATTAGTTCAGTTTTTATTTAGATAATATTACTGACACATGGGCTTGGCTGGATGCTATCTATACTTCCCCCACTTCTTGACTGCGGTCCATAATCCGAGTATACTGAATACTGAACACTTGATCTTGGCTAGTGATATTTTATTTTCAGAACACACTTAGCTTGCAATACGGCAAGTTGTTCACTTCTCTTTCTTAGTTATCTTCAGAAGATTCTAATGAGATTCGTCATTAGTTATTTTGGTAGTGATTTTTACTTCTTCAGATTACAAACTGGGAACCACGTGTACTCGTAACGGTGACTTTGTCGTTAAGGCGAGTGATCTTATCAACCAGGCTAGTACCTCAGCCTGGGGATTTTTCGTTACAAAACGCCGAGAGTTTGGAAGACTATATTGCGATTTCTTCAAACTTTTCTACACCTCCCACATACTTCCCCGTCTGCGGTATGACGTACCAGCTCCATTCCCGTGCACGGTCGGTTATTTCGGAAAGTTTGATAGAGCTAAGTAGGTCACCACTCGTCTCGCTGTTGGGCTACGATGGACTAGATGCAAACTATAGTCGCAAGTTTGCTTCCGTAAGTGATTCCCAGTGTCTGAGGTTACCTAATCTGCACTTGCAGAATCATCCGGCTTAAATAGAGACCTGATCTACGGAGGTTATTTCCTCCCCGGGAATGTGCCTCCTTTAGGACGAATTGTTCAGTGTTCATGAAAGAGCAATCAATTAGGCTACCGGGCTACTCACTGATTATCCAATCGGCGTGGTCCATGCGGTAACCAACGGGAATTCAAATGTGACGTAGATCTGGAGTCTCCCCCTTCATCCTGAGTACATACCAGAAGGCTGTTTTTAACTGAATGCGAATGAGATCTCTTACTGCCTCTCGCACGAAACTTGAACTGAATTTTCAGACTAACCGTGGAAAAATCTCCTACAATTCAGATTTCTGGAGCAGTTGGGGAATTTAAAAGGTTCAATTTCACTAGTATTCCACAAAATAACTCACGTGGCACAGCATACTGTCAGTCAACAAATTTACGAAAAATTTAGGCCTAATGTTTACGAATGGGATTTTTCTTTCAAACGAGTCAAATACCCTCATTAATGCAACAAAAACGTAAACAGCCTTCTCTTCCCAAGACTGCTTCGATACGTTGATATGTGACCGTTATTCGCCGTATAAACGCAACACGTACTAGAAAAACAATTCCCTCAATTCTGAGTGCTTCAACAACATTTACAAATGGCTCCCACATTTGGGAGTTCTTTGACGATGCGAAACGGTGTAGAGTTTTGTATTCGTCAGACACTGAATTAAAAATTTAATAACTGGGCAATTATTTAACTTTCGATTCTAAAACTTGCGATCGCTTGCACATTTTTTTTTCTGGATATTTGCTATTGTTTTCTTTTTCGGGGGTGAAATCGTTGCCTACTGTCATTACAAAGTATATTTCTACTCACCGAATATGGCCTATCCCCAATTTATTAACCGAATAGCATGATTTAAGAGCCCATGTTGCTGTCAGTTAAATTCCGCCCATATTGCCTTACCAGAGTGACATTCGTCTCACCAGATCCTACTCTAATGTGGGTGCTAAACAACGGAATGTCGACAAAGCTACGATTCAGCAACATGTGTCCGAATCCCTTTTGGCCAAAAGATATTCTCTTCGTTGCCATCCATCACTCAGATACTTTTTCAAGTGCAAATGACGGGAAATTTACTTGCTTCGAAAGTCTGGGCAGAGAATATCACTGGAAGAAAACAAAGGCAACCTCTTGAGAGTACCGGAAGATCACTTTTTAGGAATTTACCGATGTTCGTAGGCTTCTGATTACTAGGCTCGGCATTTCGGACGCCTGCACTTCATCATACCCCCACGACCAAGTTAACCGGCGAAACTCTCCCTTCCGTCACTGTCTTTAAACGGTAACAACCGGTCACTTATACAGAGGTGGAAACACCTTTGTTGGGCCTAAATAAATCTATGGTATGCCTTTTACAAACAACCTACAAAACATGGGGCTAATTTGTGTATATGTGCCACTGGCAGTGAAGTACTCCGAGTAAGAGTTCCAGTTGGGGCTCATGGGGTGGCTGTGAGCTGATATAGCTATTGAAAGAGAAGCACAGTAAGCTTTCATGGTTTCAGTGTTCAGTCGGGTATTAATGTTTCATGGTGAATCCCTCTAAATACAATTAGGATTTATTGCCAATCACACCGAATTGATACAAAGCAGGGAAGCATTCTCACAATAATACATTTTTTCAGGAACCATTCAAGATTAGTCCTCTTTTATAGGTTTTGACAACCGACACGTCTTAGTTCAATGTGAAGGCTTTCACGAGTCAAATAGAAGTGACAGATTGATAAGCACTATTTTCGTTTAGAACTATTTGGTATTCTTCGGCAAATAGAAGCAGTGAAAAAGACTGATCCGATGGTCCTTAGGTGACCGGTGATAGTCGAGTGATTCATAGCTTTTATCTTCCCTTTCAGAAGTCAGAGGTTCGTATTAGTCTACCCTCGGGCACTTCGATGGTAAAGAGTAATCCGCTGTCGTCCGGATCTTTACCACACCTAACTTTCGGGGTCTCATATGGCTCTCCAACACTCTAAACACCAGTTTCATCTTTCCAAATGTCCAGAGTAGTAATGTGGGTCTTTCAGTCTATGTGGTATGCGTTTCCAGTGTAGTCATGCGCAAGCATGTGAGGAAAAAATAAAATCCCCGTTCAACTCTCTTGTGAGACTTAATATTCGTATACAGACGCCGATTCAAGGCACTCGTGATGAAACAACCTTCTGGTGATTGCTTTAAATCATGGATAGTCATGAAATGAACGCTTGTACTGTGTAATGAGCTCATCTAATAACTAGCATACTTGGTAACAGACCGTCACTTTTGTACGTAAATCTGGAGAAGGAAGGAATAAATGAGTCACAACTTTAACCAAAATGTTGCTCAGCTCCATTTATATGAGCTAGTTTCGGACAAGGCATCTTGCTCAGAATTTTCAGAATTAGTGGCTGACCCTGACAGTCAGTTGAAAGAAACCGATCGCATGTAGTATCCAGTTCAGCCATTTGTCCAGGAACTCGAAGCGCGTATGCTCGTGCATGCGAGCTTGCGTGCATCGATCAGTTTAGTATGGGTTATTGATTGAATGATAGCTGGGGACGATCTAAAGTGATAATATGGGTGGGCAAATGTGGGTGGGCTGCCTCGAGCGTTCTCTTATATCCTACAGAATATCTGAGTTTGATATCTTGGCAGCCAAGGATCGGGTGCTCAAGAAACTTCTTTCCTTTATATCAGTTTGCATAATGGAAATAACAATGCCACATGATCTTCGGATCCCATGGTAACATAAACATGACCATATGTGACTTAGAAAGGTACATCCATAAAACTTCACACCAAAAGCGTAGTTTTTACCGAATGTCAATTTTACTGTGCATTATGAAGGGAAAAATGCTTACGTGCCTGTGAATGAGTAGTAGAAGATTGGGTTTTGTAGGTAATGGGTCATATTCTACATATTCTACCCAAAAGTATAAAGTAACCAATCTCTGCAAGGTGTTCGTAAAGGGGTGCCCTCTGCAGAGCGTGGGTTTTGGTTTGAACGTTATTTCGGGGGGCAATTCGGGTACGTGACCACGAATTGTTTTATTTTTCGCACACAAAGGGGATTGTTTATTCATCTCTCATTTGGACAATAGTCAAACCTAGTCCTATCTTTACCCTACCCTGTTGGCTGAATGGACGCGACGGAACCACCATTCGCGTCAACCGTAAGGTTGGTTTCAGTCAAATGGATAGCAATCGCACTCATACCTACCCCTAGCGGTTGCCGACTAAGCAAAGTAGGATAGTGTTCTCTGATCCAATCGGTCAGGTGCCTGGTAGTACGACTGAAGTAACTTGCCCTGCAAGAGTATCTAAAATGGCAAATAAAGAAGGTCATCTCCATCGATAGTCTGTTGTTTACCTGTAATGAGAAAACTGATTTGGAAGAAAAGATAATACATGATTTCATTGAAAATCAGGTGTTTTCCACTACTTTTCTCTGACATTTGCTCATTGCTCGTGCTAAATTGTCTGTTGCGGAAGACAATATGATGTAAACTAGTTTATCTTAGGGATATTTTTCTCCTTGCGTTGTCTTTCGCACAACAAGCAATCAAATCTAGATATCCAGAAGATCCTAGTGATCTTATAGGCCAACCTTACTACCAGCATATAAACACCTTGCAAACATCTTTCATCCATACTACAAAGGCTAACCCTGAGCTATACAATGTGCTCATTCGGACAAGTGACCTATCAGGACTTTGAGTGGTTTTCCAATCTAAGTCTCAGGGTCTGGTAGCCGACCATCCCTAATAGTGTAGTAGGCCTTTGATGCTACGGGGCATAGTCTTTTCAAGGCATTTATGAGCAAGAATGTAACAAATCAACATTCGCCGGCACATGGAAAGATGAAAACAAAAATTGCTCACCATATTTTGTCCCTCCAATGAACAGACAATTCGAGATTACTTACTTACTTCAAAGAAATCAAATTGTCGTGTTGTGTTGACGCAAAATAACCGCTCATTGCCAGCCTCAGGTAGAAAGGCGCGTGTGCGACTCACAGTCTGACACTTCAAGAGCTCTAATTCCCCTTTCAGACTTGGTGAACCTGCACCATCGATGATAGTTGCTAACATGACAGATTAAACGACTGTACTCTAGTGTTTCCATGGTCATCGACATTTAGTCGGCCGCCGGTAATCCACCATTAATCATGTCATTTAGAACAAACATTTGCATAGTGGGTTTGTGCGTATTTAAAACAAAACATATTTATTTCGTTCTCATCTACGAGTTTTGGGATACCAGGTAAACCTGTAAACCACAAAGATTCATTGTACCATCAATTAGAAAATGTGATTTTTGTTCTCTCTGCAGCAGTGAAGAACAGTGTAATTTATCAGCAATTCCCATGCGGTACCTAAAAGGTCAGTAACTGAGCAACGTTTCCCACGAAGGTTGATCGCCAGAGGCAGAACTTGTTCCTCGTATTTCTGACTTCATTTTCTCTCTAATCTGTACTACACGAACATCGTCGGTCACACACGGATAAAAAAAGTTATCTGAGTGTCCATAGAAGCTGAACATCTAAAATAACTTCGAAGTTTTTGAGGTGATTTATTGTATATTGTTACCACACACCATAGAATAACTAGCCTGGAAGTAGAGTGTTCGAGCCAGAGTCATGTACTCCGAGTTGCGGTTCGCACGCGCTCAGCTGATATGCACAGCAGATGAAGGTATTTTAGCAAACCAGATGACGCGTCTAACTTTCAAAGATGAATGGAGAGTGGGGTTCAGTAAAGTGAATCATTTCGTCTATAATGTCCATCCCTTAAGGTTGAGTCTTTTTACTATCGTCTTTATGATTATCAATAACAATCATAATAAAAAATAATAGTAGTAGCCTGGTGGACTGGGTTATTTATGGTGCAGGAAATGCCAATATACCCCCCCCCTACTCTTCTGCGGTTTGTTTCCAGCTGAACTGCATAGACAGACCACATTTAGCATGCTAGTGTGTGTCAACGCACTACTTGGTTGAGTAGGCACAATGAGTTTGAGCATCAACAGATGCATCAACTTATCACAGAAAAAGTGCCTGGAAGGGCACGAATGTTATTAAACCCACCGACGAACGGATGGAAAGACACCGAGCCGGTTTGTAGCCGCTAAGACTTTGGTAGTTAGTGACGCATTTTCGATTCTCAGGAAAGTGTTTTTGAATAGTGTTCGCACCACGCGTGATTCACGAACAGTTCACTCAGGTAGTGAGTTTTCATCACAAGCAGCGACCGGTGATTTATTATGACAGAGAGAATGCCTGAGATATATTGCCTCCTGAGACGGAACAGAAAAATAGCCCCATATAAAAACAAACGGGTAGAGATAAAGGAGATTCCCAAGAATAAACTCAAATCAACGATAGTTATTCGTCACTTTTTGGAGGGACCAGATTTGTAAGTCTTACAGAGGAAACCTGGAATTAAATGAAAAATATTCGAGCAGGCCCAGAGGAGACTCTTATGTGATTCTTCAATCGAATTTACGGGTTCTTCGAAGCTGTAGAGGTCCTTGCAACTGTATGTAGACTTTCAGGGTGAGCTGCACATACTACAGTTTATTCTATATCTTCAGTACAGAAATATAAGATCAGTGCCTCGGATGAGTGGTGGCCTTTTTCAATATCAAGAGGAGTGAGCCAGGAATGACACCATTTGAAAAGCGGAATGGAATGGATTGATATTAGGCGATGAGAGAAGTTTAACTTCGAAGGCTCTGAAGGAATATTTTACTACTGACACGACTTTAACAGAAGCATCTTCCTCATTATTTGCTTTTATTTAATTCCTTTTATTATTTAATAATGATACAACATTTCAGGGCAGATTTCGCGGCCGATTAAAGGCTGGCAAATGGAGAAATTGACCGGTTGCGGGAGCAGGATTCGAACCTGGAGCAAAAGGGTTGAACGACCCCGTGATGACAGCTTGACAACAGCCGTTCGGAATAAGTAGTGGAGGATTAAATTGGGTTTCAAAGTATTTTACGCACTAGATTATTTTGCTAATGTGAGCATTCCCCGTAATCTATTACAATCAGATCACACCAGAACCAAATAAAGGTTAATAAATTGGTAATGACTAAAACGAGATGCTTTAGAACAACATGTATGAACGTCTAAAAAGTGTGAAAACACTTTTTCCTTTACACGTATTTAGATTTATTACTGTGGACGCAATCCAGGTAACCGTTGGAGACCTGTGATTTGAGTGCTGTGCGCAACCATGTATGGTCTGTAATGGCCTATCTCCTGGTCTTAGCTGCACCAAGTACAACTGGACTTCACGAAAGCTTCTGAGGATTATTTACACTGGTCATTGACTATTGGGTGGTGAGATGATCGTCTCTACCGTGTGTGGCTTAGAAAAGCCACCGAAGCATCCTGCGGACAGAACTAAACTTTTATGTTATTTCCGAAAAGGTTGTTTTCACAAAGAAACAGGATTCGGCCTTCTCGTGCAAATAAAAGAGGGTGGGGAATATCACAGTGTGCCTTTCACCAGGTCTGATGTAAAAGGAATTCTAAAAAAAAAAGAAGGTATAGAACAAACTTGTTATGGGTAACTATAATTTTTGGCCAATGCAGTTAAGTGTGTAAGACTATAATGAGAAGACAGTGTATTGGTACTAACAATGACCGGTGCTGGTGAAATATGTGTACGATAGTCCGCCCGGAGAGGCAAGGGATTGAACCCCAACATCAGTTATCGAGAAAAAACGATGCCTTCTTGCCCGGATCGTGAGCAAGCCTGGTTGAACAGTCATGAACCATGTACTGGGTACGGTGTTCTTGGTTGTTATTTTTCTGCGAAAACCTTAGACGGTAAGCGAGTATCAGGAGGAAGGAAAACATTGGAACGGATCTCTAATTAGTGGTATCAAGTCAATAGAAGAAGTTAGTGAATATGGGAGCATGAATGATTGCAACTGCTTGTCATATCTTCTAATGTTTCTAACATCTGATTGAGGGGGCCTCCTTCAATCCACTCGGTAACCCTAACACACCTTAAACGGCCAATACCACTTGTTAGATTTTCATACCTTTCTTCCGTGTCACGGGCTGGTCACCCTTACTCATCTTCCAGCCACTATCAGCGTCAGCCAACATTACGGGCCGAGGAATCCCATCTAGTGACGTGCGCAACTGATGTCCCAACCACTTTAGTGGGACCGGCTTTAGTTTTTATCCCGTGGTTGGATTAGTGTACCTTACGCTGCGCTGCCACTTTATCCGATTGTTGATACTGTGTTCTCACCAGAATCAATCTATGATACGAAAAAATCGGTTTCTAAGAACCGAACAATCTATGTGTATCCTCCAACAGCAGTGATCATCTTTTTGACCCATAAAGAGAAACTGATCTAACTGCTGCAGCGAGCACTCGAACTTCGGCCAAATAAGTAGATTTTGTGTCGGTCACTGATTTTAGCAAAAGCAAAGCTCGATACTGGACCTCAGAGTAAGGTGCAGCTACCTTGGTAACATAACTTAACCACTTTGTTTATAGATGCCTTAGATACCTCAGGGTCTGGTGTTAGTCCGTATTTGTCCCGCATCAGCATCTCGTTCTTTGAAGGTGAAAAGTGTATGCCGAACATTGCGTTGCAAATGTTCAAGCTGCCCAGATAACCTTGCTTCTTACCAGGGTCTTACGTCGGAGCAACTGGAGTCCACATATTAATAGTGGAAAGGTTAAGTATCACTAATCTCATATGACAAAAACGGCGGTTCCTAGGACCTTATCAACTACAAATTCGGAGATAAAATGGAAGAGAGGACAACCCCTACAAATACCGTTTCTCGTGAGCATCTCGGATGAACGATCGCTACATACCCGAACTTGGCTCTGGCTGTTTACTTCGGAGATTCCGTGATGTGAATAAACTTCTCCGGTAACTTCCCTAAAGAAAGACGGCCCTAGAATGCTGCTTGGTCCACTGAATCAAATGTCGCTTTTCGATCAAGAAAAACAAAGACTGACTGTATCGCGATAGCTGACCCGGTGGAACACCTATCAGGTAAGCAGGAAATTGGGGATTTCACTCCAGCTCGCGGTGTTAGTGCAAGTCTATTTAAAATTATCTAAAAACAGAGTTGATCGGTGCACGGAATGTGCCGCTGTGTCCTAAGTTTTTCCGAATAGTGAATATTTGGTGGTCACAACCTCGATCGGGTCCAGACCCAGCATAATTCTCGCAAGTACACGGTAATAAAGTATCATCTTGTCAGATGAGCTTTAAATGATTATTCAGAACAGTTTCTTAAGCCATCTTCCGTCATAGGATAAGTTTCGCTAGAATGAATTTGCTATCTTAAGCGCTAGTACTTTTCTGAAAATGGTGATATTAGGTGCTCTATTACTAATAAATAAGTTTACCTGGTCGTTTTACTTGAAGTGAATTATCGGCCAAAAACTCGCTGTTTACCTCTGAAAAAACTTTACACCAATATAAGCCATATATTATAAATGGTTTCAATGACCATGAGAGTATTCGATCAGCTTTTAAGATCGTTTGTAAAACCTCACGGAAATTCTACATCAAAAAGAGCTTATTTGGCAATTCACATCTTCGTCTAATGTTCTTCTCCTAGTGACCCACTTCCCCACCCAGCGACCTTTGTTTGGTCGCTGATCACTTCCAGAAATATTCTACTTTTTCGTATAATAAATAAAGAGAGTACGCATTATTAACACTAGTAAGTTAGATGTGTTTATCCCATTAAAGTTTTGATTTATAGTATCTGAATTTGTCTTGTTGTCTCTATGTTCCCGAGTGTTTGTGCGCTCTCTGCATGAGTGTTGTAACCTGTTTGTCAACGTTTAGGACGGTGTAGACCTGAACTTTTTTCGCGTATCGCACCTTCCCCCGCAAAATCGTTCCTTTGGTAGTCAAAGAACACAACAACAAGCTGAATCAGATACCATTTTGAGATTCAATTTAATTCATTTATGATGCCATCCAATATGACGGAGGATTTGTCGGATTGTCGGAAAGAGTGGACCGGCGGTGGATAAGCTCTTAAGCACATCAGTGGGAGAATCGATCCGGCCGCCTGGTTGTCGGCGTGTAAAAGACTCCTGGCGTACGTTATAGGCACTTGTAGCTCCACGTGAAAGCCCTGAGAAAGATCGTTATTGAAACTGATGTTTCTCGATTTTTTATCAGGAAAAGTTCCTATGGTGAGAGCGGAACTTCCTGCGAGGAAGTATCGACGGTTGAATCGATCATGATTCATGGACGCATTCATGTCAACAGGGTTTGTTCCAGCGGGTGAGCTTCATTGGGTTTTAGAGCTTTTTAGGCTGCACACAAGTCACTGGAAGCAAATGGGCACCCTATTGACTTTCGGATCTAAACAACTATGTCCATAAAAGCATAATATTTCGCAGCCAATGGAAAGTGTCTGGACAGGGTTTCTCATATACACGACCAGGGGTTGTAAAGTGCTGAGTCTGACACCATCCACTATTTTCTATGGAGGGCCATGAGATAAGGTCTGAAAACCGAAACAGTTGCTCTGATAATAAATTAACTATAATCGATGAGTAAACCAATATTTATATAAACAAACACATTCGTCGTGCAAGTGACAGGAAGTCATTAATCAATCAGAAAATTTTAATCAGACAGACAACGTGTCGGATTTGGCATTTTGCAGCTGAACAGAAAAATACTGACCAGTTACCTAAATTTTAAACCTTCGGTTTGTTTAAAAGCAAGATTCTCACTAAAAAGAGTATTCAAATTGCAAGTGATCGGCAGATCACATTGATTGATGCGTTTGCTCACAAACGTTAGAGTGAAACTATGGCAATCACGTTGTTTTCGCGGCATTCACGACAGGCAAATTAGAGAAATTGAATACGACGTCTCAAAGAAAGCTTCGTAAGTGGTTCTACAATGCACTTTTAGTATCCTGCAAATTTTCTGTCTGGCACAGCATTAGACAACTTACATTGTCAGAAAATTGTTGCTTCGTTCATTTGTTCTGATTAAGATTCTTCCATATTGAAAAATAATGTGCATGAGTGATTATTTCTCCCCTTCTATTGTGTTCAGCTTTCGGATGTTTTCCGGGTATAACAACTATGAAGGTCATTACAACAAACGCTTGGCTAATCACATCCGGAACCAGCGCTCGAAGTGGTGTTCGTTAGGGAGGATGAAATGAAAAAACATGGTCAAAATTATGGCTCGAATGACCGACAACAAGTATCCGAAGGGCGTGCAATAAAGTCGTCTCGAACTCTCGAAGCACCATCCGAGGTCAAGTGTCATCTAATATCCACACAAGGAAAAACACTTGAAAAAAGTATTTTGAGTCACCTTTTGTTATTTTTCATCAAACTAACGCAGCCTCAACCATGCAACAGAATTGTGCGATGACCGAAGGCAAAGTCCGTGTTGTATTCGATAATATATTTCAATAAAATCTTTCAAAAGCAAATAAAAAACTATTAGCTCATTGAAACTATTTCATTACCAAAAATCAAACGGAATTTAATACACCACGAGCGATTTGAGCAGCATAATCACCTCGGCATAGCAATGGTCGGAGTGCTTTCATCACAAACAAAAACAAGAATTGGTTTCTGGGTTTCTCTGAAATCAAAGTCGTTTCGTAGTGAGCAGACTGTGAGAAGTTGGTTTTGATGAAATTTAATGGATGTGCACGCGAGAGACAAGACATAATCCACTAGAGAATTTTTCAACTTTGTCGGCCATTTGCGGTCAAAGAGATCACACAAAAAAACAGTCGTTTGACAAAAGCAAGCTTTTTTATGAAAAGAAACTGAGTAAAAACCTTTCACCTCTTACTTCGAGGAACGGAACATACTAAAGCCTACAGGATTCCATAAAAAGTGTTCGCACAAAATGTTTAGAGACGCTGAGTCATTTAACGACCGCTCTGTTCGTGCATTATCATAGATAACGCTTGATTATTTTGTAAATTTATTTGCAATTGATTTTTCAAGTCTCGGAGACCGTCAACTCCATTATGGGCAATTCCAATACCATAACGACACAGTTACGGTCTTTCGAGACTGGCCTGTCAAAATCCCAAAGGTTGTGGCAGAGGATTTCTCCCTTCTTCCAGTCATATATATACACGATACATAAGCCGTCACGAGCACGGATAGGTTAACTTTGATTCGTGGTATTATTACATTTGCAAACAAAAATCAAGATAGGAAAGTTTTCCTGAACGCCGAGCTTGGCGTTTCGATCATCAGTTTCATCTCTACTTGAGGTGACCTCGTCAGTGCGTAACCAGTAGTCCTTATACTCCTCTGTACTTACGAGAATCTTGTGGTTAGACTTGACCCCGACCACTCCGATGACCTTGGAGAGGTCAAGGTTACTGCCTTATGAGATGACGAGTGACATTCCGACAGAGGGTTTGTGTGAGTTCGACCTGAAAACACAAAAATACGAAGAAACAATAACGATCCCATTTAAGTGGGTGTCTCTTCGGGGCTCCACTTTTACAATAAATGAACACCAATATGGTTCCCTATAGCCTGACCCTGACATTACTTATTAAGGAAGCTGACCGTTTGACCTTCTGTATTCATTTTTAAATCGAGCAACTTGAACATTCGATATTCCTCGATGACTTGTAGATTTTTGTGATTTGATCCGTGGTCTTTATCCGGTTTCTCCTCGTTTTATAAGCTTAGCCCTAAAACATTTCAGATATCACGTTTCATGGTGCAGCCACTTCATACATTAGGATTCTTGTTTATGGATCACTTGAGCTCCTTGCTTTCTGGTCCACTTGTTGAGTTACAAGTTTTCCCATCACTGCTCGATTATGACTTACCGTGGCTGGGCCTTCTACTACAGCGTTATTCAGCCGTGTATGCTACTTATCAGGCAGTTAGTGCAACGAGCTTGAAATCTGCGGACCTGAGCTCATGAGAGGAAAGCATCAAGAATTAAACGCGATCTGGTCTTTAAGCCTACAGGAGCAAAGGTTTCAGACCATTAGTGAAGCAGACTTGGTTTGTGTACATGCCATGATTAAAAAAAGTCAGAAAGACCACTTGAAGATCTATGCACCACACAATATGAACTTGGAGTTCGTAGTCATTGTCGACTTGAACAAGTCCAAATGGAAATGATTAGAAATCAGGGATGAGGACAGTATGGGAACCGTGTGATCTACCCGGGTAGGTGGATTTATCAAATTGCTATCGGATAACCTTGGAATCAATCCCGAAATGTGCAGAAGCATAGTGGAAGCTCACAGTGAAAATGCGGTGAACTTTACCTCGTACGATTGGCTTGTAGTTGCATCCATTGAAGCAGCTTTACCGTATGAAAAAATGTAGCAGATTTCCAAATAATATCTTTTCAGTTATCTCACGTATATTCTTTCCTGAAACCATAGGCCGCAGAATTGGTTTGATAGCATTTCCAGCGACCGGTTTACTTGTTTCCCAGAGCAAGGCATTTAAAGGCTCCGAACTGTCATACTCAGCTAAGTAAAGGTGCGACAAGCCTGGTAAATGATGCAACAAGTTTAACAAAAGATGCCATAAGGCTGTATAACGGCTTACCACGGGTGAGTAAAGATCGGAAAGCTTGTAGCTGACTTTCCAGCACTGCAGAAGACTGCATATGTGATCTTATTTATCGTGTCTGTTGAATGAATTTAATAGTGAGCATTAGGTTCCCAAGATATACTCCAAATTTCCTGTGTTTGCCTGATCTAGAATATGAGCTTCATACAAGTTGAGATTAATTCCTTTTCTGTCCGCATGGATAGACAAAGATCAGTGAGTGAGCCATATCTTCTTTTAGCCCGTTCCTGTTCTGGAATTCGAGTGGCAACCTCTTTCCCTTTTTGAACGACATAACATTTGTCATCATCCTTGCACTAAATCATGTTCATACCGTTTCTTCTATCTGCACTTTTGAGGTGATCCTTGGGTTCTAGCACAAATCTCTTCATAATTTAGGTAGGATTGTGAACAAATGTGATGCCCTAGAGTTGGAGAACTCCGATTGTCATTTCAAATACATTTTCGTGTGCAGTGATGCTATACTTCTATTAGCCACTAACAAAGCCAATTTCCAAATGGACTGGATTGTGGATTAAAATATTGCTATTAAAACTTGTTTACCCTGTGTCACAATTATGTACTGCCTAAAATTTAGAAATGACCACAGACCACACCCCTTGGTATTATATTATTTCGTTATGTTTCTGTCGGAGAACTGCGAAGATGTCACGACCCAAGGGTGATTTTCTACTCAAATATCCATGAAGTCCGCTCTGAGATCTGAACCAGGTCAGTACGAAAGATTGCCGTTTCATCATTTTAGCCTACTGGCTTCCTTAGATGACTTGAAATAGATTGTTGTACTTCACTTTGACATCACCAACGGGCTCCGCAAGGCTAAATTCTCGCCTGAATCTGAAGAGGACCAACGAAAAAGAAATACAAATTTCAATTATTGATTTGTGCTTCTCCTTCTGCAAAAACCTATCCGAAGCCCTCATTTTACAATCGGGAAAGGCTTCATATTTCACAACACATTACAATAATTATTTACCATGATTCTGAGAGCCTTACTATTGAATCACCGTGGTTTGACTAAATCCGAACCCCTCACTGAAAGAAACAGGTCCTGAACCAGAAAGCAGCTATAGTCGTTTTATCTGTAAACTTCAGCACACAGGAATGCCATTTTTTGACTGAATGATCTGATGCCAATTCGGAGCTGATCTTCGTCGATTGGAAAAAATGGGCATATCTTACGCAAGCATTGTGGCTCGTCCACGAGTAACAATTTTATGACGTAATGCACTCGCTTTCCGGTGTTTCACACGATATTTGGACGTTATTAGGAAAACAAAATTTTGACGGTGCGCCGAGACTAGCCCAAGCACGATTAATATCATTTGGCATCCATGACGTAGGCTGAGTAGACAAAAAGGGAAAAATTCTTTGGACCCGGCGGAATTCTAACTAATGCATGAGCACCAATCACACCTTAGTACTGTGTGCAGTTTACCAGTCAAAAGACTTCGAACATTTCTCAAATTGAATACCTTTTTTTAGGCCACATTATGTTAGCATTTGACTTTCTCTGCAGTGAAAGTGTATTTCACCTGCCTGCAAAATTGCAGCTTCACAGCCTACGGTGAGATTACACCTAGAATGAATCAGTGCCCACCCGTATTGGGATTCCAATAATTTAAGTGTGGGATCCTGCTGATGCACTTACTGAGCCTTTGTGCTTATGGGGGTTTCTGTGGTTATTGTATTTTGTAGATGAACCACAAATAACCCCCGCCCCCTAGCGGAGGAACACTGATCCTTGCATAATACACACTGGGCGAATATGCGGGTGACTTCACATTGAAATACGCCTTGATTTACTTGAGCAAATATCTAACTGGTATAAATGTAGGACTCGGTTCACCCTTATGGAAACTGACCACATGTATGAGCAACACATACATACTTTTTAGCAGCAAGAGTACCCTACCGAGCATCACGTGCATTAGTGGATATGGTTCTTTACCCCCACGAACTTTTGGGTCAACGTTGCCGACAGAACGGGAAATTTTATGCCGTGCAGATTGTTACCTTATCCTTACCATCCCTGGATCAATCCGTTTTCATAAGCCAAGTCCCAGGGTAATCAACGCTGGCCTTTTGTAATCCCGTGGTCCCCCGCTGTGGCTACGAATCAGTTACCCCTATCGCTCTGCTTATTTGAAAGCAAGAAATACGTAACAATAACTTATTATTCCGAACAACCAGTTTGTAAATTCGTATAACGTGACTAGTACTTATCTATATATCTGGCAATATACTGGATACTTTTCTCCCGAAATATAGGGGATTTGGGCAATTAGGTTGGACATCGAAATACAATAAAAATTACAATGGACAACCTTTTGAATGATTCTTGCCCCTCAAGTTAGTTCAACAGAATAAAAATGAAATCATCAAAGTCAATAGACCGCCGGGCCTGACAGCTATTGTTCTGAAAATATGTACAACTTAATATAACCATTCTCCTACTTACTGAAACAGAGCCCGATGCTTTTTGCAGTCATAGTCTGGCATTTCCTAAGTCGAAGAAGAACATTCAAAGTCTTGCCCCTTTAGTTATTCATTCATTTGGTTTGCGACGGTCGAGTGCCCCATTATCACATTACCTCTGTCGATCACTGCCGTGCATATCAGTCAGCTCATCCTCGACAACCTTCGATTCTTAAGGTCGTGCACAAAGCTATTCCATGTTCGCACTGGAACAGGTAAGCTTTTCCGCTTACATTTCTACCAATTAAAAATTTTCAAACATCATTACCATACTTTATTAAGTTGGGCTGCTGGATTCGTTGGGCATATCGAGTAGACCTCCCACTGCGTTGCAAGACAGTCGGATCCCAATTCGTCAATCTGTATAGTCAGGAGAATTACTTGCACTACAGTACTTGTGGCTAACGGAGTGTACTAGTCCGTGCTATCCTCTCTCACGCATTCAGTCACGAATTCACCAAACTCAGTGAGCTCATGAGAATTGATGACTGACGGTAGGTCTGTATGGTCATAAAGACCCACCCAACAATACCGATGACAGACTCACATGTGACGAAATACGGACACATTGAAGTATCAGAACCATCACTTCAAGACAAACTGGGTTTAACTAGTGGGCTGAGTTCCGTGTGCAGAAAATTGATCACCAGTCATGGAGTCCGAAGTAAAATTTTCGCAATTAAGTGCGGTAAAGTATCGAATGAATTGCTGTCAATACGGAACACACTGGCTTCGTTGACTTCAGTGTACCGTTGGAATGGCACCCCGGATTTTGTTATGCCAAAAAGAAAACAAGCCTCAGCTGATTATTTTTTGAACGAACATTCTAGAATTTTCACAGATCCGACTACAACTTAGGGCATGAATTCATTGACTAATTAATTGGAAGGACTCTTCGGTGTAGCTTATAAGAAGCATGATGCACGTTATTAGTGAAGCCGATACAAAACATTGAACTGGGTTTCAAGTAAGATGAGAATGAGCAATTTACACTTTTCAACTGAGGTTACAGGGCTACTTGAAGTAGCCTAAAAGAAACCTTGAGTGATAGGATCGCTACTGACACCATTCGGAACCAAATCCACCTACTTGTGTTACGGCTTTTTGCATGGTTGAACTTCGCGGTTCATATGACCGGAAAATTATCCTTTACGCTACATTCATTCTTTTGCACTTTCATCATCATTATTTTCAGATTGCTCCCAAGCAGTGTGTATGATTTTAACTTGAAAAACAATGTGTTTAGGTCGCTCGTAGCACAATGTTTTCAGAGTTATCAAGGTAAGTGAAATAAACCAAAAAACGACCAAGAACTTTCGAATTATATAAATGGCCTGCATCGAACTTATACTGCTAAGAAAAATAACATTAGCTGGTGGAATGTTTGTTACTTGATGTTTTTATGAGTAGTCCCGCTTGTTCGGCAGTTATGAGGCAATAGAAACGGTAGAAGATGTTTCTCGAAAAAATGGATCCCTAAAACGGCGTTCATTTTCGTTTGTTTATTTTTCCTTTAACTTATGAAATGTGCTAAATCCAATGAGAATTACTTTCAAAAACCACTGACTGAAGTTATCTATTTATGTATCCCATGTGAACTCAAAGTTAATTAATGGAAATCCAGTGGCATGTGTGAAAATGGGATTACCACAAGCATTCGTCAACTCGTGGAGAGTGATAAAAATCTGATGTGATTTGATGGTACACCCATCAAGAAATGGGTACTCACCTAATCTTTCACAATTCAGACGTCTGAGATGACAGTGTAATAGAACCGATAGAGGTGGAAGGTATTCGTTTTTCTTCTATACTCTTCGGGTCATTGTGAATGTGTAGCTGGATGGTGAAATTCTCAGCCTGGATTTAGATTCCTCGAGTTCGTGGCTAATCCTGAAATGAAATGAAATAAATCAGAAATTTCACCGGTGTCCGAAGGAAATCCTATAAACCCGATATACATCACTGAGAGATTCTACAACTGAGGAGCTGTCAGTAACGAAATTTTATTCATGAATACTGATTTCCTTGAGGAAGGTGCTGATCGCATGTAATCTCTTACTGACACTCACCTCTTTAAATATTCCTACTTTGCATTTAAATGTCTTTCAAACTGGGAGTGACCGAGTTTTATCTTCTCAGCGTGAATATATCAAAAGCTTATTTGCCCATCTTTCTTTGTTGAATGAAGGAAAAAAAAACAAATTGGAATTCTTGTCTAAACCACTACGGTTCATATTTGAAGCGTGAATTCGGTAGCACATGAGAAGATCAACGGTGCGTACTGCATTAAGTTAATCAACAGGAGTTTGGGTTAATGAATAAATGAATCATGCAGTATGAACGCTATAGTCACCAATGAGAACCACGCGCTGCACTTCTGTTAGGAGTCACCATTAGCAGTACATACTCATCGAGGTTCCATCGGGTCTAGCACCCCAAATGCACGAGTGGAAGTCACACGCACATACACACACACACACATACATACGCGCGTAGTCTGTACCCACCCATTTCCCGTATGTGCTCTCACGCTAAACCTCTAAATTCAGGCAATCACCAGTTAGACGGAATACGAGAACAGGCATCCCCTTCATAAAACAAAATTACCCTATTTTCCCGATTCGATAAATCCACAAGATAGCGTATTGTAATAAAAGGCCTCGGTGACTTCCCCCTCCGAATTAATGTTTTCAGACATTATTCTCGGAGTTTGCTTCCTCTCTTTTAATTAACAAGTGAATCTACCATTTGCTGCTAGAATCATCACAGTTTTTCTTTTTGCTATATTAGTTCACTCTTGAAAAAAGCGATTATTTGCCTAGATCCGGCCTCGATAACAAAAAAGGTTCCGATTACCGAGGAGTTTTAGGACTGTCAGTTGATACGGCTGACACAGAATATCATTTTCTAGACATACAGAAGTAAATTGCTACTGTTAACAATGGCCAAGTGATATTCCCAAACTTTGTGTGACACTGATGATTCTGTTACTGGATCATGAAACTGATCCAGCGGATTCTGAACTGTGTTTTCGATTCATCAAACTTATGCCCAAAATAATAATGTACTGAGGACATCATGAAAGATGTTACGGGGTAGCCTGTTGAGGTTGTTTAAAATTGTCTCCCGATTTGTCCTCGAGCTTGGCGATGTCCCAAGTCAAACAGCAGTTTTAAACCCTCGATGAATGGTGAACTTTCAGCAACACACACGGTGGAATTCAAAAGAAATAGTACGTGGATTTATGGAAACGTTGACAGTAAGACGTGGAAAAAAATATGAGGCAGTAAATTAATTCAGATTACCGATGAAGCTAAGCAATAAGATGGCTGGCTAGTTGGTCGCTGTCTACGAATAGACAAATACGGTAAGGCTTGAGGTCATTTCTATATGCAGGCTTGTGTGAAGGAAATACTTTGAATTTCAGAAGAGTGGAAGAGGAGGTGACGGCCTTGGAGAATGTGGAGTGAGAGCAAAAAATACTATTAGATAAAAACCTTTGACTGAATTCCTTGCAAGTAACACTATCCTTGATATTTATGAGGTCAGTGAGAATATCTCCATTACTGTAGTTACTTTGAGAAATTCCGCAAATACTTTTTGACAGTCTTCATTTAGTTCGTTAACCCTAGTTTGAAACTAACCAAAAGTCACATCTCACCCAAATTAGATTAGACGTAAAGTTTGAACGACCGAATATAGGGTAACAATATCACTTGGTAGTAATTGTTAGGCTACTAAACCCATCGATTTGTTCACATAAAATGTTGTCATATTAATCAAAAGTGGATTTTAAATTTTGACTGATGGTGGTTGGGTGGTTCGAAAGGTTCATATACCACCACAGAAGTCAGTGGTTTAGATCCCACCACTGCCAGTCACTTTGCTGGACCACTGTTTTTTATCGCCCGGCTCGGTATCATGCCTGCCACCTTGAGACTCCAACTCTCAGGATCACTTTTTCGGTTATCCCCAATAGTACAGATGGTTTTCGAGGTAAAAGGGTGGAATAGCCAAGAACACCAAAGCATTATTAAAATATTTTATCGTTTAGATCATTCTCTCTAATAAGCTGAACATTCCTTTTTCGGATTTCAAAATGGTCGTGCTTAGCATATTTTCATATCAACTTTCACATATTGGATTAAGGAACTGAATTCCTGCACAGCATGATATGAAGATTTACGGATTAGTTACCGTCATTGGTCAGCCACCGCAACTGCTTCAGCCCCCTGACGCACTGACCGAAAACTCTGTACTCCTAATTATGTACAACTTTAATCCTGGACTGATCGAGAGAAGGACTTTGGAGGGGGAGGAGGATTGTTGTTAGGAGACAAGGCCACATTTTGCAGCCTTTGGAATCAGCTCAGAACCTGACTGGAAAAGCACACGTTCAAATCTTCCCTTTTCGGGACTTCCGTTCATTAGTGACTGAACGAGCCGGATTCAGTGGGTATGCGTACCCATTGAAGCGTGTTGGAATTGTGGGTTACAGGCAGTTCGGTTGGGAAATCTGAGGTCATCAGAAACCGGCATCCACCAAACCTAGCAAACCAAACAAATTGAATTTATAAATTAGCTTTTGGCTTTTGTGGTTATTTTTTGGTGTTCCCGTTGAACATTAGGACTGGTGCTAAGGGAAAATCATTCCTAATTTAAGGAACTTCCAAATAATGTTGACTGATCGTTGTCTCAAGACAGGAAATACTGAAGCATCATGGAAGCCATGGTTTCAGTTAAAAAATGTCGTGTAACATTACCAATCCGGCAAACGGTATGTGTAAAATAAGTTGTAGTCTTGTCAACAAAAACATTGTCCTTCGGAGATAAAATTTCAACGGAAAAACTTTCCTATTGCTTCGGGCATTAAAATAGTGAAATTTTGGAGACTTTGTCAAAAGTTAACATTCCGACATTGGACCAGCAGTCCACCCTACGGTCAGTCTAATAGCAAGGTCTCACCGATAATCAAGGCAACGGAAACAGTGATTTTCGCAATACAGTGCAGCGAGAACTCTTATATAATATCATTCAAAAACAAATTAGAACAACTGCAGTCGTGGCATGCAGCCCGATTAAAGGCTGTCCGGAAGGAGAACCCAGACAAAACTTTCATCAGCTGGTTGACGTTGGCAACCAAAACTACATCCTCTGAATAAGGCCCAATGCAATGAACTGGCTAAAGATAATTCTGCTTTTTAAAAGTATGAAACATCGAGTTGTGAATATAGTTAATACAGTACCAAATATTTTTTCGAAATGGTGAGGGACAAAAAGACAAACGAGAGGTGAGAATCATCAGAAGCTTTTAACAAAGGAACTGATCAGCATGACGTTTTTATTGAGGGACCATTTTGATGGAGCCTTTGAACCCAATGGCATTCTGAAAAATTCTCTACATAGAGATCCTGTAACTGAGGTTAAAAGAAAAAGGGGCTTTTCAATCAGCCGCGCCCAAATGTGTGTCACTTTGATCTCACTTCTCGGTTCCCCAGAGCCACTGGATGCCAGAAATCACAATCGCTGGACTAAACATAACTGGAAAGTATGGCTATATTTAAAACTGTGATACGTGAATCCGACAGAAATAATCTTTTCTAAAGACTGCCATTCATTAGAATTTATATTTCTACTAAGCTAGCACTTTGGATCCATTTTGGCCATTAGTCTGTGGGTGTTTTTCCGTTTTCTGGCTATTACATAACCCATAATGTCGAAAATATTAACAGGTCTTTTGTATCAGAAATTGTCTCGGCCGATTTATTACACAAATTAGCTGAAATCCTGGGTAAACTGGGATATCCTAAGTATCCTAACAGAAACGTGTTTACAGGATAGGTCAGTCTGAAAACTTGCGCTGCCCACTTGGCTCTTGCTCTCCCTCACAGTCCCTCGATGTCTGCCTGAAGGCAAAGCCGCTGACTCCTGGCTTCAAGTTCATAACACTCCAATACCAAAGAAAAAAGGCATATTTTGTCCCTTCTCATGCACGTCAATCTTGCTGAAAACCTTCGATCGGATAATAATTAACGATCTTAAGTCCGTCATTAACATTTTGGATGCAAGCCTATTTGCCTAATAAAAACAGCGTTCCGCTTTTCATGCCCTCAGTTGTCCTAATCGTTCGATAGAGTCATTGAATAACCAAAAAGTCAAGCATGTTCACATCTGTTTCCGGGACTATAAAGACGTTTTTAGTTCGTTCAGTAGAGAGCGTTTCCCATCTTTTTCAGGCCAGCGAGGGATATCCTTATCGCTCTCCGGTTGGTTAAGAGACTATTTCACGAACCGGTCTCAATTTGAATATCACAAACGCCATAGACCATCAGCACCGTCTAATAATACAGGGTGCTATCCTATCACCAATTTCGTTCGCTTACTACAAGTGTGACCTCTTTCCTACGTTGTCATCTTTTGCTTTCAAATACACTGACAATGTTGTGGTCGGTTCTGAATCCTGGATCAGTTTTAATTTTACACCACTACAACAACCTATTTATACGAATAGGGAATGGTCCAAAGCCGTGAAATTAGCACTTAATACAAAAATGTGAGCAGAAGTACTGTTTTCAATTGTTCGTGAATCCTCATCCCAATCAAAGTATCCAATCTCCATGATAAGAGTTTCAGAAGTGGAAGGAATGCAGTGCTCTAAATATCTTGGTATACTTATTTGATCAGATCTGAAGTGGGCCCATCATATACAAGATGCCTTTTGTATGGTAACAAAGTTGATACTTTGCATTACTCATTTGAGGCTTCTACGAGTACCTACCCGTATCATATTTAAATTTATTCTTTCTTGGGTGTTATAATGCTGATTATACTGCACGTCCTTCATTCTCCCTGGTTTACTTGTCAAAGACTTTGTGTTAATCAAGCTCTCCCTCAATGCAGTTCTGTACGCAGCAACATATCCAACTCTGAGTTATTGAATTTTGTGGAAAACAGAGCTTTCCTGTTCACGAACGCTAGTGCGGTACTACGATTTCTAATGATACACACCCACTATATTCACCGGTAACTTGCAGTAATTCCCACTCTGTTAAACGTAGTAAGTTTAAATTGATATATTTCCTAACTACAACGTCTTTTTCCTTGGTTATTCCATATCTCGTAATTTTTCTTGTTTTGAAAAAACACTTTACGAAAGGCTTGCGAGAAATGCTTTCTGCCCGTTTCCATTAGGTTTTTCATTGATGGATGACGCTTGCTGATTAGCACTATTCAATCATCACTGGATTTTTCTTCCTCACACATTTATTGTTATTGCCAAAGCATGTAACTGATAACTTTCCACTGAAAATTTCCTTTTTTTGGACTAATGATGTGCGCTTGACTTGACTTGACTTGACTTGACTAGCTATGACTTTTATCCTTTTCAATTGACCAAATGAAATAACGCTGTCAGGTTGGGCCATCTTACAGCCCCTAAGGCGCCCTTCTGCGATCCACTGGTTTTTCGTCTGAATACGATCTATCTATCGTGGGTTGGTTTCAAAATAGTCACTCCTTCTTTGTGATCAGGACAGAGAAAGCCAAATATGCGAGATGTTGCCACTTCATTTGTCCTTTTAGTCGCCTATGTCAAAGAACCGGAAATTTACACAAAATGATGTACGTAGATGCAGTGAACCAAACTGAAGCAACAAATTGTTACAATAGCCAAAAAAGTTGCCTCCATTGTAAGTTGATTGACTTGAGTCGTATTTTTCGTGCTCAACAAGAACAGGGCTACGTGTGATGATAAGTGTAACTTCGATGAATGTTAACAGCTTCGAAGTACGATGAAGTAACACATGTTAACTTTGTGTTTGAAACCTGTCGGGCGCTTCGTTATAGAAGACCAAAGATTTCGGTCAGAATGACCTCTTGGGGTAGTCGGCGTCATCGACTTTACCCGTCATTTTGTGATTTGTTTTGAAAGCCGTTTTAAAAATCATCCGTTTTTCCACCGACATGAGTTTAACTGCAACTGCGTATGCATAGATAGACTATACATAACAGGCTGAATTTCGAGGTTATTTTGAAAGAAATTCTTTTCCACTAGAGATTAATTTGGTTATTCATTGTCCGTTCGCAGTGGTTACCACTATAAATTCGAGAATTTTTCACTCAAGTGACTGAAGAGAGTAGACTAAATTCCATATATATGAACGATTGTACACCAAAGGAGTCTGTTTGCTAGTGCGCCACATGCACGCTCAGATCTTCTCGTAATCTGTTGGCTGTGAGCAGTTGGTCAGCAGACCGATCTCTTGTTCCGAATACCTTGAGCATAGCCTCAGAATTGATGATATTCTATTCCCATTATATTGGAGCAACACAACGAAGACTTCGGTGGACAAACACGGATGGTCTTCGTGTGTCTTCTGCGCGTAACCGCGGGTCACCGTAGCTGTACATTCAAATGTCTCGCTGAAATCATCCAAAACTACCTTTCTAGCTAGCGCAGTTGACGTCTAGTAGAAAGCATCCAGAAATGGACAGATGGTCCTTTAGTGAACTTCAGAAGTGATGATCCCGGGTTCGAATCCCACCACTGCTTTTGCACCATCTAACTAGCCTCTACCCCTTCCTGTTCCTATATCTGAAATCAGAATGGAAATCATGCTTCATGATGAGCAAACAAGACCGTGATAATCATCACACTCTTTCTTGGAAGCGATATTCTCCCAGATATGACCACCTTTTGTTTTTACAGTTGCAAATCATTGCTTATCCTTGACCGTCTCTTGTTTAGGAGAGGAACTGGTTGCTTTTTCGTGTAAAATCCGTGCAGTTTAAGTGGACCGGATGCCTTAGAAAACAGATTCATTTCAAAAAAGTAAACATGTCACCTTTGAGAGATGAGCAGGTTGTAGATATAGGTTATTCACCAAATTGTCTACAACTGACCCCATAGTTTAAAAATCACAGAAGTCCTTACTGTAAATCTGTTCTCTCTTGCTTTTTCTAGTCATCATCTGGGCATATTCAGCAAATACCAACTAGGACTCGAACCCGTACCATGCCTGGTTGTGAGACTTACAGGATTAAAAGTAGTGCTATTTTCAGACTGGTACTCAATGATTTACTTCTTGTCAGCCCCGGACGACGCACTTGAGTCGGCCGCCATTCCCATTCTCTTTGCTGTAAATGATGGTGCCTCTTTATGTTCCTATTGAGCTTCGGCTAATGCCTTTGAAGATAGTGCACGTACAACCCACACGAAAGAGCCCTACATCCAGCACATATCAGACGACCTTTTGTTTGTGTGTTAAACCGCTGTCATTGTCGTCGTTTATGTCTTTCGTACTAGTTGCTGCACTAAGAACTGAACATCCAGTCACCCAAGCATACTGTAACGGGATCCTGTGAAAAAAAGAATTCTGCGAAGGAGATATAAGTGAAGCCAAGGTATAACTTGAAAAACAACCTAAAATCTTAGTGCTAAAGAGCTTCGCAGTCAATCATACACTTCGTGCTGGCTTCCCTTCTTTGAAACTATGTACAAATTTCTAACAAACCGAATTAAACTACCGTACAGTTTTGTTCCACGGATTTCAATAGTGAGCTGATTCTTTATACTGCACTTTCACACACTTAATGAACACTTTGTATGCTCTACTTGCTTCAGCAGTTGCATCTTAAACAGCATCTGCTTGTGGAAAGGCACTCAGCTTCCGTATACCCACGACTGAGAAGGGGAATCATCCAGGCCTTCGGCACCTGTTCCCCAAGCAGCACAAATCCCAACGCTGTTGGGGGCTTCCCATCCGAAATTCGGGGTGGCTCAACGAAACTGTAAATTTCGCAAAATATTACGTAGATTAATAATAGATCTACTAAAAGCTGTAAAGCAACATTTTTCTGAAAATTCCGGAGACCAAGTTACTGGCCAATGAAATCTATCTGTCTTATTCATAATCCTTATGACCAGGTAGTACCATATTGGTTCGATTCATGTTGTGGTGGTTGGTGATTGTCTGTTGTAAAAGAACTTAGAGCAGTAGTAAATATCCATGTTATTACACGTACCTGTGGTATAAATGTGGCTTATCATCTACTTTTATGCATTTTCTCATGATTACAAAGAGCTCGCGTATTACACATATATTTATTATCATGGCCTAGTTTTATAATGCATTTCGTTGTAGACGTTTGTGAACGTTTTATCCTGCATAATCACTACAATGTGGGGAATCTCATCCTTTCACTGTTCCAGTGAAATGCTAGAGCATATAGTTAACAGTTGTCTAAGATATACATCGTATTGCCCAAAGAGAGCAAGTGGCGTGGTTATCGGTAGTAACCGTGATAGGATTGTAAACTGAGATGAACGATATTCAGGTTGCAAAGCTTACGCGTTATGTCTGCACAGATTTGGCTGAGACTGTGCGGAAAGTGTTTATCTCGTTCCTCGGCGAACAAGTTGCAATGAATTGTTATTGACTCCGAGGTTCTGAGCGACAACCGGTTTTTGGTCATAAAAAATCGTGGCTGTCATTTGCCAGTTGATCGATTTCATTATCATTCACTCACCAGATATTGTCCATAGTAGTGACAGTTTGTGGAAGAACCCGCGTCCATCTTACACGGACTAGAGCTGGTTTACCAGTTCTTGACATCGTGGAGAATCAAAAAGAATATGCGGGGTCCCTCAGTGAAGACAGATTCCAATTAGAGTTCTTTCCGCTCAGGTTCAGTTCATATACCTGCAGTCATATTTTTTCACTCATATTTAGAACTAAGCATTTTTTTCTAATTTTTTTTGGTTTTCGTTAGTATTTCCAATTCTTTATGTAACATTCTACAGTCGGAATCACGATACTTTTTCTTGACTTTTGATTCCAGCAAACTGACACTATTCCCTTGCGTTCCCTTACTGAAGAATGCCATTTTTTACTCAAGTTACATAACATTATATCATACATTTTACAGACCACAGCTTGAAGAAAGATCCCGAAAGTCATATGAAAGACGAGAATAATGAAAATCGGACAATCACCAGGTTTAGCGTAAATGTACATTACATATTATGTAATACATTTCTTTACATTGAAGTTAAGCTATTTCTCAAATATTGGTAATTTAAAGGTTAAAATGCCATGGTCGGAGAACACAGTAAGGCCTGATTGAACAATAAAGTGAACTGCAAGTAAATGGCAGAAAGAACAAGCCTATTCTAAGCGTTATTTCCACGTTTTGGGAGCGCCCAATAATATCTTAACTGGGTGCTGATAGCTCTTCTCAACTATTCAATGGGAAGCCTTACTTTCCGATGAGTCAATCTAATCCCATCCCGACCCAATCCCAGATGGGTAAGCCTTAGGTTCACTGCGTGAGTCTTCCCCGCTATTTTTTCCGCACCTAAATCAACGACCTATCAACCAGATCTGCTGCACATAGGTATAATCTTGCCAACGCGGTAGAACTCTGTTAGGCTACTTCCAAAAACCCAGGATTTCCGTGATTTTTTAATCATCGGCAGTCCATTTATGGTCTCTCCGTATGATCGGGTTCGACCCAAAATTTATCCAGAGGCTCTGATTAATTATTTGCCATTTCTCAGTCAGATCATCTTCTTTACAAAACAGTTATTTAAGCGGAGTAGGTTCTGCCCAATAAATAGGGATGGCCATCGATGTAAACTTGAGGTAGCTATGGCATATTTCAACCTGTGTAAACTATCTTCTCAGGCTATTTTATTGAGAAGAAAAACTTGAGTATTTCGACAATAGACGGAGTGTTATTTATTTGTTGAGTTTCAGGGTATTTTTATCTCCTCTATGGCTCTCCGGTCATTTTTGCTAGCCTGCTGAACGAAGATTCCAAAAGTTCTTGCCGAGGGCAGTCAGTTATCAGCCCAACATCTTTCATACCTTTAAATGAGTAATTCAATAAATTTTAATCTACATCTGAGTACACGTGAAATTTCTACACAAAATTATTTTGCATTTTACTCATCGCGTGTACACATATCTATCCAAATGTCATTCTGTCAACTCTACACATTCGGTTTTTCAAAACCTACCTTCAAGCGGTAAAATCTATGGGAACACTGCTGCTCCTTATCCGGTCCGAATCCTTACAACCCGGACAAGTGTCTCCGCTGAAATACACAGCGATTTTGATGTGCAATCATTTTTTCTATTTCTTCAACTCCATGAGATGAGGATATATAATTGTGACTGGATTCGGCAAATGTCTATCCATATGCAAACATAGAAAGCTCACTTGAGGAAAAAGTGAGTGGCGGACAATAGAAGAAGTTCACTTTCCCTTGTCACAGATAGACTAACAGACTGGCTCAAATTTTCTCCGGATAGATGCAAGTTATCGATAGTTTATTTCCCCGATGGGGTAGAGAGTAGGTAACGTTGGTTTGGTGAGTTGCTTGGGAAAGTAAAGCATCATCAAAAAATCGATTTAAATTCTCCGAATTTCCCAAAGTACTTGTCAGTCTTCTTTCTTGTGCTAAATGGAGCATATCTAATTAGAAAGGATCAAGTGAATGTCAGATAAACTCCTCTGACAAGTCTCGTCGAAGACCAGTAAGCACTGAGAAATTGAAACCTGGAAGTTTCTTTTTTGTACGTATGATTTGATTCTGGGCTGAATATTTCAAGTGGTTAGAAGCAGTATTATACGCAGAAACCAGAGTTCGCATTCCGTTGATTTTTTTAGTAAAACAATATTCAGCTTATAACTTATCTTTGTGGAGCAAAAGTATTACCTTATATTCTTAAAGAAAGATTTTATGTACACCCTCTGCTATAAAACAAAAAGTACTCGATGATTCCGGGAAAGGAGAGAGGTTGTTCAAAGGCTATGGTAGGAAATATGATAGCCAGTGACAAAATTCAAACCTGGCAGCCTCATAACCTCCAGCCCGTGATGTTAAACCTCTGACCAAGTATGAATCAAAATGTTCAGCTAATTTGGATTAATTGAGTTTCGAATCTACCCAGGGACGTCACCTGTGCGTGCACCCCACTATCCGAGCAAACGGGGCTATATCGACAGATTCGGGAATTTTTGCCACTAGATTATCTTTCGTATCCACACGTATTATGGTGGCAAGTGATGGCAGGTCTGTAATTGTGCTGACTTCAGTGGAATTGTCCTATGTATCGAGTGAACATCAACCGCGCCGGTGGAGTCTATTGTACACCACGTGTTCTTTTCATTATTTTCCACGGGGCAGTCTGTGTACATGATCTCTTCTTTCGAATCCCGTGGCGCCAGACAGCTAGTACAAACCTGAGTTTGCCAGCTCCGCGGCAGGAACCAGTGCTTTGATAATTTGGTAAATGTGGCGCATATAGTGTTAATGAAACAATTTTACGAACACTCTTAATAGTGTCCAGACTGTGCCCTTTCCGGGTTAATTTAACTGGCAAGGCAAAATCTTGCATGGCTGGTTGGTTTTTACCCGATTCAGTGAGTCGGCTTTTGGAGCGTGTTGTACTTGGATCAAAATGTGATACAGAGGGGCATCGGTTGGGAAGACCGGTGTAATGCGTTAACGTCGAATAGTAAAACTTATTTTCAGCGAGGTTTGTCAACGATTTGTCAGTGTTACTATATGAGGGTAAATCCCACCAAGGCCATAGGCTTTAGACTAAAAAAGCATTTGTCAGGGAACTGCGTTCTAACAAGAAAGAGTGAACCAAGATTTACTATTGTATACTTGCAAATCAGTGCACTAGACGGTACTTTCCACAGATTCAAGAGCCTATGGCGCTGTCAATGCGATCGGACAAACAGCGCTCACTGTAATCCACTAACACATGAGAGTGAATTTAAAAGATTGGCAAGTGGAAGATAAGTGCCTTTATCATAAAATTAAAGTAGAATTGTAATTTTTACCTAGGGAGAAGGCACATTTTGATCACGTTTTATGCTTTATTGTATGATACTCAACGATATATACAAATAACCACTTACAGGTATTGACTGAATTGAATTGGAATCGTAGTCTTTTCAGACTGTTCCATCTCCTGAGATTGTCTTGAGGCTAAAGATCGCTTGACGGGATTCATTTCTGATCGGCTATCCTGTTGCTCGGGCTTCAGTTTTATCAAGCCTTGGAATCGGAAAGACACATCTGCTGACTCCTACTTTACGTGGCTGTCTACCAGAAACCAACCATACCTTAACAGTGTTCTCTATTATCATTCCGTTCGTAACATATTGGCTTACCCAACAATCCCCATGACTTGTTTCGGTGCTTTATACGTAGAATTTATCAGCCCAGTTATAAAAAATACGGGCATTCCGATTTCCAAAATGTGCTCTACGCTCAACTCCAATACTCGACGAGGAGACAAAGCAATAGTCTGCTTCTCAGAAACTAAAAATAAATACTTTCTCATAATCAAGTCAAGGCTTTTATTGGGCCATTTCTGTACCTGAACCTTTAAAATTTCTGGAGTTAAGCGAATAAAAAATGAATATATGGGTTTAGGCCTATAGGATGAACACTCGCATGTACGCATAACCTGATGTCTCACCCAATGGTAAAGTGATTTTCCAGGGAACATGTCTCATCTGGCAGACTGAGGATGTTTAGCTTTTGAGCCCAATAAATTCCGTATTGCTAAGAGTGTCGCGGATAACGCTATCCCCAACAAGGCTGATCCTGATTTATTGCGGGCAGTGTTAACTGGTTTGATAACTTTTACCATTGTGGAGTCACAAGGAAGAGTTCCTGTATGAACGTCTTGTCCCCAGTCACGTTTTTCGGAGCTCGCAGAATCTAGCCACAAAGCATACAAAGTTACTCGGTAGCCAAAACTATTACTGATATGATGCAAATATTATCACGATTGTAACAGGTGACCATATTTTCGGGGCGTATAGTGTCGACCTTCTGCAGGTCAAAAGATGAAGCGGCCCAATTTGCTTCATTCTTCTTCGCAATCCCACGGAGAATCTTACTGAGAAATCCCTCCAGAAATATCTGTTGATCTTTGGGCATTCTCTTTTTATCAAACTAGATAATACACATAATACAAATCTTATCTAATGGGTTTCAGTAATCGCGTCTTGCTTTGACATCATGTTTTTCATGAGTAGTTTTAGAGAGACCTTTATTCATTTACTAAAAGATTCTTAGCATTGTCTCTCATAACAACATGTTTTATATATTGTCGTAAATTTTCATCTCTCGTATGCACTTCATCAGTGAAATTGCGTGGTTTTAAGCGCATCCATCATCACGAAAAAGGACATCTAGCGGAAGATGCTCATATCATCTTGATTTCTTGGTCACGCGGTCCAAATTAACGAACAGTGTTAGTCCAGCAAGCCTTTCATCAGCGATTAAATTTTTAATAAACCGCGAGACCATACGAAATAATCTTCAAAGATGTTCTCATTGTTTCTTCTTTCGCTTGGGCTCATGCTTGATCAAAATATAAGTAAAAGTCGATCCTGTCATTTACTCTTTTGTGCCACAATACTGTCTTAAAGTTTGCTTTCATAGTTTTGAAATTTAGTCACATCCGAACTTTTACCAGATTCGTTCTTTCATGCTTCAGGCAAATCCATCATTGGTAAGCAAGGTCACGCGATTTCAGCCGCCCAGAAAACAGTGTAGAGCTAAGGTAAACAAAATAAACTAACACAGAATTTACTTGTTTTCAACTTTTATTCGGCGTGATATTTTTAAAATGGAACGGAAAACTCATCCGGCGAAAATTTTTTTATCCGAATGTTGAGCCAAAAAGCCCAATGGATGAATTGATACACCAAAATTGTTTTACGTACGCACGAATGATTCTGAATAAATCTCAGTTAAGCAAGTGAAATGGACAACACGGTGGTAACGTCTTAGGGTTTTGCACAAAACTTTGTGGTACTCGCGACAAAATTTGAACGAATTCTAAAAGAAAATAAAGAACAAAGATAAGCCTCCTACACAGGAATGGAACTAGTTTCACTATTGGTAAGCAAATAATTAAACTACATTTTATTTGCAGGATATTCATTAAATATGTGCCTTTTTAAAGACGAACCTGTCAAAGAAATCGACCGGTACATGGAGGACCAATTCTTGACATTCTCCACGCCCGATGGATGAGCACTGTGATACTGACTTAAACCAAGCTACTAAGAGTCACCCAGGATCACCTTACAGTGCATTCTTCGTTTTTTTGGGTCCGGTTTCAGTGAAACTGGACTTCAACTGGGTTTCCACCATAAACTAAATGAAAAGGACGGATTTTTGACGGTTACGAAGCGTCATGAACTACTGCGTCACAAATTTGTTTGGGTGAAACAGTATCGTGGAAATATGGATTTCAATCAGACCATAAAAATAATCATTCTCAACGCTCTGCTTGTTGTTTACCTGAATGTTGGCCGCATACGAAGGCCAACTGAGCTGATTTCCTAACTTCATGTCATAACAAAAAAATCTCACCATTCATTGTTAGCGTCGTCATTAGAACCTTTTGTACGCTGTTGTTTCATCCAACTGGCTGCATCACTCCATGATTAGTGTCGGTCCGGTTACTCGCCCACTCCTCCGTTGTAGACTCTAAGTATCTGATTACCCTGCGTAATTATTAGGAGAAATTCATCGCTTTTTTGGTGAGATGCAAGTGTACATGAATGGATTTCAACCTTCCGATAATTTGGTAAATAATTCCAGTCACCTCTAGGATAATCGAGTCGCCCCCATGTATTTTCCCTTGAGGTGAGCAAAATGCTCGCTGCATCATCAGACTGGTTCTGACCTCGTGATTGTGACCGAGTGGAATAAGTCTGCATCGTTTCTAAACTAAACGGATTGAAAACCTCCATCGTCAATCACCTTAATCAGTTCAGTCCACCTCAAACAATTGCTAGTCTGCAGTGGGTGTGATGGTTTTGGTTGTTGTCTATCAGAGGCAACCTCAATTTGAACGAGTGATAAAAGTAGGAGTGTGAAAAGAACCAGGAAAAGACTCAAATAGTTGTATCCAGCCAACAAACAAAGTTTGTCAGTAAAAAAGGACCACTGATTGCAAAACCCAGAAATATCCTCTGATGTATTTGACCACGGAAATGGTAGATCATTTGGACCTCACTTAGGAGGCCTAGATAGTCGAAGCCACTGGTATGACTTCTTATACTTTTCTTCCACGTCATGCACTGTCCGCTATTACTTGTCTTTCCACCGTTACCCTCTCAGCACCGAAGAATCCCATCCAAAGACATGCGCGATACATGTCCCAGCCATCTTAGCCTGTCTAGCTTTGGTGTTCCTGTTTCGTGAACCTAGTACTGTAAGTCTAACCTTAGCATTGCTGAAGCATTGTTCCCACTAGATTTGAGTAATGCTGCGAAGACCTCCGTGTTCGTATATCCAATAACCGCGTCGTCAGGTTTCTCCAACTTAAAGAACTAGTCTAACTGTCTCATTGTACACCCGATTCTTCATAGATAAACAGAAGCTAAGTCAACACCGCAGTCGTCTGAAGTAGACGAGAGCTAAATGTGCTTTGAAAAGGGCATTCCATTGCCCCTTTTGGTAGTGCGCGAACTTTGAAGGTAGTCAAATGAACAAAATGCTGAGGTCTGATAATTGATTCTCTATTTCCTCTAATTCTTTGTTATTGTCTTTATCCCTGGTTACAAATTCTCGGTCATGACTCTTTGTGCCTAGTTGCACAAGTTTGGAATTAGGATGTGAAGACGAACAACAGAGATATTATAAATGCATTCCAATGGACTACTGGAGGTCTTTGAGCTAATCAAAAGTCACAGTTTATCACATCACAGAAAGCGTTTTCCCCTGAAAATGCTCTGATCCGATAGTCTGACTCACAATGCGGAAGCATCCAAAAAAGCGCTCCTTTTGGTCTGTCACATGAAACTTGCTTTGCTTTCGTATCCGTAACTTTTCGATGGTGCTTTGTTACTGATCCACTTTCCGGCTGTAGACCTTAGCCTCTTGTACCCAGATGAGTAAGTTCGACTTCCACGGGGCAGTATCCAATGGTTCAGGGTCTGCTTAATTTAGGCTGGCGATGGCTGCCCAATCAAGAGCGAATATTTCTTCCGCCTTCGAGAAAAGCCCCATGTACTCCACCGTTACAGTCATCTAATGAAGGCTTTTTACCAGCAAACTCCTCTCAGAGTTTTTTCTCCACACAGTGCCTTCCAGGGCGTTGGCAACTGTCAAAAGGTTATCAGCATGAAACTTGAACAATAAGCTACCAGAGTTCGTTTCCCGCAAACGTCGGTCATTCCTTCTTTTGGCAACATTTCAATAACTGCTTCCCTCTTCTTGGAATATTGTACATTTTCGTGTGGTAAATAATAAAAGAAAAAAACTTATATTCACAGTCACTGGAATTAAGTGTTGCCCAAAAACTAATTCACGGAGAATGAACTTCGTCTGGCCAGTAACCCCAGACTAGTCAAGCATGACCGCTTAAGGAAACCATTCAGAGTAGCTTTCTAGGTCATGGAGGCACGCAAACCATCACACCGAGCCAAGATACAGTCTCGTCATGATGGATGACACTTTTGGTGGACAGCAGTCCACCGTCTTGCTCGTTACCATGACTGACCTAACGAGAACTATTTTGGTTTTCCACCCCAACCATCACAATCGAGGTTGCCAGCAATCCTTGATCGCATAGTGGGCCATCGAAACCATAAGCCTTCCCCATATTCAATGCAGTCACGCGCAATTACGGAATGAAGAGATTGGTTTAATGAAAATACATCCAGCATTCAGACTTTCTCCATCACGCTTGGTCAAACTACACTCCGTTCCAATTGCACAGGATGTGCTTTTATTTCTTCGCGTTTTCTTTTTGCTTCGGACTCATCAAAGACCAGCAGCTAATTTCCATGCTGAATAAACTTTTTTAGCAAGGGAGTTATCTCTGATATGATGTTTATTTTTCCCAGGTAAAAACGAATCACTTTCAGTTATACACACGATCTTACGGGGTTTCACTCCTTAGTGTTCTACTTCTATCGAGAAGATTTCGCTGGTTTTTTTAAAGTATGACACTTTGACACTCTACAGCGGACTTCGAGTTAGAAGCTATGCATCTCTAATACTCGATAATGGTTCAATCACTATACTGCACAAACTTCAGGAAAACAACCATGATACTAATACGGAAGTGGTTTTCACACACCCTGTTCATCCCTTATTCAACAACGTTAGCTTTTATTGTTCCTAACATTCCAAGCTGTTCGAACAATGATTGATTCCGTCTCAAATTGGTTTGTATACAAACTGTTTTATCTCTTACATAACCGGTAAAGGTAAGGGTAGAGTATAAGTCCTAAGAAAGTCGGCAAAAGAAGATCGCTGTTTATTTCATATTATTATTAGTCGGAGATTGGGAAAGCAGGAAACTCCGGATCAATAGTCGATACAATTTTGACAAGGGAATAACTTAAACTTACCAAAGATTCCAAGCGCATAATTAATCCATCGCAGTTCCCGATGAGAAAACACTGCATATGCGTGCGCACACACACTCACTGACATGCTGGATTTTCGGCCATTATTTCTGTTCTCTGTGAGTCTTCCCAATCAGATAAATTGAAACGAAATAATTCACGATGATCGGTGGTATACTCGTTCTTGGAAGTAACCGGTTTAAACCCAGCTAAAGTCGGCCCCACTGGAATTAGAAATAATTTATACATCGACGAGCTCGTCTATACACCTAACCTACTGAGAGCTTATGTCGTTGTTCAATTACAGTCTTAATGTCATAGTTGCCGATGTTTCCTGATAGCGTAATGGGTTTTTAAGATTACTGAGTTCAGTTTTTTCACTCATTTATCTGGCCCTTTAATCCTCTGGTTTTGCTTACTAGGTCAAGGCGTAGTCTAGTCGACGGCAAAACCCTTCTTCGGTGTGGACAGTAGCGAAGTGTGATCCACCTATAAACCTTCGGCATCTTTGCCGTAAAAGGTTTCACTATAGACCATGTAAGAGCTTGGAAAAGCTTGAGTTGGCGTTCTTGTTCGTTACTAGTTGCTTCAATATGCGGAATCCATTCATAGCAAAGGCGAAATTCACGTGACACTGTCTATCTCCCACTCAAGTAGGTCATTTGACCTTAAAGTTGGTTTACGAAAGCTCAACCGGACCTGTGAATGAGTGATTAACACAAACAGTCATCGTATTATGGCGTGATAAAAATTCCGCGTGAATTGATCACGCATTCATCGCAAGCATAGTTTAAGACTACCGGAGTTCGAACGACTTAAGGGCGGATCTAATTCCCTCCAACGTTCGGTTGCTTTTCTTTTAGTAGAAATGGTGTACAGTTGTTTTTGGTAAGTATATGAACAGTGCATAAGCAATACTCTTTTACATTTGAGATACATTGCTTAACATGGAAACGTGCTGAAACACAGACAATAACACTTCCTTTTACTGTAGCAAACTCAGTAATAAGTATTTTGTTCATGAACCGATATTATTCATAATCCAATGCAACAGAGCAACCTTGATAGCCCGCTTTTGGGTACAAAGTTTCGTACCGTAAATCCGGATCCGGACAGCTTCAACTGCCGCCGCGCATCAGTGGAAAACCACTTTTGACACCTTATGAGGAATCCAGTATATCAGTTTGAAGGCATCTCCGTTCTTGCTTTGGTTTTAATTAACGATTAGCGCGAGAACTGCACCGCATATCGCCTTTATGATGGATTATAGCTTGTAAGCACTAAAAGAATATAACCATATTAGCCAGAAGATGAAATTTCCGAAAAGAAACTTATTTTTGCCGCTTTCTTCGTCAATATATATATATATATATATATATATATATATATATAGAGAGAGAGAGAGAGAGAGAGAGAGAGAGAGAGAGAGAGAGAAAGAGAGAGAGCTGTTTAATAAGTACGCAGTTTCAGCGTTGAAATCGCCATTAAACATCATGCAACCACTGTACAGCTGTTAAATCTGGCTCTTTGAGAAATGTCGCCAGTAGCACATAATCACCGAGTTTCAATCATAACTCCAATATGGGCCGCATTCTTCTGAATCACAACCATACGGCACCACCAGGATATCTGATCTGGCTCTCAACCTTTTGTTGAGCGTCAGCACTACATAATATAACGCCTTTTTGTATGTCTTTTACCGGATAATAACCCGTTGTCCACAGAGCAATTGACTCCAGTGATGGGTGACTTCAACCGTAGGGGCCTAGAAATGACAAAGGCATTGGATTACTATCAACAAACGACAGAAACTGGCCACCATTTGGATGTAAGTAGTAGGAGTATTGATTCATATGACAAGACTCATTAGCCAGAATCCACAACCTACTAACCACTGAAAGTCATGGAAGCACCAATGTTTCCTTCTCGTTGGATATCATCAGCGGTGCACATCAAGCGAGCCCCCACTCCATCCCCAATTTAGGACTCTAGGCCTAGGTTGTGCAACTAAAACCTTCACACCAGCTAGAAAAGTTTCGTGCCTACATCAGTCGGTAATTGATGTTGTCCGGGATGTTCAGAATATTTGTGTTTGTTACCCAGTGTTCGTGCTAATCACCTAGTGCATTATTTTGAACTATTCATCACACTGCTGAGGTATTTTGTTCATTAAACTATGGATTTGGTGGCTAAATGGCAGTCGACTCTAGTGATAAATCCTCATAGGAAATCATTTTCGTGGAAACCTTTATAAAAAAAATGTCCGCAAAAAGTTTGAGTAATATTTACAATTTTTTTATAATTAATTTTCCGTACCGATAAGCTCCTGTTACTTCTGTAAATTAATTAATTAATCAAATTAAATTATTTGCAGTCCTTCTCCGCTTTCATGGACGTAGATAGTCAGCTAATCGTTTAGCTGACTTGATGAATAAACCCTTCGGTCGAATGGACTTACCGTAACAGGGGGTTCACCGGACTATTAAGTGAAGAATAAAAACTGGTCAATGATTTCTCCCTTGGAACGAGATCAAATAGGGTGAAGAAGAACAGGCGGTGTTGTGTTCGAGTACTTTTCATAGCCAGGAAAAAATGATGATTTGAAAAACACCGAGCTGACCAAGTTTGAATGGACACAAAATAAATTTGACTCCATTTTTATAAATGGGATACACCGGAAACGAGAGGATGATAGAAACTGGGGATTAGTAAATGTCAAATGGAAAGTGCAAAGTAGTAAATAGTTTCCAAAACAAAGATAGGGGATAGTGGTGCGCGCTTCACGAATCCGACGTGAGAAAGCAACCATGGATGCATTCAAATCGTATTGATAGTGCATTGAAAAAGACCGAAAGCGTAACAAAACAAGTCGCCACAAATTGATCTACGGTAAACAATTCTCCACAGGGTTGCCCTCTGAAAGGAATATTTTATTTCAGCTGAAGAGTTAAAGCTGCTTCGGGATTGGTCGTATAGCTCAACTACCTTTGGAATGAAGGATATGAAAACTGAACAGTGATTGCGCCAATTAGGCGGGTCGTTTAGCTTGCAGAATCGAATGATCAGAAGAGGAAGGATTTTCAGAAGAGAAGCCGAATGTCCACAGGAAATCGCTAAAAGAGTACATGGTAACCGGATTTCGTGGAATGAAGTCCAAAGACACTCGAGCTGGCATTTAGCCTACAAACCGTGGCATTCTTATACGCAGTAAAAATGTAGGGAGACACAGGCAATCAGCAAATGAACTGTGAGTTCAGTGAGTAGAAAACGTAAGTGTAGTAATTGTTGTTAAATAGTAGAGTTCGTTCGAATATGACTCACATTCGGTGAGCAAATAATGCAGTCCAAGTCTGAAATGAAATCAGCCATGTTTGCATGATGATGTTGGTTATGTGAGAATCAACCTTGTAGTATCGGTCACATGTCGGATTGAGTCCCATAAAATCGCCACTGAGTCCTTAGATGAGGGAACAACCCAAATCGTTATTTTTTGAGTGCAGTTGATGAAACATCATCATCACAGAAGATCTGGGAATATTTACAAGTTAAATTTTCTTGTTCTTACTGAAAAGTGAATAATGTTACAGCGGGGGAAATGTGCTGAAATTAGAGACGTTTTACGGGTGAGGCGCAATGAGAAAGGAATCGAGTTGAAAAGTTCACCATTAGTGAGGTATCATTATTATAGGTGCCAAATTCATTTTCAGATGGTTGGAAAGCGCGGTGGACAAAAGTTTCAGGGATAGGAACGTACAACGACGGACCGTCAAGAGGTTGGTTTGTTGGTTTTTGGTCGGATGAAAGTAATCTTTCGTCGAACATTTTCTTCATACTCAGTATATAATTGAGCTAGCTACAAAATAATATCCTTGGTTACGAAAAGTGAAGAATCTATTGCATACACAAAATTAGGACTGAAGTAATGAAAAGGATTCCACTACACAATGTTACCATTGAAAATATTCTGAAACCTCAAACTAACTCCAATCAGCATGTGTATACCAAATGAATGTGTGACTAGTAAAAACCTATAAGTACCATCGAAATTCGAATGAAATGGTGGTTTCCGAAATTTTTCTGTGTTCTACATGCAACGCCACACCTTCTACCGGCAGTGGTCAGACAGTCGTCGTCAGGGACTTTAGACAATAACGACCTGGGTTCGACTCCCTCTACCGGCGGTCACTTGCCCTTTTGGCTACCCTTCATTGGTCGGTACCTTCTTCTTGGAAAAGGTGTTTCTTTGTTGTATATTAGATTGAGAAAAAGAAGTAGAATGAATACTGTAAAGAAGTAGTGATGATAGAAACGTTTTTGTTACCTGCATCTACGATTTTGTGACGAGAAATGACAAAGGCAAATCGGGCTGTCATCTTTTGTGCATATACTGCTGATCGGTCAAAGGATGACATGATAAATCCGCTTCATCAGTCTCCGTGATGTCTTATAAGAATTAAGGAGGAAACATCCTCTCCGGATATATTCTTTCTAATTTGAAAATTCTTATTTTATCACTATCTAACTCGAATGTGTTGGATTTTCCACGCTGCATCTGGCTGTAACACCGTGTTCGACATGAACAGGGCGAAGAAAAAACGTTTACTCATCTGAATAAAAATTCCGAACAATATCTATTACATAAACACGCGCTTGATAATTCATCAGAACTTTATCTATTTGTTACATTCTAATGCACATTTCTTTTTCATCACGAAAACATAACTGGCGGTGAACGGACGACGCCCGTAGGATCTTGATTTCTATGTCATGCATTCCAGATGAACTGACAGTGTTTTCCACCTCGGCCTACCATCAATCTCGAAATCGCTATCGAACCTGGAGATAATATAGTATTCTCCAAAGACATTTTATCGCTTCTGTTCCTTTCTTCCAGGCACACATGTCTGACATTTCAACAAAAAGAACTGTTAGGGACGGAATCAGCAATCATTCAAGTGGCAAAATCTAACTGTGATAAATTTTACTTTCATAGTTCGGAAAATTAGTTATATTTGACCTCTTACCAAATCTGAACTCTTGAGATCCATGTACGTTCACTATAGTAACCAAGATCACGCAAATCCAACTCCTCGAAGAAAGTCACGAAGTTACCTCGAACAATATAAATTAAGGTGGAATTTTATACTTGCAGCCATTGTCTGGCAAAATATTTAAAAAACTGGGACGAAAATATCTGCAGCAGGAAATTGATTTCTCATTCCAGTTTCGACAACTCCAGTAGTGCGAAAAGTTGGTGACGGCGGTCCATTGTGCCGAAGGAAGACGATGGAGGCAGGTTGGAAAATGGGGAAACATTAGAAGTTGGCAAGCGATCAAAATTGTTTGTGTGCGTATGTTTCCATGTGTTTCTGTACATTTCTCGACACAACTGGGCAATCAAGTCAAAATGGTTAACCGCAAATGTGCGCGTTACCCGACCTAATTTTAGCATTCATAAATCAACACACTTTTGCCTGTGCTGAAGTCGCACCCAATCGTGAACACTGACCTAGTGATTGAAACGAAAACGGTGCTCACTCACTCACACACACACACACACACACACACACACACCGTTATTACTCGCGAATAATAGCTCAACATTGTCTTTTCTGAACTAAGTGGTAGGAAAGTGCACGACAACCCCACTTTCAAGCTGAACAGTTCGATGAGAACACTGTGTTGACTATAGAAAGTATATCACTGAAAACAATTACTTCCATTCGAACTTGTATCATCGCATCCAAAAATCAACGCAAGCCGTTATCGTACAATCGAGACCTTTTCACCAATTCCGTCAATTTTGAAATATTTACTACTTCTCTTTGAACGGTGGTATTCACGGATACGTAAATTTCCTTCAACTGGTGCACTACAACAAACGAACGGGGAGTGACATGATACTCTGCTGTCGTCTATCGCGTAACAATTTTCCCGTCACCTGCCTTAACACAAGCAATGGTCGCTTAGCATTCTGATATCTAGATGATTCATCAAAATGAGCATTATGCCATCCACCCGCCGCCGCCCACCACCACCACCCCTCCCCTCGAGGTCTCAAGCTGGCGTCGAATTATTGGTAACAAATGGCCGAATCGCATGCTCCATAGGTTGGTCGACAATTTCCGACGGGAAAAAGAAAGAAGCATCAGAGTTGGTGCGTTGTTTAATCTGATCTGCACCGTACAATGAAAGATGACGGAATAAAAAGAATCTTGAAAAACTGTCGAATTGATCGAGCCAATGATGAATTCACTTGATTGCAAATGTGTCTCGTTCTCAGTACAGAAAATTTTGTCCCAGTTCATTTACAATTTAAACGATCATAGCCTATTCGATTATGTTCAGTGGTTCCAACTCTACTGCTAAGAAAAAGATAAACAAAATGGAAAGTTTATTTCGCACGAACTGCGGCACCGGTAAAGAAAGAACTACAAGTAAAATTGTAAGACGGATGAAGGACTGTCGGGAACGAAAGAATACCGCTGGCCACGACAGACTGCCATTTCTCCTGAATATCGCGAAACGCTGAGTAAGGTTTGTGAAGCTCATCCGGAGAAGCGTGTAACGCACTGCGACCAATTTCATTGGTTAGGGTTCACACAAGCTACTCTCTTGTGCCTGACGGGTCAATCACCAAAAGCCTCACCGCACAATGCATGCGAGGAAGTCTGTTATGTTTCATACGCAGTGTCCTTCTCAAAGATTGCACCCTAGTAAATTACATTGCGTATTCAATACTTTACACCTTACTTCAGTATTTCTGATGTGACAGTCACATCGGATTCTAACGGTGTCGGAAAGATATGGAAGACAAAAACACAGACAATCTTCGTAGATGTCCTATTGACCACGGTCAGATTATCGGATCGTTTGCACAAAATTAAACTCTTCTGGAGCAAAGTTGACCCCTGAAAGGGGAATTCGTGAAAAGGTTACTCTAACGAGTGGTACCTAATTTGGTAAACAGAAACAAACAAGTGGTGCGGTATTCTTGTAAGAAGCCCACAGCCCAGTGCTGCCAAATAGGGAGTGATAACCTTTACCGCGATCAATTATACAACTAGAAAAAGAGAATATCACGTGAAACCACCACGCGGAATCAAGCTTTATCTATTCATGTGTAGATATATCATTTAAACAGAGAAGCCAGAATTACAATATTGGACGCTTGTTGTCCGGGACAATTTCGCGGCTTCCCTACACAGTGCACACTCCAAACAAAATATGGCATGGCGATTTAAATAATAAACGAACAAATCGCAAATCACCACAGAAAACATGATGTCAAGTGGAGTTCTTTTTGTTTTAAATAGGATAGCTCCTACCGCTTGACGGATAACGTCTCGGCCGGCCACAGAATTCTGTTGTTATCTGTCTTGTAAATGATGTGAGATGATGGCGGATATCATTTATTTTTCACTGTGCTGGCTTGACCCTGCTTTTACGGTGCTTTTCAATCGCCGGGAACAAATGACAGAGGAATTCAACCCATTAAAAGAGTTAGTAGTTGAGACGAAACTTCATCCATTTCTTAGTAAAACACGAGCATATAACGGAACTACACAACTTTTATACCCTGGTAACCTTTAGGGAAGGAAATGAAAAATGGAACGGGCTAACAGGTGAGACAGACTAAGAGAGAAGACGCCATACAGTGGGTGTGAAGAGTGCGCAGTGGCTTTCTCTGCAGATACAGTCAATCCCGTCAGATGTTTATTGATCTGAAATGAGGTCTCTCAAGGCTAGAAGAAAAATCTTTGCGAGGAGTGGCGTATTCCGTTTTGGGTAAACCAGGGAAAATAACGGAATAACCGCATAGAATTATGAAACATATAAGCTTGTGTATGAAGGGAAGAATGATGAACTGCAGCGTACTGAACTGTCGTTATTTACAAATCCCTAGGGACGATCGACGCAATTTCTCAACAAAAGTTTCAGTATGCAAAAAGCAGTGCAAACTCTCCTTAAAAGTTACGGCCAGATATTTCACACGGTTCACACACGCAACACCAGCAGAGTGAGATTGATACCATCTTCGGTAAAACGCGATCGCAACGTGGAAAAATAAACTCGTGAAATTTGGTATTATTTAGCAGAAGACTATAGTGCTCAGGAAATCTTGGCCGTGTGAAAGATTTTCAGTAAGCTCATCTTAATCGTACTACTGAGACATAGACGATGCCAACGTCACATTGAAATAGATAAGATGAGTGGATTACGGTTAAGTCACTAATGTAGATGGAAAATAAGTATAGAAGAAGAACAGCACCATGAAGTACACTAGCACTGCCTCAGAGATCTTCCAATCCTATCCTTCCAACATCCCGAAAAGAAATTTTCCAATCAGTCAAGTAAGTGATTGCCGTTTGGTGGCATGAAGCTTTAGAAATGGTACGTGATAGAACATAAATAGACTGGAAAGAATGACTCGAGTGAACAGTTAAGTACAGAGGTCATTAGTTCGCCGAGAGGTCCAACGTCGTGCTTGCACATTGCCCAAGGTAGACCGTATGGGTCAGAAGATTTCGTTGACAAGCTGAATGCAAACAGATTGGGAACCTCCCTGATGGGAAATTTTCGAATTTCAAAACTATAGAAATGATGCGAAACTGGAAAGAGTCCTTCGAGTAAAGAACGAGTTGAGCATCCAGACGGCCAGCATCCACATCGACGAAGAAGAAGCTATTTTTTTACCCCAGCGTAGACTGATCCCTGCCATTTATAAACGTCATGTTCCGAAGATGCAGAAACTGTCGAGAAAAGACGTAGTCCAAAGAAAAAGCCCGAATAAAACTACGCTATTGGCAGAAACATCTAGCTATATCACTTACTGTCACCAAGCACCTGGTACACGAGTCTCGTGGACCCCAACCTGGAAGTCTAGCACGCCCTCACTTGGCCAACTCCACTGGTCAAAGCTTTCATACCTTTTTGCCATATCATGGACTATTCACTTCGACTTAACTTTCAAGCACTACCTGCCTCGCAGAACAGCGTACGTCAAGGAAGTTTATTGGTCGGCATGCGTAACTCATATCCCAGCAATCTTAACCTGTTTAAATTCAGTGCTTGTTCCAAGGAAAGACCACTGGTTCCCAGCATCCTATGTTTGACTTCAGCATTGTTGAAACGGTGCTCCCATTAAATTTGAGCATTGCTGTTAAGACGTCCATGTTCAGACACCGGCAGTCTTCGCTTATCTTCTACTGTTAACGGCCGTATGAAAGAGCGAATCTAACCGCCGCAGTGTACGCTCGACACTTTACAGTCAACCGCATTTCACTTGGGCGTCATAGGTGACCGAGGTTGATAGAAGCTAAACATGCCTTCTCTATATATTATGATATTTCATCCGAAGTCTTTCCATCAGGTAAAATGTAACTGCCCAGGACACAAAGCTAACCTACTCCAACTGAAGCTTCCCACGCCGAGATAGGGTTTAGTGTAAGGCCAACTAGCCCTGAAGCAGCATTTTACACTCCAAAGGCGCAAACCTTGTAGCAAACGTTGGTACTCTGTTATTCAGGCTACCTAGGAAAGCTTGTAACCTATCCGGATCTTCACTCAGAGGGACAATATCGTCCACGTATTCCAATTCAAACATTTTAATGTCTGAGCAAAGTTCGATGTCACTATTCTCACACGAGGATAGGGCTAGCTCAGGAATAATTCCAGTTATAAAGTTGAAGAGGGAGGACGATGGGAGGTAACCCTAACGAACATCACTTTTCATGGTGAACTCAGGTGAAAGATAGCAGAAAGCACGAACTTGGCCTCGGCTATTTGCATACAAGCATTGGAGAAGAGAAGAAAACTTCTCTGGCAGCACCAAAGAACTGTGTATTTGGCTGAGTCGAATTCCGCTTTCGGATCAAGGAAGACAAAGAGTGTCAGCCTATAGGCGTGCCTGAGCTCTAAAATTTGTAGCGGAGTAGAGATATGATGGATACAATGGCTACTGGGCCTAAAATCAACTGGATTCTAATGCGTACAACTTATACAGAATGTAAGGATGCAATCGTTTCTGGTTTCTAAAAAGATCCTACTAACTGTTTATTTTTGGTTATGCCCAACTTATCGTCGACTCTGGCAGGGATTTCGTGATCATTGTTTTCAAAATAAGTCATGATTAAGATATATCCTTGACAGAACTTAATATTGCCCCACGGAGCCTGAATAGTATTAGGATTGTAAAATCTACTTGGATTTTTCACATCCAAAAGTCGGATGTCGTGAGCCGCGTCGGATTTCGGATATGATGATCGCAAGTGGATTTGCCTCTATGAGTAGTAGAAGATTCGATTATTATACGATATAATTCATCATGTAGTGTGAACTCTCGAAGCATTGAAAACTATGGAAGCGCGGTACACCTGCCCTTCTTTATCTGTTTGTCACTGAGTTTGACTTTCTATGGCAAATTCTAAGAGACGGCCAAATATACACGGTGATTTATGAACTAGAATACGTCATCACTATCATCTCTCTAAAGCTGTCCCCTTTCACGGAAAACATTTCTACACTATATCCGCTTCATAAATCCCCATAACCAGAGTCCCACACTGTGAAACCGATACACGTTATCACAGTCTGGGAAAAGTGCATGCATGATCAGATCACGCAACTTCTAACCTGTATATGGAACTGATACAAACATTCCCACGTGCGTCCAGTTGGGTTGCGTCTTTATCGAATTGGTTTAGTCGTTCAGAAGCCAGTTCATACGGCTGGTCGGTTCAGCCGAGCTGCTTCAACCATAAATATCGCGTTGCTGTGCTTTGGCCTAGGTTGTTACCTCAAACCATCGTCTAATCATCACTAATACGAATGTAAGAACAAGGAGGAAACAAATAGATGAGAAAATTATTAGCGGAAATCATGAACACAAGGAAGGAGATCGAATGAAATCAGGTTACTAATCAGTGTGTACACCAATACGGTGATTCGATCTCGTGAACACCAATCCCGGAACCTAACACTTCCTACACAGCCAATTTCACTATTTGTGGTTTGTATACCCTTTGCAATGTCCTCAGCTGACCACCTTGACGTATTCCCCAACCACTTACTGTCTCGGAGAACAATGTACGCCGAAGAAATCTATTGGTGTGTGGTGAGACCAAAATTACTTTGTACATGTGCCCTTGCTCATTTTTTGTTCTGGTACATATCAGTGTTTAGTAGCTCTTGTATATGTATGTTCCAGCTATGGCTTTGTTACAAGTTGAGGTTCTCTATTTACGAAAACTTCCGGTAACAATCATGTATATGTTGATTATCATACGGTGGAGATGCATATCATAAGTCCCAACAACTTTATTCTAATCAGATTAACCGCCCGCATCAGTGACGGATGTCTTGTTCTCAGCACCCTACGCATGATATATGCAATAATAATACAGTGTTCCCATCATATGGTGGGAACCTCGTGTGATTACTGACAAGGTGCATCGTTGAGTGCTGAGTGCGGATAATTGCCCTCTTACCGAAGTGATCGCTCTATACCGCCTCCACTAGTCCGGACATTATTTGCGTATGCCTGCTCATCATCTACCTATCCGTGCTCTATTTGCACGTGGTGAACAAGGCTGGAAGAAGCGAAGAGGCGGTCAGGCCATAATTTGGCGTAGAAGTATGGAGAAGCTAGCCCCAGTGCTAGTCTCGCTTGATGCTTCCAGCCTACTTGGTTGGGACTAAGGTTTGGGGTTTGCCGTTGATTAGAGGCTTCGAGGGACAGGTTCACACTAAACGTCGGTGGTTTGAATGCTGTACGGACTGCCTATTGAACTCTCGTACCCTATGAATACGGGATATCATTCAAACAAAAAAATGACAAAAACCCATTGTAAGGTGAAAAAAGCAACAAATTACATTTTTACCGATAGCTTTTTACATACTCATACACTACCCCTCCCCCTCATTTTTGTACCTGGCGTTGTTGTGTTCGCACCAAGCAGTAGACGATATATATAATATAATGTAATTATATATATATATATATATATATATATATATATATTACATTATATTATATATATCGGCTACTCGTAACAGCTGAAATAAACAGATGATCCTTTTTGGTCTAGTGTAGGACCAATGTAAACCTGTACCATCAATTTACACTTCGACCGCGCAAAACGCATTCGAAACAGCTACATTGTTGTTTATAATATCTATAAAATCTTGGGATTTACCTGGATCTTCACTCAGAAGCAAAACATCCTTCGCGTATTCCGAGTCAGACAGTTTACTTTCTGCACAAACTTCGAAGCAGCTATTCTAAAAGCAGGATAATGCTACCTCCAGGGTCATAGATGGTAGTCCTAACGCACACTACTTCATGTGGTGAACTCGAGTGGAAGGAGGCCACAATCACAAACTTGGCTCCGGGTATTCGTCCATATTGACTGAAAAGCAAAAATGACTGGCTTTGACATACTTTCCAACGAGACAGTGTCATAGAACGGTGCAGTCGACTGAGTCCATCGCCACTTTCAGACCAAGGAATGCGTAGATGGTGGCCCCATGGGTGGTGTGCCTGTGCTATAAATCTGTTGAAGGGTAAAAATGTGATCGATAATACCTCAATCGGGCTTTTGTTCCATTTCATAAACTAACCACAAGGTCCGGTCGTACGTTGGATTTGAGCCGACATATAATGCGGAGACGGATCAGTTTTACCAGTCGGCTTTGCAAGTTCATAAAGAGCTAGTCTTTATTTTAGGGGGAGGGAACCAGTCATTGGTGCTTGAGGCTGACAAAAAACTCTAATTTTTCAAATTTCATCGACGTGCCAAGACTCTGAATGCAAATATGAAGTATGATTTCCCCAATATCGTTTTGAGAAAATAATACCGAGATTGATCAACTTACTTATCCTGAATAACGTCCCCTAGGAGGTGCGAAATGCAATTAAACTTACCCTTAGGCGAATGGTCAAAAAAGCAGCTGGTTAGGAAACGCAATAACGCCTATTGATACTCAATGAAAAACGACGTTCAGGCATGCTTCCATTGATATCCAAGCAGTTTCAATTTGTTCCATTCTTCGGAAATTGCGGACGTCAACCCTACTGAGTGCCGAACACTATTCCATCTTCGGGGACTGGAGTCTTGAATGGACGCCAGATACATTCAGCTGGTTTGGTCCGAACGGTGAGTGAGCCAATCCATGATCTTGATAGTCTGGTACAATAGCCACACAGTTATGAGGTAGACACTACGTAAATCCTTATTATAATTTGGAAAGAGCATAGGCCTAAGTCAATTTTCTGAATTCATAGGGAGAAATTAATCACAATTTTCTGATGTAGAAGTCATCCATCTGCTTCCTTTCTACAGGTTTCCTCATCAGTTATTAGCTACTGGCGTTCGTTTAGTAACCTCTGGCGATCGTTCAGTAGGCACAGACGATTATTCAGCCACCGCGACCTAGGGTACCGTGAACAAACCTTTCCGGCACACCCATACCACTCAAGGTCATAACAAGAGTGAGTTTTCAATCCCTTTTACGGGGTTTGGTAGCCTTTTGCAAGGATCTCATTCACAGCTTTTCGGAAGGTTAAACCATCAAAGAATATGGATTCGGGATGTTCGTACAGGTATGTAAACAATGGATTGGATTTCGTCCGCTTCACGTGCTGTTTTTGACAGAAATATTATCACTTTTATCACATCTTCCAAAAATTATTCGGATTTGCAAACCTCGTTTCCGTTGACGACTGATTTGGTTGATTGATTTTTTAATTAAGTAATCCGCAGATTTTTCTTTGTATTTCTTGTGCATTCAAGTAATTGACTCGCGCAGGCCTAGTAAACCTCGAACTGGTTAGTGGTAGACACTAATCTGCTGTCGTCCGGCTCGTTACCTCACCTGCACTATTGGGACCTTATGTCATTCTCCACTCCAAGTCTCAGGGTCTGGTTGTCCGTTCTCCCCAATAGTGCGGTGGATCTTCGTGGTTTTGGGGTAGACAACCCTTCCGCTGCACTTATGAGCAAAAATGTTAAAAAATCTCAGGTGATGTGACCGTGCATAGTGTGGGTGTGTCGGGAAGGTTTGTTCACTGTACTCAATGTGGTAGTTGCTAAATAACCGTCAGTAGCCACTAAACGATCGCCAGAGGTTACTGAACAATCGGCAATGACTACTAAACGAAAGGGAAACCTGCAGCACCAATGTTTGAGATTTTCTGCCCTCAAAAATCGCAGCCCCAATCCTAGCAAGGCTACCGACGAAAGCTTGACCGTCAAAGTCTAGCTTTATCCTTGCAAGGTCGTTCCAGTAGTACATGATTTCATAAAGGCAGTCTAAACGAATCTTTTTCTCATCGCTAAATATTACAATAATCCATTAGGAGGTTTAAATCATATTTCTGACCCATTCTCCTCGACTTCGAACATGACAATCGGTCATACAAGATGCTGATCTAATCTTCCTGTTCTGCAGAATATAAGTTGCTTTGCAAGCCAAATGCAGACATTAAGTTACAAGAACCTTTGTGGGCACTTTTCCTTGTTCCAGCTCAAACAACCGTGAGTCTCGCGCCATCCCTCGATAGCGATCAGTCGCCCCCCCCCCCCCCCCCGCCCCGTCTACCTCGTGTTTGTATTTGTATTCGATCAGAACTTTGCGTAGAGCCGCGAACGGCTTCACAGTTTCGAGGAACTGCAAACACTCATATACTAAACTTGTGTTATCATGTCTGACATTCCCATTCTCAGTAGACTCTTTATTCGAAGCCCTTCTTGCGGGCGGTCTTATAGGAGGCCTCTATAGTGATCAGCCGGTCACCCTCCACTCCCGTCCACCTCGTGACTGACTGTATGTTTCGCGCACTCGGCAACCGTCAGCACTACTTACCGCGCGCTTTCTCGGCACAAGCCAGCCTGCGGTCTTCGTAACTACGCCTAGTAAGAACAGCCGCGGTTTGCACTCCATGGTCTTTTTCAACGATCTCCTCGACGAACGCGATCGTAAAGGCTACGAGAGTGTACCTCCAGTGTATCTACCTTGGTGAATCAGAGGTGGCTACTTCTAATCAGAATGCACAGCCTGAGTGAACTTTGTCTACGAATCACGTGAGACGTGGACATTGCTCGAAGTCACATGATTAGGCCTCTTGCGTATTGCAGATGACACATTGAGAATAAAGGTCCTTGCGTTTCCAGCCCAGTGCGTTGTTTTTGGCATCCGTTCAGTGGTGGGGTCATTAGCATTTCGCACATTTCACATTATCCGAGATACACCGATCCACCCGGGTTGTTCCAAAGCAGTGTAAATATTCAAGCTAGTAGTAGGTTAGCAGATCAGTGAGCCGAACTTTGTCGTCTTGCGTGGTTTAGTTCATAGAGAAGCGCTAAAACGTAAGGTGGGCTGAATAGCATTGCGTGAATTAAGTATTTCTAGTTTGCGAGAAATACTTTGGCTTTCATCATTAAGGTAAATCCGGGCTGATTTGGATTTTTCGTAGGCACAGGTTACGTCACCACGTGTTGATTGTTATCTCTTCCATGAACCTTAAGAATTGGGAACTGAAGCCGGTGCGCAGTATGCGAAATGAGTTGACGAGCAGTTGGTCTTACGGTTGGTTGCTGAAATATGCCCTTTTATTTATGATGCAAACGCATTGTGTACGTCTTTTGACCTACAGAGCCGCTTTTTGACCCAACTTATTGTACGGTAGGGGGGGGAGGGTATTTGCAACAGTAAAGTAGGCACGATCGAAAGTTCTTATAGTGCGTACGTTGGGGAGAGTGAAGTCTGTCGTGTTAACGCCACGGTAAATAAACGTACGCACTATAAGAACTTTCGATCGTGCCTACTTTACCGTTGCAAATACCCTCCCCCCCTACCGTACCATGTATATATACTGACACGTTTTACGTCCGCGGTTGACAAGAGTAAACGAAATGCTTGCATCTCTCGACTTATGTCTTCTCTCCGTTCTTATGAATTGGATAAAGGGGACCCAATGTTTCTTCAACCCGGTACCAAAGTTGTCAGACGCACACATTCGTACAATTCAGTCGCAAAGCGTTTGAACGAGACATACTTTGGAAACGAGGGTACAGGCCCGCTCAGATGAGCTTTCGGTAAATCGACCTGGAAATATAACTATCATCTCTACAAGCAATGCACACTACCAAAAACTGCGTTTTTCCGCGAAAAACGGATATTTCTGTGGAGTTTATTTAAATAACTCAGTATTCGCTAGAACTCAGTCGCACTCTTTGTGAGGATCAGTATGTCATCTATGTATCTTTTATACAACAACAACAGCTTAAGTCCGTGGTTGATCTTATTCTGAGGTAAGTGCACATATTCGTGCGGAGCTTTATTACACTACGGGACCACAGTAGTTTGCGGATTTTTCGGAATGCTCCTGTTGCGCAACTGATACGGAATTCGATTTCATCTTTAGCTTGGCAGACCAAAAATATTTGGGGTTGCCGATGAATTCCAAGATTTGGCCACTGTCGTGAATGGAGCTTGTGTCTAAGGAAGTTCTGAAGATTTGTGGTGTTTCTATCCAAAGCGACTGCTCTGGCTTCACACTTTATACGGCTGAGTATCAGCTGCAGACTGTTGGGCTCATCCCGTAAAACGACAATTCCAATAGCTTATCAGACATCCGCGACTCAAGTCTCCTGGTTTAGTTGAATTCCTCGGTCTCCGGTGAGTGCGTGACGCACCACCTAGCGTGTGGCTTAGCTGAACAGGGACAGCACTGATGAACTCTGGAGTCGGGAAGAAACTTTGAATACTGTTCACTTTGAGGGCGGACACAAGCTCGCGAAGCCAAATAATGTGATATCAACAGTTTTCCGCACTTTTCGGGTATCCAAGCAACTCATAGCGGTTACCGGAATTGAAGGAGTCATGAAAATCAATGAAGCATGCCGTGGTTGGTGGCTGGAAATTATAAAGGAGCTAGAGGATCGCTGTAGCAAGACCACATGAGTTGGAATGCGTCCGTGATGCAACAAAGCGATCTGGAAGAATAGTTGAGGAAAGCGAAGGTGGTACGAAAATGAGGCTGATCTTCCTGTAGCTCGCTCAGACGGCTTTATTGCCCTATTTTTGGATATACGGAATGGAATCAAAGTTGCTCAATCTTATCAAATTTGGCGTATTTGCAAGGTACGGGGATCTGGTACAGGTAATACCTCACATCGGAGAGCGTCTTCGTCGTGATATTTCTTATTTTTTTCGTTTTCTCAATGGCCGAAATTTTTTCTTATAGATTGGTGCACCGTGGTTAATTTCGTACAGCTCGGAGTTGCACGGCAATACCACGCATCTGGGTTTTAGGGAAGGGCAATTGAGTAGCTCGGTAAAGTGCTCGACACACTTCTGAATTCTTCGTTCATACCCCAGAATGAGATAATTTCTATCGTTTCGCACCAAAGAGGGGGATTGCATCGGTTTCCCTGAAGCAGAGCGTTGGAATCGGAACAGTTATCTGAAATTTGCAACGGCGACCGCGGTTTTCACCCTATCTGCAATTTGAGACCAATATCGATTGGGGTCGTTCTTGACTAAGTGCGTAGCTTCCCAATGGAAGCTGCGGAAATCCGCTTAATTACGGACTCGCGCTTCTCTAGCCTCACAGCAGCAGCTGAGAGTTTCTTTGATTCACTTTTTGTGCTGGGATATCTCACCCAATTGTTCATGCGCGACCTCTGTTGCAGATACTTTGAGCGTAGTCCATCGTACATCTATACCATCGTCGAAAGGACTGATCCCCTGTCAGGAGGCGATAGCGTTCGACAAGGTTCTAGCTTTGTCGGGAATTTCTAACGAAGCGACATTAATTCTGCCTTGGGGGGAGGCTTCTTTCGGGCTGCGAAATGGATCACTTTGGGGTTGACTCAACTGTACTGGGAATCGGTTTCAATGGACCCAATGGTGATTAATTGCATTAGGTTTCAATCACCATTAAAGATGGAAGATCATAACCAAACCAGGAGGGTCACATTAGAAGAATACACTAATTCGTTGTCAACCGGCGTTTCACCAGGGGAACTTGTGCTATACAGTCAACATTTTAGGATCAGGTTATCAATTATACTTGATAGTGCATCGGACTTTTTCGCAAGCATGGAATAAAGAAAGCACAAATTCACTTACGAATGATCCTAACAAGAAACTCATTTTCTCTGATAATACGCGATGGTCTGAGCAGTTTATTCAGGTCAAACATAGTTCTCCGAAGAATGTTGTTCCTGAGCATACTAGAAAGTTGGAAGTGTTCAATCACTGATCCCCATGGTGAATCAAAAAAATTTAGATGGCGCAACCGAGCATCTGCAGACACTGACGAACCCTCCGTCCTCCTTAAACGCAGTCGATAGCAGTGGTTCGGCTATTTATGGCGACTGGAGGTGGAAATAACCTAACTGACCCACCCCAACAATGCCCCAAACAGTGCTGTTGTTTCGATGGTCAGCTCAAATGGTGGATCAGCACCGTCCATAAGGACAAGTGGTAGACAGCTCTGCTGTCGCGCGGCTCACCACCAGACCCAACCTATCGAGGTCTTATGTGATTCTCCACTCCAAGTCTCAGGGTTGAGTTGACGGCTCTCACATCAATTACCAACTTCACAAATCATATGAATAATCGTTTTCCTTCAACTGCGCACACTCACTCACAGAACTCGCGTCAAGCCCTCACTGCCCTCTTTAAAATTCGTGGTTTGAATCGAAACGTTGACTCCGTGCACAATTTTCTTCAGTCTTTCTTTCCCATTGCCTTAGTTTTGACTGAAACTCAAATTCCCCCCGAGTTAGACACCACTCATCATCAGTTTCCCAACTAATTACTTCATTCCTGCTTTTCCCCAAAGCTGATGTCTGCACCTATATCCACCAATCGATCGCCTCCTCACGACTTTCGCATCTTAATTTCTTCAGACGGAATTTCAATCCACGTGGCTGAAAATCCGTTTCCCTTCCTTTATCCATTTTGTACTGTTTACCGCTCCCCCAACAGTAATGACCCTCTGATTTCTAAGCCATTATCTTCAAACATTGACTCCAACGGACTCCAGCTGCCAAATTATCGTTCTTGATTATTTTACCGTTCACAAGAAAGATTGGCTACCGCACTAATTGGACACTTCAACCATGGAACGTGCAGCTGAGGCTTTCGTTACAGTCGACAACCCTTGCCAACTGGTAGACCTTCCTGCACCCAATTTTTCCTCAAACTCCACTCTATCTGTCAGACCTACTCAACCTCTACCTTATCACGTTCTTCACTACTCTTTTCTTCCTGTATTGACTACCAGGAGGTTTCGCCAAGTTCTGCGTAAGCTAAACGTTTCCAAATCCCCCGGTCTAGGCGATATTACCCCTACCGTCCTAAAAAAGTGCGCTCCCGAGTTAGCCCCCGTTTCGCGTCGTCTTTTCTTTTCTTCCCTTAGTCGACAGACTTTTCCCTCTTCGTGGAAGAACGCCATTGTTTTTCTTATCTCCAAACACAGTGACCCTTCCGACCCCAACAACTATCATCTTATCACCCTCACTGCGCCTCCTCAAGTTTTTTAAACTGTTATCTCCAACCAACTGTGTTCGTTTTTAGAACGTGAAGGTCTGCTGAGTGATCATCAATATGGATTCCCCCAGCGACGTTCTACGGGCGACCTACTAGCGATCATCCCACATACCTGGTTGGCCGCACTCGATAACCACGGTGAAGCTCACTTGGTCTTGTTGGACATCTCTAAAGTCTTTTACTGAGCTTGGCATGAAGGTCTATTGTCGAAATTGTCTTCGTTCGGGTTCCATTCGGTTCTCGTATCATGGATGTCGTGTTTCCTCAGCAAGCGAACCATCTCGGTCCGAGTCGATAAAGCTCTACCTCGGCCGTTTCCTGTGAATATTGGTGTTCCCTACGGTTCCATGCTTGCGCCCATCCTTATCTTCTGTTTATTGGTGATCTATCTTCAACCTCTAACCCATTTCACTGTTTTACCAATGAAGCCACTCTCCATTGCTCCTTTTCCTACCTTACCACTCGCCAGGCCACCACGAACATCGACCACGATCGTTCTGTTTTTAATGCATCTCTTGCTTCTGATCTACAACAAACCTTAGCTTGAGGTTCCACAAATAATGTATTTCAATGCTTCAAAAAGTTACCTAGTTTCTGTTCGACTCGAATCTCTGTCCTATTCTTCTAATCTTAAATTTGGCTCGACTCCCTTCCACTCCACAGCCACTTTCCTTATTACGCTTGTCCATAAATTCATCTCTTTGTCGATCTCCTTTTGTGTTTACGCTTACCTCCCGCGCTGAGCGCAAAGCTGGTTTTTTATTCCGTGCCAGACGATTTTTACACCCACTCACCTTCATTTTTACAAACCTCAAATCCGACCGACTCTTGAATACTGCTGTCCCGCATGGAATGAAGCTTCTCTTACCACCCTTTTCTTGATTGAGTTCAGAGGTTGTCTGGATAATCAATGCTCCCTCCCCAACCTCCACTCTGCAGCCACTCGACTATCGTCGCGAAGATGTCTCACTATCTCTTTTCTACCGCTATCACTTTGATTTTTGTTCATCAAAACTCGCTTCAGCAACTCCCCTTCCAATACGTTTCTCTCGTATGTAAGTGGCCATTCAACCGTCTCAGGTATCTGTGTCCAGATGTCGAACTTCTCTATTTTAGTTTTCCTTCATCCCTTCCCGTATTTCCAGCCATTTACAATCATTATTTTCAAAAGCAGGGTCAAACAACTGAATCTTACTTGAATGTTCTCCACATACAACCCCTTTGCAGTATGTCGTCTGACTATGGTGTTTACTCTTTTTACCATATATATATATATATATATATATATATATATATATATATATATATATATATATATATATATTCTTGGCATATAGACGTTTTCCTGGGGCGCTTCCTTAATGACCTGCACATCAGATGTATTTGAGTTTCTAGCTATCATTTCAATTCATGGTCAACATCATTAAAATTCATCAAAAGGGAAACGTGCAAAGTGAGGAAATATCGACCATGCAGATCCGAATGTAGAACAACAGAACTGCGAATTGTTGAGACTAGATTCGCTCCAACTAGTCTCGATAATTCAGCTTCTTTATTCGTCATACAATAGTGATAGAAAGGGATCACGACGAACAAAACTGTCCAGTGGGGCATCAATCGGTGGTGCCAAGATTCGAACTTAAATCAAAGTGTTACCGCGATCACCGTTCAACCACCGCCGGCGGAAGGATATACCGCCAACAAATCCCATCACGGATGAGCTGTGGACCGACAAAAAGCAATCAAAGGGACCTATGCCTGGAGAAAAACAGCTGTGAAGATTAAAGGCAGGTATATGTACAAACAATTAGATTATTTTTGGTACCGATGGCTGAGAAAATGGCATGTTTTTGAATAAATATTTTTGCAATCGTGCATGCCAACCTCGATTATCAAACGTGGACTACTACCACTACTACAGCGTACGTGAAAACTGTCAAAAGGCATCCCATTTGAGACCAACTGTCTCTCATCATTATGATAACGGAATGAGAATTCACGTCCGATAGAAAGGGACCCAGTCATATACTACAGTTCTTGATTTCCACAAAAATGATACACATTCATAAAGTGCATCTGCACGGTAGTAAAACGTGAGTGATTGTATTACGTCAAATTCAATCATTTGGCTCTCTGTCGTTCTTATTTACTGTTATGAATCCCGACCGAATATCATGCGATCGACGGAACACAACTCCAATCAAGAGCAATGACCAGTTATTCGACCCCAGACAACCCATACAAGCCAGAAAGAACACAAAGATGAGAGCTTCAGGTCAGTCGTTTACTCGGTGGTGGATCAAAGGCAAATGTACAAGGATGCACAGCCGCTTATAAAAAATCCATGTGACCATGTAAATTAAAACAAAGCAGCGCGCTCCCGCAACAGCGTACTGTACAGTTTTCTCCAAACGTCTGGCCGCGCGTACTTCTAACTTGAGTCAATTTTCGGATACCTCCGAAATTAAGTAAGATGGGCGAAAAATTAACTACAAATCTGAAATCCTCAGCATCAATTTGTGAGGAAAGGATTTTTCTCCAACAATTTCAAGGCTCGATAATCAATGATTTGAGAGTGCAGGAGACTAAAATCTTCTGCCCATCAATGGAGCGTTCGATGTGACTCGGAAAGAAGCCAGTAAGACTGTAATGCTATACATAGATGTGGGATGATGATAAGCACGCACGGTCTAATCTGGTTCTATCACTGGACTCATACAACAACCTTGAGCAGCTACCAAGTTAGACGGCCATCTTCAGACGATGTGGTTTATGAAAGTTAGTAGTATTTGCCTGGTAGGAAATCCACCAGACTTTCGAGCACTGCCGTAACTTACTCGGTATAGTTCATCAGATGAACTCAGACTCGTCTAATTTGTCGACAAACACCGTACTCCTGATCGTTTCTCTAGACACGACCCACGGGCATACCCGGTAGCATACGCATCCGGTAGTCCTCCACGAAGGGTGTCGGGATCGGGAACCTAGTAAGCACACCCAATCGGCAATGACATCATGCACTAAACCAAACCGAAACTAGCTCACAAAAATTCTGGAAGTAATATGGAAAAGCCATTGGAATCCTTTTATAAAAAACGTTTATTGAAAAAAGTACCAGATTATCGCATGGTTGGTTTTTTTTTACTTGTCAGACTCAGCGATCAAACTATGATTGCCATCGTCATCGTCCGCATCATCATCATCATCTTCATCATCATCATCCGCATCCGCATCATCTTCCTCTTCATCGTCTACGCTATCTTCAGAACCTCCATCTTCGATCGCCGCAGCCCAGTCGGCCCCAGCCTCCGACTGTACATCGCTCGCTGGCTCGTAATAAGTAAGATTCAAATCGTAGGCGAATGACTTCGTATCACCCGCCTCAGCCACGTGATTTACTTCGGCCGCGTGGATTGGAGTAGGTTTTGCCAAATGATTGATATATTGCACAAAATTGGCCGTGTCTGGGCCGACGTAGACAAGTGTAAGCGCGTTATCCGACGGCCGAACAGTGAGCAGCTGGTAAAACAATGTCGGAAGAGAGAAAATAAGGAGGATAGCCAAGCAGAGCGAAAACCGCTTTACGGACAGAAAGTAATCAGATGATATGATGACGAAGAACAAATTGAGCCGCCAAATTCGCTTCCTATGAGAAAAACCAGTTGCAGACAGCGTCGATACGCAACACAGCTGATCCTTAACAAAGATGAAACAGCATATGAACAGTGGCAATGTTTTCGTGGTGAGTTGAACGAGGAGAAAACCGTATGATAGAGCAGCACCTGACCATGGAAATGCCTCGCTATTGAAATCGTTCAAAATTTCAACAAGCATAAACGAGGTGTTACCGTTTCGTAGTTTCATCTTTTCTCCGCCGTTAAAGTTTTGCCAGATTGAAATTATTTATCAGAGGATTCACTATTTACTATCAACACTCAACTCACCATTGAAACCCATGCAAGAACTCAACGACTTATGATTTCTGAGCTTCGCGTTAAGGTAGCAAAAGTTTTACCACCAGTCGATGTGACATCGTCAGCGCATTTCCTCGACCGTTGATGAAACACTCGCGACCCAAACGCCAAGCTCACTGATCAGAATCCATTGAAAACCATCAACCTGAGCTACAATCGACACTAATTTTCGAAAGTATGGACTACGAAAGAATTGTACAGCTGTTTCATTAGACTAGCTAAGAATCCTCAGCAAAGCACATCCACCGAGCCCCCAGATAACTGAGAGTCGAACTCCAGGTGAATGTTTGGGTCAAACACTATAACACTAGGCTACCCGGGTTGGGTCTCTATGAGTTATTTATTGTTACCGCTACATGATACGGCATCCTACTGTCACTGGCTTTGAATGCTAAGCAGACAGTTGACACTGGTTTCACCTATAAATCATTAGCAGTGCATATTTGATTATATATATATATATATATATATATATATATATATATATATATATATATATATATATATATATATATATATATATATATATATAAGTAGTTAGTAGTATGCAAATGGGTGGGTAAATTCCCCTGGAAGCACATGACCGGTTTCACGGTTGGTGCCATTCATCAGGTTTGCGTACCCGGTACTCCTCTGCCCACTCATCCTCATTCGTGTAGACTCCGTTGTTATATCGTCACTAGGATTTAATCTGAAGCGTCTGCAGTGTGAATGGATAGACTTGATTTAAGAGTCCACACACGAATCCCAACTGTGTTTTCTGTATATATATATATATATATATATATATATATATAATGTAATAAACAAACCCATATTCATAGGTAGGCTACCAACAGAGCCGTTAGAACACGCAGGTCACCTTGTGCAATCTCGAGTGAAAGAATTTGAAATCGTTGGTGCATTGCCCGTCTTTTACCACGCATACAACTCCGCCGACTGCGTTGGTTTGGTCACATGCTCCCTAAACTTGGCCACGCCCTAACCGGCACTGCTTTGGCGCCAACTCCGTCTCGACTGGTGTCCCGACAGGGAGGACAGTTAAAAACCTGGCTGGATACCGTTTTCGAAGACAAACGAACTTGGCCTTCGTTTGGTGTACGGCACTCGCAAATGGAAGTTGAACTGGGTTGCAATCTGCAAGGATCTTAATGCCAACCACATAGACTGTCAATTAATTTTTGTAATTTGTATTCCGAATACATTATCGTTTGTTCAACTCATGAGTAGCGTGTACATGCATCATGGACCTCCAACATTTATGATCTAATTCTCCGTTTCTAAGGTATTGACGCAATTCAGTTTTACATTTTATGACGTATAGTGCATGAACATACTACGTTTATGTTCCTGACCCTGTGTTCTATGACTGTACATTTCCATTGTAAGGAAAATCTGCCGAGCGTCCCACCCACGCATGGAAGCCGTCCGCCCCGCTGCCCACGTCCTAAACCGTTAGACCACAGACCGCACGTGCGACACAGACAAGTCGATTGTCAGGTTCATCTGTTCACGTCGATATATATTACTTCTGTCATTTTCAATTGCTACTATCTGTACTTTCATTTTGGCGACGCCTTATAATATACAAATTTGTATATTCTAATTATAGATTATTTTCTTATCCTGTGACTGAAGCTATTATTTCATGTTAGCCCGAAAGTTTCTTGATATAGTATCTGTACCGTAACCGTGCTGCGCTACAGTTTCGCTTGATTCCTTGCTGAGTGGACCGTTTATGACCGCACTGTCTCGATTTACCGGATAATCTTCTGTACCGTTGTTCTTTGTTGCTCACTTGGCTATATGCTATTTGCATTTATGTATTTCCATGCACTGCATTATTTAGAACCACGAATTTACGATAAACACGGTTACATGATTGGGATTTGTTCTGCTGTCCGTAGCCGTGTACAGCCCATATCGTGCGTAAAGCTAGTGAGACTAAGTTTTCTGCTATATTGACGGTCCAAGTAATCGGGATATTTGCGACATGGACCATTGCGATTGGAGACATTCACGAAGCCGGTCTATCCTGTCCAAGGAGCCAGCTGCAGTTAAATAAAGTTAAGTAAATTGTAAGTCGAAAATACTGCTGTCACTGATCTTCGTTTCTAGAGAACGATCTAATGGGGTTTGTTCGGGTACCGAACACTTACATCAACAACTACTACTGGCGCCATCAGTAGCAAAGACAGAAATCCAAAACTCCGACAGCAGGGCCATAATTATTGCACCGCATTGTATTGTATCAAAGATTCCAACAACTTCAAAAACTCACATTTTAGCCAAATGAAGAGAAACTGACTTATGTCACTTTGAAGTAAGCAGAATAAATAAATACTGCAGAAATAACACTGGTTCATGTGCGGTTCCTCGGTGACTTTCATCTTGTCGACTAGAACGCGTTAAACAAGGCACTGTAGAGTTGCGATAGATGCTTATGAGGGAGGGGGTAAGTTTGAATGCGGAACGTGTGAAGATGCGAAAGGCATGAAGATAAGTCGTGGTACAGGGCATGGATGGGGTCCATTAGAATCTTCTTCGGGAATAATTCACAAGCAATTACGTGCAAATCACAAACTTTGGAGGTAAGAGAGCCCATGAAAATCAGAGACACGATTGATAATGGCCAGGCCGCGATTTAATGTGGTGAAATCTTTATTAAGTAAACCAGGAAAGATTACAGGGGAGCATTAAAGAATATATTGATGGACAACCGGAAAAATGACAGCTTGCGTGGTACCAAACTGCCTTAGCCTGCAAATTTCAAGCGACTGTCTACGTAGTTTCATAACACAATCAAGACTATGAGAGGACCCCTGTAAATTAGTGCTGATTTTATTGCCTAAGTACTCGACCAATTCAGCTCTAGAGATGGGGGCATTATTGATGACTGACTGCTCATTGGGGTAAGAGGAACGAGAAAGATAGAAAGTACATTCAAACCATCTGGAAATGTTAAGACGTAGTCCAGAATGGGACGAAAAATCCAGAATACTGTTTAATTCCTCCGAAAAAGAGTTAGTCTGGAGTTGTTAGTCAAAGGACATGATAAACTTGTATCAACTCTAGCACATTGAGTTCTGTTGGAAAAGTGGCCTTTCAATCACGAGAGTGAAAAAGTAGGACAGATAAAAAAACCAGCTTTTGAAGAATTAGAGGACGGCAAATTGAATCAAAAGCGGAAGAATAATCGAGGAAAATACCTCGAACAGAATTCATGGAACTAATTAAGTTGATGAAAATGAAATGGCCAACTGAAATAACTTCATCCAGAGTGCACTTGTTGGAGTTGTACGCAAACTGATAGGGGTCATTCGGAACAAAAACGAGGAGCGCAATCGACTTAGGATAGCGCGCTTCGTCAACTTGAGCTCAGAAGTGATGGAGATGGGACGAAAACGTTTTGACAAAATGTTGGAAGTAGAGTGTTTAGGAATACGTAATACTGTCGCGGAACTCCAGCATCAACAGATTTATTGATGAGGAAAGTCATAATTTCGGATAGTTGACTTGTTCCAAACCTGAGAACAGTGAAGGATAAATCATCTGCACCCATAGCAGAAGCTCATTTTGAAGTTCGAAGAAACTGAGACTTTTTCTGGGGAAAACTGCTCTATATCTGAGGACACAGAGGGAAAATAGGATGGTAGCGTATCCGATGAGAGATGAATAAACGCGGTGTTCAGGCTATCGGCATCTATGTCGTAGTTTTTGACCGAGCCCATTATCCACATAGAAGCCGGATTCCGTGTCAGGAAAGTTTAGTATTGGTGGTACAGAAAAAATGATGGAAAAATGTTGTATTCAGCCATCGTACCTCTTGTCTAATCAGGATGGAGTGTCGTTTCACAGAGGCCTGGTCGTGTAGTTTATAGGCATGTTCTTTTTGCGTTCTCAGAGATTTCAGGAATGGAACAGCTATTTTGTCGTTGTTAGGAAATACAGTCTCCATAGGACCACACAAATCAAATGCCAAACTGTATCTTTGTAAATAAGTCTGGCGGGTAAGGAGGGCAATCGAAATTCACGAAGAAGCAACGGAAAGGGATCTTTGAAGAAGGTTATGTTGGTGGGTGAAAGGTTTCTAGAGGTGATTTTCATTTGTATTGTCCTAACAAATGAACATCGAGCTGGACGTGAATAAATTTAGGATCTGATGACAATGAGAGCATGATCACTTGTTCAAACAGGAGCTTTCAGTTGTAAGTGAAAATGTTCGGGATGGTTTGTGATAATTCTACCTAAAACACTATTATCTCTACCTAAGATAAGACAGAAGTCATTTGAAGTAAAAGCAAATAACGGATATGTAGGTGCACGATTAAAATCATTGATAACAATACATAGACAGCCACATAGTATTGAAATCAGAACGGGTATAAAAGCGTCAAAAAAACAAGTTAATGTCCCTCTGGGAGCAAAAGGGAGTTATGCACAGGTTACTGATCACAGTACCTCGAATAGACGATAACCTAGCGTGACATTTAACAACCATGCATTCAATACCATTACGAGAGGAAGTAAAAAGAACTTAGGACTTCCCAGACCACTCGGAATTGGTGTAAGTTATCACACCACCACCTGCCTTCTTCTTGCACTGTTTTCTGTCTTGACGAAAGCACTCGAAGTTCCCAAGCGTTCGGGTTCGTCGTCAGTAATTCCAACTAAACAAGACTCTTGAATTCAGGTCAGTGAGTTGTTCGTGTTGATTCGATAGTTTAGGAAACTGGTTAGGAAAGACATCTTCCCAAAAAGGCACCGAATGTTAGTATTGACCAATAAGGGAACTGTCATCTTTTTGGCGTTTTACGAGCAACAGCATTCTGCCAACCGGTTCGCTGACGTTTCCGAATCCAACTCGATCTCAGCCAGCTTTCATAAAAACCAGTAGTGGATAGTGAAGTGGAACATACTGTGTCTCTAATCTAAGCGGATGATTCTTTTGAGTAGCGGATTTTGGGTGACGTGTTTATTTTTAGAATAATTCTAAAGTGGCATTGGTCAAGTTCACAACAAAATGTAGAGCAGCCAATCGTGTAGGGCACCGGTTTTTTACACCGTACAAAATTTCCTAGTTCGCTGTGATTTCCAAACAGAGTAGCCCAAATTTTAGCCAAATAGATGATTTGGAGCGCCTGTTATGTCGCGTTCTTGATCAATAAACGGATTTCGCGCGAAAATCACAGGTGGCTGTGGTTCGGCAAAAACCAAACGTGTCAATTCCAAACACAATGACTATAGTCACAAAAGCCATTACCGTGCTAGACGAACAGACCGGAATGTTTCAGGTGTCTGTTCTACCACTGCGACAAAAAAACCGAGAATCAAACAGAGTAAGAGAATGGATAGAACAGGTTGCTTACATCATCTTTCTCATCCTTCGCAACGTAAACAATCTGACCACCCCACGCAGCATCCCAACATGACGAGGTGGGCTCTTTAGATGAATTTACTGCTTCCCCAGATGCCGTATTTGATTTCTTTCTCTTCAATGGTGTACCATATCCAGCCAAATGAAGCACTGCTTCAACACGCCAGTTCCCACCAATCAATTCGGTATCGGCTAACAGGGTGTAACAACCGGGACTCCAACGGCGTAGCTGCGGTTCATTTAGTGAGGCACATTGGGACGATACGGAAGAACTCGTGCTGATATTTGTAGGCACATCTTCCGCCGTGCGTGCGCGCTTCGCCGCGGGAATAGAACTTTCCTCAACTGTGGGCTATCGTACAAGGTAATTTGAAAAGGAAACATCACGAGCAGACACAAGACACGCGAAAACAAAATAACTTGATCAATTATCGAAAAAACTAAGCGTTTCAAATTAGAGTGATCCATTTGCCAAGTGTCGAAGGCTACCGGTTCGGTCCGGTGGCTTGGGTTGCATTCACGTATGGGTTACGGAATCCCAAGGAGTTGAATATTTTTGACAGTTGAATCAACGTGTGAGGGTGCGGGCTAACACATCGCCGATAGATGGCCTAGTTGCGTTGTCAGACAGCACGCAAGCGCCTGTTCAGAATCCAGATCAAGGCCTAAAGCAACGAAATCGTGAACGATAGGATAGTGGACCGATAAAACGAGAACTGATTCCCATCAAACGATGGTTGACAGTTTGACCAACCAACCAGAAGAGACGCTACCCGATGCCGGCTTGAACCAATTAGTTTGTGATACATCGATTGATAATAGTGACTCTATCCCATACGAACAATATGCTCCGAGCTAATAAGCTGAGATGGTTCGAAGCCAGAAGAGTTCTCGTATTAGTGGGAAAGACTATAGAACACAAACCAACATCGCTTTGAAATGTAGAACTCAAACGCGATCCTGAATACACTGGGCAAACCGATCCTTTTTGGCTTCTTTCTTCAGGTTTGTGTCGGCGGAAAAGTGTCCCTGATTTTCTTTTTGGCAAAGCAATCGGGTGCGCTGTGTTGAACATTATGAATCGTGTTGGTTGTTCTACCATTTTACTTGGATTTGGTCTTTGTTCGTGGTGGGTAATACCCTAGAGAAAATCATTACAGATAACAAGTTCATACGGGCCAAATCTGTGAAAATTCGGCTGTTTTTATCCAGTTGATTCATCGTCTGATTACTGGTTAGATTCATTGAAGAAAATAGATCAAAAGAAGCCGATTTGTTGATTTGTTCCATGATATAAGCGACCGGATCATTATGAGAAGGAAATATTCATTAGTCCTGACACTGAAACTGAAAGACGCAAATGAAATAATCCTGTTATATCCAGTAACAGGCAGTGACCGTGTGGTCGAACTTCGTCCCTTGTAAGCAACCACCAGTCCAATTTGAATATCATTCGAAGATAGTGTTGAAACATTTTGTTTCGGTCGATTCGCTTCCATCAACAAACCACTAATCAAATTTACGAGACCGATGCATGGCTGCACACAATACGGAGTTGGAATAAGACGAAATTTTATTTCTGATGAGTAAATCAGAACCGGCTGGTTTCAATGACCAGTGAATGGGTCACATCGACAGTTCAGTGCACTATAAAAATAACCGGTGATCCACAGAATGGGACTAACAGACCATGTTGAATGAATGAACTGATTTTATTCCGCAGGTTTTTTCTGCTGCACTACGCTTGATCCTCTCGTGTGCTACACTAAGTCAGGTCTCGGGGGTCAAGGTCGCTGGTCTATCGTTAAGTACTTTCGTTCAAGGTCAAGCAGTTTAGTCATGCTCATGGTTTGTCATAAAGGGTACTTTTATGGACACAGAAATGAAGCTACTGAAGATCTGTACGAATCAAAGGCAACTTAAACAGCCGCAAGAACGTGGTCATTTTACAATGTCAGTTATTAGTGTCCATGCAGTTTGCATTGTTAAATAAAAACGCATGGTTCTACATATTCTGATCGTCTTGAGGAACACAGAGTGAATTGTTAGCCCCAGAATATAGATAGCGTCGTTCACGAAACGAGGTATAAACTCTTCAGCTGTCTTTAGTTATGGCTGTAAACAATGGCGTACGCGTACTTTTCTTGCTTTTCCTTTGACTGTGGTCCACCTCCGTATTCCTTCATGACTGCTTGCACTGTTCCATCGTTCTTTCTCCGATTGCTTTGTCTGTCTGGACACTGATCTACAGCCTTAGCCTTTCTTCATTACTTGCCTGGGAGTGAGTGTAGTGGAAAGGGCATATACCCCATAGCCACGAAGCCCCACTGTACTATTGGGGATAACCGGCAACCAGACCCTGAGAGTTGAAGTAACGTAGAACCACATGAGGTCCTAGCAGGTCAGGTGTGGTAACGATTCGGATGACAGTGGATTACTGTCTACCACCAAACTAACCGGTGATTGCGGGGATTCAAACCTCGGACCTCCGAGGCGGTAATCCAACGCTCTAAACCACTCGACCACCACCAGCCCTCGTCATTGTCTCTTCACTGTGCCTCGTCCACGCTTCTCTCTCATCCTCGTACGTACGCCTCCATTGTGATCGATTATTGGCGCTCCATCTGCAATAAATGCCGACTACCATTGTAAACCCTGGACTTGGTCCTGCTTCACCCCGCGTGCATTTTCCTAGTCGCATCTGACGAACACCGGTTTGTGAATTCTATGGCAGATCGCCCACAATTTGTGTTATTCACTTGTTTAATTCATCCCCAAGTACACGTAGTTCACCCACCCGCCTTATCTGACACTGGTTTTCGGGACCGTATTCTACGACTAACTCAACCTGAGGGCAACGGTCATTGCAAGTTTTCTAATTTCTAACTGAGGTTCACGCTGAGAGGTGGCAATCAAAACCACCGCTGTCGGTGCACGGTTAAGGGTTATTCAAAATAAACAGTCTCTGTTGATGCGGTAAACACTCGCACATCGATTACCACGTGCAACGAATAAATCTCGGCCTCTCTAACCACCCAGACTGCATTATGCGTTTGTGAGCGTTCGACAAGCGACGTAACCTTTTCCTACAACGTGCGTCATTAATTGGAGACCTTGGACAGCCAAAGAGACCAATTTTCCATCCTGTTCTTTAAACAACCGTGTCATAGGAAGGAATGAGCTTGCGAGTGCGGGGACTACCGAAAAGTGAAACTCTTGTCTTGTCAATTAAACCCGCAGGCTCAACACCATATACAGCCGGGCGATCCTAGTCTAAATTAAACCTAAAAAACCCTCACACAACTGAGTGGCATTCCCTAATGCGTGATTCATTCCCTACAGAAGCTGCTTATCCAGGAGAGTTGACATTGCATGTTGAATCCTATTGTATGCAAATCCAGTATCACTGCTGTGTAACAAATCAACCCTTAAAAAATCAAGCCCGTGACTACTAAAATTGACAAGAAAATAATTCAGTACCACCCAAACCATGGGTGGGAACTCTAAATTTACGTCATGTGACTCCTGATGTAAGATAATATGAATATGTGTATTCTTCTGCTGACAACCTAATGCTGAGACTGTATGTACAATGTGTTACACAGAATTTGAACTCGCGAACAAATTTATATTAAATGGGGTTGAAAAACAAACTGTGACAAGAGAACCACAACTGACTTCGGCTGAGTCATATGCGTCAGGGTTGTCAACAGGGCCTATTTCCGACTTCAAGGTCCCAACCATGCACCTATGAGGGACTGACAGAGGCGAACCTCGTCGTTTACATTAGTATAGAGGAATATTACAATAAGAACAAGAGAGAAGATATCATCGATTGAGCTGAGAAAAGCAATCCAAAAAGATGAGGATGATCAAAACGTGGCAAAAATGTTATCGTCACATTGACTCACTCACAGATTTCATATCCAACATTCTTGATTCCGGATGAAAACGAACGCCTGTAAGATCGCTTAGAATTACCAGCATAGCTTCGGACGTGAATAGACGATACAGTTGCCGTAGAATGTCCGGAAGAAGGTCATCTTTTCCTGCGAATGAATCCCGATTGACTGCCTGATAATTTCTGATTTTGGAGAACAGCAGAAACCGTAAACAACAGATGGGTGAATTCATCGGGTTAACATCCATGGATATATCGGGAAGCCAGGTGATAAAAGAAACTTCATGAAAGCGATATGTTTCACAGGTATTAAGTCGAGCAGAACTGTTGACTGAACTTCTTTCCAGGCTGCACATCAGAATGGAAAGAATGCAAGTAAATAAAAACCGGAAATCGGTTATTTCACAGTAATTCCTGTATTTTAGGAACCAAACACCGAAGTTTACTAGTCAACTTCAGTTCGGTTAAGTTTGAACAAACAATCAACAAGCACTGAGTGCGGTGGTGCTGGTTGTGCTATCCCTCAGTATAATTATTGGAGTGGAGACTGTTGTGGCAACAGATGGCGATGATCAAATTGATCAACCAAGAATCCCAGATCGAAAAAGCGGTGTTTAATTAAGAAGCATTCGGCAACAAACAAGAAAAACACCATCAGTCAACAAGCGGACCTCAGCAGGACCCCAAGTAGGCAGCAAAACGACTCGAATTTAGAAGTAAACATCGAAACATCAGTCGGTTTACTGCAGCCGGAATGGTGCATATAAGAACAAGCCCAGTGGTCGCAAGCATATAGTCAAAGGGAAGTTGAAATGCACAGGCAGTCGGAGGATTAATCTTGCTGCAGCGAGGGCATGGGAACGAACTACTTGAACGGCCGCAAATGTTTTACTGTTTATAACTGTCTGACTGAAAAACACAGATGCCCTGCCGGTTTCGCTTTTTCTCGGCAATGTCACGAACTGCACAATCTGAGCTATCCCAAAACCATTACCTACTTTAACGAACATCGCATACGTCAAGGAAGTCTTTCGAGAACATGTGCAACATAAATCCCAAACATTTCAACCTGATGAGCGTTAGCTTAATCTGGTGATTTGTTTTGTGTATCGAATACTCCGTGCCTAGCCTGAGCATGACTGATGCAGTGTTCCCGCCGGATTCGAGCAATGCTAAAAAGACTTGGTGATCAAATACCGATAATCTTTGTGTATCTCCCACTCGCAGTGGCCGTTTCCGAACAGCACAGAAACAACCTAACTACTGTAGCACCTTGGACCTTGAAGGTGCAAAACGTATCTGCTGCGCACTCTCTGTTATAGTTGGGTAACGTTAAACAGTTACAAAGGATACAGTACGGCTTAATGAATTAATTGTGCATGGTGTCAAACAATATGCTCGGTTATCACAGCCATCGACTACAGCATATCCATAACGATTCCGGTCAGTGCTTTAAACTTTCATCGTACTCAGCTGTCGCCATCCAAATATGGGATAAGTTATCAAACTGGTTTATTCTTCCGTGATACCCACATTGTCTTCAACACTAATCAGCCGATATGGCATGTGCTTACCCCACCTAACTGCAAAATGCTTTTACGAGACTGGCAGGAGCCTACGCCTCTCAACCATCTTTTGAGGGAAGTAGTTGGAATTGTTCAATAACGGTAATTACACCGGGAGCCGATTGCAGTTGGAGGTAGAGTTGAACAGATCACATCACGAATAGCGAAAACCAGACCGGCTTTCGGGAATCCGCGACACTTACGGCGTCTCCAAAACATTCGCCTCTCATTGAAGGGACGGGTTTACAACGCAACAGTGCACTGCGTTTTGCTTTACGGCTAAGTGGCTGGCTACTCCAAACTGAGGACGCACGGCGACCTCCCATACTCTAACACCGATGTCTCTGATGTAGTGTTCGCGTTCGATGAGAAAACCGTATGAGCTACGATGAGGTCCATCATTTTCATATACGGATAAATGTTCATTAATATCCCAAAAACAGTACAGAAGCGTCGTACCATGCAGAACATGAATCCACTAATAAATTTACACAGTACGGAAAATGGGGTTTCAAGAAGTGGAAACACAGGTTTCCACAATTAACCGCCACCGACTGCGATTTTGAGCCTTATCCAACAACGTATCCGACTAAGCGTGTTGTGGAACTCGAAGTACCGAGCCAGGTAGACATGAGGAGCCAACAGAAGCAAGCATCGATGTCAGCTGTTGACCGACCGGTACCGCGCCATAACCTGACCTTCATACGGCCTTTTCCAGTTAACCCAGGACTCCGTGAGCAAAGCACGGCGGAGGAGTCGATGGAGGCCTACGTAGTGCGTGCCCTAACCAACGAAGCCAGTGAACTGACAATACACCAACTGAGAACGTGCACGTCCGGCTCCGAAAACGCATAAACAAACCGTGAAGTCGCTGATCATGTGATGGGCGTGGATAGCCGCCCTCTGACCAAGGTAACCATTCTACCCACCTCCGGCGGCTTGGGCACGTTTTGCGCATGTATTCCCATCGTCGTGTGCTACTTACACTTCCTGCTTAGACCAGGAAGAGGCGATGATGTGGCGACTGAACACTGACTCGGCTTAGGGGTATTGAGAGGTTGACGTCGGTACTCGCTTCAGCTGGTGCATCCCAACTTTCCGGTTGGACCTGACGGGAAGGAAACAGATGTAGACTAGAGGTACGAAAGGATATGGTTTAGAACCGAAGACGGTGGCGCGAAGGTGGTGCTGCGTACTCCGGAAAATCTTGGGTCCCAAAAATGTATCATTCGCCAAATACAGACGATGAGGCGCTATGACTGAATCAGGCTGTTGCAGGTCTACGTTCTCTAATGGCACCCTCTGGTTAATTGTGTCTCCTTACTTGAGTTACTGCACCATTTTTACATGAAGAATAGGGGAATTAGAAAATACACCGTAATTATAACGAAGATTAGGATAATATGCCAGGAATAACCGGTCACTTCATCATTGACATTAGAGAAAGGTATTTCATAAAATCTCAGTAAGTTCGCCGTGCTGACGAGCGTAGTGAATGCGAAGTTGTTCACTATGAAAACTCATCGGCTTTAAAGTGGTTTGGAACCGATGCAGTCACATTTTTCAGTCAACGCTCGATACCGCCGGACCACGGCAGCCAGCTTTCTATTTTCACACTTTAAAAAAGTGTATCCCTTTTATTCGGGAATTCCTGTTAGTACGGAAATGATAGTGTGCACAGCGCCCCGGAGCGCATTTTCAACACTGCTTAAGGCATCATTTTTATCAGCGGCAGGAACAACCTGGAATTAATTAAAAATTTACATCTTTGATAATTATTTATGTAACGTTTCTTATTTCGCAGTGATCTACTGCGTCAATCTTGTTTTTCTGTTTTAGCGTTTGGTTACTGATAAATATTTAGTAAACAGGTCTTATAATAAACCGTTTATCAGTGGTAAACAATGTTGGGCCATCAGTTTTCCGACTGGTTGGTTACCGTGGATTCGGTCTCATTGATCTCCTAGCCAACAAGTGGCCGCACTTTCCGTCTAGAAGTGTAAGTTATTTACCCCGAATAACTTCGTTGCATATCAAGAATTTCCTATCTTTTGCAATTTAATTGATCTCGACTGCGTTTGTCCGGGGGGGACAGCACTGGTCGTCACGCATCGATCCATCGTCTAAATATAGAACCCAAGTTGTGTCCAATTTAAACAGTCGCGCGTACTATCTACTTTTACTTTTACGCGACTATCTCCTGCAAAAGGATAAGTCGGCTCTATCAATTTCACGAACCACTGCTAACCATGCGCGGCGGTCGGAGGCGAGTTCAATGCAGATCTTAATTCAGTCCTTTTTCTATCGCCGGACTCTATAGACCGACCGAAGATCTTTAAGCTCCATGTCTTTTTCTATGGTACTGGCCCACGCTTTGATCTGCTCACCAAGGCGACAACACCAACCAAAGCAAGGAGCAGGACAAAGTGTTCGTTTGGTTATCTCTGACTCGGGTAGCCGAAGAGAATGGCCGAACCACTGCAGTTGTCGACGTTGGAGGAGGATGGAAAGTGCATCGATGTCGAAGTATCGTCTCAATACCTCCTTGTTGGACACCCTGTAATGCTAGTTGACTTAGAGAATTTGCCGCGTGCCCCAGTGATCGAAAATCTCCAGTCTTTTGGTATCTCCAGTTCGCAGTGGCTAGATCTCGCAGCCGCAGATGAGTACGGGACGGACGGCGGTACCGTAAACAAATTTTGGTCCCTGACCTGATTTTGCTGCGAATCCAGTGTTCGTTTTAGTTGGAGGAAGGGTCTCCTGGCGCTGTTGATCCGTAATACTACTTTATACTTTACCTAGCCGTTCACATAGTACGCATACTGCGCGGACAAATCGATTTTGTGCTTACGTTCATACGTATTAATTGAGTGTAATCATGATGTGTTATACCACCAATTATTACGAAAAGTACACCAAAGTCATCTAATTTAAACTGACAGCTGGCATAGAATAAAAGGAAACAGAAATGACTTGCACGAAATTTCATATTTTTATCTTGCGTTGAGAAACAATGGTAATTTTCTGACAATGTGTGTTGGTGATTTGGCTATATGTCAAAACCAGCGGTGCGGCTGCATTCACATTTCGCATAAATCGGGTTTACATCTGTCCATCACCCATGTTCTTAGACACCCTGATCAATTAGTATATCGGCGCAACTCTCAGAAACGAGAACCAAAATCACTGATACCATTACACGTTGACTGGTTGTTGAAATTGGGACATTTTCACTACTTGCTCCAGCAAGAGTACAGTGGAAGAAGTATACTCCAAAGATTCAAAGACCCACTGCATTACTATAGATAGCCAGCAGCCAGATCCTGAGAAATGTAGTGAAAAACGAAATAAGGTCCCAACGGGTCAAGTGTGGTAACGAGCCGGATGACAGTGGATGACTGCCTACCATCAAACTGACCTCTGAGGTGGCAATGAAACGTCCTAAACTACACAACCACCACCGCTTACGAAGGCTACAGTGATCAATATACGTATGCTATTCCGTCAACCGTTAGCGGTGTTCTCCACCCCTAAAGTATATGTGGATACATGAATTACTTCTGCCCATTGTTCTGAATACTGAAGTTTGAAAAAATCATCCGAGGGCAATTGTGGGAACTTTTGTCTTACTTTACTTTTACTTTTACGCGACTATCTCCTGCGAGAGGATAAGTCGGCTCCATGGATATCACGAACCATTGCTGACCACGCGCGGCGGTCGGAGACGAGCTCCGTACAGATCCTCATCCAGTCCTTTTTCCATCGCCGGGCTCCATAGACTGACTGAAGGCCTAGAAGCTCTACGTCTTTCTCGATTGTACTGGTCCACGTTTTGAGCTGCCCACCAAGGCGACAACGCCAACCAGGGCAGAGAGTGGGGCAGAGTGTTTGCTTGGTTAGCTCTGACTCGGGTTGTCGAAGCGTATGGCCGAACCACTGAAGTCGTCGACGTTGGAGGAGGACGGGGAGAGCATCGATATCACAGCATCGTCTCCTTACCTCGTCGTTGGACACCCTGTCGCGCCACTTGACTTTGAGGATTTGCCGCAGGCACCAGTGGTAGAAAACCTCCAGCTTACTGGTATCCTCAGCTCGTAGTGGCTAGGTTTTGCAGCCATAGATGAGTACGGGCCGGATGGCAGCACGGTAAACACGAGCTTTGGTTCTTAAGCTGATTTCACTGCGAGTCCACAGCGTTCGTCTTAGCTGAAGAAAGGCTCTCCTGGCGCTGTCGATCCGTAATATCACTTCATCTTTTGCCCGGCCGTTCGGAAGCAGAGTTGAGCTTGGGCCGAACACAACACGACTTCATATCCTGCTACCACCAATATGTAAACTTTACCTGAATGTGTCGCGAATCCGGGTATACGTGAGAGAAACTGTTACCCTTAGCAAGCCGCGAAGCCTGTTGTCGCAGTGTACCCCCAGGACATGGTCAGTGCGATATTCAAGCTCAACTAGTCAAGTAGTAAGCTGAATCCTTCCTGTCATTATCCGCGTTCGTTGATCGTTCCATGCGGACAGAGACAAAAGTCCCTAGTTTTGGAACTGGGGGTACACTGCGACAACAGGCTTCGCGGCTTGCTAAGGGTAACAGTTTCTCTCACGTATACCCGGATTCGCGACACATTCAGGTAAAGTTTACATATTGGTGGTAGCAGGATATGAAATCGTGTTGTGTTCGGCCCAAGCAGTCCCGTTTGCAGTCAGACAGTCCCGCACACGTATGGATGCGTGCACGTACACACGCATTGTAGGTTGATACTAGTCATGCTCCACTCGGGACTGCATTGACCAGTCAGAAATTGTCACGTGTCTTACGGCCTTGTGTGGCTCGGTCCGATTTTAAGCGTGGCTTGCGTTGTCACCCCCATGGATCTGCCTCACGCACTTGCTTAATAGCTTATGTTCTGCCTATCGAATCCAGGATACAACAGCCTGCATACTGATGGTCGCAGAGTATCAAATCCTGAGTATACGGCACTATCATGTAGCTTACACGGTAAAAAGTCCCGCTTATCTTGTGTAGGTTGAGTTCGGTGGGAATAGCACGACCATAGCCAATTACGGTAAAAGCGGTTCGATGACCCAGGATAAACCGTCGGACAGCAGATTGGTCCTCTAAATAAGTAACATATAGTCGACTGGAGTTAGAGTCAACAAGTGCAACTGGCTCTTGTGTTTTAACAAAGACTGAAATGTTGGCTGTGAACGGAATCCAGTCAACTCAAAGTGCAGGAAATGTTATCAGGTAATTGACTGTACCCGGTAGTATGAAGTGGTGAACCGAACAGGCATGGAAAATCGCGCACGCTTAGTAGATGACTGAAAAACATTCGCCAGCTTGAACTCCCCAACAATCATCTCGGTGGTTGGTATTTGTCAGAACCCATAAGAATCTTCACAGAAGCCGGTAGACGGCACTGTGGAATAAACCATTACTTACTTTCTATTGAACGGACCGACCGTGGACCAGATCCGATCGTTTTCCAATGCAGACAGGGTTTTGGTCAACTCGGCCCACTGGTCAGTCTGGCAAAATAGACGGAGATGGAGAGAGCAGATTATGGCTACAATAGGAAAAGAGATTCAAAATACAGAGATTAAGAAACATCCTCAATATAAAAGCTCGCAGAGCCTGAAAACTAACAGCTCAACAATACTAAAAAACGAACTGCGTGCAAAAAGAGGACAAAGTATCACATTTTGGATGGAACGTACCTTGAGAAAGTTGATCAGCTGAATTTCAGATGCCCGTACAAAACGGCGTCGAATTTTGGCTTGCTGACGCATATCGATGTACAGCGGATTCATCCAGCGGTAAACCAGTTCTTCCTGTTACTCACGCCCGAGAGTTGTCGATGAGGCGATTCCAATGGTGAAATTTGAGATATGGAGAAAAGCTCATTTAGATCATCTTCAAAACTTGAGAACAAAAATGCTACAGGTCTCCTTGCTGTCTAGTAGCCAGTGGAGATCGCAAAGTAGCCTATAGCGATCGTTCAGTAGCCACTGACAGTTATTGAGTGACTTCAGTCAAGCACACAGTAAAGAAACCCTTCCGGTGAGCCCATACCGCAGAAGGTCACACCTACTCACATGGTGCACGCAAGGTTAACAAGGCCCGGAAATTCACACGTGGTGCGATCACGTGCCGTGTGGGTCTGTCGGTGAAATTTGGTTACTGTACCCTAGGTTGTGGTCGTTAAGTTACAGTCAGTGACTGGTAAACGAGGGCCAGTAACGACTAAGCGATAGGAAAGGATGCAGTTACTAACATGGGGAAACAAAACCATGGTGCAGAGACCTTCTCAATGCAACGAGAACTTTGAACAATGGATAGCACTAAGTCAAGAAGCAAGGGAATTCTATCTGTTGCAGATTCGAAACATTCGTGGGTCGTGCAACAACCCATGCGTTTTGTTTGCTACGTTTTGCTACTGATTACTAAAAAGCAGACAGTGTGAGGAGGTCGGTCGGCACGTTGTCGGCAGACGGCTTGGTTCGTTTAGTGGACAGAACAGTGGTTTGGTGAACAGCTAGCACATCGTCATGTGTCCTGAATCGAGAACAAGATCAAAGAGAACGAAGAATTGACCAGATACCAACTGTCGTCTAAACCGAATAAACCAATTGGGTTTGTTCTCAGACTAACCACTCAGAAGAGCAGGCCGATAATGACAGATGAGCCAATAAGTGTGCGGTGTGTGGTTATGACCGCCATTCATCGTGTATAAACTGTCTTTCTGTATTAGTGAATCAAAATGTTTCGGAGACAGAAAAATGTTCTCACCGAAGTTAGTGAGGCAGTTTTGAATAATCAGACTTGAAGTGTTTTTCTCCACCTCTCTGTTCTAAGTGGTCGGCCATCTTGAAAGCGGTTCATTTTTCTTCGACCACCACTTTAATATATTACCTGTCTGAAACTAGCCATTATTCACCTGGAATGGTCACGTTTCTGTTCAGAATTTCAAATCCACTCCGGAATTCTACTTAAATCGAGGGCGGTTATTTGCGTGATCTCAAAACGCAGGTCTATCGTGTACAGATCGCTTTCTTCCTTTCAATTGTCACAGCATAACCACATTACTCATGACCGAACCCCAAAAACCGAACCGGATATTGGAATCGGTGATAATATTGAAAATATAGGGACAGTTCAGATCTGTCATCCAAGTTAACCACAGGAATTTGTGTACATCAGCGTTGACCCTATTCTTCCCTTCTGCTTAACATCAAGATTGGCAAGTTCCTCAAGATCACCTTATTGCCATAGGCGGATTTGTCTATCCACGAAATCCGTGATGGTGGGGCCGGAAATCTTAATCTTGGACTCATAACTCCAGAGCCTATCCCACTCCACGACATTCGCTCCTTATATACATTGTCCAAACTGATAACTAATTGCTTACTAATGCATGAAAGTATCAAAAAACGAAATAATACGAGGAACAGTATCAAGTACCAGAAAATAACTCTATTTAACAAGTTTTCCCGTCAGCAATCAGTTCTGTCGCGTCGTTTCTCAGCAGTGTGTGATAAATCTCAGTCCATAAGTACTATGAACCTAAAATCTGCGGGACTGACCTCATGAGAGGATCGAATCAAAGCCTATGTTTGTAGTCTGAGCAATTGACCAGCGTAAATTAAGGTGATTATTCAGCTACATGTAGATTATAGCTTGTGCACTCATGGAAGCTCAGTATGCTTGAATTGCAAACAAAAGTCCAAGCACTATGAGAGACCAATGTGACATTCTCGCTGGAGATGAGCTTCACTACACGTTCTCCAGAAGGACCGAGACAACTGATTTGTTCTGATTCTGTCGTGCCGCTGTCAAAAACAGACTTTGTGTACGAACCCAAAATAAAGTGCAGGAAAACCAGCGATGAAACCAGCATGAGAATACCATCAAAAGTTGCCACAAACGATTTTGTGTGTCAACTGCACTTGGACGAAATTACAACTAAAAACTACGCCTCCCACGATCGACATACATTCATACTTATCAGAGCAGTGCTACGATATAAAAACATGCAGCAAATTTCGAAACAAAACCTGTTTAATTGACTCAGGGAAACTTCTTAAAACCAGGGGGCAGCTGAAGCTGCTTGACAGCATCGACAGTAATCAATTCAGGTGGTTTCAGACTCAGTGTACTTGTTGGCCGCGAGTAATCACACACGGATGACATGTCTCAGCACCCGATTCACCGCTGGCTCCGAAACTACATCAATCTTAACAAAGCGGGACGAAATATGTGATCTTCAGTCTACTGACTCAGTGTTTGATTATTAACAGACTACTTAGACATGTTTTGTCACCAGCCCACTTGGGCACTGGCGACAGTCACACACCACAGGAGACAGTGGTCAACTGCATCAGGCACAACATTTTGATCTTTCAGATATGACAGCACTGGCGGTCAATGCACAGCCTAGAGCCATGTACGAGCATGTCCTAGGAAGGGACAGGGCGATTTTTCCTGAAGTATCTGAACTTTTTAATCACATGCCTGTGCACGAGTGCGGTATAGACCACAGCCTAGAAAGTCTACTACACCAACAGTGATAAGCTGCAACTTAGCCCTGAGACTTGGAGCGAAGAACTATATAAGATCTCAATATATCAGACGTGATAGCGAGCCCTGAGACGGCAGACTGCTCACCATCACTATTGTGACCGGTGGAGGTGGGGTTCGGACATGGTACCTCCGGAATGACAGACGCTTATATCACTCGACCATCATCACTTTGTTCACTTCTGCCACTTCTAACAGTATGCGTTGACAACCTATTCACTACGCTACATAAAAATTGTGTGCAGCTCACCCGGCAATCGCTTTAGTTATGCTACTAAGCGCCACTGTGTCGATTGATCTATTCTGTATTCAGTTCAGTTCATTTACCAATCAACCACGCACTTATGTGCCTTGATGTCGGTAGTTACCTCGCAGCTTCGTTCCGTTGATGGATGAATGTATAGATGCAGATGAAAGAGTTAAAAACAAAGTAATCCACGGAAGTCATGAAAACAAATGAAGAGATCGAATGCAACTCCGACACTGGCCGCGATAGCCAGCTATGTCAACCATTGTTTCTAAGCATCTGGTAGGTGGTTCTCGTAGACCCCAACCCAGAAGTGTCACTGTAGTTTGGCCTATCTAGAGAAGCTTGCGACTTACCCGGCTTTCAACTCGGAAGAACAATATTGTCCGCGAATTCCATTTCAGAAGTCTTAATGTCCGAGCGAAGATCGATGCTTCTATTCTCATACGAGGATAGGGGTATCTCAAAAACTACTTTAACCACACAGTTGAAGGGGATGTGCATTGAGAACTCTGGTGAACCATACTTCTCGAGGTGAACTCAGGTGAAACGTCATCGTAAGCACGAACACGGCTTCGGCTATATGCATACAAGTATTGGAAAAAAAAGTAAATTTCTCTGGCACAGCCTTCAACGAGAGACGGCGCCAGAAAAATGTGCGGTCGACTGAGTCGAATTCTGGTTTGCGACAGCTATTCTAGCTCTCGCTGTGCGTGAACTGATCTCCTCCCCAACGCCGCCTTCAGCTGTTACTGAGGTACTTAAAGTTGTTGAATAACTCAAGCCGATTGCCACGAAGGATAAGTACAGGCACAAGCTCCTACTAGTCTTGAAAAAGCACTTTGTATTTGGGAGTCGTAAAGTGCATTCCAAATCTGGATACCTCAATCGTCAAGCGGTCCAAAGCGTGTTATACTTCCTGGGCACTATCGTTCAACAAGGCGATATAATTGGCATATTCCAGGTCGAAAACTATGTTCCCTGTTAGGAGTTCAACTCCACCGTCTGGAAAACCAGGCAAGGCATTCTGTAGAACATCCTCTACGGAAGATGTGTCTGTGCTCTAAAATATGTCAAAAAGTAAAGATGTGGTGGATATAATCCTGACCCGATCTTAAACCGGCCTGCTTCTTGTGCGTACATCGTTCACGGGTGTTGTGTAATCTGCTTTACTCGTATCAGACTGATGCACTCGATGTGCATAGGCCAGAAGTGAGTTGTACAAACGCTTATCATCTCTGAAGTTCGAGGTTTCAGCCCGCCACAGTCTGTCAGTAAATCGCTGTCGCTCGGTTCGTTACCATGCCCAACATATTGGGTTCTTCAATTCAGTTATTCAGATGGAGTTTCTAGTTGTTCCTAAAGAGTGAGCCCAGGAGGTTATGGGGTGTGTCTATTCTACCATCGTCACGCACAGGCACGGAATACGGAAAAAACAGAAATAAAGGAATATTACAAATAACGATGTTTGGTTCAGTTCAACCATGAAGAACAACGTATACCGAAGAAGTTTGTTGGTGGACATGCGTAACTGATGTCTCAACCGAAGTACCCTGCTTCTCCAGGGACTGACCTCTGGTCACAACACCTCAGCATTGCTGATATGATGTTCCTAACACATTCAAGCAATACTGCGAAGAAATCAATGCTCAAACACCGATAGTCTTCAAATATCTTCTACCGGTAACGGACACATTTCTAAGCTGCATTGCAGGCCTGACGTAACCGCCTCAATCCACACTCAACCTTTGACACACAATCGGATGTCACGCAGGCACCACGAATGGTTCGAATTGGTAACGGCCAAACGCACCTGCCTCATAAGCGACGTAACAACATTAACGCATACAAACGAAATATTCTCTTCAATCAGCTGGCTAAAACATGACCAAATCAGGTGCGATCACGTGATGGGTCGATCTAAACAGAATACAGTCTGCCGGAGGTTTTTGAAAAAATAACACTTCACAGGAAAGAGACCGTATAGTTTGCACAAGCAAACAAAAGCATGATTCCGTCGTATAATCGTCCAACTTTATGGCACACTAACATGGAAATTCGAAAACCGGTTCATGATGTGGGAGATTCCGACGATAATAAACCGAAAGGTAACGCAGCTCACATCATTCCGTTGCCCCCGTTACCTAAATCTACATTGGTACTACCGAATCGTTATGCGTATACACCACATTTGACCTACTTGACCCAATCACAGAAAGATCAGTTAGAGCGTAGTCGCCCACCCATACTACAATATGACGAATGGGCACGAATTCCCTATGCCGCATATCACCTGACGGTATCACCTGTCAAACTACACACGGAATCATTGACGCATGCCACATACACGGACCCGATACCGGGTCGATTACCGCCGCTTGTGTACAGATAATTACAGTACTGTTTGTTTTGATCTATGAAAAATATTCACCAATATATCGAATATGTATGCCACTAGTGCAAAGTTCGGACAACAAGAACAATGTAAGAAGCCAGAGAATGGGAATTCATTCACAGGCCAAGTTTGTTTGTTCCGGAAGGAGACGTAAGCAGACTGACCAAACGTTTCATTGGATCGAATAAACTAGTTGTATGATTCCTTTCTAAACGGTTTTACCAAACGCAAGATTTGTGGGACTTTTCACTTGATATTTTCATCTTTCTGTGGCTACTGCAGATCAGGAAATAAGTCGGCTTACTGAATATGCGCTATGACACTTGGTTGTGAGTTATTCGACGGCAATGCTGTCATACATCTGAGTTCATTTGTTTTACCAGTGGCAAAAGCTGAGGTCTGGGTAAGGCACGTGACTTTTGTATCTTGGACGCCGATCATCCTCGTGTCCAGGAATAGATGGATTGCATTTTAAAACCAGCTGTTAAGGACGAACTGAAGGACCCTAACGGACTTTTCGCTAAAGGACCTCTTTATCATTTACACATGGAATAAATCCAAATTCCACGTCAGTGTAAATAAATGAGGTTGGGAAGATCTGACTGGCGTTTATTCGAACTACCTTTCTCGGGGGCAATGTAGGAGCTGAAGACGACACTTTTTTCTCCAAAGATCGCAACCGGATCCACCGATCTACTGTCAGCGGAGTTCAGTTCAGTTTAATTAGTCGATGATTAGGATCAGTTTAGTTCAAACAACCATTAAACATGCACTGAAGCAGTAGTTTTGGTTGCTGTCCCTCAGCAGTAACCGTGGTTTTGCGCGCCGTCTCAGAGTACCAAGCCGTCGGAAATGAAAGAAATTGACATTATGAGTAGATCAAGACCTAAGAAGTGAGAATCATGAACATGACGAAAGAGTTCAGATGCAAGTGCACTACCGCATCTGGTCTCCTCGCCTATCCGGTAAAACGGCCCAGCGAATCCCAATCCAGAAAATTGACAATTCGTACACGGTTAAGCCCATGGATAAAGGTATCAATGCCATAACGTCATATCATGGACCGACGCTTCAATCCAACCTCTAACTGCTTCCCGTCTCGGAAAACTATCTACACAAAACAGAGTCGTATATGAATGTGCGCAACACATGGGCCAACGTTACAGCCCAGCTGGATTAGGCACCTGATTGAAAGAATCTTCTTTGACACCCTTCAAGGGTCGAATGTACGTTTCCTTAGTCAAGCCAGTCTTTTTCTGTGATTCAGCTAAGTGGCCACTGCGGGTGGAGGGCACAAGAAGATCACCGGTATTTGAAGACCAATGTCTTTGTGGCATTGCTTGATTCTCGTGACAGCAACGTGCGAGCAATGATGAGGTTAGACAAAGAATATTAGGCACTCGAAGCAAAGCTAAAGTTTTTCGGCTACAGTGGTTGGGACATGTGTTGCACATGTCCCAGATAGGATTTCTCGGCGCACAATCTTCGCTGATAGTGGTAATCGTTGGAAGACGAGTAAGGGTGAGTAGTTCATTACATGAAAGAAAGGTATGAAAAGTCTAATCAGTGGATTCGGCCATATGGGTCAGGCTAGACTTCTGGAGTGGGATCCAACAGATACCCCAACGGTTGGATACATTGGGGGATATGGCTAGATGTCTCGATCAGTAGCGCTCTTGAATACATAAACTTTCTTTATCGATTTCAAACTACTAGTTGTAGTTCTCTTCTGGCCCAGTTTATACTCCTGTTTTTCCTCATTATTCCGACTGTGGTTGCCGCTGAGAGATGCCAGCCAAGGCTACTCCAATAAGTGCACGGTTAGTGGTTGTTCGAACTGAACTGGACTTTGGCATCCAACACACTGAACCTAACCTCAGCACAGCGGATATTCGAGTAACGCCGCGGAAATATCTATACCGGAAACAAGGACCGAACGGTAATCACTGCCAGACAGCTTATTAGAACAATGAATGGGCACAACACTACGGAAAGCAATTGATGGTCAATCTAGGAAAGGGAGGAGTGACGAGAATATATCTACGGGGAACTTTCCATAATCCTGTTTTTTTATTTCTGATTGAAGTTGCTGCTGAGGGATAGCAACCAAAGCCCCCGTACTCTGTGCATGGTTAGTGGTTGTATGAACTGAAGTGAACAGAAGACTACCACAGTTCGAGTCATTCGTTTTAAGTAGCAGGATGGTGGAATTTTGTATGAAGTGATTCATCATGGAGCGTCTACGCCCGAAGAAGTATAGAGCTGCTTCAACTGGCTGATTAAAAACTATCAACTGTACCGCACATCCGCCGAACCCTACCTTCGTTTCACTCAGACTCCTACTGGGAAGTCGTACACCACTGAGTCGATCGCTCAGCGGGCAAAGGGCAATGCTCCGTCAGCAAAGAGAGATTATCAACACTAAAACATTGCTAGGTCGTTCATTATCAAAGACAGGGACCAAGCCTTAGTATCAGGGTTAGTAAAACTCCTCAGAGCGCTAAGAGGAAATGATTCGGCATGAGTCAGTAATTGCGCCGATTGGCAAGAAAAGTTGAAGATCCTCCTGTATTCACACTCAAATCGCTTCCCGGCACTACCCCCGTCGATTATCCACCACGGTTTGTAATGCACCTGCATTTGAAGTACTTCTTCATCTGTATGATTTTCACTCATACCTTTCTTGTGTTTCTTCGCTCACCACACCGTTTTATTTCACTTCCAAGTTGGTGATATTGTGAGACAGTAATCCATACTAGAGGAAGCAGTACAGTGTGAAAATATTTTCTGTTTTAACTGGAATGACAGAGAAGGCGAACAAATAGGAGCAGAAAGTGTGGCCAATGATGCGTGCAGCGACACATTAGTGCACTCACTCACCTCGATGTGTGTGGGCGAAATCCGTGGGATGCGTGTAGGATGTTCTCGTTCCGCAGGACGCGGAAGTGATGTGCCATGAAACCAGCCGTGCAAGGAGACCCGCTCTTTGTCACTGAGTATTTCGGTCACCTAAGACGTACGAAAATGTTAAAGAAGAAACGAGTGAGAATGAATAAAACAATAACGATTACTTCTCTAAGTTGAATCCATTGCTCCCAAGGAGGCATGGATGTACCGCACTCGACGGACGATTGATTATTGATAAACGTGTCCGGAATTTCTCAGGACAGAATTGTAATATTTGTGCAGATAAAACTGACTACTTCATCGTGAATGATCATGCATGTCGCAGCAAAGTAGAGGAAAAGTGATTGTAAGCAGGCTACCGGAAATACACCTTGTTTGTATTTGGCTGGATGTTTGTGAAGATGTTCGCATCTCAGGCAAAAAAAACATTCACACTTTCCATCCCATCGATTTGTGGGAAATAAAAAACGATTAGACATCGAAATTTGCTAAGAAATTCAGATGAGACTCGCACCCGTTTGTGAGGATTCGGACCAGATAAGGCTATCATGGAGGACGACATCCGAACAAACTTAACTGGGTGATTCGGGTCAGCCCGGAAGGGAGCGGGGTAGTGCAGTGGTAACACACGTCTTCGAGGTGAAAGGGTCCGGGTTCAAACCCTGAGTGCGGCGGGGGATATGCGCTACTGGTGAATTCTAACAAGAGCGAAACTCGAGTCCGGTGCCTCCGCGTGCAGGGTTGGTCGGATGACTTGAGGTTTGTGCATGAAAGGTGGAGTCCAAAGGACAGACAGCCAACGCAAGTAAGGAACAGCAGAGTTTCTGTAGATGTCAACGAAGAATGGTATGGATTAGAAAACAAAATGTGTAGAGGTGACAGAATGACACTTAGATCTCTGTTCACTGAAGGAACGGAAACCGAAAGAATTTTGTGTGAATTCTGCGTATCAGCTCAGGCGTAGCTCACACAATTTAGCAGATTGTTCGTTTATTGGTAGGAAAGATACTCGTCTGATAATTAGCGAAAAATTCTGGAATTTTTCTTCAGCAGACCACAGAAAAATAACGGGGACAGTTGAGAACAAAGAAAGGGAGACAGTACTCTGTTTAACAATGAAACGTCTAAGCTCTCGTATTTGGTAAGATTGCATGGGAAGTTTCTCTACACAGTTTAAAACGTGAGATAGCCACTTCAAATTTGCATCGATGGTGGTTCCTAAATATCTGACAGAACCTCCACTCTGGTTAATGATTCTGTGGAAATAACAGATAGATCATAAGGATTAGCTGACGGAGAAAGAGTAAATATGCATGCAAAGTATTTAGATAAATTTGGAGTTAAACCCGATCGAACAGAGACACCGTGAATGTACGACAGATGACTGAAAAATTATTGAAATCCTGGAATCCAGAAATAGCTCTGCAGATTTTCATATGATAGGTATATTAAATTAGATGTACCTGAGAACTGACTGACAGGTCACTAATGTACATGGGCAACTAACATGAGGAAGGACCGCTCCTCGAAGCGCTCCAGGATTATTCACCAGAGGTGTGAATTTTTCCAACCTAATCGTATGCACTAAGTTCCGTTGGTAAGACTATCAGAAAACCGTGTCAATAGAAGTGTGAATGTGATAGGTTTATATCCAACCGAATTGCCCTCCGTCGATGAAGAAACGCAGATTGATTCAACTGTGTGCGTTTTACTACCCTGGTTAGTTTCGCTCCCTATTCTCCGAAGATTGAAAAACAATGAGTACACTAAAATTTCGACCACGCCATTCCCTCAGCTCACCTCAAGTGTCCATCGTGTTTCTTATACATTTGAACTAAATAATTCTTGCATGTGAGTAAAGTAATAACTACAATCGAGTACCGGTCTGACTTGGTTCCGATTTCCGACTGAGGAGTAGCACATTCCGTGACGAGCTTGGTGCAGTCTCCGTAAGAGTAATTTCACAGCGGAACAATCAAAAGCTCCCAGTTTACAAAGGAGGGGGGGACCGCGGAACAGAGTCAAAAACGGATGAGTAGACCAAGAAAGCGCATGGTACAGAGGGAGAACAGAGACAAAACGGACGGGAATGTTTACGTGCCCGGATTTCGTGAAGTAAAAGTAGGCGTACGGGTAGCTCTTTCAACTCAAGATTTAGTAACTAGTGATTTGTGAATCTGACACCAAAATATTTTTCATGTACGAGAGGAATCCCAGCACATGGGGAAAGCCTAAGAGTCTGAGGATGCACTTTAAAGAGGATGATGAGAAAATAGTCACGAGCGAACTAGGTTAGTGATCCCGTTCAGTCAGAAAAAAACAGTGTTGTGAAATGGTTCCTAAGATAAGGCTAGATTAAAATGAACTAATACAGCTAGAACTGATCAGTCACATTGTGTTCCACCAATGGATGTGATGACGGTTTAATAAGGTCATGTCAGATATTTGGAATGCGCTAGAAGATGCCATAATTTTAACGGATCTCTCGTGTCATATCATCAATGATGCGGAAGTTCACGATGATACCAAAAAGCACTCCGGCAATTTATCATTTTATCCAATTTCGTCATACCAGACATCATTTGGAAAGATGCACAGTGAGAATTGTAATGATCAACGATGCCTCGATAGGCTGAGCGCAAAACTCCGATACTCCGTTAGTAGCGGATGACACTCATATTTTGGATTTCGGAATATGGCATTTGTCAGAATATCAGTGAACAAGTACACTCGAGGATTTCGAACATTTCAGATAAAGAAGGCCTCTTACGAAAGAGAATGTCTTAACGTGATATGGTGGCATACGCACCTCCCCGATCCAACGTACTAAATATAACAGATCTAAATCATGAAGACTAACTAGCAGAGACGTAATACAAAGCACGATCCCTTGGATTTCTTAGGCGAGCACCTCAGTCTACGATACAAGCGAACATTCAACCAGTAAAACTCGTCACCTCCGTCAGAAAATCGTGAAAAAACAACAGAAAAATACACCAGTGCAGCGTGAACGCGTGTCACACCGGAGTGCCACCCAACCGATCCACCTCCACACACCACGTGCTGACACTCAGGTTCAATGCATATGATCGACCCGGTGTGAACAGGTCCCACGGCATCGAGGGAAAACAGATCCAGCCAGCTGGAAGCCAGAGCCTTACTACTTGAATCAACCCTGGCAAAGAAGTAACCCAACGACTGGACGCACTTGTGGATGCGTTCTGACTACCTCCATTCACAGTTTGACTACTGAGCTGTCTATGTACAATGTCAGGAAGCCGCAACCAGACCTCCCAGAAGGAAAACTACTGATTAGTTTTTAGTATGCCAAACCGAGTCAATTACTAATAATCCGTCACACAACATGAAGCTGAACCTTTTTAACTAATCGAATAGTTAGTAATTCAACGTAATTTGGGTCAAAGATTAATGAACTAGACTGGCCGGCGTCCTGTCAACCTCATCGGCCCGAAAATGCAAAAATCCGGCTGGATGCCCGAGTTCTATTTTTGCTTGAGATACCATGTTGATTATTCATGTAAGGACACTGTGATTTGATGCGTCGTGCTGTCGTCTTTTGATTAACATTTGCAGAGTGGGACGATAGGGGTTGCAAGCGGAAATCAGATGCGTAGGCCGTTTATAGAAGTCGCAGAGCCGAATTCGAGGGCCACAACAAATCCGGCGACGGAGGCGAGATCACGAGCAGCTTTAATCATTACTATCTGTTCCACAGAGATTACGGTGATGACAACGTCTTCATCCTTCACTTGGGGGTTTCCGGCAAGACAGACCGCGGGTCTCGTATTGTGCTGGGACAAAAGCGCGTGTTCGAGTTTACGGTGAAGAGTCTTGTTCATTCGAATTGATGGCAGGAATACGATAAGGGTGCTCGTGACCTCCAGTGTTGTTCAACTTTGCTGTGGACCGGGTGATGCAACGCGCAATGGACGGTTATCAGCGTATCCAAGTATACACAGACTGCAATATTACAGATCTTGAATTGGCAGATGGCGTAGTGGTGCTCGAGGAGGCCCTGACCACCTTGAGAATGGACCTTGATGGGCTTAACAAATATGCTTCGCAGATTGGTCTTGAGATCAACACCACCCAAAACAAAGATGTTCGTAATACCCATTAGCCATGCAAAGCGAGCTTTACAACTAGATGGAAAAACGATAGAAAGCGTCTTGGATTTTAGATAGCTCGGCTCCATTATCCTGTCAAACGGGCATGCAGCAGATGATGTCAAGCACTGTATTGATGCGGCCCGAACGGCATTTCTACAGCTCCGAAACACTATCTGGCGACGGAACGAGACTAGTCTAAAAACCAGGCTCAGAGTGTTCACTGAAGTGGTCCGGCCAGTCCTACTGGTTTCGAAACCTGGCCATCAAGAACTGAAAATATCAGGCGAGTACAAGTTCCCGATCACTGGTGCCTTAGGTTTACTTCAACAGCAGTATGGCATGAAAGAATTTCGAATAAACACAAAAGAAATCGTTGCTTTATCGCTCATCTTTCAACGAGCATACAACTCCGCCGACTGCAGTGATTCCGGCACGTCCTTCGTAAACCTGACCGCGCCCTAACCAGCACTGTTCGGGTACCATCGCCATGCCGACTAGCGTCATCAATGAGAATAACTAAAAACCTGGCTGGGTATCGTTTCCGAAGATGTGTACGGCACTTGTCAATGAAAGCTGAGCTGGGTCGACATCTGCAGGGACCTTGATGCCGACCGTCCGGCATGGACAGCCGCGATAAGAGATATTCATGAAGTCGGCTTATCCTCTCCAAAGAGCCAGCTGCAGTATAGTAAAGTAATTACAGGTACTTCAGTCCGACGTACGCCATTTGAGCTTCGGATAAACGCGTGCTCACCTCCACTACCGAGCTCCTATACGTCGTTATGCTGCTGCCGAGGTAAATGAAGTGGTCGACAATCGTTAGTTCCTCCCCATCGAGCATCAAGCTCTGTACCGTTGACGCCATCTTACAGCATCACTGTACACCTTGAGGGTGCAAAGCGCATGCCGAGTGGAGCTACAACTTCAGTAAATCTGTTTAGTGCACGTTGCGCATGTTCCGCGAATTCGGAGAAGTAGACAAGATCGTTGGCATTATCTAGGGCTAAATAGCTGCTCACAATTTATCAGTTCGAAACCCACATCCTGAAGGTCTCGCAAGGCATTCTCGATTATCTCGTGGATGACGTAAACAGGAATGGCGAAATGGTACATCTTTGTCGAACATCACTGGTAGTTTCAAGTGGACTGGATAGTTTATCGTAAACCCTTCGGCGGTCAGAAGTATGAGAGTACAATGACCTCAGTAGATTCAAGAAATTCTGTGGCATACCTTTCCGGTCAAGAGTGCTGAACAGCGCTATTAAGCGCTGTTCGGTGAACTGGACTAAAGGCACTTTTCGAATGGAGGCAAACTATTATCGTCGACCGACAGTATGTGTGATGCGTGTCAAGTGAATGACGAAGAGTAAAAATCTGGTCGATGCATCGTCGACCTAGGCGAAACCAGACCTGTTGTTCGCGGGCATTCCTCTCGCGAGCCGGTGTCAGACGGCGCAGCAAAATCGAGGATACTACTTTGGTGACTATCGGAATTGAACTGGTCCCACGATAATTACTACAATGATTGCGTACTCCCTTTTTCAAGATGGATAAAACCAATGACTCGCTCCATGGTAACAAAATACGCTTCTCGTTTCAAATGTCACGGAGCAAGGTGGTAAGTGACTTTATCAAGGCACTTCCGCCCAATCTGAGAAGAACTGGGAGAATTTCAGACCGACCACTTTTCCACGCTTTTTTAATCGAATGCTCGACTCTACTTCCATTTCCGATGTGAGCTCAAGTGATACTCCCCAAGGAATCGCAGTTGTTGACGTCGGAGTAAGTATATAAGCGCGCGACCAGCTGAGCTGCTCTTTGAAGTGAGTGTGGTGCAAAATATCGACTCACTTGGAAATGGCTCCCTAGGTTTCGCGATCGATGCCCTTTCTGAATTCGAACACTCTCTTCGTCTACTTGGAAATAAAACCAGTCTACCCTTCACTTGTTCATAGCCTTGGTTATTTTCACTTTGCAGGAGGCTTTTGCTGGGAGACAGAAACCAGAAACGTTGCATCCAATGCATGGTTATTGATTCTCCGAACTGAAATTGAACTGGATTGAAAGACAAAAAGCTGTTTAACATTTTTTGTGACGAAATAAACGAAAACAAATTCAAATTATACGACGGAACATCCACTTGCATTTTTCCTACCAAAATGTCCAACGCCGATTCGATTCCAGCTCGCTGCATTGAACATTCGGACGAGAAAGGTGCAAGTGGATTTTCCATCGATAAAACTCTATTGTTTAATAACACAGTGTAGTCGAAATCGTTGGCAGGTTGTCGACGTTTCGGTCACCAAGGGTAGTCCTTTTCAAGACTGGTTTACAACCGAACCCTTTTTCCATTGTCTATGATTTAGGGTCCTCGTGTAAATCATATATTCCATTACCATAGTTCAATGTATATTGGATCGCGTTCAGTTGTGCTGTTCGTCCCACTGGGAAGTGACCGATGGAAATAGTCTAGTAACCAAAATCAGAACGGTTACTGTGTATCATTGGAATAATGGCCTACGCACCACTGGATATTCACTTGCGTTTTTCACACCTGATTGGCCGTACCGCGACAGCTCACTTGATAGAACATCTGCCCGGTAAGCGAAATTATCGATTCCGGCCAGCGACATTCGACTTTGGACTCGAAAAATACACGTGGATTCCTCATTCGAAGAAATCCAAATTACTTAACAGGTTCCGAACAGACAAGATCAAACTTGATCTTCAGTGCACCTAGCTGATGAAGGACTCGTGTTTTTCCGCTAGGGAAACTGAAGATTGATTGCATTGAAGAGCAAAGGTTTCATTCACACTGACATTCTTCCCGGATCTTTCTTAACGATTTTTCTGCAGATCTGGGTCGTACATTATTATCGTACGGCGAGGAACAGTGAAGTGCATTTCAGTGCACACTGTTGCATGCCAATGACTTGTGTAAGCAAAGGAGAGATTGAACTTACAAATGGGGAACGATAACAAAAAATGTCGCCATGCAGAATATGCAGTCTAAAGGTGTGTGTGTGTCTGTCTGTCTGTGTGTGTGTGTGTGTGTGTGTGTGTGTGTGTGTGTGTGTGTGTGTGTGTGTGTGTGTGTGTGTGTGTGTGTGTGTGTGTGAACATGTCCATGCATTCTGAAACGGCCTAGCGCAACAGGAAATGATAACAAGATCCCGCAAATTGCATGTTCTAATTCTCACGAGACTTTTTGATTCGCCGCTATATTCCTTAGTGAGTTCACCAACTGTTGATGGAATATTTTGGAGCACAACCAACAGTAGACAAACACCTACTGTTTCCAAAACTGTTGTGTACTTTTTATGCCTATTCGCGAAGTTATCCTTTGAACTGCGCGTGGTTCCTTCTATCCTGATGTAGGAATCATGAACAGACAGCAATCTCTCGCCATACGTAGCCTTGGCCAGTCGAGTTCATTTGGCTCGATCTGATCGATGATAAAATGATTCCGAGGCACACCCTTTCATACCATTCCAACCAGACTGTGCAGACAGCGGTGATCAAAAACCTGAGGTATGATATAACAACAAATTTCATCACCAACCAGACGGTTAGTCGGCACTCATTGGTCGGAAAAAGCGACGCGTCGTTGAGACCATGAACTGAAGTCCCAGTTTCAGTTTGATTAACTTTCAAATGTCCATTGGATGCGATGTTTCTAGGTGCTGTCTCTCAGGCCAAAATCACAATCAAAAAATAAAAACTACCAGGAGTGGGAAGCATTTGGGAAGAAAACTACAAGTATTGGTATCAAATGGATGAAATACGCGTGCGAACACAGGGACACCAATGGTAGCTACACCTAGCTATATCCATCAGTACAGTTTACCACTGCTTTGGTGGATTTACTGGGCCCCGCCAATGAAGCTTAATATGCTCTTATAATCGAAATTACTGATACCCTGCTGTAAAGATTCAAAGCAACGGAATCGGCTTCGATTGGTGACTTCCCATTTCTTGGTTGGAATTCAAGGGATTAAGATTAGCACCGTTTGAAAACACTAAAGGATACGAAAAAGAATCTCATCAGTTGTGCTGTGCGATGTGCTCGAGGATCCCGAGGAACGAGGCTATTCGTACACATGTCGATGAACAAAAGAAATTGTAGCTGATTGGCCGTTTTTTTGGATTGAATTATCTTATACCGTCCTCCGATGACTTATCCCCGTTCATTACACAAATTATCATTTCTTCCCAAAACCGGAAAACTTTCGAACACCACACTACACCATACCACACCGCTTTCATATAAACTTTGTCTCTCAAACACAGAACCACTAATGTCCATACTGTGAACGGTCCCCTTACACTTGCTGGACGGGAAATGAGTTGGACGATGGCGTTTTCTCTGTTCGTTGTATGCTATGTTTGTCCAGGTTATATATATATATATATATATATATATATATATATATATATATATATATATATATATATATATATATATATATATATATATATATATATATATATATATATATATATATATATATATATATATATATATATATATATATATATATATATATATATATATATATATATATGAATAGTTTGGAGGCATGTAGAAGAAAACAGGTCAAAGATACAATGTTCTGGCAAGAATTGGAAACGTACCTGGTGGAACGAATACGCAGAAACCTCGAAAAATGCGAACTGATTGCGCTGCGGATTCAATGATTCAGACACTTTCCATGGATTCAATCGGGCAGGCGGGTTTTGCGGATCCGGATGGTACATTTCAACGCCGTCGTTCTGGCAACTGAATAGCTGTAAGAAACCGCCATCTTTTTTGGAATCCCAATCTTTTGGTACCAGATACCAAATGAAAGCGATTCGGCGACCTTCCAGTTCATCGTCGTGGCAAAGAAGTGCATCTGAAATGGCGTCGAGAAGATAGAAGGACGATACGAACACCTGAAATTTCAGAGTGCAAGCAAGGAACAGGGACGTGTCGCCAAAGGATGAGATAAGTGTATCAGTGTTTATATCTGGAGATGAGGTTTATGACTATGAAAAAGTGATTACTCATGGCAGATAAGAAAGCAACTTTCAAGGCTACGGATATCGCAGAGGTCAGATAAGGATCAATCTTTTTTTTTAGTAATTACACACTACGCCAGAGCGTAAGCCACTGTCAACATAACGAACAATGGAAAAAGTTGCACCGCATCGGCTATGACTGATAACAATCAAAAGCGCACCGTCCACCGCATCAACCGAGGCGCGGGTGGTGACACAACAGCTACGCACTAGACTTTCCAGACTGCAGAACCGTGGAGATTACAGCACTCGGTTCCGTCAAGACCTTCCACCCATTGCCCTCCCATCTTGGGGCTTTAGCTTTGGTTTCGACTTCACAGCACTGTCTAATAAGGAGCAAAATGTACAGAAGAGTAAACGAGAGAAAAAAAGAGTCACAAGTAAAAAAATCCAGTATACGATAAAAGATTTTGAATGCAGCTACGCCACTGACCGCGGCATCTAGCCATGTCAGTCAATTTCCCCAATCATCCGGATGGCAGATCTCATGAATTCCGACGTAAAAGCTCAACACACTCCACTCGGTCAAGTTCACTAGTTTAGGGTTTCATAGTTATTTGCTATCTTATGCACTGACCACCTCGAACCAAACGCCAACATGTGTAGTCTTATATAAGTCTATCAACGTTTTCTTCTCACACACAGCAGGAGCAGTGACGATTCATGTTGGCCACGCGAACCAAATATGAATGCAAAACAGTTCAGTTCAGTTCGCCTAACAAATAAATTTACACTTTCGTACTCCCTCTGGTTTGGGTTGCTGCATCGCAGTATCGCCCCATCTATTCGTCATGTCATGAACCGACGCCTAGACTAACCTTCTCATCGCTATCATCTTCAAGAACGATATGCAACAAAGGATATGCGAAATGTATGTCTCAGTCACTGAAACTTTTATCCAGCGTATGAATGTAGGTCCCAACACACCAGTGCTAACCTCAACATTAATAACACGGTGTTTTTTCAGCTTCGAGCAACGTTTCGCACACGTTTGTGGCCAAACACTGGCAGTTTTTGTACTTTTTACATCAGAACGCCAGATAAACTGTAACCAAGAAACGAAAGCAATTGACATGAGTATCAGAAAGATAACTGGTGGATATGAATTGCACTAATTAAACCAGTCCATGGAGATGGAAGAATAAAGATAAACTTACCCGTGCGTCTGTAAATGGACGATGTGAGGTCAACTTTTCTTTTATCCAGTTGAATCCCGGTAATATTCTCAAGCCAAATAAGTACGTCTGATAACAAAAAATGTCTGAGAAGCAGATTATAGAGTAAAATTTAAAAACTGAAAGAGTTATCAGCATTGATAATTCTAATGCATCCCTGTTTATCCGGCTATCCCGATAAGAATAAATTACTGTTGAAAGCTTTCAAAGTTCCGAGCGTTTTAATTACGCAACAACTTAGTTCAGTTGATATTATATATATATATATATATATATATATATATATATATATATATATATATATATATATATATATATAAACCATGCACTCAGTGCGGTGGTTTTGGTTGCAATCTCTCGGCGGGAACCGCAAAAGGAGAAAACGAGGGGAAAAAATACGAAGTACAAAAAATAAAACTACAATAGCATCAAATTAGTAAAGAAAGTTACTGAATTCGAGAGCGCGACTGACCACGACATCTATCCATATCCTACAATGTATGTGACCACTGAGAGAGGGGATCCCTTGGATCTTAATCAGGAGTTTCTAAATGCCCTCTATGGTCGAGTCCACTGGTTAGACCTTACATACCTTGTCTTGAGCCAGCCGTCTTTACTCCTTTTGAAGCCATTACCCTCTCAATGAACATTCTTCTTTCTTCTTGAGTGCGACTACCTCGTGGGAGAGGACTAGCCGACTTCAAGGATGTCCCAAATAGCACCCGCCCATGGGTGGTTTGTGTAGAGGAACTGTTCATGAAAAGTCTTGGAAATTAGGCACGAACGTATTACCCACCCCATATCGCTTAACGATGAACGGTCTTTCGGATTGTTCGATTTGCATATCTGAGTCATCCCTCGCCCGGATAGCAAACGGCCAACAGAAACCGGACTTCACTGACTGCGGAACACCTTGTGACTTTTCGTCACCAGATTGACTCGGATTAAGCGTTCTGAGTGATTGTGTGAAATCGGAACCCAAAACTCCTAGATTTTATGAGGCTGTATTGTCTTCAAATGCCTCAGTATGGTCGGGGGTGGGTGTCTTAGGCTCCGAGATGACTACTCGTCCTGAACGCCTCTTGAAATGTTCCCAAATGATCGGGCGTCTAACACATCCTCTGCTGAGGAAGTCTTACTCACTGTCTTCTTGTGGCGGCGGTGCTCCCACTAAAGTGAGAGGACGAAAGCGAATGCCCGGCGCTCTCCACCGGGTTGGCTGACTAGTCAGTCTAGGGAAGATGGCTAAACTCTGATTCCAAACCAACCACGGGTGGCGTATGAGGCCTACAACGGTATGCTCACCACCATATGTGGCGGATAGGTGAACTGGGCACCCAGGAAGTCTAGCCTCACCCGAAGAGCATGTAAACTGAGCATTCAGTCACCAGCCCCCAGTGGGTTACGGACCCCACGTTTCGTCCCGCTGCCTTGCGGGTTAAGCTTTGGATAGCTAAGGGCTCTGGTTGTGGATCCCTAAGAAAACCACCTGTTTTGGCTTGGGCAACCTGGCAGTATCACGCCCACAAACAAATCATGGATTCGGACTATCCACCCCTTTCATTCCGTGTTTTTTGGCACACAGTCTGAAACTGGACCGGTGTGGAATACACACATTCGTACATTGATAAGTAGACCTGAACCTCCACTGTGAACATAGGAACTGTTGACCCACATGTGTGCTTGCGTGGCGGTGGCCGATCAAACGGGGTTTGGTTAAAACCCTCCTTTACAGAGCATGCAAAATCTGCGGTGTAGATCAACTGCAGGAGGAAGAGTTCATAGCATAAACGCTTGGTGCAAATGGTTACCCTGATAAGTTCAACGGAATTCACGAAAGAAAAAGACTTGGGACCTTACAAGCAGTAACGGTCAGAAAAAACGAGTGATTTTAATACTACTGTTTGGATGTGACCATCTGTTCAAAGGCACTAATCAAAATCTAACATGCGCGCTAAAGTGCACCTACTGAATTGCCGATTTTGCAAACCACCAAATGACTAGACCTCCAAGCCCTTTAAACAGGTTCACGAACCCGAATGCCTCTTACATCATTCATCAGTTCACCTGAAGCTGCGATGACACCTATACAGGCAAAGCGGGCCGGTGTCCCAGTCAAAGAATGGGACAGCATGTACCGAAGTGGCTACTGCAGTGGATGAGTCATCTGTCGCCCGGATAACAAACGACCAAGAGAAGCCCGACTTCACTGATTGCGGAACACTTCGTGACCCTTCGTCACCAGATTGATCCGGGTCTAGCGTTTCAAGTGATTGCACGAAATCAGAACCCAAAACTCCTAGTTTTTTGTGAGGCTATATTGATAAGTAGATTTAAACCTCCACTGTGGACACAGGAACTGTTGACCCACATATATGTTTGAGTGGCGGTAGCCGATCAGATTCGCTAAGCCGTTTGTTAATTTGTTCCTACTGTGCTGCTCAGTGCTCCACTCGGATACAAATCCGCATGTTTTACGTACATGACTAAGAAGATCAAAAGAAATGCTTGCATCTCACAATTTATGCCTTCAATCTGCTTTTCAGCTTCTCCGTAATAATCTGCCTACTAAGAAATGTCACAGTAGTCAGTTGATATTTCGATCCCTTGAGAGATGGGTGTCTCGGATGTCATGGCGGTGCCACAGGTGCCGCACGTTCGCGAAAATTGTTCTGGCTCCCGTTATTCGTGAATTGGTCTCCTCTCCAACGCCACCTCCAGTTTTAATCAAGCTCCAGAGATACATAAAGCTACTGACAACCTCTAACTGATCACCGCAAACGGCGAGTGCAAGCACAGGCTCCAGCTAATCTTGAAGAGGTATGTCGCATTTTAAAGGCGTAAAGCATGCACCATATCTGGACACTTCAATTGCCAAGCGTTTCAATGCGTGTTGAACTGCCTGTGTATTGTCTCTAAGCACGGCAATATCCTCAACATACTCCATATCAAAAACTCTAGTCCCTTGGGAGGAGTTTAACTCCAACGTTTGGAAGACCGGATAAGGTATTCTGTAGAACACCCCTATAGCAGAGTTGAACAGAAACGGGAATATAGGGCAATTTTCCCGTATCTACTGGAGATCGGGAAGAGTGACGAAAGCTGGTCATGAGCCCTAAGCCGACCGGAGGTAGAACAATACAACTCTTTGAGAACCGACACATACTTCTCGGGTACGATATTCCTCAACGAAAGGTGCCATAGTGTAGACCTATCGACGGAGCCGAAAGTTGTGTGAATGTCTATAATCAAAATGATTGTTGGTCTTCTGAAAGCATAAAGGTGCTCTAACAGATGTCGGAGAGTGAAAATGTGATCGATGCATCCAGGACTGGTACAAAACCCAGCCTGTTCTTCGCGAGTTCGCTCTTCACGCGTGTTGTACAAACTGCGAAAAATGACAGTCGCTAGCATCTAGGACCAGGTTTATGTTTTTATGGTTGGCACAGTCACTGCGCGAGCCCTTCTTGAAAATGGGGGCGGCGGTCGATTCCCCTCACAAGGAGGGGACTTTCTCGGACAGCCAGACCATAGGGAACAGAACCTGAAGTTCTTTAACAGGCTTCATTCCGCGATCTGTAAATAGGGTTGGGGGAAGGCCACCGGAGCCCAACGCTTTGTGACGTCCTAAAGCTTGGATTTTCTTGCGGACCCCTGCTTTAGAAGGTGGATCTGTCAAAGTAGATCACGGGACGTGCGCCGGCATAGCTAGAGGGCTGACGCTAGAGGCCATCTGAACTGTAGTTTAGTGCTCCGCGTAGCGTACGAAATGTCGCTGCAGTGTACAGATACACGAACCGTCATCTTCACAGATCGTTTCGCTCACACCCAATGTCTTCTTACCGGTGACTCAGATGAGATGGAAGAGCTTGTGAAAACTACCCGTAGCGGCGGCATGTTCCATTTTTGATGCTTACTGAGATAATAAGTGCGTTGAGTTCACGTATCGTTGTGAGCAGTGCTTTGTTATACTCACTACCAGCCGGGATGGACTGGCGTGCATCAAGGAGACGTAGAAACTAAATGGAAATCCAGGGTGACACGACAAGACATGTCAGGTCACAACTCACTATGCCAGCAGAATACAAAGCATTCCTAATAAGCGATTAGTGCTGGTTGATGTTATCTGGTGGCGTTGACCCTAGCTTTTCAGCTTTTCAGCATATCGCAGTCTAACCACTGCTGTGATGTACGTTTTGGAAGCACACTGATGCACACGGACAGCTTAGTGCAGACTAGCGCGTCGTCGGAGTCAAGGGAAATGCTGCGGTACGATCGGCAGTCTTGTATGTAGCCTCGCCATTTGCGGTTAATTGCGACGTGGTTTATCTGGGTTCATTGCTGACTCGAAGAGGGCGGACGCCACGTAACTTACCGGCGATTTGAATACCTGGTGAGAAACAGGCGGTGATGTAAACACAGAGCCAACAACCGTTTCCGGTTTTCTGAGCGACAGAAAGCAAAGCCATAAGAGTCCCTCAAATGAGCCTCTTCCGAAGACAGCCAACTTATTCTATTATTCATGTCTCCAGCTGAAATCCCGATATCACCTAATTTTGCTTTATGTAGGAGGTCGTTCGACTTTTGGTAAAAGATTTTTGGATGCATCTGGGCTGCCGAGAAGGCAAACAAATTGCGCCTATCGGGACGACGCTTACTTACAATGAAGAGCACTTATTCACACCCCACATGCTTCAAATTAGATCCCAGTCACGAAATAAGAACGGAGTGTCCAAGTATGAAGATGAGTGGGCAGAGAATTACCGGGTACGCATACCTGGTGCCAGTTTGGTACTGCTTTATATAGATAGCAGTACCAAACTGAAACAGGACGAAAAAGCTTTGCATGAAACAGAAATAACGTAATTGTACGCGTGGAGGAATGCGCCTAGCACTTTGTTAATAGACGGCCTGGTTCAATGAAGCAGACAGCACGTGATCGGCTGACCAGAATCGCTGACAAGATCATATCCAGTGAGGCGATCAATAGATCAGTCAGTGGTTAACATTCGATCAGAGCCGAATCAACCAATCCGGGAGCAGCCAGATAAACCAGCCAGACGGGCCGTTTGGGTCTATCAGAAGGCCAATAAGTTTTTATGCACTGTCTTGGTTATAACGAGCACATACCTTATATAAACAATGTATTCTGTACTAATAAAACAAAAATGATTTTGAGGCAGAACTGAAGTCCCACTGGAAACAATGGGACGGTAAAAAAACAGTATGGACACCTACCTGAATTCCGTCAACAGAGAGTGTTCTTCCGCAAGCTTCCCGTCCTGGATTTCAAGGTTGGCAATATCAATGCTTTGGTCGAAATTGTACATGTCATTCCGATTTCTGCTGAAAGGAAGTTTTCGCACTTGGCTCTCTACAGCATCCAACAAGTCCACGGAATTTTTAATCTCTGCCTGAGACTCCCGGAGATTAATAAAATCACCGAATATCGAACACGAGAACGGAAATTTGAGAAGCCGGCATTCACCTACGATTTGGAAAGATTGATCAACACAAATAAGATACATTTTATGATAATTATTCGACAGATAAGTGATACTTGTATCTTTTTGGTTATAACTTAATGAAGTTTAATATGAAAAATGAAGACTCAGAACTGTCTTTCCAGAATAACATCGAACAATGCTGTCCAGTGTAATTCTAGTAAAGCCTTTAGGTAACTGTTTTCATAGTTAACGAAGTGACAGCTTCACTTTATTAGCAAAAAGAGATTATTGCATATACAACAATCCAGCAGGAATCCATTTTTATATTTCGGTCTCATCCAAAGCCAAAAACGCCACGCTTACATCCAACACAATGTGACAGAAGATATTCGAGAGCAGACAAGATTGGTGGATCCTTCGTGTGTTTCATATACTAATAGGCTAAGGAGTACATCAGGACCCCTAGGTTACTTGGTGCGAAAAATATACGATCGATCACAGTTAATCGCAGCGCTGCTAGCGTCCGGCCCATTACCTGAGCCGAACTGTTAAGGTCTTCTTTGAGTCACCAGCATTACAATCCACATCTGAAAGTTGAAAATAGTACGGTGTGATCCTGTGACTTCGCTATTAAACTTTATTACCTAACTCACTGAAGAACAGCACAAAGAAGGGATGTGTACACCCAGCAGCAGTAGGGAATCTACACGACAACCATGCACTGCAGTCAAAGGATGCAAATGATGAGTATCCCCAAAACGATCGACAGCCAGTTATTTTAGTACTGGGTAAGAAACGCAAATAACTGACTCAAATGTGGCACTACCACATCAGTGTGGAAAATGATTTATGGCACTTGCATGAATTGGTTAGAATTCAACAAGTCACACGGTGCAAAACGAACCTGTTATTCTAAAGAAAATTTCAAACGTCACTAATAGCGTACACATACGGCTCGAATATATTTTGCTACCCACCAGCAGTGGCCAAACTGGAAGAATAAAAGCGTACCAAAAAATTCACAGATACTGTTATGAACAAGTTTGACGTCGGTCTGCTATTCTGTCGTTTTCATGCTAACGGCTTCCGTTTTTCCTTTTTTTAGTACATGTACTCATATTATTCGAAGATTAAAGCTGACATGTTGTTGAACTCATCTAGACCCGGTGATGAATCTGAATAATTAATTTAGAAGATGAACATTGCGAAAGGAAGCCCTTTCGTACGCGTAAAATTCAGCAAGAAAAATAACTATAATATGAAACAATGATTGATTAAAGCAGTTTTATGGGACTGGAAGTCGTGTGTGTGTGCATGTGTATATGCGTGTGTGTGTGACTGCATGTGGTTGGCTAAAGCCATGGTAGGTTTAAGGTGAAGGTCATACATTGTTGTTGTTTATCGTTTTTCAAACAATTTTCTTTTTCTTTTTACAGCTCTTATACCCGTACTGCGTTGAATAAAGCCCGAATTTTTGGATCTCTATCATTCGCCTTCGGCTCTGGAATCTGGCAGCAGATCACAAGCATCACAACTTATTCAACATACAAACTATTACGACGGAAGGTATACTTCGACTGGAAAGGTTCGATGCAGAACAAGTGCACCAGATGCCGCCAAACAGTGGAGTCATTGGCATTGGATGTTCTGCAGCTTTCTCAAGTCGGTTGAATCCGCGAACCATCACAAGCTGGATCTACTAATATCGTACATTTCTTCCTCAGCATGTGAACATATTGTAGATTGTGAAAAGTACAAGGCTATCGAGGTATTGTACTGTATGTGCTAAGGACTTCAGTAAAATAGCAAACTCACATTTCAGCCAAATAGAGGGAACCAGATAATTGTCGCTTAAACATAGGCAGAAAAAATGAGTACTGTCAAAATGAAAACGGGTTCAGTCACCGAGATTTATGCGAAGTTCCTCTGTGACTTTCACCTTGTCAACCAGAATCCGTGCCAAACAAGGTACTGTAAAGTTGAAATAAATACTTCTGCGGATGAAAATAAATCTGAATGCAAAACGTGCATGGTGATGCGAAAGGCACGCAGATAAGTCACGAACCAGGGGATGTGTGGGGTCTACAAGAATCTTTATAATGAATTTTTCACAGGCTAAATGTGCATGTCACGAACATCGGGGATAAGAGAGACTACGGGAATCAAGGAAATATGACTGATAATGGGCAGATCGCGATGTAATGTGATAAAATCTTTCTTAAATAGACCAGAAAGGACTACGGAAGAGCAGTCTTTACGTTCGTCTGAAAATCAAGATCTTCGCTCGTCATATTTTTACAACTGCGAAACAAGAGAATGGGCAATCTCCAGATCAACATGCAAATAAGTTGGAGTAATTGGCGAGAGATAGTAATTTCAGATCAACGACACCCGAGGAGAACCACGACGACGTCATTCGTGATGATTTCACCAGCGGTATCCAGTAGGACCATATTGGGCAACGACTTTCACAAAACGCCTCTTTTAATTTCTAGACGACTTTCGATCACGCCAGGGTGTTTAGGATGGTTGAACAGCAGTCTTTGCCTAATCAAAATGCTTTGGTTTTACGGCATACTGAGGTAGATCACATTATTCCGACTCCCGTAGTTACGATTGAAATCTCTGAAGCTCTGGCCGTACCTCGCCCTAAACGCTCTTTCTGCGGCTACGACAAACATCCCAGATCCAACCCTCCAAATGCCCCAATATGGTCGGAGGTGAGTGTCTTAGGCTCCGAGATGACCACTCGTTTTGAACGCTCCTCGAAATGTTCTCAAATGACCATCATCATCATCATCATCATCGTACAGCGTTAAACAGCATGGTAAGCCCCACTGACCACTGCCTTTCTCACCATGTTGCACGCTGAATTAGAAAGTATGAATATACAAGATGGACAGGGAATGGACCTACATGGGTGGGAAAAGTGAAGAATGCCCTAGTAGCCAACACACGGAATACACAGTCTAACTGTACAAACGCACATCGATCAATCATTCTGATTCGATAGAAAGTGGCAACATGATCGCCACTGCTCGCGGTTCGCTGCCATATCCTTCAGTGTCTCCAGCCAACTGGTAGAATGATCCTTTGGACCCCAACCACGAAGACGCGAAGCACCTACTTTTCCTAAGTCTGCTGTACATTTTCTCATTCCTCGTTGCCACGTCATCTGTTGACCTCCACGTGGTCTGTTCCACTCCCTAGGAGGAACGGAGAATAGGACACGGTACGGTAGACGTGTGTTTGACATGGATTGTTCTCTCAGTGTAATTTCTAACGTTCCATCGCCAGGCATTTCCACCAGGGTGGCACATTCCATACTGCCAGACAAACTGATCACCACAGCCCGGTCGGAAAAGATCACTTATCCCACGGCGAGGTGCTTGCATTCCATCCAAAAGAACGGTCACTTGGATCACGGCGGCACTTCGTTCACAGGTCACTACGGTCGGTGTCCGAATCTCCTTGCACTATCATACAGGGCAGAGACCATCCAACAGCCTCCGCTGAGGAAGTCCTGCTCATTGCCTTCTCGTGGCGGTGTTTCCAACAAAGTGTGAGGACGAAGGCGAACGCTGGGTGCTCTCCGCCGAGTTGGCCGACTGACAGTCAGTCTAGGGGAGATGATTGGACTTTGGTTGCAAACAAACCACAGACGGCGTACGTAGCATAAAGCACTATGCTCACCGGCATCTGTGGCCGGCTGATCTGCTATCTGACCATCTACATCAGCTGTCTCTACTGCTGTCGCGTCGCAATGTCTGTCAAAAGTACCCCGTACAGTGCCCTTATATATGCAGGCAGTTCGGCTAGCTATGACTCAGACAGCTTGGTTTATGCCAATAAATGGAAGATCCTTCTCCAGAAATCATAGCGATGGTTTCAAGTACGCTATCCAGTAACACGAAAGGTCATTGCCTTGCCTCGATCAAGTCCAGAAATCGCATCTATGATCAGTTCAGATTATCAACTCTGAGTAACTTGCGCACAGATGTGCCGCTTGGATATGACTTGCTTGGATTCTCTGAGTGTCAACATCTCGTTTGGTGGACAGGAACTCCCGCTTACTTTTTGTCTATTGAAATCAGCTCCCGTTATGGCTTCATCGCTTTTCCAGAATTTATCTCCCGAATGAAAACCTATAACTACAAAATCACGACGACACTGACGGAATGACATATTTCTATGCGAGAAAATAAAACGACTTCTTTCCGGTGGCATCATTGAGCCTTCTAGCTTCCCCTTGACGAGCCCAAGTGCTCGTAGTTACTGGCGACAATCACAAACGAAGGACGGTGGCAGACTATAATCAAACCATCAATAAATTCACGAGCTTGGATCCATATCTCCTACCGAAAATAAACGAGATGAGAGAAAAAAGCTGAATATGACACAATCACCACGCTAGACCTCAAAAGTATTTACCATCAGATACCAACTCTGGGAAAAGAAAAACCATTCACTGCTTTGAAGGCTTCTGGACGGTTATATCATTTCAGTCGTATCCTTTTAGAGGCTACCAATGGAGTATCGCGTTTGCAAAGAGCAACGGATCAAATCATATCTACGGAGAAACGGACAAATGCTTTCACCTAAGCTGATAACATCACTATTTGCGGCAAATTTATAAATGATTATGATTCGGATCTTCGAAAGTTTCTGGATGTAGCCAAGAAATACGATCTGTCTTTTATTGAAGCTGAGAAAAACCAGGTCTCTAAAGACAGCATAAAACCGGACCCTGACCGATTGGAACTATTGTTCGAGCTTCAGCCACCAAAAAATTTTAAATCTCAACAGCGAACTGCGGGTTTCTTTGCATACTATTTGCCCTGGATTTCTAACTATTCAGACAAAGTTTCTACATCGGTCCACGAGCAAACATTTTCATTGCTCGAATCAGCGAGAAATTACCTTGATAACCTCAAAATGAACACCGGATGCTAGTTTGGAGACGACCCGTCAAGACGCCCCATCTGTCGCACAGACTGGTGTCTATGATATCGCTATTGCCGCTACGCTCAACCAACTGTCCGGTTTCGTTCTTCGGAGACTTTTCCAACTCAACCGATCTACTGGGACTAAGAAGCCTGGAGTGAGCGAAGTGATCTGATCGGTTAGAAAATGATGAAAATTTTGTCTGCTTGGGAAGCTGTATAACTGTCGATGAACGGATTGGAGACGATGTGGACAACCGAGTAGCGAAGGCTCAAGCGGCGTTCTGCAATTTACATCACCTGTGAAGACGTCGTGACATTTCTCTTCGGCTGAAAGGTAGGGTGCACAACACTGCTGGGCGTAGTGTGCTCCTATACGCTTGTGAGACCTGGCCTGTTCTAGAGGCCGGTTGTCCGTATTCGATCATCGATGCCTGAGGAGTATCTCGCAAGTTTGGTGACAACAGCGAATAAGCAATTCCACAGTTCGAACGCGCATCTATGGAACCGGGCGTGCCATGTGCCCAATTAGTGCTACCATATCACTCCATCGGCTCCGTTGGCTGGGACATGTGCTACGTATGCCATCTCATCGACTTCCCCATCGCGCTCCAATCGCTGAGCCTGTTACACTGTGTCCCATACTATGCCCATGTTTGACTTCAAGACGGAAAAGATAGTTTCGGCTCGCCAGCTGGTTCCTTAGTCAATTAGCAATCATAATGAAGATATTACAACTGAATATGACATAACACAGACTGGGTAACCACCGGAAATCGAATCCAATGAAAGCAATGTTGAAACACCTGACATTAAGCTTGCCCACAACCAGAATTTTGACACAAACGACAAAGACCGTAATCTTGACACACTCATATGACAGCAGAAGCGCGTTTAAAACCGTGCCCCAGTATGGCCGGGGGTGGGTATCCCAGGCTCTGAGTTGGCTACTTGTCCTGAACGCCTAGCGAAATGCTCCCAAATGACAGTGCGTCTGTCACGGCTTCTGCTGAGGAAGGGGAGATGGCTAAACCCTGATTCCAAACCAACCATGGGTGGCGTACAAACGCCTACTCTGGACTGGGCGACCGAGTAGTAAAATAGCCCGCAACACAAACAACCATGACAGACTCACCACTATGGCTGACTGACCCTCCATGTGCACAAACGAACACTCATAAACCGTACATAATTTGTACTTCCATTTCCACTCTCTTCCAGCTTTCTCTTCCATTTTCACATCCCGTGGGTTCTCCGGTCGACCGTGCCTGCCGTAGTACCACTGATGGAAATCGTAACTGTGTTCTCTCTTGTCCTCCTTTGACTGCCTTCCGAGTCTCACTGAACCCGCTATCACCAGCTGATGCCTTGCTTCGTCCTCGATGCTCATTCAGACTGGCCACATTTAACGTGCGACCTCCGATGCGTAAGGGACAACAGGCGGGTTCAGCTCGTACGATTGAATCCCTTACCATCGATATATGTTGCACTTAAGAGACTCGCATTCAAAACTCCAGTTCCAAAATTCGATTGACGCCCCCATTTGATCCTTCCGTGAAGTTTCGCTTAAGCCTTCCTGGGGACTCTGAAACTGTGGCTATTGTTTTCGCTTGCACTGGCATTACTCTCAGTGAAAGAGCTGAAGTGGCGCTGTTGGACTTGGTCCCACTTGACAGTCGTTTTTGTGTGCAGTGAGACAGGGGTATATGCAAAGTGAGCCCTTGCCGCTCCGACAGACGCAATCTGTTTGTCACTTTGGCGTATGCACCTACCGATTGCAGCAAAGCTGGTGGTCACAACACGCATCAGAGATGAAACGCGCTGCCGCCGGGGGAAATTCTCGCAAGCTGTTCTGTCTCATTCGAGTCACCGGTAGGAAGCCTCTAGGTGTGAGTTAAACAATGTGAGGCTGATGATTTGTCAGTTCATAATCAGAAACGGCTTCTCGGACTCTGGGCGGAGCACTTTTACACAGTTTAGTTGGCCTTCAGTATTGGCCTCTCCTGTAGCTCTTCGGCACACGTCCAGTGGTCCGTTTCGACAGATCCACCTACTGAGACGGAGATCCAAAAGGAAATTCAGGCTTTTTGAAGTCACAAATCGCCGGGCTCCGATGGCACTCCCGGCCCTAGTTAGAGATGGTGGAGTGCAGCTCGTTAGAGAACTTTGTGTTCTATTCTCAAAAGTTTGGAACTCTGAGCAAATTCCGTCTCTGTGAGGGGAATCGATTGTTATCCCAATCTCTAAGAAGGATTTGTCCAGTGACTGCGCTAACCAGAGGGATGTAAGCCTCATCTCAATAGCGTCGAAGCCGTAGCTCAGTCATTCCAGTTCATAACAATTTATTCTTCTAACGAATCATGGTCGTCTACTCCATCCGGAGCGTTTCTAACCTGTTCCACACTCCGTCGGCAGCTGAACAATGGATTCATTGGCACAAAACACTCACAAACTTCCTCTCTTTCTCTCTCTCTCTTACATGTTTGTGCGTCAGTGCAGTGGAATGGATATACGCCCTATAGCCACAAAGGTCAACTGCACTATTACAGATAACTAGCAACTAGACCCTGAGATTTGAAGTGACAAAGAACAATATAAGGTCCCAATGAGTGTGCTAATGACCCGGACGACAGTGGATTACTGTCTACCACCAAAGCAGCCGGTGATGGCGGGAATTCGAACCTCGGACCTCCGAAGTAGTAATCAAACGCTTTAGACCCCTTGATCACCACCGGTTTTGACGTGCCTTATTTCGCCAGAAGAATTTTTTTGCCAACTTCATTTCTCCGTTCATCTAACAGTGCGTGATTCAGTGCCTCAATTATGGGGACGTCGTAAAAACCCTTAAACGGATTTACTTCACGTCGGAAAGTAAAGTGTTCATCGGCACCTGCTAGCTACTATTAAGCAGGAACCCGGCCAGACGGTAAACCAGTTCCTAGAGGAGTTTCGTTGCTTTGCTAATGATTGCAACTATGGGCCGTTTCTACCAACCAACCGGCGATGAGGCTACCTGTGACGCATTCATTTTAGGGCTGCACTCTAATATTCGGCAACGGCTACTTGAAAAGTACATGCCAGACCACTAACACGCTTTCGATGAGGCGCACTCGGTAGCAGCCTCTTCTCTTTGACTCCACTACCTGCGAGACCAGTGTTTTGCGAAGTTGTAGGAACGCTCTACTTGTACAATTTACACGGACTTTAACCTCGTGCCTGGCCTGGCCGTCTGATTGGAAGGGAATGCCATCAATTGGTAAGATTGCATGCTCCAGTTCCGGGGATGCCACGTATCGGCCTGTTCGCTGGACAACCGACACGTATAAGCTGAGTGCTTACGTGATAGTGCCAAACAATTACATGTACTGTTTTGCTGACATTTGTCCATGCTCGGGAGGTGCAGTGCAAATAGAAAGATAGCCTTCCGCCTGGTGACGGGATCATTTTACTGGGTCTTTCGCTAAAGCGACAACGGTAAGTGGATGACATTTGGTTCATCCAAATCAGAAGAAAAGACACCGTCGTTACTCAACAGATAATAAGAGACGCGGAACGGCCATCGACGCCTGATATATATTGTTAATTTTCGGTTTTTAACAGTTCATGAGTTATCTAGACCATGTCACTGGTGAGTACCCATTCATCTATCTCACTTCTTCAGATACTTGGCACCACGAAATAAAACGTCAAAGAAGTTCGATTTGTGAAAGGTTTTTTCTCCGTTCGAAGACGAGCTGTAGAAGTTTCCTTCCAGGAAGCATTTAGACCGGAAAAAGGTCTCGAATACACTCGGGATATTCCTAGAGTATTATTGCACTACAGTAACTCGGGGTTCCCACCATGTCGACGTTAATCATGGGAACCAATTGCTCAACTTAGCAAAGATTACCTTTGTAGCACCCAGCCCGTTCGTAACATCGGTTTTCGGTCGGTTTGTTTAGCAGCCATCTTACACGGATCAACAATGAACTGATACGAAGGAAATCGACGACCGGAGTAATGTGCAACGCTTAGTTGGCGTTTCACTTAATTCATCGAAGTGCCCTGAAATACCTTAGCATAGGTCGCCCTCTTTTATAACCTCGAAATAAGGAAAGAAAGGACAATTATCCAGGAAGTCATAAACTAGGAGACAGAAATGAGCATCGTAAAACGTAATTTGGGAAAAATGACAGGGACTAACGAAGCATATCACGTACTTTAAACGACTGACACAAACCGCTCGGAAACCGTTCAGAAACCGGCCAAAAACCACTGCGATTCTGATCGATTTTTGGCCGGTTTTTGAGCGGATTTTACTATAACGCCGATCGGTTTTCGAGCAGTTTCTGACCGGTTTTCTGGACGGCCAAACCGCACGTGCGAAGATAACTCAATATTGAGAGCTGTTTTCGAATGAAACTTTTTGGTTCTTATTTTCCCTTAAGTAATTATCCAAAACTTCAGACGACTGCCGGAATCATAGGGGTTTACATATTAAATTCACGACTCAAAAAACCCGTGCCCGCGTTTTGTTCAACTCATCAAATCTTTGTCTAGCTTACCTTGAGAGAATTTCTCTAGTGATTTAGACACGAAGTGTTCTTTGAAAAGTGCTGTAAATTCCTCATTGTCATAAGCCGGATTTATGGTAAACATCAAACGCAAAAACTGCACGTGGACTGTTCGAGTTCGCACCGCCGACAAGTGACCTTGGGAAGGTCAGTTCAGCTCGGTTCGCTTCAGTTTGCACAGGACGAAAGTGGCCGAGACCAATTGTGCTTCCAGATAGCTGTATTGTCGGCTAGTTTCCTTTGCTCCCAACACTGCGCGTTGGATTTTTCGTCTGAAAAGCAGCATTTTCAGAGCAGTATCATCACAGACGCCTAGTTGGCCGACTGACAGTCAGTCTAGGGGAGATGATTGGACTTTGGTTGCAAACAAACCACAGACGGCGTACGTAGCATAAAGCACTATGCTCACCGGCATCTGTGGCCGGCTGATCTGCTATCTGACCATCTACATCAGCTGTCTCTACTGCTGTCGCGTCGCAATGTCTGTCAAAAGTACCCCGTACAGTGCCCTTATATATGCAGGCAGTTCGGCTAGCTATGACTCAGACAGCTTGGTTTATGCCAATAAATGGAAGATCCTTCTCCAGAAATCATAGCGATGGTTTCAAGTACGCTATCCAGTAACACGAAAGGTCATTGCCTTGCCTCGATCAAGTCCAGAAATCGCATCTATGATCAGTTCAGATTATCAACTCTGAGTAACTTGCGCACAGATGTGCCGCTTGGATATGACTTGCTTGGATTCTCTGAGTGTCAACATCTCGTTTGGTGGACAGGAACTCCCGCTTACTTTTTGTCTATTGAAATCAGCTCCCGTTATGGCTTCATCGCTTTTCCAGAATTTATCTCCCGAATGAAAACCTATAACTACAAAATCACGACGACACTGACGGAATGACATATTTCTATGCGAGAAAATAAAACGACTTCTTTCCGGTGGCATCATTGAGCCTTCTAGCTTCCCCTTGACGAGCCCAAGTGCTCGTAGTTACTGGCGACAATCACAAACGAAGGACGGTGGCAGACTATAATCAAACCATCAATAAATTCACGAGCTTGGATCCATATCTCCTACCGAAAATAAACGAGATGAGAGAAAAAAGCTGAATATGACACAATCACCACGCTAGACCTCAAAAGTATTTACCATCAGATACCAACTCTGGGAAAAGAAAAACCATTCACTGCTTTGAAGGCTTCTGGACGGTTATATCATTTCAGTCGTATCCTTTTAGAGGCTACCAATGGAGTATCGCGTTTGCAAAGAGCAACGGATCAAATCATATCTACGGAGAAACGGACAAATGCTTTCACCTAAGCTGATAACATCACTATTTGCGGCAAATTTATAAATGATTATGATTCGGATCTTCGAAAGTTTCTGGATGTAGCCAAGAAATACGATCTGTCTTTTATTGAAGCTGAGAAAAACCAGGTCTCTAAAGACAGCATAAAACCGGACCCTGACCGATTGGAACTATTGTTCGAGCTTCAGCCACCAAAAAATTTTAAATCTCAACAGCGAACTGCGGGTTTCTTTGCATACTATTTGCCCTGGATTTCTAACTATTCAGACAAAGTTTCTACATCGGTCCACGAGCAAACATTTTCATTGCTCGAATCAGCGAGAAATTACCTTGATAACCTCAAAATGAACACCGGATGCTAGTTTGGAGACGACCCGTCAAGACGCCCCATCTGTCGCACAGACTGGTGTCTATGATATCGCTATTGCCGCTACGCTCAACCAACTGTCCGGTTTCGTTCTTCGGAGACTTTTCCAACTCAACCGATCTACTGGGACTAAGAAGCCTGGAGTGAGCGAAGTGATCTGATCGGTTAGAGAATGATGAAAATTTTGTCTGCTTGGGAAGCTGTATAACTGTCGATGAACGGATTGGAGACGATGTGGACAACCGAGTAGCGAAGGCTCAAGCGGCGTTCTGCAATTTACATCACCTGTGAAGACGTCGTGACATTTCTCTTCGGCTGAAAGGTAGGGTGCACAACACTGCTGGGCGTAGTGTGCTCCTATACGCTTGTGAGACCTGGCCTGTTCTAGAGGCCGGTTGTCCGTATTCGATCATCGATGCCTGAGGAGTATCTCGCAAGTTTGGTGACAACAGCGAATAAGCAATTCCACAGTTCGAACGCGCATCTATGGAACCGGGCGTGCCATGTGCCCAATTAGTGCTACCATATCCCTCCATCGGCTCCGTTGGCTGGGACATGTGCTACGTATGCCATCTCATCGACTTCCCCATCGCGCTCCAATCGCTGAGCCTGTTACACTGTGTCCCATACTATGCCCATGTTTGACTTCAAGACGGAAAAGATAGTTTCGGCTCGCCAGCTGGTTCCTTAGTCAATTAGCAATCATAATGAAGATATTACAACTGAATATGACATAACACAGACTGGGTAACCACCGGAAATCGAATCCAATGAAAGCAATGTTGAAACACCTGACATTAAGCTTGCCCACAACCAGAATTTTGACACAAACGACAAAGACCGTAATCTTGACACACTCATATGACAGCAGAAGCGCGTTTAAAACCGTGCCCCAGTATGGCCGGGGGTGGGTATCCCAGGCTCTGAGTTGGCTACTTGTCCTGAACGCCTAGCGAAATGCTCCCAAATGACAGTGCGTCTGTCACGGCTTCTGCTGAGGAAGGGGAGATGGCTAAACCCTGATTCCAAACCAACCATGGGTGGCGTACAAACGCCTACTCTGGACTGGGCGACCGAGTAGTAAAATAGTCCGCAACACAAACAACCATGACAGACTCACCACTATGGCTGACTGACCCTCCATGTGCACAAACGAACACTCATAAACCGTACATAATTTGTACTTCCATTTCCACTCTCTTCCAGCTTTCTCTTCCATTTTCACATCCCGTGGGTTCTCCGGTCGACCGTGCCTGCCGTAGTACCACTGATGGAAATCGTAACTGTGTTCTCTCTTGTCCTCCTTTGACTGCCTTCCGAGTCTCACTGAACCCGCTATCACCAGCTGATGCCTTGCTTCGTCCTCGATGCTCATTCAGACTGGCCACATTTAACGTGCGACCTCCGATGCGTAAGGGACAACAGGCGGGTTCAGCTCGTACGATTGAATCCCTTACCATCGATATATGTTGCACTTAAGAGACTCGCATTCAAAACTCCAGTTCCAAAATTCGATTGACGCCCCCATTTGATCCTTCCGTGAAGTTTCGCTTAAGCCTTCCTGGGGACTCTGAAACTGTGGCTATTGTTTTCGCTTGCACTGGCATTACTCTCAGTGAAAGAGCTGAAGTGGCGCTGTTGGACTTGGTCCCACTTGACAGTCGTTTTTGTGTGCAGTGAGACAGGGGTATATGCAAAGTGAGCCCTTGCCGCTCCGACAGACGCAATCTGTTTGTCACTTTGGCGTATGCACCTACCGATTGCAGCAAAGCTGGTGGTCACAACACGCATCAGAGATGAAACGCGCTGCCGCCGGGGGAAATTCTCGCAAGCTGTTCTGTCTCATTCGAGTCACCGGTAGGAAGCCTCTAGGTGTGAGTTAAACAATGTGAGGCTGATGATTTGTCAGTTCATAATCAGAAGCGGCTTCTCGGACTCTGGGCGGAGCACTTTTACACAGTTTAGTTGGCCTTCAGTATTGGCCTCTCCTGTAGCTCTTCGGCACACGTCCAGTGGTCCGTTTCGACAGATCCACCTACTGAGACGGAGATCCAAAAGGAAATTCAGGCTTTTTGAAGTCACAAATCGCCGGGCTCCGATGGCACTCCCGGCCCTAGTTAGAGATGGTGGAGTGCAGCTCGTTAGAGAACTTTGTGTTCTATTCTCAAAAGTTTGGAACTCTGAGCAAATTCCGTCTCTGTGAGGGGAATCGATTGTTATCCCAATCTCTAAGAAGGATTTGTCCAGTGACTGCGCTAACCAGAGGGATGTAAGCCTCATCTCAATAGCGTCGAAGCCGTAGCTCAGTCATTCCAGTTCATAACAATTTATTCTTCTAACGAATCATGGTCGTCTACTCCATCCGGAGCGTTTCTAACCTGTTCCACACTCCGTCGGCAGCTGAACAATGGATTCATTGGCACAAAACACTCACAAACTTCCTCTCTTTCTCTCTCTCTCTTACATGTTTGTGCGTCAGTGCAGTGGAATGGATATACGCCCTATAGCCACAAAGGTCAACTGCACTATTACAGATAACTAGCAACTAGACCCTGAGATTTGAAGTGACAAAGAACAATATAAGGTCCCAATGAGTGTGCTAATGACCCGGACGACAGTGGATTACTGTCTACCACCAAAGCAGCCGGTGATGGCGGGAATTCGAACCTCGGACCTCCGAAGTAGTAATCAAACGCTTTAGACCCCTTGATCACCACCGGTTTTGACGTGCCTTATTTCGCCAGAAGAATTTTTTTGCCAACTTCATTTCCCCGTTCATCTAACAGTGCGTGATTCAGCGCCTCAATTATGGGGACGTCGTAAAAACCCTTAAACGGATTTACTTCACGTCGGAAAGTAAAGTGTTCATCGGCACCTGCTAGCTACTATTAAGCAGGAACCCGGCCAGACGGTAAACCAGTTCCTAGAGGAGTTTCGTTGCTTTGCTAATGATTGCAACTATGGGCCGTTTCTACCAACCAACCGGCGATGAGGCTACCTGTGACGCATTCATTTTAGGGCTGCACTCTAATATTCGGCAACGGCTACTTGAAAAGTACATGCCAGACCACTAACACGCTTTCGATGAGGCGCACTCGGTAGCAGCCTCTTCTCTTTGACTCCACTACCTGCGAGACCAGTGTTTTGCGAAGTTGTAGGAACGCTCTACTTGTACAATTTACACGGACTTTAACCTCGTGCCTGGCCTGGCCGTCTGATTGGAAGGGAATGCCATCAATTGGTAAGATTGCATGCTCCAGTTCCGGGGATGCCACGTATCGGCCTGTTCGCTGGACAACCGACACGTATAAGCTGAGTGCTTACGTGATAGTGCCAAACAATTACATGTACTGTTTTGCTGACATTTGTCCATGCTCGGGAGGTGCAGTGCAAATAGAAAGATAGCCTTCCGCCTGGTGACGGGATCATTTTACTGGGTCTTTCGCTAAAGCGACAACGGTAAGTGGATGACATTTGGTTCATCCAAATCAGAAGAAAAGACACCGTCGTTACTCAACAGATAATAAGAGACGCGGAACGGCCATCGACGCCTGATATATATTGTTAATTTTCGGTTTTTAACAGTTCATGAGTTATCTAGACCATGTCACTGGTGAGTACCCATTCATCTATCTCACTTCTTCAGATACTTGGCACCACGAAATAAAACGTCAAAGAAGTTCGATTTGTGAAAGGTTTTTTCTCCGTTCGAAGACGAGCTGTAGAAGTTTCCTTCCAGGAAGCATTTAGACCGGAAAAAGGTCTCGAATACACTCGGGATATTCCTAGAGTATTATTGCACTACAGTAACTCGGGGTTCCCACCATGTCGACGTTAATCATGGGAACCAATTGCTCAACTTAGCAAAGATTACCTTTGTAGCACCCAGCCCGTTCGTAACATCGGTTTTCGGTCGGTTTGTTTAGCAGCCATCTTACACGGATCAACAATGAACTGATACGAAGGAAATCGACGACCGGAGTAATGTGCAACGCTTAGTTGGCGTTTCACTTAATTCATCGAAGTGCCCTGAAATACCTTAGCATAGGTCGCCCTCTTTTATAACCTCGAAATAAGGAAAGAAAGGACAATTATCCAGGAAGTCATAAACTAGGAGACAGAAATGAGCATCGTAAAACGTAATTTGGGAAAAATGACAGGGACTAACGAAGCATATCACGTACTTTAAACGACTGACACAAACCGCTCGGAAACCGTTCAGAAACCGGCCAAAAACCACTGCGATTCTGATCGATTTTTGGCCGGTTTTTGAGCGGATTTTACTATAACGCCGATCGGTTTTCGAGCAGTTTCTGACCGGTTTTCTGGACGGCCAAACCGCACGTGCGAAGATAACTCAATATTGAGAGCTGTTTTCGAATGAAACTTTTTGGTTCTTATTTTCCCTTAAGTAATTATCCAAAACTTCAGACGACTGCCGGAATCATAGGGGTTTACATATTAAATTCACGACTCAAAAAACCCGTGCCCGCGTTTTGTTCAACTCATCAAATCTTTGTCTAGCTTACCTTGAGAGAATTTCTCTAGTGATTTAGACACGAAGTGTTCTTTGAAAAGTGCTGTAAATTCCTCATTGTCATAAGCCGGATTTATGGTAAACATCAAACGCAAAAACTGCACGTGGACTGTTCGAGTTCGCACCGCCGACAAGTGACCTTGGGAAGGTCAGTTCAGCTCGGTTCGCTTCAGTTTGCACAGGACGAAAGTGGCCGAGACCAATTGTGCTTCCAGATAGCTGTATTGTCGGCTAGTTTCCTTTGCTCCCAACACTGCGCGTTGGATTTTTCGTCTGAAAAGCAGCATTTTCAGAGCAGTATCATCACAGACGCCTAGTTGGCCGACTGACAGTCAGTCTAGGGGAGATGATTGGACTTTGGTTGCAAACAAACCACAGACGGCGTACGTAGCATAAAGCACTATGCTCACCGGCATCTGTGGCCGGCTGATCTGCTATCTGACCATCTACATCAGCTGTCTCTACTGCTGTCGCGTCGCAATGTCTGTCAAAAGTACCCCGTACAGTGCCCTTATATATGCAGGCAGTTCGGCTAGCTATGACTCAGACAGCTTGGTTTATGCCAATAAATGGAAGATCCTTCTCCAGAAATCATAGCGATGGTTTCAAGTACGCTATCCAGTAACACGAAAGGTCATTGCCTTGCCTCGATCAAGTCCAGAAATCGCATCTATGATCAGTTCAGATTATCAACTCTGAGTAACTTGCGCACAGATGTGCCGCTTGGATATGACTTGCTTGGATTCTCTGAGTGTCAACATCTCGTTTGGTGGACAGGAACTCCCGCTTACTTTTTGTCTATTGAAATCAGCTCCCGTTATGGCTTCATCGCTTTTCCAGAATTTATCTCCCGAATGAAAACCTATAACTACAAAATCACGACGACACTGACGGAATGACATATTTCTATGCGAGAAAATAAAACGACTTCTTTCCGGTGGCATCATTGAGCCTTCTAGCTTCCCCTTGACGAGCCCAAGTGCTCGTAGTTACTGGCGACAATCACAAACGAAGGACGGTGGCAGACTATAATCAAACCATCAATAAATTCACGAGCTTGGATCCATATCTCCTACCGAAAATAAACGAGATGAGAGAAAAAAGCTGAATATGACACAATCACCACGCTAGACCTCAAAAGTATTTACCATCAGATACCAACTCTGGGAAAAGAAAAACCATTCACTGCTTTGAAGGCTTCTGGACGGTTATATCATTTCAGTCGTATCCTTTTAGAGGCTACCAATGGAGTATCGCGTTTGCAAAGAGCAACGGATCAAATCATATCTACGGAGAAACGGACAAATGCTTTCACCTAAGCTGATAACATCACTATTTGCGGCAAATTTATAAATGATTATGATTCGGATCTTCGAAAGTTTCTGGATGTAGCCAAGAAATACGATCTGTCTTTTATTGAAGCTGAGAAAAACCAGGTCTCTAAAGACAGCATAAAACCGGACCCTGACCGATTGGAACTATTGTTCGAGCTTCAGCCACCAAAAAATTTTAAATCTCAACAGCGAACTGCGGGTTTCTTTGCATACTATTTGCCCTGGATTTCTAACTATTCAGACAAAGTTTCTACATCGGTCCACGAGCAAACATTTTCATTGCTCGAATCAGCGAGAAATTACCTTGATAACCTCAAAATGAACACCGGATGCTAGTTTGGAGACGACCCGTCAAGACGCCCCATCTGTCGCACAGACTGGTGTCTATGATATCGCTATTGCCGCTACGCTCAACCAACTGTCCGGTTTCGTTCTTCGGAGACTTTTCCAACTCAACCGATCTACTGGGACTAAGAAGCCTGGAGTGAGCGAAGTGATCTGATCGGTTAGAGAATGATGAAAATTTTGTCTGCTTGGGAAGCTGTATAACTGTCGATGAACGGATTGGAGACGATGTGGACAACCGAGTAGCGAAGGCTCAAGCGGCGTTCTGCAATTTACATCACCTGTGAAGACGTCGTAACATTTCTCTTCGGCTGAAAGGTAGGGTGCACAACACTGCTGGGCGTAGTGTGCTCCTATACGCTTGTGAGACCTGGCCTGTTCTAGAGGCCGGTTGTCCGTATTCGATCATCGATGCCTGAGGAGTATCTCGCAAGTTTGGTGACAACAGCGAATAAGCAATTCCACAGTTCGAACGCGCATCTATGGAACCGGGCGTGCCATGTGCCCAATTAGTGCTACCATATCCCTCCATCGGCTCCGTTGGCTGGGACATGTGCTACGTATGCCATCTCATCGACTTCCCCATCGCGCTCCAATCGCTGAGCCTGTTACACTGTGTCCCATACTATGCCCATGTTTGACTTCAAGACGGAAAAGATAGTTTCGGCTCGCCAGCTGGTTCCTTAGTCAATTAGCAATCATAATGAAGATATTACAACTGAATATGACATAACACAGACTGGGTAACCACCGGAAATCGAATCCAATGAAAGCAATGTTGAAACACCTGACATTAAGCTTGCCCACAACCAGAATTTTGACACAAACGACAAAGACCGTAATCTTGACACACTCATATGACAGCAGAACCGCGTTTAAAACCGTGCCCCAGTATGGCCGGGGGTGGGTATCCCAGGCTCTGAGTTGGCTACTTGTCCTGAACGCCTAGCGAAATGCTCCCAAATGACAGTGCGTCTGTCACGGCTTCTGCTGAGGAAGGGGAGATGGCTAAACCCTGATTCCAAACCAACCATGGGTGGCGTACAAACGCCTACTCTGGACTGGGCGACCGAGTAGTAAAATAGTCCGCAACACAAACAACCATGACAGACTCACCACTATGGCTGACTGACCCTCCATGTGCACAAACGAACACTCATAAACCGTACATAATTTGTACTTCCATTTCCACTCTCTTCCAGCTTTCTCTTCCATTTTCACATCCCGTGGGTTCTCCGGTCGACCGTGCCTGCCGTAGTACCACTGATGGAAATCGTAACTGTGTTCTCTCTTGTCCTCCTTTGACTGCCTTCCGAGTCTCACTGAACCCGCTATCACCAGCTGATGCCTTGCTTCGTCCTCGATGCTCATTCAGACTGGCCACATTTAACGTGCGACCTCCGATGCGTAAGGGACAACAGGCGGGTTCAGCTCGTACGATTGAATCCCTTACCATCGATATATGTTGCACTTAAGAGACTCGCATTCAAAACTCCAGTTCCAAAATTCGATTGACGCCCCCATTTGATCCTTCCGTGAAGTTTCGCTTAAGCCTTCCTGGGGACTCTGAAACTGTGGCTATTGTTTTCGCTTGCACTGGCATTACTCTCAGTGAAAGAGCTGAAGTGGCGCTGTTGGACTTGGTCCCACTTGACAGTCGTTTTTGTGTGCAGTGAGACAGGGGTATATGCAAAGTGAGCCCTTGCCGCTCCGACAGACGCAATCTGTTTGTCACTTTGGCGTATGCACCTACCGATTGCAGCAAAGCTGGTGGTCACAACACGCATCAGAGATGAAACGCGCTGCCGCCGGGGGAAATTCTCGCAAGCTGTTCTGTCTCATTCGAGTCACCGGTAGGAAGCCTCTAGGTGTGAGTTAAACAATGTGAGGCTGATGATTTGTCAGTTCATAATCAGAAGCGGCTTCTCGGACTCTGGGCGGAGCACTTTTACACAGTTTAGTTGGCCTTCAGTATTGGCCTCTCCTGTAGCTCTTCGGCACACGTCCAGTGGTCCGTTTCGACAGATCCACCTACTGAGACGGAGATCCAAAAGGAAATTCAGGCTTTTTGAAGTCACAAATCGCCGGGCTCCGATGGCACTCCCGGCCCTAGTTAGAGATGGTGGAGTGCAGCTCGTTAGAGAACTTTGTGTTCTATTCTCAAAAGTTTGGAACTCTGAGCAAATTCCGTCTCTGTGAGGGGAATCGATTGTTATCCCAATCTCTAAGAAGGATTTGTCCAGTGACTGCGCTAACCAGAGGGATGTAAGCCTCATCTCAATAGCGTCGAAGCCGTAGCTCAGTCATTCCAGTTCATAACAATTTATTCTTCTAACGAATCATGGTCGTCTACTCCATCCGGAGCGTTTCTAACCTGTTCCACACTCCGTCGGCAGCTGAACAATGGATTCATTGGCACAAAACACTCACAAACTTCCTCTCTTTCTCTCTCTCTCTTACATGTTTGTGCGTCAGTGCAGTGGAATGGATATACGCCCTATAGCCACAAAGGTCAACTGCACTATTACAGATAACTAGCAACTAGACCCTGAGATTTGAAGTGACAAAGAACAATATAAGGTCCCAATGAGTGTGCTAATGACCCGGACGACAGTGGATTACTGTCTACCACCAAAGCAGCCGGTGATGGCGGGAATTCGAACCTCGGACCTCCGAAGTAGTAATCAAACGCTTTAGACCCCTTGATCACCACCGGTTTTGACGTGCCTTATTTCGCCAGAAGAATTTTTTTGCCAACTTCATTTCCCCGTTCATCTAACAGTGCGTGATTCAGTGCCTCAATTATGGGGACGTCGTAAAAACCCTTAAACGGATTTACTTCACGTCGGAAAGTAAAGTGTTCATCGGCACCTGCTAGCTACTATTAAGCAGGAACCCGGCCAGACGGTAAACCAGTTCCTAGAGGAGTTTCGTTGCTTTGCTAATGATTGCAACTATGGGCCGTTTCTACCAACCAACCGGCGATGAGGCTACCTGTGACGCATTCATTTTAGGGCTGCACTCTAATATTCGGCAACGGCTACTTGAAAAGTACATGCCAGACCACTAACACGCTTTCGATGAGGCGCACTCGGTAGCAGCCTCTTCTCTTTGACTCCACTACCTGCGAGACCAGTGTTTTGCGAAGTTGTAGGAACGCTCTACTTGTACAATTTACACGGACTTTAACCTCGTGCCTGGCCTGGCCGTCTGATTGGAAGGGAATGCCATCAATTGGTAAGATTGCATGCTCCAGTTCCGGGGATGCCACGTATCGGCCTGTTCGCTGGACAACCGACACGTATAAGCTGAGTGCTTACGTGATAGTGCCAAACAATTACATGTACTGTTTTGCTGACATTTGTCCATGCTCGGGAGGTGCAGTGCAAATAGAAAGATAGCCTTCCGCCTGGTGACGGGATCATTTTACTGGGTCTTTTGCTAAAGCGACAACGGTAAGTGGATGACATTTGGTTCATCCAAATCAGAAGAAAAGACACCGTCGTTACTCAACAGATAATAAGAGACGCGGAACGGCCATCGACGCCTGATATATATTGTTAATTTTCGGTTTTTAACAGTTCATGAGTTATCTAGACCATGTCACTGGTGAGTACCCATTCATCTATCTCACTTCTTCAGATACTTGGCACCACGAAATAAAACGTCAAAGAAGTTCGATTTGTGAAAGGTTTTTTCTCCGTTCGAAGACGAGCTGTAGAAGTTTCCTTCCAGGAAGCATTTAGACCGGAAAAAGGTCTCGAATACACTCGGGATATTCCTAGAGTATTATTGCACTACAGTAACTCGGGGTTCCCACCATGTCGACGTTAATCATGGGAACCAATTGCTCAACTTAGCAAAGATTACCTTTGTAGCACCCAGCCCGTTCGTAACATCGGTTTTCGGTCGGTTTGTTTAGCAGCCATCTTACACGGATCAACAATGAACTGATACGAAGGAAATCGACGACCGGAGTAATGTGCAACGCTTAGTTGGCGTTTCACTTAATTCATCGAAGTGCCCTGAAATACCTTAGCATAGGTCGCCCTCTTTTATAACCTCGAAATAAGGAAAGAAAGGACAATTATCCAGGAAGTCATAAACTAGGAGACAGAAATGAGCATCGTAAAACGTAATTTGGGAAAAATGACAGGGACTAACGAAGCATATCACGTACTTTAAACGACTGACACAAACCGCTCGGAAACCGTTCAGAAACCGGCCAAAAACCACTGCGATTCTGATCGATTTTTGGCCGGTTTTTGAGCGGATTTTACTATAACGCCGATCGGTTTTCGAGCAGTTTCTGACCGGTTTTCTGGACGGCCAAACCGCACGTGCGAAGATAACTCAATATTGAGAGCTGTTTTCGAATGAAACTTTTTGGTTCTTATTTTCCCTTAAGTAATTATCCAAAACTTCAGACGACTGCCGGAATCATAGGGGTTTACATATTAAATTCACGACTCAAAAAACCCGTGCCCGCGTTTTGTTCAACTCATCAAATCTTTGTCTAGCTTACCTTGAGAGAATTTCTCTAGTGATTTAGACACGAAGTGTTCTTTGAAAAGTGCTGTAAATTCCTCATTGTCATAAGCCGGATTTATGGTAAACATCAAACGCAAAAACTGCACGTGGACTGTTCGAGTTCGCACCGCCGACAAGTGACCTTGGGAAGGTCAGTTCAGCTCGGTTCGCTTCAGTTTGCACAGGACGAAAGTGGCCGAGACCAATTGTGCTTCCAGATAGCTGTATTGTCGGCTAGTTTCCTTTGCTCCCAACACTGCGCGTTGGATTTTTCGTCTGAAAAGCAGCATTTTCAGAGCAGTATCATCACAGACGCCTAGTTGGCCGACTGACAGTCAGTCTAGGGGAGATGATTGGACTTTGGTTGCAAACAAACCACAGACGGCGTACGTAGCATAAAGCACTATGCTCACCGGCATCTGTGGCCGGCTGATCTGCTATCTGACCATCTACATCAGCTGTCTCTACTGCTGTCGCGTCGCAATGTCTGTCAAAAGTACCCCGTACAGTGCCCTTATATATGCAGGCAGTTCGGCTAGCTATGACTCAGACAGCTTGGTTTATGCCAATAAATGGAAGATCCTTCTCCAGAAATCATAGCGATGGTTTCAAGTACGCTATCCAGTAACACGAAAGGTCATTGCCTTGCCTCGATCAAGTCCAGAAATCGCATCTATGATCAGTTCAGATTATCAACTCTGAGTAACTTGCGCACAGATGTGCCGCTTGGATATGACTTGCTTGGATTCTCTGAGTGTCAACATCTCGTTTGGTGGACAGGAACTCCCGCTTACTTTTTGTCTATTGAAATCAGCTCCCGTTATGGCTTCATCGCTTTTCCAGAATTTATCTCCCGAATGAAAACCTATAACTACAAAATCACGACGACACTGACGGAATGACATATTTCTATGCGAGAAAATAAAACGACTTCTTTCCGGTGGCATCATTGAGCCTTCTAGCTTCCCCTTGACGAGCCCAAGTGCTCGTAGTTACTGGCGACAATCACAAACGAAGGACGGTGGCAGACTATAATCAAACCATCAATAAATTCACGAGCTTGGATCCATATCTCCTACCGAAAATAAACGAGATGAGAGAAAAAAGCTGAATATGACACAATCACCACGCTAGACCTCAAAAGTATTTACCATCAGATACCAACTCTGGGAAAAGAAAAACCATTCACTGCTTTGAAGGCTTCTGGACGGTTATATCATTTCAGTCGTATCCTTTTAGAGGCTACCAATGGAGTATCGCGTTTGCAAAGAGCAACGGATCAAATCATATCTACGGAGAAACGGACAAATGCCTTCACCTAGGCTGATAACATCACTATTTGCGGCAAATTTATAAATGATTATGATTCGGATCTTCGAAAGTTTCTGGATGTAGCCAAGAAATACGATCTGTCTTTTATTGAAGCTGAGAAAAACCAGGTCTCTAAAGACAGCATAAAACCGGACCCTGACCGATTGGAACTATTGTTCGAGCTTCAGCCACCAAAAGATTTTAAATCTCAACAGCGAACTGCGGGTTTCTTTGCATACTATTTGCCCTGGATTTCTTACTATTCAGACAAAGTTTCTACATCGGTCCATGAGCAAACATTTTCATTGCTCGAATCAGCGAGAAATTACCTTGATAACCTCAAAATGAACACCGGATGCTAGTTTGGAGACGACCCGTCAAGACGCCCCATCTGTCGCACAGACTGGTGTCTATGATATCGCTATTGCCGCTACGCTCAACCAACTGTCCGGTTTCGTTCTTCGGAGACTTTTCCAACTCAACCGATCTACTGGGACTAAGAAGCCTGGAGTGAGCGAAGTGATCTGTGAGACAAACGACCAACCAATCCACCAGCTCTTACGGCGCATGCACCGATGGGCAGGACATTCTGATGAGCAGTTTAACCGGCCTTCAGCACCAACGCCCCCACTCAGTAGCTCGTTTGAACCAGTTCATGCTCCATGGACTATCTGCACTACCTCACTCACAGTAGCCGATCGTGCGCTCCATCTCCTGAAACGCAATAAAGCTCCTAGCTCTGACGAACTCCCTCCGGGCCCTCTTCAAAGATGATGGTGTACACCTCGCCATAGCGCTCACCAGCCTCTTCTCCGAGATTTGGCTCCACGATTGTTCCCCAGAAAGCTGGAACTGGGCATGCATCATCCTTTGTAACAGCCGGTCGTGGAAAATCCCCTTTTTCCCTCGCGATTCAGTGTTTTTCCCAACATCACTCATTTGCCTACACTGTTGACTTGTCTTTACGAACTGGTTGTTTTTCTGGACCAATTGTTGTTTGTTCGCTCCCAGAGCGCTATTTTGGCACATCCTTGTTCAGGACCTGCGTGACGCACGTGCTGTTTGCTCACACGCTGCTATTCGGTTTCTCGTTGTTGAGTCCTTGTGATCGTATTATTGAGGTTTGTATATTTTTTATGTCATTGTTCATGTAATAATCTAGTATCGTAGAATATCACGGATAATCGTCTTTTGATTTCGGGATCCGTTGCGAATTTGGCTACGCATTGCTCAAACGTTCGTTACAACACTCAATAGTTCAATTTGGAACGAGGAAAAAGACGCAAAATGCCAAGAAAAGGATCAAAAGCAGTCGAATCCGGACAGGAAGTAATATGGCAAGTCTCTGGGGAGGTTTTGGGTACATATGATTCTTTAGTTAATGCTAGATCGCCTAGTCCTGTCAGTGCTAGTTCATGTGTTAATGAGAGCAATATTGATTGTAAGGATGTCGATTTATATAAGCTGAGAATACTAGACCTAGAGCAACAGTTACTATCGGCTAGACTACAGGCGCATGAAGCAGAGAAGTGTACACAGAAAGAGCGAGAGCATGAGACCAGTGACTTCGACACTTCCGATAGATTAGGGTGTAATAAGGTAGGGAACCCCACGCCGGTCGCCGACTACAAACCACCATCGATCGATCTGCCTAGAGTGGAGCTAACGGTTTTCGACGGGCGAGCTGGGCAATACTGCAAGTTTGTCAAGCAGTTCGAGACGTTCGTTGAAAATAAGGTAACCGACCCTGGGCAAAGGCTTCTCTACCTTACTCACTACTGCCGAGGCCGAGCAAGAGAAGCTATCGACGGGTGCACCATGCTCGACCCAGAACAAGGCTACACAAGGGCAATGAAGATCTTAAGGGACTTGTTTGGCCAACCTTTCAAAGTAGCCCGTAACCTAATAGAGGGCGTGACGGTAGAGGCAAAGAGAACCAAGGGCGACGTCTACACCATGGCCGACTTGGTGATTAAGATGCAAAACTGCTTAATAGCCCTCGACCATTTAGGTTACAGGGCTGACCTAGACGCCATGCACACTTTAGAAAACATAGTCCGTCACTTTTCTCCCGAACTACAGGGTCGGTGGGCAGAAGAAGCAGAACGGATAAGTCGAAGCGACAGAGAAGCCAACTTCGAAGACCTGACCGAATACTTGGACAGGCAAACGAAGATAGCTGACAACAGATTCGGCCGACTCATCCGGGACAGCAACCGAGCAAACAAACCCAGTACTAGCCAAGTCCAAACCCCTGTACGGAAACACCCAAAGTACCAGCCTTGGACCAATACACACGTCATTTCACGAGATGCTACGGCGCAACCCAATTGCAGATCATGTGGTACTAGCCATGGCCTATCAGAATGCCCCAAGTTCGGCAACGCCACAATAGACGAACGGTGGGGAATGGCGAGGATGGCAGGAGCATGTTTTATCTGTCTCAACACCACGCACCGGGCAGCAGCCTGTAGAACAAGGAATCGATGTGGTTACGAGGGCTGCACGGGCAGACACCATCGGCTGCTGCATCAGGCGAGAGTAACCATATCCGAGGCGAGTGCCAAGCCCAGCGTGATTTGTTCAACTTCACAATCTGCCAGTAAACCGGTACGTTTAGGCGTAGTGGCCGTGGGAGTAGTGACTCCGACTGGGATAGTCAAGGCGTTGGCTTTCGTTGATAGTGGATCCGACGCTACTCTAGTGAAAGAGCGGTTTGCCGACAAACACCAACTGGCTAAAGGTGCGACGTCGTTGGCAGTGAGCACGGTGGGCGGAACACAGGTAATGACTGCCGGTAGATTAATGCTGCAACTCATCTCTCGAGACACTAACGAGGAAATTGAACCAACGGAGGCATTCACGTTAGCGGATCTCCCCATGAGAGCACCAAGGTCGGTGAACTCAATCTTGACTCGGTGGCCCCACCTGCAGGATATAACCGTTGTAGACTGGGAAGATGATGAAGTGGATCTCCTTATCGGCTGCGACGTGCCAGAGGCGCATTGGGTGCTTGACCAGAAAGTGGACGACCGCCAGGCACCCTATGCCGTAGGCACGGCTCTGGGATGGATGTTATACGGTCCAGTAGGGGTACGCGGTTCCGTGAATTACTTATCCGCCGAAACGGACCGCATAGAGTATCATCTGCAACGGCTGTATGAAGGGGAGTTTCATGACATTGGAGACGAAAGACCGACGTTGTCTCGAGAGGATCATTTCGCTCTACAAACGGTGTGGGAAGGCACCAGAGGCCTCAAAAAACAGTTCGAGGTTCCCCTCCCATGGCGCACATCGGTCGACCCGTGGACTGATAATAGAAATTATGTTCTCCAACGATTACTACGACTAAAAGAACGCTTTATTCGAGACCAGAATCTGTGGAAACGATACGCGGATTTGATGAAGCGAAACGAGACCCTCGGTTACGTTGAAAAGGTGCCTGTTAGCACCGACACCAAAAGGGGTATCTGGTATCTGCCTCACCACCCGGTTATCAACCCCAAGAAACCCAATAAACTGCGGGTGGTTTTCGACTGTGCGGCCAAGTTCCAGGGCAAGTCGTTAAACGATCGCCTACTACAGGGGCCTGACTGGACCACACAACTGATCGATGTTTTGTGCCGTTTCAGAGTGGGTAAAGTGGCTTTGTCTACCGACATTAGGGAAATGTTCCATCAGGTGAAGATTCCGGTAGGAGAACGAGATGCTTTGCGTTTCCTGTGGTGGGAAGGGAGCGACCGGGACAACGCAGTGGTGAGTTATAGGATGACCGTCCACCCCTTCGGAGCCATATCGTCACCATTCTGTGCGAACTACGCCCTCCGAGAATCAGCGAACAAACATGGCGATCTAGTACGTCGGACGGTGGTAGAAAGCGTCAGCAGGAACTTCTACGTCGACGACTACCTTGGGTCATTCGATGATGTGGAATCAGCTCTAGAGCAGCTCAGGGGTCTGACGAGATTGCTGGAAGAGGGCGGCTTCCATCTAACCAAATGGATGTGGAACGCTTCAGAAGTGCTGAAGGTCATCCCGTATCACGAAAAGGCCGAAACGGTAAGAGATTTGGACGGCTCTCCACTTCCTATCGAGCGCACCTTAGGGATACAATGGGACGCGGAAACGGACGATTTTGTTTTCGAACTAAACGTTCCCGAGCTGCCAATAACCCGTCGTGGTATACTATCTGCCGTCTCAAGTTTGTTCGACCCGCTCGGTTTCGTCTCACCATGGCCGCTACCCGGAAAGATTTTGCTGCAGCGGCTGTGCCGTAAGAAATTTGATTGGGACCAGTCACTGGACCGAGGGGACCGGCTGGACTGGGAAGAATTTTTGAACACCTTGAAGAAATTAGGGGACATAAGAATCCCACGATGTTTGACTCCTGGCCATACGACACGGACTGGAGAACTACATGCCTTTTCCGATGCATCCGAATTCGGTTATGGAGGTATGGTGTATGGACGATAGTGCGCAGGAGATGGACAATATACCACGAGGATCCTGTTCGCCAAAGCCCGCGTTGCTCCACTGAAGTCGGTCTCGATCCCATGCCTTGAACTCAGCGCAGCCGTGTTGGCAGTCAGAGTGGTGCAAGCTGTTAAGAGATGTTTCGATCTCTACATTTGGTCGGTGAGCTTCTGGACGGATTCAACGATAGTACTTTACTACATTAACAACGTCCGGAGCCGGTTTAGTACTTTCGTTGCCAACCGGCTCACGATTATCCACGATGAATCAGCCACGCACCAGTGGAATCATGTCAGGTCTGGCGATAATCCGGCCGACCTGTGCTCCCGAGGTGCGAACAACTTCAGGCAACTGGACACGTGGACGAGAGGGCCAAACTTCCTGCAATTGCCCAAACAGGACTGGCCCGTGTTCGAATTAAAAACCCCTACGGAAGTGGAACTGGAGATCAAAGGCGTCGTGATGGTGGCCAACGTCGTCGAAGCGACATCCATTCTATCGCGACTGGTCAGGTTTTCTTCCTGGATGAAGACGCTTCGTTCGCTAGGGCTACGGCCCTCAGGCCGGATACGAGTCGGCCCGATAAGTCCCGATGAGCTACAAGCGGCAGAGTACGATATTTTCAGAATGATACAACGCGAGGCTTTCGCCCGAGAACTCAAGAGGGCGGAAGAAGTGGGGCCGACCAATAAAGACATGCCATCTCCAAGAGGCGAGCTGAAGCGTTTAAACCCCAAACTCATAGACGGACTGCTGCGGGTGGATGGTAGGCTGGCCAACGCCCACCTGAACTTCGACACAAATTATCCTATAATGCTGCCTGCGAGACAACCTGTAGTAGAGCTAATGATTCAACACGTCCACGCCGTGGAGGGACATGCCGGGGAAAGTCACGTGGCGAGCGTCATCCGAAAGCGTCTTTGGTTACTGGCAGGACGAGAGACTGTAAAACGCGTAATCCGACGGTGTGTGCAATGCAGGAGACGCAATGCCACAGCAGGCAAACGACTCATGGCCCCACTACCAGAATGCAGGGTGACTACGGGCTGGTGGCCGTTCGGTGACACCGGGTTGGACTATTTCGGGCCCTTGTGGATCAAGTGCGGGAAAAGATTAGAAAAGCGATACGGATGTATCATGACGTGCATGAAATCACGTGCGGTACACCTAGAAGTCGCACATTCGATGACGACCGATTCGTTTCTACGGGCCTTGCAAAGATTTATCAACCGACGAGGCGTACCGGCCGATATATACTCAGATAATGGATCGAACTTTGTGGGCGCTCACCGGGAATTTCAGCGTTGGCACAAGAACATAAACAGGGACGAACTGCAGGATCGAACCGTGGCCTACGGCATAAGATGGCATTTCAACCCCCCACAGGCCAGCCACCGAGGCGGCGTATGGGAGCGCATGATCCGGTCCGCCAGACGGATATTGCTGTCAATCATGGAGCAGCAGCCGTTCACCGACGAGACGCTGAACACCGTCATGACTGAGGTGGAGCGAATCCTGAACAACCGCCCCCTGGTTCCAGTAATGGACGGTGACCCCACCCACCTGGCGCTCACCCCGAACGACTTATTGACGTTAAGGTCGAACGAGGGTTTCCAAGGGCCGGTAAACCTTCGTGGGAGCTACTTCCACTGATGGAAGCAAGCGAACTATCTGGCCAAGGTCTTCTGGAGGCGATGGCTACGGGAGTACCTACCGGCTTTGAAGACTCGACAGAAGTGGCTGGCCAAAACAAGACCATTCAAAGTTGAGGACGTGGTTATGATCGCCGACGAACGCGCACATTTCAGCACTTGGTCTTTGGGAGTAGTCAGGGAAACCATCAAAAGCACTGACGGAATAATAAGAACGGTGAAGGTGAAGACAGCTAACGGAGTGCTCATTCGTGACATACGCAGTATTAACCTACTCGAGAGCGAAGACGGAGGAGCTGATAACCCTGAGGCCTAGTAAACCTTTTCACACCAGTAATCGAGGTGGATAAAGAAACACCATATATACCACACGATCTCCGTCAAACACGTTACAGTGCTCGCGGTATTTCGTTGACATTACAGAAGGTTCTTTCCGATATGTGGTGATGAGTGCGATCCCATTGTACATCCCGATACATACACGCATGCACGGCGCACTCTACATCCCGCACACCCATCAAACATGTGACAGTGTTCGTTGTTTTGCTTTTTGTTGACGTTACCGAATGCCCCTTGCATATGTGGAAGTAGCGGAGCTCAGGTCACACACACATGCTACATTTTACTCGTTTTCTTGCCACACTGTCTTTTGTTGACATTGCAGAAAGTCCTCCTTTAATGTGTAGTCACACCTGTGATTTCATTGTACACCTCGGCACACACACACACATTCACACACACTCAAGAACATACATCCAGGACCGGACGGCCCTTTAAGAGGACAACATCTATGTGATCCTTCACGCCCGCCATCGGTCATTTGGTCTTGTGGAAGATGTAGACTAGCCTCACGTCTATGTAGCCAATGGGTTAGGTGCGACCAGCAGTAGAACGTTGACGACGAGCATTAGACGCGCGCACTGACAGCAGGGCCTAGGTAGGTAGAAAGAATCAGTACCTTTATACCGAACCTTTGACTCTGCTAAGGATCCAGGAGGATTTTGGTGGGCAGTGTAACAGCCGGTCGTGGAAAATCCCCCTATTTCCCTCGCGATTCAGTGTTTTTCCCAACATCACTCGTTTGCCTACACTGTTGACTTGTCTTTACGAACTGGTTGTTTTTCTGGACCAATTGTTGTCTGTTCGCTCCCAGAGCGCTATTTTGGCACATCCTTGTTCAGGACCTGCGTGACGCACGTGCTGTTTGCTCACACGCTGCTATTCGGTTTCTCGTTGTTGAGTCCTTGTGATCGTATTATTGAGGTTTGTATATTTTTTATGTCATTGTTCATGTAATAATCTAGTATCGTAGAATATCACGGATAATCGTCTTTTGATTTCGGGATCCTTTGCGAATTTGGCTACGCATTGCTCAAACGTTCATTACATCCTTATATACAAGGGGCTGGAAACAAGAGCTCCAATCATCGACAGATAAGCTTGATCTCAATTGCATCAAAGTTGCTGGTATCGGTAATCCTCCAAAGATTGTCTCCAGTGCGCGAACAACAAGTCCGTGAAGAACAGTCCGATTTTCGTCCCAACCGCGGGTTCACCGATCAAATTTTCACCATCCGTCAGATACTTGAGCTCCGCCACGCATATGATAGACCGACGGTAATCGTATTCTTGGACATTCGAGCAGCTTCTGATTCCGTTGATAGGACAGCCCTCTGGGATTGTTTCATCAGACAGGGAGAGTCCGGTAAGTATGTGGAGGCCATCCAAGCGTCAAGGTTGCCCACTCTCACCCTTCTTGTTCGATTCCGCAATCGACGACATCCTACGAGAAGCACAAATAAATCAAACAAACGAAGGCGTTGAGCTCCTACGTGGTACCGGACTTGTAGACTAAGAATATGCAGATGACATCGCACTGGTTTGCGATGATGCTACTGTGGCACAGTGTGTCCTAGACAACCTCCCGTCGTCTGTATACGGTACGGAATGTGCTTTTCACCCTCCAAGTATAAAGTGCTTCTACAGGACTGGCAGGAATCCATCCCTGCACTTACCCTCGATAACGATCGGTTAGAAAATGATGAAAATTTTGTCTGCTTGGGAAGCTGTATAACTGTCGATGAACGCATTGGAGACGATGTGGACAACCGAGTAGCGAAGGCTCAAGCGGCGTTCTGCAATTTACATCACCTGTGAAGACGTCGTAACATTTCTCTTCGGCTGAAAGGTAGGGTGCACAACACTACTGGGCGTAGTGTGCTCCTATACGCTTGTGAGACCTGGCCTGTTCTAGAGGCCGGTTGTCCGTATTCGATCATCGATGCCTGAGGAGTATCTCGCAAGTTTGGTGACAACAGCGAATAAGCAATTCCACAGTTCGAACGCGCATCTATGGAACCGGGCGTGCCATGTGCCCAATTAGTGCTACCATATCACTCCATCGGCTCCGTTGGCTGGGACATGTGCTACGTATGCCATCTCATCGACTTCCCCATCGCGCTCCAATCGCTGAGCCTGTTACACTGTGTCCCATACTATGCCCATGTTTGACTTCAAGACGGAAAAGATAGTTTCGGCTCGCCAGCTGGTTCCTTAGTCAATTAGCAATCATAATGAAGATATTACAACTGAATATGACATAACACAGACTGGGTAACCACCGGAAATCGAATCCAATGAAAGCAATGTTGAAACACCTGACATTAAGCTTGCCCACAACCAGAATTTTGACACAAACGACAAAGACCGTAATCTTGACACACTCATATGACAGCAGAACCGCGTTTAAAACCGTGCCCCAGTATGGCCGGGGGTGGGTATCCCAGGCTCTGAGTTGGCTACTTGTCCTGAACGCCTAGCGAAATGCTCCCAAATGACAGTGCGTCTGTCACGGCTTCTGCTGAGGAAGGGGAGATGGCTAAACCCTGATTCCAAACCAACCATGGGTGGCGTACAAACGCCTACTCTGGACTGGGCGACCGAGTAGTAAAATAGCCCGCAACACAAACAACCATGACAGACTCACCACTATGGCTGACTGACCCTCCATGTGCACAAACGAACACTCATAAACCGTACATAATTTGTACTTCCATTTCCACTCTCTTCCAGCTTTCTCTTCCATTTTCACATCCCGTGGGTTCTCCGGTCGACCGTGCCTGCCGTAGTACCACTGATGGAAATCGTAACTGTGTTCTCTCTTGTCCTCCTTTGACTGCCTTCCGAGTCTCACTGAACCCGCTATCACCAGCTGATGCCTTGCTTCGTCCTCGATGCTCATTCAGACTGGCCACATTTAACGTGCGACCTCCGATGCGTAAGGGACAACAGGCGGGTTCAGCTCGTACGATTGAATCCCTTACCATCGATATATGTTGCACTTAAGAGACTCGCATTCAAAACTCCAGTTCCAAAATTCGATTGACGCCCCCATTTGATCCTTCCGTGAAGTTTCGCTTAAGCCTTCCTGGGGACTCTGAAACTGTGGCTATTGTTTTCGCTTGCACTGGCATTACTCTCAGTGAAAGAGCTGAAGTGGCGCTGTTGGACTTGGTCCCACTTGACAGTCGTTTTTGTGTGCAGTGAGACAGGGGTATATGCAAAGTGAGCCCTTGCCGCTCCGACAGACGCAATCTGTTTGTCACTTTGGCGTATGCACCTACCGATTGCAGCAAAGCTGGTGGTCACAACACGCATCAGAGATGAAACGCGCTGCCGCCGGGGGAAATTCTCGCAAGCTGTTCTGTCTCATTCGAGTCACCGGTAGGAAGCCTCTAGGTGTGAGTTAAACAATGTGAGGCTGATGATTTGTCAGTTCATAATCAGAAACGGCTTCTCGGACTCTGGGCGGAGCACTTTTACACAGTTTAGTTGGCCTTCAGTATTGGCCTCTCCTGTAGCTCTTCGGCACACGTCCAGTGGTCCGTTTCGACAGATCCACCTACTGAGACGGAGATCCAAAAGGAAATTCAGGCTTTTTGAAGTCACAAATCGCCGGGCTCCGATGGCACTCCCGGCCCTAGTTAGAGATGGTGGAGTGCAGCTCGTTAGAGAACTTTGTGTTCTATTCTCAAAAGTTTGGAACTCTGAGCAAATTCCGTCTCTGTGAGGGGAATCGATTGTTATCCCAATCTCTAAGAAGGATTTGTCCAGTGACTGCGCTAACCAGAGGGATGTAAGCCTCATCTCAATAGCGTCGAAGCCGTAGCTCAGTCATTCCAGTTCATAACAATTTATTCTTCTAACGAATCATGGTCGTCTACTCCATCCGGAGCGTTTCTAACCTGTTCCACACTCCGTCGGCAGCTGAACAATGGATTCATTGGCACAAAACACTCACAAACTTCCTCTCTTTCTCTCTCTCTCTTACATGTTTGTGCGTCAGTGCAGTGGAATGGATATACGCCCTATAGCCACAAAGGTCAACTGCACTATTACAGATAACTAGCAACTAGACCCTGAGATTTGAAGTGACAAAGAACAATATAAGGTCCCAATGAGTGTGCTAATGACCCGGACGACAGTGGATTACTGTCTACCACCAAAGCAGCCGGTGATGGCGGGAATTCGAACCTCGGACCTCCGAAGTAGTAATCAAACGCTTTAGACCCCTTGATCACCACCGGTTTTGACGTGCCTTATTTCGCCAGAAGAATTTTTTTGCCAACTTCATTTCTCCGTTCATCTAACAGTGCGTGATTCAGTGCCTCAATTATGGGGACGTCGTAAAAACCCTTAAACGGATTTACTTCACGTCGGAAAGTAAAGTGTTCATCGGCACCTGCTAGCTACTATTAAGCAGGAACCCGGCCAGACGGTAAACCAGTTCCTAGAGGAGTTTCGTTGCTTTGCTAATGATTGCAACTATGGGCCGTTTCTACCAACCAACCGGCGATGAGGCTACCTGTGACGCATTCATTTTAGGGCTGCACTCTAATATTCGGCAACGGCTACTTGAAAAGTACATGCCAGACCACTAACACGCTTTCGATGAGGCGCACTCGGTAGCAGCCTCTTCTCTTTGACTCCACTACCTGCGAGACCAGTGTTTTGCGAAGTTGTAGGAACGCTCTACTTGTACAATTTACACGGACTTTAACCTCGTGCCTGGCCTGGCCGTCTGATTGGAAGGGAATGCCATCAATTGGTAAGATTGCATGCTCCAGTTCCGGGGATGCCACGTATCGGCCTGTTCGCTGGACAACCGACACGTATAAGCTGAGTGCTTACGTGATAGTGCCAAACAATTACATGTACTGTTTTGCTGACATTTGTCCATGCTCGGGAGGTGCAGTGCAAATAGAAAGATAGCCTTCCGCCTGGTGACGGGATCATTTTACTGGGTCTTTCGCTAAAGCGACAACGGTAAGTGGATGACATTTGGTTCATCCAAATCAGAAGAAAAGACACCGTCGTTACTCAACAGATAATAAGAGACGCGGAACGGCCATCGACGCCTGATATATATTGTTAATTTTCGGTTTTTAACAGTCCATGAGTTATCTAAACCATGTCACTGGTGAGTACCCATTCATCTATCTCACTTCTTCAGATACTTGGCACCACGAAATAAAACGTCAAAGAAGTTCGATTTGTGAAAGGTTTTTTCTCCGTTCGAAGACGAGCTGTAGAAGTTTCCTTCCAGGAAGCATTTAGACCGGAAAAAGGTCTCGAATACACTCGGGATATTCCTAGAGTATTATTGCACTACAGTAACTCGGGGTTCCCACCATGTCGACGTTAATCATGGGAACCAATTGCTCAACTTAGCAAAAATTACCTTTGTAGCACCCAGCCCGTTCGTAACATCGGTTTTCGGTCGGTTTGTTTAGCAGCCATCTTACACGGATCAACAATGAACTGATACGAAGGAAATCGACGACCGGAGTAATGTGCAACGCTTAGTTGGCGTTTCACTTAATTCATCGAAGTGCCCTGAAATACCTTAGCATAGGTCGCCCTCTTTTATAACCTCGAAATAAGGAAAGAAAGGACAATTATCCAGGAAGTCATAAACTAGGAGACAGAAATGAGCATCGTAAAACGTAATTTGGGAAAAATGACAGGGACTAACGAAGCATATCACGTACTTTAAACGACTGACACAAACCGCTCGGAAACCGTTCAGAAACCGGCCAAAAACCACTGCGATTCTGATCGATTTTTGGCCGGTTTTTGAGCGGATTTTACTATAACGCCGATCGGTTTTCGAGCAGTTTCTGACCGGTTTTCTGGACGGCCAAACCGCACGTGCGAAGATAACTCAATATTGAGAGCTGTTTTCGAATGAAACTTTTTGGTTCTTATTTTCCCTTAAGTAATTATCCAAATCTTCAGACGACTGCCGGAATCATAGGGGTTTACATATTAAATTCACGACTCAAAAAACCCGTGCCCGCGTTTTGTTCAACTCATCAAATCTTTGTCTAGCTTACCTTGAGAGAATTTCTCTAGTGATTTAGACACGAAGTGTTCTTTGAAAAGTGCTGTAAATTTCTCTTTGTCGTAAGCCGGATTTATGGAAAACCTCAGACGCAAAAACTGCACGTGGACCGTTCGAGTTCTGCAGTATACACAGAAGTCCAGTTCACAATAATTCAGTCTATATTATGTGGCACCTAGTAAAGTGATACGTTAGATATAAGGGGATAAAATTATTTACTAGTCAACTGGATCTTCAAGGGGATGATCAGGAGTTTCGTCCACTATATTTACAGCTGTTTCTGAAACAGGAAGGAAAAATTAGGAGTATGAGACGTATGTACAGTAGGGTCAACGGATGTATATCTTAAGGAGATAAGCAGCCATATTTACAGTGTTTCCGCGCCACACCATACCCCTCTTAATCAGGAACCTGCCCGATGCCTCGCCACGCCTCCTTGACTGAGTATTTGTACCTCTGCGCCCACTTCTGGGACTTCATTGCTATCTGTTGGATAACTGACGCTCTCTGTTTCCAACATCGGCTTCAACCGATTGAAATGAACGGTGAGTGTTCTGAATCGACCGGTCTTGTCGCGAACAGAACAAAGATTTTCAGAAATAATCCTTTCTACGACGAACGGCCCTGTCCATTGTTTATGCAGTTTCGCTGGAACGTTCATCGGTAATGCGTCGGAATGCAAGAACACAGTATCACCTTCTCCTAGCGGCGATCCGTGGGCTTTCTTGTCGTAGTATTCCTTCTGTTGTCGATGGCTCTCGCGTAAATTCCGTCGCGCAAGCTCATGCGTCTTGATAAAAGTTCATTTGAGTTCTACTATGTAGTCCGTTACTGGTTGAGGCAGTCGCCCGACATAGGGTGTTCGTAGGTCACATGGGATGCGCATTCCTCTCCCTGTCCAGAGGAGGTGCGGTGTCTGTCCCGTCGATCGATGTACAGTGCTTTTGTATGCCATCAAACATTGCTTCAACGCTTGGTCCCAATGTTCGGTTTCTTCGACGAAGGCCTTGAGTAGCTCTTTTATGGTGCGGTTCATCCGTTCAACCAATCCGTTGCCTTCAGGGTGATATGCGGTTGTCCTGGTTTTATCAATCTGCAGTAGTTTTCACAATTCATAGACAGTGTTGTTTTCAAAACTGCCCCCTCTGTCTGAGTGAAGTTTCCCGGGTGCCCCCCAATTGCAGACCCAATTCTCAAAAATTGTTCTTGCGACGGCTGCCGCATCGATAATAATAGTTTATTTCGGATAACCCCGAAGCATGCTGCAATTCAAGATCAAACGGTACAGTTGAAAGCTGAATGAAAGCTACAGTGGGACTGTACAATTATGCGAACGCGATTGAATATAAGAGAAGGCATTCAAGTCAATTGCTGCGATACCGCCCGGTGAATTTAAACTCAAGGTCAGGTGGTCGGTCCGGCTGGAGGTAGGCGTAGTTATTCTGCCAAAATGTGGGGTGGGTGGAGAATGGTACAAAATCACACAAATTCCACAGAAGAAAGACTGTCCTGTCGGAGAACTAAACTAGATTGACGGATACGCGGATATCGTGAAGAAGAAACATTCCTGAAGGAGACGTATTCAAGCAATGGAGCTTTACAATGTATGAGAGGAGTTGCGGTGAAAAATCAGACGATGAAAAATTGTGGCATAATACATAAAGACCAAGAAAATCGGTCGAGGATAGCAATTTTGGGGTACAGTGACCGTATATCGGTTGAGCCAGTTGTAAAACGAAACGGACAACACGCTGGACTGTGGGTGTCAAATTGATGGTGAGAGAAGTGACCGGATAGAGCATATAGACTTTGAGTGGATTGTTTTGCTTTCAGAAAAAAGGAATGTAATGCTTCAGCAAGAAACTGGTAACTGACAAAAAAATATCGACGTGTGGTGCGTAGCTACGACAGTGGCAGAAACGTGGCTTGCAAGAAGGACTGCGGCAGCCTCTGCCCACTTTGTAAAGTAATCGACCATGATAATGACATATTTGTTTCCCCTTTGGGTTTCCGGTAGTGAACCCATAATATCAACTCCGATTATTTCGTTTGGATATCCTGCCTGCATGGGTTTGAGTGGTGCTCGGCGTCTGGGATTAGGGTCTTTCCAGGTAGCGCATGGTTGGCATCGCTGACAGAAGTTGGCGACGTCACGTCTTTGATGGGGCCACCAGTATCTGGCACGGACTGCATCATACATTTTGTTCTGACCTGGGTGTCCCAAGTCGCGCTGAAGTCGTTCCATGACAGCCTGCGTTTGCGATTGCGGAACTACTAATCGCCTGAGGTAGTCAGGCCCTTGCTGAAGGAAGAGTAGGTCATCTTATAGCTCAATCTTGTCCCACAGCGACCATAGGCAACGGGTTTCATAGCTTGTTCCCGCCAGTTCTTCACCTGTTGGTCATCTTCCTCCTTCCTTCATACATCGGTACAAGATGGCCAATTCAGGATCCTCAGCGTGTATCTTTCTCCAGTCTTCCGAATTTGCATCAAGGTTGACTAGTGCCACATACTGAGAATTACACGAGGGGCAATCACCATGGTTTCGATTGGGTCTCCGCGACATGGCGTCCGCGTCCCCGTGTCGTTTCCCCGGTCGGTGCAGGCAAGTGTATGAGTATTCTTGTAACTGCTCTTGCCAACGCGCTACTTGGCCTTCTGGGTCCTTGAAGTTGGTGAGCCACAAAAGTGCTCGATGATCTGTGCGGACGAGGAAGCGACGTCCCAGGAGGTAGTGTCGATAGTATTTAATGAAGTATACCAGGGCCAGCATTGCTTTCCTCGTGGCACAGTAGTTCTGTTCGCGTTTGCTTAACATTCTGCTTCCATATGATATCACATGTTCCTTACCGCCCGGATTGCGTTGTGAGAGTACCGCTCCAATACCCTTTTCCGATGCGTCTGTGTCCAATACGAATTCTCCAGCATTGTCTGTAGTGTCTGGAAATGCTAATACCGGTGCTTGACATAACCGCGTACGGATGTCTTCGAATGCTTGCTGCTGGTCTTCACCCCAGTGGAATTCTTTATTGGCTTCCAGTAACGCATTCAGCGGAGCAGCTATGGTGGCAAAGTTATGGATAAACTTTAGGTAGTACGACGCCAGTCCTAGGAAACTCCGAACCTCGTCGGTAGTGTTTGGGGTCGGCCAGTTCTTGACTAACACTGTTTTGTTGGGTCTGTCTGAACGCCTGTGCCGGACACAACATGCCCTAGGTACGTTACCTGTCGCTGCAACATGTGGCATTTGGACGGCTTCAATTTAAGGCCGACGTTGCGCATTCTGTCGAATACAAGAGCTAGGTTGCGTAAATATTCCTCTGGTGTTTTGCCTTTAACGATTACATCATCCAAGTTTACTAAGCAGCACTTTGGGATTAAATCTACCAAAACGGTGTACATTAGACCCTGAAAGGTGGCTTGTGCGTTCGTTAGACCAAAGGGCATTGTTTGGAATTCGTACAAACCAGTTGGAAGTGCGAAAGCTGTTTTCTGACGGTCTAGCTCTTCTACTTCTACCTGCCAGTACCCAGAGGCCAAGTCGAGCGTACTAAACCATTGTGACCCTCCCAATGATTCCAGTAAATCATCCATCCTCGGAAGTGGAAAGGAATCTTTCTTGCTTACCTGGTTAAGTTTACGATAATCGATGCAAAGACGAATTCCGCCGTCTTTCTTCTTTGCTAGCACGACCGGTGCCGCCCAGGGAGGGTTGGAGGGTTGGATCACGTTATTATCCAGCATTTCCTGGATCATATTTCTTACTAGTGCCTCATGACAGGGCGGAATCTTCCTGGCGTGTAGTTTGATGGGTTGGGCTTCACCGGTGTTAATAGCGTGGCGCACTACGCCCGTCCTACCTGGTTTTGTGCCATCCCATGCAAAAACATCGGTATAGTTGTTAATGAGATTTGTTAGTTGCTTTATCGTCTGTGGTGGGGCATCCACCGATTGTGTCAATTTGGTAATGTCCTTACTATGGTCGTCTTCAATTGACACATGTGACGTCGAACCTTGCTCTGAGGTTATTGCTTTTAAAAATCTGACATGCCCTCTGGGGGTCTGTACCAATTGGCGATCCAGATTTATAATACAGTGTAGCAGGGTTAGTAGATCCATTCCGACAATGACATCTAACGCCATACGGCAAACTACGACAAAGGTGTGAGTCTGGTGTGTCCCTCCTAAGTTGACGTGGAGGTCTACCTTGCCGGCGATCGTCAAAGGTTCTCCTGTGACCCCGCATAACGTCTCTTCCGAGTCACAGAACCTAAGGCCTTTTATGCACCGGCGCATCAGCCACCGCTGGTTCACGAGACTGCGGGCCGCCCCTGTATCTACTAGCCCTTCTACGTAGTTGTCCGCCAACCTAATTGGAATCATCGGGAAGGGTTTAGCCTGCTAGGCATTGATAAACGCAGGAACTGGCTCACCTTGTGTCAATAGGCGTGGTGGCCGAGATGTTCTGTTTTCTTGGTGTTCTTCGCCATAGCGTTGATGGTACTGTTGAGTTGGCTACCTCCGCCAACCGGCATTTTGTTCTCCTCGGGCGAGGCTCCGTCGGCGCGCGGGTCGATAGCGCCGTGTCGTGTACCCACCCCGGGGTGGTCTGCTCATGTAGCATCCCACAGATCCAGACTCCGGATATAAGGCTTCCAGTTTTTCCGCAATCTCCGAAGCTGCCTGGAGGGTCGGCGGTGGTCTAAGGACAAATTCTTCGTAAATCCTTGGTGCCGTCATGCGTTCCTTTAGTTGTTGGTAGACCAGCTTCTCCAATTCATCTACTGAATGTGTCGGGAACGCTTTCTCCCCGAGACGACGTAGAGCAGTGGTGAATTCCAAAATTGACTTTCCCGGTCTTTGTGCTCTATCGTGGAATTCACGTTGACGCGCCAGCAATAGCCCAGGTGGGTCCAACACGCGTTTAATGTCTTCGAAATTGCTCTCGGAAATGACAGCAGAGATCACCCGAGCGTCAATAACGCCGTCGCATGCTTGACCATCCAACAAGCTAAGCAGTAGATCTGATTGCTGACCTGGTGGGAAATGTTTGAGGTATCTGCGAACTTGTCCTTCCCATTGCTGATAGTTGTCATCCAGGTTAAATTTGGTAGGAATGGGGATAGGTAGGTGGCGCTGAGAAATCTGTTGCAAATTGACGCTCATGGATTTAATGGCATCCGTAAGGGACTCTAATACGGTGACCGGTACTGGTACTGCTTTTTCACACATGGCTGCCGGCTTCTGTTTCGGAGATTCTGTGGGCGGGGTTGTATCTTCCTGCTCAGATGACCACATTTCAGTATGCTTTTGAATTTCTCCTTGGTTCGATAGCAGGGTCGCCAGTTGTAGTATACACAGAAGTCCAGTTCACAATAATTCAGTCTACACCATGTGGCACCTAGTAAAGTGATACGTTAGATATAAGGGTATAAAAGTATTTACTAGTCAACTGAGTCTTCAAGGGGGTGATCAGGAGTTTCGTCCACTATATTTACAGCTGTTTCTGAAACAGGAAGGAAAAATTAGGAGTATGAGACGTATGTACAGTAGGGTCAACGGATGTATATCTTAAGGAGATAAGCAGCCATATTTACAGTGTTTCCGCGCCACACCATACCCCTCTTAATCAGGAACCTGCCCGATGCCTCGCCACGCCTCCTTGACTGAGTATTTGTACCTCTGCGCCCACTTCTGGGACTTCATTGCTATCTGTTGGATAACTGACGCTCTCTGTTTCCAACATCGGCTTCAACCGATTGAAATGAACGGTGAGTGTTCTGAATCGACCGGTCTTGTCGCGAACAGAACGAAGATTTTCAGAAATAATCCTTTCTACGACGAACGGCCCTGTCCATTGTTTATGCAGTTTCGCTGGAACGTTCATCGGTAATGCGTCGGAATGCAAGAACACAGTATCACCTTCTCCTAGCGGCGATCCGTGGGCTTTCTTGTCGTAGTATTCCTTCTGTTGTCGATGGCTCTCGCGTAAATTCCGTCGCGCAAGCTCATGCGTCTTGATAAAAGTTCATTTGAGTTCTACTATGTAGTCCGTTACTGGTTGAGGCAGTCGCCCGACATAGGGTGTTCGTAGGTCACATGGGATGCGCATTCCTCTCCCTGTCCAGAGGAGGTGCGGTGTCTGTCCCGTCGATCGATGTACAGTGCTTTTGTATGCCATCAAACATTGCTTCAACGCTTGGTCCCAATGTTCGGTTTCTTCGACGAAGGCCTTGAGTAGCTCTTTTATGGTGCGGTTCATCCGTTCAACCAATCCGTTGCCTTCAGGGTGATATGCGGTTGTCCTGGTTTTATCAATCTGCAGTAGTTTTCACAATTCATAGACAGTGTTGTTTTCAAAACTGCCCCCTCTGTCTGAGTGAAGTTTCCCGGGTGCCCCCCAATTGCAGACCCAATTCTCAAAAATTGTTCTTGCGACGGCTGCCGCATCGATAATAATAGTTTATTTCGGATAACCCCGAAGCATGCTGCAATTCAAGATCAAACGGTACAGTTGAAAGCTGAATGAAAGCTACAGTGGGACTGTACAATTATGCGAACGCGATTGAATATAAGAGAAGGCATTCAAGTCAATTGCTGCGATACCGCCCGGTGAATTTAAACTCAAGGTCAGGTGGTCGGTCCGGCTGGAGGTAGGCGTAGTTATTCTGCCAAAATGTGGGGTGGGTGGAGAATGGTACAAAATCACACAAATTCCACAGAAGAAAGACTGTCCTGTCGGAGAACTAAACTAGATTGACGGATACGCGGATATCGTGAAGAAGAAACATTCCTGAAGGAGACGTATTCAAGCAATGGAGCTTTACAATGTATGAGAGGAGTTGCGGTGAAAAATCAGACGATGAAAAATTGTGGCATAATACATAAAGACCAAGAAAATCGGTCGAGGATAGCAATTTTGGGGTACAGTGACCGTATATCGGTTGAGCCAGTTGTAAAACGAAACGGACAACACGCTGGACTGTGGGTGTCAAATTGATGGTGAGAGAAGTGACCGGATAGAGCATATAGACTTTGAGTGGATTGTTTTGCTTTCAGAAAAAAGGAATGTAATGCTTCAGCAAGAAACTGGTAACTGACAAAAAAATATCGACGTGTGGTGCGTAGCTACGACAGTGGCAGAAACGTGGCTTGCAAGAAGGACTGCGGCAGCCTCTGCCCACTTTGTAAAGTAATCGACCATGATAATGACATATTTGTTTCCCCTTTGGGTTTCCGGTAGTGAACCCATAATATCAACTCCGATTATTTCGTTTGGATATCCTGCCTGCATGGGTTTGAGTGGTGCTCGGCGTCTGGGATTAGGGTCTTTCCAGGTAGCGCATGGTTGGCATCGCTGACAGAAGTTGGCGACGTCACGTCTTTGATGGGGCCACCAGTATCTGGCACGGACTGCATCATACATTTTGTTCTGACCTGGGTGTCCCAAGTCGCGCTGAAGTCGTTCCATGACAGCCTGCGTTTGCGATTGCGGAACTACTAATCGCCTGAGGTAGTCAGGCCCTTGCTGAAGGAAGAGTAGGTCATCTTATAGCTCAATCTTGTCCCACAGCGACCATAGGCAACGGGTTTCATAGCTTGTTCCCGCCAGTTCTTCACCTGTTGGTCATCTTCCTCCTTCCTTCATACATCGGTACAAGATGGCCAATTCAGGATCCTCAGCGTGTATCTTTCTCCAGTCTTCCGAATTTGCATCAAGGTTGACTAGTGCCACATACTGAGAATTACACGAGGGGCAATCACCATGGTTTCGATTGGGTCTCCGCGACATGGCGTCCGCGTCCCCGTGTCGTTTCCCCGGTCGGTGCAGGCAAGTGTATGAGTATTCTTGTAACTGCTCTTGCCAACGCGCTACTTGGCCTTCTGGGTCCTTGAAGTTGGTGAGCCACAAAAGTGCTCGATGATCTGTGCGGACGAGGAAGCGACGTCCCAGGAGGTAGTGTCGATAGTATTTAATGAAGTATACCAGGGCCAGCATTGCTTTCCTCGTGGCACAGTAGTTCTGTTCGCGTTTGCTTAACATTCTGCTTCCATATGATATCACATGTTCCTTACCGCCCGGATTGCGTTGTGAGAGTACCGCTCCAATACCCTTTTCCGATGCGTCTGTGTCCAATACGAATTCTCCAGCATTGTCTGTAGTGTCTGGAAATGCTAATACCGGTGCTTGACATAACCGCGTACGGATGTCTTCGAATGCTTGCTGCTGGTCTTCACCCCAGTGGAATTCTTTATTGGCTTCCAGTAACGCATTCAGCGGAGCAGCTATGGTGGCAAAGTTATGGATAAACTTTAGGTAGTACGACGCCAGTCCTAGGAAACTCCGAACCTCGTCGGTAGTGTTTGGGGTCGGCCAGTTCTTGACTAACACTGTTTTGTTGGGTCTGTCTGAACGCCTGTGCCGGACACAACATGCCCTAGGTACGTTACCTGTCGCTGCAACATGTGGCATTTGGACGGCTTCAATTTAAGGCCGACGTTGCGCATTCTGTCGAATACAAGAGCTAGGTTGCGTAAATATTCCTCTGGTGTTTTGCCTTTAACGATTACATCATCCAAGTTTACTAAGCAGCACTTTGGGATTAAATCTACCAAAACGGTGTACATTAGACCCTGAAAGGTGGCTTGTGCGTTCGTTAGACCAAAGGGCATTGTTTGGAATTCGTACAAACCAGTTGGAAGTGCGAAAGCTGTTTTCTGACGGTCTAGCTCTTCTACTTCTACCTGCCAGTACCCAGAGGCCAAGTCGAGCGTACTAAACCATTGTGACCCTCCCAATGATTCCAGTAAATCATCCATCCTCGGAAGTGGAAAGGAATCTTTCTTGCTTACCTGGTTAAGTTTACGATAATCGATGCAAAGACGAATTCCGCCGTCTTTCTTCTTTGCTAGCACGACCGGTGCCGCCCAGGGAGGGTTGGAGGGTTGGATCACGTTATTATCCAGCATTTCCTGGATCATATTTCTTACTAGTGCCTCATGACAGGGCGGAATCTTCCTGGCGTGTAGTTTGATGGGTTGGGCTTCACCGGTGTTAATAGCGTGGCGCACTACGCCCGTCCTACCTGGTTTTGTGCCATCCCATGCAAAAACATCGGTATAGTTGTTAATGAGATTTGTTAGTTGCTTTATCGTCTGTGGTGGGGCATCCACCGATTGTGTCAATTTGGTAATGTCCTTACTATGGTCGTCTTCAATTGACACATGTGACGTCGAACCTTGCTCTGAGGTTATTGCTTTTAAAAATCTGACATGCCCTCTGGGGGTCTGTACCAATTGGCGATCCAGATTTATAATACAGTGTAGCAGGGTTAGTAGATCCATTCCGACAATGACATCTAACGCCATACGGCAAACTACGACAAAGGTGTGAGTCTGGTGTGTCCCTCCTAAGTTGACGTGGAGGTCTACCTTGCCGGCGATCGTCAAAGGTTCTCCTGTGACCCCGCATAACGTCTCTTCCGAGTCACAGAACCTAAGGCCTTTTATGCACCGGCGCATCAGCCACCGCTGGTTCACGAGACTGCGGGCCGCCCCTGTATCTACTAGCCCTTCTACGTAGTTGTCCGCCAACCTAATTGGAATCATCGGGAAGGGTTTAGCCTGCTAGGCATTGATAAACGCAGGAACTGGCTCACCTTGTGTCAATAGGCGTGGTGGCCGAGATGTTCTGTTTTCTTGGTGTTCTTCGCCATAGCGTTGATGGTACTGTTGAGTTGGCTACCTCCGCCAACCGGCATTTTGTTCTCCTCGGGCGAGGCTCCGTCGGCGCGCGGGTCGATAGCGCCGTGTCGTGTACCCACCCCGGGGTGGTCTGCTCATGTAGCATCCCACAGATCCAGACTCCGGATATAAGGCTTCCAGTTTTTCCGCAATCTCCGAAGCTGCCTGGAGGGTCGGCGGTGGTCTAAGGACAAATTCTTCGTAAATCCTTGGTGCCGTCATGCGTTCCTTTAGTTGTTGGTAGACCAGCTTCTCCAATTCATCTACTGAATGTGTCGGGAACGCTTTCTCCCCGAGACGACGTAGAGCAGTGGTGAATTCCAAAATTGACTTTCCCGGTCTTTGTGCTCTATCGTGGAATTCACGTTGACGCGCCAGCAATAGCCCAGGTGGGTCCAACACGCGTTTAATGTCTTCGAAATTGCTCTCGGAAATGACAGCAGAGATCACCCGAGCGTCAATAACGCCGTCGCATGCTTGACCATCCAACAAGCTAAGCAGTAGATCTGATTGCTGACCTGGTGGGAAATGTTTGAGGTATCTGCGAACTTGTCCTTCCCATTGCTGATAGTTGTCATCCAGGTTAAATTTGGTAGGAATGGGGATAGGTAGGTGGCGCTGAGAAATCTGTTGCAAATTGACGCTCATGGATTTAATGGCATCCGTAAGGGACTCTAATACGGTGACCGGTACTGGTACTGCTTTTTCACACATGGCTGCCGGCTTCTGTTTCGGAGATTCTGTGGGCGGGGTTGTATCTTCCTGCTCAGATGACCACATTTCAGTATGCTTTTGAATTTCTCCTTGGTTCGATAGCAGGGTCGCCAGTTGTAGTATACACAGAAGTCCAGTTCACAATAATTCAGTCTACATCATGTGGCACCTAGTAAAGTGATACGTTAGATATAAGGGTATAAAAGTATTTACTAGTCAACTGAGTCTTCAAGGGGGTGATCAGGAGTTTCGTCCACTATATTTACAGCTGTTTCTGAAACAGGAAGGAAAAATTAGGAGTATGAGACGTATGTACAGTAGGGTCAACGGATGTATATCTTAAGGAGATAAGCAGCCATATTTACAGTGTTTCCGCGCCACAGTTCGCACCGCCGACAAGTGACCTTGGGAAGGTCGGTTCAGCTCTGTTCGCTTCAGTTTGCACGGGACGAAAGTGGCCGAGACCAATTGTGCTTCCAGATAGCTGTATTGTCGGCTAGTTTCCTTTGCTCCCAACACTGCGCGTTGGATTTTTCGTCTGAAAAGCAGCATTTTCAGAGCAGTATCATCACAGACGTAAGTTCGTTGGCAAAAATACTAGGGGCTAATTTCTTCACCCCTTGTTCATACAGCTGGCTCTGGAGACGCTGTTCTCCAGCTTGAATCTAGGGCATCCCTGAAAGTTGTTACATTTCTGCATCTAGCAGCTTCCGCTCACAGTTTATTCCACATAGGTTTAAACCTATTTTTTAAATTTAGCTCGGATGTCCAATCTTGAGTGTGCTCACAGTAGCCTAAGGCCATGTCCCTCGGTGTTGCACCCTGAGAAGGAAACGAATTTTTCACCCATGTCTGTACCCGATCGACCCTTTGTAATCTTGAACTCCTCTGGTAGGTCACCTCCGCCTCTACGAGGTGCTAAAGAGGAGAGATTAAGGTCCTCTGGATGCCGAGCGTAAGATTTGCCCCTCGGCAGGTGATTATTCTGGTTGCAAGTGGCTGCCCCCCCCCCTCCAGGCACTTCTCTTCCTCGCGATACTAGGGTTTCGAGGCCTGAACAAAGTACTCCAGAAGAGGCCGCACCGAAAACCCGTAGAATTGGATGTGAACTTCTGGTTTTTGCATGTGATAGTATTGCACACTTTAGTCAAAATCCCTCCGGCCATATTTGCCGCTCTTGGGCACTGCCTTGAAGGACTCCAGTCCTGTGCGAACATCATACCCGAGTGTTTTACTTCCGACACCTTGAAACGGAATGTTTGTTTCGTCTATGTTGGTGATCAGGATTCAGCTTTCGACCAGATTCAATGGTAAATCCCGTCTTTCCGCCCGTCTGAGAACAGCACTTATATACTGCGCTAAATCACTCCCTGCTATCATCAAGTCATCTGAAAAGATGAAATACGGGTTGCTCAATTCTTATGCCAGGTCCTTTATGTACAGGAGGACGAGCTAAGGCCCCAGTACTGGACCCTGTGGCACACCACTGGCCTCAGTGGGTAGTCGCCAAAATACGATCCCCTAGAAAGTGTGCTGTCCAGTCACTTTCGCTCCCAATTATCCCAAAGGTTATCGAATTATAGCTCCGCGGGATATGACTCGCAGAGTCGAAAGGCCTACTGGAATCCAAATAACGAACCTCTACTGTCGTACCTTCATCCATTCGTCTTGTGGTCTCGTCGAAGAAAATCAGTAGCCGTCTCGAGCACGACTATTTTAACAAACGCATGTTGCACAGGTGTCAGTAGATCGTTATTAACCAGATGCAAACACGATTGCTTCGTGGTCATACATTCCAAGCACCTGCACAACCCTAATGTCAGGCTGACCGGTCCGTATTTCCCCGCCTTCTGCCTGGATGTTGTCCTATGTGTGGCTACGACAAAGACCTTACGCCAATCCTCTGACTTCTCATCCCCTCCACTGGAGAGGCTACGTACAACTGGGCAACAGCCCTTGATAAGATATCGGAAAGAGGCTGAACAATGGCCTGATGGATGGTGTTCGGTCCAGTTGCACTGTGCTAGCACAAGGATTTGGGCTGGTGGAGCACCTCTTCCTAAGTTACGGCAAGCTCCCGAAGCATTGGCGTACTCCCTTTATCTGATCCCGCCACACTAAGCATCTGGTCCTGACAATATGCCCTCTTAAAGAAAGGAGGTGAGATTTCCGCCTTGTCTTTATCTTCGGGAACAATGCTTCCGTCGGGCATTTCAAGGGCACATACTCTCTCACGAGTTGTTTTCTTGGACTGTACATAAGCAAAGAACTTCTTAAGGTCTGCCCTCAGATTTTTGGAGAGTTTCTTCTCATGCGCGTACTTTCGTTCTGGCTTCAGGGATTGGGCCATGCTCCTGGCTGCCTATGAGCGGCTCGTGCGTAGAGCGTGCTATGAAGTTTTGTAATGAGCTATAATAGTCGTAATAATTTGAATTGATAGTTCGTATTGAAACTGTCCCTGCCCAGAACTACGCGAACGGAAGTAGCAAGAGGACGGAGGGGGTGAAATAGTAGGCTAGTAGTATTGCAGGGTGGGTTTGTATAAATATGCTTAGTTAGAGAATATAATTGGTAAGCTCAAAGGTGACAAATCACGAGGAGCTTTTGTCGGCATTTTCCGTGGTGATCCTGACTGGTTGAAACCCATCCGTGCACCTTGTTACGAAGCTGCACCTGGCCGTGTCATGTGTGACGACTGCTGAATCACCACAAGATCTCATGGCCTTAAACGAAAATTTACCGTTCTTGCATTCTTTAACATACACCAAGGCTATCAGCTCCCATTTCTTAGTTGCAATAATGGAGCTAACTCCTCTGTCAAGCTCATTGGCCCGGTTTCAATTGCCCTCCATCTATCCTCCACAGATGGCTCCGGCAACTACTTGTGTCAGCGTATGCTCCGTGCCTTTACCACCGGTTGATTCACGTCCACTCTAGCGTAGTTCTTTACTAGCCTATATCCCGGCTTGTTGTGTCTTACAGTGAACATCACACGCAGGACTCCGTGATGACTCTTCCCCAATGGCTCATTTGCCACCAAAGAGTTGACTTCAGATCGATACCTGGTTAGAAGCAGATCGAGTGGAACTCCTCGTTCTTTGCCCCAACAGTCACGTGATCAGCATCCTCCTTAAACGTCAAAGCCGCACCGTGCATACTAATTGCATGGCTGTCAAGGGAACCACCTGAGACTTCCCTTGTCTTACTACTTTACCTTCTGCTGCCCCACGAGGGAGACAGAAACTTACTCCTGTTCAAAGATGTTGGTATTTATACAACGGCCGTCGCCCAGCTTTCATCAGTATTAGTCAGATTCTGTGGCGTTGCTGCCACTTCCGTTTCAATTTCGATCACACCACCCCTCTTAATGGTGCGCACTCAAGGAGCGCCCACCTGTTTTATACCCCCTGAGTGTACTTTTTCACATGCTGCGTTTACTTTCTACATACTGCCCCATTCACTTTTCTTATTTCAGCTGGCACCCCCACTATTAGCTGTCCATCCTGGCTACTGCTAATCACTACGGCCTTAGGCTTAGGTTCGATAATGGTTGTGTCTTCGGCTTTCGCTATAATGAGAACCGATTTCTTGAGCTCTGGTTTAATGGATGTGGCGGATTCTGTACCGGTGCCACCTTTGAACTGAAGGGAGTGTCCGGTGCGATCCTTAGGGGCCTCTTGTGGAGTGCTCAACTCATGATGCCCGGCCTAGAAGTAGGTCCCTGCTATATGTGCTGGCAAAGACGATAAACAGGGGTCTCGGCCTGAAAGCCCTCTTTGCCTTCCAGAACTCCGCTCCATGCCACTTTACGTACTTCAAGTTGGTTGGTAGCCCCGCCATTCTTCGGGCATTTACAACGTGCCCGTGTTCAGCTTCCCTTCTGATCCGCGCATCTTTGCTCACCGATTCTGCACAATCTTGCGTGAGGAGGAGTTTGCTCTTCCTAAAAGCTCCCTCAATGACGAACCCCATTTGCTGAGCTCGTCCTCAAGTCCTTCTATCGTATATTTAGAAGCCTTCGACCCTAAGGATTCCCCGGTTTTATTTTGTGCCTCTTTACTGCCCGGCCTGCCACTCTTTGCCTGCCGCTGGTTTGTCCTAGTGATTGTGCGGGTAGCTACTACCGGGCTCTCCGGTAGCCCTTTCGCCAAGCTTCCTGCCGCGGCCCAGTTTTTTCCTATCTAGCGATCCCCAAAATAATCGTCAGTGTTCCTCTGCCAGAGGAAGGCATCTAACAAATATCCATTTCAATGATTCGTGTCCCCTGGGTGGCTCACAGTTTTTCTCGGTCAGGGCGAAGCAGAGCTCCTGGTAACACCCATAGTACCTATCATACTGTATACCGGACTCAACATACTCTTTTCAACTACCAGACCCGAGTGAATTTTCGTTGCAAATGATCTTCATTCTTTCAGAGAGACGAAAGACGTATAAACCAGGAAACGAAGTTAACAACATTAACCAAACAATCCAAGTGGTTGTGATAAGTGTGTGAATAAACACAGTGTCAAAAATGAACCGGCGGGAGTAAAAAATTCCCCGAATAAGAGGAATACATTTAACAGACACTGCAGTACGCCTTTTTTGTGAAATGACTATCAGTACTTCACTACTAGGGCAAACAAATTAGCGCAGAACAGAGCACCTCAAGAAGTCCAACCGAGCGGCGACTTACAACGGCTGGACGGGTGTAGCTGTAAAGGTCAGGACTGAAAGTAGTGGGGCCAGTCGAGCGTCCAGAATAATTTCAGTGGCATGCACAGCGGTCGGCACTCACCACTGTGACCCTGATGTAAAGACCAGTCTCTAAAAATCCCCATTATCCACTGCAGTGTCCATGTTTCTTTAACATCACTCACCTATTTTCACTATTGACTCGTTTTATGCACCGTTTGTTTTTACGGACCAACGCTTGTTTGTTCGCGCCCAGCGCGTTGCCCTGTCATATTCCTGTTCTAAACCTGCATGACGCACGTGCTCTTCTCTTGCATGCTGCAATTTGGCTCTCGTTTTTTGAGTCGTTGGGATTGCATAATTGAGGTTTGTACCTGTTTCGTGTCATTGTTCATCTGATAGTCTAGTATAGTAGAATTTTATAGATAACTGCCTTCTGATTTCGGAATCGGTTGTGAATTTAGCCATGCATTGCCCAAACGTGTCTTGAGGAACCTGTTCGGCCAGCCGTTCAAGGTAGTTCGTAACCTAATAGAGGGCGTGTTGTTAGAAGCAAAAAAAAACAAGAGAGACGTCTTCACAATGACCAACCTGGTGATCAAAATGCAGAACTGTTCAACAGCCCTCGACCATTTAGGTTACAGGACTGATCTCGATGTAATGCATACCTTGGAGGGCATAGTTCGTCACCTCTCCCAAACTACAGGGTCGGTGGGCGGAAGAGGCGGAATGTATAAACCGAGGCGACCGTGAGACCAAATTCGAAGACCTGACCGAATATTTGGACATACAAATTTAGATGGCCGGCAGTAGATTTGGCCGACTCACCCGGGACAGTAGCCGAGTGAGCAAATCTAGCTCTAGCCAGGCTCAGACCACTTCACGGGAGCATCCGAAATATCAGCCTTGGACCAATGCACGAGTTATTTCACGCGAGGCTATGGCGCATCCAAGTAGCAGGCCCTATGACACTAGCCATGGGCTACTAGAATGCTCCAAGTTCATCAGTGCCAAGATAGACGAACGTTGGGAATGGCGAGGTCGACAGGAGCGTGTTTTATATGCCTCAATACCACGCACCGGGCGGCGGCTTGCCGAACAAAGACCAGATGTGGTCACAAGGGCTGCGCGGGCAGATACCATTGATTATTACACCAGGCTGGAGAAGCAACACCAGAGACGAAGACCAAGCCCGGTGTTATTTGTTCAACGTCGCGTTCTACCAGTAAACCAGTACGTTTGGGAGCAGTTACCTTGGGGGCCATGACACCAACTGGGGTGGTCAAAGCGTTGGAGTTCGTCAACAATGGATCGGATACTACTCTGGTGAAGAAAAGGTTTGCCGACAATCACCGGCTCGCTAAAAGTACGACGTCGTTGGCAGGGAGCAGGGTGGGTGGAACACAAGTAATGACTGCTGGCCGGTTGAGGTTACAACTCATCTCCTTAGACATCAACGAGCAAATCGAGTCAATGTGGGCATTTACACTGGCCGATCTCCCCAGGCGAGCACCACGGTGGGTGAACGTAATTTCGACTAGATGGCCCCACCTGCAGGACGTAACCTTCGTAAACTGGAAAGACGACGAAGCTGACCTCTTCACTGGCTGCGATGTACCACAGGCACGCTGGGTACCTGAACAGAGAACGGGGCAACCGCCAGACACCTTATGCAGTACGCACAGCTCTGGGATGGATATTATATGGCCCAGTAGGAAGACGCCGTTCCGTGAATTGCGGTCCAGTCGAAATGACCCGTACAGTGTATCAATTCTAGCTGCTGTATGAAAAGGAGTTTCAAGACGTTGGGGACTTGAGACTATCATTGCCGCAGCAGGACCACTTCGCTCTGCAAGCAGTGGTGCAAGGACTAGGGGCCTTAAAAGCAGTTCGAGGTTCCCCTCCCATGGGTTGACAACAGAAAATATGCCCTACGAAGACTACCTCGACTGGAAGAAAGCTTCGTCCAGGACGAAGATCTATGGGAACGATATGCAGAAGTAATAAAGAGAAACGAAGCTCTAGGCTACGTTGAAAGGGCGCTTGATACCACCGACTACCGGAAGGGGATCTGGTATCTACCTCACCACACGGTTATCAACCCCGAGAAACCCAAACAATTGCGGGTGGTGTTCAACTGTGCAGCCAAGTTCCAGGGCAAGTCATTAAATGATCGCCTACTACAAGGGCCTGACTTGACCACACCACTGATAGAAGTTTTGTGCCGTTTCAGAGTGGGTAGAGTGGCCTTGTCCGCCGATATCAGGGACATGTTTCACCAGGTGAAAATATCGGCAGAAGAACAAGGTGAGTTGCTTTCCCTGTGGTGGGAAGAGAACAACCGGGACAACGCAGCGGTAAATTATAGAATGACTGTCCACCCCCTCGGAGCCATATCATCATCGTTTTCTGCGAACTACGCCTTTCAAGAATCAGCAAACATGGCTTCGGTCAACTGGAAGTTCTACGTGGACGACCATTATGGGTCATTCGATGATGTAGACTAGGCCTTAGTGCAGTTCAGGGGCTTAACAAGACTGCTAGAAGAGGGCGGCCTCCATCTGACGAAATGGACGCCGAACGCTTCAGAAAAGCTGGAAGCCATTCCGTACTATGAGAGAGATTTGGAGGGCTCTGTGCTCCCTACCAAAGGCACTCAAAGGATCCAAAGGAAAGCGGAAAAGGAAGACTTTTTTCGAGCTAAATTGTCCTGAGCTGCCAGAAACCCGTCGTCCCACACTTTCCGCGGTCACTAGTTTGTTCGATCTGCTCGGTTTCGTCTCGTCCTGGCTGCTGCCCGGGAAGGTCCTGCTGCAGCGGCTGTGCCGTAAGAAAGTCGATTGGGACCAGCAACTGGACCGAGAAGACCGGCTGGACTGGGGGGAATTCTGAACACCCTGAAGAAATTAGGGGATGCAAGGATTCCACGATGTCTGCCCCCTGGTCATGCGACAGGGACAGGAGAACTACATGCCTTTTCTGACGCATTCGAAGTCGGTTACGGAGCCGTGGTATACGGACGATGGTGCACAAGGGATGAAAAGTAAGCTACGAGTATCCTGTTCGCCAAAGCCTGCGTTGCACCACTGAAGGCGGTTTCGATCCCGCGCCTTGAACTCAGCCCAGCCGTGTTAGCCGTCAGGGCTATGCAAGCGGTAAAGAGATGCTTCGACTTCTACATTTGGTCGGCTAGTTTCTGGACGGACTCGAAGATAGCACTGCACTACATTACCAACCTAAGGAGCCGTTTCAGTACTTTCGTGGCTAACCGGCTCACGATCATCCACGACGAATCGTCCATGAACCAGTGGAATCATGTCAAGTCTGGCAATAACCCAGCAGATCTGTGCTCTCCGGTGTGCGACCAACTTCCGGCAACTCGGCGCGTGGACAGGAGGACCGATGTTCCTGCAAATGCCCAAACAGAACTGGCCTGTGTATGAACTGGAACCCCATCTGGAATTGGAACTGGAGGTCACAGGTGTGGCGATGGCGGTGTAACAGTCAGCCAAGGCGAAAAGACGAACTTCAGTAATGTAAGGATTTATCTGAAATATGTGGCACAGAATCAGTCCTCTTGAATTGTTGCCCCGTCTTCCAGATTGGTGGTTTCTTCACCTTCTTCCAGTTTCCCCTTTGTTTGTACAAGGTTGATACGACCAATCGTGCGACCTTCCCGAAGTTTCTATTACACAGCTCTCCCCTCCAGAAGGCTCCGTCCCCGGGGCCACAGCTCTTCCCCCTTCGATCGGCATCTCTAGCTCTAACTGTACTGGTGGCACTGCGCCTTGGTCTTCGGTCGGCGAAATCCCACTGGTTGGGTTGATTCCCTGAGCTACCTGTTCGAAGAGCTTCAGCTTATTGAAGTGAACAACGAATGATGGGTTACTACTATTCGGCGACGCGTTCCGAATGACACAGATTGCATCTGACACAACCCTTTCAACACGAAAGGGTCCCTTCCAGCCCCCGGCGAATTTAGTTGGGTTCCCCCCGGTGGTTACTGACGTATGAAGCCACACGAGATCGCCGGCTTGTAATGGGGCGCCAAACGTCTTTTTGTCATAATACTCTTTCTGCCGCCTCTGTGCTGTCTGAAGGTGGGCTCGAGCAAGGTCTTCACCGCTTCTTATTGTGTCCCGCAGTTTGTTGACGTATTCCACTACCGTAGTGTTTTGATTGCCAATTGTGGGTAATCGCAAATCTGATGGAAGTCGAATTTCTCTCCCTGTCCAAAGGAAGCTTGGGGTCTGGTTTGTTGACGCATGCACTGAACCGCGATACGCTAACAAACAGAAGTGTATTTTCGTGTCCCAATCAGTACCGTGCTCGACGAAGGCCTTGAGGAGGTTGATCAGTGTCCGATTAGTACGCTCAACTAATCCATTCCCTTGTGGGTGGTAGGAGGTAGTGCGCGTTTTGTCGATACCCAGAGATCTACACAGCTCCTGCATGAGACAGCTTTCGAAATTCGTACCCTTATCCGAGTGTAGTTGGCTCGGTGCACCCCACTGACAAATCCAGTGCTTAAGGATCGCATCTGCAACGGTTTTGGCATCTCCGAAGTTCAACGGTATTGCTTCGCACCATTTAGTAAAATAGTCGACGAGTACCAGTAAGTATTTATTTCCATGTTTCGTAAGTGGTAGGGGTCCGATTAAATCCATACCGACTATTTCATTGGGAAACCCCGCTGCTATGGGTTGTAACGGAGCACACGGTGCCGTTCTGGGATTTTTAAAGCGGCCACAACGTTCGCACGTCCTACAGAAATCCAATACATCTCTTCGTTGGTAAGGCCACCAAAACCGAGTCCTTGTCGCATGTTCTAGCTTGTTGACACCCGCATGGCCCAGCTCAGTGTGTAATGTCGTAAGGACCTTTTGTACCATTGACCGAGGGACGACGACTTTCGTTGGATAATTGGGACCAAACTGGAAAACTAAAACGTTATCCACAATGCTCAAGTGATCCCAGAGGCTCCAGAGATGCTTGGTCCACAAACCACTCCCCGCCATCTCACGTTGACTAGGCTTCTCACTTCCTGCTTTCAATTTTGCGTAGATGAGGCTTGTGTCGCTATCGCTGGACTGGATCGAGCCCCACTGTTCCGTCGTATCCTCCTGTAGACTGATCTGTGCCACATAACCAACGGGGCAGGACGGGCAGTCTCCGTGGTTTCGGATTGGCCTCCTCGATAATGCGTCCGCATTCGAATGTCGGCTACCTGCACGGTGTTCAATCACGAAATCAAACTCCTGCAACTGTTCCTGCCACCGGGCTGTCTGTCCTCGGGGGTCTTTAAAGTTTTGTAGCCACAGAAGGGCCTGATGGTCTGTACGAATTCGAAATCGTCGACCGATTAAATACTGTCTAAACTTTTTTACAAATGTGATCAGGGCTAGCATCTCTTTTCGTGTCGTACAGTAGTTTTTCTCTCGTTTACATAACGTTTTACTGCCATAGGCGATGACGTGTTCTAACCCATCTCGCCCGATCTGTGATGATACACCTCCAATGGCCCCGTCACTCGCATCTGTATCTAGGATAAATTCACTGGCTCCTTCCGTCAGATCGGGCAGTGCTAGCACGGGTGCCGCGCAAAGAGCCGAACGTAAGTCCTCGAAGGACTGCTCACATCGCTCGTCCCAACTAAAGCTGTCGTCTTTGCGCAGGAGAGCATTCAATGGTGCCGCCCGTTCTGCAAAACCTTTGATGAAGCGACGGTAATACGAAGCCAATCCCAGAAAACTCCTTAATTCCGTCACGTTGTTAGGCGTTGGCCAATTTAAGACTTGTTCGACTTTTTCTGGGTCAGTTCTTATTCCTTGGTCCGAAACAATGTGGCCCAAGAAATTCACTTCCTTGGACAGAAATTTGCACTTGGATGCCTTTAGCTTAAGTCCCGCGTCTCTAATTCTTCCCAGAACTAGTTCAATGTTTTCTAAGTGTTCCTCTTTCGTTCTCCCATGAATCAGTATATCATCGATGTATACAATGCATCTCGAAGGAATCAGCCCTTCCAAAATGTGATTCATCAAGCGCTGGAACGTAGCAGGTGCGTTGGTTAGCCCAAAAGGCATAGTCTGAAACTCATAAAGCCCGGATGGAATCGCGAACGCAGACTTCTCCCGGTCTTCTGCTGCAAGTTCAACCTGCCAATACCCAGACGCCAAGTCTAGGGTGCTGAAGTACCGGCTGCCTCCTAAGGCGTCGAACAAGTCTTCCATGACAGGTAGTGGGAATGAATCCCTTTTGGTGATGGCATTGAGTTTTCTGTAGTCTACGCACAGACGAAGTTTTCCATCTTTCTTTTTAACTAACACCACTGGAGACGACCAAGGGGAGTGGGATGGTTGAATAACGTCGTTCTTCAGCATTTCCTCGATTATATGCTGTACCTCCGCTTGATAATGAATTGGAATCCGTCTGGGGGCTATTTTCATGGGTTTTGCGTCTCCCGTGTCAATTCGGTGTTTAACTAAATCCGTCCGACCTAATCTCTCGTCTCCCCATAAGAACGTATCGGAGAATTTCCCAAGAAGATTCAACAACGGTTTATTACTTTTGGCTGTATCATTATCATCTAGGAGCGCGGCGAACCGTGTTGCGTGGTCTTTCGTTGCCGGTATCGTTGCACAACTGTGTGTGTTGATCCCGTTCCGGCCGAGGGCTTCACTGTTTCCGTTCCTCAGGTATAGCCTCTTCTGTGGAATGTCGATTACGCACCCGAAATTCACTAGAACATCTTTTCCAATGATCACGTCGTAGGGGATTCCCCCGACTACTATTAGGGGCTGCTTCTTAACGACGCCGCCCAGTTCCAACTTCGGCGTGATGATCCCCCTGACGTCTGACTTCTCCCCGTTCACCGCCGTTAAGGCTATACTGCACGAGGCTGGCTCAACGCCTCCGACTATTGCCATCAGTTGTGCCCTGATTAAACTACACGTGGCCCCGTATCAACCAGCCCACACACAACGGTTCCATTAACCTTCACTCGAACAGATAGAGATTCAGTGCAAGCGGAACATATTGAAACAGCAGGAACGATGGACCTACCTTGTTTCCGAGTTTGTGTCCTCGTTCCGAACAAGGGTAGACCGCTTTCGACTGGCTGTGAGTACGAAGTACCGGGAGAGCTGTTGTGGGGACCCGCATACCACCGGTTGACGCTGAAGCCTGGGGTCTTGTTATAAGACAGTCGACGTGTTCCAGCGTGCTTCCCTCGATACCAGCTTCGTCTCCAATTAGGGTGATTACGGCCTGGATGTTGAGACCTCGGTTGCCACTCACGTAAAACGCAGCACTCGTCTCCAGCTGGTACCCCCGCGACTGCCCGTTCTACGCGCTCCTCTGCTTCCCCTGCAGACAAAGCCTGTGCCAGATTCTCGAACTTCCCTCGCAACAGAGTCCGCTTCACAGCTGGGTTCAAGACGCCGTCAATTAACTGTTCTAGCACCCGGCGTTCCCGCTCTTCCTTGGTCTCGTCGGGATAAGCCCGCTGACTCAGCCATTTCAGCACGCGACCGAAGGATCGTACGTCTTCATCCGATCGTTGCCCTCTCCCGTGGAACTCCTGCCGATATTGTGAAGGGTGCCCGGGGGCGTCCAAAAGTCTCCGAATCTGTTTGAAAGCAGAATCCAAGTCACCACTGTTAAAAACGTCTGCTTCATTGACGATGTCATAAGCCTCTCCATCTAGCAGCCCCATGATAATATCTTCTTGTCTCTCTTCAGCGAACCATCGAAGGTATCGCCGCACTTGGCTCTCCCATCGATTATAGTTTCCATTCAGGTGAAATTTCTCAGGCGCTCCCGGGGTAGGAATCTGCTGAGTTCTGATTATTCTGCACTCAGTCAACGAACGGGAAAGTTCTTGGACAGATGGACTCCCAAGCTGGTCCTTGGGTGGCGAGCGAGCTGTCCCCTCTTCTCGATTATCCGATTCAGCTAGCTTTTTCGGCATCTTCGATCCCGGGTCGCGGCACCAAATTTTGTAACAGTCAGCCAAGGCGAAAAGACGAACTTCAGTAATGTAAGGATTTATCTGAAATATTTGGCACAGAATCAGTCCTCTTGAATTGTTGCCCCGTCTTCCAGATTGGTGGTTTCTTCACCTTCTTCCAGTTTCCCCTTTGTTCGTACAAGGTTGATACGACCAATCGTGCGACCTTCCCGAAGTTTCTATTACAGCGTCCACGGCCGTCGAAATGACATTCATTTTGTCACGATCGGTCAGATTTTCTTCCTGGATGAAGACGCTTCGTTCACTAGTTTGGTTGGCTAGGTTCAAGGGACATTGCTGGTCATGTAAGGGTCCGCCCTTCCAGCCGGGTACGAGTGGGTCCGGTAGGCCCCGATGAACTGCGAGCTGCAGAACATGATATATTCAAGATGGCACAACGTCAGGCCTTCACCCAGAAAGTCTAAACGGCGAAAGAATGGGGGCCAACCGACAAAGGGATATCCTCTTGGAGGCTCGATTTGAATCATTTAAACCTCAGGCTCAATAACGGACTACTACGGGTAGATGGCAAGCTGACCAAATCCCACCTGAGATTTGACACGAAATACCCCATATTGCTGCAGGCTCCACAACACATGATAGAAACAATGATCCAACACCTCCACGCCGTAGAGGGACATGCCAGGGAAAGTCACTTGACCAGCGTAATCCGGAGGCGCCTCTGGTTGCTGAGAGGACGAGAGACTGTAAAACGCGCAATTCGACGTTGTGTACACTGTAGGAGAAGCAGTGCTGCAGCGAGCAAACAACACATGGCACCGCTTCCGGAATGCAGAGTGACTCCAGGTTGGTGGCCATTCAGCAACACCGGGTTGGACTACTTGGGGCCCTTGCGGATGAAGTGTGGGAGGAGGCTGGAAGAACGATGCGGGTGTATCATGACATGCGTGAAGTCAGCGTGAAGTAGCGCATTCAATGACAACCGACTCGTTCCTATGGTCCTTGCAGAGCTTTATCAACCGAAGAGGCCTACCGGCAGATATATTCTCCGACAATGGCTCGAACTTCGTGGGCGCTGACAGAAAACTGCAGCACTGGCACAAAAACACGAACAGGGACGGGCTGCATAATCGAATTATGGCCTATGGCATACGATGACACTTCGATCCCCCGGCAGGCCAGTCACCTCGGTAGTGTATGGGAATTCCTAATCGGGTCTACCAGGCGAATATTCTGAACAACTGCCCACTGGTTCCCGTAACCAACGGCGAACCCATCCATCTGGCGCTCACCTCGTGTAACGACCGGTCATGGAAAATCTCCCTAAAACCTTTGCGATTCAGTGTTTTTCTTAACATCACTCACTTGCTTACACTATTGACGTGTCTTTGCGAACTGTTTGTTTTTATGGATCAATTGTTGTTTGTTCGAGCCCAGAGCGCTATTTTGTCATATCCTTGTTCTGGACCTGCGTGACGCACGTGCTGTTTGCTCACACGCTGCTATTCGGTTTCTCGTTTGTTGAGTCCTTGTGATCTCATTATTGAGGTTTGTATCTTTTTGGTGTCATTGTTCATTCAGTAATCTAGTATCGTAGAATCTCACGGATAATTGTTTTTTGATTTCGGGATCCGTTGCAAATTTGGCTACGTATTGCTCGAACGTGTGTTACACCTCGAACGACCTATTGATGTTAAGAACGAACGAGGGTTTCCAAGGACCGATAAAACTTCATGGGAACTACCTCTACGGATGGAAGCAGACCAACTTTCTGACATTATGTAGGATCTCCCCCGTAAGTGATGGCCGCTACTACTCGCCCATTTACCAGAGTGCTCACCTACGACACCCACTCCCACCCACTCACCCACACACACAAACACACGCGGCCGAGGTGCTGCGGCTCACCCGAGGACAGCACCTAGGTTTCGCCCTCTAGCCCGCCATAGATCAGCCGTTTTCATGGACGACGCACGGTAACATCGCGTCGGTGTGGCCACCGGATCGAGTGCGAACTTGAGTAGAACGTTGACGACAAGGTATCAGGGGCGCGCACGGACAGCAGGGTCTATGTAGGTAGGAGGAATCAGTATCCTTATTCTAAACCTTTGATTCTGCTAACATTCGGGGGGATTTTGGTGGGCGGTGTACCAACCGGTCGTGGAAAATCACCCGAAAACCACTGCAGTGTACATGTTTCTTTAACATCACTCACCTATTTTCACTATTGACTCGTTTTATGCACCGTTTGTTTTTACGGACCAACGCTTGTTTGTTCGCGCCCAGCGCGTTGCCCTGTCATATTCCTGTTCTAAACCTGCATGACGCACGTGCTCTTCTCTTGCATGCTGCAATTTGGCTCTCGTTTTTTGAGTCGTTGGGATTGCATAATTGAGGTTTGTACCTGTTTCGTGTCATTGTTCATCTGATAGTCTAGTATAGTAGAATTTTATAGATAACTGCCTTTTGATTTCGGAATCGGTTGTGAATTTAGCTATGTATTGCTCAAACGCGTTTTTCGCTTGGTAACGTTTGACAGCTCTGCTGCGCGAATGGGTCCGGTCCTTCATTATGGCCGAGAAACAAAGAAGTAGAAGCACTGTACTCACCATCCAGACGAGGGCCAAGCAGAACTTTAGATTTCCGTCATACTCAGTGCCTCAAATCGCAGGCACGGACACAGGATAACTGATAATCCTGAAGTAAATTACTATTTCTCCTTCATCCTCATTATCCTACTTCTATGACTAACTCGCTCCATTTAGCAACCAGCACCCTCTTAAGACTTTCTACCTTGTGTGCTAACTATTTCTTCAGCTGGTCTGTCTCAAACTCCCACTACCCCATTGTTGAAAATGATCCCTCTCACAATTGGCCTGGACCGTGGCTTCAAAAATTTTGTACTAATCCTCCCTCTCCTGTGATCAGTGGCCTGTTCAAACATTCCCCGATTTTCAGCCAGATACACCCTACGGCATTTTGAAAGGTTCAGTAACGTCTCCTATGAGCCTTCTTTACGTAAGTGAGAAGAGTCTCATATCCCCCAGTCGCTGTTTATATGACCTCCCTCGTCGTTTTTCAGCCATCCGAGCGGATAGTCGCCGGACCTTTTCTAGGCGGGCTGCACCCTTTTCCGAAAGGTGCGTCCCAGCCTGCAAGCAGTGTTCTGAAAGTGTCCTCACTACTGCCTTGTAAGTAGGTATGAGCGCTTCCATCGATCTTCAAGAAAGTGCTGATTGCAGCCGAAAGAACTCACCTCTCGCCCTGTGAGCAGCCGGCTTGCTCTGTTCTGCACACTTGAAGTCCGAAGCCGTCTAAATGCCCAAATCCGCCTCCGACCTTGTCGCATCAACCGTGAATGGCCCATTTTCGCCTATGACCGTTAATCTCACTGAAACTCTGGTCAACAGATGACCCGCTTTCTTGAAAGAACGTATTCAATTTTTTCGCTCAGCTAACTACCTGCCTCAGGTCCCTTGCTGATTTATCACGATCCCTCGATCCCACAAATTTAACAGCGTCTGCAGTGACGAAACATGACGGAAATAATCTTTTGCTAAGTCATTTATGTAGAGAAGAAAAAACAGTGGGCCTAAAACTGACCTCGAAATACTCAGGTGGACGTCTCCGCTACTTCTGACCGGTAAGTCCCTACTCTAAAATTAAATGTCCTGTTGGTCAGGAAAGCCGATACCCACTTGTGTACTTGACCTTCCATTTCAAATGTCGTTAGTTTCGCCTTCAATGGGCGGTGAATGACTGAGTCAAAAGCCTTGATAAAATTAAAGCGGCAATCTTCGAAAGCCTTGCCTCCGTCAAGCCGGTTGATGACTTCTTCCAGAAGAACCATGAGATTCGGTGGGCAAAATTTGCCTGTCAAAAGCCCATGCTGAGTTTCAAATAGCATTTTGTGGCTCAGTCGGAGTTTACTTACATATTCTCCTACCAGTCGCTCTAAAATCCCACAGAAAAACGCATTTAAGGCCCACAGGACGGCGCTCTCCTTCCTCTGATCGTGACCTTCCCTCGTGGATAGGAACAACTGTAGCTGGCCTCCATTCCACCAGGGAAAACCCTTGTTTAAGTGTTGCACAGTGTAGAGGGCAGACGTGTCCACCTATCGTGGCAGCCAACGGCTATTTGATAGCTGGGTGTACGCCAACAGGCTCCGCAGACTTGTGTTTGTTGGGTCCTTCCAATAATTTCTTCGTCTGGAGTTCCCCAATTTGCGGGGTTGGAAAAGATAAGAGCAACCTCTTGCGTTTCGGTCAACGTTTGTTTTCTCCCATTACTTCTTTGTACACCCTTGAAACACAAGCCGAAGGCAAGGGGTTTGCTTTGATCATCATTTCACCCCCACCTCCCAAGACCGGGGGTTGTACCTCATACTTAAGCGAAGTCTCTGAACGAATATATCAACTGTAGCATTTTGGGCCTTGTTTGACATGTTTGACCAGTTTCAGCTCAAAAGTTTTCTCTGCCACCAGTTGGGTCCTTGTGTCTGAACTTCTGTCCTCTTCACACCTTAACCACTCTCCGCTACCAGTGGCCCTGAAGACCTGCTGGCTTTTGCCCCTCTCTTTTCCAGCTCGTTGAACCGCCAGAATCCACCAAGTTGTCTCACCTTTATTTTTGGGCGCATGAAGTGGGTCAAAACTGTCCTGTAGCTCCAGAAGGTTTCCCTTGGTCCTCTGCCCTTTTTGCCCCATTCATGTTTCCTCATCCTCTATCCCTCTGTCTAGTTCAGTAGCCCTAGTTCTGAGTTCCCCCTATGTTTATCCCTCCGGAATTTTCCACCCGAATTTCTTGCGACTTTCGCATGCCGGAGACAGGGGAAAAATGTGACGGTGACATGAGCACCTTTGCATAAAATCGTCAACAAATCTAACCCGTTTGAATCATTTTCAGACGTTGTTATCACTAGGTCAAAAAGTCAAGGCGTTGTTCAGATCCGTACCTCCTGTTTCCTCCGATATGCTGAACCAGGGACCTGCTATGCAATAAACCGGCGAAGTCGCCTTTAGCTCCACCCTAGATACAGCTACCTGCTGTCTCCACTCCCGGCAGGTTAAAGCCTCCTACCATTAGAAGTACGCTTGCTGACGCCTGGAGTCTCTGTGGTGCTTCCATCAATCTTTTTTCCTAGTCTAAGATTGAGTTTAGTCTTCGAAATACGCATACTACACCTGTCCTCCCGGTATGCTATCTTACGATGATAGCACACATTTGAGTGCTTGCCTTGCACAAATTTCTGGTTCCTTGTGCACTAGTCCCTTTCCAGCCAGGAAGGCTACTCCGCCACGTGTTGTGTCATTTCCCCCGTCTTGCTGATAAAAGAGATATTGATCCTGCTATCTATGCCGGGTGAGGTCGTTTTAGGACAGCCAAGTCTCCGAAACAACTACTATTTTAGCATTGCGACGGTTGGCCCTAAAGCTCTTATGCCTCAGGCATCGGTGTATAACTCTACCATGACCCTTTTGACTGACACTGTATTATTCTCCTTTAGTTTGTGTCTTGCCTCGAGCGGAGTACCCGTGTGGCTGCTAAGTTTTTGCTTCTAATGTATTGGACGTCTTCGTTCGCTGGTTCGCCTACGTGACTGTTTATTCCGCCAGGTCAGAATCTTGAGTACACCCCATGGGCATTACAATGTCAACTTCCGTTTTTGTCGATCCGGGGGTTCTTATGGCAGGCAGCTCAGGACTACTTTCGTCTTCCACTGAGATCTCCCACGGCTCATCCTCCAGCACTTCCTAAATTGCAACCAAGGCTTGACAACACTTGTGTGGCCTGCTGCGCTCGATGTTGGTCCCGGGTCTTACTACGGAACATTTTCCCAACAAATCCCTGTGCTGAGGAGGTGGTGGCACTGAACTTCCACCTGGGTTGTTATTTCCTGGTGCTCCGATGCTTACTTTTGGAATACCAAGCAAGATACGGAATCTTCCCCTTTGTGAAGTCAAATACTTCACTCAATCTTTCTGGCGGCTGGTCCCTGATGTTTGAGTTCACAAACTCAGCTTAGATGGGTCTCGTCGGTCCTGCCTGTGCTCGCGGCCGCGGTTGTTTACAAAAGCCGGCCCTATGAACTCCCTTTCTTCTTACCATTAAGCCAATGTCCGCATGTCTTAGCAAGTCCAGCACACTCCCGCAGTATGACTCCCGCCTTATTTTAGAGTCCCTAAATGTCGATTCCTTATGGTTCCGTATGAGGACTTTGCGGCATCTCAATGTACTGAGGTACCCTCCAGCCCTTATCTCCTGTAGTTCTCTTTTTACCCCTTCAATCTGGCTCTCTAGGTCTGTGGAAGCTGCTCTTATTGTCCCCTCAGAGGCATTTGCCACTTGTAGCTTATCAGTGGCCTTATTTTTCTTAGGAACTGTCTGTGCTGCGCCGATCGACTTCCGCGTTGGGGGCCGGGGACCCGTAACATTTAATCTTTCTGCAAGTCCCTCCACCTGAGTCCCTTTCGCCCTCTCATTGCTCTTCCCTACTTCATCCGAGTAGGAGGATTTTGAAAGTTTCTTTTGCTCAGGGGCGCCACAGCGCCTTTTGGCCCCCAAACTTTCTTGTCTGCTTTCAGCTAGTGTATGGTAGTGGATTGAAAAGCCTGCCTGAAGGCTGTCTTACAATAAAGCATTACAGCTATTTTGACAATAGGTGGGTATTCTTTCCTGGGATCGCTGAGCACTTTGGGTGTGCCCAGCTTTGGTTCACTGCACGTGATTCCATTATGCACGCGCTTCAAAAGCCTTTCAGGCAGGTAAGAGTAAAAAGCTTTCGACAGGGTTTCACAGAAAAAAATGGTTCACTGATACTGACTCTGGAAAAACGAGCAAAAACTGGTTCCTCGATGGCCGAGAACTACACAAAAATTTGAACTTCAGGGATCTATACGTCCACAAATTGTTGCAAAATAATTTATTGACGCAGATCGAATCAGATCAGATTATGGAGTATGGAGGCTTCAGCCAAACTGGCATTCCTTTTCGTGCACCCGAGGCTCCAGGGAGTCTCGCGTGTCGCAACAGTAAAACAAAGCATGGCATTTATCGCAGTAGTCACACTGGTGCATTCGATTTCTAGTTATCCGATTATGCATTTTCTTCCTCCCGAGGCATGATATCTCCGGCTTTGTTACAACCGATCTCTTATCCCACTGAAGGATGAGACTTGGCAGCACGACAAGCGGTCTCCGTCGAAGTTGAGGCCCAGACTCTTCGGTTCTCCGATTCTCACTCCAGACTGCCGTGGTGAGCTTACGAAGATGCTACTGAATCGTTTAGGGCCTTCAGCTTCAGTTATGTACACTACTGGAAGTGAGTATGATAGCTTTAAATATGAGAAAGAAACAAGTAGAAAAAGAAAACAGGGGAAAGAGGTTGGAAGATTTAGAAGTTGCAGCGACTGTAGCTTCAGTGAAAGCAAAACGGCACAGGAATGAAGTATCAGATATATGACGCCTGAATGTACATAGACTCTGCCTGTGTAAGACGGAGTAAAGCCTGCCCTGGTACTTCCTCATTACTCACTTTCGTAGCCCTTCCTACTACGCATGGGCTGCCTTTCCGTTGAGGCCGCCTACCACAATAAGCACTTTTATAAGGACGATACCAGCAACCCACCTCTTAGCTATTATTCAACTCTGCACCCGCCTAACTCATCATTCCCTAACCTTTCCGTGCCTCCAACTTAAACCCTTTTATTTTCATTACCATACGAAAAGTTTCTTTCCGCCCCACCATTGCCCATCCCACTACAGTCCTCTTACCCTCAGGATACATCCACAAACCCCTTCTGAATAAACTTCCACCACCCTATAGCACCCAGTTCAACAACCTCTCCTTTCTTTTAGCCTCGATCAACTACTTCGCAAACCAGCACATTGCCAGTAGTTTACACCTTGGACAGCACACCGAACTCCGCAGGCCAACTACACAACATTGCGTGTTCCCACCACATTCCTCCAAAATAACCTTCATATTCCATCTCTACCAACCGCCGATTCCTATCCTGCCCCCACCCCCGAGCAAGCCGCGTCGGCAAGCGGCTAATCCATCCCACACTCTTCTAGTTTCTACCTTTTGAGGCCTGCTTTTGCCACACAGCAACAACCCCTAACAAGGCCGCAGTGTGGGAAAGCCAGTACGTTCCATCACCCGATATTCTGCCATCACTCTCGAGCATCGAAAGAGCCCGACGAATCAAGACAAGTAGCAAGGCTGCTTAGTCATAGGTCTTCTCGTTTGCCTCGCAATATCCCATAATTAATTAATTCTGGGCCCTCCGCTGCTGAATCCGCTGAAGCCATCGCGGAGTTTTCCAAAGCTCACTTTTCTTTTTCCTCGGTGATAGATTCAACTCGCGCCCCTCCCCGTGCATTTTCTTCGGCCGATAACTCCCATACGTTACTTAGCCCAGACACTCATATCCCTATGAATGGGTTATCCTTGAAATAACTTGACTCCCGGTCCATCCCAAACAAGCTTCATCGCTTAAAACAATATCATAACGTCAAGTCCCGACTTCATCCTTATTACTGAAACCTGGCTCACGGAACACAATCCCACGGGCGAAATTTTGCTTGAGGGATAAAAGGGTTTTAGAGTGAATAGGATTGACAGACACGGAGGTGGGTGCCTAATGTAAGTACAGCACTCTTTCCAACTTTTCTGTTTCCGTTGTGCATGAATTTCCGGATGTCTACCATAAGACGGTAGTGGTTAATCTTCCACTCTATCCTTATCCATCAGGCTACCTGGCCCCAGTCAGCAATTCTCTCCCTTTAAATTGGAACCATCTACTAGACCTCATCCGAAATGGAAATTGGAGCAGTTTTTTCTAACAGCTGACCCCTAACGAGGCGCAGGTTACTTTTGCCTTGACCTAGGAAATTGCCTCTTGAAGCTTGGTCCAAATGTCCAAAACTCCTCCCCGGAGAAACTAAAACTTGCCTCCCTCCAACAAAAAGTACTTCAAGGTACAAAGACTTTATCTCCGCAACCATGACCTCTCTCTTTCCATGAGACTAACACGTCGTACTGATATTATCCGGGACCTACTGGAAGGCCACTTTCCCAATGAAGAAGCCAAAGCTCCGAGGCATCCAAATAAGGCGTTGAAACTCTCAGTCCGACATAAATGTAGGAATTCGACAACAGATACTACTATCCAGTACGTCGTGTTACCGAATAAAACTTCTGTCACCTCCCCTTCTGATATCGCTGAGGCCTTTAACATTTACTTCACCAGTTCCGTGGGCCCCGTCTCAGATATAACCCCCCACCGAATCCTCGCTATATCACCATCTGTTCTCTGCCTACCCTAACGTTTGAAGTAAACATTATTTCCAGGCTCATTTCAAGCTATAAAGTGTTTGCACATCCCGAACCAGACGGGTTACCCCCAGATGCAATCAATAATGGTGGATCGGACCTTCCACTCCTATTACTAAACCTTTTACTTAGTCACTCATATCCAGCTTGGTACCGTCAAACTGGAAGCCTTCGGTCACCTTTCCATGACACAAAACGGGCCCATCCACGAACTCCCTAATTACCGTCCCGGTAATCACACCCCTATCATTTCCAGAATAAAGGAAACGATTGTCGAAGCTGGCATTACTACCCATCTTCTATTCTCAAGCCGTCTCAGCAACAGGCAGTAGGGGTTTCTCAAATTGCGATCATGCACTACGTGCCAGTGTAACTTCCTCGGCCTAGTCACTAAGGCTGTAGGTAGCAGGCAGGCACTAGACATTGTCTGCCCAGATCTCTTGGAGGCTTTCAACCGTGTTACACACCCCATCTCGTCGCTGAGTTGCTATCATTTGGTACTACCGACCCACTAAATTCTTGGCTGCAATCTTATCTCACTCATCGCTCTCTAGCGGTCCTCACTAACAGTTATACTTCTGACCCAAAATCTGTTACATGTGGCGTTATACAGGGCAGCTTACTGGGTCTTTCCTCATTTTCTATGTACATCAGTGACGCACTGGATCTAGAACACCTTGGCACACCATGTTTCTTTGCAAATGATATAAAAATAGCCTGCTGTTCCAATTCCAGCGGTGCTGTCTTCACTCTCTTCAACCTTTCTGCGGATCCCTCTGCACTTGGTCACTGGTGTCACTCCTGGATGATGAATTTTCCAGCTAATGAGTGCGAGGCCCTAACCTAAAAATTCCATATGCTCCGGATTCCTGACTCATGGTGGGCCCCTAATAGCCAGTCAACCTACCATCCGCTATTTGGGCCCCGAATACTCTGGCGGAAATGACGCAATAATGCGCAGTATTTCCGATGGCATCGATGTAAGGTCGCAGAGGTGAGTAAACTGATAAAGAAAACCTTCGAAATAGCACCGACGAAAAATTGAAGAATTTTTGGTGATGACGGACATGCATTTGAACCAATAGACCAAATGACCCGGAAAGTAGCAGAGATATGATACCGAAAGATTTGTGGTATCCTCTGAGAAGGGGAATTGAATAAACGAAACAGAGTCCGTTTTACCACTGAATTGGTACTTGAGTACTGATGAATAATAATTACTGTTCATCAAGAGGTTGTGGTGGACGCCCTCATGAAGAGGTGTGCGTAGATGCCCGAGCCTGGAAACTTTGGTGGAGCAGGTTGGCAAAAGTTGACGGGTGAGTGAAACACGATTCAAATAAAGGGCTGGTTTCAGGTTAATTAGTGAACACAATTTGACGATAGGGCGGGCGGAGAAGTTGATGTACGGTGATCTTATGAGATCGTATGGGGGTGGTACACAAGTGATTCTGTCAAAACACGCGGACGATCGCTTAACGGGATATGCTGGTAAGAGACTAACATGGGGCATTTTTGAAACAACCGGAAGGTCAGTAACTTGGCATACGTATAATTCATTTCCAGCAAAGATTTGAAGAAATTGCCCTCGAAGTGGTCTTTGGCGTAGATGCTCAACCTTGGATGACTGATGGAACAATGGCAATAGGTAAAAGTTGGGTGAACCGGTGTTCGACAGATGAGTAATACAAATTTACAATGAAGTGAGCATAATAGTGGTATGTATGTCCGATATCTGACGGAATAAACTGGAAGTGGTACATTACTGGAACCTTCAAAAGGCGCAGATAATTGTGTGACTGGGTTGGTTGAGGAAAGCCGAACCTGGGAATTGGGGGGGGGAGACAAACAGATTAAAGGCAGCCTGAATTATAAGTAGTTTAATTTCAGCTAAAGATGCAGAAAAAGCACCATGAATTGTGGTGCAGGTGGCCGACTATGATGTCTTGGTGGAACAGCGGCAGTGGTTCGTAGGCCAGTGAGAAGTGATACAATTATGGATTTGTCGCTGGTGAAAAGCATGGGAGCATCTAAAGTTGGTAACAAAGTGGATGCAGGGGGTGGACATATAGTGCACTGATAAAGTCGTGTAAAAGTAGCTCACATCAACAGCTCTCAGGAAAAGCAGGTGATTGCGTAGCTGGATATGTCTAAGTCTAACCTGGAAAGCTGAGGATGCAGTCAAACTATTTATGTCCTGGATTGTAGATGCTTCACTGCCAATGCAACTGTCATGAAATTCAAATGGCTGAATGAGAGGAGATGCAACGGAAGGATACAGCGGAGCATAGAGCTGGTGTTACGCAGATGAAGAGCTGGAAGGTGGACCACTTCGTGTCTTGTGGAATTGTTGGCAGGTGACAAACGAATCTTTAAATGAGGGTTTCGTTTAGGTAACTGTAGAGGCTGCATGCACATTACCAAGTGGATGAACGGTCTCTTCAAGAGTATATCAGGAATCGTGATGCCCATGATAAAGTTCCGGACAGTGAAACCGTTTCATGTTTTGGGGAACAGAATCCGGTAGCTCGATATAATAGGATGAGGGTAAACATGGGATCAGTTCGGGCAGATAAAAGACAAGTCGATGGATATAAATGCCAGCAGTCGCAGATAGTAAGGTACGTTTCTGAGCCGAGCGATTATATGTGCATATGTTGATTTGGAACTTTATAGGGTGTATGGTAAACCTTGTTCAGGAACGTTGAAGGAGGCAGTGGGAGGCAGCAATGAGATACAGGGGACGGTTTTTTCCAATCCGCAACTGGTGCTAGTAGGCAAGGCTGGCCAAGCGCTGGACACCTAACTTGAAAACTACTTCTGATGACAGGAGTTGCAATCCGCCAGCCTAGTTGCGCCCGCACATCGTTGCAGACGGCTTGCAAGCCCGATGTGCGCCGGTCAAAGCGGTGAATCCGACAATGCCCCGCACCATTTTGATTCACTTGAGTTTTCTTGGTGGGTCCGAACGGCCGTAGGTATCAGGTAGTCCGCGATCAGGCGACTAGGCGTCAGGGGATCTCGGAAAGTAACCAAGGGGGCATCGGCCGAGTAGCGTACGAAACGGGTACAAACCTCATTTATGCGATCACGAGGGCTTAGAAAACGAGAACCAAATTGCGGCGCGCGAGGGAGGAGCACTTGAGTCACGCAGGTTCAGAACAAGGATATGACAAAGCAGCGCGCTGGAGGTGAACAAACAAAAGTTGGTACATGGAAAACAAAGTGCATAAAACAAGTCAATAGTGTAAATAATCGGATGATGTTAAGGAAAATATGGAACCACAGTGGTTTGGGGGGGGGCTTTCTACGACCGGCCGTTGCAACCGATTAGCATTCTTCAGCAGAATCCACTTATGCAATGGCGTGTAGGCACGCAGCCCTCCAGATCCATCGCCCCAACTCTGGCAAGCATTCATTTCTCGTGCTTTGTTTTCATCCACCGGTTTACTTGTCCTGGTGATTCTTTCTTCTCAGCCTTCTTCGTGCATCACCTGAAATAAAACGATCTGACAGGTCATGTCTCACCTGCCTTTTCGGCCCGTGCTTTCATCTCCTGTTTCGATTTTTTCTCCCCACAAGTATTTCCCGCCTGCCTTTCAGGCTGTTCTGCTTTCTCAAGTTCCTCCTAACGTAAAGACATCGTTAGTCAAGGTGTGCACTTAGTTTCAATTCGTTTGATGTGCCATTACCCCACTTCTCTGGAACTCCCTTTGCTTATTTCTTCCCCGCGCTATTTGCCGTCACCGGTGGCTGCATCCTTGCACCGCAAACAGTCTCACACCTCAGGTGCTTATCTACAGTCTGTAGCACTATTCGCTGTATGCTGCCCGGTCTTTTCCATCGCCGTCATCTTCTAGCCGAAAAATGGAAATCAAGCTACTAAAGCCCCTCCCATTGTCGACAGACACAAAGTGTCTCGCCTGAACCAATCAGGATGTTGCATCCGTTCATACCCGTTCTCTTTGAGACTTTTTTTAATCTTCCCTGTTTATGAACTGCTCTTCAGGGCTGCCATCACCTTTGTGCCTCCGAATTCTTCTCCCTCTCTCTGTCGATCAACCATGTTCAGCTTATGCAAGGCGACTATGAGCAGTATGCAGCCGGATTCCAAACGGACCCCGAAATCGGAATGCGACTGCCCGTAAATTCTACGACACTAGATTAATGAATGAACAAACGCATGAAACAAATGCGAATCTCAATTATGCGATCACAGGGACTCAGAAAACGAGAACCGGATGGCGGAGTGGGAGGAAGGGGCACTTGCGTCATTTGGGCCTCCAATCGGATAGGACAGAGTAGCGCGTTGGATGCGAACAAAGGAAGGTTGGTTCATGAAAACATACAGTGCATTAAAGCACGCAAGTAGTGTGTATGAGCGAGTGATGTCAAGGAAAAATGAAATTGTAGTGTTTCTGAGAGGATTTTCCACGGCCGATCGTTACACCAATCACCAATTCCTCCTGAATCTTAGCAGAGCAAAAGGTATGGAATAAGGGTATTGATTCCCCCTACCCGATCAGACCGTGCTGTTAGTGCGCGCACCCAACAATTCTGTCGTTAGCATTTTGCTCACAACAGCGCTCGATTCGGTGACTATATTGACGCCATGTTACTCTGCATCGTCAGTCAGAAAGGCTGATCGACGGCGGGCTTGGAAAGTAAACGTGAATGTGGTCGTGAAAAGATCCGTCAGGAATCGGCTGCGTGTGCTTGTATGAGTGGGTGCCTGTGGGTGTCATGGGAGAGGTCGCACTATGGAACATGGGCAAATTGTAACAACTACCAGATTTGGGAGACAAATTCCACAATGCCATAGATAACCGAGGGGCGGTTGGCACTGTAACGTGTTTGATGGAGGTCACGAAGCATGAAAGTGTATAATGTAAGTTTGTGCGTGATTGAAGGTGAGTGTAAAGGAGTTCAGGAAACCCCGTTCCATTCATTAGCATCCATGTTACAAACGACATTTTCCACTTGTATGAACTATCTTTGCTGGAATACCGATTGTTTGTTTCATTGCTCTAAATCTTTGTCAAAAAACGGACTCCCGCCGTTGCCTCGAGCGTGAGTCGCTCAGCTTGAACTTCGATGTGACGGTATTTGGTAATCTCGTCTCCTGTATCCAATCTCTTGCCTTTATTCAGCTGCAGGTGTTGATTTGTTGTTCAACCTGGAGCGTAAGAGCCCAGAAGGAACACTACTGAGGTTTAATTTCTGTAAAATTACTTAATTTCTTGTATATAGTACCGTGGATATTTGGAATCGATTTTGTTTTGAATTATGTCGAAGTTGGTTGCTACGAGTCACTCGAACGTTCCGGTGGATGGACTTCACGGTGATTGTGTTTGGGGGAGCGAGTAATTAATAACTACTCACACAAATGGTAAACGTCTTATATAAAGTCAGTGGCAACCGAGGAACTGTGAGCACTGTGACATATTTGTTGGAGAATTTGGAGAGGGAAAGTGTCCCATATGCATGTGTGATTAGGTGAGTGCATCTGAGTACTTCTGTATGTCATAAACATTATCATACACGGGAGGCTCTTTAAACCACGTCAACGACTAATGAGGAACAGTGTACAGGGTTTCCGTGGCGCCACTCTCGAGGAGGTTGATACTGCGTACGTCGCGGATTAGCGTTCCGTGGGCGGTCTTCACCTTCACAGTTGTTACCATTTTGTCAGAGCCTTTGATGATTCCCATAACAAAGCCCGAAAACCAGGTGCTGAAATGCGTGTGTTCGCCTTCAACAATCACTACATACCCAACCTTGAATGGTCTTGCTTTGGTTAGTCGCTACTGTTGAGCTTGCCGAGTCGGTAGGTACTCCCGCAGCAGTCGCCTCCGAAAAAAACCTTGGCAAGATATTTGGCCTGCTCCCATTCGTGAAGATAGCTACCACGAAGGTTTGCCGCTCCTTGGAAACCCACGTCCGAGCTTAACGTCAATAAGTCGTTCAGAGTGAACATCAGATGGGTGGGGTCGCCGCTGGCAGCTGGAACTAGTGGGCGATCGTTCAGAATTCTCTCGACCTCAGTCACGACGGAGTTCAACGTTTCGTCATCGGGCGGCCGTTGCTTGATGATCGATAGCCAAATTCAACTGGTGGACCGGATCAGGAACTCCCATACGCTTCCGCAGTGACTGGCCTGCCGGGGGATCGAAGTCCCATTGTATGCCGTAGGCCACTATTCGATTCTGCAGCCCGTCCCTGTTCGTGGTTTTGTGCCAGTGCTGCAGTTTCCTGTCAGCGCCTGCGAAGTTCGACCCATTGTCGGAACATATATCCGCTGGTATGACTCCTCGGCTGATAAAGCTCTGCAAGGCCCGTAGGAAGGGGTCGGTTGTCATCAAACGCGTTACTTCTAAGTGCACTGCGCGGGACTTCATGCACGTCATGATACACCCGTATCGTTTTTACAACCTCGTTCCACACTTGATCCACGAGGGCCCAAAATGGTTCAGCCCAGCTGCACCGAACGGCCACCAACTCAGAGTCACCCTACGCTCTGACAGCAGAGCCATGTGTTGCTTGCCCTCTGCAGCATTGCGTCTCCTACAATCTACGAAAAGTTGGATTACTCGTTTTACCGTCGCCCTTCCTCTTATTAACCAAAGGTGTCTTCGGATGCGGCTTGTCACGTGACTTTCCCCGGCGTGTCCCCCTACGGCGTGAATGTGTTAAATCATTAGTTCTATCATATGTTGTCGAGCCGGTAGCAGCATGGGATATTCCGTGTCAAAGCTCAGCCTACTACCCACCCGTAGTGATCCATTACCGAGTTTGTGGTTCAAGTGCTTCAAGCTGCTTTTTTAAGATGACATTCCTTTGTCGATTGATCGCGCTTCTTTGGCCCTCTCGAGTTCGCGCTTGAAAGCTTCCCGTTGTATCATCTTGAATAAATCGTGTTCTGCGTCTAGTACTTCATCAGGGCTTATCGAACGCAATCCTATCCAGCTGGAGGGGCAGATACCCTTCATGACTAGCAAATGTCTCTTGAGCCTGGTCAATCAAACTAATGAACGAAGTGTCTTCATCCAGGGGGAAAAACCTGAAAAATCGTGGCAAAATGAATGTTGCTTCGATGACTGTCGCAGCCATCACTACGCCTTAGATCTTCAGTTCCAATTCCAGAGGGGGTATCAGTTTGCAAACGGGCCAGCCCGGTTTAGGTATTTGCAGGAATTTCGGTCCTCCTTTCCACGGATCCAGTTGCCGGAATTTGGTCGCACCTCGGGAATACAGGTAGGCTGAGTTGTCGCCAGACTTGACATGTTTCCACTGGTTCATAGCAGTTTCGATGTGGATGATCGTGGGCCGGCTAGCAAGGAAAGTATCAAAATGACTCTTGACGTTGTTATTGTAGTACGGCACTAAGTTCGAGTCCGTCCGAAAACCAGCTGCCTAGCTAAAGAAGCAGAAACGTTCCTTTATTGAGTGTACCGCCCCTGCTGCTAACGCGGCCGCCGTGAGCTCGAGATGCGGGATCGGAACAGACTTCAACGGGGCAACGCGGGCTTTGGCGAACAGGATACTCGTAGCTTATTGTCCGTCTCCCGTTCACCACCGTCCGTGCATCACGGCTCCGTGCCCAACTTCGTATGCGCAACAAAGGACTAGTAGTCCTCTCCTCTGTGTTGTATAGTCAGGGGCAAGCGTCATGGAATCCGTACGTCCCTAATTTCTTTAAAGTGATCAGAAATTCTTCCCTTTCCAGTCGGTCTTCCTGGTCCGGTGGCTGGTCCCAATCGACTTTCTGATGGCAGAACCGCTGCTGCAGGGTCTTCCCTGGTAACAGCCGGGGAGAGACAAAACCGAGCGGATCGAACAAACTAGAGACAGCCGACTGTATACAATGACGAGTTACTGGTTGCTCGGGAATGTTTAGCTTGAAAACAAAGTCGTCCGTTTCCGCATTCCAATGTATTCCTAGCGTGCTTTTGGTGGGGAGTAGAAAGCCTCCCAGATCTCGAACCGTTTTGGTCGTCTCGTGGTACAGAATGACTTCCAGCACTTCCGAAGCTTTCGACGTCCGTCTCGTGAGACGGAAACGGCCCTTTTCCAACAACCTTTTTAGACCTCTGAGCTGCTCTAGGGCCGAGTCTACGTCATCGGATGACCCAAGATAGTCGTTCACGTAGAAGGTTTTGCTGACTCTGTTTACCACCGACCGGTGGACCAAGGCTCCATGTTTGTTCGCTGATTCTCGAAGGGTGTAGTTCGCACAAAACGGTGGTGGCATGGCTCCGAGGGGGTCGACGGTCGTCATATAATTTCTCACCACTTCGTTCAGGTTGTTCTGCCCCTACCACAGGAGTTGAAACGCATCTCGATCTTCTACCGGTATTTTCACCTGGTGAAACATTTCTCTGATGTCGGCGGACAAGGCTACTCTGCCTAACACGAAGCGGCATAAGACTCCAATCAATGGTCGGGTCCAGTCGGGCCGTTGTAGTAGGCGATCGTTTAACGACTAGCCCTGGAAATTGGCTGCACAGTCGAAAACCGCCCACAGATTTCGGGTTTCTTTGGGTTGATAACCGTGTGGTGAGGTAGATACCAGATCCCCTTCCGGCCGTCGGTGGTTGCAGGCACCTTCTCAAAGCTGCTGGGAGCTTCGTTTCCTTTCACTACTTCTGAACATAGTTCCCACAGATCCTATTCTCGAACGAAGCGTTCTTTCAGCCGTAGTAGCCTACGCACAGCACAGTTTCTGTTACTAACCGAAGGGTCAGCTGGTATGCGCCATGGGAGGGGAACCTCGAGCTGTTTTCAAAGGCCTCTGGTTCCTTGCCGCACTGTTTGCAAAGCGAAGTGGTCCTCTTGAGACAACGATAGCCTTTCGTCTCCAATGTAATGAAAGGCTTTTCCATGCAGTCGCTGCAATTGATACTCTATGCGATCTGTTTTGGCTGATACGTATTTTGCGGAGCCACATCCCCCAGCTGGACCATATAATGTCCATCCCAGTGCCGTGCGTACGGAGTAAGGTGCCTGGCGGTTGCCCACTCCCTGTTCAGATACCCAATGTGCTTCTGGCACGTCGCAGCCGAGGAGGAGGTGCAGAGTTTCGTATTTTAATTTGTCCTGGCCCGTCGGATGGGTTGCAGTCGTTGGCCTTCTGCTCACTCTCGTTCTGCCTACAATTCTCTTCCGATTCCTGGGCTTGTTGCCTAGCCGGTAACAATTGTTGCTCTAAATCTAATATCCTCAACCTAAGTAGATCAACATTCTTGTAATCTATATCACCCTCAGTAATGCACGAGCTAGCAACGACAGGACTGGGTGACCTAGCATTAACTAAAGCATCACAAGTGCCCAAAGCCTCCCATGTGACGTGTCTTACTACTTCTTGTCCAGATTCCAATTGCTTCGATTCTTTTCTCGGCATATTGCGTGTTTTCTCGTTCCAAATTGGTCAGTTGAGTATTGTAAGACACCTTCTAGCAACGTGTAGCCAAATTCGCATCCGATCCCGAAATCAGAAAGGGGTTATCCGTGAAGCACTACGATACTAGATTATCAAACGAACAATGACATGAAACAGATACAAACCTCAATTATGCGATCAAGAGGACTCAGAAAATGACAACCGAATTGCTGCTTGCCAGAAAGGAGACCGTGCTTCACGCAGGTCCAGAACAACGATATGATAGAGCAGCTTGCTTGACGCGAACAAAGAAAAGTTGGTTCTTAAAAACTTACAGTGCATAAAAACTCGAAAATAGTGTATATGAGCGAGTGATGTTGAAGAAACTTGGAACTGCAGTTTTTTGTAGGGATTGTCCACGACCGGTCATTACGCAGCTCCCGAGAAAGAAGGAAATGCTGCAGTATGACCTCCTTTAGTCTATCGTACGACAGCTGTCGAGGAGAATGGAAAACCGTATCCCCCACTCAAGCGATAACATCATCCGGGACTTCATCTAAGGCGTAGGAAAACCGCATGCGCTGGCCGATAATCCTACATGCCTTAATTGGCAGATCTAAGGCTGCAAACCAAATCTCAGGGTTGTGTGGGACAAAAGCCAATGGTTTTTATGCAACCGCAGGCAAAGTAAAGTCTGTGTCAAGCTGCATCTTATCCTTTGACGTGGCTAAAATATAGCAAAAAATATTGATCATGCAACAAAAAGAAGACGTGAAACAGCAAAAATATCACAGACTCATAGAGCGGGTGAATAATCCAGGAGTATTATGGAGGTTTCGGGCTCACCAACACAAAAGTCGTTCGGTGGTGGCCAGTGAACCTGTCTTCTGTGCAGTCTGACAGCGAAATACTTACTTTATCCCCTCTATCGGACGAACAGAAAAGACGCAAGTCGATTTACAGATGCAAGGTGTATTCTGTATATTGTGGCACCGAGGCAGTATTGATGCAAGAGATACACCGAACGGAAATGAAAACGACTGTTGTGCAAAAAGCGAGCCGCGAGCGTGTACAATCGGCGGAAGACCGAAGGCCAAGGTGATTTAAAACGAGGTCGACGGAAACCTCGGAAGTCAGTCCAGCAAAAAGTACGCAACCGAACAACACAATGAGGTCGATGTCGAATGTCAGAAAAGATTGCAGAGAAAAATGATCCAAAATGATGTCCGGAAAACGGTCTTTTTCTCAGAATGATCGAGGTCACTACACATCAATATATATCGAAATCTCAGCGTAATTCGTTTAAAATCTCACGAATCTTGTTGGTAGTCTATTTATTTGGAATGAGAAGTCCTCATTATTCAGACATATCTGCGTGCCATTATAATTCCCGGTGCAAGTCGATTCTCGCAAATCGAGCAAATATATACAAACCTAAAGTATGCTGCCAGATAGACTCCACAGTAAAACTCAAAGATTCAACGCCCCGTGGCTCAAGCACGACAGTCAAAAACGGTTAAAGGCCAAATTCAAATGTCTAACATGAATAAACAAACGTGCGAAAGTGTGATGTATGGATGAGCTTTTCAAAGTAATTTCAAATGTAGTCAAATTCACAAAGCACGTAGAACACTTGGAAGGATTTTCAGTATTTGTTCTTTACACTACCGGCAAAAATCCTTCCACGAAAATGGTTGTCTGAGGTTCAGGATGGGGCCATGATTCTGACGCTCCCTACCTAAAACTTATTGTCAGTGCCTGTGGTACTGACTTCCTGTGTTGGTTGCGAGTAAAACAAGTTTCTGTCGTAGTTATCATTTGCACAATCCATAAAGCATCAATTCCGAATTCCTCCGCACAACTTGAGATGGGCATAATCATCAGAAGCCCGACGCGCAGAGCTAGACGTACGATTAGAATGAAGACATTCCAGAGTAAAACATTTTGCTCCACGAGCGTAGTCTACGTATCTCAGTCGGTAAACGTTTGCAGCAAACTTTTAAACTAAGTCTGCTTTAAAGCACATTTCCGCGCAGAGTTTGAACGTAAGTGCTGTAACGGCTAGATTGGAGGCCGCCATCTTGTTGTCCGTTTATGATAAGTGTTGGTGCCTGTTGATACACTTACTGGGCCTCGGCTCATGGAGTTTTTTGTGCTCTTGCAGATCACGCGTGCTCTTCTCGTCGGACGAGCATTGCCCCTGCGTGTTGCAGTGCAACGTTCAAGTGACAGTGAGATATCGCGGAAAAATTGAAGGGACAAGAAACAGTGGAATTACATAAAATAACCATACCAAATTTTCCGAAAGAACTGAAAATCGACATGGTTATAAATCAGCTTAGAAAACAGGTGTTCAACGGACAGTAGTAAAATATACCCTGTTGGCACAAGTGGTGTTTATTCGCCAGTTATGTGCCGTTACTTGGCAATGACTGAGTTGCGTAATAAAGGTGCACGCGTACCGACACCTCGCAACTTGTGCGCAACTGGGACGAACCAATGAACGTGACCCAGTTAGGATGGTGCGCGTAAATCGTATCGACATAATGTCCGCCCCCTTGACCAATGAGCGATGTGAGAATGAGCCAGTTGCACTGCTGGTAAGCAGGGCGAATTTATCGTGGCGTCTACGCCACCCTATGTCCCGTTGACTTTCGGACCAGGCAAATAAACGGCGCTTGAACCAATTAATATTTCCTATTACGGCCATTCGCTCCACCTCCCAATGTACTTAACCATAGGCCTACTTACATCGTGGGAGGGATTATTTCCATAATTATAAAGAAGGGTTTCTTAACTAGATGAACCGATTTCATATAAACCACGTCAAAACCTAAGCTGTGTGCAAATAATAAACCGTTACAACTTCTCATTATAATGAGAAGTTGTAACGGTATACCGTTACTTAATTTTGAATAATAGGCTGACTTTCCCACATTGAAATGCAAATAGAACACAATGCAAACCAGTAGAGAGATATATTGATGTACAAGAAAGCTGTATCAAAATTTCTCCTTGCCCACAAGGCTGAGTTGTCTTGGAGCTTCGTCGGCGGACTAGAGGAAATGAGAATATTAATGTTCGGTAGTTTATTTTACCCGCAGGAATTCCTGTCTCCGATAATTAATGACGGCGTCGTGCAACCAGCCTCGAATGGGTATAACAATCATGTCCCTTTTCACATCATCAAATGGCGGTCTTTGTTGGACGTAGTCTAGACATAAAGTTCCACTTGAGATATTGGGCTTACTAATAAAAAAGCCATTCTGTGCGGATTTTCGGAACCCGTATTTTCCATGAACACCGGAATAGTTAATGGTGTCCGCGAGACAAGGGCTGATCAGTGAACGCATCAAGTAGCGTACGCACTTGTGGTAGTTTTCTCCACTGGTTGATCGCATGATGTTATTCTGCAATATTCATTCTCAACCGAAACAACTTACAAGCTGGTTGCGGACTTTGACGTCATCTAGGTGTGGGTCTAAATCGGCAACTTGGGACAGAGTTTTCATTGGGAAAAACCTTTTGTGGATCATAACTGTTCAAGCTGAGGGACTCGACTGTCCTTTGCAGCTGGGATACAGCTTTTGGAGCAGTTTGATGTCGTCCCAACAACGCCTAATGAGGCCATTGGTGAATTCTAGGCCCTCCTGTCCTTGTTTACGTGTGAAATCTCCAAAATGAATTAAAGTGAACAATCCTACTAGGTACTGACAATGGCGAATATGCCATACGTATCGGGCTGGACCGCATAGGTGCTAACGAAGCGCGATTAGAAATGAATATAACTTGTGAAAGTACGACTTGAAGTCCCCGGGTTCTTTGACGTACTAGCCTCGGCAATACTGAGGCGTACCCGCATAGGCTGTTCTAACTCCATTTGATTATGAACTTCAACTAACTTACGATTATGAGAACAGAGAGAAGACACAAGTTGTGAGAAGCAAGCATTTCGTTTACTCTTTTCAACCGCGGACGTAAAACGTGTCAGTATATATACATGGTACAGTAGGGGGTAAGTGCAACAGTAAAGTGAGCATCATCGAAAGCTCTTACAGTACGTGCTTTGGGGAGAGTTGACAAGAGTAAACGAAATGCTTGCATCTCGTGACTTATGCCTTCCTCTGTTCTCATGAATTGGGTAATGGGGACCCAATGTTTCAAACTTACGATTAGTCGATCACCCAGAATTTGGAAGTTCCCGTGAGTCAGGAATCTGTGTCGGTGTCCGGCAGACTGTAGAATTTAAATCATCAATGAAACTGAAGAAAATACTTATATTGTACGCAGTGGGCAAGCTGGGCCTGTTGTGTACGTATCTGTCCGTCACTAAATGGTTTTTCGATGGAGACGTAATCAGAACCAACCCATAAGATGCTTTGGTTGGAGGCACTAGAAGGCGTCTTTCTGGAGGTAATTCATTGGCTACAATACACGTGATTGGCAACATATTTCAGTTTATTCTAGCTCACCTTATTCCGTAGTCTGTAGCATACATGCGCTATCATGACTGCCTATAAAGCAAATTTTATCGGTGAAAAAAATCGTCCCTCTTGTTCTCGCACAGAATGGTAAGTTCTCTTCATCTGAAGAGAAGTGCCTAGGCCTTTTAATTTAGTCATAGTTTGAAAAACTAGTTAACAGTCCTCTCACCTTGGGCGCTTGGCAGGAATTCATAAAGATGTGGTTCCATCACTAGACGGAAGACTGTCATCTTCGTACTTCCGTTCCGTCTCCAACGCGTGCTCCAAGGTCACTGAAATGTAAATCATTAATACTGGTGATATGTAACTTGCAGGTAATGGTCATCCAGTGCACAGGTTGATAGCTTGCATCCAATGGCACAGGCACGTGTGTCCAAACCAAGCGCCGACAACCAGCAGGAGCTGATTACACACAGCATTTCCTCCTCCTCATGAAAGAGCGAAATTATGGCAAACATTTTCGCAGACATCTAGGGATTTACTTGTGTTTTATGGACGCATTTTCTTAGCAAAAACAAAATGAGAAGCATTTATTGAATGAAATAGAGGAAGGAAGCAATGACCGTCTGCTTCTTCCATCGAAACACATTTGCAGTCGACGTCATCCAGTTGGTATAATTTCACATTTACTTGCATGTCCTTGACGAAGAGAAAATGTAGCTGCTCAGAAGAAACGGGTGTAGTGAACAGATTGTCAACAAAATGAAATATGTGATAAGCGATTGTAAATAAACCATCGATATTTTCGGTGATATCAGTGTTATAAGCAAGCCCCCCTTTAACTACGGCCGCATTATCAGGATGTGTATTTCCTAGAACACATCCGCCTTTAAAAAGGTAATACTTATTATTCCTGACTTCTAATCGTGGGTTAGTTTTATTATCAATGTATAGTGCTGAATACTTATGTTCAGAACATCTACGATGAATCTGTGGACTTAGCCTAGTTGTGCCTCGTATCATTTTCTCAAATTGATACAAGTAAGACTCGAAAGGAAATGCACTAAGATCATATAACTTACCATGTTCACGAACATCATTAGCTATATGCACTAAAGAATGCACGTTCATTGAAATTTCCTCAAGTCCATACAGCACACCAGGATTACACACGAATGTAGTTAGTAGCTCCTCTGCCAAATCTATGCTACCCGTTTCTTGACAAGTTGATAACAAACAGGTGTCTATCGACAAACGCAGAAAGTGCTCATACACGTTAAGGGCAACGTTATTACGCAGTGCAAACAATAATAATAACTGACAAAATTCGACCGCCTCCCAAGATCGGTAATCTTCCCAGCCCCTGCATTTTCCACGAAATTCACAAGGCAGTGACTCGCGCAGTTTTACGATGCGTTCGTTCACACAAATTATCTGTTGTCTGTCCAGCCGATTTCGGTTGGCCACGGGTGAGTCCATCCACAATTTAATCGGACGACGGACAACCCTGAAACAAATACAATGCATATAAGCAATTAGGAAATCCCTAACCATACCTATACTTGGACGTTGAAATGGGGAAGCCATTTTATGTTCCCTACGGAACATAACATCCGTAATCAATGGTGAATGCGTTTCAGGAAATGTTACCTTGTGTTTGTAATACCTACCTTCCTGCGTGCATTTATCTCAGCTGAAGTACCCGGCGTGGGATTTTTTCAGTTTCACAAAGGATCTAGCTGGATGACCGCCGATTACAGAGACGGTTTCCAAACGAGCCTTTCGTCCTTGTATATTCACACCGTTACTTTGGAGTTGTGCAGGTTCTTCTATAGTGCCTTCCAGAAATGTGCTGGCATCACTCGGTTGTTTCGCACCGTTGTAAACGCCAACAACGAATGGAGTTGATGATACTGGAGAAATGACTCGGGCAAGAACTGTCCATATGCGGGCTCGGAATGACCCGAAGGGGTGCGTGCCATCTATGTGTAACTGGACCGTTAGACTGTTTCCTCGCAATAAAACTGGATTGGATGGCAGCTTCTCAATGGCATTTTGTAGCCCAATGTGGCAGTAAGAATCAGGATGTACTATTCTGACTTTCGTTATCCTTGGCGTCTTCATCAGAGTCCCGGTGTTTCCCGGTAAGTGTGGAACGACATGTCTCGTCAGAAGTAATAACAAGTTGATTGACGCTATGGTCGTGTTGGTCATAGTAAAATAATATCTGAGTATTGAGCACTCGTCCATTTCCGTGGCCTCTGATTCTAAAATGAAGAAATGGCATGAGCACAAAATTATAGACAGACCTGCACGGACATTACCCGTTATCGAGTTATCAGTCTGCCCCTCAGTGTGCGGAAATTGACCGAACACTGACATCTATCAGAGTATTTCAAAGTTTTTCTGATCACAAAATATGTGACAAACAATATTATATAAAATTTGAATAAAAGCTCTTCTCCAAAGACCGGAATAGTTTCACAATGTGATTTCAGCTGATAAGCCTCACTTAAACTATCCAAGTGAAAAATTGGTTAATTTTTTCTTCTCACCTCTGTGCACGTTGCATGCAAACTGGAAGTCAGTACGTTTTGCAATTGTTCAGGAAAAATGAGTTGAGTTGAATAGTTGTAGGGCATGAATTGGAATAAAAAGCTGGATAACTCGGCGCCAGGCGGTCTGCAAACTATTTTGTCCTTCGTGTGCAGTTTTGAGCTCGAATCACCAGTGATTTCATTGCTGTTTCCTGCTACGAGGGAATTAAATCTCTGATGTTTCGAACACGTTCTTCGTTTTCTCCGTTTCTTGTCATGTAACACAGCTGTGGGACCTGTCTTATATGCAAAGCTCAGTTCGATGGTGGTAAAGTTCTCTTTTAACATTGTAGCAACCCAATAACAATGCTGTCATTTTGAGTTCATTTTTGGATACTGACTTCAGTTCAGTAATTGTTGCTTTGACAAAGGGTACTTTATTTCGCCGCCGGCCATTCAGCTCCACCCGGGTACCGTACATTGCCACTCGGTCGGCAAATTCCAAGCTGCTTTGCGTGACCTGTTGGTGTTCAACTTTCAACTGGGCCTCCCGAAAAGGTCCTTTTTTGAGATATGTCAAAAGCCTTCGGGCCACTTCTCTATTTCTTGATAAGTGGTTTGACGGTGGTCGCTTGGGTAGATGAACTTCGTGTTGCCTATTGTGGCGTTCTGTATTTGAATTCACCACTGAAAGCACCGGCTGATCTTCTTTTGAGTGAACTTCACTTTCCTAAGATAGACCGTTGGACTCAGTATCAAGAAGTTGGTTGTGTTCCACATAGGCGCTTCTCTCGGCAACCTCTAAGCAATTTACTGATGCCGATTGTCGAACTTCGTCCGCCAGGAGTCCAAGAATTGTCCAGCCAAGTATCGTTCGCCTAGCGAATGATTCTTTTCAATTGCCTATGCTCTGTTCAAGCACCCAGTGAGCCTCTGGTACATAGCATCCAATTAGTATATGAACGTGGGTCCTAGACAATTCTTCGAACACTATGTCCTTGAGATGAGACCATCTCTTGGCGATTGATCTAATAGAGTCGACTGGTCTCATTGGCAAGCTGCCAATTGCAAAGGCTTCCGGAATTTCTACGGTCTAGCCACCGGTTAAAGATGTTAACTGCAAGGTCAGCCTCATAGAACTGTCAACGTGACACCCTGCAATCGAGCTGATCGTGAGAGAGGTAGGCTCGCCGACTAGTTCACAGCTTTCTACAAGCTCGCGCGTGATCAACGAAGTATCCAACCTCGTGTCCAAAAATGCCATGGCCTTCCTCAATCTTTTAGGTGTCACGATGCCGGCAGGTACGATGCCTAATCTCGCCGATTTGAAATCGTCATGTCCTGCTGAGCAGACAATCCTGGGTTCATCCGGCTGAGTAGGCCAATTGTTTAAGGGGCCGTGTAGTAACGGGTGATGATTACCATGCATCCGTCCTGGTCACACTTCACTCTAAAGCGGCATCCGGAGGCTCGATGAGAGTTGTTTAAACATATAAAGCATGAGCCGATCCTTTTTACTGCGGACTACCGATCGGGTACACTCATCCCATGAAAGGTTGAACAATCTGATAACCGATGAAGTGAGTTGCATAGCTTGCATTCAGTTGGCCTCTCGGGCTCTTGACTTATCGTGTGCATGTTAGCCAAAGACTGGATTCGGGTACAGTCGTTCCCTACAATGTGAGCCGATGCTGGTTCCGTTCGCGCCAGCCTGAAACTCTCGCTCACAATATGTCCACATCGGTTGTTGGCAGCGCGGGATTGAGGACCTATGAACTCCGTCAAAAGTCGAACGTAGATTCTCGCCCAAGCATATTTATTTTCTCAGCTTCCTCCGTCCATCGGCTCGGTAAATCAATAGGAAGACATCGGACAACGCATTCCTGTGTGTGCAACGCATTCAGATCACACTGGTATTATAAATGCTGTAGTGCTATAAGGCAATTCTGCATTTTTATTACCAAATTCGACAGTAATTCAGCGTTGCCCTCAGTCCTTTTTGCCTCCGTTAAAACACCACCAATGAAGCTTCTAGTTAACCTGAATGTTTGTCCAAACAAATCTTTGAGGATTCTGCGTGCCCTGATATACCCCATCGGTGGATCAAGAATCGCGCAGCCTTCGATAGCGCTTTTGGCCCTCCCACGACTGTAATGCATTAAATACAAAACATTCTGCCCAGAATCTGCTATTCTGAACTCAAAACTTTTTCGAATCTCTTCATGAATATACAGTATTGCTCGGGTTGCCCGTCGAAAGCGGCCAGCTCCACTCTCGGCAAATCGAATGCTGAAACCTCGGTAGTTTCAGGCGGTCTCAAGGATTTATGTTCGTCGATTACGTCGCCATCTCAATGTTGATGTCGTGAACTACGTGGGTTTCCTGCTGGCTCGCTGAGACCAGTTCCTTGTTGAAGGGGCTCTGTTTTCTTTTTAGCTAACCGCAGTTGATTCTCTAATTCCATCACTCTCATACTATCAGTACCAATATCACCAAACTCATCCGGATTAAAAATGTATCAACTGACACTGACAGAACTAGTAGACTTAGCATTATCCAGAGAATCAATGACACCCAAGCCATCCCCAGAGACTTGCCGAGTTAATTCCTGTTGTCCTCGTCCAGGAATTTCCAATGAGTTTCCTTGTCCAGGTTCCACTTGAGTACTGTAAGTCAATTCTCGCAAATCGAGCAAGGTGTAGCTAATTCAGACGAATCCCAAAACCAGAACGATATTGATTCGTTGTTTCTGCGGTGCTAAATTGAAATTCACAAAAGGTGCAAATATATGCAAAACTCAAGTATGCTGCCAAATTGACTCCAAGGTTCAACGCCCCGTGGCTCAAGCACGACAGTCAAAAACGGTTAAAGGCCAAATTCAAATGTCTAACATGAATAAACAAACGTGCGAAAGTGTGATGTATGGACGAGCTTTTCAAAGTAATTTCAAATATAGTCGAATTCACGAAGCAAGTAGAACACTTGGAAGGATTTTCAATATTTGTTCTTGACACCCCGCGTCTGTTACGGTCACAGATGTAGACGACGCCCCTGAAAACTCTTGAGATAAGAGAGACGAAGCTGATGGCACCAGATGTGAATTATCAGAGCCTTATATAATGGTCCAGGTATCTGGTTTCTGGAGGAGTTATTAAAACTACGCTGTCGCACAACTATAGTATATATATATATATATATATATATATATATATATAGTAAATATTACGCATCCATTACGATGTTCGTATAAGGACGCATCCATACAACACGGCCACAGGGCTAGCAATAATGCGTTTCGGCGATGAAAAATCTTCGAGGCCTGGATGATCCAGACATGACTGGTTTTTATCAACATGCGGGACTGTAAAGGCATTGGCATTTTCATTAAATTACCTTTATATTGCAAACGTAAGAAGACACCAAAAATAAATAATAAAAGTTCATCCAATGTGAAGCCAATGTGGGTTTTTTGCATACTCAATCTGATCCTTGCCATAATAATACTGAATTACCATCAAAATCAACCATGGTCTAAAAGGGATTGTTAACCTTATATTCTTATATCTTAGTAAACCAAGTGTGAAAGAAACTAATGCTTGCGTTTTTATATATAAATGATGATGAATACATCCACTGAGAACCTGCAGGGGCATGCTATGACCAATGACAGTGAACGTAAAATAATTTGAATTTTAGATTCATATATCCGCTTATGCTTATATAGGACAAGAGCATTTGTGAAATGCGTGGAACACAACATCCAACTTAAGAGAATGCAAAAAATAGAAAAAATTAAAAATAAAATAGTGGGTCAACCCCAACAGATAACTAACAGCCATCGAACAGGGTCAGTCCAATATGGTGCGAAACCATATCTTTGAAAAAATGCAACACATCCCAGTGCCTGTATCCTTTCTGAATTTCACATTCACGGAACGTTTTAGCAGTTGCCTTTGCAAATAAGTAGGACTTGCTTTCCAAAACTTATGAGTATCTCCTCCATTAGGTCCTCACCAGAACTGAATTCTACCATAGAGATGTGCGCTCCACGGAGTTATTCTATTAGCAGCAAGCTGTGTCAGCAGATGCGTACCCAAAAAGTAACGTTCCCCTGGATAAATGGTGAAGCTTTCACTGGAAGAGCGATAGAGAAATTTCAGGCACCGCAGGATAGCACCGGAACCATTCCAACACTCGGGGAATGTATGGTTGACCGCTCGCTTCAGACAGAGCCGGAGTGCGACGACTTTCAGCATGTATGTGAGCCACCTGCTGTTGTCACAGCCTGTGGGGATACATCAAGACGACCCACAGATCGTTATACGTTTTGGTAACAAAGTATTAAAGGTTTTATAGCGGTCTATCATAGGAGGAAGCTGTGGTGATGATAATAAATGATGATAATTTGTAATGAGTGATGAAATCAAAATATGAAATTCAACTTGGTTGTTGGCTAAGACAGGAACAATGATGTCCAGTTCAGAAATATGATTGCAAAACGGGTGGACTATGTGGACTAGTGAGAACAAGATATTTGAGCTGGTAGAGGTGTCATGAGAGGGTTATAGTTGAATGCCCCTTTCAAACGAGTGGTCTATGGAAATGCATTCATCTGTCAGGTTGATCGCATTAGGAAAGTTGAGAGATGCGTCTAATGTTCGCTTAAAAGAAGGGAGACTGGACAGAATGCGTATCTTAACTGGGAGTTTATTCCATACTCTACTATAAAGGATCAGGAAGAAATTTGGCCTGTCGATTAGGCGAGATGGTGGTGCGGGAAAAAGTGAAACGCGGTTCCGCCGCGAGCATACGCCGTGGATAATGAAATGTGAACGAATAGTAGAAAAAAACGTGCCTGTGCACAAGTTTAAATGGCAGAATAACATTGTGTTCCAGACGTCGTAGCCAAAGGGGCTTGAGCTCGAGTTGGTCACACCGTTCGCGATAAGACAGAAGTGAGCTTAGTCCAATCAGGCCTTTGGTGAAGGAGCGTTGGACGTTCCCATTTGCGACGGAGGTGGATTTTATTGTGCTGGAGCTAATAAGAGAGCTGCGTTCAAGATGTGGCCTGACATGGGAGCGGTATACAGAGAGGTGGCTGTCTTTCAGCTAAAAGCAGCAAAAGATCAGACCAGTGAGCCGTCTTGCCTTGGCTATTTGATAGGATGCCTGCTCGGAGAAGTTAAAAGAAGACGAGTAATGTAGGCCAAGGTCTCTTATCAAGGGAGAAATGGGGATTGGTTGCCACTAAGCAGGATGGATCCAGGGCTTATGGTACATTTTTGGGTAAGTAGTGAACTTTTGGATGCCGAGACCTGCATATGTCACGTGGCACCAGTAGTCAAGAAAGGCTAAATCATCAGAAATGTTAGCTGGTGTAGCGGACAGGTTGCATGGGTCAAATGTATATGCTATCTTAATATCGTCAGCAAATAGATACGGAGTGCCATGGTGCACCGCAGCAAAGACGTCATTTACACACATGAGGAAAAGTAGGGGACCTAAGACACTTCCCTGATTCTCTCCGCTCGTAATGGATGTGGATAATGACGTGTGGTTATCGATCAGAACTGTTTGGGAGTGGGAATACAAATAAGAAGATAACCAAGAAGGAAGAGGGTCAGTAATACCAAAGGAGCGAGATTTAGATAGTAGATAGGTATGTGAAACCCTGTCAAAAGCCTTAGTCATATCCAGAAAGAGAATAACGACTGCTTTATTTATGTCCATTGCAGTAGTAACGGTATTAAGAAACTGGAACTGACATGTGATGCATGATATGCTTTTAATGAAAACATGTTGGGAGGGGTTAAGTATATTGTTGTCAAGCTGATAATCGAGAATTCGCTCTTTAACTATCCGTTCCATCATCTTGCAAAAAACACGAGTGTGGTTGATAGGGCGGTAGGTGTAGGTGTCGTACAGAGATCACTTCCTATAACGGGAAGTGATGATGATCTTCCACCGCTTTGGCACCAGGCTATTATTCATGGGCAACGTGCATAGGTTCTTAAGGAGAAGAGAAAAATCAGTCTCATTAAAATTCCGCCTGGGCCAGGTCGAGAGGATAGCTTATTCAAGTCCGCTATCTTTTCGATACGTTTAGCGTCAAAAGAGATGCTAGACAGGGTGGCGTCAGTTAACAGTGACAGGGAAGGGGCGGGGAGGCTACATTGAAGTAGTAGAGAGGATGCGAAATGAGCTTCAAATGCACCTGATACAGTTTCGGGTGAGTTAGCGGGCTCAGAGTTGTAGATTATGATTTCGGGGTTAGTGCGTGAATTATGTCCAGACAGGTAGTTTAACAATCTTGACAAGCTTCCGGACTTTTGTGGATGGTTGAGAGCGGCACTTTCTTGACGGATGAGATGTCATTCCCCAAAGTGTTTAGACCTCTCAGACAGTGATTTCGGGCAAAGAAATATAGAGAGGTCCTTGGACTTCGAATAACTGGTCTGCAATGCTATGATCTTGAGCTCTATTTTCGATTTTCTAGGTGTAGGTCGGACCATTCCGGACCATTTCGAACCATTTCGTTTATTTTGCAAAAACGAACCGTTTATACGGAACACTAGGTGACCGAAATCAAAGTCACATTACGAAGGTCATTGGTTCAGAGCTCTTCCCGTAATCGGGTCTTCTGAACGGCTATGTAGTTCAAGTCCCCGATCGGCTGATTCCTTTACGGTCAGTTGAAACAACACCTGGCTGCAGCTTGGTTGACTGCGCTTGGTTTGGTAAGCGCGACGGTTCGCGGCTGATCGGATGGTTTTGCTGTGTCTCGCCAAAAACCGGCCGAACCATCGAACAACTTCGTTGGTTTAAGCTTTGCCATCGATTTTGAACAGACGAACACGTGCCGTCTGAAAACGACACTAGGCCGTCTATCTATGCGTCAGCGAATACCTTCACAATATGCAAAAACGCTGAGCGGAGGAGTTATGCAAATTTCCTGAATGGGCCCAAGTGCTCCCCTGAAAAAACGAAAAAATAGCTCGAATGTTTACTTCACTGCGACCTGGAATGTCTTCTATACACTATCTTATGATCAAACTGTGAAGGTTTAGACCCCTTTCAAGAGAGAGACAGATGCCCACTTACAGCCTAGACCTGCCCTGCGTACAGGGAAACCCCGCAAATTCGCCCAATAATAGTCCGCTAGTTCTGCCTTCGGTTCCTTTACTGATCCTATGAGGAATGACCGTGCACCGAGCACTCCGTGTAACTTGTCGACCACCTCCCCCCCGTACTATTATTCGCGACCCTCCCAATACTCTCAAACGAGTTTTGACACGCAAGCCAACAGCTTGCTACAATGACCAATGTATTTCCAATATCAGCTTTTTGGTCGCCACTGTAGCTCTGTTAATTCGTTGATTCATACTGTTTGATTCTGCTGTAATCAGCAATATACTTTCCCGAACATCATTTACAGATCGTTCTCTTGTCACCATTTTTCCTTAGTTTTACTCTAGAGCTCATCTGAATTCATCAACCGTTTTGAAAATCACTCTGCTAGAGCATATTCAGTATCAAACTCAATGTTGTCAGCATGGTACCTGCCTCAGTCATGCCTGAACCATTATTTCAAGCATATCCCACCACTTCAGAACTTGCCTCTACTCGGCATAACTGGGTTGGGTCAGCTGTTACCATTGTCGATTCATTGTTACTGCAACTCCTTGCGTTCTAACATCTGAGAGCTACCACGCCGGCATGAGCTTAGGTTAGAACAACTTCCAGATATATACTGCCTCATCTGTGCTATTTCATTATATGCACTCGCAATTGATGACTACTAACGCTTTCTCTGGAGTTCTTATCGTTGTCACCAAAAGACCTTACATTGCTGTTATCATTCGATACACAAAGTGTACCATTCGAACTTTTCCTATAACACCTTGTTTGCTGCCTTGCAGAAGCCCTTAGGCAATCACCTAAATATGATCTTTCTGTCACTACCATCAAGGGCAAACTCTTTTATGCTTCGACAGCTCCTACTTTGTGACTCAGTAACTCGTTCCTCCCTCCAAGCTTATCTCCCACCGCAACTAACTCCGCCGCATAAAAGACACTCCGCCATGCCGTATATCACACATTATCATAACACACTTACAAATAATGTCTTTTTGAATACGCGCATATGTAGGGCCTACTTGGTGTCAGGAAATTTTCCAGCTTGCAGTAGCATGGTTAACCTCGCGTCAATAAGTCTCTATCCAAGCTTCTGTCAATGAAAGTTTTAACTGCAGTTGCTGAATAGTATAATAAAAATGCACCAGTTACAGTTAGAATGAAGCTTTATTCTTGCAGCTTGTGTATAAACTCACTCAGTTCAATACGTACATTCTCTTCATTTATTATTATAACCCACAACTTGAACCACTTCCAGACTGTAACCTGCACCCCTCCCCCCTCTCCCCGGTTTATCACAGGCCCATAAAACTCCGTCGTCTCTCATTGGACCGCTTGAAATAATCATGAAACCGAAGCTTCGAGCTAACCGATCTTGAGGTGATTCTTGAATGCATTCTGCAGTGTTGGATTCTACCTTTCGAAACCAACTGCGACCGACCTTGGTTGGAGCTACCTGTCATGGTGCTCCCAAACCCATTGTCATGCCAATCATTCAACATGCCTACCATCTCCTTCCAAACCGTCTGGAAGTCCATACTTTATTCGGTACACATGGAATCAAACCCCGCATATATCAGCGATCTACGATATAATATCACTCCCGTGGCCCTCTTGATGTTGAAACAAAGTTGTCTTCTCCTTTTGCTTTATTGTTTTTTTTACCTAACTTTTGTGAAATTTCCAGCTCTTTCACTAAATACTTGGAACTGGTAATTTAGCATTGGTAATAATTGCGCCGCACCACAGTGGGGCTCTAATTTATTATCGAGAAATAGTTACATGAGCATTCTCAGGAAACGTTAAACTAAAAGCCTTTAAAAATCATCCTGCTCGAATACATTTGAAAAACCTTAAGGGATTCTCGGCATGAACTCGTCCTGTCGGTGATTTACTGCACCCCATCTTCTGGAACCCTTGTCTAGGAGCATTCTTCAATAAAGTCCTTCACTCAAGAAACCGGTTTCGGTGTTGAATTTTTTCGTCCACCGTTTTAATTTGTGGGAAACATCAATATTTTTCTGATTAGATTAACGTTTGCCCGCGTACAATTTTCACATTTAAGTGCGGAAATTGAATTGACATTTAGCACATAAAACTTAAGTCGATTGCGAAAATTGTTGTATACCTGTTCGCTTTTTCAGTATAATTTCTAAAACCACTCCCATCGGCATGATGAAAAGACCGACAAATGATCGTCTCAAACCCCTCAACGCTCAATTTGCCATCTCCAGGAACCGCAGATGAACACAACTATCGGTACCTCCGCTAGACTTATTTGAAGAGACAAACAAAAATCCACTTAAAAGAACTAAAATTAACTCAAACGGATAAACAGATGTCATCAATTCAAAATCTGCCGTCAAATTTCTCACCCGTCAATCATACTACTGAGCCAGCCACACATCCAAGCTTTCATGGTCTAATGACAGCTGGTAACCTCTTCGACACACCTGCTGCGAAAATACGTAAAAGTATAAAAAAATTCTTAAAAAAGCTGTTGTCTTTAGTATTCCTGACGGCTTACTTTTGTCAGCTGTGAGGAATATGATCCCCACTGCTTGCAATATCGAGCGTCACTCGTGTCATTGCGTTAGACTAAGTAAGCGGGAACATCGCAATGGCTGTCTTTTACTTTTCCAGTTTATAGATGAAAATATGACGGCGGAACTTATCGGTAACGGGCTGGTTGTTGATAGTTATTCTTCCTTCAAGACCACCAGAATAATCACTGACAGAAAATCTTTGAGAGAGGTTTTCAGATTGTTAAATAACACCGAAACGTTAGGTAGTACCTCGGGTTCGCAACCCTCATCATCAGAACTGCAGCCACGCACTAAAGCTTCCGTTTACCCGCCGACTTAACTCTTAGCCGGTATCAGTAGATTTCGATGAACCTATATCGCCATCACTGGCAAAGCGGTTTAGCAAGCGAAGTGAAATATATCGAACTGTCATTAACATCCCTCCAGATCGGTGGATTGCAAATTCTATCGTTCACAGTTCACCAAGCAGGCAAGCTAACTATTTGCTGGTTATTCCCAACACGCATATTAGTTTTTCAATAGTCCTCAAAGTAACCTCAATACAAAGTTCACTATAGTCTTCTGAGAATAATGGCGAGAATGAGTTGGCCAGTGCGAAAAATATTGCGGCTACCCATCATCAAAGGTCATCTAAATACCCGAGTAAAAGCCCGTACGTAAAAAAATGTAGAGTACTACCCAGAGACGACCACTCTAGGAGCATCTGGCCGTAGTTAGTAATCTGCGCTTTTTTATCAACGTATCAAATCGCTTGCATCTGTATCTTCTTCACTCATGCGAAAGCGTAACTCTGAACGCACCTTTCTTCACAGACTCAGTGAACCATTATTTACCTCGCGACCCCAGCCTTTCCTATGCACAGTTCCTGCATTCTCATTTCTTAACTTTCCTCTGCTTCATTTTGCCCCATTCCTCTTGAAACTTGCTTTCTTCATGCAGGGTAGTATGTAAGGATCAGTGTCTTCCGTGGGGGTCGCTCGTGATCGATCTGCAAAATAAGAGAACACAAACCTCCATGAGCACAAAGGCTCAGTAATTGCAACAACAGGATCCTACACTTACCTTGATCGAACACCAATATGGCTGCTGACAGCCTGCTCATTACACCGGACCAGGTCTTTCCCAGATCAGAGCAGCAATGGAATTTTCCCTTTCAATATCAAATCTATTATCGTTTCCAGATTCAGCGCCCTTTCGTCAACACTATCCAGTTTACGCGTATTTTTCACGTGCTAACTGCACACATGATTGTTTACTCGTTCTCGAACAAGATCATAGCAAGTTTTACAGTGACAATTGTAACTTTCTCGCATCTCAGTCCCGAAAGCACCCCAGTTGTATCGATCTGGTACTTTTAATTTTCCAAGCAAAGAGTCCTCAACTTTTTCACGGGCACTTATATTTTATCATCTTTACCTTCCTTGACAAAAACCCATCTACACCGCCAAATCAACTTCCACCTCCCCACTGCAATCTCACGAACTTACCTATAACGGTACCTCTGGTAGTGTTTACACTATTCAATTCCAACCAGGGCTTCTACCGTTGATATTACTCAATGCTCGATCGATATAAAGCAAGGAGCCTCCAATGAGTGCCATGACACTCACTAAAATAGTGGTTTCATTTCAATAACTGAAGCAAGGTTGTCTGGTACTACTCCCACTGAACACACCGCTATTGTACAACACATGGACTTCGGGTGAAGTAGACTAGATCAGCGTGCGGGAGGCCGTTTATTCTATTTGAGGAAAGGTTTCGTTGCATCTTTGTTTCAGCATCCCATTCCGGACAGCATAGAAGATTGAGTAGGGCTGAACATCAAAACTGAGCATCATGAGATTTTGATCCGTTGTTTACCATCCACCTTTCCTCAATAGTTATGACATTCTAACCATTATCAGCGCTCCGAATTTTGTCGCTGATCTCCTTGGTGGACCCAAATGCACAACGGGTGACTTTAATGTACAAGGCTTTTGTTGGTCAGCGTTTGTAGTGGCATTCAACCTTGCTTATTTGTTTGACACACGTCAGTTTTTGAATGAACTCACGCCACCAGGAGTGGTGGCCACTTGTCCGTTGCCCGTGAAAGCTACACGCACGCTTTTCTAATATACACTGACCACCCTCCCCCTACATGTAGTGTTCTCCTTCTCAAGGGTTGTGGGAAACATTGCCTTGGTGATCGTGGTGGCACAATGCAGAGTACAGCTGTAACGGATAGGTGGTCCAAGCGTAGTAGGAAGGACTGGCGAACGCACGTAGTAAGGAAACAGCTTGGAAAGTTTAAATCAACCTTACACATTCACTTCTCCACAAAACCCATTCGACTTTGTGGCTGCTATCCCGGTTGAGGTGAGGGGGGGGGGGGGGGGGGGGAAGTTCAACGTGTGTCAGCCGCAACGAGGCTGAATAACATTCTAATTTTATTCTTTACCACGGGTGTTACCAAGGTGTCCACTCTGGACCAAGATAATTTCGCTGGAGGTGATCGCTATACGGTTTCCTTTGGTTTTTCTACCCCCATAAGAAGCAGCCAAAAAAGACCCGTCACTAAGTTGTTCCATTAAACTAAATACGACCGATTAATTACACTAATACTCACCCAAGATTGGAATGATTTTTTCTGGTTTTGCAAACCACAAACGGTAGTAAACAAGCCTTATTCTCTCGTAAGTCGTTGTCTGCATATGATCACACCTAAAAATGATCCTATTTAATGCGCAGAAGCAAACAACGTATCCCGATTGACACAGCGATTCTCAAAGATATAACATAAACGAAAACAAGAGATTTCTGCTTAAACATAAGATCGGTTCACATTTCTCGGTATATTATCTCTTATTTAGAGTGGATAAAGAGATAACAGAAACAAAATGCTTTGCGCAACCCAAAAATAGTGGAGATTATGGCTAAATAAATGAGACACTGAGACGCTTTATCTGCTCTAGCTATTTGTTATCTTTCCTGAAGTAGCTCTCATATACACAAAGCACAAGTCGTATCAGAGGCTTTTAAGGCATTTTTGCATCCGTCATCAAATAATTCTTCCCCACCTTTTCTTCTTCTTAATTGTAATTCCTCGGGAAATCTATCTACGGTCTCCTTTCACCAAAATGATATATCACCTCTGTTGTCAAGTATTAGATTGTCCTACCTGTTGAGTTCGCATAACAAGATAATCACATGATCGGAGAGAACTTGGATTTCAGCCTCGTGGCCTTGTATTTTCTCAAGAAGTTCAAGAACTACTCTCCTGGGCCAGATGCACTATCTATGGCCGTTTTCAGGTTAACGGGCCCAATATTCAAGTTTTGTTGTCAAGCTAATCCAACTTATCTGTGCTGTATAGTTTGTATCCCAGACAACGGAAAACCCCAGTTATAATTTTAATTCATAAAAAAGAGATCATAACAAGACTCGGCTAATTGTAGATCTGTCACTTGCACCCCAACTGTTTCCAGGATCAAAAGGAAGCCGACCAAAACCAAGCTTACGATACTACCTTCTCCGACCCAGCATGGTTTTTGTTAAACTCTGCTCCGGTTGTACGATCGATTTTTTAAATCTCATAACGATGGCCGCAGACAATGGCAAGGGGATTGTTATAATTTTTCTCTATTTGACCAAAGCTTTTGACCGAGTTTCTCACTTTCGACTCTTAGCGAAAGTAAATATTACGGACTTTTTGATCCCTTATATTCTTGGTTGTCTTCTTATTTTATTTTTTTGCACAATCAGGTGGCAGACGTAGGTGGCACAGTGTCAGTAACCAAAACTGTAACTAGAGGAGTCATTCAAGGTAGATTTGCAGGACAAGTACTCTTTCTTATATATATATATATATATATATATATATATATATATATATATATATATATATAGGGTAATCCGTCATGGAATTCCATTTCTCTTTGATGATGACATTAAGATATTATATGCGTTAGACCCCCTTTCTCCGACTACAACAATCGGTAACGTGTTGCAGGATATCACTTCAAAGAGCACTTGGGCGGCTACTTGACTAGTGAAGTTTTCTGCTGAAAAAGCAGTATTCTAAAGTCCCGCCAGGGCTTTTTATTAAGAATGGTCAAATAACTGCAAACTATTCATCAGTACGGGATTAAGGTTTTCAATACTCTCGGCCGTTTAGCTCCTCAGAACACATTTATCCAAATTTCGGGGACCTGAAGTTTCATCAGGTTACTTCACAGAATACTTCCGTTACAAGGAAGTAAACTAATCGTCTATGAGACCCACGTTAGACCACTTTTAGAGTATGGGTCAATGGTTTATTCCAACATGCGGCAGTGTGACCGAATATCCATTTAGAAAATACAGCGAATATTCACAAAACAAATAACAGGTTATTCTGAAACCTTAGACTATAGGCAAAGTCGCAGTCTTTTACATTTAGACCAACTTTGGCTGAGGAGACTAAAAATGAGTCTTTCCTTTATAAATTCTTTAAACAGGACTTGTGGCTCACCACCACAAGTTAGAATACCCACAGAATTTCTATACTTATTGTGACGAAACAGTTTTTCTGTTGATGTCACAGTTTCTAAGACAAGTTTGCGGTCCAATTTATTCATAGATAAGTACTCTTAGCTCTGGAATAAAATGCTGCTAGGGATTCGTTCAGTTCAGTTCAGTCCAGTTTGCACAGGACAGTTAATGGTCACGGCCAGTCAAGCTTCCAGAATTCTTTCGGTGGTATACACACAAGTTGTGCACCCAATAAAGCACAGTGTGTTTCATCGGATCCCCGCTCAAAGTAAGAGGGAAAAGTGAAATCTCATCACACATCAACTACGAGAGACACCGTGAAACGTGGGCGTTCACTGAAATAGTACGCAACAAACGAAAACGTCCGTTACAACACACCTCAGACGGACCACAGTTTTATCCTTGAGTCATTGAGTGGACATAATCAAAGCTCACCACCAGGGTTGATCTCGTCTTACTTCGATCTAGGGTCCCCTCGAAGGACTGGGCGGTCTGCAGGTCTATCATTCAACTAGGTGGACTATTCCGATTGTTCACCACTGTGCTGATAAAGGAGTGCGACCTGGTTATCGACCTAGCTCGAACTTTCGTCAGCCTATTCTCGTGTCCCCTTGTTCCGGAATCTAGAGCAATTTGGAGTAGACTATCCGGTTAAAGACCAGAAAAACCTTTTGATATCTTAAGGGTGTGTATAGGATCTCTTTGAAACCTCCTCCTTTTCGAAGAGAAAACTTCAAGATCACGGAGTCTCTAATCATACGTCTCACTCCACTGCCCTCCAACCATTCGCGTCCCAAGAAGATGAACGTACTGCAAGCTGGCGTTGTCCTTCTAGTAGAAGGTTGACCAAGCCTCCACGCTGCCTTCTACGTGAGTAGATACTAAAGTCATGTAAAATGGTACGAATATTTCTGGCTGCCGACACGACGGTGCTGATCGCAGTTTGGAGAGTTCAACAAGAGCCTTTTGTGGAACGGCCTTGCGCTGGTCTGACCATTTAAAATCCGTGGTCACGATTATCCCGAGGTCTTTAACCTTACTAAACGCTTCTAAGGTAAACGGCCCCTGGTCATGGACGGAAGTTAAGCTTCCTGTTGACCTCGACAACGAAAGGCTCTTCCCAGCTTTGAGCGCCAAGTCCCACCTGTGTGCCCATTCCGGGATGGTTCCTATATCCCTGCCTAGGCCGCTCCTACCCTCAGTTCCTACAATTCTCAGGTCAACCGCAAAATTAGAACTAGGCAATCGAAGGGAGGATACGAGGTCGTTAATAAACAATAAGAATAGTATCGGGCCTAGCACGGATCCTCAAGGTACGCTAATGATGACGTTTACCGAACTGGAGCAACTTTCCCCTATTTTGAAGTAAAACTTCCCTCAGGAAAGAAAATCCGCCAGCCAACTACGTACTGGTCCGCTATTCTAAAAGTCCCGATCTTGCTCAACAAAAAACGATGAATAACGGAGTCAAAAGCCCTGCTTAAGTCAAGATAACATACTATGACCTGTTTGGTTTCATCCAGTAGTCGAGTAACTTCATCTAGGAAGCAAAAGAGATTGGTCAAAAAACATCTATTTTTTAGGAACCCAAGTTGGGCTGAGATCAGCATGGAGTGATCAAATAAATGCTGACAGATGTAGGCGTGAATGATTTTCTCAAGAACTTTACATAGGACGCTAGTTAGGCTTACCAGCCTGTAGTTACCCATAGTCGACTCAGGTCCACGCCTGTGTATTGCCACGATGGTCGCGTCTTTTCAGTCCTGAGGTAGTTTACTTTGGTCCAATGTGGACCTCTACGGCTTACATTCCAATGGAGCTATGGTGTCCCAAAAAGGCTTGACGATAGCTGAATGGATGTCATCTGGACCCACTGACTTAGAAAACGTTTAATCCCCGTACGTACTTACGCACGATTCCCTCTGAAAGATTTAGTTTGTTCAACTCCTGCCAAGGATGTACCGGCATCAAAATGACTGGTACCCCACTACCTAATCTGTGTACACTACCAAAGTATTCTCCCAGGGCGTCTACATTGCTCCAGACATCAGAGGATATACTCTAGTCCTTAGTGGAGAGTGGACCTATCGGGATTTGTTGAGCCTTTTGACTGTACTAAACAATAGAATTTATTCGACTGCTTTCTTAAGCATTTTACCAGCTTCAGCTCAAACCGCCCCTTAGAAGTTTATCTCACCGTCTCATTTCTAAGCCTGATATATCTAGTCAAAGTTAGCTGACAGTCAAAACTATGTAAAGATTCCAGCTGCGGTTTCTACGTTTGATGGCCTTGTCTATTGAAGCTTTCCGCCACATTGGTTTGCCCTCCCCACTGCTTCTTTTCAAGGGTGCAAACACGTACTGGAGGGCATTTAGGGATCCCTCTGTTAGGTTCCAAAGTTCCTCATCAGTAGCTCACTCTATCTTTTCCCAAGTCAGCTTTATCACCCTAGTACGACGCTTGTCTATGTCCATGGTCATGAAATTCCTAACCAGTCTTGAGAATTTCTCAGGTTGCCGCAAACATAAGGTGATTGTGACACACGTGATCGCTTTTGCGCAAAGGTGCGCAGCACTGCAGTTCATACAAGTCGTGGGGGAGATTTGTTATTGCTAGATCGAGCAACGGTGGTAAACCTATATCTGCTATCTTCCCTAACATGTTGGTACAATGCATTTGCACGCAGCCACTGTAAATAGCTCTCATCCTACGATCCCGGTGTGCAGAATTCAACCGTCCAATCAACATGCGGTAGGCTAAAGTCACCCACTATGAGGGTATCTTGTGCATCATAACTAGTTCAGTTACGGTCCGCATTAGGTGAACATTCTCGTCGAGGTTTGTATTCAGTGCCCCTTAGACACAGACAACGGTAACACTTCTGCCTGGAAGGATGATCGTATTTGCACACAGCTGGACATCATGAGTTCATATCTTGGTAGAAGACGCAAGATGGTTTGCACCTAACCTAATGAGGATGGCTGCCCCTTCTCCAAGGCAATCTTGTTCTCTATCCTGCCTATAGACTGTGAAATCTTTATGTAATATCCCTGGCACATGATCTTCTCTGGAAAGCTATGTTTTCTTAACGGCAATTATTGACGCGCTGTACTCCCCGGCCGCTATGGAAAGTTCCATCCATTCAGCTATAATACTGCAAGCATTCGTGTGTAACACCATCGCGTTTTCCCCGTTGCTCAGATGTCTGTTATTATTTACTTCTGCCTGGTTATCAGAAGCGACGCCTGAGACAATAGCAAACGTTTTGCGTCGATCCTTCCAAGTGGTGTGCATAAAGACTGCTGACGACCTAGGACTTCCGACGATTCCCAATCCATTCCTACTGAAGTTGCCATGATATTCACACTGACAAGGGTCGCGCTGTCCTCCACTCTCGGACAGCGCTGCCAATTTTCAACTTCCTACACGTCTTCAGTTAAACTATTTCTGACCACGTACGTGGCTTCATTACTGTTGTCAGCGAGGCTGTCCGAGTGCCGAGTACGGCATTCTGCTGTCCCTGGGGGCTTCTCACCAGTGCCCTGGCGAGTTTATCCAAGTTTCTGCGTGGTGCTAGACCACCAGGCTTTACTCTATGCTCGTCTGGTGCAACCTGATATCTACTCTTTCTGGTGTGGGCCACCGCCGCTGCCTTCGTCAGCCGTCTATCTCGGGTGGACTCATCGGCTAACCCGACTAGCATTAGTCTCGCATTTTGTACTCCTTTGTTGGTGAGTAATGAATTCCATGTCCCAATTCTTCTTTTTGGGCTGTCTTACCTTTCTAGGCCTCTGCTTAGTCCAGTGGCCTCCGTCTCTCTGGAGTTGAGGCAACGACCGAATGGCTAGCTCGTGGAGTTCGCATACTTACTGATGCAACTGTCCTCTCAGGCGTGCCTATTACTTCTGCAAACGACTTTTTACTACCTATTTGCGGTGTTTTAGGGTTCATGCTAGCGGTAGTACCTGGTGCGTGTAGGTCCTTTTCTTGGGGTTACAATTTTAAGGCCTGGCTGGCACTCTCCTTGCAAGGTACACAAACCCACTCAGCCCATAGGTTTTATTTCTAGAGCGGGTAGGGGTCAATTGTTATTCGTGAACTCCATGGGTGAGCCCACCTTTGGCGCTCATTACACTCTATACCATTAGCTACACGCGAGACAGGAGTCAGAAACACGGGACAATGACGGAGACAAAATGTAGTAAAAATAGCTCAGACACTGTGCAACCGAAAGCAAAAAACGTTGGTACTTGCGAGTACACACTTCATACGCAAATGCCTAAAGACATTCAAACAAGAAAAGACCACTTCACAAAATCACCGAATACTGCTTTGTATTACTATGAGTGGAAAGGAAATATTCTTCAAAGAAAACGCCCCTAAATACAATTCTGATACGTCCAGTACGGCAAAGTAACCCAAGTTAATTCACAAAACTTTCCAAAAATTCAATTTAAATGTGAAGGTTTCAAAAATTTGTACCACGAGATGCTCACAGAAGTCAGTAGACATTCATCGGCTTTTAAGAGGAAAGTGGGTGGATTCATTGTATTGCAAAAGTAATCCACATTATTAACTGTTACATCACAGAAGATGGAACTTACGAAATTAGTCTAGGTTTTAGACGGACATTAAACCGTTAACCACCCAGCCACAGGCGGAACCCTTCCAGACTGCCGCTTTCCTTTCTATTTTCATTCGAATCGGATTTGTCTTTTGGATCTATATAAAAGTCGACTAACAAAGGGATTTTCGAATTACCCAACCGCATAATATGCTGCAATGATACTTTTCGTCCCCAGTGAAAGATGTTACCCAAATAACTGGCATTTTGATTCAAAATTCTGTAAATATTGGTGGACTACAAATGAACTTCACCAATGGATTACTTCCTCTATCCTCCTTATCACTGCTTGGAACTTCCCCAGGACCTACCATTGGAACTTTTCTTACCACTTCCTATATCCCACCTAATTTCCGGCCGTTGGCATTCAGCCCCGTACGAAATTTAATGGCGAAAAATTGCGGTGAACGAATCAGGCAAATGAACTTTCCATTATTAATGTCGTTCTGCTGACACATCATGAAAAGCATTTTTCATGAATCAGAAAAAGGAATTTTTCATTAGTACTTTCCAGAGTGATCATCATATACATGCGTCGTAGCTCTTGATCAACAGTTCAGCTTCCGGGAGTCCAGCGGAATTTTTCTTTAACGTACAGCAAAGCCCAGCCTGATGTTTCACAATAACCGTTCCATTGCTCGCCTGACACAAAACAAAAGCCGTTAGTTCTATCAGCAGAAAACGTTCAGTTCGTTTTACTGTTCATTTTTTTTACCAGTTTTGAGGTTATTGCACACCTAACTGCACTTGTTCTGAAAGTAATTTATGAACATGAATTTTCTTCCCTCTACCAGATTCCCTGGTCATTTTTAATATTTTTGTAAGCTATTCTTGCATGATTCGGGATTCCCAGTCAGTCGATCTTCTTTTCGCGCATTTTTCTCCAATGACCCTGACACTCATTTTTGCCGAGTAAATCGTTTCGAATTTACCTCAATCATTGTCACTCATGGTAAAACTTTGCTCGATTCCCTATTTTTACACGACCCGTATGCTCTGATCATGCTTCATTGCACGCGTCTCGCACATTTACAAGAAATAAATTATTACTGTAAATATACCGCCAACTTCCTATTTCTCAAGGGGGATCCCCACATTGCGCGTGAACTATCAACTACTCCATGACCGCATGTACCGGTATGCATGGCGGCCCCACCCCACTACGCTTTACGCGATCACATAAGTTAAACGGAAAATATCAAATTATCTGACCTCATCATTGTTTTGTGGTTGAATAAGTCAAGATGCCGTGCGGCTTACCCATGCTCCTTGAACATCCTATCGTAAATCGCTTCTATCCCATTAGCGTTACACTTGCGCATCTGATAGGTGCCAGTACCACGTTCTCTACCGTCACATTCCACAGGTCAGATTACCGCTAGACAGACTGATATTGACTAAAAGTTTTGCTGGCTTAAACATTTCTTTTTTGCGTCGATACTCGTATTTACCCGAAAACACGTTCCTCGTACATGTGTGCTTTCGCTCTATCAACAGAATTCGGGACTTAACAGCCATGGCATTTGGTTAGACAATTTCTTCGCATTTTCTCCCTTATCGTCTTTGTACGAATACTAAAAAAGGCCATCTCCGTGGCTGCAACTACCTTCTTATGGATGCCATCGGATTGTTCTCCGTACGTAGCTAATTAGTCATAAATCCCGCGATTTCCGATGTCACTCACATCTATGGACTCATTTTTGTTTCCCCAAAGTGAGTGTTTCGATATATCAGTCTCTCCTCTTTAGGTCATGACGAGATTTGTTGCAGCTGACCGATAAATTTTCTGATTTAGTTGACCACTTTTTACAAGGAACGGTAGTGATCATCCCCCGAAAACTTTGCTTCTTCCTTGTAGGTATTAACTCGTTTGCTTTCCACAATTCACCCCGTTTATGATGTTCGCCAGCGGCAATGTCCTGAATATTGCTCATACCTGAACTCTAATCTGAATCATATTTCCAGTTTAAATGTACCTCATTTTACTTTACTTGAACTCCGTTAGGTGCTATCTTACGGACGCAGAATTTTGCGAATCCTCTTTCGCAGATTTGAAATCTTTTTATTTCATTCATTAACGTTGTACTGTATGATCATGCTTCCACGCGTGTATCTCGACCACAATCAAGAAATACTGATTATCTGAAAACAAGGCATAGGCATGACCTAGACTTGCGATGGCATTTGAAATGAGCTTCATTGTTTAGTGTCTTCAAAGAGCCGTTACAATACAAACCCGACGTATTGAAAGCGACTACAGAAACTAATGTACAATGATTTTACCTTAATAACGAAAAGACCTAATGACTGGTTGGTAGTCCATTGATTTCCGTCATCAAATACGACAACTGAATGGGATAAAGTTGGAATTGTACAAGCAAGTTTTCACTATTGATTAACGTGGATAATCTGCTTGATGACCTATTTCCGTCTGTTAAGAACATTTAGTTTGTTAAAATCTGCTGCCCGTTTTGGCTCGTTGTCATACCCACGAGAGTAGGTACAGGTGTGTCCTTTCCAGAGGACAATAACTATTGCTGTAACCCCTTACTCCGTACATTCCAATTGTGGTAACTATTGTTCACGCTACCACACTGACGTGTACAGACGTTGATTGGCAAACGCAAGCCACGGGACCCGCTTCTGTTCCTCAATAGACACCAGTTCCCAAAGATGTATATTACTTAAAGTATTTGGGTGACTGCAGGTCTCCAGCTGTGTGCAGTGGTCGCCTTTTTGGATGATGAGAAAGAAGGTATCTGTACCATCAGTTAGTTATGACCGTTGCCAGACGAGACCCATGCACGCTGGCCCAAAGTGAACTGTGCACGTTTTCACCATCTAGTGATAACTCATGTAACGCTTCTGGCTGACAAATTCCTAAAGACAGTAACAAAGTTCATTCACACGAGTAAGCCTGAGTTCTTAAATCATTTACAATTTTTTATAGATCGTAAGAAAGAGGCTTAGAGAATTTAAAATAAAACCGAGAAAAAACAATTTTAGTCAAGAGACTGTAAAATATCTACGTCAATACTGCTGAAACGTATGCCGTATTAAGAATGGCAATTGATTCTTTAATTTACTCATTCAAGAAATGCAAAGCAAAACACACCGTCCAATGATCAGTTTCCTCAAAAGAGTTATCACCGGGTCCTGAAAGAACAGAGTTAATGCCACCCTCAATCGTCCTTCCAGGAAGAGAATGTAGGTGCTTCAAAGAACGACCATAGTTATTTTGGCACCCAGTATAGTTGCGTTATCCTGTGGTGCTCCCAGCTACTCATCCAAGATGACGACTTCGACGTCCCGTACGCGGATTACCATTTCCTTAACCCCGTGTCTGAAGTCTCCACAGATTGATAAGTTGGCGAATTTCATTTTTATTGTGTGCTGTTTAGTTTCATTAACGAGCTAGGGAGGTCATTAAAAATCATTCAACTAAATTTATGTCAATCTGCAAAAAGAATTACACTTTTTAGAGGACAGAATTTTGCACATCGAATGCCACCACCGATATGATGACTTGTCCGCGACATTCCCTTTGGCGAGTATAGATGCAATATGTTAATTCGGTGCAACAATTTCCTAGAAAGTAACAGACCGATATTGGTAAATTTTGGTCTTATTAGTATTGTAAAAACGACTCCGAATTCACGTCAGCTTGCGGTGATACCGATGCAAGTTATGAAAAATGTTGGTTAGTTATAAAAGTGATGACTATAACGGTATAGAGTACGATAACTTCTCTTAGAATGGAGATTTAGCCTGAAATGCGTAGGAGTGGCGCTGCCAGTTAGCACAATTTATTATTGCCCAGTAATGCTAGAAGCCGTCCAATGTTCTGAAAGTGGCGAAATTCGCAAACGCTGCGGAAGAGGGGCAGGTGACATTGATTGGTTGATGAGGTGTGTTGGGGCCGTCTGGCTGGCTGCTTGGTTGCGATCTTCCCGACTTCGGGGTAGAACGTGTGGTCCACTTTGACACCTGGTGTTCCTTAGGTCCGAGTGCTGACTGGTTAGGAAATCTGTATGTAATGTTTGTCATCTATGAGCAACAGCACAGAGTGAATCCATAAAGGCAGTGCAAAAATACAGATTCGTCCTGTGCATGAAAGCTAACGGTGCTAGAATAGTTAGTAGTGCCTGTCAAGATGTCGTATCTATTAATTCCTCACTGAGAACTCTAACTGATCTTATAGTGAGGGAGCTTTTCGTTCCTCAGATAAGCAGATGAATTCAATATCGTCTAACCAGGTGGGTTCCTCATAGCTACTTGCCTCAGTAACCGCTACGAAATTTGCTGACGCTTGTTCTCGAACCTCTTCACAGGTGGTTCGAGGAGTGTCTGGCCTAATAGCGTTCACATAACGAATGTTTTCTTTCGATGACCTATGTTCCGTTCAAACACATAGCTCGTCGAGGGTATATTACACTCAATGAGTATATAACACACACGGGTTGGATACTTATCCAAAAACAGTGTCTCTGATCATCTCTCAGTGATTAGCTTAATGGAGTCGGCTGTTTCCACTGGTAAGCCGTCTGCCGCTAGGACTTACGGGAAGCTAACGTCTATCCGTCGGTCAAGGATGTTTACTTTAGGGTCAACTTCATAGGATCATTAGCCTGATTCCCTAGAACTGTGGTGACCACGAGCTGGGTGGACTCTCCGACCAGCTCATAACCTTCGAAAAGCTTGTGCGTAACCAGCGCAGTATCCAACCTCATGTCAAAAACACCATGACCATCCCTAATTTCTTAGGTGTCGCAATGCCGTCGGGTGCCATACCTTATTCCACCGGTTTGCAATCACAGCGTCCTGTTGAACACATTATTCTTGGTTTTCCCGCTGAGCGAGTTTCGTATTTCTAGGGACGTGTAGTGACGTATGGGGATTATCACGGTGTTCGTCCTGGTCACATTTTACTACGATCAGCTTTCTGAGGAGCGATAGGAGGCCTTCAAACAGGTGAAGTACGCGCCGATCCTTTTTACTGCCGACCACCGATCCGAGAGGGCTAACAGACCTGATATTATCTAGATAATCAAAACATCGTGGAATTACCAGGTAACTTCCTGTTCAGATGTCATTCGTTTTGACCATATTTTGCAAATCTGGTTGGTTTTCTCGTTCAGACTGTACATGAAATTCTGTTAACCTTGGTCCCGAACGAAATGATTGGAATTTTACTCTACCTGATTCACAAAGTTATAACACAAAATATTCGAAAACCTCGTTTATGCTTCTCTAACCATTACTAAAGGAAAACCAAAGTTCGAGAAAGCTCACGACTAAAAGCAATGAACACGACGGAGTCAGGTCAGGTTAAAAACGTGCCACAGTCAAATAAGCAAGATATAAACAAAAGCGCCTAATTTTGTTTGAATAGTGTGTATTACAAAATGTTGGAGATTCGATGAAGAATTCACATTCTCGAGAAATGGGAATATATGTGAAATATTTGCTCGAGATTTCCTATCCGTTGGTTACATTGAGCGGAGCTACATGTCGGCAGGGTCCCAGTTCGTTACCATGGGACCGCTACACTTTCTCGAATACCGGCTAAGTCCTGACCTAGTTTTCTCTATGGATAGCTCAAAAGAGGCATAAAGTAAGGCACAAAACTTGTAGCCCGGTTGGACTCATCTTGAGACTTTTCGGTAAAATTATGTAGACCACCACTTTCCGGCATGAGTTCCAAGTCCTGCGACCTTACCTGATCGGATCTGATAAACATAATTCATGATGCACAAGAGGGTGGTTAGAGCTACAGTATCTTGGATGCAGGATCTGATACAACACTAGGGGCTCATGAGTGCATAAAAAACATTATCTAGAGTGCGAACCCATGTAATCAATGATCAGTACAGTTGGAGACTCACAAGATACTGAGTATGACCAACTAAGTTTTCAACTAGTGTCAATTTTGGATACAGAAAAAGCCGGTGTGTAGCACGCTCGCTTCATAAATTGCCTACAAATGAAATCAACGGATTCCATTGAGCTTTTGGAAACTCAGTAGCCCCATTTGAAGGGGATTCCATCTGATGAAGTGACGGAGTCACAAGTTGATACACTGATCAGCTGTGACATTCCCGATACCCAATGGATCCTCGATCAAAGGTTAAAAAATTGTAGAGACCCTAGCTAATATTTCGCTGGACAAATTTCGAATCATTGATAAACTTTATGGAAGAATCAGCATCCGAGAACACTTTGGCCAGGTACGTTACTTAAAGGATGACTGATGAGAGCCACGCATATATCATTTAAATCTTCCGAAGCGAAACTATCTCTCCTGCATATGGGTGTGTACCTTTGAGGTAAAACTGTGCCTGACTCTAAGCTAATTTTGTGAATTTAAAGGATGGAGATCAGAGTTAAGGTGTAAAACTATAAATGGCTGGTGGAAGACCTGGTGCCGAAATTTGATTAGCTCAGGAGGAGCTGCTATCATTCCCATAGTAGACCTAACTACAGACGCTTATGTACAAAAAAGATGCACCTGAGCTCTAGGACAGCAATCGTATTTGAAATGAATTTTGTATTCCAGTGTCAATGAAGATCCACTACACCAGTTTCCCTCCAGAAGGACTACCGTGTAGGGGGACTTTGACCCAAGAGAGCGTCGTGAGCTTAATCAATATCCAGCCTGATACTTCCAGTTAGACAAAGGTTGGTGTTCAGTGCCTCTGAGATGATCTAAGAAAGACTGGACCGTATATTGTCACAGTAAAAGCACTCACGTGTGATCTAGCAATATGTTCTCTCCGGGCGCTCTCTATCCAGAAGTCCTAAAAGGGGACAGAAACGAGCCGAAATTATATACCAGGCACGTAAACAGCAAAGGAACATAGAAACAAAGAAACAAAAAGTGGTGCTGTGGCGAAAGTAAGGCATACCTATTGTTAGTGATTTATGAGACCGCCCCTTAGGTTGAGTGGCTTAGCCTGGAAGGGGTCGGAAAACTGGAGAAGTTTAGCAATGAGAAAAACAGAACATCCAGGTGAGAACAATAAAACCAACCAAGTGGACAGAGGGTCGAATATTCCTGTAACTGAGGGTTGTTCTGTGACTCACGCGCTTTGGGATTAGATGTTGTTGGAGTATGGTCAGTGTCCGTGGTTCGGTCATTGGTGGGAATCCCCGTGAACTGGGGTTTCGGGTCAGCGAACTGCGGTTGGGGGCGATTGATGCTAATGATTTCATGGCGGCCATTGAGGCCGATGATGATTGTTTACTCTAAAAGCAGGAAAAATCTGTATGGGCTGAAATAAGCTGGAGTCAATGGGCGACTGTTTGGCATGTGCAGATAAACCTGCTTGCACGTTTTTTTACCTCTTAGCAGCACTGATGATGACGCCATACTCTGTTAAACGATGGAAGAGCTGTCGAAGACGCGGTTGATGTTCGATGGTACTGGAGCTGGCGACAAAGAGATCATCAATGTAGGGGTGGAAAAAAGTTAGCCTCCAGTTCACGCCGTCAACGAAACGCTGGAAAGTTTAAGACGCGTTGAGTAGGCCAAATGGCACCCAAAGAAACTCGAAGAGACTAAACAGAGTGATGACAGCAGCTTTTGAGATATCCACTTCAGCCGTCGGAATTTGATGATAGGCTCTAGTGAGTTCAATTTGGCTGAAAATGATGAATCCTGCCGGGACTGATGTGATGTAAGGAGTGCGTCGGACAGGATAACAATCCGATGTTGTAACCCAAATGAAGCGATGATAATCACCATACGAAAGTCGCTCATTTGAAGACTTCATAGACATCATGGATGGATGGTGCCTGGGTTATTCATGTGCCCGAACTCACTGCGAGCAATGGCGAGTTGTTCTGGGGATAAACAATGGGGACGGACAAAAATAAGAGGTCGCGCGGTATTGACGTGACGTGTGACCGCCAAGTGCACAGCGGATAAGTGGTCTGAAGGCCCGATGAGAGGCAAAAACTAGGCCAAGATATTTTTGAAGATGCCATTGGTGTCAGAAACCATGGATGAGCGTTGAACAACTTTAACCAAGCACACAGACCCAACAAAAGTACGATGGCTTTGCAATCTGCCTCTACCCAATTCGTCTGACATCATTTTATCTCTATTCACTTGAGACACGCTGCATTAGGGTAGGCCTGTTCCTGAAATTGATTCATTCTCAACGGGCTTAGTGGATCGGCATTTCACTCGTCTGAACTTGGCAACCCCGCGAAGACATACGAGGAAACCTTTTAAAACCCATCCACTCACCTTCATTAGACATTTCTCCTCGTCTCGGATAATATCTCTGTGGAATAGCCTTCCACAAGAGGTAATGAAAGCTTCCTCAAACGAAGCATTTAAGGTCAGTTTAGACAACTGCTCTGGACTGACGCCAAGTCCAGGTTTTCCTCTGATTTCCCTCAAGTAGAATATTCTCACCCGTATTTACGCTTCCCGTTTTCATTCCTACGTACTTGTACGTGTAAGCAGCTATAAATGAATCTATTTCCCTCCTTCTTATGGATATATGCGCATATCTCTTTTTGGTATCAATCATAAGAACAATAAAACTAGTATTGATTTATTGATGTATTCATATTGATATATTTGGATTCATGTACTACGTCCAAAACTTTCATTTTTATACTGATATCGTTTTCGCGAAAATGGCTGTCTCCTTTTTATCGAGTCTGACCATTCATGTTCGGCGGCACCTTAGAAAAGAAGTATACAGGAACCAGAATTAACTGAGACCAGGCCTCGTACTCGTGAACTACTTCAAGACTCCAAGACTTCAAGACTACAGAGAATCGGAGGCCAGAACTGGATCTATGAGAATCCTTTCGAAGGACGTGCTATCACCTGGGTGAAAGCTGCTCTGAACCAAACTAGATGATCAGTTGTGAGTGACGGATCTGGTATCAGCCTACTGAACGTTGTGGACGAACCGTGTGTCAACTTGTTCTAATCGTATTACGCCGTGTTTCTGTGCACTAGCATTTGTTGCCATACATCATATTTGTCCCACATCTTTAACGAGCCGTCACATGACTGATGATTCCAAAGTGATCCTCCTAGATCCTTCACGGCGGTTTCGAAATTCTCCGTAGCTGATATTGTTATTATGATGATTTTTTGCAGCTTTTGTTCTGAATCTCATATTAAAACCGGATGACAATGCAGACTCTGAGGGAACAGCTGGCAGCATTTCCATAAAGCTCCCCAATTTTGGCCCATCAAATCTCCGTGTGGCTTATCCAGGTTGAGGTTTATTTCCATTTTCACTAAGTTACATCTCAGGCCTTCATGTTCTCTTACTTTGTGACACAAAACTTCCACCAAAATAACCTTTAAAGAAACTGACTTAACAGGCCGGATGGATAGACTTAAGGAGACAGTGTTAAAGCGAACAACCTAGTAGGATGGAGCTCGTCTACGTGGAGTTATACGACCGCGCTCTATCTCAACTCTTGCGTGATATGCTTTCTTCAGTGCACAACATTGGGTCAGTGAGACATTGCCCCGAAAACTGCGGACAAACCGATTGCAGGCTAACGTCACAGCCACTTTTTCAGTACTAGCTGTCGATACCACCCAGGAAAACCTAGCAGAAACAGCGAACAAAATACACGAGTGTTTTTTATGCCAACGGCGAATCATCTTGATGCCACTCCTAACACGTCATGCACCACTTCCGATCGGCTCGATGGTTTTAAAGTGCAGTTGCATGATAAGTGACTTCAGATTGACGTTATCAGCCGTTCTAAAACGCGAGGTCAACCACGATTCAGGCACATTTCTTGCTATGGACCCAAAGATCATACCCTATGAAGATCGCCTAGGCTTCTACCATGGTAGGTTTGGTAAAACTGCGCGCAAGTGCACTCTACCTTGAGCGTACGAAACCTCAAACGCGAATCCCACACAGACGGAGGCGAAAGGCCGAGCCAGCCTGTAATTGGGACGGCTGTAGCTGGCTTGCTGGAAAGTCACGTTCTTCGTATACGACAAATCAATCTACCTCCGATTCCTTGTCGAAGAGGGGACCGAGGTCAGCGTTATCCGATCTTCTGTCAAAAATCTTCACCTCCAGTTACCCCATTCAAGTAACAGGAGGCAAACAAATCCATCGTTCTCACATACGGTGAAAAGCAACTTACTCTAGACCTCAATCTTTAACGATACTTCCTATGGATTTTCACAATCGCCGACGTCAATCACTTCATCATGGGCATCGACTTCTAACACGAACCTGTTTGGTGGTCAATTTGAAACACAGGACCGTGCAGATAGTGCCAATACACTGTTGGACCAAGGAAAACCTGTAACCCTACATTCAGTTGGCATCAGCTTGCTAGTTCCAACACCAGACATTTATGCATCGGTATTGTCCAGGTTTCTTCAAATCACCAGCTCCATTTGAAACATCTGCGAACCGGCACATGTCTTCGTTAAGCATATGGCAGCAAAAGGGCTCCATACAGCTGACAGCCACAGATGCCCTACTCCGGAGAATCCAAGGATAGCCAGGTTGAGTTTGATCTTATGTTAGCCCTTGGAATTATTCGCTCTTCGAATAGCCCATTGGCCTCACCTCTACGAATGGTGTCCAAAATAAACTCTCGGTGATTGGAGGCTGCTCGGTGAGTATTGAGCACTAAACAACGCCACGATTCCTGATCACTATCCAATTCCGCATCTCCTCGATTTTTCACTTGGATGGTAGAGCAAACATGTTTTTATCGAAAATTGTTCCAGGCAAGACTCACAACCGGATTCCGATGGCCACAGAACAAATAACAAACGCAGCTAATACCAAGGTGGTTGGTCTTGTAGCGTACTGCTTTGTCTATGTGGTACACTAATTTATTGTCAACAATATCTAAGACGACACTAGCAAACTAAGATGGGCGGAGGAGCGTGCTGTGATAAAAAGGCCAAAAGGGTATTTACATTAGGAGTTAAAATGAAACAAAAGGTGTGACACAAACTCACAGTTGTTCAATGTTCTTGTGATCAGGAAATGAGCGCCGAAGAACCAATATCCGCCAATGTCCTCAGTTCAGTTCGGTCTGACAGCCATCTGTTGAACAGAACGGGATGGTATTGGGCGAAATGCCAAGAAACGCCGTGGAAGCTTCTGAAATGTTTTGTTTCTCGCAGTTAGTTCCGACCGATATAATTCCAAGACACTCCAAATCAGAAGATGAGACCGTGCCAGAAAGAAGGATTTATTTACAGACTTTTTGCATTGCTCCGTGATGACGACCAAAAGGTGTGTGTGTCTTACATAAAAACGTCGGTACAACAAGGGAGTGTTGCACCAAGGGACGTTGGAAATCATGGAAAAAGTCAGAAATGTACAGGTACCTACAGTCTTTCTGCATTCCCTCCTACGAATTGTGGCTTGAGAAACGCGGCACAAACCTCCCAGGGATTTGTCTAACTAGTTCATCACCTTCTCTTCTGTGTTCGTTTATACTGACAACGTGCCGATCGCCACTAAGGACAAACCTGAAAACTTTCGTCATCTGGGAGAAGTTTCCCGGCAACTCAACCAAATGCATTTCAATCAATACATCCAATTGTTTTTGTAGTTCCAAGCCTCAACGTTTTAAAGCACCGGAGAGACAGTCATGGTATCCCACCACTGCCCAAGAAAACCGGTGCTATATCCCACTATTCTGTCCCAGAATCCATGAGGGGATTGCATAGGTCCCTCGGGACAGTGAATTACAGTTGCCGCTTCATTACCAACTGTGGAGACGCCTTAAAACCCCTCACCGATCTCCTTCAACGCAATCCAAAAACATCCCCCTTAACAAAGGCAGCAAAGAAAATACATACAAATGTTAAATCCGTTTTGCCATATGCCGCTTCCCTGGCGCACCTGAGGTCTGATGATGAATCCACTCTTTCTGCCAGGCAAGGTTTTGTCGCAAGTACGGCGTCGATTAAAGCTTGGTTGGGACTACCCAGTTGGAGAAAGCCTACTACGCTGCTGGAATGAGCGGTTTAGGAGTATGAAACAACTTTGCACATTGAAGACTCAGCGTTGCGTTCTAGGAGGTGGCTCGTTGAACAAATGTACGCAGCTTCATGTGTTTTGTAATGCTTCTGAAGTTGGCTATGGGGTTGTGGCGTATTTCAAAGTGGTTTCAAAGTACATGGCATCCTACTGCACTCCACTTTTCTCCAAGTCAAGGGAAGCACCTCTGAAGACCGTAGCGAATCCCGGATTGGAATAAGTCGCAGTAAGAATAGCCATTAGAATCTCTCGGACTCTTACAGAAGAAACTCAAGCCAAATATGATAAGGCTTACCACAGGATGAAGTCTAAATAAACGATACAAATACCATATTTAGTAAGTACGTTGTGAATCGATGGGCTGAAATCGACGAATGATCTGGAACTTTGCAATGGAGCCATGTTAGATCAGAAGCTAATCTTACAAGCCTGGCATCAAGGAGCACAATATCACTGAGTGACTGAATTTGATAATCCTCACTTCTTGACGAACGGTGAAACAGCACAGCCCACCAGCCCCAAAGTTACTACAACGCCGCCGAGCTTGGAGTCCAAGCAGCCTTCGAGTACGATTCTCACAACGGTGCATTGTATATGGATAAACTCACCGTTGGCTAGGTACCCCAGCTGTTTCTATTTACTGAGATCATTGACGTGGTTAACTCGTCTTAAAACATATGTTGCGGTTATGGTAGACCGTCTCATAGATCTTGGATTGGTAACTAGGCCTGTGAAGTTATCCTTTACGGCTGAAGCGAAAGGAAGTGCTATTCTCATTGTGCAAGTAAAAGTTTATCGTGAAGAATTAAAATGGTTATCAGACAGGAATGATAACCTTTGCGCCAGCAGATCTCCCATGAACAATACGCTGTAAAAATTCAATCCAGTCTTGATAAACGAATTGATTTGTGTTGGAGGACAAATGAACTACTGCTATCAGCTTAAGGGCCTGAAACACCCTGGGATACTACCCAAGGCTCGCCAAACTATAGACGCATGAATCCGATGATATTACGCAACAGAACGACAAGCAGGACCATCTCAGTTACTCGCAGCACTTTGCAAGAAATTTTGGATTGTACAGAGGGGAGCTGTCGTCAAGCTTGTACTCAGATGGTGTTGGAAAGGTCGAAGTCATTAGACGATCGAAGGCAAAGAGAGGGTATCTGCTCTACCTGCAATTAGAGTCTATTAAGGTTAGTTGCCCTTCAGGTATGTTGGAATGGATTATTTTAGTCCTTTGTCAATGAAAAATGATAGCAGCACTGAGGAATGATATGGATGCATATTTAGATGCCTCCAGATGCGTGCAGTATATACAGAAGTTTCTTATTCTCTTAGTGCAGAGGCGTTCAATATGACACCTCTGCATTTCATGTCCAGAAGAAGTACACAGTCGCAGAGTTCTATTGATGAAGGTACAAACTTTGTTGGAGCTCAAAGTGTATCGAAGAACCTAATATGAAACTGGTCCAGCGATAAGACAGCTGAGGGAATGTTGCAAAAGAGTGTACAGTGGCACCTCAACCCCCTTCCCCCCCCCCTCCATGCTAGTCACTGTGGTGGTATATTGAAGATCATGATGCTTTCATTTAGGAAGATGCCTCTCTATATACGCGACGAGCAGCCGATGACTGAAGAAATATTATGGGTATTCCTCACGGGGTGTTAGTGGATAGCCAACGGACGACGGCTAGCTCCTGCAACCTTGGACTGTCGTGATCTGCCAGTACTCACGCCAGATGACCTACATTTCCTGAAGGCACACTCACGAGGTATTTTGAAGAATTCGTTGTGAGATAGAATGATTCGCGATGACAGGCAAACTACCTTGCATCGATGTATTGAAAGAGAGGAATCAAAGAATATCTTCCTTTTTCACAACAGCGGCAGAACTGGATAACTCGTGAAAGCTACTGCAGATCAGGTGACGTGATGCTTCTCATTTTCAAGGCTTTGCTGCGTTGCCGGTGGTCAGTCGGGGTTACCACGAGAAAGTCTCCCCCAAATGATGGTTCACCCAGAAAGGCAGCAATGCGAACTAGTGAAAGATTAGTGCGCCGTGACATGAGAAAGATTCGTCTTATTGGAGGTGAGCCAGAAGCTTGTGGACTACTTTCAACAGCCAACTCCCCTCAGTCGTAAAACGGGTTTTCGGACTAGCCGAATTGCGAGGAAACACTGAGAGCTGAACCACTTGTCCAGCTAGAGGCTGCTATTGATGACGACCAGTTTCAAATACTAAGGAACCGTAGGGCAAGCCGAGGCATGGGACCGACAGTACCCAGCGGAGCACCAGAAAAATCCGGGTTGGATTTTGTGGGCCGGTGCAGAGAAATTGGAGGAAAACTGTTTCTTTCACCAACATTTCTTATTCCAAACAACAATGTAATCAAATCTGCATAATCTGATCACGCTTCCACGAGGGCTTCTCGACCAAAATCGAGAAATACGCATATTTTTACTATTTGTATGAAGTATTTTTACGGGAACTCCGATCTTCTGTTTTTCGTAGGAAATCATTTAAATCCTCTTCACAGACCGGACCCTCATCGTTGCCTCAAGAGTTGGTGGCTCAGCTTGAGCGTTGCCGTGGGTGTGGTTACTGCACTTGTTGATTCATTGTTCAATTCTGGGGCGTAAGAGCCTAGCAGGAACACTACTGAAGTTTGGATGTTGTAAGCTTACCTAATTCGTTGTATACAATACCATAGCTATTTGGGATTGACTTTGTTCCGAATTGTGTCGGAATTGGTCGCTACGACTCACCCAAACTTTTTTTTGGCTAGTCAACACAATCTTCGTTGGGGAATTGCTGGCTAGCTACGTTGCCGTGAAAAGCTTTCGGCATGTGCTCTAAGTTAGCCTTTTCTGGATCCTAACAGACCAGAAACCCTTGGGGTGTACACTCCAAAACACCACGGATCTGGGCTGGGGGAGAAAAATAAGATAACGTGACTACTTTTTCTAATTTCTGAGACAAATTGAAAGAAATATGCGGGTGCACGGCCTTGCAAATCGAAAGGATCAATAACTAAAATGAAACACCAGGAAAAATCTTCCTGAAATTTATTGAGTCACCCTGGCGAATAAAACCATCAAGGGATCGTCGGGGTGCGATTATCGATGTCTGCTCACTTAGAACAATATTATCTCCGCTGAAGTCATTTGGACAAATCATTGAGCCAGAGAACCGTGGCAATAAAACCTACTGGCGAAACCATTAGGGAAAGTGAAGGGAATAGGAAAGAGGACTACAAAGTGAATATGAATCTCTTTGATTCGGGTAGCTGAATCCCAAGGAGACGTGGACGGGGCGACGCTTCACGTGAAAGTTTATACGAAAACAAATAGTTCACAGAGAGGGGGGGGGCTATAAGGCGCTGAATCTTCATAAACTGTAATTGGATGTTTAGAAGGAGATTTGGAAAGGGCGACTTCGAAAAAATAGTCAAATGCAGCCGGACATTTAATCATATACTACTAACCAAACATGTAGAAATTATACGAAGTGATGAAATCTGAGTACGCAAGGTCCTATCGCACTGGCTTTCGAAAAACCGGACACGAAAGGACACCAGTTATTACATGGATGTGAGAATGAACGTTTATATAATTATAACATAAATATACAGCTAGTTTGTGACCAGCCACAATTAAACGGTGTTTTGTTTCGTGATGCTTATATTTTCCGCTCAGATCAGGTCAAAGGAACTGAGGCTGGAGCGAGATAACGCGTTGAAGCGGGCTCACCAGTCGAGACTGACCGTCCACAAACATGTACGTAGGATGAAGAAATTTACTGATAGCAGGTATAAATAGACTAAGATGGCCTCTGTTGACTAAATATGGATAGTAGGTTGCCAATGCAACGACTATGGCTGGATTCTAGTCCTGTGTTTCAGTGCTACAGCGCAGTTTCAGAACCCTTTGGAGAGTAAATGGGAAGTAATTGTTTAGACGGTGCATGATGTCGTTTGGTTTCGGGAATAATTCAAACGGTTCAGTGAAATTATTGTGAGGACTTGTGTGCCCTGCGGTAGGAGTGTGATCAAGGTAGAGGGCGATGTAAGAGGTATCAGTATAGCCTCAGCCAGCATGAGTATAAGTCTAAGCCAAGGCGGTCCAGCATGGAATGTGATCAGGTTCGACCAACCAACCCGTTCAGTCCATGCGGTAATCAGTGAATAAAGCCTGACAGACCCATGGCTATACAGGTAACCGACAAGATCTGAGCGAGGTCATAGGTGTGACAGCCTGGAGCATGTTCCAGCTGGGTTTTCTGGTAGACGTTTGAACAAAAACCAATGATTACAAATTTTCGGACCGATGACCAATAGGCGGAGCTTTGATGGATCATCGGGGGGAGACAGTGAGTACAGTGTGGTAGGTTTTTGCGGTTGTTGAACAATAATGGAGTTCACGGAGCTATTCATGAGTATGGAATAAGTAAGTGTTACCACCGCTATAGAGCCGGTTTGATTAGGTCAATGGGACTAGTTTTGTTGGTTTGTGGTATGAGAGATTCGGACCCCATTGGATGGACCAAAACCGAGAGGATGAAATCAGAAGAAAAAATTCTAATTAGGATTGGATGAATATGTGTTGGTGAGGATGACGGAAGAAGAAATGGTAATAGTTAGTTGCGGCGTAGCCAGTACTGAATGTCAGGAACAACCCTCGATATCAGACATCAGGGGGGTTATAACGGGTTTTTGATGGTAACCAATCAGAGAGGTAATGCGACACCAGTTTAAATGTGATTTATGCCTCCCAAAGATAGATGTTTATGAAAACTTAGATATTCATCGTGACAGGGCATTATTCACAGTTACAGAAGTCTTATTTCTGCCGGTGTTTATGGTAGATACAATGCCCAATTACCGATGGCGATCCTAGTAAGTTCTCGGCACCACTGAGTGACCAACACAGTAAATCAGAAGAAGTTTGGGTAAGTAAACACATTGAAAAAAGTTAGAGCCGGACGGATTTTGATAGTTTTCTTTATCTATCTCTCATTCTGCATCTATAGGTATTGATTAGTAAGCTACGTTGGGCAGCGGTGGTCAGGACATTACTGTCCGCCGGAATATGTGTGCAGCTACAGTTTGGGCCAGGCTGTCGATCATGAGACGTGTCGTGGGACATGAATGCGAGGTAAAGGGTGGGGTCGGGAGGTGGAATTGGAAAGCTCGATACACTATCACACTACTTCGGTGCTGGCAAGAGAACCAGTGGTATATCTGGTGAGCAGGTGGTAGGCACTGTAATGGTGTTTTCTCCTTCGCAGGCTCGTGCCACAAGAGGAGGTTGAAGGCGCCCACTTCCTACATAGCCCGGTTAGGAAATGATGACTTCTCGGACTGCTTTTCTCTTCAGAGGAGTGGTTGGCCCCAAGTGGGAACCCTCCACCACTCATTTCCGTGCCGCGTTTTCAAACGTTCTTACGCGGTGCTCGAAGCTGCGACGGGTGGACTCTTTTTCTCAAGTTCGGAAAAAGACATGGTCTGGGCTGCGCCTACCTCTGGAGTTTGGTGTTTTGATCATTATGGGTGTAAAATGAGTACCAGCATGCATACAGAGGGGATGGACGCCTGAATGCTCTCAGCCGTTGGGTGCATATACAGAATACACCAGACGTCAACTGAAGCTGTAGTGCTACTGATATGATACAGGATTACAAGGACTAACCAACTTGTTTATCTGAACAGTTACCGAATTCGGTGGCGCCACTTGCACCGCCCGTGTACGCTGTCTTCACGTCGCGGGGTTCCTCCAATACACATGTTATCTCGCTTTAGCGTTTGAGTTCCGCTCTTTTGCGCGCTGCCGAGTATAATCGTTATCATGTCACGAACCGAGGACCAGGGGCCATAGACTTTATACGGGAACAGGTATTGACCTAATCTAGGAGGGTACTGAAATGCCTCTGAATGACTACTATTTTAGACTTTTGATTGAATGAGATGAAATAGGGCCAAGCTGGATGAATACCTAGGAGAAAAGAAAGGTAATGGATGGTCATATAAAGAAATGAAAATAAGGCGGATGAATTTACCTCAATATATATTGTAAAGGATATATACTAAAAATCGTTCCACATTCTCTACATGCTTCAGGAATTTGAATATATTCGATATTAACCTGCCAAAAGCTTCTATACACAACACCTGTGCACTTTCGTTTGCTTTTGTGAGATACTTAAATCTGGCCTTGAACCGTATTTTGACTGTCGTGCTTGGACCACTGGTCTTTGAACCTTTGAGTTTTACCGCGGAGTCTATTTGGTCTCATACATGAGGTTTGTACGTATTTGTAAGTTCTGAGATTTTTCAATTTAGTGCCAAAGAGACTGCGAATCAATCTTGTTCGGATTTCGGGATTCGTGCGAATTGGCTACGAGTTGCTCGAATTGCGATCCTTTGGCGCACATTTATTGCCTTCGTAGTATACCAGATTCACAGTGGACAAACTATAGACTTTGGGCCCCCGTTCACTGTGTATGATAGGGTTCGGGAGACAGACGCCTGGAATGTGTACCAAAGACCATGTCGGTGTGGAATAATACCTATGTAGGACCGTGAGAAGCTAGGCGGGGATGAAGCATCTTAGGAAATATGGAAGCCATTCGCTATCGATAGCAGACGAGAGTATAACGTTTTTGCAGGTATAAAAACAGTATCAGTGGTAAATCACAAATGATTGGGGAAGTTAGAGTGGTGGGAAATAAGGACAAAGAGCCTGGAGCCAACCGTATTATAATATTGAAATTACTAAGAATGACAACCATGTAACTGACAATAGTCCTAGTACTGACGAATGGTACAAAACGGCTTGAGATTTTGAGCATTCATTCGTACAAATATATATATATATATATATATATATATATATACTTCCAAAATGATTGTCAGATAAGTTTCAGATGCAAAGGTGGTAATTTATCAAAGTCTGATAGTCCGGTGAGTTTTCATATGCTTGGTCTAATTTTACTCTAGCGCAAGTAACGCTTATTATGGATGATCTGTCAAGGAATTAGCCTTCTGCTCCTTTAAATTGTTTTTGGCGTGCAAAAGAGACGTGGCAAGTCTGGCAGCTTAATTCATGGGGCTGAAATAGATAACAGCAAAAATTTAGGATTTTGTTGATAGTCGAGAATGGAAGATTGTAATGGTGAATTTTCTATGGCTGAGGTGGTAAGGAGTGTCGCTACAGAAACCAAATGTGTTATCAAAAGAGTGAACTTTTGAAGAGAAGCGAAAGATTAACCTTAGCACGACTTAACCACAAACATTGAAGCCAGAGTAGTTCGCACCTAGTTCTACAGTTAGGAAAGGAGTGGGAACAGAGTAGTTTTTTGACGAGGGAAGGTTGCACGTCCTCTGTATTAACCCGGTCAGCCTTTGGCATCAAGCTAAAGGCCAGGGGGACAGTATCCCATCAGCGGTCTAGTGTAGATCTTGGGTATCAGAAGTTTGCTTTCCTTAGTGCGGAAAGTTCTGAGAAGAAGTTCAACAGTTCTTCTTGCTTTGTAAATTCTGGTCCGTGGTCGTTCGTGGAAATTGAAGGAACAGGAGTAATGCACGTCTTTGTTTCTGATTGCCCGGTCAGTTGAGATTGGTAGGAAAGCCACTTGGAACTTGGCTTTTATAGGACAGAAAAGTGCTCTTAGCGGACGGAAACTTCACCATCCGTTGAGTGAGCACTAAACTCTTGGCATTCACCTCAAAAGCGTGCACTCGTTTTATGAATCCAACAAACAGGAAAGTCACGCGGTGACGTTATACTTGGATGGCATAATTTATGTATATAAGAAATAAGAGGGGACCTGAAAAGCTACCCTGTACTACTTCGTCAGTAGGTAGCTTAAGGTGATATGTCCAGTTGACAATACCGGTTTGGAAACTTTCAGATCGATAGGGCGATAGTCAGGAGAGAAGACGGTCGGTGGCTCCTCAAGATTTAACTTTCGATAGCAATCGAGTGTGAGATACGCCGTCAAATGCCTCAATCAACCTGGTGTCGTCCTACATTGCCTTACTGCCTTTTCTTTCTACATGGTTCCGGAAGCAAGACCTACTTTGAATCTTCAGCTCCGGCCGTTAGCTCCTCTAGTCTCTTATGTGCTGTCAACCAAACAGGACAGCTAACACGATTATCAAATCAGTCAACACCTGTCGTTTTGCTCATTTCAATCTTTCGACGAGAATCGTATCCGCAAAGATAGCTTGCACATTAAAATTATTGAGCCCGTTCCAGATTGTTTTTTCCTTTGGTTACGTTGTTTGGTTTGTTTTCACTGTGCGCTTACGTACTCATATTTTCTTTAGAGGTTACAGTTTCAATCAGTATTTTAATACTTATTTTATCGCGGTCAATAAACTACAGATAAATCCAAGTTAATTTAGCCCGATTCCGAGATGTCTGAAATGTTTTCTATCGCTCGTTCAGTGACAGCATATTCGCATATCCCGGGGAACCCTTTCCTTTGGCTTGCACATCTGAAAGCACAGTTTGATGCTTCCAAAATCACCTCCCAAAAGCATAAATTTGTGCTTCTCGCCGCTGAACTTACAATAAATACCCTTGAAGTTGTCGAGGAGGTTGTCTCAAATCCGCCAGCAGACTAGCCTTACGATGTGCTCCGCCAGGCCATCATGAAGCACACCGACTTTTTCGACTCAAACAGTCTTCGTCAGCTTCATAGTGGTATTTCTATTGACGACCAGAAGGGTTTACTGCTTCTGAGTCGGATGCGGCAACTGGCCGAGAGATGGCGACATGGTGTGTCAACAATTGTGGATGTAGCAGCTACCCGAACAAAAGCAGTGCATGCCGGCGCTTCTCGTAGATGAAGTATTATTGGACAAGATGGCCTTGGCCGTTGACCTTTTCATGGAAACCACCTCCGCACATATTAGTCAGTGCGTTCATCAGTCCACGGCCACTACTGATGCGACTATGACAGAAATGGCTGCACAACTTAGTGCACTTCGCGCCGATTTGACTATTATCCAGTTCTTACTTTGGGGGCCTCGAAGTCACTCCCCGACCCACACTTGCCATCGCATGGCCACTCGCATTGAGTTTGGTTTTTACTTTAATAGGTCTCTGAATGCCCTCAAGCGACACGGAGAGAACTATCCGCCGTGGCCACCTGGGAGTGCGCTGAAAAACATCTTTATTACCTTGGTAAAATGGCCAAATGTTATGTAGAATGAAATGAGAAGGATATGGTAGAATTTTCTAAATGTAAAGTTACCACAGAACTCCTTCGTTGGGGAGCCAAGATAAAAATGAATAGAAAATGACCCACGCAAATACATTTTGGAAGAAAATCCTCGGATTAGAAGTGGAAGATGTACATTTCTTCCTAAACGAGTCGCTTTTTTGGAGTGTGAACCGCTTGGTGATCCTTTGATGGCCACAACGGTAGATGTGAGGGCAGTGGTTGCGGTTGGGCTAATGGTGATGGTAGTGTTGATTGAGGTGATGGGGTATGTTCTGAGGGTGTGGCTGTAGATGCAACAAGAATGGGACCTTGCACAGATGCGGGCTCGAAATAGGCTAAATTAAGACGGTCAAAGCTGATAGTCATGTTGTCCGTTGCGATGGATGACAAAGTAAACATCACAAAGTTTAATAGCATGAAATGGGCCATCATATGGAGTTGGCAAGGATTTTTGAACATAGTCAACCCGACAGTGAACGAAAGAGCAAAAGGATAAATCATGAGGTACCTGCGTTGTATGTGCAGCTTGTAGTGCAGTCGTAGGTTAAAGTTGACGCATTTACTTGGTAGGCGTGATGCATATGACGACGGATCTTGGCCTGAAGTAGCTTGATCAGCAGGATGGCAACAGATCTGTGACACACCTCGGTGAGATTATTATCCCTTCTCGCTCCTTCTTTCATAGGATCATTTAGTACTTCTTAGTCTAAAACCTATCCCAATAAATTCGTACCAACTTCATCCAGCTCGCTACCGCTCCAATAGGCTTCTTCGCACCTATGTTCATTTCCAATATTTTTTGTCTTTCCTCAGAAAACTTGAACCAAAACTCTATAACCTCCTTTGCAGACGTGTTCAGTAACTCACATTAAAAAGCCACTTTTACAGACTCTGCATTGTCACTGTTTCCGCTTAGCAAAATTAGTTTTATTCTGTCCCGCATCCTACCCTATTTAGTAGACTGCTGAACTGTGACACGTATTCTAGTTGTTGTTGTTCATATTTGCTCATCATTTGTCTTTCCTAATCCTTACCTTGGTAATTCACAATTTCTGAGCTCTCGATTCTCTCCAAATCTCCCCCAGCTCCAGGCTCTGGCTGTATATACAGAATATAATTTCGTGGCTCGCAGGAATCCAGCTGGTTCTTACACCTTTTGAATTCTCCATTCTGACCGTATTATTGCTCTTCAGGTCCATGTGTTATTAAGAAATGCACAACTTAGGTAATCTTATCACTTTGAATCCACTTCCCCCTCGTTCATAAAGGGTGAGTGCAAGGGGAGAAATTCATCAGTGAAGTTTTTAGCCGTCATGATCCCCGGTGACAGTAATTCACTTTTGTAATTTGTGTTCGGATAACATTCTAACTTAGCCTTCTCATGAGTAGCATGCACACGTATCATGGACCTCGAGCATTCATGACCTAATTTCTCCGTTTATAATACACTGGGGTAATTTATATTTAGACTTTATGATGTAAATCGCGTGAACATCCTACCTTTTTTTCCCGAGTCTAGTGTCCCAGGAATATACATCTCCATTGTAAGAAGAACTAGTTAAACATTTCACCCAGGGGTAGAAACTTTCCGCCGGAAACTCGATCTCGTGGCAGTACTTCCACCGCCAGCGTACAACACCGCTTTACCGACAAACACCGGGGCGGCGAGAACAGACCCATTGTCAGGTTCATTTGTTCACGTTGACAGATATCTCTTTTGTCGCGATCCAGGTACATCTATCTGTACATTGAAACTGGTAATTCCTTTGTATATTCTAACTACAGATTATTTTCTTATTCCGTGACTGAAGCAATCATTCCATGTAAGTTAGAAAGTTTATTGATTTAATCTCTGTACCGTGACCGCGCTGCGCTAGTTTCGTTCCACTCCTTGCTGAGTGGATCGTTTACGGCTGCATTGTCCCGATTTGCCGGATGACTTTCTGTTCTGTTATTCTTCGTTGCTCACCTGGCTGTAAATCATTTGCCTTTATATTTTTATATGTATTGCATTACCTAGAATCACGAAATTACGATAAACACGGCTATTCGATTGGAATTTGCTCCGCTGCGCTTAGCCTTGTACAGCTCATGTCGTGCGTGAGGCTAGTGAGACTAACTTTCTACTAAACTGACAGCCCAAGAAATCGGAAGGTTTTCCACAATGACCTTGCTGTGTCTGAACATGTCGCCGCAGTCTTTCTGAAGATGACGTCTTACCTTTTATCTTAAGACTATGATATTTTGGTACTCCACTTCATCTCATCCGAAAGTTCGTTTGCTGTTGCATCCCTCCCCACTGGATTCATTCTTCTTTTGTATATTACCTGAATCTTTTATTAAGGACTTTATTCAATTGTAATTTCCCTGGAGCTCTTACCTAGAGGCAGTGGTTTACCTCGAAACCAGCTAATTTACTTTAAAACTTGCCAGTACATCAATTCGAGTATAGGTTTCTCCTGTAGGATACTGGCTGAGGAGTAGCGCTCTTTTTGCCTCGATTTCGGTAAATGTATTTCTAAGTGATCCGCATTATCACACTCTAAACATACATACCCGTAGCTTGACCCACAAGTCCTCCAAAGCAACATGCTACGTCCGCTTCCTAGCTACCGTCGATGCTATCATTGCAGAACTAAATTCAATGCTGATTAGACACTACATTTCACCCCTTGTGTCATTTTGTAATAGGAACTGATTACGTAGCTGCTGAATACCCACTTTCGGGTGTATGGAGCAAATACTTGACCCGAAGAAAACAACACTGGAAGACAGCACCTCAAAAAATTGTTCCATCAGGAAGAAAAATGTGAAATAAAACGCTAATAATATCATAGTGAACCGAACAAAAAAAGCTGTTTATGAATATTTTGAGAATAGTATGCATCACACATGAGGGTAAGATGATTAAGATCTGGATGTTAACCAGTGTTAGTCATACGGTATCCCAGGAAATCAGTAGAAATAGATTTGAATACACGTGTAGAGGGGTTCTTTGAAAACTTAAGCACACTGAAAGTTTGTAGTAGCTCTGTGCCTACCATCGTGAGCTGCTTGTGTAGGTGCATGGACAACAAAGTCATTATAATGGGGTTCTACATCGGCAAGTCCTCCTATGACGGATTTCGTCACAAACTGAAAAACGGTAGGGAAGCACTGAATCCAAAGTTAGAAACTTGTATGTACACGGAAAAAATGAGTATTTATAGCAGTGAACTCATGGGAATCTTTGTGCGATAAAATTTGCAGGTGGGCACCTTGCAGGCAAATGCTTGGGAAGTGGCTGTAGCTAGGAGGACGAGACAGTATGTTCTCAGTGATTCATAATCACGCCATTACATCACATTTTATCTGAACAAAGTTACATGAACAGAACGAAAATCAAGATAAGACGATGGGTCCAAAAAATGAATGAGCGGTGACTGAATTTCACATTTATGACCCAGATGAACCACTGAAAACGAGCATGTTCGCCGCTTTGTGTAGTTCTTCATGTGCTCTGTGGTATAATTCGGTCAGTGTGTTCTCCAGCTATCCCAAAGGGGTGGAGATACATTGACGAAGCTCAGTGTTCAAATTATTTCGATAATCACTACAAATTCTTGGTGCACCAATTGACTTTGTCCATTAGAATGATAAAATTGATTTCAGAATCCCTTTAGCAGCCGTATCATCGAGGAATTTCTTCACAGGTTCATCAAGCTTAAGGGATAATGTACGACGTTTTGAAAACTCAAGATCTCCATTTATATGCAAGTTTACGGAAGTATCCTTGTCCCACGGCAGACCTTGGATCAACAGAGAATAAATCGGACAACGAGGCGTGTCTCTGTGATAGAAGAGAAATAGAAATACAGATGTCCTTGACGGCCTTCAAAGTACTGAATCGGGTGCAAAATGATGGTGGAGTCTGCCCAGTAGACAGCTGTTTAGCTCATTTTGGCGATGCACCTTTTTAACAGCACAGCAAATAAGGATGCACTCCACTCCGACCTCGGAATGGAGACCGTTTTCGGTAGTAAAACTTTCGAGTCTGCGGAAAGTAGTTTGCTGCATCTGAGGCCATCCATTTCCACCCAGTTGCCGAAAGCAATCCCCACTTAACCCGCTTTGGATGCACAGGATAATAGATTGTGTGGAAACTGACATATCCTTGTAGGCTATGTAGTCCGGGTTATGTTAATGGTTACCAGCTGTGATAAACCGTTAAGCCAATCTTGTCACTTTAGGCTATCACTGCCTTCTAGATCCGCGTCCATTCTACCTTCTTCCTGCATAGTTGCTGAAGCAGAATAGTTTTTGGTAGTGGCCAAGGTGATATAGATCCAATCGTGTTGGACGGGCTCTCAACCACGAACAGCATTCCTCTGAGAATTACTGATTGTTCGGACATATTAGATAGGAGTATGATCTCGCCCGTCTCGGCATCTCATTACACTCTAAATGTGCGTTCAGTTGGTGATGGGTTTCCGTGAAATGCTCGTAAGCTTCCAGATCTTCCGCCTTCCGGCACGGCTTGGAGAACCTAGCGGCAATTAAACATCTACTTCATCAGCTGAAATCCATCAATATTCAGCACTATTGTAGCGGGGATCAACTTTGCTCATTTGTTTGCCACGTATCATTGTGTACCTGAACTCTTGCTGGCAAGCACGGTAGCCATTTGACCGTTGCACATGCAAGCTGCACGCGCTCTCTCGTAATACTCGCTAATCACTTGCTCTCTAATAATAGTGTTCTCCATTTCATGGGTCGTGGCAGGTTATTCTCTGGTCATCGTGTAGGCGTTATGCGAAGCATGGCAGTGGTGTGTAACAGGTGGTTCAAGAGTATCAGAAAAGACTGACGAATGCGAGCAACTAAGTTAACAGCGTGGTAAGGTCCAACCAACCTCACACTTCTCAAAAGTTTTGAATCTCTTAGTTGCCCTACTTATTTTCTTAGCTGGCTTAAAGACTAGTTCTCGGATATAACGCAGTGTGCCAAAGTTTGAATAATAGTTTCTGGACATCTCTTAAGCCGTGCCGGTGTTTTTTATGGGGCTGTTTTTTTCACTATACTTATTCACCACTTACGTTAGCGACTTAACTGCCATCCACCCAGCCAGCCTAATCAAGTATGCCGAAGATGTTGCTTTGGCTGGAGCTGTTTCTCAGCAGTCCTATTTATGAAAATATTCCCTTTACGCAAAACGTTTCTGAGCTGTCTGGTCTTCTGGTAAACTATGTCAAATGTCAATAATGCATTTTTCCACTTTGCGTTCGCCTTTTATAAAAGACAATCCCACAATATAGTGTACTCCTGTTGCACGTGTGGCGCACGTAAAATACCTCGATGTAACTGTACTAGAGAACTGACGTTGATCTTCACGTTCAGAAGTTATGGTCGAAAAACTGTTTACATTGTCCCTTCAAATTCGTCCATTTTGACAGTTCAGTGGTTCTCAATCTGTCACTTCTTCCTTCGTACACCAGTGTATATTTCCCATTATTCTCTATTTTTCTCCCATAAATCTTCCTGGTCTATTGAAAAAAGACTACATTATCCTTGGTAGAGGTCTGCTTCGGGGGTAGACTCAAGAAACATCATACTGAACTTATGGTAAGCACTCAGGAGCATCTACATTTGCTCGAAAGATCATTTCCGACTGTTCACAACCATGACATTGCGATTATTCTCTGTGCCAGTTATACCCGCAAATAAGGATGAAGTTTCACCTGAAGTGTTAACTCGTTTTGGCGCTTAAAGCTTTCGTTCTTTTCCTTGACAGCTGGAAAGAACCGTAAAAAGGTGCTCAATCTAGTGTCATAATGAAATAGTGATAATTATTATGTGGAAGAATATATGCAAGAAGTATTACGACGGAATTACGTAAGCAGTTGCCGGCCACAAAAATGATTGGACAGCAAGCGTACTTCATTTGGCTAAACTCCACCATCTGTCAGGATCTGTAGTAGCTTGGGTCTGTCCACGCAGCAGAATGCACAACTGTAATCGGAGAAGCAGATCCTGAAAATCCATACTGTTCTGATCCAGCAGCGACAAGAAAAAAATGTTTGAGGGAAACCAAGGCTTCAAGGGTTGAACGTGAACGATGGTTGGTCGGACACATTAAGCTGAAGAGATGTGCGCTCTAGTAATAACCGTTCAAACACCTCGAGGTTGACGGAAATGCATGCTTCTGGGTAGAATTTGGTAATAATAATAATGATATACTTCTTCGCTGTGATCCAGATACACGCGTAAAACCACGGTCAAATGAACATTTGTGCTCAACACGACAAAGCAATCACTAATTCTGAAAGGGTCTCGAAATTCAGCATCAGTACAATGAAGCTGGTCGAAGTTCTAATGGATTAAAATAAAAACGACTTAGGCAGCAAGTGTGAACCCATTCGAAATTGAATTACGGCAAAGTAAAGGATCGACCAGACGTGGAATAGCTGAAACGAACTTTGTGATCCGTTGGGAAGGGTAATTTATATACAAGATTGGTGCGGAAAATTAACGGCGGATGGTTACTCGGAGTCAATGAACAGAGCAAGTTGTTATGAAGCCTGCATACCTGTGGAATTCGTATGGAATTACCCGAGAGAACATTGATGAATACGTTAAGGAACGGTGCGCCGTAACAAGGTGAGGTAACCATCAGAATGGTTATCAAGAATCATCCTAGCGGTGAGAATTCGCTACAGGTGGAAGAATGATAGAATCCTAAAATGTGAAGAATCAATGACCAGGTATAAAACAGTGTCCATGTGGAGCAAAATCTGGAAATCGAAGGGTAAAATTAATTTGCCTGGGCTTACTTCTGATAATTCTGTTAAGCAGACAAATATGTCTTACTGAGTTGCAGGGGGCATTTCTGTGACAGCATCGGGGCGTGATAGATGAGGATGATAAGCCACACCACGTTTTGAGGGCGTCTCTGGAGGTTTCCTTGTTGGGCATGAGTGAAATGAAGGACATTTTCCATCCGTCAGGGATTTTCGTATGGATTAAGCAACGACTGAAGAGGCCAGATAGGGCAGGGGATAATATAGCTGCACATTCCCCCAACTCAGTTGGTGATAGTCCGTCAGGACCACACTCCTTATTCGGTTGAATTCATAACAGTTCTTTGAATACTTCTAGGGAATTAAAAAAAACTACTGGTAGGCACCAAACGGCTGATGGCATCGAAACTCGAGGTAGACGCTAAGTCTCTGCAACAGATGAACTTCCGACTGTTTTTCAACATCTACCGCTGACGAGGGATTCTTCGAGAGTTTGCCAATTAAATGCATAGGAACTTTCCAAGTATGGTGATTACTTTGATTTATCGTTTGTTGTGTCAGAGCATAATCTTCTGGACTATCCCCGATCAGTGGTGGCTTGACGGTTAAATCCCAACGGAAAAGTAACCACAATAAAAAGGAAGCTGTGTTGAAGTGTAACCAAAAATGAACACACTTATAGCATGAGACAGGGAATACATGGACACACACGGCACTGTTACTGGTCGCAGAGGGTGGTGCTCAGACATGATAGGCTAAGTTCGATCGCAGTGCTGAAAACTTCTGATTGGTTGGAGGGTGGATGTGAAGGGCAAGCATTAGGTTGTCCGTCGATGGTCGATGCTAAAAGCGATGTACTTTGGACTGGTTCGTGAGCATATGCGTCATGATTGCGCTGTTATGTGAAATATGCGTGCTTCCTCATTGGTTAGTGTTAACAAAGTACCCAGTCCGCGGGTTGGGAGAATGCGGATTGCAACCTTGCTAATGACATGCTTTCAGGGAGATTTCCGACTCCATGATAAGGTTAATGTCGAGCATACATGGCATTCAGATTTTGTGGCTTAACTTGATCTGACCTCGATAGAATTTTGGCCAAGGAGCAAATTTTAGCTTTGTATGCGCCTTCTTTCTCACTTCGCAGTCGTTTCAGATGACGGAATGAGAATCTATCTGCACGAAAGTATACATTTTTAACTCAGTAGTTATATCAAAGCAAGAATTTAGACAGTTTGTCAGTTTGTCGCAGAACAAAGATCAGTCTGACTGAGAAATTATCTCAAGATTCGTCCCTACGATCGCGTCTGCAAGCCGAGAGAGGTCATCTGGGGAGCACAGGAGATGACGATGCCTCCGGTTGCCACGTTGCGTAAACCGCCGACCGTTATTTTCTCCGTAAGTAGTAGGAAAAATTTTGATGACCGCGTGATCCAAACTTTCATCGATGAACAGCAATCAGTGTGGGACCCTTTGGAAATCTCAATGATCTTCAACTTTAGTCGGGAAGGCAACAATGCTTTTCAGCTCAAGCGTTTTATGAAGGCCAACATCCAAACCAGTGGAATAGCCACAGACTATGCAACAGGATGGATGGAGATGGTTAAATGGCCGATGGAAAATTATTGAAGAGTTCGTCAAGTCCACTGGTAGTGTACTACAGTCCGAAATGATAGCGTGGAATTCTGGCACAATGAATGAATAGTAGCAATTATCCCAAGTCTAAACGAATAGCAGAACATAACTGTTTGAAGTGCGAATCACAATTATCTATTTACACAGTCCAAGGTCGCGTATATGTAGTTATACAAAGGGGTGATGATAAATGGTTGTATTATGGACAATCATCACAGGTAGCCTTTAGGCGCAATGAAGGACGAATATGTGCAAATTCCAAACCCAATAATGATGTAATTTAACAGAATAAATCCACGGCGGAACCAAACGTTATTATGAGTGATGCGTTACCGAAATCTTGAACAATAATAAATCAAGAATTCACAAAACATACTTGTCTGTGCTCGTTCCTAGGCCGACTGCAAGAGCGAAACAGAACCAGTGTTACCAAACCAACAACAGTTCTTAAAGACCCAGAAAAACTGAAGCAGTTAAACAAGGAGTGAAGATGAACAAGGAATAGCCACTCCCGATGAGACATACTGAATTCACTGAGCTTTTTGTGCATTTGGCTGCAACGTGTCACCTGCCGTATTATTCCTCCCTCTCCTCCCTCCCTCTCCTCACCCCCCCCCCCCGAAAGTCCTTCGACCTCTATTCCGTCTGACGGTTACCACCTGAACCCTTAGTGAGGTTAGATTCGCTGTCCACAACAGAGTACATTCAATGCGGTGATTTACCGACACACAACTGAGTAACAGTGGTTCGATTTTATTTCAAGTGCATCGTCAGTGGTTTCAGTTTCCTAACGGAACAGAAGCACCCAATCAAAGGGCTCACAAAATTTCAATAACAAACCGCTACCAGCTAAGAACGACAAAACAACACCAATGTAGAGTACGAACATGGATTATCGATAAGTAAGCAACTGTTCTGATGCGCAACGTAGGAAGGCTATGGTTGGGTCACAGTACCTTAGCGATATCTGCACACCCTACGGTGCAACAGCATTGATTCACATGCTCAGCGCCCCAGCGTCTTATCATTGATCGAAATATGAAGAAAACTTGAAGCAGGCAGACAGGGTGACGATTTCAGATACGTCTTATTGCCTCCACCGTTTTCTTTCCAGCAACAGCCATCATAGGTGGGACCCTGCAGGATAAATTTTAATTTTTCCCAACGGTTGATAACCTGTGTGTGCTGCATGGTCCTACCAACGGTAAAGCCGGCAAACTTATGGATCGGACTTTCGATTCCGGCCACTATCACACACGCGTGCACCCACGTACACGCATCACTAAGAGTTTACTTATCCACGAACGGCTTGCTCTATCTAATCAGACTTGGGTCCTGAGCCAAACGGGCTTACTGATTCGTTGCTGCTAAGCGACCCTATTCGATCGCATGTACTACTTCCGTTTTCCCTATCGATGATTCACTTGCCTGCTTGCTCGCTTACTTACGTGCTTACTAATACACTAATAGACGGATTTGTTGGGTATTGTGTTCTCTGTTAATTGCGAACAACACATTTGGCTTTTCGGGCACGGAGCCCGTTTTACGGATTTACGTTCACAGTTGAGATAAACTTTGTGGATTATTTACGACTTTCGGAGATTCAACTAAATTATTCATCCGACCTATACATAATGCTTTAAAGCTCTGGCTTCAAGTAAATCTGCAGATAGAAGTGAAATGTTATCGAGTCTACCTGTTCATGATTGCAAAACAGGATGCATCCGAAGCCCGGTTGACGTTCACAAATGTGTGCGATTTGGACCAGAGAGCTCAGCTTTAAATTTGAGCACGTTTTTCGTTGATGGAAACTTTTTTGTTTTTGTTGAAAGCACAATAGTAAACGTGACATTAGTCGCACAACAGTTATTGGGAAACAATCAAAAACTGACGAGAAAAACCAATGTGGAAGTGATTGTGTAGCATAAAGGTCTAAAGGTGGGGCGGAAAACAGCCGGTTTTAAGGGCCCCGCCCCGAAGCATTCTTCGGGTTGTATTTTATCCTACGGTTATATCGAAGCAATTTTACGTCCATTCATTCCCAAGGTGCTCTACACTCCTAACATCAATTAATATTTGTATGACAGACTTTTGCAAGCGATCTCCTTGCATTTTAATCAAGATGCTCTGACAAAACTGAGCTGGAAGTAAGTAGAAAACAAAACAATGTTCGGTAAGGGTATATGGAAGTGTAAGAACAGAAGAATACATCAACCAAATTTGGGAAGTTATTCCGCTTTATCCTTGTCTTTGGTTGTCGGTACCCGAGCTGAATAGCGTACAAGAGAGTTTTCGTATGCTTCAAGTCTGTAGGAATAGTGACGAAATTCAAATCTGGGTAGAAGAAAGAGTAAGACAAAGAGATAAGCCAGAGTGTAACGGATGCTTTGGATCCTGTGGTATCTAGTGGGCTAGAGCTAGGCAAAATTCGATACGATGTTTTCCTAGTTCAGTCAAATGAAAGTCAGAGGAGAGGGATCAAACGAAGCTAATAATTACCAATCCTCGACCAAAGGCTTTGAAGTCTTGTTTCAAAAGGCCGGGGAAAATTACCGGTGAGTGATATAATAATAATAATATATTAATAAAACTTAGAAGAACAAATTTGGAGACAATTGTTGGTGGTTTCCTTACTTGAAAAGAAAGGCGTTGCAGTTTACCGACACTGTACCGAGTGCGAAAAGTGCATCGTAAATTGGTGTCTAGGCCAAGACCCAGATGCTTGAAGGAACTTTCCCTGGGTAAAGATTTGAAATTCAATCTAACAGGATCACTAGGAAATGGTAAACGAGTGAGACTGAAAACATATTCAAGGCATTTAGATGGATTCCGTTTTTAGACCCCAACTGGAAGAGAGACAATCTATTAGAAATAGGTTTTCACCAAATTTCCTGAAATCTGAGTAGTCAGAAACAGTATGACAAGGGCCTACGTCACCGGCATAATAAAATGTGTCGGGTGGAGAAGAAACCGGAAGGTAGCTAATATAGGTCGAAGAGAAAAAAAGGATGGCACAAAACCCTGGAGTACACCGTCAATGTTAACAAGTTGTTTTGAGATGCTTTGTTTGACTTTAATTTACTGAATTCGACTAAGAAAATAGTTTGATTGTAGGGAAAAAGTTATACTGGACAATCGAAAGCTCCAAGCTCCTGGAGAAGATGTGATCGGGGTACAGAATCAAGGGCTGAACAATAATCAAAGAATATGCGAAGGACAGATTGTTCAGAGTTGCTTAAAAATTTGATGAGGGGATGGGCCACGCAGTTTGGTACATCAGGGGTGGATTTTTCGGGTTTATAAGCAAACTGAAGAGGGTCAGGTGACACACTGAGATGCTTCTGAAGACGGGTGAAAACAGTCTTTTCAGTGGCATTGCAGAAGGGGAGGATGTGAGGGCAAAGGGGAGAAACCCTTTATTACCACCAGAAGTGTTAGAGTCTTTAGAAATTGGAATGATGGTAACTGGGTGGCATAGATAAGGAATCGAACATCTGGTTAGAGACTCGTCTATCAAAGTAGTGATCAGTGTGGCAAGTTCAGCTGCACCGTACTTGGGAATCACCGGAGGAAGGCCGTCAGGACCGGCCGCAGACGATGTTTTGGATTTGTGAAGAATTTTAAAAATGTCTGCCCTAAAGAAAGGTTCTAGATCTGCAGAAGCACAAGAGGAATATGAAGGAAGGCAGCCATTGGAGAGATGAGTGATAGTAGGGTTGAGTAGCTTCACATCGACCTTATCGTTTGTATTTGTTCCTCTGGTCACGTGAAAGTCATATACCATGAGTTTTCTGAGTACCTTGAGTGTTGGCTACGCAATCCGGCTACCAGTGGTGAACAGTATCTCAAGGGGGCAGTACTAGTTGAAGATAGAACATTGGGTTTCAGTAAAAAGTTCTGCAGCCTGGAATACGGAGGGCGTAGAAGAAAGCCATGGAAAGGCAACACCAATGGCTGCAATAAAAGGGGACTGATTGTGAGGAAGAAAGTTTTGAAGGCGAAGTCTTGCCTGATTTGAAGACGTGAATAGTCTGTGAACGGTGTGTGAATGGATTTCCGATCTCGTAAGGGGCAAGCTTTAGTCACTTGTGGAGAGAGGCTTTCAATTTATTGGAAAACGTGCGACGGTGATTGGGTAGTGAATTCCTCTAACACAGTTCACTCTAGTAGGAGGGGTGCCGATATGAATTAATCGGAGAGATAGAAGCTGAAGAGTATTAGCATGACTGAAATCACTGACGAGCATATGTATATGTTTGTCTAGGAGGTGAGCTAGAAAAAGTATAAAAGCTTTATGAAAGCAAAATATATATTCGGTAGTCCCAAGACGGTGTTATGTGCACGTTTGTGATAATAATGATTCTGGAGTGAGCAAATCTAGGGAAACACAGTGTAGAAAGACTTTCAATACCTTTTGTAGAGTTTTTTAAAACGGTAGTAGACTTAAGTCTTCCGGTGTCGCAGTTGCGACTTTACTCTGAGTAGACGTAGTTCACCACTGTCCCTCCATGTTTTCTCCTCTTTAGAACCCGATCATGACGATGACCCGGAAATCGGTCAGAGAGTAGTCAACTCTCTCACCTAGCCAGGATTCTTGAACACATACTGCACACCTATGAACAAAAAACCGTGTCCATAAAATCCTTGCGAAATCCGACAAGTATGAGAGGAGAGGATGTGCATTAGCCCTGATCACAGATGACACCGTCATTTTAGATGGAGTACCAGAACTAAATACGGGCTATCAACCAGCAAGCTTCCACATTTTAGTCCAGTTTTGCATTATAGTAGCCATGGGAAAAGGAAATTCGTCGGTGGAAAGCAACATAATTTTTATTACTCCAAATTCCAGCCTAGAATACGAGTGGCGAGTGAGTACGATAACAGAGTAGGATAATAATAAATTCACTTAGTCAAGAGCAGGACAAAATATGTAACACAGCCAATCTAAGGGCTCGTGCCGGGATGGATTTCTTTTGCTTGTGTTTCACGCGGGCTTACTACTGTCGTGAAAGGAGATTTCCAAACGCATCTTCACAAGTATCAGTCAGGATTCAAGTTCCCAATCATTTCTGATCACGAGTTACTCCGCTTCACTTATCAAATTTACTACAGCAATCGGTAAGAGACTGTGTGTAACACATCCTGCAAATGATTTTGACATTCAGCATTGTAGCGGTAAGCAAATTTCACACGAGGTTATCTTTCCTGATACTCACGGTTATGTGATGAGTGTGATTCTTATTGTCTATTTTTGCAACTACTCCCTGTGACCCCATAGGACCTGATTCGTGATTCACATCGATATTTCGGGTCTATTTTATCCCCCGTCAGGCGCAGATTTCCTGGGCAAAATGAGTCAGCCATGACAGTAGATGTATTTCTATGTTTAAATGATCGCACTTTGGTTGCTCCAGCACTCCAATGAGTAATTTTATCTGATTGATGTTTTAGGCTTTTGTGAATTGAAAAAATAAAAGCACTAACCTACCTAACATGTTGCTGGACCGGGATCGGTACTTATATTGTACAATTCTCCAAACTTTGCGACCGATGAACATGAAAAGTATTTTACCTTTGAAAAAGACTCCATGGCCTGTGGCATGTGAGGTTTGGGAAAGAATTTATGCTGATTACTGTGGAATTTTCTTGAATAAAACTTAAGGTATGGTAACCACTGATTCTTATTCTATTTGATCGGATGTGCAATTCACAAATTAAGCTGATGTGGAATTCACCTAAATTACCAATTGTGAAGGAGTGCCCCTGTACTGAATCCTAAGAATGGGAGACGATTCATCACTAAAAGCATTACCAAGTAACTTGAACGAATACGACGTCACCACTTGCTCACGGTGAGCAAAAACCCACAGCCAAATGGATAAACCGAGAACTTTGTACGATCAGTGAAGGATACTGTAAAGGCCATTGGTTTGTCGTCTACTCAGTAATTTGAGTGAGGTGTGGACAGTTTCCGGCGTCAATACGTAGATGCAGTTCATGGTACCACATGTTCCAATTCAATCGCATTACTCGAGTGTCGACAACTCCGTACGAATTTCACATCTGTTGAATGCACTGACTTATCCCACCAAAGTAGAAATGACTTAAGACCAGTTTCTATAATTGTATTGGGACAACTGAGAAACAGTATGGTTTGATTTTTTGATACGCATCTTGGGTCGATACACTGCAGACACATTGGTCAAATTCACTATCAGGTTACTGATATTTTTGCTGACACTGACATTGTTCCTTATACCAAACGTGATGATTCTGATTCACAAATAGTTGGCAAACCATGGTTCAGGCTTTCTGAATTCCTGACTACCCAACTTTCGAGACACTACGGAATCTCTCGGCTTCATTCTATCTCCAGTGAGTATGATAATTCATCATAAGCCGATTATTCGTTGGCACTCTTTTATAATACTAAACGCATTATACCTTGGATTGCGTGGATACCGAATTGTGATTCACTTCTCGAATAGCTTTGAGTTTTATGCCCCCTTCCAAATTCGGCATAGATATCTCTTGTCATTTGGTGAGCTAGCGTTTCACTGGCACGCCCTGGTAAAACAGGAATTGGTCGATATTGCTGGACCATTATTCACCAAATCACTTAACATAATGAGAGCAGCTGGGAACCTAACAAATGAATGGGAAGAGGTGGTTTATTTTCTTTGTTCGTTGGTGGTGATAATGTAACGGCTCTTCGCAGACACCAAACTCATTTGAAATGCAACTACAAACCTGGAGCTCGGGTCGGCCTTGTTTATAAATAGGGATTTGTAGTTGTCTCCTATATGAATGATAACCTCTACCCAGGAGCTCATCCAGTTCCGGCATCAGGTCTTACACTAGCTATAGATAGTCGTGCATCTCGAATCATTCTTCATATTCTTATTCTTCATAATTAAATGAAGTGGCTTACAGTCAGGTGCAACGGCACTTTAAAGTAATTATTCACATACATGGACCTATTTCAAAAGTCCTGTGGGATAAATGGGTGACTTTTATCAGTCATCCATTAGGGTACGTAACTAGTCAATCAAACGTTGACAAGTCTGTTTGGTTAGCTAGGAATTCAGGCTGGCTTCAGTTTCTTCAGTTGAATGTTTGTTTAAAATCTGCTTGTTTAAGTCGACCTGGAGCTGTCCCAAGCAGTTTCATTTCCATTTCTACCCACACGGCTCTGGAAAACTGGCGCACCTCTCCCCTTCGGCCGTGGTCGTTAGCTTGTCTAGCCTCCCATCTGTTGTCAGCTCAACGGGACAAATGATATAGTTATGAAACCCATCAATAACTGTAGTTTGTTCATTTCAGTCTTTGGACGGGAATCGTATCCGCAGACATCGTTCAGCTTCCAAAATAAGACTTGTTGCCGATTCCTACTCTGAACCACACCTGCACCGTCTCCAAGGTCATGGAATGACTTACAGAGAAAAAGGTTGAAGAACACTTGAAATACCATAGATTGTTCAATGTGCAACAGCGCGGACTGCACGAAGTCAGTTATTGCATGTGCAGTCTTCTTTTAACTCGTGAGCGTTGAACTGAAGTGGCATATCCAACAGGAGGTGCTTTTGTGGACACCAACAGGGTGCTTGGAAAAGCTCCAAGTAACGTACTCTTCTACAAGCTGCGACTGTTGGGAGTATTTGAAGTAAAGTTAGTAGAAGACACATCATCTATAAGCAGCCTGGTTTTGTTAACACGCAGCACGTCGTCACCTGTCGAGAATCCAGGGCGAGGCTGGAGGCAGCAAAGTGGATTAATGGTCTAATAATTTCGTGGTTAAAACGGAAATGAATCAAAGAATCATTTCCCAGCAGTTTTTTAATCGAACAAAGTCAAATAAGTCAGCTGGGGTTACAACCAATCCAGTCAGATACGAGGGACGGTTATGAAGAACTTTGGACTAGTACTTCTTAGTGTGATTATTTCACTATGATCACCTGGCGTTTTATATTAGCTATTTGTTATATGCTGATAAATCGAGGTAAGTCAAAGCAATGGAGCCTTTTGAGGCAGCCAGTGGAATCGATAAGAACATGCTCTTAGAGACAAAGGATGAACCCCGAAGCTTTTGGCGACAAATACATCAAGAATATTCCCAATGCCGACAGTTCGGGAGACTTGTTTGAAGCGGAAAATCAGAGTTGCTCGGCTGAATAACGAAGGCTGTGGCAACAAATGCATCAGAATTTTGCAACGCTCACTCGTCTGTTATTGGAGTTAGAGTAGTGTTAGATGAAGATGCCGCGATTAAAGCCTCAGAAATGAATCCCACCCAGTTTCGGGTGCAGTCCCGTTTGAAGTCGACGGAAACCAGGGCGACTGCATGACGATGGTGTACGAATAATGTCTTTGTCAGGCAAATGAATTATCCGAAAGTTTTTAGTTTTTCCAAAGAGAACGCCTTGGACATCAAACCATCGATGAACTTACCGAATACTCTAGCCATTCTGTGCGAATTTTACAACCGAACAAAGGACAGTCCAACACGAGACAGGAAGCTGACAAGTAATTAAAATGATGCGATTTCTGAAAAACTTCTATTCAAGCAACAACTAGATTTGGAAACTTGTTTGGATATCTATCAAGGTGCTTCGCCTCACGGAATGAAATGCAGCGACTAATTTGAACTCTGACACAAATGAACCGTTTTGTAAGCGCGTTTTGCAGCTTTGGATGCAAGAATCGCAAGCTAGACTGTCGGGATTGGGGTAGACGTGTGCCAATTGCTAGAAACACTGATTTTGCCCATCAGTGTCCCTCAGTTTCAGCAAAACCCATAGATAAGGAAGCAAAAGCAAAAAGTGCTGTCTACCATTTTGGCTGTTACAACAGAAACAACGGACTATTCACAAACGTTACGAAGAATGACTGAAGCCATGTTATTCAACCTGATTTGAGTGACACGGTGAACATACTTCCGGTGTAATATGTTGTGGCTGCTGATATTTAGAAGAATGTAAAGCCGGTATGACGACATGAAACGGGCCAAAAACAAATGAACTGGGCGAATCCGTTTTGGAAGTCATGAAATTCTAAAGAAGTTCATAGAAAAACTCAAACTTCGGGTGACGGACGGTAATTTACAACCGATACGGAGGCTCTTGGAAATTCTAGATTTCGGGCTCATCACCGTCAATCATGATAATTGTGTTCATGACTTCGAGGAATCAGACTTTTGTTATTAGTACTCGACTAATTTCGAACCTCTTCTAGAACATTTAGCTGGGAGGGTGCAGTTATCCGTGATTGACGGCTCTGTGTCCGTCGATTTACCCGTTCGGGATGTATCTGTCCCCCTGCGAGACACTTTACGTTGTAAGCTGAGTCGTTTGCTTCAGATCAAAGTGACTGCAGAAACTGATGAACCAGGGGAATTGTTTAACTAAATAGTGATCACTATGCAAGAAAATCAGGAGCCGTTCGCCTGTGCGTGTATTCAAAGTACTTTAATGCCGCTCTCAGAAGAGAAAGCATTCAGGCCAGTTTTATTTGATAGTATCCTAGTAAAATTGAACAAGTCAAATTTCTTCACGGGGTTCGATTTTTCTCCAGCAGTCTGGTAAGTCATGTGCAACAGATTTAAAATTGCGCTTCGGGATATTTGATTTTTGTGAAAGGTTGAGACAACTGTACACGTTTTCTCAAGATTTGGCTATGTAAACGGCAAATATGCAGCCCCAAAGAGGCCAACCGAAGACTTTGACGGGTAATAGTAAAAACCTGAAATGACTAGCTCAGAACAGTGTTGGGGTGCGAGCGGCTCATGATATTACTCAGATGTTTAAGAAGCAAGAGTGAAGGAAGCTAATTCTACATTATCTGTCAACATTTATTGTCACTATAAGTATTGTGTGGAACTTGGGCTTATGTTGTTTAATTGACTCGGAGTTGTGCGACTAAAGGCTTTCTCCCAACTAGCAAGCTCACTTTTCTTAGTTGAGCTTTATTTCGGCCAAAGTGCAAAAAAGCTAGACGTGAGCGATGAAAAGCAGCGTGATGCGTATTTGTCTCGAATGAACGTTTCCTTCGAGCAGGGAGTTTGAGGTGATATAGACTGATAAATACAAAGAGATGGTGATCAAATTCACAACGTACTGTTGCTCAGTCATTCCTGGAGCAAACCCGAGATCCAATTGACCAGATGCCTTGGTAATAATACCACCCTGGTGAGACCAACCGATGTGGAACTTTCAGGTTATCATCCAAGATACGCACTCTACAAATATGAAGATGGGAAAGGTATACCGGAAAATAAAGTGGATGATGTAACCGGTAAAATTCAGCACCTATTATTTCAACGTTGAATTTGAACTGGATTCAAGTAATATACCGCAGAGGTTGCAACATGCAAGAAATGTCTATTACTTGGAGTCGGATACATCGTACACTTCAGACAGAATTTGCTGGGTCTACAACGGTCTTATAAATTACATTTCTTGAGACAAAGCTGTAAATAGAAGTACGCAGAGATTTTTGGATAGAAGTGACAAAAAGTGGACTAAGCTAACATTTAGTCGTGTATTCAAGAGAAACCGTTTAGTGCTACCAATCGTCCCAATCAAATGGGCATCATCTTCAATGTATTGTCTCCGGAATTCGCCCTGAAATTGAACATTGACCACGCGGAGTTTGATTCCTTGCTCAAGCAGAACAGCTCTGAATTATTCGCACCTTAAGTTACCAGGTACCTAGATCCGGAGAAAGGCTTAGGGAACGGGAAACAAGCCACATGTTCCAATGTTTCCCAAATGACGATGAGAATTTGATGGGAAACATAGGGAACAATATCTAACGGACCTGTGCAGTTTATCGATCACGCTTTAGGGTCGGATCGACTCCGGGCACAAAATAAGCAAAAGAATCTACGGCCAAACTATCCACGAACAATGGGTCAAGGGTGTGATTTTCATTCGGTGGGAACCAAATTGCATTAGAGCAAGTGGGCACAAAAAACACGGCCCCGTCCCATCAAACAGTATGCGAACTGTCTGATACCAGTTTAGTATTATTTCTGTTTATATGGTTTGTTTTTATTAAAAGAACTTACGCAAGAAGATTCAATCATCTCTAGATCTCTACCATAAACCTCCACCCTAGAAAGGAGCTGCTGAATTGAACCGTCAATCTAACCGCGCGTAGGCCATCATTGGTCTAACAATCTTCGAGAAATGTAAATTATCCAGTCATCTATAATCCACTTGTGACTCCCGTGAAGGACTGTCAAAATAGGCAAGGGCTTAGCGATAACCAGTCAAGCCCTAACTTAGTTGCCGTAACAGCAAACAATATACCGTACGAAATACTTCAGCACCATTCGACAGGATTCATCCATCGACCGTGCCTTCAGACTGAACAAAAAATCATAAGAAGCGAACATGAACAAATGACGAACTAGTGAGAACAAATTGAGGGAAAACTTCCGGGTCGGTCGGAAGTAAACAAAAGTTTGAAAATATACAATAATGTTGCCGTTTTTGCTGGTGAATTTTAAGGTTTTTACAAAACGTTTGTCAAAACGCAAAATTGAACAAAGTGAATTTATCGAGTATAACAACTCCGAAAAGAGTACCACAGAAACAGAACACGAATAGGGTCCACAACTAACCGTTGTACTCTTTAAAGAGCCCACAAAGATTGTACGATATCCTGGTATGGGAATACAATGGAAATTATATTAGTCACATGTGCAGTAGGTCGTGAATACCACATCCGCCACGTGTTGAATTGCGCTCCGGGTGCTCGCAGTCCTTCGTAGGCGTTGTTCGTATTCTTTTTGAGCCTATGATACTGGGTTCTTCAGATGTTTCGCTTGATCCGATTCAAATGTCAGCTTCTGGAATAGGGGCGCTGGTGGACGAAACAACTGTGGAATAGTTCTCAGACTGACCTCGGGTTTTGAACCGTACCCGATAAATAAGTCTTCAGAGGCTCGAAAAATTACGACAATCAAGCATGGTCACCAATTTTTGACGTTTCATGTCAGAATTGAGACACTGGGTGGCTGCAGTTTGCTTCCTCTCAAAAAGCTTTCATCAGCAGAAAGAACATTCAAAACTGGTTCTTAAACAACGAGATGGGATCATTTGCTCTGAAATCTTACCAGTGATGCTATGACAATCATTTCAATGAAGCAACTAGAAATGGTCAGCATTTCGATCTAGTTCGGCGAAGGACTGCGGGTCAATGCAAGGCCGAATAGGAAATACATTGGGAGATCTCTGGCCTATCATCTTCTATAACTGATACTCTTGGTTAACGGAAGTTCTTAGAAGATTACAAATATTTGTAGACTAACAAACCGACTGCAAGTGATTTTATTCTGGTACCAACTACTAGTCATTTTTGAAATTATCTTCACATTTGACCTGGAATACAGCTGACTTCGGATGTCCTAATCAGAGGATGGCTGGAATATTTACTAGTTTCAATGCAAAGAATACAACTGGCGACGCTGAAATGGTCATCAAGGTGAAAGTTAAACCTGAAGGTCTCGGATCCGAGTCCTGCCGACTTTGGTTACTTACTTTTCGACTGTTTCTTAGTAACCACAGTCCTCTTCCTGAAAAGGTACTATTTATATATAATAAAAGGAGAAACAATTCAACCGTTATTCTTAATATTATGGTTATGATTGTGATTATTATTGTTATTAAGAAATGACAGCTCGAAGGAGGATTTTTGCCTTAAGGTGAGCTGTATACAGTACCCGGTAAAATGAGCCAGAACGGGTATTATTATTATGACTGTTATAACTACTACTACGTATTTGGGTACATAAGCGAAGCATTTGTCAACTGACTGGCTAAAACTTTCCAGTTGTTTTCGGTTGTTTAAACTCTACACCTTTAGCACTTGTGTATACCCCGACGAGCTTGTGTCAATAATGAGGGAGCTTACTTGGTGGGGTTTCTTCAACTGATCAACAACCAGCTAGTCATTAGTCAGCCTGCACAGCTTAGCTAATGAGCTCAACCTCAAAGCCTGTCTAAATGGTAATTGTAAAATACAGATAAAAGACACTGTACACCGTTATGGTTCATCACATTCCGGGAGAACACGAAATATGGTTTTCACAGACGTGTGAAACATGTTTTTTTTGTTAGAAATGATTACTCTTCTGTACGACTTAGAACCAAGCCGAAGAAATATGTGATTTTCTTGGCATATGTGATCCATTGACTTCTATTTGAGCCTAAATTGGTTGTTTAGTTTAACTCTCTAACTTCACCGATTCAGTCAACCGTGGCTGTTTTAATGGAGGTGATCTAGAAAAACGCCTTTCCATATTGGTTTTACTCAAAAGCGGGTAGTGAGCATCCACTAATTCAGCTGTCACTTACAAATCTGGGACAAGCTGGTTTCGAAACTGACCCAGTATTTAGCAACTGTTGCAAATTAATCAATAGAATGCTCAAAAATATGATCTGGGAAGTTGCCAAGATGGGGTTTGTATAATAATTGATTCAGATGGAACTTAATCCTCTGCCCTAAGTGGGAATGCTTCTATCAGTTCAATGTTTCACCCCAAACACACAATGATCAGCAATGAACGTGTATCTTTTTGGAGAGTGACAGAAAGAGAATGAAGTAAATAGAAACGTTCTCGTAACTAAGATTACTGGCAATACAAGTGGGAATTATCCGATCTAAATGTAAAGCACTGAAGTTGTGAAAATACCAGGTTGAGTGGCGCGCAGTTGAATTGTCCTATGAGCAGTAATAACGTCGTTGTAATCACGTGAAAAAAACTGTGCATTTATTGTTGTCTTTCATCACGGAGATACATTATATGTGACTGTGAAAGTGGTAACTGCTTGAACTGTACCAGAGCGGACAAGCAGGGAACACAAGCTTCAGTGCACCGAAGAAGTTTGTAGAAATTCGCCACGGCAGTGGTCACTTGCGTGAAACTTACCTTTGAAAGAGGATTATACGGGAGTGATCAGGCAGAGACTGACCGCCTAATATGACGGGATAAGCCAAGCAGCATAAACTGACCAGTGACTTACCACCGACTGACCAGAAAGCACTACCTTATGGTCAGTCAGTGCTCAGTTGGTCAAATCCAGAAAGTCTTTTATAATTCGAGTTATTAGACACTATTCTGATCCGAAGAATTATCTGAGGAACCTGTAACAAGCTAAATGTTCCAAAGTTTTCCAAAAATCTGTGAGCAGTTAGTAGAAACCTAGAAAGCAACGCTTACTGAAACAGTGTAGTTTGTCCATCAGTTCTTAGTGCTGGAGCGACAACGGGTACAAAATAAGCAAATGGAAATAAGATTCAACCATCCTCAAGCAGAACGGTCAAAAGCGTAATTTTCGTCTGGTGGGAAAAATCTGTCGTCGGCAAAAGCTGACATTCAACAAACACTGCCTTGCCGCATCAGAAACATGCGGCTTTACTTAAGCCAAATTAGAATTTGCTATGTGTTTACGCAAAATGACTGTCGTTAGTTAATTTGCTCAAGAAAACTCGGTCAGTTCCAGGACACTACCATTCTGATCCTTTTTCATGGCCTATGACGGACACACCTAGATGCGGGCTCAAACAGCACAGCCGACGGGAGTGAAACCGAATTTGAACTGTTTCAGATCGCCAGCCTAAACGAACAGGATAAGAGTCTTTGACACGCCCGGTAATTGTCATAGGTTTACCGTCTCACTGCACAGGCGATGCACGTAGGGTTCTACCAACTGATCACAAGTGAACGCTGTGCCTTTGGGGCAATTTCGACGACGATCTTTTCTGATCCTTCCAAGTAGCATTCGTTTTCCTGAAAATAGAATATCCAGTCTTTTTTCGCTGTGGTTAAAATATTTCACTACTGCAATTCACTTGAATTTACTTTTTTATTTCGCTTCACTCTGCTGAGTTGGTCTAAGGTTTCCCGGCCACTTTCACTGGCGAGTTTGCTAAAGCGGCCAAACTGACTGCCGCGTCCTTTAGACACCTTTTTAAAGTAGTAAAATCTCTTAAGGACAACTCACTTGACTTAGAATATCCTAACACCATGATCCCTGCGTGAAAGTTCTCTTCGAGGACACTGAAGGACGATTTCCATGTCTAATTTAACCAGATATTGTTGAAAAAGTTTCAAGACACCACCATAGACAAATTTTTGCTCGCACCAACACGCACAAATCCTGTACCGTCCCCTTCCCAGCCAAGAATGTCACTGACACTAAGCTATACTGAAGGATCTCTGCATTCGTGCTTTCATTTTGCTTCCCTGATTAGGTCTCTTACAGGCTCTATTTTCTGTGCTACGGAGCCCCCGGTAAGTGATACACCCTGTGCTTCTCCAGTGGCTGAGGTTTCAAGAATGCTAACTGGACCCCTTCACCTCCGAAAGGCCCTATTTATAGGATGCTGAAATGTGTGAACTCTCGCGGACATTAGAAGTCGTCTAGTGACTATGCGCACACTTTGTGACTACCAAGTGGAAATCGCCTGCTCATGCGAAGTAAGACTAGGCGGTACCGGCTCTCGTGAATTCAAGGTTCCTGAAACAGATAGTCATCAATGGTTTTATCACAGTGATCCAGAAAAGCCAGGCCAGTACCGAGTAGCAGTAGTTTGAATTCGTGGCTCCAGTTCCGTTGTGCTGTCTTTGGAACCGATATCATCAAAAATCGCAGTGGCGCGTTTCAAAGGTCAACCTGTCAATCTAGCCATGGTTGCGATCTACGTCCCAACTCTACCACCCGATACTAGTGCGAAGGACGAATTCCATGACAGCTTTAAAACGGCGCTGAATTGCATTTCTAAAAGGGAGATGCTTATCACAGGGGGTTACTGGAGCCTCTGGACAGGCGTGCTGGATGTCCCGATAAGTCTAATTCTCGGAAAGTTCGGCCTGAGCCATCGCTGTGAAAAAGCAACAGGCTAGTCGACTTCTCTGTGCATAATCAACACAGCTCCAGCACCCTAGAAGGCATCTTCTCCTATGGTATTTCAGTGGCCATAGAAAACTCACCAAATTGACTACATGGTAATCCATCCACGATGTTATCGTCAATAGAAGACTGAAGACCTTACCATGGAGCTGAGGCAAGCAACAAGAGAGGATCAGATCACATTCTGGTACGCGCGAAGCTTTGCCTTCGATTAGCTACCCGTATGAAGACAACTTGGACAATATGGAACTGCTGAAATCCTGGGAGAAAACTGAAGCTCAAACAAAAGAGATCGAACTGTGGTTGTCAACGGATGCATCCAACTCACTACACGACAGACTCGGTCGACCTGCTGTGAGCTAAACTGAAAGTAGCAGTACTTCAAGGCGCAATGGGACAATTAGGATCCACGGAAAGCTGGTATGAAGATTAGATATATGAGGATATTGTCCGTCCCTCCACCTTGGGTAAAGATGCCCGTTAGCCAGGCTTCCAGAAAGTCAACACCTAAGACGGGTGGCAACCCGTTCCTCAACGAAATATCGATACCTTTACTGACACGAATTCGCAAATAAAATGGAAACTGCAGCTGGTGTTTGTCACTTCACAAACCTCATTCACCTCATACGAGCGGAATCGGGCGACAGACTATCCACTCAAACTATCTCGCGCGGTTCCGCTGGTGTATGCATCCCTGATACAGATGGTTAGGTAACAAGATGGGTAGAAAGTTTCATCCCCCTCCTCAGTCGCCCGCTAGATAGGTCGATAATCATCGATCCAACTTCAGCTCCCCATATAGCATCAGTTGTTATCCTCCGTCTTCGGAGAAGATAGCTAACGCAACTGGCCGTCTAGAATCCGCAAGTCCCCCAGTGAAGACGGAATCCCTGCGGAAATCTACAGGGAAGTGCCTCCTAATGGTCACCGATCTACTTTGTACCCTTTTTACCCATCCGATTTTAACGCCTCGGTTCTGCTTCCATTTCCCAAAAAAGTGACAAAACGGCTTGCGGAACCTACCGTTGTATCTGTCTGCTAGATGTGGTTGCAAAAGTATTCTTCCCACTCATGCTGAATAGCTTCGCTAAATCGAGGTATACATGTACACGGCCTAATTAGCAAGGGTTCCGTCCATGCATTGGATGTGTCAACCAAACTTTCATCCTCCGGAGGATTCTGGAACATCTACACAAACTCCGACTCCCTATCGCCGCATGCCTCATAAACGTTTTAGCCTTTGACTCAATAGATTGCGGGTCATTATGGAAAGTAATGCTTGCAGACGGCATCCCATATAAATTGGTCAGCCTGATAAAGTCGTATTATACTGGAACAAAAGCACGTGGTCGAGTTTACGGAGAAGAGTCTTGTCCGTTCGGAATGAAAGCAGGAATATGATAAGAGTGCCCGTTGTGGATTAGGTAATGCAACACGTAATGAACGGTTATCAGGGTACCCAAGTTTCCACTGACTGTAGTGTTACTGACCTTGAATTTGCATACGAAGTAGTGGTTCTCAAGGAGGACCTGACCACCTTGTAAACGGCCCTTGATCGGGTAGATGAATGTGCTTCGGAGATTGACCTTTAAATCAATACCACCCAAAATAAGGATGTTCGTATTACCCATCAGCCATGCAAACCAAGCCCTACAACTAAGTGGTCAATAGAAATTGTCTCGGATCGCGCGTTGAACTAAACACTGATAAGCTTTAGAATTAGTCTTTGACAGGCTTTTCGTAGTTGGCTTTGTCGGATGAACTGGCATAAAACGGTTTGTCATATACTAGTGAAATTTTGTTGTAGTGTCAAGTCCGTGGCCCACGGGACTTAGTGATTTCGGTTACCCAGTTATTTTTGTTATACTCGAAGAAGAAGAATCATTTCGGATAGATCAACAGTTCAATGCAAAATTAATTAGAAAAGTTTAGTTTATGGTTGGCACATTGAAGCCATTCAGTAAGTAAGTCCTGCAGCGCCCAATATCCAGTCTGTTTTTGAAAGAAAGATTTCTCGTCCCAGATTTGAGTAGGGAAGTCAGAAACATAGGTTTGTACAATGTATCCTGAACTATTTCGTTGCAGTCAACGCTATCTTCTATATTCCGTGAGATTAGCAATGAAACTGAGGCAAGACCGAAGTGGGTGGTTGGTGGTAGAAGCGAACAAGAATGAGAGGAGAGTGAATGTTGGTCCCTAGGGTGAAACCAAATTGATAAATCACTCACTTTGGCTGCATAGTTTGGGTTTGTAAGTAAGAATGGGTAGAGCCTCAACATATCTGAGCAACCTAGTGTCCGTAGTGTTGAGAGTGAACATGAACTAGTAGTCTGGGGTTACATAGCGTTTTTACTCAATAAGATGTATCATAATTGGTGACGTGATTACTTTTGGTTTTATGGACGACGTAATCACCGTGCATCGACTACTTATCGTCTTTTGAAGACACAACGGAATATGTTCACTTATTCGACGACGCAATTGTCTCTCTGCTATACTACGACAGCTAAGAATCCAAAAGTAAATTGGTAGACACAATTTGATTTGACATAAGGCGTCAGCGGCTCTTTAGCATGTTATTCCTATGGATGTGGACTACTTTTCCGTAACTGAACCGGCGATGGCTAGATGGTCTTTATCGTGAACTTGAGGTTTTGCAGTTCGGAGCTTCATTCTTGACACTGCCGTTCGGATCACAATTCAGCGATCCCTGGTTAGTTGCTGTCCCTTTCAAGAAGTGTAGTACATTTGTGGTGTGATAAATAAAGGAAGTTGGAAAGACAGTAATTATTATTACCATTAATATAAGGTTTTGGAAGCCGTCAGCAATACAGATCTAGTTCCAAGATTTGGCGGCTAACGTAGACGGAACCTGTTACTGTTAGGTTTCCGTGAGAACCTACCTTAAACCAAGGTATTAATCGAGTGAATGTGCCAAGCCTGGTCACCCAATCCACTGATATCCACTCACGCAAGTGGATGAACCAGCGGCGTGAACATTTAAATACCTGTTCAACTTGACTAAAGAAAGAATCTCAGTCATCGAAGCACCAAGATGTAACAGCCGTACTGGAGGGGCGTGTTCGGGATTACACGGTTTTCGCTTCAAATAGCCTGTGCTTCTTTCATTTCAATACACCATCATCAGAAATGATGTGCTTTTGTCTCCTAATTAACGTTATCGGATCGGCGCGGTGGGAGTTGCAATGGAGGCTGATTGCTCAGTCCGTCCGTACAATAGTCGCAGAATAGAAAGCCGAGGAGCCACTTGGGTCTGGGGAAGTCGTGAATGTTTTGGTTTTTGTTGTGTTTATCACTAGACCGATTGCTGTGGCCTCAAATTGGGTGCTGTTAGGATTTGACTGTAGACTGTTCGGTTCTTCCATCAAAATTATGATAACACTAGAAAATTCAGTAACCTCGGTCCAAGTTTTCATGGAATAGGTGAACCCCTCGGTAGCCGGTGAGGGCTCGAAGCATCATCCAGTCCGCGGAGCAGTTATTCTCAGGCCTAGTGAAAACGGACAACTTAGTGGACGTCCATAAACGAAGTACCAGTGGATACAAAAATAGTTCATTTATGGGGATTCCATAGTCTTCAACTGGGAGTTTAGTGTTCACAGTGCATGAGGAATCTTTTCAAAAAAATGCAAAGGGGATGGCTTTAGACCACCAGGTCAAACAAACGGGCCAGTTCAACGGAAGAGACACCAAGGATGACTGAAGCAAATTTTGAATCCGATAAGGCGTTGACATGGTTAAACTAGAGGTCAATTTGGTGTGCCGATAATAAAGAAAATATGAACAGACTATAATATAGATCGGAGACTGCTGAGCGATGGATGAAATCTCGACAAGGGAAGAATCTTCAGTCGCACATCCAATGGATGCTGCAAACATTATTCCATCCGGAAAATCTCTAAACAATCGTCGTTGTGTTTGCCTTGTTCAGCCAGTCCTTTTATCCATCTTGTTCACTGTAGACATGAATGTGAAACTTTTTTTCTAAGTAGTTCATAGTGTCCACTGACATATTAATCTGCAACACGTGTTGGGTCACAGGTTCTTCATTACGACACGTGCTTTCAGAATACACTTAAATTAATAATTATCAACAAATCACCTCACTTGCTCCTAAATGCACAAAATCACCGGTAATCTAGTCACTGGTTAGTCGAATACTGCCATCGCAAATTTTCAGGCTTACATTTTTGCTCAAGTTCACTGTGTTCTGTTCAAGTGATATGGTAGCGTTTCTTAGAACTCCATCACCCATAATTTTGATGGATCATATACATTACTTACGAGTAGTATACCTGAACAATTTTCGTTTTTCCTCAGTTTATAACCAGTTCCTTATTTCAGTTACACCCTCCGAAAATACCAGCGTAATAAATCAGGGCTTTCAGTCCTTATTCTCAGTAACGAAGATGGTAATGGACTGGCGTAACCAATTTTTATAGTCACGAACTTGACAAATTTCGAACAAAACTTCATATCTATCAGTCGATTTTGATATTCAGTTGATATATATTGTAAGACAAAGGACTTTAGTCGCATTTAGAAAACAACGAAATATCCTTCATGATATCACGCTAGTCTCAAGGAATGTGTCCAAAGTTTTTCTGTTTTGCCGGTAATGCCTGCTGTGTCTCAAACAGAACCGAGAATGGATCGATCGGTTTATTGAGTAAGCAATAGGTCCACTGTGAGGACGCAAGTCGAGTCAGACAAAAGTGATCAACGGCGTGTAGTGATATACTGTTAGTGAGCTGTCAGGTTTACAGATAAACATACACGTGACATATCGATTTAAATGAGAACGGGGAATGTTGGCGTGACGATTCGAGTACTTCACGTGAACAGTCAGTCAAATTAGAACGCATCAAACCACAAAAATCGACTTATGCTTTTTATTGGTCGACCTTCCGCCTGACTTAAAGTACCGTCAAAGATCACCTGACAATACCTAAGTTGTTTTTAAAGGCCCAATGGAGTGAAAGACAGGAGACGATAAGAAGACGGACTTGCTGCTTGGGTACCGTATCAGCCTTTTACCGCAAGTAAAGGAAGTCAAAAATCAAATAATGATGTTAAGCCCATGTGGTTACAATAAATTTCCAGATACCTGAAACACTAATAGTGATGTGATTGATAACATTTCAAACTTCTTGCAGATCCGTTCCACGTGGTTCAGGCCCATTTAGCTATTCACAAATCTTAAGTCTGAACTTTCAAAATTATACATGAGAGCCAAGGAATTTCACACATTTCTAAGTGAAAAATAGCGAGATAATTAGACACTTGGAAAGCGTGGTAATCGGAAGATCGCAATAGGGAGACGTTGATGGAACAATAAAAATGGCGGCCGTTCTGGTTTACTAGGGTTCAAATAAAAAATTAGGCATTTCGATCAAGTAAATCAGAGCTTCATCACGATGGTGATAAGTCCGTCAATACTTGCTTCATTCAGGCAGGTTTCGTCCCGTTTGGTGGATTACGTAATCACTGTTGTGCATTGTTATTTAATTTTTAAATTGCCGTACATTCTTTGGTGCCAGCAGACATCGGTTTAAATTTAAACCTGCTCAATGCTAACTATGGCCGTTGGATATGTGAATAAGAGAGTAATTAGATGTACGACTGTAGGGAAAGAACTTCTTCCAAATAATATGTTTATTCGGGCGATAACATATTAAACATTTTTCAAGGTTTAAATGAAACCATGTGATCTTGGCATTGTTATGCAAGCTGAAATATATAGTAAAGAGCCTAAATATCACACCGCTTAAATCGGTAGTCAATTTTTCACAAAATAATAATTGTTACTTAAATATAGTAGTAAAGTTAGAAAGCAGCGTATAGATTTCACCCGTGAAATTTGACGGGATCAATCGACAGACGCGCAAAATCTCGAAACCGTCGGCTACAGATAATGGGATTTTGTTATGATACGGTACAGTTAGATCAGTTACAGAAAGACTATAAAATGCACAAAGTTTGAATGGTAAGGTGTCCGGGCATGGTTGTATGTACCGTCAATGCATGATCGATGTGAAGGTGCATCCTTCAGTAAATAATGAAAAGGAAAATAATCATTACATACGAAAGGGGTGTTAAACAACGTATGTCTGTGTACTAGACAGCTTTTAGCTGTGTTCAAAATACTAGCGAGTATGGTCACCAGCTGTCAAAACGAAGAGCGTCAGAGGTGAGCACATGATGTATGTGGTGGTAGACGGCTCCACTGGTGCCCGGGTCACGGCCAAGCCCGATCTATTAGGACCTTATGTGGTTTGTCACTTTAGGTCTCTAAACCACGGTTGCCGATTTCCTTCTCACATTAGGAATCATTACGCTACACAATCACACAGCTGTTCGCTCTCCCGCTCACTCTGCTACTAGCAAAATAATTACGAACTCATCATTCCTACCAACATTCGCGGAATGAACAGTAATATTAAATCTGCGTACTAATTTTCCCAGTGTTCTCTTCTTGCCCAATTTTTGACGGAAACTCGAATCTCCTTATCATCAGAAACCACCAACTTCCAATTCCTCAACCATACGTTTCACTCATCTTTTCCGACTAAAGCAAGTGACTGTGCTAAACGAGAAAAAATAAAGTCAATACTACGTCGTTGTCGGTGGAAAAATTATGAGCCGACTTTTCGGCTACCGTGGATAACCTTTCGCAAGGCCGTTTTACTGTCAAAACTGCCTTGAGAGAGGTTACCAACAGTAACCGAAAAGTCGGCTCATAATTTTTTCACCAACAGCGCCGTGTTATTGACATCATACATTCTCATTTAATGCACCACCTAGAGTATCGTTTCTCGATGAACTCCGAACCTCGTTGGGGCGTGACATACCGGTGTCTGTGCCTTTGTCCACAAGCCAGCCGCCAAAATCAGTCTACAAAATACTGACTTTTCCAGTCGTGAATTTCAGTTAATGTGGCTGAAGCTCTAACTTTTTTTATTTTAATCACTACTTTTCGTACTGTTTACCGTTCACCTAAAGATAGCGACTCATTGATCTTGAGTCTTCCACCTTCCAGCACTTGTTTTTTACGGCGATTTTAATGTTCACAGTCGAGATCAGTTGACCCACCCATCGGACCCTTCTGCTCCCGGGTGCGAAGCCAAACATTTTGCCGTGGTCATCCTCCCCACACGTATCCTCTACCGAGCTGGCGATCGTGCCCATGCCCTTGACCACATTCTTAATTCTGTTCCTTCTCTCTCCAATGCCCTGGAGACTCACCATGATCTATCCTATTCTCGAACGAGGTGATCATTCTGATTCACGCAGATACCGTCTGATTTCCCTCACATCTATTACTTTGAAAGTATTCAAGGCTGTTATCTCCGAATAACTGATTAGGACTGCCGAACGCGAAGGGCTATAGAGCGATCGCTAATATGGATTCCAACTTCGTTGTTCCACCGGTGATCAGCTGGCTCTCGGCTCACACTCCTGGTCAAACATCATTCATCCTCCTTTCGTTTATCCTTTGATTTAACTGTGCAGCATCCCACACATTCCATCTCTCTTTTTGGTTTACCTGTAGCATCTTCTGTATGTTGGTCAGCTTTCATATCTCAGCTTACCTCTCGTGCAGCGCACAAAAGTTGGTTTGCTGTTTTGCTCCGGATGCTTCTTCGCGCCAGCTTATCTTCTTCCATACATAGCTCAAATCTGTCCCGCACTTGAATACTTTGACCTTTTTCGGGGCGAGGCTTTTTCTATTTCCCCTTCTGCTCTTGACCGGGTTCAATGAGAGATCATCCGGCTGATGAATGACCCTTCTTTAACTTCCAATCTGCGGTCGCTAATCAATCGTCAGGTGGCTATTTCGAAGTTCCTTTTCAGCGGGTACTGTTTTGGACTTTGTTTTCTGGAGCTTATTTCGGCTGTTTGTCCCCCCTAGTTCCCGATCATCGCGTATCCAGGCAGTTAGTCATTCTCATCAAGTTTCTGCCACTGGATTTTGCATTTCTATCTTTCAGTCTTTTTCCGGATCGGTAAACTGGAGAATTCTCCCTTCTTTCTATTTTCCCGTCCCCTGAAAACTCCTCTTTCTTTCTCTTTAAAAGCACTATCAATAAATGATTCCTCACGTGAATGTTCCACGGCAACCCGTTTTTACAGTATATCCTTTGATTAAGGGGTTTACCCCTTATACTTTACTTCACCTAACATGTACAAAATAACGTGTAGGGAGCATAGATGAATGTGACATACCTCCCTAGAAGGGGACCAACCAGAAGAAGGAAGTCAGGGAGTTCACGAATCAGCTGAGTTAGAGCTGTCAACCTTGTTGTTTGTGTGCGTGTGCCAGATAAGCCAAACCGCCTAGAGGTTTTGGGCAAGGACGAGCAACGTAAAATGTAGACGACGATTATCTGAGGATGGAAAGAAATGCCAAATTGTACCAAAAGCTGGCCCGTGAGGAAGATAAGATCAAATTTTCAATATGGGAGCACATTCGACACAGCCTGTTGTAAACGAGAGTTTCAATCGACGGCTCCATTTGATCAGGGGATTCTTAAATCTTTGAACACCGATAGTGACCATTCAGACACCATCAAATCCGTCGGACGGATAGCTTATTCGTTTTTGTTGTTTTCCTCATTGTTTTTGTGGGCTAATTTTAACTTTTCACTCAAACAATATGGTGAATGCCGCTCAGTCCGTCTAAGGGAGACATTCTATGAGTGAGTTGTATTCTCTCTCCGTGACTGTTGGTGTTAGAAAGGGATGCAAATGCTCAAGCACGTTCGTGAACTTGGTTTATTTACATGTTACTGGAGGCCGGCGAAGATGTGTTTCGACTTGAAACAGTCAAAACTTTGAGCCCTCGAGTAGGGAGTCCTTCAGTTTGTTAAGAAAAGACCTGAATACAATAATTATGCGTGTGCGTGTTTTATGGCAGACAGTATCGGCTAACGGATCAATAAACATCGATCTGGAGGGAAAGCATTCGAAGGCTCGACCAGTGGTGAGAACATATAACAAACGAGTCTTCAAGTTATCAGTCTTCTTTTTGTGTCGATGGTGGCTTTTAATGATCTAAGATATTTGCGGACAAACATGCGTTGGTCGAGTTATTCGGGAAAGAGAGGGAGAGAGAGAGAGGTGGTCAGTAGAAAGGGGTAGCGCACCAGTTCGAAGATTGAAACTAAGTGTCACTTAATGGACCTGAAAAGGTTTTCGTGGTTAGTTAACTCGAAGTAAACTGGAAAAGACAGATCCAAGTGAGTTGAGTTCACTTTGATATATTTGGACCAAAGTTGGAATTATCCAAATAGGTCATTGGCAGTGAAACGGTCAAAGTGATGAAGCCTCGAAAGTGAAGTTTCCGACCTCGAGTCCTACCTCCACAGCCACAGTTCACTTTCCTACCGGACAGTCTTTATATAGCTAAGAACCCATTCTTTTTATATTCTACCCTTTATACTTACCGAATATAAAAGAAGTTGAAGCATTAAACACCATCTATCCAAATGGTCAGTTGCTTAAACTCAAAGAGTAAACGGTTAAAATCGGTCGTGTTAGAAATTCTTTGTGGAAGATGACTTTTCGGTAGGATGATGCTTCAGGTTGTACCTCACACGAGTATGTTCATCATATAGCCAAGTGACTATCTACTCATTTTTAGATATAATTACAATAGTGGAACAAAGGACGCTTCGGAAATTCCGCTGTAACAAACGCTTCATAACAGAGTTGATTACACTATGATGAAAATTTTATTTCTAATATTGAAAAATAAGTGAAAGCACTTTCTTCACATTAGAATATGCTGGAAAAAATGATTCACGTAAAGAAGCACGCGATAACTCAGTGTACCATAGCTCGATTGGTAAACTCCACTTTCAAAAGGTTGAAACTACTGACGGAGGATGTTTACAATCGGATATATCAGTAATCGGATTATAATATCCATGTCAAACACAATACTTGAGGTTTGCGTGCAATTTAATTACCCCTGGGTTTCATTGTTGGTTTACATTCTCAGGTTTGTGGACCACTACTACACATGGAATCATATATATATATATGCGACTATACGTAACTGAATCTTGTATACCCTCAAGTGTAACAACTTTACTTTGGCCTTTGGCTGAGAAGGCTTACCAAACCAAACTCTTGTCGTTGTTTCTTTGATTGGGAAATTCTTTTTTTTCTGAAATCATGCCAAAGGTAACTCCAGACATCCGATCCATCCAGATCAAAGTTCTTCTTTACGGAAGTAGAAATTTTCGCACTTATCCATTCTTGCTAAAAGTGTTTCAGCCCATGATAAGCGTTGTTCTTCATGCAGCGGTGTGAAAGTATTGTTTTTTCATTTTTTTGTACTTCGTCAGTAGCACAGCTTTGGAAGTTCTTCGTAACGTTCGTTTCGAAATACTGACTGTGGTCAAAGCTTTCATCTTCGACCAGGGACTGGACGAATTAGTCTGTGTCCGTCCGATTTCATTAGTTTTTACACGATCGTTTCGAGTTTTTGACGCGAATTACTCATTGCATTCCGTATATCATCTTACGACTTTTCCCGATCTCTTGAGCTGACTGGCAATCTCGTGCAAATTGAATCCCGTTTAGTAGAACGCGGATATTTCGCTCTTCTTGAAATCTGTTAGTCTATTTCGCGTGGCATTACGCAGACCAAATTCGATGTGATTTCTGTAAGGTATGCGCGTGCAAACAACGTGAAGGTCACCTAGGTCACTAGAGTGTATCACGTGCTACAGAGTACACGAATCACGTGATTCAGGTTCTCATGGACTCACAGTTGCTAAATCTGCAAACCGAACTAATCAGCTTGTTTCCAGGCTCAATGGCCTGTCTGATTCTCCAAAACTGTCCGCCAGAAAGCGCACCTCTATAGGGGGCCTGATACTATGGTCATCCTCGTTTCCACGTATTCTGCTCCTATTAGTACATTGCGCATAGTTTATCTATGAATTTTGGCGTACCGTTTAGTAATGTGCTTTCGATCGTTCTGATTAGGTGTGGTTCCGTTAGAGGATACAGAAGCGGAAATACGCGGACAGATGAAGGGGTCCCATACTTTAGTGGTACAGTGTATCCGTCGACCAGCATTGGTCTCCCTTAGTCCGTACGGCTTTCTATCACATAAATACGTAGGTCTGTGTCGATCAACGTGCCCGTCATGTCTGTAATAGCAAATCTGCGGTTTCGATCGTGATGAAAGCAGCAGATCGAATTTTGTCGGTCATTGTGTGACAGCGTTTCGCGTCCTTGATAGAGTTCGTCTCACCTTACCTAGAAATCTACCGGCAAAGTGACTTTCAAATTTTACTCACCAGGTCAATACAATGGTTAGGTGGCTCTGGCTATAGCAATCAAACAGATGAGGTAGAGCACGCATGCGAAATTATATGCGTACCTGAAAGACCGTTTGTGTTCATTCAGCGAACATACACATGATGACAGTGAGATAGTTGACCTGGGAATGATGTGATAAGTCGGTCTCGGATTCGAAGCTCACCAGTACTAGCCAACTAACCCGTCTCACTGTCTCTGACAGATGACACTTTTTTGCTAGTCTGAGAATGAAAGCAGTGAAGTCTGCATATCCAATAGCCTCACAGGCCTACTGCATTCGTAGGGACCATTGACAACCACAACCGTGATCTACGGAGTTCTGGAGAACCTCATAAGTTCCGGGTATCACTGGCAGTCATACAGGATGACACCTACACAGATTTAACTCGGTGATTCGGATCACCCCGGACGGGAGAGGATTGGAGCGAGGGTAATGCACACGCCTTCGAAGTGAAATGGCCTGAGCTCAAACCTTGGGTGCGGGGAAAGATATGCACTACTGATGAGCTCTAGAAAGAGCGGAATTGGAGTCTGTTGCTTCTGAAAGTAGAATTCATTGGATGACCTGAGATTTGCGCGTGGAAAGTGGAGTTTAAAAGGCAGTCAGTCAAGCAAAGTACCGTCAATCCCACACGTTATTCACGTGTAACTGTTAGATAGAAACAAATATTTCTTTACGTTAACCTTACTCAGTATGTGAGTTTTTACCCTCATTTAATTTTCTCTATAACCATCCAAAAAGGAATTGAGAGGTAAATGCATATGAAGGGGAATTGGACCGAAGGTGGCAACTGAAAGTCTAGAATCGTCGATCGTATTGGTCTTACCCCTTGTTCAGTCAGTCACACACACAAAAACACATACACAGAAATTTCAACATGTACTTTATTTCCCGAGAATAAAAATCTCCGCCCATCAGCCACAATGAATAACAAAACAAAAACGAAATACGGGTTCTAGATTCGTGTCATTTTTCATATTGAACAGAAATTCTTCAAACTAAATTCGCAGAACACTTTTTAAACATGAAGGTTCCACCCTCATCAGATCTTTAAGTTTCCATGTTTTGAAAGACCTGTTTGTATTAAGCTATCATTATAAGCACGGTTACCATTTTTCGGTATTGTTCATTCATCTATCATTCTTTTGAAATTTGTAACGCACTTAAGATGACAAAGACGTTGGTTGTAAGATAATCGATGAGTAGAACTGATCAGGAAAATTAGGGTTAACCACGTCTAGGAAGCAAAAAATAGACACTCACAATTTTTCCCTCTTTTCCAAAAACCCAAACACACGTACCTTTCTTCTTGAAATATTCTGCAGCTGTTTCGTGGAAATAAACAGATAACGATCGGGATACTACCCATATGGGTACACAACGTGTAATCCATCTTCAGCGTCTTCTGGTAACGACCAATGAGGTAATCTGTGGCCGCCCACCTCTTCTAGGAAGGAGACCCTCTGCTTTCGAACCACATCACTTTGTTAGCAAAAGGCATACAGTTTATGTAGGATGCCAGGAGACCACAGTCAGAACATTGGTTCCGAAAGTTACCCATAGCCGGGTCTTTTGACTGACTCTTTTAGTTGCAAACCCGACTGGTTGATTCCGTCCAGTTTCGTTAGAACAACTGTTGACAAGCTGATTGGCTGATTTCGTTCCGTTCCTTCACGGATCGATGGCTGAGTCATCGGGTTGTTTTCCTGCTGCCAGGTTTTCAATTGATTTCGGACAGGCAACGACAGGTAGTCTGCTAACGTAACTGGGTCGTCTGTCGGCGACTTACCAGCCCATACGCCAGCATGAAGAATAAGTGAACAGCATCCATAAAGGAACAGGGTTTTCAACACCTAAATATGTGATTTTGAAGTACTGTTTCACAGTCATAGTGATTTCGAAATTTAACTGTTTTTTAATAGCATATGAAAGATGTCAGCTTTTTGTGTACAGGTAGCGAACAATTCATCCACAGCGCCTATTAGGTCACCTCCGCTGGTGGTGGAGTGGTATAGTTGCGACCTTAACACCCACTGAAATGTCAACCAACTACCATCATTTTTTAATAACACTGTCACAAAATATTAAAAGCCTAAGTATACTATATCAAAAAGTGCATCCCTTTTTGATTAGATATGCAATGGTTTCGTCTCTGATACAACAATTAGGAACTGATTATTGAATCGTTATAAGAAGGAAAATATACCCTATTTGGCGGCACGAAGTTTAAATAATCCATTCCTGACGGAATACACCTCTGGGTATCAATCAGTGTCGAAATCTGTGACTTTAGTTCAGTTTTGATATCGACCTAAAACATTGCAAAAGTTACGTCAAACACAGGTTGCTTCCTATTCAGCCAAATAGGCCCCACTGATCACGGCAAATTTTCCGTAAAGAAAAGGTGAGCATATTACCAAGTGCATCAGTAAGAATCAGACTAGGTTTTTCAAACTTATCATCGCAAAATATAATCCCTTTTTTCGAATTTGCAATTTTATTGCCGTTCTGTTGCACAATAAACCCTAGAGACTGAAACCACAAAAAAGGTAAAAGAAATCCAAAATAACGTGCTTCATTTGGTAGAAACCGTGCAACTACAGCCGGTAATAACAACTGTGAAAAGACTACCTACCTTCATCAATATCTCTTGTGGTATGTTTCAGTACAATTTGCTATCCGATATTTTTCAGGCTGCTCACAACCTGACGAAGTAGTGCGTCTTGGCGACCGGTTGGTCATACCTCTTCTGCTGCGTAAAACGGTCCTAAAGGATTTGCACAAGGTCACCTTGGGATGAAGAATTTGAAATTCTTGGCTCGGCTAATGTGTTGATGTCCTGAAATGGTACCGGAAATTTGTATGACAGCCGAGAACAGTAATGCTTGTCTTCAAAAATTCAGTCGGAGCTTAACAGTTGAAACCCTTATCCCGACAGCTACATTCTATTTCAACGTATACACGTCGTTTCTGTCACCCGTTTCTGAACAGATACCATGCGGTCGTATTGGGTGATTCATACTTAAAATGGCCTGGGGTATTTTTAACATCATAGCTACTTAAGTCCTTTGTCCTCCAGGCTCTAAGTAAGTGCTCCAGCCCGGAGGGTATTCCACAAGTGCTCGCCACTGACAATGGTTCTCAATTCTGCGCGTCTAAGTTGAAATGTTGGTTGGATAGCATTGGCTGTGAACATCTTCGAAAGGCACCTCGTCATCCATGTTCTAACTATTCTGTAGCCTCAGCCAATCCAAAAACACTGCTGCGATTGGGGATATTTATGGACAGCTTGTGTTACAATATCGGAACACTGTGTATTAGACGACGAAAGAAATTCCAGTTATTTTGTTCATGTCGAGAAGTTTCAGATCGTCACTAAGATGCCTAGATTCCAGCAATGTAACATACTTTCAAGGCAACTATCTTTGATCAGCTACTGAGATCCTTGCAAGACAACTTAGTTAATCCATGGTTGAGATCACGGACCTTAAAAACGAAACCATACACTGACTCCATCTCTTTCAGCTTTACTTCCAAGAGGCACCTGATTACTCAACAAAAGTCGTGACCAAGAATGATGATTAAACTGCTCTAATAGAAGAAGAAACAGCCGAGGAAATGCAACTGCAGTCTATCACCAGAGTTTGAATATCTGTACGTCAAGGAAATTCCGAGGGGAGAAGGTTGTAGTGATTCAAGTACCTTCACACGCATTCCAGTGCGCTAAAGCTTTATTTTCTGTGTCCAACCAATCAGATGAAGCCGAACCGTAACTGCCAGGTCGAGTAAATACAGGGAAATTGCATTGTTTTCGGTCAACAGGTGATCTGCCAGTAAGACCATGCCTACATTTGTATATAAGCGAGTTAGTATCAACCAAATGTGACAGAACACAGTCCTGCTGTTGCTGTCTGGCCTTGTTGTTCTCCCAGTGCGCGTGGTCAGGTTCCGAGTTATTTCAGTACGTACGATGGGCCCGGTAGATACGATTCTCAAAGCATTCCATAATATGAAGTTCCAAGTTATACATACCACGAGGAATGAAAGAACATTCTGCATAATTTGCAGCATTTATGAATTGAGATGAGACTATGAAACTGCTTTTATCTTTACTGCAAGCCTCTTTAAGAGAGCAACTAGCTAAGATTTTGGAAATTACAGCTTACATCTCTTTGTGATTTACTATATGAGTTGAGTGAAACGTTCCGGCACCTAAAGAGAGGCAAAAGCTCAAATGGGACCAATACGGTTGATATGAATCGATGGCTATTTAAAATAAATCTTAGTCTCTACGAATCGGCGGTAATCGGAATCACTCGTTCTATTACTGGTGAGAAACATGCAGCCTACGTCAAAAGGCAAAAACCAGTGTAAATTAGAAAGCTGATTGCTTTACTTAAATGTACCACTGAACCTTATCGACCAGGTATGCGATCCAGTCAGCATAGCACAGAACATGGTACAGTGTTAAGCACTACAGAAGCACATTCCTATTCCGATGTCCAAATCATAGTTGCTCAAGTAACCTGTAGACAGGACATCACTGATAAATGGAACTGGGTTATTGAATACAGGTCTCCAAAGTGCAATGTATCGATGGTGAGAACAACGGATATGCGAGAGAAACGTTGTCCTTTGTGCATCCTTATGCGATTATTTACGGTGACTGGTGTGAAAGGGTCCCGACAATGAACATATTTCAGTAAGGGATTCCAAGAAAATCTGTTCTGAAAGTGTTGTGCCCTTTTCAACATCTGTCATTCCTTTTCACGCAGCCTACTCACAAGACCACGTCATCAGTTTCATCTCCATTATGGACTTGTCATTATTACACCAGACAAAATGTCATCTCATGCATTACAAGCGATGAAATAGCTACATAGTCCCCCGGCATTTTTCATTGGTGAGTTGATCGTTTATACTTCATAATGAATCATGTGACATAAATCACATCGTTGTTCAGAACCGAATCGATCGCGCTGGTTGGACACTTCCGCGTTTATTTGACAGTGCAGTTGTAGCGTTTCCACGCGGTCATGCTGTCGCTGTATACGGAGTAGAATACAGATGTTATTCTACTGCTACTCTGTTCTCTTTTCAACTCAACGTTTTGGGGGTCTTAGTAGGGTTTAACCGGGCACCTTCTCAGATTAGGAAAATTTGTAGCTTGCACTGAGTATGGTTAGGCGGTCACTCGACCTTTTATCCAGAGAAGAAATTGTTTTTGTTACGTAGACTTAAGCTTCTGCCGTAAGGCGTCGAGAATTCTATTTCCTCCAATGCTTAGGTGCAGCCGCAAAACAGTTATGCTCTCTGGTACCTTGGAATACACAGCCGGGATGGAACTTGTGATCAAGAATAGATAACCAAAAAATACTTTTTCAGTAATCCCTCAATATTCTACGAAAGGTTTTAAGGTTAAATCAGAACTGATGAAGAATGAAAAGTAAGTTAACCATTATTCTGATATGCTGTTACCCGTAAAGCAAACAAGAGTGTAAACTCTGCCTGGGACATTTCATCCAATGCAATTGATCAGTACTCCACTTGAATATTTATCCCGTGTGATGAAAAACGAAATAAATAGAGAGCTCTTTATCTGGTATTTTACTGAGTAGCATGCGTGTGGAATTGATCACTATACTGTTAATGATCAAATACATTAACTGAACCACAGCGCTTCTGACGGATTTTTGGTGGTTAGTTTTGCTTCGGTCTTGTAAAATAAAACCGTTATATAGAAATTAAAGTTACATTGCCGATGGGGCTGTTTGAGTTTTATTTCTCTGAAAGTTGAAAACAATCGGTGGTACGTAGTGGCCTCGTCCATAAAAGAGAGTTTCTTTAAGAAATGACATAATGAAACATTTGCGAACTATGATGATGGATCACAGCGCCTCAAAGAGACGATATTAAAGTTGTGAATGAGCTCAGTATGAGCTTTCTGATCCGGATGATGAATTTGCCTCTTGAATCTTTCCTTGATGCTAACTTACTGGTACGCCGCATTCGTTGCTGTATCATCATTATTACTGTTATTACCATTCGAATCACCAGCATCATCGTCATCATCATCATCCGAATTATTATCATCCTCGGAATCATCATCATCAACAGAATCATCACGATCATTTGACCCATCACTATAGTACGAATACTAGTAATAATCTGAATCTTCATCATTTTACAATGAAAGGCTGTGAACCGCGTGCAAATGAAAGCTGCTTCATTCCTGAATGAAGCAAAAGAAAAACTAAAATCTTAGGTAGAGAGAGTAATGATACATGAATGAGGATGGACCAAATAACAGATTTTACTCCGATTCCCATAGAAAGTACACGAAACTTTAAATGTTTCTGACTCAATAAGGAACGACAACAATTTAACCAACGTTCACGGTTAGTTACAACTTGTACTAATATCCACCACCAGCTGTTGGTTGGGAAATTTGAACCTCAACCAGAGCAATAACGAATGCCCAACTCCACTCTCTAATTCCTCCGTGATCTATTTTCATGCCATCTACTGAATTTTACCTGGTCTCTTCTACCTTTCCAAAGTGTTAGTCACCAATAGCACACAACACGGCCACTTGTTTCCCGTCAACCAGCAAAAAGGATGAATGAATAAAAGCGCCAACGGTTTTACGTGATGAGTTAACAACGAAACTGTTGCAGTGTGCACTGTTGTTCATAGCTTTAAATAAGAAAGTAGAACAAATCACGGGAATTTCCCCCTTTAGCTCCACCTGACCAATAAGCTATTTTTCACCAGCTCATAGCATAACACTTGGTACGAGGATTCTAAATTTTGTCGTATAATAACTGGATGAAATGCACATCACCGAGATTGATAAGATGGGCATTTCTTCCTCGTATTCCACTCGGCCAATTGTTGTGAAGTTATTTGACCAGACTCATTGACAACAAGGCCATTCGCCAAAGAGAAATTGTTGATGAAGTAATTATCTCCACAACCGAGCCAGATACCGTATAAGTTCCTAACTCAAACAGTGACTTTTACAGCCATAAAGAAACATTACGTGCATCCTGAGGTCAGTTTAGAATGGAATCTTTTATTTTAACCTTGCAAAACAAGTACTTTCCTGAATTTCTGTAACACACAGCCTACTTACAACTTCTTTAGAGTGCAGTCATCCCCAAATAGGTGCGCGAATCAACGAAAGAAAATACGCTGGTGAGATACAACAAAGATAGCTGCGCCAGATTCAGTGAATTCAAAATATTGATACAAAACTGCGGTATCTCAGTACAAAGTGCTCCACAACCAGTCATGCTCTGCTTCACGTCAGAGTTTGTATACTCTAAATTTTGTTACAATTTCCCCAATAATTTTTCAAATTTAATACAGATGTTCCAGTAGGTATTCAGTCTTCTCGCATTTTTCTCATCAGTGCATGTTAGTTCAGCTGGAATCTTTCGAGTTGAACTCTCAAACTTAGCCTCATAAGTAGAACGCAGCTGAATGATCACTTCTTCTCGTTTAAAAAACGGGGGTGTGAATATGGTCCACTGACCAGGTAAGTTCATCAAGTTCAGTTCAGCAGATTTAAATTAAAAAGTAACTGTTGACCAAGAATTATCATATATGGCTGAACACAGATGTGGCAAAGCTATATGCCGGTGCCACAAGTTTCAGTAACGGTGCAACGAGTTTGGGTAACGAAGGATAAACCTTTAAAAAAGGATAACGCGAGGCTCCAACAAGCTGAAAAGTCACCAACCGAGTATTGGACTTTAAAACGACAGACCTTATTGTTTGGTCCTGTCGGCTTTCAGATCCACAACGGAATGACTACAGACTGCTTTACTGACTGTCTTTTGAACTTTGCCTACTGGCTGCTCACACGCACGCACCTTGCATGTGACTGAACCATTTTATCCAATCATATTGCATCGCGCTTCGGGTGACGTATACAGGCTGCACCTGCCCATTTGCGTTACTTGCTTGCATACCGGAGTATGTGTATACTTATTTGCTTACGTATGGCTGGTGTGTGGATTTCTTACGTGCAGTGTTATTTTCGTAGTTAGCAGTAGAACACACAAAGTTGGCACTGCAATAATGTGTACGGGAGTAAACATAAAACCCGGCCGTAGTCTGCAAGTCAACCTCAAGCAAGTTAGTAAAAAGAGCAAAAACTGCACGTGCCGTCACACGCAAACGAGTAGGACCAATCAGTACAGCAAAATCGATAAGTCAATACGGTTAGCGCTAAGGCATAACTATAGTCCAATGCGAAGCAAGCTTGTCCATGCAAGACAGTGATACTGATTGGCTGTCTGCGTCGTATGCCTGACTCTTGCCAAACACATCATCTCTACCTCCCTGAAGAAATAAATCCATGGAGCACAGCAGGTTACGTATCTGTAATGGTAATGGTAGTATTACAGGTGACGGTAGTAGGAGTAGTAGCAGCATCAGTAACAGTAGTGGCGGTAGTATCAAAAGCAGTTGTATTATCGGCAACATTAGTCGAAGTAGTAGCAACATTAGTCGCAATAGTAGCAGTCGAAGAAGCATCAGTAGTAGCAATCGTATTATTGGCTGTAGTAGTAACAGGAACCGTATTCGCAGAAGCAGTAACAGGACTTGGGGTCACAGCAGTAGTTGCAATAGAAGCAATAGTTGTTGTACGCACATGATGACAAAAAACATTAAGTAAGCCAGCGCCAGTATAATGGAGAATGCACATATGACATACGCGAACAACAAAGGTGGAAAATCAAGCAAAATGCTGAACAAGAACCAAAAAAATTGTCTACGAAATGCTTCTTGGAAACTGGAACGTGGCATCATTAGAAGTAGTAGCAGCAACATCAATCTTGGTAACAATTATAGTCGTAGTAACATTGGTATTACTAGCATCAGCAATAGTAGTTACAGTCGTAATCACTGGGGTAGTAATGTAGCAGTAATCACCGACATATCTGTGCAGTAGCAGCAATCGTAGTATTAATAGTACGCATGTAACGTTACACGAAACAGTGTTTTAACCAGCTTTTGTAGAATGAACAATGTATACCCAAGAAGAGTGGTGGAACACTGGACCAAGCACTCAACAGAAACAAAAGCAAGTTCTCAACGAAAACTTCCCGGAAGTTGAAATATGGCATCCTGGTCCAAATCACTCACATCCGTGGAAGTCAACCAAGCTTTGGATCAATTCTATTTAGCAGTTTTGAACCCGGTACAGTTGATAATATTGCTTTCCATTCTGCAGATAGAATTGTAGCCAAAGCTTCAAAGCATTCGTGCATAGGTCCGACGAATAATTTCATTAAATCTCCGTGAATGGTAAATCATCCATAATTTTCACGTCAGCTGTATATATATCAATCCATAAGAAGGCGTTCAGTGACGGCGAGGCCAAATTTTGTGTTCGTAGTTAAAGGTAGAAGCGTCACTGTTGGTCCTGCATTTATTTGTACGAGGGTAAACATGAAACCCCAGTCGTATTCGCAGTAGAAGTACTGGTGTGGCTGAGTGTACATACTGCGTACTGAGTATGTGAGTAGTTAGTTTCTCAAAAGGCAGTTGTGGACAGTTGTGGATTATTTGCAAACAAAAGCCGTTATGTCCAACGGACTAAAAGCAATGAAATAAACAGACGCTTGCAAACCAATAGACTTCTTAATCGGGATATCGGCTGTCTTCAGGTGGACTAAATAGCTGGTATGCATATGAGTACAGTTGTTACATTTGATTAATTTTGCTGGGGTTCGAGAGTAAGCAGGAAATGCACCACTGGAAAGCGCTGTGCATAGTAAACTTAATAGCTAGCAGTTGCTATAGCTCGTATCATTCCGGTGGCCTTCGGTGTTCCTGCGGACAGTCACTTTGGGTAAATTAGTCATGGATCCTACGACGCGCTCATCAATTTGAACTGCGCGTGGATCATCAATCAGACCGGCCCGGAAACTGTCAAGTAAATACCAGTTGGCACGTTTTTATTAGTTTAAGTCTCCTCAGCCAGTAGCGAGCCAGGCTATGTATCTGAAAAAGCTTCGTTCGTCAATAAGCTGACTCTCATTGTAGTTTGAACCGTTGTGGTTCCCACACATATGCTCACTACTGTGCACAAATCATCTTACCGCGTACAGATGGTTCAGTTATAAACAGTACCACCGACGCCCTGTTTACTAATCATACGCTGATCATATTCCAAATAAAAATGAGTAAAGATCAGTATAAATGATAGCTGGCTTTCACAGAATAATCCTAGGTAATTGTATAGAAAATCCATGATAGCAAAGCCGTTTTCTTCCGATAAATCCATCCATCGGAAAATACTGTTACATATGAATAGTCGAAACAATGCATATTCCTGAATGCTGCATGTACCGTCAATAACAAGGTTGATTACAGCTGTGGATGTCATGTATTTCAGGGACAACAACAATTGTTCTGGCTAATGGTTGATAAAAGATCAATTAAAGAGATGGCATGAAATTGATGGCACACTTTCGACTCAGCCGATAGATCACTGTTAATTGGACGCTGCATTCAAATACTGGTATGAAAACGGATCTAGAGTAGCTGCTGTGGCTTGAAAAAGCGCTTCTACGAATAGAGTGTATTTTTCTTTTATGATTAATAATTACGGGTCAAATTCGATGCTTTCGAAGACACCCTTATTAGTACTGTTTGTTTAGAATCTGGGTGATATTAATCAATCCAGAAAGCCCCCTAGATAAAACTTAGACTGAAAACATGACGAGGTTATTCAGCCAATTGTGAGCTTAAACAAGCTGTTTTGAAGGATGATCTATAAACAATAGATCCCACGTATAGGGATCTATTTACTGAGACGTTATTCACATTGGTATGAGACGTAGTGACGGATCACCGACACTGGGGAATACTACTGACTACATCGGAGCACTAACATCTGACGCAGCTGGCAGTGAGCTAAGTCAAGGACCTCTTGATCGCCAATCACACCTTTACCTCCCTTTGCTACTTGTGGCATGAAAAACTGCTGTTTTCTAAATTCGTCTCCGGTAGGAAAATATCAACCATTGAGTACTTACAACGACCTAACCACCCGTTATGTAATACACCTATACTGGATGAGCGGAATTTCTACTATCGATGACAGTCATTTGAGAGACAAGAGAATATTACGCCAACCATCCATTTGTCGGGCATGAAATATTCTTCTAATATCGGTAAAACACATTCCACACCTACGCGATTTTTTCTAAAGAAACCTAGTTGTCAGAATTCGTGTGCAGAAAACCTGTCGTATGTGTAACGTAAATTTTCAACCTCGAGATTATCGTATCGCCCATGTTCAACCAATCAACCAGACAATAAGTAAATAACGAGCAGTACTGATTTTTTTCAGTTCCGTCAGTTTTATGGGACCTTATTTAGTGATTTGGCTGACAACATGGGAGGTAGCTAAATGATCATTCAGTTGGGCAGTCGTTAGAAGGAAAGCTGTGGTTACTACAAAAGAAAACGAACACGGAAAAGCAGCTCCCGTTTGATCAACTGACTGCTTGGAAGTCTTTTCTCACGAGATGATAACTCGTTTCATAAGACCACAACATAATACGAAGAGAAGGGGAAAAAGTGGGAACCATAGCTCTTTTAAACGAGTAAGGCATTATAAGAAAAAAAATACAAGTGCTGCATATCTAATAGTTCGTTTTCACACTCGCACTTTAGGGAGCTTGATCTCTTTTCTAGGCTTTTTTCGGTGCCGTTCTGAAGTCTACATCTCAAGCTAACAATCTGGGTCATGATTCTGTATAACGACTCGCAGATCCTATCACCTTGTTTTTCGATAGACTTCGTTTTGTCTATCACGGGCTCCTCCGGGAAATAGTCACGTCGTGCTCTTCTTTGTGTTGGAATTCGAGGTTGTCTGATGTAGTCGATTATATATATATATATATATATATATATATATATATATATATATATATATATACATACATATATATATATATATATATATATTGATAGTAGGTACTTGCTACTTACTACTAATATGAGCGCTTGCACATGCAACCTTTTTGTTCGTGGGTTAGCGGTGATCATGACTCGAATAACTAACAGAAATCACAGTTGTGATTCACTTTTGGGATCTTCAATGAAGAATATCCGTTCATGCTCCAGATGATTTCAATTATATTTTAGTGAATATATATATATATATATATATATATATATATATATAGTGTTATTTGAACAGTATCCAATATAATGTGATTCCACGTCGAATTTTTATGACTGTTTGTGGTAAACTCTTTGGTTTTTACCTAGTCATCCAGGTAGATTACCAACATTAATGGGATGTCCTGTCTGAACTCAGTTGTAGAATAGCCTCGCAGCCCTCGATCTTTTGACCAGTGTTCATTCAGTCTAGTCTGATAGAAATTTTGTTCTTTACCTAGGATGTTTGAAACTAGAGCTCATCTTTGAAAAACTGCCATGTGTAACTTTTCCTGTTCATATTTTTCAACGTGAGTGCCCGTTTGGTAGGTGGGTGTTAGTAAAAAGAGTCTGCCGTAAGAGTCAAGTTATGATTTCTCTAAAAGTATCATTGGAAGTTTCGTCTCGCCGTTTTCGCAGTCTGGCGTTGTTTCGCCTCGGGCTTTGATGATCGAATCATACATATTGAGTAGTTGCATTTTACTGGAGAATAATCCTTTTGCATTAATTCGGTTTTTGTCACTTTAGAGGCTTTCCAGCGTTGTAGTGGTAAATATGTCAATATAGGAAAACTGTTTACTGATAAAAGAGTAGGCGCTTATTGTATTTTCATTGTTCTACTTTTCATTTCAAGAGTTCCACTGAATGTTGGCTGATCCATAAGGATCAAAAGCAGCAGTAACGGATGAAAACAACTGGTTGCAACAATTTCTTTCGAAAAAGATGAACAGTGGGATAGAGGTGACTTAAATAACTAGATCAATATTAAGAGTTCACAGAGCAATACAATTTAGAAAGACAGACTTACCAATAAGCTGGTTTTCCTTGAATATTAGACGTACCTTGGACCCGTTAAGGAAGTGGTTCAATTTGGCCGTCGTTTCTCAAAAGGGCAACACGAATTGGACAGTTTATCCAATTCTACAGCTTTGTAGCTCCTAGAATAAAAAGAAACGTCATTAAGTGCCCGAAGGAAAAGCGAAGAAAACGCTGACCAATGATGCCACCGATGAAGAGCTCAGTACGATACTGAGTATCTTCAATCACAGTGGTTACCCACAGTGTATGACTGACCGGATGCAGCAGAATCATGTTTGAGCTATCGGGAATACGGGAATAAAAGATAAAACCAGCGTGCATTTATCTGTCATTACGGAGTGGCACATTGTAGTGTAAGCAAATAAACCATTGTCGAAGCATCGTCGGTAAGACGTTCCACACTGTTAAATTAGGCATTCTGCTCAAATCTAGAGCATCTGTGAGTTTGTTGGTAAAAAAGCAAAATGGTTATGACTGTGGAGCTTCATTCTATGTGCTTTTTTAATTAGTCCTGTGTTACAGTATATTTCGGCTGCATACCCAAATGTCGCTCTGAACTCGTCCGTGAGCGTCGGTTACTGAGGCTGTGGACGAAAGCAGTCAAGTCAATTCCAGCGCAGTGGCTTTACACCCAGCCGCAACTAATCACCCGGTTGGCGCGATCGAGGCTTTCGGCTGCGTGATCAACTTATGAGGTTGGCTGTCCAAGTCCGTGAGGCATCCTGTCTTTAACGTGACTCGAAGAAGGAAGAACTGACCCCAGAAATACCAGTTTTTATGTTCGAGAGCAGTTTGTGCGCACACACTATCTGCCCCAGTCCACTATTCTTCCAATGAATAAATCCATGCCACAAAGGATATGAACACCAGCACTGTCACCCTGGAATTTTCGTGCATCCTTATATATCTGAGCTATGATTTTTTTCGTATTGGCAAGAATGACATCACTTAAAAAGAGCTTGTCTTCCCTGTGTTCTGTGGGATTTTCCGAACTAGACAATAAGAACGTAACGTTATGGCGTCATCCATTATTGTGGGGCGAACAAACCAATGACGATTTTGCGTACACTCAGTGAGGGCAAATGTTTTCCTCGATGAGTCGCTTTAGAGCCATTACAACCGGGGTTATTTCTTCAAATGATATTTGCGACCAAATAAAAACCAATCACGTGTCTGTCCATACAAAGAGGAATAACAGTTTTCGGTGTGCACCTTGATGTTCCTTATCTGGTCAACGGAAAATTGGATCGTCAAAACGTAGCTGTGGGCCTTCTATTGGACCGCATTCCAACAAACATTGATAAAAATGAACTGTACAATGATAAGATGAGATATTTAATAAATTTATTCTTATCAGAGGCTAATGGACAACAATCTAACTTACGAATAAAGAAAATGAATCCGTAAGAAATAAACATTTTACAAGGAAAACGGAACCATCGGCGGACTTTAGAGAAAAAAAGAATAGAGAACTGAGATCATTGTACCTTCATTCTTCTGCCCTCCAAAGGGTTTACGGCGAACTATCCAATCCACTTGAAATGGCTAGTGGTGTTGGACAAGTACGTTGCATTTCGCCTTTCCTGCTTAACTACGTCATCCATGGCATGACGGAGAATGTCTTACGAAATCCTCAGAATATGACCATCAGACAGGTAAATGGTGAAACTTTATGCCACTCAGATTAGGCGGGCGACCTTCTCTGCTTGCCTAAATGTACGGAATATCCGCGAAGTGCACTGGATGAACTCAGCAGCAGCTTGACGGTGGATTGCAGCACGGTAGTGGAGGTGAGCACGCGTATATCCGACGCTCAAGTGCCGTACGCTGGATTGAAGCACTTGTGGCGCTGACTTGATGTTTCACTGAAGTTGGAAGATCGTGTACACAGTGCTGCGGTGCACTCAGGTCTGTTGTAAGATTGTATTTTCACAAAACAACACCACTATAGTAAAGGAGAGTAGTCCGTCATTGGAACCGGATAGCGATAATCTGGAATCTACAAACTTAGATTTCAACAAGACAAGGGGCAAACGTCGATCGACCAGTAAGCAACAAGAGCAATCAGAGCCAATCAACTTGAGGTACTTGACTCGCCGGCCATCTTAAATCGACATGCACGAACATGCACGCTACTAGTAGATAGAGTTCACTGTCAGTACATGGCACGACATGCTGAGCACGGTCAAGACAAATTTGGTTGCGAGATATGGAGTTTGAGTGCCGAAAATGTTCGTCGACCTTGAGGTTTCCGACCATCATAGTTTACGTAGTATAACTAAAATTGAATGAGATAACTGGATAACCAATGCAGACGACAGAAATTGAGTATTGGGTACCACTTCAAAGAATATCCTTTCAAAGTGTATCTAGCTTAGTAGACTTCGTGGGTTGGGGCACGTGTTGCACTGAGGAAGCGCACATCTAGCTTACAGTGCCCTACTCTCCTTTCCTCCGCAGAAGAGAGGGAAGCCATTTGGAGTTCAACAGATAACATGGCCTTGGATAATGAGGAAAAACCTAAGTAAAAGATACTGGCCGTTCAAGAAGAGTGAGAAGTACTATCCCCGTCTGTTCTAGCGCGGAGAGACAAAAGCTTGAGTAACCGCCTTTCTCGAGTACCTTATAGTGATTCAGCAGGCATCAGAAGTGACGCCGTCCGATGAAGCTTCGTGGTTACCTACGCTCAGGAGCATCAGTTAATCACGATCACCGAGTACAGGTACAGAAACAGCTCTCTGTCATTGGTCAAATTGTAATCCACCGGTTATTTTCTTCGATTTAAAGTATATATAAAAACCATTTCTGCAATACAGTTATCGTGCTGTTCCGCAGCCTTGGTCTTCATACTGCTTTCGTTTGAGTAGCTCTGGGCCTGAGTGATTTATTATCACCTATCAGTTTGAGCTTCGCGAATACTACAAACCTGTTGAATACAAACTAACCACAGCCAACAAAGGACTGATTACTACAACTGCGTTCATCTACGCTCTTTAGCCACCACGTACGCTTTGCACTTCTTCTGTGCATTTAGAAACAATTAGTCCGAGTCTTCTTAGTGCTGGGGCTACAAAGCAACTCCCATCTATTAAATCATTCAGGTTTGAACTATGTGAGTGTTGTAAACTAGTCACCTTGGCAAGAACAATATGGATCTCAAACCACCGATCCCCAAGATCATTGACCCATTTTCTCACACTTATTTTGTTAATGATGCGTACGTGATAGACAGTGGATCATAGGAACGGCAAGTGCCCCTTATCATTCCGCAATAGGCAGTTTCTGTGAAGTTAAATTATTCGTCCTCTTGTTCCGGTCTTCCCAAATATACCACATCACGCACAATTGACTGGCGTAAACTCAAGCTTCAGCACTACTCCACTGCTCTGCTACTTCAATAAGAGGCCTTACAAAAGTGCCGACATTGATCTTTTCCATTGCATCAGCAGGCCGTAAATTTCACAAGATGGTGGTCCTCTAGCACTAGCAATATACCAGTGGGAAAACAATTTGACGCATCGTCAGCAGACTTATCGAGTGTACTCGAGCACGACAAGGTTCCCGGAACGGAGATTTGGCTTTCAAATCCGACCGCAGAACACCACGAAATAGTGGTTCCCTGAAGCTTGACTTTTGTTTTACTACTCTTGTTCGGTTGTATGCTTTTCGTTGAACTCTGAAAGCACGAATTTTTCGGCGACTTCAGCTTGTGCAAGCTTTTGAATTTCTGCAACAGACGGCACTTGGCTCGTTTTTGTCTTTGATTCTACCGTGAATTCCTCCCTGTGTATTGCTCTAATCATTGTAGTTTCCGTGCCAAGATATCTACAACATACCTTCATTTCTAAGAACCAATTAAAAGGTTTTTATTAACTCAACCGAGGAAACTTCCTTTGTGTAAGGTCTCAAAGCTTCGTGGAAGATGTGCCCAAGGGTCGTCAGCCATCCGTCTTCAATAGAAGCATGGCTCACTAACACTGCAAAGGCCGAAATCACCGGCACCCAGGATGAAGAATCGGGGAGTAGAAAAATAAGTGAGACTACCAGAAAGTCAGAAATGTTAGTCATCCGGACGACAGCTCAACGATTTTTTCCTTCAGAGTTGACCGAAAATCGAAAAATTCTCAGTTAGTACATCAAACCTGACGATCAGGAACTTTCTTTCTAAAAGCAAAAATAGCATTTTCCTTCTTCGCTTCATAAACACTTTTCACGAGGCCATAACTGTAGATTCTCACTGACCTACTGTTTTGATAAAATCACATTTTTTATTGTTGACTGAGTAAAATGAATCCTACGGAAATCGGTCATCTATTCCAGTCGGATAACCACGGCAGCTTTAGCAACATTGTTCGAGACCGAAGCACTCTATGGGTTGTTGGTATCTAATGCTAGACAGTGGGCAACTTATTTTAAGTGTCACTCGCTACATGCTCTGCTCGCAGTCAACAGAAACCGGTGATGTTAAAATTTATCCTAACCTTGCAAAAAACGAGCCCGCATTTGTCCGTTTAAATAATCAACGACGTTCCATTGAAAACCCTGAAAACGTCAACTTATCGTTTAACTTACAATCGCATTCTAGGCGGAATCGAGTATTACATGTGACTCCGCGAATTCTCGAGGTTACAATCCTGCAATGTTTGCAAATTAACGAAGACTGCCTTTTTTGATTGTTGTCTACGTGGTATCCATAAAAGCCTAGTTTCAAAGTTTAGATCTAAATACCCCTAGAACTACGTGATCAAAATATCTCAACCTTGATTTCCAAAACAACTTTACAAAATACTTTTTAAGGAAAGTATGTGAAGGTAAAACGTTATTTAGTACTACAGAGCTGCGTATCTCTCAGTGGCACAATAAAAAAAAATCTGTGATCTATATTTCACGTGGAACTTTACGATATTTGTACTTCTATTTATCGAAATTTAATTTTCCAGGTACGTATCTGAACATAGAAGTCAATAATATTAGGTTACTTATTCTATCCTGGCGCAATTCGCTACATCTTTACTAGTGCATACTGCAGCTAAGATCGGTCCATGGCAGAAAATGCATGATCAGAGCGGTACACTCACTTCAACAACTTTGCTCTTATAAAGTATAAAATCCCTTTGTCCGGACCGTGTTCCACGGAGCACGTGAGATGTGTGCAACCAGCGCGCTACAAGAAAAGTAAAACTTGGTGTTCAAAACCCTTGGAGCTAATGGATATCCGGAAATTTCCATGTCCAGACATTCATAGCTGCTGTCAAACAGATACAAGTTTACTGAAAAAACTGAGTGTCATCGTACAGTTAGTTTGAAAAAGTAAAGACTTCAACTCAGTAGGAATCTCAACTGTATCGGTAATCAAATGTACTATGAAGAACGCTGTTCTCTCCTCCCGGAAAATAATTACTACCAGTGATAGAAGCACTGGCCTTCCACAACATGTCCCATGTATTTACCAGTCTAAGTGTGGTTACTCAGCAACCTATACATTGGCACAAAGGCAGTACAACTGTCTTACCGAATGGTCGACCATGTCAACGTTTGGCTGCAAAAGCCGATGACCGAACGAACAAAATCTGCCACGTCACCGGGGGAAAGCAAATCACTTGAGTCCTCCATCACGCGGCACCCGTGGGAGACAAAGCACAGCGTCAATATGAGCACGGAGTTATATTATGTCAGAACAACCAAAGGGAGTTGGGATACGTGAAGGAACTGAAAAGTAACCATCACCGCCCACAGTTCTGCAAACAGCAAGATTGGATGATTAAGTTGGCATTGTCTTGGTGCTGCATTTCTAATTTCTCACTACACCAGTTGTTGAATGACTCATTTTGTGTGTGCCTTCATTCTGGTGAGAAAGTTTAGTGCACCTTTTGAAAGCGATCACCTGTGCTGCGATATGTACCGATAAAATAGAGCAAAACGCTCAGGAATACATCGTGCAACCTAATTATATAAACTCCTGCATACTAATACTTGTCTCAAAATAAGTGAATAGTATTGGTATTGAACCCTGAAGGTCAATCGTATTGTTGAAGTTCTGTTTACTTTTTCGGTCACTACTTTAGCTTCCGTCTAGGGCTTTGCTGTGATATATTTTCATTGAATTACGACGCCCATCTGACACTGACTTTCATTTACGTATGGAGTGCTATGGCATGGTATGGCACCGTAAGGTACGGTATAGCATGTTTTGTTATTGTTTGGTATGATGCGCCACTCACCAGACTTATATGTGTAACGGATTGCTCGCTTCCGATAAAGCTTGATATACCGAAACCAAAATGTAATTAGCAGAATTGCTTGCTGTTCTGAACGCCCGTAAGTCACCCAATTATGCTTGATGGTTGCCAGTAATGACTTCTAGACGGCAGTATCTGTTTGACATAATTTCGTTAGGTTGCATAGTTTGGTTTTCAAAGCCTGTCTACCGACATGATAGTCTGGCTAGTTATCGGTCAAATTACGTAAACTGACTCTGCTGAAGACGGTATCAATTAGCACGTGGTTTGACGAGGTCTGTGCACGTGTTCACACGTGCGTGCATTTTAGAACAGTGACTCTAGTATGACAAAACCCGTACAAAAAAATATCTGTGATCTCATTACGCAACAGCTTTCAGCACAGTGTAGTAATGGAAATCTGTAGATGAAATTATTCTTGGCAAGGAAAGCGAAACATACATAACGACGAATAAATAATGGTGATTTAGTGTGTAATTCTTATTTTGAGTACTGAAGTACCCCTGGAAAAGGAATGAACTATTTTGGTCTCTGACCTCTCATGGACTATATGGAGATTGATCCGGATAAATTGATCTTCTGAGTTTCGTCTTTGTTATGGAAATGTTCAAGCTTTCAAGCCCATTTGAACTCCACTATGAAAACAGAAAGAAAGCGTTCTTTCTGGTTTAATAGTTAGATTAGACATAACTTTGCGCCAGGCTCCTGTAATCAGTAACTGACCCAACCATTTTATTTAGCGATAGACAAAGAAGCAGTGTTCTCTTTTTGGCGAATGTCCTCAGTCATTACTATAATCATTAACAAGACTACTACCAGCACTACCATTGACATAATCCAAAAGACAAGCCGGGCATGCAGTTTGTCTGTCGGAAACCAGTCAACACCAAAATTATTCGTCTATAAAAAACTGCTTATTTGCACTTGTACTTATGCGGTTAGAGGAAGCAGTTATACGGTTTGAGTGATTTGCTTCATCTCAGAGCTTTCAGTCATGGTGAAGTACCCATGTTCATTGTCGCTCCGTGGTTCACAATTTTTTCAGGAAGTGAACTACTTTTTCATTGAGTAGTATGCTTAGTCACCATACTACTACTGTCACTACCATCAGTACTACTAATAATAATAATATTACGGAATATTTTCTCGTTATTCTAATTACATCATATACTACGGGGCCCGTTTGCAAAGGAAAATGAGAAAATTTGGTCAGTTCTCCTGGCAGTAAATCCTTGATGATTCAGCAGTGGAGATAATATGCCCTCTCTTCCTATTGGAACCTTTATCTGGGCCTTTCGCTCGAGAATATGGTCTAAATTCGAGTACAGTACTGATTTACCTGATCTGTCTAACCGAGTCACTCGGGTAGGAACGTCCTCTGAAATGTTCCATGGGTTTTCTTTCTATCTCTCTGTTACTGGTTCAGTAATCAGGAATCACAAGTCAGGTTTAATTCATGGTCTGATGTACTTACTTGAGTAAGTGCAGGGTGAATGGGGAATCACTTTTATGGCTCAGTGCTGCTCAGGTTCAGAGGGCAATAGCTGTCCCTCATAGAGGAAATTCACAAGTACTCCAATTCTTGTGCAGGGGTTTAGGGGTAAACTGTTTTGTTTTTGTTCATTCACGGAATTGACTTCTATAGAGAAAGGACTTTCCGACATGCAAGGCAACCTTTTTCGGTCATTTAATTTTATGAAGTCGAAATTGGAGCAGCTCCTGTCAGGTAACCTTAGGCCAGACTACACTTCCGAATCAAGAAAAGCTATCTGTATGGTTCTTCGATTCGTGGAGGCATGCAAGCCAACACATCACATCAAGGTGTGCTGAAAACCGAAAAGATATTTCTGTTCACTTCTTTGCTCTTGACGAATTTGTGATACAACGAAACAGAAACCACCGGGACGAATCGACGAATCGCACATTGCAGAAACCGAAAGACGAGCCATTGAGGACAAAATTCAAGACAGACGCCCATGTAAATCGGTGGTTATACCAATCACCCATGACGAAAAAACACGTTCTACTCAACTAACTGCATAGATCTGTCCAATTCAGGGTTCAACATTTCTGCCTAGGGTTCTGCGTCCATTTTTTGACAAGGAGAAACTCAGTCTGTTTTGTCATTTTCTCCTTGAGAGAAGCAATAAAGGTAATGAGCTGAAAGTTCGTGCAAGTTTTGTGTAATCGACTTCCTAATGATACAAGTTACATAGAAATAACGCATAGACAGATCATCCATTTTTGTTCAGTGCGTTAGATACCAATTAAAGACGTACATCAATTCACTCACTCCGAACTGTCTGCAACAAGATTTAAAAAAAAGCAGGGATAGTTCTGCGGTATGTAAACAGACAGACGTGCGTGCGCGAGCCCTCGGTCACGTGAGTAAAAACGATCAGCGTAAAAAACATGCCTGCACATACACACATACACACACACACACACACACACACACACACACACACACAAACACACACACTACTGACCTAACTGGTCGAATCGAAACTGACAGGAAGACGAATTGCGCAGGAAAGAGTTTTGTTCGCATTCCCAAAGGAAGATAAACTGAAAACGTCCGTTCGTTTGGACGTTTATCTTGTACTAGGATTAAAGGGTACTGACCAAAAAGTTGAAAGTAGTCTAGTTATTCGAATAATGAAAGTTCACTTTTGTAGTAAGCAGTAAAACTGCAAATTTATCTCAGATGTTTTGAAAATAAAACATTTCTTCTCGGTGCAATCACTCAGGTTATGCGGCATAGTCTCCAAGTACTTTCGTAACGAATATTAACGTTGTATGCTTGGTTTAATAATGATTTATGTCCCAGGAATAAACAAGTAAATGATCCGCCTTCGCTTTTCATTATCTACGCTTTTCGTCTTTATTCACAATATTTTTGATCTGCGATCATATTAAGGTATTCAAGTTATTTGAGTGTTTTGTGGTCGAATTTTATTTCCTGGAGCAGACCTCAATATTGTAGTTGTATACAACCTTCTTTTGTCTTTATTCCGCTTCAGGATATATTAGTATTCATTGTTTTATCGATCATTCCACTGCATATATTTCGTTTTAACTCATGGTGCTCAAAATCTGACAGTTCCTTCAGAATTTCACAGTTTGTAGTTCTTTGGATGATTGATGTTGATAGAAGCTCAAGTTATTGGTTTCTGACAGCTTCTGACCGCTCAGCTTAGCGTATAGGTAGAGAACTTTTCATCACCAATTACGGCGACTTTGACGGCGCGCAGATGAAGGTTTTGGTGCTCATTCCCATCTACCTGTCTACCCTATCTACCTGTCTATCTGCCTATCCATCTATCTATCCGAGATCTATCTATATATCTATCTATCTATCTATCTATCTATCTATCTATCTATCTATCTATCTATCTATCTATCTGTCCGTGATCTATCCGTCTATCCATCTATTTATCTTGTTCAATTATCAGTTCCCCCCATTCTACTCCGCCCCACTGGCAACGGGTTGCATGCAAGGCCCGGTGATCTTCCGCGGGGAGTTGTAGGCTTTCTTCCCGAAGTCACATGAATAGATCTTCATGAATCCAGCTCAGTAAGTGTATCGCCATACTTCCATACTTACATTAGTCGAAAATAAATATGTAGGTTTATATCCTTACCACGAAAATAGAACAAACAAAAAGGAGGTTGAATTATCTAGATTTAGAATTAAGGTGTTACTAAGGTTCAAAAAGTCCAGTTACCAATTTTTGAAATATGCACCGAGAGGTTCTTATACTTAGTCACCTTCTAAGGCTCTGGGTATCTGAGAGTTCAAATTCAGATCTAAAATCAAAATCCATATATATATATATATATATATATATATATATATATATATATATATATATATATATATATATATATATATATATATATATATATATATATATATATATATATACTAATCAACACAGAGACCTTCACCTTTACCTTGAGGACGTCACCTCGACTAGCGATGAAGAGTTTACTACCATAACGTCAAGTTCAGCTATCGGAAGCTACTGAACTTCCACATTTTGATTTCACTTAAATCGCCACTTTCTTGACACCAACAGTGGAATTTTTCTGTTTTTGTGAAGTTCATTCCGGAAAAACGGGAAAGTACGTTGATAAAAAAAACTACAGAGAATCGCGAACATAATCATCTCCATTACCTACAGTATTTTCCGGCGATCTGAATCAAAGGCCGTAGTTTAGGAGCATTGCTTTACAATTTAAGAGCTTCTTGTCATTGTTTAACAACCCTGGAAGGTTTCTAAAGTCTGGCTCATGACACCTGAACTACAGAAAATACTCTAGAACAGATCACAACCTGTTTTTGCTTGGTAGTTTCTCGAGGTATCAAATATGTATAAACTGAAACTCCTTTTAGATAATAATGGGAAATAGGAGTCAGATGACAACTCAGTCTTTGAAGTCCAGGGTAAGCTACACGAACGAGCATATAAGCAAATAAGTTTGGTGAGATTATGCGTTGCATACGTTAGACCTTAAGTCAAAGTTTATCACAACAGATAAGGAAGAGAAAAACCCCCAAAATGAGCGTTTACTGGAGCAAGTCTCGATCATACATCCTCGGGTTTGAGTCCCGTTTGCAGTAGAAAGGATGTTCGCTGCAGCTGATGATTGTTAGCGAGCCGAATGAAAAAGAATTACAATTCTTCCAAGGTTCACAGTGATGAATCATCTGATAAGAAACTGGACTCTCCTAACTTTTAAACCGATGTAGTGAGAGACACCAAAATATGAAGTGTTGAACACCCTGTAATCTGATTATCCTGGTCGAAAAACTCTGATTCAGGTGTCTGATGAGTTGCCTAGTGGTAGCAGAACCCGTCGGGAGGAATCAATTTTGACTAGCCGAGGATCGTGCATTCGCAATCAAACTATCACACATTTATAGCACACAAGCAGTATGTCTGTGTTTGTAAACTGTCTTGAAAGAAGTAAGGTATGGTATAGTGTTTTGGATAGGGTCAATGAACGTTTTTGTTCTGTGGAGGCGTCAGCTATCCTAACTAATAGTACATGGAAAACAAAAACATGCCAATATGGGGATCTACGTAGAAGACTGTTTTAAAGGAACTACTTAGCAAGCGTGAAATTCGCGTGTACAACGAAAAAGTTTGTTACGTCCTCAGTGATTAAATTCTGAAACTCTACGTGGTATTTTTCTTATTTTTTAAATAGAGAGCGAAGATAAATTCCGAGAAACCGTAATATTTGATTTACTAATTTCAATCACCAACATAAAACAACGTAAAACTCAAAATGGAAATAAAAAATGTGCACAAAGAAGATTACGTAAACTGATTTTCATAGCTTCACCAAATAATAGCAGTTTCGAATTCTGATTAAGCAACGAGGGTTAAAAAGACAAAATCCTCGGGGGTTTGGGGAATGGATCCCACTTCTGTCTTTTTCTATTGTGAACGTTAATGAAATTCACTGTCTGGCTACTGAGCATATTTGTTGCTTGAATAAAGTTCACTCCTTTTTCGAGAAAATCAGCTGAACACGGTGATAAAGAGTCCATGCTAGTCCATATTTATCTACCTTTTGTGCTAAGCTCACGGAATGCAGGTATTGAACACACACATATCCTATGGACAAAGCGATGGATTATCCCGTTCAGAAGCTTCGTATTTTTGGCATTGAACACATTCGAACATTTTTTTGCCCACTGCCCATCAGAAATATTCAGGTTTTGACGGATCAAATTGAACAAACCTTGACTACATGTGTTTATCACAAGTACAAATGAAAATGTCATCTACCTAACGTTTATAAAGTATCGCTGCAGAAATACGGCTTTGCGTTTCATTTTCCATAATTGACCTAAGAGCTTCAGCTAGGGCTCGGCTTAACGGACTGACTATTACCACACCGTCGAATAGTCAGTAGAGTTTGCAATCAAAATCGAATAGAACATCATCACAAAGTATTGAGTTATTGACAGTAGATAACAAGGACTAGGAGAGAAATCTTCGACAAGATGAAAAATCTTATAAAATGTCAACCGGTTAGTCAGGAGACAGTTTTGTAGGAAAGAGCATACACCAATACGAAGCTTACTGTGAGAGGTCGATGCAATGTATTCTAGTATATGAAAACATTCCATAGAGTCTTTCACACAATGACGTGTCAGAGCTTGAAGGAATTAAACTGAAACGTCGGCAGATCTTTGAGTCAGTTTATGATACAGTGAGTTCTACGTACAAAAGTTGGTCTCAGTAAGGGGCAGTCCTGCGATGTTCCCGTGGGCCTTGCACATAAGATGTTGCTTTTATGAATAATTTAGGACATTTTGCGGGGCTATAGAATTGTACCTGTGCAGTAACAAAATAAGTAGCTTGCAGATAAGTGAACATTTTTTGGGGTGATTTTGTCCGGTTTGTCATTTATCGTGAACCTGTACTTGTCCAACAATGTCTGATTCATTTTATTCAACAAGCTGAAGTTTACCGACACTGCTTTTGTGTAGGCTTCCGGAAGTATGAATGCGAAGTAACTAGCGATTTCGCCCAGAACCATCCCTTGCCGTTGCATGAGGTAAGTAAATGATCCTTCAGTTGGTCAAATAGATTTTCGAACTGGGCTCTTGTTTTGCGTTTGCGTAATTTCTTCCGAAAAATACTGAAACTCTTAGCAAGTGAAAAAAACCAAGTTCAACTCTGGTTATTGAGACCGAAGTTGGGTTACGTATTTGTTCCTCCTCGGGCGTCGATGTGATACGAGCTGGACATAGCGTGCCTTGTAAATTACAGAGCTCACTCCAAGGTTTGAACTCTGGTGGTTGTGCCCGTTCTTCGTAAACAGTCCTAAAATTCAATGCGCACATCAAATGGGTTTATCGTAGGGGAAAGGAAAACTTCTGTCTGGTTTCAATGTATTTATTTATCTTAACTCGAGGAATTCCAGTCTAATAGCAGGCTATATTCATCAAACTCGAAACCTTCACTTGCAGTTTCACCGCGGAAATTAGTCCTGAAACATGTATCCACAACCTTAAACACGGGGTTTCGTTTGCTTGATTCATCGAAATGAAGACGTGATTTGCAAGATGCCAGGATTTTGACAGCTCTTTCAATCTTGAATGTAAAAGGTGTCAGTGTGCATGTGGTACAACAGAGAGAAAATACAACGAAAGATCAGGCTCCGCTGAAAGCTCTGATAGTGCTTATGGTGGGGGATTGATCTGGCTTGAACGAATGCCCTCAGTGTCAGTTTCGCACTGTATGGTGTTAGCCACAAGCTCTATTGAGCCACGAACCGCATGAACTGCACATTCCCAGTCGCACAACTACATCCAACCAGCTAGTCGAGGAATTTATCTGGATAACTCTGAACCTACACGAAAGTTAAATTTTCCCCTCACAATATACAGTACGTTAGGTTCCCTCAGTTGCAGAAAATTTTAACTATCACAAAGGATTCCAGAAAGTATTTTCAAGTGGCTGATAAAATCAATCACACGGAGCGCATTCAATAATCATATTGATCAAAACCAAGGGTTTTACCGAGAGAAGCACCTGATAATAACCAAATACAAAGTGTATCCGATTTGTCTTTCGAGCATTTGTTGGGTAGTCATAATTTGATGCTGACTGAATTCAGCGAAACCGTGGAAATCAGTTTACTCAACCCATTCTTTGGGCGCAGAAGCTATTGGCACAGTGATTCCATTTATCACAGAGACATTTATTCAGTATGATAATGCCTCCCATCCGTTCACTGTAGCTACCATCATAATCGTGTGTTTCTTACTGTTTAGTAAAAAAAGAACATAGTGGTACTTGTTTTTCCTGTGCTGATGAATATCTTGTCGTGTCTGCACCCGTTTCCCATCACATTCTACCGTAGGTGAGACGCCAACAAGGTTGGTTATTACGATTCCGAGGGTAACCTTCTCCAGTAGGCTTAACTCGAGAGTGTCAAGTGGATCACACTGCTTGAAGATTTTATGAGTCGAATTCTTTCACTACCGGACACTTTGCAAACGATTCGGCACTTCATTGATAGAGAAGAAAACTTCTGGATTAATACTAAGTCAGGAGAACTTGACGGTGCTCACGCTTGGTGGAGCATTTCGAAATCATTCGCTCAACATTCACATTCTGTTCACTCATATTTTTTCGTTATTTCTGCAAAATCCTTCCGCGAAAGGTGTCTTTTGACAAAATCAATCCATTCGTCTTTCTGGTAGTAAATATGACCAAAGATGGGGGTAATTTGTCCCGCATGTTAACAATGTAATGTTGCCACGTTAGTACATATTTACAAGTTTGTTGCAGCTTTTGTTAGCTTGCCGGGAAAATTGTAAATGCTCGATGTTTCTTCGTGTTCTATAGAAGGGGAGTACTCCATAGTTACGAAAGTCAACTGAACTAAGGGGTAGAATTGTGAGCTGGAGTAAGGCACACCACAAAGGACCTTCGAAACTGAACGGTTATGTCTTACTCTTTACATATTGCAAAACCTGATTTCATAAACACGAAAAAGCAGGCCACTGCATCCCGAATTTTGGATTCAGGTATATACGTCATTGCCTTGCAGTCCTCTGAATCGTACAGAAGTTCCGACCGACTCAAAAGTGCCTGGGTCAACAGTGAAGGAGTTACCTGAGACACACTCACGTGAACCGATTAGATGATGATGACGTTAAAAGCAAAAATTGACTTGCTGGCCGGACTGCCTAACCTGTACTTCATTGACTATCGCAAGCTGCGAGACACATCTGACTCGAATTCGTTGAAACTAGGCTGATCCTTGGGTACCTTAAAGTAATCAGAGTTGATATGAAGAGAGGTGGACAAGTAAAAATATCTGACTCAAAGGGTAAAGCCAAAAAGAAGGAGACCGTTATGGATTCCTTTACACCAACCGACCCTATATCACTGGCTCAAAAAGAAGTGGCTATTTCTAGAACTACCTGCGGCAAACAAAATGGATTCTATTGTGGAGTAATCATTGGAATAAAGTACAGTCGAAATCATCGACAGAATTGAATTTTTTCATTGAATTGGCATGCCGTCAAGGACTTGTGGTCGGAGTTTAGCCAGCACGCTGTATGCGGCCATACTGATGTTCGGTGAACGGGAGTGTGGGTTCCCGAGGATAGATTTATTGAGCTTTGAGCTCATGAAGGTTTTTCGTGTTTTATGTTTTTTTTCAGACTGAACAGGAAACAACCCCTTTCGGAGGAACACTGGACCTCGAATACTACGAAAGCAAGAGGGACTGTCAAGGTCAGGCTGTTTATCAATTAGTCCCCATGTGCGGCTTTGTGTGTGTGTGTGTGTGTGTGTGTGCGTGTGTGTGTGTAGCTCCATAACCATTCGCAAACGCGCTGATCGCTACCTGTTGAGAATATGCGAAACAGACGAACAGAATCAATTCTCAATATAGGTAGTGGGTTTCATTTGCATGCATGATTCCTCATGCAGCGTGAACGTTCAACTCACTATTGAAAACCATGGAAGCTTTGCGTCACAACTGTTCCATCCATCTTGTTAGGAAACATCAGCGGCAGTACCTATCCGCCAAGCCTCTGCTAAGACTTGTATCCGGAGGGAACAACTGTGAATCGAACAACCAGGCTTACCGGTCAGGCTGGGAACGGCATGTTTCACGTCAGTACTACATGATATAGCGCTCTTCCATCACTAAATTTAGACTCTTACAAATATGCAGTGTTATACTACCCATTTTGAAAATTCATACTTGGGACCAAGTGTTCTCGTCCTGAGTGTTGGCCTTGTTAACCGATCAATCAGCTTTTAAGGAATTTCCGTGTGATTCTAAAAATGGACTCTCTGTCTGTACACGCTCCATATCAATCATATCAGCCACTGGTAATTTATTTAGTCGATGGAGTGTGAGTAAATTATAGAGAGCATTCAAGTGGCAGACAGTTTCATGGATGCTACATGAGACCGTCATTCGAGTTGGTAAGTCGTGCTGCCAACTTTGAAAATGCCAGAAGCCACCGGGGTGACCACTTTGCGCAGTTGACAGAACGCACGGGGTACCGAAGCGCGACTAGCGTCCATGTTTCTGCAGTATTCTGGGGAAGTGCTGCTCTGAGCAGGTTACTAGCGTCTATGTCTGGAAATCCCTCCATGAGCTGAAGTTCACTACGTGCAACAATAGGATTCCCAAGCTTGCATAAAACAAAAATTAATATGCTAGTCTTTGGTCTCCCTTTATACGTGAAATCGAATTTTACTGAGGACCAGGTCTATGTATATTTGAATCATTTTGGAAATCTGATTGTCTGCCACCTGTACTTTGACTCAGATCTTGCTAATCAAACAATATTGGAGCAGCGTTGATGATATCTTTGAGTAAATTCGAATCGCAGTGAGGACGAAGACGGTTTCCTCTTTTGTATCCTAATAATCACAGACAGTCGCACTGCTTGTGAGATTCAAGACGTTTGGAAGTTTACAAGATCTATGGCATCCTGTAATGTGGTTCGCCTGTGTTTCTGGTTGTTTCGTCACAGAGATTTTCAGTAGCTTAACGAAATCATGCAAATCGGAATAAACCAATATGTCCAAAGAATTCAAGACCCGGATATAAGTGAATGTTTTTTTTGGCTTATCTGTCTATTCACTGTGTTCCCTGGACTGATACAAGGGCAAAACGCAAACGTTTTATAACAGAAGGGGATCAAACGAAAATGACGGACATTACTTATTAGTGGCACGATATTCAAGCCGTTCATTGGAGGATAATTGACCAAACAGTATCGCAGCGGTTTGGATTCGCAAACTCTTTCTGTTATTGCGATTTCCGTTCCAAGACTGAAATGGGAGAAGACGACCAACGTTGATGGATTTGGTGATTATAATAATGGTTTTGTTAGGCTGATAGGAGATAGAGGCTAGGAGAGCTAATACCTAGAGCCCAGTAGCCAAGGTGGGCCTAGTTTCCAGAACCTCTTGGAAAGAAACGGCAAGAAGTCTAAGCTAAAAGGCATCAGATTGACTTAAACAAACAGGCTTCACGCAACCATCCTTACCTATCAAAAAGACTGGCTATTGTTTGGTTGGTCATTCATGTCTTTTAATGGGTGACTGATGAGAGTCACCCGTATGTTACATAGGACTCCTGAAAAGGGACTATCTCTCCTGGATGTGGGTAAGTACCTTGAGGTACTACTGTGCCTAACTGCAAGCCACTTCATATGAGAATAAAGAATGGTAATTTGAGTTAAAATGTAAAACTACCTACAAATAGTGGAATACCTAATGTCGGAATTGGATGAGCTCCTGAGGGAAGACTATCATTCCCGTGGCAGATCTAAATACACATGCTCATTTCTAAACAAGGCGCACCCAAGCTCTAGGCTTGCAATCGCATTTTGGATGAGTTTGGTATTTCGGTGCCAGAGAAGAGCCTTTACAATGACACTGAAGTAACAAGAACTAAGAGCTAATAGATGGATAGGTCTGGATCAGCCGCTTTCTGCTTGCAATAAGTGTGTGTTCAGGTTACACATAACTTATTATCTGATACCTCAGTCTTCGGATAGTTTGTCTAACTTTACTTTGCTTGGAGAATTAGATGATCATCGCCTTGGTAGTTGTCACCTCACGCAATCTTACTGTCTGTGGATTACTTATTTACTCCGTGACGGGAGTAAAAACCGACAGTATTTGGAATTATTCATAGCTTAATAGGTGCCTCTTTGGTCTCCCACCCTGGTTTCAGAAGACTTACGATTAACACTAACTGAACAGGCGCAAGCTAAAGTAGAACCTTGAATGGGATGTTGATCGATGGTTCGGTTGACTGTCAGCCGGACACCAGAAGCACCAAGATGACGATCCATTTTCTGTCAGGAAGCACTCAGTGGATGGTTGACAGCCATTTGGACTATTACCAATAGGATATTTATTCTTTTATTTTACAGATTTTGAGGAAATCGTTGATGTTACAGTCGAAGTTCAGATTCAAATGGTCACTCAGATGGGACCCCAGGTCTTACCAATGAGCCTGCCATGGGATTAGTCCACAATAATTAGGGCAGTGAGTTGCAAAACAGCAGTTTCCAGCACTTTCATTTTCGGATGCATATTGAAGTTATCTTTGTCTTTTTACCTTATCCTCTCATTTACTACTTTTTTAATGTGTAATAGTGGTACGGTATTCCAGAAAGAGAATCGCGGCCAAGTAGAAGCTGACAGTTAGGGAATGACTAGCGGTGGCCGAAGGATTGTACTCAGGATAGTGAAAGTGCAGTCCTAAAATCCCTTCATATTTTGTCCGATCAGTATTGGTGATCGGTGCCAGAGCAGAATCGGTGATAGCAACAAGAAAGTCGGTGCTGTAACAGGAACATTCAATGAATTTTACTGAACCGTTCGAATGTACAACATATTCAGCAATTGTGAAAACTAATCCATTGCAGTAGATCCGACAGGATTCTGTTCCTAGACCGCGACGCCAAAAGCAGTTTTTAGTCACTAGCAGCAGAACACAGAAGTGTTGCGCTACACTCATTTGTAAGAATGCAACTGAGACCGGACCTAACCGATGGGTAAGTTGCAAGCCCGCAAACAAACAAATGAAACAGCTGAGTTTCGTGTACCTTCAGGCACAAAAAGTGAGGCCATTCGATACATAGATTAATCAGCCAACATTATACGAGCCGATACATGACGAAGGAGCGATACCAAGCAGTCGTATGTCCAAGCGTGTAAAGGATATTGATATATATTGATATATATCCGTCTCTTACATCGGAACATTGAATGGATTCCTTCTCCCGATTATTCCGGAAAACTGACTACTGTCCATGACCTTTTACCGTGGCAACGCGGCTACGTACAACCTCTTACTCATAGCCATTCTCACCAGAGATTGGCCACTGTACTGAAACATCCGGACCACGCATTGGGCTAGCCACCGCCAAGATATGGACCCACTTAGAATTCTGTTGTCTGCGAGCAAAGTGCATCTGGGTGAATGAAGGAGTCTTCGGCACTTTACAAGAGTTTTTTTCCACCATCTTCGATTTATGGCAAAATGCATAATTTAGATCATGCGGAACATTGCTGGAAGTATGTCTAAACTTTGTGTTCTAGTCATGGCTAATGAAGACCATGGTGTTTCGTGAGCGGCTGGTTGGTTTTATCATTGGTTGCAGCTCCTCAGGCACCTCCGGGATAATTGATTAATCTGCAAAAAAATTTTGAAATCGAACTGCATATCCAACACTGTATTGGGTTATTACGTAGGCATGCCAATTTTGGTCTCCCTAAATGTTTTCGTTTAAAAGGAATGAACAAAGAACAAGGTGGACTTATCGGCTTTTTGTTTACTATAATCAATCAGTTTATGCGGGCTTTCTACTTTCAACGAACATTGGGCTCACAAAACTACAATCTCCGGTTTAAAATGAGTGACAGAGGAAGATCAAAACGGATTCGTTGTAGATGCTTCTAATATCGCACTAGGTGCTGGCAAACGAAAGTTTTGGAAATTCCTCTTAAAAAGCGCAGCCTTGTATCCTTATGAAGTCCAGTATGACACAAACAGATAGACAGTACCTCATAAAAAGCCTAACAACTAGTCTCAGGAAGCAGCTGATTACTATAAATCGATTGTAAGAAGATGACAAGGTCACTGACGATCAGCAGCGCCAATCGCTGAACGTTTTGTTTATTCAAGTAGAAAACACTGATCCTTTTGGTGCTGTCTTACTATATTCAGGGAGAAAAGTTCTTCGCTCTCAAAGAATTCAGCTTACTAGCAGGTAACAATGATCATACACGACACGACAAAAGTATAGCCCCCCCCCCCCCCTCCTCTTCGTTCTCCAGCGCATATCCGTTTTCTTTCATTCTCCAACAAAATCACATCTTGTCAGAACAACTGAACGAGCAGTACGGTTAGGCATATCAAATTTCAGAACGGAATTATGCTCTGCGCTCGAAGTAGAACAAAAAACTTGAAAATCGAGGGTGACGAAAGTACAGGACCCCATTTCGGTGTGCTGTTCCATGGAAAATTTCGTACAGTCAGACGGAACATTAAGCCTGGCAAACAAGCTGGTTAGTTCTGTCTGTAGATTGGGCGACTGACAGATATTGAACAAGGTCTTACTGGTGCTGGTGATCAAACCTTTTGAAGGACTGGTGCTAAGGCTTAACGCTTCTTGATAAGATACATCTCCCTCGTTCTGTCGATCCATGCCATCCATCGCCTATCCTGTCGCACTTGATTCCGTTAGCTTAGCCCTTGTGCTCAATATTCGACAAGCTCTGCTACGGCCCCCCACCCCCCTCTCCCCCCATAATTCTGTTTGATGACGTTGATCTTTCAGGACGAATAGGCTCCGTGTTGGTCACGTATCAGCCCCTGTCCTCGAAATAACCACTCAGGAGAAATATGAGCAAGTGATACAAGGATTGCTAATGACCAAATGATCTAAATTTCTCGGTCGGGCATTTTCAGAGACAGTTTGGTATAGTGTGCAAGACCCAGTGATCTTCAGCGAGGTGTTGCTCATGTTCGATCTAAAATGAAAAAACGAAGCAAAGTGCGTGAGCCCAGAGCACACCTGTTGTTTGATTGGATTCCCCCGCTCACTTTAGTCGAGCACTGATACTTTGGTTTACAGCCTGACCGTTCCATTAGTTTGGTAAAATGCTGGCCTTGGACAGTTCAAACTAAGCAAAATAAAACCTATGCTTTGGCGGTGGCAGTTTCTGTGGTTGTTGCTTTGTTATCTCGTAGCAACAGGGATTAAACATTTGGAAACAGCAAGAATAGAAATACGAGTAGTATTACTGAGTAGAAAAGAAATGGAATGTGAATTCATGGTGGTCATTAGCCGTGAAGTCGTGTCTTATTCTTCAAAATATTTAACTACGTGTGGAAAATTCGAACAGGCTCTTCATCTCGGAAATTGGTAATTGTATAATTGAATACCAAACCAAAACGGATCGCGTTGATTGGTATACGATTCTCACATATTCTTGGTCAATCCGTTTCCGGATACGTTGTTCACCACGATGAGTGACAATCAAGAAATGAATAACTTGGCATTCCACCGTATGACAGGGGACTATAAATTGAAAACATTGGGTCCCCTTCATCCAATTCATGAGAATAGAGAGAAGACATAGGTCGCGAGATGCAAGCATTTCGTTTTCCCTTGTCAACCGCGGACGTAAAACATGTCAGTATATATACATGGTACTGTAAGGGGATAAATGCAACAGTAAAGTAGGCAAGACGGAAAGTTCTTACTGTGTGTATGCTGGGGAGAGTGAAGTCTGTCGTGTTAACACCAAGGTAAACAAACATTTTGGGTCAATCGTTTTTGTACACAGAGTGCTGACTGGTGCATCATGATTAGAATAGCTTCACTGAACGCTAATAGTTTCGGTGTTGGATTTCGCAACAATGCTTTGAAGCACTGGGTCAGGTCAAATTTGTGACCTGGTGTAACCAAATGTCTTGCAACCGGAGAAGCTGGCGGCTTCACGTCGTTGTGTTTTGCCCCAACAGGTTGCCTCATCAAGTTTGACAGTCATTTTGGTATGTGTTCTGACACTCGCTGAGTCAAGCAACGATCCGTCTTGCCAATGTGTGTGTCACCGCAACTGCAAGTGAACCGATAGACAATATGTGAGACACTGGGATCAGCGGGACTGTTTGAGTGGTTTTGAAAGCATAACCTTTTGATCGTCTGCAGCAAACGCAAATGCCTGCATCTCGCGACTTATGTCCCCTCTCTGTTCTCATGAACTGGACTATAAATTTGACGGTGTTTGATACCTTTGTTCCCATGGGTGGAGCCTTGGGTCAGTGAGTAACGAAACGTAGGCCACAATTGTTTATCCTCCACTTAATACTATCATGTCTTCATTTTCTCCACTCAGTGATTAAATTTTTCGAAAGGATAGCAACTGAAGAATCTGTTTCGGCACTCGGATTACCAGTTGCTCACGTTGAAGGTTGAGATAACGTTCCAAGTCGGTCTTTTCGTTGCCTGTACCTTAATTTGTATCTCTGCATTCAGAATTGTCAGTCCATACTGTTAACGTAGTAGACCTTTGGTGATAGGATGTGTGCTCTCCTTTCTCCTTTTCCATTCGAGAGTGAGATGTCTTAAAGACTAAGATTTTTTAGCTATATTCAACAAATAGAGAATTCACTCGGTTATGCCATGACTGCGAATCCAGTATCAACCATAATCTCTTCATTTAAATCCATGAAGTCTCCGTATATTCGTTTCTTCTCTGTCAGGGTTTATCAATTTCTGCTTATATCAACCCGGTCTTAATCGGGACTTAAACCCCGGCGAGCAGGATTGGGAATTACACGTGTGATCACCTAGTGGTCCTGACTGAAATTTAGTAGATTTCCGCTGACGCTGGTTTTCGAAAAGGATGAAACTATTACATGATTTTCAGTGGCTAATTGAGTATTGATACCTAGTGTTACCTTTATGCGGTTAGTTCCCGCGAAAGGAGGGGCGAGCTTGATCAAGGTCCCGGACCGCACCTGCCCACAAGCGACGGTCAAGGCATAGAGAGGTTCAGATCCGTTTACAGTGGCTTGCAGTGTTCTGAAACGTAAAATATATTCCATTCTTCACAGAACCCATTTCAGAATGCCCCCAGCTCGATGCAAACGTGTCAAACTGGGTCAGCAAACCGATCCGACCTTGTACCACTTGTTGGCTGATATTCAACGAACGATCGCTCATTCGTGAGTAGCTAGTGGAATTGAGAGGTTCAACAAATCAAGGATGTTTTCCAGTTGCAATTTAAAACCCCAATATTTAGTCAGCAATATAAGTTTCCTATGCTGCGTGCTAACTTCCTCGGGTTGAACAATGAAAGTCTGGAGCGGTAGAAGTTGCGGAATGAACATCAAACATAGTATAAGTAATTAGACCAAGAACAGTAAAACAACCTAGACATTAATTCACGATACGAGTGGTCGATGGTTTATCTGTTCTATTCGCCTTATGCTCGTTTGTATCTGTGCTTCGCTTTCCTGTGTGTGTATGTGTGTGTGTGGTTGTGTCTTGGTCTGTTGCCCATCTATAATCAATAGCTACTAATCACGTGATGCATAGGTCAATTGATCGTAGCGTTCTCCCGTCCAGCCGAATGCTGAGTCATACTCAGTTATTCGAGCAGGTTACTTTGAAATGTGTCCCGGGCCTCCTTGGCCGAATGAATCGTCTTCAAATCAAAAAGAGAAAATCTCGGGTTTACAATGGGTCAGTGACCTATTTTTTTTCTGCAATCTGTTCTGATTATATGAATTAAAAGAATAAAACCTTGCTTTCCAAAAGGTGGTTTTATTCCAACATTATGTATTTTTTCCAGTGATTTTTGGGGAAAAATGCATGACACAAACGGCTGAGGTCTTCACTAACTATACAAATGAGGAATTTACATGGATATGAAGTGTTTTTACCTATAAGTGGTTGCGAGAATCTTCACAATCATGGTGTTTCAGATTGAGTCGGCATCAACGGGCACGCATCAAAATGGTCTAGCTAGCGTATCAAGCTAATCAGTTTCATCTTGGTATGGCCTAACAATCGGTCTTCAGTTGTCCTAGAAACGACAGCAGCGTGAACCACTCGAAACAAAATTCTGAGCCTTCAGTTGTCCAGTTTTCGTACCATAAATAGATTGTTTTTAACTTCTAATAGAGGTCAGTTGCAAACTGTGACTTTCTCCCCCGCCTCTTTTTTCTCTCTCTCTCTCTCTCTCTCTCTCTCTCTCTCGTTTATGCAAGTGGGAATGTTCCGAACGAGTCTCCAACCCACGTAGCACGATTCTGGGTTGCTCATACTATGCCTAGACTGTCATTTTCATCAACTAGCTAGTACTCTTTTTGACTTTGCCGATCTTCCGGAAAATGAATCAAAATTATGCTATCTCCTTTGCAATTCATTCTACAATGCTGCTGTAACAAACGAGAAATTCGGAACACTATAAACTACAAGTGATATTATCCGTTCGGGTTGGAAATCGGGTCAGTTTGCATTAAAACGTCATTGGAATTCTGTCTGGTTTCATTGACTGGGTTTCGGCGCACCAGTCAGCCGTAGGAATTTTGATCGGTGACAGTGACAACAAAACGTTAGAAAACGTCATCCATGGTTAATAATCTGTAAGTAATTTGCTAAAATATTAACTATCTTGTACTTTTTGTTTATTGTTCCTTGCTACTACCTGGTGAATTACATGGCGAGTTTGATTAGTGGTTTTGAGTGATTATTAGAACGGCTTATTTCTATTTCTTCACATAATTCGAGTGTATGATTTCTCCACAATCTCCCAGCTTGAAGATTTATTAGAAACAGACCTCAGTTGATATCATCGACTGCTGTGGAAAGATCTACGGCAAACTATGGTGTCCAATGGTGGTAGTTGAGTGGTCAGAGGATTTACTTTCCCTCTGGGGAACCAGATCTTCGGATTCCGCTCCACCAAACAACTTGATGATAGACAGGATTCCATTGCTACGTTTGACTCATTGGAACTTTATGTGGCTCTCCAATCCAACTCTCACGGTTAGCTTTCCGATTATTCCTTTCCAGCAAATCTTTCGAAGAAGCTCGTGGCATACTTTGGAATGTTTTGATAAAATACACGGAGAAGTATGCACACACGGTATGTCGCTCTATCTGCAGATACGAAGATAAGTTTGAAGTTTTTTTTCAAGAAGGCAGAAAATAATAGCAGCAGATCAAGAAATTCAGTGAGTCAGGATGCAAGAGCATGCACAACGCATAATTAAACGAAGCTGGGTTAAGAACTTATATTTCGTAATATATATTGAGGGTAAGCTTTCTAACTTTTACACAAACAGTTTCCTGTCGGGACTACTCTAGTGTTTCACTGACGTAGTTCGGACCGTTTCTTTTGCATTTATATGTACACAGGAAGTAGATTATAAACTATTCGCATATTTTTCACTCCCTAGAATAAAGGAAAAAGATGTACGGAGAACACTGCTGTATCCAAGGCACCTTACTACAAAATAGGAAGCAGAGAGTCCTTAGAACAAAGTGAACAGAACACTGCATTGTCAACATATTTAAAAATCTACAATGAGTCATTTTAGGGTGGGCATGCTAAACAATACATAGAAAAGAAAGATGGTGACAATATGGCACCTACAGGAACGTTCAACTCTGAAGGTTCGACGGAAAAAGCTCTACCATAGCAGCCCTTGGGAAAGGCAGTCGCTCGCTCCTGTCCTACTACTACTCTAAGTGCCCGCTTCACCAGTCGACTAGTGATCTCAACGAACCTAAGAAACAAGCTACCTGTTCTCTCCTCATCCATGCTAACCTATTCATTTGTTTGCTCTTGTTCTGTAAGCTATATAGGTAGAACGACATGGCAACTATCACAAAGGATCAGAGAGCACAAACCAGCTTGTCTGACGAAGGGGAAACAGAAAATTTATTACCTGTCCAATTATAGCGCACCTTGCGGACACGGGACAGCACGTAAATGACAACGCCTTCAAAATAGTCTACAGAGTCCCTAAGGAAGCGCCGAAAGTCCCTCGTAAGCAGCATCTAGCAACAGCAGAGGCTGCGGCGATCAGATTATTCCGTTTATCGCTTTGTTCTCGGAAACGTTTCGTTAAGGCACTTAAAATGCCCTGGCATCTCTCCTAACTACGCAACTCCAATTTTGAATTTTTAGCACGTAGACTTTGTGCATAATCTGTGCATTTCTTACCTATTAACAAAAGTTCAACAGCCAGACACACGAACACATAATGGAGACGCAACAGAGTGCGAAAAAATTTAATTCTGATCACATATTGACTTTGAAAGTCTTTGAGAAAGAATGGGGATTTTATTGCTTCAGGCAGAATGCCACCCGCATTTTGATCCAGTTTGTGGGCGTAAATTGTTGCTCAAAACATTGAAATTCCTCTAACAGGAAAAAGACATACAGTGTTGATGTATTAAAAAACTGTGAGTTAAAAACGCTACACTGTTTTCAAATGTCTTTACTAAAAACTGGTCGTAAGTTTACTTTCTGACAAGCTATTTTTCCATAAAATCAGTGTACTCGAGCTTTAGACAGTCATAAGTGATAGCACCATATTTATCTTATTTCAAACCAGATTCATTTTAGCGACATTTTTATGCTCTTTCTTCATTTTTACTCCATTTGTGTGGACGACAGCAGTGATGTGAGCGTGACCCTTAACCGTGAATGCTTACTCCATTGACTCGGTGCTGCGAAAACACACGAATCCCCACCCCCATAGCTAGCCATGGACTTCGCTGCGATTAGTACTCCCCCTAAGAACATTTATTTTCTGATTCATTTGATTTTCAGGTTTCTAATCATTTGAATTTCGCTTCTAGGTGACACTGCCCTCGTTTGACTGATTGATTCCATTATTTTCACATCAGTTTGCAAGGTTGGTCTCTCCATCTTGTGGAACTATATATGCTTTAAAGCTCCCTGCTTACTCGACCCGTTTTTACTCGCGTCCTGTTGTGCGGCGTATGTAGTCTTGGTCGTGTATATTTTGCGTTCTTTGTCAAGCCAGTGGAAGGTCTCACTGTGATTCTTGCGTAACAGTAAGTATGTTCTGGCTCAAGGCCCCAAAGTTGGGTGACTAGGGACTAAGGTTTCCGACCTGAATATTGTATTCTTTCTGTGAGTGTTAAGTCTGGAACAGAAATTCTTCGTGGTTGTGCTTCGAAGCTTTTGATTTATCATGGAAGTCCTAACGCAGAGTGAATTGGCAACAGACAAAATTTCGGGTACAAACCACCAAAACGTTTCCCGATCTACAGAGGATTGCAATGTTCCAAGAAAGCTGACTGATGCTGGTGTATCGAGTTCAAAAGCCGTAACTCAGAATGAGCAGTTTATGGCTCATACTACTCGATCATTACAGATCAAAAAAGTCCAAAAGAGGTTAACCCGATAGGTACAAGCAATGCAAAAATACAGATAGATTTTCCAATATCTTATGAGTCTTAAGAGTTACGAATTTGAACCAACTCGACTTTCTTTTTGTGAGACGAAAACTGCTATGAATTTTATATCTAACAGTTTTTCTCAAGTTGATTAACATGTCTATCTTACATCATCGACCAGATCAAATCATCAGGGGATTACGTTATTGCAAACACTAGAAAACGGACGGCCACAGTACAACTAAGAAGTTAGACGCTGATCATGATGTCCAGCTTTCAGACCTATAATTCTTTTGAGTAATCAGTCTCATCTGAAATAAGATTTGCATTCGTGCAAAATCTTCGAAAAAATCTCTACCTTTTTTTGATTTTTTCAAAGTTGTTGCTTTTATCTTTCTGAATTCACACTGAGTAAGAGCACGTGAGGGTTCCTTTTCTCAATCATTGGTTTATTACGCTGTTCAACTCCACCTGACAGTCATTTTTCGACACTAAAGAGCAAGAAATGGATATGTTGCAATTATCGATCTTCAAATTGGTGAAATTTGTGGATCACGAAATAGGTTTTCTCAGTCTCCTAATTTCTGAACATCATTTCAGGGCCACGAACATCTCACCACCCATCAAGGCTAGACTAACGGAAGGCCGCTGATGGCTATCGTACTTGTCCATATCCAAAACAGTTTTGCTTTAACCTCCGAATTTGACTAGTCAGATGAGCCTGAAATGATGAGGTTACCAATTGTAATCACTCGATGTTTCGACTTCTTTTGACTGAGGGTTATTTTAACCTTCCTACCTTAGCTTCGATTTTTAAGAGTATATCCTTGCTATTTTCTCAGACTACAGTCTGTTTATTGCAGTAAGTCGTACGCTTTTTCCAGGAGTGCGAAAAATTCAATTACACTCAGAAATGCAACACAGCACAATGGATCCAAATCCTACGGACCTATGACCGAGTATCTGTTTTCCGTGTAACTGTATCTAGCAAAACTCAATCAATAAAGAATCGCATTATTATAAGCAGTTGTGGGAATGACAGCGGGTCACGGCTGTAAACACGTAAGCAGTTTTGAGAAGTCAGAAAATCGAGTTGCTTAAACAGACAATCTTCCATGAGGAGACTAAGTTCCGATTTAGGGATGTGACTCTTATAAATGTACAGAGACAGTCATATGCGCACTAATGACGTCCCCTCAAACTATGATTACTCCTTGAACTAACTACCAGGCTCACCTTTCAAGCACTAGTGAATATCAGTAATCATTACTCTTGTGCGAAGTCTTGTTTTCTACCCTTTGTTACTATTACTTTTAATTCTACTCGACTATCCCCTGCAATAGGATAAGTAAGCTCCATGGGTAACACCGGCCATGGCTGACCACGAGCGGCGATTTGAGGTGAGCTCAATGCAGGTCTTGATCCATTCCTATTTCCATTGCTGAACTCCATTGACCGACCGAAGGCCTAGAAGCTCTTTCTTTTTCCATAGTAGTGGTCCACGTTTTCAGCTGCCCACCAAAGTGACAAATCTAACCAAGGCAGGGACCAGGAAGGTGTTCGTTTGGTTAAATTTGACTCGAGAGGCCAAAAGGTGTGGTCGAACCACTATAGTCGTCGACGTTGGATGAGGATGGCAAGAACATCGACATCAAAGCGTCACCGCTTTACCTCTTCGTTGGACATACAGTCGTGCCACTTGAATCTGAGGATAAGCTGCATGCACCAGTGATCGAAAACCTCCAGCATTCTGGTATCTTCAGATTTCGCTGGCTAGATTTTGCAGCCACAGATGAGTACGAGGCTGATGGCGGCACGGCAACCAAGAATTTTTTCCCTAAACTGATTTCGCGGAAGTCCACAGCTTTTATCTTAGCTGGAGGAAGGCTCCTCTGACGCTGTCGATCTGTAAAATGGCTTCAGCTTTTACCCGACCATTTGGAAGCTTAGTTGAGTCTAGGTACTTGAATGAAGGGACGTATTTGACTGATCGGTCATTAATGGACAATTGTTGAATTGTCGGGCCTAGATGGGTTGTGAAAGCTTTGGTTTGTGTTGAATTTACTTCTTACGCAAAGCACATCGCGAAAGAATTGATTCGATCGAAGATCGGGTGGAGCTTAGCGAGGGAGTCTCCTAGCACGACAATGTCATTCGTAAACTCCAGTTCCGAGAGGTATATTTCCGAGCTGAGCCGAACACCAGGGTAGCCGTGTAATGCATGGCCCATTATCTAGTCAAAGGCGTAGATAAACAGCACCGGCTAGAGGGGACGTCCTTCAGGTAGTGAATGCGAACTCACCGGATTCTTTGTCGTACAAACAAACCCTAGCACCAGTTGTTGAGTGGTATTCTTCGTTACTGTCCATTCGAAACTGTTACTAGCTCGCAGATCAGCTTATCTCGGACTTAAAGAGTTGATTCCCCTTTATCTAACTCATCAAAAAAGAAAGCATACATGTGTAGAGAAATACAATCACTTCTTTTATTTTTGTCGATCGTGAACGGATCTGTTCGCTCTCTCAAACCATCGATCACTGTTTACCCCGTGCGAACTGTAATTAACATATAAAAGTACGTGCGTTCAACTGATTGTTTAGCACGCATCCGAACCGAATTCCCGAAATTCTCTTCCTCGAATCGTACACGTGTACACCTCACCCACAGATTTTCGTTGAACGTAGCTATGCAAACATCCTCTCCCACTACTATCATTGAACCTGTCAAACTGTCATCTACAGTATTTCCACTATATTTTTCGTAAAAAAACATTTGTAAATTTTTCAACTCAAAGTCAATGAATAATTTATCTTTAAACCCTAACAAATTTACCGACTAATTTGTCCTATTAGCTATTGTGTGTACTACCGGAACTGGTTTATAAAATGACTTGCTAGGCAATCCCGAAGCTCAGACCACCAGAAGAAACCGTGAAATCATCTTATAGATGTTGTCATCCAGCTGACTGCGAATCCTGAACTTAAGACAGGTCAATCAAATATGTATACACCCGGGTGTGCTAAATAGCCACTCCAACACGTACACATGAAATCAGATTGGACCTGCAGATGGTGGAAATTTTCAGCACAACAAATGTTTCTGTTTCACGTCTTCCGGGACGGCTTTGGAGTTTACAAAAAATCCGTCAAAACAGGATAATTTATCAGGTGATAAGCCATGTATTATCAACTCCCAACTCAACATTGAAGACCATCTCGTCTATCGTCATAGGAACCAATTGCTGTGCCGTCACTTAGTTAGCACCTTCCAGAATCCATTGGTAGAACGACCCTGCATCGTGCACCGGTAACCTTAAATGAACCTTTGAGAGCTAGCTCGCATAACCTGCTGGTTAGGCTTTTGACCCACGGTCGTTCATCATGGGTCTGAGTACCAGTTAGGGTCCCGTGGATGTGCAGTGCTGATGATTGCTAACAAGGATGAAACAGCTGTACGATGCTTCCGTGGTCGGCAATCATGAGCTTATTGTGAATGAGAAATCACTCCATAAACAAACCAGATCTCGTACAACTGAAACAGATTTCAAGTGCACTGGGAAACATGAGTCCCGAAAGTGGTGAGGTTCATCATGGATTCCAAAAGTTTAAAGTATCCTGTAAAGCAGCTTTTCGACCGCTGGCCCTACTTTATCACTGCTTGGTACAGGGCCCATTTTTTGTTGGTTCTGAACGTTAACAGTTCGTCACTCATTCGACGATCGACAATGGCAACGGATGTCTTCCAAGCTGAGGCGTACGTGCAATAAATTCATTACAAATAAGCCAATGAGCTTGGCTACTTGATACGTCTTTCCGGTAGGATGTTTCACAGACATTCGGTAAACAGTTTACTTGTGGCTATTTGGCCGCCATCACACGTGATACGGCCAGGTACAGCTTCGTATCTACGCGCGCTGATGAGCCTCAGTCAGTCAGAATAGCAGAGGACAGATACAGAAAAGCTGCCTGTGATTGGCCAACTTCTAATTTATCAACTATTTTCTTTGATTTAACATATTTATACAAACCAGTTTTGCAATACGATTAACGTGCTATTCCGCAGCCTTCGTATTCTTGCTACTTTGATTTGCATAGTTTCGGGTGAGAGAGTTTTCCATATGTCTCATCAGTTTGGATATTGCGAGTATTACATTACTTCTCACAACAACAACCCTAGCATAGCCAATGAAAAGAGTTTTCTCGAGGTCCAAACTGTTCGCAGACCCGTCTGTAAGTGGTATGAAATTTATGCTACTTTAGAAAATCGTGTTCCCAAAATGATTCCCGTTTTCGTGAACTCACTTCGGCTACCATTTGCTGGAATAATCTTGACTGGCTAAGAATATTTCCAGGCAATAGAAACTGATGAATGGATAGGGCAGAGGGTACATGAAAGAGCGAATTCCGTAGTAATTCCGTATATACTGGTTGCATACACCAAATGATGGTTCCGTGCTTTGGAATTTCTTATCCCAGCTTGTTCGGTCAAACATAATTTCCTCAAGATTAACACCAAAAGTTCTCAGTTTAACGGATACTATAATCCAAATTACCTTGTTTAACTGATATTTATAAACACTATCAAGCCCGGTGGTATTCAAGCTCACTCATAGAAGTCACCCGCAGTTTGGTACCTTGTCAGCTACGCTAGCTTACCTGATAAGCTAATTTAAGGTTTCGTCCTACCTCATGTGCTGGTGTCAAGTAAGAGATCTTCCTTCTAACTTTCCGAAATCCCTCGTTTAGCCTCATAGCTCAGCCAAGAAAGTACACCGATACTAAAGAATGGGTTCGGATCCCATACAGGAGCTGGTGAGTCTTCCCCTTTTGCATCAATTAAACATCTGTCCAAATGTGCTACACCACTGTATAAAATATTCTTAGACGACATTCACCGTGGTGTATTATGAGAAGTGGACAAGGAAAACAAACGAGTCCTAATCAGGGCATGACTGTTACCATGGGAGCTCTTTCATTTCGTAGGTTGTTTCTGCAACTCTTCATTTGTCCGATCTTGTCCCTCCTCGTCCAGCCACCCCCCTCACCTCGTGCCTGACTTCGATCGAGACTGTGATAACTGTTCCGACAAGATGGGCAGTACGATAAACGGGAAGGTTGAGTTATCAATAAGACAGATTGGGTCTATGTTTGTAACTTAGATCACGATGGAAGCCAAAAACGAGTTGAATCAGATAAATTCATAGTTCAGAAGACGTTTTTCTGGAACAACTGAAAAAGTAAGAAGTACAAAAACTGGTTTTATCAATGCAGAAAACAGATTCTGAATGGTCCGTAGTCGACTGAATTAGCTCCATCAAGAATGTAACACATGCCAGATTATGTAGAATTACATATGTGAAATTTAACAGCGTGATAGTGTTCGAAAGACACTTCCCCTTAATTTGAATCCGTTATTGCCAGCAAGTACATAATTGTCTTTTGAACTACTGAGCAATCGAGTTATCCGCTATTCGTATTTCTGCCAAACCTGATTTTTTTCGCACCTTTGACTACTTTCTTATTTCTTTTCAGTGTTGTTTTACCGTTGTATTTTCCGGTTTTCCATACAAGGTCGTCCGAGCCAATCATATAATCGATAGATGTGACGGCTCATACGTCTTGCACTGAGTGTTCACTAATAAACGCGTTGTCGTGCTTTGTGTTCGGCTTCTCTCTCTAGCTAGTGGGTGGGCTAGACCTGTCGAATTCTGCGCCCTATCCGATTTTTTGCCCAGCCGCGAGGGTCTTTCCTTTGTACGACTCCGGGTCCAGGAGATCCAACCCTCATGTCACGAGCAGCGATTGCGGATGTTGTTGTTCTGCGAGACGGCAAGTGTTTTGCGTCTCTTGGGTGACTATCATACTCGGCCAATAAGAGGCTGTCAAATGGGGAAGTGACCAACAACGGCAGGAATCGAACCCTGGTCGTTGTCGTCCAAAGTCCACCAGAACAACCGCCGGTTCTGTGTATTCTCGCAGGTGTATTTGAGTAGGGCAACTTCATAAGACTGACGAGTTTCTGAGGTATTCCATCCCTCTGTACCGTAGATCGAAGCGATTCTCTATTAACTGAGTTAAAAGCAACCTGAAAATCAATGAAACAAGCTATAGTAGGCTTCTGAAACCTATATCGATGTTCTACTACTTTGAAGAGTGTAAATATTTAGTCCAGGCAGCATCTGTTATGAAAACATTCTCCTTAATGAGGGCTTCTGCGCGAGTCCCTCACCTCCGCGAAGCGGTTCAACAAGAGCACGGAGAATATTTTGGCCGTCACTTTGATTAGACTGGTGTCAAAGTAGATAACATACACTATCCTATCGTCCCTCGTTGGTAGACGATGTAAATTTGAAGTTTCCCAGTCTGATAGGAACGGTTCTTTCGCACTGACTGAGAGAAACAGGGTGTGGAGTGCTTAGTACCGTACCCGGCCTATTAGGCTCTTATTTGGTTCCACACTTCCGGCTTTAGGGGTCGTTGTCTCCAGCCCTCCAAAACATTTCAGTGGGTCCTGGTGACTATGTACTAATATATAGGCAAGCAACAAAAAAACTCAGGGAAAACTTGTCAACACCACCTTTCTAAGGCAATGTAGTATTATTGGGTTCTATATTATAACAGTAAGAAATATAGCAAATGGAGGAGCTCGGTTGCTTTCTGATTCAGTTGGCTATTGGGATAGTGATCAAAATTCTTCGGGATATTTAACGTTCACTTTCAGCAAATAATAAAGTGAATGTAAAGTTCACTTAGTAAGTTCAATACGTGTAATTTTACGTAGATGGCTTATTTCGAAATAAGGATAATATGGGTAAAACTTTACTTCTTAAAAAATAAGGAATTGTTTACATGGTGCTTGACTCCTTATTTATTTCATCTAAGAAATATACTGATGTTACGATTGATCTTTTTGATAGAGATAACCAGATAAGTTCAATTCGATTTCAGGTGGAGCAAACGAGTATCACAGTGTACAGTCTTTGAATCACCAAGTGTTTCCTCTTAATTAACATTGCTGAGAATATAACTTATTTATTCTTAATTTTCTTAAAAGATAACATAGAAGATTTGGGATAACAAATTTCAACCAATCTCAGTTCACTTCTTTCGCGCATTAAGCCCGTACATCTGTGCTTTGTCTTTGATTGATGTATCACGGCCTCCTTAGCTGCAACGCACTCATCCGGTCTATTCATGTATGCCAACGATTTTGTTCCGGCTCGGTCAGTGTCACAGCAGTCTGAATTAGATGAGTTTACTGATAATCTTCAAAACCTTTCCGAGCAATCTGGTCTGTTAAATAATTTCAAATATCAGAAGTCCATTTTTTCCACTTTTCAATCGCACCTTATTGAAGACACTACCACTATTACTTCCAATCCTCTTCTTTCTACTATAGCCCTAAGAGACCTTACATCAGACTTATGTAAAAAGCATACCAGGAAATTCATTGCATTTGCCATAAAGATCATTCATAACTCTTCACGCCCACGTCATGAAAACTGCTCTCTCAGGCAATTCCATCCGTTGACTTGCTCCACGTTGAGACTGCTTCCTCGTAAGTTGTCGCTGTACGGACATTCCGTAGTTCCGTCCCTTAATGTTTTTTTTAACAGTCAAAGACGACGTTTTGTCTTAACTACTACCCCGGTTAAGGCGGCTGCAACGAGTGTGGATTTTCAGGAAATTGGGAATGTTGAATTTTATTCGCTGTATCACAGTCCGTACCACGTTAAAACGCCATTATGCGACTGAGTGAACAGACAATTTGATGCTGCTGTTAGAATGACAAAAAGCTCGGTTACGTCGATCATCGACTTAAGTTCTCCTGGGGAAGGCAGGAGATTCATGGGAAGAGTTCGCTTAATGCTGTGATCAATATTTTCTTTGCATCCACATGGCCTACCACTTCATAATTTCGCCCGTAAATGTCATTCAACGGCATGCGTACTCCCATGCTTGCATTCCGACAGAGTTTTTCACCACAAGGTGACATATGGAACTACCAGGTATCTAAAACACCGTTGGCAGCCGGTGAATAGGCACCGTAAAAATGTAATACAATACTTGCTTCCTTTTTTCAATGTATTACACATAAATGGTGTAACATTACAAGAGGGCCCCGGCCAATTAGAGGCTGACGAAAAAGAACTGGCCGATGTTGACAGGATTTGAACCCGAGACCTCCGGGTTTGGGGGTTAGCCGTGATGACCACTCCACCACAGAAATGCGACAAATAATCAGCATCATTACGGATACTGCAGAATTTCGTTATTTATAAAAATACTCAGCAAAGAGAATTTTCGTGTCTGGTGGAATGTCAAGATATACTTGTGTGTAACATGGATTAGTTTGTATTCGTATATCCTATAAAATTTCTGTTGGTATTCAAAAAAGCCTATTTGTTGGACCTTTGTTACGAGGGACGGTCCAGTAGTCTGTCAGAATCCTCAAGGTTACCAGATTTTCCTTCGGGCCATAACCCCCGTTAATTTTTCCATGGCGAAGCTAGAACACCCAACCGAGTTCAAGGACGAAGTACAGTATTATTTATTTGTTTTTATTTCATGCTTGTGCGGTAGTGCAGTGGAAGAGTAATGTTTATTAACCAAAAGGGTTCGCTGTGCTGTCAGGGTGAATCGGTGACTATGGATGGGAAACTACTTAAGGCATATATGAGTCACGAGAGGGCACAATCTCGCTCACTGTTGACTATCGGTGGTTATTTTCGAAACTCGATCCCTTGAGTCAATAACATGTGATTTATGCTTCTCAACTAACACCAGTCTTTGTTCTTGTCCGTCTCATTAGCTTTAGAAAGAAGAAGCCTTCGAATCATCTCGGTTTATTAGCTCAGAACATATTGTTTGAATAGGATGAAGAGTCAGTCACCGATCATCTCACCACAATCCAGTTGGTTCAAACTGTAATCGGATACCGTCTCTTCTGATTGGTTGGTCGAACGATCAGCCACCATTGGATGAGAATCCTTCCTTATCATATTGACCCACGCCATGAATCCGCAGTCCCGTCTTCTGCGATTCTCTTGGCCCACACCAATATTCTAGGTAGGCGATGGCATGCTGTCTGCCAAAGAGACTAGGTTGTCTAGCCGCAGTTTTTCAGCTCACACCCCGATAATCGTTGGATCTATCCTTGATCCTCCCAGCATGCAATGCTTGCTTGATTCTCGATGTTGAATCTAGTCACAGTACTGTCTCATATTACAGCAGACCGACTAGGCAACACAGTATCAGAGGCACAAATGGAAGTCTACGACTAGCTCAAGCGTGTCTAATTGGGTTATATCCTTATCGGGTTCAACAGCTCTAGAGGTAACCAGTCATCTTGCCAGATAGACCTGAGAATAATATTTGAACGGGGTATACCTGCCTTTTCCTTTTCTCCTTTTGTATTTACTACCTTCTTACTATACGATAACAGCACCACGTTTCAGGAAGGAGTCGCGACCAATTTAGGGCTGCTAACTGGGGAGCGACCGGCGGTGGCGCGAGGATTCGAACCCGGGACTGAAGGGTCCAAGGTCCAGTGTGAGGGCCGTTCGACCACCCGTGGGATTGTACTGAATTTGTATCACAGTGGGGTGGAGAGAGGGAACGTTTAGTTATCTTATCCTAATGCAAATAGTAATCTCAATGAAAATTTCAGGACGCCCTCTCATCGGCAGTAAAAGTACAGACTAAAATAGGTGAGATCTCAAAACGAACTTCAACTTCGACAGTCAACATACACCCCCCCCCCTCCCACCTTCTATCTCTCTCCACACCATTTCGGCAACGAATGTTTTGCGTTCCTTTTCTTAAACTCATTTCATAACTACAAGCTGTGAAATTCAATAAACCAACTAGACAATGACTCTGGGGAACTGACGTTAGACGATCATGCCGAGAAAACGAACATTTTCCAGACATCACTTTGGATTTCTTTACAATCTTCCCTGGTACCTGATTTACACTGCACTCCTTTTCCTTAATTGCATACTTTTCACACAACAAACTGATCTTCGTGAAGATTCCGGCGACCTCGGTTCCTACTCTTCAAAGGGGAACGCTCGAATCAGCTACCGGCACGGCATCCCACAGGCGACACAAAAATATCTTACCTTGTTTTACTTTCACATGACTATCTCCAGCCGGAAGCTCCATGGATATCGCAGATCAACACCGACTATGTTCGGTGGTTGGATGCGAGCTCACCACGGATAGTGACCCAGTTTTCCTTCCTGTATCGCAGACCGTAGGTCGTATGTTGTCCCAGGCACCCCACCTCTTTCTCGACGGCACTCAACCCCGTTTTCGGTTGACCTCCAGAGCGACAGCACCATCCCGTACATGGCGCACGGCACAGTGTTTGCCTGGACAGTTCTGTGTCGGATCGTCGAAGTATGTGGCCGAACCACTGCAAGCAGCGGCGCTGAACAAGGACGGAGGATTGATCAGTGTCGCAGTATCGTCTCCTCACTTCGTCGTTTGATCGCATTTCCTGCCAGTTTGTACGAAGAATTCGATGCACACATCAGTGCTCGAACACCCCCAGTCTCCTGGTATCTTCAACTTGCAATGGCCAGGTTTCACACCCGCATGTGAACACGGGTCACATAGGGGCACAGAAGACGCGAATCTTCGTTCGAAGGATAATTTCACTCCGTGATCATAGCACACGCGGAAGCTGAAAAAACGCCTTTCACGCATTGCTAATCCCTGACAGTACTTCGTCCTTCTCCTGACCATTCAAAAGTAGAGTTGACCCCAAATATCTCAACGACGGTATGTACTCGATTGCCCGGCCATTGATGGGCAATTGGTGATCTGACGGCCCAGGGAAAGTCAACAAAGCCTTCGTTCTCGCCAAATTGACTCCGAGACTAATAGACTTCGAGAAGTAATCGAGTTGATCCAGAACTGGCTGCTGTGTGGCGGGAGAATTACCCAGCATGACAACGTCGTCTACAAACTCCGTGGGGCTCAAATGGACACCAGGGTAACAAGCCAAGGCTTTGTTCATTGTCCAGTCGACAGCATACTTGAACAACATTGCTGAGAGAAGGCATTCCTGTCTAACTCATGAAGTGACTGCGAACGCCCAAGATTCTTTGCCATACACTCGGACACCTGCGTCAGTGGAGACATGGTAAGTACTCAGGATCCCTGAGAGTTTGACAGGAATACCGTCAGATTCTAGTATATCCTCAAAGACATTCACAATTGACCAAATCAAAGGCAGTCCAGAAATCAACGAAGCAGACTACTGTTGGCTGCTGGAACTTGTAGCGGTATTCCATTACTTGACTCAATGTGAAGATTCGGTCCACACAACCTCTGCCACGGCGGAAACTCCCTTGTTTCGGTTGAGTGTGGGGGTCTCTCGCAACTGAGAAGCGATTGAGTAGCAGTAAGCAGAAAATCTTTGAAGCGACTTCAACTAAACTGATCCCCCGGTAGTTCTCGCACACTGCCTTGTCTCCTTGCTTAGAAATGGGTAACTCAATAGAGACACCCCAGTACCCTGGAAATGTCCCTCCTTCCCATGTAGATCGGAACAGCACGTGGAGCCTGTCTAGCAGTAACAACAGACAGGTCTTATCCACTTCTGATGGGATGCAATCTTTCTGTTTTTCAGCTGATTGACGACCAGGCGATTTCCGTCATACTTGGTGGCTCACAGTTGACGTCGTACATTTCTACACTAGGGGAAGATCGAAGGTCCGCAGTGTGACTGGAAGGTTGGTTGAGAAGTCCGTCAAAATACTCTGCCCAACGTTAGATTTTCCTTAGTTCGGGGATAATCTGGCCTGCTGCATCACGTAAGACGGGTTCACGTTTGCTTCACCCATTCGAAAAACTCCGAATGAGTCGGAATAATTTGGCGAAGTCATCAGTACCGGAAGTGGTCTCCATATTCTCTGCCACTTCGGTCCAGCATCTCTCACGATCGACTCTAGCCGAGCACGGGGCCCGTCGCTGTAGTCTGTAGCTTTTGATGATTCCGACAAGTCGGGCTTTCTGTGCCTTGGCTGATAGTTACAAGGTGATTGCTGAGATCCAGTCTTGTAGACGTTTTACAGTTCTCCCTAGCTTCTTCCGAGCAGCCCCCTTGACCACCGACTTGATCACCTTTCACTACTCTTCCACAGAGGACCCATCCGCTTGCACACTATTTACAGTAGCCAGCTGGGCTGTCATAGCGTTCGAGAGAGCGTTGCACTTTTCTGGTATTTCAAGGGCTGAGATGTTGATTCGGATCGGTGATGAGGCTTTGAGGCGAGCAGACAAATGGATTTTGAGGTGCGCACGTACAAGGACATGGTCTGTACCTTTCGTGTTTCCCGATACTGAGCTGTGGTATGCTCAGCAGTCCTTTGTCGATGATTCCCAACGGGATCGCACTAGAATATGATCAGTTTGGTGCGCTGTGCGATCACCGTTTGAGTACCAGGTTGGTAAGTGTCTTCTGAAATGTTGGAAGCGCGTGTTGCAGATGACCAATCTGTTAAAATTGGCCAAATGCACTAAACGATTTCCATTCTCACAGTGTTGACTAAGTCCGAACTTTCCTAGGACATGGCGCGTGGACTCATCCGAGGGACTTGTTCGTGCGCTCCAGTCGTCAGCGATAAAGAGTATATCACTTTTTTGAACACAACTGACCAGATCTTGTAATCTGTCGCAGAAGTCATCTTTTGTTGTTTTCAGTCGCATTTGTTGGTGCATAGATAACAATCACCGATAGGTTCTGGGGAGAGCCCTTGAAGCGTGCTAGGGCCAACCTCGAAGAAGTCGGTTCCCAAGAAATCAGGGCGCTGTTGGCCCTTTTTCTCAGGGTAAGTGCGGCACTGTGGTGTCCATAGTTATATTCTGGCCCACTGTGATACAGCCGATAAACTGTATCCATTCCCAGAACCTTAACACACCAAGTAGCGGAGCACAGTGGTCGAACTTCTGAAAGGCAGGCAATGTCCACGTGTTAATCATGTAGTGTTTGCATTGTAATTCTCTGACTACCTACATCTAGTAGCATCTTCACATTCCAACAGGTTATGTGTGCTTGTGTTTTATGTAAGAGGGTTCCAGCTGACTGTCTTTTCACCTCGACAGCTAGGACACGAGGCGCGTCGCTTATCTAGGACACCGTAGCATGATGACAGCGAGTGAATTCACAATAATGCACTGCTCGAGACTTTTGTGAGATTCGGTAGCCCAGTCCTGCATTTTTTGTTCAAGGATGCGCCTTTATCCTTTGCACTCCCAAGAGCAACCCGCAAGGAAGCAGGGGTAATGGCCTTATTTGATGGTGGGCCTCATGCGCGACGTCACAGTGTAGTCAACAGGCTTATGTGATATTTTAGAAAGGGAAATGCTAGCCAAGAACAGATCCACCACGTCCTCAGGCACTGCCGCTGCTCGTCCGCGGCCGCTTATTCAGTGAGTGTAATGCCGCTTCATTCACGACTAAAACCGGTTTGGTGGCTGTGCCCTTATTCGCCACCTGGGGACGCGCTCCCCATCAATCAGCTGGGCTCGATATCAGTGTAACCCCGACCGGGACACAAAACCAAACCGACACCGAGCTCATCTCCATTCCCTGACAGGGCCCCTCGATAAGGACTCTGACACAGTTGAGGAACTGTGGTTGGATTCGTTATCTTTTCGTGCTCAGACCACCGCCACTGCTCTCTCCGAGGATTCGTCCTTGAGACGAGCAGCCTCCGGGGCTAACAAGATTATCGCATGTGTCACCAAAGGTGTTTACCCATTCATCGTCACGACATCGTGCAAGCATCGGAGTGTTGACCTGGTCGAATCTCTGGAGAGGCCTCGGCACTCTCGACTCGTTCATCTACGAGTGTCTAACGACAAGGTGAGTGCGTCCAACCACCTCCCCCCCCCCCACACACACACACATACGCACACAACAGACCGTGCAAACCACTGCACGGACGGGTGCCTTCCACTGCCTACTTTCGCGGTAAATCAGTTTCACCCGAATCAGCCAAAGTTCTTCGTTGATTCTATCGCGTTTTCCTACCAGCCACCCTTAAATGCCAATAGCCGTGTTCATACAAGACAGAAAATTCCACCGACAGCGAGTGAAATTGGCCGTACTCGCTGCCTATCAGCCCCATGTTGGTCGTTTGCTTTACGTGCGTGATCCCAATACTGACGCTAAGTTCCTAGAATATTGGGGCCTAAGTCTCAGTCTTTCCTGTTGGTAAAGACAAGCCACAAGCTTCTCTGCTTCGGATGTCCACGGCGAGTGGCCAGTAGACTCCAACCTACGGCACGAGTCAGCTTGCGGTCAACCTGGGACCACTACGACGGTACCTGTCAACGTTCATCGTTGCGGACGTTGCCACAAGCATACCGGGAGTCGATATTCTGCGGCACTATGAATTACTTGTTCATTCACGTAGGCTACAGCCTATAGATCTATCGTTAGACAATAAATTTACGAGTCTTGCTGTTACAACAGATGCACACGGAATCATAGTCTCTTTATTATATTTCCAAACTTGATTACACCATTCCAAGAGATAGATACGGTGACCGATCCTGTGGCACATCACATTTTTATTAACGTTCCACCAGTCACGGCACAGCCTACTGGAACTGAACAAACTAATTTCGCCAAACGTTAATTTAACGCTCTACTATTCAAGGGTATTTCACGTCCTTCTCACAGTCCAGGGGCATCATCTTTACAAATGATTTTAAAGAAAGACGGCATTGGCTGGCGGCTATCGCGCACCTAACGCGGTTACTCATTACAATAGATATTCAATACCCCGCATACACGATAACACCTCACTATGCGATTGTGTTTTCTAAGAGCGATTTGGTATGAGCTTATCGCTAAATCCCAGTCACCACTGAAGATGGCGAGAAAACTGCTGTCACGAATCCTTTTGTCTTTTTGAGTTTCCACGTATGTCACTTGGGTTGCGAAATGCTGCTCAAACATTCTAGAGGTATATCAATACCATCGCACGAGACTTACAACCTGTTCACGTCCATATCGATGATTTGCTATTTGTGTCGTCGAATGTAGATTAACCTTCCCAACCTTTGACTTAACTATTTTATTGTTTGTCTAAACACAGAATAGTAGCTAATCCCGACTAGTGTGAACTTGGCGAAACGGAAGGTATTGTACCTTGCAAGGCCAACCTAGATGACGCCGGGCTGACCTCAATCAGGGAACTGAAAGCGTTTTGGGGGTTAGTAAATGTTGTTCCCTAGTCGGTAGACAAAACACAAGCATGCGTACAAATGACTGCGTACTCAGCACGAGCCTACGGCAAGCCCGTTTCTGCGAGCAGAAATGTGAGCTGGTAAGGAAGCCAGTCCCAGTTACTTGCCGGAGAAAACGTAAGCCATCAGTATAAGTGGATCAGGCCAAGTAAGGTCGTAAGGTGTGACAACGTACGGTTGGTCAATGCAGTCCGGGATAAAGAGGGACTGGTGTCAACTCTGCATGTGTGTGAGCGTGCACGTATCCATGTCTGTGTGGGAAGTGGATCAGCGTATATATAGGTATATTCTACTGGGTATAATTCGCTATTTAACGTCACTCAATCTGCATCGAAGCTCATTTTCTCCAAAAAAAGGTCCCGTGAAGGATCATTTTTCTTTTGTGCAGTTTCAGAATAATTTTTCCATATCATTACATTATTAAAGGTCTAAAACTTGAGAATAGATTTATGTATTGAAAAAACTACAGTTCATCAGCGCGGTCAGTACAAAGAGAGCATTCATTCCCAAAACAGCCCTTTGGGGGACCATTTTTATTATGTAATATAAGTTGGAGAATTCTCCCAGTTACCTTAATTACGGTTTGAAACATGGATATATTCTCTTATATCTTTCTAAAATTCTAATTTCTAGGGACATTAGACATTAGGAAATATTAAGTTTATAAGATCCGGGCCGAAAACCTTCAGTGGAAAAGTGCACTTCAAAATGACAAGTGGATCACGTTTCACCTCGAATTGTGGTTTTTAAACCCACGTTGTACCAGTAGCGGTACCACTTAATTTTTAACGGTGTTTACAAATTCAATCCCTAAGCGGAAATTGATAAAAGTTATTAAACATCTTAATATGAATTAAGGTAGTACAGTTTACCGAAATTCTAAAGTATATAATGAATGCCACCGCATTCTTAATGTTCAAAAATAGTCCCAAAATTTCCCTGGGGTGTTTCGAAGATACCATTTTTGACTATTTTTCTAACTGAGTTGACACGTTGCTTCACATTCCGGGTTTCGCTATTTGTATGGGTCGTTGTGCACAAAGGAATAGTTGAAAGAGATACGGGAGGCGGCAGAAGGCTCCCAGTGAGAAGAAATGCACCATTTATGGCGAAGCCACACTGTGGGGGCACCAGTGTTTGTGTCTCAAATAACGATCTATGGGTGAGCTGTTGAAAGTCAGATGTGACTAAGTAATTCTTTCTTCCTAATGTCTAATAGATAAGGTTGCTGCTTCTGTGGAAGCTGCTGAAGCCGTATCCAAAGAGATGCGAATGAGAGGAGAACTGAGGTTTGACGATTTGCTAAGCAGTGACGTACGCTTTCCTCGCATGTCAAGACCGATCATCCAGATGGGTTAGTGTGCTTGTGAATTCAGACTTGAATTTTTCTCAAACTAATCAACATATGCAACTTGTCAGAACGGTGTCTGTAAATGTCATTGAGGATGCTGATTCGCGACTACGCGACGCGTTGAGTCGGTATGTTCAAGGCGTACAGCGTGATCCTAGGAAACTTTCAGACCCACGCATATGTTCATTCGTGTTTACTGGGTACCAAAACCAATATAACGGCCTTAGGAAGGTCTTTTTCGCGTGCTTTCTCGTTACGACAAGACCTTTGGAGTTTATCCACACAGTCGCGTCGATACTCTTAACATCGATCCTCTCAGAGTCGCGTACGCTGATGATGGCGTATTGCTCGCTGGCATGAGGTTCGATGCTAATCCTGCACTACCTGAGGATGACACTTCGATGTCATAGTGGCGTCTGCAGTTAGCGTTGCGTGCTGCGACTTCGAATGAGGCCATAGTCTTACGATCAGGACAGCAGCCCTTTGGCTCTGTTACGTCCTCGAATGAGAATACCGTCTCTCGTTCAAGTCAGCAGAGTATGCCCATAAACCCGTCCGCTAAACGATCGTCGCCGTACACACTGTGCTGATTGGAAGGTTGGACTAAGAAGGCAGCCTTTGTCAATTATATGCTCATCAATCATCACTTCCTGAAAAATTGACGGAATTGACTTATTTTGCTTATCATCGGGAGTATAATCAACTGAGTGTCATTTAGCTAAAAGAAACCTGGTACTGACACTGATAGTAAAATTATCAAACTTGATGATTCTGATTCCTTTCCCGTCGATCGTCAGGCTTCACACCGAAGGAGGAATTATAACTTCTATAAATGAATGATGGTGTAGACGAACAAAAGGTATTTTTACGTATTCCATATCTCACGTCAGTGCTTCTATACTGGAGCGCAAACCTAAACACCTAAGTCATCACACGTCTTGATAACATGTACATTTCCCCAACTTGCCATTGCTTTGAGCCCGATGAATTCTCCGACGTAGTCTCCACAAATCTGCCGAACTTTGTTAACCCTTCCTTATGTATCGTCTTTGGTGAATTTAAAGGATTCAGTGTGAGATTTCTTACAACCCTTGATTCCACCAATATATTCACTCTTCCCACCAGACTTGACACCACGCTCGATCTTTGTCTAGTTAATAATCCATAGTTATCTCATACCGCCTATCGTCCTTCATTCGGCTGTTCTGATCGCATGATTTTAAAGGTTTCCCCAAAGCTTTGCTCTATGAGTATACACACTTTTCACTTACAGCCGTGACCGTAAAATGTACAGTCAAAAGTATCACTCAGGAAACCTCGCTCAACTGGGAGATATAGTTGATAATTCCGAAGTGAGCATATTTTCTTACTCCAACCTTTCTTTGCTTTGTGAACATTTATCTGAGTGCCTTCACTTCTGCTTTATTGTTTCCTGACCCATGGAAACATGTGCATCTGACCAAAACGTTATTCTTCACCTCAGCTGAAGCGATTGCACCGTATGAAGCAGATCGTCTTCAAAGCCAGAGACCACGGTACATTGACAACTTTATCAAAACCCATCAAAGCTGTGCATCAAAGACTGAGCGCTCTGTACGTCCAGTCACTAAGCACCAGCACCAATTGGAACAATACATAGAAGACGATCATGCACCTAAGCGGTGCTAACTATCGTAAATGGTCACCTTCATCAGAGGTTGATGAAATCATTCGTAGCTGCACCACCACCTCATACTTACCAGTCATCCCAAACCACGATGCTGACTTCCATAAGAGCCCTGCCATGGAGAGCATCACTTCCTCGAACGTATACGTGCGAACAAGGTCTGCGGCCTAGACTGCCTAAAACTGAACTGTTGAAGGAACGCGAAAGCTCATTGTCCCCCGTATTTCCTGGTGTATTTGACCTATGTTCAAATCAGTGTTACTCATTAGAACAGAGAGAACACATAAGTCGCAAGATGCAAGCATTTCTTTTTCTCTTGTCAACCTCGGACGTAAAGCATGTCAGTATATATACATGGTAAAGTGGGCACGATCGAAAGCTCTTACAGTACGTACGTTGGGGAGAGTGAAATCTGTCGTGTTAACACCAAGGTAAACAAACATTTTGGGTCAATCGTTTTTGTGCACAGAGTGCCGGCTAATGCACCATGGTTAGAATAGCTTCACTGAACGCTAATATTTTCGGTGTTGGATTGCGCAACAATGCTTTGAAACACTGGGTCAGGTCAACTTTGTGACCTGATGCAATCGAGTGTCTTGCAATAGAAGAAGCTGGCGGTTTCACGTCGTTGTGTGTTGCCCCAGCAGGTTGCCTCATCAAGTTTGACAGCCATTTTGGTATGTGTTCTGACACTCGTTGAGTCAAGCAACGATCCGTCCTGCCAGTGTGTGTCACCGCAACTACAAGTGAACTAATGGACAGTATGTGAGACATTGGGATCAACGGGACTGTTTGAGTGACTTTGAAAACATAACCTTTTGGTCGTCTGCAGCAAACGCAACTGCGCCGCTGTGTACGTGTCTCTTAGAGTTGACTTAAGATTACGGTTTATTTGATTAAATAAATGATCTCTAAAAGCAAAGTGATAAAAACTTGCTTCTTCTCTAGGTTCATTGTTTTCTCGCACACAAATTTCGGCTTCCGATGTATTCTGATAAAGTTTTCCGGATAACCGTTGGACAGCAGAGTTCTTTTTATGAACTCTTCTTCGATTTGTACTTGATCTTCTGTATAGATTTCCTAGGCTCTGTTGAAGAGAGTTCTGACCACTCCACGTTTGTAAGCCTCAGGAGAGAAGCTAGACAATTGCCATGATGTTCTGATTGCTGAGCTTGGCGTTTAGATCGCAAACGTTTCATCACCAATGGAGGTGACATCGTCAGTGCATGTGCCTCGACTGGTGATGAAACGTTTGCGATCTAAACGCCAAGCTCAGTGATCAGAACATCATGGCAACTAACAACCTGAGCTACAACCAACACAAATATTTAAAACTATTGAGCTAGACAATTGTAAATAACGTCCGCCCCATGTTGCTTTTCGGAGGATACTGCGCTGTTGAGTGCCATCCTGACTCCTGTTTAATAAAATATCTAGAAAGGGCAAACTGTTATCGCCTTCTTCTTCGTGAGATAAACTCACTGAAATGCTGTTAGCAAATTCGCTAATTCGAATGAGTCTTGTAGACGAAATGGTGTTATGTGTGCCCGAACGGGGGTGAGAATTTCGAAGAGCCATTGGGCACGTTTGTGATAGGCCGAGTTTTGCATGCACAATATCGGCCTCAAAGGGACTCCAGGCTTGTTTACTTTGAGTGATCCTCTCAAATAGGATGTCTGTGTTCCAAGTGGTTTTAGCTTCGTATATGTAGTTTCAGAAATGTAACCGTATAGGAGCAAAATTTGGATTTGTCTTGATTTCTATTTCTTTGTCAGAATATTGTTCTCTAGAATAGTGTCCAGTTCCAAACGCTGCGCTTTGGAAAGTATCTGTTCCATTTTTTCCACGTATTCTTTCTTTCCCATAATTAATATTCCTGATCGTTTATCCGGTCGTGGAAACAACAAATCATTCGTTTGTTTGAGTTGTTTAACCGCCACCCGATGTTCTTGAGATAAAAAGCACCACTGACGTATGGGAGCAGAGAGGTATTGTTCACTCTCCCCAAAGTACACATGGTAAGAACTTCCCGTCGTGCCTACTTTACTGTTGCATTTACCCCCTTACTGTGCCATGTATATATACTGACATGTTTTACGTCCACGGTTGACAAGAGAAAACGAAATGCTCGCATCTTGCCATTTATGTCTTCTCTCTGTTCTAATGAACTGAATAAACGGGATTCAATTTTTCAAACCTCTTAAAGTGTTTGAAAAATCTATAATGAAAGACTGTCTGCGCAGGTCAGTGTGTTGGTCTCCAAGCAACCAGCACATCGAGAATCACGATCAACCCTCGATGTTCTGGCTTCTCTCACCATTTCGGTTTTATTATCAGTTGATAGCAAAAAAGAAGTAGTTAGGGTCTGTTTCTCTGACCATTTGACGGATCAAAATCACTCCATGTACTTGCGGACCCGGGCGTCAGTGCATCCGGCATAAATCTATTGTCCAACTACTTTTCCAATCGACAACAATTTACCCCTTACTATGGCAGGACTTCCTCCACACCTCCCTCTAATCAGGGCGTTCTCCAGAGCGTTGTTCTATCACTATTTCTGTTTTCTGCCTATATATCATCCACGCCTATTTATGATGATTTTTTCATTATTAAATGATGCGGTTTTTGGAATGCTTAACTCTAACAGCTTCACATTTCCCCTCTTACAACAAAGAGCAAATGAGCTCGTCAACTGGTCTTCAGGTCGAAATCTGAGGATGAACCCCGCAAAGTGCTCTAATATTCTGTTCTATCTAGGTAAAAAGCATCAATACTCCAACCAGATGGCATTCTACCTAGACTTAGTCATAAACGAAGAACCAATACAAAGTACTTCTGCATAACTATCAGCCGTGATGTTAACTAGACAGATCACGTCACGGCTGTCTTCTCGAAAGTTCGACAGCTCACCTATTACTTGATATGACTCAGGTTATTTTTTACCCCGATTAATTTACTAAGAGGCTTTGTATTTTTATGCACCTTTCTACACTGGCCCTAAGCTTGCCCTCCCCCTCTTTCATTTTCCCCGGAAGTCTTGCGAAAGATTTTAAAATTGTCGTCAGGTCCCCTGACCACTTGTCTCGACATAATGGAATCATTTACGATCTGCTCACCCACTTTATCGCAACCTAACATCATAATACATTTCTGAATTTATCCCGTTATGCCTTGGATGACAGCGTACTTTCGTTTCACACCGATCTAAGCACTTGCTTATCAACAGCTGCCACCCGTTCTTAGTGCAAAATACCTGTTTGCTCGAACTAGAGTGTATAAATCCTCTTTAGTTCCTAACCTCACTATTTGCTTGCCAACCCACATTCTATCACCACCGATTTTCGTAACTCGCTCCGTTAAACATAGGCTTTTCCTATTCTTGTTTTTCTATTGGTGATTTTTGCAGTGTGATGGTTATGTGACAGCTGAGTACTTATCCCCGGGTGCACAAAGCATACACTTGACTTGACTTGAATGAGGCTGCCTTCTTACTTTCCGGTCGAAAGATCGTTTGTCCAGCACGTTTTCGTGACTAGGTCAAATACAATTTTTACCGTTGTATTTCGCAGTAATAAGTTTTAGGGTTTTCGTTTCCACATGTATTGGGAGTCGTTTCTCCATACTTGTCCCTTCCATTGCTGTTGCTACACCCGTTTTCCGTCTTTTTTCGTTCTATGAAACCACACTATGTGGTAAACTTTGCTGGTTCACGAAATTCTGAGGATTTTAGCACCAACTTTCGCATTCTGGTTCGGTCTGCTAGCCATTATGTTTTGTCTCTGATGAGCCTACCGATTTGGCCTCCGGTAATCATCTTGGCTGACGGTTACATGAAGCTGGACGTTATTGGTGTGGCATACCTGTATGACGATCCAAACAACCGTTTTCACTGGTATCGAATCTGGTTCACGCCCGATCAACTTTCTACGGTTCCTGCATACTATGGATTTTGCTCGTTCGCATCCTGCAGCACTGCTGTATTCACGTTTTTTCACGCATTAACGCCCACAAGTATTTTTTGTATATCCTAGCCTCTCTAACATTTTTTGAAAGCTATTTACGCTTTCTAGCTGGGGGTTGCTGTAGTGACCTTGATCGTTCCGAGGCAATAAACATTTTTCAGATATCACTTCGCATTGTTTCTTCACCGTCTTCCCTGACACTTGATTTGCATTGCACTGCTTTTCTTTGGTTGCATACTTTTCACTGAACTGACCTTCATGAAGATTCCGTCGACTTCGGTTCGACACATTTTCGGTTTTTGCCGTCTGGATGAGCACGGTTTGCTTTCGCTCCGCCGTTGTTCTCCGTTTGCCTCAAGTGCATTCCTGGTATCGGGGCGATACAGACTCGCATCTGTCTATCATCCGGATTCTTCTATGTTCATTCGACATAGATAATTTCGTTGGTAGTTCGCTTCGAAACTCAATAGAAGGTACGTTCGGGGTCACACACCGTTCGTTTTCTATACGTGCTTTGAAGAGCCTAGTGATAATTTTCTTTTATTACTTCTCCAAGTACTCGTAGGTCTCCATAATTATACCGAGTTCATTCTGTCAAATTAAAGAGAAAGAACTTGAACTGATTGTCCGAAATGGACCACCACCAGTATTATTATTTCTATAAGTACACTGACTAGAGCTTAGTGGTACATTGCTTTTCAGACACCAAATAAGACCCCAAAGCCTTTTAATAACACATCGGTTAAACGGTCATCATGTTGAACCTCAAATTTGGAGGTACCTGGAATAAATCCTGTCATCACCCGTCACTTCTTTTTTCCACGTCTTAAAATCAGCCTCTGTTGTTTTCCTGAAATGCTGTGACATTTGTGCAATAAATAAAAAAAGGAATTAGAACATTTATTTTTAATAATATCACCCAAACAGGGTCACTGATCCAACCAATACCTAATCCTAATTTGTTGGGTAAAATGAACCTTAAGGTGTGAACGGCCGTATTTTTATGTGTCGATGATCTAGAAATATGATAAGCTAAAGGACCGCATTTTCAATATTTCTTTTTTTAATTGTTGTCAGTTGCAGTTCAGATTGAAGACCGGGTTATATTATGCTACCGACAAAGCGAGAAAATTTGAACTGAGTGCAATGAATGTGAAGAGTCGGCAAGAATGTATTCGGTAAAATTGATTGAAGACGGTTTTGTTGTCTTTTGGCATTGAACCCAAGACCCAAATGAGTTTGTTCAGACCATGAAGTAATCCTTGTTAAAAAACGAGTAAAACTTTCATCTTAATAAAGTAAAACCCTGTGTAATACACGTTTTTGATTGGTGGAAGATAGGGTTGACGGAGATCACTGAATTCTTCCGATTTCCTCCAAAGAATACCGAGATTCCGCAACGTTCCGACAGAGCTTTTCGGGTTATTCGATCTCTGCACAGTCAAAATATAATGCATCGTAAATTTCGTTTCTGCCAGATTATTTTTACATTTCGAATTCTCGCATTTCTTAAGCTCAAGTTATGTGACACAAACCGTGCATCGTGCGTAAAAACGAGTGCCCTCAACCGTGCACACGACTAAGGGAGAAGTTTACGGTATGAGTGGATCCTTACTTTGCTAAGAGGTCCTAAAAGTAGCGCAAGCCCAAACCATATTGACACGGGACTGAAATTTTTCCTACCAGATAGATAGAGAAACTGAAAATGTTTCCCAAGTAGCACGCCCCAAGTTTGCCCCATGGGGCACGCATGGGGCAAACTTGGGGCAAATTCAAAAGCAGTCATCTCCTAGTGGCTACGAATCCTATTAAGTGGTATGTCGGTTGAAATTTTTTTTGACTCAATGGCCTCATCAATGGGTAGTATTCGTCCGGATAAGAATTAGTCAATTTTACCATAGAATTACGATTATATCCCATCAGTTGTTTTTGACTAAATTTACGGATAGTCTTTTCATTTTCCTTTGTGCATCTCATCATTTGTAGTGGCATTGGTCGTTCGGAGAAAACGAATAACTCCAAACACCACTGTGATTGTACTACTCCATGACTTACTCAGAGGCTTGACTTTCACAAACTCAGAGGCTTGACTTTCACAATGTTATGTCTGTCCGATTGCGTGTAATTTATTTGACATAAAAAGCATGATTTTTCAGCTGACTTGATCAATGACCGTCAAAAGTTATCGCCTTCTATTGTCGCATCCCAGTCGCGCCTACTGTACCTACTCGTAATTTGTTACCCTGGCATTAATCCAAAAGGTACTAAAACGGCATGTCACAACATAAACAAAACGTTTTATACATGATGATCACCTTGAGTTCTTTCTGACAGGAAAATGATTTACTTCCCAATGTAGTCAAATTAAAACATCTGTTTAAACACTTTGTAGTACATAGGATCAACAGTGAAAAATGCGTTTGCTACATGAGTTCGTAATTCATATGCGATTGTGGGGCAAATTCCACGGAAGATAGATAGGAAAGGGATTTTTTGACCTGATCAACAAAAGCTAACAGCGTTACACTCTAGTTGCGTGAATGCCATTTGATTTAACCAGTCTAACTAACTCGACATATTAAAAATTGAGGATTCGTGACAGTGGTCAGCGGATTCCTTGCCGACATTTTCCTGGTGCAGCCCAACTGAATCGCTGAGTAGAAAATCCATTAGGGGCGGGTTCGGCCACTGTCTGAGCCACTCGTGAATGACGACCCAATTACATGGTGTGCAAACAACTACAGAACAATTAATTCAAATTCACTCAGAGAGCCGTATTGATCTAATTGCCTCACGTGAGGGAAATTTGTTGGTAATCTGTTTAAGGGTCAAACAGAAGTAGCCTTCGGGTCCGTTCGCCAAAAAAATCGATCCAATTTGTTGTTCGCGATCTGCAGGGCAACTTACTGGAGCTGCGTAAGGCGCATATGCCCATTTTCTCTTAGCAGACAAATTGAACGAATACAGTTTCATTGACAAAATTTCATTTATAATGTGTATATTTTGAGGCGCATGAGCCAATAGTTGATGTGGCATACCGGATGGCAAGCAAATGCGAAACAGCTGGTAAACCAGCCAAAATATATCTTTCATAGAATTTTGTAATGCCTCCACATGCTTCGAATTTCACTGTACCAAAGATATAAAATCCAGCAAGAAGGACAAAACTGAATATTGGTTCCGAAACACGAATGAATGCCAAATTTGAAGCAGGAATCTACAGCTGTTAAAAGAAACTGATTTCCTTCAGGGCAATCTCAGTTGAGCTGCTGTGGCTAACAGAATCAGTGGTGGGATTGAATTATTCATGCTTCGTTGATAATTGAAAAGTGACTTAATGATTGAGTCACGCAAAAAATTTGAACCTGCTCATTTCAGTGAGCATATTAGGTTTCACTTATAGGTTCAAAGGAGGTATTTATTAATACAATGCACACTAACAGACTCATGAGAGGGGTGAGCCTTTACCGAGAATTAAACAATTTCATATACTTCCTAGAAGGGAAGTGACGATGCTTGCCCCATCCCATTTCCTTGGATTACATACTTCCGTGGGTTTATCCAATTGCATTAATTAGTCTAATTTATATGTATGTATATGATAAAACCAATTATCCATGTACTGAACTTCAGACATCTTGTAAACCCGAATGTCATTCGCCCTAGCAGTTACTGTTTGCGTTGTCGCTCACACACGCTTCTTTTTTTACCGCGCGTGAAGTGGATTTCAGTAGACAATGGTAACCCTCAAAATCTAAGGACAGTGTGAGGGTGGCGTGGGAAAACACACGTCATCTTGATCTTAAGAGAAAAAGATTGCATGTCTGTTAAGATGGAAAGAATGGAGATTTTCACCGGCACGGCGGTCCAGTGAAGAATGAAAAAAAAAAACTGGGAACAGAAATATAATCTGAAGCTGATCGTCCGTGTTTGAGAGACTGACAATAAAACATCCCGGGAAGCCAAACTGTCCAGGCAGGCTCTGAAGAAGAACAATCATAATAATGGTGGCAGAATCCTACCAATGAAGCGAATCCGTGTCGGTGGAGTAGTTCGTCGACCGGGCGGATGGTCTTACCGTATACCTGGTTGAAAAGAGGTAAGTAGGAAGACGGAACTCGAACTCACGTCTAACTGCAAGCATATTTTGGTCCTTGTAAATCGAACCAAGTCCACGCTCAGTAACTTCTCTTTTCCCAACAAACGGTGTCACCGTTCTAGTCATTGCTTTGAGCATAGAGTGCAGCACCAAAGTAACAGACATGTATCCAAATGCAGCGGGAAGAACAGTTATACAATAAGGAAAAAAGAAGACTGTTGCGAACGACTCTCCGAACATACTTTCACTGCACTTCGCATAGTCAAGGCGGTTAACCTGGAGTCTATTTGTAGAGTGAAATAAACATTTCGGATAGGAGTTTGGTTCATTTGTTTACGGAGGGCATTCGTTTTCGTAAAACCGAGCCACCGCTGAAAAAATGTATTTGGTCCCCGTGGTACGAACAGTTGGGCTTGTCGCCTAGACGTAGGATCAGTGAATGTCGAATTTAGTGTTGTTATGGTGAGCCTGAATCTCATGCATAACGAAAAATCCCGTTTTCATCGTGCGTCCCATACGTAACGTTCTCAAGCAAGCCGTTCGCACGTTGCAAACATGTCAGATGAGGGGCTTAGTGACGTGGACGACTGAGACAAATCACGGACAACGTGCTCAACTGCGTTTGGTATCGAAGTTCAGTTCTCCCGTCGCCTAAAGGTCTGACGGTCACAACGACTATGGAGCCGACAGGCCTAGAGCAAGCGCTGTGACAGCTAGCGCATCTGTTTGCGTGCGCACGAGTGCACAAATTCAGAACAGCGGTGCGGCCGATTAGCGATTGTTTGATCACTGTATGCATATGGAGGGAACAAAAAAATCAGTCATTCTTGATCGATAACGTGAGGTTTCAGTTGGTTTGTCTCTGTCGCGAATGAGTGGAATGCGCAGGAAGTTGCGAAGAATTTTAGTCGACAGTTAACGTTACGTTTACTGTTTTCAGTCGCCTGTGTAAAGCGATGTGAAAGTTACACAAACGGCGTTTGCAAATGAAATGAACGAACGCAAAGCATTAACTTTGTACGAGAGTGATCTAAGATTCAATTGACCAAGCTCGTTTGAACTTCCTAGTATAATGGAAAAAGTTGTATTGCATTGTATGACTTTCGTAAGTTCGTGTGCCTACATTTCAGCGACAGCTCAAAAGACCGTTATATTCGGACTTTACGGGATTTATGAAATACAGTAAAAAGAATTAAACTTGGGCATAGAGATTGGCGCATAACTCAATCACTAGTCTCTTTCTCTCTCTTTTTAGCGCCCAGAGTGCATTTCATTGGCTTGTACGAAAACTGGAAGGAGTCATTTAAGACGTTCACATGGGTTTGCCGACGCATGAGGATAGCCTCCCAAGACAGTTTCAGCGCAGATATTATGGTTATTGGACGAAAGGGCTTCGTGATAAGTGCTGACTTGGCGGCCTTTAAAATGGGGACAATGGTGACAAGCCTTCATGAGTCGCACAACTACTCGGATATTGATTACCGATGGACGTCACTCGCTTTAGTTGAATGGTGGACTCCACTTTTAAGGAGACTAGGGAGAAAACCGTCTGAACCTGTCACGCAGAGTCTACTCTACATATACGGGCTTTTCTTTCCTCAACAAAGAATTTCGGCAAATAGATGGGGTAGTATGAGAAACCTCCTCGGACCTGTTCTGTCAGGTAATACTGTTGGTCACTTAGAACGTAGATTGCATCGGGACATTTCGAAATCCGATCTTCACCGCCGCTACCTTGAGTAGCATTCGTGACAACAACAGCGATGCAGATAGTTCATTTGGTCACTTTAATTGCATCCACATAAACATCAAACGGACTCGTAGTGGGGTGGACAAAGATCACACTTTTTGTACACAGATAATTCACGCTGACCCAACAGATCGTTAAGACCAATTGTGGCGATTGTTAATGACAGTACTTGTTGTTGTATTGCATCTGCATGTTCATGAACATTATGATTGCGCAGAACACAAGTTCGGTATAAACCAAACATCCGGACGCTACTTTTGGCTCATCTTTCACACATGCGCGATAACTGATACCCATTTTGGTGAATTATACAGCCAACGTTAACTACATATTCACAGATATAGAAAAAATTTAAAGTTTCCCTTTGAAAAACCTGAAAATCATTTTCAAAATCCGAAAACGTCTTTTACGTATCGCGAACTCAGCGAGAAAATGTCCCAGAACCATCAACCATAGCTGCGCCCGCAGCACCAACAGCCATCGTAGCCAACGACAGTGATAACCTCGATCAAAACGCTTATATATCCTTGTGGCACGCACTCAAACAAAAAACACAATAACATTTCACGTCAATCTCATTTTCTAGGGGCACCAATTCGTCCGTTCCAACCGCTTCACATATCATGGTACCATAACTTCAGTCGGGCCACATTTAAGCCCGTATGTCCTTACACTATCATACAAGTTCCGGTGTGAGCCCATCCAGTCGGTGTTTTTGACCTTCAATTGCACGTAGTTCGGGCGGCTATATTGCGTTCATTGCGAATAGTACGACTTCTCTAGTTCGGTTCTCAGTTATCGCATCTGGCACCGCATCACATAAAACCTGCTACGGATTCCTGTGTCATAGGGCCTCCGAATATTCATGGGACTTCACGTGAAGTTTAAGATTACCTGGAACGTTTCGAAATCTGATATTTGACGCGAACAAATGTGGATTCCGAGAAAAAAAAACTGCTCATTTCATATCTGACATCGGAAAAGATGGTTACTCACTTATGAAAAAATTTGGCTTTTCCTCATCTACCCATTTCTGAGCTTTATGAAGTCCTCAGAGATTTGCTTGTTCGACATTTGCAGCCAGCTAATTTCGAAGTTTCGGAACGAGCAAAATTACATTCATTGGTTCGTGAGGATCAGCAGCCCATCCGCGATTTCATTTTACAACTGCAAACTCAGGCTTCTGGGTGCAATTTTGGCGACCAGCTACAAATTCAGCTACGTGACCGATTGATTGCCGGAATTAATTGTGTTGATTTACAAAGACGCTTACTGTTGATTTCGGATTGCACGTCCCAGTGTGCTAAACTCTTGTATGAACGATTTCAACATGTGGACGCAGTTGTTCATGAGAAACCATCCATATTGTTTAATGCTATCAATGCCCAGAAGCCAACAGCCGAAAAGCCACACCGATTCAAACGCCATCATGAACCAAAAAGTGAGAGAAATTCGTCGCCACCTCAACGGAGAAATCAACAACGATGGAATATTTGACAGTCTTGTGGTGCGAAGCATTCACGTTTGACTTGTCGCTTTCGTGAGGCTACATGTCATAAATGCGGTAAAATTGACCATATTCAATCCGTTTGCCGAAGTGCTAGGGTTTGTGTAACTGACAGTTCCATTACTCAATCTCGTTTGTCTCCTGATTTTCAGTCTCTATCCTTAGCCATTTAGTTCATATTCATCTTGTCATGTTACTCGCACCTATGTTGTTAACCATTCCATTAGACATTCATCCATATTGGATACCGGCAGTGTAGTCGTTCGTTTCTAACTCTGTTATTCAGTGTTTCTAACCCCTTGTCAATATTAAACCTGTTCACATTTCAGTGTAAGGTATCACTGGTCATGATTTGCATGTATAAGAGACGTGTGAACTGTCTCTTACCGACTCCAAATCCAATACTTATCAGTGATCATTCCTTGTCATTGACTCACAGTTCTCAATTATTGGTTTCAATTGTATGAAGGAACTTCACATTTCTTTGTCGTTCTCTGACTGTCATCATGTCCGTCTCTAAAAATTGATTTTCGAGTGTTCCAGGGCTTCCGGTGGCATCAAGACAGCGGCCGTTTTTCTTGAGGTATCGGGGCCTCCAGAATTTCCTAAAAGTCCGATATTACCTCTGGAATTGCGTGAACCAGTGAAGAAGACAATCGACCAGTTAGTCGCGAAAGGCTTTTTAACACAAGTGAGTGCGTCATCGTGGGCTACACCAATTGTGACCCCATTGAAGAGGGATGGGAAAACTCCGAGAATTTGTGGGGATTATCGCATTACTGTGAATAAATTCCTGAAGCAGACCAGCTGTTCTACTGTGGAACCGGAAAATATTCTGCATCAGTTTCATGGTTCAAAGTCCTATTCCAAGTTGGATCTTAAACATGTATTTCTACGAATACCACTTGACGAAAAATCCTGTGAGTTCAAAACAACCACTACACCTCTTGGACTATTTCAGTACAACTTTTTACCTTTTGGTCTCAGTGTGTCACTTGGGATTTTCCAAAATTCCATTGATTCTCTCATTGCTGGTTTGCAAGGTGTCGTCGCTTATCAAGACGACATCACTGTTCACGTACAAACCAAGGAATTACATGACGAACGTTTGTGTTTGTTGCTTGAACGGTTCTGTGTACATAACCTTGCTATTAATCCCGACAAATGTGTTTTATTCAACCACTCATTTTATGTGTTTAGGATATCTGACAGACGAACATGGTTTTTGACCCGATCCTGACCGTTTTTCTTTTTTATTGCATGCACGTTCACCTACGTCTCTCGAAGAACTCCGTTCGTTATTGGGTTCACTGCAGTATTACTCCAGATTCATCCCAGACTTTTCTTCTAAGGCAGAACCCTTGTTTGACCTTTGTCCACAAAACTCATTTAAGTGATCGCCTGTACATCCGAGTGCGCTTCGACTATTGCTCAATTTCCTTTCTACCAATGCCTTTTTTCATGCATTTTCGCCCAAGCTACCATATTTTGTCATCACGGATGCTTCGCCTACTGGCATCGGAGCTGTGCTCAAACAGGATAGTCATCCAGTGCTGTGCATTTCGCGTAGACTTAGTCCTGTAGAACGTGGATATTCACAGACACAACGCGAGGCTCTAGTTGTGTTTTGGGCAGTCACTCGACTACACAAATACTTGTTTGGGTCACATTTCGCGTTCGTGACTGGTCATGAAGCACTTAAGTTCTTTTACGATCCGCACACTTCGTTGGTGAAATCATCCACAGTCATGGTTCAAAGGTTTAATGTTGCTCTTAGCCCATATTCTTATGATATTCAACATCGTAAAACAGAAACTGTTCCTCGTGTGTATTATTTGTCTCGTTACGCCACTTCTGAGGAAACCTCCTCTGACTGTTTGTTAACCCAGCCACTTCCTCTAAATCAATATATGTATATATAAACACCATATCTATTGAATGGTAGGACCGGGGAACTCCTTTGTCCTCTCTATGCAGAAAGATAACATCTTCCATCTTATGGCTATCATGCAACACCGGTACGATATTTTTGGTAGGCACTTGTAGTCAATCTAAGGCTACCAAATGGGGAAGGGTTCCGGCGATGACAACGTTCGGCCTCAAGACCGTAAGGTCCGTAGACCGCGATGATAACCGTTTGGCGATTGCCGATAACATGTACTTTGATGCCAGAAATACAATATGCTTATTGGTTCATGCGATATACGCAAATTTATCATAGACAAATCCATCGATCATTAAAAGAGTTCATCACACTTACCTGTGCACAAAACCAAATACTTCGTAACAAATGTATTGAGCTCGATAGTCACACAGATCCAATCGCCGTGACAACAAACAGTCGAAACAAAGCATTTTTGAAGACAAACTCAATAGTACAAAGGAGTAACTAAGGCTTGGTATGTATTATGGTTGTGCTCTTGGTTCTTTTTATGCAGCTTTGTCTATGACATTCATCTACAATCCCGCCAAGAAATTAACGACTTTTTCGGTCAGTTCATCATCGTCGTCAAGATCATCTGCATCATCACCACCAAAAATAATACCACCAGAACTTTTGTGATCGAAATATCATAAAATCCTTGGAATAAGTAAAAGAATAGTTAGGACGCTATCTAATGGAATCTGAATATCGACAGCAGAACATGTGAAAAATGAATGGGCTAAACTGGCCGAAATGTTGGCAAAAAGTGCATAACCCCAAAATCTCACTCATGTAAATATGGCATGCCAGTGATAATGAAAATATAAAGTATATTTGCTTTGGAAATCAGCTGCATAAAGGACTGGGTGTATGCTAAAATCTACCTTAGAACCAATACATTATGCCACTAAACTCAGAACACTTCATAGAGCGGATTTAAGCAAGCCTTGTGTTTATTTCTGCTACCAGCAGTGGAGTTGACCGTTTTGGGTGTATAGTGTGCCCTTGCAGATCTCACAGGAGTACGCAGGAAGAACAGAACACCAAAAGTTTATCTGGGTGAGTGGACACCTGTCAAAGATCCTCACTCATCTTTCTTGAAAAGGTACCTGCGAGTTTTCTTATAGGTCACTTGCTCGACCCTCAGTATCGAGTTTACACAACAGAAGCGCTCCGCGACATTATACAATTTCTGAATCTAAGATTGATAAGATTAGCCAAGACAGCAATCATCCGTAGACCCCGGCCTGATTTCAGCATACAAAAGTAGTTAACGATAATTTCGCTTGCTTTGGTCATCGATAGTCACCTTCCCTATCCTCATTATCTTTGACTGGCAAAGCCTTTAATCGTATCACATACCATTACCACAACCTGCCCCGTCGTCTGGTAGCTGTTGACGATCGTTCAGTACCCACTGTCGGTTATTTAGGATTCACGGTTTAAGGCACAATAACGTGTTCTATCCCAACACACCCATACCACAAAACGCCACATCAGGTGTGAACTTCCGGGCCCAGGGAAGGGGCTTTGTAGCTTTGTGCGAGCTGCGTGAACAGCTGTGTGACTCACCAGCGGCTAATAAACGACAGGAAAACCTCTAGTTTTACTGACGTTTTCATTGACATAAGAACACTCAAAACTATCTTTTTGAACTGATTCGTTATCTCTTTCCATTTCGCGGCCTATTCCGAGTTTCCAGATCCCAAGAACTGGTTCGTACGATCCTTATAATCATTCGTGCGCCGTTAATTGACTGACACCACGCGAAATCAATGAATGAAATCAATGCCGCCCACATTTCTGTTGTTATTTTGTAGAGAATATAATAACTTCATTACGGCATAGGTACTAGACGAAAACTTAGCAATGAAATAATTTCTACAGCTTCAGATGGTCTAGAGGTGACCAAATTAGCGGCACGTACATAAAGCAGTGTGAAAGTCTCGTGTTTATTAGTTATTTTTGAACCTTATATCACCTTTGATAGCCTAAAACGAACCACAACCTCTTGTTGTGATGAGTTTACTTGACGACTACTGCATAGTGCACGGAAGGAATTAAAAGACTTCATAGCACCATATAATGTATCGTTGAGCAATCACAGACTTACAGACTGCGCTGTTCCCCCGTTACTATTCTGGTCAAAGGTGATCCAACATTCATTTGGTTGGGTACATAAACGCAATTTGGGGTGGAAAAGAAACTGTCTAAGTCATAGTTTATTTCCTTTATTCTACTAATGCACTGCTCTCGTGTGATTCGCGGCAAGTGCGGCTCCGCAGTTCAGTCACCAGATAATAGATCTCATGCTTCCTTTAGACGAACCCAATACAGATCCGGAATTGTCTGAAGCAAATGATATTTAGCAGATCAGTTCAGTTCTTTCAGTCATTCAGTTCAAACAACCGTTAACCATGCACTGGGTGCGGCCGTTTTGGTTGCTATCTCCTAGCGGCAACCTCAAAAGGAAATAAAGAAGAGTATGAGAGGAGCAAGAGGAGAACCGCAAATAATGGTATCAAATTGACAGAGGAAGTTTGGAGCTACTGGAGCGCCACTGATCGCGACACCTAGTCAAATCTTCCAGTCTGACCATAGAGTAGAAGGGTCTCTCGAGCCCCACCCAGGAAGTCCAACAAGCTATACATGACCAAATCCATTGGTAAGGCGTTTCATATCTTTCTTTCATGTCATGGACTGACGACTCTCATTCATCTTCCAACAGCACACAGAGGAATCTTGTCAGGGAACATGCGCAACACATGTCCCAACCATCGTGGCCTGGTGAGCTTAACTCTTTCATCTAATGATTGGATCCTTGATCCTAAGACTCTCACCGAACCTCAGCTTTGCTTACACAATGTTCCCACCATATTTGAGCAATGCTACGAAGAGCGGTGCTCAAATATTGACAATCTTTGTATATTCTCCACCCGTAGTGTGGCCATGTCTTCGAACTATACAGAAGCATGGGTCTGACTGGTCCGCCTCTGCCTCCAGGATTTGCGAGCCTCTTTGAATGTTGCACGGATATGAAAGGACGGATCTTCAAGCACCTAAAGGGGCAACGGATGTCGAACACGTTCGTCGTATGTGAAGATCACTTGAACTGAAGTCTTGTGTGGCGTTGAAGGCTTTTTTGGTCTGTTGGCGGATATTCTTTTGGGTCTAGACAACCGGGTGAACTCATAACCGCGCACAAGACTTCACTTGGAAACCAGATCGTCTGATAACGTTCAGTAGCAACTGTTGGAACAGCCCAATGCTGCAACAGCATCTTGCACTTTGAAGGCGTAAAACATACACCGAACGTTGCTACACAGCTACTCAAGCTGTCCAGAAAACCTTGCAACTTACCTGGATCTTGAATCAGAAGAACTGTGTTCCGCATATTCAAGACCTAATACTCTTCCACCCGGGAAAAGTTTATTGCCGCTATCATCATCTGACGAAAGTGCGGGCTCTAGGATCGTATTCACTACTAAGTTAAAGAGAAAAGGAAAAAGGGAATAACCTTGACGTACACCACTTTTCGTGGTGAACTCGGGTGAAAGATCACCGTAAGCCCGAACTCGACTTCGACTTATAATGTAACGGGACTTTATAATGGAAGCGATTTTCTCTGGTACACTCTTTACCAAAAGGCAGTGCCAGAGAACTGTGCGCCAACTGATTCGAAGGCCGCTTTTAGGTAAAGAAAAACGGAGATAGTGGGCCTATGGAAGGTGTGCCTTTGTTCTAAAATTTGTCGAAGAGTGAGGATGTGATCAATACAACCTCGACCAGGTTCAAACCCAGCTTCATTTTTGCGCGAGCACTGTTCGCAAGCGCTAGATAAGCGATGGAGAATAACACCAGCGAGCAATTTGGATGCGACATTAACCAGACTTATTCCCCTGTGGTTCTCACAGGAGGACCTGTCACTCTTCTTTTAAATCAGCGCGATCACCGATTCACACCAACTCTTTGGAACTTGTTTCTTCTCCTATATCAACCCGAGGAGTTTTGTCAGTTCCAGCAGAAGCTCTGAGCCGCCGTCTTTCAAAGTAGACGAAATCGACTTATCCGGTTCAACAGCCTTACGTAGTTTGAGATAGCTTATCTCACGGAGAAACTCCGCTTCTGACGGAGAACTGGTATCTACAACCAGAGCTGTAACCATGGCGCTGGCTATCAAACCTGTCGTGGATGTAGTCCACATAAACTGCTTCTAGAAATGCTCCGCCCAGTGATTCAGACGACGCTTGAGTTTGAATCAGTAAGCCATTCACCTCTTTGATTAATTTTTTAACGTTTGATTTTCGTGGACCGGTATTTTTAATAAGACGGAAAATATTGTAGCTGTTTCCAGTCCCCGCAGCTTTTTCCATCTACCTACACTTCGCAATTGACCACTGCTCACGGTCGTCTCTCAGGATACGAATCAGTTGGCTGTTAAGGTATCTCCGTGCCTTATCATATCTGGAATTCGGAGGTATCGTTGTGCGCACATCTAACAGTGCAACTGAGGATGCAGATATCCATTTTTTGTGTCTGGTTGTTGGACTTTGGTCATCGTCAGCAACCTCATGTAGAGCCTAATTGGTCTTTGCCCATCGCTCTTCTGGGTCCTGGGCTTTTAGCTGCATCGATAACCTGTCGGATAATTCCTCTTGGACAGCAAATCGATAGTTATCATCCAGTAGCGGCTGCTGGGTACGGTTGGCTTGGCGTTGCTTCGGCCTGCGATGAGGCGTAGGCTGAAATGCGCGCGGATGAGAGTGTGATCAGTGTCTACAGAAGCGGACCAAAACGATCGACGGTCTTGAATTGATCCGCGCTAGCGCTAACCGACAGCAGTATGGCCGATCTGAGTCCAACGCTGTGAAGGCGCAAGGGGACGCCAGGTTAGCCGGTGCCGCCTTTTGTGAGAGAAATTTGTACCCGCAAGGAATAGTTCATGGTCAGACCATAGTTGGACGAGTCGGTCATCGTTATCGGTTCTAACGACTGGGATGGTAAGTGAGCCTCCTACATTTCTCTCCGTCTCGTCTAGGCTTCCGACTTGAGCATTGAAATCACCAGCAACAACCATTATGTCCGTAGAGCGCACGCTGTGCAGCAGTTGAGACAAATCTTGGCGGAATTCGTCTTTAGCCTCAGGAGAGCTGCAGCCAGTTGGAACATACACAAAAACGACAAAAATGCATTGACGCTTCAGTCAGGTGCTGTTGACATGCGCAGAACCATTCAACCGAAACGCACACAGACGACCGCTGACTGGGATCCAGTCGAGCAGTGCATGCTCAGCTTTCGTGCTCAGAGCGATGCCAACGCCAGTTATTTCTTTGTCGTTTTTACTTTCGACATCTTTCTACCAGAATTAACCTGTATTAGAAACTTCTTTGTGCCCTATCTCGAACGGCTACGGACAAACAAAAACAATATTAAAACGGAATCACTATCTAAATCTGATTGGTGTTTTCTTCTCCCTTTCCACTCTCATATATCTTTAGCGCCTATTGTTGTTTATTTCATTTATTTCTTCCACGGTTTCGACAGAGCATTCTGACTGAAATGTAAGCATATCGCTTGCGAAAGTATGTAACAAACATGAAAAAAACAAATACGGTCAAAAACGGTTTCAAAACGCCCAGGAAACAATGGACAAGAAGCGCTTGATGAGGCAATGCAGGAGCGTGTCAAGTAGTTCACGAAGAAAATCAGTATTCATGGGGAGCATTTTTGAATAGTCAACGGTCAGGAGAGAAGTAGCTGCCCGAGGGAACACGCATACACAAGCGTGGTGAAGAACAAGGAAAGTAGCTATGGTGTTGAGAAAACATGATAATAACGAGATGGCCAAAGTTCAGTCATTCACACAGACAAGGCAAAGAGAGACAGAGGGAGAGATATGTAAAGTAAGCCGGACAATTATGACGTCATTACAGAGCGGGTCATGGATACCAGTGGAACAGTGCACAAAGAAACAATGAGGGAGAGCGGTTACGTACACGATAAAATCTGTCAGGAATCAGAGTTTGATACGAACAGATAAAGCCAAGAAATAGACCCCATATGGATACTGGACAAGGTCAAACAACACTTGCCATAGAACCAAGGGGAAAATTGTGTGATGCAATGGGAGTGGACAAAAAATTATCACGCGGGTGTGGAGGAGAGCGAGTAGTGGTCCACGTGAAAACTAGCGGCCTAAGCACATGGAAGACAAACGAACTGTTGGGTAAATACAAGATAATAATTGTGATGGACAGCATGGCATCCGGACTAAACCAGTTTAAGGGGAGTTTCTTGACATGGCGAGCTGAATTTCTGTCCTATTTCAATAAATCTTTACAATAGGTGTCTTTTAGCTTTGTTCCCTTGAACTGCATCTATCAACAATGAAAAATACTATTTAGCCGCAGAAAAGGTAACTTGTGGTTTCGCGACTATTCGGAAACGGAAAGACGCCCTCGAGGCTTATTTCAAACTATCTAACTCTATCTTGTGGTGTTTATACAAGGTTGAGTTTTTGAACTTATTAACCTCGTATTGTGGTTCTGTATTTTGATAACCGACTTGCGCGGTAGAGGTATATACCTCACAACATCCCAAGCGTACTACATCATTGAAGACCCTGAAACTTTGAGTGGATAACCATATAAGATCCAAATAGGTCAAGCGTGGTTACGAGCCGGGCGAAAGCAAATTACTGTCTACCACCAAAGTGACCGACGGTAGCGGGATTCAAACGTCTGACCGCCGAGGTGAACAATGAACGCTCTAAAATACTCGGCTACCACTGGCCATCTACGTAAAGATTAAAAGAACGCATGGGGAAGAAAAGCTGAATTGTTTTCTCCTTCACCAAAGCTGATCAGCCACTGGAAGTTGGTGCCGTTTTTTCTGAAGTTTTCTGTCAACGTTGACAGTAACGAATTGAAGCAGTTACCCGGCACTTTGTTACCCTAATGCCAGTTGTAAAATCAAAGTACTTTTCTTCACTGCAGATGAAGATACATCGATAAAACATCACACGATAAAAAAATCGGCGATCCATAGACTATTTCATGGCTGTATACTGGAGCAGAACGCCAATAGTAAACTTTCCTGATTCATTACCAAACTTCTCCATAAGTAAGACCGGGTCTTCAATAATTTTTTAGCTGAAATACGCCCTGGGGCTAATTTTTGGGATGTCCTATAGTATTTAGGATGAAAACTTAAGAAGTCAAAACACAGTCTCGTGTGAAAGGAAACATTTCTAAGTATAAACCTGTTTTTAGTAATCAAATGTTTAAGTATGAGTAGTAGGAGATTAGAGTTTTACATGATACGACTCATCAAGCAGTGTGAACATTCAAATCACTGGAAACCAAGGAAGCACCGTATAGCTATTTCGTCCTTGTTAGGAATCATCAGCAGCGCACATCCATCGAGCCCTAAATGGGACTCAAACCCGGGACGAACGACCCTGAGTCGGACCGCTCAACCACAAGGCCATCCGGGCTAGCTCTCAACCGCTTATTGAACTTGCACTCCGCATAATATAGCGCCCTTTCGACGCTGGCTTTGCTGATTGCACTCAGTCAAATCTAATTATTTCGACCTCCACTGGGATGTCGTCGCAAATCATCAAACCCCGGACTTCAGACTGTATTTCTTAGAAATTCATTTGTTTTAGAATTATTTAACTCGAACTTAGCAATAGAAATTTTCTTAAATGAACACTTTTTGTTCTAATAATCTACTCGTGGCACATTCGTAACGAAACTACCGGTAATTTTATTGCATGAATTTGGACTCGACCGACGACTTCTTGGTTGTTAGTTTGGACGCATATTTCCCCCTTCAATGTTTCACACACTCACTCATTTCCGTGAGCAAATATTCCTTGCCAGATCGAATGTTTGTGGATACGAAGTCAATCTCAAGAGAATCATTATTTGGTCAATTCTTCTTTCCATCAGTAGGTTTTATTTCTTATATTTGGCGTTATGAGTACCGGTCATATACCAGACCAGAATACCGCCATGGAAACCTCAAACAGTTGGCATAATCAAATCAACCCATTTCTTCATAACAGCCTTTTCCGTTTCAAGAATATGGATGCACTCTGACTTGGGTTTATTTTCTGAGTAAGACTTGTATTGAGATTATCCTGTAAAACCACGGTAGGGTTTATTTGTGGGTTAAGTTCTATTTTTGGATAAACAGCACTAACTGCTTCGGATATCGAGTATCTTACTAACTTTTACGCGACTTTCTCCTGCAAGAAGATAAGTCAGCTCTATGGATATCACAGAACATTGCTGACCACGTGCGGTGGTCGGAGACGAACGCGGTACAGATCGTAATCCAGTCCTTTTTCCATCACCTGACTCCACAAACTGACCGAAGGCCTGGTCCACGTTTTGATCCGCCCACCAAGGCGACAACACCAACCAGGGTAAGAAGTAGAGCGGAGTGTTTGTTTGATTATCTCTGACTCGGTTAGCCGAAGGGTATGGCCGAACCACTGCGGTTGTCGACGTTGGATGAGGATGGCAAGAACATCGACATCAGAGCATCATCTCCTCATCTATTCGTTAGACACCCTGTCGTGCCACTTGACTTTGAGGATTAGCTGCATGCACCAGTGATCGAAAACCTCCAGCATTCTGGTATCCTCAGCTCGTAGTGGCTAGATTTCGCAGCCGCAGATGAGTATGGGGGCGGCACGGCAAACACGAACTTCGATCCTTGAGCTAACTTCACTGCGAGTCCACAGCGTTCGTCTTAGCTGAAGGAAGGCTCTTCTGACGCTGTAATAATGTAATACTACTTCATCTTTTACTTGGCCGTTCGGGATCACAGTTGAGTCTGGGTACTTGAATGAAGGGACGTATTCGACTGATCGGTCATTAATGAACAGTTGTTGAATCGTCGGGCCTAGATGGGTTGTAAAAGCTTTGGTTCTGGTTGAATTCACTTATAGTCCGATGGACCTCACGAGAGAACTGATTCGGCCGACAACTGGTTACAGCGTAGGGGAGAGTCTTCCAGCACGACCATTTCATCCGTGAACTCCAGGTCCGAAATGCGTATTTCCTGGCTAAGCCGAACGCCGGACTAGCCTAGTAATACATGGTCCATTGTCCAATCAATAGCGTATTTAAACAGCACCGGTGAGAGGGGACAGCCCAGTCTAACTCCGGTAGTGAGTGCGAACTTATAGGATTCTTTGCCGTATACACGAACCCTAGCACCAGTTGTCGAGTAGTAACCCTTCACCAGCCTCAAAAACTTATAGGGCACCCCATCGGATCGGGTTATGGTCCAAAAGAGACTCGCGGTTAACCGAATCGAAGGCGGCCCGAAAGTCGATTAAACAAGCTACCGTCGACTGCTGGAACTTATAGTGGTGCTACAGTATTCGGCGCAGTGTGAACATTTGATCCACGCAGCATCTGCCACGGAGAAAACCCCTTTGGTTCGGGTGAGTGTGCCGGTCTCTTGACTCGGAGAAACGATCTAGTAACAACGCACGAGAAATCTTTGCGGCTACATCGATCAAGCCAATCCCTCAGTAGTTCTGACATGTCGATTTATCATCCTTCTCCGGAGTGGGTAGCAGAATGGACATTCCTCAGTCGGGTGGAAATGCTTCCTCTCGCTAAATGGAGTCAAAAAGTGTACATAGCTTGTCAATCACTGACGATGAACGGTCTTCATATACTTCTGGAGGGATGCTATTTTCCCCAGCAGCCTTTCTGTCCTTCAGTTTGTTAATTATTTCTGTGATTTCCGCGGTACTGGGCGGGTCACAGTTACTTTCGTGCTGGACTAGAGGGGTCGATATTGGTTGGTCCGTCGGGTGGTTTGTAGGTCGGTTGAGCAGTTGACCAAATTGTTTGACCGATCGGTCCATTTTCTTACTCTGTTCGGGTATTAGATTTCCTGCCGCGTCACGGAGAAGCGAATCTTGTTTACAGAACCTATTAGAGGCGTTGCGAATAGGAAGGGAACAGTTTACAAAAGTCACCAGTTCCTGACGCGGCCTTCATTTTTTCGGCTATTTCTATCCAGTATTTTTTTGCGATCAGCTTTGGCAGAGAGTGTGGCCCCTAGTTGCAGTCTACGGTGTTCACCACTACCTGGGAGTCGGACTTCATGTGCTTTGGTTGACGGCTGCAGCGTGCTCTCGGAGATCCAATCTTTTGCCCGCCTTCTTGTTCTCCAGAGTACCGTCTAAGTAGCTCCCTCGATTGTCGTCTTTATTCGAGTCCACTGCCCTTACACGGAAGTTTCCTTTTCTTGTGCGTAGGTTGCGGCGATGAGCCGAGTTGCGATTGCTCGTGACAACGTTTCTCGCTTCTCTGGATTTTCTAGGGCAGCAACGGTTATCCGGGAGAGTGCACAGACTCTAGCACGTGTAGAGTGATGAATTGTGAAACACGCGCGCAAGAGGACATGATCGGTGCCGTTTGTATTGCCCGTTTTTGCACCTCGGTACGCTCGGCAATCCCCCACAGACGAAGCGCAACGGGATCTCACCAGAATGTGGTCGAGCTGGTGTGCAGTGTGACCGTTATTGAAGTACCGTGTGAGTAAGTGCTTCTTGGGGTTGAAAACGAGTGCTGCAGACAACCATTCTGTTGATGTCGGCTAAACCAATCAGTCGGCCACCGTTCTCGCAGCGCTGACCGAGACCAAATTTCCCGAGAACATGGCGAGTGGATTCGTCGGCCGTACCTGTGCGAGCGTTCCAATCCCCTGCGACGAAAAGTACGTCGCGCCTCAAAACCCGGTTGATTGCCTCCTGCAAGTTATTGTAGAATTCGTCTTTGGTTTCGTTATCAGCCGAATCGGTTGGAGCGTAGATTGCAATCACCGTCAGATCGTGCGGGGAGCCTTTAAAGCGTGCCAAGGCTAGTTTGGATGAGACTGGTACCCAGGAGATCATTGCATCATTAGCTGTTTTGTCCACAGCAAACGCGACACCGTAGAGACCGGAGTTGTCTTTCGGGCCACTGTATTAGAGCCAATAAGATGTATCCACTCCCGGAACCTTCATTTGTCGACTACCTGAGTTGGGTAGGCGGACTTCCGGGAGGCAAACAATACCTTCGTGATAGCCATGTACAGTCCGTATTGTGATGCATTGGCTACCGACGTCTAGAAACGTCCTTACATTCCAGCAGGCTGTGTGTTCTTTTCCTGCAGCCAGTAATCCCAGTTTGCTATCCTATCACCTCGACCGCCGGGGTACGAGGCACGTCGCCTACCGGGAACGCCGTAGCATAATGAGTGCTTGAGGTTCCGATAATATTCATATAGAGTTGCGGGAGTAGGATACGAAGCGGTGTTCCTGGCACCCTTCGGCTTTTTTGTTCGAGGTTGCACCTTTAGCCCTTGCACACCCAAGTGCAGATTGCAAGGAGGCAGGGTGTTTCCAGAGGAGCCGGTGGCCTGTTGTGCGGTCCATTCGCCTCTTCTGGAATGCCGAGTCAGTTTTCCTTCGTAGCCGTTGGATCAGTAGATCTCACCCGCCATCCAGTGGTATCTGTTTTTACATGACGAACACCATTTCGCCGAAGATTTTAGACCTCGGTAACCGTCAACCTGGTTTAACCCGCTTGCGAAGCGGTTTGCGGGGTGTGGCCGCTGATGCATGATTCAGTTCTATAGAGTCATAGATGACAGTTGGGTGAATGATGGAGACCAAGGAGATGGAGGATGCCCCAAGGGACACGACAGCCAGTCAAGTCAGAAGTGCTACTTCACTCAGAAACCCCATACATCGGTGGTTGTTAATGCCACACTATCCCCGCTCCACTGCACCAACCATTATTTAACATTTTTCTGAGCTCTCCATTTTTGGAATGTCTCTTCAAGCATGCGCAGATCGAGGTTCTCTTGTACCACACGAGCTCCAGCAGTTGCCACAAGAATGATAAGGGGCAAAGAAACGGTAACCCCAAAATCAAAGACGAAAGATCAAGAATGGTGATTAAATAACTGAGTGCAGCGCGGCAATCTTGAGCTTCAACTTACAAGTAATTAACAGTGCACTGAGGACCTGCATTCACGGATATGCTTCTATGCTAACTGGTCGTTGCCATGTATGCCGATAAATGTTAGACCACACGGACGGTTTCCTCACGACATGCAATAAGTTTTAGTTTCACCTGTCTTTTATTACCCACTGAAACTTATTTTGGTTTTGATGAGACCACATATGTTCGCCAAATCGTTACTCTCCATCAGAAACGAAAACTGTAGTGTGTAATCCTGACTACCTACTTTTATTGCTTTAAGACGACTGTCTCCAGCGAGAAAAATAAGTCGGCTCCACGGATAACGCAGGTCACCGCCGACCATGTGCGGTGGTTGGATGCGAGCTCACCACGGATAGTGACCCAGTTTTCCTTCCTGTATCGCAGACCGTAGGTCGTATGTTGTCCCAGGCACTCCACCTCTTTCTCGACGGTGCTCAACCCCGTTTTCGGTTGACCTCCAAGGCGACAGCACCATCCCGTACATGGCGCACGGCACAATGTTTGTCTGGACAGTTCTGTGTCGGGTCGTCGAAGTATGTGGCCGAACCACTGCAAGCAGCGGCGCTGAACAAGGACGGAGGGTTAATCAGTGTCACAGCATCGTCTCCTCACTTCGTCGTTTGATCGCATTTCCTGCCAGTTTGTACGAAGAATTCGATGCGGACATCAGTGCTCGAACACCCCCAGTCTCCTGGTATCTTCAAATTGCAATGGCCAGGTTTCACACCAGCATGTGAACACGGGTCACATATGGGCACAGAAGACGCGAATCTTCGTTCGAAGGATAATTTCACTCCGTGACCATAGCACACGCGGAAGCTGAAAAAACGCCTTTCGCGCATTGCTAATCCATGACAGTACTTCGTCCTTCTCCTGACCATTCGGAAGTAGAGTTGACCCCAAATATCTCAACGACGGTATGTACTCGATTGCCCGGCCATTGATGGGCAATTGGTGATCTGACGGCCCAGGGAAAGTCAACAAAGCCTTCGTTCTCGCCAAATTGACTCCGAGACTAATAGACTTCGAGAAGTAATCGAGTTGATCCAGAACTGGCTGCTGTGTGGCGGGAGAATTACCCAGCGTGACAACGTCGTCTACAAACTTCGTGGGGCTCAAATGGACACCAGGGTAACAAACCAAGGCTTTGTTCATTGTCCAGTCGACTGCATACTTGAACAACACCAGTGAGAGAAGGCATCCCTGTCTAACTCCGGAAGTGACTGCGAACGCCCAAGATTCTTCGCCATACACTCGGACACCTGCGTCAGTGGAGACATAGTAAGTACTCAGGATCCCTGAGAGTTTGACAGGAATACCGTCAGATTCTAGTATATCCTCAAAGACATTCACAATTAACCAAATCAAAGGCAGTCCAGAAATCGACGAAGCATACTACTGTTGGCTGCTGGAACTTGTAGTGGTATTCCATTACTTGACTCAATGTGAAGATTCGGTCCACACAACCTCTGCCACGGCGGAAACTCCCTTGTTTCGGTTGAGTGTGGGGGTCTCTCGCAACTGAGAAGCGATTGAGTAGCAGTAAGCAGAAAATCTTTGAAGCGACTTCAACTAAACTGATCCCCCGGTAGTTCTCACACACTGCCTTGTCTCCTTGCTTAGAAATGGGTAACCTAATAGAGACACCCCAGTACCCTGGAAATGTCCCTCCTTCCCATGTAGATCGGAACAGCACGTGGAGCCTGTCTAGCAGTAACAACAGACAGGTCTTATCCACTTCTGATGGGATGCAATCTTTCTGTTTTTCAGCTGATTGACGACAAGGCGATTTCCGTCATACTTGGTGGCTCACAGTTGACGTCGTACATTTCTACACTAGGGGAAGATCGAAGGTCCGCAGTGTGACTGGAAGGTTGGTTGAGAAGTCCGTCAAAATACTCTACCCAACGTTAGATTTTCCTTAGTTCGGGGATAATCTGGCCTGCTGCATCACGTAAGACGGGTTCACGTTTGCTTCACCCATTCGAAAAAGTCCGAATGAGTCGGAATAATTTGGCGAAGTCATCAGTACCGGAAGTGGTCTCCATATTCTCTGCCACTTCGGTCCAGCATCTCTCACGATCGACTCTAGCCGAGCACGGGCCCGTCGCTGTAGTCTGTAGCTTTCGATGATTCCGACAAGTCGGGCTTTCTGTGCCTTGGCTGATAGTTACAAGGGGATCGCTGAGATCCAGTCTTGTAGACGTTTTCCAGTTCTCCCTAGCTTCTTCCGAGCAGCCCCCTTGACCACCGACTTGATCACCTTTCACTACTCTTCAACAGAGGACCCATCCGCTTGCACACTATTTACAGTAGCCAGTTAGGCTGTCATAGCGTTCGAGAGAGCGTTGCACTTTTCTGGTATTTCAAGGGCTGAGATGTTGATTCGGATCGGTGATGAGGCTTTGAGGCGAGTAGACAAGTGGATTTTGAGGTGCGCACGTACAAGGACATGGTCTGTACCTTTCGTGTTTCCCGATTCTGAGCTGTGGTACGCTCAGCAGTCCTTTGTCGATGAATCCCAACGGGATCGCACTAGAATATGATCAGTTTGGTGCGCTGTGCGATCACCGTTTGAGTACCAGGTTGGTAAGTGTCTTCTGAAATGTTGGAAGCGCGTGTTGCAGATGACCAATCTGTTAAAATTGGCCAAATGCACTAAACGATTTCCATTCTCACAGTGTTGACTAAGTCCGAACTTTCCTAGGACATGGCGCGTGGACTCATTCGAGGGACTTGTTCGTGCGCTCCAGTCGTCAGCGATAAAGAGTATATCACTTTTTTGAACACAACTGACCAGATCTTGTAATCTGTCGCAGAAGTCATCTTTTGTTGTTTTCAGTCGCATTTGTTGGTGCATAGATAACGATCACCGATAGGTTCTGGGGAGAGCCCTTGAAGCGTGCTAGGGCCAACCTCGAAGAAGTCGGTTTCCAAGAAATCAGGGCGCTGTTGGCCCTTCTGTTCAGAGCGAATGCGACATCATAGTTTTCGGAGTTGTCCTGAAATCCACTGCGACAGAGTCAATAGACTGTATCTACTCACGGAAATTAATGTACCCAACCATCCAGTAGGCCGATCTAATTTACCCTATTCTGGTAGCTTAACACGCTCTTCACGCTTAAGTTCATTGGTTTAGGTTTACATGACTCTTTTCAGTGTCATGGACTGATAACCTCGGCCTATCCTCAGAACACTAATTACCTTGGAGAACAACGTACACCGATAAAGTATATCGGTGGAAGTGCGTAACGGATGCCCTAACCGCGTTAACCCGCTTAGATCGTGCGGGTGGTCCAGCGACTGACCGCTGGTTGCCAACAGCCTACACCTGACCTCAGCCTTGTTGATACGGTGCTTCCATCAAATTCTAGCAATACTGCGAAAACATTGATGCTCATATACCGATAGTCTTTGCTTATCTTCCCTCCGCAAACGCCATGGGTCGGAAACGCATAAAAGGATGGATGACTGTCGCAGTATACGTGCAACCCTTCACAGATAATTGAATGTCACAGACGATTCTAACTGGCAAAAGCCACATGCACCTTCCGTATACGCATTATCCGATATCTGGATATCTGGTGAGATGTAACTGTTAAGGTAAAAGGATGTCTAACTCAACTGAGGCTCACGCTTCAAGGACAACGTTCGACGTAGGGCCAATTTAGTCCTGTAGTACCATTTCACGGGACTAGGTTTGCCTACACCAAACCCTGTCCTAACAAGAGAAGCCGTTGATGAAGTACCACTAAAACTATGGAATTAATTCACCTCGAACGTCAGAAATTGGAACAAACGATCCTCATATGATGATAAGTGTGAAGTGAATTGCACGCACCGCTGTTGTGTATCGCCACTGATAAAATGGAGACAAGGTGAAATTATGAATGAGCATATTAAATAGATGTTATCTTAAAACCCAAGTAAAGCGGAACCACGGTACACGAGCCTGCGCAATGTGCGTTGGGCGTGTCGTTGACAGACAAGAACTCGCATGGACTGTCATCGTTTGTTCCCTCTACATCGAAGCCTAATGGATCGCCGAGGGTATTGCCTGGTGCTTTTGTTAGTAGAAAATTCTAATAAAACAGTGGGACAAACAATCCTCACGAATACTACTGCTTATTTCGACCGCTTTTAGTAGAGACCGTCTCAGGCTCACGTGCCTCCGCATTTCTGACAGAGCGAAGAGAATTACGCTAACCAGTCAACTTGGCTGAGCGCTTGAGCTGGGTTGATAAATTACCCTTAGGGCGACGTGTGAAGCAGTCCAGGAACCTAACCTAAATGGAGGACAGATAAACGCCATCGCTATGCGGACGGAACAGCAGGACTTGGTAACGTGAGAACACTAGTTACAATCTATGGCATTTACGTAAAGACGGTTCACCTAACTACCGAGTAACTGAAAATGAAGGACGTGGACGACGATTCACAAGTACCTACGAGATACGGTTTTCATTCACCCAGCCCCGAAAGAGCAGAGCTGTATGCTACCGGGCGCTTCACAAGTCATGGATAGAGGAACGGTCACTTCCAGTTAACCGTAAATAAGGTGAACTCACCAAACAAGCTGTCGTGGACGATCAACGATAGTGCTTGAGGATATAACAGGATCTTCCACTTGGCCAGCGTTATCCGTTTTAAAGCGCCACAAATCTGGTGGCGGCGCCGTAACGTGGCGAGTGTGACCCGTAACTAAATAAGGCCATAGCCCCTTGTCGTATTCCACTTAATATACAAGGTTTCCCACAAGAGGTGAATGAACCATACAACTGGCAACTGGCTCATCTGGAACAATGATATTGCCTTGCAGGAAGCACATGCTTGCGCCAGGACTAGAAGCGCCTCCGCGAATAAAAAGGTCTACTCTGAACTGGACAACCGACAACTAGATCGTGTGACTTGGAGTGGTTAACAATATAAGGTCCCAATAGGTTAAGTGGTAACGAGCCGGGCGACAGTGGGGATTACTTTCTACTACCAGTGGCCGGTGGTGGCTGGGATTCAAACCGCTGACTTCCCGGGTGGTAATCAAACGCTCTAAACTACTTGATCTCCACTGGTCGATCAAAGATAACTGCTACCGAGGGCTACGTGATCTCTTACTCGAAGCGAGCCGGAATTATATCGTCATACCGGCAGAAGACGCGAATGCTAGAGTAGGTAGACTGTTATCGAACGAGGCGCATATAGAAGGTCCTTTTTGGCTAGGTTCCTGTCGTTCAAAAAATGGGGAACGGATTTTGATTGTGCTTTGACCACCGTCTGCTCCTCGTCAGTACGAGTTTCAGACGCTCCAGTCGTCGATACGCCACATGGTGTCCGCTTTCTTTGAGTCAGCAATGGACCCAGATTAACCACATAGCATTAAACCAAAACGGTGGGATTGTACACTGGAGCATCCCTGTCGATACCGACCACAATAATTTGCCCTAAACTGTTCACGTGCCCCGGTCGGCGTTCAAACACGCGCTGTACAGACGGTTGGACTGCGACCAACTGTACCAACAAGCTCCACTATGTCTTCCAAAACTCACTAGCTGAAAAGCTACAATTTACCTCGCCTGGTAACATCAATCAGCACTGGTCGCTCATCAAGAATGCTTTGCACTCTGATGGTTTAGTAAGTTGTGGCTTGCCTCATGATACCCTGGACTTCTGATGAATCTCTGAGTCTTCTCGACGAACGCCAGTCACTCTCGGCAAGAAGCGAGTATAACGAAGCACGGCACGTCGCGATACATGCACAGAACACAATGTTATGAATTGAAACTTTGATCAATCTGTTGGTTTTCGCATTAGTAGCCATTTCATGTGTATTCACATATACCCCCTCTTTTGTTGTCCTTCATTTATCAGCTGATTAAAGCATCTGATTCGACTTACTTTTATACTCAAAGCATTTGACTGATTGCCGATCTGTCACAATTTGACCAACTGTTTTTTCTACAATGGATAAATACCTCCGAATTTTTTGATATCAATCCTTATTTATTTGACGTAGGAGACCACGGGATTCATTGGTACCGCACTTCCATAACACTTCTCGTCACCATCGAAGCACTCAACCCTGATGAACTGGATACATTCGTAAACTGCATTGCTTTTTCTGTCTACAAATACATTAGGGATTGCAAACCTTCGATGATGCTGCACGAACCCTGGAAACGAGAGAAATCAAACAAAAGAGCGAGGTCTTTTTCAAGGCATGTTCTGTCTATGACTTTCCAACACAACGGTCACACGCTGGGCCAGTTCCTAGAAGTGCTGACGGACCCTGTCAAAAACTATGTATGTAGACGTATTTCAACGGAAGAGCATCGCGATGAACTGGTTAGAGACGTGTTTATTCGTGGCATATAATCTAGACGCATACGCCAGCGATTACTTGAAATACGAACTCTAGATCTTCAAAGAACCGTCGTCCTTGCCAAACAGCTTGACGAGGTACAGAAACAAACTATATCGTACCAGAATTTAAGCACCAGTCTCTTACGTCCTTCATCCCCCACATCTGTTCCACCGGCAACAGAAACATGCAGTCAAGAATGCGTGACGGAGCCGGTAACAACTGTTAACAGTTCTCATTGTCACTTTCGTGACTTTGATTGTCATCCAAGACCGAAACGCCCCCCTCGAGATGCCGTCTGTATATCGCGTGGCATCGTGAAGCATTATCAACGAGTTCGTCGAGCTTCATAATCCACGGAAGGAGTTTCATCCACCGTTGGGACTCTTCTACCTTCTATAATAGTTGCTCCTACTTAGTATTTGTCAAAAGCAACTACAAGACTGTTAGATAATGATATCTCGCCACAGGCGCCCGTCGATACAGGGAGGTCCTAGTTATATTTCTGAGGCTTTTGTTCAAAAGCACCATAGAAATGTTATATCTTCACAAAGCCAGATCACAGGGCCCTGACGACCTTGTCGAGCGTCACACGAGGACGTCGCGTTTTTCCCATAGAGTACAAAGGTTCAAACTATGAACACGTCAGATCATCCGTGATGACAAGCCTATGTGCAGAAGCACCACTTAGCCACGACTTTCCCTGACTGTGTGATCGAGTAGAACTTTTTCTGGAAACAGATCTGTCTTCTCCGTGTGCGGGTTTCTTGTGGCTTCGATAGAATGACAATCTCTTTGATGACCTTTCATTGGAATGCAACCCCATAGCAACAAGAAATAGACGTCATTCAGCACCAGACAAATATATTATACGAACTGAAGTCCAGAGCCTAATAGATACTCTTACTATAGAGCCGCCGAGGTCCCCCTGGCGGGCACAGCTCGTGACAACCACTAATGAAAAGCAAAAAACGCATGATCGTGGGCTATAGTCAAACTAAGTCAATTCATGTATCTTGACGCATATCCATTCCGCTGTATGGACCCGCTAATTGGGCAAACTGCGCTTTTAAAGATATTCAGCACTTAATCTAAAAATTTCTTACCACCAAATCCCTATAAAATCTGGAGAATAAATAAACCACTCTTGAGGCTAGTGGAAAGCTACATCAATTGTGTCGTATTCCGTTTGAAGCCACCGATGGCACGAAGCGCTTTCAGTAAACCCTCGATAACATTATCAACAAAGAAATTATTTGGCACTTGTGCCTACGTGGACAACGTCATAATCTGCGCTGCCACTCGGGCGCGCGTTGGGCTACATCGTTAAAAAAGTTGGGCAGCGCTACCTGCGCCCAGATGGGAGCGCGTTGGGCTAGCCCAGCGCTGGGAAAAATCGCCGGAAATGTGTACCTTTTCTTCTCCTAATCTATCTTAACTGTCTGTTTCTTAGTCTATTTGCCCACTACCCATCCTTTCGATCGAAACTATTAACTAACCACTGATAAAAAAGAACTTTTTTTGAAAATCAGATAGTTTATTATAAGAAGGTTTACTGGGAACTTGTGAAACAAAATGTGCCGTTTTTTCAACGCAGATAAATTTCAATGAATGTTGTGGTACTTTTATTATCATATATCTTGCAAATTCCGTGAACTTCTGTGCAATCTTTGAAGGCACAAATTACAAGTCATTTTAGCCCAACGTTCGCCCAACAGCGTTGGGCATTGTGCTGCTTGGAGAGTCGACAGAGCACGACCAAAACCTGAAGAGTATCAGGATGTGGCCGAAAATACGGTCTCACATTTACCGAAACTAAGAATGTTACATCAGCGCGACAAATAAACATCCTAGACTTCAAAGTTTCAGAGGGGACTGTAACATCTGATCCGGAAAGACTCAAACCTTTGAGGGACTTCCCTCTCCCCCCTTGAAATACCAAAGAACAAGAGCAAGCATCAGGAATGTTGGCATGTTATTCGCAGTGGATATCACACTTCTCAGACAAGATAAGCTCACTGTTCCGAAATCTAACATTCTCAATGCCTATACCCACCACCGTGTTTGGAAAAACTTAAAAATGAACTCCACAACGCTATGGTCGTGACCGTGGACACCGGCGTACCTCTGGTTGTGGAGACGGATGCCTTAGACGTTGCAATCGCCGCTACACTCAATCAAAATGGTAGATCGGCGGCGTTTTTCTCTAGGACACTGACACCAACCGAAACGGACCATTTCACCGTCGAAAAAGAGGCTTGCGCTATAGATGGGGCACCGAGTGGAGACACTACCCACTGGGGAATCACTTCAGACTAATCACATATCCGCGGTCGATTGCCTTTATGTTCAGCATCGAACCAGAAGGTAAAATGAAAAGATTCAATGACGGCGAACTCTACTATCATGTATTCGATATGACGTCGTCTACCGTCCAGGGTGTGATAACCAAGCGGCCGATGCACCCTCACGCTTTCACAGAGCTGTTCTAGATACCACCATTCTGAGAGATTTACACGGATCATTCTACTATCCGAAGATAACCCGTGTGTTTCATCTCATCCGTGTTCGGAACTTACCGTATTCTCTAGATCAGGTGCGGCGAACGATTTCGCAGTGTAAGGTGTGTGCAGAGTTTAAACCTAAATTTTACAGACCTCCGGATAGACCACTAACCTAAGTAACACAACCTTATCAAAGGACTGTTGCCTTCATGCGCATAACAAATATTTCTTCTACTATTATTGGTGAATACACCTGTTTCTCATTCTCATTCGCCTGCTAGGACATGTCTTCCACGACAGAGACCTATTACTTATAAAAAATCTCCATTTTCGGATTATCAGATCATGTTCATTCCAACCGTGGTTCCTTTTCCGCGTCAGAACTCCAGAGTTTGTTGAACACCAAGGACGACGAGACCAGTCGAACTACAGCTTAAAGTCCACAAACCGACTACCAAGTTGAACGCTCAAAGGGTAAGTCATCACTCTAACACTAAAATCAAGAGGGTTGGACGTCCGTCGATCAGAATAGGACCTCGTTGAAGCTCTCCATTCCACACGGTTTCTGCAGTCTACGGCAACGAATGACACACTTCAGGAACGAATGTTCCGGTATAACAGGGAAACTGTATCAGGCACGTTGTTGCCTAGCTGGCTGGTGCATTCCGATCGTGTGTCGCACAGACGACACAGTCGACCACCCAAGTACGACCCCTTGTTTGACTGAGTTCAGCTGGTCGAATGTAATGCAAATTATGCTTGCGTAATTTTCCCCTGCGGGCAAGAAGAAACAGTTTCGGTTCGTCATCCTGCTTCCATGCCCCAGTCAAACCACATTCCTCACTACGAAATCAAACCCGACCAACAATCACCCACACAAAAACCTGATCACTTGTCGGAACCTAATCTACCAGATCTACACGACCCGAATGTCACAATGAACTCTGTCGAGACTCTGATGCAGAAACGAGTCCATTCATACTCGTTGAAAAATATAAAAAAGTAATTATGTGCGCATTCGCGTTATCATCATCTATACTCGACCACCTCCGCTCACAAACTTTCGCACACATACACGCACCGAATTTCCAAAATGAGTCACTTGTATTATCCGTTAGAATCCTTTACTCGTTACGCGCTTTTCACAAACTCAGTCTATTATTGGCGTGGGTGAATGTCATGAACTGGAATCTCGATCGATCTGTTAGTTCCCGCATTACTCGCCATTTCATGTGTCACGTGTATTCACATCTACCTTCCCTTTTGCTGTAACACTACTCCATTCATCAGGTGATTAAGGCGGCCTACTCCTTTTATACTCAAAGCATTCGATTGATTGTTGACCTATAATACACAAGTCTATGCAGAGATCGTAAAATCTAGTGGTAACAACGTGCACAGGAGTGTACTGCCGTCACGGGGAACTCGCGTAGGCTATTCTCTCTCAGTCGTGTTACCGGTAGGAAACTGTTATGTGTTAGCGGAACAACCTGTGAAGTTGACGGTTTGCCAATTTGCAATCAACAGCAGCGTTTCGAATGCTGGCTGCACCACTTTCAGGCAGTTTAGTTGGCTGCCTGTGTCAGCCTCACAGCCATTCCCGGTGCTCATCCCGTGGTCTGCTTCAACAGATCCACCTACTGGGGCGGAGATCCATAAAAAAATCCAAGCCTCACTTCGGGTTAGGGTTTACGACTAGCTTGCGCCAACCTTTGCCGTTCCCAGTGCAGTACGCCAAGGGTGCCTTATATCACCATTTCTCCTCAACCTTTTCCTTGAGAATATTATATGGGATGCCCTGTCTGGTCCTCTAATCGGGAGTTGAACTTGTCAGAAAACAGTTTTCGGCTTGAAACTTGCCGATGACATCACCTTGCTGAGTGATAATGCACAGACAACGCAGCATCCTTCGGACTGCTTGGCCGTTGAGGTGTCCATACATGGTATGCACTTTGCGCCTCCCAAGTTAAACGTGTTCTTACAAGACTGGCAACAGCCTATACTTGCATTCACTAGTAGTGGTAATCAGACGGAGGGAGTCGATAACTTTAAACACCTTGGGAGCTTGATTAAAGATGTAGGTGGTGTTGGGGAGAAGACCACAGCAGAGATAACGAGGACTAAAGCAGCTTCCGCAAACCCGCGACACCTGTTGGCGCCACCGTGACATCCGGCTCTCCTGTAAAAAGACTAGTGTACAACGTCGTCGCCGTAGTATTTTGCTTTACGGTTGCCACACCTGGTCAACAGGCGTTAAGGATGCTCGGTGACTTTCCGTGTTCGACCGCCGATGTTTCTGAAGCGTTTGTGACGTCTGGTGGGAACGTCGTGTGAGCAGTGACGAAGTTTGTCATCGTGTCAGGTATGGATAACTACCCTCCGACTGAACTGATGGCTCTATATCGCTTGCGATAGCTCGGCCGTTTTGAAAATGTCTGCTCACTGTCTTCCTCTCCGTGCACTACTCGCACACGCTAGGCGAGATTGAAGCGATGAGGCGGTCAGGCCATGACTCAGAGTATGGGTAAGCAGAAGTTGGCATAAGCACTCGCTTCATTTAGTGTTTCCCGCCTTCCGCGTTGGAGCCTAATGGATGAGAATTGTCGTTGGTTGGAGATGCTGAGGGACATGGTTTACAGTAGAAGTTGGTGGCACGAATGTTGTCTCTTGCACTCTCATTCCCCGTAAACACACAAAACTAAACAAACAACATCAGAATATGTATTGTGAAAAAAGTGTTCGTTTTTCCTTTACTTATTAACCATTTTCTCCCATCCTGTCGTACCTTCTCCTTTCCGTTATTTTGTTGTTTCTGTTAACGTTGTTGCGTTGGCATTAAGCTCGAATACTATATATATATATATATATATATATATATATATATATATATATATATATATATATATTCAAGCAGGAAACCGACGCCTATTCGAAAGCAAAGGAAGAGCGTCATCATCATCGCACAGCATTAAAAAACGGAGCAAGCCCCACTGACCACTACCTTTCTCACTATGTTGCAGAAGTAGAAGTAGAAAGAACGAATATACAAGATGGACAGGGAGTGAACATACAGCGGTGGGAAAAGGAACCAACGCCCTAGTAGCCAACACACGGAATACACAGTATAACTGCACAAACACACATTGATCAGTTATTCTGACTCAACAGAAAGAAAATGACAACACGATCGCCACTAATCACGGTTCTCTGCCATATCCTTCGGTGTCTCCAGCCAACAGGTTGAGGGGTCCTTTGGACCCCAACCACGAAGGCATGAGGCGCCCACTTTCCCTGTTTTTGCTGTACATCTCATTCCCTGTTGCCACGTCATCCGTTAGTCTGCTTTTCCGTACAGGAACGCATGGTCCTACATACTCTTGTCAGAGATTTATCAGGCTGCTCTCAGGAGACCGAGCTGGTGATGGTTAAACTTCACTTACACCTAAAAAGTGAGGCCGCTCTTAAAACTGGTTTGTCCAACCAGCAATAGGGTTAGCACCACTATTGTAGTTTTTTAGCCGAGGTCTATCGACGACACTTCTAAAATAGCCTGAAAATCTGTTCACTGTTTTCCGGAGCAGCAACCATTGACACCTCACTGACCACTTCCGTCTACTAAAATTCGTAATACGAAGACTAGTTTGTGTCGATAGTGATGTGTGGTCACATCTAATTGCTCCTCTGATGGAACTTGAGGCCTGGTGTTTTTGATACACTTTTGGCCCATCACAAGCGAAAATGTAGCTGCTGGAAGCAGAGAAGAATTGACGCGCTCTTATCAGATTTCGGATGCCGACAGGATAAACAAATGTCGACCAGAAAAGCGCAGCAATAACTGGCTGGTGCTTTTCGGTTGTGTTGATCTTCAACGTGAATTGCACGTAATATCGTTGCCAGAGCACCACCAAAATAAATATACAATCAAGTCCGTGGCCCAATGCAGAACCATGCTAGTTGTATATGTAAATGACGAGACCATATGCCACGCTGAGAATCCGTACTTGACAAGGAAAATCCGTGCTTCACACAGAACCGAATCAGAGGTTACCCGTTCATTTTTTTCATTACACGCTGGCGCATGGGTACAGTTGGGGAAATATCTACCCCACAGCCACGAAGGCCCACCGCACAACTAGGGATAACCTGCAATCAGATCCTGAGACTTGAAGTGGAGAACTAGATAAGGTCCCAATAGACCAGGTGTGGTGATTATCCGGATGACAGTAGATTACTGTCTACCGCCATTGTTGAGTGAGACATTATGGCCATCAAGACAAGCTCCAGATATGCCGCTTCCCAACTTACACGTTTAGCTGACTTATTGAAGCCTGTAATCAAGTAGACGATTTCAGCAGGTGGAAGAGCTGTGGATACTAGCAGCTGTTGCAATCAGTACCGCTGGACTGCAAATGTCCGTCGAAAGACCTATGCGCAAGTGAGGTAACCGAGGCCTCGCAAAAACGCCGTTCAGAAAACTGTGCTCGGCCCATGAAAAAGTTGGCTCACACCCACAAAAACCAATTTGTCACGCTTATAGATAAAATGGTGCAAATACACTTTATGGCCTCATTAGAGAAGCAAAGTATCCGAGACTAGCCAACTAAAACAACAAAGTCGCTGAATAAAGAATGGAAATTAGGTCTGAAAAACAGTGCGATCTGTGAAAGATGAGTCCACGGAGCGCTACGTGAATTAGTCACTGCAATCACTCATCAGAAGTATGTCAGTTCTTGTGAAAACTGGTCGGCAAGTCCTCTACACCGCCTGTTCGCATAATCCTTCGTTGATTGTTTGACGTCTCATACAGTAAAAATCTAGTCTATTTTAGACTTCGACGATATTCTGTTAGTCATTTGTTTTTAGTCAGATCAAAGAGCACGAGAACATCTACAGGGGTTGCTACCACTATTCTCCTTGATTCGAAACGATTTTTGGTCCAGCAAGTCACAGTGGAATGACTTTTATTGAGATTTATGATAACAAGTATTAACCGAAGTTCTCTTGCCAGATAGTTATATCTCATCTGGTGGTCAAACGTCGGATGAAGTCTCGTGACGCACACAGAAGAATATAAACCACCACGCATGAGGTACTGGTAGCAGACAGCCGTCTGCCTTAGAATGGATCGTTAACACTCCCGGTCCACTGGGACTCCATCTTGTTACAGAATCACCGTTGCCGGCTCTGAATACGCACAAATGGAAGAAACCGCTCATGAGTACTCGAAAGGCGGAAAGTTGAGCCCATCTAAGACTCCTGCTACGAAATGGTTTTCTACCGTTTGTTTTCTGCTTGTCTCCTACATGTTCCAATTATTATCACACTATCTCCAGCTATATGTAGAACTGGTAAGCTGACCAAAGCCTCACCATCAGGCGGAGTTCTTACCCTGCGACTGTTGCTGATCACTCGTTGCTGACTCCGTAATTTTATTAACTTGTCAAACGGAACGAGTGCTTTCGACCAGGACGACTTGACGCCGATCCGCATTCATCAGACGCAACCGACCTCTGAATCCACTGGAAGAAAACTCTCGACAACTATATGGTAAGCACAAAAGATCTGGATCTCGAGAAACTCGAAGTTCTGATTAATTTGGGTTCGCCTAATGCAAACGAATAGTCGAATGTAAAATTCGATTCTATCACCGAAAAGTGGACACATCTGTACATCCAAAACAAGAATGAAATTCTCACCTGACACGTTTTGACGACTGCTCGTCAAGTGGTCAAACTTCTGACCAGCTTTCCCAACGTTCAAACTCTCGCGCTAATCACTGCAACTTTAAGATAGTCACAGCTAAAGTAAACAGTGATGAACTTATGATTTCTTCATCCGCGGTTTGCTGTCCAATGAGATTTGCCAGACTAATGGGACATAAGCAACTCCATCTCAAAACAACTTTTGATCTGGCCAGACACTTAAAACTAGCTCAAACATTCTTTATCGTACAACCATGATATATCTGCGCGCTAAACCACAAGCATTATACCTAAAACACCGATTTCGGGGGATGTAAAATCAGCTGAGCAATTCGTCCTGCTACTTCTGCGGTTACGCTCGTTGTCCGCGGACTCATTTCCCTGCAAGGAGGCTGCGTACAGGACTTGTGAAAAGGAACATTTAGTGTATTTGTTTTGGACACCGATTAAAACTCAATAATGGTCAATGTGCTTCTACGGCAAACACATTTTGTCTAGTGATACTGCTGGAGCACCTGCTTGCCTGTCCGATGCTATTTTCGGTATACTTGTGAGCGGTGTTTTTGCGCATGCACACACTGATACTGAAAGCTCCGAGAGCTACATTTATCGAGTAATCGTAGAAAAACAAGTGGTCAACAGTGGATTCACAAAAGTGAGCCACAGTGGCATCAGCATGTCTATCTATCACTTAACACGGACACTATCGTTGCCATCAAGTACAGAAGTACCTTTCATGACCATTTTAGACTGTCTGTCTCACCCAACCTCTGTACTGACGTGCTGCTGGGTCGATATTCTGAAACAAAGCCAGCGAGATGAGATTCCTTTTTCAATTACACTGCCTACTTTTCTGTTTGTGGCATACTTGCTGCTCGTGTCGAGTCTCAGTCCGTTTCCGCACATCCCTCCAGAGTGCAGACCAATCCCCACCTAGTCCCGTCGCCACACTCCTCAGGATAAATTATTCACTCAATCAGAAATGCAAACACCTCCTGAATCCGGTATAACAGAACATTCCATTCTTCATGGAGGGCGCAATTTCTGGTGACCTCTAACGAACGACGCAACTGACTAGAGGACATTGACTACAATCAGACAACAAATCGATTCATTCATTCCGATTCTTATCCATTTCCCCGCATTGATGATGTGATTACAAAGATTGCCGGATACTCGACCTGAAAAGCGTCTATCATCAAATAATGACCAACGTTGAAGAAGGTAAGCATACAGCTTTAGAGACTTGCAATCGATTCTAATAGTTCTTTCGTAATCCATTCCATGCAACTAACAGAGCTGCTTGCTTCCAACGGACGACAGACACTAATTTCCACAAAAACGTTTGTGGATACTTTCGTGTATCTCCATAACTCAACTTTTTTTTATTACATGTTTACGCATGAGTGCAGTGGAAGAGGAATACCCATAACCACAAAGGCCCACTGAACTATTAGGGACAAACGGTTAACCAGACCCTGAGATTTGAAGTGGCGGTGAACCGCATAGGGTCCCAGTAGATTAGGTGTGGTAACCAGGCGGATGAAAGTGGGTTATTGCATACCACCACCGGTGGTGGCGGGGATTCGAATCTCCGACCTCCTAGGTCGAAATCACACGCTTAAAACCACTTGGTCACCACCGGTCATAATCAGAATGGTAACGACCGTAATCTAGACCAGTTCTTGGATGTCGCCACTAAATATGACATAACCTTCAGTAAAACCAAAAGCATTTCCCAAACTACAAAGATGAATATCCTTGGTTGAGGTGTCTAACGGTGTCATTGAATCAGATCCAGAAAGACAAGCTTTTGATAACACTTCCACCTCCGAATACTCGTAAAATGCAACAGCCTATCGTTAGCATGCTCGCCTATTACTCTCGCTGGATCTCATGTTTCCCGGACGAAAACCACCTCTCAGTAACGAACCGAACTTCATTTCCCGCCGACGTCTCAAACGATTTTACAGGCCTTAAGCGAGAACTCGCGAATGCCGTGGTCGACACCACAGACCGGGGAAGACTATTGGTTGTCAAAAGCGTTGCACCTGATATTGCTATTGCAGACACTCTCAGTGAAAACGGAAGACCCGTGGCATTTTCCCTGAGTAGGGCCACTCTGCTGTTGAAAAGGAGACACGCGACCGTTGGAACATTAACAAAACGGCTCCATTTCTTGATCGGACACCAGTTCAGATTGGTCACACACCAAAGATCGGTGGCCTTTGTTTGACAGTCAACCGAAAAGCAAGATTAAACACGAGAACATCCAACGGGGTGACCTGCATCTGTGCGCGCCCGAAACCCCATCCTCTGTTCCAGTAAGATATGACATCTTCGTGTCCAATTTGAGCAGGGGTGGCAAGGTTTTTTAGTCCATCGTATGCATCCCTCCCCAAAGTCACTCAACCCTCTGAAGGACTTAGCAGACTTCCAAATTCACTACCCCCAACCATACACAACAGTCGAAGAGTTTTCCCGTTTTCCTTTCGCACACCTTTATTTAGACATTTTTACACCCGCTGTTATTCGATGCCTTGCCAATTTGTTCGCTATTTTTGACATGCTTGCATGCCTCCATTCTGACTGCATATCTTCACTGACATCCAACAACCTCGTTGATTTCCTTAGCAAGAAAGGCATCCCAGTTAGTCACACTACTGCTTGTAATCCTCGGGCAGGCTGAACGCTTGAGAGCCAATACTTCGACTCCATCCATAAGGACTAGAAACTCGACACCGAGAAGTTGTTCTCTCAGATGCTACACTCCATATATTCTCTTCTTTACACAGTAACCAATGCAAAACCACATGAACGCTTGCCCGTCTATAATCGTCCAGCTTCTGGAATACCCCTTCGTAGTTGGCTCCTGAATAATAACCCGGTTTCACTGAAGGAGTATAACCGATGTCCGAAGTACGGGCCTCTGGAAGAGATGGAACTGCTCAAATGCAACCGGAATTACACTTGAATGCGTCTGCATAATTGCCGGGAAGATTCAGTCTCATAACGGTAGTTAGCTCTCGCCACTCATGACGACGACGCGGCTGTTCTTGGACCAGAGACCGAGCAAGAAACTCTACCGACATCATCACCCAACTAGAGCACTTAGTGATGACGTCCCCGCCGAACCTCACTTAGAAGAGCAGAAATCCTCAGAAAGTCTCTGGCAACAGCAGTAAGCTTGTCCCTATTGTCTGCGAAATTACGAAGCAAAATTTACTACTTGCACATACACACGAACGGGTGCAGACTAGTTATTTTGCTTCACTCGTATCATTTACGGCCGACTTTATGAACCTACAAAGAATGTTACGAACTGGCTTTCTACTGTTTGTGCTTGTTGTTTTCTACATAGCCTAACTATTACCACACCATGTTAAGCTATATGCACAACTGATAAGTTGACTAAAGCCTCATCAACAGGCGAATTTCTCACTCTACGATTGTTGTTGACCGCACGTTGCTGACCCACTGCGTCTCCTTTTCCTTGTCAAGTGAAAATCAATCCCTTGCAAGTCATCTGTCATGCAAACCCATCGATCAACCTGTCCCAAAGAAGGCCGACGTTCGGTGGCTGATAATGATTGAAACAGTCGCACCCCGGACATGATAAATCATACATTCATCAGAACGCTTTGACACGTCGCGGCAGCACAGAACAGGTTGAGACAGTCAGCATCGGAAAATGAAACTAAGAGGACAGGGCGTCCGATACAATAATCCACTCACTATGCACGCAAGCTGATGAACGAAGCAGTGTGATTTTGATTTTCGTAAAGATTGCTTTAGTATGGATATTCCTACGTCTCGTGATCACAGGAGCAATCTGAACGAAGCTGATGATTTAAGACCTGAAAGAATTCACACGAAGTTCTTCGAAATAAAGCTGATTACAGCTCGGTTTGACTAACCATTAACCGTGCATTGGGTGTGGTGGTTATAGTTGTTTTCTCAGCGGCAACCCCAGTCGGAAATAATGTAAAGAAACAAGTGTAACAAGAAAACTACGAATAGTAGTAACAAGTCGATAAAGATAGACTGTGAATACAGGAGCACCACTGATCAGAACACTGAGACGTCCTTCAACGTACCTAACCACTGAGTGGGGGATCCCTCGGAACCCAGCCAGGAAGCCTAACGCTTTTTGTATGGCCGAGCCTATTCGTTAGGCCACTCATACCTCTTTCCCACTTCGCCCCCCGACTGGTCGTCCTTATTTTCAGCCACTGTCCCTCTCGACAAACATTGTGCGCCAAGGAACCTCGTCCGGGGACATGCCCAGCACACGTGCTAACCTTCTTGGCCTAGTGAGCTCCCATGTTTCACCTGATAATTGGGTTCATGTACCGCCGAACTTAGGATTTACTGATACGTTGTTCCCACCAGATCCGAGCAATGCTACGGACACATTGGTGTTTCATTACCGATTATCTTCGTATATTCCCTATCTGCAGTGTGCAAGCTTTTAAACAGTAAGTCCCTGGCCTGACTGCCGAAGTGTATACCAGGCCATTGTAAGTAAACGAGTACTACGCCAACGCCAGAGATGAATACGATTGATGTGAACGCGACACTTCATCCGACATCCAACTTGAGTGAAAGACAGCTATCTGGATGACAAAACTTGGTCTATAGTCAGCCCAGATACCGAATTGTTTGATGTCGAATCAACCCAGAACTGCAACAGTATCTTGCATAGGAGGTCGACTTCGCTGGCGCGTGAAATAGCATTTCGAGGCATCTCTGTTTTGTAAAGCTGTAAGACGACCATGCGGAAGTTGATAACAAATAGTTTGCATAGGGAACGAAATCACAGGGCCCCGATCGACTGTACCTTGCTCAAATTACCACAGCCGGTCAATAGTGTTTTCGTTACATCCAAAATAAATCCTACCAGCGCAACGCTGAGTTTGGTAAGTCCATACATGCAGGAAGCAGAGTTTAATAACGTGAAGAAGCGAGTCATCCGTGGACTCCCTCTCAGACCACATTTTTTACTCCTAAGAAGCCATGTCATAGTATGGGCTGGTTTTCTGAATCACTAGTGGTGAATTTAGCTCGCATCCAATGAGTTTTCGAAAACCGAACGCCAAAGAAAGTGACTAAGGCCTTTCGGGAATCATAAACCGCTCCAGACTGAGCAGCAAAACAGCGGCGCTGTTCTAATCAATGGAGGATCCCCTGACTAAACGGTTCTACGTTTGGTTGCCAAGGCCATGGTGGAACCAATTTTAGAACGCGTAAAGTTGGTCAGTAATGAAGCTTGGCTGTCGGTCCCTATGGAATAAGTGAAAAAAGCTTATTAAAGTAAATTAGGACACACGTTCCTGCAGTCAATCGGCCTGCTTGTTACCGACGCTAAGCGGTTGCACTGTCACCAAGCGTACGATCAAACTGTTCCGGTCGTCTTTGAACGCATGCCGAAAAAAGTTAGGGGGAACAATTACGACCGGTTCACAACAGCTTTGAAAGCGAAAGTTACTGAACAACTGACGAATTTGAAAAGGGTCCTATTTAGCCGGCGTAAGTGCGCACTAAATAAGGCGCTAACCCAGCCAGATGGGTCGTTGCGTTGAAGAAAACCGTAGACTTCTCTGCTTACTAATCAAGTCAGGTACGTCTTGAATACCCCAAAGTTGATCTGGTGATTGGCAGTGACCTGAAAGAAATAGAAGGCGGAAATCCAGTCCGCAAACATTCCCGCGAGGAACATAACTTGACTAACCCACCTTTGATATCAATCTCCGCAACAATGAAATAACCGTCAAAACCGAGCAGCACGTGTACGAGGTATTCACGCTAGGGAACAAAACCTAACCATGTGACTAAACTGCGGTCAACAAACAGCCGGAACCACTGATTCGAAACATACTTTCCTACAGATCAAGAAACAAGCACAAAACTTAGGAACTTCGGATAAACCTATCACCAGCAGCGTAATCAATAGCCCATGAAGATACTCAGAAAGGAATAAGTTGGGATAAGCTCTCTATAGTCCGCTGAATAATCACATTGCATATTTTTGGGTCCATTCACGAGCGACTTCTTCATACTTTGCACGATCAGATTTGTATTGTCTGGCGATATCTGGGCACAGTGGATCATCAGGATTCGGGTCAGTGAGAAGTGAGCATATGGAGAGGAGGACTAAAACAGTTAACTGAAAAACACCCAGGTTACCTTTCGCTATGGTGAGAGCGGGGGACCACTGACTTCGAAGAATATCTAAACAAATGCTGCCCTCGGAATTAATGTTAGGATGATAGATCTTGGTCGTGAAGTGAACCTTAAAATGGTGAAAAAATTCGTCGCAGGATTACCTTGGGTGGCTTGAATGGATAATCCGTAGGAAAAGTTATATTAAGGAAAAATACACCGCCTTCATAAGCGCTATCATGCTAGGGTGTGTTAGGGAAGTCACGTAAGATACTTACTGGCCCAGCTATGGTTCCCTGCCAATGAAAAACTGGCGGAAATCAAAGAAAGTACAAAACCAGGCTTACGATCATTAGAAACAGGTCCTGCTGAGCATTGTGAAGGAGGATCACGGCTGAGGTCCTGGAGCTCCTTGGTGATGCGCTTGGCAGCCATGTTCGAGCAGCTGATCACAGAGAAGCAACAACCATGAAGTGGCGTAGATAAACAAACTGAGTTAGGTCAGATCAGGTCACAGTACATGCAGCTTCTACCACAGTATTCCCAGTTTCTTGCACCCGACGGACACTAATTTCCCACTGTGCTTCGACTGACAGGTTATCCAAGTGCCTTGATAGTTGGATGATAGACTGCAAGAAACAGAATTAAAAAGCAGTTTCGCTTCCGAAGAACCGACAGCTGCGTTGGACAGAAATGTTCACCCCTCAGCCAGTTATCACGTCTACTCCATGGAACCCGCTGTGGGCGTAACTGGGTGGCTAAAATAAGGACGTAGTATACCGTATTTTATCGCGCACATCGCTTCTTGGAAAGGAGGGAAATACAAGGGGTGATACCTAAGAGACAAAATGGAGACTGCTCAAATGACTAGTCGTAACCCGATAAAACCCCACTCTGGTATATTGATCTGCCGATCACCCTCCCTCCCATCTATCACTCAGTTGACCGCACTTCTCGTGCACGCAGCAGCCACTAGCGCTGCTTCATGTACACTTTTGTACGGACCCTGATCTTGCCAAGAAAATGGTCATTTTCCGGACACCGCTTTGGATTTATTTTCGCCACTACCTTTTCCGGTGTTGGCCTGACCGCTCCATTTTATTCAGTTGACTCCGTTTAACCGAACTAACCTTCTCGCGGTTTCCGTCAACTTCTCTTTTGGCACACCTCGGGTTTTTCCTCCACCCCGAGTGGGGCCATTCCCGTTCGATCGGAGGGCAGACCAGTATTGCAAACTCATCGAAAAACACAGGAACCCTGTGGAAAAGAGAGTGTCTGATCCAGGACAGAGAATATCGCATCCGCTAAATTGTTGTCGTGTTAGAGCTACTGAAGAGATCGACGGGTGCTAGATGCTGGACCCCGAAGTGGGCTGCACCCGAGCACGTGCAAATCTAAAGGAACCAGTTGGACACCAGCTTAGGGTCTCTCTCGGAATTTCATCGACTGCGAACTATCATAGGCAAAATACTCCAAGGCTAGCCTAGTTCTTTGATCGGTCTGGTGATAAACGTGCAGAACTGCCGCGTGGTTCCGAATTACTCGAACTGTCCTTCGGACGTGAGTGCTTCTCAAGCTTTGGAGGCTATAGTACGCAATTTCTCCACAGAACTGAGGGGCCACTGAGGATTAGTAATTTTGGATGATGAACCCCCTTTGAGGACCTGAGGTAGTTTATAGAGTATCATTCCCGGACAGGAAATAGTCCTTTTACTCAACTTGTGCTTAAAACTTGCAGGCCGCCTTGGGCTACGACGTCAACACAACCCCGACTGTAGATTCCCGCAGAGTCCTAACACAAGAATCATCTCGCTAAGGTGAATATTGGCTGGCATGCGAAGTTTGTGGTGCCCTACTTCGCCTAGCAACGTCCTCACCTCCGAAAATTGGGCGTTGAGGAAGGCTGGTAAATAGCTAAGAGCTTGGGAGCTTGTTTCATTTGCCTCAACCATTCCCACCGAACAGCAGAGTGTCAAGATATCATGAGCTGCAACCAGAATGGGCGCCACGGAAAGCACCATTACTTACTGCACAAAATCGGGTAAATGAATGCCGAGAAAACCCGGTAACCAAGTGTCGTTTGCTCAACATCTCGTACTATTACTAAGTCCCCCGCCTTGCAACAAGAGCTCTCGAAGTAGAAACCCCACTTGGGGTGAAAACTGCGTTGGTCTTTGCAGATAATGGCCCGGATGACACTTCGGCGGGGAAGAAATTTTCAGAGAGATATGAAACCAGGGGGGACAAGATTTTACTAGCAGAGAGCATAGTAAGTGGCACCCAGTGTAAAGAACGAATACTGAAAATCCTTCTAAATGTTCAACGTGCTTTGTGAATTTGACTATATTTAACATTATCTTGGAAAGCTCGCTCATACACCACACATTTTCACGTTTGTTTATCCATGTGAGACATTTGAATTTGGCCTTGAACCGTTTCTGACTGTCGTGCTTGAGCCACGGGGCTTTGGACCTTTGGGTTTTACTGTGAAGTCTATTTGGCCGCATACTTGAGGTTCGTATATATTTGTATCCTTTGTGCATTTCAATTTAGTACCGTAGAAACTACGAATCAATCTTGTTCTGGTTTTGGGATTCGTTTGAATTGGCTACGCGTTGCTCGATTTGCGAGATTTGACTTACAGTACTCAAGTGGAACCTGGACAAGAAAACTCATTGGAAATGCCCAGACGAGGAAGCAAGGACATTTTGAGACAACAGGAAATAACTCGGCAAGTCTCTGGGGATGGTTCGGGTGTTATTGATTCTCTAGATAATACCAAGTTTACTAGCTCTGTCAGTGCCAGGTCATATATCTCTAACCGCGATGCGTTTGACGATATTAGTACTTATAGAATGAGAGTAATAGAATTAGAAAACGAGCCGCGGTTAGCCAGAAAGGAAGCAGAGCCCCTTCAACAAGGAACTGGTCTCAGAGAGCCAGCAAAAAGTTCATGTAGTTCACAATGTCAACATCGAAAAGGCACTGTGATCGACGAATATAAACCCTTGAGACAGCCTGAAACTACCGAGGTTTTGGCTCTTGACCTGCCGAGAGTGGAGCTGTCCCACTTCGACGGGCACCCCGAGCAATACTGTATATTCATGAAACAGTTCGAAAATTTTGTTGAGTGCAAAGTTGCAGATCCTGGTCAAAGGTTTTTGTATTTATTACATTACTGTCGTGGGAGAGCCAAAAGCCTGCGCGATGCTTGATCCACCGATGGGGTACATCAGGGCGCGCAGAATCCTGAAAGATTTGTTTGGACAACCATTCAAGGTGGCTAGAAGCCTAATTGGTAGTGTTTTATTGGAGGCGAAAAGGACTGAGGGCAAGGCTGAATCACTGTCGAGTTTGGTGATAAAAATGCAGAACTGCAGTATAGCACTGGAGCACTTAGGATACCAGTCTGATCTGAATGCATTGCACACACAGGAATGCATTGTCCGATGTCTATCTATTGATTTACAGAGCCGATGGGCAGAGGAAGCTGAAAAAATAAATATGCTTGAGCGGGAATCTACGTTCAACGATTTGACGGAGTTCATAGGTCGTCAATCCCGTATCGCCAACAGCCGATTTGGACAAATCGTACGCGAAAGTTGCAGACTGGCGCGAAGGGAACCAACATCTCGAATTGTGGAGAAGGACTGTAACCAAACCCAGTCTTTGGCTAACATGCACATGATAAGTCAAGAACCCGAGAGGTCAGCTGAATGCAAGCTATGCAACTCCCTGCATCGGTTATTAGATTGTCCGACCTTTCATGGGATGAGTGTACCCGATCGGTGGTGCGCGGTAAAAAGGATTGGCTCATGCTTTATGTGTTTGAACAACTCTCATCGAGCCTATGAATGCAGCTTAAGAGTGAAATGCAACCAAGACGGATGCTTGGGTAATCATCACTCGTTACTGCATGGCCTTCTCAACAATAGACCTATTCAGCCAGATGAACCCAAAATTGTCTGTTCAACGGGACATGATGATTTCAAACCGGCAAGATTAGGCATCGTACCTGTCGGTATCGTGACACCTAACGGACTGAGGAGGGTCAATGCATTTTTGGACACGGGGTCGGATACCTCGCTGATTACTCGCGAGCTTGTAGAAAGCTGTGAACTAGTAGGCGAGTCTACCTCGCTCACTATCAGCACGATTGCAGGGGGTCATGTTAGCAATTCTAAGAGGCTGACCCTGCAGTTAACGTCTTTATCTGACGAGGGGACCGTGGAAATTCCGGAAGCTTTTGCAATAGACAGCTTGCCAATGAGACCACTCGACTCTGTTAGATCGATCGCCAAGAGATGGTCTCATCTCAGGGACATAGAGTTCGAAGAAGTTTCTAGCCCCCACGTCGACATACTAACTGGATGCAATGTACCAGAGGCTCACTGGGTGTTACGAACGTTTGAGCAATGCGTAGCCAAATTCGCAACGGATCCCGAAATCAGAAGGCGATTATCCGTGATAATTCTACGATACTAGATTATTAAAATAAACAATGACATAAACAATATACAAACCTCAATAATACGATCACAAAGACTCAACAACGAGAAACCGAATGGCAGCGTGTGAGCAGACAGCACGTGCGTCACGCAGGTCCGGAGCAAGGATGTGCCAAAATAGCGCTCTGGGCGCGAACAAACAACAATTGGTCCAGAAAAACAACCAGTTCGTGAAGACAAGTCAATAGTGTATGGAAATGAGTGATGTTGGGAAAAAACACTGAATCGCGAGGGGAAAAGGGGGATTTTCCACGACCGGCTGTTACACCGCCCACCAAAATCCTCCTGGATCCTTAGCAAAGTCAAAGGTTCGGTATAAAGGTACTGATTCTTCCTACCTGCCTAGGCCCTGCTGTCAGTGCGCGCGTCTAATGCTCGTCGTCAACGTTCTACTACTGGTCGCACCTAATCCATTGGATACATAGACGTGAGGCTAGTCTACATCTTCCACAGGACCAAATGACCGATGGCGGGCGTGAATGGTCACATAGACGTTGTCCTCGTAAGGGGCCGTCCGGTCCTGGATGTACGTGCTTGAGTGTGTGTGTGTGTGCGTGTGTGTGTGTGTGTGCCGGGGTTACAATGAAATCACAGGTATGACTACACATCAAAGGAGGACTTTCTGCAATGTCAACAAAAGACCGCGTGGCAAGAAAACGAGTAAATGTAGCATGTATGTGTGACCTGAGCTCCGCTACTTCCACATATGCAAGGGGCATTCGGTAGCGTGAACAAAAGGCAAACAAAGAACACTGTCACATGTATGATGGGTTTACGGGATGTAAAGTGCGTCGTGCATGCGTGTATGTATCGGGACGTATAATGGAATCGCACTCATCACCACATATCGGAAAGAACCTTCTGTAATGTTACCGAAAGGACCGCGAGCACCTTAACGTGTTTGACGGAGACCGTGTGGTATATATGGTGTTTCTTTATCCACCTCGATTACTGGTGTGAAAAAGGTTTACTAGGCCTCAGGGTTATCAGCTCCTCCGTCTTCGCTCTCGAGTAGGTTAATACTGCGTATGTCACGAATGAGCACTCCGTTAGCTGTCTTCAGCTTCACCGTTCTTATCATTCCGTCAGTGCTTTTGATGGTTTCCGTAACTACTCCCAAAGACCAAGCGCTGTAATGTGCGCGTTCGTCGGCGATCATAACCACGTCCCCAACTTTGAATGGTCTTGTTTTGGCCAGCCACTTCTGTCGAGTCTGCAAAGCCGGTAGGTACTCCCGTAGCCATCGCCTCCAGAAGACCTTGGTCAGATAGTTCGCTTGCTTCCACCCGTGGAGGTAGCTCCCACGAAGGTTTACCGGCCCTTGGAAACCCTCGTTCGACCTTAACGTCAATAAGTCGTTCGGGGTGAGCGCCAGGTGGGTGGGGTCGCCGTTCAATACTGGAACCAGGGGGCGGTTGTTCAGGATTCGCTCCACCTCAGTCATGACGGTGTTCAGCGTCTCGTCGTCGGGCGGCTGCTGCTCCATGATTGACAGCAATATCCGTCTGGCGGACCGGATCATGCGTTCCCATATGCCGCCTCGGTGACTGGCCTGTGGGGGGTTGAAATGCCATCGTATGCCGTAGGCCACGGTTCGATTCTGCAGTTCGTCCCTGTTTATGTTCTTGTGCCAACGCTGCAATTCCCGTTGAGCGCCCACAAAGTTCGATCCATTATCTGAGTATATATCGGCCGGTACGCCTCTTCGGTTGATAAATCTTTGCAAGGCCCGTAGAAACGAATCGGTCGTCATCGAATGTGCGACTTCTAGGTGTACCGCACGTGATTTCATGCACGTCATGATACATCCGTATCGCTTTTCTAATCTTTTCCCGCACTTGATCCACAAGGGCCCGAAATAATCCAACCCGGTGTCACTGAACGGCCACCAGCCCGTAGTCACCCTGCATTCTGGTAGTGGGGCCATGAGTTGTTTGCCTGCTGTGGCATTGCGTCTCCTGCATTGCACACACCGTCGGATTACGCGTTTTACAGTCTCTCGTCCTCTCAACAACCAAAGACGCTTTCGGATGACGCTCGTCACGTGACTTTCCCCGGCATGTCCCTCCATGGCGTGGACGTGTTGAATCATTAGCTCTACTACAGGTTGTCTCGCAGGCAGCAGTATAGGATACTTTGTGTCGAAGTTCAGGTGGGCGTTGGTCAGCCTACCATCCACCCGCAGCAGTCCGTTGATGAGTTTGGGGTTTAAACGCTTCAGCTCGCCTCTTGGAGATGGCATGTCTTCATTGGTCGGCCCCACTTCTTCCGCCCTCTTGAGTTCTTGGGCGAAAGCCTCGCGTTGTATCATTTTGAAAATATCATACTCTGCCGCTTGTAGCTCATCGGGACCTATCGGGCCGACCGGTATCCGACCTGAGGGCCGTAGCCCTTTCATGACTAGTAAATTTCTCTTGAACCTGGTTAACCAAACTAGCGAACGAAGCGTCTTCATCCAGGAAGAAAACCTGACCAGTTGCGATAGAATGGACGACGCTTCGACGACGTTGGTTGCTATCACTACGCCTTTGATCTCCAGTTCCAATTCCGTAGGGGTTTTTAATTCGAACACGGGCCAGTCCTGTTTGGGCAATTGCAGGAAGTTTGGCCCTCTCGTCCACGTGTCCAGTTGCCTGAAGTTGTTTGCACCTCGGGAGCACAGGTCGGCCGGATTATCGCCAGACCTGACATGACTCCACTGGTGCGTGGCTGATTCATCGTGGATAATCGTGAGCCGGTTAGCAACGAAAGTACTAAACCGGCTCCGTACGTTGTTAATGTAGTAAAGTACTATCGTTGAATCCGTCCAGAAGCTCACCGACCAAATGTAGAGATCGAAACATCTCTTCACAACTTGCACCACCCTGACTGCCAACACGGCTGCGCTGAGTTCAAGGCGTGGGATTGAGACCGACTTCAGTGGGGCAACGCGGGCTTTGGCGAACAGGATCCTCGTGGTATATTGTCCATCTCCTGCGCACCATCGTCCGTACACCACAGCTCCATAACCGACTTCGGATGCATCGGAAAAGGCATGTAGTTCTCCAGTCCGTGTCGTATGGCCAGGGGTCAAACATCGTGGGATTCTTATGTCCCCTAATTTCTTCAAGGTGTTCAGAAATTCTTCCCAGTCCAGCCGGTCCCCTCGGTCCAGTGCCTGGTCCCAATCAACTTTCTTACGGCACAGCCGCTGCAGCAAGATCTTTCCGGGTAGCAGCCACGGTGAGACGAAACCGAGCGGGTCGAACAAACTTGAGACGGCAGATAGTATGCCACGACGGGTTATTGGCAGCTCGGGAACGTTCAGTTCGAAAACAAAATCGTCCGCTTCCGCGTCCCATTGTATCCCTAAAGTGCGCTCGATAGGAAGTGGAGAGCCGTCCAAATCTCTTACCCTTTCGGTCTTTTCGTGATACGGGATGACCTTCAGCACTTCTGAAGCGTTCGACATCCATTTAGTTAGATGGAACCCGCCCTCTTCCAGCAATCTCGTCAGACCCCTGAACTGCTCTAGAGCTGATTCCACATCATCGAATGACCCAAGGTAGTCGTCGACGTAGAAGTTCCTGCTGACGCTTTCTACCACCGTCCGATGTACTAGATCGCCATGTTTGTTCGCTGATTCTCGGAGGGCGTAGTTGGCACAAAATGGTGACGATATGGCTCCGAAGGGGTGGACGGTCATCCTATAATTCACCACTGCGTTGTCCCGGTCGCTCCCTTCCCACCACAGGAAACGCAAAGCATCTCATTCTCCTACCGGAATCTTCACCTGATGGAACATTTCCCTAATGTCAGCAGACAAAGCCACTTTACCCACTCTGAAACGGCACAGAACATCGATCAGTGGTGTGGTCCAGTCAGGCCCCTGTAGTAGGCGATCGTTTAACGACTTTCCCTGGAACTTGGCCGCACAGTCGAAAACCACCCGCAGTTTATTGGGTTTCTTGGGGTTGATAACCGGATGGTGAGGCAGATACCAGATACCCCTTTTGCTGTCGGTGTTAACAGGCACCTTTTCAACGTAACCGAGGGCCTCGTTTCGCTTCATCAAATCCGCGTATCGTTCCCACAGATTCTGTTCTCGAATGAAGCGTTCTTTTAGTCGTAGTAATCGTTGGAGAACATAATTTCTGTTGTCAGTCCGCGGGTCGACCGGTGGGCGCCGTGGGAGGGGAACCTCGAACTGTTTTTTGAGGCCTCTAGTGCCTTGCCGCACCGTTTGTAGAGCGAAGTGATCCTCTTGAGACCACGTCGGTCTTTCGTCTCCAATGTCATGAAACTCCTTTTCATACAGCCGTTGCAGATGATACTCTATGCGGTCCGTTTCGGCGGATAAGTAATTCACGGAACCGCGTACCCCTACTGGACCGTATAACATCCATCCCAGAGCCGTGCGTACGGCATAAGGTGCCTGGCGGTCGCCCACTCTTTGGTCAAGCACCCAATGCGCCTCTGGCACGTCGCATCCGATGAGGAGATCCACCTCATCATCTTCCCAGTCTACGACGGTTACATCCTGCAGGTGGGGCCACCGAGTCAAGATTGCGTCCACTGACCTTGGTGCTCGCATGGGGAGATCCGCTAACGTGAATGCCTCCGTTGGTTCAATTTCCTCGTTAGTGTCTAGAGAGATGAGTTGCAGCCTTAATCTACCGGCAGTCATTACCTGTGTTCCGCCCACCGTGCTCACTGCTAACGACGTCGCACCTTTAGCCAGTTGGTGTTTGTCGGCAAACCGCTCTTTCACTAAAGTGGTGTCGGATCCACTATCAACGAAAGCCAACGCCTTGACTATCCCAGTCGGAGTCACTACTCCCACGGCCACTACGCCTAAACGTACCGGTTTACTGGCAGATTGTGAAGTTGAACAAATCATGCTGGGCTTGGCAATCGCCTCGGATATGGTTATTCTCGCCTGATGCAGCAGCCGATGGTGTCTGCCCGTGCAGCCCTCGTAACCACATCGATTCCTTGTTCTACAGGCTGCTGCCCGGTGTAACGAACGAATACTGAAAATCCTTCTAAATGTTCAACGTGCTTTGTGAATTTGACTATATTTAACATTATCTTGGAAAGCTCGCTCATACACCACACATTTTCACGTTTGTTTATCCATGTGAGACATTTGAATTTGGCCTTGAACCGTTTCTGACTGTCGTGCTTGAGCCACGGGGCTTTGGACCTTTGGGTTTTACTGTGAAGTCTATTTGGCCGCATACTTGAGGTTCGTATATATTTGTATCCTTTGTGCATTTCAATTTAGTACCGTAGAAACTACGAATCAATCTTGTTCTGGTTTTGGGATTCGTTTGAATTGGCTACGCGTTGCTCGATTTGCGAGATTTGACTTACAGTACTCAAGTGGAACCTGGACAAGAAAACTCATTGGAAATGCCCAGACGAGGAAGCAAGGACATTTTGAGACAACAGGAAATAACTCGGCAAGTCTCTGGGGATGGTTCGGGTGTTATTGATTCTCTAGATAATACCAAGTTTACTAGCTCTGTCAGTGCCAGGTCATATATCTCTAACCGCGATGCGTTTGACGATATTAGTACTTATAGAATGAGAGTAATAGAATTAGAAAACGAGCCGCGGTTAGCCAGAAAGGAAGCAGAGCCCCTTCAACAAGGAACTGGTCTCAGAGAGCCAGCAAAAAGTTCATGTAGTTCACAATGTCAACATCGAAAAGGCACTGTGATCGACGAATATAAACCCTTGAGACAGCCTGAAACTACCGAGGTTTTGGCTCTTGACCTGCCGAGAGTGGAGCTGTCCCACTTCGACGGGCACCCCGAGCAATACTGTATATTCATGAAACAGTTCGAAAATTTTGTTGAGTGCAAAGTTGCAGATCCTGGTCAAAGGTTTTTGTATTTATTACATTACTGTCGCGGGAGAGCCAAAAGTGCAATCGAAGGCTGCGCGATGCTTGATCCACCGATGGGGTACATCAGGGCGCGCAGAATCCTGAAAGATTTGTTTGGACAACCATTCAAGGTGGCTAGAAGCCTAATTGATAGTGTTTTATTGGAGGCGAAAAGGACTGAGGGCAAGGCTGAATCACTGTCGAGTTTGGTGATAAAAATGCAGAATTGCAGTATAGCACTGGAGCACTTAGGATACCAGTCTGATCTGAATGCATTGCACACACAGGAATGCATTGTCCGATGTCTATCTATTGATTTACAGAGCCGATGGGCAGAGGAAGCTGAAAAAATAAATATGCTTGAGCGGGAATCTACGTTCAACGATTTGACGGAGTTCATAGGTCGTCAATCCCGTATCGCCAACAGCCGATTTGGACAAATCGTACGCGAAAGTTGCAGACTGGCGCGAAGGGAACCAACATCTCGAATTGTGGAGAAGGACTGTAACCAAACCCAGTCTTTGGCTAACATGCACATGATAAGTCAAGAACCCGAGAGGTCAGCTGAATGCAAGCTATGCAACTCCCTGCATCGGTTATTAGATTGTCCGACCTTTCATGGGATGAGTGTACCCGATCGGTGGTGCGCGGTAAAAAGGATTGGCTCATGCTTTATGTGTTTGAACAACTCTCATCGAGCCTATGAATGCAGCTTAAGAGTGAAATGCAACCAAGACGGATGCTTGGGTAATCATCACTCGTTACTGCATGGCCTTCTCAACAATAGACCTATTCAGCCAGATGAACCCAAAATTGTCTGTTCAACGGGACATGATGATTTCAAACCGGCAAGATTAGGCATCGTACCTGTCGGTATCGTGACACCTAACGGACTGAGGAGGGTCAATGCATTTTTGGACACGGGGTCGGATACCTCGCTGATTACTCGCGAGCTTGTAGAAAGCTGTGAACTAGTAGGCGAGTCTACCTCGCTCACCATCAGCACGATTGCAGGGGGTCATGTTAGCAATTCTAAGAGGCTGACCCTGCAGTTAACGTCTTTATCTGATGAGGGGACCGTAGAAATTCCGGAAGCTTTTGCAATAGACAGCTTGCCAATGAGACCACTCGACTCTGTTAGATCGATCGCCAAGAGATGGTCTCATCTCAGGGACATAGAGTTCGAAGAAGTTTCTAGCCCCCACGTCGACATACTAATTGGATGCAATGTACCAGAGGCTCACTGGGTGCTTGAACAGAGCATAAGCAATCGAAAAGAACCATTCGCTACGCGAACGATACTAGGCTGGACACTTCTCGGACCCCTGACGAGCGAACTTCAACAATCGGCATCAATAAATTGCTCAAATGTTGCTGAGAGAAGTGCCTCTGTAGAACACGATCAGCCTTTCGATATTGAATCCAACGGTCCATCTCAGGAAAGCGAAGTTCACTCGAAGGATCAGTCGGTGCTTTCGATGGCGAATTCAAAGACGGGACGTCACAGCGGGCAACATGAAGTTGCTATACCCGAGAGACCACCGTCAAGTCACTTATTGAGAAAAGGAGAAGTTGCCCGGAGGCTTTTGAAATATCTCAAAAAAGGACACCAGCAGGTCACCCAAAGCAGCTTGAAATTTGCCGACCCAGTGACAGTGTACGGTACCTGGGTGGAACTTCATGGCCGGCGGCGAAACAAAGTACCCTTTGCCAAAACAAAAATTGCTGAGCTGAAGTCAGTATCCCTAAACGAGCTCAAAACGACTGCACTGGTATTGGGTTTTAAGGTGGCACGAATGCTAAAAGAGAACTGCACCACCGCCGAACTGAGCCTTGCCTATTGGACAGATCCTACAGTTGTGTTACATTACAGGAAACGGAAGAAACGAAGAAAGTGTTCGAGACATCAGAGAGTTAATCCACTCGTAGCAGGAAACAGCGAGGAAAATGTTGATGATTCGAGCTCGAAATCACATACAAAAGACAAAGTAGCTCGCAGATCGCCTCGCTCCGAGTTACTCAGCACTTTATTGCATCTCATGCCCTACAACTGATCAACTGGACCCATTTTTTCTGAAAGGTTGCAAATGTACTTAGTTCCAGTTTCTATCTAGCATGCACATAGGCGAAGAGGAGAAATTCACCAGTATTTCACTTGAACAGTTCAGGTGAGGCATACTAGCTGCGAGCACATTGTGAAACTATTATTATCTTTAAAGAACATTTATTTACATTTTATACAATATTGATTGTCACATATTTTGTGCACAGAAAAACTTTGAAATACTCTGATAGATACCAGTATTCGATCAATCTCCGTGTTCATGTGTATTTCGATACTGTCCGCCGTACACTTGTTTTCGAAATTTATTCATAATCAGATACCGGTTTTCATTTCTTTCGGAAGATTTGGTGCGTTAATTTTATGTAATTCCACTGGTTCGTGACCTGTCGATTTTACGCGATATCTCATTAGGCGTTGCACCTGCGTTCAACTTCTGCGCTCATGCTCGTAAACAAAATTAGTCTAACCAGTTGCTGCAATGGGTTACTGCTTGTGATGCTTAGACTTATTTCGTGCGGCGAAACACTTCACTCTGCGAAGCCTTCATCTTCATCGTGCGTCTGACTATATGCGCCGGTTTCCTGATGAATATGTCAATCTCAAGTTGTGCAGCGGGATTTGGAATTGATTCCTTATGGATTGTGCGATGATGACTACGGCAAAAACCTGTTTCATGTTCAGATAACACAGGAAGTTAGTATCCACAGGCACTGACAATAAGTTAAAGGTAGATAGGGTGAGAATCATGACCCCTTCCTGAACCTTAGACAACCATTTTCGCGGAAGGATTTTGGCCGGCGGTGTAACGAACGAATACTGAAAATCCTTCTAAATGTTCAACGTGCTTTGTGAATTTGACTATATTTAACATTATCTTGGAAAGCTCGCTCATACACCACACATTTTCACGTTTGTTTATCCATGTGAGACATTTGAATTTGGCCTTGAACCGTTTCTGACTGTCGTGCTTGAGCCACGGGGCTTTGGACCTTTGGGTTTTACTGTGAAGTCTATTTGGCCGCATACTTGAGGTTCGTATATATTTGTATCCTTTGTGCATTTCAATTTAGTACCGTAGAAACTACGAATCAATCTTGTTCTGGTTTTGGGATTCGTTTGAATTGGCTACGCGTTGCTCGATTTGCGAGATTTGACTTACACCCGGTGCGTGGTGTTGAGACAGATGAAACATGTTCCTGCCATCCTCGCCATTCCCCACCGTTCGTCTATTGTGGCGTTGCCGAACTTGGGGCATTCTGGTAGGCCATGGCTAGTACCATAGGACCTGCAATTTGGTTTCGCCGTAGCATCTCGTGAAATGACGTGTGTGTTGGTCCAAGGCTGGTACTTTGGATGTTCTCGTACAGGGGTTTGGACTTGGCTAGTACCGGGCTTGTTTGCTCGGTTGCTGTCCCGGACGAGTCGGCCGAATCTGCTGTCAGCTATCTTCGTTTGCCTGTCTAAGTATTCAGTCAGGTCTTCGAAGTTGGCTTCTCTGTCGCCTCGGCTTATCCGTTCAGCTTCTTCCGCCCACCGACCCTGTAGTTCGGAAGAGAGGTGACGGACTATGCCTTCCAAAGTGTGCATGGCGTCTAGGTCAGCCCTGTAACCTAAATGGTCGAGGGCTATTGAGCAGTTCTGCATCTTGATCACCAGGTCGGCCATGGTGTAGACGTCGCCTTTGGTTCTCTTTGCCTCTGCCATCACGCCCTCTATTAGGTTACGGGCTACTTTGAAAGGTTGGCCAAACAAGTCCCTCAGAATCTTTCTTGCCCTTGTGTAGCCTTGTTCTGGATCGAGCATGGTGCACCCGTCGATAGCTTCTCGCGCTCGGCCTCGGCAGTAGTGAGTAAGGTAAAGAAGCCTTTGCCCAGGGTCGTTTACCTTGTTTTCAACGAACGTCTCGAACTGTTTGACAAACTTGCAGTATTGCTCAGCTCGCCCGTCGAAAACCGTTAACTCCACTCTAGGCAGATCGATCGATGGTGGTTTGTATTCGGCGACCGGCGTGGGGTTCCCTACCTTATTGCACTCTAACCTATCGGAAGTGTCGAAGTCACTGGTCTCATGCTCTCGCTGTTTCTGTGTACACTTCTCTGCTTCATGCGCCTGTAGTCTAGCCGAAAGTAACTGTTGCTCTAGTTCTAGTATTCTCAGCTTATATAAATCGACATCCTTACGATCAACATTGCTTTCAATAACACATGAGCTAGCACTGACAGGACTAGGCGATCTAGCATTAACTAAAGAATCATATGTACCAAAAACCTCCCCAGAGACTTGCCGTATTACTTTCTGTCCGGATTCGACTGCTTTTGATCCTTTTCTTGGCATTTTGCGTGATTTTTCCTCGTTCCAAATAGATCTATTGAGTATTGTTACGAACGTTTGAGCAATGCGTAGCCAAATTCGCAACGGATCCCGAAATCAGAAGGCGATTATCCGTGATAATTCTACGATACTAGATTATTAAAATGAACAATGACATAAACAATATACAAACCTCAATAATACGATCACAAAGACTCAACAACGAGAAACCGAATGGCAGCGTGTGAGCAGACAGCACGTGCGTCACGCAGGTCCTGAGCAAGGATGTGCCAAAATAGCGCTCTGGGCGCGAACAAACAACAATTGGTCCAGAAAAACAACCAGTTCGTGAAGACAAGTCAATAGTGTATGGAAATGAGTGACGTTGGGAAAAAACACCGAATCGCGAGGGGAAAAGGGGGATTTTCCACAACCGGCTGTTACACTGGGTGCTTGAACAGAGCATAAGCAATCGAAAAGAACCATTCGCTACGCGAACGATACTAGGCTGGACACTTCTCGGACCCCTGACGAGCGAACTTCAACAATCGGCATCAATATATTGCTCAAATGTTGCTGAGAGAAGTGCCTCTGTAGAACACGATCAGCCTTTCGATATTGAATCGAACGGTCTATCTCAAAAAAGCGAAGTTCAGTCGAAGGATCAGTCGGTGCTTTCGATGGCGAATTCAAAGACGGGACGTCACAGCGGGCAACATGAAGTTGCTATACCCAGAGACCACCGTCAAGTCACTTATTGAGAAAAGGAGAAGTTGCCCGGAGGCTTTTGAAATATCTCAAAAAAGGACACCAGCAGGTCACCCAAAGCAGCCTGAAATTTGCCGACCCAGTGACAGTATACGGTACCTGGGTGGAACTGCATGGCCGGCGGCGAAACAAAGTACCCTTTGCCAAAACAAAAATTGCTGAGCTGAAGTCAGTATCCCTAAACGAGCTCAAAACGACTGCACTGGTATTGGGTTTTAAGGTGGCACGAATGCTAAAAGAGAACTGCACCACCGCCGAACTGAGCCTTGCCTATTGGACAGATCCTACAGTTGTGTTACATTACAGGAAACGGAAGAAACGAAGAAAGTGTTCGAGACATCAGAGAGTTAATCCACTCGTAGCAGGAAACAGCGAGGAAAATGTTGATGATTCGAGCTCGAAATCACATACAAAAGACAAAGTAGCTCGCAGATCGCCTCGCTCCGAGTTACTCAGCACTTTATTGCATCTCATGCCCTACAACTGATCAACTGGACCCATTTTTTCTGAAAGGTTGCAAATGTACTTAGTTCCAGTTTCTATCTAGCATGCACATAGGCGAAGAGGAGAAATTCACCAGTATTTCACTTGAACAGTTCAGGTGAGGCATACTAGCTGCGAGCACATTGTGAAACTATTATTATCTTTAAAGAACATTTATTTACATTTTATACAATATTGATTGTCACATATTTTGTGCACAGAAAAACTTTGAAATACTCTGATAGATACCAGTATTCGATCAATCTCCGTGTTCATGTGTATTTCGATACTGTCCGCCGTACACTTGTTTTCGAAATTTATTCATAATCAGATACCGGTTTTCATTTCTTTCGGAAGATTTGGTGCGTTAATTTTATGTAATTCCACTGGTTCGTGACCTGTCGATTTTACGCGATATCTCATTAGGCGTTGCACCTGCGTTCAACTTCTGCGCTCATGCTCGTAAACAAAATTAGTCTAACCAGTTGCTGCAATGGGTTACTGCTTGTGATGCTTAGACTTATTTCGTGCGGCGAAACACTTCACTCTGCGAAGCCTTCATCTTCATCGTGCGTCTGACTATATGCGCCGGTTTCCTGATGAATATGTCAATCTCAAGTTGTGCAGCGGGATTTGGAATTGATTCCTTATGGATTGTGCGATGATGACTACGGCAAAAACCTGTTTCATGTTCAGATAACACAGGAAGTTAGTATCCACAGGCACTGACAATAAGTTAAAGGTAGATAGGGTGAGAATCATGACCCCTTCCTGAACCTTAGACAACCATTTTCGCGGAAGGATTTTGGCCGGCGGTGTAACGAACGAATACTGAAAATCCTTCTAAATGTTCAACGTGCTTTGTGAATTTGACTATATTTAACATTATCTTGGAAAGCTCGCTCATACACCACACATTTTCACGTTTGTTTATCCATGTGAGACATTTGAATTTGGCCTTGAACCGTTTCTGACTGTCGTGCTTGAGCCACGGGGCTTTGGACCTTTGGGTTTTACTGTGAAGTCTATTTGGCCGCATACTTGAGGTTCGTATATATTTGTATCCTTTGTGCATTTCAATTTAGTACCGTAGAAACTACGAATCAATCTTGTTCTGGTTTTGGGATTCGTTTGAATTGGCTACGCGTTGCTCGATTTGCGAGATTTGATTTACACCCAGGTCATTCATTCTGCCGGGGTGTATCTGTAAGGTACATGTGTGGAAACCCTCCCCAGTAGTTGTCACGTACTTGTATTGTTGGGACAATGCTCTTAAGCTTGTTGACCCTCACACAAGTACAGCAGGCATCAACCACTACTCTTGAACATTTGTTTATATTTTGGTCTGCCAGTGACCTTTGCTGAACTCTGATCTTCGTTGCTAAAAGTTGTGGTCTTACAGACAAGGTCTGTACATAATTTATGAGTATAATTTGTAAATTCAGTGTCATAGAATCAGGGAATCAACCTTGTTGTGACTTTCGGGGTTCGTTAATTGGGCTACGCGCTACTTACAATCGGAATAACCGTTACAGCATCTACTTCTCATCTCCTCGGCAAGCGATGGTAAGACAGAGGTCCCAAGTTTATTCGCCATTGAGAATCTACCGATTAGATGGGGTTACGGAATGAGTGATGAAATAGGCTTGTGGATCGGTTGTGGTGTGGCAGAAGCACACTTAGTCCTGCATCAAAGAATAAGACGCCACAGAGCACAGTACGCCTTCCGCACGATATTCGGTTGGAATTTACATGGTGTCAAAATCTGGAGTCAACGAGCTGATCCAAATCAACCGCACTTCGGTGGAAATGGGGAAAATCAAACGGGCATTCAAGAACAAACATTGCACTGAGTTTGCTGAGGTGGCCAATGACAGAGATGCCCCTTCGCGAGAAGGAAGGCCAGTTCTGAAGATGGTATCCGAGCACGAAGAGGAGGTAGTCGATTGTTTTGAGGTTCCCGTGCCGTGGGGACCCAACTCAAGGCCGATACCGAACAGCCGGGTAACTGGACTGAAAAGGTTTTACTCCCTCAAAAATAGGCCTTTTCGAGAACCGCAATCAAGAATGGAATATACGAGAGCCAAACACATACAACAGACATGGGTTGCATTCAGAGACCAGGTGCAGCGTCAACTGACGAAAATTCGATGTGGTATCTACCCCATCACTAGGTCATGAACCAAGGGAACCGAGAAAGACCAGATGGTCCTTCATGCTGCAAAATGCATGACGTGCCACCCGAAGGTCATATACTACGAAGCCAAAACTGGCTGTTGCAGTTTTCGGCTGTGAAAAGTAGCCGCGTCTGCGTCTATACACGAAATGTTTCCACAATCTAAGATGCCCGCTAAAGGTAAAAACGCCTTCCGCCTTCCTCGGTGGCTCGAAAACCATACTGGCCAGACAACTGACGAGTGCGGATCAAAGGTTAATCCATTTGGAAAAGGAGCATCGCCGTTCTACGCCAACGGCTCTTTCCGGGAAACTCCCAAACTTTTCCATGACACCGTAATCTATCGGAAAGGGCGCTGAACCACTTCTGTGTAGACAATTTTCCCCGTTCCCTTGGTAGCCCACCTTCGGCTTTTTAATATTTGACTGAGCTGGCTACCACCCCAAAGGCAGGAGGTTTCAAAATTGCAAAGTGGGCTTCCAACAGCCACAAGGTATCAAATATTACCTGGGAGTAGGAGGAGACCGGGGGCTCGAGGGTTTTTTGGACCCTCGTTAGAGGCGCAGCGTACTCTCGGAAATCGGCGCAGTGCCAAAAGTGATGAGTTCATATCAAATCTTGACCTACCCAAATGGTCACCCACAAAGAAGGGAATTAGGTCATCAATCTCAAGCCTCTATGACCCCTGGGGCTTCGTTTTACCTTGTCTCTGCCTGGAAGGAGCTTGCTCCAACCACTACACCAAAGCGGACGGGTTGGGACGAACCCCCCTACCCCGCCCCCAGGGAAAACGACGACAAGCGACGGCGCGGCTGGTTACATAACCTAGATCAACTCGACTAGATCAAGAGACCGAGACGCCTGAAAAATCGAGTGCGCACACCATGCCAAACTCCACTTGTTTTCTGGCACATTTGAAGCAGGCCAGGGGATAGCGGCTTACGGCTGCTAGGTGGATGAAAATTGCGGGCAGCACAATCAGATAGCATTGGCAAAGGCGGGAGCAGCCCCACTGAAGATCGTACACATTCCGAGAATAGAAAGTACTGCAGCAGCACTGTTAGCGAGAGCCGCCATGTTGATATGGAAGTGCTTTGATCAGACAGACTGTGAATCAAACGTTTGGACAGATTGGGCCACCATACTGCATTACGTAAACAACACAAACCCGTTTTTAACACCTTCGTGGCCGACAGACTCACTGTGATTCATGAGCCGACCGAGGCCGACCTTCGGCACCAAGTAAAGTCCGCAAGTAACTCGGCCGACTTCTGCTTGAGGGGTCTTAGAACGTTAGAAGAACTGCAGATGCGGATAATGGAGCGGGAGTTCTCAGCCTAATCCAAGGAGAGGTGGCCGGCATTACCAACACCCAAGCCAGCAGATGCTGGTATTAAAGTGAAGCGATTACCACTGGGCACAAGCTATACGGAAACCGGGAGTCTGATGGAGAAACTGTATCATTTTTCAGACTAGAATAAAAAGTTGAGGGTCTGCTTCTGGTGAACGAGATGCAGGTTGCTCTTGAAGATAGTAAAAGGCGCACGGCAGAAACCAGGTTACTTTTCGGGACAGCACTGCCAAGGTAGTTAAACCAGGCAGAAATCGATGCTCTGAGTCTGCCTCAACTACACGCCCTCCCACTTGAGACCAATAAGTTTGGCAGGGCCGACCTTAATACTGGGGGCAGCAAGCTTTTGCATAAAGGTATCCGAAAATTGAACTCTGTATCAACTAATGGGCTGTTAGGAGTCGGAGGGAGGTTGATGAGTTTTGAACCCAGGATACGAAGGGAAACATCTTGTGGTAGTTTCCACCAACCACAACGGTACAAGACATCCGATAGTTTACTTACCCCGAGAAGAAGCGGATGCTAATCCACATCCATTGTTTGATAATATTTGTTGACAACTCCGGGTGACCGAGACCAGCAGAAGTCAAAAGTGCTGTCGGCGATTGCCTAGTTTGTCGCTGCCGAAACATGCGGGCAGGCGATCAAATGATAACTCCCTCCCAGCCGCCAGGGTTCAACCAGGACGGCATCAAATCATGGAAATCCGCGTTGATTATTTTGATCGGTTGTACTGGCAACAACAGAGAAGCCGAGGGGAAAAATTGGCTTCCTTAAAACACGTCTACAATCCACAGCAGTTCATATCGAAGTAGCACAGAGAGACTAACGATTCATACCCCGTAGCTTTCCAAAGGCTCCTCGCAAGGCAGTGCTTTTCCAGTGAAGTACTCAGATAACAGTTCAAATTTCGTTTGAGCGCCAATAAATTTGAAGAAATGGTGGAGCCGCTTGCACCACGCTAAAATACGAGGTAAAACAGTGGCTAAATGAATTGGGTGGCGCCTCAGTCAACCCGAAAACAGCCAAGGCGGTGGCACCTGGAAAAGTCTGATGCGATCGGCCAGGAAAAGACCCATGAATGTTATTTCACAGCAAACCATGGAAGACGAAACTCTGAATACGCCACTAACGGAACTAGAAAGCCCTCTGAACAAAGGACTTCTGGTGCCTATGGCCGCGGATTCTGAAGGCGAACCGGCCCTCACTCCCAATGATCTGCTGGCATTGCTGTGAAACTTGGAAGCCACTCGAAATACCTTGCATGGAAGGCACGCCATAGAATGAATGCGGGTCAGCCACTTAACACAGGTTTTCTAGAAATGTCGGTAAGGGAAGTACTTGCCGACAATCCAGCTTCGATGAAAGTGGATCTCCGGAGGAAGATCTATGAGACGTGATGAAATCATCTTCACTGTAGAGCTCCCACAAGAGTGATCAAGGATCTTCGTATGGAGTCGATGGCCTCCTGCGTTTGGTGATGGTAAAACCTCTCAAGGGTATGGCCCTGATAAATGTCCGATTAGTGTGTCTGCTCTAAGAGGGCAGTGGAGAAAATCGTTCTCAAACACACGGACCAAACTCAAAGCAACGTCAATGGAATGCTTCCAAACATCAGACTCCGGGTGGTGCTGGTATTATCACACTAGGCTCTAATTTACCTAGTAAAAGACCAAAACCCTCGCATAAACTTAAAGAACACTCACACATTTGGGTAATATAGGAGACTGATTATTCCCAGCGAGCACGTTATGAGAAGACCGATTGGCGAACAAGCTCGTTTTCAGTGATTCATACCCATGCCATTACATCACAATACATTACGACAACTTGAGGAATTGGGCCAATTAGAGAAACAGAAAGTCATAGAGATTATTGGTGACATAAGAAAGGAAGGAAAATAATTATAATCCAGGCCTAATCAAGACCGGATGTGGATTGTTCCTCGCATATTACGTCAGTTCTCATCTGATCTGTGGCCTTTTGTAGAGTGGAGGGAGTGCCGGGGCAGCTTAAGGGCACACACAAATTGTTTTCGAGCACACGGAGGGGGATTGTGTAGGTGAATGCCGACAGCCTCAGCAGTGACCAGGATGCGACATTTCGCTTGTCTTGATTGTCGACCCCGGATCTTATACAGAGCACGGAAAGCCTCGGACACGTTTACCGTGTGATTGGATTTAGCTAGGTGTGGAACGACTGCGCTGGTGAGCGATTTAATTGCTCCAGTGTTCAACCATGCAGGGTGGTGTTCGCGGATACGTTCAGGCAAACGTCTGGTCGTGCGGCCGATGTACGGCCGATGAGTACACACAAAATGAGGCTGCAGAATCAGGTATTTTGTCTTTCAACCGTAAAGTCACTGCTGGTCTGGATTGGAACAACATCCGCGGTTTAGCTGCGTAAAATGTTTTGGTGATGACGCCTGACAATCTTCTCTGGGCCTTCTCTGCCAACGCATCGCTTTTGAATGGCAAAGTTATGTATACTGGCTTCCTTTCCACCATGGACTCTCTTGGAGTTTTCCGCTCTATCTGCATCATGTTATCAACTAAGCGGTCCGGGTAGCTGTTCTGTGTGAAAATCCTTTGCACGGTTCGGAGTTCTTCCTCAATCGTGTCCTCCGAACATATTCGTCTCGCTCTGTCTACGAGGCACCTAATTAAGTTTCTTTCCACCTTAAGAGGCACGAAGCTGTGGAAGTGGATGTACTGTCCATTCCACGTCGCCCTCCTGTGTACGGACCGACTGATTGAACCATCTTCATGACGATTCATCCGAACATCCAAGAAGCCTATCGCGCTGTTTGATTCTGTTTCCATTGTGAACTGTAAGCTGTCATGAGCTGAGTTAAACGAACCTAACAATTGACCTATCTGATCTGAGGAATTGATCACACAAAAGATGTCATCCACATAGCGTCTGTATGAACAACATCTACGGATCGTTGATTCAAGTGGGCCATTTTCCAACTTTGCCGTGAAGGGGTCGGCAAGCAGTGGTCCGAGTAGGGAGCCCATTGCTACCTCGTCCTTTTGGAGGTAGAACTGACCGTTAAACTTGAACTGAACGTTGTATGTGCAGAAGAATAGCAGTCGTTTCAGTGCTTCCAAAGGGATGCCTATCTCAGTTGCGTTGCTTTTAATATAGTCACATAAATAATCGATGGTTTCACCGATTGGAACGTTGGTAAAGAGGGAACTGACATCTGTATAAGATCCGGGGTCGACAATCAAGACAAGCGAAATGTCGCATCCTGGTCACTGCTGAGGCTGTCGGCATTCACCTACACAATCCCCCTCCGTGTGCTCGAAAACAATTTGTGTGTGCCATTAAGCTGCCCCGGCACTCCCTCCACTCTACAAAAGGCCACAGATCAGATGAGAACTGACGTAATATGCGAGGAACAATCCACATCCGGTCTTGATTAGGCCTGGATTATAATTATTTTCCTTCCTTTCTTATGTCACCAATAATCTCTATGACTTTCTGTTTCTCTAATTGGCCCAATTCCTCAAGTTGTCGTAATGTATTGTGATGTAATGGCATGGGTATGAATCACTGAAAACGAGCTTGTTCGCCAATCGGTCTTCTCAGAATATGGAAGACGTTCGAGCGCTGCTAGTGAACGTGTCTTCCATCCTATTTGATAGGGAAATACCAACGTAACCCCATTTATCAGACGAATTGAGAAGATGTTATTCGGTTGATAGATGCAAAGATGTGTTCTATTTATTGTGGTTCCGAAACAGTACCGAATACCGCAATATGTCGAACGGAAATGAACTCAGTGGCTTAGCAGTAACCGAACCGCGTGTGTACACAATCGGCGAAGAAGAGAAAGCGGAAATGATTCAACACGAGGTCGACGAAAACCCCGGAAATTCCAGTCTATTAAAGCGTGTGCGACCGAACTAATCAGTGAGGTTGATATCAAACATCAGAAAGGGTCGTGAGGAAAGTAAATCCAAAATAAAGTCCAGAAATAGTTCATTTTGTCAGAACGGTCGAAGTCACTGTGTTAGTATGTCTACAACTTACAGTGGAATTATTTGCAGAGACTTCAAATTAACTCGCGGAATAAAGTGGTTTGTGAAATAAAAGAAGCTCTGAGATGGAAGGTCGCTGAGGTTTTGTAGAAAAAGCTCTACTTCCCGAACTTTACTTTTTTTCTATTGTGAAACTCGCGTTCTTCTTGCTGCAAATTTTGCTACGAACACATTTTTGAAGTGATCACAACACTAGAGCTGGTCTTCCCGAACTTCAAGGGCCCTTGGATTCTTCGCGGAGAATTTTCATTTTTTTATTTTGACGCGTTTTTAATTCTGGTAAGGAAGCTTTTTGTCCTTTGCCTCCCCAAAACAGCCAACACACTCCGACTGAGCGGAAGTTTACTTCTTCGCATGTCGGCAGAAAACTGTCCATCACCAGATGAAGGTCCAAAACCTGGATATTTGCAGCTGACGCTCAGGAAGTCGTGCAAGTGTGCCAGCCACTAAACAGCACCAAAAGCAATGCTAGCCGAGCGACGCGCTCTGACTTTAGGGTCTGGGTAGGCTAGGGTGTATTATTGCCCCTTTTCATCCTATGAACACTGACTGTCTCATAGAAGTATTTGGTGGGCAGTGCTACCTACACTTGCAGAAGTCCCCCGCGAGCAGTTGCGCTTGCTAGGCTGTTTGGACAGTGATTTATTCTTGTTGATCTTCGAGCATGCACGGCAAATTTCAGCCACTGTATTTGAACACTTGTTTACGTCTCGCTCGTGTGTGCCGTGTCGTCCTTCTCATTGCTCCTTTGGCTGTCGCGGTGGTCGTATCCGGCGGAGAATCTTGCTGAACTGTGATGCTCGACGTTGATCGTTGTGGCTGTGCGGATGAGGACCGTACATAAATTTTATGCCGGCAATTTGGTGGTCTAGTACCTTGGAACCTGGATCAATTTTTTCTGACCTTGTGATTCGTCATTTTAGCTACTTTTTACTCGCTTCCGGAATGACATTATCTGGTTCGCCTATTCCAACCTACGACACGAAACAGCTTGCGGTCAACTTGGGATCACAACGACAGTATTTGCTGACGTTTATTCTCGCAGAAGTCCCCGCAAGCCAACGGGAATCGTTTATCTGCAGCGGTACGAATTGCTTGTTGAGTCACGTGGGCTGCGGCTCATCAATACTTCATTGAGCGTCGAAAATATTTGTTTCATTTCTCAGCCGGATGTCCACCAAATCACAGGTTTGGTTCCCAACAAACCTCAAGATTTTCAGTTTTATTTTATTATGATCCACATTTTGATTGGGCCATTTGAGGAGGAAGGTGCAGTGGCCGATCGTGTGTCACACCTCATTGCCTCTGATGGACCGGCAGTTACGGCATTACATCGCCGGCTAGCCCCGGACAAACTAGGTTTCGCCAAACGTGTGTCTGACACTACCTCCTGAAGGTAGTGTTCGTCCCTCTCAAGTTCCACGGGTCCAACCTCTACAAATATTTCCCAAAGACGGCGTTAGCTGGTGACCATATGGCAGCAGCTGCACACTAAATTGGTTCGTCCGTTACCATATCCATCCAAACAATCCACATACCCGACATCAAGGCATCAGTTCACTGTGCTGCTGTTTTTTCGAGGATCGATTTTTTAAAAGCTTATCACCGGATCCCAGACTGTGTTGGAGATGTCTAGATAACTAACGTCAAAACTACTTTTGGTCTAACCGATTTGGTGCCTTTGCCGTTTAGTTTGCCAAGGTCTTTTCAGACGTTCCGGAGGTTTATCGATGGCACCTTAGGCCACGAAATCCTTGCCAGTTAACTAGACACCAGTCACTTTGGACACATCTTGAAGGGACACTAACTCAAGGTCGACACCTGCCATAAGCCATTTATCGGCATTTGGGGGCCGCCATGTACAGATACTCTTTTACAAAGCCTAGGTATCCGGATTACTTCACTTGGTTAGCCAGTGTTGTACGTCATACCTAAGGTTTCGTTAATCCTGTCGGGACCATTCATCTCACAACCACAATCTGAACCTCAAAACCTCCGGCCCAATCAACCTTGAAGCCTTTGCATCAGCACATGCAAACTGTCTCGAAGCCGATCAACTCTGCCGTTCTCCATCGCTGCGGCGTTGGTCGGTTCCTACGCCTTCGGCCGAAGGTCACATACTTTGCGACACGTTGTAACGGCCTGCCAAAGGGAGGGAAGAGAGAAATCAGCAATGCGAAGATGGAATGATAGAAACTTTTCATCGGCAAATCGGGGCAGCTTTGTCAGCTCAAAGAAACCCAGATTGACGTGAATCACTACGGCTAGAACTTCAAGGTTTCCGCAAAGCACTGGAAGAGGGTCTGCTAGCCACTTCAGACGAACCCCGTATAAGGTCACGCGCTTCGCCGCCCTAGTGACATGCTACCTCCAAAGTCAGTTTTCACCTGTAACCACCCCGAATAAGGCACCAGGTTACCGCACAAGACGGATAAGTCTCACTTCCCCGCAGCAGACGAGCAATACGTCAGTGTATGCGTACATTCACGTTTCCAGGGTTGTACGCAAGTCTTCCTCAGGAGAGAAGAACGTCCTCTAACAAAGCCTGTCCACTCCGGCCCCCACAAGTTTTCATGCCAAACATAACGGGAGAACAGATACACTTATAATGGATCAATCCGAACCGGGCTTTCTGGCAGAACCTCTCCCTCCGATTCCATTCCGCCGAACTTTTCGGGGCTAGCGCCCATAGCAGGCGATTCATACGTCGACCACATAGTGGCCGGTGACCAGGGCATCGGACCCTCCGGTAGCGACGATAAATCTAAAGCCACTTCCCGCGAGTTCCAGCAGCGGCTGACTTATCGAGAAGCCCGCAGGTTTTGCAGATGCTGTATTTTCCATTCCCCACCAATGAAGGCCCCTTTGCATATTTAAAAACCTTATTCCGATTATTCCCCACCCCGATGTTCCATTCTTTATGTGAAGGCTGGCTCCTAACAGCAGCCAACTATCTTTTTATAGCTTTACAAGGTTTGGCTGACGTTTTGCTCACCCCTCCTTTCCCGATGCCATTAATAAGAGTCTGTGATTTTAGAGCAAACCCGCACGGGTATCAATGTGCACGAACCTGTTTGCCCTTAGATGAGTTTTCACGTTCGCGGTCAACTGCACCCGCATCAGCAACCTCTAAGCGGGATACGTAAACTGCCAGAAGGATTAATCGAGAAGCTTTTTTACCCAGCTGAAACCGCACTGGGTCGTTCAACAAGGTGAGCGGAGAGAAAACTCTGCTGACATCGTCGCCGTGAGCACTGGAAAATCTTGCCTCCGTCATTGAACCTTCGAGGTATTCCGGGTTGGTTGGCCAGCTCTAGCCGCTCTCCCAGTGTTTTGCTTCGAGTGCCAACCGCCACAACCTGTTCAGTGAAACTGTGTATTCTCCTTTGCCTACTTGTTCCCCTCAGCGGTTTATCTTAAACGACAACTATCACGAGCAATTTCGCTCTCTTGCGTTAGCCGAACAACCGATTTTCCAACTTCCAACTTGAGGGACCCACACTGTCAATTAATTTTTAACTCATGTGATGCGGATTTGTTCAATCGTCCGTTTTCAGAAATAGCTCTTCTTTTTCGGAGTAACCTTTAGTGTCCCTTTTGTCTCTGCCAAGTGGTCAGACATCCCCAACAAAAGACACTGCCGTAGGAACGGAGACTTTGGAGCTGCGAAGGGCTTCACAGTTTCGGGGAACTGCTTGCACCACTTTCTTAACCTGAGTTATCTTGTCTGACTTTCTCATTCTCAGTAGACTCTTTATTTGAAGTCTGTCTTGCCGGTGGTCTTCTATGAGGGGGTCTCTGTAGTGACCAGCCGATGAACCCTACCCAAATATGCCCCTTGCTCGATTACTTTTCGAGTACTCGGCAGCCGCCAGCACTGCTTACCACACTCTTTCTCGGCAGAAGCCAGCTTGCGGCCTTTGTACCTAGGCCCAGTTAGGATGCCCGCGGTTTGCAGTCCACGGTCTTTCTCCTTGACCACTTGGACAAACACTATCGTGGAAGCTGAGAGAGCGTGTACTCCAACACCAGCTTCAACCCAGCCCCTTTTTCTGCATGAAGATGCTCCTACCTGTTGTCACCTTGGACAGCGACAGAAAAGCGCATGAATGCTTATGATGGCCCTGGGCTTAGACAACCAGTTTTTATGTCCTCTGGAGGGTGTGCCTCTAGTTATGACCAGAGCCGGCACGACGGTTCCGGGCAAACCGCTGAGATGCCTGAACATCTCAATCAGGTCTCCTCGTAGGCTTCGGCCCCCTAGCGAGAGCAGGTTGCATGCCCCCAGTTGTTTTCTTAGTGTCTTATCCCTCAGCCCAGCAATCATCCTAGCAAACAGCCTTCGAAAGCCTCCTAACGGCCTCTTTTCACTAGAAGGAATTCAGCTGAAATTAGGTGCCATATCTGAGGGCACATTTCCTCATTTCAAAGGTAGATGGTGTTGTATTTGTATTTGATTAGAATTTGTTGTGGACAGAGGTCCGATTTTCAGTCACAAAAGATTTACATTTAGCACCTTATTGAATCAACGGAATAAAAAACGAATACATGTCAAGATTTTCAAGAAGTTTTGGCGATACTCATACTCAGTACGCGGGGTTTCGGGCCTGGTACGGAAAGGTAGAACTTTTGTAGATTTTGTTAGAAGGGTGTATGGATCGAAGGAAAAACGCGTAGGATCGAGAAAGTTACATTTGTATTGGTCATTGTGTGAAGAATGGGTGCTGGGGGGAACCTTTCACGTGCGGCCAGGTGCAGCTTGCCTAACATAGCAGATATTTCAATTAGGGCATGAAAGATAACCGACTAATAACAGAAAGGTTTCAGAGGATTCAGGAATCCTTTTTTAGTAGGCCAGCGGAAATGACGAGGAACAACAAAGCGGGACAGATATAAAATGTGCTAGACAAAAAGGGAAATGAAGCTCTTTTTAGCCTTAAAATGCCCAAGCTTTCGGGTTGGGTAAGATAATCAGTGCAGTTTCATCACACAGTTTGAAATGTGAGATGACCACTCCGAATTTGTATCCATAGAGAATCCCAAAAATTTGTCGGACCCCAATCTGGTTAGTTGTTCTCTGGAAGTGACAAAAGTATCAGAAAGATAATCCGGTCTAGAAAAAATTACTGTGCGTTCACAGCTCTTGGAGAGCTTCAATGTTAAATCAGATCGAGAAAAGAAGTCATAAATGTGGGACAGATTACTAGAAAAGTAATCGAAGTTTTGGGCTACAGAAACAGCATGACAAAGGGCTACATCGTCAGATTATTTAGGTAAGTGTGCAGGAGAACTTGATGAAAAAGCAGCAGTGTAGGCGGAAAATAAGAAAAACCAGAGAGCACAGCTCCCTGGAGAGCTCGTCGGTCGTTCACCATCGGTTCGGATGTTCTGAAACCTAGACGTGTGCACTGAGTTCTGCTGTAAACTAATCAGACAACGGCCCAAGTAAAGGTGTGGGATAGTCGGGGGGTTCCAGTATGTGAAGGAGGAGAGACCAGGGAAAGGGGCGAAAAACAGACCAGTAGTCTAGAAAACTGCATCACATAGACTTCGCTGACCCGTCCAAGGATTTGGCTACACCGTGGAATATGGCAGCGACGGCGTCCACAGTGGGCCCGTAAGAATTAGGAGAAACTGTAAGGGGCCGTTGGGAAAGTTTGCGGAAGAAAGTAGGAGGTTAAAGATGGCATGCTCTGTAAGTTAAGACCAGATGAATTGGCGGCAATGGGTCAAAAGCCCCCATCTGTGACACCGGTTATTACTTTTGGATAAGTGAACGATGGTGACTGGTCTCCAGCAGTCTGGAATGGAATGCAAGCACAAGGATTTGTTCACTGGGGCAGTAAACATATCGGTCAGGGCAGCAGCATCGAGTCACAAAGTGATGGCATTAGGCCATTAAGACCAATACCCGAGGTTACCTTGGATGTGGGAAGGGGCTGAAATACTTCTTTCTTGGAGAAAGTGATAATGCGCGCGCCAGATTCCCGAATTGATGACTTCGGAGAGTTATTTATTGGGTAGATGGACGCTCCCATGGGTTCCCGCTTCTCCTCAGTCTAGGGGTAATTTTTTCCAAGCGGACGCAGAACGGGCCGTGTGAGTTCGCAGGACTTTAAGCTTGGGTCAGTGGAATTGCTGTCCCCTGCCATGCGCCATCCGTGGGCTCAAAACGCACGGCGACTTATGGTTATTACGTACAATTAGACCTTGGAACCTTTTAGTTTACACGGATTTAAGGCTTTGAGGCTAGCTCTCCTCTGCTTGATGAATCTATACTCGTCTTTAGAAGCCTCCGAGCCGAAAAAGATTACGGAGAAGCGAAGAAATTTGATGCGGCACCCAAAAAACACATGTTATTAGGCAGTTTCGTGATACGGGGTATGCCTCAGACAGATTGAGGTTGTCGTATTTTAAAGGCTAGGGTGCAATGAAAGAGGTGCGTTGTAGTGGCCGCAGAGGAACGGAGGAAACAAGTCAGCTCTCGGGAATAACAACCCCACAACAATACAGGATCAGTGCCCGAGATTGCCACCCTGCCCGCATTGGGTATGGCCACCAGCCCTGAAATTTTGTGAATAATTATTCAAGTTCATGATGATTATGGGTAGAATGATAATGTGTAAGATCGGGAAAAAGAGCCAGGCATAATAAATAAGAGCCTTTGTGCTGGAATACAGCATGAAGAAAAATAATTAAGGGGATTTAATCGAGAACCAGTTCTTGGTGAGACGGCGGTCCATGCGTCCCAGTGAAGACGTCGTCAGGTGTAAGTCGGGAGAGGAGACTAACTCCGATCTCAGGGGGAGACATAAGGGGTTACAGGCCAAGACGGAAAAGAGGGCACACAATGCTTTCAATTGGGGTAAGTTGCTTCTCATATGAACTGGTAACCGTTTTGGAATGAGCTCCTGACGGAAGACGCAAGTAAAGACGGTTGGTGCTGTTGCGAAATCAGTAAACGAATTCTGGAATAAGAGAATCTCGAAATGCTTTAGGCAGACCTTCGACTAGAAATAAAACTCCAACCCACCTTTTCACACAGCAGGACGGATTTCGCATGCTCCTATGCTGCTGGTGTTCTCAGAGTGTAGGGTGCGCCTTTAGAGAAACACAGACCAGTGATTGTCGTATGAGCTCCATAATGTAGGAAGTTGAATGGAAGATAAAGACTGAGTTTCATAAGTAGTGGCCACAGGGCTTCAAGCCTCGGTTGCTTACATCTCTCTTTGTCATTCCAGGGAGGGGATGAGCCGAGTTAGTGCTTGATAAATGATGGTTGAACTCTTTCGGTCGCAAGTCTATCAGATTTATGCATGTGAGTGTACACCAAAGGGCAGTACTCGAGCTGCAGTCTGGAGTGGGATTTGAAGTTCCGAAGCTGACTATCGCGCATTCTAAAAGTTCTGCAGATGAGGGCTATCGTTCTTCCAGCCTTAGCCACCTGGTAGGTGGCTTGTTCTTGGGAGGAGAAAGTGCAGGAATGCTGTAGGCTGAGATCTCGTACCAGAGGAGTAACAGAAATGTATGAGCCGTCTAAGGCAATGGATTTGGGAGAAATTTGTCTTTCATGTGTAAGAATGACACTTTTAGCAGCGGAGAAACTCACTTCCCAAGGGTTGCACCATGTGTCAAGAGCATTCAGGTAGTCAGCTATTTCGGTGAGGGTATATGTCAAAATATGGGGTTCAAAGGAATATACCATCTTGATATAATCGGCGAATAGAAACGCGGTTCCAGGGTGTATCACTCTGAATACGTCGTCTATGTAGAGAAGAAATAAAAGTGGGCCTAACACACTGCCCTGTATGACACCACTTGTGAATGGCTGGGGTGATGAGAGTTAACCCCTAATGTTTACTGCTTGCGATCTCATGCTGAGATAGGGTGTCAGCCAAGAAAAGGGCTGGTCTGTTATGCCGTAGGATTTTACCTTAGTTGACAGCTGAGCATGAGGTACGCCATTAAATGTTTTGTCATATCAAGGAAGATGATGACAAGCACCCTGGCAGGGTCAGCCAATGTTGTGATTAGATTGAGATCAAGTTGTCAGGTCATGCACGACCTACACATAAACAGGCCGTGCAGGCCGTTATTTATTAACCTACGGGCGAGGAAAACATGGGCTTTCTTGTATTTAACTACCCGTTCCAACACCCTGGATATATATGGTGTGTGGTTTATGGGGCGGTAATTAGCAGGGTCATATAAAGCACCCTTCTTATGGAGGGGAGTGATAACGGAAGTTTTCCGGTGATATGGCAAAATGCTTTGTGACATGGAGAGATTGAATAAGTTCATCAGAAGCATCACAGTGTCCGGGCCGCCAAGACGAGAAACAGCCGGAGGGATACCATCGGGTCCAGGGTGGGCCAGGGGCCGGGTGGTACTTAACAGCTTTCTGAACTCGTTGGCTGAGAGTACTACGGTTGACAAGGTATCGGCAATCAAGGAGGTGATATCCTGGGTTGGACTACTGTTGTTGTGTTTGAGCTGAACAGGCACGTGCTTGGACAGACAATCTCGCCCGCACACACACGCACGTACACAGATATCGTTTGCCGTGCTTTGTCCCGGACAGCATTGACCAATCAGATCACATCACGTGTTGCACGACCTTGCGTGACTTAATCCGATTGTACCGTTGTCTCACGCTTCCGGTTACGTACACGACTGACTCAGACACCTGTAAACTCGTTAGCTTTTTCACGTACGTGCTTGTAATGGCGCTTACTGCACTTTGCTGCGGGAACAAACGTTTATCCATACACGTGCGCCTTTCTTTTACAGAATTGCGAACACAACAATTGTGGTCTGTTATGAAGGTAGGGGCTAAGAAACTGCTAAATTCCCCAGATATCAACGGCGGCGAGATGATATAAACGTTCGCTGATAGGGGTAAGTACGGTATTTTGGTTGTACAGCGAGGGTTTCGAGTTTTATCGGGGTCAGAGAGATGGGTTATTTTATTCGGCTGGTTGAGAGAGTACAGTTCTTACCCTCCCAGCTTGTTCTCGTTTTCGCTTAGTAACTGGCGTGAGAGGTGGCTGAAGCGGAGGAAGATAGAAAGGTTGTTATTCCTTTGGTAGACAAGCTGCGACTCCTCTAATTTACTTTGCTTTTTTTTGTTTCCGATAGGTTAATCTCACTTTGACTTTGACTATCTCGAGAGAGATGATTTTGAGAGAGGAGAATAAGCTAGGGTACATCACGTCCGACTCCAGCTGGGGATCAGATGTCAGGAAGAATTCACCCCAGGTCTGATCACGCAGGACAGTGGGTAGAATGTCCCAATATGCATTTCCAAACGATTTCCGATTTTGAGGACTTTCCTGGTGATGTGGTGGTACGGGGAATTCACATTTTATGACCTTGTGTTCACAACCAGGAATGTGGCTAAGAACATTTGCCTTTATATTTTGGGGGCCGAAAGTAAGGATGAGGTCAAGAATATTGTTCTTTCTGGTTGGTGATGTTACGCTTTGCGTTCATCCGCCTGCACGGATACATGAGATAAAATTTTCATAATTTCGGAGAAAGGCTCAGGGTTGTCCAACAGATGTCGGGGAGTTTGAGGTACCCTGCGATGGTCTAAGTAGCGTACTGGACTTCAGCCAAGTGACAGAAAGCATCGGTGATTGAATTTATATCGCCCCTGTTATGGCCCGGCGGACAGTAAACACAATTGGTGACGAGCTGCCTCTGAAGAGGTACAGAGATTCAAAGAGAGTCTTGAATCTTATCAAGGGCGGGAAGCTGGAGTGCGACACAAGCTTATTCCTACTATGGAAGAGACATCCACCACCATGTCTCCCAGATCTATTCGTAGCAAACATATCATAACAGGGTGTGGAGATGTGTCGGAGGGGGGTTTTATCAGTAAGCCAAGTTTCAATTAAGAGGATCACATCCGGGTGGGATTTCAGTGCAAAGGAGCGGGTGATTTTAGTTTGCTGACAGGGGAGATAGCACTGCAGAGTGCAATTGCGAAACTATCATTTTGTTTGCTACGTTGTAAATTAAACATATGGTCCATTAAGTTGTTCGCCAGGTTTGGAGAAATTGCAGCCACTGGTGGGTTGTAGGTCGGTGTGCCGGGAGATATGGAACTGGAGAGGGCGGGACATTCAGAAGAAGGGGAAAAACCGGTAAATTTTGGTGTGGTGGCATTGGGCCCGAAGGCTCACAACTATCTGGAAATGAGGAGCAGGATGCAATGTGTAGATGGGTGGGCCGTACATAGTCCACCGGTAATAAATTTGGATAAGGTACTGGAATGACGATCTGAATAGTCTTGCAGAGGCCTCTTCTTTCGTTGTTGGAAGATGTGTTGTTACGGTTCACTCTACCTGGAGGCGAAAGATTGATTGGGTTCGGAGAGCGAGGCCCGGGTCCCCGAGGTGAGATGACGGACTTTGGGGATAAAGTTACTCTATTTATTTTCGAATTCGCTACGGATACCGGTGCAAATATATTTGGGCTCACGCCTTTCTGAGATATGCATGGTATAGCTAGTTCTGACATCGACAGTTCAGAGATCACTGATTCGAATTTGTGTATTTGGCTGTTTTCCCGAACAGGTGTTGGATTTCGGACTCCTGCGAGGATTGGCGTTCGTTTTTTGAACTATATGCCGTGGGAGTAGTTTGTAAGTTCGATCGGATAATCCTTGAGCTAGTCGAGGGAATCATGTCATTTGGGTTTTTGTATGATAATTTGTTACTTGTTTTTGGAGCCAGGGGGACGTTTATCAGTTTTGTGGACGCCGGGGAACACATAAAATGGAACCGTTACATTGAGGCTATGCTTTAAGTTGTGACGCTTACGACGCACCTCGGATGGAGCGGAGACTCACGTACTATCTAGGTCAAAATTTATTTTGCGATCAATTACGGAAGAGGTCTTCGCATGATGGGCGACGCTTGGTAAATCGACTACCTGAGAGGGAATACTGGCCAAATGTTTATCAGGGTTATGGTTCTTGGCATGGCTTTTTAATACCTTTCCTTGTGGAAGGGTTTTGCCGGGACGTATCCTTTTCCGCTTTATCCCTGTAAGCGACGACAAAAGACAGTCGGCTGATAAATCCCTTGGCAGCAACTTCGGTGTTACCCTGAAACAGGAGTGGATACTTATTTTGCGGTGAAGTTTTGCGGAGCCCAGCACAGCAGCACAGCTCCGAATCCAGGTTGCAAGCCTATAAGTTTGGACTTTTGGCAGATGAGGGAGGCATCATATCTAGAATGTTGAATAGAACTGTATTGTTGGGTTTTTTGATGCATCTGAATATTTTCGAGGCAACGGTTTTGATCAAATTCGTCGTCGAGAATAAGTTGGCTTGAGTGCTGTGTACAGAAGGGTCGAGCTGTGAAGCTAGTGGACTTGAATGACAGGCGGTTTGGAAAAAGAGTCGGGCCGGGAGAAAAACTATTCAGGGTTTGGCCTGTTTCGGTGAATCCCTTGGTAGCATCTCCAAGTATACCTACGAGGGATACAGAACAAATATTATGCCTCCTTCGGAGGTGAGGGGTCCTACAGTGGCCAGAGCTAGGTGGGATTTTTGGGAGGTGAATGGCGATGGTACGCAGAGCAAAGCTGTTGCGATGGTTGGAAGTTAGTCAGACGCAATATTGGTGAAATTATAATACTGCCAGTAGGGTGACAGCTGAAAGATAATGGAAGAATGGAAGGACTATGGTAAACAGCTTAGTAACAAAAAGGTGGGAGAAAGTAACTTATTAAGTTTTAGACAACAGATAAAAAAGGGATTACTAAGGGAAGGTTTTTAACGATGGATAGGTTCTTTAGAAACCACGAATCTCCAGAAAGATCCTTCATTACTGATTCGAGATAATAATTTACTTTAGCAGGTTGGTGTGACGCATTTATTGCCACCATCAGATTAGTTAATCAGACGGAATAATAATAAATACTTGAAATAGCTAAATAATTCTTCTGAACGCCGAAAAGGAAAAAAGATTATGACAACGCGATTTGGCGTCACGATGAATTTGACCGCGTATAATACTTCTCTAGCGCAGTACTTCCATTTTTACACCACAAGGCTGTGTTCAGTATCAAACTCGGATGCATATAATTGACACCTGCTTGTTTATGTGAAAAATAGTCGAGTATTTGAAATTGGCTTTCGATGATCGACACCGCTCGTGCACGCTTGTCACACCAGAATTTGCTCTTGCCATGGGTCATTTGGAGTCAAATCCGAGGTTTCTAAATGATGCGCATTTACCGTTTTTATATCTCAGTAGGAATCAATCGAGTCAAGAGTTCAAGATTCTCCTGATGAGGCCGTGCGTTGCTCAAATTAAAATTATTATGACGTGTGATGTTAGAAGAAAAAGAATGTTTGAGGACCAGGTCGTATTTTCATACACCGGATGTGTTACGGACATTTATCGGTCGTTGAGATACGAGCAACAGAATCAAAAACTGCCACATACCTAAAAGTGGTTGCCGATACGGTTCTCCATAAGCAATCATGAATACGACAGAGAAAATGTAAAAATCTCGGCGGTAGCCACTAGTGTAATAAGAGTTGGCTGGAGGCATGCACGACGGCAAGAACCCCTTTGCCCATCCACCACATGGTAGCACCAAGGAAACATTTGTGTCAACAAGCGACGATTGGGTACTGTGAAAGTTTGCTTAAGTCCTGTGCCGTAACAATAATACTCCAGAAGCTCCCCAAAGTTTATAATATAATCGATAAGAGTCGGACACGTTCAGCAAGTGATTGTGTGGTGTCTTTGGATTAAGGGAGTTCGTTTGTTTTTCTCAAAATTGCCAGTAAGTCTGAAACTTCATTCTTTCAAAATTCTTGCGGAAGTTTGCGTTCAACTTCCTCGCTTTCTATGGGCCTAGTCTGTCTTTTCACATTTTCGGCGTCGCTGCCTCCCCCTCCCAAGTGACCGAGGGAGTGACTTGTGAAACTGATGAACCGTGCGACAAACTTAGAAAATGTCACTCAGAAGGGAACCAAAATGAGTAAACGACTTCGAGATTTGTGGCGTTATCGCTGGCCGCCACACGCTAACATTTTCACATCTTTCGTACAGTCCTCTCCCACCAAAGTCCCCGGTAGAGGGAATAAAGCCGCCGAGGACTATCTCAGAGTTATTTTGTAGAGCCTTAGCGATCGCCGTCTGGGAGGGGGCCAACTGACAATATCCATCGAATAATTTCTGCTACCGTTCCGCAATTATTAGTGCCTTCTGATTCTCAACTAGGACGCGTACTTTGTAGGCTCATTGTCAGAGAGGTCTGGTTATTTTCCATCTACCCCTTAGCGACCGAGCTAATCCCGCACACCCCTCCAGCAGTACATTCGTATGCAAAAATTGGGCCTTGCTGGTCAAGCCTATTCGCCAGAAAGTCTGAGATGATTATTTTCTCCCCCACGAACCTCAGTTTGCTGCGGATATTTTCTACTGCTTCCTTTCCGACTGTCTTAACAAATTTTCTTGTACTTCTCAGGCTGCACCTGAAAAGAGGTCCGCTGACTTGCCAATCCACAAGAAGTATCATAAACTTCTCAAGCAACTATGTAATTCCGACGATTTTTCAATTTTCACTCATTCAAACCGGCTCTCCGCATTTATTCAACGACAAGATAACACGCCACTTCGCGACCAAGAAGCTAGAGCATTGAATCATCCAAAAAGCGGAAACTTCTGTCTATGTTGCTCATATCTAGAAGAGCTAACATTAAGACTGCTGATTCTGGATAATAACTCTTCTATCTCCTCCGCACACTCGCACAGGAAACGCCTCCAAAGCATTCTTTGCTTCAGCCATGGCTCCATCCGCTGCCTTTGCCTCTCCTCCACCTTTACCAGTTACAGACTCTGTCCTTTTTACGACACTCTTTAATGCCAGACGTTCTTCTAAGCTACTATCCAATGGCAAACCCTCCCCTCGATTAGGCCTCGATGGCCTACCACCAGTTGGTCTTGTCAGTAGCGGACCGGATCTCTCCCTTTCGCTGCCTAACCTCCTCACTCACTCACCTAATGGTAGCACCATACCTGCTAATTGGAAGCGCTCGGTAATCGTTCCGACTCATAAACATGGACATTTACGTGAGGGATCCAATTACCTCCCATTAAACCATACCATCATTTTATGCAGAATTATGGAAAAAAGATTTACAGGTCACGCTGTTACCAATTATAAGGCCTCAACCTTAATAATGACAACCAACATGGATTCCTCCCTTCAAAGTCCTGCTTAACATGTGAACATGACCTTCTGAATCTCCTCAGCGACCCTGCCGAGGGTAGGAAACCTTTTGCAGTTCTTTATCTTGACCTGTCAAATGCATTTCATCGAGTACCTCACCCCACCTTTTAATAAAGCTATGATCGTTTGTCATTATCTATTCACTACTTTTTTGGTTCTCATCTTGCCTATCTCAACGTCCACAGGTTGTCTTGATCAACGGGCACACCCCTAACCCTAGGCCTTGTAATAGAGGTGTTACTCAAGGCAGCGTTTAAGCCCCCTCCTTTTCCTCCTATACATGAACGATTTTTTTCCCATCATATTCTATGGCAAGCCGTTCTTTTTCATGGACGACATTATGATAGTCTACACTTTTTGGCCTGGCAACCTCAATACTACTATCACTAAAATCTCCACTGACTTAGCAGCTCTCGATGAATGGTGCCCAACCTGGTTGAGGAAATTCTCCGCCGATAAGTGTATGTTTCTTACTTACAAATGCCAGGTTCCTCCTGGTTCCTTATGCACCGGCAGTTCACCTAATCGACAGCCATCCCTTAGTAAGATACCTTCGCTTAAGTTATTCTTGCTCTTTCAACTTCTCCGAACATGCTGTCTTACAAGCGGCGAAGGCTGAAAAGTGTCTTGGTATTCGCTTCAGATCCTTTTGGCTCAGGGAGAGCATTCTATACACAAACGAATTACATGCTAGGCCTCTTCTCGAACATTGTCTCTTAATCATCCTGAGTAAGCAAAATTCCTACAAGATTATTATCGAAGTTATTCAGAAAAGATTTACAAAGCAGCTTATCTGTTGGTCGTCAAACTTAATTACAGAGAACGATGTTTGTCCCTAAAAATCGAACCATTGTTACTTCGTTGCATCAAGCTGAACCTGGTATTTTGTATAAACTATTGACTAGGCAATCTTATTCCTCCAACCGGTTGTGCTTCTCCCCTGGTACTGGATATTCACTCCGTAATAGACAGTACACTATTGCCACACCCACGGCGAGGACTGTTCTACGCTCTAAGTTTTTCTCTGCACGTACTCCATATTCTGGAATAAACCTCCTTTGCACATCAGGTCTTCTCAGTCAAAGTATGCATTCGTGAAAGCTATTCATAAATTCATTCCTGTCCCGACTGTTTTGCGCTTATTTAACGTTCTCATAACCGAAAGTCAAGCTCACGAAAAAGGCCTGGACTTTTAAGCCATTGCTCTGATTTCTCCCTTCACCTTACCTTCCAAAATAATTTCACCGCTTTTGAATTCTGAGGGCTCTGTTCGACCGCTTCTCGGTAAACTTCGCCCGTCGACCTACTTAAAGCATGCCTGCGTTCAGTAATTATTTTTCCATAACCACTTAAAGGGTGCTGCCAATTTTACTTTGAAATGAGTCCTTCCAGATGCATTCGCATTTATAGAAAGGCCACCATACTACTTCTCACAGTTTGTCAATATGCCTCACCTGCTCCACGGTTTATTGCCCTTATTTAGTTATATCACGTCTGCGGACCTGAAAGCAACCCGAACAACGCTATAGGAACTGCACCATTAACTACGCCATGGTCCGCTATGCATACATTATATACATATAAGTATGTATATTTGTGTAGATATATATATATATATAAGTATATATACATATACGTATTCATTACTGTCCTGTAATTATTAGCACAAGCATGGTAAGTAGCCCAAGGCTCCTCGATATCTCTTCGCTTACGTTGCCTCTTTTCCACACCGAGTCCCACCGCATATACTTCCACCACAACCTCTGCGATTTTGAATTAAAAAATGTATTCTCATTTCTCACATTCGGCGTGTTTCACTGGCTGAGCTCAACTCCATTTATGACGCCCCGAGTTCTGCCCCCACTGTACCCCCAGCCAAGTGTGTTCCGTGATTTCATGCAGAACTTAGTCTTTTTTTTCTACTGAATGACTACTCTAGGTGGAATATTGACCACCCGATTGATGTTTTGTCTCTTCTTATGCGTTCTCTTTTAGGTCTCACTTTCTATGGTCTCAGTCTGTCCTGGGGATCTGCTGCATGGATGATCCCGTGCTTCACTTTTGTTCTTCTTACCGTTAACCGCCGACCCTCAGCTGGGCCCTACCCAGACTGTGTTTCTCTGTCTCACCTCCATTTCAGTGGTCCTAAATGCCGGTCAACCACCCTGGGCACTTTACCGATCACCTCCCTGGCAGGCGAACTTGAATAATAAAGCCGTATGACAGCCTACCACTAGCTGTTCCCGTCGGCTCCGTTTTACAAGTTCCCACAACCTGTCTACTTGGTCCTGGACGATATGCCCTTATCGTGGTGTCTTAGCCGTCTGTACAACCATCAATGAACACTCACGCCAATCTCAACGGTGCGGGGCGCGCGCCAGATCTCCCGCTTTAGCCGGAGCACATCGGGCGTGCAGGCCGTCTGCAACGATGTGCGAGAGCAGTTCGGCTGGTGGATCGTACCTCCTGTGCTCACCTCACGAAGTGATTTCCAGGTTGGGTGTTTAGAACACGGTCAGCCCCACCCACTAGCACCGGTTGCTGATTGCCCACTCCAACTCTCCTCGCCCTACCACACTCACCACAGTCGGTTGCGGATTGCATGCACATATCTTTCCTCCTCCGCCACGATTCGCTCATCTGTCGTTCTTGTCGGCACAGTTATCACTTCCCATTATATCGTTCCACCCCTGTATGTATACCTATCCATTCTGTTTTTGTTCCTATCGTTTTTCACCATAACAACCCCCACTGCATGCTGTCACCCTCGTCCTATCAAATTCACTCTGCCCAAGCCCGAAATACGTTCTTTCCCCCCACCCAGTTCGCCCCTGTCGGCTCCCAATCACTATCCACTTGACACCTCCATATACTTATGAAGCTCATCGATCGCATATTACACTGGTGACCATCTTGCACTATAATTTTTTACTCATCTTATACCTCCCACCATTGGGCACCAGACACATACGTGACAGTGACCAATCACCACAAAAAACTAGCCGTTCCAATCTTTGCTTTTTACGACCAAATTCATATTCTTTTTGACGCCTCCATATTTTCCATGTCTGAATCCGTAATTCTTCTGTGGATCTTCCTCTTAGGCAGTGTACCGATAAGCAACTTCTGGCTCAGTACATTTGTGTAATGGCTTACAAGCAGGCAGATCTCCTGTCCCATTCTTCCAAATCCGAAGCATAAATATTTCTCGTGCATTTATGTTCCATCACAGTTTTCCCGGCCGGGCACTTTTATTCTTCTCGGACCTCATCCTGTGTCATCTGCAGTGAAACTATCTGATTGATTATCTCTTACCCGGTTTACTTTGGCCAACACTCTCGTCTGCTTTGTTCGTAGCTCACCCCAGGCATTTTCAGTCTTATTCTTGTGCTGCGTTGCTTTTCAGCGCAGCACCTAGTGTAATACCATCACATTTTCATCAGTCTCACCTGCAGTTTCAAACTATGTGATCTGGCATTAACTAATCTTTATGATCCTCTACTTACTTATTTCTCTCCTATGTTATTTGATGTTACAATTGATGCATCTTTACTCCACAGTTCCTCTAATCTTAAAGTTACTCTTCCCCAGTGATTTTTTGCACCCCTTCAACTGTAACTACGGGTCGAAGAAAATCCACCAAACACCACTGCAATTTCCATGTTTCCTTAACATCACTCACTTACACTATTGACTTGCTTCATGCACCGTTTGTTTTTACGGACCAACGCTTGTCTGTTCACGCCCAGTGCGTTGCTGTGTCATATCCTTGTTCTGGACCCGCGTGACGCACGTGTTCCCTTCTCGCCCACCGCAATTCGGTTCTCGTTTTTTGAGTCCTTGTGATTGCATAATTAAGGTTTGTATCTGTTTAGTGTTACTATTTATTAGATAATCTAATATCGTAGAATTTCGCGGATAATCGCCGTTTGGTTTGGGGATCCGTTGTGAGTTTGGCTATGTATTACTTAAACGTCTCTCACAATACTCAGTTGATCAACTTGGAACGAGCAAACAGGCAACATGCCAAGAAAAAATCGAAGTGATTTGAATCTGGACAGGAAGTAATACGGCGAGTCACTGGGGAGGTTTTGGGTACTTTTGATCCTTTAGTTAATGCTAGGTCACCTAGTCCTGTCAGTGCTAGCTCACGTACGACTGAGAGTAATATGGATTGTAAGAATATCGACCTATTTTAGCTAAGAATATTAGACCTAGAACAACAACTGTTATCATCTAGACAACAGGCCCAGGGGACAGAAGAGAATTATAGACGGAATGGGCTTGAGCAGAAGGTCAGCAACTATGACCTATCCAACAGATCACGACAGATTAAAATAGGAAACTCTTCACCGGTCGTCGAATATAAAACATCAGCGTCACCAACGGTCGATCTGCCAAAAGTAGAATTGACAGTTTTCGACAGACGATATGAACACTACTGCAAGTTCATCAGGAAGTTCGAAACTTTCGTCGAAAACAAGGTAACCGACCCTGGGCAAAAGCTTCTCTATCTGACTCATTACTTCTGAGGCCGAAAAAGAGAAACCGTCGATGGGTGTACCATGCTGGACCCAGAACAAGGCTACACACGGTCGATAAAGATTTTGAGGGACCTGTTAGTCCAGCCATTCAAGGTAGTCCGTGACCTAATAGAGGTTGTGACGGTATGGGCAAAACGAAGCAAGGGCAAAGTCTTCACAATGGCCCACCTAGTGATAAAAATGCAGAACAGTTCAACAGCCCTCGACCATTAAGGTTACAGGGCTGACCTCGATGCAATGTGCACGTTGGAGGACATAACCCGTCACCTCTCTCCCAAATTACAGGGTCGGTGGGCGGAAGAGGCGGAATGTATAAGCCGAGGCGACCGTGAGGCTAACAGCAAAGACCTGACTGAATACTTGGACAGGCAAACCAAGATAGCCGACGATAGATTTGGCGGACTCATCCGAGGCAGTAACCGCGTAAGCAAATCTAGCTCTATCCAGACTCGGACCACTTCACGGGAACATCCGAAATACCAGCCTGGGACCAATGCACATGCCATTTCACGCGAAGCTATGGCGCGTCCAAGTTGCAGGTCCTATGACGCTAGCCATGGGCTACTAGGATGCTCCAAGTTCATCAGTACCAAGACAGACGAACGTTGGGAATGGCGAGGTCGACAGGACCGTGTTTTATGTGCCCCAATATCACGCACCGGGTGGCAGCTTGCCAAACAAAGACCAGATGTGGTCACGAGGGCTGCGCGGGCAGATACCATCGATTATTACACCAGGCTGGAGAAGCAACACCAGAGACGAAAACCAAGCCCGGTGTTATTTGTTCAACGTCGCGGTCTACCAGTAAACCAGTACTTCAGGAGTAGTTGCAGTGACGGTGATCACCCCGACTGGGGTGGTCAAAGATTTGGCTTTCGTTGTCAGTGGATCGGACAATATCCTGGCGAAAGAAAAGCCTGCCGACCAACGCGGGCTCGCTAAAATTAGGATGTCTTTAACAATGGGCACTGTGGGTGGAACACAAGAATGGCTGCCGGCCGGTTGAGGTTACAGCTCATCTCCTCAGACACCAACGAGCAAATCGAGTCAACGGAGGCACATACACTGGCTGATCTCCCCAGGCGAGCACCACGGTCGGTGAACATAATTTTGCCTAGGTGGCCCCATCTGCAGGACGTAATCGTTGTAGACAGAGAAGACGACGAGATGGACCTCCTTACCGGCTACGACGTACCAGAGGCACATCGGGTACTTGGCCGGAGGGTAGGCAACCACCAGACACAGTGTGCCGTACGCACAGCCCTGGGATGGATATCATATGGTCCAGTAAGGAGACACGTTTCTGTGAATTACGTACCAGCCGAAATGGCCCGTGTAGAGTATCAATTCTAGCGGCTGTGTGGAAAGAAGTTTCAGGACGCCGGAGAAGAGGGACTACCATAGTCGCAACAGAAACTCTTTGATCCGCAAACAGTGCTGGAAGGAACTAGGAGCCTTAAAAACAGTTCGAGGTTCCCCTCCCATGGCGCACACCAACTGGTCCTTGGGTTGATAACAGCCATACTTCTGTGCGAAGGATACTTTGATTGGAAGGAAGCTTCGTCCAAGACCAAGATCTATGGGGAAGATAGGCAGAATTTAATGAAGCGAAACCAAGCTCTAGGCTACATTGACATCGTGCCTGCTACCACCGACTACCGGGTGGGGATCTGGTATCTATCTCACTACCCGGTTATCAACTCCAGGAAACCCGAAATCTGCGGGTGATGTTCAACTGTGCAGCCAAGTTCCAGGGCAAGTCGTTAAATGATCGCCTACCACAAGGGCCTGACTGGACCACGCCACTGATCGAAGGTTTGTGCCGCTTCAGAAAGGGTAGAGTGGCCTTGTCCGCCGATATCAGGGACATGTTCCACCATGTGAAAATATCGGCAGAGGAACAAGATGCGTTGCGTTTCCTGTGGCGGAAACAGAACAACCGAGAAAATGCAGTGGTAAATTATGGAATGACCGTCCACACCTTCGGAGCCATATCTTCACCGTCTTGTGAGAAATATGGCCGTTAAGAACTTGCGAACAAACATGGAGGTTTGGTCCGCCGGTCGGTGGCACACAGCTTCAGCAGAAACTTCTACGCGAGTTACTGTCTTGGGTCACTCGATGATGTAGACTCGGCCCTAGCGCAGTTCAGGGGTCAAACAAGATTGCTAGAAGAGGGCGGCTTCCATATGACGAAACGGACGTCGAACGCTTCAGAAGTGCTTGAAGTCATTCCGTCATTCTGTTGTTTGAAGGCAAGTTATCTTGCCACCAGGCCGCCTCCCCTCTTGATGTGCTCCCACTTGTTATATATCTGTGCCTCATACTCACCGTATCTCGATCCTTCCACGGCATCGCTGCCATCTGACTCACTCTTTATGTCTTGCATTGCTAGCTCCCTGTTTTCAAATTGACACCGTCCATTTATTGCACTAACGCATAGCTTACCTCTACCCGGTCTCCAGCCATACAACTCAATATTTTTTCCTTCCTTTCTTCTCTTCTTTTATTTCTTCTTTCTTCGTCGTTTCTCGTTACGGTAGTTTCTCATGCCCATTTCCAGTGCTCTTCATGTAAAACTCCCAGGTTCCGTCCTCCTCTACTTGGCTCAGCCAGCCGCTCTATTTGACCTTGACTTTCAAATTTGCCGGGCATATAATTGAATCCATCTCTGGGTTTACTTAAACTCCCTCTATTACTCCTCAGTGGCACACATTTAACTCCCTCTATCTCTCCTCTATTTATACCCACCTCCCCTTTGACTTGCTTTTCTCTAAATTTTTCATTGACTTTGTCTGACAGTTTTGTCGCCTGTAAAAGTTTTGACCATGCGTAAGGCAAGCTTCGGGCGTCTCCAAAATAAACTATCATCGTTACTATTACAGGAGTAGCTAAATGCTTGATCTTAAAGCTGAAATGGAAAGAAGACTGAGACAACCAGATTTTGCATCGCGATTACTTTGACTCCTTTAGTTGCGTTTACCCACCGTATTTCTCCATTGTATTCAGTGGTAAAGGCCAAGACTATTTGGTTTATAAGTGAAATGCTGCACCGTTTTCAGAGCCTGAGGTGAGAACATGTCGGAACTGCTCCGCCATGTGGCTACGTAAACCAAAATGACAAGAAAGCCATGGCTGCTGATTTGCACGTAAATTATTTTCAGTCCATTTCCGTTGACTTCAGAGGAGGCGTGCGGCGTTGCGTCAAATTATTCAGTTTGTTGCACCTAAAGCCCCCTTCGGTCTCCCGTTACTGGGAAAAATGGTAAAACCAGGCCTCCTTTGATCTGTTGACAGGAAAAATAAGGGGGACCTGACCTCCGGTTACTGTGCATCAATCCAGGGGATGCACACGGTCATTTTTGCTCCCAGCTGGCATCTGGTGTCCAGTTATCCATGGGGCCATCGGTTGTGACAAGTTGCTTATGACTAAGCGACTCAAAACATCTGTGGTAAGGGAGGTGAAAGCAAAACGATAAGCCAAGTGGAGATGGAGATACATGACGGAATAAAAAGCAAAGGCTTGGGTGAGAGCATGAGAGGGACACGTTGAAGCTAGCTGACTCTTTTTGATGAACGCTTTCCCTTTTGTATCGAGCTGCTTTTTAAAATCCGCTATTATCGACGCCGCTACCAGCTTGCATGGTAGCCCACTCTAACTGATGATTAACCTATGGAGAAAAAGTTTGATTTTGGTCGAGCCTTCACGCTTCTGCAGTAACTGAGGCGCAAGCAGTCGGAATACGACATTGCTGTTGGGTGTTAACAACAGACTTAGCCCACCATTTACTTCAGCTACATCTTTCATTATTTTCAAAGTTTCTGAGGTCACCGTGCAGCGGCTTCGCAGACACCGAACCCACTAACTTACGGTTGCTAGCTTAGAGCTTGGGCGCGCTTTGTTTTTGAATAGGTGTCTGTACCTAGGTTTACTTGTGAATGACAAACACTCCCCAGGAGCAGCCAACTCCGGTACCAGGTCTTCCTCTAGCTATGGGCAATCTTACTTTCCGAATCTTTCTTTGCTGTCACATAAAGTGGCTTGTAGTCAGGAAAACTGCACTTCAAATCACTTTAACACATCCAGACCCGATTCAGCCAGTGCGGTATGATTATCTTCCTCGGTCGGACGCAGGGGCCTGTTTTAGAAGCCCTGCAGGACATTTGGGTGACTCCCATCAGTCATCTATTGAGGTAGGCAACTGTTCGAGCAAAAGCTAACCAGGCTCTTCCATAGGTCAGGAATTCAGCCTAGCCTCAGTTCTATCAATCCACTGGTTGTTCGAGGTCCGTTCTTTAAATCCATCTGGTACCTGGAGAGTTAGATACATCGCCATCTCACATCACTCGATACCGGCAGCAAGGCTAGCTCTAGCTCTTCGGCTTTGGGCATTAGCCCGTTCAGTTTCTCACCTCCTGTCAATCATGCATGATAACCAACATAATTGCTAAAACCCATGAATTTTTACCTTCCTTCGCCTTCCATTCATGGGACGAGAATCGAGTCCGCCCACATCGTGCGGGCGTCTAAAACCGCCCCGCCCCATATGTCCCAATGAATGCGGTCAGGTTTCTTGCTGCTGTGGCCCCAAATGAGCCTACGAAGGTGAGCGAATCGTCACTTCAGGCTTCTCTGCACGGTTCTGATTTTAATGTCCTTTGCCACGTATTGCCCCTAAGCCTGGACACAAACCCAGGTAAAGGCGTGCCACCGTTTTGCACAATAAGAAAAGAACCTTTGGCCTTTTAGTCAACAATATTGTTTTGAGTCAAAAAGAGCTTCTAGGCCTTCTGGGACATCGTGCGGCATAGCCGTCTCGGTTTGAAATCATCAGTGACTACAACACCTCAGTATTCGACTCTACCCACCCACGGAACTTCCACTCCTCGTCTCAGTCGCCCCATCTGCCTCAAAAGTCGAAACTATATCCTTCGCTTAGAGTGGGCATTTGTTAACTTCAGGCTGAAGATTTCATCCCGCAGGAGGCTGATATACCTTTATCAGGTCTCGCAGGGGAAAACGGCCGGCCTGTACGCGGCCATCTTGGCATCGCCCGCAAATGCGAGGGCGGGGTCCTCCAGCCCTAAAGCAACGTCCTTTACGAACACCAGAATAAGAAGAGGCCCCAGCATTGAAAGGTAGATCATGCGGCTGTGCAAGAAGTATACTCGCATAAAACCTTCTTCCACCCTAACTGAAAGCCCCAGCCTGGTATAGAGTGCTAATAAAAGCCGCAACTTTGGAGGTCAAGCCGGAAGCAGCTGGTTTAGTAAGAAAGATGCCGTGGTTTACGGAGCAGAGCAGCTTTAGTTAGACAAGATGAGGTTCCCACTGCTTCCCGTCTGAGGTCTCCTGTTTCTCTTTTCAATGAATTTTACCAAACCGGTGGAGTATCGGCTACGTCACATTATTCTATGGTGACTTGGCACTACTAAACGAGCTGCAGTTTGCTGGGTCACTACCTTGCCCGTAATTTTTGCCATGGCTTCTGACACCACTAGGGTTGGGCTAATTAGATGCTAGTTATGTATAAGGAAATAACTGGTGGATTGGAAGTCGACTAATCAAGATGAGCTTCACTGTGTCTGTTCTTGGTGGCTCTGATTGGCTGGAGCCCCTCGGCGTCTATGGCCATGAATCTGTACCGGACCGTCTCCCGTTTTTATATTTGTGGAATCATACTATATTTGGCCGTTTTCCTGCCACGTTCGATAGAACAGATTTAAATGAAATCATTTCCTTGGATTGGCGGGAACTTTTGTTTATAAACTCCCATAGATTCTCTTCGTTTCCCTTTTAATAATCTACCGAAAAGCCTATTTGGCTGCAATCATACCACCGGAGGAACCTATTCAGTCCGGCTATTGTGACAGTGTATCAGATGATGCATCCACTGAGAGTCTGAATGGCCATATCCACAGGCGGCACACGTGCTCTCCTCTGTGATGCCCCCAGCAGCGGAGGCCGGATCATTCATGGTGCTTTTCACAATGAGAAAAAAGGTAACCCCAAAGCTTTGCAGAAATATTTCGGACACCAGCAATTGGGCAGAATTGTATCTCAAAAAGCTCCGTTTTTCTAGGTGAGTAGCAATAAATTGTTGCCCATTTGTTTAGGTGTGCGACCTCTAGACATTGAAAGGTGGGCAGCGCTTGGCTTAAACCCGAGCTCGAGTGTAATATCCGATATTATTAAGCCCATCTTATTGCACTTTAGATGTATCTTCAGACTGAGGCTGGACGTGCCTCACGGTAGGCTGTAGATGTGTATAACTCCGAAGAAATCTAAGGCTGCGTATCATTTACAACGTGGCAGGTACGTCTTCTAATTTTGTCGAAAATGACACGGTTTGTTCAAAGACTTTTATTGCGAAATACTAAACTTGGGATGGGAAGAAGGTAGGCCAAGTAACTCTTTGGTGTTGAGATCCTTTTTCGGAACAGAGAATACTCTGAGGAGACTTCGTGTGAAAGTTCAGGGGGGACGGGGATTTTCCGGTATTAGATGGGGCAGTTTAATCCACGACGTATCAAACTTCCGAATGGGGGTGCATGAAAAATTTGAACAATGGTCGAGCTAGACTGACAGCAGTAAAGTAAGGCTTTTTGGAGCCTAAGCTTATACAAATCCCACAAGTGATGTAAGGGGACGAAGAATGTTTGAGGACCAGGTCGTATTTTCATACACCGGATGTGTTACGGACATTTATCGGTCGTTGAGATACGAGCAACAGAATCAAAAACTGCCACATACCTAAAAGTGGTTGCCGATACGGTTCTCCATAAGCAATCATGAATACGACAGAGAAAATGTAAAAATCTCGGCGGTAGCCACTAGTGTAATAAGAGTTGGCTGGAGGCATGCACGACGGCAAGAACCCCTTTGCCCATCCACCACATGGTAGCACCAAGGAAACATTTGTGTCAACAAGCGACGATTGGGTACTGTGAAAGTTTGCTTAAGTCCTGTGCCGTAACAATAATACTCCAGAAGCTCCCCAAAGTTTATAATATAATCGATAAGAGTCGGACACGTTCAGCAAGTGATTGTGTGGTGTCTTTGGATTAAGGGAGTTCGTTTGTTTTTCTCAAAATTGCCAGTAAGTCTGAAACTTCATTCTTTCAAAATTCTTGCGGAAGTTTGCGTTCAACTTCCTCGCTTTCTATGGGCCTAGTCTGTCTTTTCACATTTTCGGCGTCGCTGCCTCCCCCTCCCAAGTGACCGAGGGAGTGACTTGTGAAACTGATGAACCGTGCGACAAACTTAGAAAATGTCACTCAGAAGGGAACCAAAATGAGTAAACGACTTCGAGATTTGTGGCGTTATCGCTGGCCGCCACACGCTAACATTTTCACATCTTTCGTACAGTCCTCTCCCACCAAAGTCCCCGGTAGAGGGAATAAAGCCGCCGAGGACTATCTCAGAGTTATTTTGTAGAGCCTTAGCGATCGCCGTCTGGGAGGGGGCCAACTGACAATATCCATCGAATAATTTCTGCTACCGTTCCGCAATTATTAGTGCCTTCTGATTCTCAACTAGGACGCGTACTTTGCGGGCTCACTGTAAGGGAAAAGAAATAAAAGTGGGCCTAACACACTGCCCTGTATGACACCACTTGTGAATGGCTGGGGTGATGAGAGTTAACCCCTAATGTTTACTGCTTGCGATCTCATGCTGAGATAGGGTGTCAGCCAAGAAAAGGGCTGGTCTGTTATGCCGTAGGATTTTACCTTAGTTGACAGCTGAGCATGAGGTACGCCATTAAATGTTTTGTCATATCAAGGAAGATGATGACAAGCACCCTGGCAGGGTCAGCCAATGTTGTGATTAGATTGAGATCAAGTTGTCAGGTCATGCACGACCTACACATAAACAGGCCGTGCAGGCCGTTATTTATTAACCTACGGGCGAGGAAAACATGGGCTTTCTTGTATTTAACTACCCGTTCCAACACCCTGGATATATATGGTGTGTGGTTTATGGGGCGGTAATTAGCAGGGTCATATAAAGCACCCTTCTTATGGAGGGGAGTGATAACGGAAGTTTTCCGGTGATATGGCAAAATGCTTTGTGACATGGAGAGATTGAATAAGTTCATCAGAAGCATCACAGTGTCCGGGCCGCCAAGACGAGAAACAGCCGGAGGGATACCATCGGGTCCAGGGTGGGCCAGGGGCCGGGTGGTACTTAACAGCTTTCTGAACTCGTTGGCTGAGAGTACTACGGTTGACAAGGTATCGGCAATCAAGGAGGTGATATCCTGGGTTGGACTATTGTGGTCTGTTATGAAGGTGGGAGCAAAGAAATCATTGAATGCTTCAGCGACTAGCTGAGGCGAGGTAATATAAATTTTCTCTGATAGGAGCAAATGTGGTATTTTGGTTGTACAGCGGGGGTTTCGAGTTTTAATAAGGCCAGAGAGGTGGGCTATTTTATTCGGCTGGTTGAGAGAGTGCAGTTCGTGCTTCTTCAGTCTATTCTCCTTTTCGCCTAGTAGCTGGCGTGAGGGGTGGCTGAGGCAGAGGACGATAGAAAGGCCGTTGGTCCTTTCGTAGGCAAGCTGCAAGTTCTGGAACTTAAGTTGCATTTTTTGTTGCCGATAGGTCTTTTTCCTATTGAATTCGGTTATTTCAGGAGATATGATTTTAGGAGAACAGAATAAGTTAGAGTACATCACATCCGACGCCAGCTGAGGATCAGATGTTAGAAAGAATTTATCCCAGGTCTGATTACGCAGGATGGTGCGTAAAGTATCCCAATTGGCATTTCGGAAAGATTTTCGATCTTGAGGACTTTCCTGGTGATGCGGTTGAACTGAGAATTCACATGTTATGACCCTATAATCACAACCAGGAAGGTGGTTAAGGACATTTGCCTTTAGATCTCGGAGGCCTAAGGTAAAGATAAGGTCAAGAATATTGTTCCCTTTGGTTGGTGATTTTACGTGTTGTGTCCATCCGCCAGCACGGATACATGAGATAAAGTTGCATAACTTCGGAGCGGAACTCAGGGTTGCCCAACAAATGCCAGGGAGGTTGAATTCCCCCGCTATGACTTTAGCAGCGTGCGGGATTTCAGATACGTGACAGAAAGCATCTGTGGTCGCATTTACTTTGCCCATGTTGTAGCCTGGCTGAAAGTAAACACAACCAATGACAAGCTTCCCCTGGAGCAGTGGTATAGAGATCCAGGTTGAGTCTTGGACCTTATCAAGGACAGTAAGTTGGAGTAAGTGTGTTGCAAGACTGCTCTTACTATAAGCAAGACGTCCACCACCACGTCTTTCAGGTCTGTTTGTAGCAAATATATTATGACCGGGTATTGGTGTGTGTCGGAGGAGAGTTTTATCAGTAAGCCAGGTTTCAGTTACGAGGATTACATCCGGGTGAGATTGCAGTGCAAAGGAGCTGACGGATATAAGTTTACTCACAATGGTGCGAGCATTGAAAAGTGCAATTTTGAAGCTACCATCATCGTGTCCATGACCTACATGGAATGTATAACCCCTTAAGAGGGCTGCCAGGTTTGGAGAAATTGTAGCCACTGACGGACTGTGGGATGGTGTGGGGATTGATATGGTATGAGAGGGTGCGGGGCGTCCAGAGGAAACGGAAAACCGGCAAATTTGGATGGGGTGGCATTAAGTCCGAAAGCTCGCGTTTATTTGGAATTGAAGAGCAGGATGCATGTGGTTGGATAGGCCGTAAGTAGTCAACCGGAATTGCATTTGGATAAGGTACTGGCATAACTCTCTAAACAGTCTTGCCGAGACTTCCTTTTTCGTCGTTGGAAGAAGTGTTTTTATGGTTTACCCTACCTGCAGGCAAAAGACTGATTGGGTTCGGAGAGCGAGGTCCAGGTCCCCGAGTTGAGATGACTGATTTTGCCGATAAAGCTACTCTATTTATTTTCGAATTCGTTGCGAGTACCGGTGCAAATACATTTAGTCCCGAGTCTTTCTTAGGTACGCAAGGAATGGCCAGTTCTGACGTCAACAGTTGAGGGATTACTGACTTTATTTCAGGTATTGGGATGTTTTCCCGATCCGGTTTTGGATTCCGGACTCCTGCAAGGGTCGGCGTTTTTTTTGAACTATATTTGGTGGGAGTGGTTTTTAGGTCTGACCAGACACTTCTTGAGCTAGTCGAAGGAATCATGTCAGCCGGGGTTTTGTGTCGAAATTTGTTACTAGTCTTGGAGTCAGGGGGACTTTTATCAGTTTTGTGGACGTCAGGAATCACATTAATTTGGACCCTTTCATTGAGACTGTTCTGCGAGTTTTGAAGTTTGCGACGCGGCTCCTAATGAGTGGAGACTGGTGAACTATCTAGGTCGACAACTATTTTGCGACTTACTACAGAAGAGGTCTTCCCATGATGGCCGCGTAGCTTTCTCGCTGTTATCGGTATAGTTTTTATTAAGCTATCTAGGATAATCCCTAAAACTATAGCTCTAAGGTCTGTTGTACGACCCAGAAAAAATCAAGTGATTTTTTCTGAACATTAGTCCCTGGGACCACCCGGTGGTAAAAGATACACACAAAAGTGATCATTGAACTGCTCTTAGGGTCGGAGCTAAGCGAAACATCAGTCTCAGTGAAACCACACTAGCAGACTCTCAGACACCACTCAGGGAATCACCTTAGTAAAGAGACTTAAGCCGTCTTGACTTGCGTAATACATCCGGAAACTTTCAAACAGCACCATCCGCAGAAACTGCTTGCAGGTTTTAGCTGAACAACTGATACATAATTAGTTCCGCTGATATTGACCCCCCGTGGCTAATACTTTCTTCCCCACCTAAGGCTCACATATATCGGCCAAACTCTACACTTAATCCTTTGCTTCCGTATAGCTCTCTTACCCTCGCATATTGCCACATCTCATCCGATTGGCCATCCACATCCTTACCACCATAGATATGCCTACATCTCCTCCCAACCGACCCAAAATCACTGCCAGCAACCGTTGTCGCAAGACTGCTAAACTGCAAAACTCACTGAATAACTGCTCAGTCTCTCTGGTAGATATACTTGGACATGCTAATAGACAAACTACGGAAATGAGCAAAAATCTAAGCAGTCTTTCCTCTCGCATTGACTCCGCTGATCAAATTATCGGTCAACTGATGCCTATAGCATTCTTGCTTGATCCAGCCGCACACCATACCCCAACCAATCTACTACTGGCCACGAAGTTTGTGGACACAATTGCCTCGGAAATCTCCAGACGGATAAAAAAGGCAAACAATGCGGTTGTGTTTAACATTCCAGACCGAATACCTCTCTCAGCTGCTAAAAATATGATCTTAAGCGCTTGCAACCTTGACTCACAACTGTGCCACTGTATTAGACTCCGCAAAACCTCCCTACGCACCACCTGTCCACTGCTGTTCCAGTTTACAAATGAAGTTGTCGCCAAGATTTTTATCAGCCGGGAAGCGTTAGTCGTAGCCAAAACCGGCTTCAAGTGCGCCAAGATATTTCCTGACAAGACCCCACTGCAAAGAGAGGTGCACAAGAGTCACGCCCAGAACAGTAACCCCGGTGTAAATGCGACCAACAATCCACCCCAAAACTCCGGGGCACCTATCACTGGCCATCACCCGATGTTGCCATCTATTGCAGATTACAATGCAACCGTAGATTTAGACAGTACGCCAATTTCCTCACCCAATGAGCCACCTGGCAAACGCCCCAATATCCAGAATAGCCCAAGCAAATCTCCAGACTGGAACAAGCGCCCCAACGTCCACAAAACTGATGAAGGTTCCTCCAACTCATCCACCCGCGAGCTCATGTGCTCCACAAGTCTAGATGACCCCATTCCTTCTACTAGCTCCATGTCGGGTTATTTAACCATACCTAAAAATCACTGCACCATCAACCCACCTCCGTCTACACCCATGCATCCTGTTACTTCTGGCATTTTTGATAACTCAACCAGGCCCCTAAGCCCACCATCTGCACCCACCCATTTGCAACCATAATGTGTCTGGTTACCACCTAGGCCACCACCGCTAATTAGCCCGTCAGTGCAGATTGACCCACAGAAGTTAACACCTCGTCACCAAAAGAACAAGGCCCATCAACGTAACGCACATGCAAACCATAAGGTAATGACTCAGTCACGTGAAATTTTACCAGCCCCTTGTGCGGCTGTGAATCCTAGTTTTCCATCTCGGCTAACTGCTTTTTCATTTCCACCCTACTTGTACCCACCTTATCCCCCCCCATTCACCGCTCCACTACATTACTATCCGCCACACCAACTACTCTATACCTCTACCGCTACCCAGTCACTCCCTGGGAACCATTTCCTGGTTTCACCTAGCTCCCCTCTCCCACAAGACCCATCCTCGTCTCTTGGCCCAGTACTGCCATCCATCCGTGGCCGCTTTTTTCCTGCCGGCCCCCTTCGAGAATATTCCCCACATTCAAACTACTCTCCCAAACAGCACCTCCCCATCCCTCTCCTCTCACACTATCCCCCTCCAGGCTTCAACTCATCCAATCCGTGGAACAACTGAGGTCCTCCCCCCATCCTTGCCCTATTCTTCACTGGAATTACCACCCTCATCACCACTACCAAACCCCCCACCATATCCGCCACTACCGAGGCCTGTATCATCTCTCTCAGTCATACTTGTAAATGCCCGTTCATTACTGCACAAAACTAAAGCCATCCGCAGCATCGCTGAGCCCTCTGACTTTGATATTATCATTGTAACTGAAACATGGCTAACAGATTCCGTCCCGTCAGATCGAGTCTGTCTAGTTGGCTACCAGATGTTCCGAAGGAATAGGCCTTGACGTGGGGGAGGCTGTCTAATTTATGTCAAAAACACTCTGCTGGCCATTCCACTGTCACACACAACTCTGGACGCCATTCAGGATTCACTGTGGTTAACAATTCCCTTAATTAATTCCTATCTTCATATTGGTTGCATCTATAGGCCACCTGATTCCAACGCTATGGATCTTATCAAGATTATTGACAAATTCAACTATCTTTCATTGCTGCCCTGTTCCTCCAAACTCATAACGGGGGACTTCAATGCACCGAGCATTTGTTGGAACACTCTATCCGCCCCAAACAACTTACTAGATTTTATGTCATGCATCCGCGTTGGGCGCTGGATCCAACACGTAACAGTCCCAACCAGAGGTAACAACATCCTTGATTTGTTGTTTACTATTGGTTTATCAGATGTTTCAGCCAGTACGCTCGACCTCTTTCCGGGAAGCGACCACAGAATGGTGTCCGGCACCTTCGTGGTCCCGCAATCTTTTGACAAATCCCACCCACCCAATCATTACTCTTCAGCAGTCAACTGGGTCAATCTTATCTGCACGCTTCGATCGCTAGACTGGGACGACTTTTTCCTGCAAAGCGACCCTCAGCTGGCTGCTAATTTACTATATTCTAACCTATCATACTTACTGTCCAAAATCACTACTACTCGTATCACATCAAACCGAGTCCGTAGTTCAATCCTGAGCCGAATGCAAAACAAGTATCTGAAGCTCCAGAAGGTTTATCAAACCAATAATGACTTATCGTCATTCTTGCAGCTCCAACGTCTCTCGGTAGCAATCAGAATGAAGACTGATGATATGCTCAAAAAACAAGAAGTATCTGCCTTGCAATGCCATGATACTTCCTCAAAGTTGGCATACCTAATGAAGAATAGAAATCGGAGCAAACCAGTAAGTATCCCCTCTCTAATCTTAGAAAATAACGACCACATTACCCCACCTCTAGCGATAGCGGAGGCGCTTAACTCCTACTTTGCTGCATCCATGACTATGGACCCCCTTACTTTATCCCCATGCATAGACCCGGTCACCGAGCACTCACTGTCTGATTTAGAATTTACTTTAAAAGAGGTGACCAACCAGATTACCCGTGTCCGGAAGTCCTCACACCTTGGCCATGATGGTGTTCCGCCGACACTTCTACGTCTTGGAGGAACTGATGCAACAGCCCTACTATTGAAGGTCTACAATCTATCCATCAAGTTTGGCATATTTCCCTCACAGTGGAAGACTGCGGTCATCATCCCAATCCATAAGAAGGGACCAATACATGACCCCTCAAATTACCGCCCTATCAACCACACTCCAATTGCTTCTAGGTTGATGGAACGCCTCATCAAACAGCGAATGTCTGACTTCCTGTTGTCCCATAACATCATCCATAGTGGGCAGCATGGCTTCCTAAAATCACGTTCATGCACCACCTGTCAGTACGACTTTTTTAACCTCATAACGGCGGCCGCCGACAACGCTAAATCTATCATTATCATATACCTTGATAAGACAAAGGCTTTCGACCGCGTCCCTCACGCTTTGTTACTAACCAAACTCAAAGCTCATGGCTTTTCCGGTTCGCTTCTATCTTGGTTAACATCTTATTTATCGGACCTTTCACAAGTGGTTTCCATTGATGGGTGTTTCTCACAACCTGCTCCAGTCACCAGTGGAGTTATACAAGGCAGTGTACTCGGTCCTTTACTTTTTCTCATCTACATAAACGACATATTTCCCATCTTGCACCATGGTACCCCATTCCTTTTCGCCGATGACGTTAAGATTGTCTATGAATTTCCTCGTCAAAACCTCAACATCATGCTGGATGATATCTCTAGTGACCTAAAGCGACTTGGGGATTGATGCAATTCATGGAATATGGACTTTTCGACCTCGAAGAGCTGCTACACAGCATTCAGATGTCAAGTGACCCCCGGAACCCTGCTTATCCACGACCTACCCATTTCGTACAGCCCTTTAGTTCGAGACCTTGGTCTCCATTATTCTTGTAGCTTTAGGTTTTCTGAGTATGTTTCACTCCAGATTGCAAAGACCAGAAGAACCACTGGTCTCATCTCCAGAACTTTTCGGCTAAATGATTGCAAACTGCTCACTTACAAGTCTCACGCCAGGCCTCTGCTTGAATACTGTCCCATTATCTTCACCAACATGACGAAATCTGACCGCATTTCTCTGGAGTCCGTGCAACGCCAATTCACCAAACAATTAGTAGGCTTTTCCTCCAGTCTGTGTTACAAGGATCGATGCATCCTACTCAATCTTGACCCTCTATGGTTGCGTCGCATGAAGCTCAGTTTGTGCTTCCTGTTTAAGCTGTACCACCGTACGGCCTTTTCGTGTACTGAACCCATTCGTCTCACTCCCTCCACGAATTATGCTCTACGCCATCGGTCATTGCAGCTCTCTATTCCTAGATCAAAACTAGCGTTAAGATCTAACTTTTTCCTTATAAAATACTCAAAGTTATGGAATGAACTCCCGCTAAACATCCGTGAGAGTCTCTCAATTTCCCAGTTCAGAGGCTCGCTGGATCAGTTCTTGACTGTTCCCAATGTGATCCTTCTTACCGGCCTGACCGTCACCGAAGAGGTGGCCTACGAAAACGGGTTTGATTACTAGGATTACTGCACTAGAACTTTCATTTCTCACCCGATGACAAACGCCAGGGCAACTATTCTCTTTTACGTTATATTGCTTACAGTCTATACTACTGTAGCCACAGTTTGCTGACTTTTATAACTATACCTAGTTTAATGCTTGCCGGTTCTCCTAATTTTAGACAATGTTCCTGTTCTATTGCCAACCAGTCTAAGTTTCTTAGTCTTAGATGTCTCCACAGCAAATAAGTACGTGGCTTCGGACCCTAGGACACTGAGTTCCGCCGTCTACCACTTTACTCGATCCTTTCACTCCTCCCCCGTTCATCTTGGCTACCACCACTCACCTGGGTTTTATGCCCGGCCTCAATTCGCCTTTCTTAATCACCTCATTCCAGAATCTATTAGCCCAGAAGCCCACCTGCTAGTACTTACCTGGTGGCTTTTCCTCTCGTCTCACCTCTGTATCTACCATCCACCAACTACCATCATATTCTCTCTTATGCACCACACCATTTCCCATCAGCAGAGCTAAACTCATCTGCACCAGCTAGCCCGGAATGGACTCTGATGGTCTTAGGCATGGCCTGGCGCTGTACGAGACTGACACACGTATGCTAGCTAGTGCTTTACAACGTTCGTTGTCCTACTCCGTGTGTTGCATAATCCCATCCTGCATTTTCCCAGCCCATGCTATCGAAACCCCTGATGTCAACGGCACCCATACCATTGCGTCGTTGGAACGTGGGGAAAACAGACCACCCCCAGCAGTTGCGAAAAAAGACAAATACGCATAAAATTACGATCGGGCGGAGGGGCTATGGAAAGTTCCTATATGGGCTCAACCACCCCTTTTGTTAGGAAACCAAAAAAATAATAATAATAAAACTGAAAAAAGAGAACAGTGGAAACGAAAAAGACCTCGTGGGATCGATTCGATCTCCAAATACCACTGACATCGGGCTGTGAAGGAATTGGGCAACCTTCATCTATGGGAAAGTATCCCATCAGCTCAGACCTGATCCTGCGAAAGGGGAAACCCCACATCGCCCTTGTTCGCTCGACAAGCTTTGGTCTTCACGCTCGAGACTGACTGGGGTGACAGCGCACTGGACTCTCCGCATACGCTTTCCCACCCCCCGCTCTAAGTTTCAACCACCCCATACCCACCATAAGCGCACCTAGCATGCACGTCGACGTCAAATACAATCGCTACCACAGCCCTGACCTTCAACCCATTGACCTGGACAGAGTATCGACGTACCTGACGAATAACGGCAACCTCGATGAAGCCCGGAAAAGGAAAAAAAGAGATAAGAACATAGTGGAAACCGGTCACTTTTTCCATCTATACCCCTCTATCTTCCGTCATCTTTTTTAGAAAGCGGTCTTCTCGATGTCCTAGCATCTAAGCCACGCTTAGGTTTACAACCCTACCTAACAGTAACCACTGCCTCCTGCCAACTACAATCACTACCGCAGCCTGCTCACAATTAAGTTAAATCTCTGAAATGCAGACGCGGCAGCCCACCGGGTTTACGCTACCTTGCTAGCCTGTAGTAGTACTTATCAACCCCCTGCAACCCTACGTCACTTAAGCTCTCTAATTAAAACCCAGATCAAAGTACGAAATGTAACACTGACAGTCCACATAAACCCGGCCAGTTCATTATTAATTGTCGCTATTTATTATCATAACTAACAGCTGGAACCACGTCCAGACTGCTAACACCATTTATTTCAGGTTTGTCGTCGCCCACTCTCTCGGGCACCACTTTCGGTGACCGATGTCCACACTATGACCTGTACCGACTGAGACCTTAATGGCATCTTTTATACCAAACGGGATTGCAATCGGGCCACACGACCTCAAACACCCCCAAATGCTTACAAGCAGATTGATAGACGTCTCCTAACGCAACACCTCTACTACTGATGTCACTGTTGGAGGCTTCAGAAATAACAGTTCGCAAGCAAACTTCTATTGATTGATTGACACGTCCCTTTCCCCGCCTGATGAACCATACCCACGGGATGGTGCACATCACCTTGGTCTCATGTGAAACAATCCAATAACAGAGCCAGAATACGCAACACAGGAATTTTCTCTCATTAAAATTCGATACGTTATCCGAACGCGAGTCCACTTGTCCCTCACATCCTTGGTTCCCAACAATGATGCCGAAGATCACTGAGAATAAATAAGTCAATATATTTGTCAGCATAACAGAACAATAAGGCGCGAGCCTACAAGGAGATTTTTCGCTCCGTTTTCTCTTCCAAGATTTCATTTTTCTTTCGATCGGTATCCAGCTTGAAATTGACTCTTCACCAGTTAAAGGCCTTCAAGTTGCGCTGCCTTTTTTTTCTCTGAATGATAAGGGTTATTGATCCCGAACCTAAACTCACCTTTTATATGGATTGCTGTTTCCTCCACATTCATCAACGTTGCCTGTCCATTTCCACAAAGTTTCCTCATGTCCCCTCGTTTCATGATGAACTCCCTCTATTAGAATCTGGAATATCCATCATTCCGGGCCAACTTCATCTCCATAGAGAGCCGCTCTCTTCATATTCACCAAAGTTCACGGTTGTACTCCCATTCATTTCTTTAACCTCTCCATGTCCATAACTTACTCCGTGCACAGAACCAGCAATAGGCCTCAGTTACCCGCATCTTGCATTATTATGACTTATAACGCATCCCTAGCGCTATATTTTCACGATATATTTTGTATTTTCACGGACCACCACCAACCAGTCGAATCCGAAACCAAACCGTATTTGCCGCGCAAACCTTTATAATTTCAGTCGACTCAAACTATCTCTAGCTATATTGTTTTGCTTCTGACGACTCCACTCGCTTTCTTGAAATTCGTGTATAGTTCATTGTTTTGAGTAACGTTGTACACCATGATCATGCGCTTGCGCATGCGTCTCGACCATGGTCGAGAAATATACCATTATTATTATTATTATTATTATTATTATTATTATTATTATTATTATTCCGTTCATAAGAGAAGGCTCCGAACAGAGGATAGGAGGAGTTTTTGCTTCTCAAAACATACAGGCGTCTTTGTGACGTGTTCCATCTCCAGAAGCATCGGCTGGTATCGTGTGTTTACTGCAGCCCACATGCGGCGCTTGAAGAGGCTGTCAGTATCATAGATTGCATCACACCGGTTGCCCATCAAGCAAGTTCACTACTGATTATTGTGGACTTCAGCTTTCCGGAATCGAAATGAGGGCATTATGAGCACAAGAAAGCATTCTCCGTATGGAAATGATGGAGCTGGCTGAGGTGGCACACCGCATGCAAGTCAACTCACTCGATGCTGAGTTGGGCTGACTCCGAGCCTGCTCGATCTGGTGTTCAAATGGTACCCCGAAGAAATTGGTGAGCTAGAATACGATGCCGCTCTGCGGAGGGATGATCATGCAGTCATTAGACTGCTGCTCCAAGGTGCCTCTCACCAATGCCACATAAATCGAAGGGACTACATGGGTCTGAAAGTACCCGCCATCCACTAAGCGACCGGGAAGATCGACTGGCATGCCAGCAAACCACAAAGTTGGGGTAGGTGGACCACCATAACATGCGACCACCTCAGAATAATGGAACAACTTTCGTTGCTGAAGGGTGCAAAACGACTGGGTAGACCACCTTATTGGCCAAGCCGAGCAACCAAGGCACAAAATGTGGGACAAAAGGCCTGGCTTCCTTTGCGATCACAGGGGGGTCACCGTCCCCTGTTTCAGCACATAAGAGTAAGAAAGCTTTTTATTGGAAAGCAGCGGGAGCTCTAGGCCAAGTACAAAATGAGGCCTTGCCGATGGGGTTAGTGCTTGCTCAGTGGCTTACTCCAACTGCTTTCAGTCCGAAGCCTCCTCAAGGGCCACTGTGGGCTGTGCAGTCAACAGCGACTGCAAGCAAGTAACCAGTGCTTACAAAAAGGCTCAGAGGTAGAAGGAGTTTTTCAGGCGGGCGGACGGTCAGGAAACTGGGGAGCAGTTTGAGACTTCTGCTGCCCAGTCATTTGCTGCAATATGTGACGCAAACATCAGTCCGCGGAAGTGGATCTTGACCCAGGCCGGTTAGATGAGACAAGGAGGCGGGACCGGACAGAGTTCATCCCCCTTTCCGAATCCCCAAGGCGCCATATCCATCACCAAACTGATGCAGCTTTTCTTTTTTTAATAATAATAATATTGGTATATTTTTCTACCATGGTCAAGAGGCACGCGCGAGCACGTGATCGTGGTGTACAACGCTACTCAAAACGATGAACTGCACACGAATTTCAAGAAAGGGGGTCAGAAAAGTCAGAAACAAAACAATATAGCTAGAAATAATTTGAATGGACCGAAATGATAATGGTTTGAGCGGCAAATACGGTTTGGTTCAGAATTCGGGTTGGTTGGTAGTGGCCCGTGGAAATACAGAATATGTCGTGAAAATATAGTGCGAAGGATGAGTTATAAACCAAAATGATGCAGGCCGTGGATAACGGAGGCCTATTGGGGTTCTATGAACGAAATAAGTTCTCAACATGGGGAGTACACTCGCGAACTTTGATGGATATGAAGAGGACGGCTCCCTATGAAGACGATGTGGGCCCGGAATGACGGACATTCACAGCTTCAATAGACGGGATGCGTCATGAAACAGGGATACATGGAAAAACTGTGTGGATGGACACTCGGAAACGTTGATGAATGTGGAGGAAACAACAATCCATATAAAAGGTGAGTTTAGGTTCAGGATCAATAACCCGTATCTTTCAGAAAAAAGGGAGTGCAACTTGAAGGCCTTGAATTGGTGAAGAATCAATTTCAAGCCGGCTACCATTCGAAAGAAAAATGAAATTTGGAAGCAGAAGCCAGAGTGGAAAACCTTCGCGTAGGCTCGCGCCTTATTGTTCTGCTACGCTGACAAAAATATATCGACTTATTGATTCCCGGTGATATTCGGCGTCATTATTGGGAACCACGGATAAGGGGGATAAGTGGGCTCGCGTTCGGATGGCGTATCGAAATTTAATGAGGAACAAATTATTGAGTTGCTTATTCCGGCGCTATTACTGAGTTGTTTCAGATGAGACCAAGGTGATGCGCATCATCCCGTGGGTATAGTTCATCAGGCGGGGTAAGCGACGTATCAGTCCGTCAGTAGCTGATTGCTTGTGAACTGTTATTTGTGAAGACTCGAACAGTGACGTCAGTAGGAGAGGTGTTGCTTTAGAAGACTCCTATCAATCCACTGGTAATCAGTTGGGGGTGTTTCAGGTAGGGTGACTCGATTGCAATCCCGTTTGGCATGAAAGATTCCATTTAGGTCACTGTCGGTACGGGTCAAGGTGTGGACTTTGGTCATCGAAAGTGGAGCCCGAGAGAGTGGGTGACGACAAACCTGAAATAAATGATGTTAGCAGTCTGGAAGTGGTTACAGCTTTGATTTATGATAATAAATGGCGACAACTACTAATGAACTGGTTGAGTCTAAATGAACTGTCAGTGGCACACCCCATATTCTGATTTGGATTTTAATTCAAGAGTTTAAGTAGTGTAGGGTTGCAGGGGGTTGATCAGTACTACTACAGGCTAGCAAGGTAGCGTAAACCGGGTGGGCTGCTGCGTCTGCATTTCGAAGGGTAAATAGTCTGCAAGCAATGAGAAGTTCTGAAGAACGATTGGGTAAGGTTGCAGAAGGAACCACTAGGGCATCGGTGGTGATGCGTTGGAGAAAGTTGTTATCATGCAGGGAAAAGTGAACGTAAGTTCGTCTGCGCCCCTACACGGCGGTGCTGGCCTACTGAGATTAAACTTGAATGTGAGCAGGAAAATCTTGTGAAGTGGGGGTTGCATGAATATCATATTTATCATAAAAGTGAGGAAAGATAGTTAATAGGGAATGGAAAATGTGAAAGGTTCTCCGTGTTCATTTTTTGTAAACTTAAATGAGGCAGGTGTTGTTCATCTGTCGCCTACGTATGAACCCAGGTTGTATATGCTAATGGTCATCTATCGCAATCGGCGCCTGTCACTAGTGGAGTCATACAAGGAAGTGTACTTGGTCCGCTATTTCTCTTACTGTATATTAACGACATTTTTTCGATTGTGCGACATGGCACACCTTTCCTCTTCGCCGACGACATCAAAATCGTGTATGATTTCCGCCATCAAGATTTGAGCACAGCACTGTCTGAAATAGGTAGTGATCTTGAGAAACTTGATCAATGGTGCACTTCATGGCAAATGTGCTTCTCGACATCTAAAAGCTTCTACACAACCTACAGATGTCAAGTCCCACTCGGAACTCTGTCACTGAACCAAGTACCCATCGCCCCAAGCTCATCAGTGAAGGATCTTGGGCTTCGATACACTAACAATCTACAATTTTCGGAACATGTCTCATTTCAGACAGCCAGGGCCAGACAGATAATAGGCCTAGTTCTCAGATCATTTAAAATGAAACATAGTATCCTCCTTACATACCAATCCCATGCTAGACCCCACCTCGAATACTGCCCTATAATCTTCTCTGGAATGTCTAAATCTGACAGAATACGCCTTGAGAAAGTCCAGCGCACCTTCACCAAGAAGCTAATGGGATATTCCTCTCCACTGAGCTATAAAGAGCGATGCATTCTATTAAAACTTGACCCCGTATGGCTTAGACATGTCAGGCTTAACTTGTGTTTTCTATACAGACTTATTCATTGCTCTGCATTCACTTCTACCAACTCTATACAGTTTTCCCTACCCTCATCTTACCCTCTGCGCCACAGAGACTTCAGTCTGACCATCCCACATTCCAGGCTGGCAATCAGATCCAACTTCTTTCTCATTAAATATTCAAAGCTTTGGAATAGGCTGCCTCGGACCATTCGCAAATGTGCGTCAATAACCCAGTTCAGCCATGCCCTTAAATCACAACTTACCGTTAGTCATATGTTATCTTTGACTAACGCCAGCATATCTGAGTATCGAGCCTATGAAGAAGGCATCGAACTTTAGAACCCTAGCTTCAGTCTCTCCTCCCGCTCTCTGCTATCTGTCGAGCTGGCCTTCAAAAACGGGTTCAACTACTAGGATCACGGCACCATATTCCAAACCTACTATTTTCTGCCTAACGACAGACGATAGGCTTACCATTTATTATTATTTTTTACGTATAACCCACATTGCAGAAGGATAGTTTTTGTCGTTTACAACTATAAATATCTAGATGCCTGCCGGTTCTCGCTACTCACCCACGTTCACCTACCATCACCTAACCCTTATACATCCCTGCCTCATCTAATTCACTAGTCGGTTTCCACAACCATGTCTAAACAATTACTGCCTCCCTCGCCATATAGTACTAGGGCAGCCACGTAAAACAACTCTTCTCTAGCTGAAGGTTTTAGCCAATGATGTTTTCCCCCTGCACCAAATTGTCCTAAGACATTAAGTCCCACCACCCACTAATTCACTCCTTGATCCTCTTATTTATCCTGGCTTCCGCTCCTCTCAGCTTTATACATTTATATGCATATATATATACCTATTCATATATATACATATATATATGTGTGTAAATATATAACATTTTTATATACTATATATATACCTATTCATATATATACATATATGTGTAAATATATAACATTTTTATATACTATATATATATATGTATATATACTCACTACTGTCCTATGATTATTAACACAATCATGGTGAGTAACTCAACGCTCCTCGATATCTCTTAGCTTACAATGCCTCTCTTCCGCACCAGGTCCCACCACATATACTTCCCTCACCACCTCTGCGATTTCGAACTGGAAAATCCAGTCTGATTCATCCCACTTAGCGTGACTCACTAACTGAACTCAACACCCAGTTATGACGTTACCATTTCTGCTCCCACCCTATCCCCCAGCTAAGGTTCTTCTGTAATTTCATGCAGAACTTGGTCTTTACTCCTGCTCAATGACCACTCTAGGCGAAATACTAACTTTCCCATTGAAAGTTTTAGCCACACTTAGGCGTTTCCCATTTAATCTCACGTTTCATGGCCTCAATGTGCCTTTGGGATCCGCCGCACCGATGAGCCCGTGCTTAACTTTTGTTCTTCTTTCCGTTAACCGTTGATCCTCAGCTGCGTCACTCTATCTCACTTTCCTTGCCATAGTCTTTTGCGTCCGACCGCTTTCGCATGACCCGTCCGATGATCGCACCCACCTATACATCAATATATATATATATATATACCTTGGGTACGCTCCACTCACTTGTCCCCATTCCTAACTAGATTGTGCCATTTTACAACACAATTTGCATATATATATAAATAAAACCGCTCCGTCCTTTAGCGATGGGTGCTCGCTCTCACTTAATTCCTGGCTCAGGCTAGAACTCAGCCGTCCCATCCTGCTTTTTTCGCCTTTCTCGTACACTGAAGCCTTGCCACACGGATTACCATTCCTTAGTAACTAGGCTTCACTTCTCTGCGCATATGCTCATGGTAAGTTGAGACCCCATTCCAACCGGAATCCGTATGCCCCTGCCGAATACCAGCACGTTTGCCCCCACATGAAAAATCCTCATTTTTACACTCAGTGTTTTTCTCCTTTTTTACTGTTTGCCGTCCTCGATCACAGCTGGTGAACTGACCAGACTGTTATCTTCCTATTTTCTCATTCTTCTTCCAGACCAGACCATCTACTATTGTTTTATTCCTGGTTCCCTAGCGGACACCCTCTCCTCATCCACCGCCTACCTGATATCGCCCCAAATCTCTACTAACACCCAACTACCCTAGAAAGCTACCAGTCTCTGTCTAGGGATCCCTAATAGACCGGTCCACTAGCCAAACGATAACTAACTGTTCGGATAACAAAATTTTCATTTTCTTGCTTCCATAAAAACGATAATCATAACCCACAGCTGGAACACTCTCCAGACTGTCGCACTCCTGATCTCTTCCAGATTGCATTGGTTACTTGGGTAGCCATCGGCCGAATCGACGTTTTTTCCGGATTACCGTAATAATAATAATAATGGTATATTTCTCGACCATGGTCGAGACGCACGCGCAAGCGCATGATCATGGTGTACAACATTACTCAAAACAATGAACTATACAATAATTTCAAGAAAGCTAGTCAAAATCGTCAGAGGCAGAGCAGCACAGCTAGAGCTAGTTTTACTCAACCGAAATTATAAAGGTTCGCGCGGCAAATACGGTTTAGTTTCGAATCCGGGTTGGTTGGTGGTGGCCCGTGGGAATGCAGAATATGTCGTGAAAATATAGCGCTAAGGATGCGTTATAAACCAAAATAGTGCAAGCTGTGGATTACGGAGGCTTATTGGGGTTCCATGAACGGTATATGTTATGAACATGAAGAGATGAAAGAAATGAATGGGGGTACACTCGTGAACTTTGGTGAATGTGAGAACGGCTCACTATGAAGACGATGATGGCCCGGAACGACGGATATTCCCGGTCTCAATAAACGGAGTGTATCATGAAAAGGGGAGACATGAACAAACTGCGTGGAAGTGGACTAGGAAACGTTGATGAATGTGGAGGAAACAGCAATCCATATAAAAGGTGAATTTAGGTTCAGGACCAATAACCCGTATCATTCAGAAAAAAAGGAGCGCAACTTGAAAGCCTTGAATTGGCGAAGAATCAGTTTCAAGCCGGGTAACGATCAAAAGAAAAATGGAATCTTGCAAAAGAAAACTGAGTGAAAAACCTCCGCGTAGGCTCGCGCCTTATTGTTCTGTTAAGCTGACAAAAATATATTGACTAATTTATTCTCAGTGGACGATTTGATCAATGGTTTAAACCTATACTCTCGCCCGCTGACGTTACATGGGGCACCGTACACGGATTACCAAAACCTCATGAAAGTCTCACCGGATCGCAGAGGTGATTCCTGACACCAACCATCAACACATCCGCTCAACGTCTATTCCCAAATAATCCAACCCAACAGTTCAATTCTTCCCGCGTTGCAGTACGAAACCAATGGCCGGAACCCAGCCTTCGCAGCTGTCAACTTCGTCAAACCAGCCCTTTTTTTACCTGCTTCCCTCAACATTCTACCTGCCACCACCTGCAACCAAGGTCTTTATGAAACAGAATACCAGCCATCTGCAGCCAACCATAATTTGGTTAACAATTTTCTGTCACATACAAAAACAAACAAAAAATTACACTCTTCCAACTTCTGCCTAGCCGAACCATTGACGTTTTGTCTCCACTAATCCGTTTCATTGACGGCTTTTCTTTTCTTTAAAAGTCCGTTATATGTCCATACACCATTCATGCTCTTCAAAAGTTCACTGAAGTCCCTGCGAAGCTTTTCGCCTTCATTTGAATTTCCATATGACACTGTAATCACCCGCACAAAAGGACCGGTTTATTATCACCTTTGACTCACTTGCCTTTATTTCACATGCCTCCTCCACAATTAGTTACTCAATGCTGGATCAGTGTCCAATATTCCGCTGGTATCTCTGACTGCACTTTGAAAGCCCCACGCTTGCTTTACCTCTAACAATGTTCTTTGGCATCTCTTCCGCCCGGTTACTCGTTAGTGACCGTCCATTTGTCGCTTATATCAGCAATCTCACGACTGTTCAGCTATCTACACCGCCCTCCAGCGATTTCGAAACCGATTCGGAATTCCCGCCTCAACCATAACCACTTTTGTTCACTCAAACACTACATGACTTTACTGGTGTATTTCGGTTGCTGTGTGATTTATAAATTTAGAATCTGTGAATACCTCACATTGACATGTACTGCTGTATACTCTGATCTTGCCTTGTGCATGTGTATTGACCACGGTCAAGAAATATACTATACTATCCATGTCAGTGGGCTTGAAGTCCAGGCTGCGTTAGTGATTGTAGTCGGCAGGAGGCTGTGGTTACTGTCAGGTAGGGTTGTAAACCTGAGCGTGGCTTGCATGCTAGAACATCGAGAAGGCCACTTTTTAAGAAAGATGACGGAGGATTGAAGGGTATGGAGGGAAAGTGTGACCGGTTTTCACTATGTTCTTTTCTATTTTTTCTCTTTTCCGGGCTTCACCAGGCTGTGGTTATTCGTCAGGTACGTCTACATGCTGTCCGGGTCAGTGGGTCAAAATTCAGGGTCGTGGTAGCGATTATATTTGACGTCGACATGCATGCCAGGTGCGCTTAGGGGGGGGGGCGTGGGGTGGTTGAAACCTGAAGCGGGGGTGGGTAAGCATATGTAGAGAGTCCAGTGCACTGTCGCCCTAGTCATTCTCGTGAGTGAAAATCAAAAGCTTGTCCAGCGAACGAGAGCGACGTGGGGTTTCCCCTTTCGCAGGATCAGGTCTGAGCTGATGGGAGACATACCCATAGAATAAGGTTGCCCAATTTCTTCACAGTCCAATGTCAGTGGTATTTGGAGATTGAATCGATCCCACGTAGTCTGTTTTTTCCACTTTTCTTCTTTGTAGTATTTTTGTTTCCTAAGAGAGTGGTGGTTCAGCCCATATAGGAACTTTCCATAGCCCCTACGTTCGATCGTAGTTTTATGCGTATTTGTCCTTTTTTCGCAACTACCGGGGGTGGTCTGTTTTCCTCACCTTCGGAAGTTGCTATCGTATGGGTGCCGTTGACATCGGGGGTTTCGCTAGCATGGGCTCGAAAAATGCAGAGTGGGACTAAGCAAACACACGGAGTAGGACAACGAATGTTGAAAAGCATTGGCTAGCATACGTGTATCAGTCTCATACAATGCCAGACCATGTCTAAGACCATCAGAGACCATTTCGGGCTAGCTGATATAGATGAGTATAGCTCTGCTGATGGGAAATAGTGTGGCACACAAGAGGGAATATGATAGCAGTTCGTGGATGGTAGATACGGAGATGAAACGAGAGGACAGGTCACCAAGTAGATACTAGCAGGTTGGCTTCTGGGATAAGAGATTCTGGAATGAGATGATTAATAAAGGCGAAATGAGGCCGGACATAAAACCCGGACTGGTGGTGGTAGCCAAAGTGAAAGGGAAAGGAGTGAAAAGATCAAGGTGGTGGACGGCGGAACTCATTGTCCCAGGGTCCAAAGCCACATACCTATTTGCTGCAGAGACATCTAGGGCTAGGAAACTTGGACTAGTTGGCAATAGAACACGAACATTGTCTAGAATTAAGAGAACCGGCAAGCATTAAGCTAGGCATAGTTACAAAAGTCAGAAAACTGTAGCTACCGTAGTATAGATTGTGTGTAATATAACGTAAAAGCAAATAGTTGCCCTGGCATTCGTCATCGGGCAAGAAATGACAGTTCTAGTGCAGTAATCCTAGTAATCAAGCCCGTTCTCGTAGGACAACTCTTTGGTGACGGTCTGGCCGATAAGAAGGACCACATTGGGAACAGTCAAGAAGTGATTCAGCGAGCCTCTGAACTGAGAAATTGAGAGACCGTCGCGGATGTTTAGCTGGGGTTTATTTCATAACTTTGAGTATTTTATAAGAAAATAATTAGATCTTAACGCTAATTATGAGGCTAAAAAGGTCGTACTGACAAGTAGAGCATGAGCGTGACTTTAGGAAGCCATGCCGCCCACTATGGATGATGTTATAGGACAATAGGAAGTCAGACATCTGCTGTTTTATGAGGCGCTCCATCAACCTGGAAGCAATTGGAGCGTGGTTGATGAGACGGTTATTTGAGAGGTCATGTACTGGCCACTTCTTGTGGATTGGGATGATGACCGCAGTCTTCCACTGTGAGGGAAATATGCCAAACTTGATGGATAGATTGTAGACCTTCAATAGTAGGGCTGTTGCATCAGTTCCTCCAAGAAGTAGAAGTGTCGGTGGAAGACCATCATGGCCAAGGTGTGAGGACTTCCGGACACGGGTAAGATGGTCGGTCAAGTCTTTTAGAGTAAATTCCTAATCAGACAGTAAGTGCTCGGTGACAGGGTCTACGCATGGGGATAAAGTAAGGGGGTCCATAGTCATGGATGTAGCAAAGTAGGAATTAGGCGCCTCGGCTGTCGCTACCGGTGAGGTAATGTGATTGTTGTTTGCTAAAATTAGAGGGGAGATACCTGCTGGCCTGTGCTGACTCCTGTTCTTCATTAGGCGTGCTAACTTTGAGGAAGTACCATGGAATTGCAGGGCAGACACTTCTTGTTTTTTGAGCATATCATCAGTCTTCATTCTGATTGCTACCGAGAGACTTTGGAGCTGCAAGAATGACGATAATTCACCATTGTTGTGATACATTTTTTGGAGCTTGAGATATTTGTTTTGCATTCGGCCCAGGACTGAACTGCGGACTCGGTTCGATATGATACGAGTTGTGGTGATTTCGGACAGCAAGTATGATAGGTTAGAATATAGTAAATTAGCAGCCAGCTGAGGGTCGCTTTGCAGGAAGAAGTCGTCCCAGTCTAACGATCGAAGCGTGCAGGTGAGATTGTCCCAGTTGACTGTTGAAGATAAATGATTGAGTGGGTGGGACTTATCAAAAGCTTGCGGAACCGCGAAGATGCAAGACACCATTCTGTGGTCACTTCCTGGGAAGAGGTTGAGCTTACTGGCTGAAACATCGGATAAACCAATAGCGAACAGCAGACCAAGGATGTTGTTACCTCCGGTCCGGACTGTTGCATGTTGGATCTGAGGCTCTAAGCCGATGCATGACATGAAATCTAATAAGTTGTTTGGGGCAGATAGGGTATTCGAACAGATGCTCGGTGCATCGAAGTCCCCCAGGATGTGTTTGGAGGAACGGGGAAGAAATGAAAGATAGTTGAATTTGTCAATAATCTTGGTAAAATCCACAGCTTTGGAATCAGGTGGCCGACAGATGCAACCAATATGAAGATAGGAGTTAGATAAGGGAATCCCTAACCATAGAGAATCCTGAATGGCGTCCAGAGTTGTGTGTGAGAGTGGAATGGCCGGCAGAGTGTTTTTGACAGATTAAACAGGCTCGTCCATGACGAGGCCTGTTCCTTCGGAATATCTGGTAGCCAACTAGAAAGACTCGATCCGACGGGACGGAATCCGTTAGCCAAGTTTCATTTACAATGATAAAATCAAAGTCAGGGGTCTCAGCACTGCTTCGGATGGCTTCAGTTTTGTGCAGTAATGAACGGGCATTTACGAGTATGACTGAAAGAGATGATGCAGTCCTCTGGTGGAGAATGGGTGGATGCAGGGGGCTTAGGGACCTGGTTGGGTTATCAAAAGTGTCAGGGGTATCAGGATGCATGGGTGTAGACAGAGGTGGGCTGAGGATGCCGTGATTTTTAGGTATGGTTGAATAACCCAACATGGAGCTAGTGGAAGGAATGAGGTCATCTAGACTTGTGGGGAACATGAGCTCGCGGGTGGATGAGTCGGAGGAACCTTCATCAGTTTTGTGGGTGCTGGGACGCTTGTTCCAGTCTGGAGATTTGCTTTAGCTATTCTGAATATTGGGCGTTTGCCATGTGGCTCACTGGGTGAGGAAATTCGCGTACTGACTGAATCTACGGTTGCATTGTGATCTGCAATAGATGGCAACATCAGGTGATGGCCAGTGATAGGAGCACCGGAGTTTGGGGGTGGATTGTTGGTCGCATTTACACCGATGTTAATGTTCTGTGCGTGACTCTTGTGGACCTCTCTTTGCAGCGGATCTTGTCAGGAAATATATCGGTTCACATGAAGCCGGTTTTGGCTACGACTAAAGATTGCCGGCTGATAAAGATCTTGGCGACAACTTCACTTGTAGACTGAAACAGCAGGGGACAGGTGGTGCGAGGGGAAGTTTTATGGGGTCTAACACTGCGGCGTGGTCGTGGGCCAAGGTTGCAAGCACTTAAGATCATATGTTTAGCGACTGAGAGAGGTATTCGGTCTGGAACGTTAAACACGATCGCTTTGTTTGCACTTTTATCCGTCTGAAGGTTTTCGAGGCGATTGTGTCCACAAACTTCGTGGCCAGTAGTAGGTTGGTTGGAGTATGGTGTACGGCTGGATCAAGCAAGAACGCTTTAGGCATCAGTTGGCCGACAATCGCATCAGCGGAATCAATTCGAGAGGAAAGACTGCTTAGATTTTCGCTCATTTCCGTAGTTTGTCCATAAGCATGTCCGAGTATATCTACCAGAAAGACTGAGCAGTTATCCGGTGAGTTTTGGAGTTTGGCAGTCTTGCGACGGCGGTAGCTGACAGTGACTTTGGGTCGGCTGGGAGGAGAAGTAGGCATGTCCATGGTGGTAAGAATGTGGATGGCCGACCGGATAAGATTTGGAAATATGCGGGGGTAAGGAAGCTATACGGAAGTACGGGAATAAAAAAAGAGTAATGCCAATAGGTGTAACCCTTAAGGGAGAGTGCTTGTCACGGGGGGTTAATATCGGCGGAACTAATTATATACTAGTTGTTAAGCTAAAAACTGCAGGCAGTTTCTGCGGATGATGTTGTTGGAAAGTTTCCGGACGTATTACGCAAGTCAAGAAAGCTTCAGTCACTTTACGAAGATGATTTCCAGAGGGGTATCGCGGAATCTGCCAGTGTTGTTTGACTGAGATTGATGTTTCGCTTGGCTCCAACCCTAACAGCAGTTTGAAGTTCAATTTTGCACGTATCTTTCAATACACCGCTTGAAGCGGGGAGTTTCTAGCTGGCTGGAAACTAGCGAAGCTGGTTTCTTTCGATGAATGTGACAGACATTGAGTGGTCTCATACTACCAACCAGTGGACTTGCTATCTCAGGGACTCAGAGTTACGGGGGGACGAGTAAAAGACCTCCCTACTGAACATGTAGTCCATCACCATCTGATTGTCGCACAGTTATGTGGTTTTATTGAGTGTAGGTCCCACCAGGCCTACTGACTACCCTGCCTGAAAGAGGCCACTTCTAGACTTTACAGGGGGGCTGGTGGAAGTGTGCTATCTGGATTTCCAGAGCGCCTTTGACTCAGTAAACCATAGGCTGTTGATGACCAGATTGGTGTGGCGCCGCAAGCACTGAGGTGGGCGAAACACGGCTAGCCGGAAAGCCCTTCTTCGTTGGAATTGAAGGAACTGGGTCCACACTGGCTAGGACATTCGGTGGAATACCTCAGGGGTCCTTGTTGGGCTCCCGCAGTTCTTGCTGCACATGACCGACCTGGTGGAAACTATCAACTGTCCCGGTTCCCCATTCGCAGAAGGCAGCAAACTTGCGGGTGAGCCGAAATCAGGTAGGTTCCTGGAGGGCTTGAAAGGAATTGACGAATGGGTGTCAAAATAGGAACTTTCTTTTACCAACGACAAAGGCAAGCACTTGCTCCTGGGTCGGTCGGACACTGAGGGAAGATCCGTATGACTACCCGTTTCAAAATTGGTTGAGCTAGCTAGTCAACGGGGGGACTTAGGGGTCTTTGTTTATGACATCTTGAGGCCCACCCGGCAGAGTACTTCGGTAGTGTCCGAAGCCAGCGGGGCCCTTTTCAGCCTCAGACAGACGGCGACTACCCGGAGGCCCGGTTACTATTGCTTCTGAATAAGACACTAGGAAGACCCTACTTGGATAAATGTGCGCACACTTGGGCTACTAATCCAGTGAAAGACCGGAAGGCAATGGAATGAGCGGCGGGAAGTTCCAGCCCGACTTTTAGGGATTTTACAAGAGGCCTCATACTGGGATAGATTTAACTTTCTCGATTTGTTCACACTTGACTGTCGAATAATCAGAAACGACCCGGTGGAAGCTTACAAACTGTGCCATGGAATCGCTGTCACCGGCAGGCCTCCTGTGACCCGTAGTCCTAAACTCAAATTCAAGGGAGACGGGAATAAACTACGAAAACCGGATGCGAACAAGAGAGTGAGGGCTCAGTTTATCTCATTCCGGACCCCGACAGGTCGGAAAAGCCTCTTCCAAAAGCAGCGGCAGCAACCTCGGTCGCTACCTCTGGACGCAAGCTGGATGGCTGCAGAGTAGAAGTCTTCCCGGACCACGACAAACTAGGGTGAGGCAACTTCTTCTTCCGTGCCCGTTTTTTAACCCCGAATTACTTCAGCACACAATCGCCGAGCCTAAGGCCTTCCAACGTGTCCGAACTTTCACACTGCCTTCTACATCATCATCAATCCCCATCACTCAGTTTAACCACTTGACTACTCGAGGCATGTCTCCTTTTGGGGTGCCAGCGAATTCAGTCGCTCAGATTAACCTTTTGCGAGTTGTTGGGGTGAAATGAAAAGCTGTTTCCGAGTGCTCACCTACTTTCTTCCCTTCCCTATAGCCGATAGGCTATCAGGGATTTTAACGAACCATCTGGAAGTTGCGGATTAGCAGGAACCCTGCAGGACTCTCATTGAGAGAGACGGGAGGTTAATTGGCTCCATCGACAGGTCGTGTGCCGTGACCTGTCCTGACCGAAACGGAGTGTTGGGCAACAAGAAAACACTGTATGGGGGGCTGATAGCGCCTTGGAGTACACAGGGTTTCAAGAGGCCTGCAACCTGTTGAATTAGTGAAAGCCCACGACTCATAATTTCTCACCAACTTGACGCGTGTTGAGGTGTCACGTGAACTGAAACTGACACGGTACATTGCTCAGCGATAGACGCCCAACTCGTAAGCATATGATTTGAGGAATTTCCGGCTTTCGATTGACAAGGTTCGTTATCTGTTTTATGCAAGTCCAACTGCAACCTTTTTGTTTGACTGTACTATCAACAGTAAATAAAGCCAACAAAACAAGCGGTGGAATTTCGGTTGGATGTAAAATGAAGAACGAAGAACTCGGAGATGTTTTACAGCGTATTAAAGAATGGAACGCCACTCGCTTGGATTTATTTAGGATAAGTGAGCCTAATAGGGTATGTCAATGGAAACATTTGATGGTTATGAGGCAAATAGAAAATCCATTCTACGTGTCTCTTGGACATTTTTTGAAACATCTCCACTAATATTGCTCGCGATGCAATGATATTGGTTTCCATCAGCTGACTTTTTACCCAAGAGTCATAAAATAATCGATGATAATTCCATTTTCCCAGTCAACGCAGTGGGGTATTTGTTTTTCCCAAACTGGTCCCATGAGAAACGTTTTATGTCAAAGTTTTGCATGTCGTTGGCTTCAGCATAGTCTGAAGCAGAAATATAATTTACATTTATTGAAAAAGATACTGGTTTATTTACCCGGTTAGCATAAGGAACTCGAGTTCAGAGATCTCTGAACGCTCTGTAGAGGGCGTCCGATCCAAAAGGGGACTTTATAGGACTATTTTTGATGTGATACACTTTGAAGAATTTGAAATTTTTTCGACTGACAAATCCCAGTTAATGTAAGCATTGTTCAATACATGGAAGTAAATTAGTGCTTCTTTGTAAAATACTATGAGATGGTCAGGATGTAAGACACCGAAAAGTACGTGGACAATGCTGTGTAATGTTTAGCATGTTTGCAAATCATGTTTTTCCAAAAACTGAAATATGTAAAAGTACATAAACTAGCATCATAAGGTCAAATAATGCATTATATCTGGCCAGATTCAGAGTGAAGAATACGAGTCGCTGGATTCTCCGTGTGTTCTACTTAGAACCAGGATTAACCGTTGTAGCAAAGCCTGTCCGAAACAGATCGGTTTTTGAACGGTTTGTGCCGTTGCACTGATCGGTTTTCGGGCTGCTTTTGAGGGTTTCTGATCTGTTTCTGAAAGGCTTCCGGGCGTTTTGAACTGGTGGTGTGAAATAAGTGATGTTCTTTGATAATGTCCATCATTTTTCACGTTATTTTTTCCCATTAACCCTTTTATTCATGAAAGATGAATTCCTCATGGTAACCCCTATTTCACCCATCTAATGGTGTATTTACCAAGACTTATTGTAAATTAGAAATTTTTAATACCAACGGTTGTCAAAAGTTGTTTCTTGAAAAAAAGTTTACCAAAATGCACAATACCATGGTCGTCAGTTTTCTTTGTATCAATTTATTTTTGACCTATGAATGATGGCTACTTGGCAAACTTACTGGAAGCCGGTCGGAAACCGATCTTACGAACGGGCTATGTGCTACAAGGGAAATAATTCGCCCTGAAATTCCATGGCTAGTTTCAAACGGGACAGTGTTTTACCTTCTCGAGACTTTTAATCTTTTTGGACTATTTTGCTGATTGCGTTGGTTCATACAATTTTTCGGTATTTATATCTGTATCTACTAATTATTTGCGGTTGTTGTTTGCTGCTGGTACCAAGTTGTAATTTTGATGGAGTGCAATGGGAAGTGTGAAAGCAATCTGTTAAGACTTGTAATTATTGACGTAATTGTATTATCACTCACCCGTTTCTTAAAACTTCGCTGGCTTGTGGACACCTGGGAAGGTGCCATTGCTGTTCCTTTCTTCAAAAGCGGTGACAAGACTTTGGGTGTCAGTTACCGTCCTACGAGTCTAATGGGTGTTGTCCCCAAAATACTGGAGTGGTTCATCGCCAAACAAGTGCAGAAACACTTAGAATACCACCATTTGTTCAGCCCTCAAAAGCATGGCTTTCAAAAGTCCGTTCCTGACTGTCCAATCTTGCGCTGGCCCATAAAAGCTTGGCTTTATCGAAGGCCGGGGGATAACCAACGGAGGTTGTTTTCGTGGACTGCGGCTAAACCTCTGACGAAGTTCCAGATGATCAACTTCACCGAAAACTTGGGTCAATGGGGAAAGTCGATCTCTTTCTAAGATAAATTGAGAATTTCCTGATAGGATGGTCGTTTGTGGTTAGAGTCCGAAAAACCATTTTCATGTGGTACCCAGCCCCCCTTGAAGTCCCCACGGGTCTGTTCTTGAGCCGATGCTATTTTCAACGTATATAAACGATGTTCCAACAGTTCCGAATTTTCACGTTTGTTTTGTGCGAATGACCTAAAGCTGTGTCACGTACTTTGTTCTAACGGTTATATTCCTCATGATGACCGAGGTGATTTCAGGAGCTGGTCTTCTGGGTAGGATTCTGCCACCATATTCCGAGAACTATGTTCACTTTCGTGTGGTTCGTTTGCAGCTAAAAATAAGCTTGATTCTCTCCGGAAAGCTGTTACAAACAACGAATTTCGGCCGCGATCTATAGGTTTTAGTGTGTTCTTTGCAGAAATCCATAAATAGCATGGACACCGTGTATGCTTCGGCCTGGAGTTTCGTTGGTCTAATTTGCGAATCATTTGGGAACTTATCGTACGATGCCTGTCATTAGCTGCGTGCTTTCCATGTGCGTCTCCGGCGTAAATATGACAGAGCGGGCACATATTGTTTTACAACTGCTGAATCGACCAGATTTAAGAGAGTGCAAGGGTCTACTACTCATTTCATCTCCGGACTACGCGAGATCAACTAAGAAGGACGTCTAGAAGCGTCATTTTATTCTGAAAGCCTATCGGCGGGTGCTTGGCAATCTCATCCAAATCAGTCATATTGTCTAAAGCTATCGTGAACCAAAATTGTAAGCTGAATTCCCGTCTCACGAACCTTGTCGTATGCGCGAGCATTGAGTGGCATTGGAGAAGATGCGTCCTATTAGTTTGCCGTCAGTCTAGCACTTATTCCGGAGGGCTGCAAACCTTTTGAATTCTTTACCTGCTGACATGAAGGAAGAAGTAGACGATGTCACACTCAAGAGGAAACTAGATGAAACATTTATAAGGTACAGGCTTTATACTCAAGTTTTAGATTTTCTAACCGGTGGTTTGTAATGAAACTTCTACAAAAGGATTTCTTCTGCCCATACTGTAAAAGAAAGTGGGCAAAAATCGCGTTTGATGCGCTTTATTTATTACCCAAGAATATGCATTTATAACGTTCCAACAGCAAGACAATTTAGATAGGTCCTTATGTTTGTCGTTGCAGTTTTTGGATACACCTGGAAAGCATAAAACACGCACCCGGGGCTGCTGAAGTACTATAGAAACTTCTCATCATAACAATGATGTATAGGATGTTTATTATCTGGTTTAGTTTTTAAATTTTCTTGGGGCGTATCTTAAGTTTATATAGAGCTGCACATAGGTCTTCAGGACAAATGCACGTTTACGTTTTGTAAATTATCGTATATTCTGTAAAAACTGTAACAAAATCCATTAGTTTTGAGCCAAGTTAAACGATTTATAACGATAAACTCTTGGATTTACTAAGAATTTTTTACATAAATTCATAAGACTTCATCCATCTATAGCGTTCTTTTATATATGGTACCAGTTTACTTTACCGCTAAACAAGATACACGGAAACATATGGAAAATGCTGGTTGTTTTATGGTTAAAATAATTTTAGGACAAATGGTCAGATAACTAACCTTTGAAAAGCTTCATATTTTTAGGTATTATAATGAGAATAATTAGGGGCTTTGCTTTCTTAGGCAGATCTCTATGCGTGGCCGCCTGTTAACACTCATAAATCTGCAACGGACTGGGGTACTTCCGATTTGCTGTCTGTTTCGGGCGGTGATCAGTCTGTGGAAGGCAGTGGTAGCTGAATTAATGAAAAAGATTAACGAATATATGTTCAAGCAAAGATAAAGTATCTTCCTAAATATGTCGTGATGGATGCGTCCGGTTCAGCTCATCAGCTTCAGTTTATTCAGCTGCTATCTTCGCACTTCTGTGCTCTGGTTTCAGTTGCTACCTTCCGGCATCGTCGAGTAAGGGCGAAAAGAATAGGGGCATAGTGATAAAGATTCGGAAATCAAAGCATCATGCATATATATATATATATATATATATATATATATATCGGCTGTGAATCATGTCATTGAACGCCTTTAAACATCCGGAAGGCGCATCACAAGATTGGGTCTTTGAATCATGTTTTGATATAGTTTGCCGTTCCACCCAGGTCCGTCTTTAAACAGTTATCCGCTTCACAAAACGTGCAAAAATGGAACTGTCCAAGAGCACGAGCAAAGGCGTATAAAACATAATAATTTGCTGCAATTAAATTGTGTACCAAAACACAGTCGCTTTAATTCACAGTATTACCTAGTATCTTCGAGAATCCACTATTTAGATGAAACACAATGGTATTTTATCATCTATTTTATTACCGCACACCATTTCAGTAGGTGATACAACATGATCTTAAACGCGTACAGAACAATCAACGATAATGCGCAACTATAACACTTAAAAAAAGAAAAGCAAACCAATTCATTAAAATAATTATCTTCTATTTGTAGAGAGTGCGAGAATATCTCTGGGAAACACGGAACCAAAATATTCCACGCCAGTTGCTACAAAAGTGAATAAATTAGGGACACAAGCAAAATCTATCTTAGAAGAATTTTTTAGAAACAAGAAGGAGGACTGGGAGCCCACAGCATGTACATACTCTTTTGGGTTATTTTTGCAACCCTTTCGACCGGATCTTCAGGTCTTGTCGACGGCTTTAATTTTCATTTGTCCTAATTAAACCCAATTTCATGGCGACAACGCAGACTTGAGCTTCAAACGAAAGATTTTTTTGTCCAACCAACGAAATTTCTTCAACAAGGCTCAGTCCAACTCTTTCTTCATGTTAATCTATTTCATTTTTCTCTTTCAACGCTAATCCCACAATGTATACATTGGTTTCTATTTCGCCGTATCATTAAGAGACCAAAAGCTTTCCATGTCAGCGATGTCACCTCAGCTGATTCAGCGTGAGCTAGTGCTGGGAACCAGAGGTAAGTCTCTGGATCAAGTACTGAATCTAAACAGGTTAACGTGGCTGGTACATGTTTTACGCATGCCCGCGGATAGACTTCTTCAGCGTACGTTGTTCTCTTAGGCAAGTGGTGATTGGAAGATAAGTCGAGGTGGTCAGCCCATGACATGGTAAAAAGGCATGAAAACCTTGACCAGTGGACTTGGCCGAGTAGGACGTGTTAGCATTCCAGGTTGAGGTCCATGTGATCCGCCTACCAAATGGTCGGAGACAATAATTGGTACGATTCACAGCCGATATAGTTTTTTTAACTGTTTTTCATTATTTCTACTTATACTTTGATTATCGGTAAATCTCTCCTTCAGTGCCTCACTTCGTTTACTTTTTAACCGGGTTACACTTCGATACGAGAAACAAAACTAAAGCGCTGGAATGGGTGAATATAGTCAAGTGAAATAAGCTGGCCAAATGTGCACATGTGCATGAAACTTACGGAATATTTTCCTTAAAATTTCTCTGGATTGGTGTACAATTATCCTATTCTTCACGGGAAACCATCAAAAATCTGTCTGTATTTTGCCATAGCCCATTATACTAAAACTGGGCGATCGTGAACTTCTATGGGATTTCGTGGCTCAATAAGATTGTTGTTCAACCAGATAAACTAGTTACAAATGAACCGAAATATGGATATATTTTTTGCATTTGTTACTAGCATCAGTACTCAATGGATAGTGAATAAAGGAATCCGACTGGAGACAGTCCAGTTGCAAGAATGTTTTGATGGGTATCTTGTGACACTTTAATTTGATTCTTTAACCAACATGGACACTAGGTGATAAGCAGCACTAGAGTGTTGGTTCAGCCAACCAAAACTGAGGGACTCAAAATGTTTCAGGCCAGAATATGTGCATTTTTTACGTAAATTAAATGTCACCCAAAAAGCTGACCGCTAAGTTTTCCTAGCATCATCATTATAATGTAACAGTTTTTCTATGGATTGTATTTTTACGTTCCTTATTGAACTTTGGAAAACTAATCTACGAATTCATATGTTGACTAACGCTCCTGTCCGCGGTGAAACCGCGCACGTTACTTGTTACGTAACTTTCAGAATCACAGCTTTTTACGATTGCACTCAAGTTTTCACAGAGGTATCTTGCTACTTCGATTTTAATTTCCTGTCATGATCACAATCGTCGTGTACGCTTAGCACATCCCATTCGTTGAGGTCACAGTTTTCTCACATTTCATCACCACTTAGTTCATTGCTTGTCGTAATGTACCGAAAAGGTAATATCACTCACCAGTAGCGCTATAAGGTAACTTGTGAACTTGGGGCTCAGTTTCGAATCTTATCACTGCCAGCAAACTTCCATCTTTGGCAGCTTTTAGTCGGTCACATCCCTTATCCTTTTTATTTAGCGGTTGAGTATGGATGTAGGGGATGAAAAATGCACCTTGAGCTCAAAGTTTCACTGAAGGACCAAGTACAGTCGGCAGACGTGACTTTGAAACCTGGGTTGTAGTTTCACGTAAGGTCTAAGTGAGTCAACCGTGATAACGAACACGATTATAGCAAATTACTTTCTACTTCCAGTTTGGGCAGTGAAGATGAGGCTTGGGTATTATGCTGCGGTTGTTTTAGGGGCTTGCAGTACTTGATTATTGACTCATCCTTTGGGATCATTGAGACGAATAGCATACAAACACGCCGATGACTACGATCACGAATCGAATGGTGCTTTGATGGTGATCAGAAGAACAGACTCACGAGCCGATGGGAATTTATTGAAAACCTGCAGGGCATTAGCCTAAACAGCGAGAGTCACTCAGGGAGGACTAGAAAGAGCAAGTAGCGGTCGAGTGGTTTACAGTATTTGGTTACCCCTCTCAGGGGCCTATTTCACGGCGGGTCTAGGCATCTGATAGTGGACCAGTATCTTCACCTAGAACTGTCCCCACTGAGTTGTTAAGCATATCTCTCCCAGATGATGGCCAGTTGAACTATCTTTCGAATGACTACTCCCCCAAGGTTCCAGACCGCGCTCTTAAGTTTGAATCTTTAAGCCATTAGCTTTCGTGATCAATTTCCCCACACTTGGTTTTCCCGGGCGGGTATTCCTGGTTAGGTGAGGAAGAGTGCCGCTGTTGCCAGTTTCCACAGCCTTCTCCATACCCCTGTGTGTTTTATATGTGGCTCTTCTTGACTGATAAGCAGAAGACTTTTGTTTGGCATATTCTAAGTTGAGCGACCTGAATGATGTAAAAGACTTTATACACCACAGGTGGATTAGCGACAACTGAGAATTCTGTCTTGCACGCCGTAAAAATTAAATGACTGCCTCTTCTGAGGAACTGACTTTTGACATGGTGGCAATGGAAACTGGCTTGAAAATGCCTGCGTTGGAGACGCGACCGCATAAACATAAGCATCTCTAACCACCGAGGGACTTGGTGATGAAAAACACGGGTCGGTTGGCTAACACATGGAGGCTGTGGGGAACGCAGTTTGATGATTTCGAACACTGTCTGCGATGGAGCACGAATCAAAAGCCACTCAGTTTGCAATGTTTTGTCACACCAGGACCGGTGGCGCCTCGCATCACCAGTGATGTTCATATTATTTCGATCAGGAGAGCGGTGACTGGACGATGGTTATGCTTAAATTCGAACGATATTGTAATGGTGAGTGCAATGTAACATACGAGCGATTTGTTTCTAACCCGTGGACATAGAAGCCGGATGAATCATCTGACTCTTTTAGAGGACCGGCACGATCATGTGATTTTGTCATCTGCCCAGAAAAGATGCTTGTGTGGGATAGGATAGCGGTTAGTTTACTGGACCCCAGTGTGGTTGAAAGGCCGTTGAAAATTCTGAAATTACCACTTGATAAGTACATTTATATCTGCCGAAGTGAAGAAGGAGGTGAAAACAAATGAAGACGTTGAGTGACTGGAAATATCACGGTCTGTATAAATTGGCATGAGAGACACGCACAGTGGCGAAGACAGAGTGTAGGCTCTGTGGAATACTGCACTTCGCGGGAAAAGATAACTGTTCAGCCCGGAGACGAACTTGGGATAACTGTAACAAAAACAATCATTTCGCGTCAAAATGTTCCCTGCAGAAAAGAGTGGACAGGGAACACAATCACCACTACAAAAACCAAGTAAATGGGATGGAGGTGCCGGTAAACCTAAAGAGTGCTTGGTCCAAGATGTTGGTGAAGTGTATTTTCATTTAGTTGCGGGCACATCGGTGAAGATCATGCCAATGGGCGCTTTGTCTAGTATAGCATCAACATCAATACAGAAGAGATTCATCATATGGAACGGTGCCAAGATTCATCCAGGGGATGAGGCAATGCTGCAAGTCATCAATCCCAAAGATGGTCATTCATCAGTCAAACTTTGTTGTGATCGACTGGGTCTATCTTCCCATCCTGTTGAAAGCCTGGGTTTGGTATTATTCCACAATAATTCACTTATTCACCATTTATCAGACAATGTTGAACATAGCTTAGAAAAATGTGCATTTTTTCTCGACGAGAAGTTGGGAAATATTCCAAGAATTGTGACATTACACGTAAATGAATCCGTAGAACCTATGGCACTACCGATAGGGCTATTTCCATGCGTGGTTAGATAACGACTTGAATGCGAGTCGGACATCCTTATTTCGAAAGACGTTTTGGTTAAGGTTTGTGAACAGACAAACTAACTGAGTGAGTGTGACGGAAGCATCCGGGGAAATTTGCATATGCATTGATACCAAACCACTAAACAAAGCGCTCAGGGGAAATCACTTCCCTTTACCTGCTTTTTGAAGATCTACTGCCTGAGTTATTGAAAGTGGGATGGTTTACAAAACTTGATCTGCATCCAACGTCTCGGCATTTAGAGTTGGATGAAGCCTCGAGTTACTTTACCGCGTTTGATACATCTTACGGCTGTTACTATTGGAAGCGTCTACCGTTCACCTTGAAGGTGTCTATCAAAGTACTCTAGAAGAAGATTCTCAAAAAGCGGACGACTTACCTGGAGTACCCTACATAGCAGATGATATTCTAATTTTTTGGCAAAAATGTCTAGGAACAACTGAAGATTTGGTTCTTTTCCGTATTGCTTCACTTGAGATGAAATTAAACTGAAACGAGACGAGTTAACATTTCTACAGTCACATTCTTAGAAGCAAGGGTATCAAACTGGATCCGGAAAAAGGTAAGTGCGGTTATAGATGTGCCTGCGCCAACTGATAGGAAAGATATTTCACGTTTCGATGGAATGATCAATTACTCCAGCAGATTCTTACTAGAGTTAGCGAGAAGAATGAGATCGGTCCGCCGATTACCACATACGAGAGGATTGTGGACATGGGTATAGAGAAAACAATTAGTATTCGATCGTATAAATCAACTTATCACGAAGGCCCCAGTCCTAGCATATTATGGTCGTACCTTACCTCTATGCAACAGTGTGATAATAGTCAGCATGGCTTAGAAGTTGTTCTTTTAAAAACTGGACGCCCGGTTGATTTTCGCGGCGGGAAGTTAATAATTTGTGAACAGAGATATGCGCCTATCAAGAAAGAATTACGGGAAACTATGTACGCTCCAGAGAAGTTCAACGGTTACATCTTTGGTTGAACTAATAACGTACTCAGACCACAAGTTACTAATGATGATCGTAGATAATCCGCTACATCGAGCACCTAGAAGACTGCAATCGATGCAAATACGTCTCTGGAAGAGCAACTACGATCTAGATTGTCAGCAACGCAAACAAACGTTCGTAACCGATTCACTCTCACAAGACACAGTACCGAATAAGGAAGATAAACGTGGAAGTGAAACGGGGAATATTGTATTGACGGTAACGGATTTTAATTGTTCCAAACCCAAAGTGCCATAGTGATGGATCCGTGTCTACATTCCCCGAAGGAAGTTATGATCCCGGGTTGGCAGAAACATAAAAAAGCTTTATTGGCACAATTATTACTTCACTTCAAATGAGCTTACAGAGGAGGACAAACTGAGTTTTCCAGGTGAGCGTTTGGTAGCCTCGCAAGCCCTTCGAAAAGACACTCTGCATCTGACAACTGTCTACACGCAATTAGCAATGGATGCATCCACCGGACCAGGGAAATATACTGTTATGGTCCCTCGCGTTTCTGTTCTGCGATTTTTCCACGGATGTCCCGAGCAATTGATCTCCGTCTGTAACTCCCATCGAACCAGCCCGCTAACGTAAATCAGAAAACGATAGCATAACACGTCAGATGACAGAGTATTTACACGAATGAACAAAACGATATATTTGGTGGCAGAAAGTAATCCACTGTCGTCCGGATCGTTACCACATCTGACCTATCGGGACCTTATGTGGTTCTTCTCCATTCTAAGTCTCAGGGTTCGACCACCGGTAATCCCTAATAGTGCAGTGGGCCCTCGTGGCTATGGGGTATATAACCCTTCCATTGCACTCATGCGCAAGCATGTAATAAAAAAAACATTCCCAAAAATCGGGTGTCTAAACAGACTGATTTCGCCTTGTGTGGTCGATTAGTTTCGCAACATACCTGCTAACATGATCGATTGATCTCTACTCCAATTCTTTCGAACTGCTTGCAAATGTTCGTTCAGCTGATAATTAAGGCCCTATGCGATGTAACGACTTATGGAATTTCGATTGATCGACCCGGCATGGCACGCTTAAAGCGATTAGTAACTTCGTTTCAAGGAGGTTTTCGCGACTCCCCGACACATACTGCTGGTTGGGTATGGCAGACTAGTTTGAACAGGTGGTAGCAAATTGGAAATCATGCATGCAATTTGATCAACAACAGACGAGAGAACCGGTGAAGATGGGCCCAATACCGGACTAGCATCAGAAAATGGTGGCGTTCGATATTCTCCTACCACGGAAATGACAGTTACTTGTCAGCCGTCGATTACTACAGCGACTTCTTTGAAGTTGACCTTCTGAGATTAGAAACAAGTGCAGAGATTATCAGCAAACTACGGGCTAACTTTGCACGACATGGAATCCCGATTCGAGTGATTTCCGATGGTCGTCCTCACTTTCGCAGCACGGAATTCCATTAGTTTTCACGCATCCCCAATCCTCACCATAGTTAGTTAAATGTAGTGCGGAAGGTGTGGTAAAACGGACGAAGAAGATAACCAAGAAGTGCGAGATCAAGGACAGTCGTCAGTTTATCGTTCTACTTGAGCTTCGAAGTAAGCCAGCTGTGAGTGTGAGAACGAGCCCGACGAAAGGCTTATTTGAAAGGCGGACGAGCACTACCCCACCCGTATGCGCTGGGTTACTGAATCCAGATGTCATAAAACAGACAGGTGTCGAAATTAAGAGAAGAGCACGCCGGTGCCAAAAAGACTTCACGATCGGGTCAGCAAATTATTGCATCCACTCAAGTCAGGTGATAGTCTAGATTCAATCAATGGAAACGACGAGAAATCCTGGGAGAAATTAGAGGTGCTATCGCGCATAACAAAAGAGGCACAACTAATACGCTTTGGAGGTTGTCGGATAAAAAGAAACAGGGTTCATTTGAGAAAACCAGAGGAAGGTGATTATGAAGAAAGCATAAACAGTAGAGGAGACACCGAGGGTACGGATGAGGACACCGAAAGGGATAAAAAGTGGCTGTAGCAAATAACACCATACAACCATCGGTCGGCAAGGCGCATTCAGCGTCTGGAACATTGAGTGACCAAATTTACCAGCCTGCGTTCAACTAGAAGCTTTTCAAGATAAAATGTGCTGGATATGTTTTTGATCCATCACATCAATGACGTTTCCTGATTGATAAGCAGGACATTTTTGTTCGGCATATTCCAAGCCAAGCAATCTGACCGGTGTAAAAGCCTTTATACACCACGGATAGATTAGCAACGACTGAGAATTCCTTGGTTGCACGCTCTAACAATAAATTGGTTTTTTTCTGAGGGACTGACTTTCGACACATAACTTGGCATCCCACCAGTTCTCAAGTTCATTCCTCAAGCTCAGTTGGTATCCAAGACAATTCAATGCATCTTACTGTAAGGCATCAGAAGTGATCGATTTGTGCGTTAAGAACAGTACGACCAAGGGTGATCGTTTTTTATCCTTATACCTAAAGGCCCAAACAAAGACACTCTGCAAACATGGCGGTTAAAAAGAATGGTCAAATATTACCATGATACACGTAATGGCGATCCGTTCAAGTTCCCAATAGGTCAAAAGTGACATCGAGCCAGACGACAGTGGAGTACTGTTTGCATGTCGTTTTTTGCAAGATTCAGACGTCGGATCTCATAGTCTTCATAGCCTTTGACCGACAACACTAGACAACCATCAAGAGTAAACCGTTAGAAGTCAGATTTAATGAGTTTTGATGCCAATACAGCTAGGTTCGAGACAAAAAGCTATCTGTTTATTTTTTAAATCAGACATTTTTCCAGATGCTGGGGTAGAAAAGACAGTTCTTGGAGAGAAGTTGTTAATCAGGTTCTTGTTATTTTCCCCGAGGTTGTCCTAGATGATAGCCCACTGAATGATGATAATTGAAGGGACACTATCGCGGTCCAAAGTAGCATGTATTCGAAGCTTTAAACTCACCGCCGTCGTTCCGCAACGATAAAGATAACTAGCAACGATTAGGACACGACGAAAAAGACAACGACAACAACAACGGTTCGGCACACGACCACACCACTGACGACTAGTGAAGCGGACAGAGAGGAAAGCACGGTTGTCAGTTGTGTGCTGGGTACAGCTCTCCTCCGTGAGGAGCGAAAGATGCAGGTGTATGATCTACAAAGACAGAGTGAATGAAAACCAGATGAGTCGAAGCTCAATAATTGTATAAGCAGGCACCAGCAGTTGCAACAGAGAAGATGGGGATGGCAATATATACCACAGCGTTGCAGTTCACCTCCCAAATCTCAGTAATCTCTAATCAGCCATATACCAAGGATATCACCCGCCAGCATGCACAGTCTATTGGTAGCGTGTGTGGCTCACATTCGTGCTCTCCGGGTTCGACTTCTAGTTTGTCGCTCGGTGGATTTACATTGCTGATGGTCCCCGCCAGGGAAGAAACCTCAATACTTCTTTTCCTAATGTTTAACTGTTTGTTTTCAATATATTGCCTCATGCATTTGCATACGTAGTAGTGGGCAAGTGAGATTAAATGTACAGCAATAAATATCAGGTAAGTAAGCGTGAAACAGGCCCGGTGTCTTGACAACATGCTGAAAACCAATGGTCATCGTAACACTGTTGTGAAGGAAAATAAAAGTGAAGTCTGTAACTACAGAGGGAGAAAGGATAGATGTAAAAAGCAAACGTATGGAAATTCAAGGAGCTGGGGAATTCGTGCCTTGTAATTATAGAGGGAAACACTTGTCAAAGCTACAGCATCAACGACAGTTGTGCGAGGTTGCATTCTTTGCGCAGTTTCAGCTTCAATCTCCGAATTGCTATGGATTTTTCCGTCATGACCAACCATCTGCGTACTCCGCTGGCATGAACTCTAGAAGCTTCCAGGGTCGCTTTGAGAGCAGCTACTGGCTAAGCCATTATCAATCCAAAGATAGACTGCCTCATCAGTCTCAGACTATCGTTATATATCAGATTACGTACTCTCTTAGTGTACAGTTTATCTAGACATATGATAAGACGCCTATCTAAAAGGATAGCAGAATATGCCCCGGCCTCTTCGCAAGAGAGCGGTTCAGACAATCGACGGCACAATATAGTAACACCTCGTTGATGATGGATACCAGATTCATCAGTCGTTGTGGCCGTGGCTGTGACGAGTGCGCCCTCTATAACTCTAATTTACACATTGCCCATCTTTCCTGATTTTCACAACTTCGGTTTTGACGCCTCTTTTCCATTTCTCTGCGGTCTCGCACTTCACACATCCTTTCATTCACACCCACTTTGCAATGATTATTAGTCTTCAGCATGTTGCCAGGAAATCGGATCTGTTGCACACTTACTCACTCTTTGGTATCTAAAGCTACATATCTAATCACAGCTACTACTATAATTTACGTAAATACCGGAGGTGATGTATCGAGAAGAAATTTTCTTCCCGTTGTCACACGCAAGGGGTAGTTTTCTTTCGAAGGGGTTGCAAGTGTTCAGTCTGAAAAACACAAAAGGAAGAAGAACTCCATAAGTCGAGACCCAGTAAGTTTCCATAGATCGGTGGGCATATTCTGTGCTCCACTGTGTTTGTTGAAAAAGAAACGAGATTTAATAAAAATATTTTTAACGTCCCATAGTCGTCCTCAAAATATTGATCCGTTCATTTCGACTGTTTTGTGAACCATTTTAAACACGTGTGACAAAATCATTCACATAAAAATGTGCACGGATGGGCATGACGTTTAGAAATAGTTAACTGCGTTGTATTATCTGCGGAACGAAAAGACACACCGAAACATCGAACATTACATTTCAGCGATCAGATTCATTTAGATCAAGACACCCACTACGATGCTGACAACAATTAAGTGGCGAACAAACTCCTTTTCGGTGGCTTTTTCATCTGGCTATTACGGTTACGCATTGTATGCGGTGCTCATATGCATCCTATTTGCCTATCCTGAGCTCCACACGACAGCTGTGTGGAAAAAATCAACTTACCAAATGTCCTAGCCAAAGTCATGCGGTGTACATCTGTATCTGGTTTAACGATCTGATTAATCCTGAACCGATCAGTGCCGTCTCACAGGCAATGTGAGTTAGTGCGTGATCTATTGACTCCACATATCACAAACACGTGACTTCAGTAAAACTAACTTCCCTTGATATGGATGGTAACTTGAGGGATTCTCGGCTTCAAAAAACAAAAGAAAACAGAACAGAACAGGACCAATCGCACCAAATGATAACGTGCTTATACACGTTCATCTCGTTTTATTTTTATCCACGGAGGAAACTTCCGTTTCTTAGTAACCGATTATGCTTTTTGATTGGAGAAACAACAGGAAACATGGAATAAATCAAGTACTTTTCTTCAAATCGTGTGTCTCTGAATTGTGTGAATTGTACGCCGGTAAAAGAATGTTCAGGTAGTGTATGTATCTTTACGTCACTTACTAGTTTTCACATGATTTTGTCTAATCATTTGGATGCGACAACTAAAGGTAGGGATAAGTGAGGCGTGTGAGTGTTAATCATACCTGATGCATGAGTTTGTCAAAATATTACGTCTGCATTCTTCAGTGCGTGATGTTTCACCCGGTGCATCTGCACGAAAGCAATCGTCCATCTACACCGTGTGTTGTGCTCATCTGTTCTTCTGGTGCCAATAAGTATTCCATAATGTCATGAATCCGTTTCTGAATTATCGAGAAAACAAGTTCAAAGGTGAACAGCTGTTTTCTAACTGTACAGATCATGTGACTAAAGGGTGCGTTGAAATGGGTCAAGGTTCATGCGGAGTTCACTGAGGGCGTGCGGCTAATATCGACATATCAAAGTCTGCGCGGTCAAGTCTCAATACTCACGTGGTTCAGATCCGACTCATTTAGGTGGTGCTGGTGGTTGATGTACAGCCAAAGCTGTTGAAGGGTCTGAACTACAAGTTTCTGCGTACATATAGCTTGTGAAAACAGGTAGATGTCCATGGACTCTGTGGTGGTCAGTGTTTCGGGGGATGAGGTGGTAGTCGAACGTCTATTCTAAAGACCGGCTCTTTGTTTAATTGGTGACCTCCGCGAACCAGGTTCCCGAAAAAAGTGCCTCCTGTGGTACCTGGTCATCGTTGTTGCAAAGAACTCGGACATTTCTACCTAATCAACTGCGATGGTAGCTATCTTCCGTTCGGTCAACTGAGATTGTGTTGCATGCTCAAATACACACAGAGTTCAAATAATGCATTTGTAAAAGTGTTGGTGATCATCAAAAAACCTATAAACACACGAGATACAAACTCAATTGAATAGTTCTCTCATAGCATGTTTTATTATTGAAATCCTTTGGAAGAGGTTAAAATGCTAGTTAGTTATAAACTTCGCTCAAGTTGTCATGAATGAATTTACACTCCATAGTCTCTCCTTGAATAATCGCTTCATGAAGCATCCCTTAGAAGCGTCTTCAACCTCATTTAGCTCACCTTTTACAATACTGTGTGAGTAAATCTTTCTTGCTGGTGAAGCTAGGCCATAAACTGAATTTCTTTCTTGCTTGTCTGATACAAACTGATGGAATTCGGAGTGCCGTCCAGTTCACATTTCCTTTCTCCATACCCTCCGTTGTTCAATTGTTTCGTGAACTCTCCTAGATGATTAATTCCCCGTTTCCAACTCTTATCTGTTACCTAAATCAGCGGAACGAATTCAACGGTGTCGTTCGATTCTTTTTTCAAGGAGATGATGGAAAATATCAGTCAAAATGTCTTCGTATTTCTAACACGGCCACGGCTTGTCAATTGGTCAATATTTTGGTAGAAAAATTTCATCCGGATTTGAAAATGCTCACCGCCGGTCGCTACGCTTTGTACGAATATCATTCATCTTCCGGAGGTGAGTAGTGATTGCATCATTTAGATAAGAGAATTCTCTCTACTTTTGTTTCACTGATTAATGGATTTCACCAAGTCCGCCCTGGGGTCTCTAACCATATAGTAAGTGGGATCAGCAAAATACGGTAAAAAGAGTTTGGTTGTATTCTTTGTAGTCCAGTTTACTGGTCAGAATCGAATACAGTCCCTTACCGTCAAGTATGTTCATATATGCTTATATCCCAGCCAATGGCCAACTGGGCCAACAAAACATACTACATTCCGGTTTATTTCAGTTGGAACAACGATCAACCATGCAATGAATGACTTTCTTTTATAACATGCTTATTCATGAGTCTGGTATAAGTGACATACACCATAGCTTCAACGGTTCAGAGCGTTGTCAAAGATTACTGGAAACCCGGTTGTTGAACTTGAGGTGGAAAGCGCACGAATGCCTCAGTATTCCAATTACCATAAAGATCCGGGCGGCAGCGTATCGTTGCCTATCACCGGTGTGACCGGCAGTAACAGGACTTGAACCTCGTACCTCTGACATGATAAACCAATGCTCTGAACCAATCGACTACCACAACTAGACAAAAGTGAAACGAAAACTACATAGTCTACGGGCATACGGATAATTCAAGGAAAAACAGGGAACAGATATACGTGAGACCAGGCATTGAAGATTCGACTAAGCGCTCTCTGATACCATATCCTGTTCCATGCTTGCGTATGAATGTAGTGGCGAGGGGTGCACTCCATAGCGTCAAAGGCCCATTAGGAACAAATGGCATCCTGAGACTTAGAGTAGAGAACCACATAAGGTCACATGAGATCAAACTTTGTAACGAGTGTGGCGAGTGCATCTTATTGTTTACCACCAGTGTGAACGGCTGTACCGAGGTTCAAACCTCGTACCTCCAAGGGAATGATCGGTGACATCATTTGTTTACCGCCAGTATGGTAGCTGTCTCTCGATATGAGTATGACTAAGAAACCGAATGATTAGGAGGATAGAAATAATATAAATAGCAAACTACAAATCACAGTACTAGTACGGACATAAGTAAGCAAGCTGTTGCAATAGTCTATCAAACAATGAGATCGACGAACCCCTTGAACTCAAACCAGAGAGCCTAGCACATCCTACATGACCAAGTTAACCGTTAATGTTTTCGTGCATTTCTTCCATGTTTTGCATTTTCTTCCTTTGTTCATCCTCCAACCACTACCCACCCCAACGGGTACTATGTGACCAGGAACGATATCTAAGGTCATGCGTATTACATGCCCCAACCACGTTAGTTTGGTGAACACAATTACAGAACTCTTCCATCACTTCGCTTGGTAGTGCTTTTCATGGATTGTTCGCCCTACGAGACAGACGGTAAACCAAAACTGGGCCCATAGCCTGCCGCCCCTTCGGTGTCTCACCGCACAACCATGGATGCAAATCTCTAAGGCTTATACACGTTTTACATTAGATCACCTGGGATCATTCACTGAGCTTCTGGACAAAATCCGGTAACCGGAAGATGACCTTCTTAGTTGATCCCATGAGACGGATTCCAACAGGCTGCACTCTTTCCAATTTAGTTGATTCCGCAACCGCACATGGATTACGGCGAGACTAAAATATTCCGGTCGCGGACGAACATTGGAGGTATACAGCGGCCTGAAAGCGCCAAAAGAGAGATAGCAGACTTCGTTCACCTGAATTACTGTTTCTCCTGACACCGGTTGGGGTTTCGGAACAATACAAACACACAACAACATTTTGAATCATGTAGATACTAAGCTCTCACTGAGCGTCGCTGTAGAGCTAATCATACTATCCAAAATGCTTCCAACTTAGTTTTGACCAACGATATCTGTGAAATCTATAAACTTCGGATCAGGACGACAAAGGTAGCAACCGGTTGTGCTCGAGTGGCTTGAGGCGTGTGTCACCTTATAGGTTCGAGGTTAGAATCCCGCCATTGTTGGTCACTTTGGTGTTAAACAGTAGTCAACTGTCACAAGACTCGCTACCACACTTGGCCAAGTGAGACCCAAGGTGATTCTTCTGTAGTGTGCTGGTACAGCGATCTTCTACGGAGGGTTGTACGTGTTCAGTCTGAAACGACCAAACAAAATCTCCACGAGCCCAAGCCACAATAGGTGTCTCCCTTGCATACGTTATTCAAACACCAACATAGCGGCCTACAGTTTAGTACAGTTCTCAGTTTGTGATCTGGTTTTGGTTGCTTCCTTGCAGCATTGTCGAGGTGAGGATAGACGGGATAGAAGCATTAGGTAAAACAGAGCCAAAAATACTGTAATCAGTGTAGATCACGAAGACAGCGTAGGAGCCAGAATGAAACTAGGCAAATAGCCGCGACACCCAGCCAAGTCACTTTATGTATCCAACCATCTGGCAGGGGTCTCGGGTAAGTCGGAAACTTCTTACTCGGCCAAGTCCACTAGTCAAAAGTTCTTGTACCTTTATATCATGCCATGGATTGAGCACCTCGACCTACCTTCCAACCACTGCCTGCCTTGGAGAACAGCATACGCTGAGGAAGTCTGTTGGCGGGCTTGCGTAACACGTGTCCTAGTCACCTTAACCTGCTTAGATTCAGTATTTGTTCCACTGACTGAACTCTGATTCCCAACACCCCACACAAAACCTCGGTATTGCTGATGCGGTGTTGCCCCCATATTCGAGCAATACTACGAGGACGCCGATGCTCAAAAACACCGACAGTCTTCGCCCATCTTCTACCATTATTAGCCATGTTTCTGAGTCGTACAAATGAGTGGGTCTAACTGTTGCAGTGTACACTGGACCTCTGACAGAGAGTCGAATGTCATACCGGCTCCACAGATGGCTGAGGTTGGCAAAAGCTAAACACTCATTCTGTATACGCGAGGACATTTCATCCAATAGCTGACCACCTGATGAGATGTAAATACCCAGGTAACAAAGCTTATCTACTTCAGCCAAGGCGGCCTACAACCTGATCTTTACACCATGCTGCCGGTCTCAGTGTCCGGTTTTCCGTTACCCCTATCAGCACAGTGAACCTTTGGGCCACTTCAATCATGAGCGAGCGTGCAATAAAAAGTGAGGCGACGCGCTAGGCTTTTGACCCCTTACGGTACACTTTCTTTTTCTCAACAAACTGCATCAAACTTTTGGTTGACTCACGTGCTGCGTATGACGCACTATTGGCAATTCTTACGTCAAGAAGGAAAACGAAACCACATGAAGATCAACGGATGACTTGGAGAAAAGGCATGAGGAAGTACACAGAGATTGGACAAAGTGTCCACGGAATCAAAAAGATCCCATCACTAGTTGGCAAATAACACTAAAATAATATGTAAGTGAATCGTGGTCGATTCATTCTTGTTGTCACTTTCTATCAAATCGTGCCATTAGAGACCGAACTGATTTAAGCACGCATAATTGGACCTCGTTTTCTCAGTGGTGGCCAGAATGAAATTTCCTCGTTTTCTACGCTCGGTTTATGAAGTGAGGTCATATCAAACTTGGAAAGTTCATAGTCCTGTATTATTACCCAGCAAAGGAGCACTCACTGTGAGATATTGAGTATAATGCTGATGATGATGATGATGATGATGATGATGATGCCTTCCTTCATTTATTCACTGCATAGAACGTCGACTTGGAGCAAATGAAGCACCATTGATGGTTCAACTCAGTTGGGCCTACGATGAGCGGGAAATTCGTTTCATTCTGCGTGACGAATCCAAACCACTGCCTTCCGCACGTAGTACACAAGCGTTGGAAGTGAGTTTCTGCCGTATTGGGTTCAAATTCCAAGGGACTGCGGTTTATCATCAGATGATGTCAGCTAACTGACTGACTTGATTCCACGTTGAGATTTTCCACAATCCTCATTCGTTTCTACTAGCGTAGTAGAAACGAATGAGGTGAGTCTCAAGATTAGGCATATTTTGACTTCCTCACCCTGATTGATTGCCCTTTCTACTTCTTGACCTTCGGAACAGATTTTACCCAGCAGAGTGCAAGTATTTTGGGTTTCCTGGGTATGTTTGAATTTCCAACGACTTTGAATATTGGTGTTCATGAGTCAGTGCAGTGAACACTCCTCAGACAGTGAGATACGTGTAACACAGTGATAAAATATGTCAAACGTCCGACTGTGATTTTCAGTGCATTTTATCAAACAGTTTCTGTCCAGTTTGAATAGGACTTTGTGTGGCTAGAGCCAATCGTGTGCCCAAATCGTTGTGTTTTCAGCGCGCTTTCCTAAATCCTAACAATGCGTGATATTTCCTTTATCTGAAAATCAGAATTTGTGCAGTATCAGCTCTGGCAGAGAGAAGGGAAAAGCTACTGATATGGACGTTATGAGCCCCAAGTCTACCTGGCACACTTCGGAGTATTTTGCTCCCTAACAGTCGTGTAGCACTTCGTTCATCACCTTCAGTGTCGTGCTACTGAGGGCCTCCTGCAGGAGCTTTTTCTATTTATGAAATAATTGGTCATAACCTGGAGTCTTGAGTGCCCTCTTGCACTCTTAAACGTGCCCCTTTATGCCTCTCTCTGGATTTGAAGAGAAATACTATCCTCGGTTCGTACCATCCTTAATTTTTCTATGATATCCCAATGCATACGCTTCCATCTCAAAGAAAACGGGTCTAAGGCACGATGACGCCATGTGTAAGTATTCCCTGTTGACCAATCGCCATCCTCGTGCCTAGTCACTGTACTTTTTTCAGGCGGTCAAAATCTTTCTGGTAATGCTGTGCTGAGGCTTGCACGCAGTACTCAAGTTGCGGTCTAATTATGGTTTTGTACGGCGACCCGAAAACCTCCGGTTCCCTAAATGACATAGTAGCCCGAAGTCGAAATAATTCCTCCCTGACTTTATTTGTCACCGCCGAATATTGCTTGGATGGTCTGAACACGTTGTCGATCACTATAACCAGATCTCTAACTTTGGGAACTTTTGCAGGGATCTGGGTGAGTGTGGTCCACTGAGATAACAAATGCAATGCAAAAGATTAGTGGTAAATACCAATAGAAAACGACAGCACAAGATCGTCCCAGTCTTAGGTTAAAAAGCCCCGAGTCCTGTACTTGAGTCAGTTACAGTCAGGTACTTGATTCTTACAAAGTCTTCTCGTGAGTATGGCGTTCAGGCCACAGACATTTCATCGCCAGTGACAGATGAAAGTCCCTGTAATCGTCTTTATGCATATTGATTTTAGATCTGACCTTGATTTCTCCGATGACTGTACTGATATTCGTTCTTCTGAAGGGGGTTGCGTGTATTCAGTTGGCAAAAGCCCAACTACAGGGAAAACTCCATGAGCCGAGGCTCAGTTAGTGCACTAACAAGCTCCTACACTTACATTAATCAAACACCAATATGGCTGCCTACAGCCCGACTACTACAAGAACGTCAAATTTCAAAGTCATCTAGGTTAAACGATACCCAGCTCCGGGTTTTGGACACAGTTAAGTGAACTCATGCAGGAGAATTTCGACTACGTGCTTGACTGAAGTAGACTCTGTTACACAATCATCTGGTGGGTTGCGTAACTGATGTTCCTGTCCGCGGTTATAGGAATACACGAGAATTATCAACCGAGATCCCCACAGTTTCATAATGATTTTCCTCTACTGGTCAACATTCATGATGGGTTTATCAATTTTATGGAATAAAATATTGATAGATTTTTCTGGTGTTAACGTGTGTGACTTACAATCATGCGCTCGGAGATTGAATCCTAGTAGGGTAGTGGTGGTGGATGTGTATTGCAGCTGACTATTCCTAAAGGTTTCAACTGGTGAGGTCAACGTTTGAATTGTATGACTAGTCACTGCATAATAATGTACATCTATCATTTACCATGTCGCCTAATTGACTGCATTCACAGGGCGAACAATGCAAAAGGTAAATTTTTTACTGTCCAGTAATCGTAAACTTTCAAGATCATCCGATAGTTACTTTAGGTAGTAGATTTTATTGTGTATGAAACCATTCCTCATACGATGTTTCCATGGGACCACTCTTTAAGATTCATCATTGGCAGTACATCTCCATCGAGTTCCAAATGAGGCTCGAACCCGGAATGTGGGATTATGGGTCACACACGTTGCAACTACGCTATCCGAGACGGCTCTCGACGGTTTGCTTCATGTCCCCGAAGAGGTCAGATTCATACAGTGTTATTAGTATCGTTAGAGGAATAAAATGATCTGTACGCACGTAGTGATGATGCCAGTTAGGCTGGGGTTGAACTATTGACCACAAAGCGGCAAACTCACCGTCGGTTGGAATATTTTCCTTAACAATCTGTATTTCACATCTTATTTAAAATATAAAAAATTGAAATTTCCATAGTCGCATCATGAGCACGAGAACTGGCACAAAATTGTTCTCGAAATCTCTACTCATGCAAACTGATGTGACGTAAAATCCAGGGGATAGGCAGATTAGTTACAACGCATTCATTGGTGAGTGCGCGGGTGTGTATGTGTGTGTGAAATGGAATCGGGTGTGATATCTTTGCAACGATGAGTGGGACAAGGTGATTTAGACACTCACTCGGTTTTTGTCACGACGATCAGTGTTTTGTTGTCGAGTGGATGTGTGTGTGTGTGTGTGTGTGTGTGTGTGTGTGTTCCTATGGTTGTAGACCATGGACAAAACGTTTTTGTGCGCAGAGGTCGAGGGTCAAGTTCTTTATCCTATTGGGCTCGGCAATGGTAAATATGCACACCTGGACGTGTTTGGTGGCACCTGGTAGGTGATCCTAAGCCTTGGTTGTGCACACTAGGGATTTCAAATGGGAAGACACTCAGCAAAAATGTTTTGGACCCATGAAATTGACGTCAGCATTTCTGGATGCTTTTGAAAACGATGATGACTTGATCATTGGTACAGATGCGTCCAGTAAAAAGGACCAATGCCTTCTTATTTCAGCTAGATAGTTCCGATCTCACTTGAAACGAGGGCACTGAGGAATTAAGGGCAAACCACTGTTAAGGGAAGAAGTAGATGTCATATGACTTAGAATGCGTGGATGACGTCTTATCTCTAAGTGAAGATTTAAGCAATTTACAAACCTTCCTAACTAAGTTCGGAATGCGTTTTTTGCCTTCAAAGTACAAAAAACTGCTGCACACTTTGATTGATTCAACATCGAAATTTTCCCTAGCGGTAAAATTAGCTACATCTTACCTTGCGGTTGGATACCGTGTTAGTGTTCGCCATGTGTCCAGAGGACATATTTGAACTTCTCCAATCTCAGTCACTGATCCCATTTAACTGTCATCTCTTCACCTGTCAATGGTCGAATTCACACTGTGGTGGTTGAATCAGTCCTATATGAACCACAAACCTGACTGTTCCGGCTAAAATGGACATGTGAGTAATCGGTGTTTGGGCGTCGATGTCTTAGCAGAATTTCTTGTGAATTATGTTATGCCATGCTTGCACGAGTGCAGCGGTAGGATCATAACCGGTAGCCTCAAACGCAAACCACGCCATCAGGTACAACAGACAACCATGACCCTAGAACTTAGTGACAGAGAACCACATAAGGCCCTAACGGGTCGGGCGTGGTGACGAGACGGGGACAGTACACAGCTGCCTAAATCCAAAGAGCCCGATGTTTGAGGAGTTTGAGCCTCTCACATCAAACTGGTATTCAGAAAGTCACGCCTAGGGTGGGGGTCAAATTATGGTGACAGATGCATGTGTTACTCATGGCTTCCATTGGTATACACCAACAGCTCAGCGTGCATTGCATCTGTTAGATCAGTCCGCCTCTGGGGATCTGAAACTTGGTCCTAATGGTTGGAACTTAAGCTACGCTGACTTTGCTCGTGTGTGTTAGGTGTAGGGCGCCTATAACCAGAGGACAGTATCTAGAGTACGCTTTTCAGGTAAACAGGCTGACGTGGTTTATGCATAGATTTCGCATGCAAGCACATAGATGCTCTCTTTACACCTTGTTCTCCAAGATGGGTGAGGTATGATGACCTTAGCCAGCAGATTTAGTCGTGTGGGCAGTTTTACGTCACCAGGTTGAGGTAAGCGAGACCCATCAACCGATTAGTTTGTTCATATATTTACTCCTCGCTTATTGTAACTATGTTTAAAAAGATGAAGTTTTTATGACACAACAAGTTCAGATGGCTGGATTGGCCGTTATCAGAGACAAGGAGCATGGAAAATGTGTTCAGAGAGATCGATGTGTAGGTCAGACCTCATGGAAAAAGAGTTGGACTGTTAGTGGTGCCACTGTTCCCCGGAATATGATACCTTTAGGATTGATTACCTAAATAAAATACATTTCGCTGCTTGCGATCTTACAGCGCAGCTCTGTTGACAGTAAATCGGTTATGCCTGAATTTTGATTGGATTGAAAGCACGTATCCGGTTGAACAGAATGGGTCGGATAAAGAGCAACTACTCAAACGCATCGCTTGAGGAAAAACACTCAGGCGAATCGAAAATCAGTGTTTCCATCGATATCGAATTGTTATATTAAATGATCATTTTGTTCGGGTAATGTATGACTATTAAGATGTTGTCTGAAGCTCAGTCGTGAAATACCGGGTAACTTGTTTTCATGTGCTATGTGAAGGTTTGATTTAAGCCGCACGCCATTATTCATAGCCACTTTGCTTCAGTACAGTCCAGCCCGACTGAACGACTCGGAATACTCTCCGTTTGGAGTTGGAAACCGTTTCCATTTTTGTTTGAAAAACCATCAATCATATACTGAATGCGGTGGTTCCGGTTGATACCTCTCAGCGGGGACCGCAAATGAGTAATAGAAACAAAGAAATTTATGAAAACCGTTGTACGGAAAAGTAAGAACAGATTCACAAGTAATGCTAACGGGTAGATGAAGGAAGCGTGTGAGTACACGAGCACCATCGGTTGCGAAACTTTGGTAAGTCTTTGATTTGTTGATCCAGTGGTGATCGAGTGGTTTAGAACGTCTGGTTACCACCTCGGAGGTCAGTGTTCCGAATCTCGCCAAAGCCGGCCACTTTGGGGGTAGACGGAAATCTCCACTGTCGTCCGGTTCGTTACCACACCTGCCCTACTGAGACCTTATTTGGTCCTCCACTGCAAGTCTTAGGGTCTCAGGGTTACCGGCTATCCCTAATAGTGCAGTTAACCTCTAAGGTTATGCGGTTTATCCCTTTCAGTTCAGTCACTCGCAAGCATGTAATAGGAAGAAATACCGAATATTCAGCGTCTAACAGCTGATTGCTCACCATATACTCTCACAGTATTCGGTCAATCCGGCCAAGACACTGCTATCTAAACACGGATAACCTGTGTGCATCATTCACTTGCAGTGGCCACGCTGTGAAACCATACGAAATAACTGACCAGATTGCTGAAGTGCAAACTAGACCCTTGGTAAACAAACGTATGTCACGTCGATACCACAGATGACTTTGATTGACAAAACCGAAATGAGCCTTCGGTATTTGCGCAGACACTTTTTCTGATATGCTCCACTTCCCGGGTAGAAAGCAAGTGTCAGATAACCAAATTGGTTTACCCAGTTGATAGTCTTCCATGTCACCGCAAAGTTTGGTGCAAAATCAAACCAGCCATGGAGCACCATTTTGCACTTCAAATGTGCGAGACACAACAAACACACGAAGGCTATCACTGTTTCATTATCGACTTCTTTTGAAAGATACCAAACTTGGTGCATTTATTATTTACTTCCTTCTTACTGTATAGTGATGGTGCAATGTTGTAGGAAGAAGTCACGACTAAACAGAGGCTGCTTATCGATATGAGTTACCGACAGCATGGACAGGGTTCAAACCTGGGACAGAAGGGTCCAAAGTCCACCACGGTGACAGCTTGACTATCGCTGGATCTGAAAAATCGACTTATGGCTTGTGGTATTGAGACTGAGTTTGACTGAATTAGCGACATCGAGAACCTTGTACAAGGTTCACCTCCGTTCACAATGTGCTCAGCTGAAGTCGATTGACTAAGTCCCGTATGATCGTGACAGAACTTTGAACAGGATTAGCTGTTACATGTTTAACTCTATGAATTTTGTTATCCATGATTTGGTTCCGCATTTTCCCATAGTAGATATGTGACGATTCATCAGAATTAGCTTTTTCATATTCGGATACCATATTTCAATTAGTTCAAGGCTGCGTGAATGTTTGTTGTATTATATATTGTTGTTCTTATTCTTGTCGTTGTTCGATGGGTGGTATGTGCAATATTTTGGCTTTGCGAATCCACAGCCACAGAGTGCTAAACTCACCTGGACAGGATCGATAAGAAATGTCAAAAAAGCATGCATTTGATACTAGGAGGCAGACTGCACTCGCACACACATGTGCGTAAGTAATGGGAACCCTGAAGTTGATTTACGCTGACGGTAATCCTTTGGCATTTAGCCGGAACGTACCATGTGCAATTATTGGTTCAGAAACTGACTAACTTAGTACGGTTGGTTCGGGGGACATAAAGATCCGAACGCTTGAATAATCCTGTGCACAGTAATGACTAAACCAACGCGGAATTTGAGTCGTATTTACTGAGTTTTTAGCTTGGTAGTCATGAAGAAGACAGCAGAACCAGAATATTTGTTCCCATATTTAGGGATCAAATCGGATCAGATGCCTCCAGAGTTCATTTATTCAGTTCAGTTTAGTGTACGTAAGATGGAATTGATTGAAATCAGTCGTGCTTCCAGCTTGTTGTACTCTACGTGAGTTTCCTTGACTTCCAACACTGAGCGTGTTACGTTTTGTCTGAAAAAAACCGCTCTAGAGCAGTATCACATTCAGCAGACATATGTGATTTGAGAACGTCGGAGCTCGTGTTCTCACCAGCGACCTCGTAAAACCAACTCTGGGAAAACCGTGTTTCGAAATTCGTCCACAGCTTTCTTGAAGGCTACCACATCAGTGCAGGTGACTGCAATTTCTAGCACTCACGGGACCAGGCACAAATAGATCAACTAAGTCGATGCTATATAAACCATTAATAACCTTGAAGGTTTATATCAAGTCACTCTGGCATCGTCCGTCTGCGAAAGTAAGTTTCCCCTCTACCTAGCATACATTCTAGTTGCGAGATGCCAAATTCTACAACCTTTTTAGTCAAGAAGGAGCCCACTACTGCACGGTGTTCCAGGAGAGCCTGTCCCATTACCTGACAAAATGAAACGAACCACTCTGAATTCCTTCACAACACTGGTGACGACTCATCGTGTATTGCTTAATTCCCGCACGGGGTCATTTATATGGAGTAGGAGGTGAAGGGAGAGCAAGGGTCCTAACACTTCTCCCTGTAATGTACGACTAGTAGTCTCTTTTGGTCGAGATACTTGACTTTCAACATGGACACTAAAACTACCGTCCTCATGGAAGTCAGCCACCCGATTTCTCATTATTCTGACTTTCCCAAGGGTCTACAACATGTAATCGAATCCCTAAGGATGTACATAGTTTAAAGCTTCGCTGAAATCCAAATAACAGTCCTCTACTGCCCTACCCTCGTCCAGGCATCGTGTGGTCTCGTCCAAGCGCACCTGTACGTTTGCCAAACACAATCTTCTTTTATTCGACTCATACCGTATAAGAGTCAGTAGTCGGGTATTAGGCTAACGCAAGAAAACTTGCTCCCTAATTCTACCCTCCAAGCGCTTTCACAATACTGTTGTTAGAATGACCATACTATGGTTCTGCACCTTCTGTCTGGGCTCTGTTTTATATTTCAACGCTACCACGGCTTCATGCCAATACTCTAGCCCACCTCTGAAAGATGCCCTATACAATTGAGCAGTCGGGCTCAGCAAGATATCTACTAACAGCTGAACAGTAGTGGGATAGATTTGTCAACCGGTAACGTTTGGTCTCAGGCCTCGAACCAGTGTACTACTTCAAGACGAATACTAATTTCAGCCTCTGGTACTCTAACTCACCCCGTTAGGCAAATCTGTGTTAATCCGTATGTCAGGACCAGACGAGGTTTGGGGTGTATTGAAAAAGCGATGGGTCATGTGGTGTGTTAAACGAGAAGATATAACGTCAATAACACGGCATGGTCGGTGGAAAAATTATGGTTAGCCAACGTTTCAGTTACCGTTTTACAATTAAAAACTGCAATTGCGAAACTGCCTTGAGAAGGGTTACCCAGGGTAACTGAAACGTTGGCCAATCATAATTTTCCCTCCGACAACGCCATGTTATTGACATACTGGCTAGTTTAAATTTATATTAAACTTCAAAACAAGGAAATGGGGAAGTAAAATGCATTTAAAATGGCAATCATGTGAATATTTCCACTTCTCATTAGGCCAATTCAGTACACCTGTGAAGATTTAACTGTGTTCACAATTATGACCCGGATATGATCCCTATGTTTCCATGCTTTAAACAGCCATAGTAATGCGTACAGGTCTGGGTACTGTACTTTCCGAAGGATATGGATTGCCTCAAGAAAGTTCCAAGAATAACACGAGGATGTTGACTGGTCAAAGGAGAAAAAACCAAACAGAGTGACTTCACGAGCTGGGCCGCTTGTCGTTGAGACGAAGGTGTATGCTTGTGGATTTGGTAGAAGCACTCGGGATTAGGAAGGTGCTGCCAAGTATAAAACTAAGGTATTTTCTCACATTACAGAGAGAGCTAAAAGGAGAAACTGTCTTGAATAGCAAACAGGCCATTCAGGCCCCAAGCTTAGGGCCAATCGCTCACTAACAAGGTTATTTCTTTGCAACGATAAGCTCCCGGAACAGTAAACTAGGAGCACGACAATGAAAGTATTGAAGTAAGCTGTAGACCACTGTTGGTGGATAGTATATCTCAAGGTAACTTAGTAAGACTTAGGGTCGGGAAGCTGTGTATCAGTTGCTTTCCCTTTCGCTCAATCGAGACTGATTCTGAATCAAATTGTTTTTCATTAAGAAACTGCTGCTCATCGTTGGGATCTACGGGCACTAGGCGACAACACAACAATATGGACCCACGATAGGCTGTAGCCACACAAGGTCACGTGCTAGCTGAAATGAGCTGAATGTTAGCCCTGTATGTTTATCCCATCTTTTCGTTGATCTTGGCCAGGGGAGCTTTAATGCTACATTGTCTTCTTAATTATGAACAAGAGAATATTTTACGAAATAAAAGGGGTGACGCGTCTCTCTTTCTCTCTCATCTTCACCCTTTTATCAGTAGATCAAAATTTGCGAACCGCTAGGCGACGCAAAGGGGATTGGTAAATCTCCTTCCGATGCGTTTCGAACGTTGTACACGCATATTGAAATTTAGCGCAGTCGTCGCGGCGCTCGGTTTGGGAAATTCCCTGTCTATACTGGGAAAAGGGTAGTAGGCTATTCAGCAACCGGTAGAGCCGTACATTTGAATGTTTAATAATTATGGCATATATGGACAGACAGATATATGCACTCAGGCACACACGCATTCAAACAAGAAGGCAACCTACCAACGATCTCGACTACGCTGTGTTATTGAGCAATAAAATTCTACCATAAGAAGGCAGGTATACCAAATGAAAGTGACCACACCCGACATCAGGCCAGTATATTGTCACGGCATAATCACGTGAGCAGGATTAGGAATTGGTGTCCGCCCGAATTCTACCCTCGACGCTGATCCTGCAGTGTCCCCCATCCCCGACACACCGTGAATGGACCAACAGCTGGTTTTCGAATGCGTTCGGAACACACACACCCACACGTGCACCTCAACACAGATACACGCACACAGGAACACAAATACATGGACCGGTGGAATCCACGACACCAGCACTGAGTCACTCAGTCGGTCATGGATCTAAATTTGAGGAGACCTTTACGCACACGTGAGGCGTGGTGACCTGACCGGTAATACCTCCGTTTGCGCGAGCAAGTGCGACGTGACGAACAGGCAATACACGGATGATTGTAGTGAAACGGGCTGAATTACGCATGAAGTGACAAAACTAACCGTATCATGTTACTCTTGATCTGGTAGGATTAACATTGGCTTACGTGGGGATTTCCCTTATTGACTGTCCAGTACGTACCAAGTAAGCAGGTGTGAATTAGTCGAATTGATTGACAATTGATTCGGATGATTACATCTCGGTTGGAATACCACATGAACATGCCTTCTGAGTTGTTTGGTGAAAATGGGAGAAAAATGGTGAAAATAAGCGAACTGACAATTGGGTTACCCATTTCCTACTGTCATTCAGTTCTGTTCAGACCCTCCAACCGTTAACCTCGCACTTCTGCTCTCTGGTTTGGATTGCTACCTCTCGGCATCGTCGAGTCGAACGAAGACAACTATGACGTGAAAGCAAACAGAAAGAAAAATTATGAAGTCCGTGAGAGAACTCAAATGCAAGAACGTCACTGAAAGCGGCATCTAACAAGGCCAATTAATCCCGGTATCCTAGCTTGACCAAGTTCACCGTTAAGGTTTTCATACTTTTTTTGTCGTGTCAAGCATCTAACCTCCAACTTCTAACTGTTTCGGAGAACAACGCACACTGAGGAGGTCTACCTGCGTGCACACGTAGTACGTTCTAACCTCGTTCACCTATTTAAAATAAAAGCCTGTTCCGACACCCGGCTCCCAACCTTAGCATTACTGTGGTCATTACTTTGAACTATATCTGCAAGAACTAGGTCTGGTGAATATACACTGCGGTCGATCAGTCCTGGATACCAGAGCACATTTGGAAAACACAGGTTGGCGAACAAGCTCGTTTTCAGTGATTCTTAATCATGCCAATACAACACAATATATAGGACTAGATGTATAAGGGATACAGTCAACAAAAATCGTGTCTGTATCCCTTATGCATCTAGTCCTATATATTGTGTTGTATTGGCATGATTAAGAATCACTGAAAACGAGCTTGTTCGCCAACCTGTGTTTTCGGAATATATATAAATTAGTAGAAAAAGGTATTTTTCACTTCCATTATTCATCATAAGACAAAGAACGGTATTTATGGAAATGAGCCGCAGCCAATGAAAGATTGCTAATTGGGGAATTGACCGGCGGTGGAGAGAATCGAACCCGGATTGTAAATGCCCAAATTGCACTATGATGGCCTTTTGACCTCCACAGGCAGAACTGTGAAAGGTTATTGGGTACGCCCCAAGGAATGTGAGCAGTTGGCTTTGGTTTTGCGCCAGATCCTTCCACATAACTAACCAACGGCAACCCGTATTCTTTGGGCCCCAAGTGCGAATATTCAAACAGGCCAGTGCAAAATCCAGGTTCAAAAAACCCTTCCACCAACTTATCATAGCGGAATCGCCACGTTTCTCTATCCAGTCATGCCTCGAGCGCGGTAACAGTGCACGGTAAGAGAGACGATGCGCCAGCATAGGCAAAACATGTCCAAATCAGCGGAGACGGGCAGAGTGACTACCCAGCCATAGGGGTAACTCTCCCCACCCAAAACCGGACGACGAATTTCATCGGTTGTTTTTCAGTGTTACTACTAAACGTCATCAGTGGTTAGGAGGTATTTGTGGATGAATACAGAAAGGCTCCAAATGGTCAAATCTTGCAGCTGTAGTGTAAAGCAGTGCATACTATGGTAGTCTACACCTGTCTTTCCAATGAGTTCTGGATGTTGCGACGGAGCCCTTGAAGAAAGCATTGTTCTTGATATGATCTCCTCTTTGTCACTTCCACCAGCAGTAATACAGCTCCCGAGGTACTTGAAACCAAAAGCTATTTCTAAATGATCATCATAATGGATCATTGTAGACTCAATCAACTATCAGAACTGTAAAATCAATTTTTTCTTGTGTGGATCAGTGTGCGTATCATGGTTCAGTACCTAAATCACCATGCGGTTCAGAGTGCGTTTTATGACCTAAGTATTGTCACCCGGAAAATTGATATAATTCGTCAATACCAAGTCGTAGGTTGACACACACACATGCAACGTGATCCCGATTCTCCCTTTCATTATCTCCTTAAAATTGATTCAATGACCGAATGCGCAGCCGAATAACGAATGAGTGCATGCTATACTCTCCCTCTCTCTCATTTCAGTAGGCGTGAATGCAGTGGTGTGTGAATAAAGTCAGTGAATACATCTGGTTGCCTAAAATAAATAAAATTCGTGAGCACTTATGCAAAAACACATCGTCAAGAGCCAAAAAGTTACCACTGTTTATTGGTCGGATATTCACACTCACTCGGGTGGCTGCCCACATCACAAACGGTATTCCTCCCGAAACTATAACCAGTACCCATTGTTTGGAGGCCGGAGTAATGATAAGACACAAATAAGAACTGGTTGGTTTTATTTAGGGAATTCGATCGGAATCTCTTTCTTAAAAGTCTGATCCACAAGACAGAGGGGCGTTAATCCAGCAACAGAACTTGACCGAAGCACCCGTGAAGGAACTTCTCCGGATCTGTCACGTGAAACGTGATTGGTTGTTCATTGTTTCGTGTTCATTGATGCTGGGATTGTTGATCCGTCTTTCAGATTTAGTCTTTTGTCACGCTTAATGAAACAAGAGAAACTGGAACGGGAAGCATTTTTGGACTGGTGGTTGCCCAGCTTTGCCATGCATTATCTGCCGAACGATGTGCGATAACTTCCCTCACAGTCCAGAGTAACCTCCCAGTCTTACTTCCACAGAGTAGAGATTTTTAATGATAAACTGCTTTTCTCTGTTTATTTGCTAGAGTGTCCTCTCCTTGATCATATTCGCCTAGCCGGATGGCTGGACTCAACGGGCGACTGGTCTAGATGCCGTAGTCAGTGGTCTTGTCACATTCCAACTCTTTCATTGTCCTCAAGATTTTCTTTCGAATCCTTATTCTCTGTTCGTCTGATCTTTGTGCTTCGACTTATTCCACTTCCGATTGGGTGATGCATCGAGATTGCTTCGAAAACCAGTGCCCAGAATAGGGATATTATTGACTGAGAGAAATGAACTGCACTGACCACTGTTTTGTACTAAACTGAACTGAACTAAACTAAACTGAATTCATCACTGAGTAGATCATTTAGCCGAATTTACCAACCTCTAAGAGGCGTAATTCACGTTACAATAAAACCACCAGACGGTCAAAAGTTTTCACATTCTTTTCCGTCGACATGTTTTGGACTTGCTACGTTGCGATCCGAACCGTCTGTGCTGGCACAATTTTCCGCTAGTATACAATTTTGCTTGGAGCGGGAGCCTTTGATCAGGGGGTACGGTGGGTGAGTTGGCTGTTTCACGGCTTATTTTGTATGAATGTTCCGAATGAATGTGAAAGCGTAGCAAAGTGGAACCATCCCGCGTGACTAGGTAAAATACACACACACACACACACACACACACACACACACACACACAAATGTTTGTAACTTTACCGTAGCAAAATAATTTAGAACTGGCGCGACATTGTCGTTTGTTTACCACACCTAAAACGCACACACACAGAAGGAGGGGGCGGGTCTTCTACCAACTTCAGTTCCGTTTTATTGTATCAAATTGTTCACATGCTCTAAATCGCCCTGCTTTTCCCTAGAACGGATAATCGGCAGGGGATGGTTTTGGAGCTGGTCGGGTGGGGTTGTGTGAATTTGTCTAATTTGGTTGTTTTAATTGCTTGTCTGAATCACGAATTGGTTTGCATTCGGAGACAACGCGTTTCCGAAGTTCTCATGAAAAGCTCGAATGTGACTTGTAATGTGTGTGTACATTGATAGACATGGGGGACAAAAAATTTTGGTCTGCATTTTTATTACCTCGTGACAACAGCACATCTCAAAAAAGCACGTGTTCGAAGATGGTTTAACGATAAGAATGCAATAAGAACCTGTAGGTTTTTAGTTAACGACCACATTTGAATTTAATATATGAAAGATTAAACAATAATGGAATCACACTTTTAGGATATAAGACAAATTGCGTTTTCTAGCATTCTCATCAATCTATGCGTGATGGTGTTCAGGCGGTATAAGAGTCTCAAACCCCAGCCGTTGCCGCTATCAATTCTGATGTCAGGGCACCATCAGCTATCACACCGATCATTGTTACTTCAGACCTACTGTTGCCTATGCAGCTGCATCTCGACAGATGATCGGGTATCGGATGAAGTATCGCGGCGTACACAGAAGGTGCATTTGTCTTACAACATTTTGAACCACCTGTGGCGCCGGCTTTGTATCTGGTTCTCCATCATGGGTTGAGTGTGCACCGCAAAAGTCAGATCGGCCCTTTCGTGCTACCCAGAAACATGGTCATTTCGGGTAGAAGATTTGTAGAGACTTTCGATGTGTTTGATCATTCACGTCTTCGTAGTATTGCTTGCATATAGTGGAAACCGTTTTAGCAAAGTTGGGGTTAGGCGAACGGTTCTGGGAACCAGAGGTCAATCACTGGAACAAGTACTGAATTTAAACATGCTAAGATGGCTGGAACATACGCCACATATGCCCTCAGGTGGGGGGGGGTACCTTGTTCTCTGAGGTAGTTTGAGATTGTAGGGTAGGTTGAGGTGGGCAGTCCATGACCAGCTGATTTGGCCGAGTAGGACAAGTTAGGCGTGAGAGCTGGTGTCCACGAGACTCACCCACTAGGTGGTTGGTAACAATAAGTGATGCCGTTAGGTGCCGCGGCCAGTGACGTAACTGCATTTGAGCCCTTTCTTCGTCTCCATAATTTCCACCCATATCCTTTTTTCTGCTCATTTGCCCTCTTTGTTTTCCATTCGTTTTGCCCTCGGCTCGACGGTGCTGCGAGTTAACAACTCAAACGAGATCATAAAAGTGTGAGACTGCTGATTCCCTATGGAACTCCAGTGAGCCTCTGTAGTTGCGTGTGTAACCCTTCCACCTCAATCAAATGAATATATAGGGAGAAACGGTTCCCTACATGGCAGATGTCTTAGGACGATATTACCAAAGACTAACGATATTTAATATAGATCAAAAACAGGCTATCTTGGTGAGGATATCTTATTGGCAATCAGTTGTGACTAGGTGTAGAGTAACGAGCACACTGAATAATTCATTAGGTCAGACACTGAAGCTCATTGAGCTGAGGTGGATTAGACATGCGTTATGCATGTCCCCGTACAGATTTCCTCGGCGTACTATGTTGGGGACACAAATAGTGGCTGCTGAGTAGGGGTGGCAAGTTCATGAAGCACAGTAAAGGTATGAAAACCTAGCCAGGGAAACTACGCATGTTAAAGGTGTTAGACTTTCTAAATGTGGTTCTAGAATTCCACCCATTCAACGGTTTAAGGCATTGGAAGACTAGATGTCGTGACTCTCCCATTGGTACCTTTTTCTCGTCTACTGGATACTGTTATCAGTGGTTCTTTCCTCACTTTTTCGTAATCCTGATTATTTTCTTTATTTCCGAGTGGGTTTCGCGCGGAGATGGCGTGATAGAACCGCCGAAACAGGTGTGCAGTCAGTTGTTTGAACTGAAATGATCTGCCATTAGTAAGTATATTTGCCCATAACTCTCTTTTTCCTACTGGGATCTTTGTGTGTCATTGTAATCATCTTGCTGCAAGGGAGAATGACAGGTTTTTGAGAACTCAAATCTTTAAAAAGTAAATTTCCACCTCAACTCAAACGCGTTACCACATCGTTTATCCACATCCGTATTTTTGTTTGCATCAGCTGAATCGAGCTGTTTCAAGACATCACAGGAATAAAATATAGGTTTGTCTATATGAACTGAATCAGTATAAATATTCAACTCACCATTAAAAAAAAGGTTGTTTCATCTGAATGCCCGTTGGAAGTCACAGTCAGTGCGTGTCCAACCACCGCCAATTAGCAGACCTAACCCAACCAAGATGCAGAATTTCGAGGGACATATCCTGACCGTCATCAAGTGATGTTTATGGGGTGTCTGATAGGGCTAGCACATCTGAGTTGGTAGACGGTCGTGCCCTTTGGATATCTTCCATCTGGTCTCCATCACGTACACAGCTCTCACCAGTGTCTCTGCGAAGCTGAAGCATGCATCAGCGGCCGCATCCCGGAGGCGGGCTAAACCAGAAACCTCAGTAAGGCGGTGTTCGACCTACGAAGACAGTCACCCTGAATGAGCGGACTAGAATAAGTGCATGATCCAACGGCTGTGAAGGAAATCTGTCGAACTAACGGTCCTGCATGGACCACTGGGTTGGATTCAGTTCGGTCGTATGGCAAGCAAGTTCCTAGGGAGATATCGGCAACTATGCATCAGCACGATGCTGCCTTGCAGCCTGCACTTGGTTGCGCAAAGGTTAGAGGAGTGCCCTCGAACAAAACTGAATGACGCTGGGATGTTTGTTGTACCAAACACCCATGAAACTTCATGATCATGTCATCCCCACGCTCTGTGACCGACGCTACGGTTGCGGCAAACCGCCCAGCATGGACAGCTTCGATCAAAGACATTCATGAAGCCAGCTTATCCTCTCCAAGGAACCGGCAGCAACAAAGTAATTGATGAAAGATGATCCCAAGATGACCTCCACTAACAGTCACTAGCTTATTGCCAGGCCGTTGGTTCCCCTCCTCTGCCTTCTGTCGTTAATTCTTCTGAATTCTGTCCTCACAGACTTTCCTCACATGTCCCAGCCTCCTCGTTTTCAGTTGTCTAACCAGTGCGGAGACAGCAAGCCACCCACTTACAGTGTCTGGCCCAAAATGTCATACACTAACCCCGAGAACTTAAGAATAGTAAAGTAGGCCCCCCTCTATGAACTTTCCGTTTTCGTTGAGCTTCAAACTCCCAGGCATAGAGTCAACCAACCGGATTTTAAAATGACTTTCTTTCTACTCACTGCTCTACTGCGCATTGGGAGGTAACTCAGGTTGCTAATGTAACAAAAAATATCCTTACCGTCTCTGAACGGTTAATTATATGTCAATACTACATGATATAGGCCTTAAATAATTCATGACTCCATAGCGGGAGATCGAAACTCCCCCAGGATGAACGTCCTCTCCGTTGGGGCTTGACGGAAACGAATGCATCTCCAGATTTTTTGCTGTTGACCGACCGAAATTAGGTACCTCTGTGTATATAATGCAATCCATATACCAATGGTCCTTATACATGATTCCGATTCATTTATAGGGGACTGAAGTCCCTGCAAAATGTTGCCTTACCAGCTTTGCGAGAAGTAGTTAGTAAGTTGACTGATAACTGCAGTCTCAAAGCAAGATATCGACCCCATCATAATATGCGCTCGGATGGATCGAGCACCGGAAGAATAGGGGTAGTTGAGAGTCCGTGTTCATGTATGCGCATCTTTCTGTTTGTCCGTCTGTCTACCTCTGAGTGTATGTATGCGACTCTTCTTTTTTCTTCACCCTCTACCATTTCAGCTCAAAAGAACCATCATCATCATCGCTATCATCTTGATAAGGCGTTTAGGTCATCCTTGGGTCATGCCGTGTGACCATCGTTGATTGCCTCTTCGGGTGTGCTTGTTCACAAATTAGTGAAAAACCAAAACTAGAAAAGCAGCAACTTGTTTTATTAAATGATTGATTATTTACTAAGTACCAGGCTATTTATAGTCCGAACAATAGCTTAGAAATGAAGTGGGTATGCCCAAAAACAACGGGGAAAATCTGCGGAATGTGAAGTTGTGTAACGTATTTGGTCTGCTAATAATTACTTATTTCAGTATCAGTTCTTCACTCATTGCTAAGGTGTCTTCGGAACGGATGCCTTAGGTCTCCCATTTGATGTGTTGCGGATCAGGATTAACCAATAAGTTACCTTCGCTAGCCCGCTTTGAATAAATCAGGCGGTGGCCCAACTGTTTTTCTTCGCGTTTGATATTAATCGGACTTATTCGATATCCAGTCTGTTGTATCTGTGAGGGAACGCAGGCAAGACCAAACGAAAAAATGTGTATACAAACCATGGCTGATTGCAATGAGTACAGATGCGTAATAATCAATCAGGACTAAGGTCAGCTTACATGGGGGATAGGAAATGGCCAATTAGAAGCGCAGTTAGTGTACACAAAGTGTCCAGATGAGGGATGTTCTAGGTAGTAGATTGTGAAAAGCGCATCGATTGAACGAGCATGTGTAGAGATCCTTCACAATGAATGCAGACATTGTGCTAGAAGGATTTCGCTCGAGAGGCATTTTAGATAAGTATCGAGATTTTCGGCACAAGCCTAGTTAATTTTGCGATATATGAAGATTTTTCCAGCTACCGCAGGCCCCTCTTTATTGATCGTTTCAGCGCCGAACATAATGAAAATCAGGCACAGCCAGAGGTGTAATCAAGTTTTGCGTACTAGGGAATTAGGGGAGGTTTCATAGCCACTGCTACAGTTGTTCGGTTGTTATCATGTTGAAAAATGTCGTTCAGTGGACCATTTCCTTATCTCCCGGGTTAGGCTTTATCGATTTCCACCAAATTCTAGCTATGAAGATTTGGCGTACCCGGTCATATAGTCCTCTTTTATGACAGAGTTCGAAACCCCGGCTCAATCTTTCCGAGTACGCAGAGTAGTGAACTTTCATGGACGAATGAGTACGCATTGCTGTCGCTAAACAATTTTACTACTTATCAGTTTCTCGTTGTTCAAGTACTGACTCAAGTTAATTTTGAGTCGACTTCGACCTTGCATGGATTAAGCTCAGTATCAAATGTGTGGTTAATTACATGAACTGGCAGATGTAGTGACATATTCAGAAGTGTAAACACCCTACATATGATTGATTTTTGCTTTTGTAGACTATTGTGTTGGGCTAGAAAGGCAACCAGATTGTGGAACCACTGATGATAATTTATAATGGGCACGCTGAAAAGAATGCATTGTGTGACCAAACTAGGGTCTACTACGCTGTCAGACAGAACCGGAATCCATGAAAAAAGGGAACTTGGAGCAGAGAACTGCATAAGATCAGTCGTTATAACTATTCAGTTGACTTCTACCACTAAGGTTGGTTGCTCTTGATATGGTTCAAGCCTCCCAATTCAGGGCCTGCCAACGGCTCAAGCCACTCGAACAGCACCGGTTGATGGAGTGATGCGTGCTGTTTTGCCTCATTGTCTACACATAAGATGGATAAAACTAACGGTCGTAGTAACTAAGCCTCTTAGGGAATCGTGGAATACATTATTTCCTAACTTTCGAAGCAAATTATTGGTCAGAGAAAAGTTCTTTCGAAGTTTTTGGGTGCTGGAAAACATCCCCTATGAGTCTCACCTCAGTTCTCGAAGCATGGACTCAGATGGAAATGCCATGCTCCAGCGCTTCAGGTGAATTTCAGAGCGTCGGTTTAATAAGTATTACTTTTTACCTTCATCATTTCGAGTGACACAGCGTTCCATGCGTTTATTAGCCTCCGAGATAAGCAGTTCATCAGAGGGCAGCCTATCGGTCGCTACTTCGTGGGCAATGAGCACGCGTTCGACTATGCTCTTGTAGAGAAAAATAGGCCCCGGTTTCGGCCTCCAAATTTCGGCAAATAATGCATCTGGTGTAAATGAGATCACCTCCCTATCCACAGCATGCCTCTGAAAAACACCCGTTGATTTGGAGAATACATTCAGAGCGGATCTTCCGCATTCCGACAACCAGGAGCGTGATTGTATGCTGGACATGTTCCATCTTAGCTACTTCCACGGCCGTACATAGGAATGAAGCAGCCCCACCATATTCCAGTCTTGGACGTACATAGAAGGCCGCCCAAAAGATCGACGAATGTATCAAAGCAGAGGCGAAGGTCCTGCTTGTGATCTCCGGAGATGAGGGTTCTACTAAACGATCATCCTCACAAAAAATATGCTGATAGAAGTCCCGTGTAGGTCAAACGTCACCCGGTTGTCCGGCTCCCAAAGCCCGTGTATGCACAATTCTCCACGTTGATCGTAATATTACCACATCAAATCCACTAACCTAGGATAGTTGGTACGCACGTTGCTAATATACAGGTAAGTCCAGAAGTGTCTGTCAGGCTTTGAGTATGGTCGCTCAGATTTTTCACAGACTGTGGTCAAGAAAAACAAATGTGTTCCTCCCGAAAACTTCTGAATGGATAAACCTCTGTTGACCTGAGGGAGCGATCTTGTCTCTGTAGTCACGCTTGCAGCGGAACCAATTATCGTAAACAAATCTGGTTAACCGAATGGGATGACTAGCACACGGGTTTTGACCAGATGCGCGAACTCTTTGGTGCTTACGTGTGCATCGGCTGGAAAACTGCCTCGTTCAGTGGATATCGAACCGCAGTCATTTTGCTAAGACAGAAAATCAGCACCACTAAGAACAGAGAAATGTTCGGTCGGCCAAAAGGGATTAGCAACACAACTGCAACACATCGGGTTCTGTAAGGTAGTCGAATCGACTCGTGGAAAATTGGCGTATTTTATTTCATTTTAAATCCTGCGCAGGCGTTAGGTTCATGTTACAGCAAATAAAATGACAAAGTATCAAATTAATTTTGACACAAGGATACAGAATAAAGATGATGCGTGGAAAGTACGATTTGATTTCGTACGCAGTGTGGTCATGGTATTTGGTCATCATTACCCGACTAAAGTAGGGCACGGATGAACGCATGCACAAAAGCGAATCAGAAAATGGGAATATCGCCAGATAAAGTATGCGTTCTAAACAGAGTTAGGGACTGTAATTATATTTTGGAAATTGTTTAGTATTTGAAATGAACTAAATGAAGTATGAAAGTTTGCTGAGAGACAGGTGAACAGGTAGATCGTCATCGAAATAGATATTTACGCGTTTCTGTACCATATTATTATTATTATTATTATTATTATTATTATTATTATTGGTATTGTTATATTAGCCTAGGTGAAACATTTAGCACATCTGAAACGTAAACACCAAGTAAAATCATGTGCTGTAAGTGTACACTGGCAGACCTTTTTGGATGCCAACTTATTTCATTTATAATTCAGTTTTGCTATTCTTACATGACAGAGAACGCCCTTGAATAAATACTCGATAACACACAGTGTCCTCGGAAAAACCGACGGTTATTCCACTTTTCACTTACCACGGGTAACCTCTCCAAATGCTGGTTTGGCAGCTAGTCGTGCTTTGCTGTACTCGAAATTAAACAAAACCTTATTGCTATCCGAATAGTTCATTCAGTGTGTACTGAGGGCTTGAGTTAACTAGAAATCGTCTCACAATTGCAATACGCACACGCAGACGTGCCAATCTAAGGTAGACTGCTTCCAAACCCAGTGCACGGTTAATGGGTGTTCAAACCGAGCTGGAAGAGTATACTAAAAATATTATGATGTATTGATACACTATTTTGCAGCTCATTGTTCGTTTCTAACTTGACTGATAAATTACTTATGAAGTAGGGTTTGGCAAATTTGACAGATGTTGAAGTGATCCAGAAATGGAAAACCGTTCATGCCGGAGGGATTCGAACTCACGTGTGGTTCCCATCTTTGTTTTGGTGCTGCGTCTGCCCCATTAGTTGAGCAACGAGGCCACGCCGAAGGGCTTCGGACTTTCTGCATACATTTCACGAAGTTTAACCACCCAGATTACAGCAGCACATTGCATGGACCACAATGAACTACTTATTTGTAATTCGACTATCTACGACAGGATTTCTCTACGAACCAACCATTGTTCACCAGTTGAATGCACGGGGGGATGCCATGTGCTGATATACTTCGGGTTGGTAAACTGCATGATCCGTTTGCGAAAAGCTCGAGGCCCTTCGGCGTGCCTCCTGGCTCTGCCGGTAGATCACCGATGGTATTGAAGCGTGGGTGGCGATGGTGCGTAGTATCAACTTCAGCCGGGGTTAACAACGTCCAACATTTGGATCATTCTATCCAAAAATAATTCTGCAATGATCAAAACACAATAAATATACTGAAGTATTCAGAATTTAGATGAAAACATTTCTACAACAAACATGACAGAAGTTCTAGAAATATGAGCCAATAAACTTGACATCACGGGGAATGTTAGATTTTTTCAAGTTCAGTTTTACGATAGGGGACAATAAACTACAACACTGAGTGAGAGTAGAGTTTTTTGACAGACTTTTTGCACTGTTTTATCCTGTTCGTTGACTATGCTTCGAACAGTATCACTATCGATTGCTTCCCTACTAAGGGTGAGCAAAAGGATGACACCCGATTAAGCGCTTGTTCATGAGTTAATAAAAACTTCAGAAACTGAGACCATGACTTCTACAGAGTAAAAAATACTATATTTACTTCCTTTTTATATTCACTATACGGAAGGGGGCCGCGGCCAATGAAAGGGAGTCATATGGGAAATGGACCGGCGATAGCGGAAGTCGAATTCGGGCGCGTTACTGCCCGAAGTCCACGGTGACAACCGATTGACCGCCATAGGTTATTCTAATATGAACGTATAGTCAATGTGTCGTGTCGTTAGAATGAGAGGGAAAGCCTACCGCAGGTTCACAAGGATAACATATATACACACACACACAAAGTGGAGAACACAGATAGAGAACACACACGGAAAGCACATGCTCGACTTTGGACCATGTATAGTACAACACAAATGACTTCGAGCATTAAGACACGATACTAACACAGGGCTAGAACTTCAGCAGGTCACCGGAACACTAGACAGAGTAAGAACACCAGATTAAGCTAGAAACCAAAAACATGTCAAATGCATAAAAGTGTTCCATCTTTTACATAGTGTTTACCCAGGTAGGGTCGACACGACCTAGAAAATTGATGCAAAGTGGGGAAAAAGTACAGAACAGATCAATGAAGAAGGAGCGGTGGTTCTCTGATAACATCTGCTGGCTCTTGAAAAGACATTTGAATTGGATGAAACCGAAAATAACGTTCAGAAATTCAACATTTTTGGAGAAAAGTAATGTTTTCAGTGAGAAATCTGACTCACGTCAGCTGATAAGTTTGACAAAAAAATAGTTTGTCAAGTCGTATTTTATGATCAGTAAATTATCATTACGGAATTCATCTTGTTTGCTCAACTAAAAAACTCCAGTAGCGGTTATCTTAGCTGATTTTGGTTCAAGGTAATAAGGGTAGTTGTATTCTTGAGTATAATCAAATCTTATGCAAAAGAGTTCAAAAATTTCAATGATTTCGTATCACCTAAATACGAGAAGGAGACTGTCTCGAAACATCTGAAAAGTCGTCGTCGTCATGCGTTCAAAGCACATTTTACATGATTCGTGATGGGTATCTGGTTGCAGTCAGTGGTTTGTTTGTTGGTGCTCGTTTAGGTGGTTCTGTTGTCACCCTCCAGATGCTGAAGTTTCCAGACTACTGCATACTAAATGAGGCTTGTGGCATGTGCACGCATACTATCTTGAAGGTCTGGCGGACCAAAGTTTTCGTAGTTCGGTTGCCTGATTATGCAGATTCTTCCTTCAAAGCAGACACACACACACATACAAGGGACACCGTTTAAACACTTGACCATGAGCAGTATGTTCCGGTCGTAATTGTACACACAACCAAGTATATCTATCCACACACCGTGCTATCTTTGGCAATATTCACTTGCTATTTAGTCCTTTGTTCTATTCTGCTGATGTGTACGGGATAGAGAAATCCACAACTTATGAACATTCGGACAAGCAAACTGAGGACGGCATTTTCTCCGTGGTCCGATATTTTCTTGAGACAGTTGTCATGGTGGCTGCGGAATATGTGCAAGTAATCTATCTATTTCGAACTTATTCGGAAAAGAAGCTGCTGTAGGAACGGTTTCACTATATTTCAATGCTAAGTGGAAGGCAGACATAAAATTAGTCAACTACATGAGCCATACTATCAAAAAATTTGGGTAAGCTTCCATGAAAGCACTAGTCAGTGGCTTATACAACGTTCAAACTTCTCCATTCCGTAACTATTATTAACGAAGGGAAAGCTATACAACAGTGTTTGGAATCTGTTTTGCACTGTACACCAAAACTTTTCCTGACAGAAGAAGCGTGAGCCGAAGTAGATAAGCTCTGGTACCCCATAAATTATATCTGGTGACCGTGAGTTCGTGTCTCATCTGAGTCACTTACCGATGTTGATCCATTGATTTAGAACGTTCACTGCCTCGGAGATCTCTATCATCGGTCACCTCTGTGGTAGACAGCAGTCCATTGTCACCCGGCTCGGTACCGAACTCGACCTACGGTGACCTCGAATGGATCTTCACTTCCAGCCCAAAAGCTGTTATTTCAGGTTATCCCTAGTAGTGGAAAGGGGCCTCTGAGACAGTGGGGTTATACTGCAAGCGTAAGCATGTAACAAGTAAAATACATTCTCAACTGGTGGTCGAACATTGGACGAGGACCGCTGCAGCCTTCCGTCAGTGTGAGTCACCAGTACTGTAGATGTGACGTCAATTAGTTCAAGAAGTTTGGAGTGCGCTGCTCTGTGAAGATTGAACCAGTTATCCTATGTGGAACTGTCCATTTTGATTACAAAACACATGAAGACTATCAGTCTATAAAATGGATTTCTTTGAGACATTTGACAATATGGCCACGTACGGCTAGCAGCTGGGATATTTTGAACCTATTTGTTCGCCCTCATACCTATCCTAGTTACAATCCTTTTCTCATTATGTCGCAGTTTTTTATTATTTCTGACAGTGACGTTGCAACCGAAACCTGAACATTAACACTGGAGGTGAACAGCTGTATGAATTCACCAAAGTGGTACTTTAGGTCAGAGCAATAGGACGTTGAATGAAGTTTTAACAGGCTATAGATCATCTGGCACTAGAACTACATCTTCCGTCAAAAGTAATACATTTTACACCAGCCGATTTTGAGTAGACTGGGTGATTTTCAATTTGCGGATGATATGGAGTCAGCCAGGATAGGAAAAGGAAATCATATCGACGACGCTGAGGTTAGACGAAGAGTCTTAGGTACATAAAGTAAATCATTAGGCGAGACACCAAATCTCACGAGACTAAAGTGGTTGTAACATGTGTAGAACGTGACACTGGATAGGATTACGTAGCAAGTAAAGTTGACTGACAGGGTTAGTTGTTTGATAATGAGTAAGGGTGACAATTATGTGACATAAAAGGAGGACATGAAAAGCCGTATGCATGGACTTGGCCATGTAGCGAATATTAGGCTTCTTAGGCGAGGCCCAAGAGATCTGAATACTCAGCTGTTAGACACATCGCAGGATATGATTAGGTGTCACGATCAGTGTCGCACTTTCTCTTTATCGACCTGTAGCTGGTATTTGCAATTCTTTTCCTATGTTCTCCTTTTTTGATTGAGGCTGCCACTGCGAGGTAGTAGTCAAAGCCACCGCAACCGGCGCATGGTCAATGGCGGTTTCAAATGAACTGAATTGATTCCGTGCTTGTACATGAGCACATCTACTGGGTCATATTCCAAACCCCAAAGATCCACTGCACTACCAGACGCTGTCGTCAGCCATGATCTTGATACTTTGAGTAGGAAACCACGTCAGGTTTCAGTAAGTCAGTCATTGTAACGTGCCGGGTGATGGAAAGTAGCTTTCTACCGCGTATGCGACTGGCGATGACAGGATTTGAAGCTGATACCTATGGGGTAACAGAATCCTTTACCACATTGCTACCATCACTAAGACCAATGAGTGAGATAAACGTCGTAATATCGGCCTGAAAACAAGCGTAATTTTAGCACACAAAAAGGGGACAATCAAGATAAAAGTCAGAATATCATCACTTTGAGTGCCACTAGCTCTGCTGTATACTACTTGGAAATCCAGTTGAGAGTTGGAGAATTACGGATTGAACGTTAGGCGATTCACCTCCTCTAGCTTTTGTGCAACCAAAAGAAACCTGCAAGGCATTCGAGATCCATAGAGTACCACCCCCGATTTACATATGACACAACAAGTATTACAATGCTCTGAATGACCCCACTAGATCAACCCGATGGCCTGTTTCTCTCAAGTGTTTTACAAACAAGAAGTCGAAGATTTTGCCCTGTACTGCTTGGTCACAGCTGATTGTGACATCGTTGTTCATAACCGTGTCGGTATATGTTCCGATCCGATGTTTTAGAGTGATAATGCGTGACTCAGTATTGAAGTCGCTGACTTTCAGTGGAGAGACGGTTATCATGATACAACAACCAGGGAGCTTTGTGCCCTAAAAATTTCAACGAATCATATTTGTTTATCTTGGCACTAATCCAATAGACCTCCGCCTCGCCTTCTTTACCCAACACAGTCTATCCATTTTCAATCCAGCCTACTCCAATGGAATTATTAGGGTTTACGCAATGCTTGCACTTCTCAATCCGAGTCTTGTTTCTGTGTCCATCATTTAGATTTTTGTAACATTATGGTGGGTAATTTGCGGTCTTACACCGTTTATCGAATCGCTTTCCTGATAATTTCACAAAACCTGACGTTTTTTGTGTTCACTCATATAGAGATGAGTAGGTAGGCCCAAATTTTTACTCATTTTCACGAGTTCTGGTCACGTGCTGTCTTGGTGAAACACACACACGCACACACTTATTCATACAATAATATACTAGTACCGTAATACAGAAAAAATCCCTTCGCACATTTGTTCACATCATGATCTGATCGATATTGGTAAGTGTCTGTACTATCTTATCATGCATCACTCCATCACTCTGTGTGCATTTGGGATTGGATGTTGCACTTCGGACTAAGGATAATAATCATGTACCTCCTTCATGTTAAAGTAATCCGGAAGAGAGACAACCAAATATAGGCTAGAAAGTGAAAGTTGACGTCGAGATTCGAAACTCGGACTTCAACCTGCACGGTTCGATGGAAGCATTTTTTGCCCGGTGCCGATCCTTTCAGTTTTGATGCAATAACATTATCTTTTTTGTTCACAGTGGTAAGAAAGCAACTAAAATGAAACTGCGATGCAATACACTTACCATGAACCGTTAAATCAACTCCAGATCTCATATACCTCCCGGTGTGGATTTATTTATTCAGTTATTCTCGTGATCAGCACTGTCGATCTTAGTGGATATGGTAACAACAGTCAGTTATGTCCGTAGATCAGTCAGTTTGTCGGTACAGATGGTTCTCGAGTGGTTTTTACCGCTTAGATTCGTGCCGGTACAATGCGATACCGTCAAGGCTTTTATACTTCAAATTGAGTGCTTTAAATGTTTCTTAATGTTATTCTTTACGTACGTCTGATTGTTGTCCTATCAAGGAAACCGAACAACCGTGATCCTGAGACTTGGAGTGACGGGCCTAATGAGTCTCCAGCATGTCTGGTGTTGTAAAATATCGAGTGGGAGCGGATTGTCGTTGTCAAACACGAAAGTGATTGGTGGTGGTGGAACTTGAGCTTCTCTTAGACGTGATATTCAGAGGCTTATATTGATTGGCCATCATACAAATCGTGACATACGGTGGTCGAGTGGCGTAGACCGATACTACCTCAGAGGTGCGAGGTTCGAGTCTCGCGACTGCCACCGGTCACTGATTTCTGACAGAAATCCGCTTTCCCCTCACTCGTCACCATATCTAACCTATTCCAAGTCTCAGAGCCAGATTATCGGTCATACCTGAAAGTGCAGGGAGTCTTTGAGGCTATGGGATATTTCCATTCCAGTGTATCCACGTGTGAGTAAAGAAACGTCCCTCATCGATACACAGGAAAAACTGGAAAAGCAGATATACTGCTTTTGACGTCTCTCTTCAGATATGGATTCATAAGCACAGATACTTAGGCAGCTTAGCTGCCAGTCTCTAACTGTGAGTGCATCCATTCTACAGGATGAATTCACATCAGTGTTTGAAACTAGCTATCGAAAGGGAAGTTCTTTGTGTAACCAAACGTCTTAAAATTATTTGTCCTTTTGTTGATGAACAACGAACATACGAAGGGCATGATAAAGCTGTGCAATGACATACCATAGGATACAAATTAGGGCAATTTATTTCAGTGAAATCATGATAGGAGACATTCAACTCCCTCAGATTTATCTGACATTTCATCATGCATTACTAACGCCTAGCCTACCGCGTGTAAACTCGTTGTAAAGCTGCTTCATCTGATTTGTTGGGAACCCTTTTCGTGAGTTCAAATCCACCCGGTCTCATCCGGAACTACAAGTCTTCTCGTTCTTACTCAGATGTCACGTCGTTTCTCGGCCGTGTATGATAATTCTGAGCCAATCCGCTACAAACAACCCTCAAAATTGAATTCTTGACCGTAACACACGGAAAGCCACGTTTGTTTAAGGGATAGCGACATGAAAAACAGTGAGTATTACACTGCATTCCACTCGTTGGATCAGCCTTTTCTGCTTTCCATTCCGCAAATCTCATGCTGAAGTTACTTAGTAGTTGGGAATTATCATACAAAGTTGGAAAACAATGCGACAGAGCTGAGCAGCTCCGGGAAAATCTGTAGAATGGATTCATCGTACAGGATTCCGAGTTCTTCACATCCGCACGTTTGGTACAAGAACTAGACTGCATTACAATGGTGAGTGGGATGTTTACACTGCATGCTGAGCCAGTTGTAATTTCCTGCTGCCAGAAGGCTCTTCAGTTGTTGTCATCCTATGTAGATGAGACATCATGATCATACGCGTTTACCCTGGACGAAGCACGCTGCTTAAGCAGCACGAGTCACTGAACTCTAAATCGAGTCTAACCAAGTTGTGCTAATTGAGACAGGTGTAACCCGATCCCTCAGCTTTCATTTCACTAAATGTGGTTTGTTTGTTCATGTGAGGTCTAGCTGGATGACATGCGAAGTTTGTTTTGGCTAGCAGCCTCGCAGAGTTTTTATGTAATCTAGCCTAGACCATGTTCAGGGTTAAAAATATTCTCATTGAATTTCATCACACTGTTCTTCTCGATACATTGTAGCTTTAAGGTGATATTGATTGAGCGTCTGTTGGCTAGTTCCAATCAATGCAAACAAAGTAGCAGCAATGTATGTCTTTCATTGTTCATGAAATAATTCGTCATACAGTATCAACACTCAAACGTCAATGGAAGCACTGTACAGCTGTTTCATCTGACACGTTAGAAATCATCATCTGCAGTGCACATCCTCCATCGTGTTCCAGCTGGAAGGACTTGAATTCGGAGTGCTGCACTGCCACTACTAGGCAATTCCAGGTGCTTCCCAAAGAGGTTTGTTTCACTTAAACATATGATGTAACACCTATCCATCAGCGGCTCCGGGAGGTGATAAATCGTCAACTTCGAGTTGCATTCCCATTTGAAGCCCTGTCGATGCGCACTGAAACTGATTACTTCTGACAAACTAGATGAAACATTTCTACCGCAGTGCTTCTATGATTTCAGATGGTGAGTGGAGTGTTGGTGCTACATGGTAATTCATTCGAATCCCATAGGTGTCACTCCTGTCCTTCATTTCCTTGTCTTCTGATTTATTTTATTACGTGCTAACACATCATTTTAGCACAGAGATAAGCTCGTCGAAAACAAGGTGTAGTGTGCCGGATGCAACGCTCTTCCGTAGGGTTTGCCCGTGTAGGATCGGAAAGGGTATAGAAAAAAAGAAACTCGGTGAGGTGGATCACAGTAAGTATATAACCAGGTATCAGACAATTACACCAGAGAAGATGGAAAGGACGAGCGTAACGCGGGACTCTTTGTGACCAGACCTTGAGACTTGGGATGGGGAACCGTAAGAATTATTGGTACCGAATTAACTTGTTGTGTCTGAAAAACTTTATCATTCTTAGTGTTCTTTCCTAATTTCTGCCTATGCACAGATATTCTATGTTCTCGCGTTAATAAGAAGCAAGTAATCTCTAAATTTTTGAGGGCTTTGAAGGTAGACATTGTTCGTACCTCAGATGGATGGTGCTCATAGATTCCCGATTACTGAATTAGTTGTTTCGGTCAAAAACGTTTCATCACGGGCCGAGTAATACCGACCGTGTGCAGTGATGTCACCTTGACCGGTGATGCAATGCTTGCGATTGAAAAGCCCAGCTCAGTAATCAACAGCCTGCGAAAATCCCTTATTTTTAATTACTATTTCAATTCATCAAAACAGATAGAAGACATAAATTGCGAGATGCAAGCATTTCTTTTAATTTCTCAGTCGCGTACGTAAAACATGCAATTTCGTGTTCAAATGGAGCACAGAGCAAAACAATGGAATAGATAGTGTCAAGCAAAACTAAGAAACCAATCAGGTTTATCGAATGGTTTCCTAAATTCGCTTGACACTATCTATTCCATTGTTTTGCTCTGTGCTCCATTTGAACACGAAATCGCATGTTTTACGTACGCGACTGAGAAGATTAAAAGAAATGCTTGCATCTCGCAATTCATGTCTTCTATCTGTTTTGACGAACTGGATCAAGGGGACCCAATGTTTCAAAATACTATTTCAATGACAATTATTATTTTTCTGGATGACAAACGCTACATTTTTTCTACAAATAGTGTGATTAAAAACCGGTATAGTGCATCGATAGCAGCGTCACCATCAAAGTCTGATTTTGTTCACAGTTTCTTACCGGTGGTACAAAAAGATGGTTGAAACATCAAGTGCGAAATACACGCCTCGCACGAGACTTATTGCATGCACTGGGTACCTCAAGATGTCTTTGTGAGAGAAGGTCTAGTTTCTTAAGCATTAGGGTTGACCCCTTTCCCTTAACAATCCTTAAAAAGAACAAGAGGTTTTAGTGGTTGAGTTTTTTGAGGTTAAACAACCGTTGTGTCGTCACCTTGAAAATGTTTTAGCTAAACGCATTAGACCGGTGACAAGTCACTAGTCAGCACTGCGAATAAAACAATTTCGGAGTAATGGGTTTGAATCGCTCCACTCGCGATCAGTTTGTTCCGTCGTTCGCCTCCAGTTGGTCACCTCTCCATTCCCGAAATATTATATCACTTTTGAGTGGTGAGTACAAAGGATTTACAGCGAAATAATTTCCTTGAGAAGACTGAAGAGAGATATCCGTGTGGCCACATTGCAAGATTAATGCCCGGGAAAATTGTACTGTATCTCTACTGATGTCTGCTATAGAATGGTGCATTCTTTATATATATACGGGATTAAAACTACAAAATAAGGTAACGCCAACTTTGGAAAGCAGCCGTGGACATAGACAGAGGAGAATCACTGTGGTTATAAAGCTCCAGCAATTGTCTTTCTGTTGGTATACAACAGTGACTTCCAAAGATTGGTTACAGTCACTTCCGTAAGCCTAAGCCTCCACGCACCATCCGCTTCGCACTTTATGTGAAAGGTCAACGCTTTGTTATTCTGTGGGGCCGAGCACTGCTGCTAACCGGCATTGTTGGATCTTAAGTGGCAAACTTGAACGTTGCTCTGTTCGGCCACATTAGATACGGCCTGCCTAAACCGAAACCTGTGTATAACATTAGGAATAGGCATGACGAAGCAGTTCTTCGACGCACGCAACCCTGTGTGCTGCTTGACAGAAATAGCAGGCATTAGCTTTTTTTCCAGAAAGTTGTTTACGTCATCACCGTAGACCGGGAAGCACAGTGTGGTTTCCAATCTGGGTATTGGCGCACAAACAGGCTGTTCAGGTTTTTGGCTTTCTGAGTAATCGGGATAATTCCTGTCTAACTTTGAAAATGCCACATCTTTTGTCTGTGTCATCAGCTCAGACTGTCGCTTGGATGCAAATATTGCAATTCTCTCGTTTCAATGACATTAGAATTCACGCATGGATGTTGTGACCCGTGGGTGAGGAGTTAACAAGATCTACTTGTGCAATGTTCGTGACTTCTTTTGTGACCCTGCGGTCCAGTCGACTGAATGCACTGTAGCACTAAGGCGCGATTACCATCCACGCTTGGGGTTCAAATCAAGTCAATGCATTTGGATCACCCAGTGTTTGTCTTTTGTCTACTTTTGTTCAAACTTATTACGGAATTCAACTGCTTCGCATTTGGATCAGTTCAGATATAAAGTGAACCACACAGAGCTACATCCAAAACTAATTTATTCAGTTTGATTCTCCATGATGACGGCTCGGTTTTTGTGCACTTGCGCCATTTGAAAGTTTTTCAACCATGAAAATTAGCAGTTCTACCATAATGTGTACTGCCGGAAGGTTTTCCACTTATAAATTTTAAACTTGCATATATATCTGGTTTACAAAAAACTGAAGAATGGTGAACAGTATGAGGCTGTTAAGTTTTTTCCTTTTGAGATATACTTTGCCGGTTGACCTTTTTGTGTCATTCATACACAAACAGACACCCACGTACACACTCACACATGAAACACTGCGTTCATTAGCAAACCAAAAATGTACTCAGCAGGTGACTCATACGAAGTACTTACTCATCATTGGTATCAGCCTCCTTACCTTTCGCACCCATCCCCTCCACCCCTCGGTGGTACAACTGACCCAGGACTCTGTGCTCTTTAGGACTGGGGTTGGAATTGGTTGAGTTCGGCTGATGTTTGGTTATCGTCGCTTTTACCATGAATCGACCACACACTGTAGTCAGCCTACGCAAGCATCATGCGTGAACCGAATAGTGCACGCATTTGTAGGTGCATCCTCAGGCACCGAGTCTGATGATGAACGACCTTCAGATTGAGTACAAAAGTCCACGTTTGTCTTTGAGGTTTTTTTCTTCATCCGGGTGTTTATTCTTCTCAGTATGCGCGTTTGTTTTTGGATAGGTGGGGCGGAGGCGTTAGTTCCATACAGGGCTTCGTGTGTGCATGTGTGTGTGTGTATGTGTGTGATGAATTCGCAATTACGTGACTCGAGATTGCATTTGTTTTGCGCATACAGCAGAGTCACACGATTACCAATGCTCGTGATTCACTGTGCATGGGCACGACATCACATACGTATCGGTTGTTGTGTCTACGCGGGTGCGAGACGTGCCCGGAATGACCCAGATTGTTGTGGTGTAGTTCAGCTTGCAATCATTCGAACACTATAGTTGAGCTCGGCGTTTAGGTAGCTAACATTTCGGTACCGGCCAGTGTAATAGTAAAGTAGTGCACGGAAGGAAGTTAACAGCTTGAGATGCTTTTCATTCAGTCTGGTTTCGTTCCATTCAAGATGAAAGGCAATACTGGGTACGGTACAGTAAAATACAATGTGTCTACACAGCACCGCCACTCAGACATACTAAGTGCCCTTTCGATCGTTCGCCGCATGAAATTTTCCAACTTCACATGGGCTGCTATTCACAGGTCTATCTGTCTGATGAGATTAGGACTGAAAAAGCCTTTATATAAATTTTTCATCGATGGGGATTTCCCCATCGAACTGCACAAATTTCTACACAATCTGTCCACCAAATCTCAAACGAAGCTGTTACTGGAGGATCTATCCTTAAGTCTGAAATTTAAATGTCCACCAAAAAACATCCCATAGTTTGCGTTCGAGCTGAATTCGAGAGTTTCTACGAGACCAAAGAACTGGCCCCTCCCATTGAGGACAATCGGAGCTGGTTCAAACCCGGATTGGTTGGCGTTGCACACAACTTCTTTTATGCAACCGTCCGACAGGAATGTCTTCTGAGGTATAAACACTACGAAACACTAAAGAAACTGAAGGAGGATTAGCAGTTGTTGGTTCTAAAGCCGAACCAAGGCTGAGGCGTTGTCATAATGGATAAAGAGGATTACGTTAACAAAATGATGACCATCTTAGATGGCAATTCCAAGTACAAGCTTGGTTCCTTGTCGCATAATGTCCTATTGCTTAAGAAGCAGACAGCAAGTCAGTTTCATATGTTTGTATTACGGGGATTTATCACTGTAATGCAGTCAAAATGGTGAGACCAGTAGATTGCTAAAAGCCATTTGTACATGGTTTGTCAAAGAACCACAAACACGTTATCCCGTTACGCCCCTTGATATCTATGTATGACCCACCGTACCACAAAAAACCCAGTGGCTGGTTGAAGTGCTCCAGCCACTGCACAAATGTCTTAGTACTTACAGTTTGTGCTATTCATTCTAATTTTGTGAGCTTGCAAACGTATCTAAAACAATGGTATGCACGTTTGACTTTGGATCACTACTTACAAATGTCCCTCTAGACGAAACAGTAGATTTTATTTGAGTTTATTGAAAAAGAGAACATCCGACTCGCTTCACCGTCGGACATTCCCAAACCCTTCATCCACATGTGAACCAAAAATAATTCGTTTTCATGGAACAGCTTCAGACAAATTGACGAAGTAGCTGTAGGTAGTCCTCTCGGCCTCATCTTTGCAAACATTTGTGTGGGAATGACCGAAATGAGGTTGAATGCGATAATAAAGAAGACCGTTTTTTGCAAGAAGTATATAGATGACATAGTGATCATCCTGAAAAAGCCTGATGATGTTCAACCAATAATGGCGAAACTTGATGCAGCCCATCCGAATTTAAAATTCACTTGTGAAATCGAAACCGACTATTCATTGGCCTTCTAGGATGTGCTAATAACATGACGATCCGATGGTTCTATCCAGCGATCATTGTCACGCAAAGAAACATGGGCCGGACAATACCTCCACTTCAAGAGATTCTCCCCTATCGCGCATTAGTTAGGACGTATTCTTCAGGGTCAGAAAGCCATGTACGGAGGATACTCTCACAGCTGAGACAGAAAATCCTTTCGTCACGGTGTACGCTAGTGGGAACCCAGGCACCCTTAATCGTTCCCACAGCAGACAAAGGAGTATAGCATCTAGATCGTTCGGGACGGTGACGAGAAATGTGCATTTACATCTCTGTTCCCTATGAGAGGGACAGCATAATACAACTTAGAGCACAGCGTATTAAAAGCAAGCTACGGAAAGCCTACTGTGCCGCGTCATTTCGGTTACTGTCAGTCACTCATCGCCTTTCCACACCTCCATTCAAGGACCGCATCACCTGTGATTCTACATCTCATTGCGCTTACGCGTTCTCTTGCATTTGCAAGGAAACATATATCTGGAGAACCGACAGAGTGCTAAGCACGAGAATGGTTGAAAGCATGCCTAAGTATGTACAAGATGCGATCAGTCACCCCAATTTCAAAGCGTTGATTATTGTACGTAGACCCACCACGTTGGTCGCTCGCCACTTGATCGTAGGCAGGCACAAGGTCAAGCCAGCCGGTGCGTTCTCCGTCATCTTATGTCACCCTGATCCACACCACCTGAGAATACCATAAACGTTATCGATCAACCAGCTAAGCTCTATCTTGTGCGTTGAAAAAACGTTTGTTTCCCCCCCCCCCCCCCCCTAACCTGCTATGACGTGAGCCAGTCATGTATAAGCAAACCACTCGCACACATTTCGACACATACACACATAAACGGACAAACAAACAAAAACATTTGTATAAATTAATGCCAAATTTTCGAACAACTCGTTTCACATTTTCTGTGTAAAGCTATACTTTCGCGACCGATGAGAGAATACGAAAGGAATTCCTCTCGGAGCATTCGTCTTCTGTTTCGTTTGTTCAGATACGGAATTCTTCTGGAAACTGTTTGTTATCCTAAATGGCATTTTCCCAGATTGTCTTGATTCCATCTAACCAATAAATTCTTCGTTATAGTAGGTCTGTAATGGCCGTCGTATAGTTCATAATCACTCAGTGTGGACACAACATATTATGGAGAAACGATGAAAGCATTTCACAGCTGTACTGCCCCAAGTGGTATAAAATATTACTCAAAATCCAGTATGCTAGTCAATTCAAGTGGACCCCGCCAGATAAAACAGCTGCACATCAATTGGTATTCTGTACTGACACTGGATGATGTATCATCTTATAAACACTATACACATTCGATGGTGGTCAAACGATCCTCGTGGTAGACGTTGGACCCTTTTGTCTCGGCTTCGTAGCATGTCGCTGCCGATCACTTTACCCAACTGACAGTCTTGAATTGGCCATTACCTCCATCCTGGAATACTGTACTATTATGTGTTGGGGTCTAGATCGATTCGAAATGTATCAAAAATGATGCACCACGTAATATGTTGTGTATAAGTGCCTGATAGGTCGGTACCACGTTCTGTTACCGAGCATCGTGTATAAAACACATAATATATATTGAAATTTAAATAAAGAAGAAAACGTAAAACTACTCATACTGGCCAAGTCTCGAAGCTCTGAAGATTTTTTGGAGTGCCTTTATTTTACTGAGGCTTCTGTTATGAGGACCGTCACTATAAGATATTGCTACTGTAAGGCAAACGAGTTGAAAACATTCAGACCCAGTGACCGATGAACAGCACCAGGTAGTACTGACGTCAATCAACCCGGGTTCGAGTCGTGGGTAAGGTGCAGTAAACATGTCCCTTTAGTGAGTTCTGCTAACCAGTCAGCGTTCATCACCAACTGCATTACAAATCTGGTATTGCGGGCCTTAATTTGACCGTCAGATGACAAAAAACATCTGTTGATTGATTTACCCGTGATAGCTTAACTGTTGATACCACTTCATGCTCATGAAGACTACTGATTCCCAAATAACTGTCATTCAGCAGTTCTTGTGGGTAACTAGAAGTGCATGGGATCATATGCAACGTTCTCACTACTTCAGTTTAAATCAGTCTACTAAGGCTCACAAAAATCTCTAAGCTTGCCTCCCTGAAGGTGTTCTTTATGTCGTATTGAAACCACCATTCAAATATCTTCGAAATATAGTATAGTTAACAAATCCTTTGGTATTTAGAATAAATATGTAGCTAATCAACATTCGACCATCCTCTGCGGGGTATTTAAAAATGGTATTGACAGCTGTTGCTCGTTCCCTCCTAGTTGTCGCTCACGTCCGCTAACTGTCCGTATCGCACGCACCTCCGCTCTGTTCAACCAATCACGTGCGGCATGCCGCTTCGACGGCTATCGACTATCAGCTGCGTGCTGTTCGCCCGTTATCTGTGCTTATATTTGCTGCGTGGTTCGTGCTCAATAAAAGGGGCTTGCGTGACCTATTATTCATAGAAATACAAAGAGCATCATGCAATCGTCAAATGAAACACGCCAGTTACAAATAAAATGAATTCAAGCGAGTTCCATCTCCCAACTATGCACTCACAAAAGGAGTCCCAGCACACTGTATCATTCCTTCCCAACGGTTTTATGGCTGGATAAACGGACGATATTACATGTTTATTCCTCTGTTGGCTTATCCCTTACTGTCTAATATAAACACCCTGATCACACAGGGACTGGTCGTGGACTAGCTGTGTTGATAAAGCAAAATGGGATGTGAAACAGACAGTGACAGAAGAAGGGGTTTTCCCAAGCATAATCAAACTAAACTAAAATAAAATCGTAATAAGTCAAGCAATTTACGTCAGCAAAATCTAGGCTAGTTCGTAGGCGAAATGAGAGATGGAATACCAACTATTTGTCCATCATGAAATAACTAACGAGGCTAACCAATCAATAGAAGTTTGTACACATTCATCTAGTTCATACTGAGTTTCACACACGCCCTATTCCATTCTCTTCAAATCACTCTGATAATCGGTATGTCACTGTTCCGAGTACAGACGTGAGGGATATTCCGCTTTGACTTAGAAGAATAAGCCTAAATTGTGTCGACTTCATTCGTCGCGCTTTCTAGCACTTTATCCAACTTCTACTGGACTGCAAAATCCTTAGAACATTGTCGTTTTCGCCTGAAACCCGGTGTTTCCAATGAGCATTTGTTTGCCTTACGGGGCCAGTTCAACTGCCTAAGGAGTACAGGAGATTAGTCGGAAGCAAAAATACGTTGGAATACATCGGCAATTTCTTCCGGTTACACATCCATTTATTTTGTTTTCGCTTTATTATTCTTGATGTGACTTTCTTCTCACACTGGTTCATATCAAATAAGATCATGCTGTAAAATACTGTTCCCCCAAATAGATTTATCGTGGTTCTAAAGAAACGTCCGAATGAACAATGAGCAGGAGCAGAAAAAAGAATCAGTGAGGGCTAGTAAATTAATTCCTCAACATAAAAATAAAATTACTGACCTAATCGTTGCTGGTCATACTTGAACTAACCACCAAATTTTATAAACTTATTGATTTATAGTTCAGAGAGTTCTCATAGTTTTTATTGCCCACAAATCGGGGATTGACTAAAACACCACGAGAACTCCAACAGGATACGTGACACTTTATTTGAGGTCGGTCACGTGATTGCTTCGTTCATCCCAGTACCCACGAATTTCCAAAAGGATTTTTAAGCATAGATCAGCCATAGACGGCATGTGATTTTCTTTGTAACTAAAAGTACTGGTGAATGGCTCATGGGAAGAAGTTTTAACTAATTCATTTTTTTGACGTCGTCTAAATTAAGTGTTAGTAATATGATTATTAAACGAGCGTGTGCAAACACAAATCAATCCACAAAATTATCCCAAGTATCCTTCAAATGGATAAATGAATAAGTTGCATGATTTTGTCCTGGTTGACCAGGATAGTATTAGTCTATGCTAGTTTCATATTACGTGACAAATTTGAGAATGATTGAACTCTATTGTTTTTTTATCGTGATAGAAATTTCCATAGGTGAGTAAATGTTCTACGGTCAAGTTATCTGATTTCGTTTTTATCTAGCATTCTATGCTGCCGTGGATCTGTTCTCTCATTGAAGCACCTGTGAAACTGGCAATAACTGTCAATTAGCTAGGTTTCGTGTTATCTAGTCTACAGCATGACTCAGAACTGTCACGTAGTTGTAATTCATATTGTCAAGTTAGCTTGTGTTGACGCTCAGAATCGTTACCCTAATTGATTTTGTATAGTTATTCAGAGATCAGTCCTCCTAATTCGATCCGAAATATGGTCGTTATTGGTGGAAGATATAATCAGACTATGGATGTTTTTCTCACTGTTCTGTTCGTGCAGTTTTCGTTTCTTGTGAAAGTATCGCTTCAGCAATGATGAAGTTGGGCGTAGCATGTTGGAAACCAGCGAGTCGGTCGCTGAAACAAGCACTTTATCTAAACGTGTTAAAGTGGTTTGTGACACATCTGTTACGCGAGACTACAGATAGACTCCTTTGTTACACGGACGGAAAACTAGACACTGAATGCATAGTTTAATTACCAAAAACAATAAATACATAACACGCTTTCTCCTCACTCACTGGTTAACATGTTTGTGTATCTTCTCAGTTTACTTTGTGATTGTTTCCTTGTTCACTTTATACTAGAAACAACCAGGTGCTTTGTCGAACGCAACTGGCAAGCATCGTTCCAATCAGCGATTGGACCATTCTGCCGAGACACGAGCAAACCGTGGTTTTGCACGTCGATGGTCATCGGGTTCACGAAAGAAGAAGAAAAAATCCACCAATGGTGGTGATGCCCCGGCGAATGGATCCGTTCCAGACACGGTGCCAGACTCGCTATTTACACGCACTCTGTCCAATCCGGACGAAGTTTTACGACGTCGAAGACAACAGCGTGTGCGAAATCGGGATCAAAATGCTGGCGATGAAAAAAGTAATTTACCTTCTCTCTCTCTCTCAAACAACGTTGCAGATTTTTCGAGTATTCTAGATGTACTGAGTTATAAAGTGTCTTATCACGTATCGCGAAACTTTATAATACCGCGAAATAACCGCGGAGATGTCTCATCCAACTAATAACAGTTTAAAGTTCAGCACTGAGCGACGTGCGAGAGAGGGGCCTACATATGACCGAGTTTTCAACAGTTTCGTAAGCATCTGGTCGCCTACCTTGTGGGTTGGGCCGAAACGTTTCATCATGAGTTGAGGTAGCAACAGGTGGCAGTCTCAGTACTCATATGTTTTCACAAGAATCTTTTCCTAACCTTGGCTTCTCAGATGATACTGAATTCAGTGGTCATCCTTTGATTTTTGATGTCCGTTCCCAAATTTAATGACTTGACATTTTGAAACACTAGCCGACTTTACGATTTTGGATGTTTGACCTGAAAACTTTGCAGTATTTGAGTTCCATCGCTTTACCGATATGAAATATTCTGGTTCTTGACAATGGGTTCTGTACCACATTGAGGAGCAGACCTATAACAATGCCGAAAATATATGAAAACGTCTTATTCAAGTTCGAATGTTATGGTAACCAAATGAAGAGGAAGGTTGCCACACGAATACATGAACATAAACTGGGTACAAAATCCTTTCTTATAAAGCCTATCTTTGTGAATCAAGAAGAACATGCCTTCGATGTAGATGAATTCGTAAAGCTGGAATAATTAAACACGAAATTCTAGAAAGAATTCCCAAAAGTTTGGCAGTCTTAAACACATTCCATCAACAAACATTGAATCAAACCATATACAAGAGTTTGAAGTTCAAGAAATCTAACTAAATGAGGAGACAAAGTACGAATCAGTAGATCCAAAGAACCCCAATTCTCCATGTGCATGCATTTATGGAACCCAATTACTCAAAAACCTCTAAGTTAAGCTTATAATATTGTTAATAATCTCTTAGTTATTTTATTTGTCATTACCAAAATATAAGATATTTCTAAAAGTAGGCCTTGGTCAACCAATGGCTGCTAAATGAGAGGGAGACCGTCGATAGTATCTAACTTTTAACGTCAAAGTCCAAAATCCACGCCGAAGATCGGCTGACCACCGCCAATCATAAAATATATCAGATCCAAACTCAATACGGGTACAGGGATCACGGTCTGCGCACAGATGTTGTCACCTAGAGTGTTGATGAAACCGTGGAATGAAAAGCTTAGCGGTCACCAGATTACGGAAGCGATCTAACTAAGCTACAATCACCATGGGAATACACAGATACAGAGGATATATCTAGCTGTTTGTTTCAGTACAACACTTACCTTAAAGCAACGTCTATCACTCGCGGTTTTCCTAATGGAACCGACAGCTACGAATAGCGATCGACTTTCAGACAGACGTTCCTGCATCACTGATTTCTACGATCGGGCGGTTAGGATACGGTGAGAACTAAGACGGTATTTGTTCGACAGCAGTACTCTTGTTTAAATTACCAACCAACTTGGAAGATGCATCTGGCAAAAGAACACCATGACAACTGTAATCTCATTTGAATCGAATGGAGCGCGAATGAACGGGGAGTCCATTTTTAAGAATCACACGGTGATGTATATCATATCACGTAGTGATGACGTGACAGAAGCTCGCAATAGTCAGTCCATTTGGATAGTTTTACGATTAGAGTGTGAGACTCAGACTCCTTCAGAGTTATTTGTATTCGGGAGTCGTTGGATACGTACTGATGACGACTCCCGCCGGATAAGCAGGTGAAACAGCTGCGAACATTTCCCCTCCCCCCGATTTACACTGGTACACAGAGAGCCGATAGCGCGTGATGAACCGTTGCACAAAAAATTGCGTAACATTTGGTCTTTTTAACGATAGAGTTCACTCGTTCTTTAATCATAGACGAGCTTTCGTTCTAGAGTCATTACCTCCTAGAATGAATCATTCTTCTTCCTATCCGTGATGTGTTTTGTAGACCAATTAGGATTAGGATGGTGATGGGTACAAAAATTTGAAATCTGACAATCCTTGCATGGATAAATGGGTTCTTCAATAAATTACCACGACATGCGGAATAATGACGTCGTAATTGTATTCACACACTGAACTTTCCTCACGGTACATGCGCTGCACACGCAATGGGACGGCTGTCAAATACGTATGGATCTATTTAAAGGTTATATTTAGAAAAAATAAAAAACGTCAACAATTTTGCATATTCTTATTATCTGGTGGTGTGAAATTCTCATTCCACTGAAAGAACTGCTTTCAGAAATGACGCCGTAAATTAACACAAACTGATTTGTTGATTAAGGAAAACCAGTATGCGGTTTTTCAACTAAAGTTCATTTTGAACAAATGCAGTTCGACTGATCTCTCTCAATACCGAGTAATCGAACAGCTAAGTGGACAATAGCGAAGCAGATTCATTGAGTAAACAGTCCTTGCGAATTTGCGTGTAAGTGCAATCGCGTAAAATCATAGAGAATCCAGCAACGAAATATTGTTTTTCGCAATTCAGCTTTCTTCCATAATTGCATTGGATTATGACGTAAATTGTGAGTTAGATGGATGGTAACAATAAACTGAACAGTCCTCGATGATTTGATAATAAAAAAATAAAATCCTAATATCAATGGCCACGGTGCCAAGTTCTACTGATTGTTTGTAGAAACTTTATTTCACTTGGACTGTCTTCGTTCTTTTTCAAGTATGTGTGCAAACCTTTGGTTTCACATTTAACAAAACTCCTCCAACTAATCTGGGATGGTGAGGAGATCTCCAGGGAATGGCATAAATCGATGGATGTGCGAATTTAGAAGAAAAGTGTTGGATCGTCATGTGATAACCATGGAGGAATTAGCTTGGTATGCATCACATCCAGACTGCCCCCGAAATTATCTTTCACCGATCACCCAGCACCCGTGAAATGAGTGTGTTTGAGAATCGGGCTTGTTTCAGACCCGGTCGGGATTTTGTCGTCCACATCTTTACCCTTCGGCAAATTTTATAGCACAGACACATCACCCATTAGTTCTCAATCCCTGTGCTCCCTGATCTGAAAGCGGCTTCCGACTCAGTCGACCACATAGTTCTCTGGTAGAACCTCCCACTAAATGGTGAGCCAGATAAATTTCTTTTTCTTTTTCAATGCTTCTATGCAAACAGCTGAGGCCGATTTCATGCTTACGACGATCTTTCGCTCGAGTTCACCACGGAAAGTAGTGTTCGTTAGGGTTATCCTCTATCGGTCTTCCTCGTCATTCTTTGAAATTGTTCTTGAAATAACCCTATTTTCGTGTGAGAATAGCGGGACCAATGTTTGTTCATGCAGCAAACCGTCTGACATAGTACACGCGAACGATATCGTTCTTCTGAGTAAAGATTCAGTTGGGTAGCAAGTTTTTCTAGATAAACTGAACAACAGAGTAGCGATGTTTGGGATACGTTTGGCACTTCTGAGGCGTAAACCACTACTGAAGGACTAAGTTGGCTCTACACCAAACCTTGTCCTAGGAAGTCCTACCCGAAGTAGGCACGTTTTGTCACTTGGGAAGTCAAATCTCACCATGTGGTCAGATATCGGATGAAGTTTATTCCTGTAAACAGAATGTGCTTTTGGCTTTTGCCAACTTCATTCATCTATGGCGCAGGCGTGACGTTCGATTGTCTACCAGAGGTCCAGTGTACCCTGCGGCAGCTAGATCTACTCATTTATACGACTCAGAAACACGGCTATTAAGGTTAAAAAATAGGCGAAGATTGTCGGTGTTTAAACATCAATGTCCCCGTGTTATTGATCAAATATAGATTGAAAACCGCATCAGCAGTGCTAAGGTTAGGCATATGGTCAGTCACTGGAACAAGTAATGAATCGAAACAGGTTAGGTTGGCTGGGACATGTGTCAAGCACGTCCAGCAGCAGACTTCCTCAGTATGAGTTGTTGTTCGAGAAAGTTGGTGTGTAAAAGGCAGGTTGGGGCGATCAGTCCGTGACATGGAAAAATATGAAAACCCTGACCAGTGGACCTGACCAGGTAAGACGTGTCAGAATATCGGGTTGGAGTCCACGAAACCCGCCTACCAGAGGGTTGAAGACATAGTGACATGGGTAGGTGTCGCGACCAGTGGCGTTTTGCATTCGGGCTGTTTCCCTATCTCAATGGTTTCCACTTATTAACTTGTTTTCGGGTCTTTTTCATTTTGTGCTTCTATCCATTCTGTCCTTAACTCGATGAAGCTTCGACGTGGCAATCGAGATCAGAGCACAAACTGTGAGGCTGTCGGCTGAATAGACTGAACCGAACTGAACTGAGTTCGCTCTTCTGGACAGCTTAAAGGTCTACGCACTAAAGTTCAGCATGCATGTTGCAGCTCCAAATTCCAAGATATTGTTGTAGGACTGGACTGACCCGACACTCAACCTTATGGTATTTTGGGTGACTTTCAGTGATGTGGATTAGGTTCGTGATCTAGGCAACTGCATTTTCCTTGTAGGTCGAATATCGTGTAAAATGTTTCCACATATACGGAAGGCTCCTTCGGTTTTTGCCAGCCTCAGTCATCTATGAAATGACATTCATTTATCCACCCAGGGTGGAGTGGACGCTGTCATGGTAGACCAGTTCTTCGGTGTGTTACAGTAACATGACCTTTGAGGATACAATAATACTGTCGGTATTCGAACACCGATTTCTTCGCAGCTTTGCTAGAATCTGGTGCGAACTCCGTATCAGTAATGCCAAGGTTAGATGAGTAGTATTGGGTACACCAGGTAAATCATCAGACGAGACATCAAAGCTCACCAGGAAATGTTGGGACTGGCAATGGTCAAACAGTTGTCAACATGGACTTTGGACATTTAAGGCCCGGGTTCGATTCCTACCACAGTGGTCACTTCGCCATTTGGCAGCATTTCATTGGCTGTGGCCTCCTTCCAGAAGTGCTGCACTTTGTCATATAATAAACGGAGGAAATAAGAGAATACTAAAGAAGAAGCTTTGCGCTTTTCTCTTTACAAGATTTCCTGGAGTGCAATGTTCATTGAGACTTGCTGGAGTTTGATAATGAGTAAGGGTAAACAACCCATGACATGGAAGAAAAACATGATAAGCCCAAGTTGTGAAATTGGCCGTATAAGGCGTGTTTGACTCTTTGAGTGAGGTTCAGTAGATACAATAAAGGGTATGGCAAAATGCTGCCGACCAGTGGTTATCTTGCATTCACAAACTTTCTTTATCGACTCAGTACTACTGTTTGTAGTTCTCCTCTTGTTTGTTTTACACTTTTTGTTTTTAATATTTTCCAGTTGAGATTCCCGTTGACAGAAAGCACCCGGAACCGCCGCACTTTGTTTATGGCTAATGATTGTTCGACCTGAACTGAAGTGAACCTGAGCCACTACCGAGAAGGTGCTGCATACTGAATTCCGTTTCCGTGTGGGTGATGAGTTGGTTCTTTAGAAACCCGGTTGCGGAAAGTCAATATGTCATTTATTGTTGGTACAAAACAGACCATTGAGAGCCAGTGCGGATTGCAGACCCGATAGGTTTCAGTAATCGCAAAAGAACAGAGAACGAAAACTGTGTGATACAGTTATGTTGTCTGCTCTTCTCAATGCCATTCGAAAGTCTGTCCGTTTTGGCTAGATGTGTTTATAACACACGGCAAAATTAATGAGTCCATGTTGTGTTAACAACCATGGAACTGTTGGGTGAACATGCATCAGTAGTTAACAAGGCAAACACATTTTGTGCACAAGATTGAGGGGGATGAGCGCAATGTAAAAGAAATGGCCCATCATGCAATATGAATTCTCAACTAACCAGTGGAAACCAAGAAACCTCTCGCCGCTCTGCATCCCCGTTAGGATTCACCAACATATCAGCCGAGTCTCAACTGGGTTCTTGAACTCGGATAGTAGTTTGCGCGTGAGTTACGCGTGTGGCGATTAGACTATTGAAACTGGCTCCCAACAATTAACAGTTTATCAGTGGCTTTGTGCCCTGACGAAGCACTCCTAGTTCGAGTCCTAGCTGGAGCTCAGTCGATTTGCACTGCAGTTGACGACTTCTTGATAGTCAGGTGTACAGTGTTCCCATGGTTTCTGTTGATGATTTGAGCATTGATACTGAATGATGAACTAATCGATAAGCAACTGAAATTTTTGACTTATTGAAAAAATCCTGTAAAATAATTGTTAAAAACTTGAAAGTAATTTCTCTCGCCACTGGTATCTGGGGTACACGTTGCTTCAAATCAGAACATCATTCTTCTTACTGTATTTCACAGACCAGACATTCTACCGTCGTTTCTCTTTCGTGCCTACTTGCTGCGCAAATAAGCAAGCGAGGCAAAACCAACCTGGCTCGCGCCTGGACACCAAAATTCGTCTATGTTGAAACTGATCTCCTTTCTCTTCTCCTTCTCTATGCAAATGATGTAGGTTTGAAATGTATGAATAAAATTAGCATATCTTCTCTAGCCGACCAAATAAGCAGTTTCACGACAGACAAGAAACATGTGCAATGAGAGCAGAAACATGGAAAGACAACCCCGTGGTCTGGATTCGGAGTGCTCATGGGTGTCCGGTTTAACTTGTGCAATATCAAAAGTCTTCTCAGCATAAGTCTCTTTCACATACCGTGGCTTCAAGTTCGAATTCCGCGTATTGTGTGTCGACTGTGGTAGAATTATACAACGTTGTACTTCTGTACACAATGAAGATAGAGTGGTCTTTCCAAAAGTTAAATAGTACTCTTCGGTCGCATGTAGAAGACGACTGGTAAGGTATAAATTCGTTAGCATGAAAACAATTTATCGTTTGAAAGACTAACCGAAGAATTCAATCAAAAGTCGTCAACAAAGCGTGACGAAAAAGTTCATGGGAGACATTCAAAACAAGTAAGGTCCTCGAACGAGCTACGAACAGTGCAGAAGAAAGGCTTTCTTCCTTTAATTTTGACAATAAACGGCGACTCTGCCACCGTCAAACAACGCTGATCGTACAACATCAGGTCAGTCCATCACATTTGTCCTTGTGCCATTCTTCGCCAACTTGTGCATCGCGTACAACTTCACTTGTATCTGTGGATGCAGATAGATGGACAAAATCGATAAGCAGCTTGGTATGCACGCCGCAGAACACATTCCAAGATGGTTGTAAAAATTACGCCCGGGGTGTACAGCTTATGCGTTAATCAAATAACCAATTGAGACGGGGTCAACCCACTTGACGCGTTCTGCGTAGTTTATCGTGCTAAGTGGCCGAGGATTGCGGCAAGTAGAATATTTGTCCCGATTCTGTCCAACCAAAAACAGATGGTTACTGACCGAACGTTAGCTGGGGAACATTCACCGTTGGCTATTCCCTCTGTCCATTTCTCCACTATTCTGGCTCCCGTTTTCCCCAATTTCGACATTCAATCCCATTTTGACCTGCTTCTCTGTTATAACTAGTTTAATGCTCCTTTTCATTCCAATTTCCCGATTGTGGCCTCAAGCATATCTGGTCCTAGTTTCCCATGACTGTTCCGTGTTGATGGAACTGAATAGCCAGCATGTTAAATCATGCCTAAAATAAAGATATGTCCTAACATTACAAAATACAGCAGCAGGAATGCGATTGGAATGTCTGTGTCCATGACGTTTCACATACTCATGTTGTCTCTAAAGGAATGCATGCTGCGACGACTGTTGAGCCAGTCAGCGGTTAGCGTCTACCGATGACGTCTAACGCATGAACATGCTAGGTTTCCGGCAATGTACGTTGTGAGTGGTCATTCCCGCTATCAAACCCCAGAATGATATTGAAAACAGCAATGAGCTTAAAGTGACTAGTGGTTTTTTTTGACTACACACACACACACACACCCAAAAAGAATTAGCAAATCTCTCCCTGCCCCAAGACAAGGACTTCGTGCTTCAAACTACGTAGTTCATCTTGATACAAGAGTTCAGAAAAACTCCTGACTAAATGACTAACTGCACTTAGTTACTTATGTTCCTCAGTTTTCCCTCTATGCTACTTTACTGTCTTTCTATAATATTTCCCTCTAAAACAGAGTTTTAAAATTTTACAGCACGATATAATGATAACTATCTCAACTTCTTTATCCCAAATGACAAACCGATTGATAAACTTGGAAATAAGCTTTCCAAATAGTACGTAAAGTGAGTCCATAAGAGATACCTGTGGACTATTTGCACAATATATATGTCAACTTGCTACCCGCTACTCTCACTAGTAAAGGATCTGATTTACGCTGTTTCACTTCTCGTATACATATTCGTAAAACTGACCATTTCCCCCAACTCGCTGGAATCCTTCAGCAAACAGAGAGAATAGCGACCGAATTACGCAATGACCTGGCTGAATAAATGCAGTTTGACCACTTTCCTTCTATTTTTATGTTTTTAGCGGACGAAATGTGATCACAAGTGCCAAAAAATCACACAGATATGCAAATATTCAAATTTAAATCCGTTAAGAATTGTAATATTCGTTTGTGCACCAGAACCAGTTGACAAAGACAGAAAATTTTCTGGTTGAGAGAGAGAGAGAGAAAAGGCAATCAAAAGCACGTGATACAAGTATCCTTACTAGTGACAGTTGGTCACGGCATTTGTTGTCTACACGTACCTAACAGGCGAATCTCATTGGTTCCATCCAAATTAGATTGTTCGAAAATTTATGGCTGTAACCTCACTTGAATCGTAAGGTCCTTATAGAGAAAATGTTCAAAAGCTTGTTAGAAATTTCTACCAATAACCTAACTTAGTAACAAGCAACCGCCTGTGCCCTTGAGCATAATTACCTGATCACATAGTTTCGGTTTGTAGCCGGAAAAGTAAAATGGCACGAATTTTTAAAACTCCAACTCTATGCATTCTGACCTCCCTTATCCAGTTAACTTTAACCTCCCACAACGTAAAAACGTTTGAAAAGTAAAACATTATATTTTGATTGTGAACATTGCACAGTTTTCAAAGGAACGAGTGGCAGTGAGAAAATAAACAACAGATATATCATCCAAACCATTAGTTTTAGAAGTTTGCGTTTTTGAGCTGAACCAGCTATTCAGGTGGGTCTTTTTCTTGTTGAGATCTTGGAGATCGTTTTGAAGGATACTGAGGCCAACTAACGTGAATGGGGCAGATTTCAGATTATGCAGTTTGCCCGTCTGTAATATCAGTTCAGTTCAGTGCAATTCCGTTCGAACAACCATCAAACGCGTACTAGATGCGCAGGTCTTATTTGCTATCTCTCAGCGGGAACCTCAATTAGAAATCAAAATATCCGAAGAATAGAAAAATTATGGAACATATCTACAAATACTAGCATCAGGCAGATCAAGAAAGTTTGTGAATAGAATGGCGCGACTGATCGCGACGCAGCCCTATCCTCCCATGTATCCAACCGCTGGCTGAGTGGCTCGCTTGGACTTCATCCAGGAGACCTAACATGAGCTACAGGGCCAAATCCACTGGTCAGGATTTTCATACCTTGATTCCGTATCGTAGACTGGCTACTCAGTCACACCTGGGACGAGTACGATACAACTATTCTCCCATGATAATAGGACGGTCTCTACGACCATATCAAATACAAAGATAAGCTTTAAAAGAGAGGAGGCAACCCTGATGAACACCATTTCCCGTAGTAAACTCAGCCGAAAATTCGACGTAAACCCGAACTTGACCTCGGATATTGTGTACAGAGATTTTCTGATGAAAATGAATCTATCTGGTACAACGTTCAACAAGAAGCAGTGCCACAGAACTGTGTGGCCAACTGATCTAAATGAACATTCCAAGTTGAGGAAAACAAAGTTAGTGGGCCTCTAAATGCTGCGCATATGTTCTTGAATGCGCCGAAGAGTAGATATATGAAGGTAGCACTTAGTTCTCGCTCGAGCACTGTTTCCGAGAGCTAGATGAGCGGTGGAGAATAATTTTAGCAAGCCACTTAGATGCGATGCTAGTCCGACTTACTTCCTTATGATTTTAACGGGTTGACCTGTCGCCTGCCTTAAAAATCGTGATTTAACTAGGTCATGAGCCAGGCCTATTGAGCTTTGTGGTTTTCTCACGGTTTCGTCCTTTGTGCTTTTAAAGATTGTCCCTGAAATTTTCTCATATTTACTGCGGAAGACTAGATCGTGTGTTTGTTGTGACACCGAAGGTTTTTGTTACATTTCAGTGTATTCTAGTAAACTTTATCCGAGAAGTTTGAATTGGTGATCTACTGGCCATTCTGATTCATCAAGCAGGTCACGCACATTTCCAACTTCTCCGCAGAAATTACTCGAGGGAAACATTTGAAAACCTTGCAACATTCAGCTCAGTTTAGTTCTCCTAGGATCAATTCTGTGCTCTGAATCTCGTCGCTACCTCATAGGATTAGCAAATCGACAGTAAAATCGATCGAAATAAAGCAAGTTAGAAATGATCATGCTGATTAGGAAAGCTTTCAGATACATCTAAGCCACAGACCATGACACCAAAACATGTCACCTTATGTCTTCAACGATTTGCTAAGCGGATCTCGTAGAGTCCAGTGTGGAATCCTGACACGTTCTACCTGGCCAAGTTTACTGGTTGAGATTGTCATGTTTTTTTCATATGCCTTCGATGGACCACCTCGACTCATCTCCCAAACGCTACTAGTCTTTGAGAACAGTGCACACAGCGGGAGTTTATTTGTTGGCAATGTTGTACCACATGCCCCAACCACCGTAACCGGTTCAGATTTGCGGCATGCTCCATTGACTGGCTTCTGATTCCCAACAGTCTGAATGTAACCTCACAGTTGTTGATGCACTGTTTCCACCGCAATGGGACAATACTGCAAGAACATCGATGCTCAAACACCGATGGTCTTCACATATTGCTGCCTATAACGGCTACCTTTCTCAGCCGTATGGAAGGACTTTCACAATGCAAACCCGACTATACTCAACCTGTTTTCGCCAAAGGTGACCCTGATTGGTAAAAGCCAAACTGGCCCTCAGTAACCGCAACGTTATTACATCCAATATCCGACTATCATATGATACGTAACTGACCAGGTAAGAAAGCTTATATACCTAGGCTAAGGATTTTACTGTTAGAGCAAGGTTTGGTGTGGGAGCAACCCAGTTCTGCAGCAGCAGTTTACAGTTTGACTGAGCGAATCGCTTCTCCACGCTGTAATTAATACTATCTCGAAAATCTGGTGACTTGATTGGGTCTCCATTGAGAATAAAACCTCGTATTCCCTGTATTCTAAGTCACACAATTCACTATCCCCCTTTTACCCAGTATGACTGAAGGTTTTGCAAAGCAGGGTAATCCAGCGACCATGTTCTTTGAAGTTGAAAAATGGATTCTTGGCCTGAGAAAATTGAAGCAGTTAGTAAAAAAGTCAAATATTTAATTCCGCAAAACTAAGGGGACTCAGTGTGGTGTACCGCACTAGACAATGTATACTTCTTAAGGTCAGCCATCGTGAACATGGAAGCAAAAACCATTAGGGAGAAGGAGTACAACGCGTATGACTTATCGATCCCACGAACGGGATAGATGCAAAATCTAACATTCACCGCATATATGCCAATTCTACCAGATCTCACCTATAAAATTCCGTCAAATAAACTGTTGATAGTCACTCTGCTCTGTATCCTATGATATCCCAAGACAATAATTTTTTACCGATTGAAAAATAAACGCCAGTTGTAAGTCAGCATATGCTTGCCCTGATTTCCTTCTCGAGTCAATATACTCACGAAATTTTATGAGAACGCAGATATTAGGAAAGAGAGTTCTAAAAAAGTCAGCGTATTCAATAGGAGACCTAGAGTTTTTAATCTTAATTAACCAATTCTGCATACAGACTGGCAACGCTCGAATCCTAACTGGAAACCATGGAAGCGCTATTGTGCATCTGTTTTGCCTGACTCGTCGGGAATAATAAACTGTGCAGGAAACACAAACACCTAGTTCCAGATGGAACCTGATTCCTCCCAATCTAAGGATACTCAAACTGATGAATTAGTCAGCTAATGTGTTCATTTAAAGTGAACACGTGCGGAGAATTCACTCAACATGAGAGTCAATCCCTTTGCGAGCAATAGATTGTTACGTTTTGAAAGTCACTGACGAAACGGCGTTAGACCATGTGCTGATGTTCAGCAATCCATTGAGTTCCAACCCGGGTGGCTCTGTGGATAGGTGTTCGACTTACAGTCGTTCACCGAGAATTTGGACAGCAATGGGGGCTTGGTGAATATACACACGATAATCCAGCCTCGTCAGAAGTAGTAGTAGTCAGTTGCCGTCCCGATTACTGCATGTGACCTTTTTCAAGATCGGTTCACTTATTAGTTTACGTCACTACCACGTTTATGCATGACGTTGACTAACTTGACTCAATTCAGTTCATGGTTTACTGAAACGTCTATTGAGTTATTACTATTGCCGGGGTAAACGTAAGTTATTGAATCTTTCGTTAGTTATGCAATTTAGGTTAAAACCAATATTGTTCCTACATCCGTCTCCCAATACAGATGGTTAAAAGTGGCAAATAAAAGACACACTGGCAGCTTTATTGCGTATGCTGAAGTTCACTCGTTTTTCTAAGGATTTTGCTCCCATCTATAAAGTTTTACCACTTTTCTACCTTATCAGTATCGGCATATCCGGTCTCTCATTTCTCTCTGACATACATACTTGTTCCTCTGTCTACACCCACCTCTCCCTCTCCGAAATTCCAATCCGGTACGTAGCTAACAATGTGAGAATCTACGGGGACACCCTGAACAGCGAACTGCCCTACATTACTCTTCAACTTGGTTTGAATGACACTGCCGAGACTGTGGTGTTATGGACACTGGAAAAGTACGGGCTGAACAAACAAACGGATCCACGTGACTATTGCCTTGTTCAGATGAATATTCCTCCACGGGGTGAACGTTTACCGTAAGTGAATCAGTGCTCACTGCAACGGTTTCCGGTGTCGAACCAAATTTTCTCATCCTATTGATCCTAGACAGAGAGTAGGGTAAATGTATTATTCAGAAGAAAAATTTATCCGTTCACTGCTGTTTTTGGTAAAACTGGCTTCGCTTTTATTTGTACACTATGTACAGTATAACGATCATTCAATCAGGATTCTCATTGTTTTTTTACGATGGTCTCATGTTTGAGTGCAATGAAAGGGTCATACCCATTACTGATGGCAGTCCGGTAGTCCAAAACTCTATCCCCTCTGCGACACTAAGTTCAAACCCCGTCATCTCTGGTCGTATTCGTGGCAAACAGTTATCCACTATCACCCTTCTCGTTACAAAATCTGATCTACTGAGGGGGGAGGGTCCTGTCTTTCCACACTCTCAGGCTCAGGGTCAAGTTATCGTTTATTCTTGATGGTGCAGAGTGGACCGTTGGAGTTATGAGACTAGCCACTTTCACAGCACTCACGCAAAAGAATGAAATGCGAAAGACTAGCTACAGAGGCTCAGAGCACTATCAGATAACTGACCACCACTTGGGATTGTAGACCACACAAAACCTGGATACGGCTAATTATTGCCCATCTCTTACTGCTAATAGTAGTAAAACTAAGATTGCGAGACGGGCGAGGACACTTGTATTCGAAGGCCAAACAAATTAAGTTCATGAAACACATACAATCATTTATATAGCCCTTTTCCCAGACCGCGCTGCGCCAACATTACTCTTGCGGCTGCCTGAGTATTTTGGCTGCGTTCTGGTCAGTTACCTGTGGCCGTTAGCTTGGTTCTCTTGGGTACCATTTCTGTTCGGCTGATCCGATTGTCCCGGTTGACAGCTTGGCCTGTAGCCTCTCACCTGGGCTATGTTTCGGGTCTCCTGAGATCCTGCTGCTTCCCAGTTGCTAGTCCGTATGTCTCCTGTTGTCTGCTTCGGGATGCCTCGGATTTATTCGTTGTCTGTTCTTTGGCCTGTGGCTCTCTATTAGCTGGCCTGATCGGTTCCATATTCGTGTCGTCTTGTTGCTCCAGCACTCCCCGTTACAATATCATGAACTCCGTCGTCACGAATCTGCTTCTGTGGTTTAAGTGCACTCCCAAAAGCCACCCAAATACAGTGTCTGTCTCAACCTGTCATAAAGCTAGTATTGGCTTTTCATTCCTTCGGATAACTACGGAATTGTGGAACGTTCTCCCGCTCTCTGTATTGCCTCTTTCCTTCAGTGGTCACACTTTCAAGCCAAGAATGAACAAACTGATGCTTACATTACTGCCCCCCTCCCTATGGTACAGGTCTCTGCTGTCACCGGGTCTAATGACAGTCATAGTCAATCTAATGTGATTTTGTAGTGGTTTACTGCAAGATCACCTTTATTGTATGCGGCTGACTTCCCCTCCCCCACCGCACTACCCTAGTGGGTCTACATTATCAGGTGTCTCTGTACAAAACAATATAAAACTGTTTAGCAGGAGAAAACATGTAGAACCTCGAAACTCCTTGTTGGCCTTTATTCGGTCAAAGACTTATCATCAAATAGATATGATACATCCAATTCCAAAATCTGACTGTTCAGTAAGCTGACTAGCTGTGTACAGCCGTCCATTCAGGACACAGACAAGCAAAGGTTAGGTAATCAGCTCTTATCTTGATCAGAAGTGAAGCTGCTCATGGTTCTTGTACCACTTCTCAGAAAATCGTGAAGATAACTAACGAAATATTGAAATACGAATGGTGAACAGAATACTGGACTGTTCATCCAGGGAGAAATCGAAATGTTCTGAACCACAATACCCAGAATCCTTGGACCTAATTTCTGAAACACCGTAATACCATGTTACGATTTCAATAAATTCAAAGTTAGAGACGCTGAAATCGCAATTTTAATTTAAGCAGTCACTTATCATGTGAAAAAGTACGGCGGCTCAGCGGGAACCTCACACGTAACCGGAAACAGTTCTTTTGTCGCATGGAGAAAACACGAACAGAGAGCAAGTTCGTTTTTGGTAACACCATACTTGCGGCTAAAATAGTTACATTTATAGGGTAGAAACGCATAATTTACCAACAACATCTGTGTCAATGTGATTGGATACCCATGAAAATTTGAGTCGCGCAGTTAGAAAAAAGATGGGAGGACAACGGGTATTGTTCAGTGGTTGAAAAGCAGTCAGCGAGACCGAGGGTACGTGGTTTGGGGAATTACGCATTTCCGCTTTCAACCAAAGGGTCAGCGTTTGGGTCACTCAGAGTTCGAAAGCTGGTTTCGAATCGCGGCCAGGGTGATTAGTGTGCCGAATCACTCTTGAGAACAAAACAATCTGATCGTCAGAGCCTCTACCACTGCTGAATTTTCTTTCCGATCGGCATTCGGTGCTTTCGTGGGGTTTTTGTGAACTATTTTGAACTAGTCTTCATTCACTTGATTTCCAATGTTCCCTAGACGAACCACATTGCACTGACAATGACGTTTCCGTTTCCCATTATCAGTCATGCCAGTTTTGGATCACCGATCCTTTTTGAGCTGCTGTGTTGTTCCGCCGAGGTAGCTTGACTAACATGAGCAAACAGAAGAATAGTTTACCATGGCACTGGCGAGGAAAGGTAACCTATTCTTAGGGATGGTTGGGATCACCGACCGGCTGGTAAAGTAGGCATGCTTGTTGGTAGAGGGGGAAAAAACAGGTGGCTGCCTTTTCTAGGCGTCTTGGGAGTAAATCACTATGTCGTCTTCTGTGAGAGGGGGTTGATTGTATAGTTTTGCTACATAATCGCGATAAACACCGACTAAGGATACTTGAGGCACTGTCGATCGCTCACACTGGACCGCCCATGTGTGTTCAAAAGCGTATGACCTTCACCTTCAACCTACAATGGCTTTAGCCAACCACATGCAGTCACACACACACATTATATATATATATATATATATATATATATATATATATATATATATATATATATATACGACCTGGAGCCCCATAAAACTGCTTTTAATATTCATTTCATTTCATGTCGTGGTCATTTTTCTCGCTGGACTTCATACGTACGCGGCTGATGAGGGTATACGAAAAGAATTCCTCTGGCACTGTTTGTCTCCTGAATTGTTATTCAAGTATAGTTCTTTATTTTCAGTGGTTAATAACGACTGTCTCTTTGATCTCTATGTTAACTTCTAAATTAAACTTTTGGTGCATCAGTTTTTCAGAAGTTTCACTCCAGCCTGTCTGATTCTTTACCCATCGTCCCAACCAAATATATCATTTACACACAAAATGCGAGGGAAAGAATTCGGTTTCGTGCGTGTTCCACAGGCACTAAGCCGACGGGATTGGTCTACTGTCTTGTCTATGTTGGCTTATGGTATTCAAAAAGATGTATTTTGTAACTGTCACCATTTTTGAAACACAGATGACGTAAACAAGAAATGAATTTGATATCAAACATCTGGAACACGGAAAGGTGAACGGAAAACGAGAACATCCATCGGTGATAGTCAATATGCATCGGCTGCTGGTGACGGACGGTAGAGGACCCTTGAAGTCAGCACACAATGGACTAGCATCTGTGTAGCTTTTATGAGGGTTCTGTGAGCGGGTTGACAAAGCTGTGGTTCGACAATGGCATACATACGGCAGTGAGAAATGACAAATCGCACTTCTTCGATAAAAAAAATGGAAGGTTTTTAAGCGCACAAAGTGCCTCAGATGAGTGACTCCTGGGTGGCAGACTGTCTGACGGAGGTTCCTGAGGTCATGTTTTGCATGAGATGCAGCGCAGAAAATACGTGATAAGGCATCAACTTCGGAATTTTGCCATCCTGGGGGACAAAAAATATCATTATAAAAGACAAAAGCCCTAATTTACACCGTTTGATTTTACCCTTCTTTATTTGTCCTTTCTATTGCATTCCACATATTAAGCACACTGATCGTTGCTCTGCAACCAGTGTGAATTGGTGTCCTAACAAATAGTGTCACCACTTTCTAACAGACTCAATAACAGTTTAAGCTTCCTTTTCAACAGCCGAATAAAGAGTGAAAGAACGCGAGAGAAAAACACCAAGGGCCACCAGATCTGATTTAGTGTTCGCTGAAGCGATATCAGATGTGTCGGTTTGGATTGACAGCGGGATGGTGAATGCTGCATGCAGAAGGTTGGTTTTCAATGATCCGAATGCTCTTAATATGCGCATATCTTCCCCCCACCCTCTGATTGGGCGGTTCGTTCTGTGGATTATAAAACAATGGATATATGTCATCATGACAATCAAAGTTGTTCCATGCAACTACAAAACTGAAAGCATTGTTACGCATGTAACGGATACAGTCTCATTCTGTCAGGATTCCGTGGTCAATATACCATCGGTTGTCATCTCATTGTCAGTCCCCTGCTTCCGCACTCTCAACTTAACAACAACCTTCTTAGCTGTAATACCTGTGCTATCATCATTGCTCACATTGTCGTGTACTACTGCAATCCTGGAGCTAATTACTTAAGTGGCTAGCCTATATGGCGGTCCTCACATCACTTCAACCACGAATATTGGCTGTGCAAAATAAAGCAAATATTGATTTGGACCCGTCTGCAATGTCGCTCACACCAGTAAATGGTGTTGGTCAATCGCATATCCTGGTGTCCGAAGACGCCATTGGAGACAAAATCACAATACAAAGTACATCTGCAGGTTTTCCTGTCTTTTAAGAGATTACAGCTATCGTTTAAGAATGAACAGACAGCAAAACCGCAATGTTGAGTATGGCATTTTAAAAGTCGTCAGAGACTTGAAGCCATAATCTCATTTGAATCGTAAGCAGCTTGCATGAACGGTTTGATCTGCAGTACTGGAAATGCACCAGTGATAGGGGTTCCCACTAAGTGTCCGCTTACTTCCAGTTTAACTTTTCTGACTGTTCCACCAAAATCCGTGCCAATCTCCAACAGCAATTCCGCAAATCCGTCACCCGATTCTGAAAATCAACCACCTACGTAAGTCGACAAGGTCTGTGGATTACCTGGATCTATCTAAAGCGAACCTACAAATACAGCCAATTTATCTAATGACGAAAATTGAAATTCAGCTGATTTTCCTCCGTCTGAAGTTGCGAAAAGAACATCCAGTTGTATGGTTCCCCTAACTGCGGCTACGTCATTCCTGTCAAAACCAGCATCTTGAGTGAGGGGACCACAGGCATGGTAGCAGTTCCAGCTTAAACTTCAACCCTTGTGTCCACATGGGGGAAAACCACCACTCCGAACACAGTATCATCAAACTCACTGTTTTCTCAATATTCACATTCAATCAAAATGGATTCTTCAATGGTTGTGGTCCTTATTTTCCACAGGTGCTCTCTGGGTTCAGTCTTTGACCAACAGTCACTTTGGTTGCGTCGGAATAAGTTATCACATGTATGATACCGAGTTCAGTCACCGCCACAGCAATTTCCTCCTCGTCCTTAGTCACTACCTCGACGTTTCAACTGCCTTTTTCGGTGCCCGCAACGGTACTACCCGGTTCGACCGAATTGGCCACTAATTCTAAACGACTGCAGTCCACACCCGCTCCACTTGCATCTGGCTTCCTGTTCACCCTTTCTCCAGTCATCCAAATGGGGACTATCCAGTCTAGCGATTTACGGTAGTCTTACAAATTCTTTCTTTGTCCGAAGCACGTACGGACGAGCAGCACACCATCAATATGGCTACCTAACTGATTTTCAACGGAGTGGTCAGTGAGATTTCTTACGGACGCTGCACAACAGGCGGCGACCTGATATTCCTCGATCGCCCCATCGGGTAAAATCCCACCAGATATGTTTCCACCGCCACCCGCGCAGCCGTAGGATCGACCGCATTTCCGGGATCAACATTGTCTTTCTGCTCGGCGGATAAGGGGATTTCTCCGGTGATAATCCTTTGTCATAAACAACCAACCCACCTACCTCTGTGCCCTGTTCAAATATTCAGACGTCGTCAGATGCATCCGCCGTGATACCAAGCTGAAGGGGAAATTTGATCTTTTCGAGTCTCATAATCAATCAAGCCTCAGCTCATAGCAATTCAAGTGCAACCAGCATCAGTGCCACAAACAATATCAGTGGTAGTGGCAACAATAACAAGAGTATGCATGCTGTCGCATCAAAACTGAGTCAGCAATTGTCTTCGGTTGTTTCGGCCAAGATGCCCATATCCTCCACATTGGCTGTGATTTCTAATCGTCTCACAGTAACTGCTGTTTCTCGAAACTGTGCAAAATGACAAGCTGTCTTTAGCGCCGTCAGTACACCGTCAGTTACCACTGTTTCTACCCTATTCGATACAACTATGCTTGCCGCAACTATTCCACAGACATATGCCTGCTGTCAAGTCATCCCAAGCACGAAAAGTCCCCATTATGCCAACTGGAACTGTCTAATCCGAGTCACAACACGGCCGAGGCCGACGGAAGGGCACTTCGAATTCCACCGTAATAAGTAATTTGGCTTCATTGATACCCTCCTTTCCTATGACAAATGTTTTACCTGGTGCGGTACCCTTTATATAATGCCACAAGGTCCTTTATATCCGACTGAATGAATCAGTTGGGTATTAGCACACGCCGTCTGCTGCAACCGCTCCAGAATACAACCGCAACATTGTTGCACTCATTACCGGTACCACTCCAACAAGTCAATCCTGTTCAAACATTTTTTTCCCAATAAGTCGCTGTAAAAGTCCTATTTGAATGGTCCTTCCGTACTCGCTGGGCCCATGGTGACTGCTGTTCAAGTATTATCAACTTCCCTCTTCCACAAGGCATTGTCGGTATTTAATACCGGAGGAACATGTCCAGTGGTATCTGCATCCTAATCATCCGGAGCCACACCACTTTACCTTATGTCCCAACCACTGCTGCTACCCATTGGATATTCACAGTTCCTAGTACCAATGTACAATCCAGTTAGTCGTGCCACAACTATGTCTCTGTCCAACGTTGGTTACATAACTATGGTACACTCCATACAACCACCTAGTTCCGGTTCGTCGTTCCCATCCGGTGCGCCTACGGCACTGGTCACCGTAGATCCTGCCTGTGGAATGATTACTCATTTCCCAACTCCATACTTGTCAATGACTGTTCCATATTCGCCAGAATGCCAATTATGGTCTTCCCTCAGTCTGGTCTCCTGCCGGGTGCAAATGCTTCACTGTGTTCCGTGGTATGTACAGTACCGGGTCAGTCACTGCTAAGTACGCCAACTCTGATTTCATCCACACAAGCTCGGCCTCCGGTGGCTGCTTCAAGTACGTCGGTTATTCCCCTCGATCAACCTGGACTTGGGCAGCCCTTCTCCACGGTGTTCATGTTCAGCTGTTCTTCCAGTACGCTGCTATTGAATGTTAATCATACAACTCCTTTACAAGTCCCGTCTACCTTCACGTCAAAGACCGAACAAAAAGCTTTTGTCACATCGCTCGAGACTGGATTTGATCCGATACGGCAGCAAGAACCAGAGGCCACGCTTTCGATTCCATCTCTGACGGCCGCAATCACATTCACCAGTACGTCTAGGTTTGTTACTTCAAGCAAAGATACCACAGCTGTGGTGCTCCGATGACAGGTACACCTAAAACTGCAACTGTCAACGTGGATGATGATAATAGCAATAACTTGCTCAACAGTGATCCAAACTTATTAGCCTGGCGCCTTACCCAAATGAAGGGACAGGAGACGGACATGAACATGATCATCAGTGGTGGACGAGAAGTGATCGACCTGTTTCGGTTAAGGGAAATTCGAATTATGAACCAAGGGATGAATCCGACCTGAAAATCGAGGAATCCACTGCCTCTGGGGTTATTGAAGGTGTACGTAGAATACTCTTGCTTTCGTTTAGAATTAAATCATAGTGGCCAACGGCCTCACAAAACTGTGCCACATTTTCACCATACTCATTTGCGGTATGTCCACGTATAGTAATATGATCCACGTAAGCAAAGGTATCGTTCAGTTTTGCTTCTCGAAAGATGTGGAAGACCTTCTCGTCATCATGTACGGGTACCTGATAATACGCACTTTGCAAGTCGAAAGTACTGAAAATATTATACTGAGCTATTTCGGTATTCATGTGTCGGTTCCCGGTAATAAAATGGTGTCGAAATATGTGAAACAGTTTATAGTCTGACTGAATCATTTGTGTCCTCCATGGAGATGCGAAAAGTTCCATAACCCCTGCTTTCAGTAACCTCTGATTTTCTAGCGCTTCCAAACGTTCATCGTCCACAGAATGACGTCACAATTTCGTAACAACAGGTATTTATTCGCTTGATACATGCGCAAAGATTTGGAAAGCATTACCAAAGGCAGATGTCAGCGCACAAGGAAAAACTGGGTCTACCACTGTTGTGGGATTTTCGATCTTCTGATGCATTTTCAAAAAATCATGTCCAAGAAGGACCTCAGCGCACAGATCATGTGTCATCGGTAGGCGGATGCTGGAATAGAACTCGTCCTCGTGTTTGCTCGTTAAACCGGAGGATGCCTTAGTAATTATTTTTTCTTGAGTGCTCGATTCTACATCCAAGGCTTCAGACAGCTTCCGACGAAATATTGCTCTCCAAACTCCGTGTCCGCCGGAGCACTGAAGTTCATACATTTATTTAACGATGTTGCAACAGCTCTTGATAGAATTCCGGAGCCTCCTGACGTTACTGTGGTCGATAGACATGTGCCAGTAACTTTGACGGTTCGTTCAACTGTACCGCTTGACCAACAGACACTGTGATAAGGTCATCTTTTTTCACAGAGGGCACACACTGCATTACTTGCCAGAGGTTTGAAACTGGAAGGAAGAGCGTAGCCACGAAAGAGACATGTGGACTTAGTGGCAACAAGAGTGGGTTGCTCCGACGAAGCCGTCGTTTCGGGTAGCTTCTCGGGAGGAGGCGATTTTCTATTGGCGGCATCACACGGAGGAAGTGCGGCCGACTCTTGGAACAGATCAGATTGCTTCTGAGCCTATTCCGCTGACTTCGGGTTAAGCACTTTGTGCCCAACTAATCTCTGTCTGATCGAATGGGACATGAGTCCGCTTTTGATGTTGTTTCGTAGTGAATGCCTGGTAGTAGCAGTCGCTCGCGAGTGACCGCAGCTTATGGAGGAGCTGATCCACCGATTCCTCACTCTCTTCTTTGCAGATTATTATTAGGTGTTGTGCATAAACCTCATTTTCTTGACAGTGAATGCGTTACCGCAAAGTTAGTTTGACGGTTTCTTAGTTATGACAAACTTTCGCGCATCGGAACAGCGACGAATAGAGGTAAATGGATACCACCAGCATACAGTATCCGCCAAGAGGGGTAGCAGTGGAAACATAAGCAATGGTGACCATGCAAAGTATGAATAATCTGACTAGTGGGATTGAACATGTGGGGGGCGTTAAGCTTCCTTGGTGAGATTCATTAGATGTACCCACCAGGTCACAAGATACAATATATGATACGACTAAATGTCTCGACCAGTGGCGCTCTTGTATCTGCTGAGAGATAGCAGCCAGAACCAGCGTATCCGAAGAGTAGTTGTTCAAAGTGTAATGAGATGAACCGCACAGTGAATCGTGTGATTATAATTCAAATCGTCCACAAAAAATTCTTAATTCTACTACTGAAAATTTTTTCACTCGTTAAAATGCGAATGATATTTTCTACATGTACTAGATTTACTATTGGCCTAGCAAATAGCGTTTCAGTAAACGTATCTATTGGAGATGCAATCTTGAAGCATTCCATCCTCTCATACATTTTATTTCACACAAATCCCTCCCTTACCCCACCTCCTTCAGAGCGGAAGTAGAACGTGAAATAACACTTCATCACCATGATTGCCCATTACGTGTTAAATCCCACTTATCCCAGTATGACGGAGTCTCGTGCGTGTTCCAAATTCGACATCGTACGATACCCAGCCGAGATGGACGTCGGCCGCCAGCACCTCCACTAGCTCATCCCCGATGCCCGCCGCAGAAAACTCGTCCGCATTCGTCTGGTCCACAAGATGGTAAACCATCCAACCGCTGTTTGATTCCCTATTTGATCGAGGTGGAATCCGAGAAGGATCAGGTACCACGTGAAAATGGTATTGCCGCCCCTCTGGATGATCTTTTCAATCGACTCTATGTGGGTCCTATCAAGCTGGGTACAATTGAGAAAATGGTTGGTCCTCCACCGAATATACTGATTGATCGGGTGAGTTCTCTTCTCTTCCGTCAGCCACGGGAAATTTAGGTCAAAGCGAAACAAATCCTTATGTTGAGACGCTGGTTCTGAGATACTGTACCATCGAAATCGGATGACTCTTTCTGTCTAGTGGAGTTTTACTCCGAATGGTGTTCTAGCCCACCACCAACCCTAACCTATGGGATGCTGATAACGGAAATAACCCATGAAGCCTCTCCAGACCCGCTTTATTATCGGGACAGGAATAATATATTTATGGCAGGATGCAAGCATTTTGTTAACCCTTGTCGATCGTGAACGTAGACGTTTAGTACAGTATACAGCACCTGTCCAACAGACCTCTCTGTCTACTAAAGAAAGCATGGCAAGAACTTTCAATCCAGCGTACTCCACTGTAGTATTTTCCTTACGGTATCATGTACAAACTGACATGTTTTACCGTAGTCATCGACTGGAGTACACGAAACGTTTGCATCTCGCGATGAATATCTTTTTGTTCTGATGAACTGGATAAAGGAGACCCAATACTTCAAACTTAGTCTTTCTTTGGAAGCTTTTGACCAGTAATGGTTGAGCGGTAGAAGAGCTATCTGAGGTTAGTGTTTCAAAACCGAATTCATCACAGGTTAACTTCGTTGCAAACAAAGGTGGGCTCGCTACCACACCAGACCTAAAGAGGCTATTTGGGTTCTTTACTTCATATCTCCGTGTCATGATTATCGACTAGCATCATTAAGAACTTGAGTTTTGACGATTTGTTAGTTTCACGTCGCGCTCAATTGAAACAGAAGGGAGGATGTCAAAATCCCAGTTATATTTCTCTACAGACCATAACTCAACTCTGTGATAACATCTGGAGGTGTACCTCAGCATTATCATAAGTTCCTAATCGCAACAATTTCAACATCAGCCGGGGTGATATCATCGTTGCACAGATGAATGTTCCCGCGCTTTTTCGTATTTGTAGGAATCTTGTCCTTGATACTGAAGATGACTCCTCAGATTGCCCTGAAGTATGATGGGTACGAATCCTGGAGTCTCAACCCTTTGATCTTTTAACCTTTCAAAATAGGCCCAATGGATCAGAAGGTCTAATTTCCATAATTAGAAACGATGAAAGTACAAGTTTATCTGAGAGAGAAGGGTATGGAGACATCCACCCGTGCACTGATAATGTCACCTAAACTGGTGATGAAACATAAGCAACCTACAAGCTAGGCTGAACGATCAACAGCCCATGCAAACCATCAAACCAAGTTGTGGATAACAACCGCTTTAAAAGCAATAACGACCTAAAAGCTATTGCAGTGTGTGGATCTAAGCCGTTACAATAGGCCGGCAAAGCTGCTGGATATTCTGATGCAAAATATCGTTCGCTGTTTCAGATCTGAGATAATTTCAGCCCCGATCCTATCCAAAGAGATAAAGCTTGTTTACAGACTACTTCAGAACCAAAATTGTGCGAAATAATACTAGTTCGAGAGGGGTCTTCGGCGAGCATTGATATCCTGCACATTTTATCTTTTGTGCGTTCAGCAGGTTGAGTCCATGTGGTCGTACGCAAACGACTCATATTTGTTTTCCGACTAAATTACCATGCAGCACAGCATGCACCAGAAAGCTTGTACCCTGGTAACTTTTGAAAGAAACACTCCGCTCCCAAGGAAAATCGACAATCGAACCCTGAAACTTAATGAAGAGAAACAGATAAGGAAAAATACAATTCAGTCGTGTTACTCAGCTGCTTGAGAATGAATTTCTGTCCACCAGCCAGTGGTTGGCATTAAACTGATATTGTAAAATTGATAGAAACTGGTGGAGCAGCGGTTGAACTCTGAAAAATAAAACGCCTATGGGACTGTCGTCCAGTGGCTGAGTGACCTGTAGAAGACATATCTCGAATTATCAGTCAGAGGACACAAAGTCGTTCTAATCTACGTATACTCAAATTGTGCACATCCTGGCCAGATTAATCAGGCAGCTTCGAATTCCCGTCAGAAAGGGTTGCCAGCGCACGTGCCTGAGATCGGGAGCAGTGATACGACAAATAAGGAAGCAGAAAATTATATGAGATGGACGGTGGAAGATGACCAGTCGAGATCAGCATTTAGCATAGAGCTCTGTGATAAAGTGAAACACGCAGTTAGAATCACAGGCTACGAGGGGGTGGAGGCGGAACAGAGGGAGATCAATGAGGTCATAAGCAAAGGAACAACCCACAAGATCAGCAAATAGACGACACGGCCGGAATGATCACGTGCCTAAACAATGACATCAATGGAGTTTGTGGAAACCAGTGGACCAGTAAATGGGATGACGTGACAGAACTAAAGGTCATCTAAGTGAAGAAATCAGTTTTAACCCCCGAGGTCCGTAATAAACGACAAAACAAGGTCAACGAAGGGCCCGAGCACAGATGCAATTGCTAAGTACATACGTCTCTAAAACTGGCTTGGAAACAGGTAAGTAAATGAGGGACACGGTGAGAATAAACCAGCAAACTAGAACATAAATACCAGTGCAGACAGGACGGATTCAAGTTCAATCCGCTGTAAGCAAGAAACTGAGCCAAGGGCAATGAACAAACCAGCGGAAATAACAAATTTCATTAGGTCTCCTGTATCTTGACAAACTACGTGCAGACAGCTCTCCTTGTGGAACCAAACTTGAGAATATCAGGAAGCAAATACAAAAGGTGTCCATCGAATTGCAATCCTTAGGACCGGGAAGTCTAATCCGTACATGTGACTGAAAAAGGGAGTATATTACACGTTCAGTCAGGGACGATTCATTGTAAATGGAGATTTGTTGTGATATAAGCTAGCTCATCATTGGTAACAAAAAATCTCTACGGAGTATTTGATACTGGAATCGATATTTATCGCTCTTCTCTTGCAGTTTCGACGTTTTATTCATCAGTCAGACCCTCCCCGTACCGTATAACTGACTGGCCTGACTTGCTAGGAGTCATTAATTATGTGCTTTAAATGATTCAACCATGAGTGGACTCGAACCGAAGACGGTTGACAAGTAGGTCATCCTTAAGTCATCGAATTGGTCCTCAGGGGCTTAGTTCCTCAACAATATACCACCACATTCGCTATGCTCGAAACACTCACACATGCGTCCATTCAGATTGCGTCCCTGTCTGGTTAATTGGGTTACTAAGGTGCGGGCTAGTATGGTTCGTTGGCGGATTTTCGCCCCATTTTGCGGACCGACCACCAATATCCGATCGTGCGTGTTGTACTGCGGCAAACATGTGCAGCGTGAGCAAATTTGTTGGGCGTCGGTTTGGCTACACGTTCACCCTGATTGGTGTCTTTGTATTGCGTAGATATTGGTGACTCATGCTTGAGCATAAATGCAAAATGGATGGGGACGGTAGTGATCGGCTGGTCATGCCGTGGGACCTTGAAATCTCGATTTCCCCGGGCTGAATAATGCTGCCGCCGATTGCTTCCCATTCAGAAGCCTTTGGCCGACCCCTTTCCAAAACAAATAGTGTACGTACATCGATTGTATAGCAAAGAAAGAAGAGGGCAGACAATTACCGATATTATTGGTATTCTTCATAATCAAAAGATCCTACTGCAATGTCCCATCGCATTCTATCCTGGCGCCAGGATTAGAGAAATGTATCGAGTAAAATTACTTCAGGCATGCGACGATGACTTTGAGAAAGGGCATGGAAAAGTTCACGGCGATATGCGGGGTCGGGGTTTGAAATACTACGTGACCAGCTGGTCTATGACACTACGAGATATTGGAATGAACCATAAACGGCAGAAATCTGCTGTCATCCGCAATCAAACCAGATCGCTTGAGAATGCATGTGCAAATGAACACGCACAGACAGTCCTTATTCTATGTATGGTAATCAGAGTGGCAATTCTTGGTTTTTCCTTTCCTATTCATAATTCCATATTCCTTCCATCGAAACAATTTATCCTTCTTTCCTAATAACTTTGAGCTACACATTATGAAGGAAAATGCATCTCTTTGTCTCCAGCTGTACAGTTCACATGATGCCGATAGTTTTACTGAATGACTACGTTTGTCCTCCGCTTATTGCAGATGCGCCATCAAGATATTCGTCCAGTACATTGCACATTCAGTGTTGTTCAAGCGAGCACGAGTGCTTCACGCCTCCGAATTCCGAAAGCGGGCCCTTCCGCGGAATTGGATGGAAACACCTATCAATCGTTGCTCGTCAGTCCCTCACTGGACGGATTCGCAAAACCCCCAGGGCCCGCTGTGATGCGAGTGAATGGGACACGAATTACCGGTCCCATACTAATCTCACCGGATAATGTGATCCAATTAGGCAAATCTTTGCTGTTAAAATTCGTCTATTCCGACACGGATTGGGCTGAACTGGAATCAGATGAGCGGAGCAAGGAGAGTGAACCACCACTGGCAACAGCCACAGTTGGCGCCTCGTCCAAACACGGCTCGTCTACGCGGTTGGCTAACACGCTACCCCCAGGTGTACCAACAGGTGCTGGCAAACAGGTTCGTTTGTACGACTAATGACAATAGGAGTACATAATCTTTTTTTATGAATTAATTATAAAACTTTAGCCGGCTTCTCGGATGCAATCGAGTTTGAATACGAGTTGTCAACGATGGAAGTTAATCCACCACACCTATTTTTAGAATTGGTGCGAGGTTCAAACTCCGCCACTGCCGGTCACATTAGATAACGATGGTCCATCGCCCGGCTGTGCTTCACGCCGCACCTATTAGGCTCTTCACATATAATCCTCCACTCCGCGAGCGGTGATCAAACGATAATTGTAATGAACTTCAAGCTTTGCGGTTCCCGGTTTGAACCTTGCCAGCATTGGTCAGTTCCCCATTCTAGCAGTGACCACCTTCTGGTAAAAATAGTACACTACTTTTACAAAGTAATTACAGAGGAAGTAAAACAGTATTATCGTGATTATTACCTCTGGCTCATGGTTTTTTGTTTCTCCTTGTTGATGCAATAAGAGTTTGTGACCACGGAGCATTCCACCCTCCAACCGCACACATACGTGATTCAGGAATAAGATCAGTCGATGCCACTTAGGATCAGTGAGCAGAATGAGTAACGTTTGCTTCCCAGAATAGTTTCAGCACAAACAAATAACGTTTGATTTTCTCACTGTATAAATTAGAGCCTCCCAAATGTTTGAGATCCATGGTGATAAGTGGTGTGTTTCGAAATCGCTCGTGGTTAGTGTCACCAACTACTCTACTGAAGTGATACCGTCAGAAGAACGATGATTCATGCTACGGAACTACACCTGTTGCCGACCCACGGATTAGCTCCGTGAGGCACTGCAGTATGCTAACTTTTCCAAGCACAACTCTGAATAAACCTATGTCTACATATCAAGTCATCCTATCGGTAAGGTAGACAAATGATCACAGGTTCACACTAATCAAATTCGTGCATGAATAGTGTGCGTGTATGCTCTTCATTGAAAAGTCGGTCCACAATGGGATAGCAACTGTGATTTGCGAATAGCTTTTTCTGGGTTATTCGCAGCTAACCTACGGAAAGACAACAATCCGGTTGCTAACTGGTGTACTGAAAGTAAGTATTAATTTCAATACATGTTTACCTTCGATTATAGTTCCAGTCTCTTACTATCGACCGCATTACCGTCGGACTATACGGTTAGCTGCCACTAACCCACAAAGGGCTATCGAAGAAATCACAGTTGTGATTCCCTTGCTGACTCTTCAGTTTGGAGCATTTGCTCACACTTCTGATGTACAAATTAGACAATTGTAAATAAAAAGCATACTGGGTGTACAAATTTGAAGAGGAGTGGACGGAGGAGTACCGGGTACGCATACCCGGTGAGCGGCAATTGCACGGCTGAATCGGTCGCGCACTCCTGTAAAGCTCTTCCCCTCTTTCATATACGACTAACCTGCAGATGATCTTATAGACACACCTGGTAAGTGAATTGGAACTGAACAGATTTCACCCGGTATCGAGTTGATCCAACCATTAGAGATCTTCAGTTTCGCGAGATTTAAACCCAGGCTTCAATAGCACAACAGACTGACCAGCTCAGTTGCGACATTTATCCTCCACATCGGAGTCAGTGTGGCTAACAATATTCACCTTGGCTCATACATTGAACTATTTGGTCTTGGGGGTTCAAACCACGAAATCTACCACACTCTAAAGGAAAGACCCTGTATATCAGGTTTTATAGATCTTTCTTCCATGTCATAGACTTAACACTGCTGCTCTCTATCGAATGACCAACCGCCTCAGCCGGCTTTGACACCGTGAAAGTCTAACCGAGGAGATGTGTTATACTTTTCCTAAACGGTGATGCGGGATGGTCTTGATGGTTTCGTCAAGTGAATTGGCACTTGCATCAAAATCATTATGCCTGACCTCAGCATTACTGAAACAAATCCCCCCCCCCCCCCCCCAAGAGCAGCAGCCACCGATGCTCAGAAAAAGTAGCGTTTGCATATCTTCCACCCACAGTGATCAGGTCTCTGAGTTGTAAGAGACAACTGGCCTTTCTGCGGCAGTGTACTCTAGACCCCTGATAACCAAACGAATGTCTTGTCAGGACCAAAAGTGGCTGAAGTCAGCAAAAGTTAAAACAGTCTCCTGTAAATGCTAAAGCACTTTATATGATATCTGACCTGCAGATGTCATGCATTTGACTGGACCAAAACTTCTCTACCTGGCTCATTGCCTTCTTAGCATTGCTCTAATCTGGTTGGAAGACCGTATGGGGAATACTGAGGTTAGAAACAGTTTTGAGCACACGAATAGAATCCTTAGAAGAAGCAGTGAAAGTCACCAGGCTAATGTGTTTGAGACATGTACAAAGCATGTTCCCAAATAGAATTTCCCTTCGTGTAGTGTTTTCTGAGGAAGCTAGCAGCTGGAGGGTGAAGAAGAGTTCGAGTCCATGAAAATGGAGGAAAGTGTGAAATGCCTGACCTACGGACTTAACCATGTACAGTGTTGGAGTTCCTGGTTAGGGTCCAAGATATCCACCAACTCAGTGGTTAGGTCTATTGGAGGATATGGCTAATTGTCGCGAGCAGTAGCGCTATTGAATTCACAAACGTTTTTGCCGACTTGGTACTCCTATTTGTAGTTCTTTTTTATACTGTTTTCAAACTGTTGGTTCTTTAAGTTTTACGACAGACCAAGACTGCCGCACCCAATTCTTGATCAATGGTTGCTGAACTAAACCAAAATAGACTCCCCTTACAATACTAGGTTCGTTATTGGATCAATCTAGTCCTGCAGCAGCATCATACACCATGAAATTGTTTAGCTAGACGATTAGACAGTCAAACCATACCCTATAACCAAAAAATTACGTGTTTTCAATTAGCAGGTACTAGTTGATTCATAGGGAAGTCCTGCTACAGGCAATTATAAATTATTTCACTGTAGTGGATTCCATACGCTAGTGTAACTTGAATGGGGTACATGGTATGATCAGTATTGCAAGAAGACTAAAGCCATCTGGCACGGCCTCGTAACCCCACCGGTAATAGAGCATGGGTGAAAATTATTTTTTAGTTTGACTTCCACCGAAATCAGCGAGTTTTAACTTCTGGATCAATTCAACCTATTAAAACTATCCAGAAATGTTTGTAGTTCACCTTGAATCACTTGGTTATTTGCGTACATGGAATAGGTTCGACCCTTTCTAGCTCTAGTAAGATTCGGTATCGATATTCTCTCATTGAGACATGCTTATCGATCACGCGGTATCATTGTTCCACATGCCAACAAAATTATCTGTAGATAGTTCATAATAGCTTCTTCATTATTGAGAATCACGAACAGTTAGCCCACATAGAAACTTAAACAAGTAGATCATGTCCAATCTAACATAATTCAACTAGTTTGCTGTGTGTTAAAACCACGTGAATAGTGGATCAGACCGAAAAGCTCAAATGAAATATTGATCTTAGTCGGAGGATGTGGTTGTATTCACACGCATTGAATGAAATCACGTTTCTGCAATCATTTCAGTTAGAAGGTTACTTTGAGTTTTTTGGTCACGTTGGATTGGTTTCCTTGTTTTTGTGTGTGGTTGTTATTGAAAAACGACACATTTTCCTATTGACTTGATTCCTGGTTGATTCGCAGACTTTGAACTGGTATAGTTTCAAACTCATTTGCGAAATTTAGCGAACTTTGGTATTTCGAATAAATTAAGCTAGTCACTTCTTGTGTTGTGCTCATTTAGAATTAGAAACCAACTAGGATCACATGACATTTGACACACTTGTTTTCTTGTCCAGTCTTCGGCGTCGTGGAGTTTGTGCCTTGATTGTGCGTGTATGTTTGATTGAACGCATGTAGGTGCGTGGCCTTGAACAAATGTGCGAGTTCATTCATCTTTTCAAAACATCGCATTTTGAGATGTTCCCGTGGAGGAACATGATAAGAAAGTCACGTGGTTTACACGCACGGTTGTGTACACATACACACACACATACACACACATTCTCTTGTTTTATCTCCAGTTACAGCTAGAGAAGGAAAGCTTGTGTCAAACAATCGAAAATGCTTATCTTCATCAGTTATTCGTATAATGCGTGGTTGGCTGTCTGTCCGAATGTCTACCTCCATTTCCATAAGAATATGTGTAAGGCACCAGTGAAGCCGGAAAGGTGAACAGCGAGAGATTGACTGGATTCTCTGCTCCAAGAATGGTGCGACATATTATGTGATCTATCATTGCTTGTGATCGTTTCAATGTTGACCCCATCTATAGGTGGTTTCCGGATCGAGGATAAGTAGAGCAATAAAAATATATCGCTGGGTAGAATATGATAAACTTTGTTGAGGAAGGAAAATCGCCGCAATATACCCTACAGTGGGACGGTACTGCTTCAGAAGATGTTCACTTTTTTACCGATGAATGCTGCTAGATCACTCGCAGGTTCTATTTAGCCAATGAAAATAACATTTCTGTTACATGGGTTGGGAGTATTTCTATGCTCCATTATTTGGCACCGGCCTGGGGTTAGGTATTTCGCCGATATCACAAAATGGAAACAAAACTGTCGGTAGCAAAAAAGGAATAAGTCTGGAAACAAACAAAAATTCCTATTGTTTCACTGCACTTTTCTAAGTAGCTTTTTTACTGTTTTTATTCAATAAATAACTACAAAGGCTGCACAGCTCTCCCGTCAATGCCTTTGAATACGAGCAGCCTCCCGAGTAGTTTTGGTGCACTAACTGGGGGCAACAACTAAGCCAACACTACGCTAAATGATGGTCCCGCATCCACGGTGTCTTTTCTCATTCTTTCCCAGGGCGATTTGGGGTCAACAACTGCTTGAATCCACGTCGCACCAAATCAGGTGCGCAAATATGGTTCATGCCTCACTGGGGTGAGGTTAGTGGGTTAATCAGTTTCAGTTTATTCAACCATTAACCTCACATTTCAGTGCTATGGTTTCAGTCGGTACCTTCAAGCATCGTCCAGTAAACGGCAAGAAGAAAAGAAGCATAAAATGAAAGATCCAAAAAATCGAAGTAATAGGCGGAAATCACGAACACAAGGGGAGAGAGAGAGAGTCAGAATGCAACTACGCCACTGGCCGTGGCACCTAGTTATATCACTTCATGTCTTCAACCATTTAGTAAGTGGGTCGCGTGGACCCCAACCTGGAAGTCTAACACGTTCTACGTGGCCAAGTCCAATGGTCAAGGTTTTCATACCATTTTGCCATGTCATGGACTGACCACCTCGACCTACCTTCCAATCACTACTGACCTCGGAGAACAGCGTAGTGAGTTAATAGCCAGGCCATATGAGTGCAGAGTGCTTCAAATGTCCACTAAGCTATAGGGGATAAACATCACCGGGACTCTAAGGCTTGGGTTTAAAAACCCTGTAAGGTTTCAACAGGTCAGTTGTGGTAGTGAGTCGGAGGACAACGGATTATTGTCGACAACCAAAGTGACCTACAGCGGTGGGGTTCCAACCTCTGACCTCGGGAGTGGTTAGTATACCTTTCTTAGCCACTCAGCTACCACCGGTCGCGTTTGAAATCACTCACACCCAGAGTCCAGAACACCCGAGTTCCATTTGTAGATTGCAGTAAACGTCTGGTCGATGGGTACGACAGTGGTCGCTGATGCTGATGGGGCCCTAAGCACTGAGACAAAAATTCTCGAATTTTTAGCGTAGAATTTGTGGGATCACTGCACAATTTTCATTATTAGTCGGATGACATCGCTAATGCACACTGGGATGTCATCTCGGCCAGTAATTAAAAGGTGACTACCTAATCTGAGCGATTTGAAACTTAAGAAACTCACCAATGTGACCCATGAACGGGGCCAGTCGGCAAAGTTACTGAGAAGGTTCGTTGTTGTTGTTTTTGTTCAATTGAATTTTGTTCGTTTGCCCTAAACTTTTGATGCTGCCAGAGACACTCAGAACAGCAATACACTAGGATCCAAAATGTAAAAAAGATGGACTCCAATTTGTGACTTCTAAATAAGAAGGACATTATTGTCAGCCTGAAGAAAAAATGCCACACTCGAAAGTTTGGTTTATTCAACCACCAACCTCGCTTTTCTGTGTTCTGGTTTTGGTTGTCACCTCACACCATCACCGAGTTGACGACAGAACAAATAGAAGCATAGAATGAAAAAAAAACCGGAAACAAAGTAATAAGCGGAAATCATTAGGAGAGGTACAGAGGTCTCGACACCTAGCCATGTTACTTGCTGTCTCCAACCATCTGGTAAGCGGGTCTCGTGGACCCCAACCCGATAGCCTGACACGTCTTAATTGGTCAAATCCATCGGTCAGCATTTTCATACTTTTTTCCACGTCATGAACAGACCACCTCGACCAACCTTCTACCCACTAACTTTCTCGGAGAACAGTTTACGCGGAGGAGGTCTGTTGGTGTACGTGTTCAACAAGTCCCAGCCAACTTGACCTGTTTAGATTCAGTACTTGATTCGGTGGGTGACCAGAGGTTCCCAAAACCCTACCCCTAACCTGATGCGGTGCTTCCATCATGTTCAAACAGTGCTGCGGAGAAATCGATACTCACACTCCGACAGTGTTCACCTATCTTCTACTCTTACTAACCATGTTTATGATACGTATAACGTAACAGATCTAACGCCGCACTGTACAATTGACTCTTGATAGACAACCGGATGTCACGCCTGTATTACAGAAAGCCTTCAGCTTGACCATAAGAAGTGGTAAATCGACTTAAACCTGAGTGACTTGGTTTGAACCCGGCTTCCCTCATTTCCCGGCTGGTGAGCATGCATAATTTAGTGGAGTTTCATTTTGGCCTCTCACTCCGGATCCCAGCGTCATGGTTGTCGAGCCTTGGTGACACTATGTTTCGTGGAGGCTGTTGTGACCAACGGAAATCACGCGGCTATGGACTCGATCTCGGCAAGTAGCCAAGAGCCGTTGACAAAAGAAGGAAAAGTGGAAACGCCCATTCCAAAAACATTCCACGACGGAACAAAGGGATAGAACAAACGAAAAAGCGGATCTCATCATCATTTCAGGAAAGGTGCAAGATACTCCAAATTGTGAGCTTAAGTGCAAAATAACCCTCGAGCTTACTTGAACCTTCACAGTAAGAATGTTGGTTAGAAGATCACGGTCGAAATAGAGCCTTATTGCTCAAGCCACATGGAAAGCGTTAATCTGGTAGCTTGAGCACACTGCGGTTCAGTCACACCAACTGTACCATGCTCAAGCTTGCTGTGTTTCATATATGAAATAAAAACAGTTCATTTTAACTGTCCTGAAAGCATATGAGGAGAAATTTCTGTTAGGCTGAAGGCCACGCGACTATCTCAAGACTTGTTTCATGCGAATTTTAATGTTAACCTGATCAACTTCTCAGCGAACAAACGCCCCACCTAGCGCAAGACCTGCGTCCCGTGTGTGCCCGTAAATGTGCTGATTGCATGAGAAACCAAACTACTTCCATTGTATTCGAATTTTAGAGATGCTTTGAAGCTGTTGACAACAAATGTGGTTGTCGTGACGACGAAAATTGGGGACAAGGTTCTGGAGCAAACAGATTCTTCAAATTTGTTTCCAAGCGGTTAACAAGAGCAGTAGAAAGAGTGACCTTTGTTCTGGGTTCACTCAGCTACCAAAACGATGTGTGCAGTGACACAAGTAGTGTCAGTAGTATTTTTGAGAAATAAGTTGTATCTCATCGTCCTTAGTATTTCATTTCATTGGTTTTCATTTGCATTTTCTGTGTTTCTGTTCTCGTAAAAGTAATGATTTTCTTATAAACAGACTATGGTGTTCGTAACAGTTCAATTCAGTTCGGTTTATTCAACCAGTAGCCTCGCAGTTCTGTGTTTTGGTTTCGGTTTCTAACTTCCTGTATGGTCGAGTAAAGGACAAAAATAATAGGAGCAATTCTATGGATTTTGGAGGGAGGATCGTGAAAAATGTCCTCAGACCAAGGTCACTGAGTAACCCATGGATTTCAATTAACCTCCGGACAAGATACCGTATGGCCGATTGTTGCAGAAAATCAGGGCCCTTCGTGTTGGGTAGTATCAACAATCTGCTGCTGGGAACGAGAATTTCACGTCACAAATTTGAATGGAAAGCTCAGAAACATCAGCTGGTACAATTTATCCTGGACCAATTTGCTGCATCTGTACGCGTGCATAATGCAGTCAGTGTGATTTTCAAATAGTCACACAACGCGCATGTATAGATGCAGTGAAATGGTTCACGATACACTATGCAAATCTGTTTTTTGCTTCTCTATTCAAGTCTGTCATTAGACTTTCGATCATTATACCTAATTTATGCTAACAGGCTAATCATTTGGTGATTCACTTGGATGTGGATAGGCGTACCCTTTAGGGTTATTCCCGGAGATTTGGGACTGAAAATAAGGGGGAAATTTCCCCCTTGCGGACAAAATCAGACACGTGGATATCCGCTCAAGTTTGAGGAGCAGCACCCTATTTGGCTGCCTCTCGTCCACTCTCCACCTTAGAGGGTGAATGCTCTGCCGACCGAATTGGTGAGAAGTATGATTGATCATATTTTCAATGCATGCATTTTTTTAAAGGTCGGGCAGCAGGACACTCAGGTATGAACGCACGAACCAGAAGCTGAGATGATCTGGCTCACACGGAATTGCTGTCCAACTTTCTCTTTGTTATATAAATCAAGAATGGTTTTTTACGGTTCTTCCGTGTATCTGTTATCGTCTCAGTGCAGGTAACGTTTTTGATCCCATATCCAGCAGATATTTTGGTGTCCGTGATAACTGTTCGAATCATTCTACTGCTCAGCTTATCATGCGCTCCCTATCAAACGATCGTGCTTTATTCTGCATACGCACTAATTCATTTTCTTTATTGAAAGTGGATAACGACGTACAAATCGTCACAAAAAAATATTTTTTTTTAAGAAGACGGCAATTATTCACAAACTGGAGAGTTAATTTAATACCGATTTCGCTTTTAATTCCGTAACTAGTTGTTATGGAAATATAGTAGTAAAAGGCGAGTGTTGAAAGCCTTTATTAGATTTTTCCGTGCCCAATTTAAATCTCCTACTATTCAAATTTCGGACGCATCCGTTAGCACTTAGAGTACAAAATTAAAATTTGTTCTCTCAAGGGTTTGGGAAATTATTCTCTGTCCAAATGAGATTTACTTTTATCGAAGAATTGCATACGGTGAGCATGTTAGATTTGTATTTATTGTGCCACATCAATGGTGTTTTCTAATTAATTAGTGCGAGACTTTTGTTTGACACATCCTAGTCGACTGGCGTGAAAGACTTTTTAAACCACCGACGAATTATCAAAAGCTGAGATTTCCGTGTTGCACGCTGTAGCAGTAAACCGACTTCTTTTCTTGAGGAACTGACTTCTGACTGAGGATTTGGCCGCATTACTCGAGAGACCGCTACCCTCGTTTAGTGAATGAGAATGTCTTCCTTCGTAGGTTGTAAAAGTGGATAGAAAGCCAGATTTCTTTTATGGATCATACGGCTGGTTCTAGAAGCAGCAATGGGTAAGAAAAGATAAAATGTGTCGGACATCAACTAAGACCGTTTGAAACCCCGACCCAGCGATTTCGGTTTCTGCCTGTGAGCTAAACGAAATGAGAAGTAGATCATCCCGAACACTTAGAAAGCATCACATTGTTATGAGTACATGAAAACAACAGTGTGAATACATAAATGCCAATAGTAGTTATTATTCTCTATCAGATTTGGACTCTCCTGCAACACCGATTCTGTCTAATGTATCGGAGCCGAGATCACTTCGGAGCGTACCGAAAATCCGATGCGGCCAAATATCTGTCAAGCACTTGAAAGAAAGCTCAGACAACAGTCTACGACAAACAACTTATTCAAAACTATGCTGGAAAACTACTACGCCTTTTTTCAAATAGGCAAACTCAGACGGTTTTGAACATCACAGTCAGTTGCTTCTGATTTCGTTTTCTGACGTTTTCCCTATTCTAACTCACTATGCACTTCACTTTTCCCCGGCCTTCTGAAACAGGACCTTAAAGCTCTGAACTGTGGCCAGATATTTATAAGCCACGTTTCATCTATCTCTATTGTCACTCTTTTGATCAAACTCGGCAATAAGCATACTGAGTCTTGCTTAACCCTAGCCCACAAGATAATCCAGGACCATACTCATCCGCTACACACAGACTTATTCTTTTCTCGCTCTTATTCACCCACCGGTTCCTTATTCCGGCACCTTTCCTCCATAAAAAATTTGTACAAATCTCTCCCAAGCCCTATCTGACTTGTGTTTTGACCAATGGAGAGGAGATAAAAGCGGATTCGCTCACAAAACTTTATAACTAGATTATTTTTCCTCCACTCTGTCACTTATTGGAACACTCCAGATACTTTGCCACTTGTACCAACTTGCTTATTTTTCATGTTTTATTTTTGCATGTCACAATTGAAGCGTCGGTACACTCCTCGGCTAGTTCTTCCGTGTAAATACAAATTCGCATCATAGAAATGACCCATGGAGTCAATGTCACAAATATCAAGCTCTGAAACAATAAACGGATGCTAATACGGGGCGACGAATGACTCGGTCCTTATAAGTGAACACAATCAATTAAATTAGTGGTAATGTCCAGCACAACAGTCTAGCTTTAGAAACTAGACCCGGCGGTTCCGATTCCTGTCTTTTCTAAAACCAAACAAAAAAGAATGAAGTAGGGCGCATATAAGGACGTTTTTCCTGGTCAACGTCAATCTAGCACAAAGTTTCCCTCTTGCTTTGCTCAAATGGGTCAACGGGGAAAATGGTCCCAACTGTATGTGCGTCTGTTGTCACAGATTCAATTTCCCCAAGTGATCGAGTGCAAGTCGCAGTATCCCATAAAACTCGGCGCATGAAGTTCGTGCCTTGAGGTCTCTGACCATCAACAGTCACCATCTCTTGGATCATTAACTGGAAGTCGGGATGCGCCAAAGGACACCGAACCAAACAGCAGCTATTCTCATGCATCTGCGTCGTGTCGTAGACTGATGGCCGGCTTAATTCCCCCAGTTATTTCTAGAAAGCTCAAAAAGTGCAACGTAGGGCAGAGAACAAGCAAATAAGCACTCATTATCCAACGACGAACAAAATAACATGATAAATCGAGTAGACAACCAAAAAATTTTGAACGCGAGCACTCGAATGGCTCTGAAACTTATGCTTGTCACTTATGAAAATAAGTCATGGTATTGGATCCCTTGAACCACCAGAGGAAAGACGTATCTTAAAGATACAGAAGACCACAAAATATTGTTTGCGACTTTCCAAAGTATTGCTGAGGTAAGTGCATCACACGGTTTTTTAGAGATTTAGTTTTACATTCGCACTCAACACCAGCAGTAATGTTCTTCGGTGTCATCCCATATATTGCTTTCTTTCCATTTACCGTTGGTATTAAAGCAGCCCTAATTATTACTTTATGATTTTCGTGATATTTCATTTGAAAATTCTTTTTCTTGAGTGTCGAATTAGGGTGCAGGCTTCTATCAACAGCGTAACAATGATTAGGATACGCACTACACCCTCAAATTGCAAAAAATGCTTCCAACGGATCAGATAAAATGACTTGCCGAGACAGGTAAAGTAGACTCTCAGCTAAATGGGTTGTCATTTAAGTAGCTTAATTATGCTAGGAGATCATGTGTCTATCGGATAGTATTCTATTGCCTATGTTTATTAGGGTTTGGTTTGTGATTTTAGGGTGGAGTCCGTGCGTTTGTCAGACGTCTGCTTAGATGAGTTCTTCCATAAAACTCAAAAACTGAAGGCTGCTATCCAAAGAATTTATTGTCTTTTCCCCTACTTGAGGCTTCTGTGTTCAGTTCTTTCAACAATTAACTTCGTGCTGATGTATTCTGATTTTTGGTGCCCACCTTCCAGTCGATAGCCAAGCAAATAGAAGCTTGAGGAGATATCAGTCTTAAAAAAGGATTATAGGGAAAAGATATTAATTGCTCGAACACAACTATGTCGCTGACAGCGACACCTATGCATTTCATCCTTTGTCTCTTTCATAAGCGATTCCTCCTTTCTCTGTGTGATGTTTTCCCGACTGGTCACTCAGCTATCCAGTTTCGGATTTTTGTGCAAAATATCAACCAAAACTGACAAATTTGGTTAGCCGACATCCCCGCGGTATTGCTCGAATCTAGTGAGAACACCAGATAGGCACAGATTTGGTGCAGTGTATTAGGCATACGAAATAAATCATCGGATCAAACACGATAGATCACCAGGCTAAGGTAGTTGAGGCAAATGGTGCACAACTACCCGAAAAAGTTTTATTCGGCGTGCAGTGCTCGCTGAAGTGAATAGTAGATAAAAGGCGAGTGGTCAACGATGGTCAGACGGGCATCGAGAGTGACTTCGGATCTTTGTGTTTCTGGTTCAAATCCTGCCACCGCATCCGGTCACCCTCAATTCGCAGCCTTGAAACGAACGCGGTCCTCTTCTCGGGGGATTTTCCGGCATAATAAATTAATAATAAGCAAGTAAATAAGTAGTAAATATCACAGGTGGCCATTCCACGGTGTGGAAGGAAGATATGAAAATCGTGACCAGTGAACCTCTTTATTTGGTGTTCACCTTCCTGAGTGACATCCATTGATTCCACAAACACACAGTGATGCGTGAAATTTGCATACGTGGGTATCGATTTGAAACTACCATAAATGGTTTTTCTCGTATTTCTTCCTACTTTAGATGGCTTTTACTTTTCAAGCGAGCTTCTCACTAAGAGGGAGCAACCGGCATTTGCACAAGTAGAACCGGTCGGAGAGATAAATCTTTTAGACAATCACCGGATCAACATGTTTAACTCTTAGTCTGATTCTCACTTGTTTTATGATTTTACCACCGTTTAAATTGGATGGGAGAAATCTTTTGTTTCCCACACTACGTTCAACGTGATACGTGTGAAAACTTTCTCGAGTTGTAATTCATCCCAAATTAGCGTAAACTCTCAGAATAACCAAACCTAATTTTGCAGCTCACTGACACTAGTGTTACAATCTTTGCGATCATTTTAAAGAACTTTTTCACCGTTTCCCGCTCTAAATCTAGCATGTTACGGAAGCAAGCAAAACTCGAAACACCCAACCTCCTCCCGAGTTGCGTCGAACGCATCAGTCACGTGAGAATGGTTTTAACCGGTCAAGCCATTCCGAACCAGATGACCTCTTACCGATCAGTATTGAACTTCGCGGTACGGACAGCTCTACCAAGGCCAGTTTGTTGGACCGATATGTGTACTTGGTGGATCAGATTTTGACCTGTGCTCGTTCCGATTTGGACACCATTGTCAACCGCACACGGACAGATAAAGGAGCCGTATTCACGTTGTCTCCTTCTTATGCGCTCTACCTAGCCTATCGAGCCTTCCATAAACATCTGAGTGCCATACCTGGGATTAACCCGTCAGAAAAAGACCATCAAATTTCCTACATCACAAATTACATGGCCACCCGTGTTTACGAGGTAAGTGCCCCTTTATTATGCATTCTGATGGTGTCTACTCATGAGTAGTTAAACTGATTTGCGGTCGCAGGCAGTTTCGCAATCCGTCTCTGGACTGTGGCTTCGTTCGACTTAAAGTTCCCGACCGCTGTCACTGAAACCAGATCTTCTTATTTAGGTAATATGATAAAAATGATAATCGTTTTCATGATCAGCGCTAACCTCTTACTATTCACTATTAAAAATTATTCATGTGTTATGTACTAACCAAGCAACTAATAGATGGTTTTTTTTAGCGGTTCGGAACCGAGTTCTGTTGGAAGTGTACCGGAAAATGATGCGCCATGCGATGCTATACAAGTGGGTAACACAGGGTCGTCGGAAATGTTGGAGACTTGGTCTTTAGAAATGTTTTGCGGCAAACAAAACGCCAACTGACATCGAACATTTGCGGATTTTGTTAGTCGTTCACGGACTCATTGTTTAAAGTTTGTACTCAGATGTGCTTTTATTTATCACCCAGGGCATCCATATGACTGCTTATGAAACTGACAAGTCAGAATTCTCAGTGTCCTCAAGAGCATCAAAGTGTAGATCTTAAGTTGTGGAGACCATCGCAGAACCGCCTCAAATTAAAACTAATTACTATCACAAGATTCAGAATGATTTCGAACAGGCTGTGTTGGTAGATCATTCTGAACGCGCACGTCAGTTATTCACCGTCGAAGCAATCCGCACAGATTGTCTGGCCAATAGGATAAACCGATCGGATTGCTGTTTACAAACGAGACGAACTTCAGTCAGTGACGAAAGACCATTCTGAAAAGACCGGTCCTCAACTCAGAGGTGAATAATCATCCCATCACACCTCTGGGACGAAGACTATCCCACAGAACACAGTGTTGATCAGTGTAAATCGTGCACGGCGGCGAGGCGATGACCACAAACGCATGAAATCAGACCGATGGTTGTAGCCATTGCAATTAATAGATAAGGTAGTTGAAAGATCTCCTTCATTGGACCACAACATCAAATTCGAACGAGTCAAGAAATCGGATTTAGGCTTTCTTCAATCAAGAAACCACCGAGACTGAATGAGTATGACGTACCAATAAAGCCTGACATCATAAATGATCTTCCAAGATAGCTGTGAATGCACATTTGTATATCTGTCTATTCATGACTGGTTTGGTTAATATAGATGAGTGAACTGATTGCAGTCCTTATTCGTTTTAAACTTTGTTCGTAAACTATCTCTGATAGCAATTGACATGACTCCAATTTGATTTTATCACCTAACATGCTGTTCATCGATAGACATTGGAAGAAAACCACCCTCGTTACTAATAAGATCAGTGTGGTTGAATCTAATTCCCAGAATTCGAGGTTTTTTTTCAGTAGTCATGCTGCCTTAAATAAACAAAGAATCCCACTTAACTATAGAGCAACTACTGCATATAGTGCCCATAATCAGTAAAGGGTATGTCAGGAATTCATGTTCGATGCACCAACCATCCTTCGTTTTAGACATAAGAAATAGCCGTGTGATTCGTGAAACTCGCTTCAGTTATATCTGACAGAATATTTTGTGATTTCGGACACGTTCACTTTTACCAGTCATTTAGCCTCATTGGTCCATTTGACATCATTCCAGGGTCTACAAATACACGACACTTTACCTATTGTATTCCCCCAACCATGTGCTACTCTTCAGTCTCTCCCCAGTGCTTCACGAGACGAGGGCGGAGAACAACTGGATCATTTGTATCCCTTAGTTTATTGGTTAGCAAATAGCAGTGAACTGTTGCATTTTTTCAAGAACGATGTGGATTTGTGCTGCCCAGAAGCGGGGGGCGCATCCGGCCCTGGACGATCACCAAAAATGCCCCATTCACCAGTTCATGTATCCCGTCAGTCGCTGCATTTGCTGGCCGATTGCGTAGATCATTGTTTTCATCAGTTACGCGTTTGCATGACAGCCCTGATGCATCCTCTACTGTACAGCTTGATCTACCCGGGTGATTCGGACTTGCAGGTAAGTCAGAAGAGCCTCATCCTCTCTCTGAGACCGTTCTGCTAAAACAAGCCTTTACACACTCACTTTTGCCGCTTGTGCTCAGGACTAAATAAACGCACCTTTTTACGCATTTGATTTGAATGCAGTAAGGTCAGCTCCTTTTTTCCCGTGGTAGCGCATTAGAGCAGTAGATGGGTCACATCCCCCTAGTCCTAAAGGTTTATTGCAAGTTCGTGAGTGAATCGACAATTTTGAGCCTGGAATGTGGAGCAGAGAGCCACGTAGTGACCAAATAAATCAGGAGTGATCCAGAGCCGGCCAGTGCAAGATTATTGTCTACCAGCTACGTGACCGGCACCCTAGTGAGGATCAAATTTCGTAAACCTAGCTGTACATGCAGTGAATGGTACACTGTACGTAAGTGTTCCAATCCGAAGCACTGACTCTGAGGAGAAGACTTCTCTGCTTCCGGGCCATCTCTTTTTTTATTACCACAAAACCGACAGTTTATCAAGGATGCCAGATGACCACAGTCAAAAACATTATGTGAAGCACATTGATCCACAATGTTTCCCATAACCAGATCTTCTGACTGGCTCTTTTAGTTACAAACCCGATTGACAGGTTTCGTCCCGTTCGTTAAGAACAACTGTTGACAGCTGATTAGTTAATTCCGTTCCTTTTTGTCACGAATCGGCCGAACCGTCGATCCGTTTTACCGGCTCCAGCTTTTTGGTCGATTCTGAACAGACGATGACGGCCTATCTCCTAACGGACCTGAGCTATCTATCGACAATGAGTCGGCCCATACCCTCACAGTAAGAAATCAGCTTTATATGCCCGTAAATAAACAGAGGCCGAAAACTAGAAAAAACAGATTGTATATTCAACCGGCTCGGCCAAGCAAGGCGGTCTGGTGCTTAGCGAACTGTGACTGAGTTGAGTGGGTTGGTCAGACGCATGGTGCGTGCTTGTACGAGTGTGGCAGCCAAAGCGCTCGGATCAGCATAACGGTCAGAAGGTTAAACCGGCTTAATTCTGCTGTCGATCCAAACTCCACAATAACCCAGATTTGGCAGTTACTTAAAATGGTCAAGCGACAGTTCAACACCAGGTAGATGTCACACAGTGCCTAGAGATTTAGTATTCTTTCTCAACCTAGATTTAAAACACTAGGCCTCTTTTATCCAGTTCAACAGGACAGATAGAATAAGCACAAGATAGAAGAATCTTGTTAACTGTTGTCAATCGTGACCGTGAAACATGTCAGTTCATATACGACGTCGTAAGGAAGAATATTACCGTGGATCAGGCTGGATTGAAAGCTCCTGCAACGCGTTCGGTGGCAGATAGTGAGGTTCGTTGAATTAGTGCCATGGTAGGCAGTCATTCTGTGTCATTTTTGTACGCAGAGCGCTGTCTGATGCACGGTGATAAGTGAGACTTCACTGAACGCCAAAAGCTTCGATATCGGATTGCACAATAACACTAAAAGACTGAATCGTGTTAAGTTTCTGACCTGGCGCAACTAAGTAATTTATAATCGAAGAAGCCGGTTATTTGACTTCAACCTGTCTGGACACAACGGGTTGTGTCGTCGGTTTCCACGACAATTTTTCGGTAAGTGCTCTGAAACTCGCAGAATCAAACAGATATTTGTTCTGCCAACGTATAAGTCACCGAAGCTGAAAGTGAACTGGCAGATGTGAGATATCGGGGTGAACAAGATTTGTTAAGGGATTTGTTTCATTTTATAAGCTTTGGTAGATGATCTAGAAACGCGTATTCACGATGTTTTCCTTGCTGATTCTAAATAGGATGAAGTACGCTTGGACGATCGTTCAATCACAAAGGACAACTATTTTGCCAATCTGCGCGATCCAATCAAATTTCAAGCACTGATGCAATTGCTCACTTTATTGATGCATCATCTAAGACGCACACGGGTGAACGCATCCCTGACAATACAACTGTTTTCACAATTGTTCCATGTGATCAATGCGTATATGTTCAACCAAGTCCTGATCAATACGGAAGCAAAACCCCGAGGAGCACGCCAAGATGAGGCAAATGTTTGGTTGACGCGAAATGGAGCAACACGGCTGTTGAGACGTTTGGATCGAATCAAGCAGTGGGCTCAAAGACAAGGATTAGAACGAGCTGCTGAATGTCGATTGCAGCGATGTGTTCAGGTTTGTTTTTATCGTGTCGAATTCGATCATACTATATTTACAACTGTTGTATTTGCCAATAATAAAAACCCACAGTACGCATGGAATCCGTGTATTATCCTAGAAGTAAGTTCCGAAAATTGAGAAAACGCACAATGTGTATGCAGTAGGTACGGCCAAGCATGGCCGTCCGGTGCAGGCCAAATTATGATTGGGTTGTGGGTTCTGTTAGATATAAAGTGCATATGTATACGTAATTGTGGTAGCCTATAACCATGGACCGGTGGGCAATCAGAAACTTGGACTAGGTTAGGTGTTATCGATTCACACGCTGATAAGGCACAAAACAGCAAGTATTTTATCTAATTAATTACGGAAGGCTGGAAAATGAACACTTAATTCGAAATCCTCAAAGCTGATATTTTAAATGTTGTCCTTGACTAGAAAATCGATTAGTCAGTATCAGCTGGATGTGACATCACGTGTGTTTGCGTGTTTAAACAGGTGGTCGAAGTTATGATTACGTGGTATTGATGGATGTTGGACGAAGCAACGAACCATGAGAAAGGATGAGTAGAATTTCGGGCTTTGTTAACGAGTTAGCTATCAATTTATAAACGAATCACGCGTGTTAGCATTGGCTAAGTCGAACTAGTATCACAAATGGTGACTTCAAAAAACTAATGGAATGTACACGTCGATTAGGCGATGATGATCAATTGTTCTTTTCCCATACTGAGGACTCTATGAATTTCGTATATGGGGTTCAGTGAACCCAAAAATTGGACACCAACTAGCAGCTAGTTGCATTCTTGGATCCATGTCCAACGTTTGAATCCCTTAGTTAGGCCTCATAGCTGAGCTTACCGAGCACGTACGGTGCTAATGAGAGCGTACAGTGTGCGTGGTAAGTCTGGATACCGCTAAGACATAGTTTTTAGATCATTGCAACATTTTTTAAGCCGAGGGAGTGCGGTTAACATAAAAGGCAACCAGATTGCGAGTTCACTTTGGTGAATACCAGTGCCACTGTAATTTCCGCGGCTAACCTGTAGAGTATTTTGAGAATGATTGTTGAGCGGTATCGTTTTGATCAGTTTAAAGAAACGCATTGCGAATTAGCTGTTGGAACAACACATTTTTCTTCCAAATCCGTGCTCACCTCCAACTGATGATAACATGTCACTACTGAAACGAAAGTATCCACATTTTTTTCCTGTAATGCTCCAGTAACATCCATCGCGCTGATCTTACAAGACAGACAGGGTTACGCACTTTTGTCTTTGCTGTGATTCTTGCGGCATTGGGTGGACTGGAACGACCACTCCGATCGGTTGTAAAACAGCCTATCCTTTTCAACTGGATGATCATAGTGCAACCCTGGCCGTTCGCCTTGATGTAAATTGTTTCATTTGATCACCGTCTCATGTTGTTTGGATTGATCGATAATCATTTCTGGCATTTATGGATTTTCAAATCCGTCTACCTTCTTCTCTGTCATGCGTGTTTTTCTATCAGGCATGCCAACTTATCCTGGCTGATCGATCCAATCTGGACGAGTTCTACCAATTCTGTATGGGCTTGCTGTCGTTGAACAGCATGCAACTGGAATGGCTTATGGCTCATCTGATCGACCCACCCCCTGTGCCTGATGATTGGATTGATCTGATTGTGACTGGGGGCAAAGAGGTACGTAGATTGTGTCACTGATATTTTCCAGCACCCTTCCCCACCCACGCCGCTGCATTTACCATGGGAATGTTCGAAAAAGGTCAGAATGCGAAAATGTGTTAACGTACCTCAAGTAAGACTCTTGGAGCCAGGTCGACAAAGGCTTGTCAAGCACACGATTCGTGACAGCTTCCAGTTCGTTGAGGCCATCAAAGATGTGAACGTTCAGCAGAAGCAGATGTTTTCATTAGACATGAAATCTCTGTTCACCAATGTGCCCCTCGCAGAAACAGTGAACTTTGTTTGCGCGTTCATTGAACGAGAAGGTATATCGATACAAATTCCGACGGATAACCTAAAATAATTGTTGCTTAGGTGCACGCCTAATGTACAATTCCTATTCAATGGCGCATACTACAGACAAAAAGATGGTGTCGCAATGGGATCCCCTTTGGGTCCACTTCTGGCCGATATCTTCATGGCCAAATTGGAAGCCAATGAACTGAATGCAACTATAGAGGGTTTAACTCAATATTACCGTTATGTAGACGACATATTTTGTGTTGGTGAGCGGAATTTGAACGTGGGAGAAGTGATAGGATTATTCAACGCTGCACACCCAGCCATAAAGATTTTGGTTCAGACAGAAGTTGACAATCATCTCCCATTTTTGGACGTTGATCTAACAAGACGCGCGGACGGCTCTATCCAAACAGGAATTCACAGGAAAACAACATGGACTGGACAATATACAAACTTCCACAGCTTTGTTCCAATCGGCCAGAGGCGAAACTTAATAAGATGCTTAGTATCCCGAGCTACACGTATTTTCTCGGATGATACACTAGAGGTGGAGTTAAGAATGATTTGTCGGATCCTTTCGGAAAACGGCTACCCCGACAGATTCATTGAACGTAATATAAAATACCGAACAGAGCCAGAAAGGATATCACAGGTGGAAAAGAAAACCTTGTTCCTCAAACTCCCTTACAAGGGGGATGCGGCTGCCGAGAGAGTAAGCAGGGTTTTATCTGCCACATGTAAAGCCACTTTCAACGCTGCCAAGCTTAGGTGCTTTTTCTCGACATCGACCATCATAAAATGCGAGAAGAAGGATAAGTTGCCTTTGTTGACCTCTTCAATGATTATTTATCAATTCAAGTGCACCTGTGGTGTCACTTATGTGGGTCGAACGGCAAGGCATTTATCTAAACGCATTAAAGAGCATCAACCACGTTGGCTTCAACATGGAGGAAGAGGGGCTGTATCGAGCTCCATTCTCGCCCATCTGTTAGACACAAGCCACAAGGCTGATCCGGCTACATCATTCAGTGTCCTATACAGAGTTCAACCGAATGAGTCAAAATCAGTCAGATATGGAACACTAGCGACGGCTGAGGCAATCAGCATCCGGCTATTGCGGCCCAAGCTTTGTTCACAAAAGAAGCTGGTCCAAGCACTTGAACTTCCGTGGCCGAAGGTCAACGAAGTCATGCTCGAATATGATGCCGATCCAAGCCTCTGACGACGACACGTAATTTTACCATGTCCCCTGTTCATCTATCGATTAGTCGGCTAACCAATCGAGTGACTGACTGACTGATTGACTAACTGATTAAATTTGTCCTTTTCCTTCCCTTATTTTGTTTCATATAAATGTGATTGTAATTGGCTTGAGAATGAAATCACCGAAAACATATGTTCGCCTACGTTTTGTTTTCTGATGTTTTCCGTACTGATTCCAGTTTTCATGATGCGTGGTGAACCACTTCACACGCGTAGTTTGTGAATACAAGCCGGTTGTTGATTGGATACTGTGTTATCCCTTTTGCACTTAACCGACGCAGTCACAGAATAAAAAAACAAAAAGGACCACAACGGTTTATCGTTGGAATCGTGCATGACGACAGTTTTAGAGAACATTTTGAATTGGGTTGATTCCATTTGGGACTAATTAGGAGTACGTGGACAACGATGTACCTCTGAGCAGCATTGAATCTGTTTGGAGTATGTTTTGCGTCTTCGGTGTACTGACTGCTGCAACAGGACTGTGTTGTTCCAACACCAAACCTTATCCTAGCCGGGAAGCCCTAAATGGATTAGATAAGCATTGTTACCTGGGCAGTAGCATCTTACCAGTTGGTCTGATATCGAATGAAATATCATCGCGTTTACAAAAGACCTGTTCGACTATTATCAATCTGAGCCGCTTGCGGCTGCACAGTGGCCTCTGTCTATCCACCAAGATCGAGTTTGTATTGCGACAATTAGGTCCATTCTTCTATGCGGCTCACAAACGTGGCCTTTTTTGGTGGAAGATAGATGGTGATTATGGGTGACTGGGCATCAGTGTGTCCGCAGCATTGCTCGAGTATGGTAAAAACAACCTATCAGCAGTCCCGAACTTAGTTTAGCTGGAACCAGCACTTGATTACTGTTCATTCTCTTCTTTTATTTAGTTCCGTTTCAATGTGTAATAGTGGTACAGTATTTCAGGAAAGGGGTCACAACCAGTTAGAAGCTGTCATTTAGGGAGTTACCGGCGTGGGCAATATTATTCAAACCCGGAGCAGAAGCGTACAAGGTTTATCTGCGGTGGTTAAACGGTCATCATGGTAGACTTCTTAAGCCACCGGTCCGTTCACCAATTAGTAGCCTTTAATTGACTGCAACCCCTTTCTTGAAATATTGTACTACCAATTAGTAATAAAAATAAAGTAATTAAAACCAAATAAAAGCAAAAGGATGACCATTTGACCACCGCCAGTCAATCTATGAAAGTTGGCGTTTGGGCCACACTTTGCGCTTGTCCATCGATTAACTTCCTCGGTGTCGTAGTAGACGGGTAGCTCTTGGAGGCGGGGGCGAGGTAGTCAGTTCATGGCATGACAAAGGATAGGAAATTCCTAATCGATGTACTTCGTTGTAGGCTTTCGGGCCGGAGTCTACGAGGTCCAACTACCAAATAGTTGGAGACATTGCGCGACATATCTAGTCACTGCGGTCTGAGGCATATTTGCGTTCGAACTCTCTCCTGTCTGCATCATTTACATTTGTACTCTTCTCGGTTGTTTATTTAATCTTCACACCCCGATTTATTTCACTGCCAAATTGGCAATAATTTGATGCAGCAACGAAAACCAAAGCAGAGAACGGCGAGACTATTGACTGGAAGATCTGAAAGGAACTGTTATCTGAAGCATCACTTCTGGTTTGACTCTAAGTTTTCATTTATTAAGTACCAGTAGTTGTTTTCCAAAGCTTTATGAACTTATTTGGTGGATCAAAATTATCGAACCACTATTCTCAAGCCAGTATATCAATAATCATGGTATCCACATTATTGTTACATAGTCATTCAACATGTGTGTGCAGCTTAAATAAACCACCGGATGTGTATTGCCTGATAAAACAACAGTTTGGTATGAAAAAGCTGTATAAACAGGGTGCTTCTGTCGTGTTCTGATAAAATACTGATTATTTAGGTGCCCTGCTGTCCCGATCAGATTTGGTCAGATTCAAAGTCGAGAAGAATTCGGCCCGAATAAGATTCTAACTGGAAACTGGAATCGAATCGACATATTTTTCAAAGTCGGATCTGTTGTTCAAGGTCCCGCCGACAGTTGGATAGAGGGATCACGTGACTAAAGATCGATTTGCGCTCGGCTTCGCGAACTAGAAACAAGTCGGATTCATGCAAACATACGCAACGAGTATAAGCCCAAACAGCTGGCACAACAAGATGGTCGATAACAATGAATGTGCCGTGGTCACTTAGTACTGGCCAAATAGAAATGACACACATAAGGATACTACCTTGCATGAAAAGTTTCAGGGGCAAATGAACGGGCAGGCAACATGTCATGACCGTCAATAACGCACGAATGAACTTCGCACACACAATATGATTTTAAGCATATATTCACATCGTACTTCTGGGCTTTTGATTCCTCCCCTTCCCTCCCATTGTCACTTAGGTTAATGATCGTGCAATTGCGGACGAGATGGAACATTTGATGCACACGGCACGTGACAGCCCACTGGTCCCGGAAATTCAACTCACCGAACCTCGTGAGCTCCCACTACCCCTTCTTCTTCCACCAGATGGTTACGCGTCGGACACAGTTTTGACCGGTGCACCAACCGGTCTCGTGGATTTCTTCCGACCGTTAGAATCGAAGCGCCTCGTTTATTTGCGACGTAACACAGTGGATGCTATTCGAATCAAGCAACGTCCGTGGGCTAATTACCTGCGATTGAGCCAGGTTGGTTTCCCCAATATGTTACTTGATAAAGCAATGGTCTGATTTGTTACACGGGATCTTGAATTGTTTGGGGAAGTGTTCGGTACCGATGATTGAGGTTGTCAGTCGAAACACCATTCGCGAAAGCAATCAAAACGTACAACAAAACACTTCCATTTGGATGGGAGCCGCAAGACATGGGAAGATCCGAGAGAAATAGCAGGCACTGAGTCAGCGCAAGCTATACGGGTGGCCAGACCACAAGCAGGCCGAATTGCCGGGCGATTGGCCAATGAACGAGCACATAGCCTCAGCTGATATGCTGATACAGTTATCGGTGCTTGTACGCGCCTGTGTAATTACATTGGGATAATGTGTGGGTGTGTGTTTATGTGTGAACACCTGAAAGCCTGCCTCAGATACGACAGTATCTGAAAGTGTGACCAACCCCCGCCCCGACTGTTGAATGTAGATTATGGGGTGAGTACAGTAACGGTGTTCTTCGACTTGCTGAAAGGTTGACAGTAAGAATTCAATGCAGCTATGTGAAACGTACGTTTTCGTTAACCGTCCCTTGACTAAATCGATCGCTCCTCGACTAAAACACTCAAAACCACTGAATTTAGGATTTCCCACACTTAGTTACAGTAGGTAAACGAAGAACTTCGCAACAGAGCAGGTGACCGGGCACTGTCGGAAATCGATTCACATCAAAACGGGAAATTGTTATATGGGTGAACTGGCTGGTGTCTTAATTGATTAGTTGACTTAGGTATTATTAGCTATTCACTGCTGATGCTCTGTTTATTTCGTCTTACCCGCAATGTGGTGGAAGCAGAACATGGTTAACACTGCGAATATTATCAATGAGTCCACTCAGACACCTCTTTGAAGAGGAATATATTAACACACATGCACGCACGCACACACGCACACATACACACGCACTCGTGCGTGTCAAAGTTGAAAGCTGACCACTGTTGGGTTATTCTAATGTGGTTGTTTGATGGCACATGGTTCATGGGTTTACTTCTTGTGTATTTGGAATATGATACCAGAGTTGTTTTGAACAAGCCATCTGTGCATATGTGACTTAAGGAGAGAAGACCTTATTACTCAATACTCTTACGGTGAACATTCATCTTTGTCAATCCCCGTTGTGCAGTCAAAAACAGCTGATGAAAGTGCTTATCTCATGTATTTGTATTTTGTTTTTGGTCAGATTTTGCATAGACAAAGTTTCACTTTTCGGTCAAGAACGATTTACACTTGGAACCTCATCGAACTGAGAATATCAAAAAGATGATGACACGTCAGAAATTCTTAAGAAATACAGCTGATTTTCGCACCCGGTTTGTGAGGATTCGTACCAGATAGAGCGTAGCTGTTTTTCTGTATATATTAACGCGGAAGGGCGCGCATCGAAAAGACGAACGTGTGAAAGCGAGAGAGTTATTCTCGGGTAGATTATTGTACAATGAGTGAGTGGAGTCTGAGAGGATTATGTGAGCAAAATTTTCGCATGCGGCCAGGCATGGTTCGCACAACTTATCAGCAAATTCATTTAATAATTGACAATCCTCAGGGAAGAATTTCGTAATCTTACTTTATCGGACCAACAAAAATTAAAGAGGGACAGTAGAAAACAATGAAAACACATTGAAAAACGAAAAAGGAAATAGTATGGGTTAACACTGAAATGTTTAGGCTTCCGTACTTGGTAACACAACACGCGAATTATCTTTACACAGTTTAAAATGAGAGATAGCCACCTCAAATTTTCATCGATGGAGATTTCTAAGTATTTGACAGAACCTAATCTAGCTAGTGGTTTCGTGGAAATTATCGATTGGTCACAATGACAAGTCGATCGGGATCGGGCAAGTAAGCATTCGAAACATTTGAATGAATTTAAAATAAACCAGATGAAACAGAGAAATCACAGATATGAGACAGATTACCGGAAGACATCACTGAAAGACTAGGTTTCAGAAATAATCTGACAAAGAGTTACATCCTCTATATGATTAAATAAATGTGCCAGAGAACTGGTAGACAGGTCACTAATGCAGGTAAAAAACAAAAAGGGAAATGACAGCTCTCAGGTACGACACAAACTGTTTTGGCTCCCATAAATCTGGGTAAGGCTGATATGAGAGAAGTCAGTCGGTTCTTGGAAGGTTGGAAGCGATCATCACGATATAGGATGGGGAAAACGTGCACAGTTTTTCAGCATGAGGAAGCACGTTATTTTGTAAGGATTTATAGGATAAACAACGGAGAAACAGTGCAAGTTCTGGTACCGAGTTCTTCAACGGAATGGGTAGAATGCCATCCGGGCCGAGATGTTTCGAAGTGTCATTTGGGCGTAGGACTTGACTGACATTTCTTGTAGTGAGTTTGGCCTCAAAGCGAGGCTCAAAAGAAGTCAAGGAGAAAGTACTTTGGGGGTATGTGACAGAGCAGAGCTGGATGTAAATATGGCTGCCAAATCTTCCACTTTTTCTGACGGACGGGGTATTTACGTTGCTGAAAAATTCGATGTAGGTGGAGATGACTACGGATAAAAATCATGGGAGACGGCTTTTGCGTGGAACCAGAAGGAACAGTTACCAGAAGGACACGATGCAGCTTCTCAGCTTTACAGTGAACAAATTTGTTTTTGGTATTCCGGATGGTTAAACAGCATTTGTTGCGTGCGCGTAAGTGGAAGTCATGTAAGTACGGAATTTGGGAGTAATGCTAGTGCTTGAAGGCAACTTTTTTCTTCCACACTGCTCGAACACAAGCGTGGGTGAAACGTATTGGCTCTGACAGGTTGTTAGTGATGGCAAATGCTTCAATTTCGCGCTCCAAGATAGTCGTACAAGGTTAGTGTGCACGCCAGTCGCTGTTGTGGATGATAAAGTCCCCTGGGATGGTTATATTGGAGCTGGCGTCATATACCAGAACAACGGTCCGGATAGAGAAAAATCAATGCTCTTAGGGCAATGAGGGAATAAGCAAGCACTTTGTGAACCATTTTATCTTTTTTTTTTGCCAGTTTAATTTCTTCATTCAGCCTCGAGTTGATGGACAGACTTTTCGATAACTGATGATCACTGTCGGAATCGTGAAGGGGCCTGCATTTTACAGAATTTTTCTTTAATTCCAATTCGGGCAGTAAATCAGAGCAGTGGTTTGGTTATCTGGCTAGCTGTTGCGACTATCCCGATGTCTAGGGCTGTCACTCTGGCGGAAACTTAGTCTCGCTAGCTCTACGCACGATACGGGCAGAACAAGCCTACGGGCAGTAAAGCAAATCCCGTTCGAATAACCGTGTTTATCGGTAATTCGTAGTTCTAAACAATACAATAAGCATAAATATACAGCAACAAAAAGACTTACAGCCAGGTGAGAAACCAAAAACAATGGGCAGTAACTTTCCGAAAAATCGGGACAGCGCAGAAAATAAAAACGATCCACTTAGCAAGCAGCTGTGCAATCAGTAAGTCAGGAAAATCTGACCGTCACGAATCAATAAGTCAATTACAAAGGCGTGAATTAGGCTGTAGTTGCAATACTAGAGTTATTTTAAATAAATACAAATAAACCAAACCTGTGAGGCAAAAAAGAGCACGTGCCAGCAGGAATGGGCAAACCCGGCACTGGACCTGTTAGTGCAGTGGACGTGTGATGGTCAATGGCCCAGTTCAGTGACAGAAACGCTGAGGTTGGGAGTTCGAGCCGCCGCTCGGTTGTACAAATGAAACACTCAGAGAGATGGTCTTAAAGTAGAAATGTGAACCTTCGAGGAAACAATGTTATGAATAAATACGTGAACTGTTCATGTAATAGGCACCATAGAACTCGAGTGTAAACCAATATGATACCTTAGAAACAGACAAAATACATTACAAATGTCCGAGGCTAACGATGTACATACTCATAAGCAAATGAACACAAAGAAGAAGGACCAACTCTAATTACGAATATTAATTAACACAGATTTCAAAAGCCGTCCGAATCGAATAAACCAATTGGGTTTTTTCCCAGACCAACCACTCAGAAGAGCTGGCTGAGAATAACAGCTGATCAAACACGTGTGTTGGCCAAGATTTGGTTATGATCAACATTCATCGTATATGAACTGCCATTTTTGTACGGATAAATCGAGATGGTTCGAAGGCAGAAATGTTTTCTTACTGGAGCTAGTGGAATGGATCAGAGCAAGAAATAATGGTTGGAAAGTGGAAATTTGCGTTTTATGCACATGAGCTGGAACACTCCGTTCATAATCCCGAATTCGAATAGGAGAGATGCCGTGACATATTTGTGAGTATACAAGTCCAGGAGTGGCCGTCAGGCTATAAACACGGTTACCCAGTTCTTTTCACAGACCGTGGTCGAGAAAAACAAACGTTACCCACGGAACCGCCTGGTGGACGAGCCTGAATTCAGTTGAGGGTGCAATCTTGTCTCTATACTCATGCTTGCAGTGGAACTGATTGTCGTAAGCAAAACTGGTTAACCGAATGGGATGACTAGCACACGGGTTTTGACCAGATGCGCGAACTCTTTGGTGCTTACGTGTGCATCGGCTGAAAAACTGCCTCGTTCAGTGAATATCGATCCGCAGTCATTTTGCTAAGACAGAAAATCAGCACCACTAATAACAGAGAGATGTTCGGTCGGCCAAAAGGGATTAGCAACACAACTGTATCACATCGGGTTCTGTAAGGTAGTCGAATCGACTCGTGGAAAATTAGCGTATTTTATTTCATTTTAAATCCTCTGCAGATGTTAGGTTAACATTGGAGCATGTAAAATAACAAAGTGTCAGATTAATTTAGACACAAGGATATAGAATAAGGATGATGCCTGAAAAGTGCGATTTCATTTGGAGGGATTTTGTACGCAGTATGGTGTTGACCATATGTTTGATCGATATTCTGGATTTGAAATGAACTACCTGAATTTACCTTAAGTATGAACGTTTGCACAAAGCCAGGTAAGCAGCAAGATTTTCGTGGAAATAGATATTTGTGTGTTTATGTGCGGTGTTATTAGTATTTTGTGTAATGGAAGATCCACTTGCATTTTTCACATCGAAAATCTGAAAGCCGTGAGCCGGAATCGAACCAGCGTCATTTCACTTACCGGGCAGACTTTCTACTTTTCGATGTGGAAAGTGCAAGTGGATTTTCCATTACGTAAGATTCAGGCTCCTCGTGTCGATAATAAATTCTGTCAAGTTATAATAATATTAATAATATTGTCATTATTGTATTATCACTAGGTGGAATATTTTTACATTTGGAACGTAAACACCAAGTAAAATCATGTGTTGTAAGTGTAAACCGGTAGACCATTTTGAGTGCCTACTTATCTCATTTATTATTCAGTTTTGCTATTCTCACATGACAGAGAACGCGCTTGAACAATTATTCGATAATACACAGCATTGTCGAAAATGTTAGCAAGTAAACAACTTTTTTACTTACCACGGGTAACCTTTCTGAACACTGGTTTGCAGGTTGATTTTGATTTGCTGCAATACAATACGCACGCGCTAAAGTGCCCATGTAAGGTGGGTGGTGAATTTTTGATAATGACTGGTCTAACGTTGAGCATCTACGGACCTCCAGTAGCCGGAGCACTTCAATTCACAGCCTTCCTGTTCAAAACATTTCCTCCAAGTCTTTTCACGGAAGTTGCTGCAGAGAGTCTGTTTCGTGTACCGGTATATAATGCAACCAAGAAATCACCTGCGGTCCTAATGATATGATTTCGTGGTTGTTAGGACTAATATGGACTTGGGGTAAAATCAACTATTTTTGTACCACGTTTGACCATTCTTGCTACGTAAACACAGGGAGTAGAACTTTGCTTGTAAGCAGTCGTCTGTAGTAGGGTGATTGGAATGACTTAAAAACACTTGAGCACAAAGTGATGGATTATCTGAAGCTTCATTGCCACCGGATCGTTCGTTGATAAATACTTTTTCCTTACTAAGGTGCGTGAAATAGATAGAAACTCTTACCTGTGCTGTTACATCTCACCTGATAATCAGATATCGGATGTGATGTCGTCGTGTAGACAGAAAATCCGTTTGACTTTTGCCAATTTGGGTCACCCCTGTTTTCGTTGGGAATACCGACCACACATCAAGGATTGAGTGTGCACTGCGGTGGCTTGGTCTGTCCTTTATGCGGGTCAAAAATAGGAACTTTTAGGTTTAAAAAAATACGCGTAGACTTTCTATGTGAGCACACCACTTTTACCGCAGTATTGCTTTACTATGGTGGAAGCACGGTATCAAAAGTGCTGAGATTAGACGTCGGGTATTGGGATTCAGGGTCCAATCACTGGAGCGAGGGCTGAATTGTAACGGGTTAAGATGGCTGGAACATATGTGGCAAACGCGTGCAGATAGACTTTGTAGGGGTATGTTTTCTTAGATAGTTAGAGATTGCAGGGTGGGTTCAGTTGGTGATTCCATGATCAGTTAGGCGGGTAGGGCGTGTTTGGCCTGTAAGCAGGTGCCCACGAAACCCGCCCATCGGGGGGTTGGAGACATTAGGCGATACGGCTAGGTGACATGGCAGTTACGTAATAGCATTCGTGCCCTTTCTTCGTCGCCATAATTACCACTTAACTGTCTCCACTGCTCGGTTTCTCGTTCTGCTTCTATTCATGTCTTTCCTTTCTACTGTATGCCGCGTATTGATCAAATGCACAAAAACAGCAATGCCGATGTCATTCCTGTTTTCATTGTCCAAACAAATGCATTGGTCAGAAGAGAAAGTTGCCGAAAGCAAGATTTTTTGCTGCGGTGTGATGCTTAGTTCCGGTAAAATAAATTGTGATCTACTGACATGATTAAATACCACCGAAAACGGTCTTGGCACTTCATCTGTGAATAGATTTTATTTCCGATGAGCCCAAAATTCTTGGCCTCCTTGACCGGCAAGAAAGAGGTTGCCAGCTGTAACAATAGCCACGTTTCTTTTCAGAGGAAGCTCAAAGTCGGATTGTGAGGTTTGGTGTTCGGGGAGAACCTCTCATGCATCGATGTGAATGCCCATTATTCGGTTTGATTAGATAACATATCATGTAACCATTCGAAATTTTTTCCCATAACCACAGACGGAGAACAAAGGAAACCGGTTGTCAGATACCATGACGTATCAGCAGCATCCAGTCCCGGAAACGGACGCCATCAAGGCGAAAGCTCAACAACCGACCACTACCCCTGAAAGTGAGACGTCGGAATCGACCAGCGACGATGACGACGATGAGGATGAGGGTGAGACCGGGCGGTTGGGTCATCCGCGACCCGGACGATATAGACCAACCCCTTTGCCAACTGGTCCGGGTTCACTCAAACGACCTGTGCAGCATAGGTCATTACCAGATCTGACCACTTCAGAATTTGATCAAATGGCCCGAGAAGCTCGTGTTCCGGTTGACAGTATTATCCGATTCTATCTGCGCAAATATAACAACAGTCTAGGACTGAGTATTGTCGCGGCGAAGGTGAGTTGAGTGGCACTAGATATTGACTACGTAACGATGATCACGTGAATACCTAGATCCAAGGAAATCATAAGATTCTGCAAAAAGGTTCCTTTCGTCTACTCTCCTCGATAACGTATGAATAAAATTCGGCAAGATAGTAATTGATTGATTGATCTGAATGGTTGAAATCCATAGTTGCAATGGAATTTGTACCCAAGCACTAATTCCACCCACGCATTAGTACCACACGTGACCTACCTACTGAGATCGATACGGGGCAAATTCGGTAGCGTCGGGCATACTGTTCACTCTCCTGAATCATATTAGCAACTGACATCCGCTATAGTCACCTTATAATCTGAGTGCCCTCTTCAGTGTTTCCCCGTCTGACAACGGTGTCTCCACGTGCTGAGTTAAACGGGTAATATTTTTTTGAGAATGATAAGTCAGAATTAGATTAGGTTAAATGTAAGGGTTGTAAAATTTTTGACTTGGTCTGAGTTTGATGCAGTCGACCGATATTACCTGTTTAACTTCTCTCGATCAAGTTCCTCGTGTTGGGATTTCACGTCCGGTTATGTACTGCTCCAGGCGGACGCCCCAGGTTGAACTCAATCGACACAGCTTTTTCATGCAGTAACTTTGCGCCGACTCGACACACCACATTGGGTTTCGTCTATCATTTTTGCGCGCAAATCTGTTGGCTCAACTGTCCATGTGGGTTTGTCGTGTTCAGCGTCTTCACTGTAACCAAACTCGTTGTGCCCGAAGAACGATGTGTCTACACGTTTTGTCTGTTAGGATTTCTAGTACAGACCCCTTACTAACCGAAACCTCGTATAGGGCGGAGGTCTGTTGCCAAGACTTACTTCACTGTGGCTGGCTCCTTGGAGAGGATAGGGAAGCTTCATGAGATCATAGGAGCTCGTTCGTCATTCGATCGAATTGGATCCAACCGAAGGGTCTATGCAGGCCCGTTAGTACGACAGATTTTCTTCACAACTGTCGAATTGTGCAATGAGTCTCGTCCGCCTATTCAGAGGTAACTGTCTTCGCACACCGAACAACCTATCATCGAGTATTTCTTACCTTGCTTACCCTCAACCTGGTTTAGCTAGCCTGTCTAGCGATTTTCCGTAATGTAGTCGCTGATACATGCTTCAGCTTCATGGAGTCACAGGTGAGAACTGGGCACCTGATAGAGACCTGATGGAAGAGATGGAAGATATCCCAAAGGCAAGACAGTTTACCAACTCAGATGTGGTACTCCTATCAGACACTTCATACACATAGGCCAAGACATTCATCTGGAATAGGCAGTGCGGGTAAAAGATCGATCGCAGTGCTGGTTAGTTTCCATTGCGCATCCGCATCTTCCCTTTTTTCTAGAAGGAAAAGCCTTAGTCAAGATGAACAAGTATTGTTTCCTGTGCAGTTACGTCTCACCTGGTGGTCAGATATTGGGTGAAATATTACAACGGGGTCGCCTAGTTCAGTCGTTTGTACGCCTCAGAAACGTGCCTTCGCGGATAGAAGTCACGCGAGGTATTTCGCAGCATTGCGTCTGTAAGATGGGGACACTTGGTGTTTGGCGTAGAGTTCAAAGAACCAGAGCCCGGTCCATGAAACTCATTTATTTGAACTAGGTAAAGGTGCTTTGAGATTGTGTTTTGCATGCTCATCGATAGTCTTTCTCAGTGTATGATGGGTTTCAAAGCGAGTAGTGGTGGAAGGATCGGTCGGGGTAGTCAGTCTATGATATGAAACATGGATATGAAACCCTTACCCAATGGACTTGGTCGTTTGGGACGTATTAGGCTTTTGTGTTAACATCCAACGCATCCGATTACCGAATGTTTAAAGACATCACGGGACTTGACTAAGGACCGCAGTCAGTGGTGAATTCTTTCTTTTTCCAGATGATTTCACCTTCTGGTCTCGGTTTCCATCTATTCTTCCGATACCATTCGATTTCTGTCACTTTCGACTTCACACTACTTCGAAATGGCGGCAAAAACTGCGTCCTTAACAGGTTGCAGAACTGGAGTCATGCAAATTGATGTTAGACTTCCAGTGTCTTAGTTCGACTGATCTGAAGTCAAATTAGTCAGCGCATTCCGTGCGCAAAATTTATGGCCCCTTAAAAGTATGAATCAGCTTCCTTTTGTCCTGCGGCTAATGAGTCAAAGGATATCGGAGCCATATATATATATATATATATATATATATATATATATATATATATATATATATATATATATATATATATCACCTCATCCCTCGGGCCCAGGAATGCGAGATGCACCAACCGAGACCAGTGCAAACGTCAACCTATTCATTCTCATATACCAAGTCATGGTCTGATCCCTACGCCTCTTCTTCCTGCCACACCCTGGAAGTGCTAGTAGCGCGAGACCATGCAGACGGTGAATAAGCCCGCGTAAAACGTGTCCAAAGCACCGGAGACTGTGTTGAGTGATAACTTCGATCACAGGATGACATAATACACCTGGCACACGATGATTGAGCTCACTGTAGCTCGCGCGGTGTTTCCATATCACTCGAGCAATGTTTCAGAACAAGTGACCAAGATTTTCAACCGTACTCTTTGTCCCCGATATATTTAGAAAGTCACAAAAGCTTGAGGTTAAACGAAAAAAAAAACAAATTTTGTTTTATTCACCTTCTTGTCTTAATTACTTTTTTCTGTAATTGTGGTTTTGGCACTACACTCGACTATAGCTTTGGTGCATATTAACAATAATAATAATAAAACACTATTATTGTTATTGTTATTATTCTAATGCCGCAGGACTGCTTTGGCCCAACAATGAATCTTACGGTGTCAGTGGAGGCAGCTAGCTACGGATAAGTTATGTTATCTAGGCAACTGTATTTCAGCAGAAGGTCGCATGATCGGATGAAGTAACTTCGCGTATGCAGAAGACCCTTTCGAATAACGGTAACCTCAGTCAACTGCAGCATTGAAGTTACATTCATTTGCTCATCATTGGTCTACTGTACCGGGACAAAACTAGGCCAGTTCCCTTTTATAACATAGAAACCAACCGGTTGCGGGTGGAAGACGTACGAAGATTTTCCGTACTTTAATATCTGTCGCTGAAGATCTGATAGAACTAAGTGAGGACACTGTACCAACTATGATGAGGTTAGGCGTATTGTTTGGTGCATGAGTTAGGTTATTTAGTCGGACAGTATAATTCAATGCATAATAATATTAGTAATATAAATAATAATAATAATAATAATAACTCAGTTCAGTCCTCAGTTCAATAGGCTTCGTAGTTTAATAGTCTGGATGGCTGGCCGGTGATTTTCGTATCGGTGGTAATACGAATAAAGTGAACTTCACCATAAAATGACTGTGAGTTATGAAGACTCCGACCAATGGGCTAGGTCATATTAGACGTGTTACGCTTCCCGGTTGGCGTCTAAAATACTCACCAAATCACTGGAAAGATGCTGCAATGTGTCGCAAACAGTGACGTTCTTAAGTTTACACTTTATTTATCTACTTGATTCCGTCATTTGTAGTTTTTTATCGTCATTATTTCCTTATCTAACTTTTTGGTTTTCAAGCAGGGCTTTTGTTCAGAAACTGCAAACAGAACCAAAGCATTCATCGCATAATGAATCGTTCTTCAAACTGAACTTAACCGAACTTGTCGAGTTAAAATATCCTTCAGTCACAGGTGCAAGAATTAATGTTCTCCTTCTTGTATCACGGGCGAGTTAAAACTCTGAGTGCAAAACTCTTTTCTGAATATTCCCCCGCATTTGTTAAAACAAATCTAAGTCTGTGTTGGTTGATAAGGCCTCAAAACTTACTCCACGCAAAACGCCTTCCCCACTACGTCTCTCACTCTTTACTGTTTCCAGGCCGAAGGTCAAAAGCTGTATGGGATTTACGTCAAAGAAATTGTTCCCGGTGGTGCGGCTGCCCGAGATGGTCGTTTGGCTACTGGGGATCAAATTCTTGTCATCGGTTCATCCAGCCTCATCGGCTGCGCACAATCAGACGCCGTGGCTACCATAGCCAAACAGAGTCGAGGTGATTCCGGGATCCAGTTGACAGTGGCTCGTGGAGCGGCTAAACATCACCGTATCCTGGATCTTATTCGACCGGCAGACGCTTCACAAACAGCTTCGAAGTCATCGAATCCGACGGCCGACCCGAACGCTAAATCTAAGCATTCTTTACAACCTCCAGCTTCATTTGCCGATTTACATCAGTCTGAGGTAAGACCGTGACAGGGAAAGAATTGATGTAACTGCTCCGTTGGAAGACATAGTCTGAGCATTCATACTGCATAATGGGTTACACAATACACACTTTAGTAAATTCCTCATCCAAAGATGATTTCTTAACTGAAAGTCTGTTGAAAAAGTGGCCTCTCGAAACAAAAGTCAGACTGCTAAGCAGCTGACAAACCTAATCCGGAAAGCACCAAAGTTGTTTATCAAGTTACTCGCCTCACCAGCTAGTTCATCTAAGGATACATCGGTCATTTCAAATAGCCAGTAGTTTGCCTACTCCTCAGTGTTTGTTGAAGATAGACTGGCCAGTCACATGTGGGTGGAGGTAGTCAGTCAATCCTAGAGTTCATTAGTCTCATCACCGTCCGTCCCCCTAGTCGAGACTGCCTAGACGAGCGATCATTTTTTGAGTGGCGTTTAGTCAGGAATGTGATGCAGTTTGTTTTATTGGTCCCGAATGTGTCATTTTCTATTAAATTTAAAATAACGAAAGGTTGTTATCTTGTGTAGTGTTGTCCGTCATTGGATATTCATTTACCTTAGCTTGTACCTAACTGGCCATCATACAGTTTTATTACACGGTTGTGCACGGGTGCAGTGGATGGGCTATATCCCATAACAACGAAGACGCATTGCGCTGTTAGAGATATCCAGTAACCAGACCCTGATATTTGAAGTGGTAAAGAACCGCACAAGATCCTTATAGGCTAGGTGGAGTTGCGAGCCGGACGACATGGGACTGCTGTCTACCACGAACGCGGTCGGCGGTGGCGGGATTCGAAACTATGACCTCCGAGGTGGTAAGCAAATGCCCTAAATCACTCTACTGATTAGCAGGTAGGGCAACCGGCTTGTATGTGGAACTTAACCTGTTTGATTCCCACTCGTAGCTTGGAAGTTGGAGGCAAAAATGGGACTGGATTTCGGGTTTCCTACATAATCCCAACTCCTCGTGTCATCTGTCTATTCTGCAAAACAAACCCTTGAACACCAGCGGGGATACACCAGTGATAAAGTGGGACTAACAGCCATTCACCCTGGTCTGAAGATGAGTGGGAGCTCGGTGGATTTCAGCTAAGCATGATTCCTAACACGCCCAATGAACACAGCTGTACGGTGCGTTTTCTAAGACGTGAGTTTTCAGGCACGTCCAAGCCCACCTAAGCTACATTCCTCGTCGGACTACTTCTTTGCTTATCAGTAGGCAAACAGTTGCGAAATCAAGTTGAGCTGTGAGGGTCCTGCCTGATTGCTTGGGCCGTGTGATCAGCATGCTGAACAAATTCTCGCAGAAAAATACTGCCATGACTCCAACATTGAAGTCAGAATTTCTGCAAACAATTTTCGATTCCGTCTTTCATGAACACACTGAGGCGTCATGAAATTTGTTGTGTCAAAAGTCATCGGTTATTGTCAGTTTCCGACTTTAAGATGCAGTAGGGTAATCGGCATAGCGAATGCAACATTGCCAAACCACGAACCGATTCTTTATGTGTATGCGTGGACCCTGCATCCTCCGAAATCTCCAAAATCGTAATCTGCGCACAACGTGCGATCAAGGTCATGACCACCACATATGGTCAAGCCATTACCGCTTTGGTTCAAATCGAGCATAAAGTGGTTGAATGAACGCACACGCAACCTCTTACCCGTTCAAAAAATTCGAGCTCATTCTTCTTCGGACTAGGATGCCACGGAGTCAGGGACATGGAGTCTGTGACGGACACTGAACCTAACGGAATGCAAGCGAAGGCACGTTGTGGATATGGGTTACACCACCGGTTAGCGTCGGTGTCTGCTGTTTAGAAGCCTAATGTTGTGTGTTTGCGTGTGTGTATATCTGTGCTGCACATGACAGTGATTTGAGTCACCTAATCGGAAATGGTTAACCAGCCGTGTGACCCACGCATATAGGGTGCGTGTTTGTGTTAAGGGTGACATCAGAGATATCGTTGGTCATCGCTTGCTAACCGTTTCCTTTGCTGGCTGACCCTGTAGTTGAAGTCGATTTGGCTGATCCATGCCACTGATCGTTGTGAGTGAAGGAACTACGTGGCTGATTGGGATTGAATAATGCACAATCGCGCATATTATGTGGCTGTGTGTGCATATCGCACATGTGTGGTTAAGGTATGGTGCACTCATCAGCGGAAATTCTACTCAACCTGGGTTTACCGATTGCTCTGAGCTTGCGGTGTGTGCATTTAGAAGTGCGTGCAAACGCGCGAGTGTGTGCGCTGACCATAACACACAGACGACAGTGTCTTAGTCAGGACTAACCGGTTTATCCCATCGCTGTGAAGACGCAGAGGGCAAGGAGTGTTCAGTTTGGTCATCCAGAGAAGCATCAGATGACCTCAAAATAGGTAATTTCTGTCCAGTGATTCGGCTTATAATAATATCAGTCTGATGTAGTTGTGAAATAGGGATAGTAGGATGTAGAACAGAAGTGGGAAATAATTATTCGACACTACCAGCGTCCATTATGAAATCATGTTGAATAAAACCACCAATGAGAAATTTACTAGTTGTGTCGATGATCTGTATCCACCACTCAGAGAACAACGTTGGAAAAATCCTAAGAAGAATCAGGTCTGTATTTGGAAAGATATGTAGATGATTGTCTGCACGTAGTCTGGATATGACCTATGTTGCCACATCTGTGGCATGTAGCCTTGCGAAAGCGACCGGTTGATTGTGAACGGGGTTTACCAGAAGAATCGCATTTAGTTAATGAATTGTTCATCGAAGTTAACACGTTGTGACCTCGAACGTGTTAACTATTCGCGATTTGTAAGGGGGTCAGATAAATGATCTCCGGTATACGACGGACTATCATCTACACCTAATGTATGTGGTAAGCTTTTCCTCCTTAGGCAAGTGAATGCACCATCTATGTCCTCAATACAAATACCAACGACTTCAAATTTTACAAAGAGTGCAAAACGAAGTATTTTATTTGAAAGCAGAAGTCAAAAACACAGATTGCATGATGTATCTAGGATCATTTCTCTGCATCTTTGCAAAGTGCATTCTGCAGTCGAAGCGATGATTTTCATAGCAAAATAAAGTAGTTTATGACATGTAATAACATCCAGCGGGACACTTAAATGACGACGATAAAGCTGACCGAGTCAGTTGTTCTTATCTCAAAAGACGTCAGATACAATAAGAGTCTCTGAACACAGAAGTAGTGATCATTAGATTGCACGATATGTTCCGGAACATCTCACTGCATCTTTACTAGTGCATACTCCAGACGAAGTGAACAACTTGGGAGTCTTTTAAATACCTTTCAGGCAGTTACTGTGCACTCACGTCATGGATGCCAATCTAGTGTAATCAAGGATAGTTTCACAGAATAAAATTTGATGAAATAAACATGTTAACGCTGAGGATGAAATTGGAACAAGCTCAGTTGGCATACTTGGCGGCAACTCGTATGGATCAATGGCTCTATCACACTTCTTCATCATCAACACTCCTCATACTTAGGAGGAATATATCAACTACGAGTTCTTCATTTAACGTTAGTGTGAAGCTTAGAGGCATTAGTGTGCATTAAATGTCGGTCAAGTCCATTAATCTGCTTCCCTATTATTTGATTTTCACATACACTTCGTCCTGACTTTATTACACACTATTTTGTGATTCGCCTTATTTTACCTACTAAGAGGCTTTTGAGTGGTAGGTTGCGGAAGTTGGCCTCCCCAAGTTGTCCTCAAATTCTTTGTTCTCACTGTAAAGTCAATCAAGTTGTTTCGGCCTTTAAGGGACCGAATAATCATTCTCTAGTTATGAGATGGTTAAATGCAGGTAGAGGGAGAATTCATTTGTGAAAATAATATCACTGCATAACGTTGGTTGAATTTTTAGTCTATGCAGGAACCACTAACAGAATTCCATCATTTGAGCATTGTCTCTTCCAGACAGGGTGTGTACCGGGTGGTGTATGTAACTCTTGTATCCTTGTTTTTTCGTGATTTTTCTTACGGAGCTCTTTGAGATTCCCAGTTTGCTGGCTGCTGTTCGAAGGGGAGTAAGTGGTTCCGTAGCCAAGAGGTCTTCTGGAGTGTCATTCTGATTTACGGTAGTGGCTGTCTTTGGGCGCCTGAGCGGCTTTCAAGGAGGAACGGTGCCGTAAGTTGTAAGTCTGTGGCCAAAGAGTGCACGAAATCTCACCTTTGGTTTCGGCTTATCAGGATAGAATTCCTCACACTTTTTTCGTAGACTGAGGCCTCCTATCTTCAACGTAGCTATCCCAACCATATCTAAGGCAGACCAAGTCATGTGAACACAAAGGTGCTCGAATGAAAACTGATGATGGTGTCATCTGTAAAATTATCCGTGTATCCAGTTTGAGCTGAACTCACGTCGATGAGTGGACCATTCCCACACCACACATAGTGACATACACATACAAACACCAAAAATAGGTGTGCTGTCTGTGCGTGTATGTCTGTCGTACATGTGAGTAAACGCTAAAAATCTGTGCTCCTCATAGGCAGAGCGGTAAGGTAGTTACGTCATCGAATGGGTAAACATGTTCCAGTGTGAAAGTGAACAGCAAATTCACCACGTTGCATTATCAGACGAGCAAAGGTTAATCAGGTCATCAGTTGCTCGACATCTTTTCGAGACCAAGCACTGCGTCATCGCATGTCGGGCGTTCCACGTGATCCGCTCGAGCACGAAGATCACACTTTTATTCTTGGAGGACGACCTACTGGTTCTTCTCGGAACTAGAGAACGATCACCCGGTCTTTTTAAAGGCCGAAACAACTTGATTACCCATTCCATGATTAACTACGCTTTATTGTTGTTCACGATGGTTACCGTTCGGGTTTGTTAGTTTTTATTCGGGATGGTTGTGGTGTGTGTATTTGCGTGTGCATGTGTGAGCTGACTACAATACATAGACATCGGTCAGATAGTCTTGGGGATAGCCGGGTGAACCCGGTCCTTGGAAGAGTTTTGAGCACCGGAAAGTGTGAGTGTGTGTGGCCAGGACACATGAGTGTGTGCGGTGGCCTGAAGTAGACCGATGCGACTGCTTCGCTCATGTGGACGAGGCTGTTGGGGCACACAGTGGTATGGGTATTCAGCCTTGTCTATGCCCGCCACCATGTAAGGTGGCGATTGCTTCAGCATATACATTGGTGATAATTCTGATCTATCGTCATTTACTCTGTCACATGATAAGAAAAATTCTCACCGTGTCTTTCGAAAAGTGGGGTCGATGTACCACTACAGAGATCTCATGTGTGTCTGTGGGCACGGTGTATGTGAGGGTTCAGCAATAATCACCTACTGTAACAGAAAACACGGCGTACACCTGGATCATTATCTCCTACTAGCGACACCGAGGATATATTCATCGTCTAACCATGAAACAAATGTAGTGACAAAACACTATCTTCTCAGCCAATAATATGTCTCTCTTGATAGATCTCCCACATCTATTGCTTCACGGTCCTCTTTCATTTGTTGGTCATACCATAGCTGTGTTAGTCTCTTTACCAGTATCCTGACGGCAACCTGTCACTATTCTGTACCCGTTGGTAGATTAGACTCATCCCATCGAAAGTGTATATTTAAGCTGTAATGTCCCGTACCAGACAAAAAGTGCCCTGCAGACTTGCAGGTAGAACCCATCAGAATCTCAGGCGGTCAGCAAGATAGCACCTATGACGAGCCATCGACCAAACCGTCAATGGAAGCAGTCGGATAAACGAAACCGGAATGGCATGCATGAGATGCAGCCCAGTGACCGCAGGCACATGTCTAGGACGGAGCCGAAATGCTCAGGCAGCTGAAGGATCGACGTTGCTCCAGCACGAACGTTAAACAGAACTACTTATACCGTTGTACATGCTTTACCGACCTGAATTGTCTTTCTGGGCAAACAAAAGTGTGTGCCTCACCAATCTCGCCCTCCTCGTTACAATGCAAGTTAACATCAGGTTTCCCGCACTAACTCCGAAAGTTTTGTTTTTTGTCAATCCTAAATCATGAAGCTCCCGTTCGCCACTGACTTTTAAAGGGTAACAAGTCATCAGTCACACCACGACCCGGTACTGCCGTTAGATTGCCATTTTCTTACTGAAAAGAAGGGTGGATGACGAAAACGAAACAAGGCGTAAGAAAGTAACAACAATCCAACCTAGCTACTTGGTCATTTTGAGCAATATTAGATTTGACTTGATTATGAAGTGATACATCGTGCACTGAGAATGCTCAACACACCATCGATATGAATATGCATTCCAGAATTTCAGTATAGCTTCACGTAATCGCCTTTCACACCAGTGACAAATTTTTTCGCATTCTGTTAAATACCCATATAGCTATTTTTAGGCGTTATACCATCTTTGTTCGTATGGACGTAAGTTTATTTTCGTACCGACAGGTACGCTCTGATGCTATAGCGATCTTTCTCACGTTTATATTTATGTCACAAACAAACATACAGGATCCCGTGGATCGAAAGAAAGCCCTCGTGCAGAAAATCGGCTCCCCCGTCCTCCCTCCATCAACTCGGGTCGGTGTGCGACAATCGGAAGAGGCCCGACTGCGACATCCGGGTACCGGGGCCCTGAGTCGACGTTTTGGTCGAGATAGTGAACCCGGACGTCAGTCGGGGTCATTAAGTCGTTCCACACCATCGTTAAATTTGGCCGAAGTGGGAATGGATGATGCGGAATCCAATGCGAGTCCGCCGCATCAACCAACACGTGCACGCCAATCCAAAAAGGAACAACACAGTCGGGTAAGATTTCACACGTGAAGAAAGCACAGTGAATGACTTCTCTTTAAAGGCATAAGAGAAGCAAGTGCATTACAGATTAGCGCTTTGCAAATCCATCACTATGAGTAGTACATTCAATTGTTTATGAAGTGGTTCTTCATGCACCGTGAACGCGCCGCGTTCTTCATAAGAGTCAATCCCTGTGATCGTAATGAGTTTTTACTGTTCCACGTTAGTGACGAATGATCGCATTTTAAAACGAGATTGACGCCGAAAAACAGTAAAATTTAGCCCGAATAGCCAAGTAGTAGGTTGCATGACTCACATCTATGCAGTCCGAGTTCCATTCTCATTGCTGATGAAAATTTTCGATCAAATTTTCACATTTTTCTAATTACCAGACCAAAAGTCCAGGCAATAAACGGAAGGGAGATCAAGGTACACATTCAAAATCATCCCAAAGAAGATCAACAAGTCGCCACTCTTCATCGCGATCCTGTTCGCCTTCCTCACGGTCTGCCTCGTCGTCACGAAGTGCATCTAGATCCTCTGGATCAGATATAGTGCACGAGCCACCATCTCCTAATCGTCCTCCCACAGAAAATCGCCGTCCGCCTGTCGCGCCCGAACAAAAGAAAGTTCGAGGTTTCAACCGGCACAATCGACAACGAAATCCGTCAGGAATAATACAGGGCTCTCAGTCCCAACCAGATATCACATCAAAAACAGCCCCGTTGAATGTGTCAAAAGCGCGCCGTGGTTCTCTAACCAACGGAGTAGAACCGAAAATCCTCGTAGCCGAGTCTGTTTCGGACGAGTTTTCTAGTTTGGACTCGATTTCCAGTGAGCAGACCCCCTGCAGTCTACATGATTCAGGCACTGATCAACCGCAAAAAGAGCTAGAATCAGACCAGGCCCCTTTCGGAACTGAACCAGTTAAAACAAATGCAGAGATGAATGGTAAATTCGGTGGAAAGGGGAAAACGCGACATCCGCCACCACCTGTAGCCCCGAATCAAAGTAAGCATCCTTCCCTTCATTTTCGATTTCAGTGTCATGTATTTATATTCGATTATGTATTAATCATCCAGTTAACTTTCATGGGTAAGGAAAACTGTCGTTTATAAGCTGTCATGATGGAAGAATCAATTTCGATTTAAATAGCACCGCAATTTTTAGTTCTAGACTTGACTGTTTATTAGTGGTCAATTTCAAGTCGATTTACGAACCATCTCTTTCACCTACTCAATAAACCCCTTGTGTTTAGGTGTATATTGTGACAATACTTTGCGTCACATGGCATAAAATTCAACTCTCCATTTCGCGTTTTGACTTTGCCAAACCCTTCCTCATCTTCGCACTCTAGTGGAGAACAGATAGGAAATGCATCCCCACCTGTTCCAGTTAGATTTGTCGCTCCTGCTCGATATAAACGTCAGCTGATTCTATTTGTTTTTATTATATCAATCGTAGTTTTGTGCGTGAGCCTTACACTGGTTTGTGGTCTTAAGACCGCTAGCAATGCGAGGTTTTATTGCCTAATCTCACTTGATCGGAGATGTAATTTGAGCGAATCGTCAGCTGACACTATGTGCATGCATACACAAACACACACACACACACACACACACACTAGCGTATGTATGCACGACCAGTGTTTGTACTGTCCGGTTATTCGGGAAGTCGCAGTCGCTCATTTTCGTATCGATTTCCCTTATCAATCTATTCTGTTAGACGTGCCTGCAAGTCGTGTTCATTCAAAAACGACCCTTTTTCATCGGTTGTTTTGCCTCCTAAAGGTATGATCACAACAATTTTGCATTCCTGTTTCAAAACCAGGTTGTCCATGTCGTTTGGGTACTCAGATCTATATTTTGAAAATGGTCCATGTGCATGAAAAATAGGCATCCACTAAATCTTCAACCCACTGGTTCATTATCGATTTTGCACCTTGTTAAATGAACAGTGTTAAATCAGAGGTTATCGCTATAAATAAATCTTATTGTCCAGTTGATTACGTGACACACCAGTAAAGGTTCGTCATTCGCATTTATTGATCGATCGATCGATCGTGCGAGTTATACATTTGCTCTGATCGACCAATCCGAACATACGGTTCAACGCACCCTCGGCAGTTGGTAGGTCTATCCTGTTTTGGTTAGATAGACAGGCAGACATAACTCGGCGCGGGTCAAGTGGAGTCAGTTGTGTACGCAGTGCGTCATTGTTTTATTTTGGGACACCTGCCGTTTGCACTGTGGTTTGGTACCTAACATATTGTTATCACGTAAACTTCGGTCTCGAAGTGATTACCACGTACGTCACCATTTGAGCATACAAAGTTCCCCGAGTGCGACAAACAAGAATGTACTAGCTTTTTCTCGTTTAATGGTGTTACGCGGGGAATGCGGTTATTAGGATGGCAAGAAAGTTTCGTAGTGCATGATACTCCAGTGATTGCCATTTCGATCACAAAGATTTCTTGACGTTTCTCACTCTCGTCTCTGGTGCGTAATATCTTTTCAGAGACGACTGATATATCGTCCGGTAAACCGCGCAATCATCAACGTTACGCATCGGAATCGGAGCTGATGACCAGTCCTTGTCCAGAGATTCCCAGTCCCGGAAGACCGTTGAACGCCGTGCATCGTGGCTGGCCCGAGACTGATGTGGAAACGAATGCGCGGCGATTGAAGACCGGGTCGTTGGATGTGAAGACGAACTCCATGGACTCGGTACAACCAAGCCATACGGTAGTTCACTCGCATGAAAATGCGGGTCGTACGTCAGAACGGCCAAAAAGTCAGGAACACGGTTCAAGAACAAAGTGAGCGAACTCAGACTGTGTTTAGGTATATCATTAAAAAATGTAGAAAGAAACTCTGTGATTCTAAAGGGGATTCAACAGAATTATAAACTCACTGCTTCTAACCTGTAGCACTTGTCTGCTTAACACAACAACTATGACCTGTTGTCCGTTTCAGCTCTACTCGGCAAAGATTGAAACACGAATACGAATGGTGTTAGTCAGTAAAGGAATACGCTTCCATAATAGCACTTGTTGAAAACCTGTTTAGTTCGGTTATTCATACAACTATGGGGCATGCACTATGCAGTAACTCGCCTTGCTATGCTTCAGCAAAATCCCGAACTGTAAACCATAAGATTTGGGTTATGAAAATAGCTAGAGGAGGGGACTACAAATGATACGGGAAGCCATTGGTAGCTACATACTGACGTATCTAACCGCTGAGTGGATGAATCTCATGGACTTCTCTCGGTACGTCTGACTATTCATGAACAGCCAGGTTCACTGGTCGGGATTTTCATACTTTTCTTCAATATCATAAACCGGTTACAGGCACCGGTGAATATTCTATCCCAGTAAAGCGTGTCTAGTGGCATGCGCGACATGAGTTGAAACCAGCATGTGAACCAAAAATAGGATTACCTCGTGGAATCAATGATGCACAAATCAAGTGTAACTGTATAGGCAAACGGCTGACAGCGTCTGGTAGCGAGATTCGAACAAAAGTGTACAGATCAGTTGAATGATCGCATTTTCACTCGCATCTGAGCACGTGTTGGTTTTTCAGTCATGTGCTTTGTTTTAGTGAAGATTTTGGTCAATAGCATCCAGCCCGTGACTTCTTCGTGTAGAGTGCCAGAAGCTTACATATCGTGGATGATATTCAGTATTGCTGTTTGCAGTTTTCTTTGTTTGATGTCTTCATACTGTTTGGAAATTAAGAACCGAAACTACCGCACTTAGTGCAAGGTTAACGATTTTGTAACTTCAAGTGAAGCCATCAATGGCACGACTCTCCGAACACAGGTGGGCGTGGGTTTGGCAGCGGTCACTCGTCACCTACCCATACAACCTTTCTGCACTGTCGTGAACCGCATTCACAAGTTTACTTTCATCGCAGATGAGTTGAGTTATTGTCCATAAGCCGAACAATCAGTGGGAGGGCCAATGGCGAAGGGAGAGACTGATCATGGCGAACGCTGTTGTAACTGGAATATACATATGGCAGGTACGACCGATGGCCTAATCGATCGTCTTTTCGTTATTGCAAGACAAACTATGATCACTGAGTGGGTTGGTCAACTGTAAGCCAAAGGTTACGAACAAATCGAGAAGGCCAAGAAAATAGTAGCGCCAGTTGATTTCGCATACCATAGCGTTACAATGGCTGCCGTTCGTTGTTTGCAACAGCCTGCGAACCCCGTGATTGAAAGACGACTAACGTCGGTCCGTTTGCAAATCATAGTACTTCGAGAATTACTGATACAGTTTGAGGTGAAAAAGTGATAATACTCCGTGTTTATATATAAATGCTCCTCTGTTATCGCTTGCTTAGTAATATGAAAATATTTTTATCCATATCATAACCATGTTGAGATGCAACGAAGAAGTTTTGAAGTGTAAACCGCGTTTTTTCAAGTTTGTTACGGACAACGGTTGATCTGAATTGTATGTACATCAAGGATTCACTCGACGGTTATCGCCGTTTGTTTGGTCAGCTTTTCCCAGTCGAAATATTGTCATTTCATGATCCGTAATAAGAGACTTGACAGTAAAACCAAATATTCAGTTCACTACCTGGTAACCGATCCCGGATACCCGATCCACTAGATATCTTCCGTGGTAGACTACGTGAAGACTACCTGCCATAGCGGATTCAGTTCCAGTACGTGTTTGGAAAACCATAGGTGTTCGCTTTTTCCAAGGAAATAAGCGGTAAATATTAAGAGGAGTGAGTCGAATTACTAGTATTAACCAGATTACGAATTGTGTGCAAACATATGTTTTCGGGGATTTCGTTTTCAGGCCATTACAATCAGATTTGTAAAAAATAATTAATAAAAATAATTGGAAGGGAACGTTTCATCAAGTCGTATAGACAGATTAGAGTGGGGAGGACGGACGAGTCAACTTCAACCGAGAAACACCTACGAATGATCGGATTATGTAACGGACGACAATTAGCTCACGTCACTGCAATGCTCATATGTGGTGCAGTTGACTTTTGGTCATGGGAGTTGGAGTAGTTGAACTAATTTACGCCACCCTCAAGCTCAGGCTTTTAAAGCCGGATGATAACCTTCTCGGCATTTGCTAGTACTGGAAGCATAATTTCCCACGACATGTATTGTGGAACCTGGTAGGCAACTTTGAGGGCAGACTGAATGTCGATCAAGGGCCCGGTTTCTATGGAGTGCGCAAAGATCGTACTCGATCCCACTCCATCGCCTTTATGCTTAAACCATCGTGGGTGGTGTTCTTTGATGCGTTTTCATAGCTTCCTGTCATTCGACCTATGCGACTGGCGCCACAGGTCTGCTACTTGAATTGGTGGCTGATCACAAATGAGGTCAACAGACGTGACTGATCTTTATTTTCACATCGTACTGTTGATGACGTGGCGAACACACGAGCATAGCGCTGACGTACAGGTCGCGTCGGCTGTAATGCATACGAATGTTTACTCAGTATATAGCTCGAGCTTCGTGACTTTATTGGAGCATATCAGCTCACTGAGTAATTACACTAAGTTATTCGAAATTTCCTCGTATTTACGTCGATTCTTTACTGCGCTATGTGCAGTTGAATACGTCTGACCATGGTTGACAGAGTAAAAGGCTCTGAGCAAGTTAAACCAAAATGTGACAAGTAATGGAAATATAAATGGACTGATCAACCGGATCGCAAATTATTATCGGTTATATCTAAATTGGGTTACCAGTTAAATATTTTGTTTGAAGCTGTTTCTTCGGCTAACATAGTTTTCATGGCTGTACCCAAATGAAAGGCGAGGATAAATTCTTTCATAATTCGGAAGTTTCACGTTATATGTTCTTTGAAACTGCTCCTTAGCGGCGACTGTCAAACATTGCAGAAAATGGGAATTACATTTGGTATCAATGTGAGCGTTGGCATCAAGATCGTTTGAGTGTACCTCGCTAATCATTAATACTGTTATCGTGATGGCAATGAAATGATCCACTAAAACTGGATTTTCTTGGCATCCCCGTAAGGAGGACCTAATTTGAATTGAAAAGGCCTATTGGTTTGAATGCTTTTTGGCACATCTTGCTCAGTGTTACAATGCAAACAGGAGCACCACAAATACACATTTCAAGGGCAGAAGACCTAGCAAATCGAATGAATGAACCGATCCCATGTGCATTACAATAAAAAGTGCCGGAAATTCTTGTCCTTCATCCAGCACGAGAACATTCCCAGGCACACTCACTACTCGTCGGACATAAGGTGGCGGCGATTTTCGATGCTGCTTGTATCACGTAGTATAAAGGCTGCACTGCTAGCCCAACAAGTGGGGGCACATATTGGTTTTACCAGGGCATTAAAATCACGAGGCCTGTCATTTTGACAATGAGGTTTTTTCTCATTTGTGATTAGTATATGGTGATCCGTGGAAGGTTCAGAAAAATGTCGTCTGACGTACGAATTTCCCCTCAGAAAAGTATCCTGTTGGATGCTGACATATCACGCAAACCAAAATTATTGATTTGGATCGGAATGAAATGCGTTTAGAACTACTGGTGCACCTGAATTGAATGCGCCCTGAATGGTGGAAGAATCATCACCGTTATGACTGGAAAATTCGCCAGATTCAGGGGGAAAAAGTCATCTAGATGGGTAATCGGTTTTTAGAATAACGTTTCATGCTATCCTTCTCGAGAGATTTCTAAAGTCATGCGAAACGATTTATTGGTTCATTATTCACTTTAGGACCTGTGAAAGCAAGCGCAATTCCAAGGTCCAGTCCATACGATTATCCCCTAATATCGCTGATTTAGACGTAATAGTGAAAAATCCCTGTTCTGAAGAGATTAGTCAAAGGGCTACCTACACGCTGGCCATTGGAGTGCGACATGTGATGGAGCATGGGATAGATAATTACTTCATCACCAACATGGTGGACTCTAATTCGATGGTACTGTGGAAAATCTCGAATATTGAAGGCAGACAAAATGTTTAATGTTGCGTATGAACATTGTGATCTGAATATTGTAATGTAAGAAAGCCTTGTTCCATTTTAGCTCAGAGGCTCATATTCCGTCATAATTTCGACCGACAGGTTCACCAGAGGCAAGTAGAACACAAGGGTTATTGTCCCAAAACTTAACCATTACTTGCTAGTTATGATACATATATAATTATGTAGTTCTGCATTAATGATATCGTGTACGAGCACAAAATGTGTTTATCGGACGCCCGTGTGCATCAGTTTCAAAAATACCTGTAAGCCTATTGTCGTCCGTTACATAATTCGGTAGGTCACGTATGTTTCCTGGATGAAGTTGACTGATCCATCCTCATCCACCCCTATCTCTCCATACCGACTTAGCGAGACTTTTATCCAACTATACTTGGCTTTAGACGAAGTACGCGTTGGGTAAAGCGACTTGACATTTAGTTTGATTGTGCAACCATCTTGCAAACTGCTATGTTTTTGCAGTTGTTAGATTGGATTCCGGTTGTGAAAACATCATTTCTGATAGCATAAGTCACGATGGCGGATTGTCATGGCCACTGCGTCTTGCAGTTCCCTGGATCAGGTGAACTGATAAGAGCTCCAAGGGTATTCCTCTATCCTCTCCTCTTAAGTGACCCTTGATATGCGCCAAGAACTCCGTGGTGGCTAGGTGTCCACTTCGGTTGTTGTCTGTCAAATGACGTTGGCACGCAAAGTCTTCACCGAAAGATGCAACCATTCATCATTCCTCAGAGATATCTAAGCTGTAGACTTTCTACTTGAATGCATTAAACAAGCTCAAACGGAAACGGCACATTGCGAAAATTCACGGAACGAGGTAAACACGTTTACGATCTCTTCATGGGAAACAGAAGACCTGAACGCTCACAGGATTCAGTCCCAAATGGGCGAGACATTTTTTGGCAGCCATTCAAACCCGATTTTTTCAATCTACTACCGCTGCCTGCGGAGGATACACAAAGAACAACGGAATTTGGCAAACGAGATCTTTGCGGGATCGTTCGAATCACGTGGATTCCAGATGTTTTGCGAACATTGTTCACATTTCCTTCTATATTCTCTTTTGATATGTGTTTTTGGCACCATGCCCAACTCTAGGCCAGTTGTATCATATTATATCATTATTATGGAGAACACACTGGATCAGCGGTTAACTGATTTTAAATACACTAAACAAGACATTAAATCAAACACTAACACATGTCAGATTACGTTGGCAGTTGCATGCTATGCGCATTTCAAGGGAAGGGTTTTCTTGGCATACCAGGACCACTGAAATAAGTAACGGTTAGAACAAAAGCGAAGTTGGCCAATCCATGGCTTGAAAAAGAAGTGTGTAAAACCTAACCAGTTGAATTGGTGATGTAGGGTGTGTTGGACCCTCCAGTAGGGTCCATGAGTTCCACACGCTCAGTTGTGGGAGATATTGGTTAGATGTTACTTTCTTGCATTCAAGTTCATTTAGTTGATATGGTAGTTTGTAGTTCTCTTTCCAGAACATAATAGTCTGTTTTGATCATCGAAAGTGGTTCGTGGACAAAACATAGCAACGGGGACAGCTGCATCCTGTACAAGGATAATGATTGTCCACAGGTGAACTTCTGCAAAGTGATTTTTGTTTGGCTGTCGCAGAGAGGACGAACAGTCACCGGCTGGATAGGCTTCAACTTCGTTTCTATACCAACTGATTGCCTAGTTAATCGCCTTCATCTTGTTTTGATCTATACCAAGTTTACTGGTGTACCGAAAACACCTTTTTCGACTGATGTCTATCAGCCTGCAAAACAAAATTTTTGTCGGCGAACACCCGTTTGTTATGAGAAGCTAGTGTTCACCAATGACCAATAAAATCTGTCATCCAAAGATTACTAGGAGTGCCTAGAACTAATCCCCTACCCGTACGAACGAATTAATTTGTACTAACTGCATCTTTTATGATTCTCCACTCTAACTTCCGTGTTATAGTTCTTTTTGGGAGGGAGGTTCCCTTCATGGCTCAAAATCGGAAAGCAGTTGATAGGACATTGACATGATTCGTGCAATGAAAAAGACCCATTTGAACCGACCAGTGTTCATTTGTTCAGTGTACATTCAAATCAGCATCCGTTTACACCGCGCGCGTATGATTCCCTTTAGTGCAACCCTGGATATTAAGTATGGTAGTAGGGAGTCTCGAACGCGCGATCCGTTTCCGCATCACGTGACGGTGTTTGCCAATTTTGTACCTACCAATCCTATTGCTCACGGATCAATATCTGTATGCATATGCGTTCCGTAATATATTTCATGCCTGTAAAAATGTTGTATTTTGTATGCTAACACACCGATAAATTCCAGTTCCAGTTTCGGTGTCCTGTGATTTCTATTCGAGAAATTCGGTCATAATATATATATATATATATCATTATTCTGTACACCCTTATTTATTCTTGTTTGCTTGCAGTCTGGCCACACCAGGCACCTCTGGTAGTATGACACCAACCTCTATGGACACGGTGATAGCTGGACAGTCCACCGGACCAGACTCAATACCCTCTTATCAGTCAAGCCCACAACGTCTACCGATTTCGAACCAGCCAAGCGGTTCGAAACGAATCGCTTCCCCATCAGTTACAAACGTTCCCGCGTCTCCGACTGTAGCTGATGTGTCCCACCAAGCAGCAAAAAATGAACCGTTGTCTAGCAAATTGGATGAACCCATGTCAGAAACATTGAAACCGCCATCACACGCGGTTGTACATACCTCTCGATGGAATGAAGACCGACTGCCCACGTTTGCTCCCGAACTTTTACCCGATCTGCCTCGTCTACATCGCGACCCACACCGGGGACGGTAAGTCAAGTTCGAATTGAATGCATATATATATATATATATATATATATATATATATATATGTATATATATATATATATATATTCATCTCAAAGTTCAAAGACGGTTGGACCATGATCTCTTATTAGTTATTTTCGGAAACCACTGTTTTCCCGTTCAGAACATGTCTCCAAAAATGTAAATGGTTTAGTTTTAAAGAAGGGACAAATTTCAGTTGCATTCGTGAAATTCATTATTGACTTGCAAAGCCTGGGTCTTATAAATAATAGAAAATCCGCTCGTATTTTTCACATCTAGAATTCCAAGGCCGCTAGTTGAAACTGAACCGATGGCACAGCCAAACCGGTGCTAGTACTACAGGTGCATATCCAATGATTCACAACACAATTCCAACGATATACAACAACCGTTCCGCTTTTAACCACCGAACAAGCATCATCCGTTACTCCTAAAAGTTGAAGGGTACAATTCTGAACGAGACCCAATACATATTGAGTTATGCTCGCAATACTTATTATTGATGCGAGGAACATGGATCTTCAGGATAATGAATATGCACTTGTATATTCGTACCCCGATTGGCCTTATCGCGATAAAGCATGTGGTAAGTGGGAGACTGCAGGCTCAACTCCGGCTTGCTGCATTGGACTTTTGGATGTGAAAAATATTAATGGATTTCCCATTACCCATAAATTACAGTTATGTATACCACGCAATTGCTTGAGAGTAGTATATATATATATATATATATATATATATATATATATATATATATATATTTCACCGCTAACCCGGTACAATGTACATAGGCTTGGTGCCATGCAAAAACATGAGTAATCATATATGTGGGGATTTCATGTAAGCATGTGGGCTGGATACTACCCGGTTGCCCAGTGGTATCATAGCCCTCTGGGAGCCGGTGACTGATTGCTCAGTTCATACGCCCTTCAGATGGGTCCAAACATCCCGATGCTCAGTGTATCCCTCCGCCACAGATGCCGGTGAGCATACCGTTGTACGCCTCATACACCATCCGTATTTGGTTTGGAATCAGGGTTTAGCCACCTCCCCTAGATTGACTATAAGTCAGTCAACCCGGTGGAGAGCGCCAGACATTCGCTTTCGTCCTCTCAACTTAGTGGTAACACCGCCACCAGAAGGAAGTGAGTAAGGCTTCCTCAGCAGAGGCTGTAGAAAATGCACGGTCATCTGAGAGCATTTCGAGAGGTGTTCAGGACGAGTAACCATCTCGGAGCTTGAAGCATCTATCCTCGATTATACTGAGTAGTGTGTGGAATTGATGAATCTTTGTGGATGACTGTCTTTTGGACTCGACGTTTCGCGCACAAACCCCGGGTCATCCGACCAACCTGCACTCGGAAGAACCAAACTCAAGTTTCGCTCTTTTTAAAGTTCATCAGTGGCGCATATCCTCCGCCATACCAAGGGTTTGAAACCTGATCCTCTCGATTCGAAGGCGTGTGTGGCGGAGGGATACACTGAGCATCCGGGATGTTTGGACTCATCTGAAGGGCGTATGAACTGAGCAATCAGTCATCAGCTCCCAGAGGGCTATGATACCACTAATCGTCCTGCTGCCTTGTAGTTTAGACGTTCTGGTCAAAGGCTCTGGGTGGGGCCCTCTAAGTCAACCCTTTACTTCGGTCTGGGAAACCAAGTAGTATCCAGCCCACATGCTTACATGAAATCCCCACATATATGATTACTCATGTTTTTGCATGGCACCAAGCCTATGTACATTGTACCGGGTTAGGGGTGAAATATATATATATATATATATATATATATATATATATATATATATATATATATATATATATATATATATCACGCGCGCGTGAAACATCGAGTCCAAATGACAGTCGACGAAAGATTCATCAATCCTACACACTACTCGCAAGCAGGTGCGTGATATATACGCGAAAAAAGGCGAAGCGGGTTTAAAAATGTGGGTACGTTGGCCCCATCCTGTGGAAATTACAGTTAGTAAATATTCTATCCTTGGGTTGTTCAACATGTTGAGCAATTATTCAGTTGATAACCGTTGTGGGCGGGGGGATTCGAAGGTTAAAATAAGTTCAGTATGCCCTAACCATGGTTACTTGGATATTTGAACTAGTTTTCTTGCGAACGCAATCTGGGTTGGGTTATTTGCATGCTGCTCCTCCCGACCATTCCGATCATTCAGTATTTTGCTATTATTGATTTTTTCCCACCTCTTTTTGGCCCACAAGCAATGCACTCCAAGTGTTAATTTTGATTTTTTCTTTTGGAAGGATACTTCCCATATTCCATCTCATGGAATGCTTTCTCAGTTCGTTTCTTGAATTGTCATGACTGCTGGTCCTTTGTTATTTGTTGTGTCGTCTTTAGAACGCGGAGTGGCAGTACGGATATATCCAACGATCTACCACCGGCCCTCTCTACAGTCCGGACCGATTTTGTGCCCACAACTCCGACTGGCACGAACGCAATGCAAGGCCTACCACCTCGCCCAAATCCACTCATTTCGGACGCTGGTACACGGCGTTCGCACTCGCCGGCATCACACCCAAAGACTGGAATTACATCTTCATCTCAAGTGAGTTTGCAAACTTGCCATCAGTCACTGTCAAACAATGACCAAAGAACGACTATTGTTTCTCAGTGACGCAGTGAACTGAATTTTCCTTAACGATTTCTCTGCAGGTTTTACCCCAGTCGCCATCCACTGCGGACACGTATGTGCCTCGTGCTCCAGTACATCCACCGGGCAGTTCATTCGCATCACCGCCGCCGACTCCCACTGCAGACTGCCCTCAGTATCATCCTCCAGAAAGTCTACAACCAGCAGATTGGAGTCACCCTGCTCATACGACTGGAGAAGCTCGGGCGTGGCCAGATCGTTCAGAAATTGGGGTCAATAAAGCGCCCAGGGTAGCACCCAAGCCCCACATGACAGGACCATTCAGTTATCACCAAGTAACACAATTTTGAACTAAATTACAAATATCAGCTTATTGCGGATAACAAGATTCCATCTTTAAGCGGTCATGTATGTTATACACTTCGCAAAGTGTTGATATGTAGGTTGTTTTCCTGATGTTCATTTCTCTCGCTGGTAATCGACTGTGGTGATCGAGTGGTTTGGAGCATAAAACTGCCACCTTGGAAGTCAGAGTTTCGAGCCTCGCCATCGCTCGTTATATTTCCGGTTCACAGGAATCCACTGTCACCCAACTCGTAAAGACGCTTGATCTACTGGGGCCTTATTTGGTTCTCCACTCTAAGTCACAGGGTTGGTTTGCCATTTATCCCGGATAGTTCAGTGGGTCTTCGTGGTTATTCGATATATGCCCCTTCCACGGAATTCATTCGCTAGGATGTCATAAAAAGTGAAATTTATTTCCTGATCCATTTTTCTACCGCTAACCTAACCCGAAATTTCTGGTTTTTCCGTATATTCAGTTACAAATGGCAAATTAAGTACAATGTTGACAAAGAATTTGAGGACACCTTGGGGAGGCCAACTTCCGCAACCTACCACTCAAAAGCCTCTTAGTAGGTAAAATATGGCAAATCACAAAATAGTGTGTAATAAAGTCAGGACGAAGTGTATGTGAAAATCAAATAATAGGGAAGCAGATTAATGGACTTGACCGACATTTAATGCACACTAATGCCTCTAAGCTTCACACTAACGTTAAATGAAGAACTCGTAGTTGATATATTCCTCCTAAGTATGAGGAGTGTTGATGATGAAGAAGTGTGATAGAGCCATTGATCCATACGAGTTGCCGCCAAGTATGCCAACTGAGCTTGTTCCAATTTCATCCTCAGCGTTAACATGTTTATTTCATCAAATTTTATTCTGTGAAACTATCCTTGATTACACTAGATTGGCATCCATGACGTGAGTGCACGGTAACTGCCTGGAAGATATTTAAAAGACTTACATGTCCAGATCATTTGCGCATTGTATTAACCTTTCACGTGGTTCACCATAAGGCATTTCTAATTATGCCTGAAAGGAACCGGACGAATTGTACGTGGCCCACAACGTCCAACAAATGTGATTGATGGTTTACGCCAGTATCATCACGGAATTTTTATTGCACTCTTTGAGCTTAAATATACACTTTCGATGGGATGAGTCTAATCTACTAACGGGTACAGAGAAGTGACAGGTTGCCGTCAGGATACTGGTAAAGAGACTAACACAGCTATGGTGTGACTAATAAATGAAAGAGGACCGTGAAGCAATAGATGTGGGAGATCTATCATGAGGGACATATTATTGGCTGAGACGATAGTGTTTTGTCACTACATTTGTTTCATGGTTAGACGATGAATATATCCTCGGTCTCGCTAGTAGGAGAGGATGATCCCTGATATGAAAACCTTGACTAGTGGACTTGACCACGGTAAATACCAGGTGGGGGATCCACGCGACCCACCTATGAAATCGTTGGAGACAATAAGTGAAATGGCTGCGTCGCGACCAGTGGCGTATTTGCATTCGGACTCTTTCTTTGTCCTTTCGATTTCCGCTTATTACTTTGAATTTCTTTTATACATTTCACCTTGGGCTTCTATTCTTTTCGCCGTTTACTGGACGATGCCGGATGGTGGCAACAGAAACCAGAGCACAGAACGGCGACGTTAATGGTTGAGTAAACTGAAAGTGAACTGGTGGAAGTAGAACATAATAAGTAGTGGAACGTGCGACGAGGCTGTGCACGTCTTCAAGAATACCGACTAATCGTTCTCTGGTTCTGAGTAGAACCAGTATATCGTTTTCTGATCCATATCTGCACTGTTTTCTGTTACATTAGGTAACCATTGCTGAACCACCGTCTGGCACGGTGCCCACACAGACACTCATGGAATCTCTAGTGAGGTATGGACCCTAGTTTTCGAAAGATATGGCCATAATTTTGTTGTTATCGTGTGATCTACGCACGACGTAAATTACTATAAATCAAGGTTATCACCACCGTATATGCTGAAGCAATCACCGCTTTACATCGAGATGGGGATACACATGGTGAGTGATGGCGCTGAAAATTAGAATGCGAAAAATGCAACTGGATTTTCCTGTATTCACCGTACACCATGTAACGTTCAGCCAATGACCTCGCCCATATTAGTAACGCAGTATCGTCAGTCAACGTCAGGCCACAGCACATATCCATGTTTAAGTGCAACTGGTTATCTCGTTAACACACATTTTCCAGTGCATGAAACTCCTCCAGGGATAGCCGGGTGAACCCATCACTCGGCTATCCGCAGGTCTGTAACACCGTTATCTGTGTGCTGTGGTCAGCGCACACATGCACGTGCGTATGCATGCACCTATAAATACATACACCCCAACTATGAATTTGCTATCTCAACCTGGAGCGGTACTTCTCAAAACGGTGATTGACCCACAGGCTGCCATTACACTAGTGTTACTCAATCTTCAGTGTCAACCGTAGGATAATTCGTGTATCCAGTTTGAGCGAGCAATTTCTAAACTGCCTAACTGCGATATACGCATAAAACGTGTGTATCTGTGCAGTGGTTGATTGGGTCGCGATGTTCATTCAGTGACAACAACCGGTGGTTATCGTAGTGGCAGCTGCCAACACATTTTACCCTTAAAGTGCACTTCACCCACTTCACCCACTTCGTCCCCTTGTAATCCTCTTCCTAATTTTCTTCTCTCCAATCCCATATATTCCAATCCACCCTTAAGGCAAGTGAATAGTCTCCCTATTATTTCCAGTAATCTCCGGTTGACTCCTAAGATCATCAGCAACCCATTATCAAAAGTTCGGGAGTCTCACGCACTGAATGAGCAAATCTGCAAAGTATTTGAACCATGACAAGGATGAGTAGTTTTGTGTAATGGTTCCCACCTCAAAATACTGACCACGTATCAATGCGAATATTGTTTTTATGATATTAAACTCGATCCAACCAGACCGTATTAGGACGTTTGCAAATTAAACTCACCCAGTTGAGAGGTGATATCTTCTAGTCATTCATTACTTGTGGTTTGTGCACCCATGTGATCCGATTTCGTATGTCAATTCTTGCTTTCGTAATCAGACCGGCTGTGCTAAGCAGCCAACACGAAACAGATCTGCAGCTGAGAAACACCATCCAACATTGAAGTCGAAATCTGTGCCAGCAATTTTCGATTCTCTCTTCCGTAAACACATATCTGAACACTGACGCGGCACGAAACGTGGCATGAGTCAAAAGTCATCGGTTATTGTTAGTTTCTGTTGATAAGATGCCGAAGAGTAATCGGCTTATCGAAGCTGGATTGAATTCGCGTTGATGAATGCAACATTGCCAAGCCACACATAAAGTCTATAGGAATGTGCATTGACCCAGGGATCTCCGAAATATCCAACATCGTAATCTGCGCACAACATGTGATCAAAGTCATGACCACCACATATGGTCAAGCCATTACCACTTTAGATCAAATCGAGCATAAAGTGGTTGAACGAACACACATGCAACCTCTTACCCGTTCAAAACATTCGAGCTCATTCTTCTTCGGACTAGGATGCCACGGAGTCAGGCACATGGAGTCTGTGACGGACACTGAACCTAACGGAATGCAAGCGAAGGCACGTTGTGGATATGGGTTACACCACCGGTTAGCGTCGGTGTCCGCTGTTTAGAAGCCTAATGTTGTGTTTGCGTGTGTGTATGTCTGTGCTGCACATGACAGTGATTTGAGTCACCTAATCGGAAATGGTTAACCAGCCGTGTAACCCACGCATATAGGGTGCGTGTTTGTGTTAAGGGTGACATCAGAGATATCGTTGGTCATCGCTTGCTAACCGTTTCCTTTGCTGGCTGACCCTGTAGTTGAAGTCGATTTGGCTGATCCATGCCACTGATCGTTGTGAGTGAAGGAACTACGTGGCTGATTGGGATTGAATAATGCACAATCGCGCATATTATGTGGCTGTGTGTGCATATCGCACATGTGTGGTTAAGGTATGGTGCACTCATCAGCGGAAATTCTACTCAACCTGGGTTTACCGATTGCTCTGAGCTTGCGGTGTGTGTATTTGTAAGTGCATGCATGCGCGCGAGTGTGTGCGCTGACCATAACACGCAGACGACAGTGCCTTAGTCAGGACTAACCGGTTTATCCCATCGCTGTGAAGACGCAGAGGGCAAGGAGTGTTCAGTTTGGTCATCCAGAGAAGCATCAGATGACCTCAAAATAGGTAATTTCTGTCCAGTGATTCGGCTTATAATAATATCAGTCTGATGTAGTTGTGAAATAGGGATAGTAGGATGTAGAACAGAAGTGGGAAATAATTATTCGACACTACCAGCGTCCATTATGAAATCATGTTGAATAAAACCACCAATGAGAAATTTACTAGTTGTGTCGATGATCTGTATCCACCACTCAGAGAACAACGTTGGAAAAATCCTAAGAAGAATCAGGTCTGTATTTGGAAAGATATGTAGATGATTGTCTGCACGTAGTCTGGATATGACCTATGTTGCCACATCTGTGGCATGTAGCCTTGCGAAAGCGACCGGTTGATTGTGAACGGGGTTTACCAGAAGAATCGCATTTAGTTAATGAATTGTTCATCGAAGTTAACACGTTGTGACCTCGAACGTGTTAACTATTCGCGATTTGTAACGGGGTCAGATAAGTGAACTGCGGTAGATGATGGACTATCATCTTCGCTTGATATTTCTGCAACCTTTTTCTCCTTAGACAGTTTAATGCATTATTTCAATCCCGAGCACCAATGCTAACGACTTAACATTTCACATGGCGCGAACAACAATGTATCGCGGTACTCTCCTGAATATTTTGCATGATAATGGTTTAGATGATTGTACTCTGAACACCTTTCGTGCTTAATTTTTATTCGCACACGGATTAGTTCCTGTGGTAGCCAACACTCGTCTTCTCTACACGTTAACTCTGGTGCTCTTTCAGGGTACCATTCTATGCTAATTTTTCCCCGTTGTATTAGTCAACTCCCCCATCTCACCGGATCTCATTGGTTGAAAATTTGCCGTCGGTATTGTGTTGGATATCCCTTTCCCACCCGTGTATGTCCACCTCCTGTCTGTCTTTTATATTCATACTTTCTTATTCAACGTGCAAGATGGCGAGAAAGGCAGTGGTCAGTGGGGCTTGCCTTACTGTTCAACGCTGTACGATGATGGTGATGATGATATGACGGAAATGAAAGTTTTGAATATTCTTCAAAGCAGTCTGAATGAACTTAGCTACTGGTCTGCTTTCCATTCTCTTCCTCTTAATTTGCTAAAATGCATTGATGTTCCCTATAGACTTCAACGTGGATGACGCCACCAAACTGTTTTTAAAAAACATCCCCCGACTCACCATTGATAAACAACATCTCCATCAAGGTTCTTCCGTCCGTTACCTAGGAGTTACTCTAACTCACAACCTTAGCTGTGCTAGTGACTACGAAAACTTAGAGTACCTTACAATCTAGTACTTCAATTTATAACTATTTTGATTCTTTCTTTTTGGCTTACCTGTGATGCTATTATTTTTTCCGGTTTAAAAGGAAAATATGTTGGTCTTATCACCAAATCAGTGAAATTGCTCTCCTGTTGTATCACCATTATTAGAGATATTTTCACTGACCATCTGATTAACAAACATTTTGATGCTTGTGAACATTATATATATATATATATATATATATATATATATATATATATATATATATATATATATATATATATACGTATAATGGTAGCACGGTGATGGCCCTCTATAACGTTTTAAATACAGGGTTCGAACGCAGCCACTATTGATCAAATTTGTGCTAGTTTTTCGCTTTCGTTCGACTCATTATCATACTTGATCTATTGGAACTAACTCCAGGTCCTAGAGTCACGATACTCCAATGGGCCCCTAAGACAGTGGGCGATATTCTGTTCACTGAATTCGTTCACTGTGACAGAATGAAAAATAAACCTTTGAATAAACTGAAGGCATCATACTGACCTCCGGTGACATTCGGCCGGACTCGAAACCCGAAGCCTGTTGCACCCTAAATGAGGAAGTCGGCAGTACCGAAGTCTCATACTTTTCGGCCGTCTCAAGTTGCACCGATTATCGATTTATATTCCAATCATTCCTCGGTACTACAAGCAAAACACATTGAAGACATCTACCTAAGTATATACCCAGTGCCCTGCCGATACGTACGATATTCCGAGGCTGACTCCTTGATCCAGCCACTATTAAATACGACGGATGCCTCAAGGTAGACTCCCTCGGTGCGCGAGGCTTCTTGAGTGACTGTGAGGTAAGTAATTGTGGCCAGTTCATGATTGAGAGGAAAGCATGAAACCTCTGAGAAGTGGACGTGTTCCTGGATAAAGTCTGAGAGAACCAGCTGCTCAAGGTTTAGAGTCGCTGGGCGATACGACTAGATGTCGCGATTTATAGCGGCCTTATTTTTACACTTTCTTCATCAGCTTGATAATACCATTACTTCTTCTGTGCCTGTACTGATCCGACTACCAATCTGGGTTTTTGCCACGAGCAGCAACCAGCACCACCGCATCGGATACATGAATAATAGTCGTTCAGATTGAATTGAACTAAACTGATTACGAAGAGAAACCTTGAAACAACCAAAATTGCTGATTGCCTTTAGTTGTGGACAGTTTCTCATCAGGTCATGGTGTCCTCAATGGAGTTTTTCACAGATCAGAACCTCGGTTATAATCGCCGGTTCTTTCTGATCAAGCAATAGGCCTTTGTTTTTATAGGCTAATATTATACAAATGTGTTTACTCCGCATATTTTGTAAAAGGGAACGAATTAGTCCAGCTTATTTCACAATACACTCATGAGATAGGACCACGTGGTTGGTGTATTTTTCAGCTGAACATGGCAAGCTCCATGATTCCACTAGGGAGTCAAATATTGAGTGCTTCTACTGAAGACAACTCACGGAAAGATGGACTGCTTGCAGCTGTTGATTCGCTCTACGATGGACAATTTGAGACAACCAAAACGGTACCCCTCAGATATGGAGGCTGGAGAGGACTGTAAGACGACAGCACTCGCATACACTGCTTCTTAGTCGCACTTGTTTTAGCTAATGGTCGAGACACTGGTCCAAAAGCCTATTTAGTCATACTATGCTGGCATCCATGGTATTTCCAAGTTGTCACCAATTTGCTTGCGTCAAAGGTTTAAAATGTGACACCTATCTCATTTCATGCTTGTTGGTGATTGCACTGGACAGGATAACAGCCCTAATCTTAAAGACCCTTTGTGCATTGACGAAATCAGCCTGACCATGAATGAGAGACCTGAATCTGAGATCCGCACGAGGTCTCAACAGATCACGATTGGTAACGAGCCTGGTGATTTCAGGATCCCAACCTTGTACCTCGGAGGTTATGAAGGCCTAAACCACTCAACCAAAACCGTTTGCTTGACTTTATCAACCGGAAAATGATGCGGAATTACTGAGTGGTTTTGTCATTGCTGAGTTAACATGCTATAATTTAGATTCCTAAAAAAGATTCGCTGGAGGATATTCTTTGTCTTCCTTGTACGATGTGCTTTTTCACTTTTCGTTTTTTTGTAATTCAATAAGTTGAATCATGAGGTTACTGTTTGGTCTCCGTATACATTTTTCCGTGATTTCGGTCGACAAAAAGTCACAATAAGACTAAATATAAAGGGAACTGTCGATCTGTGTGACTGGTTACTGCAAGATGACATTGGTCTCTTTCTGTGCTCTGTGTTTTGGACCAGTCGAGAGGCACATATTGACCTACTGACTGACTGTATCTTATGATAAATAAGCATGATTGTGATGGCCTGGAGAGGAATCAGCGAGAACATGCCTGCCTGTCTTACGGCATTTGATCGGAATCTCAGCATGATTTCGTTTGCCTTTGTTTTAGTTTATTCGCATCCGCCGACTGAATCGCTTATCTGGTAGATGAATCATAAACTCTTAGAGATGGAGTTGACCAGTTGCATAACACGCACTTTTAACCGTACTATCAGAAAACAATGGAATTCGGCTAGTTTCACAGATTACTTGTTGACATTCTGTGGTGCTCCTATACACACCACAATCTTCTATCTTGATTGCCCTTAGACAAAGGCACTACATCTTCCGAATTATCGTTCAGAGGTCAATGTTTTCTTACTACATGCTTGTGCAAAAGTGCAACGAACGGGGCCCTCTTTAACCTCAGAGGTTCACTGAACAGGGTGAAAACGCTCCATGGTACCACTATGCCCCCCAAACCTACGTGCGTTCTACTCACAAACCGACCCATGAGCACTGAAAATCTCAGCCCGCTGATCATATGACGGATTGAAGAAATACTCTCTCTCACACACACAAACTCAAAGACAACTTCACCTTTAGGAGTGTCGCAAAAATGGCCTAGTCAATTTATTGGAAGGTCTCACAAGTTGATTCGACTCCGTATTGGAGCATAGAAACCCAACTCCGAGTTATTTTTTGGGTAATTTGGTTGCATTAAGTGTCAGGGTTTTTTTTGTGGAGGGGGGGGGGAGGATCTGATGTGTGCAAACGAAGCTAACATCGAGAGTGATTTACCCTCGAGCTCCGTTACAAGGCACCTAGTTGAATTCAGTCGACCTCGAAATAGTGGAATAAAAGTAGCTCGATCGGATTCACTCATTGTAACAACTCGGAGTTGATATCTGTGCTCCACCCCGGAGTTAAATCGACCTGAGCGACCTTCCACTAACGTGCTTATGCCATTTTCGTGATTCTTCCCATTGGCAATATTATCTTTGGGTTTGAGAGGAGAGTATTTTCTCAGTCAACCATGTAATCAGCGGGCCGAGGTTTTCGGTGCTCATGGATCGGTTCGTGGGTAGAACGCACGCAGATTTGGGACACAGTGGTACCATGAAGCGTTTCCACCCTGTGCTGTTAAGGGTAACCAAAAGCTGAGATCTGGAGTGATGGAAACCCACGTAAGGCTCCAACAGGTCAGGTCTGGTAGCGGGTCGAGCGACAGTTGATTACTGTGTTGTTCTTTACAGCGTGATGGGGCGTGTGACTGCATACTATGGTAAACAGGTGTAGGAACCACAACCGGTGCTTTTAGCAGCGTAGGATCTACTGGGCCTCCAGGTTTGCGTCCATGCGATTGGCTAACCCTACGGCTGGATAAATTGATTGTTTTAGCTAAGTGGGGCAACCTGTAGCATGGGTGCATCCGAACCGTCTCCGAATCTACACGATTCCCAACTGTGATCGATGGTGTCTACGTGGTTTAGAGCGTCTGATCACCCCTTCGGAGGTCGAAAGTTCGAATTCCGCCACCATCAGTCACTTTTCTGGCACACACTAATCCCTACTGTCCTCCGGCTCATTACCACCCCCTGACTTAATGGGAACTTGTGTGGTCGTTCACTCTAGTTTTCGGGGTCCGGTGGCCGGTTATTCCCAACAGTGCATTGGACCTTTGTCGCTATGGTGTATACCGTTTCCACTGCACTCTTGCAAAAACATGTGATAAAAAAATTTCTCTTTGGTGTATTTCATTAATGAATAAGGAGTATTGTGAGGTAGCAACTAAAAATAGAGCATTGATCTCCGGGATGAATGCATGAATGAATGAATGGTAGGAACTCATAGTTACGAACCAACTCTGGACTAGAAGTTGAACTGTTGTTCGCGCGAAAACACCCGACCAAGGGGAAGCTGTAAGTTTTACGTTATATGGTGATCAGTATTTTAAAAGTTATCATCTTTTACTCACTCAGTTACTCACTACCATAGCTGGACTGATAAACAAGATCGTAATTCAACTTTTTCCAAGGCACACCATTTTTTCACGTTTACAATTGATGTTACTAACAGTAGCAGAAGTGCGCCGTGGAAATTATTTACACCTTCTGCAGAACCTCATGGTTGATGGATCTTTTATTTCGTCATAACTTATCTTGAAATAATACCCAAAAATATAACAGATCATCATTCGCTTGTTAACAAACATTCTTCAAATCTTCAGCATACATCCGCGTAACTCAATATTGCTATTTCATTTGCCAACTGAATTTTTTTAATCATGTTACATGATCCATTACCATCCTGAAGTAGCTTTGTCACTAAACTGCCAGGTTCATTTCCCTTAAAACCACTGCCTGGACGAGTTTTCGTCATGACTGTCATTGTTAATTTTTTCCATTTCTGGTGCTTCAACATCTAATTCAGCCACCAAGCAAACCACTGCTCTCCCCAAGTCCACCACATCCGCGACCGGAATCTGACGCTTTCTTAGCACCAAAATCATACATCGATTCGGTACCAAACTACTCCTTGAGTCATAGTCCATCACCAACCGCAATGAGCGGTGCCACAGGTCCAAACGCAGCCCAAAAGGTTGCCCAACTGGAAGCGGAACTGCGAATGCTTGAGGCGAAGCCAGGATCAGCGCGACCAGAAGAACTAGATCGCCTACGTGTTGAAATTCAATTTCAGCGTCGTTTGGCTGATCGAGAGTCCCTTCGCAGATATACACCGGACGATCCAACGATATCATATGCCCGGCCTCGTTCGGATTCGTCACCAGTGCCTCATGTAAGTCCCATTTTGACCGCAGGCCTAGGGCGTGCAAAGCGCTCACAGATGGGTTAGGCATAGGCGAAACGTCCGAGTCACTGTCGGTGGTGCAGTGACAGTAACGCTTATTAGTTGGGTATTCACGCAGAAACACGACGATGAACCTTGGGGTTGCTCACTGGGAATATTTATATTCTATATGTGCGAACCATTAGTAGATGGGGCACATTCTATGACTTCCATGCTCAATGAATTTTTCATGGAGAACCGGCATCAAGACGATGGGAACCACGTGCGACCTCAACAGGTCAAGCCTGCAGACGACCCAGGTGACAATGAGGTGTCGTCTGCTACCAAATGCGATGTTACGGTGAACACTTGTTGAACGAAGGAGTCTGTCAAGCTTCCCTAGCGTGAAGTTGAAAAGTTTCGCAACGGCGGGAGAAGCACTACATAACATGGCGCTGTACATCCGTCCCCACGGAGTCGAGTTCTGTTGCGATAGTACAAGTGTTGTACGTCATTGGAAGGCAGTCCGGCTCACCATTTTCTGAGTGCGATTTTCTATTTCACAATTGGACCAACTTCAATGACTCAGAAGTAAATGGTGGAACTGAACAAATGAACTGACCACGTGTTCGCGACCTCCGTCATTTTTAGTTTTATCACCTTGAAAAACGACACATGAAAATTGCATTGTTGGCTCTTGTACAAAATCCTTTGTCACCGGTTAGCTGGTGAACCACGTTCATCACAACCTGTTTTACGAATGCCTGTCGATCATCTACCTTTCCGTGCTTTATTTGCACGTGCTGGGCAAAGCTGGAAGAAGCGACGCGTTGGTCAGGCCATGACTTAGCATAGAGGTTTAAAAAATCTAACGTCAGCCTTGTCTTTGATTGGAGCTTCCCGCTTACGTGGTTGGGGCCCAAGAGACGAGGAGTGTCGTTGGTTAGGGACATTGACGGACATGGCTCATAACAGAAGTCAGAGGCGCGAATGTTTTGCGGTCTGTCTGTCGAACTCTCTTGTCCCGTAACCACAAAAATGTCATTCCGACAAACAAATTGACAAAAAGCAAAAAGTGTACGATGAAAAGCTTCCAAAAAAATCACATTTTTTCTATCACTCCCGGTCTGTTTACTGTATTGTATGCCCCTTCCCTTATTTTGTAAATGTTGTTGTTGCGTTCGCACCTTGCTTGATCTCATGCCGGTGTAAAATATATTATAAAACATATAGTAATTCAAGGCAGTGTATACCTATTTATTTTTTGCTCTGTTCGCACTACTGCTAGCACAAAAAATACTAGTACTGCTATTACCGCTAATAATGCTACTGTTGCTGATACCACGGCTGATCCTAACAATAATACTGCTTTCTTATTGCTGTTAATAATACTAATACTAATATTGATACTGCCACTACCACTACTTCCCACATCACCACTGCTATTATTGTTAGTACTACTACGGCTACTGGTGCTCCTCTTTCTACCGGTGCTCCTACTGTTATTGCTACCGCCAAAACCACCACTGGTACTGTCATTACTACAACTACTACACTTGATACTACGGTGACTATCACTTAAGTTCTCATTACACGAAACGAAAATAGTTATCCCAGTTTTTATGCCGAAGCTGTTCGTGCACTAGACAACTTTTTAGCTAGCGTACGATTGACGTTCAGACTTCTGTACTTACAGAAATCATTCCGGCCAAGTCCTTGTACATGGAAAAGGTTCCCTGTCTTTTTGTATTACAGGCTGATGGTATACAGTCACGTGCGAATCACAACACATCATGGGAAGAAAAACGATCGCAGGCCGAACGAGAATTGGAAGCCACGTACGTGTCGACTAACTCCTATGCCAACTTCAACTTATAAGCGGACCATTGTGGAATGAAAATGTCCTCCAAAATTCTACTAGTCGGTAGAAATGATGTCTTACGGTTTGCCTTGTCCAACCCCTGCACTTATATTTTACGAAAATATGCATATCTTTGTAATAGATAACTGCTTCATCGATGCTAGTATACGTTGGATATGCGGTGCTGATGATTTCAGTTAAACAAAACAGTTTTTCGCTGTTCTTGATAAGCTGATAGTGATAGTAAATGAGAAACCATTTAGTGATAACTTTAGTTACACTATGATGCAAGTTCATTTTTACTTCGTGTGAACAACCATCGACCATGTACCGGTTAATCTAACAGTTGTATCTGAGGTGTGAAGGGCGATCACAGAAGTCAGGTCTTGCATGCACGTTTCGCAGATATCGTATACATCCTCATGGAAAGTATCAATAGCTCTAGTTCAAGTTTTAGTTCGTGTGAGAGTAGACGGATTAGGTTGTTCTCCTAAGTGGAGATCCAGGTGAGTTGCAAATTCTCCTCAACAGTCTAAACACCAATGCAACAACGTTTGCGGTGCGTTTTGCATGTTCGAGGTGTAAAACGCTGTCCCAGGACTGGGTTTGCGTTGCATCAAACCTAGTCCCGGGAAGCGAGGCCTTACCTGGGCGATGGCTGCTTTAAGCCGCCTCCGGTGACTCAAGCGTGTTTTGAGAATACTGGACCATCGTCTACCTTTCCCTGCTTCGCTCTTACGCGCTGGGCAAGGCTGAAAGAAGCGGTGCGGCGGTCAGGTCATGATTTAGCGTAGGGGTGTGAAGGAGCTGGCATCAATGTTGCCTTTGCTTGGTGCTTCCCATCTTCCTGGTTGGGGCCTAAGGAATGAGGATCGTCGAGGATTGGAGACGTTGAGGGATATGGCCTAGGATAGAAATCGATAGAGCGAGTTGATTAAAACTATCCCACTGGTTCTAGTGAGAACAGTCCTGCCCCAGAACCATCACAGTTTGTTGGCACAAAACAAAGAATATATAGGTGGACCTCACATTCGCCCACCCGTGGCACACAATGCATTAGTCCGACTGGTGCGGATGACCACGCCTTGAGGCTTAAACAACGCTGAAAATACTCGTCCCTCATCTATCGATCCGCTCCAGCGATCGGCTTTCTTGTCACTCGAGATACCGTTTGTCTCAAGCCTTGGGCTTGGTACCGCACCAGTGCTAACTGCCGACGCGACTTGGTTGTCCGCCAATGATGGGTTAACAAATTCCCTCACACGAATGATGTACGGTCTGTCTGTTGAACTCTCGTGCCGCAAACACAAAACGCGAGATCGCCTACGCTGAGGAAACAACGCATTCGCGTTTCTCTTGTTTACTAACTGCTCTCTCCCCTTCCGTTGTACTTTACACTTTCCATTATTTTATTGAGTTACGGTGAACGTTATTAGATTGGAACCAAGCTTGATCTGAAGCTGGTAGTATATACCTGGACAGCTACGTCTCATCTGATAGTCGGATATCGAGTGAAATGTCGTCGTGCAAACATAAGGCACAACCTGTGTTTACGATGCGTACACTATGCATTTTGGCCCGTATTTTCAGAAATATGACCGTTACGGGTAGAAGATACGCGATAACTGTCGGTATTTCAGCATTATTGTCTTCATAGTGTTGTTTGAATATGACGGCAACGCCATTTCAACAATGCTGAGGTTAGACGTAGGGTGGTGGGAATCAGAAGTCAATCACTGGAACAAGCGCTCATACTAAACAGGTTAAGATGCCCGAGGTATGTGGTGCACAAGCCCACAGATAGACTTCGTTGCACATTGTGGTCCAAGGTGGGTTTCAACCAGGGTGGTTGTTTCACAACGTGGAGAAAAGATATAACAGCCTCGGTTAGTGGCTTTGGCTAAGTAGGTGTTAGGTTTCCGTTTTGGGGTCCACGAGATCCACTCTCCGGACGATTCGATACGTTAAGTGGTAACACTAGGTGCTGCGGTCAGTGGTGCGGTTGCATTTGGGTTCTTTTTTCGTCTGCATGACTTAATTTTGAATTTCTGTTGTGCTTACTCACTCCTTATCCTTCTGTTCGTTTTGCTTCTAACTCGGCGATGGTGTGAGATAAAAACCAAAATCGCAGCACACAAGTACGAGGTCAGTGGTTGGAAAAACTAAAGTTAACTGACAAATCGAATGATTTAGTCGCAGAGTTATTTCGATTGTTTGTAACGCCTGCTGGGTAAGGGTGTGTCGCGAGCAACCGGGTCGCTGTTTGGACGTGGAGTTGTGATCGGTGGTCACTAAATCAGATGGTGCACAGGTGACTCAAGTCGGGAAGCCAAGAGGTGCAGCATGCGGGTCTGGTTCAAATCCCGATTCTGATTTGGTTGGTATGCACTGCTGGGGATATCCAGGGCCCAGGCTGAAACATGAATTTTGGCTGGTCATTTGAGCATCGATACGGTATAATGGATGATTTCGTACGTTATGGTGGTCATTGGATTCAACGAAGAACAAAAAGTGGAGTGAAATTACTGACAGCCCAGTACTGACGTTTTCCCCACTTGGTTTCATTCCGCGGTAATGGAGTATCATATATGCGATCTTACTTTTGGTGTTATCCTTGGCAATTCTGTCTTTAACCACTATTCTCTGATTCCCGTCATTTGACTCAATATCATTACCAGCTTAAAACCTAGATGCGCAGAAATATTCATGAAAGCCGCAATTATTTACCACTGCATAAATTAAAGGAATATCTTCCATACCAGTGTGTTCTCTTCTCCTCAAACGGCTCAAGTATTTAACCACTAACAGTCCGCAAGCATATTGTGGACGTCTTAGTCTGGTCACAGCAGACCATCTCAATAAGGGTCACAGGTAAGATAAAATGCCTTTTTATGGACAGTTGATTAGATCACATGAGGTAGGAAACCAAGTCACGAATGCAGAAAAGCAAGCGCGAGCAGTTACCGAAACCCGAATATGGAGTTGTTATGCTAGAATTTACACTACTTGCGAGTAGACTAAGTGAGAACAAGAGAAGAATAACAAGGCCACTCAGGTTCACCCATTTTTCTGTACGAATCGACGCTGGTTTTATATGTGATTTGATGGTCAATTTGTCAGCGAACGGCGCTAGCCGTCACAAATTTTCAATGTTTTTGGAATCTACAAAAATTAATCTCAGTTCTGGCGGTAGTCAAATGTTCACCTTGGCTTATTAATATCCCGGGTTCAAATCCCACCACTGACGTTTGAGTTCCTCTTATCTTAAGCCTCTTATTGGCCGCATATTAATCCCAAAAATAATATGCCCTTTTTATATAAAAGAATAAAACAATGGTTAGCATATGGAATGAGTGCTGTCTACATTTTCACTCATCGGTCAAAAGGTGGTTTTCATGCGTTACCAGCTCTTCTCCGAACGTAACGGACCAGAGAGTGATTAGTTTCTGTGGTCTAGGCCACTCTTTTTGTTGTGTCCCTACGTGACATAAACATACACGACGCGTAGTCATCACGATCTTGTATCCGCTTCCTTCAGACAAAATCGCAGATTGGCGGAGTTGGAGCAAGAACATCAAGCAATGGTACTCCGACAACAGCAACGAGCCAAAGAAAGGACCCAATGGTTTGAACAGCATCGGGTTCGTGGGATTCCGTTTGTTCTGATTACGATTTGTTCGCAATTTGATTGCTTATGGTAGATTTTTTTCTCGTGTGAATAAAAATATATTGTGCTTTTCGAACCTAGTGAACTTTTCGTTTACAAAAAAACATTAGCAGAGCAATACATTTTTATGCTACCATTTTAAAGCTCTCCCATGTGATTACTTGTGTTCTGTCCGTATGCCTTTCACTTAGATGGTATTTGTTTCTAACCTGACGATTGGTTATCATATGGTGAATTGCAGCTGAGCTGAGCTTGCAGCTTTTACTTTCGCAAAAAGTATGCACCTTAAAGTATTTTCGAACGTTTTAGAGCGTGTGCTTACCACCTCGGAGGTCAGAGGCCCAAATTCCGCCATCTTTGGTCACTTTGGTGATAGACAGTAATCCACTACCGCCCAGTACATTACGCAGCTGATCTACCGAGACCTTATATGGTTCTGTACTCCAATTTTTAGGGTCTAGTTACCGGCTATTGTCAATGGTGCAGTGAACCGTTGGTGCTAATAGGGTACGCCATTTCCACTGCGCCCATGAGCCAGCATGTAATCAAAAAGGTATTCCAACAGTGTACACTAAAAGCTCTTTGAATATGCTTCGTTACAGGATGATATTCATGTTCAAATAGAGAAATTGAGGCTCAGTAGCTCAATTTTTGCTTTTAAACGATAAATGTTTAATAAAAAAATCATCACATTCCACTTGCTCTTCCAGAATCGACCGAATGGAACTCCGGGCGAAAAAAATACCGAATCAAGTAAGTTCATTTAGAAATACCCTAGTTTCTCCTTTATTTGAATAACATTTTGAGGAAACCAAACGCCCTAATGCTAGTTATTTTGAATTTCTCAAAGAGATTGCTTTGGCTGTTCCGCTAAATCAGCAGCCGGGTTAGTTTTTCACGAAAGCATATTGTGTTTATGTTGCTTCCTGCTTGGTGATGGTCTGGTGATATCGACTTCTGTCACATTTAGTAAGTACGATATGAGAATCTGGTCGTGGTCGATCATACTGGTGTTTCGATTCCTGCCTTCATCGGCCACATTTGGTGCTGGTCAGTCACCAGCTATCAATCAAGCGTTACATTTGAGATGTTTTCTTGGTTCAAACCTCAAGGTCATTGTTGCTAGCCCCATCTGATAGAGCAATGGGACATTGTGGCTGTTTATTTACAATTCAACATGTTACAAACTTATTCAAACACGAAGCTTGAATCAATCAGTGACCCAGTCTCTACTTTTAAAGCAAACTACTCAATACTGGTTTTGTATTCACATCTTTCCCGTATATGTATGTATATATACAAGTTTTGTCGAAATTTATTCGACAAGCGATTTTCTGCACACTGATTTTTATATTTCATGAAATGATCACAGTACAGTATAATATAGAGCTGCAATATGAAATTCTATAGAACTTTATATTGGTAGCGTAAGTGCTGCGGCGATTCATGGTCAATCAGCATAGTGTTATGTTGTTCATCATGATGAGTTAGCCTGGAGCCTAAAACTCTGGAACTAGTCAAACGTTGGACATGGATTATTTTTAGACTTATGTAATTAAAAATGACCGGAACTGGTTTTACTCGTTGATAAGTAATTGTTGATTTTATCACAAACATTCCTGTATTCTGATGTGTCTACCATAGGTCTGCCTTACGAAAAAAAGCAAACACGTCAAATATATTTTGAGCTGTCCTACAGCAAACTCACAGTGGATGGTAGTCTTAGCGAGGGTAAAATTTTGGTTTTGTAATACGCAAGGGCTAGTGTCCCTCCGCGGGGGAAAAGGGACGCTTATGTTTGATCTGCAAAACACAAAGGGAATAAAACTCCATGAGCCCAAGTTCCAGTAAGTGCATCAAAAGGACCCTGCACTCACATCGATTGAACAATGATAAGACTGTCTACAGTCTGCCCACTACAGTTTATTTCCAATACATGACTGAGACTTCAAGGTCATGTGAGCGCGATTCGTTGGTCGTAGACAGTAATCCACCGTCGTATGGCTCGTAACTGCGCTTGACCTATTGAAGCTTTATGTGGTTCTCTGCCATTCAGTCCCAAGGCCTGGCTGCCGCCTATCCCTAACAGTGCAGTGAGCCTTCGAGGTTATGGGGTATATATATATATCCACACTATTGCGCTCATGCACAATCATGTAATAGAAAAGTATTCACAGAATGTATTATTCTATAATTAAAAAAATACATTCTCATTTCAATTCAATAATGCAAAAATTACGGAAAACTGGAAAATCCTGCCACTTTAGTGAAGAGGAGAGGGATTATATTGTGCGAGTACTTGTTCTTGTGAATGACAACATTTTTTGCATCATTTATAAAAAAACGGTGTAACATCAAAATGTGGTCTGGAAAAGTCAGCACATCCGACTTGCGCAATGGTGTTAACTCCAGAGGGATAAAAAGATAATATCCAAAGAACAATAAGTTCATGATCATGGAGAAGATTTGATGATAAACTCTTATGCACCATTGCGTACAACGGTGCTTTAGAATTCGGCCGGTCCAAAGCCACTATTATAAGAACAACAAGGGTAGCTCTACGTGTTGTAACCGCAAAAATATTCGAATCGCATCGTAATTTATTTTGGCCAACCATTTCCCGTGGTAATCTGTGGTGAGACTAAGGGGGCTCACAAATATGTCGGTCGTAAGCAGAAGTTTCCAGGGAAACTCATTTTAGTGGCTCTGAGGTTTCAAAACTACCACGCCGGTTAATATGGGGTGCAATAAATCGCAAACAACTTTACTGATGTAGATTTACCGAAGATTTCCTGTACAACGCAAAGTGAATGAGGCTCAAGTAATCTGCTTCCGGTCTGTAAGATCGGAATTTATTCTAGAAAAAACTATCTCGTTTTAGAATGGTGCGCTATTTCTCACAGGAGGCTGTACATTTGGCAGCCGTGAACATGTACATCCATTTCTAATTAACCTTTACAGTAGTTCATTTGCTGGAAACTTTATTGACTAAATGCTTACAATTTCCTGCTAACAGCCTCGACTTGAATAAAACTGAAGATGTTTTCCTGGTGTTTAAAAAAGAAGCCATTGCGCTTTTCCTGGGTAACATCGAAAATGTTATTAGGGTGCAGCGTTGTATGTTAGGAATAGGTTAATTCGAAAAGCCTTGATCTCAAAAGTATTTTAACAACATTCGCACTTGCAAACATGTACATGTAAGAATATACTACCTAACGCCGGCCCGAAAAATATATCTTCAATACCAAAAGAGGAGAACATCCAGGATGAAATTCGTGGGGATGGTTATCCTGAGTACTGGGAGCCGTTGTACTGCACGGTTTCCCAGTCTAGTGTAGAAGGACGATTGATGGAATCTTGTCCTTTCGTTCAAGAACGCATTCATCGATTCTAGTATTTGCAATTTTTAAAACAAGAGTTCCATGGACCTCGCTTACACATTGCATTGTCAGTCGACAGTCCGTGTGGTTCGAGATTACATGAAATAATAGTCTTTGTCATCGTATGATCGTGGCGTGGATCGCTTCCACTCGGTTAAGAAAAATCGGAATCATGTGCTCGAGCGGCGCTCTCATACCGAGGTTTGATTTTGTCATCCAGCCCGTCGGTTGGTTTGACAAAGCATAATTGATGCTTCACGCAGAAGCTACCTGGAGTTACGTGTGACAAATGCGTCCCTTGCAAAGATGAAAAACGGGAGAGATTCCCCGAAAGAATACGACAGACTGGGATTCACCGAAACTGTTTCACCTGTTACCCCCATCTATTGGTGTTTCCGAGTAATAATAATTTACGTAGACGCATGCATCTCCTTCAGACATCTATTTTAAATGAAACAAAATGCCCTGCCTTGTTTTCTGTATCAAGCAACAAATCCAGACATACACGGCCGATATGGACGTCCACGATTTGATCCAAGTCAGCCAGGTGTGCAACATGCTCCGCAACATCCAGTCTACTCGCGAATCGGACCACAGGTGGTCGAGGGTGAACTAACTCGTTCTGGCGATAGTCTTCGTGTAAAAAAATCCGTGTCATTTGATAAAAACTTGGAAACTATCTCGGTCTACAGTCCGCCAACTACACCGCAAGATAGTGTGGCCGAGAACCCAACTGTTCTATCGCAGCGTAGCACAACCATGGTGATCGATCACACTCATTCGAACGGGACGAATCGGACTTCGTTCTTCCCGAGCACACACGAGCCCGCAAACCCGCGTTATCAACGTGAGTTTAGGACGTATCTTCCCTTTTATTCTCATTAGTAGCAGTGCTCCAATTCGGGCTTTTTACTGATCATAATTTAAACGTTTGACCACATTGCAGTTCTGGTTTCAAGGTTGTATTATCAGGAATCGCTTCCTGTCGTAATTCCTGTTTACGCCCAAGTCACAAGTTCCCACTACGCTGTTTTGACCCTGGGACTATCATTGGAGAACCACATACGGACCTAACCGAATCTGGTATGGTAATGAGTCGGGTGACCGCTAGACGACAGTTGTCTACCCAAAGAGTGTGAAAGACAGACATTAGTGAAGTTTGAACCTCGCGATTCAAGGGGAACAGAAGTTTATCCCACTAGACCATCACCATCGGTAAATTAGGGTCAGATTGTGTAAAACTAATATATATATATATATATATATATATATATATATATATATATATATATATATATATATATATATATATATATATATATATATATATATATATATATATATATATATATATATATATATATATATATATATATATATATATATATATATATATATATATATATATAACCACTCATTCATTGGTAAGAGATTCTGTGTGAAATTATCACGGGATTCTACCGGTGTTCTTGTGTTCATCCTAATTCTTCACTAGATGCAGTTCATGGTATCGATCACCTACTCTCTGCTGAAAAATCAAAACTAAGATCACCAAGCCTTGTTGTTGAGACTGTACGGCACTTATTTTTTCTTTAGAAAGATTTGATTTATTTATACTTATTTCAGTACAGTTGAATATGCCCTAGTTTCCTCCATTCGTTCTGATTTTCACAGCTTATGACGGTGAACGTTTTCATTCAATGAGCAAGAGTGGTTCCTCAGGTAATGTGGCCCAGTCCTCCCCATATCCGATTGTCCAACCGATTGGGGGAACATCTGTAAGTCTAATTTAAACGTCGTATCAATAATCGATCGCTTATAGGCAGAAAATATCTTGTAGTTATCACTTAAGCCAATTCCTATGGTCACCAATGATTCGCGTGCAAACCACTAATCGAGGGAGGAGGCGAACACTACTAGGTGAACTATGTAATATTCTATATTGGGATGAATGAAAATGATCATTATGATTAGGAAAAGACTTGTTGTTCATGATGTGATTCGTCATGTAGTTTATCCACTCCACTCACCGTTGAAGAGCGTACTGTAATTTGACTCTGCCCTCTAACTTTCGAATCCCATTTACGACTACTGATAGTGTGGTAGTAGCTAGTTGTATAACGAGAATGATGTCATCAGGAATCATGAACGACGTAAACCCCTCAGGCTGAGCTGGGATTCGACCAGGCGAGCATACAGGATTTTGAGTTCAACAAGGTTACCGTTAAGTTATTTGAACTGAATCAGAACACCATGTGTGATGGCACCTACTTGTTGTTGAATTTACATTTCGTGCTCAAGATTTTAGGCAGTGACTCCAACTGTGAAACCAAATATAGAAAAACAAACGTCTTGGTAACCAGATCGATCAAAAATTTGGTCACCCAGTGCATCTCGTGATTGCAAGATAAATGACTGCTGCACTTAGGCACGAGAAATTAGCGTAACCTTTATGAAATTCAGCACCGAGTCTGTGATCTATAACGGTCTATATTCACGGGATCTAAGTGACCGCTATGAAATCAGCCATGTGTCTGAGTTTGTAAAACGGTGCGACTAGAATCGTCTAGATGAACATATCAATAGCTGTCCATAACCGGCTCACAATAAAAACAGTCCTCCAGTAGATTGGTAACTGCAGACTCTGTCGCGATTTATAATAATAGATTTTAGAATTTATTACAAATACGCATGAGTAAGTGCTGCATATGGTACTTAGGTCGACTATTTGAATGATCTGTGAAATGAAATTTGACCAATGTGTGATAATATAAAATATGGAGCCTTCTATAGGAGATGATCTATTTATGGGGTCCATAACGTACAAATATGTGTTTTATTAGGCAGTTTCGCATTTTTATCAATGTTTACTTACATTTTGATTTGATTTGTCACAAATTACAGCGTCGAGTAAAATCTCACAAGTAAATCAAGCAAGTGACGATCATGTATGTGACTATGTGTCTTTGTATGTGCGCTTCTGCCTGACTAACCGCATCACATGATCGTTTTCTGCTCATTGTTTGTTTATCACTTTAATACTTCTAACATTTATCCATGCGATGGACGAGTGCCTGAAAGTGGACTAGGCCTCTTTGACTTTATTTGTCTCGTTTCAATTTTTTGAAGCAGATTTGTGAACTTTTCTTTCGCTTACCAACGTAATTCTTGTTTGTGCACCAGAGCAAATCCATATTATGAAGCATTCTTACTCCTTAATTATCTTCTTGACAATCAAGATAAGAATCGGGGTTAGTTGCAAGCTTTTCTGTACAACATCAATGTCTGCGTAGTAGTGTACGAGATGCATTTTTTCGCTTCAAGATGCAAGATACCTCTGCATAACTGATTTGGTTTATTACGAAATTTTAGCAAATTAAGGGAGACGTTGAATTAGAGAGGTAGTTTTTGTCATATAGGCTCCTACATTTCATCCAGAGGTCGAGAATCGGATGAATTTTGATCGAGTATACAAAGGGCTTTTACCGGCATCTATCATCCACGGCGTTGGCGTGGCATCCGTTTGCCCACCACGGGTTGAGGTTACACTCCACAAATAATGGCATTTACTCAGCGCATGTCAAAGATGTGTCCGCCGTGGGTAGTGAACATAAGAAAAATTTTGGTAACTACTCATTGGTATTTCACTACCATATACCTGCGCACGAGTGCAGTGGAAGGGGGTTACCCGCATAGCTTCAAAGGCCTGTTGCATCATTAGGGATAACCGGCAACCGGACCCCGAGACCTGGAGTGGCAAGGAACCATATCATGTCTCAACAGGTCAGGTGTACATACTTTTATGCGATTATCTCTTGCGAGAGGATGAGTTGACTTCTTGGGTATATGATAGTAGCTGTTCATGCGTTCCGGTCTGCGGCAAGATCTACATACCGTAAAATCAAGTTGCTACCTCAACCGCGTACTCTGAAGACCAACTGAAGGCCTAGGCAATCCATGTCTGCCCTAATAGTGCCAACCCATATCTTCAGTTGGCCTCCAAGGCAATACTTCCAATGTGAGCAGGTTGATGGCAGTAGGCATCGCTTCGTTAGTTTTGTTTTGGGGCATCGAACGACATCACCGAAGTAATTTAGGCGGCGTCGTTGGGGAAACGAAGGAAGTCGTTCTGTATTCACACACTATTGACGCAAAGAGGAGTTTGAGGCGCGATCACACCATTTGATGTTGATTACATAGCGGAGGCACCAGTGGTCAAAGTTTTCCGGCCTTTTTATATCGTCTACTCTTAACAGCCAGGTTTCGCATGCGCACTCAAGGACTGGATGGACGGCAGCTCGGTGTATGCGCGGCTTCGTGAGAGGCTTACTGTACTAAGAGACCACAATGTTTTGCGAAGTTGTAAGCACGCTGTCCTTGCGCGATCAACACGAAGTTAAACCTCATCCCTGACCTGGCCGTTTGGCTGGATAGTAGAACCAAGGTATTTGAAGTGGTGTATTTGTTCCAGAGTTTTACTACTCTCGTGTATGAAGTGTGTTGATCCTCGCAGAATCGTGAAGAACATTGTTTTGTAAGTGCTCATTTCCAGAAAAAAAACAGTCTTGGCTTCGAGTAAAATACGATCAAGAACCTACTACAGAGTTTGGGGATTCTTTCCCGGAATGACAATGTCGTCGGCAAATTTGAGGTTATTACCGCGAGAATTGTGGCTTGGTTGTATACCTCGAAGGTTAGAGAGGGTCCAAAGCAATATGCAATCAATCGCGTGGCTAAATAGGGCTGGTTATAGGAGGCAATCTTGGTGGATGCCTGAGCCCAATGAGAACTCTGGAGACTCATTGCCGTAGGAGTGGACGCGCGCCTATTTTGCTGAGTAGTGCTATCCTACCAATCTGATATACTTTTCGGGCATCCCGTAGGTTCGCAGTACGCTACGGAGTGACTGTCCGTTAGTAGAATCGAATGCTGCTTGAAAGTCAATGAAGCACGCAGTCGGGGGTTGCTGAAATATATGGAGATGTTCTAGAATTTGCCGCAGCGTAAAGATCTGGTCAACACAGCCCATTCCTCGTCGGAAACCCAACTGGCTGGAACGTGTTCCCGCGTCCCGAGCAGCAGCAAGGTGATTGGCAGAATGACCACAAAAAGCTTAGCCGCTATATCGATGAGACTGATACGCATCTAGTTTGCGCAAACAGTTTTGTGGCCCTTTTATATGCGGAGTAGGATTGAGGTTGTCCAATCTCTGGGACAAAATTTCGTTGTCAAAGATACGACGGAATGGCTTACTTAGAGGGTCTGATAGAATTTGCAAACAAGATTTGAAGATCTTCGCTGACTGCCATCTTCCTCAGATGACTCCCTGTTTTTCATTACCTGGACGGCGGGGACGATTTCCAATTCATTGTGAGTCTCGAGATCAGTTGCATATTGCTCTATGTCGCCTGGTGACGTTACACAGATAGAATGGATGGGAAGGCGATTGAGCAGCTAGCCGAAGTGGTAAACCCATCTTTGCAGCTTCTGGTCACAGCCCGATATGGAAGGGCCACTACCGTCACGTAACATGAAAATAGGAGATCGCGCCATCTTTAATGAGCAGCGTATGAGTCGGGAAAACCTCCCAGTCTCAAACAGCGTCTGTCGTTTTCATCCAGCGTGCAATTTCAGACCAATATAGTTTGCGATCATTCTCCGTCGAGTGTGTGCCTTCGTGGAGAAAGTTGTGATAATTAGGTGAACTGCGATATGTCGCGTCTCTAGCCTCAGCGCACGGGTGAGGATTTTCTGCAAAGATCCAATCTTTTTCATGGCATTTTGCTTTACATAGCCGTTTGAGGGAGGCGTTGGAGATGGGTAATTTTAGTCCTGTCAATTTCCCATCTACACTACCATCCCGAGCAGTCACAGCCACTCTGGATGGAATTGTGTTTGATGAGGCTTGAACTCTGCCCGGCATTGTCAGCTTAGAAGTATCTACTCTGCAATGGGAACGCGATCTTTGTGGTATTGAACGGTGAAGCCTGAGGCGAGCGCATATCCGTTTGTGGTCAGTGCCGTTGGCGTTTTCCCCTACGCCACCACGGTGCCTGACAGTTCCCGATGGATGATGCCCGACGAGAGCGCACCAAGATGCGGTGGTTATGGTACGCTGTCCTAATGTCGTTGTGATACGAATTCGACAGGTGCGGTTTTGGATGCTGGAAGCGGGTATGTTGACGACCAATCGTTTGAGGTTTGAAAACGTGATTGGGGCCGTCGCCACTTTCGCATTGGTCGCTGAGGCTGAACTTCTCCAGTGCACACTGGGTATATTTATCTGCTAGTCCCGTGAGATCGTTCTAATCTCCTTCGATTAGCTGGATATCACACCCAGGGACATGACTGAATGAATTTTGGAGTTCATTTTAGCAGACGCTTTTAGTGGTTGGTTCAGTACGTAAAGTTGGGGCGTAGACTGCAACCGCGGTCACGTTAAAAGGAGTGCTCCCGAACCGCGCAATGACGATTCTTAGTGAAACTGGTGCCTAAGAGATCAAAGACTTGTGAGCTGGGCTGCTCGTTGTGATCGCAACTCCATGAAGCTCGGAAATGTCTACTAGCCCACCATATCCAGTAGCGTGAAGGCTGGGCGTGCACTGCTCGACTGGATCCCAGTCAGCAGCCGTCTGTATGCAGTTTGGTTAAATGGCTCTGTGCATGTCAACAGCACTAGACTGAAGTGCCGATGCCTGTTTGTCGTTTTTGTGTATGCCCCAACTGACTGTAGCCCTCCTGAGGCTAAAGACGAATTCTACCAGGATTTGTCTCAACCGCTCCGTAGCGTGCGCTTTACGGACATCATGGTTGTTGCTGGTGATTTCAATGCTCAAGTTGGAAGCCTAGACGAGACGAAGAGGAATATGATCGGCCGATATTGCGTTCCAGCCGATCGAACTGATAACGGTGATCGACTCATTCAACTATGTTCAGACCGTGGACTATTCCTAGGGAGTACAAATTCCTCGCACAAAAAGCGTCACCCACTAACCTGGGCTCTTCCTGCACCTGCACAGCGTTGGACTCAGATCGACCATATTGCTGTCGGTTACCGCTGGCGCCGATCAATTCAAGACTGCCGATCATTTTGGTCCACGTCTGTAGACACTGATTACGCTGTTGTCCGCGCGCGCTTCAATTTGCGCCTTGTTGGTGGCCAAAGCAACGCCAAAGCGAGCAGTCCCCCGCAGCTGCTACTGGATGATAACCAACGATTTGCTTTCCCAACAGAATTATCCACCAGGTTATCGATGCAGCCAAAAGCCCAGGACCCAGAAGAGCGACGGACAGAGATCAAACAAGCTCTACGTGCTGCTGCTGATGCTGCCCAAGGTTCAACAACTAGATGCACACACGAACGATAGATATCTGCATCCTCATTTGCACTGTTAGATGTGCACAGAACGATTCCTCCGGATTCCATATGCGATGAGGCACGGAGATGCCATAACAGCCTACTGATTCGGAGCCTGAGAAGTGATCGTGAGCAGTGGTGGATTGCGATGTGTAGGAAGATGAAAAAAGCCGCGGTGATTGGCAACAGCCGCAACCTTTTCCGTCTGATTAGACAAACCGGTCCACGTAAACCAGGCGTTAGCAAATCGATCAAAGAAGCGAACGGCTAACTGATTTGGACTCGGGAGCGTCGTCTAATTCACTGGGCAGAGCATTTCGAGCAGCAGTTTAATTGGCTTTTATCCTCTTCAGGTTTGATCACTAGCGCAATGGGTACGGCTCTTGTTGTAGATACCAGTCCTCCGTCAGAAACGGAGCTTCTTGGCAAGATAAGCTATCTTAAACGACATAAGGCTGCCAGACCGGATGGGTTGCCTCCGTCTATTTTCGAAGAAGGTGGCCCAGCACTTTTGCTGGAGTTTACGAAACTCCTTGATTTGATATGGGAGAAGGAACAAGTTCCAAAGAACAGAGAGAAGACATAAGTCGCGAGATGCAAGCATTTCGTTTACTCTTGTCAACCGCGGACGTGAAACGTGTCAGTATATATACATGGTACAGTAGGGGGGTAAATGCATTGTACCATGTATATATACTGACACGTTTTACGTCCGCGGTTGGCAAGAGTAAACGAAATGCTTGCATCTCGCGACTTATGTCTTCTCTCTGTTCTAATGAATTGGATAAAGGGGACTCAACATTTCAAGTTTCAAAGAGTTGGTGTGAATCAGTGATCGTACCGATTTATAAGAAAAGCAACAGGTCCTCCTGTGAAAACCGCAAGGGAGTAAGTCTGGTTAGCATCGCATCCAAACTGCTCGCTGGTATTATTCTCCACCGCTTATCTAACGCTCGCGAACAGCGCTCACGTGAGAATCAAGCTGGGTTTAGACCTGGTCGGAGTTGTATTGGTCACATCCTCACTCTTCGACAAACTTTAGAACACGGACATACCTTCCGTAGGCCCACTATCTTCGTTTTTCTTGATCTTAAAGTGGCCTTTGATTCAGTCGACCGCACAGTTCTCTGGCGCTGCCTCTTGCTGAAGGGTGTACCAGAGAAATTCATTTCCATCGTAAAATCCCTTTACGATAATAGCCGTTGCCGAGTTCGAGCTTACAGTGGTCTTTCACCCGAGTTCACGACGAGAAGTGGTTTACGTCAGGGTTGCCCCCTTTCTTCTTTTCTCTTTAACTTCGTGATTGAAATGGTCCTAGAGACTGCGCTTTGGTCAGATGAAGATAGTGGCACTGAACTTTTCCCGGGTGAAAAGGTATCAGACCTTGAGTATGCGGACGACATAGTTCTTTTAAGTGAAGATTCAGGTAAGTTGCAAGCTTTTCTAGACAGCTTGACTGATTGTGTAACAATTTTCGGTTTGCGTTTTGCACCTTCAAAATGCAAGATACTGTTGCGCGACTGGGCTGGTCCATCGCCAAACCTTTCAGTGTCTGGGAAGACTATAAACGTGGTAGACAAGTCCTGTTTTCTGGGGAGCTGCGACTCAGCCGGAGGTAGGATATCGGATGAAGTGTCTCTGCGTATACAGAAGGCTTGTTTGGCATTTGCCAATGTAAGTTATTTGTGGCGTTGACATGACATCCGCTTACCTATAAAGGATCGATTGTAAGCTGCAGTAGTGAGTCCCGTGCTTCTGTATGGTTCGGAGACATGGCTACTGAGGGTGGAGGACATACGAAGATTGTCGGTACTTGAACACCGATGTCTTCGTAGTATTGCTCGAATCTGATGGGAAAAACGTGTGAGCAATGCTGAGATTCGGCGGAAAGTCTTAGGTTCAAGGACCAAATCGTTAGATGAAACATTCAAGCTGACTAGGCTAAGATGGTTGGGACATGTGTTACGCGTGTCTCCCGACAAGATCCCACGGCGTGCTATGCTTGCTGAGGCGGGTACCGCTTGGAAGATGAGTAAGGGTAGTCAGTCCATGACGTGGAAGAAAGGTATGAAAAACCTAACTAGTGGACTTGGCCATGTAGGGCTTGTTAGACTTCCTGGATGGGGTCCAAGAGACCCTCCAACTCAATGGTTAGATACTTTTGGGGGATGCCGCGATCAGTGGCGCTCTTGCATTCACAAACTTTCTTCATCGACTTAGTTCCATTAATGTAGTTCCTCTCTTACTCCTTCCATACTCTTTTCTCCTTCATTATTTCCTTTTGAGGTTGCCGCTAGGGTATAGCAACCAAAGCCACCGCACCCAGTGCATGGTTAATGGTTGTCTGAACTGAGCTGAAGTGATACCCAGTCGTACGCGTTCGTTTAAGGGACTTGAATATGTCGGCTGCCGGAGTTTGGCAGGTGTACTTAGGATAGAAAAGCTATGTCAATTCCTTAGTCATAGAGTTTGTGCATGGTAATGCACTGACTGCCTGTATCTAGGAGAGTTCTCACGTTCCTGCCGGCTATGTAGACTGGTCACCTTGTGTTCAGGTTTAGGTTCCCAGATCGTGTTTAAGTCACTCCGTCTACTGAAGGAGCACGGGACGCTACGCTTATCGGAGACGCCGTGGCATGATCTGAGTGAATCAGTGAGACGAAATCAGTGAAAAGACTTGGGAACAGTGTACGAAGTGGGAACCCAAACGTCACTCGACTTCGTTCGAAGTGACACCTCCAGCCCGTGCACAACCTTGTGCTACCTGTCGGATCAGGTTTGGTAGCGAGCTGGATGACTGTAGATTACTGTCTACCAGCAAAGTGACCGGTGGTGGCGAGATTCGAACCTCGAACCTCCGCGGCGGTACGTAAACGCTTCAAACCACTCAACCACCACCGATGCCATCGCCACATTTCCTTTACCTAGTTAATGCTGTTCTCAATATTTCTGTTCCTTATTTCATATGCTGTTGAATGTTTTGTCTTTCAAATGGGAATTCCACTGGTGGATTGTAATGATAATCTTAGTACATGAAATACTAAACTAATCAGTTTGGTATTGAATAATTCAGACTTAACATCTATTCACAGAAATATTTTCGCCTGACTTCTGGTATGCCATAAGTTATAGCAGTATGCCACCAAATAATTACGTTTCACTTTTTCTCGTCACTTACCTCGCCATGGTTGGTTTCATTTTGATTGCTGTATTTCAACATGATCCTGTCTGAAAGTTTGTATAGGGCTAGGTAAAAATGGAACTAACGGGAGGCGGCCTCAATGGAACATGATCGTATGAAAGAGATTTCGATCTCAAAAGCCCTAATTATCGGAACATTTGGATATATATTTGAGTGTCGTCAACTAACAGTTGCTATTTGTTTCACGTCACATGGTGATCGAATATCACACAAAGTATTGTCACATGTCCTGAACGCCAGTCTTCCTTCTACCAATTTGAGTCACTTGCGACGTCATCTTGACATCCGATTGTCTTTCAATAGTCATGTATGTACTACAGAATTAAGATCAGGCTTCCGACTCAACTCAGAAACGTGGTCTTTATGGTTATAATACACCAAGAAGCTACCGGGATGTAAGAATCAATTTATCAATCCAACTACTCAATTACTTCCTTTGAAATTAATATGTAACGGTGCAAAATGTATCCGGAAAGAGCCGCGATCAATTAAAGGCTGCCGAAGGGCAAAGTGACCGGCGTTGGCAGGAATCGATTCGGAGACTACAAAATCTGAACTCCACTGTGATGACCGTTTGGCCACCGCCGGAACATGGTGGAAACACCGCATTAGCAATGCGGAGTAAGGTGTTGAAAACCAGGGGTCCGTCTGTGGAGAAATTGTCTCAGCTGAACACGTTTCGTTGGTAAAGACATGGTACTCATGCCCATAGGTAGACACACCGTGTACATTTTACTACGGGGCTGAAAATGGTTCGAGAATGGGTCAGTGTGATCAGTCCCTGACTTGGTCAGAATATATAAAAATTTTAACTGGTAAGCTTCGTGTAAGAAGTGTCAAACTTATCACTAGGGATTTGCGAAGTCCACCTACGGAATGGAAGAGGACTTCAGGCAATATTGCTAGTTGCGGCAGTCAGTGACAAGCTTGCATTCAAATCATCCGTTTACCTACTTGATTTTCACTTAGCCCCCTCTTGGTCGCTCATGTGCTCCTTATACTTTTGCTTTGTTCAATTTATACCCGACTACACTACTGTCCATCAACCAAAACCATGGGTACAGTGTTGTGATTTTTTTCTAGAAGAACTGAACAGAGCTGCCCTGAACTATACAATGTATGGGTCGCATGCCACCCATCTCACTGACTTAGTTTTCATAGTTTCATCCCACCTTGTGACTTGTTGTTTTTGATCTTTCTTTTCGCGGCTACTTGCCCCAAAAAACGGTCCAGTGTGTTTACCTGGAACACTCGGCGCGCACAACGAAGAAGGATTTCCCGAGGGCTTTAGATCATAAGTGTTTCGGCAACTCTAAGGGTTCATTACTCATAAAAAGTGATATTCTTAACATGATTAGAGACTTATTCTAAAAATGGTATTGGTTATTTCGTTCATTCTATGCCTTTATATGAGTGCAATGGAACGAGCCTACCCCTTGACCTCAAAGGTCAAATGACATAACATGATACACCGGCAGCCTGTACCTTGTATCTTGAAGTCCCAATAAGTCAGGTATGGTAACAAGTCGGGCAAAAGCGGGTTGCTGTCTATCAGCACTGGTTCATAACATGGAATAAAGTTGGGAAAACACTGGCTAATAATGTTGACCATTTGCGCCGCATTATGTTTCCCGGATGTGGTCCACTGGACTCACCTTCCCAACAATCTAAACTAATGAGCGACCATTTACTTCTCTACATTTCTCTTGGCCAATTGCAGGATATTTTGCTTCCAATTCTCTGCTGTTTTATGTCACCACGTGATTCATATGTGTTTCGGTTGAGGTTTGTCAGGAGATAATTAAGCCACATCCAGAACATGGTTTGTCGTTGTTCAAAATGAAGTTTTGAGAGCCTTGTTTATTAGATTCATCTGCAGAGAAAGGTGTACATAAACTTCCTAAACTAGTTACACCTGACGAATCATTTCACAACACTGCGACCAACTTCTTTTGTTTCCATTTGTCTTGTTCTTTTTACTTATTCATTTATGTTACGGTCTCGTTTTCACTGAAACTAACAATCAAAATCACGCCATGTTTAACAACACAGATGGATGTCCTTAAAGAAAGACTAGGTCTTGTTATTTTGCTTGTCCAATTAATTTGTGGTGTGCCTTACTTGGTATTGAAGGAAATTTTGACTCGTTGACTCACACTTAACTCTGTTACGTAATACGAATCGGGATACGGCATAAATTTGTTCAGATCTTCCCTCGTTTAAGAGGAATTGTTATTATCCCAATAAACTACTGATTCATAAAGTAGTAACAATTTTTCCACTGGACATAAAATACAGTATGTCTGATCTTGTCCTCGTTGATTGGTTTGATAGATCACGGTGAATCCGGTCGATAATGCCGAACTGCTCCCGTTCAAAGAAAAGATGCGTTTATTTGCTCAACAGATTGGCGAGGAACCGCCAAAAGAACGTTCAAGAATATCAAATCTTCAGCGACAACTTCTCACCACTGGGACCTCCTGGAAAAACGGACAATCCGTAGCGGCCAAAATGGCCCCAGTCAGTCCAACGGTTTCGAATTTTTTGCGTTGATAGACAGACTACGACTGGTTCATGAGGATATGATCTTTTTTGTCCAGCCAATATATCTTACCGGTTTGCTTTCCTACTGATACCCAACTTGACGTAACTTCGTTGCCTTTCCACAAAACAGACAGTTTGCCTGTTTAGGTATGCACGAGTGTGATTGTTTATATAGCTCCAATCGCTACGCTTGAACGACAACGGAATGTATTCACATAAACAAAGAAACTCGTATCACACCTTTCCGTATGACGAAATACATTGATTTTTAACTGCACAGTTGCTGATTTACGCATTTCTTCCCCCGAATTTCCGCTTTACGATTCCTAAATACATTTTATTATAAGCGTTCCGTTTCCCGAATTCTTTCCCCTCCTGTTCTTCACCTTCAGTTAACTTACGTTGGTATGTGATTAGAACATCGTTTTTGGCAAAAAGAAGAACTCATTTGACTGTTAGAACTAGGCAGAGCTAAGCAATTCCTGGTGTCACAGTAGCCTGGCTAATAACACAATCATCGTTACCATTATCATTATTAATGGTAATACTCCTACCACCGCTATCACGGTTACCACCATTGACCTCGCTGTTATTTTTATTGTTATTATTAACACTATTATTCGCAACTATTTTTGCTACCGAAGACTGGTCTGTCTTGTGCATTTGGAAAAGGACACGTGTTTGTGCTCTTTGTGAACAGGACAAACACGAACAAGAAATAAACAAAAAACATGTGGCATGAGAGGCAGCAAATATGGATCATGTTTGTGCGTATGTGTTCGAATTGCAGATTTGATTCTTTGATATGTCCCCAATCGTGATTCTCAATCAATCCTTTCTTATGTAAGCACCCGAGCACAAACAGTTATTGTTGTTGTTGCCACGTTGCACTAGCAAAATATCAACTTCCCCTGCAAATCTTCAATCGATTTTTCCTTTCATTTCCATAATGGGAACGGATACTGATAAAATGATAGTTGTCATTACGTGGGGAACCAGACTAATAAGCACTCACTCAGTATTGTCCCCGTTCACCAGACATCGATTATCATAATACAGTCACGTAGCGTTCGACTTTCGGAAATCGGTTTCTATGCATTACTGCCCAAAAATATTTGGAACTCGGGATCAACAATAAAACTAACGGGGTTCCGGTAGCTGGGACCAATGAGGCTCTAGATAGAAGTCCTTGGGGTATAACGTTCGTTGAGCTGAATAGTTATTGGAAAATTTGAACTTTTATGCGTATGAACGACATCTGTTAGCAAAGTACCCACATTTCAGTCACTGAGTACCTAAATCTATCGTAAACCTGCCATTCCAGGAGGAGTTGTCGTCAACTCGCCTTCACATTTCATCTTATCTTGACGGTACCACTGAAATCCATTTGTGCGTATTAGAACATGAATTAGTATACTTCATATGTTCATCAGATCCGACATTTTTGAGATCGCGGACGACACATTAATCTTAGTAGGAGGGGTACAGATTGCCAGTGAGTCCGTACGCCCAGGTTTTTTGGTTCTAATTCGCTACCGCATCAACCGAAGTAATTGAGATTCACATGACAGACGAAACTATTTCATGGATGCAAAATTTCTAGTTGAGGAAAAGGACGGTTGAGCATGAATACTTAAGAAGCAAAATAGTTAATTTCGGTCTGACAGCAGAAGAAAGACATGTAGCTCAACCAATCGAAGAGCAACCAGCACACGTACATGAGTCCTATATGGCTAGGATGTAAGGATGGTACATGGTGACTGGGAGCGTGTTAGATATTCTGATAGCCACACAGGATGCGGTTACAGACACTGGAGGATACGGATGTATGTTGTGACTAGTGGCGTTCTTGTTTCCACACAATTTATTCATGTGGTTGGTGTTATCATATGTGAGTGTGCGTAGTAGGAAATCAGATTTTACATAATATGATTCATTATACAGTGTGAACGTTCAACCGAACACTGAAAACTGTACAGCTGTATCATTTTTCTTAGGAGTGACTAACAATGCACATCCACTGATTCTTCGCCGGGACTCGAACACCGAGGTGAGCGATTGAGAGTCGAACACTTAATCAGCCTTCCTTTTGCTTTGGTCCATACGAAAAAATTGATCGTTATATGAGTCGATCGCTATGTGGGGAACGCTCAGCTAACGTTCAGACCCAGTGGTGGAGGGACGTTATATCACGTAGTTCGATAAACCATTGAGTTAGCTCCGATAACTTGGTGATTAGGTGCTCGACTTAAAATTTTCACCCCGGGTTAGAGTCCCAGTGGTGCTTGGTAGATGTGTGATGCTCATGATTCTTAACAAGGAAGAAATAGCTGTAAATTGCCTCCATGGTTTCCAGTGGTGATTTGATTGTTCACACTGCGTGAGGAATTACATTATGTAATTATTGCGTTGGAATTCTCGCCCCAAAACATTTTCCCTTCATGAATTACCTTTTTCCTAAATTTTCTTACAATTATCCGAGACAAAATCTCAACACATTAATATGAGTATGAAGCACAGTCTACCGGAAAACATCGCTATCGCTCACATCACCTCTATAGTCCATTAACATCACTGCTTTATCGGATTGGAACAAGGGCAGTCTTTTCAGAGTACCCGAAGACTCCACTGTATGAAAGCAATGGCCTTTTTGTTGCACGTGGCTTGCCACAAAGCCACCTTAATTCTTCCAAAGACTGTGCGGTCGTTCGATGGTAAGCTTCATTTTATATGAGCAGCAGAATAAATGTAAGAGTAATACTGTTTTTTGCAGCTCATTGGTAGTTTTACCCGCTTATCGGCAATTGGCATTGGGGTAACAGTAATCTGATACGATCCGCAATGAAAAACTCCTCATCTTCTGTGAAATTCCCTTCAGTTGTGACGCAATAATTCTATAGAATGTGGCATTTGGGTTCATAACTGAGAAAGATCGTAAACAACCAACATCACGTTAACACATCTCTGCCCCGTGATTTGTGGCGTCATTGATTATCTTTAGTTTGCCGCGCTTACTTTTGTTTTTATCTGTGATGGTTCACGAACCATCTGACTACATTTACTGAATAATATCAAAATAAAGCAGTCCACGCCCAACACACAGGAGTGATTCAAATGCCTCCGCATGCGGTCCAGTATGCTATAGCTTCGTTTCCAGTACCCAACCAGCGGGTGAAGTCGGACCTGGGCAGTCAGACGGTGTAGATACAACGTACTCGCCTTGTCACTGGTCAATGGTGGCAAGCCTCGTTTTGCATATAAAAACGAAGTCCTACTAATCAAATCTGACAGAGTACTTTTCTGCAGTTCTTGTCTAGTCTTGTCGGTTTCTAGTGCACGTAGCTCGGGTACGAGCTATTCTATTACGCACGACTGGTCGGGTAGATACAATTCACACACACACACACACACGTAGATGTAAACGGTATATTACCGTGCCTGTCAGATAAGGGTTTGACTCAAGTGAGTGAAAACAGATTGCTAAATATTCCTGTGATTGACCTCTGGTATATATCTAATGCAACACTAGTCAGCAAGATAGCACAAGATGACAAGAAGTACAAGTACACATCAAACTACATCGCATCGTCGATCGGTCGATACCTGTCATTGGTGAATGGCAACACATGATTAGTCAAATTGCACAGAAAAGCATGTGGTATAAACAGGCTTCAAGTATTCGAGTGAAGTGTTCTGTTTATTTTTTTTTTACCTTGTGAGTCACTTGCGGCCTGATTGTTGATCGAATGTGGGATGGTGCACACTGTTGAACAATATATGGCATTTTAAAAGGTTCCAGAAGTCACCAACATGGTGTAAAACGCAAGAGATAAGTACAATCAAATCACCACAGTATACACAAACTGCCACGGTTATTTCTGTCAACACGGTGAAAGATTGGATCAATTTATGGCTGTTTTATCGACAAAACTCAGTTGTATTGCTTTCGTTATGACGTGAACTAACCCAAATCCAGCATTTCGATTGCATTGATGTCGGGTGACCTTATGGCTGTCGAGGGCATCCAAAGTTTTCCTTTACGTGCCTGACCTGACTCTGATTGCATCGCAAACCGTTGAATACAATTCGGAATATATTGTCCAGTACATACACGTAGTAATATCAGTTTCTCCTTTTAAAGCTTTGCTGTACTGAATACTAATACTAATAATATTGATAATGATAGTGATAATAACAACTATAAATGTTCATATCGAAATGAACTCAAGCATGAAACCAACGCGATAACAACAATAACCAGAAGTGAAGGGAGTACAGCAGAGTATAGTAAGCAGGTAGTAAAAAGGTGATAGGCAGTGTTTTCCTTGTTTTTCGCCGTATAGTTTAGATTTTTTCATTTCATTTGTCCGAAGGACAATCCTGTGTTTACGTGACTAAAGAATTTGGCAGACAAATTTTGCAGCCCTCACACCACCGACTTCTGTTCTGGTCTGTGTCGCTGAATGTCTCCAACTGTCGACGGTCTCCATCCCTTGGGCTTTAAGAAAGAAGGCGGGAAGTAAGCAAATCGATGCCATTACAGGGTCAGAAGTATAGCAAACTCAATCGGACGACAATTTCGGATGGATTCACTTGCGCGATAACCAATGGCCACAAATCTGAGGGAAAAAGGGATCTAGTTTCCTTACAGAATCCATGAAGAACGTAATCGAACAGATTTCGAACCCAGTTGCAAAATGATCAAGTTTTGTTTACATCCCAATAAGTTGCACAATAAAGGCAGAATCACACAATGCCACTTGCACTGGAGAATCACATACGGTCTCTGTAAGCTTGGTGTGGTGACGTACAGGGAAACACCAAGGTGATGTCCATCACCATAGTTGACTGGCTGTGGTGGAGTCCGTACTTTTTATGTCTGTGGTCTCAGTGCTCTGTGACCTATATAGATAGACCACAAACTGTTTGAATTTTCAATCCAAAATCAATCGTGTAGCAGAAATGTTTCTACTCAAGGCAGTTCTTAGGATAATTGTATTTTTCAGCTTTGCGCACTAGTAATATGCATCGCGTTGAGTGTTCATGAAACTTTTACAACCTAGACCATAGGCTTATTGATTTGCTGCTTGTGGATACGGCCATCCTGAGCAACAAACATCACCGATATTCAAAGTATCTATAAATACCAACTCATACAGACAGAATCAGAACAAGATTAACAAAGAAGTGAATGAATCGAGAACCGTCCACTGATCCTTGCAATTAAACCTCCTCAAGGACACCTTGCTTATCCAGGATGGCGCATGACCCGAAAGGCTTGCGAACCACTAGTGATCACTGGCTCCCGAAAAGATCAGCTGCCTCTCTCGTAAAAACGCAAGCCGAAATATACCGAGGATGCTATTTCATGCTCTATTCTTGCCTTAACTCGTGGATTTTGCCTCCATTACGTGCACTGATCGTGTTAGGGTGTCCTCCGTAAGAGACGCCCGAAGGTGACTCAGTCTGTGTTACTATGTCACTTCCCGCGCTCTCCACGACTACGAAGTTGACATAGCCTGTCTTTTCGAGATACTCCTTACCAACTCCAGTACTCAGCACATGTGGGTTTATCGTACTGGATATCTTATAGCAGGCCGATGAATAATTCCGGGCTTCAGGGGGGTTCCGGTCGCAATGAATAGTCAAATACACAACGCCTTGATCTTCTGAGAGCCTATTACACCAAGGTCGACATGGAGTGATTCAGGGGTAACCCTAGCTGCAGTCTAGGCGTCAGCTCTACTGGCTGAACGGGACGACAAAGATAAGTACTACAATGATTTTTAGAACTCAGTCCATCTAATCTTCAGGCGTGACATCCTATTGGTTGCATGGGACTTGAAAACCCGCCCAGGCCTCGCCGATGAACATACAAGACATATATTGAAAAAATTTGACCTAGATGAGCGATTTAAAAATGGTAATCGCTTGGTTACGTTTACAAACCTCGGTCGATTGGTCGTCATTTAACGACGGCGGAACAGTGCATCAGACAGACTAGATCTTGGTAAGACCTTACTGGCCCCCTTCGATAGTCAACTATCGACCGTATCGCGAAGGTAAAATTGGAGATGCCAGTGGGACTGATCACACCCTTGTACGTGCCCATCTCAAGGTTTATCTCTGAGCACAAGGTAAATTTCACCCAAAAGGTATATATAACTTTTCCACTTTAGAAATTCCTGACAAAGCTCGAGCTCTTTCAAATTCTATCGTCTTCAGACTGGATGCGGTTCCTGACAACGACAGTATGAACGCGCGATGGACGTTGCTAACAGTATCCATAACAGGGACTGCCCTTGAACACCTAGGCAAGGTATTCGAGTGTAAAAATAGTGGATATCTGAAGAAACCCCAAACCTCTCCTAAAGACTAGGTGAGTTTGACTCCGTAGTTCACCCAACTTCCGTAGCCTTCTCCAGGAGGCTACCCACTCAGTAATTAACAACCGTAGTTAATTTTAGTCTCAAATTGCAGATGAGATAGAGGCAGCAGTCGCCATTTCAGATTTTGAGTAAGTCTTCCAACTCCTGCTTTCTACTTCAGCAAAAGGGGACGCACTCTCCCTACTTCATACGGGGTGACAGCGCCCATCCCATACCGGGGAATGAACAGGAATTCCCAAGGTGTGTCGAGCACTTCTGCGAGTTACTCAGCCTCCATTCCCCCAACCTAGCTGCGTAGTATCACCAAGCAACTCCGGGTAATATGAAACTGACCAAGACCTACAGGAAATAATTTCTGCCATAGGAAAATCAAGAAATCCCCTGGTGGGAACGGCACCCAATATGAGACCTAAATTTGTCTCTCATATCTGCAAGATGTCTTGGCTTTGTCACTGCCAAATTTGAGAAACTGAAGTTTTCCTTGAAGACCGGGTTACCCCTGTTCCACTCCCTATACAAAGAGGGCGATAAAGCCTTTTGCAAGGACTACAGAGGGATCAGCATTGTTGACGTAGCGGTTAGGCTTTTCTCAACTATTCTCGTAAACGGCTTTGTTGCCTTTCATTTTATTAGAACAAAGTCACTTATTATTTTATCAAGTGAAATTGGTATAATCCGAAATGGCTCTTAATGTACATTTTGTCACCAATTCGATGAAGAGACAACCCACACAGAGCTACTAGAAAAAGGTTTGTATATATTTTTTCGTTTTGTAGCATTCCGATGAGCGGGGGAAGAAGATAGAGGGCTATCAGCCCACGATAATTGCTAATGTTTGGTATTCCGCTATCAAGTATGTGGTATACCTACTTAACTTAGTTTGCGCACAACCTTCTATTGGATGGTGTGCATTTCAGTTACCAGACCTCACCCATCACGTAACCACGTCGGCATCATTTTTAGCTTAATGTTATGAGGTGTTTTTGTTGTAGTCGGTAATTACGCGGAACAAAGAACGCAGGAAATCCAATTCTCAAAATAAAAGCTAACAATTCCGTAAATCTGAACAAACTCAAGCTGGAAATGCCATGGTACAATCAAGCAAGACCATCTGATGCGTAGCGAAAAGCGATTGAATGACTGGTGCCGTGAGATGCAAGGTGCGTGCGACTAATCGTGTCAGCGAATAGGCATGAGTCAGTAAGAAATCAGATTAGGGTCATTTTTTATCGATCCAAAGGCCGATGAAGCCAAACATCATCTCTCTCCTCGAGAAGTAACACTCATATACAATAACAAATAACTGGTTTAGAAACTAGAGTTGCTCGTCCTGCACAGATACCGCTCTTCTCGTCCGATGAGAATTTACGCATTCTTGAGATTTTTGGCAACTTGCATGATCACCTTGAATTTCCTTTGTTCCCGTTCTCAACTAGATAAATTCCGGGACCACACACTTCATCAATTCTTCATGGTGGAGACAGAGTATGTCAACATTTCCTGGTGGTGTAGCTTTTAACGCGGACATAGCTGCCGGGGTTTGTGTGGCTCCTCCACCGTAACAGGAAACTGAGTCGCAGTCTTCAGCTTTGTCCGGATTGCTCGGTCGACCATTAACTCTGCAGATGTCTTATCGGTGACCTTCTGTGGTGTACTTCTGTATGTAAACAGAACTTTATTAAATGTATTCCCAGCCTGAACCTTCTAGTTGGTTAGTTAAAGGTCTCTCCTTTAAGAACCGGGTAAGACTCTCGACCATGCAATTAGCAGCCGGGTTATACGGTACAGTTTTCCAGTGATTCACGGCTTTAGCGTTTGAGAATTCTTGAAACTCATGGCTGGTGAAATGAGAACTATTGTTAGTTAAAATTTCTTCGAGTAGCCCGCACCTGCTGAACTACACCACATAACGGAGCTTCGAGCCACTAGCTGTAAAGCAAAGAGGTACCAGTAGGATCGTCAGTGAATAGGTGCCTTAGTGAAGGGCCACACTGATATCAACAACAACTTTGTCTCATAGTCGCAAGGGAAAATCTATTGGTTGAATTGAAGCTGGCATCTGACAGGCACTTCTGTCCTCTCTTCATCAAAGCCGAGCAATCATGAACGAAAACACCAATAGTGGACAACATTCTGGCCCATCAAAAGTAATCTTGAACCCCGCGTTCCTTACACAAAACTCCTGCTTAACCATTATGAGCACAGAAAACAATCTTAGCAATAATCTTGAAAGGAAAAACGTGAAGAACTTCAGATTGGAAACATCCGTCAACAACAAGAAGTTGATTCATGATAGAATAAAACGGATGCAACTCACATAATACCTTGTTATTTGGAGGCCAAGAATTGCATACGTAATCCATTATCTGCTAAGATGAGGAATCATTTGGTTTCGATTCGTAGATCATCCCTGGTCACGATCCAGACGTAGTTTGCGTAAAGTGTAGATACCAATATTCGACCTGCTGCTTCTTCTATCAGATCTGCTTCGTCTAAGGGCAGTCGCAAACGGAAGTCAGCTATCTGTTCTGGCCATTTTAATTCAATCCACAAGGGTCAAACCATAAGTTCGAAGTCCAGCATACCAGCGGTTAATCCGTAATAGACGATGGCCCTCCGATCCACACCTAAGAAAGCTGTCGGAGTTGAACGGTCTCTGGGCAACATGAAAACATGGACCGAACAGAAAAAGATGCCGCTGTATTCATATTTGAATCTCATGGAGCGTGCACGAATGAGAAGTCCATTTTTAGAAAAACACAGTGATTCTTCCAAACTTAATTCGTCGGTTAACACGACCAATATTCAAAAAAGGACACATGGTCCCACGCATGGATTATCGATATGAGTACTAAGGCATTGCATCTGGATGACAAGACGCAAGCTCCATTCGATTCAAATGAGATTAAGGCAGCGAACCAAATGGGGGAGCGCTCAAGTATAAGGATGATTGGGCTGAAGAGTACCGGGTGCGCATAACTGATGAGAGGCAATAACCGCGAAACCAATCACGTGCATCCAGAGAAATTTTGTCCTGTCAACCAGGTACAATGCAAGACAACTCATATCGAAGAAAAAGATGCCAATTTCCGTTCCGAAACTCAAGTGAGAACTTTTTTCTCTCCGGTAGAATATTTTAACTCAACATTCGACAACTTACGCGAAGCGTATGCCACAACGTTTCCCATCACCCTCACTGCGTTTGGGAAAGAACGGCACCTAGTCTCACATCTGAAGCATCAGTAGTCACGTGGGTCGGACAGTTTGAATCAGAAATGACAAAAACGGGGATGGATGTGACTCTGTTTCTGTGTGGTGAAAGCTTGCTCGTGTTCAGTCCCCCCTCCCACAATGAATTTAACACCTGATTTGGTGAGGGCCCGTAACGGCTCAGTGATTGAAGCGAACGGAGGCACGCATCAGAGGCTAAAGTAACACATACCACTAAAGCTCTTCACTTGTTTTGTATCAGTAGAAACTGAATCATTGGTAATGGCTCTCGTGTTTTCCTGGCTTGGTTTGACACCTTCAGCAGATATAATATACCCCTAAAACTCCACCTGTGAATAGCTGAACGTGCATTTGCGTTCATTATATCGGAGATTCAATTCGTGAAGTCGTTTGAGCACATCATAGAGTTTTTAATCATTTTTTCCTTGATTACTGAGAAATACACAAATACCGTCCAGGTATACAACAGTAGCTGGCATACCACTCAGGGTTCGAGTCATCAAAATTCTTCAAAGCCTCCGGAGTGGAACTGAGTTCCATCTGGAGGACCTTGTGCTGAAATAAACCCACTGTCGTCAGAAAAGCATCGAATGGTTACAATAGTCCGCTAAAGGCATGTAAAAGAAGGCAATACGGAGATCCGACTTGGTGAAGATCCGGGCTCCCGCCGTCTTGACAAGGGTTCCTCATTGGAAGGCAGCGTGAATTTGTTGGCCAATATCTGCTTACTCAGTGCTTGTAGATCAACACAAATACGTACACTTCCGTCCTTTATAGGCACAGTAACCATCGGATAGACCCATACCGATAAATCTATGGGTTCCATCAAATCACTCAAAAGTATGCCTTGTAGAGCTGCAGGTACTGCACCGCAGTTAGCTAAGGGGATCGGACGTGACTGGACTGTGGTTTTAACAAAGTGGGATGAGATGAGTGTGAATCGGCCCGAATTTTCTTTCTGGAATAACTTTGGGTAGCGAAGATTCCATACTGGAACATAAAAGGCACTAACTATCATTTCCATCATTACCTGGAATTATTCCCAAGGCCACCATGGCATTTCGACCCACTAGCGGTATACCATTGGTTTTAGACATATCATTAGCCACAGAGGTGCGAGATGTTTGGAAAAACAGTTGCACAACAGTGTAACCACTGATATTCAGGTTATTATTTTAAATATAACTTTTAAATGTATGTGAAGAAGGATACAGTGAAAAAGTGGAAAGATGCTGCTCGAAGAATGTAGATGGCACAATAGTTATGGGTGAAGCGGAATTTAATCTCATTCGTAGAGAGACGTCACGGCAGGATGTGTGAAAAATAGTGCTCTGGATATCTGAGCGAGGTAGTTTTGGTTCCGTCAGCTGTGACGCATTCCTTTGGTGGGCTGATATGCGATGAATAAGACAGAATATGTTTTGGTGGTCCTGTTGTTGATGAAATAGTAGTTCGGTCAACGAAGGTGCATCACAAATGTTCTGTAGTCAGCACACGTGAGCAGGCTGACCAATCTTGTGACAGTTTTTGTATTGTACGGCACCAGCAAGAAACGAGGAATAATTAGGTTTATGGAGATACCTCTGCGGAGATGGCTGTGATATTCTTGTTTCGTCACTCATCTGCGTTGCGGAAAACCTTTTAACTTTCTGATGTGTAACTGAACGTTGAAACTCTTCCGATTGATTATGAATTTCGTGCTTTATATAAGCCAGTTCACACGCTTTATCTCACGTTAATTTTTCAGCATCTTCTTTCAACAATGCCTCTGGTATGCTACCATCCGCGACTCAACAAATTAACTGTTGAATGATAGTCTTGGATCTCGAGGAGTATTACAGTATTCACAATAGCATATTATTTGAATTAAATGCGAAATTTAACGTTTCAGGGGTTCGTCAGTTTCTTTAGTCTAGTGTAAAAACTGAAATCTGGCTTTGAAGACTCTAAGCTTGGAGCCGACAATTTGATCAAAAGCATCCATGGCTCCAGTTAGTAAGGATTCTTGCACAAATTCGAGTCATCAAACTGACGTTGTCCTTCGTCCCCGACTAAGTGATGAAACGGCTTCACTTTGTTTTATTCAACAATTTTAATTGATGGATTGGGTACAGAGATAATAGTAACGTAACTGGAGGAGGAATTTTTCCATTGTTCTCATGTATCTGATGGAGGGTGTACATCGAGCTCTGACGAAAAAGGTGTGGATTCGGTAATCTCAGAACTCATGATCGAATGCTGCTGTGCTAAGTGTTGTCTTTGGTTTTAACGCAACCTGGAACTCTGCCTGTTGTGATGATATTGGTATGTGATAGCAATAAGTGTGACTTCGTAAAATACCGCACAAATATATTTGCATGCATTTATATCCATTTCACTGCTGAAGTTTATGCCTACGTGCGATTTTTTGTAAGCCTCGGAAGGCAGCCCGTGAAACTTGTCACGTGGTTTCATGCTTTTCTCTCGTACTACAAATATCTACCCTTAAGGTCATGGATTTCAGTGAATTGCTTTCAAAGGAGTCTATTAAAGGTCGTGACCTGCAAATCAGTTACTTGTCACTTGTACGTTTAGGCACACCCTTTTGGGAGACATTTGTTAGCAAACGAAGCAAAAGATTTGAGCAAATTTATTGCGTACTGTTTGGATAGCTTCTTATCTTCTCATGAGGTGAATATTTGTATCGTGATACGGAGCCATGGAGCTAAATTATGAATAATTAACTGATCTGAATGTCATGAACGATATTGTTTCGGAAGACGTACGTGTCACTGATAAACCCAGCAGTAGGTGGACTGCTCGTTATGGGCTTTTATCTGTCTCACTTATTCTCTTCCTCTGCCAAGACTCAGACCATCAGATAATTAAAATTCACTTGTGATGAATAATTAGTTGTCCGAACGATTCAAAAGGTAAAACTCGTAAACAACGACGGGATTCGAACCCAAACACAGTTGCCACCCACGTCTTAGTACTGCTTGTCGTCTGTCAGCTAAGGGACGAGGTCATGCCAAAAAGTTTCTCAGTTTTGGCATACAGACCAAACAGTGGCACATAGCGTTCGCATACGCAGCACTAAATTGAGGGTGTCAGACAATGATGATTCAGAAGACAATATATGAGACACGACATGGTGCAGCTTCGTGGCCATATATTCTGAAGATCTCCAACCAATCGGAGTCGCTTTGAACAGATACACCCAAACCCCTTGTGACTGTTTAACGTCTGATCACCCGATTATTTCTTTCGATGTAGGATATTCATACAAATCAGTTCCGTAATAAAGTTAACTTGCGGCTTCCCAGCTTTGGCCATTAAAATATTTCGGTCTGCATAGTTGTGGGTTGGATCTACTTCACTAAGTTACATCGGTCCGAGTATTATGAATAGTACAATAGTCATCAAGTCATGAAGCTGCCCACTACTGAACAGCTGAACCTGCATGCGGGTACATGTGAAATCGAGGGCGGAATTTAGTGTTTTGAGCTTTGGTTCAGCGTACGAAAGTACGTGGAGAAAAAGAGTCAGACAGTGTTCTTCCTGACAGCTATCTTTCTTTCATTGTATTCAATAAAGAAGAACCTAACTGTCCGTCGAAGAACCTGCTCTTAGGCCATGTTCTTCCGTTTATTTCTCAGGTTAATGAGCCTACCAGAGTCCGTTTGCTTTTCCGTGGTCCCAGAATGGTTTTTCATGAATTCGTCCTCATGCCACAGACGCAGGCTGAGAAGTGCAGCTTTCGGGATAAGTTTGATATCCAGCTGCGAGATCGACTGATTGCTGGTGTAAATCATCCGGGGATGAGAAAGAGGCTATTGTTGAAGTCAAGTTTCAAGTTCTCTGAGGCTTAGTCTGTGTAAACAGTCCAATGACGTCTTCCAAGCGATAGCCCTGGTGCCAGGGTGCACTAGCCACTCATTCATTCCCGTGTGTCAGGGAGTTCACATTGAAATCAGTGGAAATAAGCAAACAAGGCCATTCCAGGAAGCGAAACAGCACAGCTAAACCGCTGATTTTCTTGTAATGAAGTTTTGTTTTGAACCTTTTTGGTGGCTCAAAGGAGAAGACTCCTCTCCCTTTAAATCATCTAAATTTATTGGTTAAAATACAACTTTCTTATATGATATGTGTTGGTCATAACCAAAACCTTGCATAAAAGATCTTTAGTGTACTGACAGACCGGAAAGACTCCTGTTTGGTTTGTCTGGTTGCGTCCGGATAGGCTGATTCGGTTCTGGTCTGTTCCCACGAAGTTAACAGTTGATTCGGCCGTTGATCTTTCTACTGGCTTCATTCTCGTCGGTGATCCTGGTTAGCCGGGCACACGCTGTCTGCTTCACTGCCTCCAAACTTGTGCTTGATTCTGGGAGGACGATAGCATGCTGTCTGACCTGTGAACCAAGCTGTCTACCGGCAATGTGCTGGGGCTCTTTCCTTGCATCCTCTCTTTTCTAAGGAAGAATGTCGCTCCCATCTAGTCAGGGTTCACGTGGACTTTTACTGATTTCCGTAACGATGGAATTTAGTTTGCGTACGTGATTTCTGCTTCTCTGAATGAACTAAACTACCTCGCTCAGATATCCAGAGCACTATTTTTCACACATCCTGCCGTGACGTCTCTCTACGAATGAGATTAAATTCCGCTTCACCCATAACTATTGTGCCATCTACATTCTTCGAGCAGCATCTTTCCACTTTTTCACTGTATCCTTCTTCACATACATTTAAAAGTTATATTTAAAATAATAACCTGAATATCAGTGGTTACACTGTTGTGCAACTGTTTTTCCAAACATCTCGCACCTCTGTGGCTAATGATATGTCTAAAACCAATGGTATACCGCTAGTGGGTCGAAATGCCATGGTGGCCTTGGGAATAATTCCAGGTAATGATGGAAATGATAGTTAGTGCCTTTTATGTTCCAGTATGGAATCTTCGCTACCCAAAGTTATTCCAGAAAGAAAATTCGGGCCGATTCACACTCATCTCATCCCACTTTGTTAAAACCACAGTCCAGTCACGTCCGATCCCCTTAGCTAACTGCGGTGCAGTACCTGCAGCTCTACAAGGCATACTTTTGAGTGATTTGATGGAACCCATAGATTTATCGGTATGGGTCTATCCGATGGTTACTGTGCCTATAAAGGACGGAAGTGTACGTATTTGTGTTGATCTACAAGCACTGAGTAAGCAGATATTGGCCAACAAATTCACGCTGCCTTCCAATGAGGAACCCTTGTCAAGACGGCGGGAGCCCGGATCTTCACCAAGTCGGATCTCCGTATTGCCTTCTTTTACATGCCTTTAGCGGACTATTGTAACCATTCGATGCTTTTCTGACGACAGTGGGTTTATTTCAGCACAAGGTCCTCCAGATGGAACTCAGTTCCACTCCGGAGGCTTTGAAGAATTTTGATGACTCGAACCCTGAGTGGTATGCCAGCTACTGTTGTATACCTGGACGGTATTTGTGTATTTCTCAGTAATCAAGGAAAAAATGATTAAAAACTCTATGATGTGCTCAAACGACTTCACGAATTGAATCTCCGATATAATGAACGCAAATGCACGTTCAGCTATTCACAGGTGGAGTTTTAGGGGTATATTATATCTGCTGAAGGTGTCAAACCAAGCCAGGAAAACACGAGAGCCATTACCAATGATTCAGTTTCTACTGATACAAAACAAGTGAAGAGCTTTAGTGGTATGTGTTACTTTAGCCTCTGATGCGTGCCTCCGTTCGCTTCAATCACTGAGCCGTTACGGGCCCTCACCAAATCAGGTGTTAAATTCATTGTGGGAGGGGGGACTGAACACGAGCAAGCTTTCACCACACAGAAACAGAGTCACATCCATCCCCGTTTTTGTCATTTCTGATTCAAACTGTCCGACCCACGTGACTACTGATGCTTCAGATGTGAGACTAGGTGCCGTTCTTTCCCAAACGCAGTGAGGGTGATGGGAAACGTTGTGGCATACGCTTCGCGTAAGTTGTCGAATGTTGAGTTAAAATATTCTACCGGAGAGAAAAAAGTTCTCACTTGAGTTTGGGAATGGAAATTGGCATCTTTTTCTTCGATATGAGTTGTCTTGCATTGTACCTGGTTGACAGGACAAAATTTCTCTGGATGCACGTGATTGGTTTCGCGGTTATTGCCTCTCATCAGTTATGCGCACCCGGTACTCTTCAGCCCAATCATCCTTATACTTGAGCGCTCCCCCATTTGGTTCGCTGCCTTAATCTCATTTGAATCGAATGGAGCTTGCGTCTTGTCATCCAGATGCAATGCCTTAGTACTCATATCGATAATCCATGCGTGGGACCATGTGTCCTTTTTTGAATATTGGTCGTGTTAACCGACGAATTAAGTTTGGAAGAATCACTGTGTTTTTCTAAAAATGGACTTCTCATTCGTGCACGCTCCATGAGATTCAAATATGAATACAGCGGCATCTTTTTCTGTTCGGTCCATGTTTTCATGTTGCCCAGAGACCGTTCAACTCCGACAGCTTTCTTAGGTGTGGATCGGAGGGCCATCGTCTATTACGGATTAACCGCTGGTATGCTGGACTTCGAACTTATGGTTTGACCCTTGTGGATTGAATTAAAATGGCCAGAACAGATAGCTGACTTCCGTTTGCGACTGCCCTTAGACGAAGCAGATCTGATAGAAGAAGCAGCAGGTCGAATATTGGTATCTACACTTTACGCAAACTACGTCTGGATCGTGACCAGGGATGATCTACGAATCGAAACCAAATGATTCCTCATCTTAGCAGATAATGGATTACGTATGCAATTCTTGGCCTCCAAATAACAAGGTATTATGTGAGTTGCATCCGTTTTATTCTATCATGAATCAACTTCTTGTTGTTGACGGATGTTTCCAATCTGAAGTTCTTCACGTTTTTCCTTTCAAGATTATTGCTAAGATTGTTTTCTGTGCTCATAATGGTTAAGCAGGAGTTTTGTGTAAGGAACGCGGGGTTCAAGATTACTTTTGATGGGCCAGAATGTTGTCCACTATTGGTGCTTTCGCTCATAAGTGCTCGGTTTTGCCACAGGCGGGTAGAAATGGAGTTCCTTTCTACTTATCTACGGTATTATTCATCAAATAAATTTGGAATATATGTAATGAAATACTTTGGATGAAGGTGGTTACACGATTGTGCTCCTGTTTTTCCAAATTCTCACACCGGTTCCTTTTCATGTATAAACGAGATAAGTGAGCCTATTCCACGAGGAGCGGTTGTGGGACGAAGGTTTCGGTAATTCAGCAAGTATTACGCGGGAAGTCAAACGGCACTGTTTTGCGGTAACACACGCTGACGAATTGCGACTGGCAAGTACAGCAGAAACCCCTTGGAATTGATTGCTATATGGTCTACTTTATGAAAGGTTAATTGAAGGTTCTCCTTATCCGGTGAGGGAATTTATGGTGTAAAAAAAGCCTCGAAAGACAGTTTTAAAATTTGTGAGCTGTTGAGCGATTTGATCATCCCACAATAAGTACTTATTATCAGTGAATGTTAGGTCACAGTAAACGTCCTGTTTCAAGAGACCGTTTGTCGGATTTTCAAATTATCGACGATAACAACTTGAATGTTAGATTACCAAACTGCGAGCGGTTGTGGTTATTTCCGCTGTTCATCTCATGTGTTGAATCCTACTTCATTGGGCAAGGATCTGGAAGGATGGATGAAGTTGACATGGATAGTCCTTTAGGACCCATCCTACACTTCGAACAACAATAAAAGCAATTACATCTCAAGGTGCTCTGTATTGGCGTTATGCGGACGAAGTCTTCATTGTCGTGAACACCAAGGGTGAGTATGAGAAAATGCCGTACCACTTCGCCATCATACTCCCAGTCAACCAATTACCCAAAAATTGGGAGGACGAGGAAAGGATCATATTTCTAGATATTGGAATTACCAACCGAAATGTGGAATCAGTTCGAAGATCTGTTCATCGTAAAACCACTTGATCAGGACGGTATGTACCCTTTACCTGACTTCCTCCGCACGGTACAAAATTAATCTTGTCCGGACCATGTTCCACAGGGCACGTGAAATATGTATAATCGACAACCTGGAAGAAGAGTGCCACTCGCTTCTCGAGATTTTTGGGGCCAACGGATATTCGAAATCATGTATATCTAAGGAATCGCAGCCGCCCTGAACAAAACTAAAGATATCACCGTCCCAGAATTGACGGCCATCCTACCTTAAAAAGACGATGACACAAACAGCCTACTGAACAAACGCCCTAACTGTGTCATTATTTTTACTTATTACGCCCTAAAGATCATCATTCTCTCTGTGACCTCTCGGATGCAAATGTCATCGATGAAAGAACCACTACCCCCCCCCCCTCCCCCCACGTCAAGTCCAACTGCATTTAGCAATTTGAATGTGGGTGGTCGGCCACCTAAATTGGAGGAAAGGAGAGACAACTGCATAACAGAATGGTTGAATATATTCCGGTTTGATTACAAACAAAAATTAGCGGACAGTCGCAATCGGTGTCGTCATCGAGTGTACTCGGAACACTCAAGTCATCCATTGCGCAATACCCGTGGGGGACAAAGTTGTGTCTCGAGCTGAACGCGGCTTTTGTCGTCATTTACGTCACAATCAACCTAGGACTAGTGGGATACACGGAAGCACTAGTATATATATATATATATATATATATATATATATATATATATATATATATATATATATATATATATATATGACTTCACACTTACCTGATTTCAGGCTGTGACGAATAAAACATGGTGCAACGGGGAAAGAACGGGTATATGGAGTGGGACTACATAATTTGTTTTGTTTGTGGGCTCAATACTGCCAGGCCGCCCAGGCCAAAGCAGGTGGCTTTCTAAGGACCCATCACCGGAGCCTTGAGCTATCCAAAACTTAACCCACAAGGCAGCGAGACGAGGAGTAGGGACCGGTTACTAACTGTCCGGTTCATCCGCCCTTCGGATGAGGCCAAACATCCTGGGTGCCCAGTGCACCTCTCCGCCGTAGATGCTGGCGAGCATAAAGCCGTATGTTTCATACACCGTCTGTGGTTCGTTTGCCATCAGTGTTGAGCCATTTCCCTGAGGCTGACTGTCAGCCAGCCAACCCGATAGAGAGGGTCAGTCGTTCGTCTTCGTCCTCATACTTTGGTGAAAACACCTTCGCCGCGAGAAAGCTGCGTGCAGGACTTCCTCAGCAGAGGCTGTTTCGGGGGCCGGGACATCTGGAAGGATTTCGAGAGGTATTCAGGGCGAGTAACCATCTCAGAGCCTGACAAGCCCAGCCCCGACCATACTGAGGTATTTGGAGGCTCATGGGGACAATCACAACTAACTATCACAACCTCGACCGAGAAAACAGCGAGAAAGAATAACTACGTTAGCTCTGCCTTGGTAGTGCATTTCTAGTTGCTAACATTCATCGTACCTGTGTGTGTGTGTGTTTGCCTTTGGTCTCATGAGAAAGTTCAATTTACCATTCCTAAATGATCACCCAGACTGCAGTACTCATTAGTGAAGATGTAGCGAAATGCATCCTTCAGTCTAATGCTATCGACTTCTGTGTTCAAAAGTGGGAATGTTTAATCATTTGATTTCTACATCGTCAATGAGTTAAGAGGGAACAGACTTGCTTAAGTGAGTGAACTGAAGAGTCGAGAAACATGTATATAACTGAACATACAAATACACAATTTCAGCTTCAGATATCAGTCTGTAGAACAAGTTAGCTGGTATGAGTGCTGGAATTTCTCGATTTTGATTCCTCACACTGTTTGGGGTTGTGAATCACGTGCATTTGTCTTCAGTTTGCCCAACTGATTAGGCGCTATCAGCAATCTGATTCACCTCAACAGCGCAGGATATTGTGCCGCTTCGTCGCTGGTTTTTGGCATTAGAAACTCCTCTCCATGCATACTTTCTCGGCTGAGGTCAGAAGTCAGACGAAGACAATATAGAGAACCAACGAGCCCGTTGTTTTGCTTGATCAGTGTTTGAACGGATGGCATAATTCTCCTGGTCTATGGTATTTGGATTGCCCTATTGTACCATGCTCATTGTTTGTAATACTTCAGCAGTCGAACAGTATTACTCGAGGGCTACTCAACGCAATCGAGAAGACACGGAAGTCGGAATAGTAGATAGTAAAGTCGACGATAGTAATCGCTTGGCAGGAATAATCAATGGTGATTCTTTTTGGTCATCAAGTAACCTTTATTCTTAGCTCAAACCACATTTGTGTACGGACAATTCGTTTTGCTCGCCACGTAGTGCTGACCATATTTCCGCCCTATTTCTGTCGCCGTTTGCAAAGTACTTTTCTTTCCAGCCACTGCTTAAATGTCCTGTGTTTATTTATGTGAAACGATTTTCCGTCAGAAGTGATCACCCCATCTGGGGTTCGCACCGCATACCTTTTCGGCTCTCGCCTAAGATCCTACTTTCCGCCAGTCCAGCCACTTCGGCTGGCCGGCCAATCGTATACTGCACATGCACGCTCGCACACATCCCACTGGTCTTCATCCGTCTCCTCTTCTGATCTCCATTTAGCGCAAGCTCGCAGTGTAATTTTGAAAGGCCGCAGAACCATACGCCATCTGTTAGCTCTGTCCGTTTTCTCATTTGCATGTATTTCTTGCAGTTATCCATCATATGACTGCCCCTACTGTCTGTTTTTGACCAAGACTGCCGTTCTTTCACAATTGACCGTATGTTCTGCTTAAAGTTATAATAACATTTACATTCAGTACCAGTTCCAACTGATATAACTTTATTGTACTCTGCTGCTCCCATCTGCTGTACTCTATATGTGCTGCTGTTTCGCCGTTCATAGACCTATTCGATCTGTCTTCACAGTTTCTGATTGACCGTCGTCATATTGGGACTGCGTACGATCGAGATCGGGATTCTAAAACCAATGTGAATTCAGTGGAGTGGAGTGGGAATGCGTGTGTTTGTGTGTACGCGAAAGAGGAAGAGAGGCAGGGCGAGAGCCTATGGATCAGCACACTCGCCAGTCCGTGATCAAGCAGTTTGTGGGAAATTTAATGCAAGAAATGCTTTTGGGACACCAGAATTTTTCCTCGACTTTTTGAAAACGCATATACATGGAATCGTGAAATTTGGTGCGTGTCTTTTGTCATCAATATGTTGGAGTCGTGTGTGGATTTGAATTTTGACTATGGAAAACCGTTTTTATCCCGAATAATGTGTCCAAAGGGTACAGAAAACTGTTTGATATAGCTCATTTAATAGATGGAATGAGTGAGATATATAGCTGTTGTCTTGAAGGATGCCGCATGATGTCATTGGGTAAATATTGTGCAATAGGTGTTTTGAAAACGGAGCTCATCCAGTCCATTAAATCAAATTACAAGTTTCGACCTTTCATTTACGAAAACAAAAGAATGCCCCACGGACGACGGCTACGTGAGTTGGAACAGCGACAATGTTTGTCTACAAAGGATCAGGAAGTAGAGTAGCATGACTGCCAAAATAATTCATGTATCAAGGAAAGTTACATGGAAGTTTTTGAAGGATTCAAGCGGCTATACATCCAAAAAGAAACGTAAAATACGAAGAAAACCTCCGGACAGACCAGTAAGCAACTTCTACATGATCCGTCCAACAGAATAAAGAGTGCATCAAGATTGCAGAGATCCTTGCAGTTGTATATTTATGTGCACATTTACCGCAAGAGTTACAAGCAGCAACTCATCTACGGTATAGCAAGATGACAACTACACCCCTTTGACTGGACGTCATATTTCAGATCAGTTCCAATGGGTAAGAAATCACGTTAGGTGGGAGGCTGAATGGGGTAAGGTGGTATTTATTGACGAAAAAATTTTCACATTGGGCGGACCCGATGCAATAATGTGCTACTGGCATGATATACGGAAGACCAACCTTGACTTTGACCGTCAAGCCATCGGAGCGAGCTTTACGATTTTCTGAGGTTCTGTTTTTACGGACTGTACGTCGCAGATGGAGGTTCCCTTTGGAAAACAGACAGCCGACTCGTACATTAGATCACTGAATGACTTCATACTCCCATCAATTCTGAAATATCGGAGGCGGTCCTTTCTTTTCCAGAAACGCAGCACAACAATACATGCAGTTGGTGCCAGTAAAATGTGGCTATTGTACCGGAACGTCAAATTTATCGACTATTCTGCCCACAGTCCCGATGTGAACCCCACTGAAAAACGTTCGTGGTTCGCTGGAGATGTGATTACATGTAAACAGAAGATTCTCCAACTCCATTATCAAGCCGAAGACTGGTATCCTCAAAGGACAGCAGAACATTGAAAATGAGACAATCCTAAATCATATTACGTGTCTGATCGATGTCTTTGTTCTGAATGATAAAGGTCTTTACATTTAGTCACCAGGTGATTGTTTTATCACTGAGTCGGGGGTGCACTAAAAGCTTTTAAAACCCTTCAGGTACATCATTCGGGATAAAATCAATTTTCCTAGGTTCGAATTCAAGTCCAAATATAGTGCTGGGACAAGACATATGTACAATAAACCTCGCGATCCCACGTAAGTGTTCATGAGGAATCGCGGAAAATTGCGGGTGGGCCAAATACATTTTGTGCACCATATGAGCAACAACACACCTAGCTAAGCGTGTACACACATAGAGATAACTTGCACCAGAACACCTCATTCTGGTTGTGGGATTGCATGGAATGTATTTTATTCCGTCTTTTTTCCCACTGGAACATTCAGATCCCTGATGATTTTGAATAAACAATTAAGAAGACAAACACTGCAAGAGGAATTCCCTTCGTATGTTCTCATCAGTCGCGTACCTATAAAATCCAGCGAGAAAAATAACCAAGATATGAATTGAAACAATTATTTATTGCAGGTTTCTGGGGCTCGAAGATGCGCATGTGTTTGTGTGTGACCGATTGTGGTTGGTTAAAGCCATGGTAGGTTAATGGTGAAGGTCATAAGTTTTTGGACACAGGGCCGGATTGGTGTGAGCGATCGATAATGCCTCTTGTATCCTTAGTCAGTGTTCGTCACGATTAGGTAACACGATCGAGAACGCGTTAACCGGATCTACCTTGTGACTACTTCCAATCAACTGGCGAGCGATCGCCGATGTTGGCCTTCGTGATGCATTCGACTGTTGTTGGCTAGACTGGGTCATCGCGTCGCATATGTACTGTAGAATGTGTTCGGTAATTCTAGATAGCAATGACCAGTCGGCCCTACCGCTGTACGCTTCTTTTCAGCTACCAGAGAAGGCGTAGGTGCAGTGGGAGGTAGATTCGACCGAATGGCGATCTTTTAATGGGGACGTGGGGAAGCGCCTTGTGAATGAGCGAAAGCTTAGTGCAGTGCAATGCATTTTGATGCGTTGTGTAATAAGCCGGGTTACTGACTGTTTTGTACGGCAGAGATGTATGGATATCCATTTTCGGCATCCAAGAGACAGACGACTGGGTTTGGTTTTCTGTCTGGCTACCCGTTATCACGTAATGTGGCATATATAATTGCATCATCGTTTGGTAGAGTATCCTCCGTTCTGCATGGATCACCAGGCTATTCTGGAGGGCCTAGAGACAGCTAGCGAAATAAACGAATTAGTGAATGGACGCGATACCACTGTCGAGTAACCTGTTTTACCCGCTTCCGACCATTCGAGCCTACCGGCACAACAACAAAGAGTACATCCCTTCAACCTACGGAACAGAGAAGTGTAGTTATACACAGACGCTGTCACACTGAACACAACCCCTGTTGTCAAAATTCCGAATGAATCACGTTCGATTACGGTCGGGGTGGATGTCATATTATCACTGCCGTACTTGCGTAACCCATAATTACGTTTCTCTATTTACATTTCAGCCACTATACGCCTGTTATTAGTCAAGTAAAGCGCTCATTACTACTCTTTGATTCTGCTATTTGAAACTCCTTATCTGCTGCTGTCATATCCACAACACCTACCATGGCTTTAACCAACCACGATCGGTCACACACAAACACACGACATCCACTCACGCCTTCGAGCCCCAGAAAACGGCAATAAATAATCATTTCATTTAATATCTTGGTTGTTTTTCAATGCTGGCTTTTCTCCTACTGTTCTTTTGTCACCGCAAATACAACCATGGTTCACAAGTGTACCGCAAGATCGATAAGTGTTCCCAGTGAGCCCGACGCATTCTTATTTGGTCAGTCGATTTATCCTGGTGAAGGCTCTGTTACGTTTACGGAGAAGAGAAAGCAAATACCAACTGAATTATGTGCTCATCTCACTTTTCTATCTTAATTCAGATACTGAACTTTCCCGACTGGCCATCAGTGACATTCAGGTCTTATTGTAATTTCCGGTTCGAATATCAATACCAATCCACTTTCTCTTTGGTGATCTCCAAATGCTACTGTTCTTTTCCAGAATTTCTTTGATCATGCCGGATGATATAATTGTGACTATTATTATTACCAACATTTTCGGTTTTCTACATGAATAACATGAATAAATTCAGAGTAACAAGACTTTCAGTGACCGTTTTCAAGGATCTACTCTTCGAGCATCCATCGCTGAAAGAGAACTGGGAGTGACAGTGTCATCTACGCTGAAAACCCGCAATCACACTGACAAGGTGTGTGCCTCGGTGTGGAACATCTATGGTGCACTCCGTCGAACGTTTGGGAAGCTACCTTATGGTGTTGTCAAACTCCTGTATACCTCACACGTCCGTCCTCGACTGGAGTATGGCGGAGCCGCTACAATCCCCTGCACGGCTTCTGAACTTGCGAAGCTGAAACGGGCGCAGCGAGCCACCACACGTCTCGTTGTTGGACTACGAGGGATGAGTTACGACAGGCGGCTGGAGTTACCCGGTCTGTTTCCGGAGGCATATCGAGAAGAGCGAGGCGACTTGATATGCATCCGGTGAATACTCCGAGTTGCAGGCGGAATTCCCCCTGCGTGGCCACTCGCGCACTAGGGGGCCGTCGATGACGCTCATAAAATTGCAATCGACTGGGCTACCGTTGGTCTACCATCCTTCCAGGAGGGCAATCAAACTGTGGAACTCATTGCCAGCTGATGTGGTGGAAGAGGACAACTATAAACTTTTGAAAAGAAAACCTGATGCACATCCGATGGAGCGTTGGCGTGAATCACTGTCTGAAGGCCACCGCTAAGAGTGGATGGTGATGAGGCTCATACGGGAGGTGTCCCACTGCCTCTAATTCCGAAAACTTGGAAGTTGAAACTTCGACGAAAGTGATTTCCGAAAACTCGGAAAAGCTTTTTATGAGTAATCATGAAGCCAATCCATATTTCAACTCCGCATAAATCAGGAAAGACATCAAATGGACTTTAAAAGGGCCAGAAGTAATGGATAAGCTAAGGGACAGCGACGGCGGAAATTAATCAAGGTCCACAACTCATCAAACATATTAGTAAAATTGCATGTAGATTTGGTTGTCGTGAGGAGCGATTCGACCCCATGAACAATCAGAAATGTTTAACAAGGGTGAACTTAAGCCGCTGAATAAAGGAACAATAAAAACAAGCTGAATATAACAAATCAAAATCTTTTATCAGAGTGATGTAAGTTGTGCAGGCAAACCTATCGATATTTTGCTGGCCTCACGGGGTTATTTTCGTAATCGAAAGATTATCAGGTTGCTATGTATACGCAAAACATGCCCGAGCCATCGAAGGTGGTGTATATAGCGATTATCTCGGTCAGATGGCGACTATCGGCACCGAACACACGACGAAAAACCTCGTCACTGCTCATCCGATATTCCCACCAGACACGCAATGCTTCGGTGATATCGCTGGTCGAATACGGAAAGCCCCTGAACACCCCCAACGCGGAGGGGCAGCTCTCGCAACCGTAAAGAAGGACACTACGAACTGTGACCGGATGTTACGACGAGGCAAGTTCGCGAAAGCTGCTCTGGCTCTCTCAATTCGTCAAGTGATCTCTTCCCCAACACCATCACCAGCTGTGATCAAGCTCCTGAGATACTTAAAGCTACTGGTTAGCTCTAACTGATCATCACAAAGGGTGATTACAGGCACATACTCCTTGCGTTTTGAGGGTGCAAAGCACATACCGTATCCAGACACATCAATTGGCAAACGGTAAAATGCACGCTGAATCGCTTGTGAATTGTCGCTCAGTAAGGTGATGTCGTCGGCATACTCTAAATCAAAAAAGCGGTCACTGGGTTTATAGAAATATCACTTAATTCTCGCAAGCTTCTGAGGAACTTTGACCACCCACCCATAGGTACTACTTACATCAGACATTTCGACTGGCAACCGCAGTGTCGTCGTTCTCAGGGTTAGCTGCGATTAACCCACGTAAAACTACCAGCGAATCTCAGTTGTGATTCCTGAGAGGACTCTTCTGAGAGGAGCATCCAATCCCACTTCTGATGCATAAATATGATTGTTGTCAACGAATATTTGGAAATCCTTATGTCAAGCATATATTAGAATGGTAATTTGTAACCTACGACACACGCAGTGGACTGATTATTTTGGTCGTTACTTTCGTATACAACACCCAACTACTTAGTCGGATTTAAGTGGGCCATTGTCAAATTGAAATTTTGTTGAGTGACAAATCAACTTCTCTCTTCCTGATGGTGCAGTGGGCCGTCGCTGTCACGGGCAATATATCCAGTCTGTCTGTTCGATCACCTGAAATGGTTATCTTGCTTAAAATATGTTATTCATGTGCCAGGATAGATCTTCTCTTTTTCCCATTGTATATTCTATGACGTGACACAACAGCATAACCCCACCCCAGCCGCCTGATCGATGGTCTTGTCCCAGTAAAATGCATCGGGCTTCCACAGAGTGTGGGGGGGGGGGCTAGGCTCCACACTAACCTTAAACTAAGAGACCACAGATGACACTCCTTCTAAGTATATCGGGTACTGATGAAGATGAAGTGCGATTGTTGGGGATAGTTACTAGCACATGGCCAACCTTAGGTAGAGCTGATGGCGCGCTTTAAGTGTAGCTAGAAGAAGCACCACAGCTGTCAGCCTTTAGCTCAGATTGAAGGTATGAAGAAACCAGCGATGGCATTAGACTCAGTTGGTTTGGGTCCATGGAGCTAAGATTGTCGCTTGTTAGAGTACATCAGCTGACACGGAGCACATTCGGACCCAAATACGAGCTTAAAAAACTCTGTTGAGACGAACAAAAAGTATGATGAGAAACGAATAAACATTTCACAATATATTACGACAAGTTAAGGAATTGGACCAATTAGACAAATAGGGAGTGATAAAGATTAATGGTGACATAAGAAAGGTAAGAAACACTTGTGATCCAGGCTTTAATCAAGGCCGAATGTGGATTGTTTCTCACGTATTATGTCAGTATTCATCTGGTCCGTGGCCTGTTGTAGGGTAAGAGGAGGGCCAGGGCAGCTTAAGAGCACACACAGATGGTTTTTGGGCACACAGAACGGGGTTGTGTGGGCGGATGCCGACAGACTCAGCTGTGGTCAGGATGCGACATTTTGCTTGTCTTGATTGTCGACCTCGGATCTTATACAGAGCACGAAAAGCCTCGGACATATTCACTGTGACTGGACTGAGCAGGTGTGAAACGACCGTGCTAGTGAGCGATTTAACCGCTCCAGTGTTCAGTCATGCAGGGTGGCGTTCGCGGATACGTTCAGACGAACGCTTGATCGTGCGGCCGATGTACATTGTCCCACAGGAACAAGTGAATGAGTACACACAAAATGAGGCTGCAGAATCGGGTATTTTGTCTTTCAACCGCCAAATCACTGCTGGTCTGGACTGGAACAACATCCGCAGATTAGCTGCGTTAAATGTTTTGCTGACAATCTTCTCTGAGTAATCTCTGTCAACATGTCGCCTTTGAATGGCAAAGTTATGTATACTGACTTCCTTTCCACTATGGACTCTCTTGGAGTTCTCCGCTCTATCTGCATCATCTTGTTAACTAGGTGGTTCAGGTTGCTATTCTGGGCGAAAATCCTTCGCAACGTTTGGAGTTCTTCCTCAATTGTGTCCTCCGAAAATATTCATCTTGTCACAGACCAGATGAATACTGACATAATACGTGAGAAACAATCCACATTCGGCCTTGATTAAAGCCTGGATCACAATTGTCTCTTTCCTTTCTTATGTCACCATTAATCTTTATCACTCCCTATTTGTCTAATTGGTCCAATTCCTTAACCTGTCGTAATATATTGTGATGTAATAGCATGAGTATGAATCACTGAAATCGAGCTTGTTCGCCAACCTGTGTTCTCATAATGTGCTCACCGGGAATAATCAGACAATATACATTTGTATTACTATACTAAACTGCATAGTGTGTAACCCAGAAGAACAGGTCTATCGCCAACAATACATGCTTTCGTATGCACCAAAATGTATTCGATTACTCGCTAAAAATCGGAGTGGATAGAACAAAGTATCCACGTAACATTGATTAAAACAGAGTGAACTGAAGCGGGACGGATCGTGAAAACAGGGAAGCGACCAACAGAGAAAGAGATTGGTCGGTAAGGCACATTACGGTTATAATCGAGTGGTCCTATACAACCCTGATCTAAGATATTGGATTTCCGTTCCGACTATGGGTGGAAAAAACGGTAGGGTTGGGTGATGATGGTGGTACGCACAGCGGGAGAAAGGAGCACACAGTTCCGGCCAAGTGAAAGTCCACGGTGGACTAGAACATTAAAGGCGGTAACTATGACAAAAGCAACACCGGTCACGTTTCCACGTTCAGATGATCGAGATCAGAAAAGTTAGCACAGCCAAACAGTGAAGACAACGTAGTTGGTGTGGAGAGAATAAAACTTGGCGATCAAACATACCAAACAGGTTTGTCTGTCCATCAAGTTTCATAGGGGGGAGGATTAAATGCGCAAGCTTTCAAGGCTACAAGGGGCAATCTACGAAGATGTGCAGGACGTATGTACGCATGTGTGAAAGTGTGGTGAGAACGATGTGAAAAGGACGCGATGTTATGGATACGAAAAAATTAGTTTGGATTTTCCGTGGTATCCCCCAGGACCTCATCCTGTACAGTCTGTTCATTTACCGGCGGGGAAGGCCGTACGGTCGATGCTGAAAAAAACAAAGTACATGTTTCAAACCTGCCAGCACTCACGAAAAAACAACAAAATCGTCTTGAACTTAGCTGCTCTATGGGGACATTGACCTCATAACAAAAAACGGAGTTTGCTACTTTGACTGTTCGAGTAGTAGAGTGTTCAGTCGCAAACTGCACACACAGTTCAACTTAACATCACTTAAAGGTAGGCTATCTACTAAAGTCAACTAGGAGTCAACAGTCCAGTTCAAGAAATTGTGGTAATGAATCTACACCCAGACCTGACCAAGAGAAAAGTGTTTTAGGGAGGTGGCACATCACACAGTATCGGTCTCTAGAACCACTTGGACAAAACCACGCAAGAGAATGACTTCTAGATGAACGTCAACTTGTCAGGTAAGTATATTGAAGTATTCTAGGCTTGCTGTTTGGAATGTCCAAAGCAACACAACTTGTTTGACAGCGGTCACGGTTTATGTCTAAGGCATAAAAAATTGACTTGGTCACGACTAGCAAGAATATTTGAAGAAATGCACCCACATATCACATTTTTAGTCGATATGACGAGGCACAGCTCATTCCAAACCTTTGCTGGTGGAGCAATCAAGCCACAAACCAAAAATACGGAAGAAACTTGATCCAGAAATAACAACAATAGGTAGTGAGGTGTGTTGGTCGTCCAATGACAACTGTATCGAAGCTGGACATTGGTAGACTTGTATCTGACGCCCAAGTACTATTGTTCTCACAGATGAGTATCGAATGCTCTCAAATTATATTCTGGAATCTGGCACGTTTTTCCGTTTACCAATGGGGAACTACATTGGTTACTGTACTACCGTGTTTTCTGTGGTACATGATACATACAAGACTCTTAAGCTATGGGGGATACTGCGCAAACTTCTCACGATACAGTAGTTGCATTAGGTTTGAAACTGTTTCTATGAATACTGCCTGCGTTGTGTCCCTTTCGATGATATGGCTCTCGGAGTATTTCGTCGGATTTACGGTAGGACGATACTTTCTTACATCACCAGTGCGTAGTGCGGGCTGATTTTCCTCGTGCAAGAATAGGAATAACTGTGAAGCGCAGAAAAAAGTTAGTCGACAGACATGCGTTGTAGCTGATGACATGTGAGGTACGGCATCTGTTTTCCGGACTGCGCATTCAGATGACTTTCACTGGAAAACGGAACAAGTGGTGTTTTGATTCGCCTTTAGAGTTCGACCTGAAACCATTTTCCAATCCAAGGACTCGTCTTCAGGCAATTCGCTGACCATGGATTTCAAAACTGCATTTTTGGCTCCATGTACATACATACGTGTGGTGGAAGGCTCACTGCCCTACTCAGGCAGATCCGGTAACCATGATTTCAAGCCAGGAACCAAATAAGCCCCCAGGCAAAAAAAAACTTTAGGCGTAGTAACGATCCCGGCGATAGCGAAGTGCTCTCTCTAGCACCGAAGTTTACTGGATTCGGACATTGGACCTCAGACTCGATATACCATCTCCATTCCATCACTAGGTGGAAAAGAGTTCGCAACCTCAAACAACCATACACCCAAGCAAATGTGATAAGGGGAAAGGGGACGTACAGGAAGACTCATCTGGTTCAACTGTTTCGGTCTGTTTTCGCCTCTCGATTCGATCATCAGATTGTACTGTATGGGGAGTAGAGGACGGACAATTATCCGTCTCTGAATGTTCCAGAATAGTAGTGGGTGGACAAACCTGGGCCACGACCTCGGAATTGTTTGTGTGTACCTCATTCGACCCATCCCCGTTTGGCTGGACGGACGTAGCCGGATCCGGTTCCCTGACGACGTCCGCGTTGGATTTGCGCATCTCTGACAATTGGTCTTGTAAAGCACGACTAAGACACGTCAAGCGATCGGCTCGCTTTTTCGACGCTTCGGCTTCCTCCGTTTTCTTTTTATGCTCCTCTACCAATTCCAATAGTTTGTGTTGACTCAGCTCCCATTTGCCTCGCCATTCGACCACATCTCGTTCAGCCTGACGTACACGTTTACCCAACTGGATGAGAACGATAATTTCAAGCAATAGGTGGAGACAAAAATGTAACTGGCGATCCGCAGGTATTTTAAAAAGTGATCATACACCATCGACGATCCACTAAACAACAAAAAAATGTGAAAACATTTGAATTCAATCCTTTCAACCCCTGGATTTGTACGACAGTGCTCCGGTTATGGTTGCTATTATGCGGTCTCAATCAGTCGAAAGCGAAAAAAACGAACAATAAGTACGACAATCACAACCAAGGAGGTGTATAAAATGAAGTTATGTGGTCGAGAAAAGAATTCGAGTCCAAGGACACCACCGAAATGATTATCTCAAACAGCATTTCCAAAAACCTGATAAGTGGGTGCCAAATAGGTCAAGCCAGTGGTTCGGAACCGCATACCTCTGGGCGTCGTCTAAGACTGGCCACTTCAATCCGTTCCTAATACAAGTACCAAGTGTCATTTGCACAACCAGATATGATCTAACCACAAGAACAGCCCCAATGGACCTTACTGCTCCTTCAACCTTTCCTCCCCCCCCTCTCTCTCTCTCTCCAGAACTACCGCTTTCTCATGTCAACCCGTATCGGTACTTCTTGATAAAATAATTCACCCAAAAACTGTCATTACTTTCGTATTTCTCAACCTTGAGTCATGAAGTTCACCGAGTGTTAGTAGTAGCAAATGGTGGTCATCGCAGTGCCTCCAAGTAAGATTTTCACTTTCTTACTTAACAAAACTGCATCAGATTCACTGGAGTCTCTCGAATTCAGATATTTACACGACTAAAACGTACACATGTTGGTGAGAAATACTGTGCTAACTGATGGCACACTGAGCAAACTTTTGTTTTATTACTTACTTGCGCATGTGTGCAATGGGAAGGGTATATACCCCATAGCCACGAAGGACCACTGCACTACTAGGGATAGCCGGCAACCTGACCCTGAGGCTTGGAGTGGCAGGGAACTACATGAGGTACCAAAAGATCAGGTGTGGTAACGATCCGGATGACGGTGGACTACTGTCTACTAAATAAACTGCGAATTGACTCGAGTGTTCCATGCAAAGCGCTGCAAAACTGACCAGCATGGCCGACTTATACACAACAAACGAGTACACATTGGATCAAATAACATCACCAGTGCTACCGGATTACGTCGGCAGCTTCACGCAACCACTCTGTGGTTAGATATAGGACTTCTGAAACCATACTTACCAATCCAAGTGTCGTCCACCGCCTGCTCAAGCGGACAATCCACCTTATTTTTTCTGCTGCCGTTTTCCGTAGCATCAACGGATGTACCACACCTGAGGAACACACCGTCTTGTTTAATTATCAACACTACCCATCCTGTATTGCAACGCTTTCTTGTTTCAAACTGGAGAACTGGTGTGACAAACATTTCGGAAACGGAAAAAAGCACATAAAGGTTTGCGAAAAACTGATGGCATGTTTTGGATCAAATGATGAATTGCTCCAATTACGTCAGGAGAAAAGGAATGCACGATATAGGAGAACACCATAAATTGAGAATGTGTCCGTTTTGACTACATTTGTGGTCTACACTGACCCAACAACAGGCGGAGGAATGGGCCGAAATCTGGCAAAATGTCACATATTGTTTCTTCGCGAGCATTACAATCCTTCTCAATGACCCAAGAATCCACAGTGAGCAAAGAATTTGCATAGACTTCGGCACTACCATGTGCAGCTCAGTTCAGTCAGAAGTATTATTTACCGTGCAGTGAGTGCAGCGGTTCCGGTTGCTATCCTTGTTGAGAAAAGACACCGTTCCTCCTGATTAAAATCCACAGATTTCAGCGAGAACATAATCTTGGCTCAAAAATATCAAACCGTTGAATATTTCTAACTTCTAATAAGTTTGAATCTTTTTATGCAATTGGACAACTTCGTGTTTTGCTTTCTTTGGAATTTAACCGTTTCTGCCCCTGGTTGATCTATTTTTGCCTTTTGAAAGGTTCCCCACCACATAGGCAGTAGAGCGGACAGCTTGTCTGACTTGTACCACTCGGTCGTTAATATACCCGTGGCAGTGTTTGGGCTCGTCTTCTCTCTCTAGCTAGCGGATGGGTTTGCACAGTTGAATTTCGCGCTCTGTGTACGTGTGCAGGCTAACTGGGAGTTACTTCGTTGTGCAATTACGGGTCTGAAGCGTTCGACACCCGCGTATTGTCGCTATCCTGTTTGGACTCGGGCGTCGCATTTCGTGTGCTATGTATCTGCTGCGCTGTGTTCTTTCTGTTTTGTGCGGCGTGGGAACGCCTATTATGATCACCGTTTTTCAGTCTCAGTGAACTGAGGCTTCAGTCTGATACCTATGTGCTATTTGGAGACAATCGTTATGGGAAATTATAAGAACGGTTTGTGTCGGAGGCCCGAAGCGTGCCGGATATATGATCAAATGTCACAGGCGATCACATGAACGGATATTTCGTGATAATGTAAAAGAACATATGATTACCGTAGGATAGATAGACTCAAGGGAGATAAATGTATGCACACCAACGAATAACGGAGGGAGTCTGAATGGACCTATTGATGAATACGAATTATTGCCCAGCAAATTTGAAAGTCAGAGTCAAATGGTGGGAACCAGTCAGAAGTCCAAACAGTCAACAGTATGACGAAGCAAGAGAACTACAAATAATAGTATCATGTCGATGTGTAACTGAGAAACAGAACACAACAGTATATAATAAAAAAGCGACCAGGCTATCAAGTTTGCGGTGGTTTACTTCTACTCACGATCATCTTCCCAGGGTCGCCTGGAGAATCGACATCAGAACACCGAACGAATTTGTAATCACTTCTCAAACGGGCACGGTTAAAATTACACTTCGGTCACGTGTGCGCCGGACTAATAAATTTAACAGACCGAAAGTTGCTTGAAACACACGTGAGAATACAAACTACAACATGAGTTTCAAATCTCAAAAGGATCCGTCACAAACTCCAGTTAGCCATATTTTTTGCATGCGGTACCTCTTTCAGTCACCTGACATCGATGGATTTGCGCGGCGCATGTTACAACTCCTACATACCAAGTAGACTTCTTTAGTTGAAAACTGTAGGTGTGTGCGTCTCTGATTTTATTTCCCCGGGGTACATCAGTCATGAGACAATCGAGTTTGAATAAAACGGATCCCTAATATTTATTTCTTATCTTCTTACATTGAATTAGGAAGTATTATGGTACTAGGTCAGTTGAGTTCAGTTACTCATATCCGGTTTCTGTCCCTAGGTGTCGAACTTCAATCTTTCAATCATTCACATTTTTCCATACCATCAAATCGCGACCCCACCCCCTCACGCTTTCTTCCCATCCACCTACAGCTATTCTGTCTCCAAATAAGCTATTTTTGCTATAAACCTTACCCACTAGACTCCGCTTACTTTATGCTCTTGGACCGTCGGTTCTGCCCTCTTAGCGAAAACTGACTTCATCTCTGGCAAGGAAAACCACTGGTGGTTATGACAAGCAAAAGTAGTAAACCAGAAATAAAATGTAAGTTGGTTATATATATATATATATATATATATATATATATATATATATATATATAATCACAAGAAGGAGAAACCTGAGGCCAACCAGAAGTAGTACGATGTAAAATAATTGCGGTAGAATAGGGTCACTGAAGCGATTGCTTGACGATGCGTAATAGATTGCAGATCAGATATTAGGGATGATTCATAGATTAAGCGAATGGCCTTACATTGAACCCAGTCAAGAAAAGAAGACGAAACTCCATCCCATCTGTGACTACAGTATTCAACTGTGGAGTGAATATGCGCGATGTAGAGCAGAAGGTGAATAGGAAAGAAGCGTCTGGCACAGAACAGAAAACCAATCCTGCGCGCAGAACGAAATATGTTTAAAGATTGGGATAAGAAGAGACTACCAAAAACCCGGTGCAGGGAGTGAATTTGCGGAACAAAGGGAAACTGAATTCAAATTTAATTGGGGAAAAATGGTGTTTGAGGTAGATCAAGAGAATATGATCTGGGTAACATCAAATTAGGATAGTACCAAGGTGACTAGTAAATCTGAGTGTATAAGTTTTAACCTCCACCTTGCCGATTCCATCACCGTCAGTCAATTTTAGCGGCAAACAACTTCGTTGTTATGAGTTGCCATCACACCTAAGCACACTTCATTGCACAAAAAACTTTCCGGTTTCGCGATAGCTTTTACTAGCAAGAAATTTGCTAGTATACGACGAACAATGTTTGTGAAACCCACCTGTGACTTTTACACCACGCTGCCTGCTAACAGCACTAAAGTAGTAAGTTGCGAAATTTGACCTCGCATGGTGCCTACGGACTGACTGAACACATTGTACATATTGTGGTTCAGTATTCTAACAATGCAAGTTGCCGACTGTCTTCCCAGCATCGCAGTTTGCCCATATGATCCCAGACCCTTTGTCTTGGTCACAGCACTTTCGAGCAAATCCACGACTCTGTGAAACTCGCGACCACTGTTCGACATTTCATCGACTTCCGGTGCATACATTCGGAAGGAAAACTCTTACTACTTCTACCAATACTACTGTGCCCGGAAATCGTTGGCCAGATGGTCAGATTACTTGCCTAGACAACTCATTCAGGGCGAGGACGCGATGCAAGTTCTGGTCCGCAGAAGTGCATGCTGAAACAAGCCGAGAGTTAAGAAGAATCAGGAAATACAAATGCACTCGCAAACAACATGTGGCAGACACCATCAGATAACCGAGCGGAATGTCAGGCACGTAGACAAACAGACAGGCACACGGAGCGGAAACTAATCCGGTTGGACGGGTGTACATGTGCACTGTGTGAAAATGGGCAATCAAGCGGATACAGTAGGATGGAGAAAAAGCTGATCGAAGACTGTCCTCAGGGAGAAAACATGAAGGTAACCGGTTGGACGCCCATGTGAAGAAATGGCATTGATTGTGTGAAATAGTCCGTAAAAACGAGCCATACCACTGATTGATTTTACTATTTCGTGCGCTGTAAGTAAGCGTGTTATGGCCTAACTGTTGTGCTAGTAAGGTTTTTATCCTCTCACTAGCTTCAATGCATCGATGCCGTTTCGTGATTGATCAATAGTGGGCTTTTGTATTTGAAATTAGGCACAACCGACTGATATGGAAGGTTTTGGAGGCCAGTAAGTGTTCGGCACAAAAAGATTTCCCTGTTGTAGACTGCAACAATATCTTGTTTGAATAGCCGAATTCTAATAATTGCGTGAAGAAACCAACCACAGGCTGGAAAATCCCGGAAAAAATGACTATCACCCACATCAGCCTTATATAATGAGAGATAATGAGGCGTACTTTACCTAGATTTATGTTGCTCACCACCAACGGAAACGATCTTTTCGAGGTCAGAGGAAGTGAATATGTAAAAGAGCCTCAAAAAAATGCCACTCCGGCCACCATGCAGAGTACACAGTCTGACCACGACTGTGACGTACATACATTCTCAAACAAACTGGGTTGACAGATTTGCTATCATAACTCTTAGTGTTTCCAGTCAATCCTTTGGATTCCTAAAAGAAAGACAAGAGGTACCGAATGGCCTAAATTTCTATGTGCACTTACTTTCACATTTTTTTATTCCAGTCATCTGTTAACCTACCTTCACGCAGTTCCTTCCATCCTGATACAAACATTACAAACAATGCACGACGCAGTGTATGGTTTCCCACTATACATAACACACGATCCAGTCAGTAAAGTCTGCTTAATTCGATTCGTAGACATCACAATTTAGCTGAATATGAGCTAAGCACCCCAAACAAAACCTTATGGTGACTAATCTTGTTGATCCAACTCACCAAGTGCTAGATTTTGCAGACAGTGAAGAGTCGAAACCCAATAATTAGCGCGCATCTCCCGTATGCAGATTCAAAGTCTCGACCGTACAGGTGCACTGACCGAAATGTAGCACTATTCAGAGAACATTCTGGTGAGACGTTAGGCCACAAGTGCTTCTGTTCTGTATAATCTGCGCTAGTCTTCAATATGTGTGCGCTTACGTCTTACAAAGTACTACTACCATTCATCACATTGCATCAGATGAAAAGACCTTGTTCTGAACTGCACTGTGGGACAAAGTAGGTCAGATATGGAGATATTTTCATTCTTACACGCTGATTCGGAACAAAACTTATTTGTTTTTGGAAAATCCACTTGCATTCTTCACATCGAAAAGTCGGACGCCGCGAGCCGGAATCGAACCGACGACCCTACGCATACCGGGCAGTTGCTCTACCAGCTGAGCTACCGCGGTCCGGACAGTCCGGTGTGAATAGCGCAAGTGAATAATCGATAGTGCGCGAACCACTATTCCAATGATACACAGTATCTATCCCGGTTTTAATCATTGGGCTAGCCTCGTCGGCCACTTCCCAATGAGACGAACAGCACACAGATGAACGTGATCCATCGGACATTGAAATATATTCACTTATTTGGATGAGTCTGTTCCCCACACATTATTGAGGCCTGCACTTTCGCCGAGGCGATCAAACAAAGACATTGGTTGGCACGATTAAAACAAACAGGGAACGCCTACGCTTGTGGTCTTTCTTCGGTATCCGTCATCGTCGCTAAGTACTTGCTGATCCTGGTCACAAAAAGTGCTCAACTGCCACAAAAGAAACTGAAGTCGACTTATCGTCCCGGGGTGTAGAAGTCAATGAGAATCGACCATAGACAAGTTTACAATGAGCATACGCACTCAGGGGCGGACTTCGACTCTATCGACCGCACGGTTCTCCAGCGATGCTCCTCGTTGAATCACTATGCGAAAATCCAATGTCCAGTTTACGCTCTCGGGGAAATTTTCACCCGTGTTCACCACAATAAGTGGTGTTCGTCAGCGCTGATCTCAGTCGCCCATCCCTTTTCGACTGTAAGTAAAATATAAACAGACAGTAAACTGTCCGACTTAGAATACGCGATCGATAAACATACAAAATAGTGTAACGATGTTTAGGATGGGTTCGAAGCGTAGAATACTACCGCACATGATACGCGAAGACTATCGGCGCTTCACATCGACGTCTTCTCAGCACTGCTCAGAAATGGTGGGAACAGCGCATTAGCAGTGCTGAGCTTAGGCATATGGTGTTGGAGTCCAACAAACGCTCACTTTAAACAGGTTAAAGTGGTCAGAACACGTGTTATGCATGTCTACAAGTACACATCCCCCTTGTACACTGATATGCGAGGTAGTTAGTGGTTGGAGGATGGATTAGCGACCAGCAGATAACATGACGAAAAAATACGAAAACTTCAACCAATAGGCTAGGCCTAGTAAAATGTGCTAGGCTTCCGAGCGTGGGCCCATGACACCTCCCCGCGGGCGACACCGAAGTCGGCGGCACAGTTGCACTCTAACTCTTTATTTGTCTGGATGATCTGCACTTTATTCTCTGTTTATTAGTTCTTTATGCTTCTATTCATTTCACTCACGAGTCGATCATGTTGCAAACCAAAACCAGAACATATCACCACGAGGTTACTGATTGAAAAAACTGAGATGAAATGGCCGCATGAAACGAACACAAAGTAACACATGAGCACACAAAGAATGCCTCAGTATGGTCGGGGGTGAGTGTCTCAAGTTCCAAGATAGCTATTCGCCGTGAAAGCCTCTCGGAATGCTCCCACACATCCGCGTGTACCAAGTAGCTTCTGCCGAGGAAGTCCTACACACTGCATTCTCGGGGCGGAGGTGTTATTCACAAAAGTGTGAGGGCAAAGGCGAACACCCGGCACTCTCCACCGGGTTAACGAACTAATAGTCAGTCTAGGGAAGATGGTTGAACGCTGATTCCAAACCAACCCATCGGTGGCGTATGAAGCGTATAACACCATGCCCACCTGCACCTGTGGCGGAGGGATTTACTGGGCACCCAGGATTCTGGTCTCATCCGAAAAGCGTATGAACTGAGCATTCAGTCACCGGTCCCCAGTAAATCTTGGACCCCGCGCTCTGTCCTGCTGCTTTGAGGGTTAAGCTTTGGGTAACTAAACGCTCCGGTTGTGGATTCCTAAGAAAGCCACTTTCTTTGGCCTGGGCAACTTAGCAGTACTACGCCCGTAAACTGAACCATGGACTCTCACACAAATTCGAACTCATTTTGCGCTCCTTCGCTATCGCAAGATTATATGCTTATCCACCAACACACTCGGAACCTATCCATCTTCTCCCCACCTCTTCAGTTATTTTATGCGCCAGCCACGTCACTTCACAGTCTCACTACTGGCGCCGGTTGTGACCAGACTTCCTCTAGAACCGTCTATCCTACGACTACCACAACACGTCACACTTCCGAGTCCGCCTTTCTTCAACCTCGCTTACGGTACAAATTGGCAAGCACACGGATCAAATCGTATTTCTCCCGCGCTTTTCACAGATGGCGGGATGGTTCTGATGAAAGAATTGACAATTCCGTTCTCCAAAGTTTAGAGAGAAGAAAAAGATCCCGTATCTTGAGGTGGATCGACGATTGCACTCATCTTTAAAAATGGTTACCGTGCATTGTGTTCTAAAAACCGGGGAATCAGCCTGATCTCTGTCGCTTCAAAACTTCTAGTGTTCACTATCCTCCGCCGACTTTCTCCCTTGCATGAGCTCCAATGTCGTGAAGAACGAGCTGGATTCCGCGCCGGCTACGGCTGCACGAATCAAATCCCAACCCTTCGCCTTATGCCCGAAAACCCTCAGTATCGTTGTTTCCGGACATTAGGACCACCTTTGACTCTGTCGATAGGACCACTCCATGGACTTGCCTGCTAAGGAATGGCGTGTCTGAGAAGTACGTTTCCATCCCGAAAGCTCTCTGTCGGCAGACCTCGGGTAGAATAGGGGTCTATGGACAACTATCCCAGTCATCTGTTGTCTCAAGTAGCGTTCGGCAGGAATGCCCTATTTCCTCGTTCTTCTTCAACTTCGTTATGGATGATCTGCACCAAAGAGTCTTTGATGGAGTTGCAAACAGTGGTGTGGAACTACCGGGCACCAGAGTTGCTGACTTAGGTTATGCTGACGACGTCGCCTTGTTGGGAGATGACCCCCAAGTCATCCAAGATGTCTTAAAATACTTGTACACTGAGGTCACCGATTATGGCATGCACTTTGTTTTATCTAAATGCGAAATGCTTCTTCAAGACTGGCAAGGAGATTCTCCTGCACCCACTCTTTGTGGGGAACGTTTGGAAACTGTCAGCAGCTTTGTGTGTCCCGGCAGTTGCACTTTCACTGGTACAGTATCGGGGAAGAGATTTCGCTACGCATCCCCAAGGCCCGTTCGGCCTTTGCCAATCTAGGGCACCAGTGACGTCGTCACGACATAAGGCTTTCCCTAAAGGGTAACGTTTATAACGCCACAGTTCGCTCGGCATTACTTTACGAATGCGAAACATCGTCATTTCGGGAAGATCTGCGCCGGTTGACCGTATTCGATCACCGGTGTCTACGGTCAATTGCACGAGTATGGTGGCAGCACCGTGTCAGTAATGATTGGGTGCGGATTAGAGTATTTGGAATGGATTGTTCATCACTCACGATATTGTTTCTTTTCGTCGGCTACGGTGGTTGGGTCACGTCTTGCGGATGCCCGCTTAGCGTTCGCCTCGCCGTGCACTATTCGCGTTCGCTGGACAGGATTGGGAACGGCGACTTGGCGGACAACCGTCATTCTGGAGAAAAAGTTGAAGAAGACTGACTTCCCGTTAAGTCGCAGTGGGACCCTGTCACCTACCACGTTGGAGCAAGAATGACACTGAAAACAGTCAGGTTAGATACGCTGGCGGATGTGGTCTGAAACCGGAGTCAGTGGCGTCAATGCTGCATGGAATGCTGTGTTAGCTTCCCATGCTTCCCTAAATATATATAAAACCAAAAACGATACGAAAAAATCAAAATACCGTGCGTGGAAAAAAAATGCAAAAAATATTTCCAACTTTTCTACTCTCTTCTTTTTCGTACATTGTTTTCCTACTATACCATGGTTTCTTTGGCACGTTTTCTGTGCCAGATTCGTGTTTATATATATATATATATATATATATATATATATATATATATATATATATATATATATATATATATATATATATATATATATATATATATATATATATATATAATGTACAAAGAAGCAGTATTCGAAATGAGAAGGGACTGACTTTTTCCATTTCTTCCTTTGCGCTGTCAAACAGGCGATTGCTGTCCGCCATAGTTTTATTGAAACTTTTGTATTTGGTCTTGTAGAATTCAATCTGTCAAAAACAAACCATTAAAATACGGGGTTCAAAATAAAAAACGCACAAACAAATACGTAAATGGATTTCTCAAAGAAACAATTCGATATGGGTGCTATATTTTTATTTTCTGTTGTTTTACCACATCGGCGCTATCTTGAAATTGGTTGAGGGTAGACTTTTGACATCAAAAAACGAAGGACTGTATTGGTGTGAGAAGCTCTATAGACCAGCCAGTGTTAGATGTCAAACAAACTTTCGGTGTTACGTCCCATGAAGATACACTACGATTTTTTCCGAAAGAAGGAGTCTCAAAAACGACCAAGTTCTATGAGAAAATAAGTTGGTTCCTGGGATTGTATTGAAATGGGAACGTCAGCGGCGAGAAAGGGAATTTTGGTACAGAATGACGTCCAAAGTATTGCTGTGCTTTTCTTTTGAATCAGAATGTATTATTGACGACTGGGTAATCAGGTAGGCAATGCGTGTGATGCGTTTTGCACATTCAAAATGTAGAATGCTCCTTAAGGACTGAGTCGGATCTACGCCAATTTTTGTCTTGAAAAGGAAGCTCTAGCTGAAGTAGATAAGTTTTGTTACCTGGACAGTCACATCTCATCAGGTAGACAGATATCGGATAAAATGTCATCGCGCATACAGAAAGCGCGTTCGGTCTTCGCTAACCTCAGTCATCTGGCGGCCGGCGGGACATCCAATTGTCTGTCGAAGGTCAAGCTTGCACTGTGATGGTTAAGTCCGTTTTTTACGACTCAGAAACATATCCGTTACGGGTGGAAGATAGGCGAAGACTGTCAGTGTTTGAGCATTGATGTCTCCGCAGCATTTCCCGAATGTGGTGGGAACACCATATCAGCAATGCTATCGGACGTAAGATGTTGGGAACCAGTAGTCATTCACTGGAACAAGCACCGAACCTAAACAGGTTAAGGTGACTGGGACATGTGTTATGTATGCTCATTGACAGACTTCCTTGGCGTACGCTGTTCTCCGAGGCAGGTATTGGTAAGGAAATGTGTTGCGCATGTCTACTGATAGGATTCCTCGGCGCGCAACGTTTGCTGAGGCGGGTGACGGTTGGAAGGTGAGTAAGGGTGATCAGTCCATGACATGGAAGAAGAGTATCAAAGGCCTCATCAGTGAACTCGACCATGTAGGGTGTGTTAGACTTCCTGGGTGGGGTCCAAGAGACCCTGCCACTCTACGGTTAGATACGCTGGGGATAAAACTAGGTGTCGCGATCAGTGGAGCTCATGTATCCACAGACGTTCTTCATCGAGTTGATACCGATTCGCGGACTTTTCTTATTACTCCCTTAATACTCTTGTTCTCTTTCATTATTTTCTATGGAGGTTATCGCCAGGGGATAGCAACGAAAGCGGCCGCACCCAGTGCATGGTCAATGGTTGTCTGAATTGTGGTGGTCAGTCCATGATGTGGCAGAGGGCTATACAAATCTTGACCAGTGGACTTAGTCAAGTGGGGCATGTTAGACTTCCAAGTTGGGGTCCATGCGACGCGCCTGCCAGGTGGTAATACGGTTAGATATCGCGGATATTGGCGTATTTGCATTCGAACTTCTTGTTTGTCCTCGTGTCTAACGTTTTTTGCTTTTTTTCCGGCTCATTTTCACTTTATGCTTCTTTTGTGTTTGCCCTTAACTCAGCGATGCTTCGAGGTAGCAACCGAAACCAAAGCAACGAGGTGCATGGTTAATGGTTGAGTGAACTAAACTGAACCAATACCTGAAGTTACTCTAGACGTACGAAGCAGCTTAAGCAATTCTACCCTGGAGAATGGGGTTATATGCGCGCTCTTTTCTGATATGAGTGGAACTGGAGTCTTTGGTTTGGCGAGTGAATGCACTGGTAATACAATCAACGTCCGTAGTACAGTTCACTTGTTTTGTTTTCTTTCCACGCAGAAGCCGAATGCCTTGCCATGGGCGGTTACTGTTATAGCTGCATAGGGATTGACTAGCATACAACGTGCCAACGCGTTTGATTTCTTTTATCAAAGCAGAAAAGCGTCCTACTTTTGGGTCTTAAAAGAAGCAATTGTCACTGGTTGAGACAGATGAACGTAACTCAGGGGAGAATAATTCAGGATGACCAGTGGTATTCTTATCCTCTGGCTGGAGAGACACAAAGATCGGTAAGATCAAATGCAGTGGGGAGTTGGGCTGAAGCATGAGTGAAATCTCTTGCTATGATGTGCAAATATTCATCTAACAAAAAAACAAGTAAAAAGGAACCACAAAAATTGAGAGAAAATTTTGGATGCCACTGAATAACTGACCTTTCATTGAATCCCTATAAACGACTTCAGGCTTACCACACCAGGAGGAGTTGAAGTATGCGTCAATGCCGTACAGTTTGAAATCATTTATCGGCATCAGTGAGATCGCAACATGTGGGTTTACTCACGGATTTTGTATATAAAACGCACAAGTGCGAACATGGATACGAGGACAAAGAACGAAAACTGGATTTGAGACTTTTGTGAAGAGACAACGTGTGTTGGTACTGAACAGTGACCGAACGGGCATCTTCTCCGGAAGGGCGCAATTGAGAACAACATACCAGCCAACACGAACGCGTTTTCTGGATCGAATGTAAAACCCTTGGTATATACGAGCGACTAGATCTCATTGGGCAAAAATTCTAGCAGCCTGTTTGAGTAGAGGTATTTCTGATGGCGTATAACGGCGAACAGCGGCCACAGCGAACCAATTCCTTTCAGTTCAATGTGGTGATTAACACAGAAGTGTAGCGCAGTCAGACAAAAGACGCTCGGGATATGTTCGCGCATAATGCCAGGAAAAATCTCCAAGTACCCCAAGATTAAACTGGAGACTTTCGAAGGAAACGCTATCTCCTCGTTGAACTGTTTAATTTTGAAGTTTTTCGAGAATAATTCTGGGATTTACTGTTTCTTTCAAACGAACATTCACAATGCTACGCTGAATTACTATCCCTTATCTATTTTCCATTATCTTGCGCTATTTGACAAGGTTATTGATGTCCAGCCTCGAGAGTGGAGTAAACAGTCCTGTTCAGTTCTCTCCAATATATGCCTTTTCGCGTAGTGCGCCCCGTGTTCCCTTCCATACAAGTGAACTGGTGGTCCAGCTTTCATCTCGCGCATGTACCATACTGTTTTCCGACTTGAGAGTCAGGCGTGGTGCGACTACGGGGTTCCGTTTAGTTCATCAACTATGTACCGAGTGCGGCGATTCTGACTGCTGTCAGCAGAGGACCTCAATTGGAAATGTTTTTTAAATCACGATTGTGAAGTAAGACCAAAACCACTAATAGTAGTATGAAATCGATGAAGAAAGTGTGTGAATGCAAGAACGACAGTGATCGCGACATCTAGCCACGTACTGGAACTACTGAGAGGGTTGATCTCTTGGACCCTATCCAGCAAGCGTGACACACTTTATTACGGGTTCCAGTATAGAGCGTAGCGATGCGTTACGCATTATGACTTTGAGTCAAGCGTTTTATTGGTTTTGCTAGTTTACTAATCTGTGATTGTGAATCAGTGCGACCTGCAGCTAATCTGTGTTCGTGAACGTAGAGTTCAAATTTGCTACCCTGTGCATCAGCTCGAAAAAAAAACAAGGTACGCATGCAACTAATCAGGTGGCATACTAGATCCATAGATAGCAACAGGAACTAGAGAAATCCGGTGTGCAATTATTACTTAACTGATACAGAATGAACAACGGTTCAAAGCATGAGACAATTAGAGGCTGACCTGTTCCTTCAACTTGGTCTCCAAATCGATATGCGTGTCCATGCGTTCTTTCATCAGTTTGGCTTCCTCTTCCATTCGGATCACCTGATGCTGAGCTTTTACACGTTCCTGATCCATCTGACATTGCATTTTGTTTAGTTTGGCTTCAGCCAATTTGACCTCCAAATCGCGGGTTTGCATGATCTACAGTTTGTGTTTGTGTGAGTGAGTGGGTGACGATTTGACGACGAAAAAAGAGGGCAGAAAGATAGGGACAGAAACAATTACAAAAAGATAAGTCCTCAAATGAAAACCAGCATAAACTAATGTTATGGATGAGGAAACACAAAAACATCATACAATGGCGACCCTCAGGCTACGAGCATACCCAATCGAATCACAGGTAACGATGATGATGACGTTCTTCTGTTCCTTCCCACTAGCGCTAGTGAGAAAACTCTTCTGCCTTCGAATCATCTCATTCCATTATCGAAAATCAAAGAATATGTGGGTTGTTATCCCATGTGCCCACTCACTGCACACAACGCATTGGTTCGACTGGTGTGGGCGACCACACCTTGAGACTCAAACAATACTGACAAGATTCACTTCTCATCTGTCGATCCGCTCCATCGATCAGCTGTTCGGTTCTGTTGTCTCAAGCCTTGGGCTTTGTACTGTACCAGTGCTGACTACCAATGTGACTTGGCTGTCCAGCGATGCTAAGTTAACACGCTCCCTTACACAACCTGCACGGTTGTAGAGTTCTGTGGAATCCGGTGGATCTTTAGGTCGTCAGACGGAGGTTCATTTACTCTACAGAATCATGTAGGTTACCAGTGGATTTTGATAGGATATCTCCGCTGATATGATCGATACTGGAGTAATGTGTTCGAGAAGCACTATCTGACCGAGATTTTAAAAATCTGTATTTGCTTTCTACCTGGTTTGACTTGCCCGTCAGGCAGTTACCTTGTATTAACCGTTTTTAGGTGTAACTTATTGGGATCATAATCGAGAGCTGTGTTAGATGAAGACCAAGGATTAAAAGATGTCCCATAACAGCACAGCAGAATTACCGTTAGATATAGTACTCTTCTTATCTGTTTGTGGCTTGCTGTGGCGCAGCACATCGTTGAGTAGGTGATCACTCCGAAAAAACAGTTTGATATCAAATAACTATTTTCGCTGCCTTATATATTGGATCACCCTTCGGTTTTTGTCGACCGTGGAGATCTTTTCGTCAGCTTCTGTTCACGCTGACCAAACGCTTCCTTCTACCAGTTGAGGTGACGTCTTCATCGGTGCGATGTCATCTCAACTTACTTTACTTTTACATTTATGTGACTAGCTTCTGTCTTAGAATAAGCGGACTTCTTGAATGTCCCTAATGGCAGCTTTCCACGCGTCGCGGTCGAAAGCAAGGTCGGCGCACAGTAATATCCAGTTTTCTCGCCACACATGAAATCTGAAGACCGACTGAAGGCCCAGATGTTCTGCGTCCGCTTTGACTGTGTTGACAAACGTATTTAGCTGACCGTCAAGGTGACTTTTCCAGTTTGAACTAAATGACGGCAGAATGCTTCTGTTTGCGTGTTTCGCTTCGGGTTGACGGAGGATGCGACCGAACCATTCGAGAGGGCACCATTGAAGAAAAGAGAGCGGCACTTCTGTGTTCGAGCAGCATTGTCGTAAGGCGTAGTTTGTGACACGATCTTGTCACTTTATTTCAGTTATATATCGGAGACACCAGGGGTCGAAGCTTCCTATCGTTTTTGTATCCTCTACCCTCAGCGACCAGGTTTCACAAGCGTGCATGAGAACGGGGCAGATGATGGCATGGTAGACGCGCGGTTTCGTGCAGGGGTTTATTTCACTTCGGGGCCACAGTAATTTGCGAAGCTACAGGAATGCTGTCTTCCGTTTTCGGTCTGACCTGGTTGTATGGAAAACCCAAAGCACTTAAAGCCACACTCTAGTTTCAAGAATTGACCGCCAGCTTGGATGGAACTTGCTGAATCTGGGGAAGTCGTAAAAACCTGTTTTTATTGTGTTTGTCTCTGGACCAACCGCTCCGATCTCGGCCTCGATACGGTTGACAACCAATTGTAGACTTGGGTTCATCCCCAGAACGACAGTATCATCGGCGAATTCAAGTCTCCTGGCTTAGTTGAATTCCTCGCTAACCGGTGGGGACATCACGCGTCATCCAGTCTGTAGCGTAGTTGAACAGGACTGGTAACAGAGGACAACGCTGACAAATGTTGGAGTCGAATGAGAAACCTGGAGAATCTTCGCTGTAGGCGCCGACACGCGCTCGCGTAACCGAATAATACAGCTTCAGCAGTCGTGTACTTTTCGGTCATCCCGTCAACTCCTAGTACACTCCAGAGTGACTCGATTGATGAAATTGAAGTCAGTCTGAAAGCTAATGAAGTGGGCTGCGGTTGGTTGTCAGAATTTTTAACGGTGCTCGAGGATTAGCCGTAGCGTGAAGATCTGACCAACACAACGTCTTCCACTACGAAATCCACTTTGAGTTGGGGTGCGTTCGTACATCCCTTACCGCAACGAAGCGGTTTGGGAGAATAGTTGAGAAAAGCTTAGCTACTGTATCAGTAAGGATGATTCCCTTGTAGTTATCGCATATGGTTTTGTTGCCCTTCTATGTTATGAGGATTGAGATAGAGGCTGCACAATCTTTCAGAAAACCTTCGGTTTCCGAAATTTGGTGGAAAAGCGAAGTCAGGAGGCCTAGCACAGTTGGCAGGCAGATCTAGAATATCTCACATAGGATGCCATGCTCACCGGGGTATTTCTCCTTTTTCTCATTTTCTCAATGGTAGTAGCCACTTCCGATAGGCTGAGTGGGTCTTGATCGAAGCTGTCCAACAATACTGCACAGCTCGGTTGGGGGAAGGACGGTTTAATAGCTCATTGAAATACTCTATCCATCTTCGAAGTTTTGCTCGGTCTCGGGTCTGAAATGGCCACTATCATCTCGCAGCAAGAAAGATGGTGTCGTTTTTCCTGGTGCCATGCGTCTGAGACGGAAGAGTTTCGTGAAATCTGCAGTGGCGGCTGTGGTCTCTACTTTACCTGATCTTTGGGGCCAGTACCGTTCATGATCGTTCTCTGGGGAAAACGCAGCTTCCCGATGAAGGCTGTGAAAATCGGGTGAATTACCGAGTCTTGCCTCCCTAGCCTTTGATTAGAGACTGTGGGTTTCTTCAAAGATCCACTATTTTCATGCCGATATGTCTTGCCCAATTGTTCAAGGACTGCTGTTATGGGTACTTTTTACGTGGTCCATCGTGCATCTATGCTATTGTCAACAAGGCTCTGGAGGCGGTAGTATTTGACGGGACCTGAGCTTTATCGGGAATCGCCTTGCGGGCGAGGCTTACTTCGGGCTGAGAGATGGATCTTAAAGCTGGCATACATAAGTGTGCGATCGGTGTCATTGGCATTTCCAGTTTCGCCACCGCGATACGGTCGACAACTCCCGACTGAAGATGTCTAACGTGATCTTACCAAGACAAAGTTGATCTGGTGCGCTGTCTTGCCATCGTAGGAAAACCAAGTCAGCAGGTGTTTTGGATGTTGGAAGCGAGTAATGGTGACGACCGGTCGATTGAGACTGCAAGCGTAACTGGACGGTCGCCATTTTCGCGTCACTCACCGAAATAAGATTTCCCCAACATATATCATATATATAATCACGCAATTTCTTGCGAGTAGCGTGCGGGATTGATGAATATTTGTTTTGCTGACTACCCTTCGGACCCCACGTTTCACGCGCAAACCTCAGGTCATCCGACCAACCTGCACTCGAAAGCACCACACTCAAGTTTCGCTCTTGTTAGAGCTCATCAGTGGTGCATATCCTCTGCCACACCCAGGGTTTGAACCCGGGCCCTTTCACCCCGAAGGCGTGTATGTTACCGCTGCGCCACCCCGCTCCCGTCCGGACAGATCCGAACCGCCAAGGTAAGCTTGTTCAGATGTCGACCTCTAGGACAGCCGGAGATGCCCGACAGCTTCGAATGAAGACACGGTACCAGCCCCGTTAACTCCAAGCGAATGCCTCCCACCGAGTCAGGTCTTCTCCACTGGGTGGGGTGCACATCCCCCCATTTTAAACCTGTATCGCATTTTTGATATATAATCACGCAATCACTTGCGAGTGGTGTGTGCGAGGTGAAAGGGCCCGGGTTCAAACCCTGGGTGTGGCAGAAGATATGCACCACTGATGAGCTCTAACAAGAGCGAAACTCGAGTCTGGTGCTTCCGAGTGCAGGTTGGTCGGATGACCTGAGGTTTGTGCGTGAAAGGTGGAGTTCGAAGGACAGTCAGCAAAACAAATATATATTATATATGTTTGTCGGCGGGACCTGGGCGGATATTCCAGTCCCCTGCAATCACTAAGGTAACACGCCTAGAGATTCGATAGATTGAGTTCTGGAGGTTATTGAGGGACTCGTCTTTGATGTCCTGCTCAGCATGTATGGCTGAGGCTTGGACTGCAACCATGGTTACGGTAAATGGGGTACCACTGAACCACGCCATATCGATCCTTGGTGAAACAGGCTCACAGGAGCTCAAAGCGTTGTATGCTCGACTGTTCGTAACGATCGCAACCCCGTGAAGCTCGAAATTATTCGTGGCTCCTTATGATATATCCAGTAAGATGTGTCCACTCGAGGCACTAGTATTCGTCGAGTGTCGGAGTTGGGTAGGCATATCCCAGACAGACAGGCGTTGCCGATTTTTTAGTCGTGGAGGATGTGATGTACTGATGCGCTGACTACCTGTATCTGAAAGAATTCTCACATTTGAGGAAGCTATATGCATACGTGACCTGGTGTTAAGGTTCCCAGCTAGTATCTGGGTCACCCCGGCCACTGGGAGAGCACAGGGTGAGCCGTTTACCGAGGACACCGTAGCATGATCAATGCGCATTATCGAGATAAAATTCATGAAAATACACATGATAGTTCGCAAAATACTATCCCCAGCACCACTCAGCTTTTTCTTTTAAGAGAAATGCACCTCGTCTTGTTGAAAACCAGTGACCACTAGTGGTTCATACGTTTTTCGGATCACGTGGTGATCCAGGATGCCCAAGGTATCCTTGCGGCGTGGGTATCTGAAAGGACCGATTCACAGCTCATTCGCTCCTTCATGGATCTTTCCTCTGGTTAACCAAGCAGAAATAAGAGGCAGTAGTCTCATTTGGTGGCGAGTCACGTTCGCACACATCACGATGCCGTCCATAAACTTTTGTGGTTGTTTGATAGCAAGTGCGTTCGTTGCCAAATTAAAACCCACCACGTCCTCGGGTACTAGCTGCTGGAGAGCTTACGTTTCACTGTTTGCGCTTAACCACCGAAGAGGCTGTCCGTAAGCGATTGTGAAGTGAGTAAGCGATTGAGAAGATTAAAAGAAATGCTTGCATCTCGCAATTTATGTCTTCTATCTGTTTTGATGAACTGGATCAAGAGGACCCAATGTTTCAAAGTAAGCGAAATGTTAACGTTTCACAATATTTGTCTTCTTCCCGTGACATAAAGGGCGATTGGTGCCTCCGAATCCCTGCAATTCAATTCAGGTAAAACGGTTATTGTGACGTCTGTGAGGAGACGAGTTAACTTAGCGTTGCTGGACAGCCAAGTCACATTGGTAGTCAGCACTGGTACAGTACAAAGCCCAAGGCTTGAGACAACAGAACCGAACAGCTGATCGATGGAGCGGATCGACAGATGAGAAGTGAATCTTGTCAGTATTGTTTGAGTCTCAAGGTGTGGTCGCCCACACCAGTCGAACCAATGCGTTGTGTGCAGTGAGTGGGCACATGGGATAACAACCCACATATTCTTTGATTTTCGATAATGGAATGAGATGATTCGAAGGCAGAAGAGTTTTCTCACTAGCGCTAGTGGGACAGAACAAAACAGGTTGTACTTGTTTGAGTAAAGGCTAGCGGTGGACACTCAAACAGAAAGGCCAGTTGAAGTCCCGTTTGTGGTTTGCTTGCTCTTGAATAAATGACTGACATTTAAGACAACAATTCCGGTGAACTTCGTTCAATCAATCACATTTTTGTGCTGTTGGGCACCATGCACTTTTTCCAATTTCATGTAAATACATGCACAAACGCACAAATGCAAAACAATTACCTTTTGCAAATGTTCCTCGCGTTTTTCGTGGTGTTTGATAAAATCTCCAAGTTTGTCGGCTAAGTCCTGATTTTCCTTACGCAAGTCTGTATTTCTGGTCTGATATTCATTCAATTGTGTCTGAATCGATGTAATACATTCCTGAAAGTGGTCGGCCACTTCACGGCGCTTTTCATCCTCAACACGCATTCGAGCAAGACTCTCCTCCTACAACACCGAAGAGAACAAAATGTGTGAGCGAACGAGTAGGAAGTGAAATTGTTATCGGAACTTAACGTCTCATTCTACCGTGCGCAGCAAAGATTGATGGCCACAATGCACAAGTAAACAAAAAACAACAGGGAAATCGCGGCACAAATACATTGATGCATAAAAACAAAGTGTCAGACATTATGAGTACGACCGATACCAGGAATCGAAAATAAGGGAGGGAAAGGATATGCGAAGAACTGCGTTGAACAGAGACCGTACTGTAGTGCTGATGACCGCCGGTTAAACAGAAGAACGCGACTATGGAGCCGACTGCGTCCATGAACCAGAAGCCACAGGTAGAAGTGACTATTTTGAAATTACCTCAAGACAGAAAAAGTGTATTTTTTTTATCTATTACATAATAGTGCATGAGTCCGGCCACGAAGGCTCACTTTACTTTTTTTATTACATGCTTGCGCATGAGTGCAGCGAAAGGGGTATATACCCCATAGCCAACAGGGCTCACCGCACAGTTAGGGATAACCGGTAACCGAACCCTGAGAATTGGAGCAGCGAAGAACCACGTAAGGTCCCAATTGATCAGGCGTGATAATGACCACGACGACAGTGGATTACTGTCTACCAACGAAGCAACCCGCGATGGCGGGGATTTGAACCTCGGACCTCCGAGGTGGTGAGCAAACGCTTTAAACCACTCGACCACCGACGAACAAGCGAATCTCCGACAGGCAGAAAGATGGCTCAGACTGGAAGTCCCAGATCAGAACATCAATCGGAAGAATCAGACCAACACCATAATGGTGTGCATAAGAACCAACGGGCAAATAATCAAAAGGAACCGAAATGCTCACTTAGTATGAAAATCGATTCGGGTTCAGTATAGTCTTACTGTTTCCTGCTCCGAAGGGCATCTCCCTAACATGTTTGAAATCTTAGTTACTAACCACCGTAGTCACCTATCTTGTTTCGGCATTCACGCGTTCATCCAATCCCATCGAGGAACAACATTTATGACTTCAGAACTCACCAACTTTCTGCACGACAGTGTAGACATGAACCACCCAACAGTCCAAAATCTCCAATGTAATGGCCAAGCTGAGTGCCTCAACGGGAACTTGTGGATAGCTGTATGGCTTGCGCGCAAAGCCATACTGGGAATTTATTTTACTTAAAACTCACCAGTGGCTGAGATGATATTTTTATGCACAGCGATCCCCAAATTCTACTGTTCAAATGGGCCCGTCATCTACCAAACCGTACATTGCTGCTCATAGACCTGTATTGCTGAAATTATACAACAAGCCTTCAAAATAAGAACTCAGTAAAAATAAAGATCGTCGTGTGCAATCCATATTATGCACGGAATTCATGATGGTACTGGTGATAGACAGCAATCTGCTGACTTACTGGGACCTTATGGGGTTCATGAATCCTAATCTCAGGGTCAGGTTGCCGGTTAACCCTAATAGATTCAGCGAGCCTTCGAAGCTACGGGGTAGATTTGTTCCACTGAAATCATGCGCGAGCATGGAGTATAGGAACACAAGCCGAGCGATAAACTGACCACCAAGAAGACGTCAATCACAAGATTTTGGTTCGCGTGTTAGTGACCAGCGACGAATGTGAGCGTCCTAAGTAGTTAACATAAAGCAAGCCATCGAGAGTCAGCTCGAATGGCCTTAAGGTTAATGTGTGCAAGCTGAGTTCCACTTACAATTAGGACTCGTTGAATATGCACTATGGATAAGTTTTAACTGGGACGTAACAGTTGTACAGCGCGTTAAGCACTGATACTGTATGAGGTCATCTTATGAGCAGAAAACGGCTAGTGATATAGTGACAAACTGTGATTTCTAGTAGTCAGGAGTAAGCAATTTCCACCTGTGAGCTGTCACGCCCAAATTGAGCTGAATGACGTTAGGGCGCGTTTGTGAAATCGCGTGACAGTCGAGATGCGTTTATGCCAGCGATTAAATGATGGTCGATGGTCCGTGACAGCGCTCTAGAATTTGACGAACTTTTCATCTGGCAAGAGTTCTCTCTTATATAAGGCTGCGTGAATTTTCGGATGGTATCATAGTTTGATGAACGTGACCAACCAATGGGTAGAGTTACTACTTCTTGTTGTGCATCACTTCCTGGACAATGCTTCTCATAAAAAGGTGCACGAAATGTGCTACTAGCCACTAGCTACCGGCTTATCCGGAACACAGCGGTGCATTGGAAACCTTGTTTTTTATTGTGAAGGGCATACGAATAACCATCCTGGTCACCAGTTAAACACGGACGTGATCTACCTATTTCGCCTTACTATTTTAAAGGCGGACGTTTTGATTAATTGCCCAGGGGGAACAATTTTATTGTAGTTTGAGAAGCTATTTCATCCGACTTGCTCGCTTCTCGCGGACCTTGTGTACCAGTTATCATAGCAACTATTCGTATGCTTTCTAGACCGCCAATAATGAAGATAACGACGGTGGAAATGGGGTTTCCTCCATCAATGCAGTTAGTTCGACAAACTAACCACCAAAAATGCGCATTTCACCGAAGCTAAAACTGGCAACGTCCGTTGATAAATGTAATCAGCAGCAGTGCTTGAAGATGCAGTGGGGTTTTCGTCTGGCCAGCGTTTTCCACTCTAAAATGCCACAAGTCTGCTGACAGAGCTGTGGTGTCGCGAGTGTGGTTCGCCACTAAATAAGGCCATAGCTCCTTATCGTGTCTTACTTAACCGACAAGGCTTTCCGAAAGAGGTGAATGAGCCATACAATGGACCACCGGCTTATCTGGACCAACCCTGCTGCCTTACAGGGTGCGCAAAGGCTAGACACACATCCTCGAACAAAAAGATCTACTCTAGACTGGGCAGTTGAGTAGTACAATCGCTCACAACGCGAACAACAAACACTGTTATGGCTGACTGTTCTTTCGTGCACACTGACACTTCGCCCATGAACGCAAGCTTTGCCACACTGTACATAACATTTTTTCTCTCCCAAACCCCGCTTTTCTTTCTGCATTTTATCACTTCCAACGGGAACTTCGGTCGATCGTAATAGCTGTAGTGCCTTTGCTGGAAATCCTGGTTGTGTACCCTCGTTCTTCCTCGACTAACTTCCAAGCCCCCCGATTTGGTTACTACCGACTGATACCCTCCTTTGTCCTCGACGCCCTTTCCAATTAGCCACGTTTAATGTGCGAACTCCTGTGCGTAAAGGACAACAGGTAGGCTTAGCTCGTGCGCTTGAAACCCTTGTCACCGATGTATCTTGAATCCAAGAGACTCGCGATCAAGACTCCAGTTTTGTCACCCAATTGATGCTTTTATCTTATCCATCTGTGAAGTTTCACACGCCTTTTTGGGGACTCTCAGGCTACAATCTCGTTTTGCTGACGTCGGCTGAGGCTGTGTTGTTAGACTGGATCCCTGTAGACAGTCGGTTATACGCAGTGAGACTTGGACGCTGGTGCAAAGCGAGTAGTAGTCATCGTCCTGATAGACGCAACTTGTTTGTTGTCTCGACGTATTCACCCACCGAATGCAGCCCAGATGCAATTAAAGATGATTTCTGTCAAAAGTTACACGACCTCTGACGCAAAGTTAGCCGGGCTGATATCGTGATTTTGGCAGGAAACATGAATGCCAGAGTAGGAAGATCGTCATCGAACGAGGCACATTTAGGAGGCCCTTTTGGGACAGATTCCTGTCGCTCGGAGAACGGTTTTTGGCTTTATGTTCTAACCACCGCCTGTTCCACGCTAGCACGCACTTCAGACGCTTCAATCACCAGTACACTATGTGGGGTCCGCACTCTTTGAGTCAGAAGTGGACCCAGATCGACCGCATCGCTATGAGTCCTAAATGGCGGGCTGTATACAAGACTGGCAATCGTACTGCAGCACTCCCCTTGATTACGGCCACGCACTAGTTTGTAATAAGCTGTCCGTGTGCTTCGATGGGCGCTCCAAACGCATGCTGTAACGACGGTTGGACTGCGGTCAGCTGTTTTAACCAGCTCGGCTATCCGGTTTTCAAAACGCGCTAGCTGAAAAATTAGAATCTGCTTCGTCTTATAACATGAATCAGCACTGAACGCTTACCAAGAATGCTCGCGTTCCGTTGGTCTATGGAGTTGTGGCCTGTCACGTCACATCGTAACACCCTGGATATCTGCAGCATGTTTGCGCCTTCTTGACGAGGCCAGTCGATCTTAGCTGAAAGCGAGTACGACGGGACACGGCCCGGAATGAGACACACTTACCCCAATTCTACGCAGAGATCGCGAAATCTGGTAGTCAGAACGACCATCAAAGACGAGGCGTGCGGCCGCCAAGGGAAATTCCCGTGAGCTGTTCTTTCTCATTCGAGCCACCGGTAGAAAACCATTAGGCATGAGCGAAGCGACCTGTGAAATAGACCGTTCACCAAATCATAATCAGCAGCGGCGTCGCGAATGCTGGGCAGAGCACTTCCAGACACAGCTTAACCGGTTTCCTTAGTTAGCTTCACACAGCTATTCCGACACACGTCCCATGGTCTGTTTCCACAGATCCATCTAATGAAGTAGAGGTTTATAAAGAAGTTCAGATCATATGATGTCACAAAGCACCGGGGTCCGATGACCTTCCCCAAATATGTTAAAAGATATTGGAGTACAGCTCATTAGAGAACTCCATATGTTGTTCTCAAAGGCCTGGAATTCAGAACAGGTCTCCTCCTTAAGGGGGGAATCAATTGTTGTCCCCATCTTCAAGAAGAGCTCACGTAGTGATCGCGCTAACCATGGGGATATGAGCCTGGTCCCAAAAGCGTTGAAGCTTCTAGTGTCATACTTCGCAGGTTGTGTCAAACGCGCGAACAGCCAAGGTTTTGCACCGGTCGTGAATGCATCGGTCAAATCTTTACCCTTCGACAGCTGCTCGAGCGCCGTTAAACCTTCCAGAGACCAACGATCGTCTTGTTCCCAGACATTCGAGCGGCCTTCGTCTCTGCCAACAAGACTGCACTGTGGGACTGTTTGTTGAAGAATGGAATACCTGAGAAGTATGTGTCGATCCTAAGTGAGTTGTGCCGCCATATCTCAGGTAGGGTTCGAGCTTACAACCAGCTTTCATCAACCTTGTCGCATGCAATGAAGTACATTAAAGTTGCCCTATATCTTCATATCCTTTCAAATTTGGGATAGAGGATATTTCACGGAATACACTTTCTGGTGTACTAAACAGAGGAGTTGAACTCATCCCAGGGGGCGTAGTTTTCGACGCCAATGATATCGCCTCGCTGACCGACAACGAAACGCGCTTTGGACTGCTTGTCGGTTGAGGTGTCCAGATCTAGTAAGCAATTCGCGCCCACTGGGTGAAAAGTACTGTTACAAAGTTGGCAGGAACCGGTACCTGCACTCAACCTTTGTGGTATTCAGATAGAGTTAGTCGATAACTTCAAGTATCTCAGGAGCTTAACTACAGATGAATGTGGCGTTCCGAGAAGATAACATATTGATTAGCGAGAGCTAGAGCAAATTTCACCAAACTGCACCACCTGTGGCACCGCCGTGATAGCCGGCCCTCCCTTAATGGACCGGAATGTAATGTCGCGGTTCGTAGTGTTTTACTTTACGGTTGCGAGACCTGTCCACTTCGCACTGAGGATGCTCGGCGGCCTTCCATGGTTGGCCACCGATGTCCCAACAAAGGATTAGAAATACTATTGGTTAGAGACGTTGAAGGACATGGCTCAGAACAGAAGTGATGAGAATGCTGTTCAGCTGTCTTTTACACTTCCGTTCCCAATAAAGACATAAGACAAACAACAACAAAAACGTCGAAACTTGTACGGTGAAAGCAAAACAAAAAACATCCCGGCTTTTTTATTTATTAGCCGTTCTTTCTTATCCCGTAGTACCTTATCATCGCCGTGTTTGTTGGGTTTTTGTTAACGTTATTACGTTGGTATCAAGTCTGATTTTAGGCCAGTGAAAATTGGCGATCCCAAAACAAAATCAAGATGGGAAAATCTACTCCCACAGACGACTGAAAGCCTCTTCAAATTCGCCGGGAAAATATGCAGAAATAGACCTGGTGTGAACAAAACAGTCTATGAGGAAAATGGCGTCGTTATATTGTCGTTTGCATTGAACTGAGCATAGGACATTCATTAAGCAAGAAGTTCACTGTGTCGGACACCTTACTCAGTGGTTTCTGTAAATCAACTGCCACAAATAACGTTATTCTGCAATTCAAGCATTGGAACAGTAGTTTCCGGTTCTCATAATGCAATGAGCCCTTGTGGCCATGAGGCAGGCTTCTTTCACAGCATTCTTGTACAATCGTGGAATAAAAAAGCCTGCGCTTTATGCACAATCGCCGCTCTTCCGCTAACTTAGTTGAGGATCCCTAACGAACTCAAGCACAACAAACATTCCCCAACCATTTTCAAGAACAGCGGTGGAACTCATTCGAGATCACATGACTTTCTACAAAGATACACGTTAACAAAAGTAACCATCAGAGCTGAAACTATGAAGTTCTTTTCATTATCTGCAGGGCGTTCCCGACGTTTATTCTAATCACAGGAATACGTCTCATTCCATATACGCCTAAAATATCATCCTGTACGATACTTTGTGAATAGTCCTTAACACGCGAACAACAGACCCGAATTCAGCTCCAACGACCATTATTAACGCACTTGGTGCGGAGTTTCTGGTTGCTACATCAACAGGAATTTCAACTGAAAACCAACCATTATCTCGCACTTGTGCTCAGGTTTTGGTTCCTACCTTGCAGCAGCGTCCAGTTAAAGGCAAAAAGAATAGACGCATGAATTATAAAAGAGAGAAGAGGTAAGTAGCTGTAGTTACAAAGATAGAGACAGAGATCGAATGCAACTATGCTACTGGCCACGACACCTAACCATATCATTTAATGTGTCCAGCCATCTGATAGGACACAAACATTGTAGAATCTGCTCTACATGTACATATTAATGGAAATCATAATCTCTTAGCTACGTCGGTAAAATATTTTGGCGTGATTTTAACATGAAATCTGTTATGGTCTCGTCATATTTCCACCGTTTTTCTTAAAGTTAGGAGGCGAACATTTCTGTGCTACGCCTTAAAAAAACCTGCATACCACTTTATTTAATTTAACGCTTTATGTATGCCTGTATCCTACCACTATGGCCTTATGGATTTCCTGTAATCCTTCCCGGACTGCTTGCAAAGGATTTTAAACTTATCTCCCGGCCACTCAATCATATGTCAAGATGCGGCGGTATTAGGAGCGTACACCTTTCTGGCTATTTGTCAACAGAACACTTTAATGTCTACCACAAACTGGTTGGAAAAATACTGGCTGACGCCGCTCATCCACTTCACAGCGATCTTACCAAATGCTGTTTAAATTCATCTATTCGGGCAAGTTACAAAGACTTATTCGTACAAAAGTGTACAGATGTTATGTGATCCCTTATACTGAGTGGTTCCTCAACAAGACTGATCATACCACTTATGGGTAACGGCCATTGTTTCTTGAACTTCGTGTGTATTCCTTCACTCACAACATGGTATGCGACTGTGACAACTGAATATTCACCTCTCGGGGTGCATAAACCATGTACTTGACTTGATTTGACCACGGACGAGACGTAAACAGAAGCGAGCACGTACCAAGGCGTAGTCTAAATCCACAGGCCTAGACCAAAATGAACGACAGTCTTTAACTGATCCACGCCAGCGGTGACCAATGGCAATATGGCCAATCTGGGTTCAACATTGTGAAGACGTAGAAGGACGTCATGTGGGTCTATGCCGCTTCTTATGACAGAAGTAGGTATCCGTCAGGAACAATCTGCGGTTGGAGCACAGCTAAATGAGACAATCGCCGTTATCAGTGCGGTCCTCCATGATAGCAAACGGGCCTCCAATATGCTTTTCGGAATCCCTCAAATGGCCCTAGCAATGACCACCATGTCCATAGAACACACTCTTCGAAAAAGCTGAGATAAATCATGGTAGAATTCGTCCTAAACATCAAGCACAGCGATCAGAAGCCGCTGAAAACCTGAGCTACAACCAACACCAAGTTTTAGAAGTATTGAGAATTCGTTCTTAGTTTCAGAGGAACTGCAGTCAGTGGGCGCATACGCAGACACGACGAACAAGCATCTATGCTTCAGTTTGTTGCTGTTGACATGCACAGAACCGTCCAACCGAACTGCACACAACCGACTGCTGACTGGAATTCAGTCTGGCAGTGCACGCTCAGCTTTCATACTCAAAGTAATCCCAAAGCCAGCCTGACAACGAGCACCAGAAACCAGGTCACTTGAAACTCAAATAGTAAAGTGAGGGACTGATATTCTATATAGAGCTCGAAGAGCGATCTCAGAAGTGGGGTGTTGGATTAAGAGAGGGGAGGGATTGGCCAGACCCTTTACAAGGATGCTGGAGGTTTCTAAGCCAATCATACATCGCGGCTGCCCACACCACAGAAGTGGCTTTTCTTTGGGAACCCCAACCGGAGCCTTTGACTCAAAAGTCTCACCCACAAGACAGTGTGGCGATAACCCAGCATAGGAACGTGACCGAAGAACCCCTGAAGGAACTTCTGGTCTGCTACGTGAGACCCGATGTTTGCAAGCATTCTGTTTTGTCTTGCTATTGATCCGCCTTTCAGATTCAGTCCTCAGCCCAATGCACCCAACGGAGTAAACGGAACGTGGACGGGGCAGCATCCTTTCAGCCGGAGTTGCTCAACTTAGGCGAGTGATAACTGCCTAATAAAGTGAGATGACTTCTCTCACCGTCGAGAGATACCCCAAGTAATCCACTCCCACGTCCATCTAGTGGAGGTTTTTAAACCGGTAAACTGTTACTCTCCGTGTTTATTCGCTGGAGTGTCTTCTCCGAGGACATAGTGGTTGGAACCAGATGTTGCCCAGCAACTTCGGACTCTGGACTTCGTCTGATCTCCACCCATCGACCTGTCAGGCATGATCGCACGTTCGGCTTAATGAAGCCATCCTGCATAGCTCGTTGAGTAATGGAGGCACGCAAGCCATCACTCCACGTCAAGGTGCAGTCTCGTCGTGATGACAATCTTTTTTACGGTAACGCCACTGCCCTCACGGAGCCTAAACATTTTGCTTAGTGTTTTTATCTGAGTATGGAATCTGCCTTTCACTTCAAGATGTAAAGTAACACATAACTGACAAGAATGTACGCCTGCTTACACTTAGTGGTGTTCGAAAAGTCCGTCTGTTTTAGCAATCGGGAAAGCTGATAAAAAAAAGTTAGACAACCGAACAACGAGAGCACAAACGACGTTTGTCCAGATTTGCCACATGTGAAGACAGCAAAATTTGTCTCATTCGTTGAAAAGTAGGCTGTGAAGCGATGGAACAGCTTTTGAGTACGCCAATGATACCACCCTGTTGGATGATAATCCTCAGATTACAGGTATCGTCACATGACTCATAGGATCCTGTGATGATTACTAACCACCAATCGACAGCTCCAAGTATCTTCAGATAAGCCTCACATCTGATGAAGTGTCGGGCAAAAGACCACATCACAGATACCATGACCAAACTGGCTTTCATCAGCTTACGTCACATCTAACTTTAGTTGATGGCACGAGTATGCAAGGCTAGGAGGCCTAGTGCTTCCGAAAGTACATAGATCTAACCATTCAGCGCGGGGGACGCTCGACAGCCTCTCGTGTTTGACAACCGGTGTACCTGAAACATTGATCGTGCTTTGTGGCAATATCCAATGAATGCCGATGAAGTTCGTGGTAGTGCTGAGAGGGGACATCCGCTCTTTAAGTGAAGTAATGACCCTATAAAGCCTCCGGTGGTGTGAATATGTTTTGCATATACCTACCCGTCTTCTGTTTTACCGTGAGCTATTCGCGCGCTCAGGGGGGAAAGCCAGGATGGCTAGTCTATAACCTGATGTAAAGTAATGAAGAAACTAGCGACGGCGATGGCCTCAGTTGGTGCGCCCAAACAAGGGGTGAAAACTGTCACTTATTAGAGATGCTGGGGGATATAGCTCAGGATCAAAGCCAATGACGAGATACTAAGCGTCCCGCTTTGTAGACTCTATCGGCCCATAATAGTAAAACATTGAAACAGTAAAAAGACATCAAGAAATATGACGGGAACAAGGAACAGATGCAACATTAATCCACAAGACCAAGTTCAAAAATGATAAACATTAAGGTTATGCATTCTGTTGGCGGTGGCAGTATTTGGAATCATAGACTGCACAGCCGATGCCAAGAATACAGCCCCCTGGAAAAACACCAGACAAGACGCCGTTCTAGTGGGCTGCTTCTCATAAAACTGTCCTGTAAATTTTAGGAGTCCTACTTTTCTGAAGTTACCCAACGCCGTCGACGTGACGAGAGGAGCAACGATGTTATGATAAACTTAGTGGTGTTAGTATGGACTATGGGTAATTAACTTATACTTTGGTAGACGAAAAAGCTGTAAAGCTTTTGAATAGAAATAGGATAACTTGCTTGGATGACTTTGTTTTGTTTTTGTAGTTCTCGACAGAGTGTTTCAAGTTTATCCTTCTGTAGAAGGAGGCGATTACGCTCATTCTGGAGGACATCGCGTTCTTGCTTAATCTACATGGACAGAAAAAAGCGGTTTATGTGCAGGGATGAAATGAAGATAAATTCAAAAAGTGAGATTGCGGGTTGCTTTCATCATTCCTAAGGGAGAAAGTAATTATTATTTCTCAGTGGAACATTTCTACAACTTGACCGACATTCATACTTAGTAAAAACCATCAAACCATGTAAATAAGTTAAGAAAACTTCTCGAATGTCGGTGATTCCAGCCACTTTTGGATATTATTTGTAGTCAACATTATCAGAAAACACAATCGCATATCCAATCGGCACAAATAACAGAGGCTGCTTCGAAGCCCTAAGGAGTGTGAACTAAATTCTTGTTGTAATCTGGCATTCTATTAACCTCAAGAGTGTAATTAATAACTCAATACAAATAACTCACTGAACTTCTAAAACGATGGCTATCACGTAATTTAACGGCGAATTCTCCGACAGAAAGAACCGAAATTTTTTAGTTCTCATTTAGTTATCTGTGGGGATGGAGGGGGGGGGGTGCGTGGGTGACACCGAAAGGAAGATTACTGCAGTGAATTCTGCCTCTACATAAAAAGGGTGACAACCAGCGGTTTGACCAATAAGGTCCTGTAGAAGCTCTTCCATGAGGCTTTGGTTGCAGGTTTTCCTTATTACTGCAAACAGTCCTTTCAGTGATTATCTGATCACACTCCTATGAGTTTTGCTTAGATGTACGTTTCGCGCAAGCGGGGACCACAAGCTCTACTCCCGATACGCCTTTTCGCGGCAAGCCAGAGTGCAGAATTTAAACGCAGACTCCACCAAGTACATATGGTTGGCATTCCACGGAATTCTCTTGTTATTCTCTTCAGCGAATGTGGACCGTGAATATCGAGGGAGCGTGTCCTTATATACCTTGGACCTGTGACATATGCCCCACACTGTAACAATAGAAAAACACGCCATGCTTGAGCATGGAATAAAACGTTCGTTATTTTGAGGCAGAACCAAGACAAGTCTTTCAAACTTTTAGTATAGAGGTAGGTGAAACCTTGTCGTGTAACTCGTGTCAGCAACTTCTTGATGACCGAATACTTCAAGGTGCAGTTTAGTTGGCTGCGCGCTAACATAGTTACTTCGACGTCAACAACTGGGATTTCTTTCAGAGTATCGCCTAAGCCCCCAACGGTAGTAGAAGTTGAGTCATGCATTCGATTACTAAAATGAGGGGAAGCGGCTGGCCATGATGAACTCTCTCCAGTTCTTTTCAAAATGGATGGTGGTGCGCTGGTAAAACCACCTACCACCTTGACCCCTGACATTTGTAAAGAGGAACGTATTCCGTTATTATGGAGTGAGTCATTAGCTGTACCCATCTTCAAGAAGGGAATACGTAATGACGGCAGCAACCATCGTGGGATTTTCTTAATTCCGATGGTTACCAAGGTATTGGCCTCGATTTTGCTGCGCCGTCTGATACCACCTCGCGAGAAGAACGCCCGAGAACAACAGGCCGAATTCTGCACAGGCCGAGGATGCCATCGACCAGATCTTTATTCTTCGCTAACTACTTGAAACGCATCACACGCACCACCGGCCGACAACGATGGTTTTCCTTCACCTGAAGAGCGCCTTCGATTCAGTTGATCGAACAGCGCTTTTCAATGCTCTTCATCGAAAAGGTATGCCACGGAAGTTCGTGATTCTACTGAGGTCACTGTACTCTCATACTTCTGGCAGCGTAAGGGTTTACGGTGAACAATCCGATTCATTCGAAGCGACAGGTGACGCCCAAGTACCTTGTAGTGATCAGTTTAGTTCCAGAACCTGGCAGATGCCTAATTTTCCAGATTTTTTGCACCAATGAGCTCCCTGGATCTCGCAGTGGTTGGACATCTGGAGGAACAGTCTTCTTCGCAGTTTGACTATAATCAGAGAAGGTCCAGGTAAGACCTCCAGTCTCTATCTTGATCAAAACTTCTCGGATTACAGCTTCCGGTCACAAAATCATCACGACCATCTTCCTAGCCAACGTGTTACAGTAACATTAGATGTAGGAACAAGTAGACAAGGGTAATACACGGAAAGGTATAGCAGGGAAAGTGAAGCGAATTGTGCAAAATGTCCAAGTGAGCTATGTATCGCCCCTCCCCGCCAAACACATTCATTCACACTTGGCCTAACCTCCTCTCGAACTTCGATAGTGCTGGGACATAATCTCCTGGGAGCTTGTCCCAGCCGTTTGCTACTCTAACTACAAACATCTGGCTTCTGACCCGTGGTCCTGTTAGCTCTTTTTGACTGTCAATTCGTGATTTCATGTAATCGTTTTCTATCCACTCGAATAAGTCTTGTGACCCCTCGTTTCAGCAAACTCCTGTAACATTTTGAATACCTCTGAAGTTGCCCCTTCTTTCGCATTCCACAGAATAAACCCAGTTGTTTCAACCTCCGGTAGCAGTTCAGATCCCTATATTCTGAAAGCCATAGCGTGAATCGTCGTTCGAACTGTTCAAGTGTTAAATGTAAACTGCATCTAGGCCGACGTGCAGTGACGCACAAACCCCGAGAAACGAAATTCAACTAGCTATTTTTAATGCATTACTACAACATAAGCAAATAAAATGAAAACCTCAAATTGTGGCGTGCTTGGGGGGATTTACAGTTGACTGTGTTCCATAGAAGATACGAGAACTAACAATGATAATAGATTGCGGGAAAAAACGTAATAGTTCATGACAGACCAGGGCCCAATGACCATAAAAGGCGTAAACGGTGGCTACTGAACAACACAGACTTGCTAGCCGGGACACGAACATAAGGGTGATAATCACACACCGGTCAGAAATTGTGTCCAACCTAAGACTCAATAGGTCTTGATTTTCCCACCATATATGGCCTCTACATCTGGACGCAGTACCGTATATGGAGTTTGACGAACGTCCTGTGTAGTAGCACAAGAATCTCCGTTTCTTGCAGCTGACCACTCTCGTTAGTTTATGTTGGACTCTGCATACCTGCGCCGCCTGCTGGCATTGGGGTCAACGCTTGCAGTAGGCCCTGGATATCGAGTTAATGCTCCCTGGTGGCTCCGTATAGCCGATTGGCAGCGACTCTTCTTTTTCAGTGCTAGCATTTGCCAAAGTTGAAGAAGGGAACCCACTTACTATTGGTAGACTTTATCTAAATCAAACTAGACAGTGGCGTCACCTGGCGCCGTGTTTTTTTGCAAAACTGAAGCATGGGTTCTTCAAATCATTCGCGAGGTCACCTGTGTATGGCAAATAGCAGGGGTTACAACACCAACCCTTGAAGAACACTACTATGCAGTCTTCCGTTACCTCATAAGTAGCCCACCACTCACGAAAACGCCTGCTTGACAGGCACCGCGCAATCCACTTCTGCATCTCTACAGTGAGCCGAAATAGTTATCTTCGCTTCGGGTAGTCTGTAGTAAACCAAGTCGAAATCCTGTTGAAATTCCAGAGAACACTTTCATTCGTCCTCCGTCCAGCTGACTGGTTATCTCACCCATGAAGCTTACCGTGTTGGAGAGACACGAGTGCCTACACTAAAACGAGTGCTCATCGATAACTATCACCAATGTCTTGCTATTCTATTCTTTAGTATTATCCCAAGCTTTCAGTACCAATGACGTCAGGTTGATCGACACGTAGCTAGCACAATTTTTCCCGTCGCCGACTTTGTGAAAGAGTGTGACGGTCGACATCAATTAGCTTTCGGGGAAATAAACCTTACGTGGCTTTGAGAGCTGAGTAAGTGGTTTTGTCAGAATAAACTATGGCGGCTTTGGCAATACTAAGTGAGTACCTAACAGGCCTTGGAGATATCTAGCTGTTTTACACTGCCCATTGCCTCTCTTCCAGTGATGTCGTCATACTGCATACTGCGTCTGTATCGCTGATTATAAATTGTCTTTGCCACCTTGGTCTTGCATATACACCTACCGGAAGAATGTCAACAAGGTCATTGTTTTCTTTCTGGCTTTTCAGCTTCCCGTACTACCTGTTCGTTTTTCAACTCACCTATGGTCCGTTCTAGTGTATCCTCAGTTTCAACTTGGTTGTAACATGCTCCGGGGCGAATTTTAGCGTCCCGAGTAAAATAATTCTCATGTTGGAACCTGCACTGTCTCTGCGTTTGTGTCGCCGTTTCTCACTGTTTTGTAAGGTAGAAAGGCCTGGCAGCTGTTGGTAGATTTGTATTTATCAGAGGCTTTTCCTTCCTGTATTAGGGCGTTGCGCACACCGCCTGTCCACCGCAATGGCAACCCATTTCAGTTAATTTTTTTTGGTGGTGAAAAGGGTCTCGTTATTTCCAATATCACGCCCCTGATCCAACTTTGTTGGTGGTCTGTGTAATTCGTGTCGCTCTACAACCGAATCTATCTGAAACCCCAGTTTTCAGTGTCAGAGAGTCGAAAATCTCCCTGAAAACATGTCACCACCAAGGCTACAGTCGGCATTCTTCCAACCTAACGACAGAGCGCTTGGTGAACACGAACGAATGACAAGTTCCGCATATTCCACATAGCAATGCAGTCGTGAGGCATGTGCTCATGAATAAACCCGTCTACCACACGTTACTGTTCACATCGTTCACTGACAGACAACCTACCGCCTATCCTTTACACAAACCCGTCAGCCAATCAACCGTATGAAATAGTGTGGTCCGACTTAGCCGATCACGTTGGTGCAACATGGTGAGCAATCAATATTAACGCCACATGTGTTCACGTATTCCCTACCTGTCATATAGTGTTGATTTTTGGTTACGCTTGAATACAGTTCCCGCACATTGTTCGTGGGTACTTTTCCGTTGGGATTGGACGATCGAGGAATCACTGACCGGGGATAATCCAGAAGTTTGCGCACCGACACAACAAATTGGCGACGGGGAAAATTTCTGAATTTACAATGTCAATTTCTGCCGAACAGTTACAGTCAATCCTGAAACAACAGCAATCACAGTTCGAATCAGCCCGATTAGAAATGATGGAATTGATGATGCGACAGTTCAGTTTGCAGCCCTACGATTCGGCATCCAGCAACAATCAGTCCACATCAGCGGATGCTACTGTTGCCAGCATTTGTGAATTCATGTGTGGCCCAGATTCGGGAGTGACTTTCGATTCGTGGTTCAAACGATGGAAAGGTATATTCCGAGTCCATTACACCAATGCTGATGATGCACGGTAGGTACGACTAATACAATTCTACCACGAAATCCTCGTGAACTCACATTCGACGACATAGTCAACCGTTTGTCGGAAACCTTTGGAGAAAAAGCCTCACTGTTCGACACCCGCTGCCACTGTTTAAAGCTGGTAAAGAATGAGGCGAACAATTTCCTGCTGTTTTGAGCATTACCAATCACGAGCGTGAACATCTCAAGCTGCGTTCAATGACAGAGAACCAATTTAAATGCCTCATATTTGTCTGTGGTTTACAGTCACCTCGTGATGCTGAAGTCAGAACCCGTCTGCTAAACAAAATTGAACAGGATCCTGTGACAAACCTTCGGACACTGGCCGCCGAGTGTCAACGACTCCAAAACCTAAAACATGATTCCATTATAGAAAAACCTGGCCGTGTTTCTCCTTCCACGATAATCCAAGCCGTAACAAAATTCAAAACGATCCCAGTAACCACATCAGGCAAACCACCGACTGCACACTGGAATTGTGGCGAGTGGCATTTTGTCCGTTTCTGTCAGTTTATGAAACACTTGTCAGAAATGCCATAATCAGGGTCATGAAGAGATTATTTTCCAGTCAATCACCCCACCAAGTTTCATGTCAACCAGAAGCAAAAGACGGCCTTCATGCGCCCATCATCTAACTCGAACACCAATTCGCAGTCCGTCATGGCTACTTTTGGTACTGTTTTCAAAGCCGGAAGGAAATACATTATTATTATTACCAATGGCACATCGGCACGTCTTTTGCTAGATACGGCGTTAGACATTACATTAAATTCCAAATACAAAAGGGGTATGATCGGACAGCCTCGAACAACCAAAGAAAAAGAGACGCGGAGAACACTTCCGGAGGAGAATTACCGCTCACTGGTGATTTAGGCTGTGATATTACTTTTGATGATATTCAATTCACGGGCACCTGTTATCTCACTCGAATGCCCTTCAGGTGTTTTCCAAACTTATTGGGGGACAACCATTCCCTGGAGATTTCGCAAAAACTGAATTAAACTATGCTCGCTCTTGCCAATGGGTTTTTCCAACCCCAGTTGTTCTGTCGTTTGGGGCTTCTGTCACTGTCACGTTAAGCCTTACTGGTTGCTAACTGAACCCCCATTATGATGGGCAAAAGCTTCGTTAAGCAGTGCTTTGATCGACCACTCTACAAATGTGAGTTTCGGGGACCCAGACTACTCTGGGTGAGCTGAATTTTGCCATATTTGGTAACTTTCGTCCCCCATTAACCGTCATGGTGAGAAACAATAGTAAATGGCTAAATTCTCCAATTTACACCCCTTGGCTCCCATGCACGCAAAAAACCGATGTTTTCGGCCTATATTTAGGTACTGTAATCTTCACCGCCTGTAAGGCATGACTAGTCGGCCGACCCAGTGTGTTATATGGCTCTGCTAGGAGGACAGAACCAAGCATTGACTTTATGTGAGGCGCAACCATACGAGAAGGAACCAGTACCATAACCAGAAATAAGACAGACATATTACTGTTATTGCCCAACAATCACCAAAATGGTATAATAACCATTGACCCGACGGAAGGTTCTTAAAAATGTAAAAAGAAGGGCCGTATTGTACGCTCCGCTTGGGTCCCATATATATGCGGTCGAAATGCTCTAGATATTAAGGGAGCCATCGATATCAGGCCGCGGAAGCCGACAAAAAAAGTGAGGTACGGTACTAGACTGCCGAAACACATACTGTTTAAAAGTCTGGGAGACATCGAGGAAACGCAAAGCCTGAAAACCGGAGGCCCAAAAAAGAGTAAAAAGGTGAAATCCGCTCTCGGATAAAAGGGTGCAGGGAACTGCCTCCACGTAATCATACAACCCGTCACAACATATAGCGTACAAGCACCTAACATACCGCTGGTTCTCAACCTGTTCGGATTCACACTAAACATACAGCAACGGTTGGTTTCGCGTGTCTCGTTGCAGGTGCTACAGCACGATGAATCGCTCCGTGCTTCCCTCATCTCTTCCACATTACCCCCTTGTCTCCCTTTTTTCCTCTTGAACTTACCATCTTAGCGATCTATTCGGTGAACGCAATGAGGAACTAGAAAGCCTCAAGTATTATCCGACCAAAAACTATCAAAGCAGCCTCGAAAATGAACAAATAAAACTAACGAAGAATCAGACGCCCAACATATTATCTAAATCTCGGTATCTGACATCACACTATGCAACAAAAACAACGGCAAACCACTATATATTGTGCACATGCATATGGTGTAGTGTTTATTTTCCTTTGAGAGCATGAAACGTTTTCCGCCTACGCAAGCTGCAACTGAACCAAAACAAACTCGAACGCGCAGCTCCATGGGCGTCTTCCAAAGCCCTACGTTAGGCCCACGCTTGCTCTTGTCCTAGAATTTTTCCTGTCCTGTCCAGTAAACCGCCTTGTTTTATCGTCATGCTCACCCACTCTGAAGTTTGAGAACGAGTAGGACTAGTCTACTGTCGTCTTCGCTCAGTTGTAACCACATTTCAGGAGCTCGTGCTGAGTCTAGCCCTAGTCTTAGTCGGAAGCCCCCGTCACCTGTTGCCCATACAGTGTTAGTGTAGACCTCGAGCGCCACAGAAACTTCTAGAGCACTCTAGACTCTCCTCAAAAGGCCGACTGGTGCTCATGTCCAGGACCCAGCTGCCCCAACCGCTTCTTCGTACGACGATAGTTACCAACACACGTTCTTCACAAACGTCACAACTTTCCGGGTTGCTTTACGAATCACCACTGTCGGTATCGGCAAGTGCCAATACCCCAGATCGCCTCCACCACAAATATATAGTGCATTATTTTCGTTATGTTGCCAGGTAATACCGATTTCATCTCATCCAAAGATCATTTCGGGCGTGAGGCTATTGCCCACATCAATCATGACTGGTGCTACGTTGTACTACGACACAGCATAACTCATTGTCAAAGCAACTTTCGGCAGCCTAAGGTTAAAGCCAGAGTAAACAGTTAATACATGCAAGCTAGCGGTTCAACGTGCAGAAAAGAAAAACGCTATAATATACTATTTCGAAACAAAATGTTGCAGCAGTTCAAGTTCAATCCCCCGTACCGTTTTTGCAAGCTGTTCATATTGTTTCAATTTCGAATTTATGTTCTTCTGTTCTTGTTGACACTCATACAGTCTCTCACAAAGGGCCTGAATTTTTTGTTCATCGCTCATATGTTGCGGAAAATCCTTCAAAATGGTTTCTACGGATTTGTTATTCCAAAAGGCATCAAATACCAGCTCCCTTTTGTTTTTTCTTTTTCTTTTGCTCCTGAGGTAACGGTGACTGTTCTTTTTTATTAGGCAGCTCACTGTCCGTAGCGGATGGAGCACCATCAAAACCAGCAGATGCCATTCCGCCCGATTCCTCCATCTCCGGCTAATTGGAGATCAGTTCAGTTCAGTTCAGTTCAGTTCAGTTCAGTCTGCACAGGACAGGTAATGGCCACGGCCAATCGAGCGTCCAGAATTCCTTCGATGGTATGCACACCAGTTATGCACCCACCACTGCCGAGTGTATTTCGTCGAATCCCCGCTAAAAATGAGAGGGAAACGGAAAACCTCATCGCACATCAACTGCGTGAGACATTATGCATCGTGGGCGTTCACTGAGACAGTATGCAATGAGGGAAAAGTCTGCTAAAACATACTCCAGAAGGACCACAGTGCTACCCGTCATCCATCTAGTTGATATGCTCAAGGCTCACTACAAGGAAAGATCTCGTACCACTTGCGATCTAGGGCATCTTTGAAGGATTGGACTCTCTGCAGATCTACCATTTCACCAGGCAGACCGTTCCAACTGTTCACAACCCTGTTGCTGAAGAAGTGCGATCTAGCCATCAACCTAGATCGGGCTTTTATCAACTTCTTTTCGTGTCCCCTTGTTCTGGAGTCTACGGCCAATTGGAATAGACTATCTGGTCTAAGGCCAGAAAAGCCCTTCATTACCTTGAACGTTTCTATGAGATCTCCTCGACTTCTCCTCCTTTCCAACGAGAAGAGATTCAGGTCACAGAGTCTCTGCTCGTAAGTCTTACCCCTCTGCCCTTCAACCATCCGCGTGGCGAGACGTTGGACTTTCTCTAGGCAGGCGGCGCCCTTTTTGTAGAAGGGTGACCAAGCCTGCACACTACCTTCTAAGTGAGGTCGTACTATAGCCATGTAAATAGGTACGAATACCTCCGGCTTCCGGCAAGACAAAGCCGATCGCAGTCTAAAGAGCTCCCCACGAGCCTTATGCGCAGCCGCGTTGCACTGCTCCGACCATTTGAAGTCACTTTTCATGATGATCCCCAGGTCTTTAACCCTACTGGCTGCCTCTACGCGAACAGCCCTTGATCATGAGCGACAGTTAGGCTCTCTGTTGCCCGTGACAACAAATGGCTTTTTTGAGCGTTTAGAGGTAAGTCCCATTTGTATGCCCAGTTTAGGACGGTGCCTATTTCCCTGCCCAAGTCCGCCCTACCCTTAGATCCAACAATCTTCACATCATCCGCAAAAATAAAGCTGGGCGATTGAAGAGTGAATGCTAGGTCATTAATAAATAACAAGAATAGGACCGGGCCTAGGACGGATCCCTGAGGTACACCACTGGTGACGTTCACCAAACTGGAGCACCTGTCCCCCACTTTGACATAAAGCGTCCTGTGGGAGAGGAAGTCCTCCAGCCACCTATATACTGGCCCACCTATCCCGAAAGTCTCCATCTTGCATAGCAAAAGACGATGATTAACGGAGTCGAACGCCTTGCTAAAGTCGAGGTAACATACCTCAACATGCTTACCTTCGTCCAGTCCTCGAGTTACTTCATCTAAGAAGCACAGGAGATTGGTCAGGCAAGATCTATTTTTCAGGAATCCATGCTGCGCCGGGCTTAGCATGGAGTGCTGCAGTAAGTGCTGGCAGATATGGGCACGGATGATCTTCTCGAGAACTTTACAGAGAATGCTAGTTAGGCTTACCGGCCTGTAGTTCTGCACATCCGACTTAGGCCCACATCAGCAGTGCACATCCACCGAGCCCCCACGGGGACTCGAACCCGGGGTGAACGATTGTGAATCGAACACCTTAACCACAAGGCTATCCGGGCTGGCAGCTCAGCTCAGTTCAGTTCAGTTCAGTTTGCACAGGACTATCGTCAAAAGTGCTCCAAGTTGGATGAGAAGGACTTCAAGCTGCGCATCAAGTAAGCATCGCTCGGGTGGATATGCACCCACTGCCTCTCGTTCGCAAGCGAGTGCTCGCGCATAATTCGAGGCGAGCTAGGAAAAGGGGACAGGAACATGAAGCTGGAACCAAGACTAGAGAGAGCGAATTCGATCCATAGCTTAGAGAGAAGGGAAACTGTGGGCCAGATCAAAAAAACTAAAAAAGGATAACTCAAGCCCAAAAGTGGGGAAAGCAAGGAGGCAGCAGTCTGTGCCAATGTGGAAAAAAGCCCCCTGACGGAAGTATAATCCATCAAGGAGCATGTTAAACGCCTAGAGGCGGAAGCGCAAAGCATGAAGCCTGACACTGAGGTCATGGCAGACATAAGTGGAAGACTGCGACTTCATAACCTTACGGCGAACATAGTAAAAGACTGCAGAATCAGGAAGGACGAAAACCGCAGATATGTGACCGAGGTTCTTAGGATGGCTGGTCTATCTCCTACGGCGTAGAACACAACCAGGGCTACCACGACCCCTGGTAGTTGTGTTTCACAATGTCTACTGGGGGATATGCTGCTGTCCAGGGTGGGAGAAGTTGAAGGCTGCACACAGGGGATAGTTAGGGTTACACCTGACTGCCCAGCATTTGTCAAACCGGGTAATGCCACAGTCTCGCTGAGAACGGGTACATCTGATCTGAAGCGGCCGAATCTGTATATAGCGAAACTAGGGATGATCTTTCCTGGGCAGTCAACGTCTAAAGCCCGAGGAGTAATTCAGGTTCCAAAGGTGGCTTTAGGCGCCGGTAAACAAAAAGCCAAAGTACAGGAAGTTCGAAAGACCAAAAAGAAGGGGCATTCGGTCCGGTCGGTGTTGAGAAAGTGCAGCCAGTCTGCCCGATTCTGAAGGCAACGCCCAAAAATCCTCTCTGGCGCAAACAGCGAAGTTGGAGGCACCAGAGGGAAAAGCCGAGGAAACCATTTGGGCTGAGGTGGTCGCAAGGCCATCCCGGGCCATCGGTACGGCGAATCAAATAGGAGGAACGTCCGCTGTGCACGTTGAGCCCGACACCGGGTCGACGGGTGGGAAAGAAAAAGCCGCAAAACTCACAGCGTTACTTGGTATTCAAGATGCTGTGCCGCAGGCACCCATAGAAGCAACAACCGGGGCACCACCTCGGAGGTCCACCCGAGGGTACCCTAGCCGTAAGCTTATCAATGAAGCCAGTAGCGAGGACCGGGGAACTGTCAGTACAGTACACCAACACCTGCAGTCTCCTGGGAAAAAGGGGGAGTTGATGACTAGGATCGCTTAGTCTAATGTCTTTGCATTGACGGAAACTCGGGTAAAGTCTGGTACTGACATGCGCTTTCATAGATGCGCTGCCTGCAGACAGGACAGAACAGATGGTAGACAGAAGGGCAGGGTAGCACTTCTAATATGGACCAACGTAGGCCGCTGGGAGACCCCGCTCAACTTAATCTCAGGCAATGTACAAGCCTGATCCTGCTTTACCATGATTGAGGTGCGAAAAGCATGCATTATCTGCATCTACAGGGCACCGCTGGCGACCGATGAGGAAGAAGTTGCGCTGTTGCAAGTGCTGGATGCGGTGCTGGCACAGACGAAGGAGTTCGCCTTATTAGGGGATCTCAACCTACCGGAAATTAACTAGGAAAACGGGATCGCACTAAGGGGCTCAACGGGAGACAAGCCTCCGCAGTGGGTCCAGTTACATGCACTCAAGCAGCATGTAGCGTTAGCCACTAGACACAGAGGTGGACAGCACCCGTCTCTCCTTGATTTAGTCATAACGCGGCACCATCAGGAAGTTAACGAAATTAGGTGGGACGAACCACTGGGCAAAAGTCATCACGTAGTCCTAAGGGCCACACTAAGACTTAGCAAGGAGCAGAAGGGAATCGTGTTACATCGGCGCCATGGGAGACTCAACATAGGTGAGCCAAAGAGGGCGGCGGAGGAAGTTCAGTGGACACCGAGACACACAAATGCCTCCGTAGATGAACGTTGGGAGGCCATCAAGATGAGGCCACTAGAACTAACAGAGGAGTTTGCACCTCTGAGGGCGGTTAGCAGTAGAAATCAACCCCCATGGTTGAAGTCAAAAGTCCGCAAGGCCATGGTCATCCGTAGGCAACGATGAGCGGCGCACAAGCTGTACGAAACTGAAGGAGCATGGAACAGTTATAAGGTGGCTAGGAACAGAGCTCACGCAATCCAAGGAGTGGAGAAATGTGCCATCGAGCGTTGGTTGGCTGCATCGGTCCGCGCAAACCCGAAGCGGTTCTTCGCCCGGGGACTACTGGCCTTGAGTGGAGACAAGGCTGACATGCTCCTGGCATTCTTCAAGGGCATATTCCGGCCTGAAAATAATCTAGAGGAAGGAAAGGAAGGCCTACAAGCGCCTCCGATACCCGAAATTATTGTTACGGAAGAAGTGTACGCGAAGTTGCAAACCTTGAATAGAAATAAAGCAGCAGGACCAGATGGGATTCATCCAGCAATCGTTCAGCCTCTGGCAGAGGTCTTGAAGGCTCCGGTGACGAAGCTGTGTGCAACGTCGCTTAGAGAGGGAACTGTGCCGGGGGACTGGAAGAGGGCTACAGTGGTAGGAATTTACCACAGCTGACCCCGGCAAAAGGCCGAAAATTACCAGCCGGTTAGCTCAACCTCAGTACTGTGTAAGTGCCTGCAGCGAATATTCAGGAAACAGATCTCTAGACATTTGGTTCAACACAACCTCGTATCAAATGCTCAGCATGGGTGTGGGGCAGGACTATCCTGTCTGACGAATCTCCTGCTGTTCCCCGATGAGGTAACCAAGCGCCTGGACGAAGGACGGTCGATTGCTCTCTGTCACTTGGACTTCAGCAAGGCTTTTGATTCTGTGAACCACGGATTTCTGGGCGTCAAACGGCAGTCTATGGGAATTGTTGGAAAGGCAGGGCAATGGATAAATAGTTTTTTGGCAGGGCGAACTTTTAGTGTTAAGTTGGGTAGTCATGTCTCAAACCCGGAAGGTGTAACAAGTGGGGTGCTACAGGGCCCGGGGCACGGCCCTCTGCTCTTCCTCATCTTCATCAATGACCTAGCACGTGGGCTTACAAACCCAATCTTTATGTTTGTCGACGACGTCAAGGTAGCTGGAGTAGATATAGAACTTGACCTGTTAGCAGTACAAAACTGGGCACGCAAATGGGACCTTCCACTAAACCTCACCAATTGTCAGTGCCTGACCACGAATACAGGGGCTAGTGGGAATGGTGTGGGTTCGTTGCAAGTGGTCTCTCAGGTCAAGGACTCGGGAGTTATAATGGACAACAGCTTCAAGCCGTCGAAGCAGTGCACCGCGGCAGCCAATATGGCCTGGAGAGAACTTTTCCCAGTTAGATCCATTATGTAGTGTAGAGAGCCGGAGATTTTCGTTCCGATATAGCAGGCTATAGCTAGGCGGCATATGGAGTACTGCGTGCAAGCCCGGCACCGCACTACCAGAAAGATATAGACTGTCTGGCGAAAGTGCAAGGGTTAGCCACTAGAATGGTGACTGGGCAAGGGGGTTCGGCTAAACAGGGCGTCTTCGTGCCCTAGATCTGTTCTTGATGGAAAGACGGCGCATTCGCGGGGATTTGATAGAAAGCTTCAGGGTAATGAAGGGACATTCAGGAATAAATCGAGACGACCTATTCTCTCCGATCCCAGAGAGAGGCACAAACGGGCATAGCCTCTGATTATAAGGGAACCATTCGCGACTCCAAATTAGGGCGAGGTACTTCTCTAATAGAGTGGTGCCTTATTGGAATGGGCTCCTGGAGGAGATAACAAATACAAAAGCAGTGAAGACTTTTAAGAAAGCGGTAGATATTCGTTGGGTGGCAGTATACCCCGAGTTATGTTAAGAAGCTTTTTGGGGTCGGAGACAATTTAATCATTGTTTCCTCCTTTATCTGCCAGGGGTGAAACTGCACGAAATTTCCGCGCTTACGAAAAAACTGACGCTGCGTTGGGATCTACGGAAAAGCGCCGACAACACAAATATCCGGAAACACGATTGGCTCAGGCTACACTAAGTCCTACGCAAGATGAACTGAACTGAACTGAACACAGCAACTGCGAGAGACGTAATGCATCGTGGGCATTCACTTGGACATTATGCAACAAACGAAATGGCCGGTTCCAATACACCTCAGGTGGGTCATATTGTTACTCCTCATCTACTTAGTGAACATGTTCCAAGGTCACTACCAGGAAATATATACTATCCCTAAATATCCAGGGCCCTGTAGCGACCTCGAACGTTCTGAGAAAATGACCGTCTCCTGGTATCATTTTGGATCCACTTTCTCTGTGATCTTTTTTAGCGTTTGATATCAACCTCAGTGTTTTCTTCGGTTGCGTGCGTCTTACTAGACTGACTTTTCCGAGGTTTCCGTCGACCTCGCTTTGGATCACTTTCACTTTCGGTCTTTCACCGACCGTACGCGCACGTGGTTCGCTTTCTGCACTGCCGTTGCGTTCATATCCGTCCCGTGTATCTCTCATATGGGTACTGTTCCGGTGCCACGATATATGGAATGCACCTTTGGATCTCCAAACCGACTTGCGTCTCCTCTATTCGTCCGGTAGAGGGGATAACGTTGGTATTGCGCTGTCAGACCGAATAAGAGACACGTTCACTGGCCGCGCTCGAACGATTTCTGTGGCCCCTTGGAGGACTAGACGGTCTGCAGTTCTTTCATTCCACCAGACAGACTGTTCCAACTGTTCACAACCCTGTTGCTAAAGAGGTGCGACCTGGTAATCGACCTGGCTCAAGCTTTCGCCAGCTTCTGATATCCTCTAGTTGGGGAATTTAAAGCCATTTGGAATGGACTATCTGGCCTTAGGCCAGAAAAACCCTTCACTACCTCGAAAGTTTCTGAGTTCTCTTCGAAGTCTCCTCTTTTCCAGAGAGAAAGCATTTAGGTCACAGCCTCTGTGCATACGTGTTATCCCTCTGCCTTTTAGCCATTCGCGTCTAGAAACATTGAACTTTCTCTGAGCAGGTTGGTCTTTTTTGTAAACGGGTGCCCAAGCCTGCGCGCCACTTCCCAAGTGAGGCTTTGCTATGATCATGTATATTGGGTGCGAATGTTTCCGGCTGCTGGCAAGACAATGTTGATCGCATTCCCCAGAGCCCGCCACGCGCCTTCTGTGCGGCAAAGCTGCATTGGTCCGACCACTTACAGTCAATCCTCTGGATGACCCCGAGGTCTTTAACCCTAGTCCTGGAGTCTTGAAGTAGTACACGGGTACAAGGCTGAAGCCCCAAAGGTCACCGATCTTGTGGTTATCTTGTTATCTGAATGTCACCAGGGAGCTGTGAAATAGCTCACTGGATAATGTAACAACTGGGGAAAGGGAGAGGGTTCCACATGCAAATCTTGGCAGTATCTTGCACCTGGTATTACCAGTGAGCTGGAAGATAGAACACTGAACAACGCGCAAGGGTTCAGGACACCAGTCATGGCCGCATTTCGCTTCTCGCGTTGCCTGCGAGCCGGAACATAGATCACTGGACAATGGAAGGGAGACTTCCGCTCAGCTTGAGTGTAGCAAACCATTCAGTCTCGGAAGATCCGTCGAACGTCGAGCAGTGGGACTTTTGAGCCTCGCGCAACGCGCGCGGCCTTGCCCTGGCACCTGTTCAATTTGGTTTGACTACCTCTGTCTGACGGCCTCTATGCTGAACAGCTCTTTTTAATGAGCGGCAGTCAGATTTTCGTTCGGTATCGACAACAAACGGCCTTTCCCAGCGTTCAGTGATAAGCGCCACATATACGCCCGGACCGGGAAGGTTACTCTACTGCTGTCTAGATCACCCTACCCTCAGATCCAACAACTTTCACTACACCCGCAAAAATGAAACTGAGTGATTGAAAACCAAATCCTGAGATATGAGGACTCGAGCCTAATTACATCCGGTCTCTTGTAGCCGAGGTTCCAGGGCTCCTCGCTTGCTGCAGCACAAGAACTAAGTTTGGCGTTCATCCCATTGGCCACCACAGTGCCTTCGATTTCTAGCCACCTGACCGTCCGCTTCCTCTTCCCCAGAGCAAGCGAACTCCGGAGAGATACAACCAACTTCAAGCCTAACTGAACGATGAGACGCGGTTGAAGAACAAGCAGTCTGCCTAGAACGTGGGACCCCGACGCCCACTTTCTTTAGTCCTCTCTCCAGCCTGGCTTGGTGGTGCTTGCTTGGGTAACGCTGGGGGCTTTCTATCCTTCTACTGAGTTAAAAGATTTAACTCGGTGATGTGGCGGAGAACTTAACCAACGAGAGAAAAATACAAACTGAATGGTAAAAGGGGCAAACAAGGAGAAGTTCAACGATTTCCAAATTGGCTAGAAGTATCAGCGGTAGTATCTTCAGTGAAAGCGAATCTGTGCTAAATTGATATGTAAAATACTAGACGTAGCGTACGTTTCGGGAAATCCTCCCCAGTCATCGTCACATACACGCATTACTGAGACCGTGTTATTTATTTTATTGCTCCCCAAACAGATGCAGCACACATCAACCACTACATTTGAACACTTGTCTATATTTTGCCCATGTGTCGTGGCACCCCTTCGATTTGAACCCTGACTGCTGTGACGGTCGCATTTGACAGTGACATTTGCCGAACTCTGGTTCTTGTTGGTAAATGTTGTAGCCATAAACTTGAGGTTCACACCTGATATACATGCGCATGGTTTGTTGATTCAGTACCGTAGAATCAGCAAATGAACCTTGTTCCTTCCTTGAAATTCGCCAGTTGGGCTACGCGTTACTCGCTATCAGAATGACCGTTGCAGTGGGACACTTCATCGCACTAGGACTTCTCCCACAACGCCACTCAGGTCTATCATTGCAACATATCCAGTTTAATTTCAAAACATTTTGGAGACCCGTTGTGCGTTGTATGACTGCGGGTAATATGTTGCGGTGTTTTTTTGAGACGCCAGGGAGGCTGATGGCCACATCCTTTTGCCCAGGACCTGCCCTCACGTTTTTCTTACCCTCGATCTTCAGACGTCAAGCCTCCTTATGGCCCTCGGAACTCTTTTGGACCGCATAGTTGTCTTGGCAGTCTACTGTGCCACTCCAAGTTTTTTCGTCTTCCGCAAACGGGGCTGCACGGCACCCTCCAGCGCATATTTTGACCACAACCAGCTAAGATAGGGGCAAACCAGAGGGTACAAAACATCAAACTTTATTTTTTTCGTTTTGCGGGAACCTTCTGCCGGGCCAAATATCGCTGCTTCAGTGTGGTGGCCATCCCATAGTGGGCGTAAAAGGAGTGGTGTTTGGCTTCCCTTTGTTTCCATCTATGCCAGTCTCTTCCCATGTGGTCGTGCCTCGCATGTCCCAGTGACTGGGCTGTGTTGGCGACCATAGGATTTTTAATCCATAATGGGGTCACACAAGAGTGTGGAAAATGGATGTGAAGACAAGTAGACTTCATTGTACCCATATAGCTTACCAAACTGGTTTTCAATTTACTATTGTAAGGTGGCAGAAGAATATGGAAATCAGACTCATCCAGAGTCGAGCGTCACCGTGTAGCGACCTGGAAATGACTGAGTGTGAATTTGTGAATTTATGACCAAAAATTACATCAGACAAACGTAAATAATTGTCACTCAGCCCCACGCAATTTGTATGATAAAGTCAATGTGGGCAAACATTTACCGTCAATCGTTCCGCGCACAGAGCGATGGCTGGCGTAACACGAAAAGAATGGCTTCAGTGAACGCTATTCGCTTCAGTGCTGGATTGCGCAAAAGTGCTTGAAAAGGCTGGGTCAGGTCAACTTTGTAACCTGATGCAATCAAGCGTCTTGCAACCGAGGAAGCTGGCGGTTTCACGGGGTTGTGTATCTCCCCAGTGGGTTGCGCCATCAAGTTTGGCAGCCATTTGGGTATGTGCTTTGACACTTGTTGAGTCAAGCGGCGATCCGTCCTGCCAGTGTATAAGTTGCCGCAACTGCAAGTGAACCGGTAGCGAGTGTATGAGACATCGGGATCAGCAAGGCCGTTTGAATGATTTTGAAAACATAACATCGAATCACTCGTTTGTCTGGTGTGTTTATTCGTCACCCGATTTTTATGTGACAAGGTACACCGCTGTCACACGGGAGCGGAAATATACTTTTCAGAAATATCAATCAGATTGACCTTGAACCGACCGACGGTGTCAGATGACCCAGGATCTAGACCCTTTTACTTGAAGTGATTGCGTGTTTGTAGGTGGCTCACCTGCTTGGGCGGCACTTCGAAATTTAATCCCAAAGACAAAGCCCCGCTTTGCGTTGTGGTCGGCTGACATCCGGAGTGCTAGTGAATGTACACGCCTGTGTCTTTCTGGAAAAGTGACCACTGTCGTGTTTTGCGCAGGCTGCGCTCAAGGCTCCCGATTGTTTTATCTTGGTTTTTCGCACCACTTCTCTTGAAAAGTTTTCAAATTCTATTCGACAGAATAAAGATAACTTGTCCAGTATAGTCACGAAAAGATGCTCTGTTTTTATTGGATTGAACATCTCAAGCGCAGCTTCAAGGTGGGCATTTGTGAGTCTCACGAGGCTGACTTTGTTCCTTGGCAAATTCTATCCTGAAAACGTATCGCAAATTGACTTGGAAGAAGACAAGATAGTAGGCACTCATTAGGGGATTCAATACACTACTTCTCTACCGTCGTTCGAAAGCGTAGAGTTAACAAAAGATTCAGAGAAGGGAGTGTTCGTTCGAGAAGGTTAAAACACTGGGTCTAGTTTAATAAATTCATTATAACGGGGGAAGACACAGGCCTCGCGACGGAAGCTTTTCTTCTACTAGTTCCTGAATTCCTTCTGAAGCCCATATTATATATGGAAAACTCAGCTTACCGAAAACTTGTCCAGTCGCTCTTCAAGATTCTTACCCCTGTTTGGAAGCGTATAACACCATTCTGTTTACAAGACACATCTGGGCTCGCAAATCGCTAAACAATACTTCAGTGAGTTCTGATAAAATGTGTTTCGTCTGTGTTGAGTCATTTTTACAAATGTTCCTCTCCGTGAGACAGTAGATTGTCTATGTGATTTAATTGTTCGCACAGCTTTTACTTGCCATTCCATTGAATACCTTAAAGATTTCATTCTCTTACGCATAGAAAACATTCGTTTTACTTTTGAAGGTAGAGCTTATAAACGAACCGATGTTGTGGCAATGGGAAGCCCTCTGGGCCCAAACTTGGCAGAATTAGTTTTGCTTGTGATCGAAAAAAGCTGTGATAATATTTCACAATTTCTATCTTACAGACGATGTGTGGATGATATTTTCATTTTTACGACTGAAGAAAGATTATCCCTTCCTTCAAAATTATTGACTCTTTTCACCCAAACCCCAGCGTATCTCACGAGGAACAGTGCAAAAGCACTTTGTCTTTTCTGGATATTTTATCACCCATGTGACAGAATGGGACGCAGCTAAGGCGAGAAGCAAAATGGGGCGGATGTCACTTACAATTCTCTAGTTTTGCTCCGGAAGCTGAAGAACGTGGATTGGGCAGAACTCTCTTCGATAGAGCCCAGAAAATTAGTCCACAAGACCAAGTACAAAACGGAGGGGAGATTATGTAATGAACTCTGCTGACGAAGTTTTCCGGAAAACTTCATCAAACAAAATCAGAAGCCTAGTGGTGTGCGCGAGAACACAATGAGCATCGAGAGGAAGCATATTTTACCGTCTTGCCTTATAAGGGAGATCATTCGTTTAGTGAAATAAATTGTAATCCTAAGTCAGCCTCAAGGCACATATACACGGCCGCGCAGTCGTGTTTGCTGCAGACGACAAAAATTATTGTTTTTTAAAATCATTCAAACGGCCTTGCTGATCCCGATGTCTCATACACTCGCTACCGGTTCACTTGCAGTTGCGGCAACTTATACACTGGCAGGACGGATCGCCGCTTGACTCAACAAGTGTCAAAGCACATACCCAAATGGCTGCCAAACTTGATGGCGCAACCCACTGGGGAGATACACAACCCCGTGAAACCGCCAGCTTCCTCGGTTGCAAGACGCTTGATTGCATCAGGTTACAAAGTTGACCTGACCCAGCCTTTTCAAGCACTTTTGCGCAATCCAGCACTGAAGCGAATAGCGTTCACTGAAGCCATTCTTTTCGTGTTACGCCAGCCATCGCTCTGTGCGCGGAACGATTGACGGTAAATGTTTGCCCACATTGACTTTATCATACAAATTGCGTGGGGCTGAGTGACAATTATTTACGTTTGTCTGATGTAATTTTTGGTCATAAATTCACAAATTCACACTCAGTCATTTCCAGGTCGCTACACGGTGACGCTCGACTCTGGATGAGTCTGATTTCCATATTCTTCTGCCACCTTACAATAGTAAATTGAAAACCAGTTTGGTAAGCTATATGGGTACAATGAAGTCTACTTGTCTTCACATCCATTTTCCACACTCTTGTGTGACCCCATTATGGATTAAAAATCCTATGGTCGCCAACACAGCCCAGTCACTGGGACATGCGAGGCACGACCACATGGGAAGAGACTGGCATAGATGGAAACAAAGGGAAGCCAAACACCACTCCTTTTACGCCCACTATGGGATGGCCACCACACTGAAGCAGCGATATTTGGCCCGGCAGAAGGTTCCCGCAAAACGAAAAAAATAAAGTTTGATGTTTTGTACCCTCTGGTTTGCCCCTATCTTAGCTGGTTGTGGTCAAAATATGCGCTGGAGGGTGCCGTGCAGCCCCGTTTGCGGAAGACGAAAAAACTTGGAGTGGCACAGTAGACTGCCAAGACAACTATGCGGTCCAAAAGAGTTCCGAGGGCCATAAGGAGGCTTGACGTCTGAAGATCGAGGGTAAGAAAAACGTGAGGGCAGGTCCTGGGCAAAAGGATGTGGCCATCAGCCTCCCTGGCGTCTCAAAAAAACACCGCAACATATTACCCGCAGTCATACAACGCACAACGGGTCTCCAAAATGTTTTGAAATTAAACTGGATATGTTGCAATGATAGACCTGAGTGGCGTTGTGGGAGAAGTCCTAGTGCGATGAAGTGTCCCACTGCAACGGTCATTCTGATAGCGAGTAACGCGTAGCCCAACTGGCGAATTTCAAGGAAGGAACAAGGTTCATTTGCTGATTCTACGGTACTGAATCAACAAACCATGCGCATGTATATCAGGTGTGAACCTCAAGTTTATGGCTACAACATTTACCAACAAGAACCAGAGTTCGGCAAATGTCACTGTCAAATGCGACCGTCACAGCAGTCAGGGTTCAAATCGAAGGGGTGCCACGACACATGGGCAAAATATAGACAAGTGTTCAAATGTAGTGGTTGATGTGTGCTGCATCTGTTTGGGGAGCAATAAAATAAATAACACGGTCTCAGTAATGCGTGTATGTGACGATGACTGGGGAGGATTTCCCGAAACGTACGCTACGTCTAGTATTTTACATATCAATTTAGCACAGATTCGCTTTCACTGAAGATACTACCGCTGATACTTCTAGCCAATTTGGAAATCGTTGAACTTCTCCTTGTTTGCCCCTTTTACCATTCAGTTTGTATTTTTCTCTCGTTGGTTAAGTTCTCCGCCACATCACCGAGTTAAATCTTTTAACTCAGTAGAAGGATAGAAAGCCCCCAGCGTTACCCAAGCAAGCACCACCAAGCCAGGCTGGAGAGAGGACTAAAGAAAGTGGGCGTCGGGGTCCCACGTTCTAGGCAGACTGCTTGTTCTTCAACCGCGTCTCATCGTTCAGTTAGGCTTGAAGTTGGTTGTATCTCTCCGGAGTTCGCTTGCTCTGGGGAAGAGGAAGCGGACGGTCAGGTGGCTAGAAATCGAAGGCACTGTGGTGGCCAATGGGATGAACGCCAAACTTAGTTCTTGTGCTGCAGCAAGCGAGGAGCCCTGGAACCTCGGCTACAAGAGACCGGATGTAATTAGGCTCGAGTCCTCATATCTCAGGATTTGGTTTTCAATCACTCAGTTTCATTTTTGCGGGTGTAGTGAAAGTTGTTGGATCTGAGGGTAGGGTGATCTAGACAGCAGTAGAGTAACCTTCCCGGTCCGGGCGTATATGTGGCGCTTATCACTGAACGCTGGGAAAGGCCGTTTGTTGTCGATACCGAACGAAAATCTGACTGCCGCTCATTAAAAAGAGCTGTTCAGCATAGAGGCCGTCAGACAGAGGTAGTCAAACCAAATTGAACAGGTGCCAGGGCAAGGCCGCGCGCGTTGCGCGAGGCTCAAAAGTCCCACTGCTCGACGTTCGACGGATCTTCCGAGACTGAATGGTTTGCTACACTCAAGCTGAGCGGAAGTCTCCCTTCCATTGTCCAGTGATCTATGTTCCGGCTCGCAGGCAACGCGAGAAGCGAAATGCGGCCATGACTGGTGTCCTGAACCCTTGCGCGTTGTTCAGTGTTCTATCTTCCAGCTCACTGGTAATACCAGGTGCAAGATACTGCCAAGATTTGCATGTGGAACCCTCTCCCTTTCCCCAGTTGTTACATTATCCAGTGAGCTATTTCACAGCTCCCTGGTGACATTCAGATAACAAGATAACCACAAGATCGGTGACCTTTGGGGCTTCAGCCTTGTACCCGTGTACTACTTCAAGACTCCAGGACTAGGGTTAAAGACCTCGGGGTCATCCAGAGGATTGACTGTAAGTGGTCGGACCAATGCAGCTTTGCCGCACAGAAGGCGCGTGGCGGGCTCTGGGGAATGCGATCAACATTGTCTTGCCAGCAGCCGGAAACATTCGCACCCAATATACATGATCATAGCAAAGCCTCACTTGGGAAGTGGCGCGCAGGCTTGGGCACCCGTTTACAAAAAAGACCAACCTGCTCAGAGAAAGTTCAATGTTTCTAGACGCGAATGGCTAAAAGGCAGAGGGATAACACGTATGCACAGAGGCTGTGACCTAAATGCTTTCTCTCTGGAAAAGAGGAGACTTCGAAGAGAACTCAGAAACTTTCGAGGTAGTGAAGGGTTTTTCTGGCCTAAGGCCAGATAGTCCATTCCAAATGGCTTTAAATTCCCCAACTAGAGGATATCAGAAGCTGGCGAAAGCTTGAGCCAGGTCGATTACCAGGTCGCACCTCTTTAGCAACAGGGTTGTGAACAGTTGGAACAGTCTGTCTGGTGGAATGAAAGAACTGCAGACCGTCTAGTCCTCCAAGGGGCCACAGAAATCGTTCGAGCGCGGCCAGTGAACGTGTCTCTTATTCGGTCTGACAGCGCAATACCAACGTTATCCCCTCTACCGGACGAATAGAGGAGACGCAAGTCGGTTTGGAGATCCAAAGGTGCATTCCATATATCGTGGCACCGGAACAGTACCCATATGAGAGATACACGGGACGGATATGAACGCAACGGCAGTGCAGAAAGCGAACCACGTGCGCGTACGGTCGGTGAAAGACCGAAAGTGAAAGTGATCCAAAGCGAGGTCGACGGAAACCTCGGAAAAGTCAGTCTAGTAAGACGCACGCAACCGAAGAAAACACTGAGGTTGATATCAAACGCTAAAAAAGATCACAGAGAAAGTGGATCCAAAATGATACCAGGAGACGGTCATTTTCTCAGAACGTTCGAGGTCGCTACAGGGCCCTGGATATTTAGGGATAGTATATATTTCCTGGTAGTGACCTTGGAACATGTTCACTAAGTAGATGAGGAGTAACAATATGACCCACCTGAGGTGTATTGGAACCGGCCATCTCGTTTGTTGCATAATGTCCAAGTGAATGCCCACGAGGCGTGATGACTCTCTAAGTTGTTGCGGGATGCGGGTTTGCGTTTTCCTCTCACTTTCAGTGGGAATCCAACAGAATGCATTGTGCAACGGTGCTTGCATACCTGGTGTGTATATCATCGAAAGAAATCTGGACGCTAGATTGACCGTAGCCGCTACCTGTCTTGTGCAAACTGAACTGAACTGAACTGAACTGAACTGATCTCCAATTAGCCGGAGATGGAGGAATCGGGCGGAATGGCATCTGCTGGTTTTGACGGTGCTCCATCCGCTACGGACAGTGAGCTGCCTAATAAAATAGAGCAGTCACCGTTACCTCAGGAGCAAAAGAAAAACAAAAAACAAGAGGGAGCTGGTATTTGATGCCTTTTGGAATAACAAATCCGTAGAAACCATTTTGAAGGATTTTCCGCAACATATGAGCGATGAACAAAAAATTCAGGCCCTTTGTGAGAGACTGTATGAGTGTCAACAAGAACAGAAGAACATAAATTCGAAATTGAAACAATATGAACAGCTTGCAAAAACGGTACGGGGGATTGAACTTGAACTGCTGCAACATTTTGTTTCGAAATAGTATATTATAGCGTTTTTCTTTTCTGCACGTTGAACCGCTAGCTTGCATGTATTAACTGTTTACTCTGGCTTTAACCTTAGGCTGCCGAAAGTTGCTTTGACAATGAGTTATGCTGTGTCGTAGTACAACGTAGCACCAGTCATGATTGATGTGGGCAATAGCCTCACGCCCGAAATGATCTTTGGATGAGATGAAATCGGTATTACCTGGCAACATAACGAAAATAATGCACTATATATTTGTGGTGGAGGCGATCTGGGGTATTGGCACTTGCCGATACCGACAGTGGTGATTCGTAAAGCAACCCGGAAAGTTGTGACGTTTGTGAAGAACGTGTGTTGGTAACTATCGTGGTACGAAGAAGCGGTTGGGGCAGCTGGGTCTTGGACATGAGCACCAGTCGGCCTTTTGAGGAGAGTCTAAAGCGCTCTAGAAGTTTCTGTGGCGCTCGAGGTCTACACTAACACTGTATGGGCAACAGGTGACGGGGGCTTCCGACTAAGACTAGGGCTAGACTCAGCACGAGCTCCTGAAATGTGGTTACAACTGAGCGAAGACGACAGTAGACTAATCCTACTCGTTCTTAAACTTCAGAGTGGGTGAGCATGACGATAAAACAAGGCGGTTTACTGGACAGGACAGGAAAAATTCTAGGACAAGAGCAAGCGTGGGCCTAACGTGGGGCTTTGGAAGACGCCCATGGAGCTGCGCGTTCGAGTTTGTTTTGGTTCAGTTGCAGCTTGCGTAGGCGGAAAACGTTTCATGCCCTCAAAGGAAAATAAACACTACACCATATGCATGTGCACAATATATAGTTTTCCGCCAATGTATCCACATTTGTTTCATGGGAATTAAGATGATACCACCAAATCTGGACTTGTTGTCCTTTTATTCAGAGACCTTGCGTGGCGCTTTAGATGGTGTAAACATCGGGATAGACTTGTGGTAGGATGTTTCCAGTGAGCCTCAGCCGGTCATATGAGGTAATATCAGGAATTTGTTTGGGCGAAACCTCGCAGCTTGATTGCTTCCGCGGCAGCCAGTCTTGGGCTCAGTTATAGACGGGCAGAGTAATAGATAAACTTTCTGCACGATACATTAAACCCAAGCAACATGAAGACCGCGTGGTCCTGAAGTTGAAAATTGAGAAGGTTGCACTCTTGGGGATGTTCCAGATGAGGGTTTGCGTGAGGAAAACTCCATATAGGTACGGGGGTTGCGGATGAGGCAAGATAGCCTTAGTGACGAGAATCCGTAGATATGTAAGTCGGGTTTTATGAGCACTGACTGAGCTTGCACTATTAGGTCTTGTTATTGATCAACATTCGAAGTGTGCCGGTAAACCTCATGGTTCGGGGTTGATAAAGCCGTGGAGGTGCATCGGGGCCATTGTGTCTGTGGTCTACTTGAGGCGGCAGCTGGGAAACACTAGGAACCCAAATGGTAAGTTTCTATAGTAGGCCCAAAGGATATATGACATATCCTATCGCGTGGTATTTGCAGGTCGCATGCTTTAGTTTTGTGCCGGGCCTTGATATGTAGAAGGTTTGTGTTGGGTTGGGCTGTAAACTGGAGGGTAGTTTTGATTCTAGGACATAAGAAACACAGGATTCTCACGAGAAGGAGGAAAGGTAGACAAGCATGAGCAAAAACAAGGGCGGTTTTTCTCTGAGTTCTTACATATAAGTAGATACATGTTTTCATATCTACATGTGTCTATTTAGTGCTTTGATGAGACGTGTTTATCGCCAGATGTATGGACTTCTCGTCCAGAGCAGTGGGGTAAGAGTCAGAGCCACAGTGGTTTTGTAAATGCCATCAACATACATGTCAGGCTTGAGTGGGAGTGTACGGGGCGGCTGAAACTTGGGGTGGGAGGTGGATAGGCCTACTTGGGGAGTCCCGTTCGCTATCACCCCAGCCAGTCTAGCGCGTAAGAACCAAAAAATTGTCAGGTTGACAGGGGCTGTGTGAGGTTTCCTCTTTAGAAGGGCCAGGTCTCAGCTGACGAGCGACATACCCGTGATTAAAGGCTGCCCATTTCATTTACAGCCCGATATTATTGGTAGTTCAGTTCAGTTCAATTCAGTCTGCACAGGACAGGTAATGGCCACGGCCAATCGAGCGTCCAGAATTCCTTCGATGGTATGCACACCAGTTATGCACCCACCACTGCCGAGTGTATTTCGTCGAATCCCCGCTAAAAATGAGAGGGAAACGGAAAACCTCATCGCACATCAACTGCGTGAGACATTATGCATCGTGGGCGTTCACTGAGACAGTATGCAATGAGGGAAAAAGTCTGCTAAAACATACTCCAGAAGGACCACAGTGCTACCCGTCATCCATCTAGTTGATATGCTCAAGGCTCACTACAAGGAAAGATCTCGTACCACTTGCGATCTAGGGCACCTTTGAAGGATTGGACTCTCTGCAGATCTACCATTTCACCAGGCAGACCGTTCCAACTGTTCACAACCCTGTTGCTGAAGAAGTGCGATCTAGCCATCAACCCAGATCGGGCTCTTATCAACTTCTTTTCGTGTCCCCTTGTTCTGGAGTCTACGGTCATTTGGAATAGATTAGCTGGTCTGGTATCTGGAGGTCAAGTCGATCAATTTGAGTCTTTTCCACTTACATTTTGTTTTTTCCCCTAACAGAGAGGTGGTCGAGCCCATATATGAACTTTCAATAGCCCCTCCGCCCGACCGTAATTTTCTGCGTATTAGTCTTTTTTTCGCAACTTCTGGGGGCCGTCTGTCTTCCCCACATTCGGACATGGCTACTGTGTAGGTGGGTTTGACATCAAAAATTTCGCTCGTATGGGATGGGAAAGTAGAGTGAGGATAAGCAAAAACACGGGAGAAGACAAAGTCTGTTTTGACGCACATGCTTGCGTATGTGTGTCATTCTCGTACAGAGCCTGATCGTGCCTAAGACCGCCGGAAGGATTTCTAGTGTGGTCGGATTGGCTGCACTACTGGGATGTGTTATGGCACACACGAAGAGAGGATAACAATCGAAGTTAGGTGGTGGGTTTAGAAATCAAGGTGACGCGGACTAGCAGTCATGGCGGGAAACGTAGACAAGGAAATTGATGCCAACAGCTAGCTATTAGAATGTGGACTATGAGGGCAGGGCTTTTGCAGAGGGATAATTGCTGATAGTGAATTTTGGCTTGGCAAGAAAGCTGAGGGGAAGGCAGCGAGGAATAACTAAGAGAAGCGTCAAAGAATCAAGAAGTGAAGTAGTGGAGGACGGTACCTAATCTTCTAGGATCCAGCAGTGAGTTATTTTATGCTAAGGGGACACATAAGGGCTGAAAGCCACAGCTGTTACGAACGTTTGAGCAATGCGTAGCCAAATTCGCAACGGATCCCGAAATCAGAAGGCGATTATCCGTGATAATTCTACGATACTAGATTATTAAAATAAACAATGACATAAACAGTATACAAACCTCAATAATACGATCACAAAGACTCAACAACGAGAAACCGAATAGCAGCGTGTGAGCAGACAGCACGTGCGTCACGCAGGTCCTGAGCAAGGATGTGCCAAAATAGCGCTCTGGGCGCGAACAAACAACAATTGGTCCAGAAAAACAACCAGTTCGTAAAGACAAGTCAATAGTGTATGGAAATGAGTGATGTTGGGAAAAAACACTGAATCGCGAGGGAAAAAGGGGGATTTTCCACGACCGGCTGTTACACCGCCCACCAAAATCCTCCTTGATCCTTAGCAAAGTCAAAGGTTCGGTATAAAGGTACTGATTCTTCCTACCTGCCTAGGCCCTGCTGTCAGTGCGCGCGTCTAATGCTCGTCGTCGACGTTCTACTACTGGTCGCACCTAACCCATTGGCTACATAGACGTGAGGCTAGTCTGCATCTTCCACAGGGCCAAATGACCGATGGCGAGCGTGAATGGTCACATAGACGTTGTCCTCGTAAGGGGCCGTCCGGTCCTGGATGTACGCGCTTGAGTGTGTGTGTGTGTGCGTGCGTGTGTGTGCGTGCGTGTGTGTGTGTGCCGGGGTTACAATGAAATCACAGTTATGACTACACATCAAAGGAGGACTTTCTGCAATGTCAACAAAAGACCGCGTGGCAAGAAAACGAGTAAATGTAGCATGCATGTGTGACCTGAGCTCCAATACTTCCACATGTGCAAGGGGCATTCGGTAGCGTCAACAAAAGGCGAACAAAGAACACTGTCACATGTATGATGGGTTTACGGGATGTAGAGTGCGTCGTGCATGCGCGTATGTATCGGGATGTATAATGGAATCGCACTCATCACCACATATCGGAAAGAACCTTCTGTAATGTCAACGAAGGGACCGCGAGCACCTTAACGTGTTTGACGGAGATTGTGTGGTATATATGGTGTTTCTTTATCCACCTCGATTACTGGTGTGAAAAAGGTTTACTAGGCCACAGGGTTATCAGCTCCTCCGTCTTCGCTCTCGAGTAGGTTAATACTGCGTATGTCACGAATGAGCACTCCGTTAGCTGTCTTCACCTTCACCGTTCTTATCATTTCGTCGGTGCTTTTGATGGTTTCCGTAACTACTCCCAAAGACCAAGCGCTGAAATGTGCGCGTTCGTCGGCGATCATAACCACGTCCCCAACTTTGAATGGTCTTGTTTTGGCCATCCACTTCTGTCGAGTCTGCAAAGCCGGTTGGTACTCCCGTAGCCATCGCCTCCAGAAGACCTTGGCCAGATAGTTCGCTTGCTTCCACCCGTGGAGGTAGCTCCCACGAAGGTTTACCGGCCCTTGGAAACCCTCGTTCGACCTAAGCGTCAATAAGTCGTTTGGGGTGAGCGCCAGGTGGGTGGGGTCGCCGTTCAATACTGGAACCAGGGGGCGGTTGTTCAGGATTCGCTCCACCTCAGTCATGACGGTGTTCAGCGTCTCGTCGTCGGGCGGCTGCTGCTCCATGATTGACAGCAATATCCGTCTGGCGGACCGGATCATGCGTTCCCATATGCCGCCTCGGTGACTGGCCTGTGGGGGGTTGAAATGCCAGCGTATGCCGTAGGCCACGGTTCGATTCTGCAGTTCGTCCCTGTTTATGTTCTTGTGCCAACGCTGCAATTCCCGTTGAGCGCCCACAAAGTTCGATCCATTATCTGAGTATATGTCGGCCGGTACGCCTCTTCGGTTGATAAATCTTTGCAAGGCCCGTAGAAACGAATCGGTCGTCATCGAATGTGCGACTTCTAGGTGCACCGCACGTGATTTCATGCACGTCATGATACATCCGTATAGCTTTTCTAATCTTTTCCCGCACTTGATCCACAAGGGCCCGAAATAGTCCAACCCGGTGTCACTGAACGGCCACCAGCCCGTAGTTACCCTGCATTCTGGTAGCGGGGCCATGAGTTGTTTGCCTGCTGTGGCATTGCGTCTCCTGCATTGCACACACCGTCGGATCACGCGTTTTACAGTCTCTCGTCCTCTCAACAACCAAAGGCGCTTTCGGATGACGCTCGTCACGTGACTTTCCCCGGCATGTCCCTCTACGGCGTGGACGTGTTGAATCATTAGCTCTACTACGGGTTGTCTCGCAGGCAGCAGTATAGGGTACTTTGTGTCGAAGTTCAGGTGGGCGTTGGTCAGCCTACCATCCACCCGCAGCAGTCCGTTGATGATTTTGGGGTTTAAACGCTTCAGCTCGCCTCTTGGAGATGGCATGTCTTCATTGGTCGACCCCACTTCTTCCGCCCTCTTGAGTTCTCGGGCGAAAGCCTCGCGTTGTATCATTCTGAAAATATCGTACTCTGCCGCTTGTAGCTCATCGGGACCTATCGGGCCGACCGGTATCCGACCTGAGGGCCGTAGCCCTTTCATGACTAGTAAACTTATCTTGAACCTGGTTAACCAAACTAGCGAACGAAGCGTCTTCATCCAGGAAGAAAACCTGACCAGTCGCGATAAAATGGGCGACGCTTCGACGACGTTGGTTGCTATCACTACGCCTTTGATCTCCAGTTCCAATTCCGTAGGGGGTTTTAATTCGAACACGGGCCAGTCCTGTTTGGGCAATTGCAGGAAGTTCGGCCCTCTCGTCCACGTGTCCAGTTGCCTGAAGTTGTTCGCACCTCGAGAGCACAGGTCGGCCGGATTATCGCCAGACCTGACATGACTCCACTGGTGCGTGGCCGATTCATCGTGGATAATCGTGAGCCGGTTAGCAACGAAAGTACTAAACCGGCTCCGTACGTTGTTAATGTAGTAAAGTACTATCGTTGAATCCGTCCAGAAGCTCACCGACCAAATGTAGAGATCGAAACATCTCTTCACAGCTTGCACCACCCTGACTGCCAACACGGCTGCGCTGAGTTCGAGGCGTGGGATTGAGACCGACTTCAGTGGAGCAACGCGGGCTTTGGCGAACAGGATCCTCGTGGTATATTGTCCATCTCCTGCGCACCATCGTCCGTACACCACAGCTCCATAACCGACTTCGGATGCATCGGAAAAGGCATGTAGTTCTCCAGTCCGTGTCGTATGGCCAGGGGTCAAACATCGTGGTATTCTTATGTCCCCTAATTTCTTCAAGGTGTTCAAAAATTCCTCCCAGTCCAGCCGGTCCCCTCGGTCCAGTGACTGGTCCCAATCAACTTTCTTACGGCACAGCCGCTGCAGCAAGATCTTTCCGGGTAGCAGCCATGGTGAGACGAAACCGAGCGGGTCGAACAAACTTGAGACGGCAGATAGTATGCCACGACGGGTTATTGGCAGCTCGGGAACGTTCAGTTCGAAAACAAAATCGTCCGTTTCCGCGTCCCATTGTACCCCTAAAGTGCGCTCGATAGGAAGTGGGGAGCCGTCCAAATCTCTTACCCTTTCGACCTTTTCGTGATACGGGATGACCTTCAGCACTTCCGAGGCGTTCGACATCCATTTAGTTAGATGGAAGCCACCCTCTTCCAGCAATCTCGTCAGACCCCTGAACTGCTCTAGAGCTGATTCCACATCATCGAATGACCCAAGGTAGTCGTCGACGTAGAAGTTCCTGCTGACGTTTTCTACCACCGTCCGATGTACCAGATCGCCATGTTTGTTCGCTGATTCTCGGAGGGCGTAGTTGGCACAAAATGGTGACGATATGGCTCCGAAGGGGTGGACGGTCATTCTGTAATTCACCACTGCGTTGTTCCGGTCGCTCCCTTCCCACCACAGGAAACGCAAAGCATCTCGTTCTCCTACCGGAATCTTCACCTGATGGAACATTTCCCTAATGTCGGCAGACAAAGCCACTTTACCCACTCTGAAACGGCACAGAACATCGATCAGTGGTGTGGTCCAGTCAGGCCCCTGTAGTAGGCGATCGTTTAACGACTTGCCCTGGAACTTGGCCGCACAGTCGAAAACCACGCGCAGTTTATTGGGTTTTTTGGGGTTGATAACCGGATGGTGAGGCAGATACCAGATACCCCTTTTGCTGTCGGTGTTAACAGGCACCCTTTCAACGTAACCGAGGTCCTCGTTTCGCTTCATCAAATCCGCGTATCGTTCCCACAGATTCTGGTCTCGAATGAAGCGTTCTTTCAGTCGTAGTAATCGTTGGAGAACATAATTTCTGTTGTCAGTCCACGGGTCGACCGGTGTGCGCCATGGGAGGGGAACCTCGAACTGTTTTTTGAGGCCTCTAGAGCCTTGCCGCACCGTTTGTAGAGCGAAGTGATCCTCTTGAGACAACGTCGGTCTTTCGTCCCCAATGTCATGAAACTCCTTTTCATAAAGCCGTTGCAGATGATACTCTATGCGGTCCGTTTCGGCGGATAAGTAATTCACGGAACCGCGTACCCCTACTGGACCGTATAACATCCATCCCAGAGCCGTGCGTACGGCATAAGGTGCCTGGCGGTCGCCCACTCTTTGGTCAAGCACCCAATGCGCCTCTGGCACGTCGCATCCGATGAGGAGATCCACCTCATCATCTTCCCAGTCTACGACGGTTACATCCTGCAGGTGGGGCCATCGAGTCAAGATTGCGTTCACCGACCTTGGTGCTCGCATGGGAAGATCCGCTAACGTGAATGCCTCCGTTGGTTCAATTTCCTCGTTAGTGTCTAGAGAGATGAGTTGCAGCCTTAATCTACCGGCAGTCATTACCTGTGTTCCGCCCACCGTGCTCACTGCTAACGACGTCGCACCTTTAGCCAGTTGGTGTTTGTCGGCAAACCGCTCTTTCACTAAAGTGGTGTCGGATCCACTATCAACGAAAGCCAACGCCTTGACTATCCCAGTCGGAGTCACTACTCCCACGGCCACTACGCCTAAACGTACCGGTTTACTGGCAGATTGTGAAGTTGAACAGATCACGCTGGGCTTGGCACTCGCCTCGGATATGGTTATTCTCGCCTGATGCAGCAGCCGATGGTGTCTGCCCGTGCAGCCCTCGTAACCACATCGATTCCTTGTTCTACAGGCTGCTGCCCGGTGCGTGGTGTTGAGACAGATGAAACATGCTCCTGCCATCCTCGCCATTCCCCACCGTTCGTCTATTGTGGCATTGCCGAACTTGGGGCATTCTAGTAGGCCATGGCTAGTACCACAGGATCTGCAATTTGGTTTCGCCGTAGCATCTCGTGAAATGACGTGTGTGTTGGTCCAAGGCTGGTACTTTGGATGTTCCCGTACAGGAGTTTGGGCTTGGCTAGTACCGGGCTTGTTTGCTCGGTTGCTGTCCCGGATGAGTCGGCCGAATCTGCTGTCAGCTATCTTCGTTTGCCTGTCTAAGTATTCAGTCAGGTCTTCGAAGTTTGCTTCTCTGTCGCCTCGGCTTATCCGTTCAGCTTCTTCCGCCCACCGACCCTGTAGTTCGGGAGAGAGGTGACGGACTATGCCTTCCAAAGTGTGCATGGCGTCTAGGTCAGCTCTGTAACCTAAATGGTCGAGGGCTATTGAGCAGTTCTGCATCTTGATCACCAGGTCGGCCATGGTGTAGACGTCGCCCTTGGTTTTCTTTGCCTCTGCCATCACGCCCTCTATTAGGTTACGGGCTACTTTGAAAGGTTGGCCAAACAAGTCCCTCAGAATCTTTCTTGCCCTAGTGTAGCCTTGTTCTGGATCGAGCATGGTGCATCCGTCGATAGCTTCTCGCGCTCGGCCTCGGCAGTAGTGAGTAAGGTAAAGAAGCCTTTGCCCAGGGTCGGTTACCTTGTTTTCAACGAACGTCTCGAACTGTTTGACAAACTTGCAATATTGCTCAGCTCGCCCGTCGAAAACCGTTAACTCCACTCTAGGCAGATCGATCGATGGTGGTTTGTAGTCGGCGACCTGCGTGGGGTTCCCTACCTTATTGCACTCTAACCTATCGGAAGTGTCGAAGTCACTGGTCCTATACTCTCGCTGTTTCTGTGTACACTTCTCTGCTTCATGCGCCTGTAGTCTAGCTGAAAGTAACTGTTGCTCTAGTTCTATTCTCAGCTTATATAAATCAACGTCCTTAGGATCAATATTGCTTTCAATAACACATGAGCTAGCACTGACAGGACTAGGCGATCTAGCATTACCTAAAGAATCATAAGTACCCAAAACCTCCCCAGAGACTTGCCGTATTACTTCCTGTCCGGGTTCGACTGCCTTTGATCCTTTCCTTGGCATTTTGCGTGAATTTTCCTCGTTCCAAATAGATCTATTGAGTATTGTTACGAACGTTTGAGCAATGCGTAGCCAAATTCGCAACGGATCCCGAAATCAGAAGGCGATTATCCGTGATAATTCTACGATACTAGATTATTAAAATAAACAATGACATAAACAGTATACAAACCTCAATAATACGATCACAAAGACTCAACAACGAGAAACCGAATAGCAGCGTGTGAGCAGACAGCACGTGCGTCACGCAGGTCCTGAGCAAGGATGTGCCAAAATAGCGCTCTGGGCGCGAACAAACAACAATTGGTCCAGAAAAACAACCAGTTCGTAAAGACAAGTCAATAGTGTATGGAAATGAGTGATGTTGGGAAAAAACACTGAATCGCGAGGGAAAAAGGGGGATTTTCCACGACCGGCCGTTACAACAGCTGCGAAGACCCACTGCTGAATAAGATAGAGCGGGACTTAGTGACAGCGGGTGAAAGTGGGTGTTGTTTAGAGTCACGAGAACCGGCAGGCATCTGAGTAGTTATAGTTTCAAACGGCAACGGACTGCATCCCACAGCAATGTAGGCTGTGAGTAGAATATATGAGAAATATATAAATATATAGTCAGCCTAACCCCTGTCATTAGGCAAGAAGTGGAAGTTTTGGGATACCGTTCTATGGTCATAGTAATAGGGCCAGTTTTTGAGGGACAGGACAAAACGGGAGGGGAGACCGAAGCTGGGGTTCTAAAGGTCAGGGCCTTCTTCATTGGCTCGATCCCCAGATATACTGGTGTTAGTCAAAGACGACAGGTGACTGACTGTAAGCTGCGATTTGAGAGCGTGGCCAAACTAGGCTATTGATGTATATTAGTGAATAGTTAGGGGCAAATTATTCGAAAGCTTTGAGTAATTGATAAAAAAGAGCCACGGGCTTTTCAACCTTTGGGTTTTACTGTTGATTATGCTCGGTCGCATACTTGAGATCTGTATATATTTGTGCTTTTTGTGAATTTCGATCTAGTTCTGTGGAAGCTACGAATCAACCTTTTTCTGATTTTTGGGACTCGTTTGAAAAGGCCCCGCGTTGCTGGGTTTGAGGGAGTTGACTTACCACACCCTAGTGGATCCTGAACAAGAACACTCATTGGAAATGCCCAGACGAGGAAGTAAGAACCATATGAGACAATAGGAATTGATTCGGGAGGTCTCTGAGGATGGTTTCGGTGTTACTGTTTCTCTGAACAATGCCGAGCCCATTGGATCTGTCAGTGCCAGCTCATATATTTCTAGTCGCGATGAGTTTGATGATATCAGAACTAATATAATGAAAGTGATGGAATTAGGGAATCAGTTGTGATTAGTCAGAAAGAAAACAGAGCCTTTTAACCCAGAAACTGAACTCACTTATCCAGAAAGAAGAAAATGTAGTTCCTGGTATCAACATCGAAATGGCGACAGGATTGACGAGAGTGAACCCTCGAAACCGCCTGAAACTACCAGGGTTCCAGCTTTCCACTTGTCAACGGTGGTACTAGCCCCTTTCGATGGGCACCCCGAGCAAGACTGTATATTAATGGAGCGATTCTGGATTATTTTGGGTGCTAAGTTGTCGATCCCGGGCAAAATATTTTGTATTTAATGCAGTAATGTGGTAGGAAGGCCAAAAGTGCTATCGAAGGCCACGCGATACTTGATCTACCAATGGGGTACACCAGGGCATGTGGAACTCTCAGAATATTGTTTGGACAACCACTCAAGGTGGCTGAAAGCTTCGCTGATGGTGTTTTATTGGAAGCAAAAGGGATTAAGGGCGACGCCGAACTATTGTCAAATTTGGCGATAAAAACAAGGAGCTGCGGTGTTGCACTGAGGCAGATGGAATAACAGTCTAATCTGAATGTTTCGCGCACACAGCGAGGCATTTACCGACATCTACCTATTGATCTACGGAGCCGATGGACAGAGGAAGCTCAGGAAATAAATATGCTTGGGCGAGAATCTACGCCCGACGACTTGACGGGGTTCACAGGTCTTCAATCCCGCATTGCCAACGGCCGATTTGGACCAATCGTAAGCGAGAGATGCAGGCTCGCGCGAACGAAACTCACGTCGGCTCAAATTGTAGGGCACGACTACAACCGAATCCAGTCTTTGTCCAACATGCACACGGTAAGCTAAGAGCCCGAGAGGTCAACTGAATGCATATTATCAAATTCACTGCACCGGTGGCCGGATTGTCCGATCTTGCATGGGATGAGTGTACCCGATGGACGGTCCGCAGTAAAGAGAGTCGACTAATGCTTCATGTATTTAAACAACTCTCATCGAGCCTCTAAATGCCGCTTTAGAGTGAAATGTGACCAGGACGGGTGCGTGGGCAACCATCACTCTTTACTATATGGCCCTCAAAACAATAGGCCTAATCAGCCGGATGAACCCAGAGTTGTCTGTTCAACGGGGCGCGATAATTTCAAACCGGCGAGATTATGCGTCGTATCTGTCGGCATCGTGACACCTAAGGGGCTGGGGAGGGTCACGGCATTTTTAGACACGAGGTCGGCTACTTTGCTGGTCAAGCGTGAGTTTATAGAAGGCTGTGAACTAGTCGGCCGGCATAATTCTCTCAAAATCAGTACGGTTGCACGGGGTCATGCCAAAGGTTCTATGAGGCTGACTCTGAAGTTGAAATATTTAACTAATGGGAAGGGGGGCAGTATGTGATGTCCATGTTGACTGAACAATTCCTCTTCTGCTCACATTCCTATACTCTATGACCAATTTTGGACCGCCTTCTCTAAACTAATTCATGCTGACACTGTTTTGTGGTCGACAATTATTCTATGCTTAGTGCACCCACTTTTTCTTTTTATGTTTGCGCTTTCTTACTGAGATTACTTTGAGGACAGTTCGTACGGTAGTGAGATGCACTGTTTCAGCACAGTTTTGTTTTATTACTCCTCGGTTTCACTTTCTCGCTCACCTCGAATTACCGCAGACGTTGAGCTCGTTTACGCTGAGTTTTGGCTGCCACGCTCAGGAAATTGTTCTTTAGGCCTGGTTAAGCGTGGAGAACTTGTTCTATTTGTTTGGACTTCAGGACAGGTATTTGTTGTTTACTCACTTTGGCCAACTGCTCCCTCTTTTACAGAATTTTGTCCCATTTTTGACTATCGTTTTGGCTGGATAGTGACTGAGGCTCACTGTCAAAAGCATGATCGTGTTTGTACTTATATTTTTACTCGCTAATAGTACCGTAGAATTTGCAGAGCAATCGTGCTCTTGATTTGGGTTCTGCATCGATTTGGGCTATGCGTTGCTTTGAGGCTGCAAGGTGCTATCCAGAAAGAGTGAGGCTTATTAGTCGGTGAATTGACAACTGAATCGTTGGTCAGGCTTCACCCGGACCAGGACTTGAGCGTTTTTGGTCGTTACACAGTAGACATTCCGGAAGCCTTTGCATTAGACAGCTTACCAATGATGCCAGTTGACCTTATGGGAACAACCGTCTAGTGGTGGCCTCATCTCCAAGACATAGTGCTTGAACAAGTGTCTAGCTCCCACTTCAGTATGCTGGTTGGACGCAATGTACCATAGGCTCAGTGGGGGCTTGAAAAGAGCATAGACAATCGGAAGAAACTATTCGCTATGCAAACGCAACTTGGTTGGATATTCTTCGGACCCCTGACGAACGAAGTTCAACAATCGGCATCAGCAAATTGCTTAGCATTTAGTGAGAAGAGTGCCCAGCTAGTACACAACCAGCTTTACCACATCGAATCCAAAACTTTATCCCAGGAAAGTGGAGTTCACTCAAAGGATGACCAGTGTGTTATTTAGAGGGTGAATTTAAGAGCAGAATGTCACCGTAGGCAACTAGAAGCTGCCCTTCCCAAGCGACCACCTTCAAGCCAACTACCGAGAAATGGAGAAAAGTCCCAGAAGCTTTTGACGTATAGCAAAAGGGAACCCTTGGGAGGGCCAGTTTGAAGTTGAGCACCAGCAGATCACTCAAAAGAGCTCGGAATTGGCCGGAATAGTGGCAGTGTACGGTACCTAATTGGAAAGGCATGGCCGGCGGCGAAGCAAGGTACCCTTTGCCAAAGTAACAATCACTGAACTGAAGTCAATTTCCGTAAATGAACTCAAAATGACTAATTTGCTATTAGGTTGTAGAGTTGCAACAATGCCAAAAGTAACTCTGCCACCATCGAACTGAGCTTCGCATATTAGAGAGATCCTGGAGTTGTGCTAAATTACAGGAAACGTAGGTAACTAAGAGAGTAATCGAAGCATCAGAGAGTGGATTCCATCGCAGCAGGAAACAGCAATGAAAATATCGGTGATTCGAGCTCGAAACTACAAACGAAGAATAAAATAGTTTGCAGATCGCCTCGCCCTGTATTATTCTGCGCTTTATTCCATTTCGTGCCTTACAACTACTCAATTCTACCGGTTTTTCCTGAACGATTGCGAAATGTATTGAGTTTCAATTTTTATACAACGTGCGCAGAAGTGAGAGGAAAAACTCGCCAAGATTTCACTTGAACAGCTGAATTGAGGCTCATTAGCCGAAATCACTTTGTGAAACTACTCCGGTCTTTGGAGAAGAGCATTTTTTCACGTTTTATAGAGTACTGGTTTTCACATATTTTTTACACGGGAAAACCCTGAAATACTGTGACAGGTGTCACTGTTCATTCAATCACCGTGTTTGTATGTGTTAATACTATCCTTAGTACAATTATTTTCGAAGCTGATTCATAATCAAAAACAAATTTTCAGTTCTTTCAGAAAATCTAGTGTGTTAATTTTACGTGATTCCACTGCTTCTCGACCTTTCAATTTTACGCGATATCTCATTGTTACTTGAAAATTGCATCTACGTTCAAATCCTGCGTGCATGTTTGTAAATAAACTTAGCTTGACCAATTGCCGCAACGGTTTACTGCTTGAGATGCGCAGACTTGGTTCGTGCAGCGAAAAGCTTTACTGTGGAATGTCTTCATTTTGATCGTGCTTCGAGCTGCTTTCATCGGCATTCTGATGAATAGGCCAACCTGACGTTGTTCGGCGGGATTCGGAACTGATTCCCTACGGATCTTACAAATGGCGACTGCGGCGGAAACCTGTTCCACGCACAACTAACACCAGAAGTTAGTAACAACTGGCACTGAAAATAAGTTATAGGTAGGTAGGATGAGAATCATGACCCGATCCTGAACCTCAGACAATTATTTTGGCGGGAGGATTTTGGCCGGCAGCGTAAAGGGCAAATACCGAAAATCCTGCCAAATGTTCTACGTGCTTCAAGAATTTGACTATATTTGACAGTGCTCTGAAAATCTGGTCCACACACCACACTTTTGCGCTCTTCTTTATTCATGTGTGATATTTCAATTTGGCCTTGAACCGTTTCTGACTGTTCTGCTTAAGCCACGGGCACTTGGACCTTTGGATTTCACTGTTGAGCCTGTTTGGCCGCATACTTGAGGTTTGTATATATGTGTACCCTTTGTGAATTTCGATCTAGTTCTGTGGAACTACTAACCAACCTTGTTCTGGTGTTGGGATTCTTTCGAATTGGCTACGCATTGCTCGGTTTGCAAGAATCGATTTACAGTAGGTGGTAAGCTTGCCCAAGGCTAACTCCGACCGTTCTGGATATCCAAAAGTGGACCGTCCTTTCGCCAATCGGTGCCACTCGGGGGTAGCCTAATATGTTGTGACAGTAGGTAGATGGCACGGATAAAGGGAAACGAGAACGAATACCTCCATTATATTCCACTTTCCAACAGTGATTCTTCCGCCCCGGGGAAAATTTGAAACCAGAGGACATCACCTACTTGGATGAACAAACTTTTCATTTCACTTTCCTAACGAACATCAATAATGTATTGATGGTTGGCAGATTTTGATAATGTTTTGAGGTGATCCAAATGTGAAAAGTCTTTGACCTCGGCGGGATTCGAACCCACGCATGGCCAATACATTGTAAACATGCCCAATGCACTTAACTGGTGGAGTCCGGTTAGTGCAAAGGGAAATCCTGCTGTAGGCAGTCAAAGTACAAGCTAGTTCACTGTGGTGGATGCCATGTGCTACTGTAATTTGGGCGGGTATACTACGATCCATATGCAGAAAGTCGAAGGTTCTCCGGCGTGGCCTCGTATCTCAGCTGGTAGAGCACTCGCGGTACTAAAGCGAGGGTAGTGACCATGCGTGGGTTCGAATCCCGCCGAGGCCAAAGACTTTTCACATTTGGATCACCTCAAAACATTATCAAAATCTGCCAACCATCAATACATTATTGATGTTCGTTAGGAAAGTGAAATGAAAAGTTTGTTCATCCAAGTAGGTGATGTCCTCTGGTTTCAAATTTTCCCCGGGGCGGAAGAATCACTGTTGGAAAGTGGAATATAATGGAGGTATTCGTTCTCGTTTCCCTTTATCCGTGCCATCTACCTACTGTCACAACATATTAGGCTACCCCCGAGTGGCACCGATTGGCGAAAGGACGGTCCACTTTTGGATATCCAGAACGGTCGGAGTTAGCCTTGGGCAAGCTTACCACCTACTGTAAATCGATTCTTGCAAACCGAGCAATGCGTAGCCAATTCGAAAGAATCCCAACACCAGAACAAGGTTGGTTAGTAGTTCCACAGAACTAGATCGAAATTCACAAAGGGTACACATATATACAAACCTCAAGTATGCGGCCAAACAGGCTCAACAGGGGTTCATACAGATAAAACCCTTACCATTCGACCCAACCCTATATGTCAATTCCAAACACTGCGACTTACGTGACCCGTCCCTTCACTGCTATGTCCTCCTTCTCTGATATATATTTACATAAATTTATGTATATATATACCTACGTATATACGTATGTCTGAAAAATACCCGTTGCGTCATAAAGAAGTCCAAATGGGCGAAACAATTGTTTTTCAGTAATTCATTCTCAAGCCATTTACAGAATACATAGAAGACTTTGGACAAAAGACCATAGACATAGACATGGAATAAACACCAATCAAGGGCAGCGGTTTGACGGTCAAGTTATTTTTTTCATGTGATTGGTTTATCTAGCCGACGCCTTCTAGGTAACTGGACGGCAGATTCATGCGGCCTTGGTAAATCTTGGGCCAGGGGAGTTGGAGTGCCCGGACCCAACGCATTTGGGTGAACAGGTCGAACGGCACGAGAGCTATCAACTCAGATTAAAGAGCGTCATCCGCGCTGGTTGAGTCAAGGACAAACTAGATCGATAAATAGTGCAATCTCAGCCCATTTGGTTGACACTGGACATCAGGTGAATCCGGAAGCTGATTTCAAATTTCTTTATCTTGTCCCCCCAAACAAATGCTAAGGTCTTCGGTTGCGCACTCTAGTGATAGCCAAGGCAATCGGAATAAGAGAGTTGAGCCCCGACCTGCGCGCCCAAAGGCGTTTGGTCCGGGCACTCCAACTCCCCTGGCCCAAGATTTACCAAGGCCGCATGAATCTGCCGTCCAGTTACCTAGAAGGCGTCGGCTAGATAAACCAATCACATGAAAAAAATAACTTGACCGTCAAACCGCTGCCCTTGATTGGTGTTTATTCCATGTCTATGTCTATGGTCTTTTGTCCAAAGTCTTCTATGTATTCTGTAAATGGCTTGAGAATGAATTACTGAAAAACAATTGTTTCGCCCATTTGGACTTCTTTATGACGCAACGGGTATTTTTCAGACATACGTATATACGTAGGTATATATATACATAAATTTATGTAAATATATATCAGAGAAGGAGGACATAGCAGTGAAGGGACGGGTCACGTAAGTCGCAGTGTTTGGAATTGACATATAGGGTTGGGTCGAATGGTAAGGGTTTTATCTGTATGAACCTTTATGAATTTGCTTAAGGCAGGTAAACGTGAGCGATCAATTGATGGAGGGAAAAACCATTTTGGATACACAGAAGTGATGGCTGTGAGCAGAAGTCGATAAAAGAGAGAATACAAAGGAAATGGTCGACGAAAACAGGTAAGAGTGAATCTAACTATCTCATTAGTGCAGGTGTGACATGTGGTGACGGTCAAAAATTGGCGAAGTGTTGGCAAATGTGCTTACAATGTGCGGCAGGAAGGTGGCTGTGAAAATGACTGGAGAACGCAAAGCGAATGGAAGTCTAGGGTGGTTGGGGAAGCGTGAGAGATCCCTGGAGAACGGTTACTTGGAGGAAGAAGAGTAACTGTGGTGCAAACATGCAGATGTTGTGACAGCGAATAACGTGGGAGGCCATTAAGGGAGCGTAGGAGCAGAAAAATCAGATATTAGCAGGTCAGATGGTTTGAAACTGTAATTAAAAATGATGACATTACGGTGGCTTAACACTAGGTGGGAAGTGGAAAAGCAGCGCAGCCTGAAGGGCACACTGAAGATGCCTGTGAAGAGCAATTCGCGGAGAAGATTAGAGTACTGACTGAAGGAAACCGGGTGACAAATAACCAATCAGGTCGTTTCACTGCAGGTGACACAGGATGAAGACCGAGAAGAAGAAAAATGGTACCCGAACGGGAAAACCTGTGATGGAACAAAAGGCACGAGAAATAGTTGTGCGTCGGAATTAGGCGAATGGAACTGGAGGGCTGTTTGCTTGTAGGGATTACACAAGTGGACTGAACCAGAAGTTGCTGATCAGAACACAGCCTAGGAGGGAGACCCACGGAAGAATTGCGGATTCACACATGGGAAATATGGTGGCGGTGAATAAATAATAAATTTGGTCTTAAAAGGGAAAAGTTGGAACGGCGATTTCCTATATGGAAGGGAAATGATAAGAGTGCCGACAGGAATGATAGATGAACCAATCATGGAGGAAGAAGAATGGTAGGAGCATACGATCCGCAACCGGCAGTGGTGGATGCTGTAGGGCGAGCAGAGTTTGAGTGTGCAATCCTCAACCGGTGATAGCGGGTGGGGCTGACCGTGCGCTGGACACCCAACCTGAAAATCACTTCATGAGGTGAACACAGGAGGTCTGATCCACCAGCCTACTTGCGCTCGCACATCGTTGCAGGCGGCCTGCACGCCCGATGTGCGCCGGCCAAAGTGGGAGATCTGATCGCGCCTCACACCATTGGGATTGGCGTGAGTGTACATCGATGGTTGTACAGGGAGCTAAGCGACCACGATGAGGGTATATGGTCCAGGATCAGTTAGACAGTTTGTAGGAACTTGTACAGAACAGCCAACGGGAGCGGCAAGTGATGGGCGGCTAAACGGCTTTATTATCCAGGTGCATCATTCAGGGAGGTGATCAGTGTAGTGCCCGAGGTGGTCCACCGGCACTGAGAATCAGTGAAAAGAGAAATGAGATAGAGAAGCGCAGTCTGGGTAAAGCCCGGATGGGGAGCAACGGGTAACGAAAAGAAGAACAAAAGTGAAGCACAGGCTAATAAATGAAGCGGATCCCAGAGATAAACTGAGGCCATGGAACGTGAGACTAAAGACAGAAACGCATAAGTGGGAAATGAACAGTTCAATGAAGAGGTCAATATTTCACCTAGAGTAGTCATTCAGTAGGAGAAAAGACTATGTTCTGCATGAAATTACGGAAAACCTTAGCTGGGGGATAGGGTGGGGGCATAGTTGGTGAAGTCACAAATGGCTGTTGAGTTACGCTATTAAGCCACGCTAAGTGAGAGACATGAGACTGGGTTTTTATTTTTCAAAATCGCAGAGGTGGTGATGGGAGTATATGTGGTGGGACCTGATGTGGAAAAGAGGCATTGTAAGCAAAGAGATATCGAGGAGCTTTGGGTTACCTACCATGCTTGTGCTAATGATTAGAGGATAGTAATATGCGTATACATTTATATATTTATATATGCACGCATACATATATATATATATATATATGTGCGTATATGTACATAACTCGGACCAAAGCGTAGTTACTGATGCAGTTCCTATACCGTTGTTGAGGTTGGTTTCAAGGCCACGGACGTGACATAACCAAATAAAGGCATTAAGTCGTGGAGCCGATGGGGCATATTGACAATCTGTGAGGCGTAATACGGTGGCCTCTCTAAAAATGCCAACACATCTGGAAGGGCTTATTTCAAAGTGAAAATGGCAGAATTCTATAAGTTTTTATGGAGGAACCATTAGTGGACAAAAACATGCTTTAAATAGGTCGATGGCGAAGTCTAAGGAGAGGCGTTCAAACGGAGCATTCAGAATTCAAAAGCGGTGAAGTTATTTAGGGAGGTTAGGTAAAGCGAGAAAGCAGAGCAATGGCTTAAAAGTCGAGGCCTTTCTCGTAAGCTTGACTTTCGGTCATGTGAACGTTGAGTAAGCGCAGAAAAGTTGAAACAGAAAGGAATTATTCAATAACATGCACGAAAGCATACCTCGACTGAGAAGTTCTGATGTGCAAAGGAATTTTACTTCAGATTCTGGAGTACGTGAAGAGAGAGAACTTAGAGCATGGAACAGTCCTCGCGGAGGGTGCGGTGATAGTATACTGTCTGCTACGGAATGGATGTCCAGTATCCGGGGAGAAGTATAACTAGTTGAGGGAATAAGATTGCTTATTCAATAGCTCATGCAGAAAGGCCACGTTTAGCTCGATGCAACGAAGCCAGAATGGTACGATTTTAAGAGATAAGCACCGTTCCCCTGTAGTTTAAGTTTTACGACTAACCAATAAGCTGCTTCGTGAATCTTCTTCGAATGCATTCGAAAGTAATCCTGTCGGATTTTCCCATACTAGTGAAGATCAGAGGGCAATATTCGAGAAGGGGTCTGGCATGTACCTTGCGCATGTAAAGAATACTCTCCCTAAGGTGGAAGGATCTGAACAGAAGAACAAGACACATTTTAGCCTTCCCCGTTTGGAAGACAGCATGTTCGGGGAAGTTGAAAGAGCACGAATAACTAAAGCCAAATTGTCCTACTATGTTACGCCCGTTTACATTCGCAGATGTTTATTACGATATAATAAGTTTATATTTATACATATTATACTACACTTAAGCATGTGTCGTTTTATGTATATATATATATATATATATATATATATATATATATATATATATATATATATATATATATATATATAAACGCGTACCAATAAAGATAAGTTTGACTGATTCACATGTTCCTACTGGTAAATACTTACTAGCCTAGTGTTAAAAAGTATATATATTACATGCATATATATATATGATATTCATATACATGTGTATATTGACACCTTATGGTAGTTGTTGGTGCATGCTGCCCGGCGACTGGTTTTTGTTCATGCCTCCGTAAATAAGGTGTGATTCTTCACTGACGGTCTGCGGGACGTTATTAAAATCGGACGCTTTATTACCTTCCCAAATGGCTTCTCCGTATTCCTTTGACTGTGCTTCTGGAACTTATTTGCAGGCAGAAGAATAGACTTCAGTTGCATCCTGAATGAACGGCAGTTGATCCATCTACTGAATGTGGTGAAACTTCGCGAGATACTTGGGGATCTCTGAATTTTTAGCGTACTTGTTTGGAAAAACATAAGTGGCAACTTTTCGAGGGGGAACTTCAGCTTATACATGCAGACACGCATAAAGGCATTCTCAGCATGCGCAGCGAGTGTTGGTAAGTACCCAGTCATTTGTCTGAACTACGGCCTTATTTCTGCCACTTGTACGATGAAGCATCCTTATCTGCCACCTGTTTTTTCGTTTTGTTTGAGGAGGATCTTAATCCGCATCTAATCTCCGCGGGAGACCTAAGTCTCAGAAATAGTGGTTGCCGGTGGTGTCTCAAGTGGTTTTCACGCGTGGACCATTAAGAACAGCCACCTGGTTCGATTTCCGCCACCGGCTGTCACTTCCCCGTTTTGCAGCCCTTCATTGGAATCGGCCCCGCTCCTGAATTGTTGTACTTTGTTGTTCAAAAACTAAAGGAACGATGCACGAAGGGTATTTTTATATTGTCGAACCATGAAAAAAAACAATTACACACGTGCTGTCTCACCTGCTGGTTCCACTAACTGAGGAGACAAACATGAACCCACTACTCTCACTAAAATTCTCAGGAGGAACCACAAGATAGACCCTATGCGGCTCACTCAAAAATGGCCTTCCACCAATCTTTAATTTCTTATCCTGGAGCATGGAGCACTTGTTTGCTACGAATCCGAACTGCCATATCACCGTCCAAAAAGAGTTCATTGTTCACAGTCTCCTCAAATTTTCCTTAAAATGTCATTCATTTTCCCCGCATTTACCTTTGATTCAATGGTACTCCATTCTACGAATTCTGACTCTCTTCTTGGTTCATCTTTAACTTCAAACCAGCCCCTCTTTTGAATGCTGCAGTCAAATAAATATAAATAGCAACGCTAGGCTCGCTAACAGCCGCAGTACATGAACCGGTACGTTGCGCCTCATGCCCCCACCGTTAACAAGGCTACCCAGTGGGCCTCCAAGATCACCAACGGATTACCTCACCAAGTCTTGGACAAACCACATCAAACTTCGTTACCGATTTCTTGGCACCCCAACCTGGAAGCTTGACAGAATCGACTTCCTATGCCCGATATCTACCGAAGGATACTCGTAACTCATCACTTTACCATCGAGGAGTGTTCCTTGCACCTTAGGCGGTCTCCACATTCATTTCCTCTATGGTTTCAGGCACATATAAAATTCTGGATGTATCTAAGCGAGCACCACATTACGCATCCATCGAGACATACGTAGACTGTCTTGGTGCTGCACGCAGTGGAACCTGCTTCCCCTACTTTTCTTGTCTTCAGGAACACGAAGACCGCTAAACGCCAAAAGACGAGTAGACTACACTTCAGTGACTGCTTCTAACTGAGCCCTGCTCCCGTTCACAACGGTGGTCTTGCAGCTTCGCGGGCCAGGCAGTATACCAGACACGGTTCAGACGGCCGGACAATAGCTCAATGTATTCTCGTTTGGCAGGGCGGCATAAAACATGCTGCAATTCACCCCACTGTCATCGGCAACCATTAGGGGCCGCAACCAGAAGTCACCACAACTTAGCTGATGCACTGCGTCCGCCAGGTGAACACTAATAAACCTTATGCAAAGTTCATCACCATCAAAGGGTACGAAGGAACGTATACTTAACCACTGAAAGATTGCAAACTATCTTAAACCTGGGGTGCTTAACAAGCAGGCTCTTGACCTGATCGCCGCCGTGCACAGATACCAAGTAGGTTTCATATTTTCGCCAACCAACCAAATGAGACTACTGACTGCGTATCTTCCCACTCCTCTACAGCTCGGCTGCACCGGTCAAATTATTGATGGTGGCAGCCTTCCCAAACCCGAGATAAGCCCATCTTTAAGCTTATTGATGTTTTGAGGTGATCCAAATGTGAAAAGTCTTTGGCCTCGGCGGGAAAAACAATTGTTTCGCCCATTTGGACTTTCACATGTATATATTTTTTATGTATTCACATTTTTTCTCTGCCTCCTCCAGTTCTTCTCTGGCCATTTCTCTTTCCACCATGCCGCCGCCTCTGATGATATGCGTCCATTTTGTCTGTATCTGTGCCTCATATTTACCGTATCTCAATCTTTCAGCGCCAATGCTGCCATCTGACCCATGGTTTACTTTTTGCCTTGGTTGCGCCCTATTTTCAGATTGACACCGTCCACTTATTGAAATAGGGTGTAGCTCATGGCTTCACCGTCCCTAGCCATTCAACTCAGTTTTTGTTCTTCCTTTCCTCTCTTTTGTCCTTTTTTCCTCATCCATCCTGGTTACCATAGATTCTCGTACCGATTTCCAGTCCTAGTAATATGATACATTTATGAATATGAAAACTACTACACATTCACATGTATATCGGATGAGGATTCAAACTAAATTAGCTACACTCAGCTCATAACAAAATAACTCACATCGAGAAATGTTAGCCAAGACAGGGTTTTCAGAAATTCCGCGCGAGACCGACGAACGTCCACCTAGGGCTCAGAAATCCCACGAACACTTTCTTCGTGGTCGCACGTAGCAATCGCGCACATTTAAATGGGCTTCTAAAAACCATTCGCCGCTACCTCTGAAACACTACATGTCCGGTTACCCCGGGGATCTTAAAGTGGTCTTCATTTCTGAACTGGGTCTTCAAACAAGCTGTATCAATAGGCATCCAGCTTCCTCTTGAAATCTTTTATGGTCTGGGCCTCACCACGGAGGACGAAAGTCTATTCCATCATTTACCACTCCTTGAGCGAAGAAACGTGCTCTTACTACTGTGTTGCGCACGTGCTGGATCAAAGTGTCAGCTTACCTAAATCTGTCTGTGGTGCCTCGTGGTCCACTGTAGTTTTGCCCACAAGCCGGATTTTGGGATAATGATAATAATAGTGATTTATTTCGGAGGGGCTTGCTTCACGCCAGTTTGCAAGATCAAATTGTCACAGACAACTACATGGACAATTGTTTAGTGATTATGCAGAAGAGTGTATTGCCAGTGTGGGGTTGATGAACTCAGTATAAATAAATGCGAGATAAATGTATGCACTCCAGGGACTAGCATAGAGAATTTTAAACTGGTGCCCTGACAAATTCGGAATGGGCCCCGGAAAATCCGAAAGTCGAGGTAAAATGGCGGAGTCTAATCGGTCTAGGCAGAGACAGCTGGAAGTTAAGAGCTGTACAAGAGGGAGAATAAAATATGTTTGGAAAGGCTTTGGGAACAAAAGACAGTGGAAGATAAATTTATACGCTTGAAAAAGGGAAGGACTAAAATGATTCATTGCTATGCTGTAATAAGTGATCAGTGGCAAGTTGCAGGACTTGGAGCGGAACATGGAGCAAGCGAAATATGACTTGTAAAGTGAGCCAGATATAAGGTTTTTTTGGCGAATGGTATGCTGAGGCAATGTGGCACAAACATTTACGGAATGGGCACATTAGAGGAGGCAGCTGGATAACGAAAGGAGTATAGCCATCGATTACTTAAGGATATACGGTGAAAATGTTCTCAGTATCACCGGTGAGGAGTGAGGTATCAGCTGAAAATCATGACTTCCTGCTTTCTTTGTGGCAAGTAGAACTCGGTGAATCTGCAGAGAGAAAAATCACCCTTGGAGGCACGGAGATGATATCAGCTGCGGTGAACATTCAATGAAGGATGGAGGATGAAGGAAGCGATCGAAGGAAGATGGTAGGAGTAATTCGAATATTGCCTTCAAGTTAGGCGCATCAAGAGATGACGGTCGAAAATGAGAGAAGCAGTAGAAAATGAACGCACAGTATGGAGCTGCGATAAGCTGATGGTAAAAATGGTCAAGAAACGCGGAGAAAATACAGTTGCCGAGTGATCGTAGCCATGAGGGCCAACACTAGAGAAAAATTCTCCCACAAAAAATGGAAACTGAGCAATCTCATAGGGGCAGAAAAGACCACTTTGGCAAAAGAAATATAAAACCGGAGACGGGAGAACTGATCGAATTGAAACAGGTAAGTGATGAATAACTAGATAATTTTACCACAGGCAAAGTACAGTGTAGCCGAGGACAAAGGAGGCTCCAGGACAAGAAAACCCTAGATAGAACAGTAATCAAGAGAAATATGTGCTAAGCGAAAATGGGACGATGGAGCTGGGGAGCAGCATGCTTGCAGGTATTTGCATGAATGGAATGAACCAGAGAAGGAGGGACCAACAGGGAGTCGTACAGCCGGACAAGAAATATACGGCGTCGGTAAACCGATAATAAATGTGGCCATAAGAGGAGCAGAGGTCAGAAGCAAGATCTAACACGGGGATTGGACATGGATACGGATAGGGTTGGCGATTGAAAAGGATAAAAGAACGAAAAAACGGATAAGTATGCAAACTGTGGCAGATCAGTGACGTCGGTAATAGGGTCAAAGCGCTTAGATATGCACACGGGAAGTGAAAATATGCAGCCGTTAGGGCAATAAAAAATTCGGCAGGCAAGCCTGCCGTGGGTGGACGGAGGCGATAAAGGCATGCAATGAGCAAACGGTTGTATTGATCGTAATATGGCTGAGACAGCTAAAAAGAGCAATCCACAATCGGTGATAGTGGAAAGAGGTGGCCTTGCGCTGGATACCCAACCCGAAGAGCACTTCATGAAGTGAACACAGGTGTGATCCATCACAACAGCTGCGTCCGCACGTAGTCACGGGCGGCCGGCACGCCGATGTGCGCCAGCCTCGGCGGTGGATCGGACCGCATCCCGCACCGTTGGGATTGGCGCTCATGTTCATTGACGATTATGCATGTGAAGCTCGGTTCGAATCTAAAGGTTTGTGATCCGTGATCAGTTGGCCAGGTCGCGAGGGTCCTGCGGGTGCGGGACCCGTGGAGCCTGCGCGAGATAAACGACTTCACAAGAGCATTATCCAGGAGTGCTTAGAATAGGTGTGGCCATCATAGTGCCAAGGCAGTTGGCCATCGTTCGGGGCAAAATGCGCATATTCGGAGAACTTGAAAAGGAGAGCAGACAGAGAAGGACAGCCGGTGTGTGCCCCTGCTGTGGACTAACGATTGACGGAGGCAAATAAAAACCAGGGGAGGGAGAGGCATGCACGTGTCCGGGACTGAGGGAAAAAAGGGAAGCTAGATGTAGGAAATTATTGGTATTTCAGTATTGTTTGGTCAGTACGGGAATAGCCATGGCTAGTCAAGCGATGAAAATTCATTCAGGTAGAAGAAACTGTCTTTAGTTGATTGTGTCCTCAACTGGAGGGAGTAGGGTCTGCGAAGGAGTTGGCTTGACTGAGAAGTCGGCCCCACTCTCGTATGCAGCATCTTCAGATAGGCATGTATTAGATAACTTTAGTGCACCGATGACGCTTAAATGTGGAATGAGTGCCAATAGAAATTGGAACTCGATCCGAGAGGCTCGAATGGTGATGGGCAACTTATTCCAGGACCTGGAGTAGACAAGAGGGTGAAGTGTGGCCGTGGCCGATCAGCTTTACTGGAAGGGGTAATACTATGTCTGTGCCTAAGTGGGTATGAGGTATCACATAAGAAGCCTTATGGTTTAGAGGAAAAAGACCGGTTATGGAGCTTGTTATGCAGGAAGACCAAGTTTATTCTCAAGCGGCAGAGTCGCAGTGGGTCGAGATTCGAATGCTGGCATTGTTCTTTGTAGCTTAACGATGTAGACCACCCAGGTAATTGTTTGGCAAAACTCCTCTATATGCCCTCAAGAGAAACTCTGTCAAATGGCGACATGAAAAAAATTGTTTGGCAATATTCCTGCAAAAGTGTGATGTGGGATTTGTAGAAGCTAAGGACGCCGTACAGGAGGAGAAAAGATCCGAGGAGAAGGGCCACTGCTCTTCTAGCCTTAGCCGCTTGAATGGCGGCGTGCCAGAGAAGTTGAAGGAGATAGGACAGATGGGGCCCAAATCACGGATTGTATGTAGACTGGCAATGATAGACCCACTAAGAGTTGAGGATCAAGGGTAACTGGAATTTGAACGTCAAGACCTCGCACTTGTTGGTCGAAATGGTCATCAACTGAGAGTGATACCGATGGTCAGGTACAAGACGCTAATTGTAACAAGATTCGGGTTAGGTGCATGTTCGTTGGTGAGTACCAATTGAGAACGATGAGTAGGATAAGATTCAAGCCAAGAGAGCAGTGGGTCAGCAATGCCAAATGAAAGCAGTTTAGCGATGAAAGGGGTGTGTGGAACACAATCAAAGGCCTTCGACAGATCTAAGTAGATAATCAGTGGTGCCTGTCCGCCATCAACAGCCCCAGTGACTAGGTTAAGGAGGTCAAACTGACATGTAATGCACGAGAGCGATTTGAAAAACCCGTGCTGCTTATTGCTAAGAAGGTTCGAAACGAGAAGATGGGTAGTAATGCCATCTTTGACAATCGTTTCCATTAATCTGGGGATGATAGGGGTAAGGTTGATGGGACGGTACTTAGCGAGTTCATGGACAGATCCTTTTTTGTATCGTGGAATAATGATTGAACGCTTCCACTTCGACGGCACCAAACTGGATTAGAGTGCCAAAGTAAATAGGTTTAGTAATAAAGGTGGAAGGTCCGGCCCGCCGTTAGTGATTTAAGCTGGGGGTAACCTGTCTGGTCCAGGATGCGCAGATGTTTCATAGCTTGAAATGATCCCGGAAATAACGTTTACTTCAAATGTCAGGGTAGATAGAGAAGAGCTGGTAGTAGCAAGAGGATTCAGGGGGCTTTGTTTGCGGCAGGGACCATGGAATTGGTGGGGTAAAATTTAATGGCCTCAACGATATCAAAGTAGGATGTGGCCGAAGTTTTATTCGGTGAAACAGTAGCATCTGTTGCCGAATTCCTAGATTTTTGCAGGAGTGAGAGTGTCAATAATTTATTGGGATGCTTTGGAGCTTTGGCTTCTTCGTTTCGGAGCTTATCTTCATTCAGGCCGCTGATAATATCAGTTAGACGTGTTAGCCTCATGAGAAGACATAAGCCTTGGTTTCGGAGGTACAGTCTTTGCATCCTTAGGTACTTTTGTTTGAGGAAGGCATGTCTCAAATTCTTAAGGGAGGAGTTTTGGGCTATTGAACTAAGCTTCAAAAGACAGTTTTCCATGTTAAGATTAAAATGATCGGCCTCCTGTTATGGGTTAGCCGTTGGAAAAAACTGCTCTCAACTTGGTTGCGGATGAAATCGGGCAGAGGGTTCCAATTTAACCGGGGGTAATTGTTGACTGGGGTCAGATAGCTGATGCACAAAGATGGAATGAAAGATTACCAGCCACTATCTTATGGTCACTACCCGGAAGTTCATGCAGAACGGAAACCAAAAAGACGAAACCGCAGTGGGTTATTCTGAGATCCAGGATTTTGGAGTTTCTGGTAGGGGTTTTACCGTGTTACACCCAGCCCCCGATGTGAGTATGAGGGACAAAGTCTATTGAGTTGTGAAGTGCCGTGAGTGTGGTTCCGAATATTTTGAGCCAGTGAAAATCGCCGGCTATGATTTTCACTGCCGAAGGTAGTAGTGAAGGGTATTCGAAGGCTCCAATCAAAGGAGATGAAACTGCAATAGAAGAGGGGGCGATGGACACTACCAACTTGCATGACGATAGTTGAGTGCTGAATTGTGGGCGTTAGAGAAGCTGGAATTGGGTCAAGTATAGTGTGTCTAATGGGGAATAATAGAGGGGCCTACTGTATGTATATTAGGCACCAGTCTCTGCCCCTTTCAGCCCTATTTACACTAGAAATCTTGTACCACTCAAGCAGAATTTCGCTTGTGGGATTGCTTTCCATGCTCCAGGTTTCAGTTATAAAGATAAGATCAGGACTGGATGCCATGCCACAGTGTCCTAGGTGATGAAACGCATTTAGGATTGAACGGGAATTGAGATCAAGAAGAACATTCGTGTACAGGGGGTGTCTGGGCTAGATAGGGTAGCCGGGTTATTAAACGGATGAAGCGCTGGAGGAGAGGCGTCACTTGAATTTACCAAGGAAGAAAATAGTTGTTGAACACTTACGTGGCTGCTTTAAGGGACCCAGCAGTGGGCGACTCCAAGGTGATTCATTTTAAAATGTCGGAAGACGACCGAGAGGACCTTTGATTAAGTAGCCTTGCTACTGGTTCTTGTCTGTTGTGATCATTCGGTGCTCGAGTGCGACGACAGAATGTAGATTTATGGAGTGTACTGGCTTTCCCTAATAGCAAGCATGGAAGTGGACGTTTTTGTGTGGCAGGAGCGGGCCTCAAAAGCTAGAAAACAAAAAAATATAGGGTGGTTCCGTCGCTCGTCGATGCGGCTTGCTGGGGTGGGTAGGGTAGGTGTCGGCATTTAGTAGAAGTGGAATGTGAAGGTTATTTTAGGAGTAGGCAGTGGGAGCAAGCGGCGTTGCGCAGTCGGCTTGCTGTGTTTGATGTGCTATGAGAAATGTAAACGACTGTCAAAAAGCTAGTTCTGGAAGACGGTTCATTAGGGCAGGAAGGAAGGAGGAGGGATTGTGCGATTGAAAGGCCACAGGAGGGTGGGAGTTTGCACGCAGGGTGTTTGCGATTGCATTCCGCTGACAAAAGGGCTGCAGCGGAGTGGGCAGTGGCGGGCGAAGACGGAAATTTTGGCTCGGAATCGCAACCAACGGAATGAAAGGTGGAGGGACGAGAAGGTTAGGAAATGATGAGTTAGGCAGATTGGGCGTCCAACACTAGTAGTGAAGTCGGTTGCTTGGATCATCCGCATGGAAGCTCGGGGTGCTGAAATTTCACTGAGAGGAAATACGGTTTAGGCAACTCCTTGGTTTTTGGACGGAAATTGTACGCGTTGGCATCTGTGAAACTCCACTAAGGTATCTGTTCGGTAGTAAAATTAACAAGACCGTCGGAGCCTGGCCTGGCGATGCAAGGAGGTTGCTCTCCCGTAATCAAGACTTTGAAGCCCTTGGCAGTAGGGAAGGGCGGGTTGTCGAGTTTTGAACTTGGGCCATGGGTTTCCACTGGTGCTGATACCCGGCTCCGAAGGCTGAGTACGAAGGGTCACCATCTTTCGGACCAAGAGTGATAAACAAAATCGCGAAGATAAGCGCGTGCCCTTGGGGACGCTACTTATTGCCTGTTTGGTTGCGGGGCTTGTCCTGGGGACTGACGGGTCCGGTTCGGTCAAGAGTGACCTAGCTGTTGTGTAGTGTGGCCCGATGAATAAGTTTCAGTAGCGTCTAAAAACGGGGACAAGAAAGGTTGCACTTTGGTTCATGTGTCGCCCTCGGAGAGTGAAGCAAGGTCGCCAGATTAGTAAGGCTGCTAGATTCGGGTGGCCGTTTATGAAGTATGAGGTTTGGCCTACTGGCAAGACTTGGTGAGTTCGAACCGCTATGATGTTTTTACCCAGTCTAGGGCAATTGGAGACTATTAAATTTGGAGGAAGTCCAGGCTTTGCGTAAGAGTCCACGTCAGACGTGTGTTGGCCAGCAGATATCATCCGCATTGAGGGGGTTGCGGAAATGCAGAGCATGTGCGTCATTTTGGCAGGTTGTCGTCCTGATAGTTTGGTGGAGTTCAGCTTCTCTACTATCCTTCTTTGTAGTGGCTTTTAGCCGGACATCAGTCAGATGTTTTTGTGTGGTGAGTTAACAGCAGCAACCCTTTGTTCATGAATGAACTCACTAGCTGTCATCGAGCCCTAAGATTGAAAAGCAGGAGGCACTGGTTTCTTTGTGTTTATTATCGTATTCCGGTGCCACGGCATATAATACGTTCCATGTTGGAGGCCTTTAGCAAGGTGCCGCTGTCTACATTATGCGGGGTTATATCAGAGTTAGCAAATACAACTGCGTGGCTTGAATCCCGTATCTGCCTTTAAACCTCTGAAAATATAGTGTCAATATGGCTGCACGTGGCAATTAAATTACATTCCGTGGCTATCACAAATGGCTCGGATAGTTGAGCCAGCGGCGTCAGAATTTTAGTGGCGCTGCCAAGAGCTTCCATTTTTGATCCAAGTGGGTTTACGTGTTGTAGGATGCTGTCAATCTTGCTATGCGCTTCACCATGAATGTTTGGTAATGAGACGGAGCACGGCGTATTGACCGGGAGAAGTATGACTACTCTTGGAGAAATCCCACCTGCCAGTCTGCTTCTTTTGGAGCCGCGAATTTTGAGGGTGGGCTTCCAGTAATCGACAGATTTCTTTGGATGTTAGACAACTTTACATAGCTTCGATAAGAAACAGAAATGAGGTTCTGCAAGAAGTCACCATGGATGATTACAAACAGGGTTGACTGAGTGCTTTCACCTTGTGAACACAAGGGGTAAGTGTTTTGGACGAAGAGCAGTAGAAAACTACATGCGGTAACCCAGCCAAGAATCACCAGGCATTTCATAAATGGGCCAGCTAGGGGTGACTTTTGGTTGGGAATAGATCCAGATTTCGTAGCATAAGTTACAGTTAAGTTTTGGCGGTAACGAATACTGACCCACGAGGGTTCGTTGCAGTTATTGCCAACGGTAATTTAGCTCTACGGAGTGGATAATTATTACTAATAGGTGCGACTTTAAATCAGGCCCAAAGGATGGGAAAATGGGAAAAACGAAGCAACCTGATTCATACCTCAAGTTGATCTTGACCATCGGCATAGACCAGAAAAGGGGGCAACAGCTCTTGTGGCAAGACTGAGGAATGCCAAAAGCAGCAGTGGGCCCAAAACCCAATGTGACGACCAAAACGCTCGAGTCTTGGTCCGGATGCAACCTGATCAACAACTCATTGCCTGGTTTACAGACCGCTAAGCTTTACTCGTTCTGAATAGCAACTTGCAGGCCTCAAAGCAACAAATAGTCCGAGTAGATGCTGAACCCAAACTGAGAACACCATTGCTCACTAAATTCTACGGTGTTATTGGAAATTAAAAATCCAGGCGCATAAAGATCGAACTTTTGGCAGCGAACCGCAGCCGTCACCTAGCCAAAAAGATGGTTAAAACAGGACAAAATTCTGTGCACAAAATAACACTAGACAAAAGGCCAAATAGAAGGTACCTGTAGTAGGTCACAATTGTCGCATATCAAGCGACGCGAAGCTAGTTCGCAAGAAGCCCAAAACCAGAACAAGATTATTTCGTAAATTACACGGTACTAAAACAAAGTCGCAAGGGTTGAAACATGTCACGCTCAAGGTTGAGTCCAAATAGACCCCACCGTAAAACACAAAGGTTCGAATTCCCGTGTTCCAAGCACGATGGTCAGAAACGATTTGGGGCCAGCTTCAAATGTCTCACACGAACCAGCAAAAGTGCACGATTGTTTTATGTGGACTGGCTTGGCAGTGCAACGTCCAACGCAGTCACACTTACGGCGCTTGTCGATCCTTTGGGAGGATTTCAATTATAGGTATTTACAAAGCTTGTTGTTACTACATTTCTGCCCTGGCTGTGTGTAAGGCGAGTTTCCATTGCAGTCATCGTTTGAACGATCCGTGAGGAATCGGCTCCGTATCGCGCTGCACAACTTGGGATTGGCATGTTCATCAGAAGATTGACGAACACAGTTAGTAGCAAGATCAGAAGGTGGACATTCCAGAATGGAACTTTTTCCTGCACGAGAATGTGATACGTATCCCAAGCAGGAAATTATCGCAGCAATTGGTTAAACTGATTTTGTCTACAAACTTGAGCGCAGAAGTTGAAAGTAGATGCAATGTTCAAGTGACCATGAAATATCGCGTAAAATGGGAGGATCAAGAAAAAGGAGAATTATATAAAATTGACAAGCCAAATTTTCTGAAAGAAATGAAAATCGGTTTCTGGTTATCAGTCAGCCTTGAAACCTACCACAGTATTTCAGAGTTATTTTGTGTACTAAATGTGCGACTGAAATCTTTATAAAAAGTAAGCAAATGTTCTTCCGCGGGGGCCGGAATAATTATACAGTGGAATATCAGCCACTGAGCCTCAGCTTAACCGGCCTAGTGAATTCCTGGGGAACTTTTCCTTTTCGCCTCCGTGCGAAATGTACATAAAACTAGAACTCAGTACATATTGCAACTGTTCAATAAAAATGGGTTGGGCTGAGTAGTCGAAGGAAACAAAAAGGAATTAAAGGCTGAAAATCTCTGCGCGAGGCGGTCTGTAAACTATTTTGTCCTTTGCCTGTGGTTCAGAATTCGAGCCATCAGCATTTCTGTTACCGTTTTTTGTTACGAGTAAACAAAACCTCAATGTTCCGATTACGCTGTCTTTTTCCTCCGTTTTCTGTAATATAATATTTTTTAAAATCCGCCCAAAATGCAAGGCTCAGTTTGATTGTGGTACAGCTCTCCCTTAGAATTGTCGCTAACTCAGAACCTAATAAAAAGGCTGTAGTTTTGAATCATTTCATGGATACTGAATTCAGCCCGGTGATTGTTGCTTTCAGAAGGGGTACTTTGTTCCATCGCCGGCACTGCAGTTCCGTACAGGTACCGTGCTCTGCCACTAGGTCGGCCAAGTCCAAATTGCATTGTGTGAACTTCCTGTACCCAAGTTCCAACTGGGCTACCCGATAGGGCCTTTCTTGGGATACATCAAATGCTTTTGGGCCATTTCCTCTGTTTCCGCTGGGAGGTGTACCCCATTGGTGGATCAAGTATCGCGTGGCCTTCGATAGCACTTTTGGCCTTCCTACCACATTATTGCATTAAATACAAAATCTTTTGCCCGGGATCGACAACTTAGCACCCAAAAGAATCCAGAATCACTCCATTATTATTCAGTCTTGCTCGGGGTGCCCGTCGAAAGGGGCTAGTACCACCGTTGACAAGTGGAAAGCTGGAACCCTGGTAGTTTCAGGCGGTTTCGAGGGTTCACTCTCGTCAATCCTGTCGCCATTTCGATGTTGATACCAGGAACTACATTTTCTTCTTTCTGGATAAATGAGTTCAGTTTCTGGGTTAAGAGGCTCTGTTTTCTTTCTGACTAATCACAACTGATTCCTCAATTCTATCTCTCTCAGTCTATAATTTTTACCGTCCTCTTTAGAAATATATGAGCTGGCACTGAAAAAACTAATGGACCAAGCATAACCCGGAGAACCAGTAACCCCCAAACTATCGCCGGATACTAGCTGACTTAATTCCTGTTGTCTCATAAGACCGTTGTTTCCTCGTCTGGGCATCTTCAATAAGTTTTCTTTCAAAGATTCCACTTCAGCTTTGTAATTCACGAATATCCCCAATCAAGCAGCGCGTAGCCAATCTAAAAGAGTCCTCAAACCAGAACAAGACTGATCCTCAGTTTTTAAGGTACTCACTTGAAAATACAAAAGGTACGAATATGCACAAACTTCAGGTATGCTGCCAAATTGAATTCACAGTAAAACCCAATTGTTCAAAGTATAGCGATCCAAGCATGACGGTCTGAAACGGTTCAAAGCCGACTTCAAACGTCGCACACAAACGAACAATCATGCAAGGTGTCGCGTATGGACGAGCTCAGCGAGGTAATGTTGAATACGGTCACGTTCACAAAGCACAGAACATTTGGGTGCATTTTAGTTATGGATCTTCACATCTGTGTTCTAGTACAAACAAATAGAATAAACTATCCGCGCTCAGTAAGGCCTGGAGAACAATTTATTGGAAGTGTCGCCCGAAAATCAGGGTAGGGGAGTTGAACCCTCGTTGTTAGTTGACATGAGCGGAAAATGAAAACAAGCTGTGATGAAACGGATTTGTCCCGATTCAGTGGGACTCACTACCTTACCAAATGTCTGCGAAGTAAACTCGGTAAGAAAGAGCGATCATAAAAGAAGAAGTAGAGGCATCATACTTGGATAAGATGTGGACCACAAAACAGTGTCAGCCTGAACGTATTGGGAAAAGGCAGTCCAAAATCAGTCAGAAGGTGTATGAGGGTAAGCAGAAGAGGAATGTTTCAATCAACTTGGGTGTTACAACGAGCCCCGTGGCTCTCTTCTGGAAGCCTCAAGCCACCTAGAATATGGTACAGCCTCCTTTGCGGAGAAGGACCTCTCATTCAGGAAGGCTTCGATCTACTTGAGTAACTGTTTTCCCACTCCCGAAGACCCCAGCTTAGTAAGCAATCCGTTGCTCGGCACTTCATTGGTGGGTAAAGATAACCGAATAAGTGGAAATGGCAGCTGCTCCAGGTAACCGTCAAAGACTGTTAAAACTTACTCGTGACACCATGGACGGCGCACCCTAGTTGGTGAAACGGTTTGCTGTAGAAACGGAGAGCCATTACATAGCAAACGGCAAAGGCTGAACCGTTGGGCCGAGTACTTCGAGGAGCAGTTTGGCTGACCAAGCACTAATGTAGTTACTCCTGTGTCAATAACTGCAACTCCTTGGGCGGCGCCATTTCAGCCCCCATCGGAACTGCAAGAGGGGCCATGAATACGATTGATAAAAGTGGGAAAGCGGCTGGTCCCGACGAACTTCCTGCAGTTCTATTCATACTGGGTGGAAATGTTTTGACAAAATCACTTACCATCCTGCTCTATAACATTTAGAACGGAGTCGAACTAATAAATAGTGGAAAGCTATGTGACGTGGATTAAGCGAAAGACGTTGTCTGCCCTTTGAAATCCATGGAGCTTGCTCAACACACTAGATAGACTAACAAGAGCTGTAGCTCCAAGTGGCACTCGCCTTGCACCCTCGAAGTGTGAGGTGATGTTAAAAGGCTGGAAGTCAACGATTCCGGGCTTGATGCTCGATGGGGTGGAGCTAGCAATTATCTACCGCTCTACCTACCTCGTCATGGCGGCTGAATGGGACACGGTATTGTAAGCGACAACGTGGATATCGAAAGCTGGAGCTGCGTACGCTTGGCTGGAGCACTTTTGGGGCCGACCTAATGTTTCACTGAAGTTGAAAGTTCGTGTATGCCCCGCCGCAAAGGGTTCAGCTTTATTGTATGGTTGCGAGACTTGGAGTCTGCTTGCGGAAGATATTATTCTCACTGAGCTTTTTGACCATCGATGTTTGCGTAGTATCGCTTAGATTGGGTGAAATAGCCGAGTGAGCAATGATGAGGTCAGAAAGTGAGTACTGGGTAATAATTCAGAGAACGTTTTGTCACAGCTTATACTGTTAAGTAGACTTCGTTGATTGAGGCACGTATTACCCATGGCAAACACATCTCCCATACCGTGTCCTATTCCCCGTTCCTCCTGGGAAGAAGAACAATCTATGTGAAGGCCAACAGATGACATGGCAGCCAGGAATGAGGAAAAGTACAGCGAACATCGGAAAAGTAGGTGGATAACGTCCGCGTGGTTGGCGTTTAAAATATCCGTCAACCAGCTGGCTGGGTACATTGAGGGATAGGGCAGCAAATCGTGAACACTGGTTATCCCGTTGTCAAATTCTGTCGATTGAGAATGATTGATCAACACGCGCTTGTACAGTCAGACTATGTATTCCTTGTCTTGTCTGCTAGGGTATTCTTTCCTTTTCCGACCTCAGTAGGTCCACCCCCTATCCATCTTGTATATTCACACTTTCCAATTCAATGTGCTACTTGGTGAGAAAGGCAGCGATCAGTGGGGCTTGCCTCACTGTTCAACGGTGAACGACGACGATGATGGTGACTTTGTCGGACTATTTGCTGAAGCCTGCTTAGACCACCTCCGTGGAGTGGCCCTCCGTTCTAACTTGCGCCCAATGTCTACGCGCTTGTAGAAAGCTAGGCAGACAACATCAGCCTTTCCGGAGACTATGCTGCTGGGGGCTGAAAAGAGTATGAGTATCTACACATCCATTCAGTTACCTCGGAACTAGGCATTCCGTAATCTTCCTGACCGTACTCGTATTGGTAACTAAACAATAGTTCGCGGCTTTCGCCTTTTTGCCGCTCTCGAACTTCGGGATGACAGCGGCAATTTTCCTTTCGGGTGGAAGCTTGCCTTGCCCCATCGAGTTGAGGAGTCTTGTAAGTGGAGGCACCAAAATTTCAACGTGTCCCCAAGGCATTGATGGATGGATCACATCCGAACCAGGCTGCGCAAGTGGCCGAGCTCTTGCAGAGCATCGACAAAGTCTTCCATTCCGACTGATCTCATTTTCACGGTGATTGTGCTTTGTGGAGGCTGAGGTGGGGACTTTGCAGTGTTGTAAAAATCAGCATTCGGTTACTACAATATTGTTGGTCAATCGTAACTAGAGTCCGCAACGTTTACTTCCTGAAGCACAGGTGGGATGACTGGAGGAGCCTTATGCCTTCTTCACAGGCATGCAAACAGACTTTTCGGGGCCGAGATGGAATCGGCCGCAAGTTGACCCTCATATTTGCATCTCTTTGAAGTCTTCAGCGTCAAACGCTAATTTTGGATGCTTATGCAACCGTAGAATCCAGCTCCGGAGACTCAAAAATGTTGCCAAGCCCGGTTTCTTTGACACAGCTGACTACACAGTTCCTTGTCAAACAATGGTGATCATTTAGCACCACTTCGTCGCCCACGTAGAGGAGTGAACGAGCTCACCAAGGCAGTTGTCTCTAGTTTAAAGTAACCCCGGGCTTTTCCCACTTCGTGGCCAACGGTCGGATCCCATGGGAGGGCAGCAGCAGCTTCTTCCACTTCAACCAAGGGTGTTAGTCAAACTTCCACTCCGCACCGCGGTTGCTGCTGAAAGAAAGCAACTCGTCTCTACTGGATGAACACCAGCAAAAGATTGCTGGAGCCCGAAGGCAGTACAAAATTGATTTGAATAAGTGGCGGGGCTGGGAACCGTAGTTTCTGAAAGGCCCGGGATTCTGTTATCGGGTTCACAGATTTGTGTTGAGGAACAAAAGTGGCCCCCTATTATCTTCCTTTTATTACGGATTTGCCTCTGGAATAAATCTGTTGAATAATTATCATATTCCTCTAACCAGTTAGTTCATCTTAATTGTTTTAAGGACCGGTTGAAAGGAAAGAAATTTGGCGAAGTCTGAAGGCTAGAAGTGAGAAAGAAGGAGGGAGAGAAAAGAAAAATTTAGGCTGAGGGATTACAAAGACAACAGTAGTGATGACAACGGAAGAGATGGAGGAGAATAATATGTTAGGCGGCTACCAGTCTGCTGCCTTTGGCGAAAGCACTGCATCACCAGCGGTCCATCCATCTCTTAGACACCAGAACCCATTCAGTGGTAGTGACTTCCACGGGTAACCGGTCCCGGTAGTTTACGACTGGAACGGAGAAGCAGCTTAAAACTGTCTCCTACGTCAACTTCAACGGGTGCCCGCTGGTTGCCGTACGATTACCGAAGTTCAACAGCTGTCCGGTCAACCCTTGGAGATCAAAATACCTCTTGAGGATCTCAAAAGCCCCTATCAGATGGTCCCTACTCCTATTACACACCAACGAGAACAATTTCAATGGCCCCAGTCTCTGCTCGTAGGCGAGGCCCCTAAGGCTGTTGAACTACTCGGTGGAAAGTCGATGAACCTGTTCCAGAAGCTTGACGTTCCCTACCGATAAGGGCAGCCAAACACGGACACATTACTCCAGGTGCGGCCCCAAGAAGGCCTCAAAATACTGCAATGCAACTCAGGGTTTTCCGGATGCTCCCGTTCTCTCAACCCGGCTGTGTTCCCTGGGGTTTTTCAAACGGTTGCGCAGCATGGCTTTCCAGACCAGGAGGTATCCCTCGAAATTAACCGACGATACTTTGCTGTTGTCATTTTTATGAGCTCAGTGCGCTTGTTTGCCTCTTTTAGGTATCTAACAGGCTGAGGTTACTTACCACACCCTAAAAGAAGAATGCTGGAAATTTCTTCACGAGCATCCACGGAGACTGAGGGCCCAGTAACCGAAGTCTACGTCAGGTCTACGGATTTATGGTGAAGTTGTTACATGCACCTCATTCCTGGTGTTAATGCGATACGGTCTAACATCCAGGTCTGGCTGAGGTTTCGGTTCTTTTGCGTTCTCAGAAACCCACAGGGGAAACAAAACCAGTAAACATGGCAAGGACCCCGCTCGGTTGTACAGAGTGCGGCAATCTCAGTGCTATGGCCTGGGACTCCACCCATTCCCATCTCCATCAATGAGTGTAGACGGTACCCAGGCCACATGTGGGGACTAGTGCCAATACCCCGGTCTGCTAGTGAGCGTCTTACCAGAACCAATCCCACAGCTTGCACACGGTGCAGTTCATTTTACGCAAGCGACTCGGACACCCATTGCATACAATCCACCGGTGGACGCCACTAGAGGAGGGAAATGATGGAGGATCACAATGAAGCTACGTCACACGACCTACCATTTTCTACACATCCAGCTATACAACAACAGATTGGGAACCAGTGGCGTGGTACACTGCTGTGTGCTGTCGGCCTGTTTGTCGGCATGCAAGGGCGGATGCTCGTCGAATGATGCTGGGGAGGGGGAATCCACAGTCTTTGAGACTCAAGACGCTTTTCTTTTCATCCATGTCGGTAGGCCTACGCATTTAAACTTTTGTCCTACCTTATCCCCCTCTCCAGAATGATTTTCCTTTTTTCCTGTTCTTTTCATATTTTTTCTTATATATTTTCATTGACCATTCACATTCACACCTTTTCGCCTCCATCGTCGTTTCCTTACTTTTCACTCTTTCCTATCTTCTCATCTTTTATTTTTCACTCCATGTCATTACATCTCACAATCCTATCCGCCATTCCTACACTTCATTCTTCTTATGCTCCAGGTAGTCCAAAGCCCACTACGCTGGGCCCTCCCCATGTGCTCTTTTGTTGATCCTGTCCAGTGGGTTGCATCAAAGGCAAGAAGGATGGTATGCAACTGGTTTCTCATTTGGGTTTGAAACGTTACAAATTACGCACATCGGTGGTGTGATCTGTGTCCCTATCGGTTGGCCCTCCGCCTCATTGTCAATATACGACTGTATTATCCGTCGCAGGAAGAATGGTTAAAAAATATGGACAGCCTGGCAACCCCATCTTAACATTTCACTACACCCAAACAGTACCAAATTCTGAAACGGGCTTCAGGCTAAAAATGATCTATGTCAGCATCATTCCAACCCCGGGAACCCCGAAACTATCGCCGCAATGCTGTACGGGTGGGATTATGCCGAATGCTGTAATTGGAGTTTCAAAAGCAGTACCAGAGTACTGCTCGGCCAACTTCTTGTAGAGTTGCTCTCTGGACGGCCGATCGAAGGTCGCTCCAACCACGGACGCCATTGAAAGAGAGGGAGATGGTTGGGGATCCGATACCAGCCGTGTCACATACTTGCATTTTACTAAGCAATGGGCTTTAAACTATCATCATGGAAACCACATGCATGTTAGAATGCTGCGCCTTGTCAGTGTTTTGTTGCACAAGGGTTGATGCTAGTCGAGGGGTGCTGGGGGACAAAATCCCTAAGCCTGGTGGACCGTGACGAGTTCTTTTATCTAACATTCCGTTTTTGCCCTTTCGGCATGATAACTGTCCTATCTGGTTTGGGCTTTTTTCATTTATATTCGCCCTCTGTCTTCACACCCACGCAATCCTTATTTTATCCGTTTCTGTCACTCCTCCTAAACATTGTGTCCTTTTCATTCTGAATTCACTTCTGTTTTTTCTTTGTTCTCTTCCTTTCATTTTTGTTTTCCCATATCTTTGACTTGCGCTCAACAATATTTTTTTGTTTCCTTCGCTGTTTTTGTTGTTCTTATCCTTCCATGCCTTGGTTTTTCTCATTATTGGTTTACCTTTTTGTGTCATTTTATTTCACAGTTCTCTCACTCGTTTGTAATCCTATTTTATCGTGTCTCTAGCCCTCCGAGGCGTACCATGCTGGACCTTCTTCTCGTCCTCTTTTGTTGACCTGGTCCAGTAAGTTGCAACGAAGGCAAGGAGGATGTTGTGCGGCTGGCATGCTCATGTGGGCTCGAAACCTGATAAATCACGCATGTCTGTGGCGTGATCTGGTGACCCATCGGTTGACCCTCCGCCTAATGTGCAATGTACGACTGTATTTTCCGTCAGAGGAAGAATAAATAAAATTACGGATAGCCTGGCAACCCAACCCTAACATTACACCGCACTTAAACAGCCCCCGGTTCTCAAACGAGCTTCGAGCAGGAACGATTCATGTCAGCATCACACCTACCCAAGCAACCCCAACTATCATTGCAACGCCACACGGGTGGGACTAGTACGAATGCCGCACTTGGAACTTCAAAAGCATCACCCGGGCACTGCTTGGCCATATTCCTGTAGAGTTGCCCTGTGAACAGCCGCTTGAAGGTTGCTTCAACTATGGTTACCAGTAGCAAGTTCCACAGGCAAAATACACGTACCGAAAACGTGTTCCCTGGCTCTGAGCCGTGGACGTTCCTGCCCGAGCTTAAGAGAGTGAACGTGCAGTGAATAAATGAAAACCCATGTAAACACGTGATGATTCGACTGCCTGTACATGATTAAAATGTCCTTTAGGAGTATGAAGTGTTCTATTAACTACTTGTACCTCACGCTGTATAGATTCAGGACGCGAGGTCTGTCAGGATGGGGTATGTTTCGTAGGCCCCGTGGGTGTTTCTTAGCCCTCCCTCGGACCTTCTCGATTGTGTTTTATCTCTTTTTAGTACCGGCGGTCGTGCCTGAATGTTTGTCTCTGGGCTCGGCCTGAAAAGTTTGGAAGAGGCATTCGGCAAGGATTCGGGGGTGAACTTGCCGGGAATCTTGCTGAGCTTGTTTAACCTGGACATCGCCGTGCGAGCTGGGGTGTTACAACTAGTTAACCGAAACAGATCGCCAGAAACGACCGACCCTAAATCCTTCCCTTGCTCCACTCTCTAATGTGCTAACCCAAGGAGAGCTGTTTGGCCTGGTTTCGCCCAACACGGAAAACTTCACACTTGCCAGTAGTAAATGAGATTCGGCTGTAAAGAGTCATCGGTGTACGCCATCCATGTCTGCCTACAGGGCATCTTTGTCCCAAACGGTTAGAATCTAGCAACCAATTATGATTTCGTTGGCTCACAAGAGAGGGATGGAATCTACCAGTGGAAGGACTTTGTCCACAAAGACAGCTAACTACTTCGGGCCTTGCGTGGAGCCCTGTGGCATTCCGGTTGCAGCAAAAAATTTAACCTAGAGAGCCCCGTTCACTTGAACCCGGAAAGTTCGACCCCACAGATAGTGAGCCAAGCAGGTTACGACGAACAAGTGGAGACCCAGGTGGCGTATTACTCCGGGTGGCAAGGAAAGGCTCATCAGATCGAAGTTCTTTGAGAAGCCTCTTAGGATAAGAACTATCCTAACACCATTGTCGATTGCCCCAGTATACCACCCTATATCCTCGATGAAGTTTGTTTGGCCCAGTCTATGCCCCCGAAAACCGTGTCAGGAGTTGTGATGGTGACCATCCCCGACGAAATCCCAAAAGGAGCCATGTATATCAGGCCTCCCATAACTTTGACACCACTGGGAGTACTGCTACTGAGCTGTTGGTTTGCTGATGGGATCAGCCACCTGAATTTCAAATTGGAGAGACTATGTTGGTCTTCCGCCTCTCGATGACTCGGCCGTCTCTTACTGAATTGATGAACAGCAAAAGCAAGGGATTTGCCGGATGCTCGGCGCCTTGTCGAAGCAGAAGAGGTAGAATCTCATCTATGTCTGGAGATTTAAGTGCTCCTAATGTGCCAAGCTTTCACAGGATCTGCACAGCTGAAAAGCTAGTCAATTCGGCCCTCTTCCGAAAGGGGCTCTTCGTGGTTGCCGGGCCGCCGGGCCCTGTTGTCTTCAGTCGGTCAGGAGGGAATACAGAAGAGTAGTACGTATCCAGCCCACCGGCAGCACCGTATCGCTGCCTGCCATTGCGTCATCTGCTTTTCGAACACCTTAGATGTCTTGCATAGCTTGAGTTATTTGATCGAGCGCCTTTAGAAGCTCTTGAAGTCTGTGTGAACCCCTTTTAAGGACTGCCTCTAGTAGTTTGTGATGTCTTGCTTTCTCTGCTTGTGGCTGCGATTTCTCAAGACATAGTGAGCGTGATCCTGAGCGCTCTGTAATGGATGATAACGACCATAAGTAAAGCCTTTAGTCCTTAAGTTCTCTGGCTTTCTGCTTCGTGGTCTCCGTTTCGATTTAAACCTAACTATAGGTGACAGAGGCACCAATCGGAGCGACACCCTAGTTAGAACTCTTTTACCGTAAATATCGTGCCCATCAATGTACGACGAATCGCAGGACCACGGAGTATTAGCTGAGAAGTTTCTCGTCGCCGGGGGGTTGGCCCTAGTATATTTCTAGCCAGTGGTCCACTCCGTTCGCAATACCGCTTTCAAGTGGATTAGCTCAGTGATAATAACCGGCTGGTCCCCAGGCCCCATAAATGACGACACTCCTTGTTGTTGGAATACCCGCTGTTCTTGGGAGAGGATCCAGTTCATCTTTGAGGGTGTAGTAGTCACCCGCAATCGGGCTGGTTTCGCTACAGAGTGATGCCGTTCTTACTTAACAGCCGTATTGAAAAAGTCCAGGGAAGTGGATCCAGAACCATCAGAACATGACAGGCAGTGGGAGCCCATGTCAGGCGGGTGTAGGTCCCATGTTAAAATTGTGAGAGTGTTTTCAAGTGTGTCCAAATGCTCGAGTGCTGTAATGTGGCTCTTTTCAGCCTATGGACGGTTTGGAGGCCTGTGGATCACCTTCAAGAGCCACACTCTTTTGCCCGCTAGCTGCATGGATGCCAAAACTCTCTTCAGGAGTCGGTCTAGAATTGCTTCAGTGGGGCGTGCGGCCTTCAATTACCTGTTGATGTACAAAGCACTACCTCCACCTAGGAACTCCGCTCCTCGTGTTCCCACTATATCCATGACCTGGATATCAAGCGCCGTATCCGAGATAACCGCATGCGCCCAGGTCTCGGTGGCGTTAGTCACAAGGGCCCTGAACTGGCCAGCCAGAAGTCAGAGCTCCGGGAGTTTATAGCTCAAACTCTGGCTAATGGCGCAGACACAGATCCACGCTTCAACTATAAGGGTGCCTTCACGTGAGGGCGACCCAGGTTTAGTGTAATCACGGGGTGGCTATTTGGTGGTGGGCTTGAGGAGTTGTTTGTGTGCCCTCAGCTACCCGTCTGTAGGGCTTTCAGGCTTGGTGTCTTTTTTCTGGCAAGACCTGAACCTTAAGCTCAGGTGGGGCTGGCATCACCAAGCTCAGGTTTAGATGTGCTGTCTCGCGGGACCAAGGCTGGTATCGCTGCAGTAGTGTAGGGGCCCTGTTTCCTCAGTGCCTGGCGATTACTTCCGGGTCTGCATAGAAGAAAGTACACGTCCGATGAGAAACGGTTTTTGGTGGTAAACCATTTCAATAGCGTAGCTGCTGCCATAGAGGATGAAGGAAGTGTAATCCGTAGCAGTCTGGACTAGGGTACGTTCGTCAAATGTGTCGACCGAGGCCGTCTGTCAGCTCCGCAAACCACCAGTACCTTGATGGATAGGTGTAAAGATACGAGTTTACATCGTTCTGAGTCGTAAAGAGCTACTCCTCAATCCCCGTCACTCCTTGACCAAGAGGCAGGGTGAGAGATTGTGCCGCTTGTCCACTACCAGGTTTTTGCTGTCCCCGAGGTTTTCAACGCCTCATATCGCATGGATCTTGGGAGGTCTAGTCGGTTGCGCACCACGGAGCACATTCCGAGCATCAATGCAGATGCCAGCAGTTTCGTCTCACTTTCCAGGTGAGAGGCAATTGTTATATGATCGCCTACACAAGGACTGCAAGTTTTACTTTTGTCTGCAGAACACACGGTCCAATTTCATTCAAAGCGTTATCATTCCGCTCCAGAATTCTGCCTCAGTTTGGTTTCTAGCAGTTTTGGGCGATTCTATATTCTCATACAGAAGACATTTGAGTGCGACTTATGAACTGGTGTCCTGTTTGGTCTCGCAGCGGCCTGCCGGTAAAACTCTGTGCTCAACCAACAGGTAGACCAGAGTCGATGGTCAGTGTTCTATTTAACCTAGTGCTGGAAAGGGCAGATAAGAAAAAAGACGAAGACAGAGAAGCTCCACGGCGAAGCGGAAGGCACACCGGGTGCGCCCGAAGTATGCAAAAAGCCGAAAGCAAAGGTGATTTAACTGCAAACTCGACGGACACCTGGAGATTATTTCTCCCGACAAACCGTGGAACCAGAACGAGGAGTCAGAAAAGACAGTTGAGAAAATAAATCCAAAATGTAGTTGGTCCCCTCACAATTGGACTCAAATTTGACTTCTCAAATTTTATGCCGACCATCCTTCTCCATCGTCGGGAAGCCACCACAAGTCGCCGGCTTTCAGTCCCGTTACAGTTCACGGAGTTTTGAAGGCTCCAACAAGGTTTTGGCTACCAAAGTGCACAAGTCCTGGAGCTAGTGCAGTCTTCTCAACGATTCAACGCGAAAGTCACAAAATAACCAGCTTTATTCGTTCTCGATGGTATTCTGGGGCGTCAAAGCCACAGTTAGGCCGAATGGAGGCAGAACCTAAATCAGAAACATCGTTTATCCGCACATTCCAAGGTATAGTTCATGGGATGTATTACAAACACACAACAATCACACATTTGGCAGTCAGCCTCGATCGTTATCTAGCCAGTGGATAGTCAAAACCGGGACAAAAACTATACAGAGGGAACCTTTGATTAGAAGAGGGTAAACGACTACCTTTTCCGAAGCCCAAAAAAATTCTGCACTCGTACCCAGGCCCAAAGCCCAATTTTCTGAGCACGGCGGTCATAAAGCAACGTAAACTACCAGCATGTTTATGGTCCGTCAAAACAAGCCAGCAAATGAATCCGGGACCTAATAAGACAAGAATGTCTTTGGTAAGTGCGACATACCACTATACTAAATGTCTAAGGAAGATAGAGCGGTCACCAAAGGAAAAAAATAAAAGCATCAAGCTTGGATTGAGTATCGGTCACAAAGCATTGTCAGCGCGAATAAGGTTGGGGGAAGCAGTCTGGAATCCGTCAGGATGTATTTATGGGTAATCAAGTCAGGAGGCTTCAGTCAAAGTAGATGATACACTGGTCCCCAATTCCAGCTCGGTTGATCACGCAAACTCAGTAAGTAACCGTTCTGGCTTCCTTTTATTTCTTAAGCTCTCGAGACAGCGGAGTTCACAGAACTTACAGCCGTGCTCCCTCGCGCCTCCAGCCTAGGACCCCGGCTCCTAGTCGGCATCCCCCAGTAGGCAAATATTTCACATATCTGTACTTCAGGCGGTCCCACTAACTCCAGGGATGGCTCAGTTCAGCAAGCTAAATATTTCGTTTCATTCGTTAAAACAAGGGACGTGCAGTTGGTCAGTCCACGTGCCCACTCGTCACGCGCGGTGTTTTGGTCCGACAGATTAGGCTACCACGCCTTGAGGCTCAACTGCAGTTGACAGGATCCGTCTCTCGTTTACCGGCTCACTGTATCCATTGGCTGTCCTGTCGCTCGTGGTCCCGCGGGATTGGTAGAGGCCAGAGCTAGCACACCCTCCGAGAGTGAGACTAAACCGGCTGTTGGTTGATGTGTTAGACGGTACCCCACAACCTCTCCATTGTGTTCCTACACTAGTGAGGACCACAGCCGTCAGTACAAGCTTATCTGAATCAACTTCCACGCCGCCAATAACTCCCATGGGCCACTTTTTTCTCGCAAAGTTCTCTGGAACAACCAAGACGGTGTCACCCCTTCCACGATTTTTGCTTCAAAAGCCACTTTTTTCTGGTCGGGAGCGTCGAGAAGTATTCTCTCACAGGCCAGAGCAAACGTTAGCTGCAAACCGTTTGACACTTTTCCAATAGTTTTCTCTCACGGTAAAACTAGCCGACATACAACAGCCACCTCTCAACAAAGGCGGGCTGCTCGGAGCTAGAGCTAATCTGCTCTTTTCATCGGACAAAAAAACCCTGTCAGTGGATTAGCAACTATCCTCTTAACTTCGACAAAGCCAACATATAGTGGTTCCCCACTTTTTACCCGTTCCTAAGAAAGCGCTGCTAGCAGCCAGCGTGCCGAACCGACCACTCTGTCTCGTACTCCTAGGGTGGCTCGATGCCGATTTGTTGGAGTGCATCTTACGCTCTGAATGGCTGGGTGATCGGTGATGCCCCTTCTATCCCAGGGCTTCAGTCGACCCTTGGGCTAGATAACTGCTCCCGATAAAATGGATCAGCTATCGCCACAGATTTCTGTTGTTGTTGCACCTCTGCCAACAGGTCGAACGAGGGACCAGAGGTATTCCATCCTATCATAGCAAACGAAAATGGTTGAAGTAATGGCCCCGCTAAGGGAAAGGCATTTTACCCTATCAATTTTGACTGGAGGACTATCTGAGGATTGAAGACGGGTCATCACTGCTCCTCTGTTTAAAGCCGGCTCTAATAAGGCAGCCAGAAATTATTGCCTTGTTTTCTTGACATCGGTGTTTGGTGGGGCTCGGGAATCTCTAGTTACTTTTTAATTAGGCGAACGCTTTAAGAGCGGCCATCCGCTCTACTCGCAACGACGTGGATCTCGGAGAAGGCTTTCGTGGGCCCCCAAAACATTGCTTGACTGTGAGGCCTGATTGGAGGCCAAGGCCGCAGGGACCACAGGGACACACTTTTTGATGGCTTCAGCGAGGCACCAGATAAGGTACCCCCTAGACGACGGCTGAGGAAATTCGGGGCAGTTAGTGTAACGGCTGGAATAATTCGCTGGGTTGGAGAGTTCTCGAATGGAAGAACTCTTGCTGTGGGAGCTGAGCCTTTGCTACCGTGTCCCTTCAGAGCCTCTAGTAGAAAATCACATAGGTCAGCTTCGGAAATTTCCTTTGTGTATTTAAACGATATGCCACCCGTTTTCAATAACCCTGTCTCATTTGCACGGAAGACCCCAGAATCTGGGAAACGCTCTGTCGGAAGTCGATTGTCAGGCTTTACAGGACGACTTAGACTCTCTGAAGGACTATCAGGAGACTTGGCATTTTCCTGATAATTTAGAAAATCGGACACATATATGTGCTTGAGGAGTGAAGAGCGGTGCAGCCTACAACTTGAAGGGCAAACCTATCCTCAAAATGGACTCTGAGGAAAATCTGAGGAAAATCTGACGTTTACGACCGACACGGACATGGTATGTGCTTTGGGCTGGAATGTTTTATGAAGGGTGTCAGTCTTCTTTGAGCAGCTATCTCTGCCTTCCTTCAAAGTGCAGTACGCCTCCCATGTCGTCGGGGAACTGGAATAAGGTGGCCCTGCCACATTTCCTGGAACGGCGAAGGTAAGAAGCTGAAAAGAATTCGGCGGGCTACCACCAGTTTTTCGTCGGAATACGAGGGATTTATCGTGAAGGTCGTCTTTAAGCCACCAGAAAGCCTGCAGAGGCGCGTCATAGAAATTTGGCGGGCCCATACACCCCAGAGGCATTCTATACGGGGATTGAGAGCAAAAATTATTGACATACTCTTCCCTGAGGGCCCATAGTCGTACTCGATGTCACCCGCTCGCGCTTGTGACAGCAGTTAGTGGGCCTGCCGCTGGTGTACTCCCCCTCTAGGAGAGTGATTAGTCTATGGAATGCATTGCCAGCAGCATTGGTGGAAAGCAAAATAAATAAACACTCAAAGGATGCCCAGACGTCTTTCTAAATAGGCGGTGGGAGAACGGGTACATTAGAGATCACGTTCCCAGGGCTGACGTGACGAAACTCATACGGAATACAGGCCCACTGCCCCCATTTTGAAAGACGAAGAGTAAAGATTGTGATAATCTTGTTTACTATCTGCGCGAATTGGTTGGATTCAAAATGGAACATCAAAATTTTGACGAAGTATTGCGGAGCCAAAGAAAGTCGCAAAATAACGCAATTAAATAAAACTCTGTCTTCCCAAATTCCTTGGGGGAATCATAAATCAGTCGTTGATTATCAACCAGCTTCAAAAATTGCCGCAGAAAGCAGCACAGTAAAACGCAAATATCAATACTCAAACTGATTGGGTACTAATTATAATTGCAATGTTCTAAAGTCCACTTTTGTACAAAAGACATCAACGAATACTATATGAACTCTGAGTGACTGTTCTTCTCCAAAAGCCCGGAAAACTCCTAAATACTCCTACTTTTGATAAGCCTATTTTAGGCCATTTAGTTGAACGTTTGATGAATTTTCATTTTTGCTTCTGTGCGGAAGTCACAAGAAAAGTAAAAGAAATCAGCTTTTATCCTTTTCCAAGAGAAATACGACAACTACAAAACGAGAAAGGAACGAAATGGGTAAAACCCCCTAATTAATGGCAAGCGGCTGACTTCAGCTTTCCTCACCAGTTTCTTATTTTTTTGAGTCTATTCCAGAGGTTGTACAAGGCCTTCGGTCTCCACAGTGCACTCGTACATTTATCCAAGATGCAAATCACCCCAGCTCATGTTGCGCTTCCTGTGGTCTGGCAATAAATAATAAACTTATCCCCACAGTGGGCCTCTCCATTTTTATTTTGAAGGATGAAAAATGATTAGTGAAACAACACTGCAAACAAGAATAGAGGGCTTACGTTTTTAACTCCGCAAAAGGCAGGCCTAAATAAGAGGGCATTCAATAAAAGGTTTCGTCTGAGTCCTTTCCATGCCACCGTACAAACCTCAGCGCATTGTTATATAGATAGAATTTGTCTTTCCTCGGCAGCCTCCAATACTTCGAGGGAAAATTCAAAGTATTTCGAGCTCACTCCGGCTTCTTGTATCTACTATTATCGGGCTTGCTTGATAGCACATATAAGCAGCCTTTTCTGAGACACAACTTCCTCATGTATTTCTGCTCAAAGCCCTTGAGCTTTGTAACAACCATTCTTTTATGGATAACTGTCTATCTGTCCAGCCTTCCTGGGTTTTTTGACCTTTCCGAAACAATTTCCCAGCTATCTGAAGTCTGAATTATTTGGGGTATCCCTAACACACGTATTTCATGTCGTTGGTTTTGTCGAAATGCTATTTGAGCAGTTTCTGAAGCTAATTTGACTGAATTGGGAGAAAGTCACAGGGATATAAGCTGCACCTGCAATACCGAAATAGTCCACATGTTTCTGCTGAGATACAGTACTGATGTTATTACTATTTAAGAAACCCATGGAGACCTTTTTTGAACCTTAGAGCATACTGGGCCACACAGTTAGACAACCTGTGCATTTGCCCATAGTTCATTCCTGAGATTCTCCTACGGCTCCCTTAGTGGGGCATTCTTCCTCGGTCGGAATAACTCATGGCTTTCTTTCACAGTTTGCCCAAAAAACTGCCCACTGCTTTGCGTGATTGCCGGCGGATGTACTTAATGAGGTATCCATATGTGGCTTTACAACCGTCCCGTCGGATTTGTTTTTACTTTCCCGGCCTGGAGACATCGAGTCTGAAAATTCTGACAAAGAATAATCAAATCCAATTATTGTAACATATTTAGATCCGAACAGTAACTTAGATGGTTGGGGCTGTGCCACAGTTTTGCATTTTTATCTCTACTTTTATTACGAAGCGAAAACTGGGCTCGCTGGGCCTTACATTTATCCATACACCTTCACTTATGTCCCTCACAGGTATAATTGGTCGTCCTGAGAGATTTTCACATGGCTCTTGATTTACGGTACAGCTTAAGCTGGATCCAGTATGGTATATCCCTCTATAGATTCCCTGTCGCGTCCAAAGCAGTAGTGCTTTGTGTATGGTAATGTCTGTTCAGGATCTGATATATCGCGTTGGACAAAACAATTGTACTGTGATGTGAATCTACAACGCTGATCCGGACGACCATCGAATGTCATCTTTATCACTCTTAGAAGACCAAAGGCTAGTTAAGTTTTCGTGGCCTGATCCATTACTGGTCTTGTTTTTCCCAGCCATCATAGACCTTTGAAACTGTAGCACCCTCTTTGTAGACGCCGTCTAATAATCCCCTCGTAGACTCTCCCTCGGCCCCATGAACCTGTTCTTTAGACAACTTGAGCTGATATTCTAGTTGAGGTACTCGCGGACTGTAATTATCGATATCTATGTACACTAGATTATCTGGTGGAATATATGAAGCGGCACTGACAATGCTAGCGAAATTATTAGTACTTGAAGAAGTGAAAGCATCAAAGCTTCCTCCTTAACTTGCCGCTTCACTTTCCGATTTCGTTTAGCTTTCTCGTTTGATATTCTGAAATTTCAAAGCTTCACTCATCTCTTGTTTGTACTTCAGAGAGCTGTAAGTCACAAAAACCGTAATTCGACCAAAGCATAGCCCGACCGGATGAATTTCAAATCTAGAGCAAGATTTATAAGCAAATTTTACGGCACTGAACCACAAAAGCGAGGAGCGCGCACCGTACATAGAACACAAATATGATTCGCAAATACTCATATCTGGAGACAAAATCAAGTGCAGAAATCGTATTCAATCTGTGTCAGGTAGACCAGAACCAAGTCCAAAAGTGCCGAGTTGTCACGTAATCAAAGAAGAACGCAATAAAAGCCTCTGAACTTCTTATTCAATGGCGCAGTCATATGGGTAAATTAAAGCTCTCTGTGTGAAGGACACAAAACACCCCATCTGTAGAGCTATTTATGCCCAAGGAAGCTGGAGTTCGGGGAACTAAATGGGGAGCTGCAGGACTAAAACAGTACATGACCAAATAGTGAATTGCCGACATTGGTTGCAGTTCACTTAGACGGGGTTTCTTTGGGGTGTTTTCTTGGGAAGTGCTTGGGGGCTTGCGCACGAAATGCTGAGATAAGTGGAGATGCCTGCATCTATGTGCAAAATAAGTTGGATTGGGGCGCAAAGTCAACTTTAGTCCCCGGGAACCAAAATGTTCTCTACAGTCATTGGTAAGAATACCTGTTTAAATACTCCTACTTTTGTCGAAGCAATGGTGCCGGCATAAAAACGGAAGTAGAGAATAGCATTTCTCTGCAATACTAACTTGTTTTTGTTATTTGAGAACTGGGCTGGCCAGAGTGAAGATGCCGATGCTCAATGTGCATCAAAACGCGGTAAGTTCCGACGCACACAGTATTTGGAGGCTGCATTTTAACTTTCCATGTCTGGATATTTATGCGTTAATTAACGAATCAAGAGAATCCTTTCTTAAGATGAGGCATTCACGGTCCATTTTCAATGTTTCATTATTTTGCTTTGTGGCACTGGATCTTAGGTTCTTGCACTCGCCATCCAATAGGCTGAGTGAAGCATTTGAACGCAATTTTATGCACAACCCTCGCGATGGTATTTATGGTTTTATATGCTCACTTGTGATAAAATCATGCCTCTCCATCAGAAATCATCAAAAAAAAACACCAAAAGGCTGATGCAGAATCGAAGGTACGGTAAAAACTTCAGAGGACATAACTGTTTTGTAAAGTTTAGATATGACTTTTAACCCATTCACAACTGTGAAAGCCATTTCACCACCCATATGAAATCTCTCGTTGATAATTTTGAACTCAAAGGAAGCTGCTGCATCCAGCATCAATTTTTGACACAAAACTCTGGTCGTTTTAGGGACCGGATTTCCGTAATAAAGTGCTGAGCATGGGGCATTCGTACTCGGGGTCCAGGTAGATTTCAATATGCCACTAAAATAAGATCCGCTTCGAGGCACTTGAAAATTATATCGACGATACACAAATGGCATACGAGAAAGCGAAAGAGATAGAAGTGCCCTCGTAGGACATGGCCCGTCCATAACGTCTGTTTTTAACCGGTTTTTGGTCAGTTCGACCGGTAGAGGTCCTAGAAAAGAAACAAATTCTCGAACAGAAATTGGGAAACCATTGTAGAAATATAAGAGCGTGGGAATGTGATGGTAACTTGCGTAGTATTGTTGTGAAAACTTCGTCCAAGTAATTCAATGTCGATCACATCGCATTCTCCAACGGAAGCCAGTTGTAGCTTTCGTTTGGCTTTTCGTCATACAATATAGGCCATCTTGAGATCGCAATTTTTAACCATCCATTATTCTAGGTTAAACTGGGAGCAGAGAGTGCTTTATCACGTGACAGCATCACTGCAAGTTGTTCACGTGCAATGATCTGATGCAGCTGGAAGAAGGTTTGTAATCGGTGTGCAAATACTGGAACCTCATTTATTATCATATTCCTGGGGGCCTCATAGGTTAACATCCTGTCTGAGCTGGCCACAGAAGACGCTGGCTCAATGAGAAAGGAGCTGACTGCAGTTTTTCTAGATGGTTTGGCTAGTAAGTGCTGTTGTACCAGCTGCACACTCGAAAAGTTCGCAGAGCAACAGCGTATCATTAGCGCAGTCAAAAGTAAGGTGACATCTGTAAAAATGTACACCGGTATGGGCGCCCTGTAAGCAAGCATTTTAAGGGCTTTATCATACCATGGCACTAAGCAAATTCGGTTCTAGTTTGCCGTTCTCAGCGATCGAGGGCTGCCGGAGAAGAGAAAGCGAGGTTTACCTTACAGCGCGTCACAACATACGCATGGTTCAACTTTAGCAATACTTATTTAGCAGTTACAATATGAGACCTGGGAACACTGTCCATAAGCATCCCGTTCATGTCCAACGTTGATGCTTCGCTGTTTTTAGTTCAGGTGACACGATATTCAGGACGCACTTGTCCATACATATTTTTCTGGCTAAATACGAATGATGACAAACCATATTTATATTTGTCAGGCGTATGTTCCTTTTTGCTCCAACTGTTCACCGCAGATGACTTGTTTATATTTTGTTCTTGCAGAAAAATAACCCGATTTTACTTCAGTCTCTTCATTTGTAGGTAGAAATTAATCGACAGATGACGGTGATCATGTACAGTTAGAGCATTGTTGTACAAATTTAAATATCTCCCCTATTTCAGTTTATTATACTTCTTTCCTTCCTAGTTTACTACTAGTATTTTAGGCGCCTTAAAAGGCGGTGGTAAAAAAAGATTATTGGAACCACTCTATCGTAATAACCGGATACCGGAGTAAATAGAGACGTAATTTGAAGGGGATGCGTTAAGGTTATTGGATATGCCCGGTATCTCATATTATCGGTAGTTAACTGCCACAGAATCGCTCGAGAACCCGTCTTCGAAGCGACTCTAGCCAGTTCATAGAAGTTCTGATACCCCGCAAAAACCGACCGGAAACCGGTCGGTTTCTGAGCAGTTTTGCAGCCGTTCTACTACGGGGGTAGAAATAGGGAAGGAAGCCGCACTTAATGCTGATAATCCCTTTTATGCTCAAAAAGTAAAAAATACTTGAAACTATTATTGGTGCAGTCTTTGTTTACCCCAAAACTGACCCGAGGAAGACCATAGAACTTTTCACGCCCGCCCTTATAAAGGCCCACTGGGGTCCATTCTGGGTCTGCATCCGTTTCATCTGGGATTTAAATGGAATCCGATTTCCGGCATGGGATGTAAAGTATCGGGATACTGAGTGTAAGAGGTTTCTAATAGGCTGTAACCTGAATACCAGACAGCGTGTTTTCTGTAGAAAGTCTTGTAAGATGTCTGTAATGAAGTGCTAGAGGACGCACCCACACCAAAACAAGTGGACCAATAGGGTTTTGGTCGATGGCAAGCGGATCACGTGGTAAAGTGATATAGTTCACAATTAGCAGGCGTTTTAAATATAGGTTCTCAGTGAATATCTTCGAGCAGGTTTGACTCCAGAAGTCCTTAAATGGCCTATGTTGATGTTCCACCACAATGGACTTCAGCGTCTCCGGGGAGTGGTGCAGATATATAGGCCAATATTTCAGTGCTTCGATAGAAGCAATTACTGGTGCTGCGAAATAAAAAAAACAGAGTCTGGATCAAAAGCAAAGAATTGGCCATTCGGAATGCTCTCTCGACCGTGAACAAAACAAACTTCGGGCAAACTGGTCTAAATTTGAAGACTTACTTCGCGTCTCTGCTCTAGTGGACCGGCGCCGTTGGGGCCAGCTTTCACTTGCGTAGCAGCTGATGGTCACTCAGAAACTGGTGGAGTAGCTGGGAAAGAGGTTCTTCCAGCGAACTAGCTATTAGTCTCAGCAGGGCAGGAAGCAGTTCATATGCTTTTACTGCCCTGTCTGGTTATGCTTTTTTCAGTTCCCGCCCATCTTCTTTTAGCTCAGTTGAGGCAGGTGGCGGTCCTGTCCTGCCGAGTAAAGGAGGGTGGAAAATGGTCCTACTAGTGTCATTTTTATACAGTACCACAAAATAGCGAATGAACGTAGCGGTCTTGTCCCATTTGTCACAGTGATTTTATCCATCTTCCGCCTAACAGTATCAACCGCGATCAATAGATTGACTTTACCCGGACAGTTTAAATATGCTTTTATGTTGCTTTTCACTCCTCAAACTGGCCTGTCTTCATACTTGCCTTCAAAACCCTAGTGGGTTCTCAGTGGTTTTATGAGGCGGTCATACTTTCCAGTAGTTTTCCATGGCTTCCATCTCCCAGACCTGCTCCATTTCTGAAGTACTACGGCTCGCGCTTCCCGCTCCTTGGACTCCCGCCGTGTTGGTAGGCCGTTCCGTGAAGTGCTCAATCACAAAACGAATGCACTCAGTAAGGCCATGAGGTTCCACTTGATATAATTTCGTCTTTCTTTCAAGTTGTCCTGAATGATTTTACATTCGACCCCGACAGTTGCCCCTACTAACTGCTGGAATTTATTCCGGTTTGAAACGGTACTATTTGCGCTGGACGGAGATGGTGGAAAACAATAGTGATTTCGAATGGTCCCACGGCCGTAAGCTCTGTGAACTTCGAACTCTGCTGACCCAACCTTTTGTTTGGAAGGCATAAGTTGCAAGGCAGCAGCAAATTCAGGGAAAACCTTACCGACGGCGTAATTCGAGACCTATCCCTCACTTTCATAGAGCTCGATAAAAGAACACTGTTCCGGCTTCAATCTGAGGCCCTCTTGGGAGCTGGCGCATCGATGCAACCGACGGCATTTCCTACGATCTACGGAGGCACAACCCCACTCGTGATAAACTGAGATTAAACTCCTGGCCTTGAGTGCCCCTCATGAGGCTTTAAACCGTCCCTTGACTCAGAATTCGGGTGAAAAAACGAATACTTCGAGTAGATCCATAACGACCAAACTTTTCAATCCTCCACCCTCCCAAATGATCACCGGGTCCTCCAGGATGTATTTAAGAGAAAATATTTAGATCCTCTAGGCACTGGGAGCAAAATATTCTTCTAAGCCATCGGTTATTCTAGCCGCAAGCAGCTGCACCAATTTCGGAGTTGTGCATTGCTACTAAAATAGGAAGTCCATGCCTGCATACAATACCTTGGAACGGGTCGCAGCAAAGCCCAGGTAAAAGAAACGAAGTCCTCTGGACTTTTGCACAACAGTAACCCACAAGGTAGTTGACACACCCTTGCTCTTTTTACAGCCATCTCGCGTAGTCTTGAAGATCCATAGAGCTGGAGGACTACAACATACTGCCTCGGACATTTCAAAATGGATGGCTACCTCTGCCCATGTTGGCAGGGAGGGCCAGGAATTCGGCGAGACTAAAGTGTTACACCATCGCCCAACTAGTTTGGGAACAGCTTCCGTATCCTGTACTGAGCCGCTGTTTGCCATCTTCACATCCTCCGAAAAGACGAAACACGGGCTGCCAACTACTTGGCAGGTTAGATAATGTAGAGGGGGAAATCAGTTGTCAACCTGCTACAACCTTGATACCTAGCCACCCACTTCGATACAGAAACTGTGATCCCGAAGGCAGGCTGTTCAATTTCCAGCCTTCCCAAGTGCCCCGAAGGTCTTCATTTTTAAGTCCAGCAGGTTACACACTACAGCGTCGGAATCTAACTGCGGTACTTTCATCCGTCCATCGTCTGACTTTACATTTATTCATCAGTGGGTTTGTCTGGAGCGACGGTATTTACCAAACGCTTATTTTGCGAGTGCCTTTCCTTTGTCATCAATCAGATGCAGGCGAAATCATTTACTGATCATCCATTCCAAGACCTCACACAACACGGAAGTGGGACTAAAAGGTCTGTAAATCTCCCCTTCTTGCCCGGATTCTGCCGTACGTACCGCTACAATGTTAGCTTTTTTGCCGGTCCTCGGGTACCTCCCATTCTTTAAGGATAGTAAAGAAGCGTATTATTTACCGGATAGATCGCATCCGGTCCCGGTGCTTTGTGCCTTCATGGCTGTATATTTCCCTGAACAACTCAGCCCCACTTGCTGCAAGCTGATCAATCGCCGGCTTGCTCTCAACAGCTGGGTCCCTCAAAACAAGCACGTGATTTCCACGGCTAGCGCTCTCAGTGAAAGCAAATAAGGGTACCGTCTTTTCTTTGTCAGCTTCAGCAGTGCTTTTACTGGTCAGTTCCAGGGTATCTGGAATTTCAAGTAATTTCGTCAAGTTGTTCGGGAGCGAAGAACTTCTTAGGATGCGCTGTTTGAGAAGTCTTTCCCACTGCGAGGCTTGGGCCCCGTTTCATGTTGCCCCGTAAGAGGCCAACGGTAGCACGTGTTTTGAAGTTGGTAACAAGCCCATGGCTAACGGCCTTGCGACTTTTGGATTCCACCAGGATGGTCTGCCCTTATTTATCCACCTCGCCAAATGAGTAAACGTTTTAGTCAGGCAAAACTCCCGATTTTCCTCACTCCCCATCTCTCCCCAACGGGTGGCTCCCGCACTTCCTGGTACCATTTAAGGCTTGTGCTGTGGGCCTCATTTGGTCCTCGCTCGATCTAGGGCGGCTCCGAACCAACTCACTCGTGATTTGCTGTGCCTGAAGGAAAACATCGCTCCCAGGACCTCGTGGTCGATCTTCCCCAGTCTTCATTCGATCACCAAAGAAGTGATGTCAGATCGGAATCTGGCTATTACAGGATCCAGCAAGGATAAACATTTTCAGTTTGCTAAGGACAGGCAAGGGCTAAGGCCGTTTGTTTGTCTAGAAGTGCTTCGGCAACATGCCCACAAGCTACGTATGCTTCACTGCACACTGTATCTCATAGGGCCCCGGCCGAGAATAAGGGGTAAAAGCGAAAAGTCATCTTTTACGAGTGGATGTGGACAATAAGCGATGTGGGCTTCCACTGGGTCACTATGCAACTGATGGAAATGTTCAGAGGAAAATGATTATAGACGGATCCTGTTGGCCTTACCTCTGTCTACTTCCTTGTTCAAGGCTTACAGCCAGACATCTTCTTGTTCCGCTGATGATCTAGAGCCCCATAATTGCCTTGACGGTCTGCGGACCTACCGTCCCCGCTGATGGGCCATTCCGGCAGTCTATTGCTTCGTCAGCAAAAGTGAGCTCCGGCTGTAAGCTCATACCAGACTTCCACCGGCATATTCTTGTGACTTCTTTTTCATAATCTGAGGCAGCCTGAAATTGATTCCCTAAGCGGAGCCAGAGTGGCGTTTTGGCAACTTAAATGTCTCCATCTAATCCCATTTAGTTTCTCCTTCTCCGTTAAGCCTGATCCAATGTCATGGAATCAGTTTTTGCACGTCGGGCCCCCTCGGCCTTCAAATATACGCGCGGCGAGCCTTCTCTGAAAAGGAGGCCTCATCTCTGTAAAAAAGCAAGCATAGTTGCATGCACAAGGCCCTCAAGAATGTTTAGCTGAAATCATGTTCAGTTGTATAAAACCTCTGAATTTGGCTTGAAAAAATATGACGGCTTGAAGAGCTCACCGAATGAGGCTTTTGAAGCCGATGCACCAACAGCCAACGCGAAATCTAGTAACGCGATTACGTTTTTCCTACCAATTCAAGAATCTTTTGCTTCCACTGGCTTCGACTATACTGCTTGAATGCTACTCGATAATTCGGCCTGAGTGCCACGTAAAAAGTCTTAGGCAAGTGGGCGGGACCCTTTTGACTTAGCTGCCTTTACCCCGGCTTCCCTATAGAGACCAGGGGGTGACTGAGTTTGAGCGTGTAAATTCGTGACCAAAACTACTACGGAGAAGCATACTCGATAGAACTTATCTCTAGGCCTTTTGCACGTTGTAAGGTGCCATAAAGCTGTCCGTAGTTTGTCTGCTTGCTGTAAAGACAATTGGTTTCCCACAATTGAAAACACGTTTGGCCACTTCGCTTGCGGGCAGTTAAACCTTCAACTCCCTTCGCTAGCTTCGTATCGGATGTCACTCTAAAACGTGAAAGTGAACAACGTGGCTTCAACAAACCTTCCTTTACCCACTCCACTGGCTTTTGCTGTCCTCTGGCAACCGTCGGAGATTTTTCATGTTGCCCGCTGCTTAGGCCACTATCGGGGTTTAGTTAGTACCCGGTATCTGAAGCACTGAACCATCATAGACTTTCTTCTACAAACGGTGAAACCAGACAGCTAATTAGGTGAGCACCGGTGCTTTCACACTTACATTACTTCGTAAAAGGAGAAATAATACTTGAATAAGTAATAACAATAATGATAAATACTAATAAACAAAAATAGTATTTTCTGCGAGGCAATGTGCAAAGGTATCACTGAGCGGATCGCACCCAGAGATACTTCAACGTTTCTCTCGGCACTTGAATAGAGTAGTAGTGTAATTAAATAAAAGAACAGCACAGTAGTGACTGCGGCATACTGTTGGTAATAAAACAATGGGTTACATTCTCCGGGTCCTGTGATTCCAAGCGCGGTGAAATCTAAAATCATAAGGATTTAACCTGGCAGTCTCGGTTTTCTCTGATGCGATTCCGCGACCTCGTAAATTGCAGCCGCGAAAGCAACCACAAAACCAAAAACCTGAATGAGAATAACAAGCAAAATCTGTGTGACTTCGCAGCCCCTGGAAAAGATCGAAGTGGGTATTCTTGCACAAAGGAATGTTTTTGTACTCACACTATTTTCTAATATCGTGAATACCAGGGACTCATTTGTGTTTGTATTAAAGCATCTTTTTCACACTGGATAACAACTTGTCATCAAATGCAGTCTTGTTTTTTTTTAGAAGTCTGCGCACTTCTATCAAGCTGAAACGGAGCTTGTTTAAGGTCATGGCCTAGAATTTCTCACACAATTTTCGGCCATTTATGGCAGGCAATAGCGAAAACTAATGAAATTTTAAATGCCGGTACACATCAAGCCGTTTAGGCTGAGTTTTCTAACCGGGAGCATTCGATTTCTATAAAACCGTCAATGCATTTCGGTGACAGATGGACGTTCTCCACTGTAGTTGATCCAGCTGTGTCCAAATACAGAATATGGAGCTCTTTTTCATGTCCCCCGTTCAACACTTAACCACACAAATGCCATATTTGAACATGTTTTTCCGCCGACAAAACTCGCGCATAAATTGAGTGCCTGCCTCCACAACTTCAGTGTTCTGTTACAGGTTCTGGAGCCTTTGATACATTGTGTCTTTGGCAGATCTCCCTGGACTGTAGCAGCAGACGCCATTAGGCGCTATTCGAATGCATTCAACTCAGATTCAAACTCATCCACGGCGAAATTCTTGAGTCCAATGACTTTGATGAGATTTTTTTACTGAGCACAAGGCACAGGGAGATGAACCCAAAGGACTTAGTTCCAAGGTTTGCAGATGGAGTCAGATCAAGCTGAGTTTGTGGTGGAACAATTTCTCTCAGCATGCTTTCAACAGTCCTTCACATCAAGCAGATCATCCAATTTGTTGGAGATTAGCTCCGGTGCCAGAATTGTCGCGATGAACTTTCCATAAAGTTTGACGACCAATTTTTATAGTTTTATTAACATTTTAAAAGCGCAAAACCTCCGTATAAATCTCACTGCACTAGCATCGACGGAAAATTACTTCCTAACTGTCCCACTTCTTATACTTCCGCTGGAAATTGATAAACTTCATTATGTAAGACACTGCCAATGCGGAGGTGTTAACTTCGTGGCGAGTGGCATATTCACCTAAATCCCCACTGTTACTCTATTTACCATTACCAACATTGTTGGTATGTTTCTAGACCATGGTCATAATACGCTCGTTAACACATGATCATATTTACTAGGTTGCTCAACAAGGTGAAATATTTATAGATTTCAAAAGAGTCACGCGTTTCGGCAAGAGTATAACAGAGCTGAGCAGAGTTTGTTTGAAGTAAAGTCATGACGGTCTACGCGAGAAATAAAAACCAGCTTGGGCTTAGAGTTCTAGAAGTGGTGGGGAGTTAGAAAAGCCTTATTACAGGTTGCGGAAAATGCAATATATGCAGGAAAGGTGCAAAGAGCAATTTACTTAAGCTTACTCGGGTTCAGTGAGCGAAAGTAGCGGGCAGACGAGAAAAGTTTGAATTCCTTTAATGGCGGACTCTGTGGAGCGCACCACGACCAGCTGTTGGCATCAAAACGTGAACAGAAAGTCCGAGACAAAAATAAGGCTCTGTTTGCGCAAACAGAGTGTCGAAAATTGGCTGTGACGGGTCTGGTGGTGAAAAACGGCCTTGCTGCAATAACACCAATGTACAGGGCACTGAGCCATCGGCGCCGTATTGGCAATGGATGTCCTCTCGTCTTCTGCAGCCTCCGACCGGAGCAAATACTCAACTTCCAACAACCATCTTCATGGTACTGAGCTCGTCAAACCAAGGCTTGTGAATGTCACTGATAAAAATATGAAGGAGTAAAGAAATGTAATCGCAGTTTCCGTAGGTCTCTCTACTGCATGAACCGGTAGCCAAAAGTCACAGCGGTCAGCACCAGGAGAGATGAAAACTGAGATAATTTGATTTCACAGAGTGCGTGACATGGTAGCCGCATCTCCAGAGTCGTCAAGTTGTACAAAAGGTGTAAGCACAGTGAATCCACAGGATTTCCAAAGAGCTTCTCAGGCAAAAATTCAGTTTCGCGAAAAGCAAAGAGAAAAGTCAGTATTTTACGAGTGAAACTATAGGTTACTTCTACCAGAATTCGCTTCCAAGTTCTCAAGACAGTCAGCATTAATATCAGCAGGAACAGCACTCCGGCCTTTGATTAGCTTGATTTCCAGGGGTGCGAGAAATGAGGAATATGTCTTTGGACTCCTTCTGCAGCTGTCTCTGTTGTCTCATGTTGCAAGCTTTTAAAATCAGTCCGAAAATGATACTGGGGCCTTCTTGCTTCTGTGGCAGCTGGCTTTATTCCCAACACGAAGGATTTCTGAGGGAAGGCAAAAGTAGACATGTACTTCAAAAGTGTATCAAGTCGAAACCCAGGTACTTCAGTGTAGAACACCGCGTGAAAATTATGTTGCTCGTAATCATATCGAACTCAATAAAGAAATCTAAGCGGACGAACGGAAAAGCTAGGCCCACCATAGGTCGTCGGTAAAAACTGAAGGGAAAGACTGCCAACCACAGAGCATTAATCCGGAGGTTTTACAGGGTCCTTAATAACAGCTTTCTTCAGTCGATCTTCTGCCATCCATAGGTTCAGGGGGTACTAATAACCCATGGCCAAGCGAGTCAAAAGTGGCAGGTTAGAGAGAGCGGCAAAGGACAGAAGAATAGCAGAGGAGGAGAAGGTTAGCATCGGAGGAGTGAATTGGGATACTAGCGGTCCCTCATCGCTAAATAATTCCCTTTATTTCCTGTAAAGGTTTTTAGTAAAATACTTTACCGTTGATGCCGCAAACACTCCGTCCAATGGTTTAGTCTTATCACTGTCTACTACCAGAGAGAAACATTTTGCTCTCATTTGAGTCCTTATTTCCTCCACCTACAAGTTAAACATGTCTTTGAACAACTGCGTTAGTGATAAAGATAATTGTTTCTATCGGATAACCCCGAGGCATGCTGCAAAACAAAATCAAATGGTAAAACATAACGCAGGGTCCGAATTCCAAGGGGATGATTCAGGCATGTGCTCTCGATAGTGTACAGGAGAGAGAGTTCAAGTAACCCCTTAAGGCGGCCCCCGGCAAATTTGAACTGAAGGTCGGGTGGCCAAGCCGGCCGAGTCAGGGTGAAGCTAATGGGAGGTAGTAGACTCTTTCTCAAATATTGCTAAATGAGGGACTGTGCATCGAGAGACTCAAACAGAATTGACGGAAGTTCTGTTCACCCTGAGGAATGAGGGGTTTTCAAGGGAGACGTGAACCAGCTAAAGAGCTGCGCGGAGTATGACACGGCTTTGGATTGGAAATTAGACGAGGAAAGGAATGAATTAGCGGACAAGAAACAAGAAAAATCTTTCAAAGATTACCCTTGTAGAGTTCAGCGACTGAATATCGGCTGAGTCAAGTAAATACCCAGTGAAGGACCCATTTGTAGAGGGAGATTGCCTAGGTGATGGTGAAAGAAGTGACCGAATGTAAACATGAAATCGTTGCGCACATTATTTGCTTTCGTAAAGGTGGAATGAGATGCACCACAATGGAAATGAGAACTAAGCAACAAATTGATTTCTGGTGCATAGCCAAGATAGTCACAGGTTCACCGTTTGCAAAGGAGATGAGTATTTAAATGACAAGCAAGTAGTTACGCAATGATTATCGTTATCCAAGGGCTAAACATGATGACCAGAGAGACGCAAGGACCAAAATTGTCTAAAAAGTTTTGCCAAGATAGAATACTGGATATAAAAAAGCTCCAAACAACCGATGAATACGTTTGCGAAATTGGTCGGTGAAGTAGTTGACAGGTAAAATACTATCTGTTGGTATTGTTTGTAAAGGGTGGATCATGTGACGGTGAAAGATCAAACAGCTACGATACATATCCCAAGTAGCACGCCCCAAGTTTGCCCCATGGGGCACGCATGGGGCAAACTTGGGGCAGACGTGGGGCTGCCCCAGGCTTACCATTGAAAAACTTGGGGCAGCGCTACCGTTAACGCAAGTTTTCCCCATGCATGCCCCATGGGGCAAACTTGGGGCTAGCCCCAACCTTGGGGCAGCTCCATGGGGCAAACTTGGGGCAAACTTGGGGCTAGCCCCAACCTTGGGGCAGCTCCATGGGGCAAGCTTGAGGCAAACTTGAGGCAAACTTGGGGCTAGCCCCAACCTTGGGGCAGCCCCATGGGGCAAGCTTGGGGCAAACTTGGGGCTCGCCCCAATCTTGGGGAAGCCGCATGGGGCAAACTTGGGGCAAACTTGAGGCTTTCCCCAACCTTTGTAATACGTTACACGAAACCAGATCCAACCGCCGTTTCATGGTCTACTACTAATGTATAGTTCTATTTTGGCCGTTTGCGTACGCGTCCCACATGCACCAATTTCTGTCTAATATGTACCTGAAAATTGAAAGCCAATTTCTCAATACGAAAAATGTATTTACATTTAAAAAAGTGTATTTTGTACAGATTTGTAATGATCCATCAAAGCACATTGTCACTGAACGTAGGATACATTTGTCGGTGGTCGCGATATCTGCAGATGGGGAAAAATGTATACTGTTGTTGGCGAACTGTCAGTAAATCACTGCACCATTATGTCTGGAGTGACAATCACATCCGATGCAAATATAATCAGCGAATGGCATGGTATTTTTAAATGATGGTTGCAAGTTGAAAAAAGATCAACCTATGTTAATATTTGGTAATGGAGCGGCCTGTCGATGTAAACCGAGCAACACAGGCTTGCATATAACTGCTGGTTTTGCACAAATAACATATTTGATAAGGATAGCGAAAGTGGCGTAAGGGAAAAAAGCCTAATTCCGATATAATTCGAGAAACTACTAATGTATTTCAAACGTTAGTCTTACAGTAAACTTGTTTCTGCTAACTGTTTCGAAGAAATAGGGCAACTCCGTTTCATTCTACTTACCTACTACATCTGCTACCTGCTCCACGATCACGAGCGTTGTGGAACCAATTTTTGATGTGTCTGTCGATGTTGATAATTGGTTCCTCGGAAAAAAACGAACTGAATCTGATAGCGTCTAGTAGATGGTGAAACCACTAATAAACCGATATACCTTTTATTGCTTTGATGAGTTTATGATTGCAGACGGCTATCCTCTTGCTGCTACCGAGCCCGCAGCACCTGACTGTCTATAGACAGTAGAATTTTTTCTTGGTTTACTAAAACATAAGATAACGGCAGTGCATGTGAACTTACATAGTAATTGGCGCAGGTGAGTGGCCAAGTTCATTCGCGTGGCGCTGGTGCTTGAGCCGCTACTTGTAGTTAAATGGGCAATATGAAACAAAAAAAATAATTACCTTGAGGATGAGACTGGCACTCGGGTGCTAGAGTGTGCAGACAAAGTGGACTGTGAAGACAAGTGAGGCGAACTAAAACGGAATTTGGTTGTGCATGTTAGAAATTTACCTTCGCATTCCCCCAAGAAGTTCCAAAATGGGCGGTGGAAGGGTGGTAAGTCCAGCGTAACTGGTTTTAGGTTTCTCCGCATCGCCTGGGGACACTCGTTGGAAGAGAATTCCACGGGAGCCCTTTGGATATGTGAATATTAACGTTTAATAACCTCTTTCTTGTGGAGTAGTGCTGCGAGAAGTATGTCTGCTTCTCCGTTTCATCGGTGGAAGCAGCACTTGACTGATGAACCAGTTGATGCTCAAAGTTAATGGCATCACCAAGTTTGTCTATTTAAATGTTATACTGCCACTGACTTACCCGTTTAGTACATAGGTCTAAAGTAGTATTCCGGTCATGAGTCCAGCACTTCCTTTCCCGATAGCAGATGACGTCTGTAGTCGGGAAAACTCTTCGTTCGTGGCCAACGAACGTGTGTTTTGTCGACCATCCAATTTTTGTGTACGACTGCGTATGAGTTTTCTTCGGGAAAGTGAGCAACTACGTACATCCAGGAAGAAAATTCTCATTAGGAATTGTCTATGTGGGACTTGATCACATTTAAGTACGCACAGAAACAAGTGGACGGTGAATACAATAACAGTAATGCGTAAGCAATCACCCATACGTGAAAGCAAACACGAGTCAGCCATTGACACCAAACAAGGACACGAAGACAGCAATAAAATGGCAAAATGCGAACGCTTCACGTCAAAACAACCAACAAAGGAGAACAACTTTCGTCTCGCAATCACCCGAGAAATACATAATCTCACCGGATCGTCATGCTGATTTGCGAAAAAAGTGGCACTGGAAGCACAGAGCGTTATGTGACATTTTATTTCAAAAACGTATGTAAAATTGGAACAACAATACTGGAACAGTCAATGCAAACACGAATACATTTACATGTGATTGTGTGGATGGGTGCACTGTGCAAAGTAGAATCTAAATCCCCTACAGCAAATATATACAACTGGCTTGATTTTAACGCGTACGTGAAAAAATTGCCCGGTGAAATGAAGTATTTGAAGAAAACGTTATCCTCCAGGAAACTGACAATTTCCGCGGGACGTCCGTTAATGATGGTGACGTTGTTGGGCTTATCTACTGAAAATAAAACGCCATTGAGAACCACGAATTGTCCACTACGTGGGATGCGAGATACTGGAAGGGACAAATCTTCCATGGGGGTTTCTTCAGTGATGGTTTCCAGGTTGTTATTTAGTTCGTGAAGCAGTTTATACAATTGCTCAGCTGGTTAAGCCGGCCCCTTTATAAATGATTTCAGTTTCGTAAGATGTGACTCAAATGGAAAACAGGAGAAATTGTCCAACACACCGTGTTTCCGGACATCTTTTGACAAATGAATTAAGCAGTGCACATTATAGACTAAATCCTGCGGGCCATATAATACAGACATTTGTTGAACGAAAAGTACCAAAAGTCTGTGAGCAAAATCAAGATACTCAGTGTGTAAAAGGGGATGAGAAAATATATATACAGCAATGAATAATAGCAGAAAATGTTTATAGTATTCATCAGGTAGGAAATGCAGCAAACAAACGGGGCCTATATACAAAAGGAACTGTCTATACTCGGACGCTTTCCAGCGTTCAAAATCCCGAGTGTGACTGCACGGGCGTTGGAAGTCACACATGATGTTGCAGTGGTTTCCAATAATACGATTTTCCAGTTCTGTGACTGTCGCTGGGCTCAAGCAAAAATGTTCTGTACGGCTACTCTTTAGCCATGCATTTAACAATTTCTGCATGACACCCAAACAGACTAAATGCATATAATCCAGGGGAAAACTTGCCACCATATCAACTGGAATTGAAACGAACGGGCTTAAACCAATATGGTGACGTTTGTATTTAAAGAGGCAAAAGCCAGCATCAGTACGCGGTCGAGCGTCCAACAATGGAAACGTTATTCTCCCTGTGATATACAGACCACGCTGTATGCATCTATCACACCCGAAGTAGCCTGTCGGACTTTTAACTTGACGAACGTAAGCCCGGGCAGGTGTGTCGCATATCACTGACACCAGTTTACATGCTACTGATGACCCAAGATAGTTGATGCCGCCGTCAATTACATCTCGCAATTCCAATACCGTCTCTTCCAGATACGTGTTTATCGGTTGCGGCTTCCCTGAACCGCAATAAATGCCAACCGGGAAAACGGCCAGACATCTCGGACGCACCACAAGTGCCAGAATGGGCCACAATTGTATTGTAGAAAAGTGATAAATTGACTACCCATCGATATTCACCTGGAAGTCGACGGATTCCGGGACCAGCGCCAGTCCACTGACAGACCGACGCAGACCTTTGAGGAGCCCAATATGAATATGCACACCTTGTGCTAGCAACGTCTTCTTACAACAACGAGGTGTGTGCGGCAGGGTCCTCGGATCCTTCGGCACGCCGGGCAAAAATTGGTTTAGAACGTTCAGCACACTCCTTCGTTGCTGCATCGTTAGTCTGCAGCTAACAAACACATCGGCAAATGAACGTAACAACGCGTCCATGTTGATCTTCACGGACGTCATTTTCCCCAGTTCAATGTCGACACCTGCGAATAACAATTTATATAAAATCACAGATAACGTATACTCACCGACACCAGCGGTCAAGTCTGTTGTTGACCCTTGCACATTCATTGTTGATGAGTGAGGAAGTTGTGATGGATGTCCACCCGAAACCTCATCACTGGATGACACATTTACCGTTGGCTCTGGATTTAGTGAAGTTTATATTACGATGCAAATATTTAAATACCAGTTGACGTCATCTTCGGACATCGGTATCGATGGGCCCTCATGGAAGCCTCGCCGCACTCAGTGCACGGTACAGCACTCAACGCCTGCTTACGCCAACGGTATCTTTGCTACTTGCTTGGACGGTCCATGTGAGTTAACTGTCCATTGTAAACACAGAACAGTTATAAACACTAAACCACATTTATCTCCATTTGAAATACGAAAATGATGATTACAAACAAATATCCATAAACATCAAACATGCGTACACCAGGTACTGACGCTATCGGCAAAAACGACGGTGTATAGTATAAAACATATACATAATTATACATATATGCATAATTATACATATGTATATGTATAGAGAGAGAGACATATATATATAATGATCGCGAGCCGTATATATGGCTCGCGATCATCAGTCAGCATGCTCACTATAAGTTTATGCATAAACTTATAGGCATTTATGGGCATAAATTTATGCCTATATATATATGTATATGTATATATATCTGCGAGTGTACGCTTTTTGAGCTGGAGTCACTGTTTGGAGATTGCAGTCATGATAAATCAGTTAACATAGGGAAAGCACATGAAACGAGATCCAACAGGCCACAATATTGGGGCTGACCCCATGTTTGCCCCAAGTGTACTTTATGGGGTTGTCCCAGCTTCGGGCAAGCCTCAGGCATGCTGCTCATTATATAGGTTGTGTTCAACACGGTTTGTACGAATCTCGTACGAACTCGTGCATCACGTGCCAGAGGAAGCACGCCAGTCACGTGAGGGACAGAACGACGACTGCACGGGACTGCGTGAAGGTCGCCACTAATAGTCGCGTAAAAAAACAAAACAGGCCACAATAAGCGTTCTTCAGGGTGGCAATATATCTACATAAGGATATAATCCTAGTAAATCCGTAACCAATTAGCATCTTTCCCACATGAAAACTAAACTTGGGGCAAGCTTGGGGCATGCCCCAGGTTTACCCCAAAGGTTGGGGCAACGTGCTACTTGGGATGTCTCTCAGGTATCAATAAGTGGAGAGGGCATGAATCTTTGCAAGGTGAGGATATTGCAATGCTACAGCCGTGTGAGCGAACAGGAGGAATGATAGAGGGAGCGAACTATCACAATATTGCTGACTGTCGGGATAGTTTGGAGACAAATATTCCTCAGTGAAATGTACTGTTTGGGCTTTGTGGGACGGAAGTGTATGGCAACATTAAATGTGAATTTTGCAAATATATCGATAACCGTGATAAAGTAAGAGCAAGCTTTATCTCGGGGATTGGTTAAGTTTGCGAATGGGACAAGTGGGTGGTTTGGCACGCATCCTCGAGAAAAAGAATCACTAACGGTAAACCAGGTAAGGAAAAGGTCTTTCAACCTCGCGATAACTATGTGCTAAGGAAAGTAGATTTCGCCGGGCGTAAGACGCAGTACTTTAAGATGGCTACGATGGAGACGAGTACGATGGAAATGAGGCGATAATCGGGGGAGATAGTGACACATTTGCGGCATTTCGGGTGCATAAATGTTTTTTTGCCCCTAGTTATCAAACAGTGGACTGATTTCTACGTCCATTTCAAATATGTCCCCGATAACCTTTAAATTTTTGTTGATATTTTGGTACTTGGGGTAAACGGGTACTAAAGGCATCACTAGAATTGCCCAGGGAACGGTTAGTAAACAAACATTTTCCAGCTTCCACCAAAAGACGGTAAATGGCGGCTATTTGGACAAAATAGACCACGTTTCCGTGATAAAACGATACCATACACAATGCCAGCTTGGAGGCCGAGTATTGAGCCTGTCCTCAGTCGTAGCAGTCTAATGTTTGGCCTTTCTAATTGGCAAAAGTCAATTATCTCTAATGCAAGTGGACCAAGGGACAGCCAAAGGACACTGAAGAATATAGGATCCACCCAGAAATAAGCAATAATTGGTCGTGCTTAGCTGCAATGATTGTGTACCTGAATTTAAGCGCATTAGCCCCATCACCGCCGGGAATCTGTAACAACTCCCCCCTAGGAAAGGTCTGTCGAAGCGACCCCTTGATCAAATTGGGAGTGCCTGGCGCATAATATGCATTTACTTTGGTGGGTTTCATGGAACATCACCGAAACTCCTATTGCCGCCGGTGGTTGTTCCCGGAGCTAGCGGCCATCTGCGGAACCTGACCTTGGTTACGCAGAAGAATAGCCTACCGCAAAAAATCCTCTAAAACGACTCCCCGAGTTTCATCCACCGATTGCGTTTGCGTATGGAAATGGAGGGAAAGAACGAGTAACCGAACGTCAGGTGAACCGAAACTAAATGAGTGGAATTAACCAGGCTGATTGGAGCAGAGCAAAAACCTTAAATACAAGAAATTTCTCTTTGGTTTCAAAATGACTTGGTAATTTTCAAGCAGTGGAAATGGTGCAATTCCGGGCAAAAGGGTTTGAAACTTTAGGGGGACCCCTTGGCCAATGTTCATGACGGCCAGATAGCTTTACTTGCAGCATCTCACACGTTTTCGGAGTTAGAAGTTTAAAGCGTAAGGAGGTATTTTGGTTGTTACACTCTTGTGAGCAATACGTAGGTAAATTCGAAATCGATCCCGAAATCAAAACGCGACTGATTCTTAAGTTCACCATGCTGGATTATTAAATGAACAGTGGATTAAAGCGCATACAAACACAAAATATGCTATCACACTGGATAAGAAAGCGGGAAACAGGTTGCCAAGTGCGAGAGACAGGCACTTGCATCACGCAAGTCCAGGATAAGATATGACGGGGTGGCGCATTGGATGCGAACGAACAAAGGGTTGTCCATAAATAGCGAAGTGTATGTAGACATCCAAGTGGTGTACGTGAGCGAGTGATATCAAGGAAACACGAAATTGTGGTGTCTACGGAGGACTTCCCTTGACAGTTGGCCATAGTGGTGATGGGTGACGGAACTAATGGACCACTATCTTTGATCAGCGCCCAACATCCAAACCGCCTCCAAGTTTTAAAACAGTGAGGTTGTCGAAGGTATAGTATTATGTCTACCTTCCTATCAACAAGATGAACTTGATTACCTGGTTCAAGCACACTTAGGAGGCCTTTGTAGGTTAACTATAGAGATATTCTAGCGCCAACCACGTTTACGTATAAGTCAAGCGCTAATGAAAGGTCCTGATGGAATGTTCGCCGATCGAGACTGCGATCCTCGCGGATGCATTTACAAACGGTGCGCTTGCGGAGCCAACTGGTGAATATAAGCACAACAGCCATCACTTGAGCAACCTACGGCAAAGTGACCCATAGGTAACTGAAGAGATCAACCAAAATATAGTTCAGTAGAGAAAGCATGACTGTCAGGTTCATGAACGCGAAGGAAATCTACGAGGACCTCTGGAGGCTGTCGCATACAAGTAGGGCTGTTGGAAGCCGTGACAGAATCTTTGAGCCGGCGATGCAAGTGCTCAGTTATACGGCTGACCGTTGGATGACAGGTCGTCGTACGAGAAAAGTGAATGCTAAAAAAGAGCAGAGCACCTCCGATCGAGTGGAACTCAAACTGTGAACTGCCATCAGCTTTTAACCTTGTAGGGGAACAACACAAAAAATAACTCAGCATTCCAAAAAAACAGTTGTTGTTTCCTGCTCCTACATTTGTTAATGGAGCAGCCCATAGCCAGCTGGTGCAACGGTCATCCATGGTCAGAAAATAGAAAAAATTTTACGGGGCTGAGTGGACCAATTTTCCAATAGGCATCCGGAAAACCGCCACGATACACAGATAAGCGGTCCAATGAAGCTATTTTATGCCCATTTGCCTCCAATGGTTGGCACCGAATGCTCGATTGAGCTCGAAGGCGTCTATCCGTTCGCATACCCGGAAGGAGATAACAGTCTGAAACTTGATATGAGGTAGCTCGGATGCCACGCAAGTTATATTGAGCAGAACTTCGAAAGTTGAGCAAAGCAAAGACGTGGATAATACGGGACCTGGGTGCAGAAGAAACTAGTCGCGTACCATAGAATCCGAGGAAACGGCTGACAGAAAGCCCTAAAGTTTAATTGAAGCAAATAGGTTTGGATCAGCAGAATCCAATTCCAAAAGATGGTTAGCAGGCAAAGCTTTTAGGTCCAGGCTGAGGCTGACTAGGAGTAGCATCTACTTAAAAAGGGACATTGGGCCCAGCGTTCTCGGTGCCAGAAGGGTGACGATCGTAACTGGAAAACTGTACAGAATGGTCATACTGGGCAACCTACGTGGTCACCGTTTGTCGGTTTGGATACCCGAAGCTTACGTAAATAGTTTGAGATCAACAGAAATGATGAGATATTTACCCTGGGTGCTGAATCAGAAGTGCCTAACAGTACGCAGACAGCAAGTGGTTCCCGATGAAAAGTAAAGCACATATTTGATAAATATAAGGATGACGATAGTGGTTTGTTTCGGAAAGGCCCGGGCGATGCTGCAGAGCGTGATAAGATGATACAGGTGTCGAATAAATCAGCGGTTTGACCAAACCGTTACAAACATGCGCATACGGAAGAGCAGGGGGAAAAAGTGAATAAAGGAATATTATAGCAAACCCTAGAAAAGCTGAGAATCAGGGCTAGATGGTCAAGACAATGACATATCAGGTCACTTGGAAGCGTAGGCATCGTGCAGGAAATTTATCGAAAATGGTCATAGTAACTAGCAGGTGCTAGATAATCAAAATATATTTTTGTTGTCACCATTTCTAAAGGGCAGAAGAGAATATCACGACAAGGGGAAAGAAAGCGTTGTTAGCAGGCAGGAGCGAATTTTAAGGGAGTGAAAGCAGAACCCAACAATGGAAGGGAATTAAGTATCAGAAGTGAATCCGAATGAAACAGATAGATCATTTGCCGGTGTAGTATCGTTTATAACGAAGATAGCCAACACATCCTGCTGGGAAGAGCCCCAGATCGGTGACGAAGGGAACGACTGAAGGAAGACAGGTAGTCCATCCGTTATTAGATTGCTTTATGATAAGACGGGCATGACAGCGATTCCTCATCTTCCCGTGGCAAACCCTTCCCTTTTAAATTTATCCGCGGTCCCTCAGGAAGTTCTATATAAAGTCTTCCTGTCTGCCTGCTCCGTCACGAATTTATCCGCTAAATGAACCAGAATGAGCATTTTCTAATCATTGTCGAGACAGTTCTCGTATATGTGCATCTTCTGCATGCTGTGATGAAGTTCCTCTTGAAAATTCCCTTGTTCGCCGATTTTCGATCCCTCGTCTAAGTTGGTAGTAGACGACTAGGGATAAATATCGGTACTTTTCACTTGGATATGGACCGTAGCTAAAACACTTCTCCCGTAGCCTTGTCCAAAGCGTCGGTCTTGTCTTCGAACGGACTGCAAATTCGAAGCAAGCGGGTTTATGGGCAAAAGTCCACTGTTCTCTGGCGGTACTGAAGACAGTTTTTGAATCCTGGGATCATTCTGTAACACCAATATTATCACCTTCAAGTACCTCTAATGAGGGTGGCTTCAAGTGAACGCAGCTTGGATGAAGCCCCGATAGCTGCTTACGTTCCCCTTGAAATGACAAACGGAGGCTGATGGAGTACACAATGGAAAGACACGAACAGCCTCTGCCATCTACATCAGGAGCCGGTTATCACATGCAATATTCATGCGGCCCAAATTCCTTACTGAAGTTTGGTCAAAAATTAGTTGGTTTGCGCTTATGGCTGTAGCATATGCGACGGAATCCCTGAACTGCCTGCGCATCCTCAGATTGGCTGATTCTTAACAAGCCGATAATAAAATTTATCTCTCCGACGACGTGTTCAATAGAACGCCGAAAGATTCGTGCAGCATCTTGAAAACCGGCTGGAGTTCATCAAAGCTCGAGAAGGCCGAGAGGCGTCTTACCACTGCCACCGTTTGCAAAGAGAAGCAGGTAATAAGAACACGTCAGATTTATGGGAACGTACGAGCGCCGGTGAGATTGGTCATGATATCCTGAATAAACTTAACTGCAAAGTCTATCTGCACCAGAGAGGTTGTTGCAGCCCTATAGCCTCCACTTTGTCGACAGTTCCCTGATATTTTAGGAACCGTGCGGTCTACTAAGGCCCAAGGTATATTTGATGCACGAAATACACCTCATTCAGGCATTTGTGCGAGATCGGCTCGCGCAATTTTAGGCTTTTTGGGTGTAGGCCGGCCTGCCCTATCAAAAAATGGAAGGACTGTTTTGCCGTGATGATTTACAGAGCCGGTAATGACAGGTGGTACAGAGAACGACAGCAGAGTTCGTATATGGTAAGTCACCATACAAGTTTGAAACAGTCGTTTTGAGTAGAAAACTGGTTGGGTTAAGGTCAACACAAATCCTGTTTACTGACAAATAATGGCACGGTTAACGAAACATTTATGACGAAGACCAATTGAGGTCAACAAGCAGCAGGAAGCTACTGCCAAGCATGGAATGTCGAAGTTCGTGTAAAGGTTTGTCCTTGACCGTGAGCCAAGTAAGCTACCGTATAAGGTTTCAAAAAGATGTGATTCAACAAAACAGCCCGGAGCTACCCTATGAGGCGAAAATCGAAGAATGCCATCGGAATTATAGGTTTCTTGACTCAGTCTCTGCTCAGTAAAGTTTATAAGGTTGTTTCTGGCTTCTACCCCAAGTGGCCAGAGATATGTTAGTAAGAGTAGTGTAAAGTGCTCTCATAGGAATCCTTCCCAGTCCTTGTCACTAACCTGCACTCTTTAGGCTCCCTTTTTTGGTACCACGTGCGTTTCACACATTCCACCGTTTTCTTTCCACTGTATTGTACACGCTCCATTGTTGCAGCCAATTATTAGCCATTCGGTTTCAACTGGCCTGCATGTGGTCGCGGATAGCTCTTCCTGCTTTCCTTGTGAGCACTGCGTAACCTTTGGCAATAAAGACCGAACACAAGCAATTCCAAATGCTATTTCAGCGCAACTACTGTGACTCGGCAGCCTTGTGTGGAATCATAAGGATCCATTTAGTTGATGTTAAACGGCCGGTTTGAAGGCTACGTTGAACTTACCTCGAGGAGCAATTTTATGTTGCTCGTTTGACGTCAACATGCTGGACATGGTAGACGCTGTGAGATGCCGTTTTTCCTCTCCTGTTGCAAGTGTTTCCGTATACCGGCACTGTGGTAACATGCTTCTTTTTTCTCTCATATCTGTACCGTACCGCCACGGGCTTATCATTGTCGATCCCCGAACCAATAGGACTTGCATGAGCGACCACGTTCAAACACTAGTTTTTGTTTCGCTCACGTGTGCCGCGGCATCATTTTGACTTGACCCGTGGCTGCCGCGGCGATCGCTTCCGACAGTGATTGTAACCGAACTTTGGTTCTCGTCGGCAAACATAATTGCCACATATATAATGTCTGAAGATAATTTACATGCATATAAATTGGTAATTCAGTGTCGTGGACTCAGCGAAAACTCCTTGTTATTACCTCGGGATTCATTTGTTGGGCTACGCGTTGCTCACAATCGGAATAACCGTTACATAAGACAATTCACCGCCTTGGGACCCTCCTGCTAAGCGGCACAAACTACTCCCTGCTGCGTACTCAGTTTCATTGTTAAAAGGCGGGGATCCGTTGTGCTTTGGGTGATTACGAGCAATATAATGCGGTGAACTGTGTGAGGCCTGGGGGCAGATGTCTGCACCCTTTTGCCCAGCAGCTGAAGCCGCTTTTCTAATACTGGATTTCCGGACTTCAGATCCCCTTGTGTGCTGTGAGACGAAATTGGACAGCATTGCTATCTTGGCAGTCCAGTGTGTTACCCAGAGTTTTGTCGGCTTCCAAAGGCGGGGCTGCGCGGCTCCCCCCAGGGCATATTTTGACTACAACCAGCTAAGATGGGGGTCAACCAGAGGCCGCAAAACATCAAACTTTATTTTTGGGTTTTGCCAAAACCCCCCGTCAGGCCAAATATTGCTGCTCCATTATGGTTAATACCTCATAGTTGAAGCAAAAGGAGTGGTGCTTAGCTTCCGTTCGTTTCCATTCATGCCAGTCTCTTCCCATGCGGTCGTGCCTGTCATGTCCCGGTGACTTGGCTGTGTGGGCGGCCATTTAGCTTTTAATCCATAGTGAGGTCACACAGGAGTGTGGAAAATGGATGTGAAAATAATCAGACTTCACTTTACCCGGATAGCCTATCAAACTGGATTTCAATTTACTATTGTGCAGTGGCAGAAGAATATGGAAATCAGACACAACCAGAGTCGAGTGTCACCGTGTAACCTCCTGGAGATGAACGAGTGCGAAAGCGTCTATTCATGATCAAAAATTGCACCAGACAAGCAAATACTTGCCACTCAGCTCTACGCAACTTGTACAATTATGCTTAGGTAAGTAAATATTATGGGTCGCTGGCTTTCATGACAGAACGCTGGCCGGTGTACCATGATAAGAATGGTTTCAAAAATCTCTACTGGCTTCGGTGTTGGATTACGCAACATGGCTTTGAAACACTAGGTCAAGTGAACTTTGGAACCTGATGCAACCTCGTGTCTTGCAACTGAAGAAGCTGGGGGTGTCATTGGGGTGTATATTTCCCAAGCGGGCTGCGTCATCAAGTTTGACAGCCATTTCGGTGTGTTTTTTGACACTCGTTGATTCAAGCGGCGATCGGTCCTGTCAACGTATGAGTCACCGCAACTGCAATTGAACTGACAGGCATTCCGTGAGACATTGAGCTACGCGTTACCTACTGTAGTTATGGACGTTAAAAAGGGGTGAAGAAATGCATCCTCAGATGGTCACGGCAAGTGTATTCTCATCCCAGACTGCCGGAGCAAATAGTTGCGTACACAAGAATTCAGTCCGCTAGCTTAGATTCCCAAGCATTTCTGAAGGTTACAGCGGTAGGTCATTCTCGGACTACTGCGTACAACCCGGTGGCAGATTGGACGGCAGAGCTCTTCAGTGGGAAGCTGGCGGAATCTGTAGTGGCCTTTTGTTTTTCGGGTGAGTGTTGGAAAGTGGTGTTTCTGAAAGCCTTATTTAGATACCTAACAACGTGCTTCCAAGATACGAATGAGATTCCCTCAAAAATCACTTTTGGACGTCCTCTTTGGACAAGGCAGAAAGCTGCGCATTCCCCCGCAGAGACCGACAGCCCGGACCCACTAGAACGCCGACACTGATGTTAAGCTACTCATGCGAGGTCAGCTGAATCCACCCGACCAGGTGCAGTCGAGCGTCTAGAAAGAAAGTTTAACAAAAGGTCAGGAAAACTAGCGGCCCGTGCAAATTTAAAGTAGGCTAGCCGGGCACTCATCTTTCGGCTGATGGAGGTAGAGTAATTGCCTGAACGTTATCCACAAGCGGCTGACAAATGAACTCCAGCCTTTATCTGTGTAGCGCGGTACTACACCCGATCAGCAAAGGCAAATTAGGACACGACGACTTGTGTCATCAGACAAATACCGACGTAGCTCATCATGTCGCTCAGAGGGGACATGGCTTTGGACGCCTTATAAGTTCACGATTTGTGTGGATCATTGTTCGTTTCCGAATGCAGAGGTTTGATTTGGCTTACTGCTCTAAGGGGTGTGGCATACGCGCCACAACAAAAGCTTGCTTCTTAGTTATTCTCTTGTTCTCAGAAGTTAGTTTGATGATGTTAGGTACATAAATGATTGTAACTCAATTTTAACGTTGAATAACCTACCGAGGCATTCATTTGTATTCGTTGCATTCGTACATTTCTTCTTTCTATCGTAACACGACATATGTTGGGCGACAGTGACGCACATCCATCGGGTCATAGCATTACTGGTGCATGCAACCAGTAATGGGTTGTTTATTGACGATCAGAAAAAGATAATTCAGTTATACATTTGGCATCGGTTTGGGCTTAACAGCGGCGTCAAATGCGGTGATTAACTCAGGGCGATTTTAATGGCAGCCGTCCAGTGGTACTGCTGATAGTTCGGATCCCCGCCGTGTCATACGGTTCAAGTCTCGATGGCTTTCTGGGAGTTTGTGACCGCTCGCTCAATATAGCGCTTAGCTTCAGACTTCAAAATACGAGTGGCAAATTGTGAAACGGTAAACCAATTTGGACCCCGACTGTGATCGCAGTAGCCTAATCAGAAAATCAACTAAGTTGTTGGGACGCTTCTGATATCGCTACCTTGTTTGTTTGTAATAACAGTTCCTTCCTTGTTTGAATACGGTACTCCGTAGCTCAGGTTGCCGGAGTGAGTGCTGCTAAAACACGGAGTATGTAGATACGTTTAGGCCAGAATTCTGCCTTCCAAAAATGCACTGCAGAAAGGTTGTTTTCTTCTGTCGGTAGGTCATGTTCATATGGGTGGTCATGTTTCAATAAAACTTACAAAAAATCTGTGAGTGAAATAGTGAACTTTCAAGTGCTTGTCTGCAGTTCGTAGAGAGAACACATAAATTGCAAATGAATTTTGTCTCAACCCAACGGCCATTGATCAATTTATGCCGTCGTTTGGCAATCGGTATCTTTATCCCCCTCTGTGAGTGGCAACGGATTCAAACCTCGGTACAAGAAACTATGGTTACGAGAAACGATGAAGAAAAAAGGAAAAAAGAGAAGAAACGAAGAACAAAAACCCAGTTGAATGGCTGGGGATTGGGTAGCTATGAGCTATGCCCTATTGCAATAAATGGACGGTGTCAATCTGAAAACGGGAAGCGACCAATGCAAGACGTAAAGAGTGGGTCAGATGGCAGCACTGGCGCGGAAGGGTCAAGATATGGTAAATGTGAGGCGCAGATATAGGACGAATGGTAGAGTATCATGAGGGGCGGTGGCATAGTGGCAGGAGAACGGGCCATCGAAGAACTGCAGGAAGCAGAGCAAATACTTAGATACATAAAAACACATGTATATACATATATATATATGTACGTTTATTTATGCATATCTATATAAATATATATCAGAGCCGGAGCAAGTAGCAGTGGAGGGACGGATCATGAAAGTAGCAGTGCTTGGAAAGGACATATGAAACTGGGTCAAATTGCAAGGAATAAACCTGGATAAACCCTGATGAGTTTTTTTATGACAGGTGAACATGAAGGAGCAACAGAGGGAGAGAAACGACTTCAGATGCACAGGAGTGATGGCTGTAAGCAGCAGCTGGCTAAAGAGAGAATACGGAGGAAAGGGTCAAAGAAAACAGGTAAGAGTGAAGCTAACCAACTGATTAGTGCCGGTGTGACATGTGGTAAGGGTCGGAAATGGGTGGGGCCATATTAAGTGGACAAACAATATCCCAAGTAGAACGCTGCCCACCGCAACATTCTGGTAACATGCCGGTAACAAGTGGGCACTTGTTACCGGCATTGGTTACAGTGGTTACAGATCTGTCTGGTGCGGTATGGTGGGAGGTATAATATAGAAACAAGGGTACTGCGAGATGGTAGTTAGTGAGGCATGCGATCAAAGAAATTTATACGTACATGGAGGTACCATGTGAATACAGGTTAGGAAACGACAGGGGCGAAATTGGTGGAAAAGGAAATACTTTGGGCTTGAGGAGAGTAAAATTGATGGGGGGAGAGTGCCATCATTCACTAAGGGTGGCCAAAGTGAAAAATGATAAGAACAAAAACACAAAATGGACAGCTGTGCATACACAGATAGAATGACGCGGACGGGAAGTGATAAGAATGCTGACAAGAAAGATAGATGAGCGAATCGTGGAGGAAGAAGGACGGTAGGAGCATGCGATCCGGAACCGGCAGTGGTGGATGCGGTAGGGCGAGCAGAGTTGGAGGGTGCAATCCGCAACCAGTGCTGGTGGGTGGGGCTGACCGCGAGCCGGACACCCAACCTGAAAATCACTTTATGAGGTGAACACAGGAGGTCTGATCCACCAGCCTACTTGCGCTCGCACATCGTTGCAGGCGGCCTGCACGCCCGATGTGCGCCGGCCAAAGTGGGGGATCTGACCACGCTTCACACCATTGGGATTGGCGTGAGTGTACATCGATGGTTGTACAGGGAGCTGAGCGACCACGATGAGGGTATATGGTCCAGGACCAATTAGACAGTTTGTAGGAACTTGTGCAGAAGAGCCAACGGGAGCGGCAAGTGATGGGCGGCTAAGCGGCTTTATTATCCAGATGCATCATTCAGGGAGGTGATCAGTGTAGTGCCCGAGGTGGTCCACCGGCACTGAGAATCACTGAAAAGAGAAATGAGATAGAGAAGCGCAATCTGGGTAGGGCCCGGCTGGGGAGCAACGGGTAACGGAAAGAAGAACAAAAGTGAAACACAGGCTCATAAATGCAGCGGATCCCTAAGACAAATTGAGGCCATGGAAAGTGAGAATAAAAATGGAAAAGCATAAGTAGGAGATGAACAATTCAATGTAGGGGTCAATATTCCACCTAGAGTAGTCATTCGGTAGAAGAAAAGACTAAGTTCTGCATGAAGTTGCGGAAAATCCTTAGCTAAGGGATAGGGTGGGGGCTAAGTGGGTGAAGTCACAGTTGGATTTTTTGTTCAGTCAGTGAGACACGACAAATGAGAGAAATGAGACTGAATTTCCTAGTTTAAAATCGCATAGGTAGTGATGGAAGTTTATGTGGTAAAACCTGATGTGGAAACGAGGCAACCTAAGCAAAATTATATCAGGCGTCATCCAGCTAATGCACATTCCGCTGCCACACACCGAGAGACAGAAAAGAAGGTGAGACGATGAGGCAGCGAGACATACATGGATCGGTGAGTGGATGAGGTTTCGTTCAAAAACCAGAATGACAAAAGAGAGTACCATAGAAAGGTATCGGGTAGACTGGCCCTAATATTGGTCGATTAGTAGACGGACTAAGGCAAAGCAAAGTCTATGGCGCGTGGGACTAAAAAACGAAAACGGTGAACTTTGATTAACCGAGGTCCTTAATATTCAGTAACGGGTTTGGGATTCGACTCGGAGTAGTTAGAAGAGAATAAGTAAATTCTGCGTGAAATTATGGAAGAACCTTGGCCCGGGGATAGGGTGAGGGCAGAGTTGGTGTCGCCAAAACTGGGTGTTGAGTTCAGTTAATGAGCCACTCTAAGTGAGATAAATGAGGCTGAGCTTCCCAGTTCAAAATCGCAGGGGTGGTGATGGAAGTATATGTGGTGGGACCTGATGTGGAAAAGAGGCATTTTAAGCAAAGAGATATCGAGGAGCTTTGGATTACCTACCACGCTTGTGCTTATAATTACAGGACAGTAATTTATATAGTCATTTATAATTATATACGTATTTGCTTATATATGCTCGTATGCATATATAAATATATATGTGTGTATATATGTATATAAATCGGACCAGGGCGTGGTTACTGATGCAGTTCCTCGAGCAATGTTGAGGTTGATTCAAGGCCGCGGACGTGATATAACTAAATAAAAACACTAAGTCGTGGAGCAGGAGGCATATTGACAACCTGTGAGAAGTATTACGGTGACCTCTTTTAAAGTAAGAAGGCATCTGGAAGGACTTATTTCAAAGTGAATTTGGCAGGATCTTGTAAGTTTTTATGGGAAAACAATAAGTGTACTCAGAAATGCTTTGAAAAGGTCGATGGCGAAGTCTAAGGAGAGGCGTTCAAACGGAGCATTCAGAATTCAAAAGCGGTGAAGTTATTTAGGGAGGTAAGGTAAAGCGAGAAAGCAGAGCAATGGCTTCAAAGTCGAGGCCTTTCTCGTAAGCCTGACTTTCGGTTATGTGAAAGTTGAACAAGCGTTAAACAGAAAAGAATTTATCAATAGGATGCACGAATGCATACTTTGACTGAGAAGGTCTGATGTGCAAGGGAAGTTTATTCCAGATTTTGGAGTACGTGAAGAGAGAGAACTTAGAGCGTGGAACAGTCCTCGCGGAGGATGTGATAATAGTATACCGTCTATTACGGAGTGAACATCCAGTACCCGGGGAGAAGCACAAATGGTTGGAGGAATAAGATTGCTTACCCAATAGCTCATGCAGAAAAGCCACGTTTAGCTTGACGCGACGAAGCCAGAGTGGATCGATTTTGAGAGATAAGCATCGTTCCCTGTAGTTAAAGTTGTACGACCAACCGATAAGCTGTTTTGTGAACCTTCTTTAAATACATTCGATAATAATCCTGTCGGATTTTCTCATACTAGTGAAGATTAGAGGACAATATTCGAGAAGGGACCTGGCATGTATTTTGTACATGAAAAGAATACTCTCCCTAAGGTGGAAGGATCTGAACAGAAGACCAAGACACTTTTAGCCTTCCCCGTTTGGAAGACAGCATGTTCCGAGAAGTTGAAGGAGCAAGAATAACTTAAGCCAGGGTCTCTTACTGAGGGGTAGCTGTCAACGGGTGAACCACGGATGCATGAGGAACCAGGAGGAATCTGGCATTTGTAAGTGAAAAAATACACTATTCGGCGGAGAATTTCGTCGCCCAGGTTGAGCACCATTATCAAGAGCGGCTAAGTCAGTGGAGAATTCAGGGATAGTAGCACTGAGGTTTCCAGGCGAAAAGGTGTAGACTGTCTCAATATCTTCGGTGAACAAAAACGGCCTGCCAATAAGTGTTGCCGGAAACATATCATTTATATATAGGAAAAAAAGAACGAGCCCTAAAACACTGCCCTGAATAACCCCGCTAGTAACGCGCTTAAGATTAGAGGTGCGCCTGTTAATTAAGCCAACCCGTGAACGATAGGACAATTCGGATGAGAATCAAGAAAGTAACGGATCAACAATGCCAGCTGATCATAGCTTTGGTAAAAGCTGGGGGTGTGGTATACGATCAGATGCCTTAGACAAGTCAAAATAAAGAGTAACAAAAGATTTCCCACCTTCAACAGAGTCGGTGGCGAGATTCAAAAAATCGCACTGACAAGTCACACAGGACCGTGAACGCAGGAATCCATGTTGGTTGTGATTAGTAAGGTTGAGGCCTGAAAAACAGTTGATAATGTGATCTTTATCTAACTTCCCATTTTGTCCTCGCTCCTATAGTTTCGCAATATGATAGCTCCAACTGCAAGATCTCACCATTTCCCTATTCACTTATTCAGTCCATGCCCGTCGATATTTACTTTTCTACTTAGTCTCCCTTGCTCTCTTCTAATCACTCTTCTGTTGCAACCAAGCTGTGCTCACGCAGCCCACTGATCACATACCTGCACACAACTGCCTATCATCCCGTCGTATCCTTCCCTTTCCTGGCTTCCCATGCTACACCCCGTTGTGCACCAGCCCCATCCCTATCCGTGTTCAACAGCCATGTCAGAACTTGCCTTTTTCACTTCTGCCTCTCCTAACTCCCCACTTATTGATTTACCCCTAATGCGCATTTTTTCTCAGCTCCAGACTCCTCTCCAGATTGTTTCATCAGCCAGAGCTTCAGCGGGCTTCTTTCTACTCACCCCATTCAAGTACCTGGCTGCAAGCATGCAGCTTTCCGGCTCCATCGTCCCAACTCCGCCACGCGTATATTTCATGCGCCTGCTATTCTGTCACAAGTTCAATTCTCCTGCGCCTCTATTCTTCTCTGTTTTCGTCCAGTTTCTCTATGGTACACTGGGCTAATCGTTCATTTCTTACTCGTTTCTACTCGATCGGTTCTCGTAAACCCTGTTTTGATTACGTTGCCGAACAGACATTTTTTCTGTGCCTATCAGCTTGCTCTGCTTCTCACTTTCTACGTTTTATAAAGGAAGTCAGATCATGAACTTCCTGCGTCGTTTTGAGCTCATGAGCTGTCCTCAGCTGACTTTTTTAATCATTCATGCATCCATTAGTTACTTACATTACTGGCCGTTACAACTGCTGTATCTCTCCACCACGGTGCATCTTGCTACCCAACTCCTTTTCTCAGCCGGTATTTTACAAATTTTGGAAAACTTTATAATTTTTTCAGCGCTTTGCCCATCCATTTTCATCGTCGCCTTCTTGCAGCTTCACACTAAACGCGAGATTTTCAGTGCTCCTTTCCTTCTCCAACGTCTTCACATAGTGCACCAGGGTTGATTGATCGACCTACTCCCGCCTGTTTTTTGAACAAATTCTTCACATTTTCTCCTTAATGAAATGTTCTTTACAGCCGTCATCGGCTTTTTGCTTCCCAGTTGTCGCTTTCAGTCCATATACCAAGATCCGACTGCCAAAAAGAAAACAGTATACTGTGATTCCCTCAGGGCAATTCTGAACTACCTACACTAAACTTCTCTGTAGATTCTGGTCATTTCTATTCTCAGGTTCTAGCATTCTGCCGTACAAAGCTCGAGCTTCTCTCCTCCGCTGATATTCGACGTTCCTTCCTTTATATGAAGAGCTTATTCGCTCTGCATTCCCCAGTTCTTTGCCAGCCGTTTTCTTCTCTATCATTTCGCGGCTTCTCCTGATATGCATCCATTCTAAAAATATCCGTACCTCAAGGCCACTATACACCAATTTCTACAAAACATTTTTGCTAGCTTCCCCTCCACTCACAATCTGCACAGACTGCCACCTGTACTACACTGGATACTTTTTCCGTCACTGACCGCCTATCTTAGTGCTTCAAAGTTTCTTTGCTATCTTTTCCCTCTTCAAGCAAATCAGTTAATTCTTCGTCGCTGTTTGTTACCACTGTTGTTCCATTATAGTCATTGTCTCCGTAAAGTGAAACTCCCAGCTTATGGCTATTTCTAATCAGGTCAGTCTGATGACCTTATTCGACTCAGAATTTAAATCTGTCAGACATTCATTTCAATCCATCAATGTGTCCCATTGAACTTTCCTATTATTCTTCAGCGTGCTCACGTTTGTCACACGTTTATCTCATATTTATCTCCTCTTTATTTTTCTTTCGTCTGTCATGAGGTTCTTATTGCGATTGCGAAACTTCCGTCCATATTGTCGTCCGTAACATTTGGTTAGTATCTTTCATGCTTTTGGTCTCTCTTAACAGTCCTAATTCGCCTTTTTTCAACGTGTCCATCAGCTAGGTGTGCAGAAATGGACCGTCTTTTTCGTCGTCAGTGTTAGAGGAAATCTCTTCCATACTACAGATGCTCCAAGTAATTTGTCTAAACGGGCATATTTTTGGTTGAAGACTTATTCTGTCTCTTTGTTTCTACAATTTGCAGACTTCTAGGAGCGGAGGCTGTGGAATCGTGACCGTTGCCTTAAGTCAGCAACAATTAACAAACCATCTTCATCACTGTTTCTGATCTCGATGGCGATCTTTCGTCTTGTAGCCAAGGGTTATACCATCTGACTGGACGTTATTAGAGTAGGTTGGCGAAGTGCTCCAGCCGCATTACCCCCGTGGTCCAATAACCCTTCCCGTATATTGTGAAAAACCATTCTCATTATCATAGCAAAGAACAGGTTCATCTCCAGAAGAACTAAAGAAAACAGTCAAGTTTTTTCAATGCAGCTGAGACTCTGTAAACCTTTCGCACCCAAAAATGTATAAAGCAGTGCCATATCTCCGGATATGTTGCCACACAAAGACTGAGACTCAATACTGGGTGTTTCTGAAAATTTCCGCCTCCGCCATTAGCGGAGGTACATTTTCTCGATAAGCCCTAGTCCGAAACAGCCTCAGGACCCACTGAGAACACAGTAGTGCCGAAATTATTACCACTTATATTTTAACGATGTGGCTGTGAGATAAGAGCCACTGACCATAAAAGCTGCAAGTACGCTCAGGTTTTGCACTGATGACAACCCCGGCTAAGCAAGACCACCCAAAGTGAAGACTAGGGAAGCCATCCTTAGTTGTCACCCAACGGACAACAAGCATATAATTGTCTTCTTCAGCTGCCAGACGCGCCTACACGCCAAATCATTAAAGAAAACTGGCGTAGTTCCCCATTCCTGGTTTGGCCTCCAGCGAGCTCGCCGACGGTTTACTCAACTTTTTTCTCAGAGTCTCAACCAAATTTTCCATGAGCTTGAAAATGTACACAAGCTCATCTACCTGTGATGATGAGGTGGGCGATTCCACTTTCCATCGTCTCTTCTCTACCTATGCCATAGCAGTGGCAAATATTTCTGAATTGTTGGCCCACATAACATAGTGGCTCGCCTGAGTATTCTCGTACCTGATGTACGCTTGATGTAGATAGCACACTGCAGTCAAGCACCCAAAAGCAACAGTTATCTTTAAAAAAGGCAATTCCTTTTTAGTTGAAGAATATGCGGAAGACCGCTGCTCAACTGGTAGGTGCTTTGTTGGTAGCTTGATGGCAAACCATTTAACAAGTGGCGATGCATTCTCTTTTTGCGCAAAACATGACGGGACAGCACTCAATACGATAAGAATCTCATCGTTGTCAGAACCTGGCGGCTGGTCTCTCCTTTCTATAGCTGGACTTTGACTCTAGCGAGAAACGTTTTTGCACGAAAGACTTAAAAACAACCTAGTTGAAAGTCACAGCGTACCACAAACACAGCCACCACAATCAAGTTGATGCTCCAAATCGGTCATAAATACGCCATGCTTATCTTCCAAGGGAACTATCATCTTAAAATAAAGGAAAAACAGCGGACATTTAATTCTCAATGTATCAACTGGAAAAGACCTTTTTCGCTGACTGCCCCACCCTAAGAATATGGAGGCGACCACCTAGCTCACTAGACTTGACTTTTGTGGGTTGTACGTCTGAAACAGTAAAAAGCCTTTTGAACTTTTTCTGTGTATAACACTATGTCTCCTGAAAGCTGTGTAGTATTTTCATCAACCACCAAATGTGTAACGTCTGATCGGCGACAAAATCCCTGTTTCTGAGATACAACTGGCCTGTTATTAAATGAATCCGACGATTCCACCATGGACGACGATAAGCAATGCCGTAAGGCATCCCGACGGCTTGAACTATGATGGACACCGCGCACTTGACATTCTTGTATTTGAAATGTCGATGGGTAGCACAACTAGGTTCTCCACCTTTGGACATTCCTTTAAGGGGCTTCGGTGGACAAAATCTCCACCAGAAAAAAAGCAAAAGCTTTCGGATGGGTACCAGGACCGGTAAGAAGCCTGCTCCTTTCACTAATATTGGTGTAAATGTAATAATACTTTGAGCTTTCATGCTCAAAAACATGTAATTCATTGATAAATGTCTCGGAAGAGTGTCAGTGTCAGGAACCCAAAGAATTCGATGTTGCGAATAACGAGTCAATGAAATAACCTTGGCAGAATTCTAGGCGAAAACTGCAATCTTATTCAGAGGGGCCAAATATGTAAAACCTTGGACAAACCTATTCCTACACCGAATCAGTTTTATTCAAACAAAATTTAGCTTAAACATACGATGGGCCATCTTCGTCGTCTCCGCCAAGGAAGCCAACGAACAAAACCGATGGATGAATTATGCTGAATTATCGCATAATATGACGGCTGACCATACGACAACATCTCAGGTGACACCATCAGTCGTAAACGTTTGAGTGCAAGGCCCGATTCATCCGGGACATAAAATAAACGTACGGCCATTTATAAGATGCCTTTAGAGCGAGTATTCGGAAGGCTTTTTTATTTGCGAAATCAATCCGTTGAAACTGGGCTAACCCAACTCCGAACTTTCCACTACTATCTGTGAACCACCAAATGCTGATTGATGTTTTTGCTTTTTCCTTATGTAGTTAACCCAGGTGCTGTTATGAAAGTAAACTATACTAGGTCTTGTTGCTTTTCCGTCCAGTTTTTTTGCCGTGGAAACGAATTTCACGAAATAATTCCATGACTCATGGACATCATAAGTGATTATTAATTAATCATACCGACAATGTTCATGGCATTTCCAGGTCAAAAAAGCTTTATACGATTTCTCCCAAGATGTCTACTCTACATAAATCCTCATGGCTGCAAAACATGTTGCACTTGTTAGACTTAAATTTGGAGCCTTGCACATTAGACTTTTCCAGACCTCCGTTGGGTTTATTCCAGATTGTAGCAATGGGCTCACTTTTTGTCGACGCATATCTATGTAATAATAATAAAGTATGTTTCGGGATATCCGCGACGTGCCTCGATGAGCTACCAATTGTATACAGGTGACGTTTGTGCATGTGGTAAACATTACTTTTGGCAGGAATCAACATGAAGAAGCGACAAACGGAACGAATTAGCTGGACCCTGTTCGAGAGTGAAATGTTGAATATTCAGGATAACATTTTGAAATATCAGAATCGGACAATGTTGAACAAGGACTATAAAGGGCCTTGTGAGTCAGTTAAAATAATGAAGGTTCGTTGTGGGAAAATCGAAGTGGGCTCCGAAGATAGGTATTTAGGAACCACGATATGTTTTTTGCGGGTTGGGATTTCAAGTGGTGGAAAAGTGCATCTCCTGGCACCTGTCAGATCCACGGTGAACTGTGGCTCCACTATGGCTCTTGGCGGGGAAATTAGGCCAGCACAAAACGTATGGTATCAGGGAAAATTTCCATGAGGCAATCTGAACATTTTATGCTTATTGGGTTATTCATGTAAGTAGCGACCAAATTGACATGAACGCAATAATCAGCAAAATAGAACAAGTGTTTGTTAGTGCCTGCAAAACGAGAACAGGCAGGTGGTCAGCCAAAAGGAACAGAAGGATTTCGATAACCATTTATCAGTGACAAACAAAAGGCTAAATAACATGAGAAAACCTGCGAGAAACTCAAACAATACCAATTGGAACAAGGCAGAATGAGAATGAAACATTTTTGCTAGATCATGGCGGGGCTTGCAAAGTAAAAGTTATCACCGGGTCGGAGGTGAATAAAAATCATGAAAAAACGAAGAGTCTAGATAGAATAATGATAGAATAATGATGGAATAATGGATTGAGAAGACGGTGAGGTCAGCAGGGAGTGAACAAAGAAGTAGGACAAGAAGCCGGGTAGGTAGAAGCCCACAAGATGGCTGAGGTGACAACAAACAGGGGACACAAGGTAGGAAACTAGGCATCCCTTATATGATACAAATGAAGAGAAAATGGAATTGTTAGATAAGCTTACGATGAGGCTGGTACAAAGCAACGTAAGTAAACAAAAAAGGAGTTGAACTAGTAGACGCCCAGTGCACTTGAAAAGAACTGGCGCGAAGAAACCTGACGAAGCAAGAGCGTACCCGAAGAGGGTGAATCTAAAATTACCAGAGGTGTCTGGGTGGAATGGTGGTAGAAGTGGTAAGTTAAGAAAGGCTGGGGTTTGCAGAATACAAAAAAGGTAGTAGGACAGAAGCTCCGGATAAAAAACATAAGAAATTCACAAACGAAGGCTTGGACAAGGAGGGAGACCGCTTTTATAACATACGGCAGCAAAAAATGAACAAAAACTATAAGTAGTCCACGTGGGTATTCAATGGGCACGAAAGTGTGAGTTAATATTACTTAAAATAGTCTCACTTTGCGCTGTCAAGAAGTGAAGACAACCGCCAAAAAGCTTTATCTCCAGTGAGGCTGAAACTCGTTAACTGGAGGACCCAAGTGACGGTTAAGTACGTAGATCCTTTGGATTCAAATTCAGTTTTGGTCTGAAGGGGTTGAATCTTCGAAATTTTCTTCCAGGTTTTGGAGTCAACTGAAAGGAGCAAATTTCACCTTGAAGCGTTTGAGGTAACGGAGTAGTAACAACAACACCGGCGACGGAGGGGGCAACCGGTGCTGGACGAGATTTCGAGTGTCTCAGACCAGCAGTGTTGTTGACATAACTAACTGTGTTAGGGGGGCCATAATGAGCTTTAGTAGAAGGAACCACAAGGGTTCGATATGGACAATTTTGCAGCGCTCCTGGTAGGATAAAGCAGCTGGAAGCACGATCAGTCCTTGGGTGCAATATCTCTGGATTTTTTCTGGGAAGACCCTATGGGCTTCAGACGTGCTGCAGTAGATCAGTAGGTTGTATTGGAGTACTGGTTGGGTATGGGAGTTATAAATATGCATAACGCTTTCGGGGAATCGTTGGGATCGGAAAATAGAACAGAGGTCAAACCGAGCCTTTGCGGCCTGAATAAACTGGTTCTGGGGAAAATTCAGGGGGTTTGAGTAAAGCAGACGAAGATTTCACACAGTAGGGCAATACACTTTCGGAGATCCACAATGATCAAGGAGCCAGGGGGAGATGAAACCCTTGAGTTAGTGACCCACTTTTGTCCGGAGAGCGGTTCATCGACTCAGAAGACCTCCACAGGTCAAGAGCAGAAAGATCAGCGAGAATGTCTCTCTGTGCAAGGTAAATACCAATAGTCTTGAAGAAGCAAATGATTTTAATGTCAACGACGAAGAGAAATGGAATACCATAGGACATTAGGTTCAGTGCATTATCATAAACAATAATGGGTGAAGAACCCGGCAGGCTTCTTTATACAAAGCCACTGGTAATTGGCATCGGATCAAAGGTATGCCCATCAATAAGAACAGCCTGCGAGATGTGGAGTGGGTGAGAATACAATCAGGAGGGAAGGCAGTTGTTAATTATGAAAAAAATCGCTCTGGTGATGAGTTGCGGATGACAGGAGCGGCCAAATGCCATGGGCAACTGAAGGTAAACAGTAAAACTCCGAGTGCTCACCTGTGAATTTGGTAGGGAGATTCAAGAAATCAAATTGACAGCTATTACAAGACAAGGAGTTGTGAAACCTTGGCTTTCTAATAGTTAGTAGGGTAAACTGAGGCAGATAGCTTACCAGGCAACCTTTAGCCAGCTTTTCCTTTACTCTGGAGATATGGGTGTGATTTATCGAATGATAAGTATACAACTCATGCAGCGGTCTTTTATGTCGCGGGAAGACGGCGGGCCGCTGTCACCCAAACAAAGCTGGGCTGAAATTCACAAGTAGGTTAAAAAGGTCAAGCATTAGTACTGCTAAATCTGAGCCATCATCACTGGAGGCTGATGGGAGCAGTCCATCCGGTCAATGATAGTCTGCCATTTTATAACGGAAGGGAGCTGTTCTTTTTGCAAAAGATGCAGTAAATAGAGGGGATTCAGTGGTGAAATTTATAAATGGTGGATTGATCTTGCAGCTGGAGCCTTAGTGGCAAAATTAAGGGTTAAAATGTTTAAGTTTCACAAGGTGATACAGCTGGTCTTTCCTCAGATAACATCACGTATTGGATGGTAGATTTAGCACCCATATTCCTGGCCTTATAAAATTTCTAGTTTTTCCGGATGTTGTTTGGACGACTGGGACTCTTTCTTCCCTTTGAGAAGAACGGCTTTAGTTTTGGGGCAAGTGATTCAAAGCAGACGGTTAACATAGACATAGAAGGAGGAATTGTAGGGGTAAAGATAAAGTCTTCGTAGTCTAGGGCAAATACATTTTTTGAAGGAAAAATGTGAGTTCCTTTCACAGGTGGGACGAACTGTATTGAGGAACTTTAACTGACAACCAGTCATGCTGGAGTGGAACTAGTCAGCAGCCGATGGGACGAAGCCACCCCGGTCTGTGTTCCTTGAAACAAGGTTCAGTCGTTTTCGGTTGGAGAGCGGTAGCTGTTTAATGCAAGGCGGGTTGTTATGAAATAGATGGAAAACCAAACCTGTGAGTATCCATGCATTTTACATTTCTTCATGTTTGTTGTAGCCTCCTAGGGGCCCCCTCATGATGTGTCGAGGTATGAAGGGAAATAGCCAAAAACATCATCCTTAGTAGATACACGCGTGATCACACTGTACAACAAAGCACAACGCTTCGAGTAAGATAATTTCTCCGGCTCAACCTCTCTTTCTGATTTGAGACCATTCTGGAACCCGTTAGGCTCAAGATTTGAAATTGGTCGCTGGAAGGTGTGAGTTCGTTCAATGCTGTCTGACTCTTATTCATATTTTTTGCAAGCCTCTTTTGTAAAATTATCAAACCAAGCTATCCCGCGTAACCGAGACTTTTGGTTTTCTATCTTGCGAGGTTTATGTGTTGTCTTGGTGTACGATGTACACTAGTGAGTACGCCTGAATCGTTGCCAAGTACCATTTTGTGTTAGCTGCCAGGAGGTTTTAGAGTGATTGGGACCGAAGTGTCCGAGACACAACGGGTAAAAGTAAGGTCAATTATTTTACCATTTCTGGTAGATGTTGATACTTTTTGAGTCTCTCCTCCCAAATGAGTACTAGCAACAAGCGCAGTTGGGTTTAAAGACACTCAAAGAGTGGGCCAAAATATACCGGAGAAGTCTGGAACACCGGCGATTGTCTTGCGCATGGAAGGAGAGCTGCTCTGTTTAAAGACATCACATAAAGAAGGCGGCCCACGCGTGCGGAAGGAAAGCGATAGATGCATTCAAGACGGATAACGTCGTTGAGTGCATGTGTGTGAGCCGTGCATAGCCAGTAGTTAGGTGCAGCGCTCAGCGAAGAAGAATAGATTTGGGAGGATTTGTCCAGCATATACCGGGAATCCACCTCCATGTCCGCCAGGCGAGCTGGTTCTAAGAAATTTGTAACCCATCCGGGGTATCTCAGTGAATAGAATGAGTTTAGCGAGCACTGGTTCTGCAATGAATATAATGCCCAGATTTGACCTAACGGCGGAGTTTTGAACAGCTTAGCTTGTTAAGGGCAGAGCGAGAATTATTCGGAGCTTGAGATAACCGCGGCTTGTTACCTGGGTTATCAGTTTAGGAAGATGGAGAAGATTGTTTAGTGGCCAGCGGGCCAATACACATGTGCGTACTGAAAAGTGGGTCCGAAATTGACATTGTTGGTACTAATGATGGTGATTGGAATAGGGTTACTAATGGATATAGATTTACCGTTAGCAAGATGGTCACTGGATCTGCGTTTTCAGAGCCAAGAGACCAAAAGGGGAGCATGTAGAGATTAACTAAGGTGGTAGGGGTGATGTAGCAATGAACTGACCGGTAGATTTAGCTGATGGTAGGATACTGGAGAAAGAAGGACTTTGACTGGGTGGTAGGTACTTACGAAAAAAGGTGGCAGATAGGAAGTTCGTGACACCAATCTATTAAAAACTGTGGCTCGGTAAGAGGACACTAGCGATGGGTAGTTAGCTGCTACTTGAAAAGGTGGAGCCAGTAGGAATAGTGGAGGCTCAGGTGAACGAACACTTATTGGCGGAATAACACGGACAATTTCGGAAAAGAGGGTGGTGGCGGGCTGTACAAATACCGCCCCACCTTCGGTGGAGCAGGTCTGGGGATGATAGTTTCACAAGTGGAGCGGGAGTTCCGCTGGACACTTCTTCGGGGCCTGGTGCCATGGCACCGGCACCGTGCCATGTTGCGCACATGGAACACCCTTTTTTAACTGATTTCAACGGCACCAGGCCGGGAACATTAAAATTTGCTAGACTAAGAACTTTTCACATTTTCCTGGAGATTTCAAATGAAGTTGAACCGGCAAAAAGGAGTGCACTGGAGAAGTTTTCTGTCGGAGGGATGTTCAGATGGGTCACGAATGTAAGAGAGAAAAAGGGGTCTAGGCAGAAGCGGTTCGCCGTAGAGGATCCGACTGATCAGACTAGAATCCTTCCGTTCCACAACGAGAGCCCTGGATATAACGTCGTCGAATGCGTCAGCCATTTTACCGAGGCACGGGGATTTTTTGGCAAACCTGTGTGGGGTTACCGAAGGGAGGAACTATTCCTGGCGAGTCTCCGTAGAGTGACCAACTAAGCCGAATTTTCGGCAATGCAGCTTAGCAGTGGAGAATGGTTCGGAGAGGGTAAGAAGTTAGATATCTTTTTTATCTTATAAAAGCGACCCTGGACTGTTTAGCAGCGAAAACCTCTGACGTTCTTCGTGGTGTAACGCAAAGTGTATACCCACTGCTACATCACTCTGGCTCACACTGCTTTTATTGTCAAAATGAAATCAAAATGTGGTGTTTCCTGCTAGCAGAAACTTAGCGAAAGCCAAACGTTCACCAATTATTTTTGCGCACCACGTTTGATTGTTACGTTGGTCGGTTGTCTAAGTCACTTTAACTATCCACGAAAATTTCTTCTACCAGTCACAGTGATTTGATCTTCCCCAACGGACATGGTGTACCGGGCGTAGTTTATGCCCTCTTGACGAACAAGCAGCGAGAAACAAGGCCCATAGTAACCGGCTGAGTTTCCTACTCACCGGTCAAAGTCCCCATCAGGATACTCACGGACAGACCACCACCCAAAGGGCTCATCAACAGCTCAATTTGCCGTGGGCTCTGAAAGCAAAACTTTGCTTTGCATGGAAATTAGTGCTCAGCTGCGCGTACGATGGAAGTGCAACCTCGAACAAAGGCGGAGTGGCGTTGCAGGCGCCACTTCGTGCCAAGTTCCTGAGTCCCTTCACAGATTTTGTCTCTGTACTTAGCTATGACGAGGCATTTACTTCCCCGGCAAGCTATTATCCCTGTGCTCCCCAGGTGGCCGAGGTGGCCCAGACACGGGCCGGTACCGAAACACGAATAAAAGGTTGCGAGTCCACGTAGCCTGCTGGAATGTAAGAACTGCTCTAGATGCCACTAGCCGTTACATTACAATGCTCACACACGGAATCGACGTGGCTTATCTATCTGGGGTACCCCTACTCAACTCCGGCCGCGAAATATTTAAGACCCTTAAAGGGAAGAAACTTGCTGAATGAAAGACACTTGGCCGGGAAAAAATTATAGGCCTAATGTATACGTGTTCGGAAAGGACAGTCAAGAGCACAGCACCCTGATCTCTTGGGTAAAACATTCTCTAAGTACTCCTCTGGTACTGTTCAGGAAAGCTAGGTTTAGGGTGGCTATGATGGCAGTCTACCCCGCAACTCCACAGGCCGAGCCAACCACGGAAGACGTCTTCCACATTGGACTTCAGCGTTCCGCCAACCGGGTTCCAAGGGTCGGTGGTTGGCTGACTGCGGGAAGTCGGAATGCCAGCGTGGGACCAGAAGACGATTATACCCGCTACGTACCGCCTTTGTCCTACACCACCCTGGTTCGCTCGCAGTCATTGGTTTAGCTTCTGCTGAGCTACTCAGGGTCCTAATTAAAAACAGCTTGTGAGAGTGGCCCTCGAACTTAAAATAATTCACAGATTTCCTTTGAACAATAAACTCTGAGGCAACCAGCTTGTCCACAAATGTTCGTTAAGATAGCTTCTGACCTGACGGTATACGGTAGCCGAGTGTTTTCCATTAACGACACGTCTTACTTCACTCCTTTTAAAATTCTTTCCCAAAGCATGCGACATCTGTCCCCCCTCACCAACAAGTGACCAACCGTCTTCAATCCAATAAACACTCTCAACTACCCCCAACTTCGGTATCTTCCTCGGTAACACTAGTTGATATACACAGCGATGCTGCTACTGAATCGAGGGTACTAGAACAAAATCTAGCCTCTTTGGAAAGGCAGTCACGTACCATGGATGCCAATGCAGCACGAGTGTCCACTTTACAGTCGCCTTAGTGTCTCCTGAGTGCCCCTTTGGCCGTACCAGTGAGCGACTCCCAGTAAAACAAGGAAGGGGATAATCAGGTGGCGGTCAAGTCAGGCCAGGTTGCACGTTCTTTTGTGATGCCTGCAGGTTGTCGTTTCGTGGTAACATGTATTTCTTGCGATAAGCAGCAGTAGAAGTTAGATCCTGTTAAAAGTATAACACTATAACGTGCTTTCCGGTGTCCACCGATGACTACCCCCTGAGTTTACTCTTTGAGGGAACACCTGGCAGTAGGACTAGGGGAAAACAGCGACCATTACTACATGTTAACGAATTTTCCCTGGTATTTTAATTACAAAGAGGGTCTTCCTAATATCCTGGAGGCAAACTAACGTCATCGAGGAAAAACAAAGTTTGGGCGTCCCCAGGGGTACATTCGGGGGATGGTTGAGTATCCCCCTGTGCTGCGTGGGTGATGCGCTGACCACACTGTCACCGGTTGCATCTATCATGATCATGCACACGGCATGCTTCGGGAGCTTCCGAAATAAACCATTATTATTATTATTATTATTATTATTATTATTATTATTATTATTATCGTCGATCCTTCAAAAAGCTTGAACACCCAAAGCTTGCTATCGGCCAATCGATTCCTAGACCTAATTGCTTCCGAATTCCTCGAGGGAATTGGAAGATCCAGAAATGTTTTGGTCTTTGATGTTCAGGATCGTCTTCTGCTTCCCTGGAATAAACGACCGCTGCTTCTAGCCGGCGATATGTCAAATCACTACTGCTACTGCTTAAAACCAAGAATAGAGTCACAGTGGATTATGTGCCCGCCTCCGTTTCCGTTCCGTGAGGAAAACCTTACCATTGAACTCACTGGAAGGAGAAACACTATCGCCAAAACCACTCCATTCAAAAGCATATAAATCGCCGCCTACATGACTACAGTACGAAGGGACGCCTTTACGTAGGTAATCTTCAATCCCACATGGTCATCATGATTCGATCCAACGCCGCTCAACCGTATTCAGCCGCCCACCACAGTTGACACATCCGCACCACTCTCATTGACCAGTGCACCACCGGTGGACTCATCTACAGGTCTACATGTGGACCACGACTTATCCTGCTAGCCATAAACTCCTCAGTGCCCATCTAAACCGCTTCGCATCACACCCGAATCTCTACCATCATCTATAGAGCATACCCATAACCGGGTTATACCATCATCCCTCACAGACAGCTACCTCTCAGGTAATGGCTTTTCTCCCGAAAAAAGCAAAGAAGGTGACTGCTTCCAGCTGGCCACTCCGAACCAACCAAAAGGCGGCAACGTCGTCCTCAGAGACATTGAGTACAACTTCATCTTTAATCCTTGTTGCTTCCTGTGGTCTAGATCATCTCAGCGTCGACATCACTACGTCCTCAGTTTGCGTCAAAAACCCACCTAGGATCTCTCGCGTAAGCTCTTAACACAACCACCATTTCCATTGCCGGCACATCCACAGAAGCTGGTCGAGTCCCTCGTCGGTATTTCGTGAGTGCGCCTAAGTAGGCGCTTGAGGACTCACATAGCCAGCCCCAAAGTGGTGTGACCAACTACTCAGGTATCGCCACCACCTTGTCTACCCATGCACCACCATATCGCGAATTTGTCCTTATGCATACCACCTCCATCTCTGGCACCACAATTCGAACCTCAGTTTCAAGTACACCACGTACAACGTTCGTTGTACTCACTCACAGTTTCACCCGGTTGAAGTCAGTTGCCAGACCCTCCTCCAAGCCTCTTATCCCACGGCAGCCCTTCGCTGTACCCCAGCTGTTTATCCACCTCAACCCAACCACGGCAGTATACCATCAACCACGTCTTTGAAAAGGTCTCTTGCCTTATCCAACCCACCGGGGTACTTCCCACGGCTGGTTAGTACCGACATAAAACATCCTTTTTCCATTGTCTGCCCTGAGAGACTCATGGTCCTATACCGTAGCTTAATCCCAGTTGAATCGCCCCACCTGTTCCTCAATGGTGATATAACAACCAGTTCACCAACTCGCATTTCATTCACAAACCGAGACCCCTGCTCCGTAATTGCAGACGGCATTTCCAACTTTCAGCCACACAGCTCCGGTTCTAAGCTTCAGACTACCCCGCTTACAATAATAATAATAATGGTTTATTTCGGAGACGCCCGAAGCATGCCGGGTGCGTCATCATGCTTAAACAGGCGATAGAATGGACACACATAATTCATGAAAATTTGGAAATTTGCAAGAAAAAATTGGATAAAGGGCTCGGAGGGGGGAATAAGGTGGGATAAAAGTTTGATAATTGTATGCACACCATAGAAAGTTTGTAGAGTTTAAATGGACTCAACGGCGGATTCAAATGGACGCGTTGTGAGTAGGAAAGTCAAGGTCAGGTGGGAAGAGTGACCGGTCCGGGTGGAAATATCTGGAGGCCGACTGATATACTTGGGGAAGGTTATGATTCGGTAGAAGGAACTGCAGTATCGGGGGACGAGGGAGAAAAAAGTGAGACGCACTGCAATGGATTAAATATCAATGAAGCATTGGTACCTGCGGTGGATGGTCTGCGGACAGGATACAAAACTCGCCGTAAAGAGGGGAGCGAGCAGCACAAGGCATGGAGAGTGGATCAGATGAAAAACGTGATTCAGAAGGATTGGATACGATAGATTTGAGACACAGATGTAGTAGAGATGGATGCACGTCATGACGGTCGGATGGATGATAGCAAGAGAAATGGCCGGCTAGGAACTGTAAGATGTAGATCAAATGCACATAACATGCATATGTAAGTAAATGTATATCATGTATACAAATGTACACATATAAGAGGAGCAGGAGCAATAAAAATGGGGTCCTGGAAATAAACTATCAGCCGCTGGGAGGGGCAGGTAAGGTTAGATCAAATGGTTGTAAAATTATCTTTGGAATATGGTGGTGAATTATCTTCATGACAGGTGGACATGGCGGCTCAACAGAGAGAGAAGAAATGCGGAAGCACAGAAGAAGTGACGACTGTGAGGAGCCGCTCATAGAAGAGGAAAGATGAAGGATAGGACCGAAGAGAACAGTTGAGAATGGGTCTAATTATTTGATTATTGCAGATGTAACATGTGCTGACGGACAGGAGGAATCGGGTAGTAGTAGATCAGAAGGTTTGGAACTATAAAAGAACACCACGATGCAACACTGTCCCTACAATCGGTGGAGCATGGAAAAGCAGACCAAACTGAGAGGCACACAGAAAATGCCTGTAGCGAGCAGTGTACGGAACAGGAGATGAAAACAATGACCAAAGAAACACGGGTAAGATATGACCAATCAGATCGTTTTACTGCAGTTGAAACACAAGGGAGGCGGAGAAAAAAGAAGCAGAAAGCCCCAGGATAGTTCAGTCAGGAATGGAACAAAAAGGCCCGAGAAATGAATGCGCGACGGAGTTGGGACAATTGAACTGGAGGGCTGTGCCAGCAGTCAACTGAACAGGTGGATTAAGCAGGAGGACGTTATTCGGGACACTGCCTCATAGAAAGAACCGGAGAGGAATCGCGGAGCCAAGAAAGGAAATTATGGTGGTGGTGATTAGATAATAAATGCGACGGTAAAAGATGCAAAGTTTGAAGCGGGGAGTTTTTATGTGCGGATTGGTCATGGGCGCGGGTTTGACTGGTGCGCAATGGAATTGGTCATGAGGAGGGAACACAAGAAGGCAGTGGGGTATAGGATTGCTACCGATGAGCATTATGGGCAGAGGGTAATACCAAGTGAATACAGAATAGAGGCCGGCAATGATGGCAGGTAGAAAAAAGAGATATCGGCGAGAGCCAGAAGAGGAGAGTGGTCAGGGTGACAGAGACTCCAGTCAATGAGAGGTGATATAGTGAGAGGCGATAGGAGAAAGGGCAGAATTGGTAGGTGTGCATACCGTGGCGGTGCGACAAAAACGGAAAGCGGTAACAAATGACAAGAACTATGGGTGAAGCTACCGTGGCGGAAAAGTATGGGGAGCATGCAATTATCAACCGACAGTATTGGACGCGGTAGTCCGAGGAACTTTAGAGAGTGCCATCCACAACGGGTGCTAGTGGGTGGGACTGGCCGTGCGCTGGGCATCCATCCTGAAAAACACTTCGTAAAGTGAACACGGGGATGTGATCCGCCAGCCTATTTGCGCGCACACATCGTTGCAGACGGCCTGCACGCCTGATGTGCGCCGGCCAATGAGGTGTATCTGACGGCACCCCGCACCGTTGGGAGTGGCCAGAATGGTCATTGATATTTGTACAAGGGGCAAAGCGATCGCGGTAGGGGTGCGTGATCCAGAGTCAATTGGCCGAGATACGTGTTCATGAACAGCGGATCCAACGGTAACGGCGAGTGGTAGATGACAGTGTGGCAATTTCATCCAGTTGCACCTTCCAGGGAGATGGTCTGTACAGGGCCCGAAGTGGTTGGCCTTCATCGAGAATCACTGGAAAGGGAAAAAGGATAGAGAAGCGCAGTCTGGGTGTTTCCAGCTGAGGAGCAACGAATATTGAGGAGAGAAAGAAGAATAAAAAGGCTGGATAACGGATGAACGTGGATGAGCAGCGGGGTTATCTTGTGAAGGTGGTGGGTAAGTTCGCTGTGGATCAAGGATGGCAATGGCCGTAGTTCGCGGCACTAGAGAGAGGAGGAGTGTCGGGCATAGTGTATACCTATTAGCCTGTGGAGAAGAGGTAGTAGAGTTGCAGTGTGAGGCCGCTTTTAAAGGCCGGGTCGATGGAGACAAACTCATTGGTGAGCGATATAGCTTTGCGAACTGTTTGGTATGACACTAGTGCCAGCCTAAAAGCGAACATTGAGGAGGCACTGCGTAAACTAAGAGGGAGCTTATTCCAGATTTTGGAATAGGCTGACGGGAAGAATCGGGACTTCGAACTAAAATAACATTGAGGGATATGGAGGGAGAAGGCACGATGTTGGACGGAGTGGGAGCAGGGGGAAGCGGGTAAGATAGGGTAAGAGGTAAAGGCCTGGTTATGGATTTGCTTAAGAAGAAAAATCAGGTCGAGCCTCATGCGACGAATCCACAGAGGCTTAATTTGCAGGAGCCCACAGCGCCGGTGGTCTGTTATAGCTATGGATACTCTTAATAGCTTTTGGGTGAAGGCACGCTGTAAGTTCTCAAGAGACACAGTAGGGGAATGGGGCCAAAGGCTGGAGGTAATCGGGCAATACTCTAGAAGCCGTCTCACATGTGACAGATACGTGGAGAAGCGACTGGCCGGTAGTAAGAAACATCAACGAATCAGGCCTAGAGTTTGCTCAGATTTAGTGACCTGGAACGATGCCAGTTCTGAGAAGTTAAAGGAACACGAGTAGAGCAGGCTAAGGTCGGTAACCCTGGGGTTTATGGGGATGGGCAGACCGTCCAAACAAATTTGACCGGGTGAAACAGTGCACTTGTAAGATAGGAGGAAGCTTTTCTCCGCAGAGAGTTTCATGAACCACGGGAAGCACCAGGTTTGGACAGAGAGTAAGTCACGCGGTATGTTGCACAGGGTCACGGACAGGTCATTAGTGAGGAAGAAGTGCTCTTTTTCTATATCTTCGGCAAAGAGGATAGGGGTGCCGTGGCGAATAGAAGAGAAAATGTCATTGATATAAATAAGGAATAGTAATGGGCCTAAGACACGGCCTTGGATGACGCCGCTAGTACTGGGTTTGGCAGAGGACAAGTGGCCGTCGACGAGCACAGCTTGCGATCAGTGAGAGAGATACGAGGGTAGCCACGAAGGGAGAGAGTCAGTAGTACCAAGGGACCCGATTCTGGCTAAAAGATTCATATGGGGAACGCGGTCAAAAGACTAGACATGTCGAGGTACAGGACGATAACAGAGTTGCCGACGTCTACAGCAGACGATAAGGCATTGAGAAATTCTAGCTGGCAGGAAGAGCAGGAACTGGAGTTCAAGACACCATGCTGACCAGGGTTCAGGAGGTTGTTGGATAAGAGGTACTGGACAATGTTTTTTGATAATACCCTCCATGATTTTGCAGACTAATTAGGTGTGGTTAATGGGCCGATTGATATCTGAGTCGTTTAGTGTACCCTTTTTGGAGCGGAATTATAACAGAGGTTGTCCATTGGGAGGGAACGAGGCTGCGAAGCATGGAGGTGGCGTACACATTAAGTAACAATAAAGGTAGGTCAGGACCACCGAAACGGAGGAGAGCCGGTGGGAGATCATCTGGGCGCGGTATCGGGGAAGGTTTACTAGAGGAAACTGATTTTTCAATTTCTACATGGGTGAAGAGAATCGATTAAAGAGAGGCAGGGGTGCAGGGATGAATTGTGAGAGGAGGGATACCAGGGCAGTTTATAAGGTAGGAAGAGAAATGCTCATTGAAGGCCTCAGAAATAGATGCTGGGGGGTTAGCCTTTGGCCTTTGGGCTAGGCAAGATTGGATTGATTTGACCTTTCACAATGCAGGTTGGACAGGTAGCCAGATTTTCAGGTGTGCTAGGGCAATGGTCTCTTGCCTTCTCTGATATGAATCGGCCATGCGACGCAGTTTTAGTTGTAGCTAGTTTATGCGCATAAGATTGCAGAGTCGCGTGACCTAGCGAAGGTAATTTGCAGCTCAGCCAGCTTAGGCTCTAAAAGTGACATGCGTGAGCTGCTGGACTCAGGGCGTGGATCGGCACTTGGGTTAGCGGTACTTAAACAGTGTAAGAGGTTGGAGTAGAGAGAGTTCACAACAGTGAGGGGGTCAGAGGAGAGAAAAACTGTGTCCCAGTTCAGGGAACACATTATCACTGCCACCATGGGCCAGTTACGTGAAAGGTAGGAAGTCGGAGCAGGAGAGAGGATTGCGTCAGATGGGAACAGCTGAAGCAGCTTAAATTGCAACTGACAATACGGTGGTCGCTGCCAGGGAAGTGATCGGTAATCTGGGTGGTCATATCAGGAACATCAATGGAGAATACTAGGTCCAAGATGTTGTCCCCTCTTGTAGGGCAGGCGACATGTTGAATCCATCCACCAAGAAGGACACAGGAAAGAAAGGTGGAGAGGACGGGAGGGCTAGTATAAGAGGACCAGCTGGAAGGTCGAAGTCGCCCGCGATAATTTTTGCACTGGTAGGATAGTCAAGCTCAGCAATGATGACATACACTGCAGAGTCAGTTTTCGCGGGCTCCGGACCCGGGGGACGTAGACGCAGCCAAGAAGGAGGTTCTGGCCGGAGGCGTGGATAGATAACCATAACAAATCCTCAGTAAAGCGAACAGTGGGGTGGTCAATAATACTAGTGTGGATAAAGCATTAGACAAAGGCTAAACAGCCCCCTCCACACCTGGAATGGCGGGCCTTCGAGAAGCCTTGTAACAAGGTCAAGCGAGGCATCATCTGACAGCCACGGTTCAGTTAATAGTAATGTCAGCACTGAAGGTAGATACCAGGGATTGCAAATGCGATATTTCCCCAAATAATGATCCAGCGTTAATAAAAAATTGTAGAAAGGAGTTCACTGCCGGCCTGCTCAAAGCTTTGATACCAGGTGCAAGACTATTGGGATCGTTGTGGCGATAGGAGTTGGGTCTCAGCATGGGCAGAGCGTCAATAGAAGTGGAAGGGTGAGCAGTGTTGGATGAGGGGCAGAAAGTAGGCAAAGAGTAAGAATGAGGCGCCGCCGATCGCTGCGGGTGATCAATACGGTGTGCGTGCAACAGACCACTGACGAAGGCCGGAGGGGTGTCACGTGGTACAGGGGGAGGGGGCACGATATGGCAAAGTGAGGGGTTTGGAATATCCGTTGAAGCGGGGTGGACGGGAGGGAGTGTATGGAGTAAGTTACTAAAAAACATGACATCGGCCGAGGAGCGACCAGTGACACAGGTCTGCGAAAGTTTACCGATGTAATCCATAGGGCGAATAGCAATATGGCCGCGGGTGTGGAGGGCACCGGTCAGGAAAAAACGAGACCTTCACTGAAGGTAACCTACCTGTTGGGCTCAATCCGTACAAGGCCGGTAGGTCGGCGTAGGGGTGGAAGTATATGGGAGAGTAACTGGGAGGTAGTGTTGGGTTGGGGGCAGGAATAGTGTGGCGAAAGCTGGAAAGGTTTGGAGGCTCATGAGGAGCATGTGAGCCGGTAAGTGGGGATGTAGGGCGAGGAAGCGGGCTACAGGTACTAACCTGGAGTATCTGCTAGGGTACGTAGGTGGTACGTCGGGGTTGGATGGAGGTTGGTGGAGGGAAGCAGAAGGGGACGGCGGAGGTACGCTGAGGCTAAAGTATGGAGGGTTGGTGTCTGGGGGGCAGGAAGGGATATAGGGTAGCGAAGGAGATGGAGGATTGGTGTGACTTGTTTGATCCGAGAGAGGGAAAGATAGTAGAAGTAGATGCGGGGCAGTGGAAGGGTGAGTGGCACTGGCGTGGCTCTGAAGGTTACTGCCACTTATAGGGGCAGTGGCTTTAGACGAATCTGGGTGGTGGCCCAACTGGTTTCAGCCCGGAGGTTCCGAGGGTACGCCTTAAGCAAATGCCGATTCAGAGTGGGGCTAATGGGTGGAGTGATTATTTCAACAAGTGCGGGCCCGGTAGGAGTACCAGATGGGCTCATGGGAGGATAGGAGCGCAGCTTATTAGGATAAATACGAAATGTCGCAGCTGAGCTAGCGGCTGGTGGGTAGTTGGTGGGGTCATTAGTGCGAAAGCGACGGCTGACAACACTTGTCAACGGCTCAGAGGTCGGATGGGAAGTAGTACGGTGAGGGCTGATAGTTGTGCCAGGGTCTTGTCTTGGCTCTGAGGCTACGATGGGGGAGCATCTGTTTAGTACTGAAATGGCGTGCAGCTTGTGGCCTGTGGTCGGGGGGCGAGAGCTACTGGAGGTGGAGGATACTGAGGGGGATGGTAGAAGAGGGCTTTTGTGCGTAAGCGGAACCGGGGGTGGGGAGTTAGACTTACCTAGGTCGACAGTTTGCGGGTGGGCAGGGTGGGGTGCTGGGTTCACCTTTGACTTGTCAGTAGGGAATTAGGTAACCTTCGTGTCGGTTTCAGTGGGGTCAGCCTGCATGGGCAAGACAGAGTTGCTTCTCAGCGAGCGAAGTATTTTCCGTTGGAGGGGGGTTTTATCAGGGAGTACCTCAATGTCCTTATACGGCGAAATGGCAGCAATTGTCGAATTCTTACTAATGAATTCCTTAGCTGTTAGGTCGTACGTGAATAAGAATGGCAGGGGGCAACTTCTTTGCTGGGAACTTTTACGTAGCCTCCTGCAGTGGCATCTATAGTGAGCCATATTGCACGAATTTAGTGTTGTGTTTCGCTAAGGAAAGTGGTAAGCCGCCTGGAACATTGAAAACCACTGCTTTCTTGGGGTTGGTAATGCGGTGGTATATTTCAGTAAACAGAACGTCGAGGAAGGGCCCCACCGAAACCAAGTTCTTGGGCGATGCAGCGGCTACAGGATCAAGGAGAGTAGCCAGGGGTGAAACCTTTGAAAGGATTTCATCAATCAGCTTGAACCTGTGTCTACGTTCGCTGAAACTCTGCTCGAGGCCACTTGGTCTATTATAAGCTTCACCTTCAGTGTTAACGAGGGAGACGGAGCACTGCCTGGGTTTAGGGAGGGGTTGGGTGTGTTTGGATTTGCCAACTCTAGCGATACGGATTTTCCGAGCACTAGTTGAGAACTAAAGATGGCATGATAAGTAAAGATGTATGACAAAGGTACGGAGGTAGCAGAAATTTGGTCAGCTAGGAAGACGCAAGCCAAGGGTCTTAGCAGACCATGAGTGCACGAGGGTGCCATATGGGCACAGGTCTAGATGAGACCTACGCAACAATGCGGTAAAGGAAGTAAGCTATATGGCCCGCTCTACATATACTTGGGCTTAGGAGACTCGGGACGATGAGAGATAGTGAGATAGTAGAGTTTTGCTGTGCGGCGTGCACAGGTGCAACCCACACGGGATACGGTAGGTACGTAACTGTTGCTCGGACCACAACAGCAGGTTGTGCGGGGGGGGGGTATATTTTAGGTATGGGATCGATGGACCGGGTGGAAAGAGAGTGCGCTCCTATGGAAGGGAAAAAATAGATAAACACATGTAGGAACAGTGAGACAGACACTTCAGAAGGTGCACCGGTGGACGCCTAGCGAGAATAAGGTAAGAGTTGGAATGTAAAAGCACTAGATGGTTCTTATCGTGGTGAGAATCCTTACAAAAGCTCTCCGAGCCTTCTTAAATGGTCCGTCGGTGACCGGCCACTTCACATTTTCCCAATCTAATTTACAGACAGTTACCTCCAACCACATTAACTATCTTACCGGCTCTTTCCCAGTCTTCGCTGCTCATTCTGATACTGACCAAACGTCCTTCTACTGGTACTCAACCTACATACATAGCAATCTACCTTGGAGTGTCTCATTTACCTCGTCAGTACCAGGACTATCCACTCCAGCCTCAAAGTTGGCCCAACTATCTCTTGTTCCAGCACATGAAAACACAACAAGCTTGCTCGTTTTCGCCGTCAACATTCGCTCACTACCAGCAAAAAATCACCTTTTATGTGCCGGTGTCCTCTTTTTTAACTATGACTTCATCTTCCTCACGGAGACTTGGCTTAAAGCAAACTCTGCCAACCTAAACTCCGCCATATCTGGTTGCAAGACCTTCAGCAAGTTTAGGATACATCCTCAAGGAGGAAGGTCAGCCAATATACTGCAAAGAATCTTTTCCTGTTTATCTGATGCAACATCTAGTTTTTCACGCAGATGACGACCACTTCTGGGTAGCAATTGAACTGCAGTCACAAGAACCCTTGCTAGGACGCGTTCATCTTTCACCTGAATCAACCACTGACAATATTGTCCCTATCATTGAGGCCTTCCACTTTGCCCCAGCCTACCCCGTCGATCACAAATTATTGGCAGGTGGTTTCATCGCTCCAGGAGTGTGTCGGCTATCAAACTCTGGCCCACGACGTTTTCAGGATTCGGTGGACTGTACACACTTTGGTTGCTGGGCGCTACATGAGCAGTCTCGTGCTAGAAGAAATAACACTCCGGATCTCTTTTCTTAGGGGCTTACTAAGGTGATCTCTTCTTTATGAGACAGCCCCCGAGAAGTGACCATGTGGCTGTCTCGTGTACATTCTCCCTAGCAAAGGTCGTCACTTCCCCCAAACGGTTTGTCAGACCATATCCCTTGGCTCACCAAAGCAGCCTTTGAAAAATAATGAGATCTGAACCTGAGATAAACGGTTTTTTCGCCCGATCCCCAGTGGTAGCAGACGAGCTACTTTCCTCCTCTCGATTAATGTTTAAACATTATCAACCCAGCTTTGCCAGCCCAGACGAACTCTCACCAAACAGGCTCGCGCGGATGAAGTGCAAACTCCTTAACCTTTAGCGACTTGCATTCATCACCCCGGAGCTATCGGTGTACACCCAAATGGATCGACGGTCAATGACAACCCAATCACAAACTGAACTCGTGCCTTCTCAGGAAAAGTCAAAAGCTCTTTGCCACCCCAAGAAGGTAGAAATCCTGAGTGAGTTGATGAAAACAAGAAGCTTCTACCCCTACAAGGTTACTTTTTATCACTGTCAACAACTCTTATCCGGATCAACCGGGAGGACTAGCCGAAGCTTTCAATTTATTATTTGTTTCAATTCTAAGGCCCAATGTCCCCGTCCCCGGAGTACACTCTGTATGCTTACCCAGTGAGACTCAATCCATAATTTCACTTCACTACGTCGATATTTCCCCACTTCTAGCCCCTATGGAAAAATCTTACCACCCATGCCCGGACGGTTTTCCTCCGGCATTTTTCCCTGAGGGGCTCGGACATCCCTATCCTTCTATTTAATTTATTCAAGTTATCTATGAAATTCAGATTGCTTCCTGCTCAGTGGAAAACCTCTACAATTAGCCCCTTGCACAATAAAGGCTCCGTTCATGTTCTCGAAAGTTATAGCCTTATCAATCGAACACCAATTATCTCCCAAATCATGGAGAAGCCCATTGAAATCAAGCTGAAGGCCGAACTTCTATTAGTATGGTATATTTCTTGACCGTGGTCAATACACATGCACAAGGCAAGATCAGAGTATACAGCAGTACATGTCAATGTGAGGTATTCACAAATTCTAAATTTATAAATCACACAGCAACCGAAATACACCAGTAAAGTCATGTAGTGTTTGAGTGAACAAAAGTGGTAATGGTTGAGGCGGGAACTCCAAATCGGTTTCAAAACGATGGGGGCATTGTGGATAGCTGGGCAGTCGTAGAATTGCTGATATAAGCGACAATTGGACGGTCACTAACGAGTAATCGGGCGGAAGAGATGCCAAAGAACGTTGTTAGAAGTAAAGCAAGCATGGGGCTCCCAACGTGCAGTCAGAGATACCAGCGGAATATTGGAAACTGATCCCGCATTGGGTAACTAATTGTGGAGGAAGCATGTGAAATAAGGGCAAGTGAGTCAAAGGTGATAATAAAACGGACCTTTTGTGCAGGTGATTACAGTGTCATATGGAAATTCAAATGAAGGCGAAAAGCTTCGCAGGGACTTCAGTGAACTTTTGAAGAGCATGAATGGTTTATGGACGTATAACGGAATTTTAAAGAAAAGCCGTCAATGAAACGGATTAGTTGAGACAAACGTCAATGGTTCGGCTAGGCAGAAGTTGGAAGAGTGTAAATTATTTTTGTGTGATAGAAAATTGGTAACCAAATTATGGTTGGCTGCAGATGGCTGGTATTCTGTTCCGTAAAGACCTTGGTTGCAGGTGGTGGCAGGTAGAATGTTGAGGGAAACAGGTAAGAAAGGGCTGGTTTGACGAAGTTGACAGCTGCGAGGGCTGGGATCCGGTCATTGGTTTCGTACTGCAATGCGGGAAGAATTGAACTGTTGGGTTGGATTATTTGGGAATAGACGTTTAGCGGATGTGTTGATGGTTGGTGTCAGGAATCACCTCTGCGATCCGGTGAGACTTTCATGAGATTTTGTTAATCCGTATGCGGTGTCCCATGTAACGTCAGCAGGCGAGATTATAGGTTGAAACCATTGATCAAATCGTCCGGTCTTTACGGTAATGCGGAATAAACGTCGATTTGACCGATGGCTACCCAAGTAACCAATGCAATCTGGAAGAGATCAGGAGTGCGGCAGTCTGGAGAGTGTTCCAGCTGTGGGTTATGATTATCGTTTTTATGGAAGCAAGAAATGAACATTTTGTTATCCGAGCAATTAGTTTTCGTTTGGCTAGTGGACCGGTCTATTAGGGATCCCTAGACGGAGGCTGGTAGCTTTCTAGGGTATTCGGATGATAGTAGAGATTTAGAGCGATATCAGGTAGGCGGTGTATGAGAGAGTCTCCGTTTGTGAACCAGGAATAAAACCATAGTAGAGGGTATGGTCTGGAAGAAGAATGAGAAAATAGGAAGACATAAGTCTGGTCAGTTCACCAGCTGTGGTTGAGGACGGCAGACAGTGAAAAGGGAGAAAAAAACTGGGTGTTGAAATGAGGATTTTTCATGTGGGAGCAAACGTGCTGGTATTCCGCAGGGTCAAGAGAAATCAGAGGCATACGGATTCCGGTTGGAATGGGGTCTTAACTTACCATGAGCATATGCGCAGAGAAGTGAAGCCTAGTCACTAAGGGATGGTAATCCGTGTGGCAAGGCTTCATTGTACGAGAAAGGCGCAAAAAAGCAGGATGAGACGGCTGAGTTTTAGCCTGAGCCAGGAATTAAGTGACAGCGAGCACCCATCGCTAAAGGACAGAACGGTTGTATTTACATATATGCAAAATATGTTGTAAAATGGCACATTCTAGTTAGAAGGGGGACGAAAGTGAGTGGAGCATACCCAAGGTATATATATATGTATATATATATATATATTTGCTGTATAATTGGGTGCAAATATCAGACGGGTCATGCGAAAGCGGTCGGACGCAAAAGACTATGGCAAGGAAAGTGAGATAGAGTGACGCAGCTGAGGATCAACGGTTAACGGAAAGAAGAACAACATTTGAGCGCGGGCTCATCGGTGCAGCGGATCCCTAAGACACACTGAGGCCATGAAACGTGAGACTAAAAGGGAAACGCCTAAGTGTGGCTAAAACTTTCAATGGGAAAGTTAGTATTTCGCCTGGAGTGGTCATTGAGCAGGAGTAAAGACCAAGTTCTGCATGAAATTACAGAAGAACCTTAGCTGGAGGATAGGGTGGGAGCAGAAATGGTAACGTCATAACTGGGTGTTGAGTTCAGTTAGTAAGTCACTCCAAGTGAGACAAATCAGACTGGATTTTCCAGTTTGAAATCATAGATATGGTGAGGGAAGTATATGTGATGGGACCTGGTGCGGAAGAGAGGCATTGAAAGCTAAGAGATATCGAGGAGCGTTGAGATACTCACAATGCTTGTGTTAATAATTGTAGGACAGTAGTGAGTATATATAAATATACATGTACATATGAATATAAATATACTTGTATAAACAATATATATATATATGTACAAGTATGAAGACGAGTGGGCAGAGGAGTACCGTGTACGCATACCTGATGAGCGGCAACAACCGCGAAACCGGTCGTGTGCTTCCAGGGAGATTTTGTCCACACGTTAACATACTACTTACTATCAATATATATATATATATATATATATATATATATATATATAAAGCCGACCAGGTGTTGGTTACTGAAGCAGTTTTTATAGCGTTATTGAGATTGGTTTCTGGGCCGCAGACGCGATATAACCAAATAAAGGTAATTAATCGTGGAGCGGGTGAGACATATTGACAACCTGTGGGTAGTAATACGGTGGTCTCTATAAATGCGAGCGCATCTAGAAGGATTTGTTTCAAAGTTGAATTGGCAGGATCCTATAAGTTGGTATGGAAAAACAGTTAGTGGACGCAGACATGCTTACATATGTCGATGGCGAAGTCTAGGAGAAGCGGTCAAACAAAGGCATCAGAATTTTGAAAGCGGTGAGGTTGTTTCAGAAGGTAAGGTAAAGAGAGAAAGCAGCGCAATGGCTTTAAAATCGAGGCCTATCTCGTAAGCTTGGCTTTCGGTTACGTGAACGTTGAATAAGCGCAAAACAGTTGGGACAGAAAGGAATTTATCAATAGCATGCACGAATGCATACTTTGACCGAGAAGATCTGATGTGCAAGGGAAGTTTATTCCAGATTCTGGAGTTCGCGAAGAGAAAGAACTTAAAGCGTAGAACAGTCCTCGCGGAGGGTGTGGTAATAGTATACAGTCTATTACGGAGTGAATATTCAGTATCCGGGAAAAAGCACAACTGGGTGAAGGAATAGGACTGCTTAGTCAATAGCTTATACAGAAATATCAAATTTAGCATGATGCGACGAAGCCATAGTGGTTCGATTTTGAGAGATAAGCATTGTTACCTGTAGTTAAAGTTGTACGACCAACCGATAAGCTGTTTTGTGAACCTTCTTTAAATACATTCGATGATAATCCTGTCGGATTTTCTCATGCTAGTGAAGATTAGGGGACAATATTCGAGAAGGGGTTTGGCATGTATTTTGTTCATGTAGAGAATGCTCTGCCTAAGCTGAAAGGATCTGAACAGAAGACCAAGACACTTTTTAGCCTTCACCGTTTGGAGGACTGCATGTTTCGAGAAGTTGAAGGAGCAAGAATAACTTAAGCCAAGGTCTCTTACTAAAGGCTGGCTGTCGATGGGTGAATCGCCAATGCATAAAGAACCAGGAGGAACCTGGCATTTGTAAGTGAGGAAAATACACTATTCGGCGGAGAATTTCATCGCCCAGGTTGAGCACCATTCATCAAGAGCGGCTAAATCAGCAGAGATTTTAGGGATAGTAGCACTGAGGTTGCCAGGCGAAAAAGTGTAGATTATCTCAACGTCGTCCGCGAACAAAATCGGTGTGCCAGTAAGTATTGTAGGAAACATATCATTTATATATAGGAGGAAAAGCAGGGGGCCCAAAACACTGCCCTGAATAACACCGCTGGTAACAGGCTTAGGATTAGAGGTGTGCCCGTTAATTAAGACAACCTGTGAACGATGAGATAAGTAAGACGAGAACCAAGAAAGAAGTGGATCGACAATCTTAAATGACTGTAGCTTTGTTAGAAGGTGGGGGTGAGGTACACGATCAAATGCCTTGGATAAATCAGGATAAAGAACAGCAAGAGATTTCCCACTTTCAGCAGAGTCGGTGACGAGATTCAGAAAATCATACTGACAAGTCATGCAGGACCGTGAACGGAGGAATCCATGTTGGTTGTGATTAATAAGACTGAGGCTTGATAAATAGCTAATAATATTATCTTTAACTATTTTTTCCATTATTCTGGATAAGATGGGGGTATGGTTTTAAAGGGCGATAATTGGATATCTCATGTAAAGGTCATTTTTTATGAATGGGGACGATTACCGAGCGCTTCCAGTTAGCAGGTACGGTGCTACCATTAAGTGAAAGAGTGAAAAGGTTAAGCAACAACAGGGGGAGATCCGGTCCACCATTGACGAGTGCAATTGGTGGTAAGCCGTCGGGGCCTAGTCGAGAGGAGGGTTTGCTGTTGGATAGTAGTTGAGAAATACTCCTGGCATCGGAGGGTATCGTAGAAAGGACAGAGTCGGTAAGTGGTGAAGGTGGGGGCGGGGCAATGACAGTAGCTAGAGCCATGGCTGAAGCAAAGAATGCATTGAAGGCTTCGGCTATACAAGGTGGTGAGGTGATAGATGAGTTATTATCCAGAATCAGAAGTTGGAAGTCGGTCTTGACACCAGCGTTTCTAGGCTTATGCAACACAGAAAGAAGTTGCGACTTGTTAGGATGACTCAAAGCCTTAGCTTCTTGGTCACGAAGTCGCGTATTATCTTGTCGCTGAATAAGTGTGGAGAGGCGGTTTAGACGAAGAAAAAGTAAAAATTCGTTGGAATTATGTAGTTGTTTGATAAGTTTATGGTACTTTTTATGGAGTGGCGAGACAGGCGACGTCTTTTTAGGTACAGCTTGGGCAGTATTGGACAATTTTTCCAGAGAATCGGAAAAGAAGGAGTACAAAATATCCGCAGCATGCTGAGGGTCCTGGGTGAGGAAATAATCACCCCGGTCTTTCTGCCGAATAAGCGTGACTAGCAAGGCCCGATTTCTGCATAGGAATGTATTGTTGGAGGGGTGTGCGGGATTAGGTGGGCCTATTGAATAACCTGGTCAGTGTGGGTCAACACGGTCTCTTAAAAAACAGTTCGTGCTCCACTTTTCAAGGCCGTTTCTTGAACTCAGTCACGGAAGCTGCTGAGAAGGGCATGTCCATGATTATTATCCTGCTAGATAAGAAGTAGGCTTCTGACAGAGTCTCACACTTAGCTTTTATCACAAGCCAAACCTTATGGCACCCTGGCTCCTTTACTCGGTTGGTTAGATTCTCATTTCTCCGATCATCACCAGTAGGTTCAGGTAAATGGGTCCGTCTCCAAACCCAAACCTGTGACCAGTAGTGTTGTACAAGGAGCGTTTGGGGCCCACTACTGTTCCCCGTATACATGAATGACGATTTTAATGTCGTTCGCTCTGACGGTCTCCATCGCTTCGCGGATGACTTCGTAATCTTGTATACTTGTGATTCCAGAATGTTTAATTCAGCTACCAAGGCTACGCTCCAAGATCTAACAGCTCTCAGTTCTTGGTGCACTAGTTCATTAGTGAAACCTTGCTCAGAAAAAAGCAGTATTCGTAACTTCAAGTGCAATGTCCCCCAGGTATTTTTAGCATTGATGGTCACCCATTTTCCATCAGCCTGTTTGTACGAGAGATTTCGGTCTGCAGTATTCAACCACTTTGCTTTCTTATAACACATTACCACTCACGTTGCTAGGGCTAGAAGACTTTTAGGCCTGTTTCATGGAGCATTCCTCCTTCCGGAGAGCAAATTCGCTGCCTGTGAGACGCACATCAGACCACTTTTGGCTTACTACCCCACGATCTAATCCAACAAGCTCCAGACGGACAGAGTAGCTATTGAAAACGTTCAGTGACCAATGACGGAAGAGTAAATTAGCTTCTTCACTCAGCTCAATTACAGCCAAAGCTGTGAAAAACCGAAACTGGATTCGCTACGGCTTGGACGCATGAAGCTGAACCTCATACTGTTCCATGATGTTTTTGCAAATAGAATCATGGTATCAGCACCGCGGTTCAGAAACCTAAAGTGCTCACGTTATTCTTTAATATTTAGAGACGAGGCAGTTACCGTTCCCATTTCTACGGGTGCTCTTAGATCCAACTGTTTTCTGTTCAAGTATGCAGCATTATGCAACAAATCACCCAAAATAGCCGTTCTTTAAGACCATCCACTACGTCTAGAACCCACCTACGCAAACACCTCACTGTACAAACTATAACCAAAATTGTAGAACCGTAAATGTATTTAACATTGGCTTTGAGGTTGGACAAGCTTTCTAATAGCTTTTGAACAACCTTGGTAAAGCACCTCATTGTTTTTGGGCTATAGCTGCAGCTAGCCTGTTTCCTCCGCCCTCTAGTTACTCATCCATTCACTTTGCTTCTCATTCACGTCCGATCTTGCCATTTACCCCCCTTAATTCTCTCTCGGCAAGGTCCTGCTGGCACAGTCTTGGAACTTTCCGTAGAGAGCTTCACTAACTGAACTTAACCCTCGGCCATAACGGCACTTTCATTTCCAAGCTATAACTTCAGGCTTCCTTTGTTCCAGGCTTCCCTACAGAATAGTCTTCTCTTCAGTCCGGTATCTCTGTTCTATCTTCATCTGTTTTGTTGAGCCCGGCAATAAATACTTTTTCATTTCCGCCAATCGGTCGGCCATTTTTACACAACCACAGCATGGCCGTTAAGTTTTTGCTTTTTGGTATTCGTTACTCACTTTTCTTCCTCCCCTCATCAGACCTCGCCGTGGGACACTCAAATTTGCACACGTACAGCTAATGCGCAATTGAAAAACCAGTTCAAAGCTTCATTGTAACAATGCCTATCAAGTAGATGTTCGATGACTGTGACTCATCATTATGCCTGGGGCTCCTGGGTTCGAAATAGTTCCTCTCTGTCTGTCTGCTCTACATACAGCACTTTGTTTTTCTACACAAAACCTACCCGCAACTGACCAACAGGTGGTTTCGTCGTGACCTATAACATAATTTCTGCCGGAGCAGTCGTCCCCTTCTCCCTGTCTATCACTTGTTGACCTGTACGTTTCACGCACGCGGCATCCGCGAGCGCTACTTTCAAAGCACTTCCTCGGCCCACGCGAGCACGTTTTCTCTGCGCCTAGGCCCTGTGAGAATAAGCGCGGTTGGTATTCCACGGTCTTACCTCGTTGACCTCCTCAACGAACGCGAACGTAGAAGCTGAGGAAGTGTGTCCGCAATAACTGGTGAGCCCTCTCCAAAAATAATTATCGGGTAATGCCACCGAGGCTACCCAGCCAGGTCACATCTATGGTGGTTCTTCCTTCTTTCGCCGGCCATATATACTGTCCAAAGCTAGTGAGATTTTTTATCGCGTTTACGTATCCCCACTGGGCATTTTAAACTACTTACGTCATTATTGTACCGGTTAGTTTCCATTCCCATGGATTTCAAGATTTCGTGTGTCAGGAGTTGCCAACAAATTTTTGGAATTCCATGCTAGTTGATTTCCACAGCCTACCGTTTTCACAATAAATAGCTATTCTGAGTCTGAGTATGAACCGAAGTGCCATGCGGAGCACATGAAAATACCGGATTTCAGGCTGGAAGATCTAGAGGTGTTTATGGCCATCCTTTAGTCTGTTTTCCAGAAGAATCGATAATCTAGCCAGCTGTCCCAATGCAATAAAATGCACTCAGCAATCCCTGCTAGTACGGTGTCATATTTCCGGGATATCGTTCTGAACCCACCGGATCACAACCCGAACGACACAAGCTGGGAGGCCCCCATTAAGTGCGTGGCAATCTTGCGAAAGAAAGGTGCCCAACATGTTCTCTCCGAAATCCATCCGGGCATATGACCCCGTCACAGTTGCTATGGAAAGTGCTTCTGTTAGCGGGTACGACTTCCACGGACAATGCGGTCTCGCCTCAACTATGGATGAAGCGGCTTCCATCATATTCTCGGAGCATAGTTACTGTTATAATGCGAGGTCATGCCCTGACTAATTGCGCAGAAGCTGCAGACAGAGTCCTCGAGCAGGCACGTGCTTTTGTCCTGCAGTCACATGAACTTGCCAAAGCCACTATTACGCAACCAAATTCCATAAACCCGCATCGGCAGCCGCCAAGCACAAGGCATCCAGTGGAAACTCAGACATTCAGAGCTTGAGCCAGGAGGTTCGCCTTTTAATTCCGGTGGTAGAAGAGCACGAGGCCACCATCAGTATTCTGCTTTCAAGAATCCAAAGCTGTCGCAGATCTACCCCAAAAGTCTAGAGACCAAGTGTACAATCCGCGAATGTTATCACCGTCGTTTTGGATCCCAGGCATGTAAGTGCAAACAGCCTTGTATTTGCCGCTCCCGCCAAGGAAGCTGCTAGGACGAGAGGTGATGGCGACGACCTCCTCGGGTGCCCTTGTTCCTAGTCGCCCCACTTTCATAAAAAAGATAGAACTACCGGTATGCGCTTCGTGATCGGCTCGGGAGGGCAGGCCAGTAAGATACCGGTTTCAAAACGGTCCACTATCTCACCTTCAGCTCTAACTCCACAGGCCGTCAACGGCACTCCGAAATCAACATACGGCAATCAACTTCTCCCCTCGGACTTTGGCTTGCATCGTCCTTCCCCGCGGGGTTTCGTCGCCGCTCAAGTGCTGCAGGCTATTCTGAGCTTAGATTTCTTAGAAAGTCACTGACCTGTAGCCGATCCCGGTAAACGACATCTAGTAGGTCGAGTCACATCAAAATCTTTATTCGTTCCTTGACTGAAGCTGAGCCACCAGCGAACCGCACTCCCACCCCCAATTCTGAACCGAAATTCGCTAGTTTATTCTGCAAGCACCCCCATCTTGTGCGCCTTAACAACGACCCGCCCCCAATCGCCACGGATGTAGCCCATCAGTTCGCCATACAAGGGTGTAACGACCGGTCGTGGAAAATCCCCTTAAAACCGTTGCAGTTCCATGTTTTTCCTAACACCACTCACTTGCCTATACTATTAGCTTGTCTTTACGCGCTGTTTGCTTTTATGGACCCATTGTTGTTTGTTCGCGCCCAGAGCGCCACCTTTTCATATCCTTGTTCTGGACCTTTGTGACGCACTTGCTCCTCGCTCGCACGTCGCAATTTGGTTCTTGTTTGTTGGGTCCTAGTGATTGCATAATTGAGGTTTGTATCTGTTTGGCGTCATTGTTCACTCAATAATCTAATATCGTAGAATCTCACAGATAATCGTCTTTTGACTTCGGGATCCGTTGTGAATTTGGCTACGCATTGCTCAAACGTCTCACAATACTCAATTGAATAATTTTTAGCAAGAAAATACGCAAAGTGCCCAGAAAAGGATCGAAACCATTGGAATCTGGACAGGAAGTAATACGGCAACTTACTGGGGAGGTTTTGAATACTTATGATTCTTTAGTTAAAGCTAGATCACCTGGTCCTGTCAGTGCTAGCTCATGTGTTACTTAAGGTGATATGGATTGTAATGATGTCGATCATTTTAAGCTAAGGATATAGGACCTAGAACAACAACTGTTATCGGCCAGGAAACAAGCCCAAGAATCGGAACAGAAGCGTAGACAGAGAGAGCGTGAGAAGATGACCAACGACTACGATATTTCCGATAAACCAGGGCACAATAACATAGGAAACTCTACGCCGGTCGCCAACTATAAAAACATCAACGCCACCAACGATCGATTTGCCAAGAGTAGAACTGACGGTTTTCGGCCGGTGATCAGAACACTACTGCAAGTTGGTCAAGCAGTTCAAAACGTTCGTCAAAAATAGATTAACCGACGCCGGGCAAAGGCTTCTCTATCTGACTCAAAACTGTCGAGGCCGAGCAAGGGAAGCCGTCGAGTGGTGTACCACGCTCGACCCAAAACAAGGCTACCCCCGAGCAAGGAAGACTTTGAGAGATCTGTTTGGCCAACCTGGCAAAGTAGCCCGTAACCTAATAGAGGGTATGATGGTAGAGGCAAAAAGAATAAAGGGCGATGTCTACACAATGGCCTAAATGCAAAACTGTTCAATAGCCCTCGACCATTTGGGTTACAGGGCAGACCCTGATGCAATGCATGCCTTGGAAGGCATAGTCCGTCACCTCTCTCCAAAACTACAGGGTCGGTGGGCGAAAGAGGCGGGATGTATGAGCCGAGGCAACCGGGAGGTTCACTTCGAAGACTTGACCGGATACTTAGAAGGCAAACCAAAATAGCCGACATTAGATTTGACCAACTTATCCGGGACAGTAACGGAACAAATGAGCCTAGCACTAGCCAGGTTCAAACCACTGCTCGTGAGCACCCGAAATACCAGCCTTGGACCAATGCACACGTCACTTCGCGCGAGGCCATCGAGCAACCAAGCTGCAGGTCCTGTGATGCTAACCATGGGCTACTAGTTTGCCCCATGTTCGTCAAAGCCACAATAGGCAAACTGTGGGGAATGGTGGGGATGACAGGAGCTTGATTCGTATGCCTCAACACCACGCACCGGGCAACGGCTTGCCGCACAAAGACTAGATATGGCCACGGGGGCTGCGCGGGCAGAAGACATCGATTGTCAAACCAGGCGAGAGAGACTATACCCGAGGCGAGCACCAGGCCCAGTGTGATTCGTTCAACGTCTCGGTTTGTCAATAAACCTGTACTTTTAGGAGTAGTTGCCGTGGGAGTGGTGAACCCAACGGGGATGATCAGAGTGTTGGCTTATGTTGCCAGTGGATTGGACACTACTCAAGTGAAAAAGCAGTTTGCCGACAAACACCGGCCCGCCAAAAGTACGACGTCGTTAGCAGTGAGCACGGTGGGAGGAACACGAGTAATGACTGCCGGCCGGTTGAGGTTGCAACTCATCCCCTTAGTCACTAACGAGCAAATCGAACTAAAGGAAGCATTCACATTGGCTGATCTTCCCATGCGAGCACCAAGGTCGGTGAAAACGATCTTGACTAGGTGGCACCACCTGCAGGACGTAACCGTCGTAGACCGGGAAAACGGCGAAGTGGACCTCATCAGCCGCAACGTGCCAGAGGCACATTGGGTACTTGACCAGAGAGTGGGCGACCGCCAAGCACCTTATGCAGTAAGCACGGCTCTGGGATGGATGTTATACGGTCCAGTAGGGGGACGTGGTTCCGTGAATCATTTATCCCCTCAAAGGGGCCGCATAGGGTATCAACTGCAGCGGCTGTATGAAGAGGAGATTCATGACATCGGAGACGAAGGATCATTGTTGTCTCAAGAGGATCATTTCACTTTACTAACCGTGTGCAAGGCACTGAAGGTCTTAAAAAACAGTTCAAGCTTCCCTTCCCACGGCGCTCAAATGCTGACACTTGGAATGATAGCAGAAATTACGTTCTTCAGAGACTACTACAACTGATGGAAAGCTTCGTTCGAGACCAGGGTCTGTGGGAAAGATATGCAGAATGAACAAAGTGAAAAGAAGCTCTCGGCTACGTTGAAAAGGTACCCGCTAACACTGACTGCCGAAAGGGTATCTGGTATCTACCTCACCACCCGGTTATCAACCCCAAGAAACCCGAAAATCTGCGGATGGTTCTCGACTGTGCAACCAAGTTCCAGGGCAAGTCGTTAAATGATCGACTACTACAAGAGTCTGACTGGATCACGCCACTAGTCGAAGTTTTGTGCCGTTTCAGAGTGGGTGGAGTAGCCCTGTCCGCCGATATCAGGGAAATGTTTCCTCAGGTGAAGATCCCGGTAGGAGAACGAGATGCGTTGCGTTTCCTGTGGTCGGACGAGGACGACCGGGACAAAGCAGTGATAAATTATAGGATGACCGTCCACCCCTTCGGAGCCATATCATCACTGTTTTGTGCAAACTAGGCTCTTTGGGAATCTGCGAACAAACATGAAGATTTGGTCCATCGGCTGGTGGTAGATAGCATCAGCAGAAAATTTTATGTCGAGAACTATCATTGGTCATTCGATGATGTAGACTCAGCCCTATGACATTTTAGAGGCCTAACAAGATTGCTAGAAGAGGGTGGCTTCCATCTGACGAAGTGGACGTCGAACGCTCCAGAAGTGCCCGAGGTCATTCCGTATCACGAGAAGGCCGAAAGGGTTAGAGATTTGGATGGCTCTCCACTCCCTACCAAATGCACTCAAGGGATACAAAGGGACGCTGAAAAGGACGACTTTGTTTTCGAGCTAAACGTTCCCGAGCTGCCAGTAACCCGCCGAGGTTTACTATCCCATGTCTCTAGTTTGTTCGACCCGCTCGGTTTCGTCTCACCCTGGCTGCTACCCGGGGAGATTTTGCTGCAGCGGCTGTGCCGTGAGGAAGCCGATTGGGACCAGTCACTGGACCGAGGGGACCGGCTGGACCGGGAAATATTTTAAACTCCTTGAAGAAATTAGGGGGCATACGGATTTCACGATGTTTGACTCCTGGTCATGCAACACGGACAGGAGAATACCTGCCTTTTCCGATGCATCTGAAGTTGGTCGTGGAGCTATGGTGTACGGACGATGGTGCACAGGAGATGGACAATATACAACGAGAATCCTGTTCGCTAAAGGTGGCGTTGCTCCACTGAAGTCGGTCTCTATCCCGTGCCTTGAACCCAGCGCAGCCGTGTTAGCTGTCAAGGCGGTATAAGCGGTGAAGAGATGTTTCGACTTCTACATTTGGTCGGCTAGCTTTTGAACGGGCTCAACGATAGTACTTTTTTACATAAACAACGTCCGGAACCAGTTCGGTACTTTCGTTGCTAACCGACTCACGATCATCCACGATGAATCAGCCACGAACCAGTGGAATCATGTCAGGTCTGGTGATAATCCAGCCGATCCGTGCTGCCGAGGTGCGACCAACCTCAGGCAACTAGACACGTGAACTAGGGGGCCAAACTTCCTGCAAATGCCTAAACAGGACTGGCCCGCGTACTAATTGAAATCCCGTACTGAAGTAGAGCTGGAGATCAAAGGCGTGGTGATAGCTGCCAACGTTGCAGCAGCGATATCCATTTTGTGGTGATTGGTCAGATTTTCTTACTGGATGAAGACACTTCGTGCAGTAGTTTGGTTAGCCAGGTTCGAGAGAAATTTACTGGCTATGGAAGGCCTACGCCCCTCAGGCTAAATACGAGCCGGCCCGATATGCCCCGATGAGCTGCAAGCCGCGAAATGCGATATTTTCAGAATAATACTACGAGAGGTTTTCGCCCGAGGACTCGAGAGGGCTGAAGAAGTGGGACCAATCAACAAAGAAATATCATCTCCAAGAGAAGAATTAAAGCATATAAGCCCCAAACTCATTGGGAGGCTGATGCGGGTAGATGGTAGGCTGACCAACTCCCACCTGAGCTTCGACACAAAGTATCCTGTAGTGCTGCCGGCTCGACAACCCGTGATAGAGCTAATGATTAAACACGTCCAAGCCGTGGAGAGACATGCCGGGGAAAGTCAATTTACGAGCGTCATCCGAAAACGTCTTTGGTTGCTGAGAGGAAAAGCGACTGTAAAAGGCGTAATCTGACGTTGTATGCTATGTAGGAGACGCAATGCCACAGCGGGCAAACAACTCATGGCCCCGCTACCGGAATGCAGAGTGACTGCGGGCTCGTGGCTGTTCAGTGACTCAGGATTGGACCATTTCGGGTCCCTGTGGATGAAGTGCGGGAAAAGATTGGAAAAAAGATATGGGTGTATCATGACGTGCATGAAGTCACGCGCGGTACACCTAGAAGTCGTACATTTGGTGACGACCGATTCTTCCTACGGGCCTCGCAGAGATTTATCAACCAAAGAGGCGCACCGGCCGATATGTACTCAGATAATGGGTCGAACTTTGTGGGCGCCCACCGGGAATTGCAACCTTGGCACAAAAATATAAACAGGGACGAACTACAGGATCAAAACGTGGCCTACGGCATACGATGGCATTTCAACCCCTTGCAGGCCAGTCACTGCGGCGGCGTATAGGAAGGCATAATCCGGTCCGCCACGCGGTTATTGCTGTCGATCATGGAAAAACAGCCGCCCGACGATGAGAAGCTGAACACCGTCAAGAGTGAGGTAGAGAGAATTCTGAACAACCGCCCTCTGGTTCCAGTAATGAACAGCAATCCCATCCACCTGGCGCTCACCTCGAACGACTTATTGACGTTAAGGTCGAACGAGGGTTTCCAAGGGCCGGCAAACCTTTGTGGGAGCCACGTCCACGGATGGAATCAGGCGAACTATCTGGCCAGTGTCTTCTGGAGGCGATCGCTGTGGGAGTACCTACCGGCTCTGCAGACTCGGCAGGAGTGGCTGGTGAAAACAAGACCATTCAAGAGTGGGGATGTGGTGGTGGTCGCAGACGAAGGCTCACATTTCAGCACCTGGTCCTTGAGCGTGGTTGTGGAAACCATCGAAAGCACTGGCAGAATTATAGGAAAGGTGAAAGTGAAGACAGCTAACGGAGTGCTGATTCGCAAAAAAGGCAGTATTGGCCTGCTCGTGAGTGAAGTCGGAGAAGCTGATAACGCTGAGGCCCTGTAGACTGTTTCGCATTTGCCTTCGAGTTAGCTAAAGAAACCTCTGAATATGGGAGCGTTCACGACACACTGACGTATGGAACCACCTTTTCCCCCGAAGCAGGCGCACCCACATTATACTAGTTCATACCACATGGTCTCCGTCAAACACGTTACAGTGCTCACAGTCCTTCGTTGCCGTTACAGAAGGCTTTTTCCCATGTGTGGTGGTACATGCGATTCCATTGTACGTTCAGACACATACAGACATACCCGATGCACTGTATACCCGGTAACCCCCATCAAACATGTGACAGTGTTCACCGTTAGTTTTTGCTGACGACACTGAATGTATTATGTATATGTGGAAGTAGTGGCGACCACATCAAGTACACACACCCACGCAAACACATACAGCCAGTGCATGACGGCCCTTCCAAGGACAGCATCTATATTTCCCCTTCACGCCCGCCATCGGTCAGTTGTTCTCGTGGAAGATGTAGAGTAGCCTCGCTTCGGTGTGGCAGCCGGATTAGGTGCGACATTGAGTAGAACGTTGACGACAAGCATTAGGCACGCGCACTGACAACAAGGCCTAGGTAGCTAGGGAGAATCAGTACCATTATACCAAACCTTTGATTCTGACAAAGATTCGGGAGGATTTTGGTGGGCGGTGTAACGACCGGTCGTGGAAAATCCCCTTAAAACCGTTGCAGTTCCATGTTTTTCCTAACACCACTCACTTGCCTATACTATTAGCTTGTCTTTACGCGCTGTTTGCTTTTATGGACCCATTGTTGTTTGTTCGCGCCCAGAGCGCCACCTTTTCATATCCTTGTTCTGGACCTTTGTGACGCACTTGCTCCTCGCTCGCACGTCGCAATTTGGTTCTTGTTTGTTGGGTCCTAGTGATTGCATAATTGAGGTTTGTATCTGTTTGGCGTCATTGTTCACTCAATAATCTAATATCGTAGAATCTCACAGATAATCGTCTTTTGACTTCGGGATCCGTTGTGAATTTGGCTACGCATTGCTCAAACGTATGTTAAAAGGGTCTTTGGTCTACTCTAGGCCCCGCAAGTTGGCTTCAAGCAAGCTCCGTGTAGCTCACTCCGAGTTCGAATTATCCGGCCTTCCGGCAGTCTGCAGGCCTCACTCTTAAGCACGGCCCCGAAGAAGTAGCCGGACGGCTGCAGACCGTGCGGGGACTATCGCTCACTCAACCGAGTGACTACGCCCGACCGTTATCCTATTCCGCATATCACGGACCTCACAGCTGGTTTGATGGGTAAGATAATTTTCAGTCGAATAGATTCAGTGAGGACATATAACCAAATACCAGTACCTGAGACAGATATCCCCAAAGCAGCCGTAACGACTCCTTTTGGGCTTTCCGAGTTTCTACAAAAGCCGTTTGGACTGAGCAACGCCGCAAAAACTTTCGGGCAATTCTTCGATGTGGTATGCAGTTGTTTGGATCTCGATTTTTCTTATCTGGAAGATATCCTGATTGCCAGTTCGTCTAAGCTAGAACGTCCAACATATTCACGCACGACTTGCGACCGCCCGTCTGAAAATAGGGTCACGATCAACTCGAATAAGAGTGTAGTGGGCTTCCATGCCATCGAATTCCTAGGCCACGAGGTTAATTCTGCAGGGGTCATACCATTGCAGGACAAGGAGCAGGCAATGTTAGACTGCCCAGGACCTACATTGTTCAAGCAGCTACGGCTTCTCGACGGGCTGGTCAACTTCTATCGTTGTTTCATTTCGCAGTGCGCTCAGCTTATACAGCCGCTCACAGGCCTGGTAGAAGGCCAAGCGAGGCAGCTGGTTTTCACGAAAATCGCACGAGACACATTTGCTATGCTGAACCAGGCTACCGGCAACTTGGCCTAGCTATCACACCCTAAACCAACCATTCCAATAGCCTAAGTCACCGAAGTATCAGGCAAAGCCGTGGGAGCAACGCTGCAACAACACTTGGCTGACAGTTAGCTACCCGTTGCAATTTTCTCCAAAAAGCTACAATCGGCTGAATCCAAATATAGCACCTTTGACCGTGAAATTCTTGCTATCTACCTAGGCATCCTTTACCTTAGCCACATATTAGACAGAAACGGATTCAAGGCCCACACTGACCATAAGTCGATCGTCCATGCTCGGTGAGCCACCAAGGACAGATACTCTCCCACAGAGTTTAGACATTTGGATTACATCACTCAGTACGCGACTGATGTGCGTCATATCTCAGGTGTTGATAATCCTGTCGCAGGAGCAATATCTCGCATTCACAACTTGGACCTCCGCACCCGCGACCCGATCAACCTCGAAGCTGTCGCATCCGCTCAAGCGGAAGGTCCTGAGGCAGAACAATTTTGTAGCGCCTCGTCGCTGCGGCTCCAGTCGGTCCCATTCCTTCAGCCAAGGTTGCGTACTGTGTGGTATGTCCAATGGCCACCCAGGGCCAGTGGTAACTACAGGTTTTCAAAGCCTTAGATAGTGTGTCCCACCCGGGTATAAAGGCCTCTATCAAACTCGTAGATGACCGCGTGCACTGCGTAACATGAACCGTGACGTCACTGCTTGGGCCCTTGCCTGCATCCACTGTCGACAATCGAAAGTGCGTAGGCACAAAAAAAGCACATTATCAAAATTTCAAGCTGTCAACTAGCGTTTGCAACAAGTGTGCCCCGATTTGATGGGGCCGTTGCCTCCGTCAACTGATGGCATATATCTGCTAACTTTTGCAGACAGTTCCACCGAATGGCCTTTAGGTGTGCCTCTGCACAATGCAGCTCTCGAGACTGTGGTCCAAGCTTTCTTAGAGCACTGAGTGGCAGCATTTCGCCATCTAGTCAAATTCACCACAGGCCGCGGCTTGCACCTCAAGGGAGCCATCAGTGGTCTTCTACAATGTTAAGCACCCGTCACATTCATGTCACCGCCTACCGCCCGTCAGAAAACGTAATGGTGGAACTTTTTCACCGGCAACTCAAGGCAGCCTTAGCGGCTCACAAAAATCCAGACTTGCGGAAATCACTACAGCTGGTACTTTTAAGTTGCCACAACGCTCTTAGGGCCGATCTATAAACCAAATCAGCAGCATCCGCAATCAGTTAAGCGCTCCAAATTCCTGGCGACGTTGTAGCCTCGTTGTCTACCGTCACCTTTGACTACTCCGGTTATGCAGCTGAGTTAAAGCCATAGACGCGCAAAATACGCCCTCCCGCGGATCGCGAACAAAATATAGCGGCTTACATACACCCAGAACTCCAAGGCAGTACTCATGCCTTTTCTTAGGACAGAGGCACGCGCTTCTCTACAACCTGCCTATTTCGGCCCCCACAGAGTGCTTCGCCGCCTATAGGAAACATGTCATCGACCACAAAGGCATAAAGGATACGGTTACCATGGAAAGACTTAATTAAGCTTTTCTTGCTGAATCCATTCGGCCCGATGTCACCCCATAGAATTTTTCAGGACCAGCACCTATGTCCTTGGCTCCCCATACGTGAACTGTACCAACGCCCGTGACCCAGCTGCCCGGCCGTCCTGACACAGCCCTCAAAACACAGCCGCCTCCAGCTACTTTCACCCGCGGAAGGATGATCAAGAAACTCTTCCGTTTTGCAGATACGGCATATTGAATTCCATCAAAAAAATAAATAATAATAATAATAATGGAAGTAAATGTTTTTTTCTTATCTGCTGTATTGGCTGCCCATTCAACGTTTGTGTTGCACTGTTAGACCATTTGCCATTTTTTGTCACTAAACTTCATTGTTGGCGTTCTGTTCATTCAGCGCCTCCGAACACCACCACTAAAAGCCTGCTATTTGAGAGGGATTCACACCATTTTTCAAAAATACCCATTGGCTAAAGACAGAATACCGAAAGCCCTCCGGTAAGTTTCCGCTTCCATCGTCCACTGCCTCCGCACTAGAAACCCATACGCATGATACGTGTAATACCGGAACGACCGAACACAATACCCCATTTCCAAGCCAAACCTTAGAAGGCCATTCACCGGGATGAGCGGAAGAACACTCCACCGTCACTTGCGCAGTAGACTTGGGGCTATCCCTCCTCCGGCTTTGAACATACGAGGATTTTCGGGTTGAGTAGCCAGCAACGGCGGCTCTCCTCAGTGTCTTGCCTCGAATACCAACCGCCACATTCTACTGTATGCAGCTTTCTGTTCTCCCTTTTGTCTTTTTTCTGTTTTTTCCTTGGGGGGACCGATGTTGACAATTTATTTCCAGCCCAAATAAAATGACATCAATCAATAGTTTGCTTATATTTCCCAAAACAATTCACTCATCTCGGGATAATCTTACAAGTTTCTTTCGTTGTCGTGTTTGTTCTGTCTTTCAGGTGACTGGATATCATCCCCAGGCTATACCTCAGGATCAGAGGACTTTGGAGTTGCGGTCTGAAACGACGAGCCCTCTCAAAGTCACAAAGAACGAAAACACTTATTTATTCTGCTGGTATTTTAACGGGCGACATACTCGTTCGCCTGCCAGAGGCCGAAGTCGAAGTTTGTCTTGCGGGCGGTCTTTCAGGAGGGGGTCTCTGTAATGATCGGCCGATCACACCCTGTCTATCACTTGTTGACCTGTACGTTTCACGCACGCGGCATCCGCGAGCGCTACTTTCAAAGCACTTCCTCGGCCCACGCGAGCACGTTGTCCCTGCGCCTAGGCCCTGTGAGAATACTCGCGGTTGGTATTCCACGGTCTTTCCTCGTTGACTTCCTCAACGAGCGGGAACGTAGAAGCCGAGGGAGTGTACCCCCCCCCACCAAAGTTGCTGGTATACTGAATCCTAAGATCTTTACAATTCTTCCTTTCTCATCTTCGGTGTGCTACTTAAGGCCGAAGCTCATTGATTTATTTGTGCTAATCGCCCAGTGCTTCAGCAGTAGCTGGAGGCCCATCTCTGTAAAGCCAAATGTGATACGTTCTCACTAAGGCCTTTATGCCTATGAAATTACTCTGCATAGTATTAGCGGCGATGCACTCACTAGATGGCTAGCATATACACTGGAACGCGCCCGACTCTGCCACCGGCATAAGAAAACGGCGAAGTGATAGCCCCACAAATGTGGTTCTTTCTACTCACAGCTGGCGGCAGCATCACCCTCGAGGGTTATGGCATCTGGTCCGTTGCAGTCTCAAAATAATGGGAAACATCCATCCGTCAATCTTGGACCTGCAATGTGCTACTCAGTCTATAGGGCACACTTAGTTTCCGTCAACACCACCTAAAACGACACTGACAAACTAAGATAAGCGGGAGAGCTTTCTGAGATTAAAGACCAAATGGTATGTACATTGCAAAAGTAAAATGGAACAATAGGCACTACACAAACTCACTGCTGTCCGCCATTCTTCTGATTGGGGTGTGAGCGGCCAAGGGCCAATATCAACCAATATCTTCAATACAATAAGGCCTGACAACCGTTCGTTGAACAGATCAGGATGGTATTGAGATGATTGCCAGGCGACGCCATGGAAGCTTCCAAAATATTTTGTTTTTCACTGTTAGTTCTGGCTGATATAATTCCGAGACCTTCCAAATCAGAAGACGAGACCAAACCAGGATGAAAGGTTTGCTGACAGCCCTTTCGCTTGGCGCGGTGCCGGTGTCCAAAAAGATGTGTTTTGTTTTACATTAAAACGCCGGTGTAACAAATGAGTGTCGCACCAATGGCCTTTGAGAAGCTTAAAAATCATCGGGACTGTACAGGTACCTACAGACCAGGTGGACCACGTGTAAAGAGTTGCGGGTCAGGGAGAAATAGTCAGTGTACCCTACGGCGTGAATTCGCTCTCATATCTATCCGTAAAATAGAAAAGTAAATACACTTCCGGCCGGTGAGTTCTTGGGCTAATGCTCTCTGCCCCCTTCATAACAGAGTTATTTCTGATAACAGCACAAACCCGACCCTGTATATGGGAAACCTCAAGCTTTTTTCTGAACCAGTACGGGGTGATAGCATGCCATCCGAGCTCTCCACATATGCTCGCAGACCTCGCCTTCCTCAGCCTCAACCATTTTAGGTTCCCTGCAAAACCCTCTATCAGCTCGCCGATGTCTGATGCTGCAGTCAATGCACGGGTGAAATAGTTGTACTATGCAGCCCCTGCTCTGACGACACCATGGTATGGTACGCCTACGGTCCACAGCTGTTGGCTTACCTTCGCCTGTATTGATAGTCGGAATAAGAGCGCAATCATCGCGCTCTTATGGTTTACCATCCACAACTTCACTTTTCCTAAGTTCCTGCTCAGCCCACACAAGAAAAGTGATGTCCGATATCAGCGATGATTTTTCGTGACGTTGTTGACTCAATCACACAATCAAAATGCCCACTGACTCTAGCTCCCTTAGCAGGCTGTTGTGCCCTTTAATGATAAGTGCTCATCTTCGATTAATTCTCCTGCTTTGGGCCGTAACTCAGCGGTCTCATCGTGCTTTCCTTGCACTTTTTCAGTGAGCTCCAGTCTTACCTAGCAGATCACTATCCTTCAGTATTCAGGACTCACTGACCTGCGAGCATGCAGCTGTGAACTTGAAGCCCGTTCCACCCGGAATCTGTATGCTTCTGAATTCTCATGACCCCATCGAAAACCAACAGATTTGCATCGGCATGAAAGGACCTTACCATTACCCCGAGCCTTTTCTTTCCTTTTCGCTATTTCTGCCATCCTCACCCACTGCTGGCACAAGGACCTGACAGCTGTCTTCCTTTTTTCCCATTTTTCTTTCTGGTCCCACCCCCTTCCATGGTTTCGTTACTGGTTCTCAAGTGGGCCCCCTCTCCTCTTCACCCACCTACCAACTGAATTATCCTACACTCCGGATAATCCTGCGCTTAGGATCTCCCCATACCTCTACTATCACCCAACTGCCCTACAAAACTAACTGTCTCCGTTCATTGTTCCGCCACAGATCGGCTCACAGGCAGTCGGGTAACAAAATGGCCATTGTCTGGTTTCTAGTAAAACGATCACCATAACCAATAGCTAGAACATTCTCCTGACTGTTACACTCCTTATCTTCCTCAGATCATACTGTCTACCTAGGTAGTCATCAACCAACTCGACTTTGCCTCCGGATTACAGTACGGACCATACTATTCGACCAGTCGGAATGACCGTGGTTCTACCCTAAACACATGCCTTCTGACGCCATGTGGGGCACCGTACATGGCTGATCAGTGACCACAATCCTTTAACCGAGGTAGCAGCTTCTCGTGAAAGTCCCACAGGACCGCAGAGTGGATTCCTAGCACCAATCATCAGTCCATACCCGCTAAACATCCACTTCCAGCACTCCATACAAACAGTTCAATTTATTCTGCCCTGCAGAACGGAACCAGTGACCGGAATGTAGCCCTCGCAGTTGTATTCCCAACTGACCTGACCTTTTTTGCCTTTTACCCTCACTATTCACTACTTGCCATCAACCGCAACCAAGGTTTTTATGAAAAAAATACCAGCCACCTGTAGCTTATCGTAACTTGGCTATTCACTCTTATCACGAATGCAGAAAATCTTATCTTCACACTTCCTAGTTCCGCTGCTCATTCGGATCTGGATTTCTCTCAGTCACGGCTGTCTCCCCCCTTCATTTCTGCATATCTTCTGTCGCTTCAGTAGCGTTCATCTTTATTAGTCTGTTTCTTTGTGGCTTCTCTGTGAGAGTCCTTTCTGCGTCTACACATCATTTACTCTCCCAGAAAGTACCCTCAGTTCCTCGTGAAGTTTTTTTCCTTCCATGTGAATTTCCATGTGGCGATGAAATTACCCGTAGGAAAAGGCCAATCTTATTGTCACATCCAATTTCCCTGCATTTATATAACAGGCTCCCTCCATAAAAATTTGTCCAGCGTTAGATCAGTCTTCTCTATATCTCGCCGGAATCTCTGAAGGCGCTGTGATAACCCTTTGTGAATCTTATTTTTAACCGTGTCTTTTGGCAACTCTGTCACCCGGGGTCTTCGTTAGTGGTCCTTCAAATATTCAGTTTGTGCACTCCATCGTCGTTTCCTTGACTCCCCGAACCGTTGCAACCAGCTTTAGGCACCGGTAAGGCACATTGTGTATTATTTCTGTGCTAACCCTCTGTCAACGGTGTGATGTCCGACTCCTGCTGCTTTACTGGTTCTTGAGAACAGTGCACTCTTAACATTCTACAGTGTGTCTTATATCAGCATTCTCACATTTGTTCAGCCATCCACAAAGCTCTCTTCTAGTTTAAATCAGGTTTGCAATTCCTGCGTTAACCAAGTCTGCCTTAGCTCACTCAAACACTGCCCAGCTTTAATGTCTTATTTATGACGCGGTGTGATTCTTGAATTTCAAAATCGCGAGTGCCTTACACTGTTATGCAACACTGTATTCTCTGCCCATGCCTTGTGTATGTGTGATGACCGCGGTCAAGAAATGTACTATTATTATTATTATTATTCGGCTTCGGGGGCCATATGAGGATGGCGACCGCACTGTCAAGTCTGAAAACCATGATGGGCCGATCGTCAATAATACCCGCTTCCAGCATCCAAAAAGACACCCTCTGACCTCTTATACTAAGATTAAAAAGACGGGGCACCAAATCGGCTAAACCATGGTTCGCTTTCATCGGGTATCATCTGTTGAGTACTGTCGAGCATACCGGTGAAGCTTAATGGGAAATCAAACGGCGCCGACCAAAAACTGATACGCGCCCGTCCTACGCTTCACCTCTCGGTATTGTAAAAATCTTAACCCCGCAGCAGAGCAGATACTTCCTAGCCTACTCTCAGGAACAACAGTCAAGCCCTGTCAAATACGACCACATCCAGACTAGCTGTGATTAACTGGCAGGAGAGCTTGGATAGGCAGTGGAAGGGGCTAAAAGTATCCACGGCCGGCCCCTCCTTTGAACATACAGGAAAAGCAAAATGGCACACATAGGATTGAATCTCCACAGAAACCTTTCAAAATGCATATCGAATATCCTTCATAAAGTTCTGCTTGCCTTGTGAAAGTGTCATTATCTGACATTACTTTCTAAGCTCGTTCATCAGCTACACGTTTTTTGCACGCCAAGTTGTTCGTGTGAGACATTTCAGCCTGGCCCTGAATCTTTTCTGACTGCTATGCTCAGACCACGGGACTTAGAATCTTTAGGTTCAACTGTTGATTCCGATTGGCCGCATACATGAGGTTACTACTTATTGGGACTTTTTGTGGTTTACAAATTAGCGCCGCAGAAACCACGAATCAATCTTTTTCTGGTTTGGGGATCTCTTGGAATTGGCTACGCGTTGCTCTATTTTGCAATTATTGAGACTCGCTAACACCCAACCGCTGTGCCCAAGCTAGGGATGCAAGAATCCACAATTCACCGGATTACCACAACCTTCGCCGCAAAGATGCATGCCCAGTGACGAGCTACCGTAAGCGATGTCGGTCCAAAACTGTCTGCCGGATAAAAACAGCAGCCGCCGTGGAAGTTTTTGGAGGGCATTTCCGACTCGTACGCCCTTCTTTGGGCAATGTGAGACCTTCTCCTTTCACGATACGCGACAATGGAAGCCACCCTACATCAGGGCAGCGACCAGAAGCTTCAGAGTTGGATAGAACAGTTAAGTTAGCCACTGAATCGCCCACTCATGTGGTCTTTCTGTACAACGTCACTAGGCAACATAGAACAATAAGCAACCTACCTCTATCCCCTCACCAACGAACTGAAAATCACACACGTAGCCCAAAAAATGAGAGGCAAGAAGTCATCGGAGGAGGGTGACGTACTACATGAGATATTCAAATCCTGTTTGCAAATCAAGTTGGACCCGCTTATCACGGTTTTTTTTGTATAATCTGGGTCACCGAGGGTTCTTCCAGAGACTGCTCAACCCCGATCCTCTCCCTAAACCAGGAAGGTCGACAAGACTGCGCGGACCACAGCAGTATCGACCTCAGTAATATGGCAACTAAGGCCCTTTGCGACCATTCTTCCTTATCGCTTCGTCGCCCTTCGGGACGTGCCAGCACTCTCCAGCCGGTGTGATTTTCGTCGAGGAGGAGGTTGAGTTGACCAGGTATCCACGAAAAGCCGAATGCTAGAACACCACTATAGATTTCAGCGACCCACTACAACTTGCTTCATCGACTTTCGGGCAACATTCTTCTCCACTGACAGATAGTCACTCCGGAGGGCACTGAAAAGCAACGGAACGCGAAAAGTACATCACATTGGTAAGATTGCACCACTCGGTGACACATGCGAGCTTCCGCTCCTACTGCGTGGAGCCTCCAGAGTTCTTAGTCGACACCGGGATCCACCAAGAAGCCTCTGTCTTCAGTCCTATTCGACTAGGCCAAAGCATTACGCCCTCAACAGTGTTCCCATTTATACAACTGGGCCACTACTCTTAGGTTCCAAACCCCGAATTCGCCGGCAGAATTATTCTAGGAGTGTATCGCAGAACACAGCAACAGGTTCTCGACCGTGTTGTACGCAAATCTAGGGCTGTTTGTAGGGAGATATGCTCTAGAGGAACGAAACTGAGTACGAAATTGCTAGGCTCAACACACTCAATAAGTGTCAGTGGCAAAACCTGGAACAAATGCACCACTTCAAGTATCTAGTTTATACTATCCAGCCAAACGACCAGGTCATGGACGAGGTCAAGCTTTGTGTAGACTGCGCGAAGAGGGCTGTCCTTCATCTTCTCAAATCAGTGGAGCCATGCAGTCAAATATGCCTGTACACGAAGCTGCGCGTATGCAGAGCTGCCGTTTGCTTAGTTCTTCCGTACGCTTGCGAAAACTGGGGTTTAGAGGAGACGGCACAAAAGGCCCGGAAAGATTTGACCGCTGGCTCCTCCAATTCAAGGTCGAAATAAGTTGGTAAGATCGCTCCATAAACGTTTCCGTGAGTCAACACTGTACAATTAGAGAACGACTTTCTTTCTTCCTCTCACGGTGTCGACTAAAGTGCTTCTTTCATGTCATGTGACGACCCGAGACGGAATCTACAGTGAGAAGCCTGCCGTCATCACCCTTCGCAGGCCGCAAGTGTTGCCCGGTGGCCGACTGAAGATGCAGGTTAGCACTATTTGAGCAGACATGGGTTGCCTAGACCACCAGTCGGTCTTCAAAGTATGCGATTAGCGGGACAACCGGATTTTATTGTGTCCAGACCTTGCCGCAGACCGGAAAGCGCGGACAGCCACTATCAGAGGCATCCAAGAGGCCGATTTATTCTTTGCAGATAGCCGCATGAAAGAAAGTAAGCAAGTCTCTTTCGGGTACCTTCTGATTCCTTCAGTGACTAGAACTAGCAGCTCTTTCGAACACAAGCAAACCCTCGTAATCATATTCTATGGGAACAAAAGTAACAGAACTCGAATGGCAACAAACTATACTGAAATGTAAGAAGGGACCCCGTGTTCATTTTTGTCCACATCTGCAATGGAACCTCTTCCATTTCTATTCCAAAAAGGAAGCAACTTGCAGTTTAAAGATGCAAACGGAATGTGATAATCAATTTAAAATATTGGAATGGCGAATGGAATCATAGCTTGTACTTTTGGGTCAACTTTCTTAGCCATAGTAACGAATGATTTATTTGTGGTTTCCAAAGCAGACTTCTGAAGAGCCGATTGTTTGACCAGTAAGTTACCTATCGTGAGTCTTTAGTTTGTGTTAGTTTATTCCAATGCCGTATTTACGGGTCCCAGGGCAGAAAAACCGACGCGAGTTTTTCTGCAATAGATCAGCAAAGTGTAAAAGTACGAATCCCTCTAAAAACTCCAATTAGGCCGTCAAAACTAACAACAAATGGGGAACCAGTGTTCAGCGGTTCCGCAACAAGAGCGATCAGCGAGAATAGAGCTCGAGGGCAGGTGAAGATTAGTTACAGTCAGGGAAGAAATTGCAATATAGACAAGCGTGCCCGAAATGCCCCGGATGACGTGTGTCAGGAAATGTGCAATATTAAACGGTGAACTGACTTCATTGCTGAATGCGCATGTATGGGAAATATTCGGTGAGGATTTTCTGCGTGCTATTTGCCCGCTTGACAAAGAGATAGGGCAGCCGACTCAACAGCTGTGAAGTTGTAAAGGGCCATCTTACATAGTGCGTGTATTTTGTACTTTCTATAATAGTTGTTGTTCGAGGCAACCCGTTTCATTGCCCCCAGCATCAACGATCGTACCTAAAGTCCAGCACCACCAACGGATGGCCCTAGCATTGCTTCTCGCATTATTGTGGATTTCTGGGTAGCAATTAACTAACCAGTCTAGAGCTGTTCTGCATTAGCAAATCCTCGAAAAGTTTGAGTTTACACAAACTGGTCGGCGAAAAAAGTATTTCCTTGGTCATATGGAAGTCCAAGACTTCAGAGCATATAATCACTGGTTCATGGCTTCAAAGTCCACCATAACCGCAGGAGGGGCAACTTTCACGGGACCTCTAGAGAGCAATTGGTCCGAATCTAAAGGATCACAAATCACTGGTAAAAGGAACTTTTGTATAACATCGAAGACTGCGCTACACCACCGCGAGGTTTTTGTAGATTTCCTAATTTTCATATTAGTTGTTCTCGGAATATTTACCCAGCAACCTATATTAAACGTTTCACCATTGCCGTGTTAAGAAATCCACACCTTTTACAAACTACTAGTCCCTCATAATTTGTGTGAGCGACCCAGAGTTAGCTACAAAAATAAAACAGTGGTAGCTATTCTTACCCGCCCTTGGGTTTTCTATCCGTCAGTCATCATCATAGGTCATATGGCCTACCACCAATATTCTGAAAAAAATGGCCAGGTCAACGAGCAAACGGTCTCAACTAATGGCTTCTCGCTCTACAGAAAACCAGAAACCAAGTGACCTGAACACAAATATACCCCAATATGACAGAAATATTTGGGGAAGCCAATAGAAGGGCCAGTGCCATTGAAAGTAACTTGGCAAGAATGTCTACCCAGATTGCATCGGCTGCTAGTATATTATCGAAACTAACACCATTTACCTACCTTCTTGAGCCCTCGGCACTCCCTGGTCCCAGGAACCTAATGGCAGCCAGTCAGTTTCTAGACTCAGTGGCATCGGAAATCCCGCGACGGCTGCAGAATGCAAAAAATGCAGTTGTCTTCAACGTCCCTGCGAGGATAATCGGCTAAACATCACAGTGGTTCAATCTACTATCGTCTAAGCCGCGGACATGACCCACTTTCCATGTCACTACAGAATACTTAGAAAAAGGTCACAGAAGCACACTTGTCCCCTTCTATTCCAATTTCCGGATGAAAAAATTGCTAGAGAATTCATCACTAAACAGCGTATAGTCGCAACTGCTTCGCAGTTTAAATCAATCAAGATACAAGCTGATAGAACTCCACTACAAAGAGAAGTGATAAGATGTGCCGTTATAAATTCTAATCACATGGGCATTAAGATCCAGAAGTCACCCTCTTCTCCAAGAACTGTTCCAAGGATCAACAGAACCCCTCACTCTTCTACTCCTAGAAGATCCACAGGGTTAGCTGACCTAGACGAACCTTGCCCCCCCCCCTCTTCACAGCTACCCCAGCCAAAACGACGACATATATCAACAACACCTAAGGGCTCATCCCAGGAGGGTCCTCACGTTTTGCCTCCAGCTCCGAAGGACTGTCTCATGGGACTCCAAGTTCTGAATGAAATAAAACCTGCAGCACTAATATCTGTCCGCATAGGCCCCCATTTAGAAACTAATGAAAAACCTAGGAGTGCCACTCGTATGCCACTTATGTCGCTGACAATAAATAACCGTCCAGAGGAGAGGGTGAACGAGAGGTTAGTTGCCAAGGATACCTCTCCATGCGGGCAAACGATACGGGGATGCATGAACAATGGCAATGATCGTTCTTCCTCTAGACCAAATTCGTCACCGGCCCACTTTCCCCATTTGGGATACCCTCGCATCTCTCAGCATATGAAACAAACTAGCACTTCCAAGATGATGATACAACAACAATGGGACCATACCCGTAATAAAAATAGATAGTTTGATGAGCGAATTGCGTTCATACCTAACTCCGGACTAATGGAAACTTCCCATCAGCCTAACTTCCCATTATCTCCATCTTTTCTATCTCCACCTTCGATAAACCATCCGAATGCGTCGTATATCCTCCCATCTACCGGCGGGTACCCCGTATCTAGCCAACGTGCCTATTTTTCCATACGTACCGTGGGCACAACACGGTCCCATAACCTAGATATGCCTCACATGAACCGTTCTAATCAGCCGTATAGTAGTGTCATACCTAATACCCTGTCATTAAATATTCTACATGCAGACCCAAGTCCTCCCTTTGAGAATGACAACTTAAGCGGGCTTGCATCCTGCGCTGATGATTCTTTTCGGGTTAAATGCAGCGGTCAATAAACTGTAAGTACTAATATCAATGATGACGTCAGAGGCACTAGAACTTTCACATTGCTATTGGTCAATGCCCGCTCCATTAGAAACAAAATCCAATAGATAAAATTAGCTGCATTACCAAATGACTCTAACTTTATTTTAGTGAAAGAATCTTGGTTAAAGGACTCCTATCTAGTAGAGGACATTGAGGCACTCGGATACAAATTCTTCAGCAAAGGCAGAACACATCAAAGTTTTGGAGGCTGTCTGGTGTATGTAAAGGGAACTCTCAGGGTGACAAGCTTTTAGCATCCTATCCTAGACTGCATTGTTGACGTTGTATGGCGGAACGTTGAAGTCGAACGTCAAGAACTGATACTAGGTTGCGTATACCGTCCGCCTAGATCTAGTCCTGATAGCTTCCTGCAAATTATAGAGGCACTCAACTTAATTAGTGATCTTAAAGTAGGCCCAAAATTGACAGCTGGTGACTAAAATGCACCAGAAATATGCTGGACATCATTCACAGCACCACGCCATTTAATACAGTTTTTGAATGCAATTCACCTAGGAGGATGGAAGCAGCACGTCAGGTCCCCAACCAGACGCGGCCACACTCTTGACTTATTCTTGTCACTAGGATTACCCCAGGTTATAACAGAAGTTCAGAATAACCTACCCGGGAGTGATCACGCAACTGTCCACTGCTGCTTCACAGTGCCCATAAAGGATAAACAGCCGACACCCCCGCATAAGCCATATCGTAAGGCTAACTGGAATATACCACCTTCTTTGATTCAAAGCCAAAATAAGGACACCTTCATTCTAAGTGCAGATCCCCAGCAGGTGGCAAATCAACTTTACTCCATCTTTGAACGATGCCTCAACCAAATAGCCTCGTCACACAGGTCATCAATCCGCCCTAAAGAAGATAAAAGTTCTCGTCTCAACTTGAAGTTAAGTAGACTCCAACGCATTTATCTCAAAACAGGGGACCTTTTGCTGGTAATGCAGTTAAATCTTTTGGCTGAAACGATAAAACTGTACCCCAAGAAGGAAATGATACAACAGGAACTCAAGGCCTTACATGATTCCAAGAAAGTCGAGATTCTTGCAAAACTGGTGAAGTCGAGGGACTCCAAAACAACTTCATCTATCTCTTCTATCTCTTTCAATAACAAGTGCCTCGACAAATCGCTGGACGCAGCAGAAGCACTTAACACGTTCTTTGCTTCTCTCTTAATTAGTGATACAGCACCATTTTTCTGCTACCCACCAGCACCATCATATGGGCCACTTTCTTCTGTAACATTCCTGTCCTCCGAAAACGGGCCTTTAATTTCAAATATCAAAAAGTTTTTCCACCCCGGTTCGAACTCGTTACCCTCGGCCATCTTTAAATTGAGTGGCCCAGATATCCCAATTCTTTTATCAAATTTATTCAATTTGTCTACGCGCTTTAGTTGGTATCCCATACAGTGGAAAACGTTTGTTATTATTCCAATTCATAAGAAGGGAACACGGGAGGACCCGCCAAATAATGGCCTGTGAATCATACCCCAGTAGTATCGAGGATTATGGAAAGATTTATAAAAGTTAGACTAACGGATCACCTCCTTAAAAACCACCTTATAAGTGAAGGTCAGCAAGGTTTCCTAAAACATCGATCCTGCGCAACTTGTATGACTGACCTTCTGAACCTTATTACGATAGCTGCCAATGATGATAAAGCAGTGATCACAGTCATTTTAGGCATGTCTAAGGCCTTCGACTGGGTGTCTTACATTCGTTTGTTGTCAAACGCTAAGACATTCGGCACTGTTGACTCATTACATGCCTGGCTGGAATCCTACTTGTCCTCGCGCAGTCAAGTGGTAAACTTTGATGGCACAATTCCGACACCCAGCCCCGTAACCAGCGGCGTGATCCAAGTAGTGTACTGGGCCCATCGTTGTTTCTTATGTACATATACGATATATTTACCGTGGTTCGCCATGGACCTCCTATTTTATTAGCTGATGATGTAAAGTTGTTGTACTCCTTCGACCATAATTCATTGGGTAATACTATAGCAAAAATACCGGTGGACTTACGGATGCTCAATTCCTGGTGTACCGATTAAGTAATGAAGTTCTCGACGGACAAAAGCTGCATTCTTACGCACAAGCGTCATGTCCCTCCCGAAAAGTTTAATGAATGTGGTCATCTGATCCCCAAATAATCATCAGTATGCGACCTGGGCATACACTACTCCTGCTCGTTCAACTTCTCGGAGCAAACAGACACTAAAATTGCTAGGTCCCGCAGGTTAATAGGACTTTTCCACAAAACATTCCGTTTGCGTGAAAGTAAACTCAGTGTCTATACAACACACGTTAGACCATTGCTAGAGTGTAGTTTAATAGTTGGCTCCGACATGCGCCAGATTGATAGGATTGCCATCGAAAAAGTTCAGCACACCTTTACTAAACAAATAGTTGGCTGTTCGTCTAGTCTCAACCATAAACAACGCTGTGACCTGCTACACCTCGAACATCTTTGTCTCCGACGGATATGGAACAACTTGTCCTTTTTCCGCTCACTATTAAAATATAGCTCCTGCAAAGCCTCCGCTTTGGTACGAGACCCATTAAGCTTGAGGTATTTGTTACGATAAAGCAGTCTTTTGATTACTGTGCCGTCCTCGAGAACCAGCCTACGGTCCAATTTCTTTTTTGTTAAATATTCAAAATTGTGGAATAAACTTCTACCAATTGTCCGAGCAATAGGTGAACTGCCGAGATTAAAAGAGGAATTAAACAAACGGCTTGATTTTCTGACATTTGCGTCAAACGACGATCCATACACTTCGGAGGAGCGAGCGTACAATTTTGGTTTGTCCATTGACGGCAATGCTGGAACAGTCGCAGAGCCAGTGACACGGCCGTCACAAAACTACAGTATCCCGCAGGGGTGTGTGGAAATACTATCTTTTCCGTCGACGGGGAAAGTGATGCAGCAGATGTTGGGGTAGCCCCCTTCGTCAGAGAAGAATTGGAGCACACTAAATCAGAAGTTCACTTAAGCAATTGCTCAAAGGTACTTTTTAATCATGAGAATGCAAACTTGGCAAGCGGCTGTTAAGGCGCACGTAGAAGCTCAAACCGAACCCTGGACTCCGAATGACGGAAGCGCTACAGCAGTTCCATGCGTTGGAAGGCGCAAGTCCAATGACGGGAGGCTTCAGCCTACCAGACGAAGAAGGAACAGCAGGAAGTCGTGTCCCGGGTAGAGTGGGGGAGGGCTCCCTCGAATGAATGCACTGCAGGGCTCTAACTCAGCGTGTTTTAGGAAATCCAAGGTGCGGATCAGGGCAGCCCCCCTCACTGTTTGACTGGGTGATAACAGGGCCTAGAAATGGAAGATAAGTCAGATTAACTGCCACCTGTGGGCAAAAATGTTTATGCTGCCTCCATATTTTCTCTGTTATAAACATGCGGAAGCAGTTAGAAACTATACAGAAATTTTGAAGAAAAAACTAGGAGGAAGTCATAGCTAGGGAGGCCGAGCTAGATGCGCTGATAGAGGAGTAAGAAACCGGGCCAGAGGAAATGTGACAGAGGGTCAAGAATAGTCTTCCAGAGATACACAGCAGTTTTTCCTCACTTTAGGATGCTTGGATGGGGGCAAGCTAGCTTGATGGACACCGGAATTTCGACTGGCAGGCAAAATGAAGGAAAAAAGTTGGTAGCTCTCTAAAGGTGCTGGCTGCGAAAGGAGTTGACTACGGTGAAAGGAGAAGGGAAGATCAGCCTGAGAGATCCAACGAGGTGCAAAGAGGTTGTTTGAACTAAAGCTGGCCAGAAAAGACACACAGGACCCTAGAAGCTTGGTCTAATCAAAGGCTTTACTGAAGAATTGAGTAGAACCTCTGGTCTTGAGGAACTAATGTGAATTATGGAGTGATGAGCAAGGTACAGCCGATGTTTTTGGACCATACTTTGGGGTATCTACAGACCTGATTAGAGGCAAATGCATCATCCGATACATGAATGAGCTTCCATTGTTTTCAGCCTGCAAGTGAGGGTTGGGGAGACAGGGTACTTGCTGGCAGGACCAAAAACAGATAAGTTGCTGATAATTGGTAATGTGCACACGGTCATCATGAAGTCACTGTCAGCAGCAGTAAGTGGACATGTCTGGCGTCTCTACCGTGCGGTACATAATCAAGAGGTATTATCACTGAACTGAAAGTCAGCAGCAGTTGTTGCCACTCACAACGCAGACTCGCGGTCGGAGTAGAATTACGATCCTGTAAGCCTCACACACATTCACTGCAAATTGAAGACATTGGGAGTAGAGTGGCACCTAGGCAGGTGGCTGTCAGCCTTTTTGGTTGACATGACCCTCCACGTTGGGGTGGGATCCTGCAGTTAAGCATTTGGGTGGTACTAGAAATAATCCTGGTGCCCTTGGAAAATTTCGTACAGTTTCTGTCTGGCCGCTTCACTAAAAATTGATCCGCAAGTAGAACCCGAACGAACGGTCGTTAATAACTATTCGCGTCGTTCTTGCACACGTGCATCTTCCGCGTTCTATAATAATGCTCTATTCAGCTATTTAACATTTAAACGGTTCTTAATTAATTTCCAGCACTGGATTCTAAACTGACTCCTATCTGCAAAAACCATTTTGGGTCATTTTGATTCATTCGAATACCACCCAAAATAGTTTTACTGCTGGTGAAATGCTCAATTTCTTCTAACGTTTGACAATATTAAACCCTAGCAATTATTGTTCCACATGTCGATCATGCGTCCATGTGTGCCTCTTGAACTCTGTTGAGAGATACGACGTCAGAATAAGTTTCCATGAGCTTTTCGAGGGAAGCAGAAACGATATGATGCGAAACGGTACCAGGCTGGCTTTAACAGGCGCGCAGTAAACAACTATTCAACTGGGAGGACGGAGTTCCAAACCATCTTAGAAATTCGCCGATATCCAAACTACCGATTACATGCCTTGATAAATGACTGAGAGGTTCACCCATATATCATATAGAAATTCTGAAATGGGGCCTCTCAGCCCTGGACGTGGGCAATAACTTTGAATTACAAGCGCACCTGACCTTAGGCCACATTTTCCATAAAGGACGATCCAATTCAAAATGAAGAACTGCGTAACGTTGTTCTACGCATGATGCCTGAGCTGAACGGACTCCTGATAGCAAAGTGAGGTACAAAATTATATTTGTCAGCAAGGCGCACCTGGGCTGCTTAATCACAACTGCACTCTGAACGGGTATGATATCATCAAATAGCTGATAACTAGTGACCTGTCATGAGCTGGTCCGAGATATTGCCGTAAGTGGAACACTGGTGATTCGGGAGAAAGCTGTACTTACTCATGGCCCTTCATTTACCATGAGTCTGCTCTTAAGTACTGGGGCACAGTGTGGTGGAAAGCACAAACGTCATGGTTGTCCCCTCGTGTTGACGGAGAAAGGATTTTTCCTACTCCTCTTTTTTCAATTAAACTGAAGGAACCAGCCAAGCCGTAAAAGGACCTGGTAGGAATCAACAAAGTGGGCCCCGACCACCGAGAGTGTAACCTACAGCACTCTGGATGCCATCAGTAACTATCGCACCGAGACCGCATGCGAGTGTCCTCCAAACCAAGCGGGTGGTTCAAACTACGTGAAAATTCCAATACGAATCCTTTTAAGCTAGAAATGCTCAAAGAAATCTTGACGTTTTAGATGCTCAAAAGTCCCATCAGTCTAAATCTGGATGGGAGGGCATTAGCTACCGCGTCGAAAAAAGCTTCGGACGTTATAGAGAAGCACCATCAATGCAGTAACCTGAACAGAAGAAAATGTTGGATAGCCAAGCAAGAAGATCTTGTCTCTCAAGTATCATTCAACTAACACTCACTCTCACATGTCTGGGTGGGTCGGCATCATACAGCACTCTAACATGCCACCGGCTCCCAAGCTAGTGGGTTAAAGCCGGTTACGTAGAAAAACACGAGATGCGTGAAGCTGTTTAGGCGGGACCTCACGGTGTCTTTATTCCTTGGATGGCTTCCACAGGCGGATTTAACGCAAAGGATGCCATAGATGGTTTCGTGGAGTTACTTGACCCCTGGATAAATAATAAAGTAAGTGCTAGTGAGAGGCAAATCAGCAGTCCAGGTAAATGTAGACAGTCAATGAATGTGCACCCAGGTACCTTCTCCACTCACGAGTGGGGCTAGAAACCGGTGGAGTCCGACTTTATATCATTGAGGTTGTTGCATTGTTTCCTATCCCCTTTCCCTCTGCAGATTTCTGCGAACAAAACGGGAAGCACTCATGTCTCGGCCGAAACTGCATACTGTACGGTGTCAACAGAGACGCCGGAAACAAAACACATATTGCGGTTTCCGTCGGCTCTGATCCAACACTGATTCCGACAGCCAAAACACGGCCACTTGAAAAATACGGTTGTCAGGCCCGTGAATCCTCGTGAAACTTCGTGAATGACGGTTGGCCTTGGCTACTTCCGTCGCATACAGAAGCACTGTTGTGTTACCACGCGGTTTAATTTTATGGAGCGTTCCATTCTATCGTGGCTGTCCGCCCTGGTGACTGGGCAAAGATGGTTATTTCATAAAAAATACGCACAGCAGCATTTACTAATTTGGCACTCTTTTGGGGCATAAGTTTACTTCAACTGGTTCGCTTTCGGTGGAGTGATGTCTGTTTGGCAAAGCGTTTTTTAATTGTGCCATTGGTAGTTGCCATCACTGCCTTTACCATTCTTCTGGTTTGTACGTTTTGGTGTATCAGGTGGCATGAGGAAGGTTTGAAACGAAAGTTCACGTAGGGCTAGCAGTTGCAAAGGTATGTGGAATCTTTCTATGGAAGCGTATATCGCCGGGACCAAAAGCTTACTGTGGTAAGCTCAGAGGTCGGGAGTACTCCAGTGCTTCGGAAGTCTACTATAACTGAGGCTCAGTAGCCCCGGGAAATTAAGTCATTGTGAAAAAGCAGAGCTGCCGGGTCGAACGCTGTCAATCCAGCAGTTAGCCTGCCCCTTTCGGGTAGTTATTTACGTGTACGGAGCTTCTTTAAGGGGGGGTGAGGTGCAACAGAGCTGGCTTAGGGCAATTGTAGAGGCAGTGCATAAGGCAGGATCCAGAAAGAAACTGATAATGTAGACCTTTCATCCTGACATCCGCGTTGCGTAAGCGCTTGGAAAGTAAAACGAGAAAGCAGTTTTGCTTGCATCTGGTTACCAATGAACTACTGGCACATGCCCACTATGGGTTTGGTAAAACAGATGGTGGATGACAAATCAAGTGATGTTCTTGGACTAGGCCACATGACTACTGGATAAAGGAGCGGTAGTGGGCGTTTGTAACTTGAATTCCGGTAAGGCTTTCAACTCTGTGAGTCAACAACCGCCTAAAAATATAAATAGCAGGCCTTAAGGATAGTCAGGAAGGCAGGTGTTTGAATAAAGCACTCATGAGAATCTTAGTTTCTGAGTCAAAGTAGGTAGTTATCTACCTTGGTCAATGCAAGCTCCCACTTGTGTGCCATGGAGTTGAGTACTGGGAAGCTTGCTGTTACTCCCCTACATAAAATTAACTATCGAAAGAATTGAGCACCCCATGTTTCATCTTTGCAGATGGAAACGGCGAGGACTGGCTAAGTACAGAATAAAGATGCTATTCTCAGAACAGAAGATCAATGGGATTGGCACCTGTGTATCGCTAATTGCTATATCCTGACTACCAACACACACGGAACGAGCAGCAATTCGTCTCAAAGTTTGTCGGGGTTAAAAGCCCAGGGGTATTAGTATGTTGCATGACCTACCCATGTGTCACAAGTATTCGCAAGTGATTCACTCCGGTCCAGTCGGTCTTTCATTTGCGTGCGCGATGCCTGCCTATCCCAAGCTGTGCCTTGTTCCATCTTAGCGATCACCGCCAAGTAGGTGTAAGTGTGACAGATATTTGTTTCTTTTTTGTCCCCTTGATACATTAGTATGCCTGCTTTTGCCGGTGGACGATTCACTTGTTTGTCAGCTCTTGTGCCTTCGTGAATGTTGATTGATATACTAATAAAAGGATCTATTGCTTACCAGGTTCTCTGAATTCTGGGAAAAACACGTGGTTAGGCAGGACTTTGGGCCTTCACAGTAACGTCGGAGATCTGCATATATGGCCGCAAAGCCTAAACTAGGGAGTGTGAATCTGTCACTAGCGCAAACCGGAAGTCTCCGCCCCTTTTACAAGACTTCCGTGAAGACTTTTCTGGAGTTATGTGTGCTGGCTGGAGGTACTGATTACCGTCAAGATAAGGGTTGTTTGGAAGTGGCAGAGCAACTTGCAACTGGAATTAAAACCGCCCGGCTAAAGAGTCTTAAGCCCAAAGCCTAGAAGCTCTTAGTCTCCTCTCTTTGGTGTGTTTTAGAAGCTCTCGAGGTTGGAGGGGGTTGTCGGGTGCAGATATGGGTAACTGGTTTTTTTTATGGTAAGCTCTGCACCGGGGAACATAGTCTTAGGCTACGGCAGACACACTCAGTGCTAGATATACGAGTTTATTTTTCATCAAGTGGGGTTTTACCTCCGTGAAATGGACCATCAGACGATGCCCTCGGTTGCAGCAGTTTACAAACTTTCGGAATGCCCTGAACTCATGTCGGTGCAAGCCCTTCCCAGAGCTAGCTGTCTAAAGGATAGGGATGAACTAATGAACCCTGCTATTTTCGTCAGATAACCTACGTCTGTTCGGGCGAAATTGCCTCGTGAATTCTGCGCTTCAAACTGAACATCCAGGGTTCGCGTAGTGGGCTGATAAAGGCTCTCTAAAAACACGACGATATGAAAACACCATTTGTCTCAACCACTTTTCTACTGTTCAAACTGAAATGAACTGACAATGTGGTGTGGATCTCTTCATATACACTTCAATTCCACGGTATGTCCGTAAACTTCTCACTTGTTATTGTTAGGGCACTGTCCATAGTAAAACAGTTTTTTATGCCGTGTGAATTTCGTGTCCTCTGTCTTCCCCTATTCCCGTCCTCTCGCAAATCCTATTACTTTCCTTTTTGTTTGATGAGTCCGCTTCAAGGCTACAGAGCCCATCCGGAAATGGAGAAAACGGGCTCAAGACGTCGAATATTTGGGTACTTTGGGGATTCAAGACTTTAAGTGAACTGAACTGTGCAACCAGGGCTTCATCGAAGGGCTTGACTGTTTTCATCACCGTCTATTGCCGGGAAGATAGGGACATTCGGAATAGGATGTCGATAAGTAGCGGCTGGAGGACTCCCTTGAGGGACTTTTGGTGGCAAGGCAGAGACAGGTGCTCTGATTTGGTGAAAGTAACGAGTGGCCTGCCTCAGGTATCCTTCCCGGGTCCGATGCTGTCCCTGCTGCCATTTAGCAACTTGACCTCTATCCTGCAATGGCCTAGATTCACGTTCTGAGGGTCTCGCCAAAGTCTCATGGTATGTGGTTAAGGGCTGTTGTACTGTAAATTAGAAAACAGAGAACTCATAGAGCACGTAAACAAGTATGTGTGCGATCTGTCTGGAAGCAGACTACTCGGACATTGTGCACAAACTGAGAAATTAAAATGCAGTGATCTTATGAGTGGACCTGAACAACCAATCAAGGCACTCTGGTTAAGTGAAAGGGAAAGTATTTAGGTTGATCACGTGGAGGACTCTTGAAAGCATGCATGCATCCAATGAACACATAGCAACGGAGATCTAGGCAGGGACATGTAAATCTTTCTGCACGGGGCACAGAAACGAGACTCACCACTGAGAGCTGGAAAAAGCCATTTGTCGTCAAGGGTAGCAGAAAGCTCACTGCCGTCCATAACCAGGGACAGCTCACCACAGAAGCGGTTAGCGGAGTCAATTACCTCGTGGTTATTGAACTTCGATTTTTAAAGGTCGGAGTCGAGCGAAGATCCTCAGTACGGGGCTCGTAATGTTTTCTTAACACCACTGTCACCAATGTAGTGCCGAAAGCTGGGGATATCCGAGCAAAATAGATGGCCATAGTACGACCTCAATTCCAAGGTAGAGTGAAGGCTTAGTAACACTTCTAAAGCAAGAATGCTCCCCATTTGGAGGAGGTTCAACGTCAAGCGACACGAATGGTTGCAGAAAAGAGGGGTGAGATGTATGAACAGAGACCCAGTGAAGTAGAACTTTTCGCATCGGAAAGAAAGACCTCGAGGAGATCTTACAAGGAGGTATGGGGTATTAAAGAGTCCTCCTGGTTTTAGACCTGATGACGTTCTCCAGATGGCTTTGGATTCCCAAACAAGGAGGCTCGAGAAGGAGCTGAAGAAAGCTCGAGCACGGCTGATAACCGGACCGCACTTCTTTGGCAGCAGAATAGTGAACAACTAGAAAGTTCCACCAGGTGGAATGATAGACCTGCAGAAGTTACAGTCCTTTTGGGAGCGTCTAGAAAGTAATTAGAACGAGATCATTCTCCGTCGCGAGTGTTCAATGCATTTAGTAAATGAATGAGAGGTGACAATATCGCCCATGTGAAGAGTATTGCACATGAAGTTTTTGCTGTTGCATACTGACTCAGTGAACGCACACCATGCAGCTGATGCGCAATGATATGTTACGTTTCCCTTTTGTTTGAGCAGGATTCAACGAATTATTTTGAGCATTGGGGTGTGCGCAACTTGTGTGCACCCCGTCGAAGGAATTCTGGAAGCTCCATTGTCCTTGGCAATCACCCTCTTCTGACAGACCACCACTGACTGGTTGGCCTGAAGTTGCACTCAGGGTTCACATGCATAAACTGGACACACCGAGGACGAACAAGAGCATAATGACACGTTCCTTTCCTCAGAGCGTCATAAATAAGTGGAACAAGTCACCTCTACCCGTAGTAACAGCAGCCTCGGCCTTCGCTTCCAAGCACAAACTGAGTGAGAGCCAGGTAGGGGTATTCCCGGACTTTGAATAACTATCCTAACTAGCTGTTTTGTTACCGTATTTTCATCTTTTTCCTCTCCCCTCAACTATTTGCCCGATATTGTATCTGGCCACACTGGCATTTCCTTACTGCACTTATCTCCATCATGGTCCTCATAACTTCCTGCCCACCGTCATTCCATACTTACATGTTTACATTATTCGACGACTATGGGTAGGCCCCACATAGGGGCAGTAGTGCCTTCCAGTGTTGAATCTATATTATTGTGAGCTTGCTGTTTCCAAGGCGAAGCCTACACCCTCCCTCCCCCTAGCTAATACAAATACCGAATTATATTGGATAGCTGGAAGTTGCGGAAGGCTGGAGCCCCCCGAGTTCGTTGTGCAAGAAGCTGGACATAAATTGACTCAAGCCTCGAGCCCTGTCTTGGCGCCACCTGACGTGGCCACCTTTCGTGTGCAAACTGAACCGATTTAGACCCAAAGGCTCCGGGGATCTATCTCAGGATGCCTACTTTAACACCTTGGCATTGGGAAAGTTGTTCATACCAAACCAGCCCAGTAGGCTTCTGGGCAGTTTTACTCTCGAGTCCTTTCCCGAGATATTTTCCAAACTTATCGAGCCGCACCCAGAGACAAACATTCGGGCACGACCGCCGGTACTAAAAAGAGATAAAACACAATCGAGAAGGTCCGAAGGAGGGTTACGAAACACCCACGGGGCCTACGAAACATACCCCATCCTGACAGACTTCGCGTCCTGAATCTATACAGCGTGAGGTACAAGTAGTTAATAGAACACTTCATACTCCTAAAGGACATTTTAATCATGTACAGGCAGTCGAATCATCACGTGTTTACATGGGTTTTTCATTTATTCACTGCACGTTCACTCTCTTAAGCTCGGGCAGGAACGTCCACGGCTCAGGGCCAGGGAACACGTTTTCGGTACGTGTATTTTGCCTGTGGAACTTGCTACTGGTACCCATAGTTGAAGCAACCTTCAAGCGGCTGTTCACAGGGCAACTCTACAGGAATATTGCCAAGCAGTGCCCGGGTGATGCTTTTGAAGTTCCAAGTGCAGCATTCGTACTGGTCCCACCCGTGCGGCGTTGCAATGATAGTTGGGGTTGCTTGGGTAGGTGTGATGCTGACATGAATCGTTCCTGCTCGAAGCTCGTTTGAGAATCGAGGGCTGTTTGAGTGCGGTGTAATGTCAGGGTGGGGTTGCCAGGCTATCCGTAATTTTATTTATTCTTCCTCTGACGGAAAATACAGTCGTACATTGCACATTAGGCGGAGGGTCAACCGATGGGTCACCAGATCACGCCACAGACATGAGTGATTTATCAGGTTTCGAACCCACATGAGCAAGCCAGCCGCACAACATCCTTCTTGCCTTCGTTGCAACTTACTGGACCAGATCAACAAAAGAGGACGAGAAGAGGGTCCAGCATGGTACGCTTCGGAGGGCTAGAGACACGATAAAATAGGATTACAAACGAGTGAGAGAACTGTGAAATAAAATGACACAAAAAGAAAAGCCAATAATGAGAAAAACCAAGGCATGGAAGGATAAGAAAAACAAAAATAACGAAGGCAACAAAGAAAAGGATTGCTGAGCGCAAGTCAAAGATATGGGAAAACAAAAATGAAAGGAAGAGAACAAAGAAAAACAGAAGTGAATTCAGAATGAAAAGGACACAATGTTTAGGAGGAGTGACAGAAACGGATAAAATAAGGATTGCGTGGGTGTGAAGACAGAGGGCGAATATAAATGAAAAAAGCCCAAACCAGATAGGACAACTATCATGCCGAAAGGGCAAAAACGGAATGTTAGATAAAAAAACTCGTCACGGTCCACCAGCCTTGGGGATTTTGTTCCCCCTAGCACCCATCGACTAGCATCAACATTTGCGCACCAACACAATGAGAAAGGGAAGCATTTTGACATGCAACGGTTTTCAACTTGATAGTTTAGAGCCTATTGCTTAGTAAAATGCAAGTATGTGACACGGCTGGCATCGGATCCCCTACCATCTTATAGAAGACTTTAGAGAGCGGCTACCGCAGACAAAGTGATGTCTGTGTGGAGCTGCACCTTATCCTCTGACATGGCTAAGTTGCGATAATATATCGTAAAAAATATATATCGTGCAACAACAAAAAAAGACGTGAAACAGCAAAGTATCACAGATTTGCCGGGTGGGCGAATAATACAGGAAGGTTCCGGAAGTTTCGGGCTCACCAATATAGGAGACGTTCGAGGTCGGCCGGTGAACGTGTCTCTTATTGGGTCTAGCAGCGAAATACCAACGATATCCCCTCTATCGGACGAATAGAAAAGGCGCGGGTCGGTTTATAGATGCAACGTGTATTCTAAATATCGTGGCACCGAAACAGTACCGATACGAGAGATATACCGAAGGAAAGACGAAACGAAATGCAACGGCTGTGCAGAAAGCGAACCGCGAACGCATACAATCGGCGAGTGACCGAAAGTGAAAGTGCTTTAAAATTAGGTCGACGTAAACCTCCGAAAAGTCAGTCCACTAAAACGTACGCAACCGGAGAACACTATAAGGTCGATGTCAAATGCCAGAAAAGATCGTAGAGGGAACAGGCCCAAAATGGTGTCCAGAAAACAGTCATTTTCTCGAAACAATCGAGGGCACTACAATCTCCCTCTCTTTCAATGTTGCCCCCAAATAGGCTGTAGGCAAAGGGTTTCTGGGTTGTGTGTGTGGAGTAACCGGACTGTAAATGGGCGATAGCCGCCAAGTGTTTATTGGACACCGTCCGCCCCAGTGAAAGAAGTCAGAAATGGGCACAGTCCCAGTGTATGACAATAAAATAGCTGCACACTTTACCGTAGATCGGACTCCCTACTATGCTTACTAACTCCTCTAGTGGTGTGTATCGCTGAGCGCTGCGAATCTCAGTCATTTTTGGATGATTATCTCTCTCTCGGCGGATTATTAAAACACAGTGAGTAAAACGCACCCCGACAATATTAGCGATTGTTTATTCAGCAAGAAAACTGTGCTACCCAAGTTGGAACCGCAACTTTCTGACGGACGCCGTGGACGGATCCACTTGGCTGCGCAAAATTTCCTGCACAAGTGAGAGGCTGAAACTATGTACGAACTCGACTGTGAAGATCGCGTATTTTGACTGTGCTGTGACCAAGCTTCGGCCTCTACAGGACTCGTCGCTGACCGAGGGACCCCTCAGCACCTCACCGGCGGAGTTGTGAGCGAAAGAAGTAAACACTACTGAACTTGTTTGCAGCTTTTGGCCGGGCTTCCAGCAACCGCAGTGAAAAAATATTCTTTGTCACTTCCTCACGCAATCCTGCTGAGCAACTCACCAATTGTTTTTCTGTGTCAAAGTTTATCATTGTCTCACTTTCGCGGATGAGGCATGACTGTTGCCCATTGACGCCACCCTGTTATCCCCTTTTGTTCTTAGATTGTTTGACCAAATTAACCGCCACCGGGGTAGGTTTTCGTGCATTTATAAACTGTAAATGTTGCAGTGCCGCGCTATGAACTACCTGCTGATTCCCAACTCTACGGCCGTCTTTGGAAACTTGGGCAAATACTCGAGTGGGACGAATTCTTCCTGCCACTGTCGTATTTTTATGCTGACCAGCGAGACCGATCAAGCAAAGATGATATTTTGAACTACGAGCAAATCAAACTCGGTTATATAACACTGGATCGACGGTACTCGACACCTCTCATTTGCCATCATTTCTGGAGTGAATCCGACAAAGCCACTCAAACCTCAAATGCCGGTGACACGGTCAAAGTCCACTTTTGAAGAAAAAATCTTTTGCTGGTTTGTCTTCAAAAGAAGAAACAAGAACTGAATGTAAAGACAAACGGTCTACTGCCACCTTAACTGAAAAGGTTAGTCTCCTCACAATCCCACTTCCAATATCTGCAGTTTCCCTGATATAAGAGAGCTGTTTTGGTGGTGGCAAGGTTACCTGAAGTTCATGCTTTGCGGCGAATAGGGGAGCCTCCATTGGCAAGACACCATTGCATGCAATAGAGGCAAATAACTTTAAAGTTTATCATAAGCTAACCCCTAGTTTTGGAGTGGGTAGGAGCGAGAACTGCTACTAGAAGAGGAAGAGTTCAGGGTAATGAAGAAATGACTGGAATTTGAGAAGGGCTAAGCCCGTGCTCAGATGACTCCGTTTGGTTATACATGTTTCATATGTAATAGCCAAGTGACGCAAGAAATTAGCTATCCATCAGCAGAGCTAATATATGGGATAGAGCCCTCGCTTAGTTTTCTGCTCACTGCAGTTATCCTACCAAAGATTGGAGCTGACTGTCCAATGGGACCCCGCGGAAATTCCATCCGTTTGTGTAGAGTTTCGAACAATGGGAACTCAAAAAAACAAGCAAAACATGAGCGGAGACAGAAGTGTCTCTGACGAATACTCAGATCGTATTAGCAATCAAACTGGCGGGAGCATACAATAGAGCAGCTGTCTAATCAAGTGTAGTAGAATAACGTAGACTGTCAAAGGGAGAAATACAGGGTTGGTTGGCGGGTGTCCGTGTTATGGTGAAAGGGATAGAGAGAAGGTAGGTGGATTACAGAAAATCAGTCATACTAGAAGAGGCGAGGCGAGGAAGGAACAAATATTCATAAGATATTATCGAACAGCGGGCATTTATGCGCACCAGCAGGTAGAACAAATGTTCGTGAATGGTCCAATGGACAGAATCTCCGACACACCGAAATATCGTAGCGGGTTTCAACCGGACCTTGGACTTGTTTGCCGTTTCACGGCAAGGAGATTTCTAGAGGCGCCGAGCAAATTTCTTTGGTACAGTGGCTTGTTCTAGTTGCGGCTGTTCTTAAGACACCGTTATTGAAAAACAATGCTGGAGAGCTGCAAATTCGCGTAGGTTTTGAATATTCTACTGACTGATTTCCCAAAAGATTTGCAGTGTAATAATGGTGACACAGCGCGATTCGCTATCTTTTCAGTCATAGGTTTTCAGATCAAAAGAAACTGCACATCAGACCCCAGCCGACGGATCAGAATCCAGCGGATGTCACATCTAGATGCGCCGTCAGTGCGCTGATGCCTGAAATGAAAGTTTGCATTGACGGCCCGGGTTTTTAAAGCCAGTACAAAAACGATTTGCTCCGCATGGGAATACTTGTCTGAATTTTCTTGGAAAACACCAGAAGTGATTAGATTCGCTCTGTAGTCCTTCGTGACTGCAATGTCCCGCCTGCAGAGGGCCTCGCGTTGCTTCACTCAACTTGGATTAAACCTAAGCTTTCAGTAGCCTCGCCTAGATAATTCATAGACCTTATTCTTGTGATAAAGTTTGGACCGCAGCGCGATGTCCGCCTGGGACCTACGAGAGTGAAGGAGCAGCTCGATGATTCGCCCACAACAATCAGACTGATCCGGGGTCAATACCTTGAAGAGGATCGGAAGTCTGTGAACTTAAGCCCGATCATGGCGATAAAAGTTCTGAAGTCCTAGAGACCCACCGTGTTAGATAACTACTTACTTGGGGGCGGTGCCTCAGTATCACCTAATGTAACGGAAGGGCCGCCGTTCATCTTGCCTCAGCTTTGTAAAGTCACTGAATTGGTTGTAAGACATCATCCTGAGATAGACGGTCATGATGGTGCTTTTAACCTTCCGGAGTCGATTAGAAAGGTGTTTCGGATAGCAAAAGGCATAACTGTTGTACGTAGAATGCCAAAAGGAAGTGCCTCTGTTGCCTAGAGTTATTCCCATGACATTGTGAACATATTTTGGCTCCCTCACTCCAGCGCGAATTTCATGAGGGTTGACCGTTTGGGTCTTCTGGGGTTGATTATATTCGCACTCCCCATGTTTAAGTCCGTAAAAATAAGATCAGGCAATGTGAGCTTCCGTTCACCTGTGAGCAAGCAGAAGCTGAGCAAACGGAGTGACCGGCAACTCAAAAATGGATTCGCCTCTGATGTCCCCTCCGAGAACTATCTCGTGAAGAGGACCACCCGAGGTCATGTCTAGCGGCGATGGTTCCTAACTTTACCGCGGCCAAAAGAGAGTTAAAAAGACTGAGAGCGGTTTTGGATGGCGAAGGTTTAGTATTTGAAATTTCAAAGCGTGATGTCCACGAAGGAATTATCCGGCCGCCGCCCCTAAAGCCCTTTCGGTTTCTCCCTTCTTTCTCGTTTCGCCAGTCCTATCTGCTTTCCAGACTTTTTAGGAAGCTTTCGTTTGGTTCAGTCTGCTTTGCGTTCCAAACACCCTGCAGAAGCACAGTCAATAGGCTCTGGTTGAGGGGAGCGCGGTTTCAGAATTATTGGTAATAATAAAAGAGGTTTGTTTCAGGGGCACCGGAAGCATGTCATGCGCATGATCAACTTTTCACAAGCGGTAAAATGGTCAGATGAAATGCGAGAGAAAGTAGAAATATGCTTAACAAAAGTAGGTTTAAAAGGCTCATAAGGGGGAATAAATTGGTATGAAAGTACGATGACTGCATGCACACCAAACAAAACGTAGGGAGTTTAAACGGACCCAAGGGTAGATTCAAATGAATGCCTCGTAAATACGTAAGTCAGGGTCAAAAGGAGGATCTGGCCGGTCCAGGTGGAGACATTCGAAAGCCGATAGATATATATCAGAGGCGCTAGAAATCGGTATAAGGAACTGTGGCGGCGGGAGAAGACGGAGGAAACAGTGAGGTGTACCACAAGGGATTAGATACCAAAGATGTACTTGTACTCTGAAATAGATGGTCGAGACACAGGGCACAAAACTCATCGTAAAGGGGGGGGGGTGAGCAACTTAGGACGTAAAGAGAGGATCAGATACTGTATATGTGGGGTAGAGACGTAGAAAGAACAGAAGCATATCGCGGCGGTCAGCTGGCTGATAGCATGAGAAATGGCCGGTGAGAAACTGCGGGATGCAGAGCAAATGTATATACACACATGCACACAAGAGGAGCAGGATCAATAAAAATGGAGTTTTCAAATACGCATCAATGAGTGAAAAATGCAGGTGAGGTTAGACCGAATGGTACCGAATAAACCTATGAATATCTTGGTGAGTTTTCTTCATGAAAGATAAACGTAAAGGATCAACAAAGAGGGCGATGGAAGGGACTTTAGAAGCACAGACTTGATGCCGGCTGTGAAGAGCACTTCAAAAAAGAGGGAAGACGAAGGTAAAAATCGAAGAGAAAAAATGAGAAAGGATCTAATAATATAATTAATGCAGGTGAGACATGTGTTGGAGGTCCGGAATAGGAGAAGCTTTATTAAACAGACTTATACTTTTCTGCTGGAAGATTGCAGCGATGGAAATGGCTAATTATCGCAGAGCAAATGTGTATACAGAGTAAAGAAACGTACCTGTAGAGCAAATATGCAGTAGCGGGGAGTGTCAGCAGTGTGGGGAAGGAATGAGGAAAAGGATTATTAGAGGAACTGGGTAATGGCGGATCAAGCGGATTGAAACTCTTAGTGAGCACAGCGTAATTATAATTTCGCATTAGGCGGAACGAGAAAAAGCGGAACAGCCTGAAAGGCACAGGAAATGCCTGTGGCGAGCAATATGCGAAACAGGAGATGAGGGCAAGTGATCGAAGGGACAGGTGAAACACAACCAGTCAGATGATAACAATAATAAGATTAGTTTATTTCGCAGACGCCCGAAGCATTCCTTAGGCATGATCAAACTTTTACAAGCTACAAAACTGACAGACAAAATTCATGAAAAATTTAGAAATACGTAACACAAAGTGGGGTAGGAAGAATGAGGGGAGATACGAGAGTGAGATAAATGTATGCACACCAAGGAGCAATTTGGGAAGTTTAAGCGAACCCGGAGATGGATTCAAATATGGGCCCGGTGAATTTGAGGGTCAAGGTCAGGTGGAACTGCTGGCTGAGCCAAGTGGAGGAGAACGGAACTTGGGAGTTTTACATGAGGATGACGGAAAATTGACATGAGAAACTATCATTACGAGAAACGATATGGTAAAAAGGAAAAAGAGAAGAAAAGAATAACAAACATTTGAGCTGTATAGCTGGGGACTTGGTAGCCATGAACTATGCGTTACTGCAATAAACGGACGGTGTCAATTTGAAAATAGGGAGCTGGCAATGCAGGAAGTCAAGAGTGAGTCAGATGGCATCAATGCAGCGGAAGGATCGAGATAAGGTAAATGTGAGGCACAGTTATGGACAAAATGGACGAATTTCATGAGAGGCGGTGGCATGGTGGCAAAAGAACCGAAGGAGGCAAAGAAAATATGTGAATACAAAGATATATATGTATGTGTGTATATCAGAGCAAGAGCAAATAGCAGTGAAGAGAGGAACACGGAAGTAGCAGTGGTTGGACGAAAAAGGTGGGGTTGGTTCAAATGGTGCGGAGTTAACTTGGATAAACTCTGATGAATTTGTTTATGACAGTTGAACATAGGGGATCAACAGCAAAAGAGAACCAAATTTGGAAGCACAGAAGTAATGGCTATGAGCAGAAGTTGATGAATGAGAGGTTACGGAGGAGAGGATCGACAAACACAGGTGAGAGTGAATCTAACCGACTGGTTGTTGCAGGTGTGACATGTGGTGACGGTTAAACATGGATGGAGCGTCAATAAATGGACGTACATTATGCAAGAAGAAGATGGCCGCGAAAAGGGCTGGAGAATGCAGAGCAAGTGGAAGTACGTGGTGGTTGGAGGGGCGTAAATGTTCAATGGGGAAGGGTAACTTAGAGGTCAGAAGAACTGCGGTGAAAAGATGCATCAGCTGTAACAGCGAATAACGTGGAAGACAGATAAGAAGGTGGAGGATCAGAAAGATCAGGTAATGGCAGACCACATGGTTTGAAACTGTAGGTGAGAATGATGACGTTTCGGTGACATTTCACTGAGTAGAACGCAGAGAAGCGGCGCAGCCATTAGGGCACAAAGAAAATGCCTATGGCGAGCAAAATGTACGAAGCAGACGACAGTACTGACCAGAAAAACCAGGTAAGAGATGATGAATCAGATCGTTTCACTGCAGATGACACAGGATGAAGACCGAGAAGAAGAAAAGAATCCGGACGAAAACGTCTGTGATAGAACAAAAATGCACGAAAAATAGTTGTATGTCGGTGTTGGGAGAATGGAACTGGAGAGTTACATGCTTACAGGCCATTGCACCAATGGATTGAGCCAGAAGTTGCTAATCGGCTCACTGCCTAAGAGGACGATCCACAGAAGAATTACGGATTCAGACGTGGAAAAAGTGGAGGAGGTGAAAATATAATACATTCGGTCGTAAGAAATGCAAAAGTTGGAACGGCGGGTCTTTATATGAGTATTAGTCATGGTTACCGATGTGTCTGGGGGGTAATGGTGGGGGGTATAAGATGGACAAAAAAGGACATCGCAAAATGGTGGCTGGTGAGGTATGCTATCAGTCAGCTTAATAGGCATATGGAGGTACCAGGTGAATAAGGATTAGGAGCCGACAGTGGCGAAATGGGTGGGGAAGAACGTATTTCGGGCTTAGGCAGAGTAAAATAGATAGGGCGAGAGTGACATCATGCAGTGAAGGTTATCACTGTGAAACACGATAAGAACTAAAACAGAATGGATTGGTGTGCGTACAGAGGCAGAGCAACATGGAAGGGAAGTGATAAGAGTGCTGACAATAACGATAGATGAGAGAAACGTGGTGGAAGAATGGTAGGAGCATGCGGTCCGCCACGGACAGTGGTAAATGCGGTGGGGCGAGGAGAGTTAGAGCTTGCAATCCGCAACCGGTGCTAGTAGGTGGGGCTGACCGTGCGCTGGACACCCAATCTGAAAAGCATTTCGAAGTGAACACAGGAGGTGTGGCCCACTAGCCTAATTGGGCTGGCACATGGTTGCAGACGGCCTGCAAGCCCGATGTGCACCGACCAAAGCGGTGAATCTAACCATGTCCCGCAGGCTTGGGAGCGGCACTAATATTCATTGATGATTATGCTGTTGAGGCGTAGTTCAACTATGAAGGTTCAGGACCCGCGATCAGATGGCCATGTTGCGAGATGTCTCATAGGACGGAGTCGGAGGAAGAGATTCCTAGATAAAGAGAGGCGGTCAAAGTGTGCCCCTGTTGTTTTACCGGTTAGGGGAAGCAAACGAAAATCAATAGATGACGAGGCATGATTGTCACAGCCTACGGGGGAAGTGGGAGGCATGTTGTAGGGAAATAATGGTATTTCAATTCCGTTTACTCATCTTGAAACATGCTCTCTAGATGGATGGGTATGGGGTCCGTCTGATGTGCCTCATTGTAGAATGCTTCCGTCTGTTGCTTGATGACTCGGTGAACGCTCACAATGCATGGGGTCTTTCGCAGTTGATGTGCAGTGAGATTTTACGTTTCTCTCCTACTTTTCGCTGGGACTCGACGAAATAAACTGTGCATTGTTGGGCGCCTAACTATTATGCCCACCGTTGGGGGAATTCTGGACTCCTGAGTGGCAGTGGCCACTACCAGTCGTGTGCAGGCTGAACCGAAACGTCGGGCTGCGTGGAAGACAAGCAGAAGAAAAAGGCACACTTATTCCACAAAAATGGAAGACGAACCACCAGGCAGAAAGAAAGCAATATCAGGTGAACGAAGAAGAGAGCAGTTATCAATAAATGACTGTGTCCAGCGACACGAACCACAACAAGTTGAGCCGGCTTGTCTTGATAGACCAATCGGTCATTTTCCTCGCTACTGGTCAATCTCAATATAAAATCAGTCTTACTAGGTAACCTTCAGCCCAGCCGAACTACTCATATTGCCTCTCCTTTTCGGTTACACTGGCAGCTTGGGACTACTAGCGGATACAAAACCCGCAATCAGTATTATACTAGACCAAACAGACGGAGTTGATGAGCAGTGTGGAAGGCCGTGGCGTTCTGGTGGTAATATATCAGCGGGCACCGCGGGAACTCAGTGTGGCACTTGTCAAATGTGGTTCCAAACGAACAGCCCGGGGTTTGGCAAAAGGTACTTTCAGCTATAACGTGAATATGGCAATTGCAGCCGGATATGCCCGCGACGCGGAAAGCTATCTACGCCAGATAATAAAGCCACTAGATGGCAAAGGTCACCAGGAAAAAAGGGAAACATGCAAGCCCTTAGAAGAACAGTTGGCATTAATCGTGGACAGCAATGGACATGAGGCTACGCCCGCACACATAAAGAACACCAAGCAAGGCCGGAAAAGAGAGCAGCTGCTGCGCTGCTGGCTTGCGACACAGCAGAGGCATTAGGAGTCCTGAATGAGCGGGTAAGTAAGTTGGAACAAGACGCGACTGATATCACTGAAATTCTGACTACGTTGAGGGAAAATAGCGATATTGCCCTAGGAAGGAACCGGGATGTTGTGGTTCTCGGACTTCCGGAGCCTTTCGAGAAAGTTGGAAGGTAGAGGGGCAGAGCAGCAATATACCATCTGGCCAGCTTGATTCGAGCTGCAAGAACCTTCGGGCTTGTAGCCGTAAAAGAGTTGTGAGAGCGGGGCGGTGGAGCAGGGAGACTGACTCTAAAGAGCGCGAACCAAGATCTATGCTTGTCGAATTTGGCAACGCTTGTCACAGGGACGTCTTCTTGGCTGCAGCCGGGTACATAAGGCAAATCTCAAGGAGGGAAATAGATGTGGCTTCCCATGATAAAGCACCTGTACTTAGCCAGGGAAGAGTAAAAAATTGGAACTCCGGGTCTTGACACGGTTTTTCCAGGGTCTCCGTGAGTGAAAGCAGGCAAGATAAATGAGCCTAGCACCAAGGAGCCTACGGTCAGGGCAGAGAAAGAGTTGCCCAGTACTGCTACTAAAAGAAAGGACTGTGGCAACTCCGAGAGGGGACAATCAAGACAACTGACCCATACCGAGGATCGAAGGACAGTGACGTGCAAAGCAACCCAGGAGGTGGGCAGGGCGATAATCCACAGCAACACCAGGAACTTACCAGTGACACGGAAAGACGGTCCAGGTGCTCGGTTTCAGGACCCGTTCAGTCTAAGCCAGCGCTGAGGGAAGCCGTAGGCGGGGTAAGGAACTCACAGTGAAAGTGGTTAATAAGGAGGCAGGAAAAAGCAGTGACCCTGTTGGAACCTTTTCAGCTGGTATAAAGACCGGAACAAGGTGCTCAGGGGCTATCTGCGACGAGGAGTACTGAAGTCTCGAAAATGGAGGACGGATAAATCAACGCAGAAAATGTGTTGAACAGCCTGAAGCAGCTAGACATATCCAAGGCGATGGGGCCGGATGATATCCACCCAGCAATAACGAAGCCACTAGCGTCCATCCTGGCTGAACCACTAGCTAAGCTGTTCAACGCATCACCAAACAAGAGTGTACTACCCAAAGACTGGCTTGTATCGACCATCACGCCCGTTTATGAAAGTGCAGAGAGAGGAACAAGTACCAGAGACAGGCCGAATAACTTATCGTCGGTAGTGCTTAAAACTCTCGGGAGAATACTACGGGTCAGATTAGTGAGGCACTTAGAGAGTAACAAGCTGGAGACTGTCAACCAGCATGGGTTCTGGCACAGGCGCTCTTGTCTATCCAACCTAGTGAGTTTCTTGGATGAGGTAACCAGTCCAATGAATCGAGGATAACGGGGGGAAGTCTTCTACCTGGGTTTCCAAAAGGCATTTGGTTCGGTCAAACACAGACGGCCCGAAGCAAAAGTGGAATCGTTTCAGCTTACGTCGAAAATACAAAAGCGAACTGCACAAAGCCTAAATGACAGAGTTTTCCGAGTGAGAGAAGAAGGCTGACTGTCCGACAATGGGAGACTGCATAGTCGCTTTCCGCAAGGTTCGGTCCTGGGACCCCTGTTTTTCCTGAAACACATCGACGGTCTGGCTGACGGGTTGGAAACCCGCGCCTCTCGTTCGCGGATGACTTCTAAGGGGTAGGAGCACCAGCTGATGCGGCTGTTCAGCCTGATCTGGACAGGGTATACCAGTGGTCGGTGGCGTGCTATTTTCCCCTCAATGTGAGCGAATGCCGGTATCTCATCAAGGAAGAAGGACCACGGCCCACACGACACATGGAGCCACCAGGCAATCGAGAGGCGCCAGCTCGGGCCATGGAAGCCCGGGACCTGGGTGTGATGGTAGGCCAGGTCGCCAGTGCCAGAAAGTGGTGCAGAAAGCACGGAGAGCCCTAAGTCAGTTAAGGAGGACGGTCAGCTCTAGGAAACTGCAGGTCTTATTGCCACTTTACAGGGCTTTTGTGAGATACCATCCAGAAAACAGTGTCCAAGCATGGAGGCCATATTTGGAGGGTGACGCCAAGGCTACCGAGCACCTGCAATGGCGATTCGCGCGATGGTTCGGAGAATACAGACATTTGCGCTATGAACAGAGTTTACGGCAAGTAGAGTTATCGTCTCTAGAAAGAAGAAGACGAGGTGACCAAATAGTGGCCCTCAAAATACTGAAAGGATTTACTGAAGCACGGGGTCACAGAGGGGCCTTGTTTGAACTGCGAGGGAGTGGCAGCCTAAGAGGGTGTAGTGACCTTCATCGTTCTGAAAAAATGACCGCTTCCTGAGCATCACTTGAGATCTACTTTCTCTACTGTCTTTTCTGGCGTTTGACACCGACCTCACTGTTCTGTTCGGTTGCGTATGTGTTGCTGGACTGACCGTCGACCTCATTTCGAATCACTTTCACTTTCGGTCCTTCACCGATTGTACACGCTCGCGGTCCGCTTTCTGTTCAGCCGTTGTGTTCATTTCCTTTCGGTGCATCTCCGGATGGGTACTGCTGCCGTTCCACGATACACCTTTGAATACACCTTTGCACCAGTAAACTGACTTGCGGCTTCTCTATTCTTCCGATAGAGGGGATAACGTTCGTACTGAGCTGTGTGACGGAATAGACGACACTTTCACCAGCCGCGCTCGGACTTCTCCTAAAAGCGCGTGTACTAGCATTTAAGAAAGAGGAAACTTTGACTCGCATCAGAGGTCAGTCTTTTGTAGGTATGGTCGCTGAAGACTGGAATAGGCTGCCAGGGGATTTGATAAGCGGCAGCAGAGTGTCCTTGTTCAAAAGGTTATTAGATAAAGTTTGGATGACTGCTTTGGGAGAAATGTGAGCAGAGGTCTACTACCGATTTTGTAGACAACTGAATAGTTCGTACAACCCCTTATCATACTATCCTTATTACCGGGAAGATTTACTATGAGGTTTGTGTGACTAATGGCTGTGATCCGAAAAGTTGTTGAAGAATAACGAGGTTGAAGATCTAATCTGAACCCTCACTGATTATGGCCAAGTTTTGAAGAAGAGTCCTCCATTCCAGTTTTCGAAACACTGGGGTATCCAAGAAGCTCACCAGTGCAAGAATCTGGACATTCAGGCATCCCACCGTCAAGTCCTGGAACCGAATTGAACTGAATTGGTCCAGGGGAAGGACCAAAGCCCACCAAGTAGTACTTCAGTCATAAGCCCCAAACCACGGCAATAAGGATGCATTAAGTCGTTTGCTGAAGTAGTAGCCACACCTGAAAGGACAGTCATCACAGCGAGTGGACCAGTTCCGAGAGCTTGCCAGGCGGTCGTTGCCTTAACTCTTTTGAAGCAGACCGAGGAGGGCCAGCGGACTGGGCAGAAGCCCAGAAGGGCAAGGCAGCCCAAAAAGAAGAGCGGCTGTAATATAGAGAAGAATGGGCCAGCTAGGGTGGACGACCATGTGCTCCTGGTGTTGGAAAACAAGGTGAAGGATCTGCAAAGGCAGATCTTGTCGATGGGCAGGGTCTCAAGCCACAGGCTCCTGATCCTAAACCAGGAAGAACCTTCCATAAAAGAATCGAAGGCCAGGCGGGACACAGATAAGAGGAGGGTCCACGACGTGTTGCGTATCGCAGGTGTTCCGTACTTTACTACACTAAGAAGGGTGCACAGAGTGGGCACATGGACGTCACCACTTGGAAACAGAGGCAAACATCGTGCGAGACCAAAACTAGTGGAGTTTGCTGAGGAGGCCAACCGGGATAAACTGCTGGCGAGGGCAGCAGTAGTGGCTCACACTACAAGGGGTATACATCAAATTGTGCCAGATCAGCATACAGTAAGGCCTGATGGTCTAGCTCTGGGGGGTGACCTTGCTCGACCAGCCAGAGCGCTGGTGAGAAACTAACAAGTTCAGCGGAATGCCATACTCAGCTCTCAGGCCCCGGCCCTGACAGTAGTAAAGAAGCCACGTGCAGGGTCGCAAATAGTTGTAATTGAAGACGAGCTGGAAGACGAAAATTGGCAGTGCTGTCCGAAGGTAGATGACAGCGCGACCCCTGTCAGTCTAGATGTTGTGGAAACTCCTATAGAAATGGATTGGGAATCGTCGGAAGTTCTGGACCATCAGCTGGCGTCATGCACACCGTTGGGGACAACCGAAGCAAAAAACTTGTCATCATCTCAGGAGTTGCGCCTGAGAAACAGACTGTATTGAATAATAAGAAGAATATAAACGACGGAGCAAACGCTGTGGTGTTATATGCTGACACATGTAGTATAAGAAATAAATGGGCCGAACTCGCCAAAATCGCTGACGAGCAGAAGGCATCAATAGTTGCCGTCACGGAAACGTGGCTTTCTGAGGATCATGTGCCAGACCTAATAGGTAACGGTTTTGCAGTCTATAGGCAGGATAGAGAACATGATAGCCTTGGTGGAGGAGTACTCATCCTTACTAAGTCAGGTAAGAACCACCTTGAGTCTCAGACCAGGATGTTCTCGCAATGTCCAGTTATGCGCCATTACGACCATACTTCCAGGCAGAAGGGTAGACCTTGTCTGTGTCCACAAGGCACCAAGAGCAAACCAAGAAGAGGACCTTTTCTTGCTACGAACTTTGACTGAACTAGTTAAGGAGGCAAAAAAAGACCCTCATAATGGGTGACTGCAAACCTCCGCACATCGTCTGGGTGGCTGAATTCTGCGTGCCGGGATCGGAGGAGCAAATCTACTTAGAATGGCTGCATGACAATGCGTTGCACCAGCGTACTAGGGAAAATACAAGATATAGGACTGGATGCCTTCCATCCTTGCTGGACCTAGCAATAACGAACTTACCCAACGAAGTATCTGGAAAGCATTACTGTGCGCCGCTGGGCAAGAGTGGCCCCGTGAAGGTCAAAATGGTCCTATGCATGCGGCAACCCAAGGTACACTCAAGGCTGGTCAGACATTTCGGTAGTATGGACATAGATAGGCTTCATAATAGAGCGATGAGTTTGACCTGGGGAACGATAGAGGGGGCTACTGTCGAGGGGCTCTGGCGGGCCATAAAGAGAACCCTGACTGCCCTACAGGAAGAGTTCGCAACCTTAAAACGAAGGGGTGGGGAGGGAAAACCCATGTGGTGAAGGCTGCAGTAGCCAAGGCCATCAGACGTAGAAATCGCAGCTGAAACCAGTACTAAGCTTCCGGCAGTAAGCTAGCCTGGAACCGCTATACAAAGCTGAGAAACGAGACTGTGAGCCTTCTGGGAACTTCCACGCGGGAATATGAGCTCACATTGGCCCAGTGTGTGAGACAACAACCGAAAAATTCTACAGCCGTGTGCAATCGAAGGGCTAAACAAAGAATGCCTTAGGTCCACTATCCGCTGGAGACCACGGTATTGTCACTGATGACCAAGGCAAGGCAGACGCCCTGGGAGAATACTTTGGCAGTGTACATGGGATAGATAGTGGGGTACGAGTAGATCTTGCCCTGCCATATCCTGCTCCCCAGTTAAACGAGCTAAACCTATCAGAAGAAAGAGTGCGTAAATACCTACGTGAATTACACAACCACAAGTCAGTGGGCCCAGATGGCATTCATCCAGCTATCATGAAGCTGTTGGCGGATACAATAGCTCCATCGGTATGCAGGCTGAACACGTCCACTTTGGATCAGGGTAAGCTGCCTCAGGACTGGAAAGTTGCGGCGGTCGTGGCAATACATAACAGCGGACCTAAGTCGGCTATGCATAACTACAGGCCGGTAAGTCTACTTAGCATCCTATGTAAAGTCCTCGAGAAGATCATCCGTGCCCACATCTGGCGGCACCTACTGGAACACTCTACGGTAAGTCCAGCGCGGCATGGATTCCTGAAAAATAGACCTTGTCTGACCAATCTCTTGTGTTTCTTAGATGAAGTAACTCGAGGACTGGACGAAGGTAAGGAAGCTGGGGTATGCTACCTCGACTTTAGCAAGGGGTCCGACTCCGTTAATCATTGTCTTTTGCTATGCGTGATGGAGACTTTCGGTATGGGTGGTCCAGTATATAGGTGGCTGGAGGACCTCCCCTCCCTCAGGACGTTTTAAGTCGAAGTGGGAGACAGGAGCTCCAGTTTGGTGGACGTCATCAGTGGTGTACCTCAGGGATCCGTCCTAGGCCCGGTCCTATTCTTGTTGTTTAATGACGGCCTGGCATCCGCTCTTCAATCGCCTGGCTTCATTTTTGCGGATGATGTGAAGATTGTTGGGCCTGAGTGTAGGGTTGACTTGGGCAAGGATATAGATACCATCCTGGGCTGGGCATACAAATGGGACTTGCCTCTGAATGCTAAAAAGTCATTTGTTATCAAGGGCAAAAGAGAGCATAACCGTAGCTCATGATCAAGGGCTGTTCACCAAAAAAGCAGTCAGTTGGTTGAAGACCTTGGGGTCATCATGAGCAGTGACGGTAAATGGTAGCAGTAGAGCAAAGCTGCTGTACAAAAAGCTCGTGGGGAGCCATTTAGACTGCGATCAGCTTTTTCTTGCCGGAAGCCGGAGGTATTCGTACCGATTTACATGGCTATAGTACGACCTCACTTAGAAGGTAGCGTGCAGGCTTGGTCACCCTTCTACAGAAAGGACTCCGCCTGCCTCGAGAAAGTCCAACGTCTCGCCACGCGAATGGTTGAAGGGCAGAGGGGTAAGACTTACGAGCAAAGACTCTGTGACCTGAATCTCTTCTCGTTGGAAAGGAGGAGACGTCGAGGGGATCTCATAGAAACGTTCAAGGTATTGAAGGGCTTTTCTGGCCTTAGACCAGATAGTCTATTCCAAGTGGCCGTAGACTCCAGAACAAGGGGACACGAAAAGAAGTTGATAAAAGCCCGATCTAGGTTGATGGCTAGATCGCACTTCTTCAGCAACAGGGTTGTGAACAGTTGGAACGGTCTGCCTGGTGCAATGATAGATCTGCAGAGAGTCCAATCCTTCAAAGGTGCCCTAGATCGCAAGTGGTACGAGATCTTTTCTTGTAGTGAGCCTTGAGAATATCAACTAGATGGATGACGGGTAGCACTGTGGTCCTTCTGGAGTATGTTTTAACAAACTTTTTCCCTCATTGCATACAGTCTCAGTGCATGCTCACGATGCATAATGTCTCTCGCAGTTGATGTGCGATGAGGTTTTCCGTTTCCCTCTCATTTTTAGCGGGGATTCGACGAAACACACTCGGCAGTGGTGGGTGCATAACTGGTGTGCATACCATCGAAGGAATTCTGGACGCTCGATTAGCCGTGGCCGTTACCTGTTCTGTGCAAACTGAACTAAACTGAACTGAACTGAACTGAACTGAACTGAACTGTACCTTATTCCAAGGTCGTTGTGCAATACATAGGGCCATGGAGAATTCGTTCCGTTATGGAGAGCGCCCGATAGAATTTCAGCTTGAATCCGAAGGGGAATACTACTATCTAGCTTCCGAGGTAAGTCCATAGACAGGGAAGATTTTCTCGCTAAATCACGGCGGCGAGTGCTGAGAAGCACTTTGATGGACGAATTCCCAATAATAAGCATAGTAATAACACGCGTCGTGAAATTAACGACCACTTCCTAATCGACCACTCAAAATTATTTTGAACGGCTTCTATGTCTTTAATTTTCTTATATCAGTCTCAGAAGTGCCCTGTATAAGACAGAATATGCTACGTTCTTTATGTTCATACATCTTTTCGTAATGTGGTTGACTTCCCAAGCAGACGCCATATGGGGATCGTATGGGTATGCTTGAAGCAACATCATAAGAATGTTGAGGCGGCCCTGTCGGAGGCCCATAATGACTTACCTACATTTAGGAAAAGTTGTATTTCTCGTTATCATTTGTTTGCCAGACAGGTACTTCAATTGGTTTTCAAGCAAGTCACTGATTGCCTGTTCTGCATCTTTATGCACACGACGACACCAAAGTTAAGTTATCCTTCAATTTAGTTTAGCATCGTTAGTAAGAGATGCAACTTACTCCGCAAGTTTAATTTGAATTTGGGAGGGCTCCAGCCGGTAGGACCCAAAGCTGGAAGGACAGTGCATGAATTCATTACCCTAAGACAGGAGAGCACAGACCGCATCTATCGTGCTAAAAGGGACAAGAATCAGCCAATGGGCTCCAAGAGCAGTGTAGACTATCGTACGAGGTCACTGGAGTGATCTCTAGACAGATCTGCCTAGGAAGGTGAAACAATGCTCAAAAGCCTACTACAGCGGCGTTCCATCAAACGCAGCCCTGCGTGTAGCTGCAGGTTGCTTCAAGTATAAAGACGGCAGTCATGCCAGATAGATGCAATGCGAGACAGTGGCGGTGTTGCCCTCTATATTCAGTCTAACGGACCTGCCTACTAGCAACATGGTTTTGCTGATCCAGAAGGGTTCTGGAAAATCTTATGGTACAGGGTTCGATTAACTCCTAGTGGATATGTAACAATGGGTATGTGTACATGTCGCCGGGCATAGACTATACAGTTGTTTTTGATGAACTCCGGCGGTGGGGTCACGATGGGCATTACATTTTCCTTGGCGATTTCAGTGTGCCGAATATCGATTGGGATGAGTGTTGTTACGGTCTGCCCGCAGATTCATTCACGCGTGCCCTCCACACTGTTCTTGAGGACTTGACTCTACCAGCACGTACGAGAGACGGCACGGTTTCAGGTCCCTCAATCACCCATCTTGGATCTTGTGATATCTCCGAGACAGTCTGACGTTGAGGAAATTAAATACCTTCCACCAGTCGGTTCCAGTGACCATTCTGTTCTTTCAGTCCACTGAAGGCTTGGTGAACCGCATATGGGACGCGTATAGACTTTGGTGAAACGCAAGCAGCAGCATCATCAGTGGCGTGGAAAGGGATCATTCTACTGATAGGTATGTTGGCGTTTCCTGCACGTTGTGGAAGATATACCAAGAGTTTTTCGTGGTTTGATCGTGAGCTACGAAGTGCTTTCCACAGTAGGAACCGTGCATGGCAACGTTATTGAGATACTGGAGACGGGTACGAGCGGTACGAAGCCATCCGAAGCGTGTTCGTCCATAAAAATGAGGGAGAGAATTTGTTTTAATAATATACCTACCAAAGACTCCGTTACTGCACCCAAGTGGCTTGGTGCATATCTGAGACCTAGAACCCGCGTTAACACAGCTATCCCACCCTTAATCGAACAAGAAGCGCTTGCTGAGACAGACGTTCAGAAATCAGTGGTCCTTGCGCGTCACCACTCATGCGAATGCAACGGAGTCAGCCCCATCACTGTCCCTACCACATACGGACATTATCTTCGTGCTACGTCCCTCCCATCTACGTGAGGTCACAAAGGAACTGAGGAAACTGAGAGTTCATTAGTCGCCCGGACCAAATGGTATTCATCCGGCAGTATTGGGTGCACTGGCCAACGAACTCGCGCCATATTTGGCCGATCTTCTAAATCTATCGCTACGCACGGGAAGTTTGCCTAGCGAATGGAAGAACGCGATTATCTGTCCACTGTACACAAAGGGGTTTGCTGAAGGTACCCATCAGCTGTCGCCCGATGAGCCTAACGTGCATTTTAAGAAAGGTGATGGAACGGCTGACGTCGGTACAATTTTGGGAGCACCTTGAGTTATGCATGTATCTGTGCCCTGTCCAGCATGGCTTCCGTCCAAAGACGTCTTTTATCTCAAACATGCTGTTGGCAAGAGAACGGCGGGCAGAGGCTGTGGAGGGCGGCTACAACACGTAGTTTTCGCTGATTTCAGCAAGGCCTTTGACAGGATACCTCACGACCGGCTGTTGGAAAAACTCAGGACATTTAGTCTTCAGAGTCCGCTTTTTGACTGGACTGCGGATTTCCTGAAAGAGAAGACGTTTCCAGTCAGAGTTGCCCAGTCGAAGTCAGGTTGGTGTACTGCAAGAAGCGGGGTCCATCAGGAATTGGTTCTTGGACCGGTACTGTTTCTGGCCGTCAGTCTTCCAGTCATCTTGCATTGTTTATGCAGATAACATAAGACTATGGCGTGTCGTGGAGTCAGATCTGGACAGGGAGGTTCTACAAAGGGATCTGGATGCCCCGATGCGATGATCTGATGTCTACGCCGTACCAATCAGTGTATCCAAATGCGCGTACATGCCTGTCAGGAAAAGGGTATCGGATGCAGTGTATCGCTTTGGGAACAAAATACTACCGAGATGGTCATGCGAACGAGATCTTGGGGTTATGCTGTCGTCGTCCCTCAAAGCTCGGGCTGACACAGATAAAGTCTGTGTATCTTCCAGCGCTATTCTCGGTGCCATACATCGATCACTTAATTCGTTGAGTCCCGAGACTTTCCAGTTACTGTATACCACCCATGTTCGTCCGAGACAAATACGGATGTGCTGCAACCCACCCCTGCACAATCGGCGAGATGATGAAACTGGAGAGGGTGCAACGATTCGCAACGAGACTTGTCAGTGGCTTACGTGGGACCAGCTATGCGGATCTTCTGAGTTTTCTTGATCTCTTCCCCGAGTACTATCGGCGATTTCGTCGTCACATATTCAGTTTGAGGAAGATCGTTCGTGGTAACATGGGTCCTGAATTGCAAGCGGGCATTCCTCTTCGGATGAACGACCGGATGCGAGGCCATTCCCCAACACTGTAGAGGCTGTTTTTCCACTGTTTTATCGTCTTTCACCGAGGGCGACTAACCTGGAACGCCTTACCGGCATCAGTGGTGGAAGAATAGAATGACATCCGGTCCAAGCTGCTTCTCGATGTACATCCGGAAGCATTGTGGAGGAACAGTTCCCTAGTGCGAACCTACAAAGTCAACGTAAATAAGCTTACACGGGATGTTTCCCTCTGTCTTCTGACAAGAAGATTGATTGAAGATTAGAGATAATAGGACTAAGACTAAAACGCTGAGGGGGCACTTCGAGATGGTGCATCAAACTGACCATGGACAGCCCTGCTTTCAAATCTCACATGCGACCGCTGATGATGCACTCAGTTTTAATCTCTCTTGATGATGTTGAAAAAGCCCTCAGAGGATTAAACATGCACAAGGCAGCCAGGCCAGATGGCATCAACCCAGTGGTTCTACGCCTCCTATTTCATATCATAGCGGTCCATATATACACTAGGTTGCTGTCCGGTGCACAACTACCAGATTGGATGACAGCCGAAGTCGTTCCTATACACAAAGGTAGTAAAAGGGCGCAAAATTACCGGTCGGCCAACTTACTACCCGTGCGTCCAGAAGTACTGATCAGATGCTGAGCGACCAGTTGCCTAGTCGAATAAAGGGTCATCTCCAATGGACAACACGGATTTATCGAAGATATCCCGTTTATCCAATCTGCTTTCATTCCTGGACGAAGTGACGGCCAGAATAGATAGAAAAGAAAGGGTCGAGGTCTGCTGCTTGAACTTCCAAAAGGCCGTGGACTCCGTGAACCACCGACTGCTGCAAATAGAGGCCCCCGGATGGCACCACAGGTTTTGGAGTGACCACGGGTATACCTTAGTTACAGAACGCACTACGTAAGGATGAAGACAGCAGGTCCATGAGGATGAGTCATAAGTGAGGTCCCACAGGGACTAGTGCTGCGCCCGCTTCCATTCATAATCTTGAACGATCTTATGGAAGTTGTAAGAAACCTATGTTACCTCTGCAGACGACATGAAACCGATGGGCGAAACCTTCAAGAGGACCTAAATAGGGTTCGCGCTTGGACCGCCCAGTGGCAGTTGCCACTCATTGTAAGGAAATGTAGACATCTGACCCAAGACACCGGTGGAGAGTTAAAATATCCAGACCCGAAGGACTCACAAATGGTAACACCGGCCACAGATATCACGGACCTTGGAATTCGAATAGCTCACTGCTTCCAACCATGTGAGCAGTGCTTAACCGCCGCGGCCAAAGCCAAACGAGCACTCTGCCAACTACTGTGCACATTTGCATCAAGTGAGGCTAGTGAACTGGACCACACTACGAAACAATAGTCAGACCGCACCTCGAATATTGTGTTCACGCATGGGCTGCGGCTCTGGTGCGAGACGCTGGAGTATTGGAAAATGTCTGGCGTCATTTCACTAAGATGGTAGATGGATTGAGGAACAAGCCATATACGGGGACTCATGGCGCTAAACCTCTTCTCCTTAAAGCGCTGAAGACTTCGAGGCGAAGTCAGAAGTCTTCCAAGAAGTCAGTAGTAGTGATGGTAATGTAATCCCGACTTAGGAACCGTGAGTGCAAACTGGTGAGACCAAGAGCACTGGGGACAGTTAGAGCACCAATTTTTGCGTGCCGTGGGTCATCAATGCATGGCACGATTTACTGACCGAGGTGGTGGCTGCGGACTCGTTTAAGGTCCGTCTAGACCGTTGCTGGCCGGACGTATTCCCTAAGGGCAACTGATTTGACACATAAGATAAAATTGAATGCAGCGCTTTTCTCATTTTCTCGTCTGCCGTTGTCTCTATACCTGTCGCTGTCTACTTCCACCCCTACACTCCACTTCCCTACAAAGCTCTCCGTATTCCCACCTCACACCTGACCTTCCTCTACTAGCCCTTATACCAAACGCTGCTGCGTGAATGACCCTCTTAGTTGGGGGGTTGACTTAAGCAAGGACCCAGTTCGTGACCGCAGGGTTGCTGCGTTCCGGACAACAAGCCGTCCCAACCTTGTTTTTCCACAGATCCCAGAAAGAAAGGATATGAAAACGAAGCAAAGAAGAAACAGAAGTCGTAGCCTGGTGAGAATGAACTGACGCTCACTGGTGTAAAAATCTGGATCGATCTACTTGTCCGAGCCTCAAGTCTTGTGATCTGACCTGACCTGGCCTTCCATTCTCATTGTTCAGCTCCAGTGATAGCCACACTTGTATCTTTCCTGTCGTTTTAAGCCACTAGAAATAAGTTAAAAACAAAGGTTATTTAACAACGTCAACAGGTAATGCAATTTTCATTATGAAATACGTTCATTCTCATCAAAAGTTGCACGTGATGTCATGCAATTAAATCTTTCGAATCTAATGATTACCTGCGTTATCACTCATGAATTACACGTTAAACATGTTTCTGCCCTCAGTTGCCGACGCTTGTCCACTGCACTGGTGGCACTGTGCTGCTTTGGTTTTTTACCCTACTAAAAGTTCAAACACAACAGTAGTTTCACTCACTTGATGTTCAGCTTCTTTTATTTGATGACTTTAGTCATCTGTTATTAGGTCGGACTTCATGTTACGGTTGGTTGTTCTTAGGTTCTTCAATCACTGCGACTGACTTTTTCTAAGTTGATGAGACGGACAAAAATCGTCCGTGGGTCATCGTTTTGAAATAAAACGAGTGTAGTACGCGAACTGATCTGACCTGACGAGTGCCCTCAAGGTAAAAGCGTACAGAGTCGGAGCAGCTGGACAGGCCTACAAAAGTGCCTTGTTTGCGGCTGACCATGACATCTTCGTTCTGCGAGAAAAAATGTCACAGTTCGCAATAAATATACTGCATGCCATGGACCGATATACTGTTACCACATTAATCATTTAAGTTCAATACTACTCTTCCATTGCACAAAATACTTAACCTTTTTAATACTTATTTCTCACGCGAGGAACGAATTTACTAAGTTGTTTGAGTCAAAGCACTACAATTTGATGAGAAAATTAGTGTAACAATGTAACGCCCGGTGATAATAGCTAATGGTTGAACTGAGTGCAGTCCCTAATAGATGTACCTTATTTGGGCGGGCTTCGTTCCAATATCTGCTGGTTTGTGCTATAAGAACTCTTGTTTTTGATATATATTCTTCAACAACTGTGCACACCCCCGGAGTCTACTTTTGGTGAGGTGAGTGTTTCGGCCTGGAATAAACAAAAGTTGTTAGGCTCCATAATGTGAGTAAAATTGTTGTTCCGTTGGTCTTGAACAAATGGCTTCTTTCCCAAATTTTATGGAGTGCATTACATTGAGTTAAGTACGAGACTTCCTCTTCGTCAAGGCTTGAGTTGGATGGACACAATCATATACAATTCGGTTAGTGATCTATACGAAGGGAGTGTGTTCCGATCTACAGACGTATTTCCCCACCCTTTGACTTGTCGCCGAATCGTCCGATCTTCCCTGTTGACTGCAGAGATTTCGCATCGGCCAGACATAACCGGCTCTCAGCTCGATTCAGAATTCAGCATGGAGGGTGCAAATGAAGTGCCTTAAATTGTCACTCAGGAGTGGTTCAGTCCAACCAAATCGATTGGTATTCCCACTGGCTCGTAGCTCCGACTAAGTGTTTCGTAAACAGTGGTGGGTTGCTGAGTGTAAGGAGACGGAAAAGTGTGTCAATCGGGCACAACTGCAACCTTTTCCGTCTTACTAGAAATACCGGTCCACGAAGGCTAGGCGTTAGCGAACTGACGAAAGGGGCGAATGGTTCACTGACTCCGTCTCAGAAGCGTCGTCTAGTTCGTTGGGCTGACCATTTTGAGGAACGGTTTAACAGGCCTTCAACAACAAGTGTGCTAACTAGCACAGTTACCAGAGTTCTAGGTGTATAAATCAATCCTCCATCAGAAGTGGTGGTTCTCCATGAGATGAGGTATCTAAACCGAAATAAGGCTGCTCGACTGGGTGGCTTACCTCCATCTACTCTCAAAGATGGTGGCTCGGCATTAGTACCATGGTTGACAAAACTCCTCGCTTTGATATGGGATGGGGAACACGTTCTAAGGAGTTGGTGTGAATCTTTCATTGTACTGATTTATGAGGAGGGTGACAGGTCATCCTGTGATAACCGTAGGGGGATAAGTTTGGTTAGCATCACATCTAAACTACTTACTGGTATTATTCTCCGCCGCTTATCAACCACTCGTGAATAGTGCTTGCGCGAGAATCGACCTGGGTTTTGACCTGGTCGAGGTTGTTTTTTGAGATAACCATTGACCATGCACTGGGTTTAGTGACTTTGGTTGCTATCTACTAGCGACAGTCTCAATCGGGGACAATAATAAAGGACAGGAATAGTAAAGACGTTGTAAAAGAACTACGAATATTGGTATCAAGTCGATAAAGAAAGTTTGTGAATACAAGAGCGCCACTGATCATGATACCTAGCAATTTCCTCTAGCGTACATAACTACTGAGTGGGAGGGTCTCGTGCACACCACCCAGGAAGTCTAACACAGCTGCGTGACCAAGTCCACTGAATAGGTTTTTCATTCATTTCCTCCATGTCATGCACTGACCACCCATACTCGTCCTGCAACCGGTAACCTCCTCAGCGAACATGGCGGACCAAGGAATCCTGTCAGGAACCATGCACAACACATGTCCCAACTATCTTAGCCTGGTGACTCTAAGTGTTTCATCTAACGATTTAGTTCGTGAACCTAAGACTCTCCGCGGAACCTTAGCATTGCTTATGCGGTGTTCCCACCAGATTCCAGTAATGATACGCAGACATCGGTGTTTAATTATCAACAATTTTCTTGTATCCTCTACACGGAGTGGCGATGTTTCTGAAGCAAACAGTAGTACTGGCCTGACTTCTGCAACACACACTCGACCCTTGATAGGTAAACAGTTGCCATATCGACGCCACAGATGACTTAGATTGACATCCGCTAGACGAGCCTTCTGTATACGAAGAACACCTCATCCAATACCCGACTGCTGGGTGAAGTGCAGCCGCCCAGATCAAAGAATTTATCTACTTTGTCTGTAGTTTCTCCAGATACTGAAAGGTCTGGTGTTGGACTAACCCAATCCTGCAACAGCATCTTGCACTTTGAAGGTGCAAACGCATACCGAACATTGCTACACAGTTACTCAAGTTGTCCATAAAACTATGCAACTCACCTGGATCTTCACCTAGAAGAACAATGTCGTCCGCCTATTCAAGGTCTAATACTTTTCCACCCGGGAAAAGTTTATTGCCACTATCATCATCTGACAAAAGTAAGGTCTCTCAGACCATATCAATCACGAAGTTGAAGAGAAAGCAGAAAGGGGACAACCCTGACGTACACCACTTTTCGTGGCGAACTCGGATGAAAGAGCACCGTAAGTCCGAACTCGGCTTCGGCTGTTGATGTAAACGGACTTTATGATGGAAATGAATTTCTCTGGTACACCCTTGAACAACAGGCAGCACCAGAGAACTGTGCGGTCGACTGAGTCGAACGCCGCTTTAAAATCAACAAAAGATGACGGACCTATGAAAGGTATACCTATGTTCTGAAATTTGTCGAAGAATGAAGATGTGATCAACACAACCTTGACCAGGTCAAAACCCAGGTCGACTCTCGTGAGAGCACTGTTCGCGAGTGGTTGATAAGCGGTGGAGAATAATACCAGTAAGTAGTTTAGATGTGATGCTAACCAAACTTATCCCCTTACGGTTATCATAGGAGGACCTGTTACCCTCGTAAATCGGTGCAATGACCGATTCACACTAACTCTTTGGAACTTATTCCCTATCCCATGCCAAACCCAGGAGTTTTGTCAACTCCACTAACAGCGTTGAGCCACTAGCCCTGAAAATAGATGGAGGCAACCCATCTGGTCCAGCAGCCTCATGTTGTTTAGGGTGGCCTATCTCACGGAGAACCTCAGCTTTTGACGGAGGACCGGTACCTACAATCAGAGCTGGAGCTATGATGCTAATTAGCAAGCCTGTCGTGGATAAAGGCCAACTAAACTGCTTCTGGAAATGCTCTGCCCAGTGAATTAGACGACGCTCCTGAGTTTGAATCAGTGAGTCGTTCGCTTCTTTGATCAGTTCACTAACACCTGGCTTTTGGGGACCGGTATTTCTGATTAGACGGAAAAGGTTGCAGCTGTTGCCAACCGCCGCAGTTTTTCCATCTCCCTGCATTTCGAAATCCATCACCGCCCACGGTCGTTTCCCAGTCTCCGAATCAGTCGGCGTTTACGGCATCTCCGTACACCATTGAGTCTGGAATCCGAAGGAATCGGCCTGCGAGCATCTAACAGCGCAACTGAGGATGCATAGATACACCGTTTCTACGTGTGTCTTGTTGTTACACTTAGAGTATCACTAACAGCCTCACGTATGGCCTGCTTGATCTCTGTCCACTGCTCTTCTGGAACCTGGGCATCAGATTGCATTGATAACCTGGTGGGTAATTCCGCTTGGAAAGCAGATCGGGGGCTATCGTCCAGTAGCAGCTGTGGGGGACGGTTCGCTTTTGCGTTGTTTCGGACACCGATGAAACGCGCGTGGACAAGATCGTGTCCAATGTCTTCAGACGTGCACCAAAATGACCGATAGTCTTGAACTGATCCACGCTAGCGATAGCCGATAGCAATGTGGTCGATCTGAGTCCAGCGCTGTGAAGGCGCAGGAAGATGCCAGGTTAGTCGGTGCCGCTTTTTGTGCGAGCACTTTATACTTCTTAGAAATGGTCTATGGTCAGAGAATAGTTGGATGAGTCGGTCACCATCGTCAGTTATATCTGCTGGAATGCCAAACCAGGCCCCTATATTCCTCTCCGTCTCGTCTGGGCTTCCAATTTTAGCGTTGAAATCACCCTCAAAGAGCATGATGTCCGTAGAGCACACGCTGCGGAGCAATTGGGATAAATCTTGGTGAAGTTCATCTATAGCCTCAGGAGAGCTACAGTCAGTTTGGGCGTACACAGAAATGACAAACAGGTATCGACGCTTCGGCCTAGTGCTGTTGGCATGCACAGAACCATTCAACCGAACCGTAGGTCAGTTTTGGGTGGATAGCTACCCGGAAGATGCAGACTTTAGTTCGGAGGCTGATTTCGTTGCACGCCCAGAGTACATTGCGAAGTTGGAGAAACGCACTCCTGGTATTGTCAGTGCGCAACATGACTTCGTCTTTAGCTTGGCCGTTCGGGAGAATCGTGGAGCCCAGATATATGAACGCCGGGACGTGCTCAATTTGTTCGCCGTTCAAGTATGTTGGGAGAATGGACTGTGTAGTGCATGTCGAAAAGATCCTGCTCTTCGACGTATTGATCCCTTGTCCCCTGGATTTTACTGACGAGACAAGGAGTAATATACCACATTCTCCTCAGCTAGTTTTTAACGGTGTAATGAAGATCACGATGAATATAAAATGATTTGTTTGAGCTTCCCGATTACGAAGATTGCAAGGGCGAATTCGTTGTTCCTGTTCGTATAAAGATAATAAATCTGTGCGAGTTTCATCGGGGAATGAAGATCCGTGAGTATCAGAAGACAGGTTTGACTCGTTTGGTGGATTTGTCTGTGATTACATTGTGCGCATCGTCGGCGGGGCTTCTATGTGAAATGGAAGGTGGGGTTTGTTGACCTGGTACTGGTGCTAGTTGATGAATGAAAACTACTTCTTTGGTATTCCCACGACAGTCAAATTGTCGACATGTACGGAAGTTGCGTCTGGGTTTTCGGTTTGAATTATTTCATCGACCACTCACGAGGAGCATGCTACTACGTTAGCCGCTACGAACGAGATGCGACATAATTGCTAAAGACCCCCCCCCATGCTTCGAAATCCGTATAGACCTTTTCCTCGTCTCTAATCGGAATTTGGTGATAAGCGATTTTCAAATCCAGTATGCTGAACAAGGAGTACTTTACGATGCTATCAACCATACTGTTGATCCTCGTTATGGGATACGCGTTCAGATAGGCATATCGATTGATGGTTTGGCTATAGGCAATGACCATCCGTCTTTTGTGGTGTGCATGTAGAGTAATTGAGATCTGAACCCGCCAAAGGTAATTGGATGGCTCAGTGATGTGCTCTCTGAGAAGCTTTTGAACTTCCGGTGAAATAAACGATTCGTCTGAGGTAGAATGACGTCGAGATTCAGTAGCAATCGGAGTCACTGATTAAGGAAAGAGCGTGTATGTAAGCAGCAGTCAATCCACAGACTACTAGAATAGGTTTGTCGCCTCGAAAAGGGATTTGAACAGCCTCGTGAAGTCGGAAGAAGTCGTGGCCGAGGGGGACGTCTGAGCAAAAATGATGAAGAACGGAGAATTCGATTCAAGGATACTGCTGGTTTTTCTTTCGCAGATTGACAGAGCAATGACCGAAAGTGTGACTAATTAGATAAGTGTTGGCTTTTATCTAGTTGCAAGGATGTTCCATTTTTCACATGTATTTCTCAGTAACTGAAGCCGCGGTGTAACTGTCTGAGCCTCCAGTATCCGTGAGAGCTTTCAATGATACATCGTTGACGACTACCTCAGTGGTTATTCGGGTGGACACGCTCTTTATAAGGCTTTGCAGCGACAAACGTTTCGAAAATGTTTTTTTTTTCTCCACAGTTTTCGCATAAGAGATCCCGCGCTGAATCGAGAATGACTGTCAAGCCCACAGAAGTAGCACTTGGAATTTGAGGCTGAAGGTGTATATGGTTCTCGTTTCCAGGGAGAGTTTCCAGTTAAACACAGGCGTTGATTGATGAATGTGTTTGATACGACTGAGAATTTTTGAACGTCATGTCTGATGAACGAGCCTGGTTAAAGCGACCTGCAAGCTAAGGGAATCGTTCTCCAGCAATCGTTGACGGATATTGGGTGCTTGTAAGCCAGTTATAAAAGCACCTTGGATGGCGTAATCCATGTGCTTTTCGGCAGTAACAGCCTTGAAGTTGCAGTATCTGGCCAAAGACTTCAGATTTTGCATATACTTATCCGGACCTTAATCATTATCGTCGTACTGCGTTAAACAGCACGACAAGCCCCAATGACCCCTGCCTTTCTCACCATCTTGCACGAGGAATTAGAAAGTACGAATATAAACGATGGACAGGGAGTGGACCTACACGGATGGGAAAAGGAAAGAGCGCCCTATTAGCCAACACACGGAATACGCGGTCTAATTGTTCAAGCACGCATTGATCAGTCATTCTGATTCGACAGAAAGAAAATGACAACACGATCTCCACTGTTCACGGTTCGCTGCCATATCCTTCAGTGTATCCAGCAAACTGGTTGAGGGACCTTTTGGATCCCGACCATGAAGACGTGATCCACGTACTTTTCCTAAATTCGCTGTATATTTTCTCATTCCTGGCTGCCACGTCATCTGTTGACTTCCACGTGGATTTTTCCACTCCCCAGGAGGAACGGATAATAGGGTATGGTACGGTAGATGTGTGTTTGCCACACGTAACACGTGCCGCAACCAACGAAGTTTCCTAATCTAGATACGCTGTGACAAAACGTTCTCCGAATTAGTACCCAGCACTCGACATCTGACCTGAGCATTGCTCACTCGGCTATTCCACCCAATCTTAGCGATACTACGCAAACATCGGTTGTCAGAAACCTCAAGACGACGAATATTTTCCGCACGCAGACCCCAAGTCTCGCAACCATACAACAAAACTGAACGCACCGTGGCACAGTACACACAACTTTCCAACTTCAGGGACATGTCAGGTCGGCACCACAAGTGCTTCAGTCCACCGTACGCCGCTCGAGCCTTGGATATCCGCGTGTTCACCTCTGCTACAGTGCGCTCATCGATCGTCACGCTGCTGCCAAGGTAAGTGAAGCGGTCGACAACTACCAGCACCTCCTTATCGAGCATCAAGCTTGGGATCGTTGACGTCCAGTCTTGCAACACCAATCTACACTTTGAAGGTGCAAAGCGCATGCCGAATGGAGCTACAGCTCTTGTTAGTCTATCTAGTGCATGTGGCTGCATTCAACCAAGCAGACAAGGTCGTCTGGGTAATCTAGATCACACAGCTTCTCAGTATTTCCTAGACTTCGCAAGGCATCCTCCATCATCTCGTCCATGATGAAGTTGAACAGGAATGGCGAAATGGGACATTTTTGTCGAACACCGCTAGTCGTTTCAAACGAACTGGATAGCTCACCGTAAACCCTTACGCGGTCAGAAGTATGAGGATACAATGATCTCCGTAGATTCACGAACTTCTGTGACATACCTTTTCGATGAAGAGCACTGAAAAGTCCTGTTCAATCAACTGAATCGAAGGCACTCTTCAAGTCAAGGGAAACCATTATTGTCGGTCGACGGTATGTGTGACGCATTTTAAGTAACTGACGAGGAGTGAAAATCTGGTTGATGCATCCTCCACCTGGGCGGAATCCGGTCTGTTGTTCGCGGGCGTTTCTCTCATGAGCGGGTGCCAGACGGCGCAGCAAAATCGAGGTCAATGCCTTGGTGATTATCGGAATTAAGCTAATCCCACGATGGTTACTGCAGTCATTGCGTATTCCCTTCTTGAAGATGGGCACAACGAATGACTCGCCCTATAATAACGGAATACGTTCCTTTTTCCAAATGTCACGGACCAAGGTGGTAAGTGATTTTACGAACGCATTACCGCCTATTTTGAAAGGAACTGGAGGGAGTTCACTAGGACCGGTCCCTTCCCTTGTTTTAGTAATCGATTTTCATTTCTTCGGCTACCGTGACCCACCGATTTCCACGATCCTTCCTAAGGCTTTTCGTAACTTGTGTTTGTACAAGTCTTTATATATTGTTCAACTCTCCACAGTTGGAGAGCTGACGCTTTTACACCATTGGACTCAACGACTCTTACGGAATTCAGTGACTTTGGTGGACATTTGATCTAGGACCACAGACGAAACCTGCTGCCACGTGCATTGCCTCCTGGATATGAGCCCAATGCTCATCTACATTACTGTTCGTTGTAGGTCTTAGTTCATGTGTTAACTTCTGTCCATAACGGGTGCGTACATCTCGATCACATACATTGCACGGCTAACCGGGTTTGTGGTTTGCTACGATGAACACGGAGCTGAAGCCGTGTTCAACGAACGTTATGATTGTTAGATCCTAGTGAATATATATATATATATATATATATATATATATATATATATATATATATATATATATATATATATATATATATATATAACCTTACAGCTTGAGAAATAGCCTCTTCTACTCTGTCTGTGCATTGATTGTATGAGATAAGCACAGGCTTGTTTTAAAACATGCTTGCTAATGTGTGTAGTCGAGGCAGTGTACCCAATTATCTTAAAGACCCACTACACCATGAAGGATAACCGGCAACCTGATCCTGAGGCTTGGCGCGGAGAACCACATAGGGTCTCAATAGGACAGGTGTGATAACGAGTCGGACTACAGTGGATTACTGTTTACTACCAAAGTTACCGGCGGTGGCGGGATTTGGATTTGTGACCTCCAAGATAGTAAGCAAATGCTCTAAACTACTCGACCATAACCGGGCTACGACGAGGATCCGAAGGCTGATATTGAAGTGAGTGAGCGACATCCCCAAGCTCAAAGTTTCCTCACCTCTGTATTTCTTCCGATACTACAGTAGCCAGTCCCATTTCACATCCTTCTTGGAAAACTCAATCCTCACCGATCGTTCATGTGTTGATCTTAGTAGTACTTTTTCCCGTTTGGTACTATTTTTCAGAATATATCCTCATTCCAATTTAACTTGCCAGCTGAATTCAGTTCTTCTCAATGCTCTTCAGGTTGGACGATATCTGCGGCTGTTTCGTAAAGAGCTTTTCAAAAAATATCCTAATCTATGGCGGCGCCTGATCACACCGGAAGAAAAAGAAAAACTGATACAAATGGGTAAGAATCGAGCCATTTTACCGTACTATAATATGGGTCTTTACATGGGGTAGCACACAAGTATTTATTTTTTCACAATTCTCAGTTGAAGTTGTTTCTTCCTCTAACTATTCAGATCCTCGGTCCTCTTGATTTGATTCTTCAGTTGTTAGAGAACATAACCACAGTTAGGCTGGTAGTTATCTGGTCTACAACTGGGGTCTTGTGCGTTTCATCAAATCAGTTTTCTCCTAGTTCACTACAGATCATTAAGGGATCTACCTTTCAGTGCGCATTGCACGCTGATGTGGAAGAACTGCTATGATTGCTCTCGGGAACAAGACAGTAGATATTGATGCTACGTATCGTCGCACCTTCAACTCTTCTGAAAGTTAACAAACTATATAGAGATAAAACTGTAGAAATCCCTCATAGAGAGTTTCTTTCCTGATTGACTGAGGAAATGTCCCATCACTTGTTGGTCCTAAACACCAACCGTAGACCTACTAATATGGTTTTTTCTGGTTGATAAGTGGTTTTCATCTCAGTCGGTCGCACCACCGCCTCACCGAAGAATGAACCAGAGCAATTCATTTCTGTTCCGTTATGTATGAACAGTCGGATAACGTTGTGTTTCTGAGTGAAGATTCAGATGAGTTGCACGTTTATATAGATAAGATGAGCAGCACTTTGACAATGTTTGTAATTGATTTTGCACCTTCCAAGTGGAAAGTCCCACTTCACCACAAGGTTGTTTCAACACTGAATGCCATCCTATCAGAAAAAAATTGGCCGCAAAAGGTACGTCCTGTTACCTTGTTCATCAGTCGGTTTTCAGACAACTCGTACCGAACGCGTCTGTCTGTATTTTACCGCTGTGAGCCACCTGGACCATGGAGGTGGTATCCGTTTGCTCATCATAGATCCAGTTTATCCTGTGACAGTTTAGTCACTTCTCATATATATTCCCGGAACGTGGTCGGTAAGGGTATGAAACGCATTACAACTGTCAGGTTTCAAGCACTGTTATCCGCAAGGTGTTATTTAAAAATGATGGAATACCGCATCAGTAGTGCTTAGTTAACGCTTGGGTTATCGGGTAGCAAAGCCGTTTTTCAGAGCATACACCCGAGTGAAAGGAGTATAACCCGTAGACTCGAAGGCTCATTACACTATTAGGAAAAATCCGCAACCTGGCCGTGAGACTTGGTATACCTCTTCCACCGCACCCACGCGCAGGTACCTAATTAAAAGGTGATCCGAAAAGATCAGGCTTGATAGCGAGCCGGACGACACCGTATTGCTGTCCACCACCAAAGGTAGTCCTTCGATCAAATGCCTGAGGTGATGATGATTGCAACATGATTTGCGTATCGACAGATAGACTCCATCCGCGCGCATTATTCTCCGAGATGAAGCGATTCAAGGGTAGGCAGAGGTGATCAGTCCACGGTATGGGTAAAAAGTAAGAAAATCATAAGCAGTAGGTTTGGCTGTGTAGAGTTTGTTAGGCTTCTGGTTTAAGGTGCACGAGGTTCTCCCACCGGACGTATGGAGACGCTAGATGTCATTGCCAAACATCGCACGCGATGGCGCACATGCACCGGATTTCGCTTTAGATCTGTTTAGTCCTCTCTCGAACTATCTTTAGGTTTACTTTTAATCGGCGGTCGTCGAGTAGTTTAAAGCGTTTCATTTCCACATCGGAGGTCAGAGGTTCGAATCCCCGCCACTTTGATGGTAAACGCTAAGTGACCGCCGTCCGGCTGGTTACCGCCGCTATTTTCATGGGACCTTTTGTAGTTCTCCGCCACTCTGTCTCAGAGTCAGGTTGCCGGTTTTCCCTAGTAGTAGATTAGGCCTTTGTGTCTATGGGGTTTATCCCTTCCACTGTACTTATACTGAAGTGCGGAATAAAAAATAAACTTGCTTTGCTTTTATTTATTCTGCTTTTGACTGAGTAGTACTAGGAGGTAGCAACCAAAATTGAAACACAGAAGTGATGAGCTAATGGTAGGGTAAACTGGTGCGAAGCGCAAATTTTTGTAACACCTGGTAATGGTAAGTCATCAATGGTGATATTTTTAACCCCTTTTGACGACTTTAAACATTCGGTTCAACTCTGCATTTAACAGATTCACCCAACCATACTATGATGATGCCTCAAATACGCTCTACTATCCATTCTACGGCATCCCCGGGAAGCGACACGCCATGTGTTCTTCCAGTGACTGGGGTGTCAAGAATGGGAACTAGACCTTATTACTCCCAAAGACCCTCTTTATGGAATGCTGGAACGTAAGAACTTTCATAAACATTGGAAGTCAGGCATTGACTACGTACACACTGCACGACTACCAGTTGGATAGTACCTGCTTGCCCGAAGTCAGACTAGGCGGTACGGGCTCTCGTAACATCAAGGTTCCCTGCGCAAATAGCTATTGTTGATTTTATCATGGTGCCGCAGAAACTCCGGGCCAACGAAAAGTAGCATTAGCTTTAAGTCACAGCGCCAAATCCGGTCTGCTCTCTTGGGAACCGATATCATCAAGAATCGCAGTGGCTCGTTTTAAAGGTCAACCTTTCTGTGATTGCGATCTACGCTCCAACCCTACCAGCCGACACTAGAGCGAAGGACGAAATATACGATAGTCTTCAAATAGCGGGGAATTGAATTCCCAAAAGGGATACGCTTATCATAGCGGGAGACTGGAACGCCAAGACAGGAGCGCAAGATGTCGCGACACGTCACATTCTCGGGAAGTTCGGCCTGGGCTGGCGCTGTAAAGACGGCGATAGGTTAATCAATTTCTCCGATTTTAACTGGCTGTGCATAACCAACACACGGCTCCAGCACCCTAGAAGGCATCTTCTCACATGGTATTCCTATGATGGTAGAAGAGCTCACCGAATCGACTGCGTGTTAATCCGGTCACGATGGATCTCGTCGATGGGAGACTGCAGATCGCGGCGCTGAGGCAGGCAGCCGGGGAGGATCAGATCACGTGCTAATGTGCTCGCCCCATACGATCGATGTTGGATAAAAGACAGTCCAGTCAACCTATCATGCGCGATTCCGCCGATGCATGCACTCCTGATATGGATGGTAAGATAACTAGATTGGTAGAACTTTTCAGCCAGCTTTTCAACCACCCACTAGGTAAACCGATAGATATCGGTTGAACTTCATCTCCCTCATACAGCGTCAACTGTGATCCCCCGGCATTGGAGGAGATAGCTAGTGCGATTGGGCGTTTAAAATTTGACAGTTCCTCCGGTGAGGACGGAATCCTAGTGGAAATCTATGAGACGTGTCTTCCGGTGGTCACCGAACCACTTCATACCCTCTTCTGTTTGATTTGGGGAACTGAAAGTGTTCATCCGACTGGAACGACTCGGTTCTGCTTCCATTTCCCCAAAAAGATGACAAAACGGTGCTCGGAAACTACCGTAGTATCAGTCTGCTAGACGTGGTTGTAAAAGCGTTCACCGAATCGAGACATGCACGTACTTAGCCCAATCGAGGAGGCTTCCGCCCAGGCAGTGAATGCATCAACCAAATATTCATTCTCTGAAGGATTCCAGAACGCCGTCACAAAGTCCAACGCCCTGCTGCCGCATGCTTCACAGGCTTTCGCACTGCCTTTGACTCGATACATCGCGAGTCATTGTAGAAGATGACGCTAGCAGATGGTGTCGCATTTGAACTGGTCAGTCTGATAAAGTCGTGTTATGCTGGAACAAAAGCACGTGTTCGAGTTTGCGGCGAAGAGTCTTGTCCATTCAAATGGAAGTCAGGAGTACAACAAGGGTGTCCGTTATCTCCAGTGCTGTTCAGCTTTGCTCTATATTGGGTGATGCAGCTCGCAATGGACGGTTGTCAGGGCGTCCACTTTTCCACAGGCTGCAGTATTACTGACCTTGAATTTGCATACGTAATGGTGGTGCTCGGGGATGACCTGACCTCCTTGCAGGCGGTCCTCGATCGGGTTGATAAATGTGCTTCGGAGATTGTTCTTGAGATCAATACCAGCACAACCAAGATGTTCATAATACCCAACAGTCATGCAAATTGAGCCCTACAACTGAATGGCCAATCAGTATAAATCGTCTCGGATTTTAAGTATCTCGGCCCCACCATCCTACCAAACGGACAAGCCGCAAATGATGTCAAACGGCGCATGGGCCGAATGGCGTTTCTACAGTTCCGAAGCACTCTGGCGACGGAAAAAGATTAGTCTTAAGACCAAGCCTAGAGTGTTTAATGCCGCAGTCCGACCACTCTTAATATACGGTTGCGAAACTTGACCATTAAGAGTTGAGGATGTCAGACGTCTAGAAGTTTTCGATCGCTGGTACCTCCGATCTATTTTAAAAGTAAGATGGATTGACTGAATCTCGAATAGAAACATTCGAAACGGCTGCCGCATCGTCCGTCTTTCAACGCGCACACTGCTCCACCGACTGCAGTGGTTTAGGCATGTACTCGGTAAAACTGACCATGCCCCTAACCAGCATTGTTTTGGTGCCATCTCTATACCCATACTGGCGTCACCGACGCAGAGGACAGTTCAAAACCTGGCTGAATACCGTTTTCGAAGACAAACCAACTTGGCATTCGTATGATGTACAGCACTCGTCATTGGAAATCCAACTAGATCGACACCTGCAAGAACCTTGCTGCCAACCGACCAGCATAGCAAGCCGCGATCAGAGACATTCATGAAGCCGGCTTATCCTCTCCAAGGAGCCAACTGCAATGAAGTAGAGTAAAGTTAGTAACCGCACTGTTCTGCGTTATCCGACTGATTGCAGTCGCGTCTGTGTACGTTCGACTATACTGGGTGCTCCGTTTGTGACTTTCTGTCTTCGTATTAATGGCGACAAAAGTGACCATCGTTGGAGCACATCTGTGTGTCTACTGTACGTTGCTATTGCCGGTGTATGTATATCGTTGTGCTGTCAGTTTAGTCAAAACGGTAGTGCAATATTGACTACTTTTGTGCGACAAAAGTTGGTACTTTGTTCACCGGCCACTGGCACCTTGAAGAGAGACTTTACTCTCTCAATCGCTTTCTTATCCATTGTGAGGATATGGTCTGAGATATCGTTCGATAGATGGTTTAGTTTCACTGGCAGACAGTGCGTCAGCACCGGCCCCGTACCAAGTCCACGAAATCACGAGCGACAGGACAGCCGATAGATGAGAGACAAACCCTGCCAGCAGAATTTAAGCCTCAAGGCGTGGTCGGTCCAATGCGTTGTGTGCAACGCGTGGGTACATAGACTGACAGCCTATGTATTTGTTTTTCACAAATAAAACGAAATAGTTCGCAGGCAGGACAGTCCTCATTAGAGTTAGTTGGACAGTCTAAAACACCCATCATATGTACAGTACGTTACAACATTTGCACAAGTAAAGCACTGTGTTTGCAGGGTGTAATATTTCTCGATCGTACATACCTAGAATGCACTGAATTTTAGTAAAGTACGTTTTCCATATTTGTGATTTCGCTTTCTTAGGCTTGGCGTCTCCAATCACCGCCATGAACGCAATGTTGTTACGAACGTACGAGGTGAATGATATTCTCAACAGTCAAGACGATCGTTCTGTGACAGTCGTTGAACCTCGTGGCACAGCCGTTCGAGATCCTTCAGTAATTAATCCCGGTTTTATGTCTGGCTCCTCGGCGACCAGCGGCCTGGCTTCGACCGTTAAAACTTCTGGATCCACAGGCACTCCTAGTCGCGGAAGTCTTTCCGCTGCTGGGGTTAACGGCGCGGCCTCGATGAGTCTCATCGGTGGTGTTGGTCCAAGCACTTCGGCGGAGCATTTGTCTGCTTCCAAATCAAAACGCGAAAGTTCAGGTCGATGGATGTCGTTAAGTGCCACTCCGAGTACATCATTTCACCTGGATTCTGTTCCATGCCCGACCCCAATTAGTCGACTTCGAACTGGTAAGACCCTTGCGTTTCGTAATTCTTATCCTGCGCATCATGAAATGCTTTTCGTCTACAGTACCCTTACCGAGGAGATAAATTGAACAACACGAGATGACACTCAGTTGTAATGCGAAGATAGTAGACTGTTTTTGACCGAATGTTTATTCTTGATTGGAACTAACTGCACTTCGGTCACTATTCAGTACCGTGAGTCAGTACATTATCGAAGCTTGCTGGTGGTTTGTACCGATCGGTTAACCAAAATCAACTGTATTGTTCATTGGTTGAGCCGATGAACTCACTACTTGGTAAACCGTATCGTGTGCTAAACTTTCAGGTCGGGTATCCCGATTTGGTACATCTATAAAAACATGGTTTTTTCAGCAGAGTACATATAAAGTGCTGACAGAATTTCGAAACAGTAACTCGAATCATGCCGCTGATCTAATGATCATTCTTTAAATTCAGATGTTTTCCGAATTCCGTAGGATACTGATTCGATGTCACTCATACGCGCGCTCACCCATCTATTCCCATTACATTTTCAGCCCGTCAAACCAGCAAAGCATTCACATTCCCTTTCTGCTTGGACGATTCAGACCCAGTGGCCTTTCACGAAAATGCTCGTCAACCCGAATGCTTAGTCCCTATTCGATTGGACATTGAATGCGATGGAGTTAAGCTACGTGACTGTTTTACCTGGAATCGAAACGAATTGCAAATTACTCCGGAACAGATGGCCGAAGTTCTGTGTGATGACTTAGATTTGAATCCGATCAGTTTTGTCCCGGCCATTGTGAATGCAATCAAACAGCAGGTTGGTGTGCACTGTGTTTTACCTATCATAATTGCATGCTTGTGCATAAGTGCAGTGATAGCGGTACATACCCCGTAACCTCAAAGGCCCATTGTGTGGTTGGGGATAGCCGGCAACTTGATCCTGCTACTTGGAATGAAGATCCACAAAGGCCCTGGTAGGTCAAGCGTGGTTAGGATCCGGGCAACAGTGAATTACTGTCTACCATTATGCCCTTCACTGAATGCCAGCAAACGCGTACATCTTATTCTTTACTTTCGCGATACGCTCAGACACACTGATATTTTATTCCAACCCTACTCTCATTGTATTTCCTTATTCAGGTTGATGCTCATCCCGTGGATGATCTATTAGCCGGACAAACCGATACTAGAGTTATCATTCGGCTCAATATACATGTGGGGAACACTTCATTGGTTGATCAATTCGAGTGGGATTTATCGGAACCGGAAAATTCCCCCGAACTGTTTGCAAGTCGTTTGTGTGCGGAACTGGGCCTGGGCGGCGAGTTTGTGACTGCTGTGGCTTACAGTATTCGAGGCCAGTTAGCTTGGCACCAACGAGTTTATGCGTTCAGGTCAGTTTTTTTCGTTTAATCCCGAGTTGTGTAAATTCTGAATTGTAAGTAGCATACCCATAACCCAGAAGGCCCACTGAAGAACCAACTAGTGCGACTCTGAGTATATTTATTCCTCAGTACCCCAGTAAGTAGTATAGTTGTGGTGCCATGCAGAACATGAATCGAATAAATAATATGGCAAAGTAGTTTCTCATAAGTCCAAAGTTAAGAAATTTTGTGAGAAACGAAAAATGAGACTAGACGTGGAAAGCCGCACGATGTCACGTAGATCTGAAAATCGTAACTATCCGAGCCTTGAGCGCCAGACTCGAAAGTCAGGTGGTAGACAGTAATCAATTGTCGTGCGGATCGTTAACGCACCTGACCTACTTGGGCCTTGTGTGGTTCGCCACTCCAAGCCTAAGTCTGGTTGCCGGCTATCCTTAATAGTGCATTGGGCCATCGGGGCTACGGGGTACGTAACTCTTCCACTGCACTGACGCTTAAGCAGGTTAAAAAACCATTACTACCATCAGTGGCTGTTGTCCAACATCCGAACCCAGTAACCGCAGATAAACCTCGTTAGTATGCAGGAACGTTGTACAGACGGCGCACTTTTCAAAGCAGTCAAGTCGACCCACTTCCACGACAGACTTTCCGATAATACTTGCAAGAGTAACGATGCAGCCAGATATCTTCCCTCCATCAGAAATGGAGTTTATGCACGAAGCAGATTATCCGAAAAGATACGAGGCTGCCGCACCGCATGGGTTGTCTCCGTCCTTTTTCAAAGGTAAAGACAAAGCTTTGGTCTCGGAATTAGCAGAACTCCTCCGGATAATTTGGAATGGTGGACAGATTCCTAGAGAATGGTGCGAATCGGTGATGATGCCGATTTACAAAACAGTGGCAAATCCTGTTGTGAAAGCCACAGAAGAATTAGCTTGATGAACATCGCATCAAACCTGACCACTAGGATTACTCTCCACCGACTATTCAACACACACAAAGGGTGTAGGCATGAAAATCAAGCCGATTTCAGACTCGGTGGGAGTTGTATTGAGGACATCTTTACGCCTCAAAGAATTTTAGAGCGCAGGCCCACAATCGTCGTCTTTCTTGTTCTGAAAGCGGTATTCGATTCAGTCGACTGCACGTCTCCAGGTTACTGCTTCTCAATGAAGTGTGTGCCAGATAAGTCCGTATCCAGCCCTTGCATGAAAACAACGGGAGCTGAGCTCGTCCTTACGATAACCTGTCACCCGAGTTCATCAGAGGAAGTGGTGCTTGTTAGGATTACTCTGCCGCCCTTCCTTCTCAACTTTGTAATTGAAGTGGTTCTTAGAATAGCCCTATTCTTGTGCGGTAACAGCGGCGTCGATCTTTGTTCAGGCAGTGAACTGTCCGACTTTTGACACACGGACGATACTGTTCTTCTGAGTGAAGATCCAGGTAAGTTGCAAGTCTTTCTTGCTGGTCTAAACGATGATGTAGCAATTTTTCGGATGCTACTGCAGGACTGGGCTGGCCTTCTCCAACTAAAGCAGATACGTCTCACCAGGTGGCCGGATATTGAATAAAGTGTCGTCGCGTATCCAGAATGCGCGTTTGAATTTTGCCCACCTCAGCAAGGGCTGAGCATATACTGTGGTGGTCAAATACGTCCTTTTATATGACTCAGAATCTTGGCCGTTACGGTTAGAAGATACGCAAAGACTGTCGGCGTTTGATCATCGATGTATTTGTAGCATTGCTCAAATATGGTGGGAACATCATGTCAACAACGCTGGGGTTAGGCCTAGGTACTGAATCAAGACAGGCTGCAATGGCTGGGGCATGTGTTACAAGTGCCCGCCGATAGACGTCGTCGGCTTACACTGCTCTCAGAGGTAGAAGACCTAAGAAATCAAGTGAGTGGGACGATTTACGGTCAAAAAACCGTGTCGGAATTCCCTGTCGCTTATCCGGCGTGAGAGTGTACCCCGGTTATCTCACTTCCTATTGAACAGAGGGTGGTGGCAATTTTCAGCGAGACTAGTATCACATGATATGAGTGCCAGATCGCAAGCCCAACGGGTGAGGACACGTTATTTTATCGGGGGCCTATCATTTTGGCGACGGGTCTGTTTCTCGAATGAGTGTTTGCTAGATAATGAACCGTAGTAGGCTCGAAGAAGTGCCATTTGGTGTAGGAATATCCCCGAAAAATTATCACGCCGAATGTCGCTGTATCACACCAGTCACTATTGCCAATTTGAATAGGAATAAAACACGTTTAGCTTTGTTGGTGGACTTCAATTTGAGATGCCTGGAATGTTGGGGAAGTCTCCGTCGTCGTGATTAAAAACGTTCCCGGATTCACCGAAAAGAAATCACCTAGGTAGGCAATAGTTTTGAAGGACAATGCTTCCTACTCCTTCACAAGAGGTTTGTAAATAGTCATGCAGGACGATCTGTCTGTTCATCAATCGCTGTAAGATTTCTGAAACCATACGCAACTTCAAGCTCCAAATCAAACGATTACCCTCTAATAGAGCGTTGTCGATCGCAATCGTAAAACGTTTTCTGTTCTAAAGAGAATGGTGAAAGAGCTACCTACACACGGGATATTGGAATCAAAAATGCAACGTGAAAGCGCATAAGATAGATAATTATTTTATGACCAACATGGTGGACTCCGTGCTGATGATAATGTGTAGAGTCCTGAAGAATAAAGGCTGACCAAATGTTTAATACCGTGTATGAACATTTTGTTCTGAATAACGTTTGAGTAATTCAGTGAAATAAATTGTTCCATTTTCCTTCAGAAGCTCATAACCTGTCATACCTTATCGAACACCCGTGTGCATCAGTTTCGATATATATATATATATATATATATATATATATATATATATATATATATATATATATATATATATATATATATATATATATATATATATATATATATATATATATATATATGATTCTAGTGAACATATAACATCGGAGTGTACAAGTATGAAGACGAGTGGGCAGAGGAGTACCGGGTACGCATACCTGATGAGCGGCAACAACCGCGAAACCGGTCGTGTGCTTCCGGGGAAATTTTGTCCACACGTTAACATACTGCTTACTATCAATATGAGCGCTTGCACATGCAGCCTCGTTGTTCGTTGGGTTAGCAGTGACCCAGACACGAATAACTGTGAGAAATCACAGTTGTGATTCATTTGTGGGCTCTTCAATGAAGAGTATCGATTCACACTCCAGACGATTCAAATAAGATTCTAGTGAATATATATATATATATATATATATATATATATATATATATATATATATATATATTCACTAGAATCTTATTTGAATCGTCTGGAGTGTGAATCGATACTCTTCATTGAAGAGCCCGCAAATGAATCACAGCTGTTCACGATGAAGAGTATTCATTCACACTCCAGACGATTCAACTTATATCCTAGTGAACATATAACATGGGACTGTACAAGTATGAAGACGAGTGGACAGAGGAGTACCGGGTACGCATACCTGATGAGCGGCGACAACCGCGAAACCGGTCGTGTGTTTCCGGGGAAACTTTGTCCACACGTTTACATACTACTTACTATCAATATATATGCCAGCGCATTTCCTCCCAGCAGGTACTCGCCTTCAAGGCAAAATCGTGAGTATTCCGATAAATTTGTTGCCCATTGGTGATACTTCGACCAAATGTGCTCGCAGATGCAGGAAACCAGCGTGAATATACACGATTGATCCACGAACAGGTTAGCAATAAATACTATGCCAATGGATGACATACTGTCTAGCGAATAATACTTAAATTGTTATTTTACTCGGATTTTCCATGTAAGCGCTTTAAAATTGACCAACATGCCCAGTTTATCAGCAATAAGCGCGTCCGTATTGGTTGATACATCACTAACAGTGTGGTGGGAATACGTCGATAGCTTTCTGCGATCACTCCGCGCTAAAATGAACCATTTTTGGAGTTTTAATTAGCAAATCTCGGTATCAATCATCACCATCTCAAGCGGACAATTTACGGCATTTTTCGCCGGATGTCAAAACCTAACTATTGCTGTCGTTTTTAGTATCATATATAGAAATTCGACCCTCCCCTGGTGGACCCACTTCCGGTAAACGCACTGTACATCTGAGATGACAAATGCCCTAGTTGGCTACTGTATTGGTGGCACATTGGTAACGTCCCGATCTATTCGGGTATGAGAGCCGTATCACGTTGTTGTTACGTGTAGCCAAGATGGCAAAAAAATTACCATGTGTGAATCGCAGTCATGTGCACCCCGAATTTAAGTCCCAGATGGACCCCCGTAGATATTTTTGAATTACATGCTGGCGGTTTAGTGCCGTAGGAGAATTTTTTACTCATAATTTAAAAGACTCATTGTACTATCGGGAATAACGGGCAACCTGACCCCGAGACTTGGAGTGATGGAGAACCACATGAGGTTTCAATAGGTCAGGCGTAGTAAGGAGTTGAACGACATTTGATTACTGTCTGCCACTTATGTGTTTAACATTGGCGAAATTAGAACCTCTGATCTCCGGGGTGTTTGAGCGTCAATACTAAATGGTGAATCGTCCTGTAACACTTCTACTTCTTAACGACTCAAACAAAACTGCTCCCTGCGACAGCTACATGGTTGCCGTCAGACCTCCTTTCGTGGTATTTATGAACACCGTTAGACCGTGTATACTAGCGCGAACGCAGTACGGTCTGTCTGTTGCACATCCGTTCTCCGTAAACAGACAAAATTAAGAAAAAAACCCAGAAGGTTTACGGCGAAAAACAAAAAACGCATTCGTTCTTTTCAGTACCCGCTTTTCTCCACTCCGTTGCATTTTGTCCCTTACGCCACTGTTGTTGTTTCACTTTTGATGTTGTTGCGTTCGCGTCGAGCTTGTTAAATACGTATACGAAGTGGGAGTCACAGTGACATTTGCTCTCCGTATGTGGGTTCAGGGTGTCTTCACGTCACAATTTCTGCGTTCGTTCTTTTTAAACACGAGACAAGTTGCGTTTTGTGATGACAATGACTCTCTCTTTCTACCCCTTAGTGAATCTCCTCTCCCCACAGTGGATGTGGTGTTTCGTAATTCGAACGAAGCGGATCAGTGGAGCCCAATTGTCGAAGTGCTCACCGATGCTGAAATGGAGAAGAAGATCCGCGACCAAGATCGGAATACAAGGTGAGAATCCGTTTCTGAACTCCAATCGACATCTCTGGATTTTTTGAGTTGACCCTGTATTGCACAGGGTCGGTGATCTTCCGGGGGAGTTGGGAGGGGGGAGGCACTTGTTGACCTGAAACAACAGAAACTTCATGAGCCGACGCTCAGTGAGTGTTTCAGCGGGTTCCATCACTCACAAATATCAAACACTACTGTTGCACAGCTAATTTACAAGATCACGCCGAAGGGCTTTGGATATTTCGCAAATGGATCATATCACGTTAGTGCGTGATATCCGCCACTGTGAATTTGCGATTCGGCTGACAAAAATAATATTTCTCAGTAGATCGAACGGTGTTCTCACGGGCATATTAAAGTTAATAAACACGATTTGTTTTCGGTCCGCATTAAGATAACGAGTCAAACCTGTCTTCTGATACTCACGGATCTTCATTCCCCGATGAAACTCGCACAGATTTATTATCTTTATACGAACAGGAACAACGAATTCGCCCTTGCAATCTTCGTAATCGGGAAGCTCAAACAAATCATTTTATATTCATCGTGATCTTCATTACACCGTTAAAAACTAGCTGAGGAGAATGTGGTATATTACTCCTTGTCTCGTCAGTAAAATCCAGGGGACAAGGGATCAATACGTCGAAGAGCAGGATCTTTTCGACATGCACTACACAGTCCATTCTCCCAACATACTTGAACGGCGAACAAATTGAGCACGTCCCGGCGTTCATATATCTGGGCTCCACGATTCTCCCGAACGGCCAAGCTAAAGACGAAGTCATGTTGCGCACTGACAATACCAGGAGTGCGTTTCTCCAACTTCGCAATGTACTCTGGGCGTGCAACGAAATCAGCCTCCGAACTAAAGTCTGCATCTTCCGGGTAGCTATCCACCCAAAACTGACCTACGGTTCGGTTGAATGGTTCTGTGCATGCCAACAGCACTAGGCCGAAGCGTCGATACCTGTTTGTCATTTCTGTGTACGCCCAAACTGACTGTAGCTCTCCTGAGGCTATAGATGAACTTCACCAAGATTTATCCCAATTGCTCCGCAGCGTGTGCTCTACGGACATCATGCTCTTTGAGGGTGATTTCAACGCTAAAATTGGAAGCCCAGACGAGACGGAGAGGAATATAGGGGCCTGGTTTGGCATTCCAGCAGATATAACTGACGATGGTGACCGACTCATCCAACTATTCTCTGACCATAGACCATTTCTAAGAAGTATAAAGTGCTCGCACAAAAAGCGGCACCGACTAACCTGGCATCTTCCTGCGCCTTCACAGCGCTGGACTCAGATCGACCACATTGCTATCGGCTATCGCTAGCGTGGATCAGTTCAAGACTATCGGTCATTTTGGTGCACGTCTGAAGACATTGAACACGATCTTGTCCACGCGCGTTTCATCGGTGTCCGAAACAACGCAAAAGCGAACCGTCCCCCACAGCTGCTACTGGACGATAGCCCCCGATCTGCTTTCCAAGCGGAATTACCCACCAGGTTATCAATGCAATCTGATGCCCAGGTTCCAGAAGAGCAGTGGACAGAGATCAAGCAGGCCATACGTGAGGCTGTTAGTGATACTCTAAGTGTAACAACAAGACACACGTAGAAACGGTGTATCTATGCATCCTCAGTTGCGCTGTTAGATGCTCGCAGGCCGATTCCTTCGGATTCCAGACTCAATGGTGTACGGAGATGCCGTAAACGCCGACGGATTTCGAAATGCAAGGAGATGGAAAAACTGCGGCGGTTGGCAACAGCTGCAACCTTTTCCGTCTAATCAGAAATACCGGTCCCCAAAAGCCAGGTGTTAGTGAACTGATCAAAGAAGCGAACGACTCACTGATTCAAACTCAGGAGCGTCGTCTAATTCACTGGGCAGAGCATTTCCAGAAGCAGTTTAGTTGGCCTTTATCCACGACAGGCTTGCTAATTAGCATCATAGCTCCAGCTCTGATTGTAGGTACCGGTCCTCCGTCAAAAGCTGAGGTTCTCCGTGAGATAGGCCACCCTAAACAACATGAGGCTGCTGGACCAGATGGGTTGCCTCCATCTATTTTCAGGGCTAGTGGCTCAACGCTGTTAGTGGAGTTGACAAAACTTCTGGGTTTGGCATGGGATAGGGAATAAGTTCCAAAGAGTTAGTGTGAATCGGTCATTGCACCGATTTACGAGGGTAACAGGTCCTCCTATGATAACCGTAAGGGGATAAGTTTGGTTAGCATCACATCTAAACTACTTACTGGTATTATTCTCCACCGCTTATCAACCACTCGCGAACAGTGCTCTCACGAGAGTCGACCTGGGTTTTGACCTGGTCAAGGTTGTGTTGATCACATCTTCATTCTTCGACAAATTTCAGAACATAGGTATACCTTTCATAGGTCCGTCATCTTTTGTTGATTTTAAAGCGGCGTTCGACTCAGTCGACCGCACAGTTCTCTGGTGCTGCCTGTTGTTCAAGGGTGTACCAGAGAAATTCATTTCCATCATAAAGTCCGTTTACATCAACAGCCGAAGCCGAGTTCGGACTTACGGTGCTCTTTCATCCGAGTTCGCCACGAAAAGTGGTGTACGTCAGGGTTGTCCCCTTTCTGCTTTCTCTTCAACTTCGTGATTGATATGGTCTGAGAGACCTTACTTTTGTCAGATGATGATAGTGGCAATAAACTTTTCCCGGGTGGAAAAGTATTAGACCTTGAATAGGCGGACGACATTGTTCTTCTAGGTGAAGATCCAGGTGAGTTGCATAGTTTTATGGACAACTTGAGTAACTGTGTAGCAATGTTCGGTATGCGTTTGCACCTTCAAAGTGCAAGATGCTGTTGCAGGATTGGGTTAGTCCAACACCAGACCTTTCAGTATCTGGAGAAACTACAGACAAAGTAGATAAATTCTTTGATCTGGGCGACTGCACTTCACCCAGCAGTCGGGTATTGGATGAGGTGTTCTTCGTATACAGAAGGCCCGTCGTCATCATCGTACAGCGTTAAACAGCACGGCAAGCCCCGATAACCACTGCCTTTCTCACCATGTAGCACGTTGCATTAGAAATCATGATTGTACAAGATGGATAGGGAGTTGACCAACACGGGTGGGAAAAGGAAAGAGCGCCCTGGTAGCCAACACACGGAATACGCGGTCTAATTGTTCAAGCACGCATTGATCAGTCATTCTGATTCGACAGAAAGAAAATGACAACACGATCTCCACTGTTCACGGTTCGCTGCCATATCCTTCAGTGTATCCAGCAAACTGGTTGAGGGACCTTTTGGATCCCGACCATGAAGACGTGATCCACGTACTTTTCCTAAATTCGCTGTATATTTTCTCATTCCTGGCTGCCACGTCATCTGTTGACTTCCACGTGGATTTTTCCACTCCCCAGGAGGAACGGATAATAGGGTATGGTACGGTAGATGTGTGTTTGCCACACGTAACACATGCCCCAACCAACGAAGTTTCCTAATCTAGATACGCTGTGACAAAACGTTCTCCGAATTAGTACCCAGTACTCGACATCTGACCTGAGCCTTGCTCACTCGGCTATTCCACCCAATCTTAGCGATACTACGCAAACATCGGTTGTCAGAAACCTCAAGACGACGAATATTTTCCGCACGCAGACCCCAAGTCTCGCAACCGCACTATAAAACTAAACGCACTGCGGCGCAGTATATACGACCTTTCAATTTCCATGAAATATCGGAAGGCCCGTCCAGCAGTTGTCAGTCTGAGTCATCTGTGGCGTCGATATGGCAACTGTTTACCTATCAAGGGTCGAGTGTGTGTTGCAGAAGTCAGGCCAGTACTACTGTTTGCTTCAGAAACATCGCCACTCCGTGTAGAGGATACAAGAAAATTGTTGATAATTAAACACCGATGTCTGTGTATCATTACTGGAATCTGGTGGGAACACCGCATAAGCAATGCTAAGGTTCCGCGGAGAGTCTTAGGTTCACGAACTGAATCGTTAGATGAAACACTTAGAGTCACCAGGCTAAGATAGTTGGGACATGTGTTGTGCATGGTTCCTGACAGGATTCCTTGGTCCGCCATGCTCGTTGAAGCGGGTACTTGTTAGTGGAGAATAATACCAATAAGCAGTTTAGATGCGATGCTACCCAAACCTCCCCCCCCCACTCCTGTTCAGCTAGCCTAAGTACCAACTGCTGTCTGGTACATTGTGTGGGGTGATCATTGGTTCACTCGGTCTACTCTGAAACGATGGTGGTATCTTAAAGAAGTTGTGATTGGTGACAAACAACATTCGTAGCTAATTCCGAAAAGCATCACACATCAGCCTTGGGTCGATTTGAATTCCACTTTCTCTCGTTTTTTCCATAGCAGATCATCCGTTTTCCGTTCCATTTCAGACGCATGCGTCGTTTGGCCAACGCGCAACCGTCTTGGTAAATCCGGTGCACTCAAGTCAACAATGCAGGCGATTGTGGATTCTCACGGCGACCCCCCTCGTGCCTCCCTCTTTGTAATCGTCTTTACGTCTGTACACTTTGCTCCTGTGCATTTTTCATCATGTTATCTGCTAACTTTATTCAAATTTACAACGCGATTTTTTCGTGCATGTCTTTTTACTTTGACCGAGACCTGGCGAGCTTCAGCGAATAGCCAGATCGCATTAGTTCAAATAATGCCAAGATTGAACAACGTGGTCGATGTTTCGAGTATACAGCGAGATTACAGCCTTTCCTTCTCGCTCAGTCAGTTCAAACGACCAATAACCATGCATTGAACGCGGCGGCTTTTGTTGCTATCTATCAGCAGTAACATCAACCTGAAATAATGAACAAGTATGAGATTAAGCAGAGGAATATACATAGTATCAAGTCGGAAAAGGTCGCGGATACTAGAGCGCCACTGGTCGCGACACCGAGCCACGTCCTAAAACGTATCTAATCACTGAATAAGGTAATCTCTTGGACCCCATCCAGGAAGCCTGACATGCTCCACATGACCACGCCCACACGTTAAGCTTTTCGTGCCTTTATTCCAAGTCGAGGACCGACCAGGCTTACTACTTTCCCAACTATTACCCCCCCCCCCTCCAGCAAGCATTGCTCGCCAAGGAATCCTAACCAGGGCCATGCGCAACACATGCCCCAGCCACCTTAGCCTTGTGATCTTGTCTTTCAGTACGTTCCAAAGGTTCGGACTGAATGCTTGGTCTAGATACCGATCTCCGGTTTTCCACATGGCAAACCCACTCTCAGCACTGCTGATACTGTAATATCACTCAATCAGAGCAATTTTATACGGACGCCGATGCTTAGATACTGCTACTGCTTTATTTCCGTCATAACCAAGCATGAATCTTATAAGAAAAACCCACTGGAGTATACACTCTATCCACGACGAACAAACGGGTGACACGTACACTAGAATTGACAAGAGCCAAGTGAACTCTATTAGTGCGCGGTGACACTTCACCAGATATTCATCCAAGTTATGAAGAAGACTTATCGAATCCTTGCCATTGTTTCGTTCCCTCCCACTATCTCTAGCGAGAACTCAGAACCATGTCAGTTTATTGGCACCAAACGAAGAATATATAGGTTTATCTCACATTCGCCCACTCGTTGCGCACATTGCATTGGTCCGACTGGTGTGGGCGACCACGCCTTGAGGCGTAAGCAACGCTGACAGGACTCATCTCTCACTTATGGATACATTCCAGCGACCGGCTCTCTTATCAATCGAGCTTCCGTTGCTTCAAGCCTTGGGCTTGGTACCGCATCAGTGCTAAATGCCAACGTGACTAGACTGTCCGCCGACGCTGAGTTAACACGTCCCCTCACAGCCATCACCGGTTACTTTCGCGGTAGACTAATCCACTGTCGTCCGGATCGTTACCACACCTGAATCATTGGAACCTTGTGTGGTTCTCCACCCGAAGTCTTAGGTTCTGGTCGCCGGTTGTCCCTAATTGCGCAGTGAGTCTTCGTGGCTATGGGTATACCCCTCCCACTGCACTCGTGCGCAAGCATAAAGTAAAAAAATCTGTTTTGAACATTGTTTTTTCAATAGGATAACGTTTAATATTTGATGAATCGTCTTGCAACACCGATATTACAAATCGCATTGCGAATTTGGCCCACTGTTGATTGGATCATCATGCCCAGGAGCACGAATCTTTATTATCGAAGGACACATTCCCTCAGCTTCTGCGATCACGCTCGCCAAAGAGACCAACGAGAAAAGACGGTGGAGTGCTGGCCATATGTATTCTCACAGGGTCTAAGTACCTGGACCGCGCGCTGGCTTACACCGAGGAAGTGTGTCAGAAGTGGTGCTGGTGGTTATTGCGTACGCGTAACGTGCATTCAGACAAGTAGACGGGAGGTGGGGGGGTGACTGGTTGGTCATTACATTATGCGCCACTAATTTCACAAAGGGACTGGGCTACTAACTCAGTTACAGTTAAAACCAGTCCATTTGAGACAACTATTACCCATGCACTGGGTGGAGTGGTTTTGGTTGCTATATCCTAGCAACAATCTCAAGGGGAAACAACGAAAAAGAAAGGAGTAAGAGGAGAGCTGAAAATAATGGTATCAAACCGATAATAAATTTTGTGGATACAAGAGCGCCAAAGAACACGGTATCTAGCCATATCTTCCAATGTATTTACCCGTAGAGTGGGAGGGTCTCTTGGGTCCCGCCTAGGAAGTCCAGCACGCCCCACTAGTTAGGTTAATCACACCTTTCTTCCATTTCGTAGAATGACCACCCTTGCTTATCTACCAACCAATACTCGCCTCAGCATACCAGTGTTAGAATGCAATCCCGACACATTCCGGTTTGGTTATTGAACTCGAATGGAAGTCCGTCACGAGCACGGGCCTGCTAGATTTGCAAAAACAAGGACCAGGGTTGAATCTCACACGGATGTCTGGAAACCGTCGGAGGTGTATCTGGTTTGGCACCGAGTCAACCTTTTCGGTTTCTGCGCGAAGCCAAAACGTCCAGCAATCATACTATTTCTGCACGACGAAGCCGTTTTTAAAATCTCAATATTCTGACGTAACACTGTACGGAGCACCGAGAGGATCCCAATCGGTCCTGATACAAAGAATACCATCTTCCTCCTCAAACTAATTTCAAACGTACCTGGATTTCCACTATCAACATCAGTTTTTTTCTTACCACTGATCACGCGTGAGCCACAAAACAGTGAATATCTAAAAAAACCGGTACATATATATATATATATATATATATATATATATATATATATATATATATATATATATATATATATATATATATATATATATATATATATATGTCCTACTTCTATGGCAGATGCAAAGTCGGTACTCACCATGTATTTTTGATGATTCTAGATATTTGCGAGGAACGGGAATTGAAAAAACTGACTTTACAGCATTCGTCACTGGCTTGTATTTTATCCGACATCTCTCACAGTACCTAACCAACGACAATCCTCATCCATTCCGCCCCAACCAAAGCCAGTGGTGATACCAGTTTACCCTTTCGCTGAGTGATGGGATGACCACCGCGTTGCCCATTACAATCTTGCCTAGTACGTGCAATTAGAGCACCACAAGGTAAACGATGGGCAGGCACAGGATGACCATCCGTTTTTATTATTCGATGATGAACTTCATCATTGCTCATTCCATGTCCCCGCGAGCAATGTTTCGAGGATATCGGTGGTCGAACTCGGGAAGCCGCCGAGCAACACGGACTGACCAGTTCCCCCAATCGTAACGCACGTATGAGTGTTTGATGGGTGATTATCGTGAAGTGATGGCTGAAGCGGTAGAGAACCCCATAAGGCTTTACCGGATCTAGCGTGTCAACGACTGGAGCGACAATTCATTGCGTTTTACCACCAAAGTTGGTCGGGGTTGGCTGCCTTTAAAATTTGATTCACGTCGCGAGACCACTAAAAAAGTATCCGCTTTCAGGGGAATCGACCTCGAGCTTTTCACACGACAGGCGGATACCCAAGGTTACATAGTCGAGGAGTAAACAGTGATACTGTACCTAATCATTATTCAGTCAAAAAACAAACCAGTATGCGAAAAAAATCCTAGATGAGTGTCTTATTAGTCCGGCAAACTGCATGTCACTAGATTGAGGAGAGAATTTCAGAGCCAAATTCGGTTACTATTTTATTTTTAAACGTAAGGGAATCACAGCCTCACAGAAGGGAGAATGAGTAGTGGCACATAGTGAAAGCGCTCCTGTTCGTAGAAGGGGTCGACGGTAAATAAATACGCATGTGCAGACTGACGGCACAAAATGTTCATTTTCCATCTAACATTTTCTCCCGTGCCGTCACACTTTCTTCGAATTTGATGACATAGGCGGTCGCTTTGTACCAGGTCACAGAAACCTTGCATGGCTAAATAAAAGCACAGAATGGAATGAAAATGACAAAGAGAAAAGGAATGGGAAAGGCAATTCAATTAGGATCATGATTTAAGGTACGTTGATGATGGTTACCACGATGATGAAAGGAAAACGGCAATGCCATCTTTTACCGCAGAATTTAATAAGCTCGCAGTAGGTGCTGTTTTTATATGAACAATACCGAACCATCCCTATTTCACTGTATTTTGTGACAGATAGTGGAACTTCTGGTTAGAGGTCTGCCATGATGAAAAATGACTTCCTCTGATCTCTGATCGTCGAATAACATACAAACTTCACTGATGAATGGCGAAAAACCGGATGGATAGTGAATTTTGTATCCACGCCTCCATCGTAGTGTGTTCAATAACTTTAATTCTACCTCTGGAGGTTCAGTTTTCCACTTTGGCTAGTGATATCGATTGACAGGCGTGACAACTTGAAACGGGGATCAACGACATTGGTTCACTAATTACAGCCCGAAAAGGACTACATTTAGGACGATAAAAGATACCCTCAATGGACGCCATATCACATGTTGAGTTAATCGAAAGGAATGAGACCTGTGCGCAAATAGATCAGGAATCAAACTACATCCGGAAAACTGTCATTTTTGGAGATAGTGGTCAGCTGGCACAGGCCGTTGCTTTTATCATTACATGCCTGCGCATGGGTGCAGTGGAAGGGGTATACCCATAGCCACGAAGGCCCACTGCACTATTGAGCATAGCTGGCAAGCAGACCATGAGACTTGGGGTGGAGAACTACATAAGGCCCCAATAGGCCAGGTGTAGTAACGAACCGGACGACAGCGGATTACTGTTCATCCCCAACGTAACCCAATGACCCCAACCACACTGATTCAAATTCAACCACCGCCTGGTAGATTTGCTGTTACTCAGATCACTATTACATCACATCTATGGGGCCTTATGTGGTCGCCAGTTCTACCAAGAGACTCGAGACTGTGCTTTGATTTTGGTTGCTGCTTTACGGTGAAGCGGTATGAAGCACGGAGAGTCAACAAACAGAAAAGGAAGTTACAAATGGAAATTACGTAAAAGAAACAGTTTGACTGCAATTACGCCACTGATCACACCACCCAGTCATGTCGCCTAAACTGTCCAATCACCTAGTAGGTGGATCTCGTCGACCCTAACCCGAAATTTTGAAACGATCTACTCAGTCGAGTTTCCTGTTTCATATTTTTTCATAGCATGGACTAGTCACCTCGGCCCATCCTCCAACCACTACCTCTCTCAGAGAACAATGTAAGCTTATCATTCACTTTTACACGACTATCTCCTGCTAGAAGATGAGTCAGCTCCGTGGATATCGCGAGTCATCGCAGACCATGCGCGGCGGTTGGCTACGAGCTCAGCGAAAATTATCACCGTTTTTCCTTTAGTATCGCAGGCCATAGATCGTATGTTGTCCGACGCCAACTGATTAGGAACCTGAGAAATGACCAAGAGCAGTGATGGGTTGCAAAATGTAGGGAAATGGAAAAGGCTGGGTCTATTGGCAATAGTAGCAACCTTTCCGTTTGATTGAAGATACCGGTTTATGGAAGCCCGGGGTAAGTGAGTTAACCAAGGAATTTGATGGCTCAATGGACCACTCGCAGGGCCAGTCTGGACCGTTGGGCGGAGCACTTTAAGAAACAATTCAGTTGGCCTACTTTTACAGTGGACCTTTCGAATATACCTGCCAGAGAAACCACGCAAGCAGACATCACCCCTCCAGCAGAAATGCAGATTATGCGGGAGATAGGTTACTTGGAAAGGTACAAAACCGCTGGACCAGATGAGTTGTCTTCATCTTCTATCAAGGATCGAGGGGAAGCTTTGGTTTTGGAGTTGACAAAACTCCCCCGGGTAATCTGGGATAGTGAGCAGACTCCCGGGGAGAGGTGTGAATCGGTGATTGTGCCGATTTACAAGATAGGTGACAGATTCTCTTGTGAAAACCACAGAGGAATTAAATTGGTAAGTATCGCGTCCAAACTACTCACCGGGCTTAATCTCCACCGACTACCTAACGCGCGCGAAATTTGTACGCGTGAGAATCAAGCCGGTTTCAGACCCGATCGGGGTTGTATCGACCAAATCTTACAGCACAGACACATCTTTCGTAGGTCCACAATTCCTGTCTTTCTTGATCTGAAAGCGGCGTTTGATTTAGTCGACCGCACAGTTCTCTGGTGCTGCCCCTTCATTGAAGTGTGTGCCAGAGAAGTTTATTTCTCTTTTCCAATGCTTATATGCGAACAGCCGAAGTCGAGTTCGTGCTTACAGCGATCTTCCACCCGAGTCCACCACGGAAAGTGGTGGGTAGCCCCATTTCGCACTTCCTCTTCAGTTTTGTAATTGAATTGATTATTCAGGCAGCCTTATCCTCGTATGAGAGCAGCAGCATCGATCTTTTGCGTTTGACTTTTACCAATCTAAACCGTTTGTGGCATCGGCGTAACACCCGGTTGTCTGTCATCGGTCGAGTGTACTATGCGGCGGGTAGGCCCGTTCTTCTATACGGCTCAGAAACATGACCGTTAAGGGTATAAGATAGACGGAGACTGTCGGTGTTCGAGCATCGATATCTCCTTAGCACTGCTCGGATATGGTGGGAACACCGTATTAGCAATGCTGAGGTAAGACGTAAGGTGTTGAGGACCAGAGGTCATTCTGTGGATCAAGTACTGAATTTAAACAGATTAAGGTGACTGGGACATGTGTTACGCATGCCTACTAATAGACTTCCTTGGTAAACGCTGTTCTTCGAGGCAGGTAATGGTTAGAAGGCTGGTCGAGGTGGTCAGTCCATGACATGGCAAAAAAAGCTATGAAAGCCTTGACCAGTGGACTCGGTCAAGTAGGGTGTATCAGACTTCCGAGTTGGGGTCCACATGACCCGCCCACCAAATAGTTGGAAACATCAAGTGATATGGTTAGGTGTCGCAGCCAGTGGCCTAGTTGCATTCGAACTCTTTCCTTGTCTTTGTGATTTCCACTCATTATTTCGATTTTTGGATTATTTTCATTTGATGCTTCTATTCTTTTTGCCCTTGACTCGAGAATGCTGGAAGGTAGCAACCGAAACAAGAGCACAGGAGTACGAGGTTAGTGGCTGTATAAACTGCAACTGAATCATGTAGTGTTCGTATTATAATACTCCGGTTGCCAACATCTAGTAGCATTCTTACATTCCAACAAGCTATGTGCGCCAGCTTTCTACAGTAGAAGGTTCCAGTTTGCTGTCTTATCACGTCGACCGCTGGGACACGAGGCGCGTTGCCTACCGGGGACGCCGTAGCATGATGACAGCGCGTGATATCACAATAATCCATGGAGAGTCTTAGGAATAGTGATAAGAAGCGGTGTCCCCAGCGCTGTTTGGGACTTTTGTGAGACTCGGTAGTCCAGTCCGACCTTTTTTTTGTTCGAAGGTGAGCCTTTAGCTTTTGCACACCTGATTGCAACCTGCGAGGTAGCAGGGTCAATGGACTTATTTGGTGGTACGCAGCATGCGCCCCGTTACAGTGCAGTCAACAGATTTATGTGGTATTTTAGAAATGGAAACTCTAGCCAAGCGAAGACCCACCACGTCCTCAGGTACTGCCGCTGTTCACCCAAAGCCGCTTAATCAGTGACCCTGAGCCCGTTTTATTCACGATTAACCACCGGTTTGGTAACCGTGCCACTATCGGCGACCTGGGGACGCGCCTGGTAGCATGCAGCTCTGTTCGAGATTAATGCAAACCCGACCGACGAACAATGTAAACGAAAGGATTTGATTAATTCATTCGTACTCATGACACAAAGAAACTTATGGTGGGAAAAAATAGAGGATCAATAAGATGAATCACAATCAACTCACAAAACCCGTGCTAGTTAGGAAAGCTTCCACAACACCAGCGTTGAATGTAGCCATATTCAAAGGAACGGCTACATGGAGGAATAGACAGATGGTTAAATACGCGGACAGACTTACCAGCACCGGCACGTTTGCCCTCCTTTTCATCATAAACAAATCGGGTAAAACGATTCACGACTGGCTCTTGCTCGATCATATAGACTGCGTCCCAATGGGGTAAGAATAATTACGCGTAACTGAGAACCGAAACATACACGTGTTTTCATCGTCACCGTCCCGTTCCAATTCATCAGCCTCCTTGCCAAACAAACTTTTCCAGAATGTACTTTTTAGGAATAGCAGAGCATTGCACAAACGTATGTCACGCCTTTGTGGTTTCTCCCGCGAATAGACTACATCAACCATTCTTTCACCAACTAATCGACCGAAGTCCGCCAAACTGTACGAAACAAAATTTGACGTGGAAGAGAATTCTATGGAGAACAAATATTGATTACCGCTGCAAGCCAAGTTAATAAAGCGTGTTTTGGTGAACAGTTTCACTGTCTAAAAATACAGTCTGAACCAGAAATAGTAAGGTTAACAAATAGTAGCAGATGAAGACACATAGACTTAGTCGGTGTACGTTGTGCTCCCGGACGGGTAGCGGTGGGAGGATGGGTCGAAGTGATCAGTCAAGAACAATGTATGAAAACCCTAACCAGCAGACCATTCCAAGTAGGGCTTTCGGCTTGGGGTCGATGAGATCCGTCCAGTGGATGGTTGTAGACTTCAGACATAGCGTAGTTATCGCCAAACTTTTTCTTTGTCTACGTGATTCCAAACTGAAACTGTCCTCACTGTTTGTTTGCTTCCATACTTCGATTTATTTCACTTCCGATTCCATGAAGCTGTAATATAGCAACCAAAGCCACAGCACAGAAGAGGGAGGTTAGTAGCTGAAATATCCCGACTATACTGTATGATGCATATATATATATATATATATATATATATATATATATATATATATATATATATAAACTACGGATTACCGGAGGGATATGAAGAATTTGGCATACCCATTAGCCTTGCTTGTTACCACAGAACTCGGCGGTTAAGGCCTTGAGGGCTGACGAAATTTTGAGAGATAGGAAAGGAAATCAAATCAAGTTGCTTTCTGAATGGAGTCCCGAAGTTTTGGCTGCGCGGAAAATTTTAAATAAAACAGCAGAAATTTGAGCACAGGAGGAATATAGCATCTCATAAAACGATCAAGTTTGCCTACAGAACTTACCGCATTTGAACAGCATCCATGGTAGACACGTTCCGCATAGAATACTTGACCAATTCAACAAACAGATTAGCAAACGTAGCTATGTTGATCTGGGACGAACAGCAGTTGATAAGAAACCGGTTCTTTTTACTTCACCCTTAAGCTTCGATAAACTTTTTTCGAGATTTAGTGCAGCTGTCTTGGAATATCCCGGATTCATTTCGTCGAGTCGAATCACCGCTCTAATAAAGAAAAAAACGAAGAGGAGAAGCTGACGAGAGATATACTATAAACTTAGTCGATTGGACAGTTTCCGTGGTTAACTATAATGATGCAATGAGGAGCGGTTCATAGTAGAAAGAAAAAATAATAATCAAACGAACTATAAGTAAGCACTCAGAGCTGGAACCATCACATGCGATTAATGGCGGCTGCTCTGAGCGGTTACATAGTGTGAATCAGGCAATATACCTGACATACACGTGCCCCTATACCATTACGAGTGCAGTGCAGAGCTACCGGCTCCGGCTTAGGAGCTCCAAAATACTGGTTAGATACGACAAAACGAGTGCTTATTTTGAACGAACCATTTAGTTTCGCTGTGCATGACCGACTAACAGGGGTGCGATCTAACAGCGCGGTCTCGGTCTTTCTACTAAGGCCGCACCAACGCCAGCAAGACCGGAAGCCGAAGTCTGAAGGATTCGAAAAGAGTAACTGAAACTTCACAGAAGGACCGAATAGGGGGCGTCAATTGCATGACGGAAATGAAGTCCTGGAAGCAACAACCAGAGATCCCAAGGGCTTCAAGCGTACCCGCCAAGGCTGCCTTCCGTCCCATACGCATAAGGGTTCGGATGTTGAACGCGCCGAATTCGAATGGACATCGAAAATGAAAGAAAGCATTAGCCGGAGATAGCAACTTTGCTTGCACTTGGATACTAGTCGAGGGAGGGCGGGAGAAACTTGGACAGAATGACTGTCATAAGCCCTAGAGATTGTAAGACCGAAGTTCCCGATGGATGTGGAGGGGCTGGAAAGGACGGAGAGAACGGCAGGAAGCAGGGGATAGGAAAAATTACAGCTTCTCTTCATGGGGCGAGAAACGTGCCAGATAAGAGAAAGGCAAAGAAAGATGACGTAAAATTGGTGCTAACTCTGGGTTACATATTTTCAGGACGATGGATGAAATACCGTCCGGACCAGGTGGTTTGCTTTAGTCCAGTGACTGTAAGGTCCGGCGGACTTTTCTCGTTGTGATAAGGGGAATAAAAGGGTGGCTACTAAGAGTGACTGAAGGCGAAAAATAGGATAGTTGAGTAAAGTGGAATAAGAGGCAAGCTGGGAAGCAAAAACCTCGGAGTTCTCATGGGGTTCACAGACTAGATAGCCAGAGGGGTTAGAGATGGGAGAAATTGGAGAAGCTTATAGAAAGACATAAGAGTGGTCCGGTGAGTTAGGTGTAAAAAAGGAGGTAACATTAGGGAATATAGAGGGGAATAAAATGAGAAGACAGAGGACATGAACACGGTAGCCAACTCCATGAGGAATACGTGTGGGGGAGTCAACGAACCGACTTAGAATGTTGGTCAAAGCGACAGCTTCGGCTTCGTAGCCCACAGCCGCAGTGTCGGAAGAGTATAACAGCCAGCTCACATTGTGGAAATGGAAGTCCCCAAGAATAGTAATTTGACAACTAGGGTTTGGTGCAAAGGAGTTCTCAATGCCAGAAGACAATAACAAAAAACTGAGGGATCACTACTGTTGGAGGAGCGATAAACGGCACACAAGTAACAATTAAAACAGGGGAACCGGAGATGCCGCCACATCAGCTAGAAGACGTTGAGTGCATTATATATATATATATATATATATATATATATATATATATATATATATATATATATATATATATATATATTGTATGTGCACATAAAGCTGTTAGGATTTGCGCCCTTGACCATGGGGACGCTTTCAACTGCATTGACAGGAGCGGGCTGCTTTCTCGTCTCTCCCATTCAGGTGTTAAGCCTACCCTTATTCATCTGTTGTGTGATCATTTCCATAACTGCCAACAGTCCACCATTTGCAGCGGTACTAGCTCTTCTTTCGCTACTTCTATTGACGGTGTCCCTGAAGGTGTCAAACCATCACCATTTCTATTCCCCGCCTACGTATTGCCCGTTTTAGTTGCACAAACGGTGTCTGCAACTACGATTCCCGTCCAACGAATTAAATGAGTAGAAGGATAGGAATTGGTGGATTTTTATGGTTATATTGGTTATCCAGCAGAGTTGAGTCTTGAAGTACTATACGGGTTCGAGGCTTTGAGCCCAACTGTCCCGGTTCTCGAGGAAATCTTTGATCTTCTGTCGGATTCACTGAGCTGAAACGTGAGTAAAAAGAAGCGGGGGGGGGTGGCAACAAAAGCAAAATACACAACATCATGCAGTGTCTCACTGTGGGCAGTGCCTTAAATGGAATGGGGGTGTGACATTCATGAACATATAGTGGAACGGAAATGCAACAAAAGACATCTATTTCACTTTTTTGTGGACCAGGAATTACTGGGAGAGACCCAGGTAGAGGTCTGACTTTATCTTGAAGATAGTTTTGTTCTGCGAGAGGACAATATCTTCCGGGAGTGCTTTCCACAGAGTAACAACCCTATAGCTAAAAAAGTTAATTCGTAGTAAAGTGCGTGGTCCCGGTTTAAAAACCTTTCTGCTGTGACCACGGAGAAAAGAGGCTGGACAGACAAAGAGAAGAAGCAATCGCTTTGACCTGATTCAAAAAGGTGAAACATCAAAAAAGATCACCTCTTACGCGCCTTAAGTCAAGGGGATAGAGATTGAGGAGTGAGCGGTGGAAGGGATAAGGTAGGTGGGACAGGCCCTCTGAACTCTTTCTAGGATCTCAAGGTCTCGGACAAGACCAGAGTGCACTATCTGACTACTGTACTCCAGCAGAGGCCGGATATACGGGGAAATCATTCCTAGAGATGCGCGGGAAAGACCATCGAGCCATATTTAGGACTCGAAAGGCAAACTTGCTCGCAAGTTTGTGATGATGAGAGAAGGACAAGTTACAATCTAACCAGAAACCGAGCACATTGTGTCGGTCAACCCTAGGCAGTGTGACTGCTCCGTTAATGGAAAACGTGTGACCAATCTCTCTGCCGAAAGACATGCCCACGCATTTGTCATCATTAACTGGGAGGTTCCAATCCTCGGACCAGCGTTTCGTTTCATCAACTGCAATTTGCAGGTTCTCAACGCTTGAACTCCAGAGGGTTACATCGTCTGCGTACATGGCAATGTTTGCAGGAAGGGCTGTCGGAAGATCGTTTATGTAGATCAAGAAAAGAAGAGGACCTAATACCGACCCTTGGGGGACCCCAGTTGTTACTGGAGACGGTTGAGACAAAACGTTTCCCACCTTAACCACAAAGGTGCGGTCGGTAAGGAAACTGCGTAAGATGGCCAACATGGGGCCCGTAATCCCGTATGTTTGAAGCTTATAAAGAAGAGAGGCATGGGGGGACCCTGTCGAAGGCCTTGGCAAAATCGATGAATACAGCGTGTGAGAGCTGGCCATCATCGTAGGCTTTCGTCAGACTATCCATGACAGTAAGTATATTGCTGATGCATGATCTGCCAGGAAGAAACCCATGTTGGGGCGGGGAGAGGATCCTATTTCTATGCACATGGGAAAGAACCGCACTTTTAAGAATTCGCTGGAAAATGTTGCTGGTGATGTTAGTTAGATTTACCGGTCTGTAACTAGCAGCAAGGTGTCTACTACCCTTCTTATAGATGGGTGCGATGACTGCTTTTTTCCAGCTACTGGGGAAAACTCCATCGTCAACACATCACTGAGAAAGCGAGGCATAAGGGGCAGCTAATATGTCCGCGGTTTCCTTGAGAATGGATTGAGTCAGGACCCATGGAGCAGTATTGGTTGAGCCGTCGGAAACCTTGTGCGACTGCACCGATAGAAATAGTGACGTGGTTAAGTGTAGTGACCAGAGATATCGGGTGCATGGTAGGGTGGGATGATATGGGTAGGGAGCTAAAAACTGTACGAAAGTAGAAGCTGAAGGCCTCGGCTACTTGGCTGGGGGAAGTGGTTGGGGATCCGGCACAATCTTTGAGAGCTAGTGGCGTCGGGGCTGTGCCCCTTAGACGGCGCATGTACTGGAAGAAAAATGCCTTATTGGCCCGTACTCGATCAAGTACAGATCGTTGGACTGCATTCTGATAGGACCAAATCTTGTCTTTGCATATGTTGCGTACAATCTTGAATTTTTCTGCATCGCGCGCAAGACCTGTGGTTTTATATCTAGCAAAGAAGCATGCGCGTTCGTCTAGAATGCGCCTAATGGGGCGAGGGAGAGCCGCTTACCGGTCTGTGGACGACGAATTCTGGGGACAAATAGCCTATCAGCTAAGGAGATCAGCTCTCTGGGATTCTCTGCCACTTCATCTGCATAGTTGCCTAGGTTAGTTGAATTTAGCTAGGAGCGAATAAATGCACAGGCATGGTCAAAATTGGTCCTTTTGAAGGATCTCAAAATTCTGATTTCTGAGGGAAGAGGCCATTTCACAATGTAATCGAACCCAATGAGAATGTGATTACTTCTGCCGAGAGGCGGCAAGTAGTGCACTACGTCTATTTGGAACCATTCATTGGTGATGACTAGGTCTAGTAGGGACGGGGCATGTCCTGTGCGATATCTAGTCGGATCTTTTACGTTTTGCACCCATGAGTTTTTGAGTACGAGATCCAGGAGGGGTTTACCAAAGGTGACATCCGAGGCACCAGCTCTTTGCCAATCGATACTGGGTGAGTTGAAGCCACCAGTGACTAACAGATGGGTGAAGTCTGTGTAGCTTTTCAGGGAGCCTAATAAGTCTATGAGACCTAGGCTATCGGTTGAATTGCATGCGGGAGGACGATATACTACACCAAGCAGTAGGGTATCTGTCCTAGAGAGGGTAAACACAACCCACAAACAATACATAGAAAGGTAGGGGTTGTCAGTATGGTGGGAGGAGGGATAGAATTACCGTAGAATATGATAACCCCGCCGGCACGACCTCTGCTGGAGTCCTGCCTTACTGTGAAGTATCCCGGAATGGATATTTCGGCATCAAGTATATCAGAGGTGAGCCAGGTTTCTGTAAGGACCATGATTTGAGGCTCCTTATCCAAAGCAAGCTGCCGAAGCTCCGGGATCTTATTCAACGCACTCAGGCAATTGCTGTAAAAACACTTGAGCACATGCTCAGGAGTTGTTGCAGAATCGCCAGAGACAACTGATTTTGGGTTTGAGGAGGGGGAAAGAGGGAGAGTTGGGGGTGGGAAGGAGATCCTGGGGGAGTTGGAAGCTGAAGATATTGGGGGCTAGAGAGTAAACAGACTGTTGGGGGGGACTGGTAAGTTTTGACGTCTAGTAACCTAGGAGGTTTCATACCAGGCGGACGGTATACATCATCATCATCATCATCATCATCGTACAGCGTTAAACAGTAGGGCAAGCCCCACTGACCACTGCCTTTCTCACCATGTTGCACGTTGAATTAAAAAGTATGGATATACAAGATGGACAGGGAGTGGACCTACATGGGTGGGAAAAGAAAAGAATGCCCCAGTAGCCAACACACGGAATACACAGTCTAACCGTACAAACGTACACCGATCAAACATTCTGATTCGATAGAAAGTGACAACACGATCGCCACTGTTCGCGGTTCGCAGCCATATCCTTCAGTGTCTCCAGCCAACTGGTAGACGGATCTTTTGGACCCCAACCACGAAGACGTGAAGCACCTACTTTTCCTCAGTCTGCTGTACATTTTCTCATTCCTCGCTGCCACGTCATCTGTTGACCTCCACGTGGTCTCTTCCACTCCCTAGGAGGGGCGGAGAATAGGACACGGTACGGTAGACGTGTGTTTGCCATACGTAACACGTGTCCCAACCTACGAAGTCTACTAAGTTGGATACGCTGTGACAAAACGTTCTCTGAATTAGTACCCAATACTCGCTTTCTTACCTCATCGTTGCTTACTCGGCTATTCCACCCAATCCTAGCGATACTACGTAAACATCGATGGTCGAAAACCTCAAGACGACGAATATCTTCAGCACGCAGATTCCAAGTTTCGCAACCATACAACAAAACTGAACGCACAGTGGCGCAGTATACACGACCTTTCAACTTCAGTGAAATATCAGATCGGCGCCACAAGTGCTTCAGTCCAGCGTACGCCGCTCGAGCTTTGGATATCCGCGTACTCACCTCTACTACTGTGCTCCCATCCGTCGTCACGCAGCTACCGAGGTAGGTGAAGTGATCGACAACTGACAGCACCTCGCCATAGAGCATCAAGCTCGGAATCGTTGACGTCCAGTCTTGTAACATCACCTTGCACTTTGAAGGTGCAAAGCGCATGCCGAATGGAGCTACAGCTCTTGCGAGATTATCTAGTGCACGCTGAGCATATTCCGTGCATTCGAACAAGCAGACAACGTCGTCTGCGTAATCTAGGTCACATAGCTTTTCACTATCTCCTAGTTCGACGCCTACATCCTGAAGATTTTGCTGCGCACTGTCCACTATTTCGTCCATGACGAAGTTAAAAAGGAATGGAGACAAAGGGCATCCCTGCCGAACACCACTGGTCGTTTCGAACCGACCGGATAGTTCGCCGTAAACCCTAACGCGGCCAGAAGTATGAGAATACAATGATCTCATTAGGTTCACGAACTTCTGGGGCATACCTTTTCGATGAAGAGTACTGAAAAGCGATGTTCGATCAACTGAATCGAAGGCGCCTTTCAGGTCTAAGAAAAGCATTATTGTTGGTCGGCGGTGCGTGTGACGCGTTTCAAGTAGTCGGTGAAGAGTAAAAATCTGGTCGATGCATCCTCGACCTGGGCGGAATCCAGCCTGCTGTTCGCGGACATTCCTCTCGCGAGCCGGTGTAAGACGGTGCAGCAAATTCGAAGCTAATACTTTGGTGACTATCGGGATTAAGCTAATCCCACGATGATTACTGCAGTCATTGCGTATTCCCTTCTTGAAGATGGGAACAATCAATGACTCGCTCCATATTAACGGAATACGCTCCTCCTTCCAAATGTCACGGAGCAAGGCGGTTAGTGATTTTATCAACGCCTCACCACCCAGTTTGAAAAGAACTGGAGGAAGTTCGTCGGGACCTGCCGCTCTCCCCCGCCTTAGTAATCGAATACATGACTCTACTTCTACTTCTGATGGGGGCTCAAGTGATACCACCCAAGGAGTCACAGTTGTTGACACGGGAGTAACTACACTAGCGTGCGGCCAGCTAAACTGTTCCTTGAAGTACTCGGCCCATCGGTCAAGCCTTTGCTGTTTGTTATGGATGGGTTCTCCATTCCTATTGCAAATCGTTTCACTGACCTGAGTTCGCCGTCCACCGGTGTCACGAATAAGTTTGAACAGTCTTTGACTGTGACCTGAAGCAGCTGCCACTTCCATTTCTTCGGCTACATTGACCCACCAATTTCCGCGATCCTTCTTGAGGCTTTGCGTAACTTGTCATTGCAGCTTTCTCCGCATCTTATTCATCTCCTTACTGTTCGAAAGCTGACGCTTTTGCTCCATTATAATCAGCGACTCTTGCGAGATCCAGTGTCTCTGATGGACAACGGATCGAGGACCACAGGCGAAACCTGCTGCAAAGTGCATCGCTTGTTTGATATGAGCCCAATGCTCATCTACATTACTGTTCTCCGTGGATCCTAGCTCGTGTGCTAACTTCTGCTCATAACGAGTGCAAACGTTTGGATCACACAAACGTTGCACGGCTAATCCGGTTTGCGGTTTGCGACGATGACCATGGAGCTGGAGAGATAATCGCATTAAAACTAAGGCATGGTCCGACTCTACGTACGTGGACCAGTAAGGTCTACAGTTCTGAACAGAACTGCGCCACCGGTAGCTTACGGCAATATGATCAATTTGACTCAAAGTACCTGTAGATTTAGAGCGCCATGTCGCTGTGCGACGCGAGCTGTGTCGGAAATTTGTGCTAGACAAGAACAATCGATTGTCTGCACAAAATTGGAGAAGCCTATCCCCGTTATCTGTGCGCTCAGCGGGTAAAGCACAACACCCATCTAAACAGGCTTCTGACACACTGAGTTTGCCAACTTGTGCATTGAAGTCATCAGCTAGCACTACAATGTCGGAACCTTTACTGCTGCGAACGAGAGTGGCGAGGGCATTATAGAACTCATCTTTCTGCAAGTCTGAGCTGCAGTCCGTTGGGGCGTACGCCGAGATCACGAACAAATTGCGTTTAACACAACTATCCTTTCGAACGCCAACTGACCCTTGGAGTCTCACAGCACATAAACGACTGTTAACAGGGATCCAGTCTAATAGGGCAGCCTCAGCCTTGTCAGTCAAGACAATTCCTACACCACGTTGACCCACAGCTCTAGCTGCTTCGTCTCCTGAGGTGCGCAGAATATACCTCGATGAGATACCAGGAGCAGTTAGCTGAATTACATTGCTCGAATCCTGGATACGCGTTTCGCTTAAGCAGCAAACATCAATCTTCAGAGAGTTCATTGTGAGGGCTAGGCACGCCTGTTGACCGGCCTGCATGAGTGTACGCACGTTGAAGGAGCCGAGATTCAGAGGCTGACGGGGCTTGAGAAAATGTGAGTTACGGGACAGAGGATCATTCCCGACACTATTTGACAGTGAATCGTTGCGAGTATCGACCGTGTTATCAATGGGAGCATTATGGGTGGATAGATGGGGCAAAGAGGGATGGTTAGGGACAGAAGACAAAGGTTGAATAACAGAGAGGGAACTCTGAGCAGTAGCACATTTATCACTACCCACCCCGCTCGATGCAATGGGCAGCGCGGTCCTGATTAGCCTGCTCGACGACCGATGCAGTACGGAATTCTTTGTATTCGTGCAGTTCATGGGAGATGTTGGACGGGTACTGCTAGGGTGTCCAGCCACAAAGCAGGAGAACGATTAGGGTCCTCATCCAAAGCCTTTAGTTCTGACAAGAACCTAATCGCAAGGCAGCGGGATGGCTTAGTGGAAGCCCATTTGCTTGGATCAATTATTCTTCCACTGGTTTTTCCGACTGAGTTGCCAGCTCAAATCAACCCCCAACCTGGAGGACCAGGAGACTGGACTTTGTCTGACCTCTACCCATTGACCTGTCAGGTATGATTGCATCTCCGGCTTAAGGAAGCCATCCTGTATAGCTCTTTGGGTCATAGGGGCGCGCAAGCCATCACACCACGTCAAGGTGCAGTCTCGTCGTGATGACCAGCGGCAGGCCAATTGATTGCTGTTTCATAAGCGTCCACGAATGACCCCGGGTACGGTTGTGAACCCGCAGGGAAAGTAAGTCATCAACTCTGTCCCTAAATCTCCACGCAGAATGTGTCTGATATAGATGAGATCATCGCGAATTCTACGATATGCCTCTGGGAACAGTCCGGTGGCTTGGAGACGACCTTCATAACTGATCCCACGTAATCCAACGACGAGGCGAGTGGCAGCCCACTGTACTCGTTCTAGCTTCGCAACTTCCATGGCCGTACAGGGGAAAGTGGCAGGTCTACCGTATTCCAGTTGCGGACGTATATGGGAAGCATATAGCACTTTGAAGGATGACATAGCGCAGCATACATCAGCCTAACAAACATGCATGTGCACACACACACACACACACACACACCACCCATTCCGATTCTCATTACAACATGTGCACCGAATAAGCTAAATGTACGCGAAACAATGAAGCAATTCATTCTCCGCACCACCAAAAACTCAATCACAACCACAACCACCCATCACCGTCCCTCATCACCAACATTAGCAGCAACAATTATCCACAACCAAATCCTCAACATCATTCATTATTCATCCACAAACGCAACTCACTCTAAGCTACTGCATTCCAATTCAAACAAACGCTATTTCCGAAAAAGAAAACTACACGACATCTCCTTCAGTCTCCGAAAAAAGGTGGGCTGCTTTTGTGGTTTATCTTTGTGCGTACTGCGTGATTCATAGCTGAGTTTTCTTGTTATTGATCCTGTTTTGCATGACCGCACCAGATGTCTTTTCTTTTGCGTTAACCTCCTCACTGCCGCTTTCAGCACAAACGGGTTGCAGGTTTGTGTCTGGGCACAAGGATGGGTGTATCTCGTCTGTTAATAGTATTATTAGCAACGCTGGGGTCTGGGATACTTTTCGTAGGCGTCAGACGTTTAGTAGCACTAGGTCTACTACTGGGGGTACTCTCCGCGACGGGAGATGGAGTGAGTAGGGAAGCAGCGGATGGTGGACATGCAGCTCGATCCTCAAGGCGTCACCTGCACGACAGGCAGCACTCTGAGCTTGGGATCTTTTTTTGTGGGGTCACTGGCTTCGCCTTCTCACTGCAAAGCCTCAGATGAAGTGGCTTGTCAATGAATACTCCCTTGAGCCCTTTTATTTCCTCCTTGAGCTTTGCGGCTGGGGAAACAATTCGTTTGGCTGCCTCTGTGGAGCTCATTTCAATTAGAATGCTGTGTACCCGGTTGGTGCTTTTGGTTACCAACCAAGTGGACCGACTTTTAAGTGGGAAAGGGAGCTTGAGGTGGTTGAACACCTGGGCACAGGTGTCATGAGGGTGATCCGAGTTGAGAAAGCGACCCCAAAGGATGACTCGCTTGGAGCATTTTTCTGTGTCCTGCAAAATCTTGGCGACATCAAGAATTTGCTGCTCAGAAACTCTACACACCTGATCGACTGCCTGGGGCACCGGCAGGGATTTGATAACCAAGCTTCTCAGCCCATGTAGCAATCCCAACCAAATCCCGATGGGGCCCCCATTGGGATTTGATTGGGATTCGGTTGGGATGCATTGGGTTTTGGTTGGGACACCCTAGCCTAAAGGTTGGGTTTTGGTTGGGATAGGCTGGTCAACTCATCCTTAAGGGCACGAACAGTGGCCTTTAGCTTAACGCTCTCTGCAGCCTGACTTTGGACTGCACAATTTAGTGCATTCGTTGCCAGCGCACTATGAAGGACCGTCTAGTCTGGATTGAGGAGTGAGACATTGGCCACAGAAGGGGAATCACATTGCCTCATGGGGAAAGTAGCCTCGTCTGAGGAAGTGGTTATATCAATGGTGAGGGAAACTGACATTATTAGGGATCAATTCAGTACAGATAAAGATCGACTTAAATAGGGGGGAAGAGCAGTGCTCTAAAAATTTCAAGAACGGCTACACTCACCGAGGTAAACAACCGCACCGCTGGTGTAACGCAGGTGAGCATAGACGAGCTGATGACCAGAGCTGGAAAGCCTGGGTGCACCTTGCTTTCAGAGCCGCGTGTTTCTGGATGAGGATGAGGCTATGTAGGCCGGCATCAGGTGTATTCACACGAGCAGTCTTCAAACAAGCAGTCTACCGAGGGGACTGAGGCTAACCTAAGTTCCTAACCCATCGAAGAAGCCGACCAACGTTTGCCTGACCAGTTGCTCACCTCAACGGATGGCTGGTGAGAGTCACTCAAACATCCCCCAGGGCTTCTGAAATGAGCCCATGTGTGTGAGATGTGGGAAAAGTACTTTGAAGTAAGACTGGGTCTAACTACGAGCCACCTCAGGTGACTATGAAGAATGATTCTAGAAGATTGCCTACGCCCGTGGAAGACGTGGTACCCAAAATTGGATGCTCCTGAGGAGCGGTGATCGTTCCCCTAGTAGACATGAGAACAGATTCCTATTTACAAACAAGGTACGCTTTACCTCTAAGCTCGCAATTGCATTTTGTTAAGTTTGGAGTCCGCGAAGAGCTGCTACGTCAACCCCCCCCCCCCTCCAGGACTGCCGAGTAGGAGAACTTCGATCTAAGAAAGCGTCGCAAGTTGAGCAGAAAAACCAACTGGATAACTCCAGTTAGAAAAGGTTTGTGTTCAGCACCTCCGAGGTTATCTAAGGACCGCTGGATCGTTTATGACCGCAGAAATGTTACTCATGAGTGAACAGATGGGGTGTCCCCTCCCAGCGCTCTCTATCTAGGAACCTAAAATGGGGACGGACAAGTGCTGAAATTATGTACAGGACACGTAAACAGCAAAACCAGAAAAGGAAAAATGGTAATGTTTATATAGTGTTGCAAGTCAATTGGCAGTATTACGCCAGATCCTTCCCATTTAGAACGACTGACACTGGAAGAGATCGGAAAAACTGGAGAGAGTGTGCAGCAAAAAAACATCTGAAACATCTAGGAGAGAACAATTAAACCAACAAGGCGAGCAGGGAAAAGAACACATCTACCACACCCGGTGGAACGTAGTGATGGGTCGACTTGTGACTCGCGCGTGTTGGAGCTGGGGGCTGTTGGAGTTTGGTCAACGTCTGCACTTTGGCTATCGGTGGGAGTCACCGTAGACTGGCGTCCTGGGTCGACGAATGCCGGCTTGGGGCGATCGATGCTGACGGTTTCCTGACGGCCATTGAGGTCAATGGTGAATGGTTTCTCCAAACGCCGGATGACTTTGTGAAGTCCGGAATACGCTGGAGTCAATCGGCGACGACCTGGTGTATCCAGAAAAACATGCGTGCATGTGTGTAGGTGATTGGGAATGAACGACGTTCGGGATGGGACACATCTGTAATAACAAAAGTTCACTGAAAAAGGCGACGCAAGCAAAGATCTAATTTGGAACGTTTGATATCAAAAGTAGATATACGAAATCCGTCTGCCACCCTAAGCCTTAAAGTGAGGCGATACGGACGCCCAGAGGGGTTGGGGAAAATGACACTGATCTGTGCCCCAGTGTCGATCAAAAGCTGACGCTATGAGATGTAGTCTTCGATGAACAGAAGATGGCACGGCGATGGGGGCCAACGAGCGCTGCCGTACCTACTTGTTTGCTGGTGAGTTTCCTGATATGCGTGAAAAGTGCACGGGAGCGTGCACTTCCAGGCGTCTGCACAATAGTGGCGGTGACACCGGCACCACGCCCTAGTATGAGCATCGGAAGACGCCGGGCTGGAAGTGTGAGGTTTCCTCAGAAACGCGTGCTTCGGTCCTTTGTACTGCGTGGACCACCTGCACGTTACTTATGTTCGGCACCGTAATATGTTAACCAGATCGGTATTCTCCACGCCCCGTGGGAACGAGAAGGCGATTGGGAGAGACAGTGGTTAGCATATATTTAGGAGTGTGCGTGAGAGCGTGCGCGAGAGCAACGGTCAAATGGCAACCGCGCTTGGCAGTCAGCGTTCAGTTATACAATGAACATGGTAAAAGTACCAATGAAGATGGCAACCGCTACAGGAGGACTACGAACGGCAATGGGACGGCAAGTGTGTGTCGGGGAGCAGCTGTGACGTGCCTGACGCAACGACTGACCCTGCGCTACACCGTGGCATGCACCTGCGTAACGATCGATCCGGCAGCAAATACGTTGGGACGGGGACGGAAAGGTTGCTGACGTCGGCAGAATTGCATCCCTGTAGTAGAAATCCAGCTACGGCCCAACGGGAAATGGAGGATCTGAGCCGTTCAACTTGAGCGGCAACCTGGCCGTTGTAACCCACAGAACACGGAAGGGATTCGGTTCTGCTCGAAGGGTCTGTAGCAGTCAGTGACGGAAGAAGGGCTAGTGAGTCTCTCATGACCCTTGTTGATACTCCTCGCCATTTGAGTTGCTACAAAGCAGTGCATTCTTTACGTGGCCCCCTTTACAATAGTCCCTTACCAAAACTACCAAAAATTCTCATTGTTCACCGTCCAGGGTTTCTCTTTTCTTCACTTCCTGGTGAAATGAACCAGCTACCAAAACGCATGAGCACCAGTGTTTTTAAGCAGACAAGAGCCAATTCCTTTTGTGGGAATACCAACTGTTCTCTTGCGGTGGAGCACGGAATAAGGTGTGATGGCTGTCACAGCTGGTATCACCGGAAATGTAGTCGCTTGTCCCTTAAGGCGTTTAACTTGGATGATGAACACGAATGTCTTAAATAGGCCTGCTGGAACCGCCTCAGCATCTGCAAAGATAAACGTACAGTAGTCGAAGTGTTAGGTGGACTGGTAGTCACGAACTGCTCCAGCTCCCTAGGAGTGGATACGGCCATTGAAATACTCCCAAGACTCAGCCGCATATCAAGTGGTGTCGGTAGTAACAAACTGCCCAAAGACCTTTGGAGGGAAATGTCCCACATTCTTCAAAAGTTGACAGGCAAGAAGCAGACTTGGAGGCTTTTCGGGACAGGTTGAACACAGTCACACCCACCCTTGGCAAGTTACTAAAGAACAAGGGAAAAGCTCTGGGTAGGAACCGCTGCGTAGTGGTAAAAAGCATCCCTGAGCCTGTCTGTCACGCAGCCAGACAGTGGGATAGAGATGTTCGGCGCCACGTGTCAAACCTACTGAGAATAGCCGGACTTCCAGGGCAAACTGTACTGAAGAGTCTTCAGGCTGGGCAAGTTGAGCTACGTCGAGGGTGATCAACGACCCCCTAGGCCGGTGCTCATCGAGTTTGCAAACACTAGGAGGAGGGATACGTTCTTGGCACCAACGGAACTGGTTAGGGAAACCGCCCACATGGAAAGTTCACATTGGAGCCAGGAAACCCAGCCAGCTGGCGAGTGTCTACCAGCGGGAAAAAATCCGACCCTGGGGAGAACCGTCAGCTTCATAGTAGCATTGAAAAAACGCAGAAACTCTTCATTAGATCGGCACGGCACCTTTATTCCTAAATGAGGCTTTAGAAAGCCATGGGAGCCCTTCAGTACTAGCCAAAGGGAGCAGGTAGAGGATATAACAGAAACCCATCTCTCGTCGCCAATAAAACGAGACTAGCACCCGGAACTAGGCTCCGAGTGCCACCCCTACCAGCTCACAAATAGTGCGCAAAGGTCAGAAAACCTAGCTGTAGCTTACACCAATACACGCAGCGTTGGAAATAAGTGGCATGAGCTGGCAACAGAGACTGCTAATGCTGATTTAATAGCAGTCACCGAAACATGGATAAAGGCGGGAAATGAAATTGGTGTCCTCTTCCCTTCTGGCTATTGCTTTCATCGAGCTGACAGAGTGAATGGAAAGGACGGTGGGGGTGCTATGATGTTAGTCTCAGAAACAATAAAGCAGATAGCCGTGGAATGAACCACATCGCCAGATTTACAGGCTGCTTTCTGTGATCTGAAGCTACACCAAGTTGAAGCACGTGTTGCGTGTGTGTATCGAAGCCCTTCTGCCACCCCACCGGAAGATCCAGCTTTGCTAAACCACCCCCGCTGTGCTGCTTCCTCCAAGGTATCATTTTTCGAAGATCAAATCCTTTTTTCAAAAGGACAGGCTCCGGACTTGGAAATAAGTTCAAGGGGGGAGGTTCAAGTAGTTGATTTGAGGTGGTAATGAAGGGCGACCATTTTTGTCTCATTGGTAGCGGTGCACAGCAAGGAACGAACTGAATGCAATGCATCCAATTGTACGGATTCCCAGTGACAAATTTTCAGTTGCTGTGATTTCAGTGCCATTGTGATGGCTTTCCATGGAGCCCCTTCAAGAGCTCCAACTGACCGTTTCCGCGTGCGTTTTAAGGGGGTTTTGCTGTTGGTTGCCACTGATTTGTCGAGGGGGAATACCTGAACTTCAGATGGCATGAAAGCTGTACAACCGTTAAAGTGGATGAAGGAGGGCACTCAAAGTAAAGAAAATATTTGAGTGAGACCCTAGTTTACTATGGAAGAAGATAAATGTGAACTAAGAAAAGCGAAGGGGAATAGTGGCTAGTCGCCGATCATCGTCAAAAGGCTCTTGTTATCGTGGGTAGACGGTAGGCAGCCCTCAAAGTGAATAATGGTTCTTTCAAGCTACTAAATTGCTTCTATCAGCTTCCTGAAATGTGGCTTAAAAAGGTTTTTAGTTCTGCACAAAGTTCACACTGGTTGACTACTGATCGAACGTCGTCAACAGGAGAGGGTAAGTTTGGGAACGGACAAGGTGTGACAAACGTTACATCAAAGGTATACTTGTATGATACCAGGATGGCGAGACCCGTCGTGTAAACGTTTTAGATCAACACGCGATATGGCGGGAACACAAATGCCCCAAGAGAAAGTGTCGGCCGCTTTGTTGTGGACTTCAGAACGATACTTAATGTCATAACGGAAACAAGAAGGCTCCAGTTAGCACCGCTGAATTTTTTCCTTCTTTACTTTGCCCCTATGCAACCGATTAGACATGAAGGCAACTAAGCCTGGAACTGTGATGAGAGTAAAATGGTCCCCCAACGAATAAAGCCTTCACGGTTTTCTGGTCCCCTATGATGACACAGGTTTCTTTTTCAGTCGCCGAGTAACTTTCGTGTAGAACACAGCCCGTTCGATAGGCTGGGCTAGCAGCGGTTTTCAAACCGGTTTGCTGATCAGCGATTTTGATGGTAGAAAACTATATTGATGGTCAAATTTTTTTACAGATCTAAATTGCATAAATGTTCTCTCATTTGGTTGTCATAGGTTGGGCTACGATACCAAATTGATTCGTTTTAATCGATCTTCGGCTTCTTGCGGGTAGCATCGCTCTACGCCGCTACAGTCTTTATATTTCTAACAACACCCAAATAATCTTCCACAGCGGATCACATCTCATGATATAAACCAGTTGTGCCATATCAAATGTTATTTTGGGTGATATATTGCGCTTTGTTTTAGATCATTGCAGCGTAATTTGACCGACAGGGTCCGCGGCGGGCTGGGCTGCGGTTGGGTTCGCAACGGCGGCCCGGCCGGCAAAGGACCGGGTTTCGATCGGGAGAACTCCGCTCTAAGCCGGCAGTAACTTGGCCGTGCTTCCGCCGGGCTAGTAACGGGCTCCGACCGGGTTTCTTCAAATGTCTGTCAGACACGCTACGCATACTCCTTTACCCTACGTATATTTCATATGTATTTATTGTAAAAGTAAGTGGCGATAAGTAATATGCAGTAGCATGGTTTTGTTTAATAAATTGTGTCACATGTATCATGTGTGTCAACATCGATAGCCAGAAAGTGCCTTTTCCATCGATTTGCCGTTGGAAAAGATGTTTCACGAACAGGAAGATGTTGCTGGATATGAAATGTCCTTGTTGTTTGGAAACCACCCTCCGGAAATACTGCAATGGACTCTCAACGCTGGGTGAACCCAGTGTTATTGGTAACTGACCCAGCTGCGTGTATTTAATGCTAACGACGAAGGTGCCTCACAAAATGGGGAAGATTTATTACAGCTATGAAAGGTAATTAAAGTTATATAGTTAATACAAAGTGGATGCAATCACCTCCTCCCAGAAGGACGAAAAACAAAACGTGTGCGATATAGACAAGCACACTAGGACCTGGTTTGCAAATCCAAGAAACCAGGGAGAACAGGGAAACAACGGAAGGTACTTTTCGCACGGGAAGTCCACATACGTATTACAAACATGGCTTGTTTTATACTCGCTCATATTTCCTTTTGATTACTTTATTCATTTCTGATTTTCTCATAACAAATGACTCGATGTATACATGAATTTGTGCATTCTGCTTTTTTACCGTCTCGCAGCCTACACTTTCCTGAAAACTAGGTTTAGTGTAAAAGTTATCTGCCATTCTCATTTTCTCTACATGTCGCAGCTTTTTGCTCTGTTCTTCAACCTGAGATGACTGATTACACAATTTTGTGCCGCTCCCAACGAACTACTGACTAGTTATACTATGCAATAAATTTCCCTTCCTTCTCTTCAAAGAATAAAAGAGGCAAAAAATGACATAAATACTTACAAGTGAAATGCAACATTCTAGCCACTAAAGCGTCTTGCACTTTGTATAAATAAAGCGGACACCTTTTGTCACCGTCTTTTTATTTTCATATTGTGAAACGGAAAGTAGGCGCGACATGGGACTAGAGGTAGACTGAGATCGTTAGGTTTGGATTCGTTAGACGTAATATAGCGGGCGAAGGTAGCGAACCTGAAAACTCATAAGCGAACCCGGCCGGATCCCGACCCTACCCCAGCGGAAACACAGCTGGGTTACAGCCGGTTCAAGGCTGGGTTTGCCCAGTCGAAAATCGACCTTATGCCGGCCGGGCCGCCGTTGCTAACCCGGCCCTAGCCAAGCCGAAGCCTTCCCCCAGCCCTTTTGCCTTCTTCTAGCCCGGCCAAAAACCGTTCGAAGCCCGGGGGTTTTACTTGGGCCGCTTTTGTCTTGAGATTGGTTGCCTGGAAAGAGGGCAACAGGGAATCCATCTTGGTTCGGCGAGGCCTCCACGGCTATATATGACGCGCATGCTCCGACAGGCTGGGGGCAGCCTTGGTGTACGCGGCAGCTCCCTCCAGTTTGTCCTTAAGGTTTCAAAGGGCTGTTGTTACTTTGTCAGGAGCCGTAAGTATAAACTTGTGCACCAAGGGTGAATCTCATCTTAGAATTGTGGGATTCGGTTGGCACAGTACGCTAGCATTCCCACTATTCTCTTCCGTGAATGGATATTCCGTGGGGGAGGGAGTTCTCTTAAGGCTCGAAAAGGTTCCGGATCTGGTTCGATCAAGCCCCAGAAACTTCTCAACTGAGCGGTGGGACTTTTTTGCAGCGATGGTACTCTTGTTCACGTTGAATGTGGTGCCAAGTCTCTCTGCAACATCAAGGAAGTTTTGCAGGTTTTGATCATGTTCCTCCGAGTCATGGCCACACAATGCGACGTCTTCCAAATGGGCGTATGTGTCTTGCAAGGGTTCATCACTTTTGACGCTATCAGTGGTAAGCTATAAGTAAGCTACCCCATTCTTGAGGCGAAGCGTTATGCGGCAGAACTGATTTAATTTCCCACAAGCTTCGATGGCAGTGCACGATTTTTCATCCCCATGTACGGAAGCTTGAGGACTGGAACCCTGAAGACCCGGGGCGCAGAAAAAGGCTAAGCGGGTCACCTTCTCTGCGAGATCATCTATTCGAGGATGGGGGTGGGCGTCAAGGTAAGTCAAACCGATTAGTGGTTTGGCTGTAGTCGACCACCATGCGTTTCTTGTGTCTCATTCGTGGCGACCAAAACTTGGGCTCCCCAGTAGGATGTTGAGGGCTCAGTGATATTATTCTTTATCAGTCCATCGACTTCTCTCTGAATAAACTTGAAGTCTGCAACGGAGCAACGGCGGGACTTTGTGACAATAGGCTTGCAGTTGGGAGCCACGTTGTTAAACAGGGATGTGATGTCGATTTTTGCAGTATTGAACGTACAAAAAGGGGGGGATGTCCGATGGCCTTCTAGAGAAATAGCCGCGTTTTGAGGCTGACTCGAAAAATCGAAACTGAGAATGGAATCAGAACACAAAACATCCAGGAGCGGAAATTTACCGGATTTCTTATGAGTGTTTCGTATGCACCAGAGGAGTACGTGCCCTCGGGTAGCCCAGGAAAACTGAGTTGATGCCATGGAAATCGTGCTAATGGAGGGCTTCAAAGACCGCTGACGACGTGCAGAGGTATCACTTGAAAAGCAGCCCTCAAAACTCTTTGTACCGATAAGAGCCTTTAGAGATACGTCGATAATCAGGGCCCATAAAGCAGACTTAGATAAATCGGTAAAAGATGTGTCAACAAGGGGTAAAATGCAGGTTTAGTAAGGTGCAGTGCGTTTTTTTTGGTATACGATCGACGAGCCCTCTGGAAATGACCCTCGTTCCGCAAGAGTTACAAATTACTCCCCGGGCAGGACATTTTGAAAGAGGGCGCCTAAATTTGTCGCGGAAGTAGCAAGTGGTAGCAGTTCTAGCGAGCACTTCCCTGGTTTCCAGCCGTGGCTCACTGGCAACTGGACGAAGAGCTGGGACGGCAATTTCTGTCAGTTCCCATGTGGCGCAGCACGGCCCCTAGGTATTTGAACCATGGAGACGAGAATGCTGCTGAACATGCTTCACCATACGAGCTTCGCCTAAAGGGTGTTCGGGCCCTAGCGATTGCTTTCCAAGTAGCCGTTGACGAATGATTGTACAGTGTAGCCTTGTGACGAACGCATCACGGATGGTCTCGTCGCGGTGTTGGCCAGCAGAAACCACCCTAACGTTGCAGCCTTCATCCAAACTAACTTTTGTAGATGGTGATCCACTGTCTGGCTGGGTTGTTGTTTGATAGTAGCTAGCAAGTGCCGTGAGCAACACTTCGTTTTTCTGTTTGATGTGAAGAGAATTAGGAGTTTGTATGACTTCCCCATATCTTAGACAGTCAACCACACCATGAATGACGTACAGGACAACGAAGTTATTTGGTGATTGTCCATAATGCAGCTATTCATTTTTAGGTCTTTGTGCCATTACACACATACACTTGCGACCTCGGAAAGTGCAAATGATTACCGGTGATTCGTGCTTCAAACCGCTTTGTTCCGCTGTTCATCCTTACTTGGGATGGCTGCCACGATTCATTCGCTGCGCTAGGATCTCACTCTTGCCTTCACGGCAGTCCTTTACTATCATGCATTCCTGAAGTACGGAGTTTCCGGGTTTAAATACTTCTGCGTGTGAGATTAGAGATTATTCTGAAACATTTGAATTATGATGTTTTGGTTGTAAGGAAATTTCGGATGAACGTAAGACCGCTGTCTTCTCGGGTGTTGGAGGAAAGTCAGCTTATTCTATTACCTAGAACTTATCATTCGCATAAAAGCTTGTTTCCCTGAAGTGCGTAGAAGTGAGAATCTTGCACTCCGTCACACCCAGCCAGTTAACTTCGAAGTCACCGGAAGTGAAAACTTCACTAGCTTCAACGAAATTATTCGCGGGACACTCGGGACCTTATTCTTCGTGTCCGGAAGCAAGCTGCCCGTTTTAGTTTTGGAGATCAGCTAGAAAAGCAACTTTATGACCTTCTGTTCACCGTCATCAATGATAAACAGTTGCAGCAGAAACTGAATCTATTTTCCAGCCCTACTTTTAACATTTTCGTAAAGTCTGCTAGCTTTTCCAAGGAGCGAATAATTTTATGCGGCCTACGTCTAACTTCATGTTGTGAGGCCAAAGTTCCGGGCAATTTAAAGGTCTTTCAGCGACTCCCTGCCGATTCAAACAGAGGAGGGCCTGTCAATCCAAATCCTCGAGGACTCACAAAGACGCATATCAAGTAGGAACTAAATTTGGTCGGTAAGATTCTTGTGGAAAGTTGCATTCTCGCACCACCTGTGGTTTTCTCCGCACCAAGTGTTTCAGATGTGTCAAAACTGGCCATATTCGGCTGGTCTGTGGGCGCTATTAAGGGTACTATTTCCGCTCGCCGGACCATTAGATCTCAGACGATTCTACCAGTTTTGCTCTGGAGGTGTGCACCGGCAAAGAAACGTATTCGGTCTTCAAACTTTCAGAAGCTAACTCACTGCAGACCATGGGACGGATTATCTGAGTGCTACCAGCATATCTCCAGGATTTGCGGGCTAGGACCGTTGATGATATCCTGACAAGAGGAGATGAAACCAGGTTCCAAGAGCTGCAGTACTTTTTGTCCCTTGAGGCACGGGTTGCTCGAAGTAGGTTTGGCAAACTGGCTGCTAATAGCAAGGCTCAGGGGTATTCGTTGTCATCCAGTTGGAGGAATTACGCACAAAACCAGGCCAAGAGGCGACACGTTCACGCCAAAGCAGGGTAGTACTTTGTTGGTCGCGGCTAATGGGTGCTCGGTGTGTAATGGAATACACGCACTTGAGGAATGTCAGGGATTCCTTTCTCGTGATATACCCAATCGTTGGGTATCGGTTAAAGAAGTAAAGGCTTTTTCCGCGTCTCATGTGTGGAAATCTGTCTGGCGACTGTCCCTTTGTCGAACCATGCCAAACACCAGGTTGTCAGACATGCCACCACCCTGTACTGCATGGTGCACTGAAGCAGTGTACCGATCGAGTCACGCAGAATACAACACAAGGGATGCAGCTGGATAAGCTGGGTACGGACAATGAAAAAGGCCTGGGCAGCGGACCAATAATTGTGCGGCTACTCAGGCCCGAACGTCGTGTCAGTTCAGGTGTGCTACCGGCACGAGTAGACGGACCGAAGGGCCCTGTGGACAGTGCTGGACAGCGAATCCGATGTGATTTTGATACGAAAAGACCTTCTGTAGCTGGTGGTCTGAAGGCATCCCTGACCTCATTTTCGATTTCGACCGTAAATGGGACCATCACTTGGAATTCAAGGATAACGGAGGTGACACTGAACGCATTGTCAGAAATGATTTCGTGGATGTGGAGAGTGACTTCTGCGTTGATAGGCGACCAAACCAAGCCGTCCAGTACTTCACAGATGCAAACGTTTTATCCTAGTCTCACCTGCCTTGCGTCCAAAGGCATAATCTGAAAGATTCGAGAGTGCAGCTTCTGATAAGTGCTGACTTTCCAGAAGCACATTAGGCTTTGGAGCAAAAACTCCTTAAAAACAACCTCATGCCATTCGGAGGATTTCAGGATGGATTGTACCTGGTCCGATCAACCAAGACCCACCTTTTGGAGGATGGTAAACCACATTGTGATGGGAACCAATGCGTTAGCATAACAGATCGATCGACCATACAACGCCGATTTCTGTGATGGGGATGCATCTTGAAATACTCCTTGTTAGAAGACAAACAGGCTGTCGATATTGTTTTCAATGCCATAGCCTTGTTGGACGGACACCAGGAATTCACAATTGCATCATAAAATACTGCGATGGAACCCTTAAGTGATTATATTTTGGCCAAGGAGAGACTGAAAGGTTTGGGAAAAGCTTGCTCGTGACCCTGAATTCTAAAGTAAGTACCTCCGAAATAATGAAGAGGTACTTGAGCAAAAGCCACACCTAGTTGATGCCCGATATACAGTTAAAAGTGGATTTTGAGCCTAAGTGGTACTAACCACGTCACTCAGTTACGACCCCTAAGAGGCCCAGAAAGTTGAGAGTGTTGTTTGACTGTGGGAACACATTGCAGGGAATCTCATTGAATGAATAACTGCCGCAGGGAGCGGACGTGACAGCAATCCCGGTTGGTGTGTTGCTTCGTTTTCGAAGGAGTCAGTCGCATTAGCTGCAAACAGCGAAGAAATGTTTATGCAGGTTCGAGAGTCGACAAGAAACAAAGTAGCTCTGAGGTTCCCTCGGTCGGAAGATGGTCAACTAGCTGGTAATCTCGTTTAACATCAAATGAATGCCCACCCACGTGGCGCCATTTCCTCCCCACTTCATGTGAATTTTGCTTTACGTCGCACGGCAGATGATTGTAGAGGACACTACGAGGATTACTTCTTCAAGGTAGCGTTTGATAACTTCCATGTAGACTAACGTCTTGTGTCCCCGCCTACGCTGGAGGGAGCAAGAGTTTTGCTATTCAGATGAGTGAGTTGCTATTACGCGGTTGGTTATGGAGTGGTGGTGTATTCCGGAATGGCTTCGAAGGATAAGGCCAACTTTTGTACGTTACAGTCCTCCAAATCATGAGTAGCCCATCTGAACACCGTCAAGATCACTTAGTTTAAGTTAGCCACAGCAAAATTGGCCATTAGAGTCTCTGAGACTCTGATAGAAGAAGCTCGAGTGAAATCCGATGAGACTTACCACTGAATGGACCTTTTTGTGGTTTTTTACTTCATAAACAGTACTGAAACAAGATTCAATAATACTTCTGGCTGAAATCCACGAGTTCTTTGAACCCTGGAAGTGGCACCATGTCAGATCTGAAGCTAATCCTGCAGACTTGGCATCAAGGGGCTCAACATCACCCAATCATATCGGCAGCTTGTTCGGAGGTCCTAACTTCTTGATGAACAATGAAACCCTATGGCTGACTAGTCTCAAGTTTGCTGCAACAAAGCCGAGCATGGAGTTGAAGCAACCATCGAGTACGGTTTTCACAATGTTACAGGATACATGGTCGGACTCGCTTCTGATTTGGTGCCCCTGTTAGGTTCAGTTGTTGAGATCGGTTGTGTGGCTAACTAGTTTTAAAACGTATATTGCGGTCACGGGAGGTAAGCACACAGAAAAAGGACTGACAAGTGGGCCGGTGAAGGTTTGCAATAGTGCTGAGACGGAGGAAAGTGCTATTCTGATTTTGCAAGCCAGGGCCAAAGGTGAAGAGTTGAAATGGTTACGAGACAGAAATGATTAGCTATGCATTATTAGATCTCTCATGAAAAAGATGCCATCGAAACTTGATCCAGTTTCAACAAACAGAGTGATTCTTTTTGGTGGACGGATGAACTACTCCAATTATCTTCAAGGCGTAAAAAATCCTGTGATTCTACCCAGGGCTCATCCGAATACTGACTGGATAATCCGATGGTATCACGCAATGGAAGGACAAGCAGGACCATCCCAATTACTCGCGGAACTTTGCAAAATATTTTGGATTGTACGGGGGAGCTGCAGTGAAGCGTGTACTTGGAGAATGTTGGAAATATCGAAAGCATTTGGCAGTCGCAGGTAAACCGATGATGGCTCCTCTACCAGCCATTATAATCCAAAAAGGTTGGTTTCCGTTCACGTACGTCGGAATAGATTATTTTGGCCCATTGGCAGATAAGCATGGGCGCAGCATTAAGAAACCATATGGATGTATCTTCAACTGCCTTTGGATATGTGCGATACGTAATGAAGTTTCTTATTCTATAAGCATGGGTTCATTCATTACGACACTACTGTGTTTCGGGTCAAGGAGAGGGGCACTAACCGAGATTTTTAGTGATAATGGTACAGACTCTGTTGAGGCTCAAAGGGAATTGAAGAACCTATTAAGAAGCTGGTTTGGGAAAAAGATTGCTGATATATTGCAGCAACGGAGCGTGCAGTGGCACTTCTATCGCCGTCATGCTAGTCACCGTGGTGGCATACGGGAGATAGTGGTGCGCCCGGTTAAGAGAGTACTTCTTTCAGTTTGTGACGAGCAGCCGACGACTGACGAGACAATAATGAATTTTCTTGCAAAAGTAAACGGATAGTGAAAAGACAACCGTCAGAACCCGTAACCTCTGACTGTCGTGGGCTGCCTGTGATCTTGCCCAATGATCTACTTATCCTGAGGGCAAACTCACAAGATATTCCGAAGAGTTCATTGCGGGACAGAATTGTTCGCCAGTGGAGGCAGACAAACAACCTTACATTCGTGGTTTGGAAGGGGTGGACGGGGGTATATCCTCCACTAATACAGCAAAGACAGTACTGGATAACTCGAGAAAGCAACTTCGGATCTGCCGACGTGATGCTACTAATTTCGGAGGCCACGCCGCGTGGCTGGTGGCCAATCGGAGTTATTGAAAGCAAGTCAACTTCAAACGGTGGATTGGTACGAACCGCAACAGTGCTGACTAGTGAAGGATCATTGCTCCGACACATGAGAAAAATTTGTCCTGTTGAATGTGAACCGGAAACTGGTGGCGTGATTTCAAAAGCCAAACCTCCCCAAGCGGGGGGTGGGTCTTCGGATCTGCCGAACCGGGAGGGACGACTGAGAGTTGATCTCGTAGCTCGACTTAAAGATGCCATTTAAGGTGATCAGTTCTAGACATTGGGGAACAGTAGGGCGATCCGACGCATGAGGCCAACCACACCTAGCATGGGCACAAGCATAGTCCAGGTCTGATTTTGGGGGCCGGTGTGCAGGTGTTCAGGATACCCTGTTCCGGTGATCAACTTTGTAGTGACTGTAATCGGTAATCTCATCCTCTGTTCTCAACCTCCTGATGTATTCCAGCTGCGGTTTTCAATTTGTTGTTCAACTTGGAGAGCAAGATCCCAGAATGAACAACACTGAGGTCTGGTTGCCTACTCTGTTGTACGTAGCAAAGCAGTCATTTGTAATAGACACGGTTTCAAATCGTCTCGAAATTGGTTGCCACGCATCGCTGGATTCTTCCATTGGCTAGGCTGTTTAACCAATAATACCCCCAGTAGGTCTGTACGGACACAGGTTTCCGCCTTTTCGGCTGAGCATTCCTCTAGCCGTCTTTCATTCTGTAATGAATACTACCACTGAAGGACTCGAAGGTGTCGGAAGTTATCCACGCACCCACACAAGCGGCTCGTGATGTTATACTCAGAGAGATGTTGGGCCGTCTTAGTGAATTTAACATCACCATTATTCCATATAAATACGCGTTTAATTCATTTATCCTAGATTTTCTGGGATATCACGTAGGTAAGGCTAGCTATCAAGCTGACGATGGTGGTCTCATACTTTGCCTTAACGTCTATGCCTCTGAAAGCACTACTGAACCGCATTCTTTGGTTGGTTCCCTCCAGTGTTATTCGCGTTTTATTCCAAACTTTTATTCCGTCGGGAACCTATTTTTACAGTACTCCCATCCGGCAATTTCTCGTGGTCAGCCAGGCAAGAACAATTATTACCTTCTACCCCGTCATACTTTACCACCTAGGCATTTTGCGTTCATTCACTCCGAAACTACGTTTCACCCCATCACTGAAGCGTCATCCACTGAAATTGGGGCTGTGTTTGAACAAGATGTGCTCCCTGTTGTTTGTGTTTCACGTCCGCTTACTGCTGCCAAACAAGGCTATTCTCGGACGAAACGTGTGGCTTTGGCTGTCTACTGGTCTGTCAAACGCCATCATAAACACCCCTTTCGATCCAAATTTACCGTTATTTCTGATCACGAAAAGAGCCGTTTTATTTATGACCCGTCCAAATCATTACACAAGTCCACGGCTCCAATGGTCCAACAATGGTGTGAAGCACTTCTTGCTTATGATTATGACATTCAGCATCACAGTGATAAACCAATTCCACATGTGGATTATCTGTGCAGATATAGTCGGTTAGGTGCTCCATTTGAATTTAACACTTTGCTTGTGCAACCACTCCCTGCGAGCCGACAGGATCTAATCTGCTATTTGCGTAGATACTTTGAATGTATTTTCCTCGCAAGTAAACGAGGATGAAATGCCAATTTCAAGCATCAATTTCCTGATTTCTTTCAAGGAGAAGGGGGCTAGCTGCAAAGTCAGATGATACTCTGTGTCTAAACGATAGCATTGTGGTTCTTGTATCACCGTGGTGATTATTGCTATCTCATTTGCATTCAAATCATTTGGGAATTGAGAAAACGAAGGTGCTGGCCGGCCTGACTTGCTGGTGGCCTGAGACCGATGTTGATATCATACACTTCACAAAACTTTGCGGCCTTTGTGTGCGCAAAAGCTGTTCTGCGCCTTTTGACCGTACTCCATGGTCGATAACTTGCGGAGCTTGGGAGAGGATTCATGCAGGCTACCTTGGTCCGTTCCTCAATAAATATTGAATTGGATTGAATTGTATATTTATTGACCGTGTTCAATACACATGCACCACATGCACATATGCTTCCTATTCTCGTTGGTCGGATGTATACTTCTCAACCTTATCTGATGCGGACTTTACATCAACTGTCACGAGAAAGATAGTTGACAGTGGAGGAATGCCCCATGCTTTGATTACTGACAACCGCGGCAACCTCACTGCTGATAAAACCACCGCCTCTCTTAAGGGACTAACATATCGTCATCTGATTACTGCATTCAGACGTCCACAGTCAGATGGAGCGGCCGAAAACTTCGTTCGCAATCTGGAAAACACTGTAAAGGCAATCAGTCCGTCAAATGTTCAAGAGCTTGAGAGAGGTATAGACAATTTCCCGTTTCGGTAGAGAAGTCCCACTCACGGAGCCGCAAGTTGTAGACCAGAAACGTTGTTCAAGCGTCGAGTGCTCCGTTTGAAATCGGGATGCAGTGAATGTGCAGATATATCCTTCAACGGAAGAAATGATTTACGACCAAAGTCTTGAATTGTGCTGAGGCTTAGTGGTATTCGCGCGATATGAATTTTTGGATTTGGATGATGGGTTGGAGCATCGGAGACGTGCTGATCGAATTATTTACTGATTTCCTTAACTTCCTGCTGATAGAGATAGTGTACCAAATATCTCACATGTTTATTCTGATCGAGAAATACCTGATGAACCCGTTTCGGAGCTTTCTGAAAGCCTGGCCACACAGCCACCGAAAGGCTACAAAATTCCTCAGCTTCATTCGAGTTGTGGTGGGTATGATGTTCGTCCATAGTAAGTTATTACGTCTTCGTACCTTTACACATATACATGCAGCCTTGGAAGGCGAAAATAATTAACTGTGATTCGTACTTCAATTTGTTGTAGTATGCCGTTCATCTAGGCCTGAGATAGTTGCTGATACTCAATCACTGTGCTCGGATTTTAAAAATCTAAATAAAGTTGAGGTAAGGCGTGTCTTGGAAGGGAAAAATGTTCGCAAAGTCCAGCCACCGGAATGTTCGAGCAAAGTGTAGCAACCAATTTTGACACAATCCAAAATAAAGTCGATTCCAAATAGCTACATTACTATATACAACAAAATAATCATTTTACAAAAATCAAAACTCAATAGTGTTCCTTCTGGGCTCTTGCTCTTCAAATTGAACAACAAATCAACAACCGCAGCTGAAATACAGCAAAAGATTAGATACGGAAGATGAGATTACCGAATACAGTCACAACGAAGTTCAAGCTGAGCGACTCACGCTCGAGGCAACGGTGGGAGTCCGGTTTGAGACAAAGATTTAGAGCAATAATAAAACAATCGGGATTCCTGCAAAGGTGGTTCATTCGAATGAAGAATGCCGTTTGTAACATGGACGCTAATGCACGGAACGGGATATCTTGAACTCCATCACAATATTCTTGAATGACTTGTCCCAAAAATCCCACATTTCGGCAGTCGATGGAAAGCGTGGATCGGCTTCGAAACCTTTCGGACGGAATAAGCATTTCATGGATTGTTAGAAGAATAAATCGTCAATAACTCGAACGATTGAGCACGGAACACAGAGAGAAAACTCGTTCCAAAGGAGGCTTTAGTCTTATAAAATGGTGGGTACATCAGCTGGAAGGGAAAAAAGAAAACCGGTAGTAGGGATAAAAGAGAGAAATGATGACTAGCCTCAAACTTTTTCAAAACATGGAAAAGGCGAGCAGCCCAAAACAAATCTGAAACATCCAGGAGGGAACAATTAAACCAACAAGGCGAGCAGGGAAAAGAACATATATACTAGACCTGGTGGAACGTAATGATGGGTCGACTTGTGACTCGCGCGTGTTGGAGCTGGGGGCTGTTGGAGTTTGGTCAACGTCTGCACTTTGGCTATCGGTGGGAGTCACCGTAGACTGGCGTCCTGGGTCGACGAATGCCGGCTTGGGGCGATCGATGCTGACGGTTTCCTGACGGCCATTGAGGTCAACGGTGAATGGTTTCTCTAAATGCCGGATGACTTTGTGAAGTCCGGAATACGCTGGAGTCAATCGGCGACGACCTGGTGTACCCAGAAAAACATGCGTGCATGTGTGTAGGTGATTGGGAATGAACGACGTTCGGGATGGGACACATCTGTAATAACAAAAGTTCACTGAAAAAGGCGACGCAAGCAAAGATCTAATTTGGAACGTTTGATATCAAAAGTAGATATACGAAATCCGTCTGCCACCCTAAGCCTTAAAGTGAGGCGATACGGACGCCCAGAGGGGTTGGGGAAAATGACACTGATCTGTGCCCCAGTGTCGATCAAAAGCTGACGCTATGAGATGTAGTCTTCGATGAACAGAAGATGGCACGGCGATGGGGGCCAACGAGCGCTGCCGTACCTACTTGTTTGCTGGTGAGTTTCCTGATATGCGTGAAAAGTGCACGGGAGCGTGCACTTCCAGGCGTCTGCACAATAGTGGCGGTGACACCGGCACCACGCCCTAGTATGAGCATCGGAAGACGCCGGGCTGGAAGTGTAAGGTTGGTTATACCTTACTTCGCGGTCGACGGGACGCACAGCTAGGCTCTGGTTCGCTATATAAGAGGAAACAAGATATGACTTTAGACAGCAGCCTTCGTTCTCTCACCTTGTATTCACTAGGCACGAAAATGAAATAGACGGGTTAGATTTGCCAACACCTTCTGGCAAAAGTGATCAAGTAACCAATAAACTTCCTCTTTGTCTCGGGAATTTCTAGAGCCGCAGGAAGATTATGTAGAGACCATGAGAGGACAAACATTGGGGGACCCAGAGCCAGGGCTGCAGAACTAGACTAGGGGTGGGTGACCAAGAAGTTGGATTAAAGAAAGTGTGGTATAGGATCGAAAGAAACCTTCTGGAGCGACAAGAGGGTTCAGCTCCACTCCAGAAGTGTAAAAAATAAAGGCAAGCCAGCGTGGTGGACATCGATAGCTAGACGGGCAGGCAAAGAGAGGAAAAAAACTGGCTGATCTTTAAGGTCACTGGTAGAAGAAGCCTGGTTACTCTACGAAGAGTACAGAAACTCAGCCGTAAAGGTAAAACCAGCTGCAAAGGAAATTTTGAACAGACACTGGCCAGAGAATTTAAAAACCGAAAGGCCACTGTAGGTATATTCAGTCAAGGGCTTCGCTTAGGAGTGGAGCGGGACCCCGGGTCTCGAGGAGTGGAGGTGAGATATATAACGATGATCAAAGCAAAGTGGATGCCCTGTGGCTGTGCTTCGGGGGGGGGGGTGGGATCATAGACGTGATGCAAGACAACAAAGGTCGACTAAAATGCAAGCAGTTGCTCTCTTCCTTTCCAACCTGCAAACCGGAGGAAGAGAGAAAGAAATAACTGGAAGGGCTAAGCGTGCGCGAGTCGCCGGGGCCCGATGGCGTACGCCCAGCTATCATTCAGCCGTTGGCTGCCACAATAAGTGGACTTGTCTACTGCTTATACTGTGTCACTCTTGGTCAAAGTGTTTGAAAGTTGGACTATAAGTTTGCTGCACTTGTGGTTAACCACAAGAAGGGGTCACAGTGATATAGAAGGGACTACTGCCCTGTGAGTCTTACAGTGCTCTTTCCAAGTGTTGGAGACGTTGAAAGGAAACGTACTTGTGAACGCCTACTGGGCCGCAAGTTGCTCCGTGAAGAGCAGACATGTTTTTGAAAGGCGAATCTTGTCTCTCGAACATCATGGTTTTCGTAGACGAAGTCACCAACCAGCTTGATGGAGGCGAGAAGGCCGTTGTTTGGTACCAAGACTTCAGCAAGGTTTTCTACACAGTCATCCATCGTCTAGTGACTGGGAAATGAAGAAGTATGGGAAAGAAGGGTGAATGCACTGGAGGGTATGGGCTTCCTTGACAAACAGGACCTTCCTATTTGTAGTAGGAACATGCAGGTCAAAGGCAGCAGAGCTAACTAGCGGAGCACCTCAAGGGTCCAGTTTGGGCCCATCACGTTTTCTTCCATGCGGAAATGACTCGGCGATACAATTATCGCTGCCATGTTTTGCAGACGATGTAAAATTTGTGAGATCAGATTTAAGGGTTTTGTTAAATCGAGTGCAGACCTGCTTCCACAGAGATTCCACAGCCCTTGGTCCTCCATTGGCAGCATCATAGCTATAATACTCTGCGGTGCCCAAGGGAGCGGAACTTGAAATGCTGAGGGGGGATAACGTGTGTGTTGGAGGAAAGTAACGGGGGGCTGACAGTGTACGAAGATGGAGTAAGTGGCACCATCAAACTCGGTAATTGGTCAGACAAACAAATTTCTTAGTCTTTGCAACTGTGGATGGTATCGGTAGCATTACAGGGGTCTTTTCCTAGAGGGCCGACGTGTTTGGGCTTCGATCTTTAGTCTGTAATTCGGCTTCGGTGGCGAAAGCCTTTTTCAGTGCCTCCCGCAGCGATCGGACAGGACGACAAATCCAACACGGGCCGTTCTCCATGACTCACACTGATAGTTGTGCGTCGATCGCGAAATTGCTTCCTCCCCAACAGTGGATCCGACCTGAGTAGATCCTGTTCGCAACTCTGTAGTAGTGAATTTGGTGTGGGGTTTGTGGTTGTCTGCATATCCCAAAATTCCGCCTGCCTGAGTTTGTTACGGCATTAGCAAGCGAGCAAGCATCCAGCCTCAAACGAATCCAGTCACAATCCACTGAGAGTTGCGTTAGAACCATGCGAGACCTGGGAGGTCCGTGTGGTTGTGTCTTATGGGACAAGGTGGAAGGCAGTAATGAAGCTGCTTCTCTGGAGGGCCGATGGATATATGACTTAGGGGCATACCGGCGTAAAGCAGGCCGCTGCTACTCCTGTCGTGATAAAATACGTGGTCCGGCAGTCGTGCATAATTAAACTGTGTACAAGCGGAATACGAAGAGTGAACTTAGATATACACAGCTGCCACAAACTCGGAAATGCTCGTTGCCTGCCGTAGCTCGCGGCCGTTTCGAGTTCCGCTGTTGGCGAGTGCAGCCGTATCTTACAGGGAGTTTGGTGTCCCAGCGGATGATGGGAAGTCGTTGGAGGGAGTAACAGATGCCGACTCGGGACGTCTAGTGGAAGGTTGTGAGCAGGTGGGATCCCTGGGTGGGTTGCCCGGGGTAGTTTCTGCCTCGGCGAAGGCTGGTTTAAGCCAGCCTATGCTGATGTTCCCTCCCCCAAATTCGGCGTCTACCACGTACTTCGTTTTCTTTCGCCAGACGACGCAGTACGGGCCAGAGTATGCGGCTTGTAGTGGTGATCGCAATGCGTCCACCTGAAAAGACACACGGCTTGTGGTCGCTAGAGTGGCAGAAGTGTAAGGGCTGGGGGTTCGTCCCCATGGAGGGGTGGGCTTTAGTGACCGCATTTGATGTAGCAAAAGTTTCGCGTTATCCCCGCAGGTGAAGATCACAGGTGGTGATAGAGAAACCAACTCCCTTGGAAGTCGCAACGTGCAACCGTGAACTAGTTCAGCAGCCGCAACATCCATGTCGGCCTTAGCTGTGTTACGCGGTCCCAAAGGAGCCATCGGTGTAACTTCACTCCTTGACGGGTTACCACAAGCACGAAGGGCAGCTTTCAGCTGACGATAGAATCGCTCCGCCATGCAACTAGCCTGAGGATAATAAGCTGTCGTCTTATTGTATCCGCAGCCGAATGTGTTTAATGGCTCGTGGAAGGCACCATCGAAATGAGAGCCACCGTCGGCGGCCACTATGGCAGGGTTACCGAACTAACTCACCCAACCAGTTAAAAATGCTTTTGCTGCATTCTCTGAGGCAGGACAGGCAATAGGTATGGCCTGTGGCCAGCGAGTGAAACGATCTACACACGTGAGAATGTGGAAGCAGCAGCTGGATGGTGGGAGCCCCACAAGATCTACAGGCACGTGAATAAAACTTGCATCCGGCTCAGAGAATGTGCCTAACATAGATCTAGTGTGAAGGTGTATTTTAACGAGTTGGCACTGAAGGCTAGGGCGGGCCCAAAGACGTAGGTCGCGTTTGATACAGAGCCGAAGGAATCTCTCGGTGGCTGGCCATACTGGGACAGTTACACCATGGAGTTATAAGTTGTGGAGGCCGATAAAACTTGTGAGCAAAAAAGGCAGGAACTAGAGGTCGGAGCCGACTCTGCGACACATCGCAAGTTATAACTGCTTCTGAATGTGGAAGGGTCACTGGCACTCGATTCGAGGAACTGCTAATGCAGAACTGCCGGACCCCAAGATCCGTTGTTTGGGCTGAAGCAATTGCGTCTAGGTCAATGCATATCGGTAGATGGTCGTCGATATGGTGGACACATGGGATTGAGCCGGCTGTGGGACTGCATGCTTCAGAGATGTGTCAAATGTCCATAGTAAACTTCGAAACGTAGCCTAAGTGGCGAATCTCGCGTGGCAAATATCGATCGGAAAATGAGTGGAGAGCCTACACTAGTGCTGCATGATTTGTGAGGGCTGCGAATTGTTGACGAATTGTTGCAATAATGCTCTATCAGCCGTGTCTGAAGCGTCTGTCTCTTTTACCAGAGGAGCCAAAGAATCGGGATGCGGAAGGAGTGATCTATTAGCGATAGCTTCCCTGATCGAGATAACTGCTGCCTGTGACGCGCAGGGAAAAATTAACATTCACTTACCTCCAAGTAAAAAAACTGTGAGAATCCGCATCATTTCGGCGCAGTGGGGGATAAACCGGCGGTAAAAGCTAACCAAGCCAATAAATTGGTGCAAATCCCGGTGAAGGTAAAGCTCGAAGTAGCCCCGATTTGTGACCTCGTCATGTGTGGACTGTGTACCCGAGGCCGAATTTCGTGACCTGGAAACGTGGTGAAGGACCTACCTAGTTCGTATTTGTTAGGGTAAGTGGTGGCACTGCGCTGGCTCGAGCGCTCAAAAAGCGTGCAGGTGGGTCGTATGCTCTTTTTCTGAAGAACTGGCTAGCAGAACATCGTCTCAGTACACGTAAGCGTTTTTAAAACCGCTTGTAGCTTCATGCATAAACCTTTGAAAGGCTTGGGCAGCACTGCTGAGCTCCAACGGCATGCGCAAAAACTCGAATAGTCCGAATGTAGTTGTAACAGCTGTTTTAAGGTGGTCATCCCTAGCGTCCAGGACTTGGTGGTAGGCTCTGACGAGGTCGATGCTGTTGAAAACAGAACGAACAAATTGGAACAAAGTAAAACCTTAAGCATGTGGAATCGGGTACCTGTCTGGGATAGCAGTTTGGATGCGGGCCCCTCAGTCGCCTAAAGGGCATCAGTCACCAATAAGTTAAGGAATCATATGAAGGGGCGAGGCCCAAGGGATACCGGAAAGGCGTACTACGACTAATTCTGGCATGCTTTCGAACTCAGCCTGTGCTACACGGAGCTTGTCTAGTGCCAAGCGACGGAGTTGACTAACGGTTGGGGATCCTTCAGTGACAGTATGGTGGATGACGTTATTGGTCACAGCGGGAGGAGCCCCAGGTTGCCTCACCTTTCCCGAGTAGGCTGGAAGAAGTTCTGCGTAGGGGTGCTCGGCCTGGGACTCAATGTATGGGGCGTGATGTGGCTCAGGGAGTAATTTGAACCGGTGATGGAAAGCGGAGTCTGTCGGTCGGTAACTCTCACGCATCGAGCATCAACCGGGAGGTCGAAATGCTCAAGAAAATCGATACGTAATACGGAAAAACGGAGGTCTGCTACTATAAACGCCCGGCGGAAAGTGCAACGTAGACCCAAGTTAGGGGTAAGCGGCTTACGACAGCAAGTAGCAATACGGGTGAAGTCGGCGGTATGGGGTTGATGAAGAGATTGAATGGTTGCATCGCCTCCTTCTTTTGTAAAGGCACCGACTGCTGAACCCATGTCAACTTGGAGCGGGCTATTGGAAACCGGACACCGAACATGCAACTGACCACTGATACCATGGGTCCGGGTCGCGTCAGTCGTCGAAGTACGTCGGGATATTAGTTTCCTTGTTCGGCACCTGGTAGGGTACAACCGGCTTCGCGGCTCCGGGCCTTCTCCGCAGACAGTATGTGATATCGACGGCATCCTGATCGAGATGGACTAAAGGGGCTACCAGAGGAAGGTTTTTGAGACTCTTACTACAGTCAAAGCTGTAATAAGGTTCATGGTTCCTACAGAGAGAACAACTAGGTGTGGAAAAAGTCCGAAGGCCCGCTCGAAAGCAGCTATCAGGGTGCCCTTGGAGTGCGTTCCTCCAGTCGGAGCGGTTAACTTGAATCTAGTCGAAATTGTTGCTGCAGTGATTCGTGGATGGTGTCGTTCTGTAATATCGTCGGCTGGTTTGGCTGCTTTGGTGGGTTATAAATGACAAGAACTCCCGAGTGTTGCCAGAATATTAGTTGGTAATCGCTGCTTGGGCTACATTAGTGGAGAGGAGGTGTGCCCCTCGATGAGTCTGGCCATCTTAGAAATTTTCAACTTTTGGAAAGCACAGTTTGTTTCCCCCACCTAAGCAAATCTTTATCTGTGCCCAATTGCTCCTGATTGATAGTAACTTCCGCCTCCATGTGCATAACAACTTCCTTAGGAAAATCAGACGAGGCCACTTTCCCCATGAGGCAGGGCGATTTCTCCTCTGCGACCAATGTCTTATTCCAAATTCGGATGAGACGGTGCTTCGTGATACACTTTAAACTGGAGCACGAAAATGTAGAGCTCAAAGACAGGCTTCAGAGGTAGTCTATCCAAAAGGCTACCGGCCGCCTTCTTAAGTATGAGGTAAGTAGTCTGTGGATTCAGCTATCAAATCACTCCCAGTATCTCAGGCGGCCGATCAGGTGTGTATACTGTCCCAGCGGCAAATTCTCGGTGTAGCCAGGGTTTTTCAAGACAGTGAGAAACTCTCGAGGCGAGTCACATTTTGGGTTCGCTTTCTCAATTAGGATCATCCCTATGGCACCTGTGTTCAGATGTTCAGGGGCTATGTGCCTCTTCTTCTACTTTAAAGTCGGTCCACTTGGCTGGTAACCAAACGCACCAACCGGGTACGCGACTTCTCCATTGAAGTTTTCTCCCCAGAGGCAGCCGAACGAAAGGTTTCTCGGGTCACAAAGCTCAAGGAGGAAATAAAAGGGCTCAGGGGAGTATCCGTCGACAAGCCACCTCACATAAGGTCCCGTAATGAGAAGGCCAAGCAAGCAACCCCATGAGAAGAAGATTCCAAGCTCAGCGAGCGGTCAGTCGCCCAGGTAACTCGCCTTGAGGATAAAGCTCCACGTCCACATTCCAATATTTCTGCAGTCACACGTTCTCTGCCGCGCAACGTATACCGAGCACTAGGCATAGTGCTACAAAATCTCTGACGCCTGTAAAAAGTATCCCAGCCCCAAAAATTGGCAACCGGCCTATATTACCGGTGTGATTCACCCGTCCTCGAGCCCCAATGACAACCACTACCTTATTTTTACCGAATGCACCAGTGAGGAGGTTAAAGCACTAGAAAATGCAGCTGGTGCCTTCGTGCAGAACAATTTTACGAGTTGGAAGACCCAAGCCATTGAATCCCGCAGAGCACACAGAAGCAAACCGCAAAAAACAACTCATTCTTTTCGGCAATTGAAGAATATTGACCGTCCGTCCGGTAAGGAACCTCCCAGGTTACCATAGGTCAAAACCCTTCAATCTCCCCAGCAGCGTTTACCTCTTAGACCCCAAAATCCTCAGCTTCCGACTCTATCAGAGCCTCTCTTCCAGCCATAATCCTCCTTCTTTCTCCTTCTTCAAACACAAAACTGGGCGCCTCTGGTGATTCTGCAACAACTCCTTAGCACGAGCTCTACTGTCTCTACGGCATTTGCCCGAGCCCGATGAATAAGATCCCGGAGCTCTGCCAGCTTGCTGTGTAAAAGTAGCCTCGGGTCACGACCGTGACGGGAATTTGGCTCACCTCTGAAAACGACGATCAAATATCCTTTCAAGTTCACTTCACATTTGGGGCGAACTCCAGCAGAGGCCGAGCTGGTGGGGGTTTTGTGTACTGCGATAATTCTATTCTTCACCCACCACACAAACGACTCCCACCTATTTGTATACTGACTGCCTGTGCGTTGTCTTTGCCCTCTCTTGGACGGACGCCCTAATGCTTGGTGAAGTCTATGACCGAGCTGCGTACAATTCTACCGAAAGCCTAGGTCTCCTAGACCTGATAGGCCCCCTGAAAAGCTACATGGACCCCACCTATCCGTTTGCCACTACTGACTCCAACCCACCGGATATCAACTGGAAAAAGGCCGACGCTGTTGACGTCACCTTTGGATAACCCCTCCTAGATTTCACTCATAAAACCTCATTGGCACAGAAAGTAAAAACAGCCTGCCAGATATCGCACAGGTCATGCCTCTTCCTAGAAGATCTGTTCAGCACTGATGACTGATTTCAAATAGTTGTGATGCACTACTTGCCATCTCTCGGCAAAAGTGATCACATCCCTTTTGGGTTCCATCACATTGTGGAGTGGCCCAATCTTCCCTCAGAAATTGATGCTTCCAGATCCCCCAAAAGGACCAACTTTCACCAAATCATTGAGTTTCTTTGCTCTCAGCCAAAGTCAGATGACCGAGGTAACTCAGCTGACGAGATGGCAAGGAATCCCAGAAAGTTGACCTCCTTAGCTGAGGGGCTATTTGTCCCCGAAATTCGTCCTCCACAAGCCGAAAAGCTGCTCGTCCCTCGTCCCATCAGGTGCATTTTAAAAGAACGCGCAGGCCCAGTTGAGTCACGCCACGGCGATTATTCTAGTATATCTTGTTAATTTTACCACAAGGTACTCTAGGAATATTTCACCTGAAACCTATTTAAAAGTTTTCATCATTGCAACATTTGGGAGATCTATCTTTTATTCAAACTAGTAAACCCTCTAATTCGTGTGAGCGACCTTGATTTACCTACCGGAACAAATATCTATAGCGATAATTACCTGCCTTCGGGTTGGGTATTCTGTAGTCCTTAGCATAGATCATACAGCATATCGTCAATATTCTGGAAAAATAGTTATCAAGGTCAACGGGCAAACGGCCTCAACCAACGGCCTCCCGCCTAACGTAACTCAGAAACCCAAACGACCGAAATAGGTGGGTATCCCCAATATGTCAGAAATATCTGGGGGACCAGTAGGAGAGCCAGTGCCATAGAAAGTAACTTGGCAAGCATGTCTACCCAGATTGCGTCTGATGACAGGCTATTGGTAAAACCAACACCAATTACCTAAATTCTTGGGTCCACGGCGCTCCCTGGTCTCCATAACCCAAGAGCAACCAGCCGGTTTCTTGACCCAGTGGCATCGGAAATCCGGCGGCGGCCGCAAAAAGCAAAACATGCCGTAGTATTCAACATCCCTGACCGTCCGGGCATCAAAATGGTTGAATCTCTTATCGTTCCAGCAGTGGGGATGGCCCACTCTCCATGTCATTGCAGAATACCAAGTAAAAAGTCACAAAACCACTCTTGTTTCCTTCTATTTCAGCTTCCTGATAAAAAAAACTGCCAGAGAATTCGTCGCAAAACAGGGCAAAGTTGCAAAGGCTTCACAGTTTAAATCAATCAAGGTACAAGCAGAAAGAACGCCTCTGCGAAAAGGAGTGATAAGACCTGTGACTAAAAATTCCGATCAAATTGGCCTGAGGATCCAGAAGTCATCCTCTTCGAGCAATTTACCAGGGATCGACAAAACGCGTCACACCTCCACTCCTAGAAGGCCCACAGGATTAGTTGACCTGGACGAATCTCGCCCCACCTCCCCAGAGCTGGCTCCACCAAAGCGACAGCATATATCAACATTACCTATAAGCCAATCCCAGGAAGGTCCTTACAATATGCCTCCAGCTCCGGACGATGTTGCCCGGGACATCAAGTTCCTAATGAAGTTACTCCTACGGCACTAATACCTGTCCCCATTGGCCCCCTCTAAGAACCTATTGAAATACCGAGAAGTGCCAATCGTATGTTATACATGTTGCGGGCAATAAATGATCGCCTAGAAAGGAGGGTCAAAGAGAGGTCGTTTGCAATGCTAGGTCTCAGGACAGGTAAACGATAAGGGGATAAGCGAACAACGACAATGATACTTCCTACTCCAGGACAGATTCTTTACCAAATAACTTCCCCCACCGGGGATCCTCTCGTATCCCTCAGCGTATAAACCACAATAACACTTCCAAGAAGACGATACGACAACGATGGGACCCTACCCGTGATGAAAATGGATGGTATGGTGAGCAAACGGCGTTCCTACCTAACTTTTGACTAATGTAACATTTCCATCAGCCTAATCTTTCATTATTTCCATCTCTCCCACCTTCCCCCCCGTTGAACTATCCAAGCTCGTCGTATATTCTCCCTTCTACCAGTAGGTACACATAGTATAGCCGAAGTGCTTATTTTTCCGTGAGTACCGAGGGCACAACACGGCCCCATAACCTAGTTAAGCCTCAAACGAAACATTCCAATCAGCCGTGCGGTAGTGAAATGGCTAACGCCCCGTCATTTGATATTCCAGGTGCAGACCAAAGACCTTCCGCAGAATTAGTGAACCATAACTTAGGAGGTATTGTGCCCTGCACCGACGATTCTTCTTAGGTTAAGTTCTGCGGTCAAAGGACTGTAAGTACTATTACCAACGGGGACGTCGAGGGAACTCAAACTCTCACACTATTATTGATCAATGCAAGCTCTATTACGGACAAATGCAATACGTACGATCAACTGCACTAAAAAACGGTTATAACTTTCATAGAATGTATTGTTGACACGAGAAGCTTGAATTGTGTGTAACGGGAAATCCAGTTGCAATTTTCTCTTCGAAAAGCCGGGAGCCGGAATCTTGGTTAACAGACCCCTACTTGGTAGGTGGCATTGGGGTACTTGGCCACAAAGCCTTCAGCAAAGGCCGAACACATCAACGTGGTGGAGACTGTCTAACGTATGCGAGGGAAGCTCTCAGAGCGACAAGCTTTCGGCATCTGATCCTCGGCGGCTTTGTCGATTCTGCATGGTTGATCGTCGAAGTCCAACGTCAAGAACTGCCTCTAGGTTGCATATACCGTCCGCCCAGACCTAATTCTGAAGGCTTCCTGCAAATTATCGAGGCACTTGAGTTAGCTATCTCCCGATAGGCCCAAAATTGAAAGCGGGTGACTTTCATGCACCAGAAGTATACTAGACATCACTCACGGCACCATGCCACTTACTACCTGTTTTGAATGCAGCTAAACTCGGAGGATGTAGGCCGCAAGTCACCTCCCCGACCAGAAGCAACAATACTCTTGACTTATTTTTTCGCTAGGATTAACCCAAGACATAACAGAAGTTCAGAATTACCTACTCGGGAGTGATCAAGCAACCATCCCTTGCTGCTTTTAGTGCCCATGAGATGTAAACAGCCGACGCCCCCGTACAAACCATATCATATGGCCAACCGGAACATACTATCTTCTCTGCTTCGCAGCTGAAATTGGGACACTTTGTTTTGAGCGGGGATTTCCAAATGGTGGTAGACGAGCTCTACTTCCTCTTTGAACCGTGCCTCAATCTAGTACCCCTGTCACAAGTATAGTCTATTCACAATAAGAACAACAAACTGTTTCGTCCTAACTCGGAATTAGGTTGATTACAAAGCCTCTAATATAAAACAAGGGACTTTCCCTGTTTAAAAAGCTAAATTGTTTATCTGAACGATAAAAAGACTCTCCGAGAGAAATATCATGCCGCCTCGGATTGGACTCGTTACCATCGGTAATCTTTGAGCTGAGAGGCCCAGATATCCCAATTATTTTATCAAATTTATTCAATTTGTCTATATGGTTTAGTTCGTACCTTATACAGTGGAAATCTTCGGCTGATATTCAAATTCTTAAGAAGGGAACATGGGAAGAACCGGCAGACTAAAGGTCAGTGAATCAAACCCCAATAGTACCAAGAATTATTTAAGGGCTATTAAGGGCTAACCCAGTAGGTAGCCTCCTTAAAATTAGCCTAATAGGTGGCGGTCAGCATGGTTTCCTAAACAATCGACCCTGCTCAACGTGTGTCACTGACTTTCTAAACCTCATTACGATAGCTGCCAGTGATGGTAGGGCAGTGATCGCAGCCTTCTTAGATATGTATGAAGCCCTCGACCAGGTGTCTCATATTCGTTTGTTATCAAAGGTCCGGATATTTGCATTGACGATCCACTATATGCCCGGCTGGAGCGGTACTTGACCCCGCGCAGTCATGTAGTAAAAGTAGACAGCACAGTTTCCACGCCTAGCCTTTTGACCAGTGGTGTGACCCAAGGTAGTTTACTAGGACCGTTGTTGTCCCTCATGTACATAAATGATATATTTCCCGTGGTTTGCCGTGGGATTACATTTTTATTTGCTGACGATGTAAAGATTTTGCACAACTTCGACCAAAATTCATTAGATAGTACTGTAGCAAAAAGTCTGAGGACTCATGGATGCTCATTCCGTGGTGTAGCAATTGGCCAAAGAAGTTCTCGGCGGATAAAAGCTTTATTATTACTTACACGTTTCATGTCCCTCCCAAAAAGTTTGGCGTACTTGGATATTTGATCCCCAACAAACCATGGGTACGTGACTTGGCATATACTACTCCCATTTGTTAAACTTCTAGGAGCAGACGGACACCAAAATTGCTATGTCCCGCAGGTTAAAGGACCGGTTCAAAAACATTCCGTTCGCTTGGAGATAACCATAGTGTCTGTACAACACACGTTAGATTATAGCTATATTATGGTGCAATAGTTGGTATAACGACAGGTCGTGATAAAATCCCCAAAAGACTACCACAGTTTCCATGTTTCCTTAACATCACTCACTTATTTACACTATTGACTTGTTTTATGCACTGTTTGCTCTTGCGAACCAATGCTTGTTTGTTCGCACCCAGCTCGTTGCTCTGTCATATCCTTGCCCTGGACCTGCGTGACTCATGTGCTTCTTGCTAGCACGCCGCAATTTGGCCCTCGTTTTATGAGTCCTTGTGATTTCATAATTGAGGTTTGTACCTGCTTGGCGTCACTGTTCATTGAATGATCTAATATCGTAGAACATCATGGATAATCACCTTTTGATTTCGGGATCCGTTGTGAATTTGGCTAAGCATTGCCCAAACGTGTCTTACCGTGGGCTGAGACATACTCCACTGTGACAGGATGGCCAATGAAAATTTTCAGAGCACTTACAAACAACAAGTAGTTGACTATTCCTCCAGTTTCAACTTCAAAATGCGCTGTGACCTGCAGCACCTTGAACACCTTCGGCACCGACGGATAATAAAAAACTTGTCGTTTTTCCGTCGGCTACTGAAATACAGATCTTAAAAATCCCCTCCTGAGGTATGCAACCCATTAGGCTTCGGGTATTCATTACGACACGGCAGTCATTTGGCCATCGTGCAGTCCTCGGGAATCAGCCTCAGGTTCAGCTTTTCTAGTGTTAAATATTCACAGATGTGGAATAAGCTTCCACCAAATGTCCGTGTAAAGGGCCACTCACCGAGGCTTGAGGGAGAATTAAACAAATTCCTTTAGGTACCGACACTCGTCTCCAAAAGTGATCCGTACACTCCGGAGATGCGGGTGTACGAAGTTGGTTTGGGGTACTGCGGCGCGGCTCTGAGTCACGGGCCAGGAGACCTATATGTCAAACAAATTGATGTGGATCCCCAAGCCGTATCTCACTCAAGTCTTATTTATCTTCAGTATATAACCTTCTGTCTCACCAGTTCAAATTTTCCAGCAAGATAATATCCCCTCAACATGGCAACTACACCTCCAGGCCTAGAGCCTCTTTCTTGCTCGTCCCAACTACTGGCTTCTCCACTGGACAAAGATGAGCCCTAACTCTCTTACTTGAAGTGGCTCATCGATTGATTTTAAGTTCAGTCATTTATGCTGTTCCCACACACTTTCGTACCGCCAATTTCGTTCCAAGTTTACGCGCAGATTTTTTTTATATTCTGAGAGTGGTTACTCCAAGTCCTGTCTCGACCTCATCTCTGAACCTCGTAGCTCTTACCCCTCCGAAGTTTTACCGTTCAATTTTTCCGTCTTACGCGCCAAAGACCAAGTATAACGGTAATAAGCTTACCTATGAACTATCTCTTAGGTCCATTTATTCTATTATTTTCCGTAGTAAACTTCCACCTAGAAAAAATTAACCCGATAGGGCCACTATACCTCTAGGCCCAGAGCCTCCCTGGGACCCGCCCCATGTTCTAGGTTCTCCGTTGGAATAAACTCAATCCTCATTCTTATCTCTTATTTACATCATACTAAATTCCTTCTACTCGGTCCAAACTGGTCTTGTCCCTCTTCTCTTAGCTCCCTTGCGTTTTAATGCGGAATCCCATTCCGGCGACCATCATTCACTACCAAGTAATCTTTAAAATTATTCGTAGTTTTCATCCTTTATTTTGCACCCCTGTCCTCCCTCAAACGCCCGGAGCCAGCATACCGTCAAAAGTAGTCCCGATTTCTAGGTGTCTCTTTTTACCGTTGGCCATCGGTCCCCAGCTTGGAGCGCCCTAGACTGCGTTTTTCTATTTTTATTTTAAAGGTTTGAATCCCCTTGATCCAGTTCAACAAAACAAATAGAAGACATAAATTGCGAGATGCAAGCATGTTTTTCAATCATCTCAATCGCGTACGTAAAACATGCGAATTCGTGTTCAAATGGAGCACAAAGCAAAACAATGGAATAGATAGTGTCAAGCTAAGTTAGGAAACGATTCGGTAAACCTGATCGGTTACCGCCACAGCAGATATTGTGGGTCAAAAGTTTCTGTGCACACCGTGGGGGCCTAAGTCTACTTATCAACACAGTCTCACAAAAAGCTAGAAGCTTTGGGTTCCGATTCCATGCAATCCCTCGGAACGCTTGACCCGGATCAATCCGACGACAAAACGTCACAAGGTGTTTCGCGATCGATTAAGCCGGGTTTCTAGTCGTCATTTGTTGTCCTGGTGGAAGATGGTTCATTCACTGCACTGGCCACTTCGGCATATGCTCCCTCATGCTCTGACTGATGTAACGATCCGTTTTGCTCACGTAGGTGTCACCGCAGCTGCAGGTGAACTGATAAATGACGTGAGAGGCATTCTAAATCGCGACGCTGTTTGAATGTGCTTGAAGGTTCAGTTGTCTGGTGGTTTGCGAAATCTGCAATTCAGCCGCCAATTAGGTGCGCTCTAGTGCACACTTTAGATTTTGGCCAATCCGATTGAACAGATGATCCTTTTTGAATGAAAACCATGGAGCAACTCGTCTTTTCTCGACCTTGTTGACTTGTACGGTCCAGGGATGTATGTAACGAGAATCGGTAACGTGGGTCTGGGTGTTGCCACTATGTCGCATAAATACTCTACTGTTTCTCCTAGGGGCACACTGGTGAAAAGTGAATCAACATCAACGGGAAACATTTTTTGGGAACTCAGGGGTATTCGCTCCAGGATATCTAATAGTTCAAATGATTCCTTCAGCGAGTGTGATGTCATGTGCTTTCAGATAGGAGACTGTATATCCACCAGCCAGCGTGCCAGTTTGTGGCAAGCTGAGTTCTTCGTACATAAGGTAGGTCTCAATGGAACTTCAGGCTTGCGAATTTTCTGAGAGCTCCTCAGTTTTGGCGTTTGGGTGCCTATCGGTTTCAGTTTTCTATATAGGTCCTCAGAGATAAATCCACGCAAGCGTAATATCTGGAGGTGTCGTGTGATCTGCTTCTCTACCAGCAAGTGGTCTTCTGGGGTCGAATCTGGAATAAATCGTCGTTTGTCCCCCAAAGTGTCATCCATATTTTTAAGGTAGCCATGCCTCTTCATAATGACGACACTTGATTCCTTGTCTGACTGAAGAAAAACCACATCTTTCATCTCTTTCAACTGTCTAATTGCAGTGTAGTGATTTGTGACAAACAGCATTGTTGTTACACAGGGGTTGAGTTGAATACTTCCGAAAGATCCACTAACTTAGCCCTAAAGCAACCTGCTTTGTTTTCTGAAGCTTGAGTCAGATTTTGAACCTGGTCACTTAGGTTTTCGAACTGAGTTTTCATTCGTAACTGGTTGATGTACTTTGGAGGCTACTTGATCTTCAAACCTAATGATGGGACTTCTTTTTGTGCTTTTTTTGGTTAAAAAGCGGAAAAATTGGTTGTATCTGACGGGAACATTGGTACCTCTTTTGGATTACAAAGTCTTGCATAAAACTTCTCCGTAGTTTTGATTCTGGTTTTTTGCAACATTTCCTTTGAGAAATTTGCAATCTTAATTCGACACACAAGTGATAGACTTGATAAGATGACTGTAAAAAGTTGCTGTGTTTCTCTGAATTTTGTGGTGTGTTCTTGGCCCTCCCCAGTGTGGGAGTTCGCGATTCTAACTAGGTTTGCGTCGCTTTTCGGAAGCTTTGCGTCTGACACGATTTTCAAAAATTGGTTTGGAAACCGGCAAGTAGATAGGCACTCGTTCATAAAGTCAACACTTATCTTTTCCACTGTGGTTTTGCAACGTAACGTCAACAGAAAATCCAAGGCTCGTGTGATGTTAGCGGGGGGTCTTCGTTTGAAAAATTTGAAATATTGGGTCCCCTCGATCCAGTTCATCAAAACAGATAGAAGACATAAACTGTGAGATAAAAGCATTTCTTTTAATCTTTTCAACTGCCTACGTAAAACATGCTCTGTGCTCCGTTTGAACACGAATTCGCACGTTTTACGTACGCGACTGGGAAGGTTAAAAAGAAGTGCTTGCATCTTGCAATTTATGTCTTCTACCTATTTTTATTTTTCCAGACACCCACTGAGGCGTATCACTCCTTTTGTAGCTCGGAATGATCAGCTGACAATACCGGCAAAATATCCGGCCCACTGTCTCGGCCAAAATTTCTATATCTGCTCATCATTCCGTCGCTCGCCCATTGGCCCTGCTCTCCAGGATCCCTCGCAACGTGTTAGCAAGCCCCTTGACTATTCCGCCTCAGAAGCTGTGACCACACTAATGTCACTGGCACAAATCTATCCGGTGCAGGGCTTGGTAAGATCCACCGCTCTGGCCGTCGCACATCGGGCATGCAGGACTTCTGCAGAGATGTGCGGGCGCAGCTCGGTTGGTGGATCGCACCTCCTGTCACCAAAAACGGTTTCCGAGTTGCGTGTCCAAAGCGTGGCCAGCTCCACCCATTAGATCCGGTTTCGAAACAAGCACTAATAATATACCCGAAAAGCTGTAAATATGCCGCTATCTCCTCCAGTTATTACCGAAACTTTATCGCACTCGCTTCCATCTTCGCCACCTTAAATTACCTTTTCTTACGCCCGGCAAAATTTACCTTCCCTAGTGCATAATTTGGCTTATTTAAAAAACCATTGCTATCTCCGCTCACCTTACATGGTCCACTTTCCCGAGGATTCGTTACAAACCACTCCCCAGTCCTGCTCGCAAGCTCAACCAACCCTCAAGATAAAACCCGCTCTTATATCACTTCTACTGACACATTTGAAAACTGTCACTTTTACTGTCCACATATTCTTCTGTTTTACCACCTCCAAGCAGTTTGTTTCACTGCAAAATACTCTTCCCTAGATTATCCCAATAGTGGACGATTTTGAGACATTTTGCTCCCTCTATCAGTCCCACTGTCCACCCTCTTGATTCCGTTGCACAGCAATATCCCTACTTTGTAAAGGGTCACTTTCTCCCGTATATGCATATCTGAGAGACAACCGTGCCGCAGCCTTTTGTTTTTTCGCCATCTTGTGATCCACCTCTTGAAAAGAACATCGATAAGTAGTATTTTACCTATCAATTACTTGGTGTTCTTCTCTGTGGGCTGTGAGTCCCTACCACTGTCGTAGGTAAGCATTGCACACCTATCTGTCGCCATGCTCCCACCTTCATGTTGAAGCATTTTATTCCACATTTCTGGAAGTGAACGATCTCCTCATCGGCTACCTGCTTCCATCCGGCCACTTCTTTTGCCACCGCCTCGACAATCTCTCACTGCGAAAGAATCGGCCACTGGGTGTGTACCCAGCCAGCATAAAAGGGGTCGATAAAAACCCTAAAAAGGGGTTTCTTTTTCCTGCTTGACAGTCTTTTTATTATTCTCCTGTGATTGGTTGATTTTGGGCCAGGAATATATGTCAGTTGCGACGTCGCTCTCACCAGGCTGATAAGCTTTATGCGCTCAGTTCATACTGCGCTTTGTCGCACATTTGCATGGAGGCCTTCATTCGGATTCTAATGGCCAAAATCCCAAGTGAAACAACAGCCAATAAAATAACGTTTTGGTGTCAGAGTGCGCAGTAGCTTCACTCACAGGATTAGTGAGATATCGAGTGTGGTTCACCTGTACCACTGTATTAATGCCACAAGCCACGAAAAAAGCCGGAATTTGAAAATTATGCAAAAACTATGATCAAAAGCGATCTAAACCCCCCACAGAATGTATTGTTCGCGCGAGGAGCCTGAATCTCATGTAATGGAAAATCCCTTAGCGTTTTCCAGGAAAATAAGCTTATATTGGAAAGCCCAACAGAAGAGCAGAGAACGACCATATTTTGATGAGGCCCAGGAAATCCCAGTGTTGTAAACTCCCCAAACAGTAATCGACAGTGACGCATAACCATTAACCTCGAGTGTATGACGAGGCTATGCATTCCTGAAATGGTAACATATCAGCGCCTGTGACGGTACATAACAACGGTGTTTCTGTTTTGCTAACAATATCAAAGCTTTCCACTACGCTCTAGAATTCTTACCCTCTCAACCCCTATCACCAACACTGGTTTACGTTCACATTTCTTCATCACGGTGTACTCTAACTTATGGAATGAGTTGCCGTTAGAAATACGCAGTTCTACTTCCAGCCATCGGTTTAGAAGTGCATTGGATAAATTCCTCACGGTTACTCAAACCTTACAGCACCTAAATGTAGGCAAACCCGATGACCAAGCCTATGAGAAAGGTCTAGACTGTTGGATCGCGTAAACATTGGCGTTCTATGACAGATGGAATTAAATAAACATTTTCGGTTTTTCTGTCTTCCGCAATCAAAAAACTAGTCCCAGAGAGTCAGTCTATTATTGTTGCCCCTTTGTGTCGATTCCCACTTATCCTCAGCTGGGAGAACCCCAGACTGCGCTCCTCTACTTTTTCTCTATTTCCAGAACTTCATTCGTGCGTACCTTTCTCCCGATGACTCTTAATACTCTGGAGACCACGCCGTTCACTAACCTGGCCTATGCATCTGCGTGACCGTCGGCTATTCGTACGCAGCCCGACCGATGCCCCTTTGGCTACGTTCCGGGATCCCATGATGCTTGGTCGCTTGATGAGGGACTACCTGATACCTACGGCCGTTTGACCTCACCAAGAAAACTCATACCAATCTCAACGGTGCGAGGCGTGGTCAGATCCATCGCTTTGGCCGGCGCACATCGGGCTTGCAGGCCGACTGCAACGATTTGCGGACGCAACTAGGCTGGCGGATTGCACCTCAAGTCACCAGAATTGGATTTTGGGTTAGGTGTTCAGAGCGCGGCCAGCCTTACCCACTAGCACCAGTTGCGGATTGAAAAACAACTTCCCCTGCATCGTACTGCTGCCACCCATTGCCTCCTCCAACGTTCCTGGACAAGGTTTACCATACACCCGGTCAAGTTCCAAATCAACATATGCACATATACTTACTCGGCTCAGAAATGTACCCTACTATTTGCGACTACCGACATTTATATCCCTCGACTTATCTTTTATTTGTGTGAACTGATGCCATGTTTACCCTCATCCTATTATATTCAGTTACCGGATTCTGTACCCCGAAACACGAAGCGGTTTCACTGTTCTGATATCTTCATTATGAACGTCAAATTTCCTGAAATACTCTTGAAGGGACCATCCATCCACTTGGTAATTTGTATGTCACCACTACATTCATCGAAACAAAACCATCAGTTAAAGGTTCGTTTCTCACCTGCCAACAATTCCACACAAAACGAAATGGTCCTCCTTCCAGCGCTTCATCTGAGTGACACCAGCTCTACGTTCATTGTATCCTTCCGTTTCATCTTCTCTCATTCAGCCATTTGCATTTCGTGACAGTTGCATTGGCAACGAAGTATCCACAATCCAGGACATAAATAGTTCAACTGCCTCCTTAGCTTTTCATGTCAGACTTCAACATACCCAGCTATGCAATCACCTGCACTTTCTGAGAGCTGTTCATATTTACTACTTTTAAACGACTATAGCAGTCCACTATATGTCTACCTCCGGCATCCACTTTGTTACCAACTTCAGAAGCTCTCATGCTACTCACCAACAAACCCATACAAATCCATAATTGTTTCATCTTTCACTCATCTATGAACCACTGCCGCTGCTCCGCCAAGATATCATGGTCAGCCACCTGCACCGCAACCCATAGTGTGCTTTTTCTACATCAAGTGCCTGTATTTTAGGCTGCCGTTATTCTGTTTGTCTCCTCTTCTTGAAAGTCTCAGGTTGGGCTTTCCTCAACGCACCTAGTCACACTATTATCTACGCTTTCTGCAGGCTCCAGTGATGTACTACCCCCAGTTTATTCCGTCAGATATTAAACATATAAACCACTAATATGCCTACTTCGTTGTAAATTTGTATTCCTCATCTGTCGATCTTGGAGTAACACCCGATAAACCAATAGTTGAGCACCTTTTCACCCACCTACTACCTATTGCCATTTTTCATCAGTCCTCCACGATTGGAGATCTATGCCAAAGATCACCGCGAATGCAATTTCTTCAAGCCTTCGCTAGAAATTAACTATACGTATGTCAAGTTACTGACCTTCCGGTTGCTTCCCAAAAGCCCCATGTCAGACTCTTGCCAGAGTATCCCGTTAAGAGATTCCTTACATGTTTTGACAGTATCGTTTATGCACCACCCGCATACGACTTCATAAGATCATCGTATATCAACTCCTCTGTCCACCTGTTGTCAACTTGTGTTCACTAATTAACCTGAAATGAACCCTTTATTCGACTCGCATTTCACTCACCTGTCAAATTTGGCTACTCTACTCCATTAAAATTTCCAGGCTGGGGCACTTCATCCACCTTTTATGAGAGCGTCCCCCACAATCCCCTGATGAATAGTAAGTACTAATTCAGTGGTAGGACTGACTGTTTCATTTACACAACTCCCCTCGTCAGATGACACCACAAATCCTTTGGTATTATATATCTGCTATTTTCCGGGTCATCTGGGCTACTGGTTTAGCTGCATGTCCTTCAACACTAAAAATTCTCCAATTTTTCGTTGGTACTTTTTCGAAGGTTTCTCTGCCGGTTTACTCACCCCTGCGAATTAAATCGACGCTATCCGAAATACTGCGCGTTTTTACTTCATCCACGCTTTACTCCATCACGTATCTCGACCGTGCTGCATCCACCCAAATGAATATCCGAGGAACCTTTTTGTGACTTCACTTGTATCATTTGATCATGAATTCAAGCATGCCTCGGGTGTCCTCGAAATAAACCATTATTATTGTTATTATTACTGCAACTTATAAAATGGTGCTGCTGTCTGATTTTGAAATCAAACGTAACTTTTTCGGTAAGGTTATTTGCGAATTTTCCCAAACCTGTTCGATGACACATCTGATAATTTAAGCAGAACCTCTGGGTTCCATTTATTGAGGGATTTCATTGAAAGATTTAAATTACTGTTAGTCGTGAACATTTTGCGTGTTTGTATATATTGTTTTAGGCCAATATGGCAGAGCTATAGGTTAATTTCTGAGATTTTAACAGTGAAACTACGGCATTTCCAGTTCGGAATGATTTACATTGCCCAATCATACCATCGCTCTTCTATCTTGAGGTACTAGTGAACCTGGTGTCTATCCGGCCACAAGCAACAAAAGTAATGTGAACCGCCCGAAAATCGGTGGTTACAACTGGCTCAGCAGATATTCGGTCGCTAAACGTTTTAAGTTTATTCTTTGACCGAATTTTCTTGCTCTGCATGCGCAATTTCACTCCTTTTCATTATCCGATTTCCAATCCCAAGCTCTTTCATACACATCAAAGCGCTTTTGCCTGTATTACTACTTCCCTGGGAACTTCTTTTTCCTCAGCGTGAGCAGAATCTCCAATTTTGTTCGATACAGTCGTCATGCAGTCCTCCTTTTGAACTATCAGTGTGTAGTGTGCCAGGACCGGGATCGGTTCGGAGTGTTTCGAAAAATTGATGCGTGTGAGTCTACTATTTCTACAAATACCAACTAGCACCACCTGGGCTCGGCCACCCTGGCCACACGGAACTATGTAAATAATTTGCTTTGGCCGGTGTACGGCATACTGCTGCTGATCGGACCCGAAAGGTGCTGTCAAAAATGTGGCCAAATTCGACTGTCCGAGTAAGCTTGGTCTGTATGGTCTGTATGTGTTTAGCTTGCACATGGCTACGAGATAACTTGTTCAACATGTTTGATGTAGTTATTTATTTTGTTGTAATTGGCTGAATGAACATACGCTTGTTTCTGGCGGATAGATCACATATGAGAGTGAACGCACAGCATATGCCTCACTCAGCTAAAGCTTCGGGTGCTGTGCGGCTGGGCAAGTAGAGCGAGTACCTGTTGATGATTCAGCTTTGTTCCGGCTTTTGGTGCGAAGGTCTACCTGGATCTGAAGACGCGAAGGCTGATTGTCATTCTTTGTCTACGATTTTTCGACCTCGCAAATTGCAGCCAAGTATAGATAAACCAGATTATTCGGTCCAGCTGGGAAAGTTGAAAGGTCTCTTGGATGGGTCAAGAATTGACGTTATCTCAGGTAGGAATCGTATCCATAAATGTCGTGGAGGTATTTATGTCCTTAATCCACACAATCGAATGGCAAAGTAAGTAATTTCTGGTGGACACCCCACACTTAAAAAGCCCCAAATGTATCCAAAAAATATCAAATACCTATAATGATACTACCGAATTAATCTTATTTACAGATACAGTAGATTTACCAAACCGAAGCGTACCAGTTCTACCTGTTGCAAAGACCGCTGTAGGCAAGTCTCAGCGACCTTACAAACGGTGGCACTTCGAAACATTTGAACAGAATAGCTACATCCTACCCTGGCCGTTAGACTTGAGATCGAATTCGCTGACAGCTACTGTGAAGAGTAACTTAAGTACTTTCTCCTATATGGTATCGGGTGCACATACTTGTATCACACTCTTGGAGTTCCAATTCCTCTTCCAAATGTACCTTTTAAACCTGCTCTGCAGCGTTTTTCGGGGTTATCTGAAATAAATAATTATTATTATTATTATGCCTCTTCCTAGAAGATCTGTTCAGCACTGATGACTGGTTTCAAATAGTTGTGATGCACTACTTGCCATCTCTCGGCAAAAGTGATCACATCCCCTTTGGGTTCCATCACATTGTGGAGTGGCCCAATCTTCCCTCAGAAATTGATGCTTCCAGATCCCCCAAAAGGACCAACTTTCACCAAATCATTGAGTTTCTTTGCTCTCAGCCAAAGTCAGATGACCGAGGTAACTCAGCTGACGAGATGGCAAGGAATCCCAGAAAGTTGACCTCCTTAGCTGAGGGGCTATTTGTCCCCGAAATTCGTCCTCCACAAGCCGAAAAGCTGCTCGTCCCTCGTCCCATTAGGTGCATTTTAGAAAAGCGAGCACGCATCTGCGCCAGATATCAAGCCACAAGTCTTGTTTGCCGTGCAGAAAACTTCATGATCATTTTTTCAAACGCAGTTACAAGATTAGGCATTACCAAAATGCGGTCGAACGATCTGTACTTTCTCGAGCACGGACCGATAGCACATCCTTCTTTGAGTACATGTGCCGTCTAAGAAGAGCCGTTCCGATGACACTTACTCTCATAGATCATGCCGGATCCCCAGTCACATCCCCCAGCCAAGTAGCCGAGGCCTTCAACTCCTACCCCCATACAGCATTCAGCTCCATACCGATATCATCTCCCCTAATATGCCCCAGACATCTTTGGTCACTTCCATTGGCCGGCCAGTTTCCTTACGGGGTTATGACTCAGTCCAACTCGGCTTCCACAAAGAGGCTAAGGACGAATTAGCAGCTCCTCCTGCATCCCCATTTCGGAGATACTTTCGGGACTGAGTTTTCTCTAAGAGATGGAAAAGCAGTCATCGCACTCATGCTTCTAGTCACGGACCCAAAAGTCTAACTAGCGTCACCAGGAACATTTTCGAGCGAATTCTTGAGAGTGCGGTTCTTTCCCATCCGTGTACAAATAGGATCCTATCCCTGTTCCAACATGGGTTTTTCTAGGCAGATCATGCATCACCAATAAGCTTACTATCGTGCAAGCGTGGCAATAGCCTAAGACGATGGTCAGCCCTCACGCGCTGTATTCATCGGCTTTGCTAAGACCTTCGACAGGTGCCCACGTGCCAAGCTTCTTTATAAGCTGCAAGCCTACGGGATCAAAAGCCCTAAGTTCGGCATCTTACGTGGCTTTCTTACCGACCGCGGTTCTGAAGTTAAGGTAGGGAATTTTTTCTCCACCATCTTCGGAAACAACTGCTGTCCCACAAGGGTCGGTCTTAGGTTCTCCGCTACTCTTAGTTTAAAAATAGGATCTTCCAACAGCCCTTCCAGTGAGCACCGCCATGTATAAGGGCGATGTAACCCTCTGGAGTTCAAGCTTTGAGAACCTGAAAATGCAGGTGAAAAAATGAAAAGCTGATTCACGGTTTGGAACCTCCCAGCTGAAAGTGACGAATGCGTGAGCATGTAACTCGACAGAGCGACTGGTTACGAGTTATTCACTACCGAAGCGGCCAAACTGTCAAAGGATGACCGAAGTGAGATCCTCGGTTTCCGGTTAGAATAAATTTTACCCTCCTGCTATCATCGCCAACCCCGAGCAAGCCTGCACTTCGAGTCCTAAATATGGTTCGAAAATGGTTTCCGCACATCCCCAGAGCTGATTTCTCCGTAAGTTTCGGTAAGCACATCCGTCACCTGCTGCAGTACTCCAGGCAGATGGTGCTTTCTCGCCTTGTCCGAGATTGTGAAATCCTAGAAAGGGTTCAGAGGGTTTCCACCAAGGCATTATGCGGTCTGTCCCACCCACCTTATCCCGTCCGCCCCTCACTAGTCGATCTCTGTCTTTTGGATATGAGACGGGTTAGAGGAGGTTTTTTTTAATGCCTCACTTTTTTGAATCATGTAAAATCGATTGCCCCTTCTCCATTTGCCCACCTCTTTTGCTCCGTGTACGCAGAATAACGGATCTTAAACCCAGACTACTAACCCCCCTAAGAATCACGTTTTTAAGCTACAGGGTTATTGCTCTATGGAAAGCTCTTCTAGAAGATCTTGTTGTCTGGCAGAACCAAACTATCTCCAAGGAAAAAATGTACCCCTGTCCTGGCCCCTCCCCAACTAATCCCTGGTCCATAAAAAACAAAATTGAAGTAGGTGCCTTTCATTGCATTCCCACTCCGCTTTACGTCTATAAGCGTCGCACCCTCGCCTTTCTCGAGGCTTTGTCCATGGTGAAACACTGCTTGATATCATGTTTATTTTCTTGGTTGTTGCCCCCCGCTTCCTCCTCCATTGATTTTCTTTTCAGCTCACTGAACTCTGTAAACTTTCAAGGATTTCACCAAGGACCGGGACATTTGGACTCAAAGCCTCGAACTCGTGTAGCACTTCAAGACAGGCATCGAGCCCCAAGACTAACTGCAATTTTGCAGATGTTTTTCCTCTGAAAGCTGCCCTGCCAGCCGCTGCATTTCTCTCCTCAACTGTGGGGACTTCTCAATAACAAACTCAGTCCCTTGTATCAGCGGCCTCAGTCTTGACGTTTCCGATGGCAAAAGGTTAGAGATAACTGCTTCTGCCAGGGCTGTATAAGAATAGTCGTTGAATAATACTTCGCGTATCTTGGCAGGAACCGCCGGTGAAAGAAGAATGTTAGCCAGCAGGTATGGAGTACCCTGGCCTGTGATTCTGTGTCTCAAATTCTACTTCTAACGGACGAAACTAGAGCTGAGGATCTCCAGTGAAGAACTGATGAACGGCTAGGGAGACTGTCAAAAAAGGACGGTTTTAGGTCAGGCTTACCTTGGTTGCTAGCCACAAGCACAATGATGCATCAAATGTAAAAGATTATATATACATAGAGGTCAGATGGGCAAACTCGAAACGACACTTATAATACTGATATACGAAGAACATAAAAAGTGTATTGTTACGGTGATGGGGATTTACCTTTCACGTGGCGGATAATGAATGTACATGGACGAATAAATACGATTCCAGGACTCACGGGGGTCCTTGGTGGAATGAATTCTTTGTCAGGGCTCACCAGTTTAGGTTTAACTTTGGGTAAGACTGGACACGCTCCCGTATAGGAACTACAGCCCCTGGTGCTCATTTTGCAGCGCGATAACGTTAACACTTTTCAGGGCGCGCAGAAGAAGCACTCGAAAAGATGAAGCGGGGTGACGTGTGCATTGGAGGAAAGCAGCTGCTGGCAGACGGAGAGCACAGGCTGGGTAAGTGTAGCCACCGAATCCAGCAATTGTTCAGATGAACAAATTTTTAGTCTTGGTAATCGTTTGTCACATCGGTGACACTACAAGATTGAGATGAATGAGCAGGGCGCCTGACTGAGGCAATTGTCTGGACAAACAAATGTGATGTGCCTTTAGACGAAAGCAAGGGCTACGTCACGGTTATTCCGACTGTAAGTACAGCGTAGCCAATTCAAAACAAATCCCAAAACCAGGACAAGATTGATTTGTTATTTCTACCGTAATGGAATAACATGTTGTACGCATATAAATATGAGCGAACCTCAACTGTAAGGTCACAACGCCTAGCAACGAGAGCCAGAGTTCAACAAAGGTCAATTTCAGGTACCACCATCACGGCAGTCTAAGTTCGAATCAAAATTATGCCGCTTCACTTGAGCAAAATATAAACAACTTTTGAAGTGTAGTGGTTGATGCATGCTGTACTTGTTCGAGGGTCGATAAGATAAAGAGCATGGTCCCAACAATACAAGTATATGACAACAGCTAGGGAGGATTCTCACGCATGTACTTTACAGGCCATTTGCTATCGAGAGCTTCAGTGGGACTGGCCGTGATGAGAGAAAGTGGACCAATCACGGTTGAGGCGAAACAACCGGAAAGGGACTTGGATGTCTAAGTGACTGCGGACTTTGAGTGTGCTGAATCGTGCAAGCTGGCTGTTCACAGGGAAAGGGGCGACCTCTTTCGGCTGCGCTCAGAACCTTCTTGCTTATATCTGGCAAGGTTCATACCATTTTACAAGGCAGCAACGAGGCCACTTTTATAATGCTGCGTGCAGGCCTGGGCACCGTTTTTAAAGGCGTATATGACCTGCCCAGAAATGATCAAACGGCCAGCCACTCGGAGAGTTGCAGGAAGACAAGGGCAATCATGTGAAAGAAGGATGCAAAGTATGGGACAATTCTCACTTGAGAGAAGGCTCCGAGGAAACCCTGTTGAAGAGTTTAAAACCCTGAAGGGTTTATCGGGCATAAGTGTGGTGACATATCTGAACAAGCAACTGATCACGGGACTAGAGGAAATAGTATAAAATTGTGGAAGCCATGCTATAGGCCAAATGTGAGAGCGAACTTCCCCAGCAATAGAGTGGTGTAAATGCAAAAATCTTTAGCTGAAGAGATAGTTGGCGCACTTGATGTAAGGCATTCTAAAAGGGGGCCTTATGCAAAGTGAGACGAGTCATTCACGGAACTAAAATACTGAGGATTAGGTAAAAATAGTTAATGGTTGCGGGCTTTTCAGCTATCCTGTGTCTGTGCCCACGATCTGGGGCACTAAGTGTGTTGGGAAGCCAGCGCCATGGTTTTCTCCCGCTCGGATGATAAGAAGAGCTTTTGTACTTCTTTTTTCGGCCAAGCCGAAGGAGCAAACCCATTCTCGCAAAAAACTCGAAGGAAATGCCAAAGTGGCATCAGTGGGTGCAAACTTCTGTGAGTATCCCTGAAGGAATTCTGGGCGCTCTATTGGCCCCGGGCACTATCAGTCCTATGCAAACTGACTTGACCTGATTTTTATCCATCGAGTGGAAAAGGATGATGGGACGTATTTTAAATGTTTGAGCAGCTGAAACAGGTGTCGATGACCAACGTATTTTTCCCTGAGATTGAAGCTGACTCGGCCTTGAGGGGACGTGGCCCGAAAATGAAGAAACCCAAGGCACGGCAAGGCAGACGGGCCTATTTTTTCTCTTCCAGAGTAGTAAGTGCATGGAATAAACTTACGGAGGGGTGAAGCTCTGGCACACTCTCAAGCTGTTCAAGGCCAACTTAGACAGGGCCTGGCTACCAGCTTTCCCCATCCTTTCTTGAAATTCAAATTGTTTAGGTCTTCCATCACTGCAGTTCCTCCCAAATACCCCATGACCTGGCGGAAGGTGCAGCCGTATGGTACAAAAATGCCTGTAGCTTAGGAGGTATTTGGGGGAACTACTGACTGGAACGAACGGATCAAGGAATGTGGCTATCACTGGGAAGTGACTGAAAAAGGAGAAGAGTGCCGTGCAAATTCTTGGCTACACAGCCTACGGACAAGACGGAATAGACGGCGAGTTAGTTGGAGGGGTACTACTTTTTTTGGGAGCTGATTATAATCAGTGGGAGGCCTCGTTAGCGCTTGTAACACCCAACATACAAGCCGCTGCATGTTGCGTTTGCCTAGGCCGAGGGCCGGTGGGGATAGTCTGTGTCTATAAAACCCCGTATGGTGATGGAGGAGAAGACTCTGAACTATCCCAGCTTCTACAGACGGTGTTGGTTAGGCCACAGTGCTTGTCGTGTTAGGAGGCATGAACCCCCCAGAAGTAAAAAGGGACGATCAATGTGCCCCTAATGGTACCGCCGGAAATGCTCTAGTGATGTGGCTTCACAACCACACCCTCACACAGAATGTCAGGGAAACAACGCGCTTCCGCGGCGGACAGCTTTCATCTACACTGCATCTCCCTAAAGTTACCTCGGTGGTGATAGACGAGCCTTTGGGGAAGAGCGATCATCGAGTCCTTCGTGCGATGTTCATTGTAAGGCACAACAAACCAGGTTCTAGGTTGGTCCGGAACAACGGAAGAGTAGATGGTGATAGACTGAGGGTAAGAGCACGAAGCACATGCTGGTACTCGGAGGTCCCGGAGCCATCTGTAGAAGATAAATGGAGGGCAATAAGAGCCTGGCCAAGAAGCTTGACAGGAGAGTTTGCTCCGTGAAGGCTACAAAGAGATAGGAGCCGGCTGCCTTGGAGGAAGCTTAGAACTGCGAGGGCAATAACTGTTCGTAGAAGGCTACGGGCGCATTACAAACTTCATTGCTCACACTGTGAAAAGACCGGTCGTGAAAAATCCCCAAAAGACTGCTGCAGTTCACTTGTTTTCCTAATATCATTCACTTATTTACACTACTGACTTGTTTTATGCGCTTTTTGCTTTTGCGAACCAATGCTTGTTTGTTCGCGCCCAACGCGTTGCTCTGTCATATCCCTGCTACGGACCTGCGTGACGTAAGTACTCCTTTCTCGCACGGTGCAATTTGGTTCTCGTTTTTTGAGTACTGGTCATTTCATAATTGAAGTTTGTATCTGTTTCGTGTTATTGTTCATCTGATAATCTAGTATCGTAGAATTTCACGGATAATCGCCTTTTGATTTCGGAATCCGTTGTGAATTTGGCTACGCACTGCTCAAACGTGTGTTACAATACTCAGCAGATCAATTCGGAACGAGAAAAACACGCAAATTCCCAAGAAAAGGATCGAAGACTTCGGAATCTGGACAGGAAGTAATACGGCAAATCATTGGGGGGTTTTTGGATACCTTTGATTCTTTAGTTAATGTTAGATCGCTTAGTCCTGTCAGTGCCAGTTCATGTGTTACTGAGGCAATATAGATTGTAGGAGCGTCGATCTATATATGCTGAGGATATCAGACCTAGAACAACAACTGTTCTTGACTAGACAACAAGCCTAAGAAGCAGAACAGAAGTGAAGAAAAAGAGCGTGAGCATGAGACCAACGACTACGAAATTTCCGATAGCTTGAGGCACAATAAAATAGGAAACTCCACACCGGTCGCCGACTATGGAACACCAACGATCCATTTGCCAAGAGTAGAACGGACGGTTTTTGAAAGAAAATCTGAACACTGCTGCAATTTCATCAGGCAGTTCGAAACGTTCGTCGAAAATGAGGTGACCGACCCCGGGCAAAGGCTTCTCTATTTGACTCACTACTGTCGAGGCCCAGCAAGGGAAGCTACCAACGGGTGTACCACGCTCGACCCAAGACAAGGCTACACCCGAGCAAGGAAGGTTCTAAGGGACCTGTTTGACCAACCTTTCCAAGTAGCCCGTAACCTAATAGAGGGCGTGATGTTAAAGGCAAAGAGGACCAAGGGCGGTGTCTACACAATGGCCGACCTGGTGATCAAAATGCAGAACTGCTCAATAGCCCTCGACCATTTAGGTTGTGGAGCTGATCTTGATGACGTGCACACCTTGGAAGGCATAGTCCGTCACACCTCTCCCGAACTGCAGGGTCGGTGGGCGGAAGAAGCGGAATAGATAAGCCAAAGCGGCAGGGAAGCTAACTTCGAAGACCTGACCGAATACGTGGACAGGTAGACCAAGATAGCCGGCAGTAGATTTGGCCAACTCATCCGGGACAGCAACCGAGCAAACAAGTCTAGTACTAGCCATGCTCAAACCACTTCAAGGGAACATCCGAAATATCAGCGTTGGACCAATGCACACGCCATTTCACGCGATGCCACAGCGCAACCAAGTTTCAGGTCCTGCGACGCTGGTCATGGGCTACTAGAATGCCCCAAAAGCATCAGTGCCACGATTGACGAAGTTTGGAGAATGGCAAGGTCGACAGGAGCTTGTTTTATGTGCCTTAACACCACGCACCGGGCGACAGCTTGCGGAAAAAAGACCAGATGTGTTCGCGAGGGCTGCTCGGGCAGACGACATCGATTATTGCACGAAGCGAGAGAAGCAACACCAGAGACGAACACCAAGCCCAGTGTTATTTGTTCAACGTCGCGGTCTACCAGTGAACCAGTGCGTTTAGCAGTAGTTGCCCTGGGGGTCATGACCACAACTGGGGTGGTCAAAGCGTTGGCTTTCGTCGGCAGTGGATCGGACACTACCCTAGTGAAGGAGAGGTTTGCCAACCAACACGGGCTCACTAAAAGTACGACGTCGTCAGCAGTGAGCACGGTGAGCGGAACACAATTATTGACTGCCTGCCGGTTGTGGTTACAGCTAATCTCCTCAGACACCAACGAGCAAAATCGATTCAACTGGGGACATTTACACTGGCTGGCCTCCACATGCGAGCACCAAGGTCGGTTAACGCAATCTTGACTAGGTGGCCTTACCTGCAGGATGTAACTGTTGCAGATTGGGAAGACGACGAAATGGACCTTCCCATCAACTGTGAAGTACCAGAGGCATGTTGGGTACTTAACCAGAGATTGGGAAACCGCGAGGCACCTTATGCAGTTAGCACAGCTCTGGGGTGGATATTGTATGGTCCAGTGGGGGGACACGGAACCGTGAATTACGTATCAGCCGAAATGAACCGTATAAGATGTCAACGGCAGCAGCTGTACGAAAAGGAGTTTCAGGGCACCGGAAACGAGAGACTACCGTTGTCACAAGAGGACCACTTCGCTTCGCAAACAGTGCGGCAAGGAACTAGGAGCCTTAAAAACAGTTTGAGGTTCCCCTCCTACGAAGCCAACAGGTGACCCTTGGGTTGACAAAAGAAACTATGATCTACCGAGACTACTTCGACGGAAAGAACCCCTCGTCCTAGATCAGGATCTATGGGAACGATACGCGGAATTAACGAAGCAAAACGAAGCCCTCGGCTGCTTTGAAAGGGTGCCTGAGACCACCAACTACAGGAAAGGGGTCTGGTACCTATCTCACCACACGGATATCAACTTCAAGAAACCCGAAAACCTGCGGGTGGTTTTCGGTTGTTTGGCCAACTTCCAGGGCAAGTCGGTAAATGATCGCCTGCTACAAGGGCCTGACTGGACCACGCCATTGGTCGACGCTTGGTGCCGTTTCAGAGTGGGTAAAGTGGCCTTGTCTGCCGATATTGGGTAAATGTTTCATTAGGTGAAAATACCGGCAGAAGAACGAGATGCGTTGCGTTTCCTGTGGTGGGAAGAGAACGGCCGAAACAAAGTAGTGATAAATTATAGGATGACCGCCCACCCCTTAGGAGCTACATCGTCACAATTTTGTGCGAATTACGTCCTTATAAAATCAGCGAACAAACATGGAGATCTGGTCCAACGGTCAGTGGTAGATAGCGTCAGCAGAAAGTTTCACGCCGACGACTTTCTTGGGTCATTCCATGATGTAGACCCGGCCCGTGTTCAGAGGCCTAACAAGATTGCTAGAAGAGGGTGGCTTCAATCTGACGAAGTGGACTTCGAACGCTCTAGAAGTGCTCGAGGTCATTCCGTACCGCGAGAAGGCCGAAAAACTTAGAGATTTGGACGACTCTCCACTCCCCACCGAACGCACTTTAGGAATACAATGGGACGCGAAAACGGCCGACTTTGTTTTCGAACTAAACTTTACCGAGTTGCCAGTAACCCATCGAGACATACTATCTGCTGTCACTAGTCTGTTCGACCCGCTCGGTTTCGTCTCGACCTGGCTGTTACCCGAAAAGATCTTGCTGCAGCGGCTGTGCCGTAAGAAAGTTGATTGGGACCAGTCACTGGACCGAGGGGACCGGCTGGACTGGGAAGAATTTTTGAATACCTTGAAGAAATTAAGGGACATAGGGATTCCATGATGTTTGACTCCTGTCCATACGACGCGGACTGGAGAACTACATGCCTTTTCCGATGCATATGAGGTCGGTTATGGGGTTGTGGTGTACGGATGATGGTGCACAGGAGATGGATAACATACTACGAGGATCCTGTTCGCTAAAGGCGGCGTTGCTCCACTGAAGTGGGTTTCGATCCCGTGCCTTGAACTCAGCGCAGCCGTGTTAGTAGTCAGGGCGGTGCAAGCTGTGAAGAGACGTTTCGACCTCTACACTTGGTCGGTTAGCTTTTGAACTGACTCAACGATAGTACTTTGCTATATTAACAACGTCCAGAGCCGGTTTAGTACTTTCGTTGCTAACCGACTCGCGATTATCTCCGACGTATCAGCCATGAACCAGTGGAAGCACCTCAGGTCTGGAAATAATCCAGCCTATCTGTGCTCCCGAGGTGCGACCAACTTCAGGCAACTAGACACATGGACGAGAGGGCCAAACTTCCTGCAAATGCCTAAACAGGACTGGCCCGCGTTCGAATTAAAACCTCCTACGGGAGTGTAACTGGAGATCAACGGCGTAGCGAAAGCGGCCAACGTCGTCGAAGCGACATCCATTTTATCGCGATTGGTCAGGTTTTCTTCCTGGATGAATATACCTCGTTCATGAGTTTGGTTGGTTAGGCACAAGGGATATTTGTTAATCATGAAAGGGGTCCGCCCCTCCCGCCCGGGTGAGAGTGGGTCCGATAAGCCCACGATGAACTACTAGCCGCAGAACACGATACATTCAAGATGGTGCAACGTGAGGCTTCCCTCCCGGCAACTCGAGAGGGCGGGGGAAAGGGGACCAATCGACAACTGGATATCATCCTCGAGAAGCAACTTGAGGCATTTAAAACCCAGACTCATCACCGGATCACTACGGGTAGACGGCAGGCTGACCATTTCTCACCTGAGCTCTGACACGAAATAGCCCATATTACTTCCGGCTCGACAACCTGTAGTAGAGCTAATGATCCAACACGTCCACGCCGTGGAGGTACGTGCCGGGGAAAAGTCACATGGCGAGCGTCATCCGAAAGCGCCCTTGGTTGCTGATAGGGAAAGCGACTGTAAAACGCGTAATTTGACGCTGTGTGCAATGTGGGACGCTCAATGCCACGGCGGACAAACAACACATGGCCCCGCTACCAGAGTGCAGAGTGACTCCAGGCTGTTGGCCTTTCAGCGACTTCGGGTTGGACTATTTCGGGCCCTAGTGGATCAAGTGTAGGATGAGGCTGGAAAAGCGATACGGGTGTATCATGGCATGTATGAAGTCACGCGCGGAGCACTCAGAAGTTGAGCATTCATTGAAAACAGACTCTTTCCTACGGGCCTTGCGGCGCTTTGTCAACCGAGGAGGCGTACCGGCAGATACAAAATCCGACAATGGGTCGAAATTCGTGGGCGCTCAACGGAAGCTGCAGCGCTGGCACAAAAATATGAAAAGAGACGAAATGCTGAATCAAACAGTGGCCTAAGGCATACGACGGCATTTCAACCCCCGCAGGCCAGTCACCGCGGTGGCGTATGGGAATCCCTGATCCGGTCTACCAGGCGAATGTTGCTGTCGATCATGGAGCAACAGCCGCCCGACTACGAGACGCTGAGCACCTTCCCGACTGAGGTAGAGAGAGTTCTGAACAACCTCCTACTGGTTCCTGTAACCAACTGCGACCCCACCTATCTGGCGCTCACCCCAAACGACGTATTGACTTTAAGGTCGAACGAGGTTTCCAAGGGCCAGTAAACCTCCGTGGGAGCTACCTCCACGGATGGAAGCAGGTGAATCATCTTGTCAAGATTTTCTGGAGGCGGTGGCTTCGGGAGTACCCACCGGCTCTGCAAGCTCGACAGGAGTGGCTGGTCAAAACAAGACCATTCAGAGTTTGGGACGTGGTGATGATCGCAGACGAACGCTCACATTTCAGCACCTGGTCCTTGGGCGTGGTTATAGAAACCATCGGAAGCACTGACGGAATGATAAGGACCGTGAAGGTGAAGACCGCCCACGGAAGGCTGACCCGGGAAATAAGCAGTATCGGCTTCCTGTAAAGTGAGGACAGAGAAGCCAATAACACGGAAGCCCAGTAGTCCATCCCTCATACGTCTTTGAGGTAGTTAAGGGAACCACCATGTGTAGGAGCCTTCACGACACACTGACGCAATAAACTACCATACACGGCGACACATACACATTTATACGATACACGTTTGTACTTCATGATCTCGGTCAAACACGTTGCATTGCACACAGTTTTTTGTTGACTCTACGGAAGGCGTTTCGCATATGTGCTAGTCGTTGTGATTCCATCATACACCTCGAGGCATACACACCTACGTGATACACGTTTATACTCATGACCTCCGTCAAACATGCTGCAGTACCCGCCGTTTTTCTTTAACGTTAGAGGGGGCCTTTGGCGTATGTAGCAGTATCTGCGACTCTATCATATACCCGGGCACACACTAGTCACACCTACGTATTACACGTTTATACTTCATGACCTCCATCAAAACACGCCGGAGGGCTGATGGGTCCTCGTTCATCACTGGAGTTATGGAAGATCTCCCCTGTAAAAGGTGGTCACTACTATTCGCCCATGTACCAGAGTGCCCACCCACGAAGCACGCTCCCCCCACCCCCTCCCCACACACACACAAACACACTCGGCCGAGGGGCAACGGCTCACCCGATGACAGCACCTATGTTTCGCCTTCAAGCCCGCCATCGATCAGCCTTTTTCATGGACGACGTAGAGTAACCTCGCATCGGTGTGGCCACCGGGTCGAGTGCAACCTTGAGTAGAAGTTTGGCTACAAGGTATTAGGTACGCACACTGACAGCAGGGCCTAGGTAGGTAGGAAGAATCAGTACCTTATTCCAAACCCTCGATTCTGCTAAAAATCGGGGGGATTTTGGTGGGCGGTGTGCGACCTGTCGTGATAAAATCCCCAAAAGACTGCTTCAGTTCACTTGTTTTCCTAATATCATTCACTTATTTACACTACTGACTTGTTTTATGCGCTTTTTGCTTTTGCGAACCAATGCTTGTTTGTTCGCGCCCAACGCGTTGCTCTGTCATATCCCTGCTACGGACCTGCGTGACGTAAGTACTCCTTTCTCGCACGGTGCAATTTGGTTCTCGTTTTTTGAGTACTGGTCATTTCATAATTGAAGTTTGTATCTGTTTCGTGTTATTGTTCATCTGATAATCTAGTATCGTAGAATTTCACGGATAATCGCCTTTTGATTTCGGAATCCGTTGTGAATTTGGCTAAGCATTGCTCAAACGTGTCTTAAACACTGTACACCAGCTGCTTACAAGACAGCGGGAAAAAAAGCACGAGCCCTGCTACGAGAAGGAAGTTTCGAGTGCGGTAAGAAGCCCGACAACAACGTGAGGGTAGCCCCAAAGAAGTTGTTCGTTTACTTGCGGCCCAAGAAGACGACGTGTGAGAGAGTTCATACCCTGGAGATGCCAGACAGAAGTATCGCTATTGGTATGAAAGACAAGGCGGGAACTTTACTTGCTTTCTTAAGGAGCTTGTATCGTCAGAACCAGATGTTTAGTGCTGCGGGATCAGATATAGTGTGTAGGCCGGAGCATCAGGAGCTTACTTTAAGTGAGGACCAGGTGCTCATCGAACTCCAATCTTTGCGCAAGCACAAACAGCCGGATCGGAAATATTCAATCAGAAGATGATTAGGCCTCTTTTCGATACCTTATTAGGGACTATTGTCTAACTGTACGAAGCGACCCCAAGGGAGGGTGAGGGGTCAGATGGTTGTAATAAGGCCACTGTCGTAGCAATACACAAGACAGCATTCAGGCGGAAAGAGGAGAGTAATAGACTGGTCAGCATGACATCGGTGGTGTGCTAGTGCTTAAGACGTACAATTAGAAAGCAATTGTGCCTGCCTCTGGTTAATAACGACTTACTAACGCCAGATTTACATGGGTTTGTCACAATTACGTGTTTGACAAACCTACTGGTGTTCTTAGAAGGGACCACAAGACGAATGGATGAATGTACGACAGTGGAGGTTTGTTATTTGGATTTCAGTAAGGCTTTCGACACTGCAAGTCATCGCTTGCTGAGATACAAACTACAGACCTTTGGAATAAGCGGGAAAGTAAGAGATTGGGTAGCACACTTTCCGAGGAACTGAAGCTTCTGTGTCAAGGTAGGTGGCCATCTATCGAGGCCGGACAGAGTTGCCAGTGGAGTTCCACAGGGTTAAGTACCGAGGCCTTTTGCTCTTCCTCTTGTACATAAATGACCTGGCGGAAGAATTGAGCAACTCGTGTTCTATCCTTGCAGATGATGTGAGGATAGCGGGAAGCGATTATAAACAGGATATAAATGCGGTGCTCAAATGGGCAGAAAGATGGGGTTTATGGCTGAATCACGCCAAATTTCAAGTCCTGACCACTAACATAGATGGAAGGCCCAGGATTCCTCTTAAAACAGTGTCGGAGGTGAAGAACCTAGGTAGAATAGTCACACAGAACTTCAAGCCTTCACCATAGAAGCGTCCAGTAGGGTTAAAGATCTTGGAATCATCATGAGCAGTGACTTCAAATGGTCGGAGCAGTGCAAGGCTGCCGCACAAAAGGCTCGTGATGAGCTCTTTAGACTACGACCAGCATGGCCTTGCAGGCAGCCGGGAATATTCTTGCTTATTTACATAGCTATAGTACGACCTCAGTCAGAATGTAGCGTGCAGGCTTGGTCACCCTTCTTCGAAGAAAACGCCGCCTGCCTGGAGGAAGTTCAACATCTCGCCACCTGAGTGGTTGAAGGGCAGAAGGACAAGACGTGTGGGCAGAGATTCTGTGATCTGAATCTTCTCTCGTTAGGAAGGAGGAAAAGTTGAGGGGATCCTATGGAAACGTTCAAGGTAATTAGGTGCTTTTCTGACCTCAGACCGGATAGTCTATTCCAAGTGGCTTTAGAATCCAGCACAACGATGCACCAAAAGAAGCTGACGCTTGTTCATGCTAGGGTGACTAGATAGCACTGCCTCAGAAACAGGGTAGTGAACAGTTGGAACAGTCTACCTGGTGGAATGATAGACCTGCAGACCGCCCAGTCCTTCAAGGGTGCCCTAGATGGCAAGTAACACGAGATATTCCCTTGTAGTAAGCGTTGATTATGTCTACTAGAGGGATGATGCGTAGCACAATGGCCCTTCTGGAGTAGGACTCATTCGACTTTCCGCTCACTGCATACTGTTTAAGTGAACGCTGATGACGTATAATGTCTCTCGCAGTTGGGGCACGATGAGGTTTTCTGTTTCCCTCTGATTTTCAGCGGGGATTTGACGAAATACACTCGGCAGTGGTGGGTGCATGACTGGTATGCATACCATCGAAAGAAATTCTAGACGCTCGATTGGCCGTGGCTATTACCTGTTCTGTGCAAAATGAACTGAACTGAACTGAACTTCGGGCCGCTTGCGCCGTTCAAACGAGATTTCCAATGCAAAATCTTTCCGGCTGGAAATGCAGAACGAAATATCAACGTAGCAGAAGCTCAAAAAACCCTACAAGTGTGTATATCTGGATAGGTTGGCACCTACTGCCGTCTCGACCAAGCAGTGTTGGGAGCTACGAAATCGCACCGAAAACACAACTATCCGGACACACGATTGGCTTCAGCCACACAAAGTTCTGTGCAATTTATAATAATAATTGTATATTTCGGATGCGCCCGAAGCATGCTAGAATGCATGATCAGATGATTATAGTGATGCCGGAATGACAATTCACAAAAGGGTACAACAAGTGCATGCAGAGTATCAGAGAGAGTGTTACAGTGAACTAAAACTGTAGTAATGCCCGGCAAATTTGAAGGTCAAGGTCGAATGATGTCAGTTGGTCTGGAGTACATGCATACGTGGTATATGAAATAATTACACTAGTGGAAATTCGAACATATTGAAAGGAAATGTTTTTGGTGCACTACAGAATATGAGAGGCATATGGATAAAAATCTCGTCGAAGCGTTCGGTGAATTATTCACTTTACTACAGGCATGTCAAGAAGTATTAACATGGAAATATTTCAGTCTGAAAAGATGGTAGTATATAAAGTGGTGGCTGTATACTGGAGGAATCATATATGTTGCAAACAATTGCGTATTTCTTGGGAGGGATACTACCAGAGTGATGGTGGCAGGGAACGGCCGGAGTAAAACAGGTGAGCGTGCGGCAAGTTATAAACTTTATGTAGGGTTGGTATGAAATGTCAAAGCGGAAGTGGAAGACTAATCAATATTGACCGTGTGGTTACATCCATTATACAGGTGTTCAGTTCTGCGAGAGGAAAGGTAAAGTAATCCACAGATAAGTTTACGTCAATAGATGAATGCTGTGTGGTATGTACCATGCAAAAATGACAGATCAATAAAACTGCACAGGTATATCGCGGGAAGCGGCCGTGGATCAACGAATATAGAAATAAAATGTATCGGCCGGTGCAGATAGTGGTGTGATTTAGAGGCTGCATACGGGGTCAGTTTCGGTAATATAACACGAATGCAACATCTGGAAAATCAAAGGTCTCGATAACGGTGATGGTATAGTAAGTAGACGGTGAGTGTCACATTTCTAATGACCAATTTGACAGGTGTAACAAATGATGGGAACGGAGCGGCGATGCAGCATGGGAAGTGTATCGAAGACGTTCAATCGTGGAGGGAACGCAGTGATCTACAGAGCCCGAACACTCGATGCAACAGCATTGCGGATGCGATCGGATGGACCGATGAAGAGTGCAGGTAGTTACTAATTACTTCGCTGCCCACTGGAGGACTACTGAAAGATATGTCAGCGCCAGACGTTTTTTTTTGGTGACCGATGAAGCAATGAACAGTGACAATAAAGGTGCCAGTGTGTGAACAGTATTAGCGAGTTCTAACACGGGACGGGCATAATGACATATGGGATTAAAATGAGTTGTATGAATGCAGTGAGATCGAGTAGTCCAGGTTCAAGAAGTCCGATGGCGGGAATCTTGGGGAAAGCGATCGTGAGACGGGCGAAAATGAAGTTGTGTGTAAATCTCGTTTGTCCTGTCCAGCAAGAGAGGGTCCACGTTATTCCTGGGAAGTGGACGGCGACAATCGTCCTTAGGGTACAGGTTCTGAAAACAAAACGGAGAAGGCTGCAGTCTGGCAATTCTACCAGCTGTGGGTTAGGGGAGAAAGACAGAACACCAATATCATGCCAGTAACAGAAATGGGTGGTCGCGACGTTGAGGTCTTGTTTTTTGGATTAAACAACATACGGAAAGCGGAGAAGACCGGTACTAGCGACTAATTCTTGTGAGGCTTAGTGAGAGTTACCAAAAAAGCAAGGAAGCGAGAATAGGCGACACTGGGGGCAAATACTTATGTGTAGTTCGACGAATGGTTTATGGAAGACCACATCGATTGTGGCGATTCGTTCATCAGAACGAGGCCTGGAATCTTGTGTTGAAATAGGGTCTCAATGAGTAAGTAGTTGAAGCGTGGATGAGACTGGTACCTTGAGGACCATATTATATATGCTGCTATGTATTTTCTAGCATTATAAATGCTCTAATACCTGGCGGCAGCTGATAAAAAAAGAAGAACCTAACCGACTAGGGCAAAATCTGACAGCATGAAAAAAGAATCACTGGAGTAACGGTGGCCAGTAGGGGGTCGTGGTCAGAAGCGTTGAAAATAGGAAGTGGCTAGACAAACACGTGGAGTGTGCTGTTGACAGTCATGGAGTATAGGTTGGACTGCTTTTATTTGCTAACTATAATACAGAATGCTCCTTACCATCCGTTGGTACTGAACAAAGTTGTTAAGCTTTTGGTTAGTATCCCAGGCCCAGTTCGTAGGCTCGGGTAATAGACATGTAGGGATCATGCATACGGATCAGTTTTTGGACAGTTAGATGTTTATTTATTTCTTTTTTGAATAATAAAGAGGCCGAAGACATTGACCTAAGTTGAGGTGGGAGTTTGTTCCAGAGGGAAGAATATTTAACAATAAAGAAGTTTGACCGCATCGCAGTCCTGGATACTGGAATCAAGACCATAGAGTCCCTATGTCGTAAAGAATAGTTGGAGGGAGTTTTGACCTGGGGGGCTGAATTGCAAGATGTACGTTTTACAATATTGCAAAAGAAAGACAGGTTCATTCGTAGACGGCGCAGCCATAGGGGCTCTAGGTGCAATATTTCACACCTTTCCATATAATTTAAAGGCGAGGAATATCCTAGTAGTTGTTTGGTAAATCTACGTTGTACATTCTCAATTGCAAATCTGTCAATCTGCCGCATGTTAGAAAAGACGACAGTGCAATATTCCAGAAGTGGTCTTACATGAGTTTTAAAAATGCTTAGCTTGCTCTCTGTAAGACTGAAGGTTCTATTAATCAGACCAATTAGCCGTCTAGCTTTAGCAACCTGCACGGCCGAATGTTCAGAGAAATTAAATGTAGAAGAATATTGTAATCCCAAGTCCCTTACTTCCGGACTGTTGGGGATGAACTGATCATTAATTTTAAACATTCCCGCGGGAACCTGACATTTATACATAAGGATACAACTTTTGACAGCGGAGAATTTCATCAACCATTGGTTGCTCCATGAGTCTAGCGATAGTAAATCGCTCGTTATGCTAGCAATGGTAGAAGCTAAGGCGTCAGGTTCAAAGGAGTACATAATTTTTATGTCATCTGCAAAAAGGAACGCAGCCCCGTGTGTGATGACGTTGAAAATGTCATTAACATATATAAGAAAAAGTAAGGGACCTAGTACACTACCCTGAATAACTCCACTAGTAACTGGTCGAGGTGATGATAAACTGCCATCAACGTCCACCACCTGCTTTCGGGATGTTAGATATGATGAAAACCAACTCAGGATCGGGTCAACAATTCCGTAGGTTTTCATCTTCGCCATGAGCCTATTGTGGGATACTCGATCGAAAGCTTTAGTCATGTCAAGGAGGATTACAATCACTGATTTACCACTGTTAGTGGCCGTAGTTATTAGGTTAAGGAAGTCACACATACAGGTGGCACAGGATCTTTTTTGAAGAAAACCGTGCTGTCCAGTGTTAATGAGGTTATTGTTTAGTAAATGAGTTGTAAGCTTATTTTTTATCAGTCTTTCCATAATTCGGGAAACTATAGGGGTGTGGTTCACTGGTCGATAGTTGGTTAGGTCCTGGCGTGAACCTTTCTTAAGAATTGGGATAATAACTGATGTTTTCCAATGGGAGGGGAAAACGCTACTGCTCATAGATAAATTAAAAACCTTTGATAGCAAGAATGGGATATCAGTGCCACCTAGACTAAAAGTAGCCGGTGGTACGGCATCTGGCCCGGGGTGGTATGACCTCCTAATTTTAGTTAGCTGTACTGTTAAGTCGTTCGGGTGAAATGTAACCGCTGAGAACTGTGCAGATGTCAGCGGCTCAACGTGATATAGGCATAGGGAGTCATCGGTCGTTAGAGACGAAGCAAAATAGGCACTGAATGCCTCGGAGATCTCTTGGGAGTTCGTTATATAATTGTTGTTAGATATAACGGATGAGATAGGGGAACTGCACTGGCTGTTTCTCAGCTTCATCAGCTTAGATAAAGCTTCGGACCTCTTGGGGTGACTCAGCGCCCTTAATTCCTGTTTTTTACTGCGGGACATTTCAATCAATTTCATAGAATTAGATAAACGGTTCATTTGCAAGAACAACGAAAAGTCTCTCGACCTAAGGAATTTGCGTTGTAGCATAGAAAGCTTCTGCTTTAGTCGACAAAAACTGTTTGGTTTATCTCGTCCAGGTAGACCTTGGGTTGGGGTGATTACGTCAAGACATGCATTTAGTGTGGAGTAAAGATGATCCACCACGGTATGCAAGTCATCAGATAAAAAGAAAGTATCCCAGTTCTGCGAGCGAATAAGTGAGGGTAATTGATTCCAGCTAGCTTGGTGGAACGGTCTTTTAACGGTTGGTTTGTGAACGGTTCGTGCTGGCACTGAAAACTCACATTTTACCGGCAAGTGGTCACAACCTGGGATGCTGTTCACGATAGATGTGTGCACGCGAGATAATCCTACCGTAAAAATGAGATCAAGGATGCTACTGCCTCTAGTTGGGCACATCACATGTTGAGTCCATCCTCCTAAACGAATGCTGGTCAAGAAGTGTATTAAGTGATGTGGAGCTTTCAAAGTGGACCAACGTATGCCTGGTGCGTTAAAGTCGCCGGCCACCATTTTTGGGCCGGGTATGTCCGCAACAACGTTTAACGCCTCTATGATAGGCAGAAAGTCGTTTTGACTAGTATTCGGGGGGCGGTAGATGCAACTAACAATGAAGTCAGAACATCCTGTAGTGACCTGTAGCCAAACTGAATCCGGCAAGTTATCAAGTATGGGGTGCTGAAATATTTTCGCTCGCATGTTTTGTCTTACATATATAAGACAGCCTCCCCCTCTCTGAGTGAGTCTATTTTTCCTGAAAGCTTGGTATCCGGTGATAGCGATATCCTCGTTTGGAGTGTTGTCTGTCAACCAGGTTTCGGTAATTAAAATAAGATCGTAATCAGACGTGAGCAGTAATATACGCAGCATTCGCATCTTATTCACTATTGAGCGTGCATTCAGCATAAACAATGAGAACTGTTTAGTGGAGTCAAGGTTAACGTTAAGATCTTTATAGGATTCCGAAATTGCATTTGCTGAAGGCGGATCGGATGACGCAATCATTATTTCTTGAGATGGAGTAGTCGGTAATGTGGATGGTGAAATAAGCTGAGTAGAAACACCTGGCGTGGCGGTCAGCTTGGTTGTTAAGCTAAGCCGGGTGTGGCTAGTACTGATGAGATTCGTTAGATTGGAAGGATGTCGGCGGTTGGTAAGTCTACTTAGCGTGGAACAACACCGCGAAAGATCACTATCGAGTGCTTTACTATTGGTAGATACTGGTGGCTGGGGCGTAGAAATATGAGGAGGGAGGGTTAAGTAGCTGTTAAGTGGGAAAGAAAAAGGACGTGTAGCAGCCTCAGGTATCTTGGCACCTGCCTTAATACGGGCGGTAACACAGGTGCCCTCTTGACATCAGTAATTTGATGGGCTGTAACCTGGAGGGGGAATGTGAAATGGAAGTGGGATATACGGGTGTTGGTTGGCGTAGAGACTGGGAGGTCGTGGGTACTGTTGTAAGTGGCCTGCGGTAGAAAAGGGATTCAGGGTGGGTGAGATATGTGAACGATAAAAGGAAAGAGATTCATGTGAGAAAATATTACTTAGGCTACGATAGAAGTTATGTAGAACACTAAAGTAATAGTTTGGTATGAATGGTGGCGTTGTTGAAGAGGCCCGGAGGTTAGTTGTACCAGCCTGATGAGGATGATAACCAGGTGAAGAGAACGCGATACTGGGTGGAATGTACGGTGCAACTAGTGGTTGGTGGTTTGGATTGGGGAGATAGGTCTTGAATGACGTTTTCTTGTCCATTGTTGCACTCCGTGTTGCCTCGCTTGGGGTCCTTAGCCGTTGAGAGTGTGGCTTGATGAGTGAGTTAGGATTGACCGTAGTGTCAACAGCGTGCAGTCCACCTAGTAATGATGTTTTCGCTGGTTTGGGGGATGGCCTAGGCACCGTAGATTGCCGAGTGGCTATTGGAGCCGAGTGGAGAGATGGCAAAGAAGAATTTGGGGTGACTCCGCTGATGGGTTGAGGATTTCTGGGTATGGCTGTTAAGCCAGTTAGGCGGTTCGCATCGTCATCGATCGTGGCCGATATTTCGGTGATAGGTAATGGTGGAATCGAGTTAGTCAGCTCAAGAGAGGACAGCTTGCCCGGGGTAAACTCTATGCTTCTTGGTTTCTTAGGCGCTGGCTGGTGAGGTGACGTTGAACTGGATATATCTAAATCGACGTCAAACATATGGGATCGATGTTCTGGTGAACATGAAGCCGAATTGATATTGCATGCATTTTGCGCATCGTCAGACTGAGATGAAGCGGATAGTTGAGGGCGGACAATTTTTGACGAAGCTGAATGCGTGCTGGTGGACCTGGCGAATTCCCTTTGTAATGGGGTTTTGTCGGCAGCAATTTTAATGTTCTTGAACGGGGATCTCAAAGCGACGGTGGATTGGCTCTTAATGAATTGTTTAGCGGGTTCCTCTTCAAGAAATTTGAACAACACTGGACAGGATTTGCGTTGAATGTTCTTTCGTAGCCGAAAGCACTGGCAGGGGTGGTGTGCCATATTAATAGAACTTAGAAGGTTATGTTTTACTTTCTCAACAGGGATTCTGTCGGGAATATTAAATACCACAGCATTTTTTGAGTTACTGATTCTTCGAACTATTTCTGAGGCAATGGCGTCTATGAAACGCCCAGCCGTGACTAGGTCTAGGGTTGACGGATTTGTTGGGGGGTCAGAGATATACGTGAGCGGAATTAGCTTGGATAGGGTCGTATCAATCAAAGAAATGTGGCTACTGAGATTAAGAAGATTGTGTTCTATGGTCTCTGCCCTTTTGTTTGCCCCTCCAAATACATCGGTCAGGCTAACGGAACAAGGATTCAGTGGGAGTTTTGCGACTTTCGACTTGGCGAGTACTTTTGGTCGGATGTTGGTACGACCAACCAGTGAGGATGCGGTTTGTCTAGCCGGCAGTTTGGGCATTGCAACACTGACAGCGATTGCACTAGAGAGCTAAATACACAGAGTAGTCTTACGTTCCCCAATGTACAGGCTTACTGAAATAAAAACGTGTTACTCTGTGGCTCTGGATCAAAGAAACTTAAAACTATGGAACTGTTGATATAGAGTCTCTGAAATTAAACGAGGACTTCTTTCAGGGAATTCCCTGAATTAATATGCTGAATTGGGTGGTAGACTGCCACACAGTCGCGCACGATGGTGCCAACTTTTTCTTATTTTAGACACAAGTTTCTCTCAGTTCATATCCTGGGAAGCAGTTCAAAGACTTCTTTTGCGAGAATTTTTAAATTAGCTGTTTAGGTCAAGATTTCGCGTCCGGAGGAAATCCTCAGAAAGTTTTTGGAGTTATGGGACCACACTAAAAATCCGTAATTTTTTTTTTATTACTCTAGATAGCTAAGCAAAAACTATACCGATTTAAATCGATAAACGAATTGATGTGATGGTTCAGTTATTCCCGTGAATTGTTCGAGAATCGACAATGGTTTCACAGATGGAGTCGCCAGAAATATTTTTAGTTAGGCTTCCTACCTAATTTCCTATAAAGGTCTTGTGTTGATATTTTACGATCTCACTGTGGGGTGGCGCCAAGGAACGGACGACCACCAAAAGAGTTGAGCTAGCTAAAGAACGCTGGGTATTTTAAGGTTGGGCTTGCAAAGGGCTGTTTGTAGTAGTAATAGATCTAGATTTCTAGGTAGAGGGTTTTGTAGATTTCTCGCGGTAATAAATTACGGACGCACAATGGTGTGTCGCAGTTATTGTCACGGGCAATTTGATTTGGTCCCCATGCCCCTCTCCTCCCTACAAGCTGCAAACATACGGGATTACGGGCCCCATGTTGGCCATTCCACGCAGCTTCCTTACCGACCGCGTCTTTGTAGTTAACGTGAGCAGTGCTTTGCCTCAACCCCCCTCGGTAACAACTGGGGTCCCCAAGGGGTTGGTCTTAGGTTCTCTTCTTTTTCTAATTTACATGAGCGATCTTCCGGCAGCCCTCCCTGCGAACATTGCCATGTACGCAGACGATGTAACCCTCTTGAGTTCAAAAGTAGAAAACCTGAAAATTGCGTTTAATAATAGTAATAGTAATAACAATAATAATAATAATAATAATAATAACCATATTGATATAGTTCTCGGCCATGGTCGAGAAGCACGCGTTAGAGTATGATCATGGTGTAACACGTTACTCAATAAGATGAAATATTCACAAATTCTAAGTATAAAAGTCAAGAGTATCAGCGATGAAATAACATAGCCAGCAAGTTTAAATGGATCATTCTAGTAATGGTTTGCGCGGCAATTTCAAACCGGTTTCGAATCCGAGCTGCGCCGTGGTGCGGGGTGGAGATATCAAAAAATCGTTAACACAGTGCCAAGGACGCATTATGAACGAGAATGATGCAAGCCAAGGAAAGCGGATGCCTACTAAGGTTCTACAAATGGAGTATATTCTGAACAATAAGAGAAGGAAAGGATAAAAAATTGTAAAGAATTGTACTTGGGAAAATTGATTCTTGCGAAGAGGATAGCTATTCATGAAGACGATACAAACCCTGAGTGACGGATTTACCGGGGTTTAATGAACGGAGTGAATTTTGAAACAGAGAGACATGATACCAATTTTGTGATAGTGAACTTGGAAACTGCTAGATGTGGAAGAAGCAGCAGTCAATAAAAAGGTGAGTTTAAATTTAGGATCAGTACCCTGTATCATTCGGAAATGAGAAAGCGCAACTGGAGGGTCCTCGAAAAGTGGAGAGTCAATTTCCAGCCGGCTACGGTTCGAGGGAAAGATAAACTGTGGTAACGGATGCTAAAGTGAGAAATCTCCGCACGGACCTGAGCGTTATTATGCTGTTTCACTGGCAAATATAGACGTATGTGTTGACGCATTTAGCTTCAATGTTATTCAGCGTCACTTCTGGCAATGTACAACATCGTATGGGTATGTTTCGTCTGGCGGGGCAAAGTATGTGTCCATCAATCAGCCGAGTGTGGCAGTATGTTAGCAGTATGCGCGGGAACTGGAATTCGTGTTGGTTGCCTTAGAAAAAGCTGAACGACCTTATAAGCGATTAGGAGCATTTGCTGTCGGGTGGCTTGATTCCGGTCCCCTTTGCTATGGTAGGTTCTACTTGAGTCTGTCCGTACGAGTCAAAGTGGCATCTTTGATTATCCGGTTTGGCGACTGAGATAGTGGGAGACCACGAACATGAAGTAAAGGAGGATTGCAGTCTGGAAGTGGTTCCAGCTGTGGGTTATGATAATTTATGAATGCAAAAATAATGGACTGGTTAGGTTCATGTGAGTGGGGCATGGAGGAAGTTTCATTTGAACAGTCAGTGGCGCCTACTCCGTATTCTGGATAAAATAGGCTGGCAAGGGATTTGGGCTATAATGCTACAGGCAAACAAAGTTGCGTACACGGGTTTGGCAACTGTGTATGCATTCCGAAGGATTTATGATTTGCATGTTGGCACGGCAGCTTTTGAATAATAACAAGAGAACTAGGGCTTCACAATTTAGTTGAAAATGATAACCCTCAATACCGTTGGCTCACGCAGAACGCAATTTGGCAACGAGGCTATAAGGTAGGTTTGAAATAACAGCCAGTGAGCAAATGGGGCTGGCACACTGTTAGCCTAGCGCTGTACTGTTGCTGTCTCTTCCGGTATGGTGGTTATTCTATAGTGAGTAGTTTCTGAGGTGCCTTAAAGTAGAAGAAACTACTGGGGTGACTGTGGTGATACGTTAGAGGCAATTGGTCACGTGCCTTGGAACGTTAACGTGAGTTTATCTAAGCTCTTACTCGATGGTGTTATCGTACTGAGATTATACTCGAGTGTGAGCAAGGAAATCTGATGTATATGTGATCGCATGGTTGTCGTGGTATCTTTTTCGTCGTCATCACATCGCAAAACAAAACAACACCGATTTAGGGACTGGTTTCAAAGAGCCGTGAGAAACGGGAACGAGATGGGTCCGAATTATCACCAGGGAAGCGAACTCCAAGGGTCTACTTTCAGGGCTCATGGTAGGCGGCACATGGGCCTGCTTCAGGTAGGGAGGTAGCACGATACGCTTCCATTGGCATCCACCTCGTGTCGCTTCAAGAATGATCCCCACTTTTTTAGACGTTTTTATTATTTTTTATGGCTTATCAGTCAGGTATCTGTCTGTCACAGAAGATGGAGCTGCTTTTTGTGAGCTACCACAGCTCCCAAGCCCCAGCCAAAACATGGACCGCTTGCAACAAGCCACGTTGGGATCAGGTCAACCACACCACTCAATCCGTAGCAACACTGCAACCCGGAGACATGGGTCACGTGTGACAAGGCTGATGTGCCTAGAAGACAAAGCAATGGGGTATTTTTTCTCACTTTCTTTTATGCCAATCTCTTACTTTTTGGTGTTCATGTCTTATTAGTGGTCAACTCTGTGGAGGGAGTCCATCAAGGCCAGGAATGTTTGCAGAATCGCAGCGCTAACACTCGCCTTATCCGTGAAGTCGGAACCCCAAGGCCGTTTACATGGGACCAGAAAATGCCGGGGGAGGTAGAGTCAACCACAGCCTGCGATTTTTCGATGGGGTTTATGTTCAACAAAAAAACAGTCTTCACAAAGATGGGGTACAACTTGCAGCATTGACAACGTGGTTCATCGGGACGATCCACAGATGTTGTAGTTTTGCTGACTAAGTATCAAATGTTATGTTGGCCAGCCATGGAGGACGCGAGATTTCTATGATAGGGAAGGAAGCTGAGCTCTGAGTGTCTAATGGTATGATATAAGGTGGCTACTAGATGAAGGCTGTGAAGTCTGACAGATGCTGCCTATTGGATTAGAGACAGAGGCGAAGACTGAATAAAAATCAGCACTGGAAATGTTTAAAGACTATCTTTCATGCAGCCAGTGGCATTTCATATAATCATATAAGACTTCAGAAGTGTAACAGACGTTTGAGCAATGCCTAGCCAAATTCACAACGGATCCCGAAATCAAAAGGCGATTATGCGTGATATTCTACGATACTAGATTATTGAATGAGCAATGACACCAAATAGATAAGAACCTCAGTAATGCGATCACAAGGACTCAACAAACGAGAAACCAAATTGCGGTGTGCGAGCAAGGAGCACGTGCGCCGATGAGGTCCAGAACAAGGAGATGACAAATTGGAGCTCTAGGTGCGATCAAACAACAACTGGTCCATAAAAACAAGCGGTGCGTAAAGACACGTCAGTAGTGTAATCAAGTGAGTGATGTTAAGAAAAACATGGAACTGCAAAGGTTTTAGGGGGACTTTCCACTACTTGTCGCTACAAGAGGCACTGGCCCAAGTCATGACAGTTACTATGTTTAGGCTTGGTAGCCTGGTAGGTTTACGCTAAGGTGATGGCAAATACGGCGTGTGGTGTGGCACACCCTACAGATTCTCAAGGGTTCTGGTTAGTATCCAACGCTTTCCCTATAAGCTCTATCAAAAGTCGTATGTGGATTTGTAAGTGCTATCAGTTTTTGGGTGTCCAACGCTACGTGTAATCTAGACTAAACATAATTAGGGAATCTACGGAACGGATATCAGCTGGGAGTTGACTCCACATAGTTGCACATTTAGGAAGGAAGAAGTTTTGCCTTTAAGATTTCCGAGAAGTAAGGACCATTAGACGGTGTTCCCTATTGCGCTGCTGATGTGTCGAGTTTATACTGAACTGAACTTGGCTAGAGGATACAGCTTGTTTATGGAGCAAAGTTGACAAAAATGCAGGGTTGAATTTTATTCTCCTAAGCCACGGAGGATCAAGCCGCAGGAGTGTACACCGCAGTCAGTAGCTCAGGTTTGTAGAAGGCCCAAACAGTTTTTTTGTAAATCGACGCTGTACATTCTCAATGTCGATAATTTCACGTTTGTGCACGTTTGGGAAAACGAGTGTACAGTACTCTAGGGTTGGGCGAATATGAGTTTTGTATATCTCCAACTTACTGTTCGTGAGAAGAAAATTCCTCTGCAACAAACCAAGGGACTTGTTTGCCCGTACATTTGTGTAGGAAATGTGTTCAGAGAAATTTAAAGTGTAAGAATATTGCAGTCCGAGGTCTCTTATTGTTGGGGATTATGAGAGTGGGACACCGCCAACCTTAGGCATATTATGAGGAATATTGCAGTTTAGCGTGAGATAACTGCTTTTGTTCGCTGAAAATTCCGTTTTCCATCGATCGCACCAGGAAGATAAGGACTGTACTTCCACCGTGATGTTATTCAGTGCTACAGGTAAGTTTCCTCGTTCGAATTCGTAGACTATCTTCGTGTCGTCGGCAAACAAGAAAACTTCGCCATAGGAGACGACATTGCAAATATCAATTATATGTAGTAAAAACAGCTGTGGTCCTAGAACACTGCCTTGGATAACCCCGCTGTTTATCGGGTGGGGGTACGACATCTGGCCGTTGATGAAGGTAACCTGGTGGCGGCCCTGTAGGTAGGGTTTAAACCAACTGAGTAGGGGTTTTTCAATCCCGTATCCTCTAATCTGATTGAGCCACGGCAGGCGTGGGACCCTGTCGAAGGCTTTTGTCATATCAAGATAGCTGATGACGAGTGCTCTGTCTTTGTCGGCAGCTGTTGTTACCAAATTCAGGAAGTCAAATTGGCACGTTGAACACGACCGTGATCTGAGAAATCCGTGCTGTCTTGGGCTGATGAGTTCATGTGCAGAAAGGTAGTCGGTCAGGTAGTGTTTCACGACTTTTTCTAGCAGCCTCGAGATCAATGGAGTATGATTAATGGGGTGGTAATTGGCAATGTCGTGCACTGTGCCTTTCGTATGCCTAGGGATACTAATGGATTTCTTCCATTGGCTGGGAATGTCCCGGTTTGCAAAGATAGATTGTACAGGTTTAGTGGTAGGAGAGGAATATCCGGGTCGCTGGAAGCGAATATTGCTGATGGTAAGCCGTCAGGTCCGGGGCAGTAGGTCGGTTTGAAAGTGTGGATGTATCTATTTATATCCGTAGTGGTAAACGTGATAGAACTGAGTGAGGAACTTGTGATAGACGGGGTGGCAAGCCGGGTACACGCTGGACTGGGAGACACGGTGGTTGTGAGGAATATGTTAAACGTGTCAGCTGTCTTTCGAGGTGGGGTTATGAGATTAACCGAATGGATGATCTGTTTTATGCATCGAGTTGATTGTGGGGCACGAGCCCTGTGCAGCCCGGCTAGATCTTGAGCTCTGTTTGGGTGGCGTAAGTCTTTGGTTTCTTGCCTTAGTTGTAGGTCACGGGCCTTGCGGTGGAATTCGCGGGAGGGGAGTTCCAGTCTGAAGACTGTAGAAAAGTCTCTATTTCGTTTGTACTGCCGTCGGAGGTTGTCGTGTTTCTGCTTTAGCCTGGTTACATGGTAACCCGCTGATCTGGATGGATAGTAGGGGCGTGATATGCTTTCGATGCATGAGCGTAAACTTGGGTAGAGGAGGTCAGCGGCGTACCGGGGATCTGTTGTGTAGAAGAACTCGTCACCGTTTCTGGAGCGAATTTGAGAGGGGATATGGTCCCATTTAAAGTGACGGAAGGGGGGACCGTTACGTGTTAGGCTATCAGTACGTGGCCTGACTTGAAATCTGCAACTGACGATTCTATGGTCGCTGCCTGTGAGGTCGTTTATTACGGAGGCAGAGACGTTTGTGAGACCCGGCGTCAACATCAGGTCGGTGACGTTATTCTCTCTAGAAGGCTGTTTTATATGTTGGGCCCACTGGCCCAGGAGTATGCATGAGGCGAATTGCTAATATGTGTAGGGGGCAGTAAAGGAGGACCAATTCGCGCCCGGGGCATTGAAGTCGCCTGCTACAAATTTACCTCCAAATGGCAGGCTGGCAATGCAATTATATGCCTCAATAATGGGGTTAAATATGGAAGTGTCTTTGCTGGGTGGTTATACAACCGGAAACTATGGTTATCTGGGATGAAGAAATTGTAAACCATATAGAATCTTCAACATTTTCCAGCACGGTATTTTCCGGTAGGGTGGCAGATAGGATGCTCTTGACATACCCCATGAAATCTCCACCGCGGCGGTAAATTCGTTGAGTCCTGAAGGTTTGACAACCGATCAGTGACGTTTGGTCAGAAGGTATGAGCTCGGTGAGCCAAGCCTCGGTGATCATGATGGTGTCGAAGTTGTGGACGACAGCCAGTACTCTATAGCGGAAAGCTTGTTCTGGATGGAACGGGAGATAAATAGTTCTAGGGAAAGCATTTCTGTGGAAGGCATCGAGTCGTCAGTGGATCTGGTAGCCAGAGTGTGCGTGGGAGGGCGGTGATCAATAGGCGGGTCACCCATGCAGGAGGACTGAATGTGAGTTACTGCTTCCATTTGGACTGCTCTAGCCTTATCGCCGCAGATTGTACATTGGGCTCAACACTCATGAAGTCCTGTAGAGATTAACACTGGATGCTGAGGTGTTATGGTAGCACGGGCTAATAGATCTGGAGGGGGGTATGGTGACTCTAGGTGGGACCTTTAGGTTAAATTACGTATAAATCGGGGGAGAGTTAACTTGGATGCTAGGGGGTCAGCATGAGGATGGAGAGCTGTAGGGGAGGGGCAGCCACGGTTTTGATAGCGGTTCTGTAAGGAGAATGACGAAAGGCAGGGTAAGTTGGATTTGAATGAGAGAGGTGTGATGTTTTGGATGGAGTTTGATGAAGCGGCAGGCATCTCACAAGGCTCCACGGAAAAAGTGTGAGGGGATGGAGTAGTAACGAAAGGGCTGCTGATGAAAGGGGCCTTGGTATGGAGGATCAGCTGGCATAGTGTGCAGTGGGGTCAGAGTAGAATACGGCGATGTTGGATCGTGAGGAGGCAGGGGAGGTTGAGGTTGCGGGGGGGGGAGGGGGTAAAATGGGGCACATCATAAGACGGAAAAGAGTCTGAAGCGGGCCATATGTTGTGGTACCGGTTGGCAACGATGCTGGTAACTCGTCCGGCATAGTTTGGGTTTGGTAGAGCTAAAGAAGGAGGCGGTACATCGAGTGGAGAATTTGTGATGTGGTATTGCGTATGTGGACGTGGTGACGGCGGCGTCTAAGTTTGTGAGTGTAGAATGTAGCAGTTGAGCACACGGATCTCCTGGGGACCAAATAAATGCGTTTTCAGGCTAGGGCTAAGGTGAGCGACGCGATTTTGCAGGTACGGGCTGCTGTCGTCTCGAACAAGCAGTGTTGGGAGCTACGAAATCGCACCGACAACACGACTATCCAGACGCACGATTGGCTTCAGCCACACAAAGTTCTGTGCAAAATGACTTGGTCCCCCATGAAACGAACGTTTGAGCAATGCGTAGCCAAATTCGCCACGGATCCCGAAATCAAAAGACGATTATCTGCGATATTGTACGATACTGGATTATTACATGAACAATGACATCAAAATATACAAACCTCAATAATGCGATCACAAGGACTCAACAACGAGAAACCGAATAGCAGCGTGTGAGCAAACACCACGTGCGTCACGCAGGTCCTGAACAAGGATGTGCCAAAGTAGCGTTCTGGGCGCGAACAAACAACAATTGGTCCATAGAAACAACCAGTTCGTAAAGACAAGTCAATAGTGTAGGCAAATGAGTGATGTTAGGAAAAACACTGAATCGAGAGGGAAAAGGGGGATTTTCCAAGACCGGTAGTTACACGGCCCACCAAAATCCTCCTGAATCCTTAGCAGAGTCAAAGGTTCGGTATAAAGGTACTGATTCTTTCTACCTGCCTAGGCTCTGCTGTCAGTGCGAGCGCCTAATGCTCGTCGTCAACGTTTTACTACTGGTCGCACCTAACCCACTGGTTATATAGACGTGAGGCTAGTCTACATTTTCCACAAGACCAAATGACCGATGGCGGGCGTGAAGGGGCCACATAGATGATGTCATTGTAAAGGGCCGCCCTGTCCTGGAAGTATGTGCTTGAGTGTGTGTGTGTGTGTGTGTGAGTATGTGCGTGTGCCGGGGTGTACAATGGAATCACAGGTATGACTACACATCAAAGGAGGACTTTCTGCAATGTCAACAAAAGACTGTGTGGCAAGAAACGAGTAAAATGTAGGCATGTGTGTGGGTCCTAAGCTCCGCTACTTCCACATATGCAAGGGGCATTCAGTAACGTCAACAAAAAGCAAACAACGAACACTGTCACATGTTTGATGGGTTTACGGGGTGAAGAGTGCGTTGGGCATGTGTGTGTGTGTCGGAATGTACAATGGAATCGCATTCATCACCACTTATCGACAAAAAACCTTCTGTAATGTCAACGAAAGACCATGAGCATTGTATCGTGTTTGACTGAGACCGTGTGGTATAACGAGTTCAATGTAGGTGAGGGTGTTTCGGTATTGCTTCCATATGTGGTGTTTCTTTATCCATTTCGATGACTAGTGCGGAAAGGTCTACTGGGCCTTAGAGTTATCAGCTCCTCCGCCTTTGCTCTCGAGTAGGTTAATACTGTGTATGTCACGAATGAACACTCCGTTAGTTGTCTTCACCTTCACCGTTCTTATCATTCAGTCGGTGTATTTGATGGTCTCCGTAACTACTCCCAAAGACCAAGTGCTGAAATGTGCGCGTTCGTCTGCGATCATCACCACATCCCAAACCCTGAATGGTCTTGTTTTGGCCAGCCACTCCTGCCGAGTCTGCAGAGCCGGTAGGTACTCCCGCAGCCATCGCCTCCAGAAGACCCTGGCCAGATAGTTCGCCTGCTTTCATCCGTGGAGGTAGCTCCCACGAAGGTCTACCGGCCCTTGGAAACCCTCGTTCGACCTTAACGTCAATAAGTCGTTCGGGGTGAGCGCCAGGTGGGTGGGGTCGCCGTTCATTACTGGGACCAGGGGGCGGTTGTTCAGGATTCTCTCCACCTCAGTCATGACGGCGTTCATCGTCTTGTCGTCGGGCGGCTGCTGCTACATGATTGACGGCAACATGCGTCTGGCGCACTGGATCATGCGTTCCCATACGCCGCCTCGGTGGCTGGCCTGTGGAGGGTTGAAATGCCATCGTATGCCGTAGGCCACGGTTCAATCCTGCAGTTCGTCCCTGTTTATGTTCTTGTGCCAAAGCTGCAATTCCCGGTGAGCGCCCACAAAGTTCGATCCATTATCTGAGTATATATCGGCCGGTACCCGTTCTCGGTTGATAAATCTCTGCAAGGCCAGTAGGAACGAATGGGTCGTCATCGAATGTGCGACTTCCAGGTGTACCGCGCGTGACTTCATGCACGTCATGATACATCCATATAGTTTTTCTAATCTTTTCCCGCACTTGATCCACAAGGGCCCGAAATAGTCCAAGCCGGTGTAGCTGAACGGCCACCAGTCTGAAGTCACTCTGCATTCTGGTAGTTGGGCCATGTATTGCTTGCCCGCCGTGGCATTGCGTCTCCTACATTGCACACAACGTTGGATTATGCTTTCGCAGTCTCTCGTCCTCTCAGCAACCAAAGGCGCTTTCGGATGACTCTCGTCACGTAACTTTCTCCGGCATGTCCCTCCACGGCTTGAACGTGTTGAATCATTAGCTCTGTAAAGGAATTCAGGAAACCCCGTTCCATGCATTAGCATCCATATTACAAACGACATACATCATTCGTATGAACTATCTTTGCTTGGTTTCCGATTGTTTGTCTTATTTCTCTAAATCTTTGTCACGAACCGGACTCCTACCGTTGCCTCGAGCGAGAGTCGCTCAGCTTGAATTTTGTTGTGACCGTATTTGGTAATCTCATCTTCTGTATCTAACCTTCTGCTGTAACCCAGCTGCAGTTGTTGATTTGTTGTCCAATTTGGAGAGTAAGAGCCCAGAAGGAACACTACTAAGGTTTGAATATTGTAAAATTAATTAATTTGTTGTATAAAATACCGTGGCCTTTTTGGATTAGACTTCGTTTTGAAATGTGTCGAAATTGGTTGCTACGCGTCGCTCAAACGTTCCGGTGGCTGGACTATACAGTACTCAATATCCTTGGCAATTGCTGAGACATGAAATTACGCAGCAAATCGGCAAACCGTTCCGAATCAAAGGACAATACCCTGCAGGTGAACCAAACCCCTTTGCCCGTAGGTGTTTGTCATGTTTCTTGCTCAGGCTCTAGTATATCAGGTTGTTTTATGGTTAGCTCGGTTTCCCACAGAGCTAGAGCTGATCTGTTGTTAGCTGAGTTGAAGGAGAAGCAGTTTGCAGAACAATTATAGTTAGATAAGCAAAGTAAGCTGCTCCAAGTGAGGAATGAGACGGAAATGGCTAAACTGCTTTTAGCACTCTCTGAGGAAGAAGAAGATCTAGTCAACAGAGATGAAGTCAAGGGTGGGGTAATGGTCAGTGAACATCCTTCTCGTTACCTAGGTGATTGCCACGTGCAGAACGATGCACCACGAACAATAAGCTTGGTTCTAGTGGCGGAACCTTCAGTAAATTATCGTTTGGACCTACCCAGAGTGGAACTGGAGTCGTTTGCGGGCTGCTCGTCAACGTACTGGAGGTTTGTGAAACAGTTCGAATATTACGTCGAAAGTAGGGTTCCAGAGGATGGTCAGCGCCTACTTTATTTGATGCATTACTGCAAAAGACAAGCAAAGGATGCGATTGCCGAATGTGTTATGTTGCCTCCAACACTGGCATACAATAGGGCCAGGGAATTCCTAAAGGACCTGTATGGACAAGATTTTTTAGTGGCTCGTTCACTGATTGACGGCTTACTGCAAGCTTTGAAGCCTCTGGTGGAAGATTCGGATGCCCTGACCGAATTGTCGTTAAAAATGCTGAACTGTGAAGTTGCCCTCACGCAGATGAATTGCATGTCAGACCTCAACTCATTGCAGACTATGGAAGGTATCACTGGCGTGCTACCAACGCGTCTCCAGGATTTGTGGGTTAGGACCGTTGATGATATTTTGGGAAGAGGAGACGAACCGAGGTTCCAAGATCTGCAGCACCTGTTGTCCCTTGAGGCACGGATTGCTCGAAGTAGGTTTGGCAAACTGGCTGCCAATAGCAAGGCTCAGAGTTATTCGCGGTCATCCAGTTGGAGGAATTATGCGCAAAACCAGCATCCAGAAGCGACACGGTTCATGCCAAATCATGGTAGTACTTTGTTGGTCGCAGCTAATAGGAGTTCGGTATGTAATGGAATAAACGCGCTTGATGAGTGTCAGCGATTCCTGTCTCGCGATATACCCGGTCGTTGGGCATTGATCAAAGTGATCAAGGCTTGTTTTTCGTGTCTCAAGTGTGGACATCTGTCTAGCAACTGCTCTGTTTCCAAACCATGTTCAACACCACCCTCTACTGCAAAGTGCACAGAAGCAATGTACCGATCGAGTCAAGCAAGATACAACACAAGGGATGCAGCTGGATAAGCTGGGTACGGACGGTGCAAAAAGGCCTGGACAGCGGACCAATAATTGTGCGGCTACTCTTAGGCCAGAATGTCGGGTCAGTTTGGGTGTGCTACCAGTGCGAGTAGACGGACCGGGGGCTCTGTGGAGACCTACGCTCTGCTGGACAGCGGGTCTGATGTGACTATAATACAAAAAATCATTATGGAGCTGGTGGGCCCAAAGGCATCCTGGACCTCACTTTCGATTTTGACCGTAAATGGCACTACCACTTGGAATTCGGGAATAACGGAGCTGCGACTGAACTCATTGTCAGAGAATGGTTTCGTAAATGTAGAGAGAGCCTTTTGTGTTGATAGGCTACCAATCTAGGCAGTCCAGTACTGCACAGATGCGGACATTTTATCCTGGCCTCACCTACGTTGCGTCCAAAGACAGAATCTGGAAGATTCGAGAGTGCGACTCCTGATAGATGCCGACTTCCCAGAAGCACACTGGGTATAAGGGCATGGATGCGGCAAAAGAAAACAACCCTAGGCTGTGCGGACGATTCTAGGGTGGATTGTTCTTGGTCCGATAAACCAGAAACCAAGCTTTGTGAGGACAGCAAACAGCGTTGAGAGGGGGATCGATCTCTTGGCAGAACAGATCGATCGACTAAACAACGCTGATTTCTGCGATGGGTGTGCATCAGAAAACTCTCTTTCATTGGAAGACAAACAGGCCGTTGATATGGTTTTCAATGTCATAACCCGGTTGAAGGGACACTATGAAGTTGCACTTCCGTGGAGGAACCTTGAAGTGAGACTTCCAAATAACTGTATTGTGCCCAAAGATAGATTGAACGGCTTGGGGAAAAGGTTTGCTCGTGACCCGGAATTCTTCGGCAAATACTCTACAATAATAGAGGGTTATGTGCGCTGGGGCCACGCCCAGTTAGTGCCCGATGTGCAGCTAAAAATGGGTTTTGAGCCAAAGTGGAATTTAACACATCACGCAGTTACAAACCCTAAAAAGCCTAGCAAGTTGAGGGTGGTGTTTGACTGTGCGGCTGCTTTCCAGGGACGCTCCTTGAATGGTTATTTGCTACAGGGACCGGATACGACAGCAAGATTAGTTGGGGTGTTGCTTCGTTTTCGACAGGAATCTGCCACTTTGGCTGCGGATATTGAAGAAATGTTCATGCAGGTTCGGGCGCCGACGAGAGACGAACGAGCACTGGGGTTCCTCTGGTGGGAAAATAGTCGACTAGGTGGTAATCTTGTTGAATATCAGATGAATGCCCACCCGTTTGGTGCCACTTCCTCCCCATTTTGTGCAAATCTCGCGTTACATCGCACGGCAGACGACTAGGGAGGACAGTATGAGGATTACGTCTCCAGGGCCGTGTATAACAACTTCTATGTAGACGACTGTCTTGTTCCTTCGCCCACACCGGAGAACACAAGAGTTTTCGCTATCTAGATGAGTGAAGTACTACCACGTGGTGGATTCCGGCTTCATAAGTGGGTGTGTAATCGTAAGGAGGTGCTGGATGTTTTACCAAAATCTGAGCTGGCCCATCCCACTTTGGAAATAGATGATTGCGCGCCTGTGCTAGAGAGGACGTTGGGGTTAGAATGGAATGCAATAGAAGACAAGTTCCAGTTTTCATTCGCAACACGCGAAAAACCTCAAACAAGGCGTGGCTTGTTGTCTATAGTATCATCCGTGTTCGACCAACTAGGGTTGTTTCACCCTTCATTCTGCCAGGAAGGTGTTATTGCAATCACTGTGTCGCTTGAAGCTTGGTTGGGACAACCCAATTAGAGAAGAACCATTACGATGCTGGAATAAGTGGTTAAGAAGTATGGAACAACTTTGCGCATTCAAAATTCAGCGTTCTATTATTAGAGGTGATTCACTGAACGAAGGTGTGCAGCTTCATGTATTTTGTGACGTTTCTGAAGTTGGCTATAGGATGGTGGCGTATTCCAGAATGGTTTCAAGGGACATAGCCCCCTACTGTGCCCTACTGTTTTCTAAGTCAAGGGTAGCTCCTCCGAAGACCGTAACGATCCCTCGATTGGAGTTAGCCGCAGCAAGACTGGCCGTTAGAGTTTCTCGGATTCTTATGGAAGAAACTGGAATCAAGTTTGGTAAGACCTACTACTGGACGGACTCCGCTATAGTTTTGCACTACATAAACAACACTAAAACGAGATTCAGTACGTACGTTGCGAACCATTTGGCTGAAATCCACCAGTGGTCGGAACCCTGGCAGTGGCGTCACGTCAGATCGGAGGCTAACCCTGCAGACTTGGCAACAAGAGGCACAACATCACCAAGTGATATCAGCTGCTGGTTCGAAGGTCCTAAATTCTTGATAAACGATGAAACTTCACGGCCGACCAGTCCTACCGTTGCTGCAGCACCACCAAACGTTGAGTTGAAGCAGCCTTCGAGTACAGTTCTCACAGTGTTGTAGGATGCATGGACGGAAGCACTTCTAGTTAGGTACGGCAATTGGTTTCACTTGCTGAAGTCGGTAGCGTGGTTAACCCGTTTTAAAATGTACGTTGCAGTCATGAGAGGCGGGCGCACGGATCTAGGATTGACAACTGGGCCTTTGAAGTTAAACGACATTGCTAAAGCGGAGGAAAATGTTATTTTGATTGTACAAGCTAGAGTCTATGGCGAAGAGCTAAAATGGCTACGAGACACGAGCAATAACCTATGCACTAACAAACCTCCGATGAACAGGACTCTATTAAAACTCGATCCAGTTTTATTAAATGGAATTATATGTGTTGGGGGACGACTGAACTACTCCAGTCAGCTTCAGGTTGTGAAACATCCGGTGGTACTACCCAAGACTCACCCGATTACAGACTCGATAATCCGATGGTACCACGCGATGGAAGGACACGCAGGACCTTCTCAGTTACTTGCGGAACTTCGCAAAACCATTTGGATTGTACAGAAGGGAGCTACCGTCAAGCAAGTACTTGGAGGATGTTGGAAATGCCGGAAGCATTTGGTGGTCGTAAGCAAGCAGATGATGGCTCCTCTACCAGCCATTAGAGTCCAACAAGGTTGGTTTTCGTTCAGATACGTCGGAATAGATTATGTTTGCCCATTTGCGGTCAAACATGGGCGCAGCATGGAGAAACGATATTGATGCATCTTTATCTGCCTACAGATGTGTGCGGTACGTATTGAAGTTTCTTATTCTCTAAGCATGGATTCATTCATTATGACACTGCTGCGTTTCATGCCGAGGAAAGGGGCACCGTCCGAGAATTTCGGTGATAACGGTACAAACTTCGTTGGGATTCAAAGGTAATTGAAGAACCCAACGGGAAACTGGTCCAGTGACAAGACTGCTGATAGATTGTTGCAAGGGGCGTGCAGTGGAATTTCAATCCCCCACATGCTAGTCGCCGTGGTGGCATATAGAGATTATGGTGCGCTCGGTTAGAAGAGTACTTCTTTCAATTTGTGACGAGCAGCCGATGACTGGCGAGATATTGTTGACATTCCTTACGGAAAGTGAGCGGATAGTAAACGGACGACCGCTGGTGCCTTTGACCTCGGACTGTCGTGATCTGCTAGTACTCACGCCCAATGACCTACTTATCCTGAGGGCGAAACCCACGAGATATTCCAACGGATTCGTTGCGCGATAGACTGGTTCGTCAGTGGAGGCAGGCAAACTACCTAACATCTGTGTTTTGGAAGCCATGGATCAGGGAGTATCTTCCACCATTACAACAGCGGCAGAAGTGAAAAACTCGAAAAAGCAACTTTAGATTGGGTGATGCAGTGCTACTAGTTTCGGAGGCTTTGCCGCGAGGCCGGTGGCCGATAGGAGTCATCGAAAAACATCTCAGTTTTGGACGATGGTTTGGTGCGAACGGCAACAGTGAGAACTAATGAAGGATTAGTGCTCCATGACATTAGAAAAATTTGTCTTATGGAGGGCGAACCGGACACTGATGTTGTAAGTTCAGAGGCCAAATCTTCTCAAGTGGGAGGCGGGTCTTCGGATCTGCTGAACCGGGAGGGACCACTGAGAGTTGATCCACTTGTCCGACTGGGAGCTGCTATTGACGGTGATACGTTTTAGGTATTGGAGAACCGTAAAGCGAGCCGATGCACGAGGCCTACCACACCTAGCGGTGCACGGGAAAAATCCGGGTCGGATTTTGGGGGCCGGTGCGAATGAGTTCAGGAAACCCCGTTCCATGCATTAGCATCCATATTACAAACGACATACATCATTCGTATGAACTATCTTTGCTTGGTTTCCGATTGTTTGTCTTATTTCTCTAAATCTTTGTCACGAACCGGACTCCTACCGTTGCCTCGAGCGAGAGTCGCTCAGCTTGAATTTTGTTGTGACCGTATTTGGTAATCTCATCTTCTGTATCTAACCTTCTGCTGTAACCCAGCTGCAGTTGTTGATTTGTTGTCCAATTTGGAGAGTAAGAGCCCAGAAGGAACACTACTAAGGTTTGAATATTGTAAAATTAATTAATTTGTTGTATAAAATACCGTGGCCTTTTTGGATTAGACTTCGTTTTGAATTGTGTCGAAATTGGTTGCTACGCGTCGCTCAAACGTTCCGGTGGTTGGCTATGCAAGCTCTACTACAGGTTGCCTCGCAGACAGCGGTATAGGATACTTTGTATCAAAGCTCAGGTGGGCGTTGGTCAGCCTACCATCCACACGCAGCAGTCTATCTATGAGCTTAGGGTTCAGAAGCTTCAATTTGCCTCTTGAAGATGATATTTTGTTGTTGATTGGTCCCACTTCTTCCGCCCTGTCGAGTTCTTGGGCAAAAGCCCCTCGTTATATCATTCTGAAAATATCGTATTCTGCCGCTTGTGATTCATCGGAACTTATCAGGCCGACCCGTATCCGTCCTGAGGGCCGTAGCCCTTTCATGACTAGTTAATTTCTCTTGAACTTGGCCGACTAAAATATTGCATGAAGTGTCTTCATCCAGGAAGAAAACCTGGCCAATCGCGGTAAAATGGATGTCGCTTCGACGACGTTGGCCGCTTTCGCTACGCCGTTGATCTCCAGTTACACTCCCGTAGGAGGTTTTAATTCGAACGCGGGCCAGTCCTGTTTAGGCATTTGCAGGAAGTTTGGCCCTCTCGTCCATGTGTCTAGTTGCCTGAAGTTGGTCGCACCTCGGGAGCACAGATAGGCTGGATTATTTCCAGACCTGAGGTGCTTCCACTGGTTCATGGCTGATACGTCGGAGATAATCGCGAGTCGGTTAGCAACGAAAGTACTAAACCGGCTCTGGACGTTGTTAATATAGCAAAGTACTATCGTTGAGTCAGTTCAAAAGCTAACCGACCAAGTGTAGAGGTCGAAACGTCTCTTCACAGCTTGCACCGCCCTGACTACTAACACGGCTGCGCTGAGTTCAAGGCACGGGATCGAAACCCACTTCAGTGGAGCAACGCCGCCTTTAGCGAACAGGATCCTCGTAGTATGTTATCCATCTCCTGTGCACCATCATCCGTACACCACAACCCCATAACCGACCTCATATGCATCGGAAAAGGCATGTAGTTCTCCAGTCCGCGTCGTATGGACAGGAGTCAAACATCATGGAATCCCTATGTCCCTTAATTTCTTCAAGGTATTCAAAAATTCTTCCCAGTCCAGCCGGTCCCCTCGGTCCAGTGACTGGTCCCAATCAACTTTCTTACGGCACAGCCGCTGCAGCAAGATCTTTTCGGGTAACAGCCAGGTCGAGACGAAACCGAGCGGGTCGAACAGACTAGTGACAGCAGATAGTATGTCTCGATGGGTTACTGGCAACTCGGTAAAGTTTAGTTCGAAAACAAAGTCGGCCGTTTTCGCGTCCCATTGTATTCCTAAAGTGCGTTCGGTGGGGAGTGGAGAGTCGTCCAAATCTCTAAGTTTTTCGGCCTTCTCGCGGTACGGAATGACCTCGAGCACTTCTAGAGCGTTCGAAGTCCACTTCGTCAGATTGAAGCCACCCTCTTCTAGCAATCTTGTTAGGCCTCTGAACACGGGCCGGGTCTACATCATGGAATGACCCAAGAAAGTCGTCGGCGTGAAACTTTCTGCTGACGCTATCTACCACTGACCGTTGGACCAGATCTCCATGTTTGTTCGCTGATTTTATAAGGACGTAATTCGCACAAAATTGTGACGATGTAGCTCCTAAGGGGTGGGCGGTCATCTTTTAATTCACCACTGCGTTGTCCCGGTCACTCTCTTCGGATCGTTAAGCTTTTTCTAAGGCAACCAACACGAATTCCAGTTCCCGCGCATACTGCTAACATACTGCCACACTCGGCTGATTGATGGACACATACTTTGCCCCGCCAGACGAAACATACCCATACGATGTTGTACATTGCCAGAAGTGACGCTGAATAACATTGAAGCTAAATGCGTCAACACATACGTCTATATTTGCCAGTGAAACAGCATAATAACGCTCAGGTCCGTGCGGAGATTTCTCACTTTAGCATCCGTTACCACAGTTTATCTTTCCCTCGAACCGTAGCCGGCTGGAAATTGACTCTCCACTTTTCGAGGACCCTCCAGTTGCGCTTTCTCATTTCCGAATGATACAGGGTACTGATCCTAAATTTAAACTCACCTTTTTATTGACTGCTGCTTCTTCCACATCTAGCAGTTTCCAAGTTCACTATCACAAAATTGGTATCATGTCTCTCTGTTTCAAAATTCACTCCGTTCATTAAACCCCGGTAAATCCGTCACTCAGGGTTTGTATCGTCTTCATGAATAGCTATCCTCTTCGCAAGAATCAATTTTCCCAAGTACAATTCTTTACAATTTTTTATCCTTTCCTTCTCTTATTGTTCAGAATATACTCCATTTGTAGAACCTTAGTAGGCATCCGCTTTCCTTGGCTTGCATCATTCTCGTTCATAATGCGTCCTTGGCACTGTGTTAACGATTTTTTGATATCTCCACCCCGCACCACGGCGCAGCTCGGATTCGAAACCGGTTTGAAATTGCCGCGCAAACCATTACTAGAATGATCCATTTAAACTTGCTGGCTATGTTATTTCATCGCTGATACTCTTGACTTTTATACTTAGAATTTGTGAATATTTCATCTTATTGAGTAACGTGTTACACCATGATCATACTCTAACGCGTGCTTCTCGACCATGGCCGAGAACTATACCAATATGGTTATTATTATTATTATTATTATTATTGTTATTACTATTACTATTATTAAACGCAATTTTCAGGTTTTCTACTTTTGAACTCAAGAGGTTTACATCGTCTGCGTACATGGCAATGTTCGCAGGGAGGGCTGCCGGAAGATCGCTCATGTAGATTAGGAAAAGAAGAGAACCTGAGACCAACCCCTTGGGGACCCCAGTTGTTACCGAGGGGGGTTGAGGCAAAGCACTGCTCACGTTAACTACAAAGACGCGGTCGGTAAGGAAGCTGCGTGGAATGGCCAACATGGGGCCCGTAATCCCGTATTTTTGCAGCTTGTAGGGAGGAGAGAGGCATGGGGTGTAACAACCGGTCGTGGAAAATCCCCCTTTTCCCTCTCGATTCAGTGTTTTTCCTAACATCACTCATTTGCCTACACTATTGACTTGTCTTTACGAACTGGTTGTTTCTATGGACCAATTGTTGTTTGTTCGCGCCCAGAGCGCTACTTTGGCACATCCTTGTTCAGGACCTGCGTGACGCACGTGGTGTTTGCTCACACGCTGCTATTCGGTTTCTCGTTGTTGAGTCCTTGTGATCGCATTATTGAGGTTTGTATATTTTGATGTCATTGTTCATGTAATAATCCAGTATCGTACAATATCGCAGATAATCGTCTTTTGATTTCGGGATCCGTGGCGAATTTGGCTACGCATTGCTCAAACGTTAGCTACAATACTCAATAGATCAATTTAGAACCAGAAAACCACGCAAAATGCCAAGAAAAGGCTTGAACACATTGGAATCCGGACAGAAAGTAACACGGCAAGTGTCTGGGGAGGTTTTGGGAACATTTGATTCCCTAGTTATTGTTGGAGCGCCTAGTCCTGTCAGTGCTAGTTCATGTGGTAATGAGAGCAATATGGATCGCAAGGATGTTGATTTATATAGGCTGAGAGTACTAGACCTAGAACAACAGTTACTATCGGCCAGACTACAGGCGCAGGAAGCAGGGAGGAAGTGTACACAGAAAGAGCGAGAGCATGAGGCCAGCAACTACGACACTTCCGATAGATCAGGGTGCCATAAGACAGGCAACCCCACTCCGGTCGCCGACCACAAAACACTGTCCATCGATTTGCCAAGAGTGGAATTAAAGGTTTTATACTGACGAGCTGAGCAATACTACAAGTTTGTCAAGCAGTTCGAAACGTTCGTCGAAAATGAGGTGACCGACCCCGGGCAAAGGCTTCTCTATTTGACTCACTACTGTCGAGGCCCAGCAAGGGAAGCTACCAACGGGTGTACCACGCTCGACCCAAGACAAGGCTACACCCGAGCAAGGAAGATTCTAAGGGACCTGTTTGGCCAACCTTTCCAAGTAGCCCGTAACCTAATAGAGGGCGTGATGTTAAAGGCAAAGAGGACCAAGGGCGGTGTCTACACAATGGCCGACCTGGTGATCAAAATGCAGAACTGCTCAATAGCCCTCGACCATTTAGGTTGTGGAGCTGATCTTGATGACGTGCACACCTTGGAAGGCATAGTCCGTCACACCTCTCCCGAACTGCAGGGTCGGTGGGCGGAAGAAGCGGAATAGATAAGCCAAAGCGGCAGGGAAGCTAACTTCGAAGACCTGACCGAATACGTGGACAGGTAGACCAAGATAGCCGGCAGTAGATTTGGCCAACTCATCCGGGACAGCAACCGAGCAAACAAGTCTAGTACTAGCCATGCTCAAACCACTTCAAGGGAACATCCGAAATATCAGCGTTGGACCAATGCACACGCCATTTCACGCGATGCCACAGCGCAACCAAGTTTCAGGTCCTGCGACGCTGGCTATGGGCTACTAGGATGCCCCAAGTTCGTCAACTCCACAACAGACGAACAATGGGGAATGGCTAGGAGACAGGAGGGCGCTTTATTTGTCTCAACACCAAACACGGGGCGGCAGCTTGTAGAACAAGGAGCAGATGCGGTTACGAGGGCCGCACGGGCAGACACCACCGATTGCTGCACCAGGCTAGAGTAACCTTATCCGAGGCGACTACCAAGCCCAGTGTTATTTGCTCAACGTCGCGGTCTGCCAGTAAACCGGCACGTTTAGACGTAGTTGCCATGTGATTAGTGACCCCAACTGGGGTGGTCAAAGCGTTGGCTTTCGTCGAAAGTGGATCCAACACAACCCTAGTGAAAAAGCGGTTTGCCGACAAACACCAATTAGATAAAGGTGCGACGTCGTTGGCAGTGAGCACGGTGGGCGGAACACAGGTAAGGACTTCCGGTAGGTTGAGGCGGCAACTCATCTTTCTAGACACTACCGAGGAAATTGAACCAACGGAGGCATTCACGTTAGCGGATCTCCCCATGCGAGCACCAAGGTCGGTCAACGCAATCTTGACTAGGTGGCCCCACCTGCAGGATGTAACCGTTGTAGAGTGGGAAGATGATGAAGTGGATCTCCTCATCGACTGCGACGTGCCAGAGGCGCATTGGGTGCTTGATCAGAGATTGGGCGACAGCCAGGCACCTTATGCCGTACGCACGGCCCTGGGATGGATGTTATACGGTCCAGTAAGGGGACGTGGTTCCGTGAATTATTTATCCGCCGAAACGGACCGCATAGAGTATCATCTGCAGCGGCTCTTGGAGACGAAAGACCATTGTTGTCTCAGGAAGATAACTTCGCTCTACATACGGTGCGGCGATGCACGACAGTTTGTACTCGCCAGAAACAACTTGCAAGCAGATCACAGAGAATCGCCGTTATCGATACGATCGGCCGGGACAGCAAACGGGCTTCCGATGTGCATTTCGGAATCTCACAAACGGCCAACTTGAGCTTTGAAATCCTCAGCAGTGATCACCACGTCTGTTAAACGTGCGCTTCGAAGTACGAGACAACTCCTGGTACAACTCGTCCTTGGATTCAGAGGAGCTGCACTCCGTGAGTGCATATACAAACATGACGAACAAGCATCGTCACTTCAGTTTGTTGCTGTTGACAGGAACAGAACCGTCCAACCGAATTACACACAAACGACTGCTGACTGGAATCCAGTTTAGCAGTGCACGCTCAACTCTCATGTTCAAAGTAATCCCAACGCCAGCCTGACCACGAGCACTAGAAACCAGATCACCCGGAAAGTGAAGAGTAAAGCGACACATTGAGGTTGTATTTGAGGTGCGACTTGAGATCACTGAAGTGCGGTCTTGTATGCGCGTTTCCGAGACATAGCACACATTTATTTTAAAAGTATCAAGAGTTCCAGCGAGAGTAGCCTTTTGCTCTGACATAGTGTGCGGACGTCGAACGCAGTCAATCGAAGTGAATATGTAGGCTTGAGGAGCGCATTCGACTTATGCCCAACTCCTGAACTACTGCTTCCTTCAGAGCCGCCATTATCCGTGGCGTTTTGCATCGATCTTAAATTGAGGGAGGAATAACTTGTAAGGCCCTTTACAGGAGAGATACTGGAGATTTCTGGGCGAATCATACTTCGCGGCCGCCTACACCGCAGAAGGGGCTCTTCATTGGGAACCCTAACCTGAGCCTTTGGCTGAGAAGTCTGACCCACAATACAGTGGGGCGATAACCCAGTGCGGAAATGCGATCGAAGAATCCGTGAAGGAACTTTTTCTGGTCTGTCATGTGAGACTTGATTGTTGCAAGCACCCAGAACTGTCTTCGGTGGTGCTTTTTCATCGATTCGCTCTTCGGATTCAGTCCTCAGCCCCATGTACGCAATGGAGCAAACGGAACGTGGATGGAGCAGCATCCTCTGGGTCAGGGGCTGCCCAGCTTAGGCGGGCGATCGATAACAAATGAAGCGCGTTGACTTTTACCGTCCAGAAAAACACCAGGTACTCTGACCCTACATTCATCTAGTGGAGTTTTCTTGACCGGTAAGCTGTTTTACTTCATCGGTATCCATTAAAGTTCTCTTTTCACCAGTCCTGTCGAACTATGCCATAACTTGGGTGATGCGTGGCGAGCTCACCGGCTACCGAGGAATTCAACAAAGCCAAGTGGTTTGGATGGCAGATGTTGAATTTCCTAGTGTAATTGTTGTTCTGAATGGATGAATCCGACAATTTGCAGTCGGTTCTCATTAGTATCGAGTACGAGGCAAAAACGATAAATCTGCAAAGAAACAAATCCTCATCATCATCGTACAGCGTTAAACAGCACGCCAAGCCCCACTGACCACTGCCTTTCTCACCATGTCGCACGTTGAATAAGAAAGTATGAATATACAGGATGGACAGGGAGTGGGTCTACAATGGAGGAAAAGGAAAGAACGCCCCAGTAGCTAACACACGGAATACACAGTCTAACTGTACAAACACACTGATCAATCATTCTGACTCGACAGAAGGAAAATGACCACACGATCGCCACTGTTCGCGGTTTGCTGCCAACTAGTTGTTGGATCTTTTGGACCCCAACCACGAAGACGTGAGGCACCTACTTTTCATAACTTCGCTGTACATTTTCTCATTCCTGACTGCCACGTAGTTTTTTCTACTCCCTAGGAGGAACAGAGAATGAAACACGGCATGGTAGACGTGTGTTTGACATACGTAACACATGCCCCGATCAATTAAGTCTACAAACGTGGATACGCTGTGACAGAACGTTCTCTGAGTTAGTACCCAATTCTCGCTTCGTGACCTCAGCATTGCTCACTCGGCTATTCCATCCAATCTTATCGGTACTATACAAACATCGACGGTTGAAAACCTCAAGACGACGAATGTCTTCCGCACGCAGACCCCAAGTCTCGAAACCATACCACAAAACTGAACGCACTGCGACACAGTACACACGACCTTTCAATTTCATTTAAATGCCAGGTCGGCGCCACAGGTACTTCAGTCCAGCGTATGCCACTTCAGTCTTGGATGTCCGCGTGCTTACCCCTACTACTGTGGCCCCACCCGTTGTCACACTACCGCTGATGAAAATGAAACGGTCAACAATTGTTAGTTCCTCCCCATGGACCATCAAGCTCAGAATCGTTGATGTCCAGTCTTGTAACATCACTTTACACTTTGAAGGTGCAAAGCGCGTGCCGAACGAAGCTAAAGCTCTTGCGAGTCTATCTAGTGCACGTTGAGCATGTTCCGTGGATTCGAACAAGCAGACAAAGTCGTACGCGTAATCTAGGTCACATAGCCTTTCACTATTTCCTAGTTCGACACCTACATACTGAAGATTTTGCAACGCATTGTCCATTATTTCGTCCGTGACGAAATTGAGCAGGAATGGAGACATGGGACATCCTTCTCGAACACAACAAAACTACGATCTTCACTTCCTCAAATCTAACACGCCCCATGCACGTTAGCATCAAAATCTAGGGACTAGTCCGCGTCTTCAAGTAACTTGCACCCATCATACAGCCAAACTGCCAACGTAAAGATGAAACCAAATTTTTTACTGACTGTACAAGGAGAGTTCTCCTGTACCTTCGCAAAGAAACTGCACGCTTACCGGGCCGCCATTCGTCCAGTTTGCGTACGCTTGGCAAACCTGACAGGGCAGATTTTGCTAAACATCTGGACGGCTCTAACCAATGATGCTTCCAATATACAGTCAGAGTTCAGTGGCACGATCGCGCTCCAAACTTTTCTGTACGACAAAGCTTCTCAAATATGGAAGTGATATACTCGTTTTTTAATAGCGCTATCACCGATGGTTCGGCTATGTCCTCCGTCAACCAGAAGTAGAATTTACAAGGAGAAGCCTTTTACCGTCAACCTATCTAGACTGGAAGTGTCGCCCTGGCGGCCAACTAAAAACGCGGGTCAACATATTCAAAGGGGAAGTAGAATATCTAGGCCTCCAATCGATCTTCGGACTGCGTGTCTGGTGCGACTAGATTTCTATGTGTGTCGGTTATGCCACGCATCATAATGCATGGGAAGCCGCCGTCAGAGACGCATAAGAAGCCAACTTATCCTCACGCAATAGTTAGTTGAATAAAAGGAAAAAGTATTTACTCATGGTACACCACTACGAGTTTGCTCGCGTCGATGATTCATAATTCGAACAAGCCTTACAGTGTGCATCGACTCGAAATATAATGCTACAGTGATACGACGTCCCACGCTGAAACATTTCTGTCACATGGGGACAGTGAAATCGGGCTTTTACCCGGTGGTTAAACGCTTGACCCCGAGTGCATGGGAGACATGGTACTTAAGATTGAAGTCGCACGCTTTTCTGAACAGCATAATTGTGTACTCGTGTGAGATAAGCTTTTCACTTTTGGAAAGTTAGAACTGGGTTGGTCCAACACAAAGTCTTGCGATATCTGGGACGACAATAAATCAAGCAGATAAGTTCTGTTATAGGCTCCAGCAGTGAGTGCGTCTCCACTTCTTGAGAAGTAGGCCTAAACTTCAAACTTTTTTTGTCCTCCCGTTAACATTACACTGTATTTTATTATTTGCTAGGTGTTTACAACTGTCTACAAGGCATTTTGGCAGCGGTGAGAGTCATTTGCATTCCTGGCCATTTACCGCACCCATTTCCATAAACATCACTCCCTTTACATTTAAGATATACACGGAGTTTTCAAGCTGATGAATTTCTATTCAAAGCCGACTCCTCTTTCCAGTTAACCTTCTATACGAAGTCTGTTTGAACTCAATACAGCATCTAACTCGTAGTGACACGAAAAAAATCACTAAACTCGGTACTTTGTGCGTTTATGGTAAGGATCATTTTTATTTTGTAGAAGTAAATAAGTATCACGAACAAAACAATAATTTTCAAGTCCAATGTACTTCCGGGAAAAAAAATACCTGGACGGTGCGTACGAAGTGTAGCACGTGAAATAGTATAAGGTAGATGATAAGACTGAAATAAATAACATTGATGGTCGGAGGAATCGGACTGCACTGAATGCAGCCTAGGAAAGAAGGGGCGTGAAAATAAGTGCATAAGTGTTTCTGTTTTCTATACCTATTTCAATGTCATATTATTACTAGCACCCCCAATTTATCAAAAAGCTGATTATTAAGTGGTACGAACAGAAAATTGTATGATTTACTTTTGAAAGGGAAAAGGACCAAAAGGAATTTCCGGCAAAAATAGTTAATGTGCGTTAAGGATATTATTCAGTGTAAAGTAAACACTAAACCTAAGAAGTACATGTCCATTTTCACATTTCCCGTGCTGTCCGTACTTTGTTCTTTCAGTAAATACACCAGCATTTATTCGACACTCGGGTCCAGGTGGTACCATGTGTGGCAGCACCACATTTTCGCCAAAAAACGTCTCTCCCCCTAAATAAACTATGGTCCTGAGATATCACACCGTCAGTTCGGGATATTTCAAACAAATCCAGCGCATTAGGCACCTTCACGCTGCACAGCCTAGCTCTGAACGAGACTCGTTATACAAGTTCTACACAAACTGAGGTGTTCCTTCCAGTCTGACAGCCCACACACCAACGGTCAAAATTACTTAGATGTCTTGAGTCGACACACTTTGCCACTGTTGAGCACAACTAATAAAAAAACTTCGGGGACGATAACGAGCCCGCACACCGTTCCCTCCTGCAACAATTTCATGCGCATTACGATACAAGGTTACTATCAGACGGTTGATAGATAGCACGATTCGACGGGCAAATACCGTCGTCTTATCCAAAGATGGCTCAATCATATGTCAATGAGTAACTATCTAACGACAATCACATTATTTAAGTCACGAAAAAGCACTGATTTCAATGAAGGCTTTCAGCGGTGTACAATGTTGAGACTAATTTGGAGGGGAGAGGATGTGGCAGATAACCGTATCTTGGCGAACTGTGCATGCTGTGCTACCAAGTTACGTCTACTACCTAACCGTGTTTAGACGAAAACGGGGAGGGCTGCAGCATGGAACTTGTATTCCGTAAAACGAAACCTATAGACATGAAAGTATGCTCGCAACTCAAGCAGCTAACATACGGGGCCCATATGGAATCCGGGTGGGTAACCTACTGAAAAACTGCAGACACTATCACCACGATGACTGGACAGCGTTACCGGGCCTATGTGAGGCCTTTATGGGCATGCCCACACTTCGGGAAAATGCGCGTGGCGAACAAGCTTTTTAACAGCTTTCAGATGACTTCCCGTTAGCCACGCATCATAATGCATGGGAAGCCGCCGTTAGAGACGCATAAGAAGCCAACTTATCCTCACGCAATAGTTAGTTGAATAAAAGGAAAAAGGGTTTAGTCATGGTGTGTGATTACTCGGGTTTTCGTAAAGACGGCCGAACTCAAAGCACTTTTAGACACCAGTAATTCCAACAACTACGTTTAACAACCTGTGGTAGGCTCTCACCGCTGGGAAGTCCCACCATGCGACTCTATGACTATAACTATAACGCTCATGTTCCTCTCTATCCCCCCCTCTGCATACACATTATATATATATATATATATATATATATATATATATATTCAACAAAAAACCCGGTACAAAGTACAGAGGCATTGTGCCATGCGAAAACACGAAACAGAAAACTAAACGTGGATTCACAGGGGAAATCTGTCTGAACCTAGAACACAATCCGCCACAACATACACATCACGGAGCATGACTTCGAGCTAACACTGTGATAGACACGGTGCCGTGTCATGGCTTCTCCTCCACGTTGTCATTTCCATCTCAGGCAGGCATGTGGGCTGAATACTACGCAGCTGCCCAGACCGAAGTAGGGCTTTTACTTAAGGGACCCCAGCCCGAGGCTTTGATCAGAACGGCTAACCCACAAGGCAGCATGGCGATATGAGGGTCTCGTAGCCGTCTGGGAGCCGGTGACTGACCGCTTAGTTCGTACGTCCTCCGGATGGGGCCAGACATCCTGGGTGTCCAGTACACCCCTTTTGACACAGATTCCGGTGAGCGTACCGCTGTACGCCGCATACTCCATCCATGGTTGGTTTGGAATCAGGGTTTAGCCATCTCTCCTAGACCGAATGTTAGTCAGTCAACGCGATAAAGAGCGCCGGGCACTCGTTTTCGTCCTCTCACTTTGATGAGAACACCTCCGTCTCGAGAAGGCACTGAATAGGACTTCCTCAGCAGAGGCCGTGTTAGACGCGCGGTCACTTGGGAGCATTTCGAGAGGCATTGAAGACGAGTAGCAATCTCGGAGCATGGGACACCCACTCCAACCATACTGAGGCATTTGGAAGCTATGACAAAGTATTTCACGGAAGGCATTCGCTATCAGAACGCCCCATATGACAACATTAATCTACCTGCCATCAGCAATGTTAGTACTGATGCATTACTTTGTCATAACTTTTACGCGATACATGATAGAGTAACAACATCATTCGTTGGCGAATGTGATACGGTTATGCCGTGCGGACTGAATACCACCAAGGTACAGTCACACACTTTATCCCCTATACAAAAATATAACTGTTGTTGTTGTGGTTATTCCAAGCATCCTCATGAAAAGTGCCTTGCTAAAGATGTCATTTGCTAAGTATATGATAAAACAGATCACATTAGGTGTGTATGTAAATTAAAAACAACTAATTCATCCATCACCTGACGGTGTTCGGGCATCAGTGTCATCGCAGTATTGCTTGAATGTGATCGAAACACCGTATTAATAATGCTGAGGTTCGGCTTCGGGTGTTAGGAATTGGAGGTCAATCCCTGGCGCAAGTGCTTAATCTGAACAGGCTAAGACGGCTGGAACATGTACTAAGCATGCTCACTGAGAGACCTCCTCGGTGTACGTTATTCCCGAAAGCATGAAGCGGTTAGAGAGTAGGTCGACGCGGTCAGTCTAAGACATGACAAAAAAAGATTAAAAGTATGAACTAGTATACTTGGTCCAGTAAGATGCTTTGGACTTCCGCGTTGGGGTTCACGACATCCGCCGACCGTAGGGTTGAGAACATTAATTGGCATGGTTAAGTGTCACGGTCAATGGCGTGCCTGCATTCGAGCTCTCTCGTCGTCTAGATGAGTTCCACTTACATTTCCCTCGTATGGTAGTTTTTTATGCTACTACAGTAGTTCCTCCAATAACCTTCCACCAAGAAACACTTTTCTGTGTCAGAAAATCTTCTCTGAATAAAACCTCAAACTGCATTAAACCCCCAAAACTGAGCAGAAAACATTTTCATTGGAATTTCATACCTAAACAATAAACGTTTGAGTTATATTCATTTGAGAACTTTTTCCGAACGAAACTGGTTATAGCACTTTCGCCCAGGGATCTAATATCAGTTGGAATCACCGTGTCACTGGGTTATATGAGTTCCGATCAGGTAGAGTTTCACCCTGGCCAGAGAGCAATAATAATGCATATCCCAGATGATTGGGGGTGAAAGGTTTTCGTATTAAGCTGTCCTCGATATTGTTCACCATTCGAGTTGACCCAGATAGACGTTCATCTTTACCAATACTGATAACATGACCAGTGTTGACGATGCTATTAAGTCGTTTTGTATTAGTTTTTGATTAATCTTAAGGTCACGCGTCACAAAACCGCGCGTTTCGCTCACGAATTGTATTCTGTTGGTCTTAGGGTGGTCAAATCGATGCAAATCAGTACCGACCGTTCAGTCGGATTTGTGCAGCTGTTTTGGCATCATAGTTCACCAAACAGGAACGTTTTGTTTCTGGATTAAAGGATGAAGGTGATCGAACTAAATGAATCCCCTGTATTTTCAGTTCAGCATGTCAAATAGTGATGATTTTATAAGTAAGAAGCGACTGTTCCTCTGGGTCTAGACAGACGATCACAAATTAAGATCACTGGGGCTGGTATTCTACCTTAAACGATCAAAGTCAGTTCATTTTAAAACCGATTCACGGCGATATGGTTTTGTTGAACATATTATTATCATTTTCCCTGTTACCTGTGGATACGATGGAGCTCGATTAGAGAGATGACGAACTTTCGGGGAGGCTTTTAAACCTACATTTATGCAACAACGAAAATTCGGGGATGTTATTGTGCAATCATCAACCCATCACCTTAATAGGTCATTACACATGCCAACAAGGCCTCCTTATCGACTTCCTCGTCTTAATCCGCTAACAGAACCTGAGGTTGACTGGAAAAAGCAGTGTTAACCGGTGGTGGTCGAGTGGCTTGGAGGGCTTGATTATCACCTCTGTCTGAGGTTCGAATCGTGGCCACCGCCGGTCACCTTGGTGGTAGACAGTGATCCAATACTGTCCGGCTCGTTACCACACCTGATCAACTGGGACCACGTGTGGTTTTCTGCTAATCAAAATCTTACCGTCGAGCTGCCGGTTACCCTCAATAGTGCAGTGGGTCTTCAAGGCTAATTCCATCACACCCATGCGCAAGCACGCAATAAAAAGGGACGATAGTTAGAAACAAGAATGTGGTGAAAAGATCTCAGAGTCTCTATACATTTTGGCATCGGTTTTTCTATTTGGCTGCGCTGGCACCATCTCAGACTTCAGTCCTGCATGTTATTTACAAAACTATCAGCATCATGTCACGTTTCACGCTGATTCTACCTCACGGCATAGTTTGTCAATTTATTTGTCTTCCGATGAATATGCTGACAGTCACTGTGATGACAACAGCGACGAAACGCATCATCCAAACCCAATCAGACTGAACTGAAGAGAATGCCATAAAAATCATAGTAGTCAGTACCACTCCTTTGCTTGCGAAGCACCATTCAGCATCAAACCGCATTAGTCACGTATGCTTTCATCTTGATAATAAGTCCTTTCGCAAAAAAATGAAAGGAAAAATAATCCCAGAGTACACCAATACCCAGGATCACAGGGTCTTACATTTGGTTGGGATGCTGGGGTATCTTCATCACTAGCTGATTGACTGGTATTCTTCGGTCGCCCCGGTAAACCCACTGACCGCCGCCCACGTCGACCACGTGGCATGACTGAAAGGAATTATGAGGACTATGACCAAGCGCTAGAAGCAGTCAGCGGAAAACGAAGTCTAAAAGGAAAAGAAGACAGTGAGGTGCAGTTAATATACCAGGAAAGTGCATCTAAAGGTAGAGTAATCTTATCTGCTGTGCTCGGCTCGCAGCCGAGGGATTGATTACGGGTAACACAATTGCATTCAACCGAACGCGTCTCCGAGCCGTGTAGGGCAGAGCCACCTCTCCGACGGTTAGTCGCGAACAAGGAAGCGCCATTTCTCCGAATCAGTTCAGTTCCAACAACCAATAACCACGCAATGGGTGTAGCGGTTTTGGTTGCTATCTCTAAGCGAGAGCCTCAATCGGAAATAAACAAAAAGATTGTGAAGAGACGAGGAAGAGAACTATAGGCGACCACAAAGTCGATAAGAGTCTTGTGAGTATAAAAACACCACTAAAGGCGACACCTCGCCATTTCTTCTAGGGTATTTAACCTCTGAGTGGGGAATCTCTTAGACCCAACCCAGGAAGCCTAAATGCCCCCATGGCCAAGTCCACTAGTTAGACTTTTCATGCCCTTCTTATTACATGATTGCGCATGAGTGCAATGGACTGGCCAGCCTCACTGATCTTTCAACTACAACCCACCTCAGCGAGCAGTGCGCACCGAGAAATCCTACCTGGGGATTTGTACAACACATGTCCCGACCATCTCAGCTCACCGAATAAGCAGTCGAGGACGATAAGCGGCGATTGCCCGGGGACGTGGTAGGTTTTTTGTTTGGCAATGAACTCCCTCAGCATCAAATAACCACTAAGGTCTGTAGACGGCATCGTTACGTGTGCGAACGTGGCTTACCATAAAACAGGGTCATTACCTCCTGCTCTTGCCCGGGTAGGCGGCAAAATTCACGAAGACCCGAGTGAACTGAGAATCAACCACCGGTCCTTTCAAATAACCCCTCTCTCAAGGATGGGTTGGGCATTCTGGATCGTCACGATTCGAAAAGCGTATGAACCACTAGTGGTTATCGGTTTCCAACAAGAGGTGCTTCCCTCAGAAAAACAAACCTAGTGGTACCGGAATGCCATTTAACACCCTAACCATCTGTATCTTTATGTATTTTATCTTTACAATGCGCACCGGTCATACCACGGCGTTTCCAGTAAACGACACGCCCATTTGCTCTCCCAGTGATCGAGGTGACCAAGACCCCAGGTGCGAACCTTACCACCAGGTCAGTGGGATACGAGAACCCTTCTAGACACCGGACGCCAAAGACGAGTTCTACAAGGATCTTCGGAAGTTAATCCACTGAATCTCTAGGTGAGACATCCTACTGACTGCAGGAGATTGGAACGCCGACACAGGCCAGTCGATGAGCATTCACAACATATACTGGGAAAATCAGCCTTTGTAACCGATGCGAAAATGGCGATTGTCTAGTTAGACTTACAGATTTCAGTCGATGGGTGAGGTGTAGGGGTGTCTGAGAGGAGTAGCGCCTCTGGGTTGGCTGACTGTCGTGTCTCTTGGGGCATCCTCCATCTCCTTGGCCTCCATTAGTTGCCCAGCTCTTACCTGTGCCTACTTGAAGCTGAAGCATACATCAACGGACACACTACTCAACAGGCGGGCTAAACCAGGTTGAGGGTTAGCAAGGTCTAAAACCTCATAGAGACGGTGTTCAACATGTGAAGCCATATACTCCTGAATGGGCGGACGAGATCTACTGATTCAACGGCTACAAAGGAAAACTCTCCAACGTACCTGAACCGGAATTCCAGAAGAGGCGAATGAGCCGCACAACAGGCCATTGGCTCCTCTGGAAACACCCTTTTGTCTTGAAATCTGCACTTGATCGTGCAAAGGCTAGAGGTGCAACCTCGAACGAAATGCAAGGACGTTTTTAGACATCGGTAGTCAACGCATCACAATGCGGATTCTACATGACTATCACGTAGATATTGGCTGCCTCTCGGAAGTCCGCCTACCCAACTCGAGTAGTCGACAAGCAAAGGTCCCGGGAATGATTACATCATACTGGCCTTGTCACTGGCCCAACAGACCATTCAGGCCTCTACGCCGTCGCGTTTACTCTGAACAAAGCAGGTAATGATGCGCTGATCTCTTGGGATTCAGTCTCAACCACACTCGCCTTGGCAAGCTTTAGAGGTTCCTCGTACGATCTGACAGTGATTGCATTTTGTGCTCCAATCAACTCAGCTGATGACGAAATCAAAGGTGAATTATATCATAAGTTGCGGTAGGTAATAAACCGGGTTTCAGTTCAGTTCAGTTTACACAATCACTAACCTCGCACTTCTGTGCTCTAGTTCCGGTTGTTACCTTTAAGCATCGTCCAGTAAAGGGTAGAAAGAGTAGAAGCACAAAGAGGAAAAAAATCCAAAAATTCAAGTAATAAGTGAAAATCATGAAGACAAATAAAGGGTCCGAATGCAACTACGACAATGACCGCGACACCTTACCATATCACTTGGTGTTTCCAGCCTTCTGGTAGGCGGATCACGTCGACCCCAATCCCGAAGTCGAACACGTCCTACTTGACCAAGTCCACTGGTCAAGGTTCTCATTCCCCTTTGACGTGCCATAAACTGACCACCTCGACCTACCTCCCGACAACTATCTGCCTCGGAAAACAGCATCCACCGAGAAACTGTATCGGTGGGCATGTGTACCACATGCCCCAACCACATTACCTGTTTAAATTCAGTATATGATCAAGAAACTAAACTGTTTCCAACATCTTACATCTGACCTCAACATTACTAATACGGTGTTCCCACCACATTCAGCCAACGCTATTAGGAAATCGATGCTCGAACACCGACAGTCTTCGCCTATTTTCTACTCTTAATGACCATGCTTCTGAGCCGTATAGAAGAATGGATCTAACCACCGTAGTGTACACTCGACCGTCGACAGAAAACCGGATGTCACGCCGACGCCACAGATGACGGGGGTTGACAAAAGCCAAAGTACCTTATGTATACGCGGTGACACTTCCTCCGGCATCTGGTGGGATGCAAGTCAAAAAGTAACAAAACCTACCTACTCCAGCTAGAGTTCCCGCCCCTAACATACGCACTGGAGTAGAGCCAGTCCAGTCCCGCTACAGCATTTTATACTTTGAAGGTACAAAACGCATCCCAAACATCGATACACGGTTGTTTAGGCTACCTAGAAAAACTTGCAACTTACCTGGATCTTCACTCAACAGAACAATATCGTCCGCATATTCCAAGTCAGACAGTTTACTGCATGAACAAAAAACGATGTCACTATTCTCACACAAGGAGACAGGGCTATCTTAAGAATAAATTCAATCACAAAACTGAAGAAGAAGGGCAAAAAAGGGCAACCCTAACGAACACCACTTTCTGTGATGAATTCGGGTGAGAGATCGCCGTAAACACGAACTCGGCTTCGGCTGTTTGCATACAAGCATTGGAAAGGAGAAATAAATTCCTCTGGCACACCCTCCAGTGAGAGGCAGCACCAGAGAACTGTGCGGTCGACTAAATCGAACACCGCTTTCAGATCAGGAAAGACAGAGATTGTGGGCCTACTGAAGATGTGCCTGTGCTCTAAGGTTTGCCGAAGAGTGAAAATGTGGTCAAAACAACCCCTACTGGGTCTGAAACCACCTTGACTCTCATGCGCACATATTTCGCGGACGCTCGATAACCAATGAAAAATAAGACCGGTGAGCATTCTGGATGCGATAATTACCAAACTATTTCCTCTGTGGTTTTCACAAGAGGGTCTGTCACCTCTCTTGTAAATCGGTACAATCACCGATTTACACCATTCCCTGGGAGTCTGCTCACTATCCCAGATTACTTGGAGGAGTTTTGTTAACTCCGAAACCAAAGCTTCGCCTCCATCCTTGAAAAAGACGGAGACAACCCATCCGGTTCAAGTAACCTACCTCCCGCATAACTTCCATTTCTGATAGAGGAGTGATATCTACGTGCATCGTTTCTCTGGTAGGTATATTCGGAGGGCCCACTATAGAAGTGGACCAACTGAATTTTTCTTTCAAAGTGCTCCGCCCAACGATACAAAGTACGTTCCTGAGAGTGAACCAGTGGGCTGAAAAATCCCTTGAATAAATCCCTTACATCGGGCTTCCGTGAACCGCTACTTCTAACTTAAACGGTAAAGGCTGCGAGTATTGCCAATAGACGCAGTCTTTTCCATTCCCATACATCTCGCAATCCACCACTGCTCGCGATCATTTCTCAGGCTTCTAGTCAGTTGGCGTCTCAGGGATTGGAGCACCAGAGAATTGGACCTGCCATCGTTTGTGAAGCCTACTTGAACCAGAGTTCTGGGTGGCATTCAAAGCAGCAAATAAAGCTACCTTGATCTGTTTCCAGCGTTCATCTGGATCCTGAACATCCGGCTGCATAAATATTCGTGTAGATAGCTCCGTCTGGAAATCATATCGTTGGTTATCGTCTGAAAGCAATTGCGCGGGGATAGTGGCATTTACGTTCGTGCGACCACGGACGAGACGTAAACGGAATTGAGCACGTATCAAAGCGTGATCTGAGTCCACAGGCGTAGACCAAAATTAACGAAAGTCTTCAACTGATCCAAGCCAAGGGTGATCAGTAACAATATGATCAATCTGGGTCCAAAGTTATGAAGACGTAAGAGAACACCATGTGAGTTCATGTCTCTTACGACAGTTTGTACTCGCCAGAAACAACTTGCAAGCAGATCACAGAGAATCGCCGTTATCGATACGATCGGCCGGGACAGCAAACGGGCTTCCGATGTGCATTTCGGAATCTCACAAACGGCCAACTTGAGCTTTGAAATCCTCAGCAGTGATCACCACGTCTGTTAAACGTGCGCTTCGAAGTACGAGACAACTCCTGGTACAACTCGTCCTTGGATTCAGAGGAGCTGCACTCCGTGAGTGCATATACAAACACGACGAACAAGCATCGTCACTTCAGTTTGTTGCTGTTGACAGGAACAGAACCGTCCAACCGAATTACACACAAACGACTGCTGACTGGAATCCAGTTTAGCAGTGCACGCTCAACTCTCATGTTCAAAGTAATCCCAACGCCAGCCTGACCACGAGCACTAGAAACCAGATCACCCGGAAAGTGAAGAGTAAAGCGACACATTGAGGTTGTATTTGAGGTGCGACTTGAGATCACTGAAGTGCGGTCTTGTATGCGCGTTTCCGAGACATAGCACACATTTATTTTAAAAGTATCAAGAGTTCCAGCGAGAGTAGCCTTTTGCTCTATATGACATATGGTGCGGACGTCGAAAGCAGTCAATCGAAGTGAATATGTAGGCTTGAGGAGCGCATTCGACTTATGCCCAACTCCTGAACTACTGCTTTCTTCAGAGCCGCCATTATCCGTGGCGTTTTGCATCGATCTTAAATTGAGGGAGGAATAACTTGTAAGGCCCTTTACAGGAGAGATACTGGAGATTTCTGGGCGAATCATACTTCGCGGCCGCCTACACCGCAGAAGGGGCTCTTCATTGGGAACCCTAACCTGAGCCTTTGACTGAGAAGTCTGACCCACAATACAGTGGGGCGATAACCCAGTGCGGAAATGCGATCGAAGAATCCGTGAAGGAACTTTTTCTGGTCTGTCATGTGAGACTTGATTGTTGCAAGCACCCAGAACTGTCTTCGGTGGTGCTTTTTCATCGATTCGCTCTTCGGATTCAGTCCTCAGCCCCATGTACGCAATGGAGCAAACGGAACGTGGATGGAGCAGCATCCTCTGGGTCAGGGGCTGCCCAGCTTAGGCGGGCGATCGATAACAAATGAAGCGCGTTGACTTTTACCGTCCAGAAAAACACCAGGTACTCTGACCCTACATTCGTCTAGTGGAGTTTTCTTGACCGGTAAGCTGTTTTACTTCATCGGTATCCATTAAAGTTCTCTTTTCACCAGTCCTGTCGAACTATGCCATAACTTGGGTGATGCGTGGCGAGCTCACCGGCTACCGAGGAATTCAACAAAGCCAAGTGGTTTGGATGGCAGATGTTGAATTTCCTAGTGTAATTGTTGTTCTGAAGGGATGAATCCGACAATTTGCAGTCGGTTCTCATTAGTATCGAGTACGAGGCAAAAACGATAAATCTGCAAAGAAACAAATCCTCATCATCATCGTACAGCGTTAAACAGCACGCCAAGCCCCACTGACCACTGCCTTTCTCACCATGTCGCACGTTGAATAAGAAAGTATGAATATACAGGATGGACAGGGAGTGGGTCTACAATGGAGGAAAAGGAAAGAACGCCCCAGTAGCCAACACACGGAATACACAGTCTAACTGTACAAACACACTGATCAATCATTCTGACTCGACAGAAGGAAAATGACCACACGATCGCCACTGTTCGCGGTTTGCTGCCAACTAGTTGTTGGATCTTTTGGACCCCAACCACGAAGACGTGAGGCACCTACTTTTCATAACTTCGCTGTACATTTTCTCATTCCTGACTGCCACGTAGTTTTTTCTACTCCCTAGGAGGAACAGAGAATGAAACACGGTATGGTAGACGTGTGTTTGACATACGTAACACATGCCCCGATCAATTAAGTCTACAAACGTGGATACGCTGTGACAGAACGTTCTCTGAGTTAGTACCCAATTCTCGCTTCGTGACCTCAGCATTGCTCACTCGGCTATTCCATCCAATCTTATCGGTACTATACAAACATCGACGGTTGAAAACCTCAAGACGACGAATGTCTTCCGCACGCAGACCCCAAGTCTCGAAACCATACCACAAAACTGAACGCACTGCGACACAGTACACACGACCTTTCAATTTCATTTAAATGCCAGGTCGGCGCCACAGGTACTTCAGTCCAGCGTATGCCACTTCAGTCTTGGATGTCCGCGTGCTTACCCCTACTACTGTGGCCCCACCCGTTGTCACACTACCGCTGAGGAAAATGAAACGGTCAACAATTGTTAGTTCCTCCCCATGGACCATCAAGCTCAGAATCGTTGATGTCCAGTCTTGTAACATCACTTTACACTTTGAAGGTGCAAAGCGCGTGCCGAACGAAGCTAAAGCTCTTGCGAGTCTATCTAGTGCACGTTGAGCATGTTCCGTGGATTCGAACAAGCAGACAAAGTCGTACGCGTAATCTAGGTCACATAGCCTTTCACTATTTCCTAGTTCGACACCTACATACTGAAGATTTTGCAACGCATTGTCCATTATTTCGTCCGTGACGAAATTGAGCAGGAATGGAGACATGGGACATCCTTCTCGAACACAACAAAACTACGATCTTCACTTCCTCAAATCTAACACGCCCCATGCACGTTAGCATCAAAATCTAGGGACTAGTCCGCGTCTTCAAGTAACTTGCACCCATCATACAGCCAAACTGCCAACGTAAAGATGAAACCAAATTTTTTACTGACTGTACAAGGAGAGTTCTCCTGTACCTTCGCAAAGAAACTGCACGCTTACCGGGCCGCCATTCGTCCAGTTTGCGTACGCTTGGCAAACCTGACAGGGCAGATTTTGCTAAACATCTGGACGGCTCTAACCAATGATGCTTCCAATATACAGTCAGAGTTCAGTGGCACGATCGCGCTCCAAACTTTTCTGTACGACAAAGCTTCTCAAATATGGAAGTGATATACTCGTTTTTTAATAGCGCTATCACCGATGGTTCGGCTATGTCCTCCGTCAACCAGAAGTAGAATTTACAAGGAGAAGCCTTTTACCGTCAACCTATCTAGACTGGAAGTGTCGCCCTGGCGGCCAACTAAAAACGCGGGTCAACATATTCAAAGGGGAAGTAGAATATCTAGGCCTCCAATCGATCTTCGGACTGCGTGTCTGGTGCGACTAGATTTCTATGTGTGTCGGTTATGCCACGCATCATAATGCATGGGAAGCCGCCGTCAGAGACGCATAAGAAGCCAACTTATCCTCACGCAATAGTTAGTTGAATAAAAGGAAAAAGTATTTACTCATGGTACACCACTACGAGTTTGCTCGCGTCGATGATTCATAATTCGAACAAGCCTTACAGTGTGCATCGACTCGAAATATAATGCTACAGTGATACGACGTCCCACGCTGAAACATTTCTGTCACATGGGGACAGTGAAATCGGGCTTTTACCCGGTGGTTAAACGCTTGACCCCGAGTGCATGGGAGACATGGTACTTAAGATTGAAGTCGCACGCTTTTCTGAACAGCATAATTGTGTACTCGTGTGAGATAAGCTTTTCACTTTTGGAAAGTTAGAACTGGGTTGGTCCAACACAAAGTCTTGCGATATCTGGGACGACAATAAATCAAGCAGATAAGTTCTGTTATAGGCTCCAGCAGTGAGTGCGTCTCCACTTCTTGAGAAGTAGGCCTAAACTTCAAACTTTTTTTTGTCCTCCCGTTAACATTACACTGTATTTTATTATTTGCTAGGTGTTTACAACTGTCTACAAGGCATTTTGGCAGCGGTGAAAGTCATTTGCATTCCTGGCCATTTACCGCACCCATTTCCATAAACATCACTCCCTTTACATTTTAGATATACACGGAGTTTTCAAGCTGATGAATTTCTATTCAAAGCCGACTCCTCTTTCCAGTTAACCTTCTATACGAAGTCTGTTTGAACTCAATACAGCATCTAACTCGTAGTGACACGAAAAAAAGCACTAAACTCGGTACTTTATGCGTTTATGGTAAGGATCATTTTTATTTTGTAGAAGTAAATAAGTATCACGAACAAAACAATAATTTTCAAGTCCAATGTACTTCCGGGAAAAAAAATACCTGGACGGTGCGTACGAAGTGTAGCACGTGAAATAGTATAAGGTAGATGATAAGACTGAAATAAATAACATTGATGGTCGGAAGAATCGGACTGCACTGAATGCAGCCTAGGAAAGAAGGGGCGTGAAAATAAGTGCATAAGTGTTTCTGTTTTCTATACCTATTTCAATGTCATATTATTACTAGCACCCCCAATTTATCAAAAAGCTGATTATTAAGTGGTACGAACAGAAAATTGTATGATTTACTTTTGAAAGGGAAAAGGACCAAAAGGAATTTCCGGTAAAAATAGTTAATGTGCGTTAAGGATATTATTCAGTGTAAAGTAAACACTAAACCTAAGAAGTACATGTCCATTTTCACATTTCCCGTGCTGTCCGTACTTTGTTCTTTCAGTAAATACACCAGCATTTATTCGACACTCGGGTCCAGGTGGTACCATGTGTGGCAGCACCACATTTTCGCCAAAAAACGTCTCTCCCCCTAAATAAACTATGGTCCTGAGATATCACACCGTCAGTTCGGGATATTTCAAACAAATCCAGCGCATTAGGCACCTTCACGCTGCACAGCCTAGCTCTGAACGAGACTCGTTGTACAAGTTCTACACAAACTGAGGTGTTCCTTCCAGTCTGACAGCCCACACACCAACGGTCAAAATTACTTAGATGTCTTGAGTCGACACACTTTGCCACTGTTGAGCACAACTAATAAAAAAACTTCGGGGACGATAACGAGCCCGCACACCGTTCCCTCCTGCAACAATTTCATGCGCATTACGATACAAGGTTACTATCAGACGGTTGATAGATAGCACGATTCGACGGGCAAATACCGTCGTCTTATCCAAAGATGGCTCAATCATATGTCAATGAGTAAGTATCTAACGACAATCACATTATTTAGGTCACGAAAAAGCACTGGTTTCAATGAAGGCTTTCAGCGGTGTACAATGTTGAGACTAATTTGGAGGGGAGAGGATGTGGCAGATAACCGTATCTTGGCGAACTGTGCATGCTGTGCTACCAAGTTACGTCTACTACCTAACCGTTTTTAGACGAAAACGGGGAGGGCTGCAGCATGGAACTTGTATTCCGTAAAACGAAACCTATAGACATGAAAGTATGCTCGCAACTCAAGCAGCTAACATACGGGGCCCATATGGAATCCGGGTGGGTAACCTACTGAAAAACTGCAGACACTATCACCACGATGACTGGACAGCGTTACCGGGCCTATGTGAGGCCTTTATGGGCATGCCCACACTTCGGGAATATGCCTTTCGAAGGCCTTTCCCGCGCATCTGTAGGAATGATTTCCCCGTATATCCGGCCTCTGATGGAGTACAGTAGTCAGATAGTGCACTCTGGTCTTGTCCGAGACCTTGAGATCCTAGAAAGAGTTCAGGGGGCCTCCACCAAACCAGTATGGGGCCTGTCCCACCTACCTTATCCCTTCCACCGCTCACTCCTCAATCTCTATCCCCTTGACTTAAGACGCGTAAGAGGTGATCTTTTTTGATGTTTCACCTTTTTGAATCAGGTCAAAGCGATTGCTTCTTCTCTTTGTCTGTCCAGCCTCTTTTCTCCGTGGTCACAGCAGAAAGGTTTTTAAACCGGGACCATGCACTTTACTACTAATTAACTTTTTTAGCTATAGGGTTGTTACTCTGTGGAAAGCACTCCCGGAAGATATTGTCCTCTCGCAGAACAAAACTGTCTTCAAGAAAAAGTCAGACCTTTACCTGGGTCTCTCCCAGTAATTCCTGGTCCACAAAAAAAGTGAAATAGATGTCTTTTGTTGCATTTCCGTTCCACTATAAGTTCATGAATGTCGCATCCTCATTCCGCTGAAGGCACTGTTCATAGTAAGACACGGCATGATGTTGTGTATTTTGCTTTTGTTGCCACCCCCCCCCTCTCGCTTCTTTTTACAATCGCTTCACCTCGATGAATCCGGCGGCTGATCACAGGACTCCTCGAGAACCGAGACAGTTGGGCTCAAAGCCTCGAACCCGTGTAGTACTTCAAGACCTTCAGGACAATCCAACTGAATCGTGTTACGTCGGCGCCATGGGAGAATTAACGTGGGTGAACTAAAGAGGGCAGCGGAGGAAATTCAGTGGACACCGAGACACGCAAACACCTCCGTAGAGGAACGTTGGGAGACCATCAAGATGGGGCTACCCGAACTTACAGATGAGTTCGCACCCCTGACGGTGGCAAGCAGTAGAAATCTATCCCCATGGTGGAAGTCAAAAGTCCGCAAGGCCATTGTTATTTGTAGGCAACGATGGGCGGCGTACAAGCTGTTCAGAACTCAGGGGACATGGGAAAGCTATAAGATGGCTAGGAACAGAGCTCAAGAGATCCAAAGAGTGGAGAAATATGCCTTCGAGCGTCGTTTAGCTGCGTCGGACTGCACAAACCCAAAGCGATTCTACGCCTACGTGCAATCCCACAAACGTATGAGAGAGAGCGTAGCAACTTTGGAAGGAGCACAGGGAAGACTAGCTCTAAACGACGAAGACAAGGCTGACATGCTCTTGGAATTCTTCAAGAGCATATATCGACCAGAAACTAGTTTGGAGGAAGGAATGCAGGGCTCACAAGAGCCTCCTATACCCGAACTTACTGTAGGAGAAGAAGAAGTGTACGCGGAGTTTCACACGTTGAATAGAAATAAAGCAGTGGGTCCGGACGGGATTCATCCAGCAATCGTTCAGCCTCTGGCCGAGGTCCTGAAGGCTCCGGTGCCGAAGCTGTATGAAACGTCACTTAGAGAGGGAACTGTGCCGGGAGACTGGAGGAGAGCAACAGTGGTAGGCACTTACAAGAGTGGACCCCGGCAAAAGGCCGAAAATTACCGGCCGGTTAGCTTGACTTCAGTACTGTGTAAGTGCCTGGAGCGAATAGTCAGGAAACAGGTCTCTAGGCATTTGGTTCAACACAACCTCATATCACATGCTCAGCATGGGTTTGTGGCAGGGCGATCCTGTCTGACGAACCTCCTGCTGTTCCTCGATGAGGTAACCAAGTGTCTGGACGAAGGGCAATCGATTGCGGTCTGTTATTTGGACTTCAGCAAGGCGTTTGATTCTGTGAACCACAGATTTCTGGACGTCAAACTGCAGTCTATGGGAATTGTTGGGAAGGCAAGACAGTGGATAAGTAGTTTCTTAGCAGGGCGAACCTTTAGTGTTAAGGCGGGGAGTCATGTTTCAAAACCGGAAGGTGTAACAAGTGGGGTGCCACAGGGCTCGGTGCTCGGCCCTCTGCACTTCCCCATCTTCATCAATGACCTAGCACGTGGGCTTACAAACCCCACCTTTATGTTTGCCGATGACGTCAAGATAGCTGGAGTAGATATAGAACTTGACGTGTTAGCAGTACAAAACTGGGCACGCAAATGGGACCTTCCACTAAACCTCACCAAGTGTCAATGCTTGACCACAAATACAGAGGCTAGTGGGAATGGTGTGGGTTCGCTGAAAGTGGTCTCTCAGGTCAAAGACTTGGGCGTTATAATGGACACCAGCCTTAAGCCGTCAAAGCGGTGCACCACAGCAGCCAATACGGCCAGGAGAGAACTCTTTCGAGTTAGATCCATTATGTCGTGTAGAGATCCGGAGATTTTCGTTCCGATATATCAGGCCATAGTTAGGCCGCATATGGAGTACTGCGTGCAGGCCTGGACACCGTACTACCAGAAAGATATCGACTGTCTGGAGAAAGTGCAAGGGCTAGCCACTAGAATGGTGGCTGGGCAAAGGGGGTTTAACTACACAGAGCGTCTCCGTGCCCTAGACCTATTCTCGATGGAAAGACGGCGCATTCGTGGGGATTTGGTAGAAACCTTCAAGGTAATGAAAAGACTGTAAGGAATAAGACGAGAAGACCTTTTCTCTCTGATCCTTGAGAGAAATACAAGGGGGCATAGCCTTAGATTACAAAGGAAGCATTCGAGGCTCCAAATTAGGTCGAAGTACTTCTCAAATAGAGTGATACCCTATTGGAATAAGCTCAGGGAGTAGGTCATAAATAGCACAACCGCGAAGGCTTTTAAGAAGGCAGTAGACCTATGTTGGGTGGCAGTATACTCCGAGTTATGTTAAGCAGCTTTTAGGGTCAGATGCAATTTACTTATTGTTTCCACCCTACTCTGCCAAGGCTGATACTGCACAAAATTTCTGCCTTTCAGAAAAAGAAAATCACGCAGTGTTGGGAGCTACGGAAACGCGCCAACAACACAACTATCTGGACAAACGATTGGCTCTAGCCACACCAAGTCCTGTGCAAACTGAACTGAACTGAACTGAACTGAATCGGATTGAGAAGCCTGACCTTGAAGTTCGCGGGGCGCTCTTCGGACGTCCGCGGTCTGCTGTTCGTGGGGATGATCTTGAGTGACTTCAAAATACTCCGTGTTCTGTATGTGTATATTGAACTATTTTTCCGTCTGAATAAACTTTTAATAGGGCCCGCGTTTGCTTCCTGATAGGCCGATTGCCCACGACTGTTGTGGGGAAGCGTTGGATTTTCTTACAGTACTGTTAATGAGCGTAATTCGTAAATTTGCGTAAATGTGCATTTCCTCGCAAATTCTTCTTTTCGTACGCAAACGGCAAAGAAGCGGTTCAGATCGACAGGATAAGGAGATTTGTATGGGTCAGTTTTAGTGAGCTAACGGGAAGTCATCTGAAAGCTGTTAAAAAGCTTGTTCGCCACGCGCATTTTCCCGAAGTGTGGGCATGCCCATAAAGGCCTCACATAGGCCCGGTAACGCTGTCCAGTCATCGTGGTGATAGTGTCTGCAGTTTTTCAGTAGGTTACCCACCCGGATTCCATATGGGCCCCGTATGTTAGCTGCTTGAGTTGCGAGCATACTTTCATGTCTATAGGTTTCGTTTTACGGAATACAAGTTCCATGCTGCAGCCCTCCCCGTTTTCGTCTAAAAACGGTTAGGTAGTAGACGTAACTTGGTAGCACAGCATGCACAGTTCGCCAAGATACGGTTATCTGCCACATCCTCTCCCCTCCAAATTAGTCTCAACATTGTACACCGCTGAAAGCCTTCATTGAAACCAGTGCTTTTTCGTGACCTAAATAATGTGATTGTCGTTAGATAGTTACTCATTGACATATGATTGAGCCATCTTTGGATAAGACGACGGTATTTGCCCGTCGAATCGTGCTATCTATCAACCGTCTGATAGTAACCTTGTATCGTAATGCGCATGAAATTGTTGCAGGAGGGAACGGTGTGCGGGCTCGTTATCGTCCCCGAAGTTTTTTTATTAGTTGTGCTCAACAGTGGCAAAGTGTGTCGACTCAAGACATCTAAGTAATTTTGACCGTTGGTGTGTGGGCTGTCAGACTGGAAGGAACACCTCAGTTTGTGTAGAACTTGTACAACGAGTCTCGTTCAGAGCTAGGCTGTGCAGCGTGAAGGTGCCTAATGCGCTGGATTTGTTTGAAATATCCCGAACTGACGGTGTGATATCTCAGGACCATAGTTTATTTAGGGGGAGAGACGTTTTTTGGCGAAAATGTGGTGCTGCCACACATGGTACCACCTGGACCCGAGTGTCGAATAAATGCTGGTGTATTTACTGAAAGAACAAAGTACGGACAGCACGGGAAATGTGAAAATGGACATGTACTTCTTAGGTTTAGTGTTTACTTTACACTGAATAATATCCTTAACGCACATTAACTATTTTTGCCGGAAATTCCTTTTGGTCCTTTTCCCTTTCAAAAGTAAATCATACACTTTTCTGTTCGTACCACTTAATAATCAGCTTTTTGATAAATTGGGGGTGCTAGTAATAATATGACATTGAAATAGGTATAGAAAACAGAAACACTTATGCACTTATTTTCACGCCCCTTCTTTCCTAGGCTGCATTCAGTGCAGTCCGATTCTTCCGACCATCAATGTTATTTATTTCAGTCTTATCATCTACCTTATACTATTTCACGTGCTACACTTCGTACGCACCGTCCAGGTATTTTTTTTCCCGGAAGTACATTGGACTTGAAAATTATTGTTTTGTTCGTGATACTTATTTACTTCTACAAAATAAAAATGATCCTTACCATAAACGCATAAAGTACCGAGTTTAGTGCTTTTTTTCGTGTCACTACGAGTTAGATGCTGTATTGAGTTCAAACAGACTTCGTATAGAAGGTTAACTGGAAAGAGGAGTCGGCTTTGAATAGAAATTCATCAGCTTGAAAACTCCGTGTATATCTAAAATGTAAAGGGAGTGATGTTTATGGAAATGGGTGCGGTAAATGGCCAGGAATGCAAATGACTTTCACCGCTGCCAAAATGCCTTGTAGACAGTTGTAAACACCTAGCAAATAATAAAATACAGTGTAATGTTAACGGGAGGACAAAAAAAAGTTTGAAGTTTAGGCCTACTTCTCAAGAAGTGGAGACGCACTCACTGCTGGAGCCTATAACAGAACTTATCTGCTTGATTTATTGTCGTCCCAGATATCGCAAGACTTTGTGTTGGACCAACCCAGTTCTAACTTTCCAAAAGTGAAAAGCTTATCTCACACGAGTACACAATTATGCTGTTCAGAAAAGCGTGCGACTTCAATCTTAAGTACCATGTCTCCCATGCACTCGGGGTCAAGCGTTTAACCACCGGGTAAAAGCCCGATTTCACTGTCCCCATGTGACAGAAATGTTTCAGCGTGGGACGTCGTATCACTGTAGCATTATATTTCGAGTCGATGCACACTGTAAGGCTTGTTCGAATTATGAATCATCGACGCGAGCAAACTCGTAGTGGTGTACCATGAGTAAATACTTTTTCCTTTTATTCAACTAACTATTGCGTGAGGATAAGTTGGCTTCTTATGCGTCTCTGACGGCGGCTTCCCATGCATTATGATGCGTGGCATAACCGACACACATAGAAATCTAGTCGCACCAGACACGCAGTCCGAAGATCGATTGGAGGCCTAGATATTCTACTTCCCCTTTGAATATGTTGACCCGCGTTTTTAGTTGGCCGCCAGGGCGACACTTCCAGTCTAGATAGGTTGACGGTAAAAGGCTTCTCCTTGTAAATTCTACTTCTGGTTGACGGAGGACATAGCCGAACCATCGGTGATAGCGCTATTAAAAAACGAGTATATCACTTCCATATTTGAGAAGCTTTGTCGTACAGAAAAGTTTGGAGCGCGATCGTGCCACTGAACTCTGACTGTATATTGGAAGCATCATTGGTTAGAGCCGTCCAGATGTTTAGCAAAATCTGCCCTGTCAGGTTTGCCAAGCGTACGCAAACTGGACGAATGGCGGCCCGGTAAGCGTGCAGTTTCTTTGCGAAGGTACAGGAGAACTCTCCTTGTACAGTCAGTAAAAAATTTGGTTTCATCTTTACGTTGGCAGTTTGGCTGTATGATGGGTGCAAGTTACTTGAAGACGCGGACTAGTCCCTAGATTTTGATGCTAACGTGCATGGGGCGTGTTAGATTTGAGGAAGTGAAGATCGTAGTTTTGTTGTGTTCGAGAAGGATGTCCCATGTCTCCATTCCTGCTCAATTTCGTCACGGACGAAATAATGGACAATGCGTTGCAAAATCTTCAGTATGTAGGTGTCGAACTAGGAAATAGTGAAAGGCTATGTGACCTAGATTACGCGTACGACTTTGTCTGCTTGTTCGAATCCACGGAACATGCTCAACATGCACTAGATAGACTCGCAAGAGCTTTAGCTTCGTTCGGCACGCGCTTTGCACCTTCAAAGTGTAAAGTGATGTTACAAGACTGGACATCAACGATTCTGAGCTTGATGGTCCATGGGGAGGAACTAACAATTGTTGACCGTTTCATTTTCCTCAGCGGTAGTGTGACAACGGGTGGGGCCACAGTAGTAGGGGTAAGCACGCGGACATCCAAGACTGAAGTGGCATACGCTGGACTGAAGTACCTGTGGCGCCGACCTGGCATTTAAATGAAATTGAAAGGTCGTGTGTACTGTGTCGCAGTGCGTTCAGTTTTGTGGTATGGTTTCGAGACTTGGGGTCTGCGTGCGGAAGACATTCGTCGTCTTGAGGTTTTCAACCGTCGATGTTTGTATAGTACGGATAAGATTGGATGGAATAGCCGAGTGAGCAATGCTGAGGTCACGAAGCGAGAATTGGGTACTAACTCAGAGAACGTTCTGTCACAGCGTATCCACGTTTGTAGACTTAATTGATCGGGGCATGTGTTACGTATGTCAAACACACGTCTACCATGCCGTGTTTCATTCTCTGTTCCTCCTAGGGAGTAGAAAAAACTACGTGGCAGTCAGGAATGAGAAAATGTACAGCGAAGTTATGAAAAGTAGGTGCCTCACGTCTTCGTGGTTGGGGTCCAAAAGATCCAACAACTAGTTGGCAGCAAACCGCGAACAGTGGCGATCGTGTGGTCATTTTCCTTCTGTCGAGTCAGAATGATTGATCAGTGTGTTTGTACAGTTAGACTGTGTATTCCGTGTGTTGGCTACTGGGGCGTTCTTTCCTTTTCCTCCATTGTAGACCCACTCCCTGTCCATCCTGTATATTCATACTTTCTTATTCAACGTGCGACATGGTGAGAAAGGCAGTGGTCAGTGGGGCTTGGCGTGCTGTTTAACGCTGTACGATGATGATGAGGATTTGTTTCTTTGCAGATTTATCGTTTTTGCCTCGTACTCGATACTAATGAGAACCGACTGCAAATTGTCGGATTCATCCCTTCAGAACAACAATTACACTAGGAAATTCAACATCTGCCATCCAAACCACTTGGCTTTGTTGAATTCCTCGGTAGCCGGTGAGCTCGCCACGCATCACCCAAGTTATGGCATAGTTCGACAGGACTGGTGAAAAGAGAACTTTAATGGATACCGATGAAGTAAAACAGCTTACCGGTCAAGAAAACTCCACTAGACGAATGTAGGGTCAGAGTACCTGGTGTTTTTCTGGACGGTAAAAGTCAACGCGCTTCATTTGTTATCGATCGCCCGCCTAAGCTGGGCAGCCCCTGACCCAGAGGATGCTGCTCCATCCACGTTCCGTTTGCTCCATTGCGTACATGGGGCTGAGGACTGAATCCGAAGAGCGAATCGATGAAAAAGCACCACCGAAGACAGTTCTGGGTGCTTGCAACAATCAAGTCTCACATGACAGACCAGAAAAAGTTCCTTCACGGATTCTTCGATCGCATTTCCGCACTGGGTTATCGCCCCACTGTATTGTGGGTCAGACTTCTCAGCCAAAGGCTCAGGTTAGGGTTCCCAATGAAGAGCCCCTTCTGCGGTGTAGGCGGCCGCGAAGTATGATTCGCCCAGAAATCTCCAGTATCTCTCCTGTAAAGGGCCTTACAAGTTATTCCTCCCTCAATTTAAGATCGATGCAAAACGCCACGGATAATGGCGGCTCTGAAGAAAGCAGTAGTTCAGGAGTTGGGCATAAGTCGAATGCGCTCCTCAAGCCTACATATTCACTTCGATTGACTGCTTTCGACGTCCGCACCATATGTCATATAGAGCAAAAGGCTACTCTCGCTGGAACTCTTGATACTTTTAAAATAAATGTGTGCTATGTCTCGGAAACGCGCATACAAGACCGCACTTCAGTGATCTCAAGTCGCACCTCAAATACAACCTCAATGTGTCGCTTTACTCTTCACTTTCCGGGTGATCTGGTTTCTAGTGCTCGTGGTCAGGCTGGCGTTGGGATTACTTTGAACATGAGAGTTGAGCGTGCACTGCTAAACTGGATTCCAGTCAGCAGTCGTTTGTGTGTAATTCGGTTGGACGGTTCTGTTCCTGTCAACAGCAACAAACTGAAGTGACGATGCTTGTTCGTCATGTTTGTATATGCACTCACGGAGTGCAGCTCCTCTGAATCCAAGGACGAGTTGTACCAGGAGTTGTCTCGTACTTCGAAGCGCACGTTTAACAGACGTGGTGATCACTGCTGAGGATTTCAAAGCTCAAGTTGGCCGTTTGTGAGATTCCGAAATGCACATCGGAAGCCCGTTTGCTGTCCCGGCCGATCGTATCGATAACGGCGATTCTCTGTGATCTGCTTGCAAGTTGTTTCTGGCGAGTACAAACTGTCGTAAGAGACATGAACTCACATGGTGTTCTCTTACGTCTTCATAACTTTGGACCCAGATTGATCATATTGTTACTGATCACCCTTGGCTTGGATCAGTTGAAGACTTTCGTTAATTTTGGTCTACGCCTGTGGACTCAGATCACGCTTTGATACGTGCTCAATTCCGTTTACGTCTCGTCCGTGGTCGCACGAACGTAAATGCCACTATCCCCGCGCAATTGCTTTCAGACGATAACCAACGATATGATTTCCAGACGGAGCTATCTACACGAATATTTATGCAGCCGGATGTTCAGGATCCAGATGAACGCTGGAAACAGATCAAGGTAGCTTTATTTGCTGCTTTGAATGCCACCCAGAACTCTGGTTCAAGTAGGCTTCACAAACGATGGCAGGTCCAATTCTCTGGTGCTCCAATCCCTGAGACGCCAACTGACTAGAAGCCTGAGAAATGATCGCGAGCAGTGGTGGATTGCGAGATGTATGGGAATGGAAAAGACTGCGTCTATTGGCAATACTCGCAGCCTTTACCGTTTAAGTTAGAAGTAGCGGTTCACGGAAGCCCGATGTAAGGGATTTATTCAAGGGATTTTTCAGCCCACTGGTTCACTCTCAGGAACGTACTTTGTATCGTTGGGCGGAGCACTTTGAAAGAAAAATTCAGTTGGTCCACTTCTATAGTGGGCCCTCCGAATATACCTACCAGAGAAACGATGCACGTAGATATCACTCCTCTATCAGAAATGGAAGTTATGCGGGAGGTAGGTTACTTGAACCGGATGGGTTGTCTCCGTCTTTTTCAAGGATGGAGGCGAAGCTTTGGTTTCGGAGTTAACAAAACTCCTCCAAGTAATCTGGGATAGTGAGCAGACTCCCAGGGAATGGTGTAAATCGGTGATTGTACCGATTTACAAGAGAGGTGACAGACCCTCTTGTGAAAACCACAGAGGAAATAGTTTGGTAATTATCGCATCCAGAATGCTCACCGGTCTTATTTTTCATTGGTTATCGAGCGTCCGCGAAATATGTGCGCATGAGAGTCAAGGTGGTTTCAGACCCAGTAGGGGTTGTTTTGACCACATTTTCACTCTTCGGCAAACCTTAGAGCACAGGCACATCTTCAGTAGGCCCACAATCTCTGTCTTTCCTGATCTGAAAGCGGTGTTCGATTTAGTCGACCGCACAGTTCTCTGGTGCTGCCTCTCACTGGAGGGTGTGCCAGAGGAATTTATTTCTCCTTTCCAATGCTTGTATGCAAACAGCCGAAGCCGAGTTCGTGTTTACGGCGATCTCTCACCCGAATTCATCACAGAAAGTGGTGTTCGTTAGGGTTGCCCTTTTTTGCCCTTCTTCTTCAGTTTTGTGATTGAATTTATTCTTAAGATAGCCCTGTCTCCTTGTGTGAGAATAGTGACATCGTTTTTTGTTCATGCAGTAAACTGTCTGACTTGGAATATGCGGACGATATTGTTCTGTTGAGTGAAGATCCAGGTAAGTTGCAAGTTTTTCTAGGTAGCCTAAACAACCGTGTATCGATGTTTGGGATGCGTTTTGTACCTTCAAAGTATAAAATGCTGTAGCGGGACTGGACTGGCTCTACTCCAGTGCGTATGTTAGGGGCGGGAACTCTAGCTGGAGTAGGTAGGTTTTGTTACTTTTTGACTTGCATCCCACCAGATGCCGGAGGAAGTGTCACCGCGTATACATAAGGTACTTTGGCTTTTGTCAACCCCCGTCATCTGTGGCGTCGGCGTGACATCCGGTTTTCTGTCGACGGTCGAGTGTACACTACGGTGGTTAGATCCATTCTTCTATACGGCTCAGAAGCATGGTCATTAAGAGTAGAAAATAGGCGAAGACTGTCGGTGTTCGAGCATCGATTTCCTAATAGCGTTGGCTGAATGTGGTGGGAACACCGTATTAGTAATGTTGAGGTCAGATGTAAGATGTTGGAAACAGTTTAGTTTCTTGATCATATACTGAATTTAAACAGGTAATGTGGTTGGGGCATGTGGTACACATGCCCACCGATACAGTTTCTCGGTGGATGCTGTTTTCCGAGGCAGATAGTTGTCGGGAGGTAGGTCGAGGTGGTCAGTTTATGGCACGTCAAAGGGGAATGAGAACCTTGACCAGTGGACTTGGTCAAGTAGGACGTGTTCGACTTCGGGATTGGGGTCGACGTGATCCGCCTACCAGAAGGCTGGAAACACCAAGTGATATGGTAAGGTGTCGCGGTCATTGTCGTAGTTGCATTCGGACCCTTTATTTGTCTTCATGATTTTCACTTATTACTTGAATTTTTGGATTTTTTTCCTCTTTGTGCTTCTACTCTTTCTACCCTTTACTGGACGATGCTTAAAGGTAACAACCGGAACTAGAGCACAGAAGTGCGAGGTTAGTGATTGTGTAAACTGAACTGAACTGAAACCCGGTTTATTACCTACCGCAACTTATGATATAATTCACCTTTGATTTCGTCATCAGCTGAGTTGATTGGAGCACAAAATGCAATCACTGTCAGATCGTACGAGGAACCTCTAAAGCTTGCCAAGGCGAGTATGGTTGAGACTGAATCCCAAGAGATCAGCGCATCATTACCTGCTTTGTTCAGAGTAAACGCGACGGCGTAGAGGCCTGAATGGTCTGTTGGGCCAGTGACAAGGCCAGTATGATGTAATCATTCCCGGGACCTTTGCTTGTCGACTACTCGAGTTGGGTAGGCGGACTTCCGAGAGGCAGCCAATATCTACGTGATAGTCATGTAGAATCCGCATTGTGATGCGTTGACTACCGATGTCTAAAAACGTCCTTGCATTTCGTTCGAGGTTGCACCTCTAGCCTTTGCACGATCAAGTGCAGATTTCAAGACAAAAGGGTGTTTCCAGAGGAGCCAATGGCCTGTTGTGCGGCTCATTCGCCTCTTCTGGAATTCCGGTTCAGGTACGTTGGAGAGTTTTCCTTTGTAGCCGTTGAATCAGTAGATCTCGTCCGCCCATTCAGGAGTATATGGCTTCACATGTTGAACACCGTCTCTATGAGGTTTTTAGACCTTGCTAACCCTCAACCTGGTTTAGCCCGCCTGTTGAGTAGTGTGTCCGTTGATGTATGCTTCAGCTTCAAGTAGGCACAGGTAAGAGCTGGGCAACTAATGGAGGCCAAGGAGATGGAGGATGCCCCAAGAGACACGACAGTCAGCCAACCCAGAGGCGCTACTCCTCTCAGACACCCCTACACCTCACCCATCGACTGAAATCTGTAAGTCTAACTAGACAATCGCCATTTTCGCATCGGTTACAAAGGCTGATTTTCCCAGTATATGTTGTGAATGCTCATCGACTGGCCTGTGTCGGCGTTCCAATCTCCTGCAGTCAGTAGGATGTCTCACCTAGAGATTCAGTGGATTAACTTCCGAAGATCCTTGTAGAACTCGTCTTTGGCGTCCGGTGTCTAGAAGGGTTCTCGTATCCCACTGACCTGGTGGTAAGGTTCGCACCTGGGGTCTTGGTCACCTCGATCACTGGGAGGGCAAATGGGCGTGTCGTTTACTGGAAACGCCGTGGTATGACCGGTGCGCATTGTAAAGATAAAATACATAAAGATACAGATGGTTAGGGTGTTAAATGGCATTCCGGTACCACTAGGTTTGTTTTTCTGAGGGAAGCACCTCTTGTTGGAAACCGATAACCACTAGTGGTTCATACGCTTTTCGAATCGTGACGATCCAGAATGCCCAACCCATCCTTGAGAGAGGGGTTATTTGAAAGGACCGGTGGTTGATTCTCAGTTCACTCGGGTCTTCGTGAATTTTGCCGCCTACCCGGGCAAGAGCAGGAGGTAATGACCCTGTTTGATGGTAAGCCATGTTCGCACACGTAACGATGCCGTCTACAGACCTGAGTGGTTATTTGATGCTGAGGGAGTTCATTGCCAAACAAAAAACCTACCACGTCCCCGGGCAATCGCCGCTTATCGTCCCCGACTGCTTATTCGGTGAGCTGAGATGGTCGGGACATGTGTTGTACAAATCCCCAGGTAGGATTTCTCGGTGCGCACTGCTCGCTGAGGTGGGTTGTAGTTGAAAGATCAGTGAGGCTGGCCAGTCCATTGCACTCATGCGCAATCATGTAATAAGAAGGGCATGAAAAGTCTAACTAGTGGACTTGGCCATGGGGGCGTTTAGGCTTCCTGGGTTGGGTCTAAGAGATTCCCCACTCAGAGGTTAAATACCCTAGAAGAAATGGCGAGGTGTCGCCTTTAGTGGTGTTTTTATACTCACAAGACTCTTATCGACTTTGTGGTCGCCTATAGTTCTCTTCCTCGTCTCTTCACAATCTTTTTGTTTATTTCCGATTGAGGCTCTCGCTTAGAGATAGCAACCAAAACCGCTACACCCATTGCGTGGTTATTGGTTGTTGGAACTGAACTGATTCGGAGAAATGGCGCTTCCTTGTTCGCGACTAACCGTCGGAGAGGTGGCTCTGCCCTACACGGCTCGGAGACGCGTTCGGTTGAATGCAATTGTGTTACCCGTAATCAATCCCTCGGCTGCGAGCCGAGCACAGCAGATAAGATTACTCTATCTTTAGATGCACTTTCCTGGTATATTAACTGCACCTCACTGTCTTCTTTTCCTTTTAGACTTCGTTTTCCGCTGACTGCTTCTAGCGCTTGGTCATAGTCCTCATAATTCCTTTCAGTCATGCCACGTGGTCGACGTGGGCGGCGGTCAGTGGGCTTACCGGGGCGACCGAAGAATACCAGTCAATCAGCTAGTGATGAAGATACCCCAGCATCCCAACCAAATGTAAGACCCTGTGATCCTGGGTATTGGTGTACTCTGGGATTTTTTTTTCCTTTCATTTTTTTGCGAAAGGACTTATTATCAAGATGAAAGCATACGTGACTAATGCGGTTTGATGCTGAATGGTGCTTCGCAAGCAAAGGAGTGGTACTGACTACTATGATTTTTATGGCATTCTCTTCAGTTCAGTCTGATTGGGTTTGGATGATGCGTTTCGTCGCTGTTGTCATCACAGTGACTGTCAGCATATTCATCGGAAGACAAATAAATTGACAAACTATGCCGTGAGGTAGAATCAGCGTGAAACGTGACATGATGCTGATAGTTTTGTAAATAACATGCAGGACTGAAGTCTGAGATGGTGCCAGCGCAGCCAAATAGAAAAACCGATGCCAAAATGTATAAAGACTCTGAGATCTTTTCACCACATTCTTGTTTCTAACTATCGTCCCTTTTTTATTGCGTGCTTGCGCATGGGTGTGGTGGAATTAGCCTTGAAGACCCACTGCACTATTGGGGGTAACCGGCAGCTCGACGGTAAGATTTTGATTAGCAGAAAACCACACGTGGTCCCAGTTGATCAGGTGTGGTAACGAGCCGGACAGTATTGGATCACTGTCTACCACCAAGGTGACCGGCGGTGGCCACGATTCGAACCTCAGACAGAGGTGATAATCAAGCCCTCCAAGCCACTCGACCACCACCGGTTAACACTGCTTTTTCCAGTCAACCTCAGGTTCTGTTAGCGGATTAAGACGAGGAAGTCGATAAGGAGGCCTTGTTGGCATGTGTAATGACCTATTAAGGTGATGGGTTGATGATTGCACAATAACATCCCCGAATTTTCGTTGTTGCATAAATGTAGGTTTAAAAGCCTCCCCGAAAGTTCGTCATCTCTCTAATCGAGCTCCATCGTATCCACAGGTAACAGGGAAAATGATAATAATATGTTCAACAAAACCATATCGCCGTGAATCGGTTTTAAAATGAACTGACTTTGATCGTTTAAGGTAGAATACCAGCCCCAGTGATCTTAATTTGTGATCGTCTGTCTAGACCCAGAGGAACAGTCGCTTCTTACTTATAAAATCATCACTATTTGACATGCTGAACTGAAAATACAGGGGATTCATTTAGTTCGATCACCTTCATCCTTTAATCCAGAAACAAAACGTTCCTGTTTGGTGAACTATGATGCCAAAACAGCTGCACAAATCCGACTGAACGGTCGGTACTGATTTGCATCGATTTGACCACCCTAAGACCAACAGAATACAATTCGTGAGCGAAACGCGCGGTTTTGTGACGCGTGACCTTAAGATTAATCAAAAACTAATACAAAACGACTTAATAGCATCGTCAACACTGGTCATGTTATCAGTATTGGTAAAGATGAACGTCTATCTGGGTCAACTCGAATGGTGAACAATATCGAGGACAGCTTAATACGAAAACCTTTCACCCCCAATCATCTGGGATATGCATTATTATTGCTCTCTGGCCAGGGTGAAACTCTACCTGATCGGAACTCATATAACCCAGTGACACGGTGATTCCAACTGATATTAGATCCCTGGGCGAAAGTGCTATAACCAGTTTCGTTCGGAAAAAGTTCTCAAATGAATATAACTCAAACGTTTATTGTTTAGGTATGAAATTCCAATGAAAATGTTTTCTGCTCAGTTTTGGGGGTTTAATGCAGTTTGAGGTTTTATTCAGAGAAGATTTTCTGACACAGAAAAGTGTTTCTTGGTGGAAGGTTATTGGAGGAACTACTGTAGTAGCATAAAAAACTACCATACGAGGGAAATGTAAGTGGAACTCATCTAGACGACGAGAGAGCTCGAATGCAGGCACGCCATTGACCGTGACACTTAACCATGCCAATTAATGTTCTCAACCCTACGGTCGGCGGATGTCGTGAACCCCAACGCGGAAGTCCAAAGCATCTTACTGGACCAAGTATACTAGTTCATACTTTTAATCTTTTTTTGTCATGTCTTAGACTGACCGCGTCGACCTACTCTCTAACCGCTTCATGCTTTCGGGAATAACGTACACCGAGGAGGTCTCTCAGTGAGCATGCTTAGTACATGTTCCAGCCGTCTTAGCCTGTTCAGATTAAGCACTTGCGCCAGGGATTGACCTCCAATTCCTAACACCCGAAGCCGAACCTCAGCATTATTAATACGGTGTTTCGATCACATTCAAGCAATACTGCGATGACACTGATGCCCGAACACCGTCAGGTGATGGATGAATTAGTTGTTTTTAATTTACATACACACCTAATGTGATCTGTTTTATCATATACTTAGCAAATGACATCTTTAGCAAGGCACTTTTCATGAGGATGCTTGGAATAACCACAACAACAACAGTTATATTTTTGTATAGGGGATAAAGTGTGTGACTGTACCTTGGTGGTATTCAGTCCGCACGGCATAACCGTATCACATTCGCCAACGAATGATGTTGTTACTCTATCATGTATCGCGTAAAAGTTATGACAAAGTAATGCATCAGTACTAACATTGCTGATGGCAGGTAGATTAATGTTGTCATATGGGGCGTTCTGATAGCGAATGCCTTCCGTGAAATACTTTGTCATAGCTTCCAAATGCCTCAGTATGGTTGGAGTGGGTGTCCCATGCTCCGAGATTGCTACTCGTCTTCAATGCCTCTCGAAATGCTCCCAAGTGACCGCGCGTCTAACACGGCCTCTGCTGAGGAAGTCCTATTCAGTGCCTTCTCGAGACGGAGGTGTTCTCATCAAAGTGAGAGGACGAAAACGAGTGCCCGGCGCTCTTTATCGCGTTGACTGACTAACATTCGGTCTAGGGGAGATGGCTAAACCCTGATTCCAAACCAACCATGGATGGAGTATGCGGCGTACAGCGGTACGCTCACCGGAATCTGTGTCAAAAGGGGTGTACTGGACACCCAGGATGTCTGGCCCCATCCGGAGGACGTACGAACTAAGCAGTCAGTCACCGGCTCCCAGACGGCTACGAGACCCTCATATCGCCATGCTGCCTTGTGGGTTAGCCGTTCTGATCAAAGCCTCGGGCTGGGGTCCCTTAAGTAAAAGCCCTACTTCGGTCTGGGCAGCTGCGTAGTATTCAGCCCACATGCCTGCCTGAGATGGAAATGACAACGTGGAGGAGAAGCCATGACACGGCACCGTGTCTATCACAGTGTTAGCTCGAAGTCATGCTCCGTGATGTGTATGTTGTGGCGGATTGTGTTCTAGGTTCAGACAGATTTCCCCTGTGAATCCACGTTTAGTTTTCTGTTTCGTGTTTTCGCATGGCACAATGCCTCTGTACTTTGTACCGGGTTTTTTGTTGAATATATATATATATATATATATATATATATATATATATATATATATATATATATAATGTGTATGCAGAGGGGGGGATAGAGAGGAACATGAGCGTTATAGTTATAGTCATAGAGTCGCATGGTGGGACTTCCCAGCGGTGAGAGCCTACCACAGGTTGTTAAACGTAGTTGTTGGAATTACTGGTGTCTAAAAGTGCTTTGAGTTCGGCCGTCTTTACGAAAACCCGAGTAATCACACCAGACAAACAACAGGTGAGGCAGCTGTCAAGATAAAAGACGACAGCGGACTGGCGGAAGAAATTTCGGACGAGTCAATCGGTTTTGGCCCTCATATATGATGAAAATGACTTGTTTCCCTACAAGCCTTGCGAATGACACCTTTAACAAGGCACGTTGCACGAGGATGTTTGTAGTAACCGTAGCAACAAGTTGTTTATGTAAAGTGGACACGGTTCGTTCGATGTTAATCGATAGGTTAGTTGACTGTATCATTGGAGGAGAGCTCACCGGAGTAGCAGAAGAACAGAAGGCGTCTTGAGTTGCGTAGAGCTGTGATTGTTTGTGAGGGGGCTCCAATGATCTAGTATATCACATGTCGTTTGAAAATTTAGGGTAGGCTGTTCTACCAGTCTTATTCGAATGGAGTTGGATTGAAGACCGGTAATAAATGCCCCACGCATAGCATCGTCACTATCATCAACAAATACCGGATGAAAATCGCTATCCTCTGTGGATATCTCGATGGTCTCAATGTACCGGTCGGTGCTTTACTCAGTCATTTGTGTACACGTGGTAAGGAGATAACGAGCGAAATTCATATTTTCGGAGCCGATGCATAGGGACTGAAGAGTCAAAGTTCGGACACGAGAACATGCTTGTAAACGTTTGAAGAGAGAAAATCAATTAGCATACCAAGGCTCCCGGTTTCTTCGAATTTTAGCCGTTCCAGAAACGCGGCGAAGGTTGATGACCAGAGTTCTTATCACTTGGATGGATCTGGAGCGTTGACATCAGTGTCGAATTTATTGGGGCGAAGACAACGGTCTATTTTTCACTGGTTGAGCAAATCCTACCGTCTGTACGAGATTACACGCGTAACGAGTGTAACGAAATTTATGACTCTTTAGTTAATTAGTAAAACAGGGTATCCAGAATGAAATACGAAAATAATACTGCAAGTGCCATGTATGAAAGATCACAGATGAAGGATGAATTGCCACAACACCGAGTTGGTCTATTGTTGGATATGCGTTACATGCTTCAGTCCTCGTAGCCTGTTTGGGCTGAACGCTTGTTCAACCTCTGATTTCTAACACCCTACGCTTAACCTCAGCATTGTTGATACGGAGTTCCGACCATATTGAAGCAATATTGCGAAGATAATGATACTCAAACATCTTCGGGTTTCGCGTGTCTTCTACCCGTAATAGCCATGTTTTTTTGAGTCGCGTAGGAGGACTGACCTGACTGTCGCAGAATACACGGCGATGTCACGAATAGTACAAATTAATAAGAACCAAACGCGTCTTGCATTTACGCAGCGATTCTTCAACCGATATCCAACCATCTGAGGAGATGTAACTGCCGAGCTATCAAAACTTATCTCCTTTAGTTGTGACTTTCCCTGCTTGTACAAGGTTTGGTGTAGGGCCAATCAAACCATGTACCAGCATTTTACACACTGAAGGTGCAAAACCATTCCAAACATCGCTATGCTGTTGTTTAGTCTGCTCGGAAAGAATGCTACTTACTTGGGCCTCCACTCGAGCAAAACACCGTCCACGTATTCTAAGTCAGACAGTTTACTGCCTGAACTTAGGTTAATGCTGTAATTCTTCTTCCAATTACCAAGTTGTTAAGGAAGGTCGATAGAGATCAACTCCGACAAACGCCACTGCTCGTAGTGAACTCAGGTGATAGGCTGCCGTAGACACGAACTCGATATTGATTGTTCGCAGAGCGAACAGAAATCTGAAAATAGTAAACGCACATAAGAACAAGTTATATGCGGAGATCGTGCATGGATACAAGTGCACCACTAACCGCGGCATCTAGCCATGCCACTTAGTGTATCCAACTGCCCGGTGGGTGGGTATGGTTGACCTCAGCGCGTAAGCCGGCAGTGGTCGAACGATCATCATTGTGAACTTTAGGCCCCTCTGTCCCGGGTTCGAATTCCGGCGCCGCAGGTCTTTTTCTACAGTTGTCAGCTTCTAACTGGCCACTATCCCTTTTCTGAAATATTGTACCATTATTATAAAATAAGAGAGAGTAAATAAAATAAAATAAAAAGTGAATGGATGCATGAATAATATGTCTGTTGTAGAGTGGTGTGAAACCGGCTAGATTGTCACGAGCGCACCTTTATCGAGTGTTGGATAATCAGTGATGAATGATGCCGGCGGTTAGTTGGGGTTCGATACTTACCAAGTTGATTCCTTTGTGGTTTTTCACAGGAAGGTGTACCACCCTTTTTGTAATCCAGATTCGCACTAATCTCTGGGAATTTATCCACCCTTTTTAATTGCCTTAAAGAATTTCGTTAACCCCGACACGAAAGATCCACTTCGGAGGAAATCCATCCGGTCCAGCAGTTCTGTAGCTTCTCGGAAAACCCACTTATTGGATAACTCCCATTTGCAATATAGCAGTAACATCTACTTGCATCGTTTCTTTTGCGGATTTTCCCGGAAGATCCGCTGCGGAAGTAGGTCAAATGAACCGTTCCTTAAAGTGTTCCGCACAATGTTTTGAACAATGTTCTTTGGTTATGCACAATAATATGTCTGTTTACGTGTATTGACGTCATGCTCTGTGCGGTTTTGTTCCCATTCCAAAGGACGCGTCCGCAGATTTGGAAGACCGTCGTGTTGATTCAAAACGTGTGAGTCGATCAGCTGGAAATGACAAGGTGGTGCACATCGTCGAGGAGGAAGATGAAGAACACGAAGAAGAGGGTGAAGAAGATGAAAATGTCCATGGTGACGAAGTGGATGAGAATGATGAAGAGGAAGAAGACTTAGAAACTGGGCAATCAGCGATGCACGGCCGCCGTCTGACCGAGGGTGAAATCGATGTAGATGATGCGGACAGTGTGAGCGCCGAGGAAGAGCCGATGGAAGAGGAGGCCGACGATCTGCTTAGTCCGGCCGAGAAAGCCGCACGTATTTGTCGTTTGCCGGCAAAAGATACGCACACGGATGAAATCCTCTTATTCCCTTTTCTAGATACATGCACACGTCCCCTACGGGAGGCATACATTTGTGTACGAAATTTTGCGGTACGTCTTTGGTAAAATGCCAGCGACGGATGATTCCCACTTGTTACATGATTTTATTAGCTGCCACCTGAACCAGTTTCAGCGATAATTTAGAACAGTCCATCAAGTCCCCAGCAGATGTTCGATACCTTGCATTGTCTTATTATGCGCCTACCAAGGATATGTTGCTATCATTCTCACCCTCCAGCAGCTCTTGAAACAATCGCCCCAGTAGTCGTTTAGTTATACTCGTATTTCTTGCTCTCAAGACGGCCTCCGACTCAGTCGAATACAGGGGCCTTGTGCTGTTCGTCACTAAAGGATGTGCCGAACTGAGTGTTCATGATGTATTTTCAATGCTTCACTCACTGTCTGGTTTTCAAAGCACAAGGCATCTATCCAACCTTACTAGTAATCAGCCGAGTGTATCTAGCTACCGATTCTACTGCATGGTTGATAATTCTATAATCATTCCAACTTGCTATTCAAATCAACCAAATGATCTAGTTCAGTGTGATTTTAATAAACCACGCAAGTGTTGTAGGCCTCTAATGAGATACCCACCATGTAGCCTCAATCTGAGGCCAGTAAATACAGTTTTAGCACATAGCAAATCACTGAGAAAGCTGATTTTCTGTGCACACCGAGCACTGTTCTGATTACCCAGTACTCTCAGTGTTACCTCAACATAACTGATCGGTGGCCGAGCAGAGTCGCAGTTATATAAACACTCATTTCCATACTGTTCCTCTTGTTAACACAGTTAATCTATACTTCGATATTAGTATTATTTCGAGTTAGAACAGCTCAATATGTGCATGTTTGTTCGTCAGTGTGTTCTGCGGTTTCTCAGACAATTGATGTTTTAGTGGGATCTCCGGGGTTTTCTCACCTGCTTTGTCTAACGCGATTAGGCTTTTATTCTCGGTTCACCGCTTTCTTCAGTGTATGTTGTGGTCGGAGGATCCATGCGTACAGGTCACTCTCACGCGTCTGGCCAGTTACGTAACAAACAACATGTCAGCTGAAAATATGCGGTTAATGCTTGATGCCGGGCTGACTGCTCCTCTCCCGTCTAGCGCAACCACATCCACTAGCGGTAGTGTGTCCGCTCAGTATGGTTCAAATTCATCTGCTTCCTCCGTATGCGAAGAGCCCAATTCGACTGGGACGAATGTGAGTACAGCTGGCAACAGTCACGGCATTCATCAGGACAATGCAAAACATACCAAAGATTCGACTCGATCATCACATTCGAGACATACCAACGCTCTATCCGCACTCCCGCCTAACTGGTCTCCATGGGGTACACCTCAAGCTCGAGCCAACCGGGACAAGTTGTGCTATTATGCAATACTTTACCTCGAGCGGTAAGTCCTCCCCTGCAGGTGTCCTGTTTTCGTTTGTCTGCTTTTCCTCCGTTTGTATCAACCCTTTCTCGGTCAGCTGATACGACCAAACAACATGTATGAGTAGTTCATGAACTTCTTCTTTTTGTTTTCCGCTTTTTTTCTCCTGATGCTTCCATTAGTTTTTTCTGTCAGCTTAGCGAAGCTAAAAGGCAGTAGCCAAAACCACTGTAAAAGTGAGAGGTTTGTGGTTGAAAATAAAACTAGACTGATATGAATTTTCCATTCGATTGGCACCGACTGCCTGGGTCTCTAATGATTTTGATGCCTACAGAAAGATTTTATTGTTGCGTTACTGTTGTAAATCGGAATAACGCCAAGAGTACGTAGTGCAATGGATGCACGTAATAATGCCCCAACCCAGAACTAGAATTCGTTCGTGAAACAGAACACAAAATAATGGAGCCGAATTTAAATTGTACTCATCGCAAAGGTGTAAATACAAAGGATCTGTAGTACGCCTAAACAAACAAGCCCGCCGTTCATTTGCAATCATCACATCCGCCACACCTTGGATGAAATTGGGGACTTCTGTTATTTAGTGGTTTTTTTGTTACGCAATCTTTCGGACCCTTGAGTTTGTTTGACCGCTGCAATCATTCTTTTCTGAAACGAACTCGGAAACATCAGGATTAGTACGATCAGAAATAGATTCGAAAATGGGTGTAATAAAATTAGTTTGATCTAAGTATCTGTGAAGTACAGAATGATCATCCAGGTAAAGAATGCAGGTAAGTCGTTGCTCCATCTGATCGAACGCGGTACCTTCGATGATAAACTAAAAAACGTCAACTATCAAACTGTAAAGATAGGAAGACATCTACAAAGGCAATCTAAAAAAACCCTAAGATTGATCCCGACAATTGATGGGTCAAGGTGGCCGAAGAAATAGAAGTATCAGCTGCTTCGGATAACAGTCAGAGACTGTGCAAACTTATTCATGACATCGGTGGACGGCGAACCCCGGCCGTTGAAACTATAAGCGATGGAAATGGGCAGCCTATTCATGGCCAACAGCGAAGGCTTCACCGCTGGGCCGTATAATTCAGGGAGCATTTTAGCTAATGTAGTAACTCCGACGTCAATAATTGCAATTCCTTGAGGAGTATCACTTGAACTCCCATCGGAAGTTGAAGTAGAATCAAGCATTCGATTGCTAAAGTGTGTAAAAGCGGTCGGTTTTGACGAACTTTCTCGTTCTTTTCACACTGGTCGGAGATGCCAATGTACCAGATCCCAGATCCGTTAGGAGTGTATCGAAAAAAATGACGCGCCATATGATACGTTATAGGTAAGTGTTTATTGTTCGGGAACAACGTTATCGGAAAAGATGGTAGTCAGTCGACGTTTCGGTAAACGAAACGTCGACTGACTACCATCTTTTCCGATAACGCTGGGTTGGAGATGCGTTGATAGAATCAATTACCACCTTGATCTGTGGCATTCGAAACGAGGAGCGTATTCCGTTCTTATGGGGGCGAGTCGTTGATTGTACCCATCTCCTAGTAGCGGATTCACAGTGATTGTAGTAATCATCGTGGGTTCACTTTAATTCCGATAGTCGCCAAGGTATATTAGCCTCGATTTCGCTGCACCGCCTGACACGGGCTCGCGAGAAGAACGCCCACGAACGACAGGCCGGATCCCGCCGAGGTCGAGGATTCATCGATCAGATTCTTACTCTTCACCAACTACTTGAGGCGCGTCACATATAATAATGGGGTTCCTCTACTTGAGAGGCACCTTCGATTTAGTTGATCAAACAGTGCTATTCAGTGCTCTTCACCGGGAAGGTATGCCACAGAAGTTCGTGAATCTACTGAGGTCATTGTACTTTCATATTTCTGGTCGCATAAGAGCTTGCAATAAAGTGTCCAGTCCAGTCCAAACGACCAGTGGTATTCGACAAAGATGTCTTACTTGGCCATTCCCGTTGAGCTTCGTCATGGACGAGATAATAAGGAATGCATTGGGAAATCTTCAGTATACAGGCGTCGAACTGGGAAATAGTGAAAAGTTGTGTGATCTAAATTACACGGACGACTTTGTTTGCTTGTTCGTATACACGAAACATGTTCAACATACGCTAGATAGACTCGCAAGAGCTGTAGCTTCATTTGGCATGCGTTTTGTACCTCCAAAGTGTAATGTGATGTTACAAGACTGGAAATCAACGAGTCCGAGCTTGATGGTTCATGGGGAGATGCTGGCAGTTGTCGACCATTTCTCTTACCTCGGCGGAAGCGTGATGACAAATGGGATTACGGTAGTAGAGGTGAGCACGCGGATATCCAGGGCTCGAACGGCGTACGCCGGACTGAAGCATTTGCGGCGCTGACGTGATATATCGCTGAGGTTGAAGGATCATGTGTATCTGTGTCGCGGTGCGTTCAGTTTTGTTGTATGGTTGTGAGACTTGGGGTCTGCGTGCGGAAGACATTCGTCGTCTTGAGATTTTTGACCACCGATGTTTGCATAATGTCGCTGAGATTGGATGGAATAACTAGGTGAGCAATGCTGAGGGGAGAGTATTAAGTACCACTTCAAAGAATATTCTGTCACTATGTATCCACATTTGTAGACTTAATTGATTGGGGCACGTGTTGCGTATGGCAGACATGTGTACCATGTCGTCCCCTTTTTCCGTTCCTTTTAGGGAGTGGAAGAAACCACATGGAGGTCAACAGATGACATGGCAATGGAGGATGAAAAAACGTACAACGAACTTAGGAAAAGTAGATGCCTCACGTCTCCGTGGTTGGGGTCCAAAAGATCCGTCTACCAGTTGGCTGGAGACACTGAAGGATATGACAGCGAACCGTGAACAGTGGTGATCGTGTGGTCATTTTGCCTTCTGTCGAATGAGAATGATTGGTCGATGTGCGTTTGTACAGTGAGACTGTGTATTCCGTGTGTTGGCTACTGGGGCGTTCTTTTCTTTTCCTCCATTGTAGATCCACTCCCTGTCCATCCTGTATATTCATACTTTCTAATTCAACGTGCGACATGATGAGAAAGGCAGTGTTCAGTGGGGCTCACCCTGTTCTTTCACCCATGCGGTGATGATAATGATAATTGTCAAGCAAGCTCGATTTCAGGGATTCACGCTCATGCTAATGCATCACTGTATACTGCGATAGTTTAAGGGGTTTGACCAATTGTACAATTACTCAATTTACCCACCGGTTCCGTGACGTATTTTATTCTTTTCTTTATGCCTTAGTTACGGTCACATAAACTTCGGCTTGTTTCGAGTCTCGTCGATCCCGCTAACCCACATGTCTGTCCGCACGTCCACTCATGGTTCGGACGCCACGGACATCCATGTGCAATCAGAGACACCGACCACTCCGAGGCGAGCAGCTGCCGAGCGTGCGCTGGCAGTCACGCGACGCAACGGTGGGACCAACACAGGACCGTTGACCAGTCCTAATCAGGCACTTCACATTATTGTTCTCGGTGCTGGGATGGCTGGTCTGATGGTTGCTAGACAACTAACCTACTTCGGGGTCAAGGTGACTTTGCTGGAATCACGTGTAAGTTATCCTTTCTCTTTTTATTTTATTGCGCAACGTTTCCAGTAAGGGAAAGGGGTGGACCTAGGTCCACAGATCACCGGTCATCTTGTCAGTCTTTCATTTGGCTCATGCATGCTCATTGTGAATTTCTCGCATTTTGCAAGATACCCTTGCTTCTGTTGTTAGCAGTTGAGTCTAGTTCCATTCTTAGTGCGACGTACCCCAACCTAGCCTCCTAATAGTTGATATAATTTGTGTGATGCCCTCTTGCTTGCGTATCAGTGCAGTAAGTGGTCATGCGTGTGTTTGTGGAGAAGGGTAGTAAGTCAGGCGACAATTGAGTACTGCCTGCTATACGGGTGCCTTGATGACCACCCCAAAATCAACGATTGGGAAACAGATGTGACGCACTGGCTGTCGTCAACAGAGATGTCCCGCGGGTTACCCCGGCCAACGAAAAGTGCAGGCGAACCACCAAACTAATATTCTAATGCGTGTTGTTACCCCGGCGGAACACGTAATCCAACTGACCTGAATAGTTTGCCCTAACAACTGATACCCCTGTCTTCCAGGGGCCGATAACGTGCCGGAGGAAAGAAGTAGCTCCGGCCTATCCATCCATGCTGTAAAACTAGCAATATTTAATTTTGGACATACTGTGCGACTCAGCTTGTGACTGGCTTTCATTTATATCTGATTCGGTGTCTTGTGATAGAACGCGCTATAGGAGGCCGCGTTTTGGTCGTGCCTTACAATGGTCTGCCGCCACAGTGGTCCAGCGGTGGCAGATTGCGCGCGCGGTATCTCAGACTTGGTAGCCTGTAAGTTATTCCGCTCTGAACTCATGCTGTAGCGGGGAATGCTGGAACAACAGAATGATATGAATATCAAACCAATGGGGTCAACCAATCGAAAGCCACAGGCCAAAGAACAGACAGTGAACATGTCGGAAGCATCTTGCAACAGTCGAAAAGAAGCGCACGGACTAGCAGATAGGACGCAGCGGAATCTCAGGCAGCCAGCAAGATGGCCCATGTAAGGGGCTGCCGCTCAAGCTGTCAACCGGAACAATGGGACCAGCCAGACGAAAATAGTGCGCAAAAGAATCAAGCTAATGATCACAGGTAACTGGCTAGAACGCAGCTGGATGATCGATGTTGCCCCAGCGCGGTCTGCAGAATGGATTGTGTGAACTACTGTACATGTTTCACCGACTTGACTTGTTTGGCCGCCCTTACAGATGTTCCCCACCCGTCTTGTCTTCTTCGTTGCAATACAGTCAGAGAGTACACGAAGTGTGGAAAACCAGACCCAGCTGATAGTTTTTGGCTGAAATCCACTCAGAGTTTTATCTATCATCAGTATTGTGGGAACCCTTCCATTAAACTTTTGCTTGCGCGTTTTATGTTTATCTGTACCACGTGATTCTCTGCTCCCGTCAGCTAACTCATGCCACAGTTGTTGATCATCGGTTCTAAGCCCATCTTTGTCGCCCGTTTCGCGTCTGATGAATGTTCGTCCGTGCTCTTTTGATTTACGACACCACAGTTACGAAGTTCAGAATGCGACTCCTAAACAATGTTGCTTCATCACGTTTAATGTGGGCTTTTTGCGGAGGCATTCAAGGAACATGTAAAGACAGAACGGATCCCAATCAGTATAATGCGATCGAGTGAACCTATTTGTTCATCGACTCCTGTAGGTGGTGGCTCGTCGTATCACTGATCAATCAGTCAGTGGGTATGTCACCCAATGCAAGTTTGAGCCAATGGATCTGTGTTACAGAAATTGGTGTCTGATTATTTCCTGTATAAACAATGTGTTTTGATCCAATAAATCTAACGATTCGAAGGCAGATAAGTCTTCTTACTTGAGATAGTGGGACGGATAAAAAAAACCCGCTCATTTGCGATTATAGCGATTTTCTCCATCTATAATTACTTTGTATCAATCGATCCGTTGTGTCATCCTCCTACGGGAACCCTCAGGATCGCGTTGGAGGTCGTATTTGGTCCCATCGGAAAGGTGAAGCATTCGGAGAGCTTGGTGCCATGATTGTAACCGGATTATGTGAGTTGTATTCACCTGTCACATAACCTGCTTTGAATAATAACGGTAATCATTTAATTATGCTCACGTTTTGTAATCTATATCGAGTTCTGGGCGTACATAAACACATGTAGTTACCATCCACTGAATTGATTTCAAGTGTAGTAAAATATACCATGGATTTAGAGTAGCATAAAATAATGTCACAAGGTTAAATATGAATTATGAAAAATAACAAACCGCTATCCACACTCAGCATTTTTTGCTCAGTGCTGTCATAGCCCACGAGCAAGGGGGCTCGGGCTAAGTCAGTTTCACTTTGAACAGCCTTTAACCATGCACTGGATGCAGTGGTTTTATTTGCTACCTCTCAGCGGAGATCTTATTCGGATATCAAAGCAATCACGGTTATGAGAAAGTAGGATCAAAGTTATGGAAAACAGTATGAAATAATTGAAGGAAGTGTGTGAATTCAAGGGCGCTACTAGTCATACCACCAAGCCGTATCCTCCAGTGTTTTTAACCAACAACTGAATGTATATTTGTATGCTCCCCTCACACCCCTGGGAGCCGAACACGTTCTACGCTGGAAATATTAGTGTCATTGAAAGTAGTAAACAGTCGGGTCTTGGTTTACTGGCATACAAAACGTGATGAGAGCCAGTTGAACTTCCCAAATCCAAGTCGGACGTTGCCACAAGAAGTGTCTAGAAACTCAACTCTTCACAGACGAAAGTACACGACGAAACTATTAAGTGAAAAATCAGTTTTTAAGCTACCCGTCCACAGCCGGCACAAAGCCAAACTCATTGTCTGCGGAACTCGATTTGCGGAGGTTTTGTTATGCAGTCCTCTCACAAGCCGGATTTCACTTTTGAATGAGGATGTCAAAGCGTCGTGTCCTACGACCCAAATATTTGTTTATCTGAACCCCCCGTGGGACAGTCATGAAGAGCAAACCTTTAAATTCATCAGTCATGACCGGTATTTGGATATTTCCCGATGGTCTTAAGGAGCCCGTCATTCCTTACTCTTTTGACGTTCGACAACAAATCTCATGTTCCGCGGTTTAAACTATCAGTACTTTCTTGTGCGTGAACGGGATGCATCCCTCTGTGCACGAATGCAACCCGGCCTATCGAGGTGTGAATTCTGCGATGAACTTTTTTATCCGCCGCCTGTCAAGCAGCTGTCGGCGAGAGATCTCCCTCCCCCCTTCCAATTTTCCGACCGCGAAGTCGCTACTGGGTGGTAAACAGAATTCTGCTCCTAAAATAGATTGGTTGTTCAATCTAGATTTATCCATACGATTAGCTTCGTAGTGCTCAGTTTACGACATTGTAACCGTGGAACACGTTGCATCTAAGTGCGAGATTGAACGCTGTGGAGTACAACTAAAGGGATCGTGCATGAAGCGCTACGTTTGTTCTTTTATCATGTATATCCCGTATGGTCGTGATAGACCATCAGCTGGCATTGGCATTTTCACCTTTCGTCCCATTTAATGTCGCGAAACAGCTAAGCCTTTTATATCAAAAGTGATTATGTTGTCGATTTATCACTGGCACAATTTCCCAACTCCTCCCTCCCCCATCGAAATATGTATGCTCAAGTTACTCGTGATTATGCAGGACCATCCACCGCACTCACCATTCGGCTGGAGTTGAATAACGGTCATTTGGTTGTGGGCTGTCTGATTGTTCAGATGTCGTTCAGCTAGAATTTACGGTCACAAATCTAACAGCGTATGGGTGCTATATTTTCACTTTCTCTCTCTCTCTCTCTCGCAATCGGTTGTTATGCTTTTTTCTCAATTTTCAAAGGTAAACCACAGTGAACCGATAAGCGTAATCCAAGAAAGAATTATACGAATCATCCACTTCGTTCGATTGGTCGATCATCTAACCCACAGATTAGTCCTGCTTCACTGACTTGTTTCTTTTGTCTCATGAACCAACACAATGCGCGCCATCACGACGAGACTGTACCTTGATGTAGTGTGATGGTTTGCGTGCCTTCGTGACCCAAGGAGCTATGCAGAATTGCTTCATTAAGCCGGAGATGCAATCGTACCTAACAGGTCAAGCCATACGAAGTCCGATTCCAGAACCAGTTGATGGACAACATCTGGTTCTATTCACTATGTCCCTGAAGAAGACAATCCAGCGGATAAACACGGAGATAAACAGTTTACCGGTCTAAAAACCTCCACTAGATGGACGTAGAAGTGGAATACCTAGGGTTTCTCTCGACGGTGGAAGAGTGATTGCACTTCATTGGGCAGCCATTGCCCGCCTAAGCTGGGCGGCCCTCAGCCCAAAGGATGCTGCCCCATCCACGTTCCATTCGCTCCTTTGGGTGCATGGGGCTGAGGACTGAATCCGAAACGTGGATTGATAACGAAGCACCAGAGAAGACAAGAGAGAATGCTTTCAACAATCAAGTCTCATGTGACAGACCAGAAAAAGTTCCTTCACGGGTTCTTCGGTCACATTTCCGCACTGGGTTATCGCCCCACTGCCTTGTGGGTCAGACTTCTCAGCCAAAGGCTCAGGTTAGGGTTCCCAATGAAGAGCCCCTTCTGCGGTGTAGGCGGCCGCGAAGTATGATTCGCCCAGAAATCTCCAGTATCTCTCCTGTAAAGGGCCTTACAAGTTATTCCTCCCTCAATTTAAGATCGATGCAAAACGCCACGGATAATGGCGGCTCTGAAGGAAGCAGTAGTTCAGGAGTTGGGCATAAGTCGAATGCGCTCCTCAAGCCTACATATTCACTTCGATTGACTGCGTTCGACGTCCGCACACTATGTCAGAGCAAAAGGCTACTCTCGCTGGAACTCTTGATACTTTTAAAATAAATGTGTGCTATGTCTCGGAAACGCGCATACAAGACCGCACTTCAGTGATCTCAAGTCGCACCTCAAATACAACCTCAATGTGTCGCTTTACTCTTCACTTTCCGGGTGATCTGGTTTCTAGTGCTCGTGGTCAGGCTGGCGTTGGGATTACTTTGAACATGAGAGTTGAGCGTGCACTGCTAAACTGGATTCCAGTCAGCAGTCGTTTGTGTGTAATTCGGTTGGACGGTTCTGTTCCTGTCAACAGCAACAAACTGAAGTGACGATGCTTGTTCGTCATGTTTGTATATGCACTCACGGAGTGCAGCTCCTCTGAATCCAAGGACGAGTTGTACCAGGAGTTGTCTCGTACTTCGAAGCGCACGTTTAACAGACGTGGTGATCACTGCTGAGGATTTCAAAGCTCAAGTTGGCCGTTTGTGAGATTCCGAAATGCACATCGGAAGCCCGTTTGCTGTCCCGGCCGATCGTATCGATAACGGCGATTCTCTGTGATCTGCTTGCAAGTTGTTTCTGGCGAGTACAAACTGTCGTAAGAGACATGAACTCACATGGTGTTCTCTTACGTCTTCATAACTTTGGACCCAGATTGATCATATTGTTACTGATCACCCTTGGCTTGGATCAGTTGAAGACTTTCGTTAATTTTGGTCTACGCCTGTGGACTCAGATCACGCTTTGATACGTGCTCAATTCCGTTTACGTCTCGTCCGTGGTCGCACGAACGTAAATGCCACTATCCCCGCGCAATTGCTTTCAGACGATAACCAACGATATGATTTCCAGACGGAGCTATCTACACGAATATTTATGCAGCCGGATGTTCAGGATCCAGATGAACGCTGGAAACAGATCAAGGTAGCTTTATTTGCTGCTTTGAATGCCACCCAGAACTCTGGTTCAAGTAGGCTTCACAAACGATGGCAGGTCCAATTCTCTGGTGCTCCAATCCCTGAGACGCCAACTGACTAGAAGCCTGAGAAATGATCGCGAGCAGTGGTGGATTGCGAGATGTATGGGAATGGAAAAGACTGCGTCTATTGGCAATACTCGCAGCCTTTACCGTTTAAGTTAGAAGTAGCGGTTCACGGAAGCCCGATGTAAGGGATTTATTCAAGGGATTTTTCAGCCCACTGGTTCACTCTCAGGAACGTACTTTGTATCGTTGGGCGGAGCACTTTGAAAGAAAAATTCAGTTGGTCCACTTCTATAGTGGGCCCTCCGAATATACCTACCAGAGAAACGATGCACGTAGATATCACTCCTCTATCAGAAATGGAAGTTATGCGGGAGGTAGGTTACTTGAACCGGATGGGTTGTCTCCGTCTTTTTCAAGGATGGAGGCGAAGCTTTGGTTTCGGAGTTAACAAAACTCCTCCAAGTAATCTGGGATAGTGAGCAGACTCCCAGGGAATGGTGTAAATCGGTGATTGTACCGATTTACAAGAGAGGTGACAGACCCTCTTGTGAAAACCACAGAGGAAATAGTTTGGTAATTATCGCATCCAGAATGCTCACCGGTCTTATTTTGCATTGATTATCGAGCGTCCGCGAAATATGTGCGCATGAGAGTCAAGATGGTTTCAGACCCGGTGGGGGTTGTGTCGACCACATTTTCACTCTTCGGCAAACCTTAGAGCACAAGCACATCTTCAGTAGGCCCACAATCTCTGTCTTTCCTGATCTGAAAGCGGTGTTCGATTTAGTCGACCGCACAGTTCTCTGGTGCTGCCTCTCACTGGAGGGTGTGCCAGAGGAATTTATTTCTCCTTTCCAATGCTTGTATGCAAACAGCCGAAGCCGAGTTCGTGTTTACGGCGATCTCTTACCCGAATTCATCACAGAAAGTGGTGTTCGTTAGGGTTGCCCTTTTTCGCCCTTCTTCTTCTTCTTCTTCTTCTTCTTCAGTTTTGTGTTTGAATTTATTCTTGAGATAGCCCTGTCTCCTTGTGTGTGAGTAGTGACATCGTTTTTTGCTCATGCAGTAAACTGTCTGACTTGGAATATGCGGACGATATTGTTCTGTTGAGTGAAGATCCAGGTAAGTTGCAAGTTTTTCTAGGTAGCCTAAACAACAGTGTATCGATGTTTGGGATGCGTTTTGTACCTTCAAATTATAAAATGCTGTAGTGGGACTGGGTTGGCTTAACACTAAACCTGTTCTTGACAGGGGAACCTCTAGCTGAAGCGGATAAATTTTGTTACCTGGGTAGTTACATATCACCAGATGGGCAGATATCGGATGAAATGTCATCGCCCATACAGAAGGTGTGTTTGGCTTTTGTCAACCTTCGTCATCTGTGGCGTCGGCGTGATATCCGGTTTTCTGTTGAGGGTCGAGTGTACACTACGGTGGTTAGATCCGTTCTTCTATACGGTTCAGAAACATGGTCATTAAGAGTAGAAAATAGGGGAGGACTGTCGTTGATTGATCATCGGTATCTCCTTAGCGTTACTCGAATATGGTGAGAACACGGCATCAGCAATGCTGGGGTTAAATATGAGGTTTTGGGAATCACAGCTCAGTTTCTTGATCAAGTACTGAATCTAAACAGGTAATGTGGTTGGGACATGTGTTACATATGCCCACCGATAGGCCTTCTCGGCGTACGCTGTTCCCTGATACTGGTGGTGATTGGAAGGTGGGTCGAGGTGGTCAGTCCATGGCGTGTCAGGAGGTATTTAAACCTTGACCAGTGGACCTGGTCACGCAGGAAGTCTTAGACTTCCGGATTGGGGTCCACGCGACTCACCTACGACTCTCCCCACGAAATGGTTGGAGAGAATAAATGATATCGCTGGGTGTCGTGGCCAGTGATGTAGTTACATTCGGACTCTTTCTTTTTCCATTTGATTCCCGCTTATTGCTTCGATTTTCTTTGAATTTTTTTTTAACTATATGATTCTATTCTTTCTGCCATTTACTGGAGAATGCTGGAAGGTAGCAACCGAAACCAGAGCACAGAAGTGCGAGGTTATTGGTTGAATAAACTGAAACTGGAAACAGTGCTCGCCTTCTCAGTAGTTACCAGCGTTCTAACTTATTCGATTTAAACGTTGTGCAACTTCCAGTCCTTATTTTTAACATTTTTTTCCCTTCCTCCTCTGCTCCACTCCGTGTTCCATTAATCAGTTCTGTGTTGAGTGACATTTGCATACAGAATTTCAATGCAGTGCTATCTTCGTCATCTTCATATGGCGAAAGACGGTAAATTGTGCATGGGAAAAGGTAAACATGTCAGTGTGAGCAGAATTGCCTTTGTTTATCAATTTCGCGTGTTGTCTACCGACCAAAGGTAGACTCACAATTGAATAACCCATTTGTCGTCTTCTTGTTGTGTTCCATCTTGGGTTCTCAAGTCCCATACAAACTTTAAGCTGATTAGAATGAATCGTATTCAATCACTTGTGGTTTGGTAGCTAATTGACAGCACGCGGAGTTGATGTCCAACGTAAATTCGGCTCTGGATAAGAGAAACAGGATGTTACACGTTTCCTTGGAGGACCATGCTTCCATGAACTGTATTTCTCACAATTCGTATACATATTTTACGTAGATGAGACGTGGTCCAATGAGATATAACAGAAAAACCTTACCTTTACCAGCGCATGAAATACGCGGCTTGACTGTGTGTGTACATGCGTACGTTTTTAAACAGTCAGTTCTAATGGAGAATGATAACCAGGATCTCACTGTTCAAAGTTCCCTGCCGTATCTGTCAGTTTTTCCAGCCAAGTAGCGGTATTTTTTGACTCCAAAACAAGGAGATAAAACGCGTCCACTCTCCTTAATCTCACGGTTTATTTACTCATGCTACAATAACTGTGAGTACTGATGGGTTCTTAGTTTTTCACATCTCCAAATCAGTTGTTGACTTCACGCGGTTTCTTTCGTCCGCTCACCGTAGCAGCAAATAATGCACGATGCGACAGACGGTTCTCTGCAATATGTAACGCATTTCAGCCTGCGCAATGTTGCTTCGGCCTGATGGAATAACAAATAAACGAAACACTAAATGCAATGCCTTGCTGGCGCTAATCATATCATTGGCCCTCATTGCAAGACAGCGTAACGATTTTTCGATTCGGAATGCGTGCCGAGTATGTCATCTTGTGGAACGAAAAAGCACAAGCAACGCATCATGCCCTGGGTTTTATTGCGGTTCGGATGGCCTTGTGTTCGTTCCGTCCCATTGGCTCTAGTGAGGAACCTCTTCTGCCTTCTAATCGTCTTGTTTTATTTAAAAAAAAACAAGTGAGCTGTTAGTCCATGTACCCAATCATTGCACAACGCATTGGTTCTACTGATGTGGACGACCACGCCCTGGGGCTTAAATGCCGCTGGCGGGATTCGTCTTTCACCTATCGATTCACGTCACCAATCTGTTTTCCTGTCGCTCGTGCTTTCGTAGGCTCGGTACGGGGCCGGTGTTGAAGCACTGTCTGCGGTGAGACTAAACTGTCTGTCGAACGACGTGTCAGACCCTACCCTCATGCCACGTACCTGGTGTCGAGTACAATCTGTAAACTATTTCCGATGGCGGCCCATATCGGTCGCATTTCAATTCTTGCTACTGACACAATTCTCAGTAGTCAAAAATCACTTAACCGCCATGGATCAGGGGAGGAATTGAATGGAGTGTGCTCTGGATCCGGTGGTCAATGATGCCATTCCGTGCTACTTTTTTCTGCCACATATGTCTTCCAAACGGATAAATAAACGTGCGGAGATTTCCATTCCGTCTTGAGTCCCATGGTTTTTAACAATAAGTATGCTACATCAAATCAATACATTGAACATGATAGAGAACTGACTCGCCAAATGAAAAATTAATCTCTCATTCACAATTGGGTTCCACTTTCGCTGATTGCTAAACCAGATATTAAATAGCTGTTCAATCTCCTAGGTGCACATTTAATAAATACCATCCAAACTTTATCTTCATTTCAAGACTATTGGCACTACACAAACCTCATTTCTCAAGTTGCTCACTCAGCTTATCAACATGACGTATAAACAGTTTTACAGGACGCATCACAAATACTAGATATGCCGGTAAATCAAACATATTCCTACTTAACAACTTTCGCAATCTTCAGTCTGTTATGCTTTCGTCTTTTTCCTCACATTTATGTATAGCTTCTGCGGACTGCAATTAACGGTGCTGATGTCGTAACTACTTGCAATGCTGTATCAATCAAGGAGGTATAAATAAACCACGTGATAACCTCCAAAATATTTGTGAAAAAAATTGATGGCTTCACCTGGGGTCACACGTGATTCATTTGAATGAACAACGATTTAACCTCAAGATAAATGGATAGTGACGTTTATCTTAGTATGATACCGTTTTCATTCTTTTATCCTAAGTTCTCAAACTACCAACCCATTAAGTAATAGTAAATAACCCAAGACGCCTTCAATATCAGTGATTTGTATCCCACTTTCTGCACCTGTCCTCTCTTCACCGTGCTCCGTTCACCCGACAACCCTGCTCGCACAAGTGATGCAGTGGGTCCAATCGATACCGAACCGACAACAATTTAAGGTTTGTTTGACAAATGTTTACGGAATTATCGCATAAAGTTAAGACATCAAGTTTCACAGACAATAACGTGCTAGTCACATATCATCCTCCTCAGTGGAAAAATATGGTTTGGAAGATAAACGACTGACTACATGAATGCCTGGAATTCTGCATCGATAGCATGGACATCACTGTCCGGAAGACAGAGTAGGTTTTGCAGACTACTTTGGGAAACAAAGGGAAACGTGAATGTAGATTTGACGCAGAATTTATTGTAACTACCCGGCTGAAACATCAGAACACTAGGTAGAGGAGTTTATTTTCGGTGCTTTACAAGTGGCTAAATAAAGCACATTTTATGGGCATTTAAATTGAGATTATAAGAGAAAGAACAAGAAATTGTAGAACCAGTCTTGAAAAAGGTTACCCGTGGTGACCGAAACGTCGACAACGTACCAACGATTTCGACTACGCTGTGTTATTAGACAATAAAATTTTACCATCGGAACAAGAAACATGGTAATCGTGGTGACAACAAATGACAATTTCCTGTCCACATGGTTTTAGTACTATCGGTGTCACGAGAGATAGTGAGCGTTGATAATTGTCATGCGGAATTTCCTGAGCTATCAAGTTTGAAAGATAAGTCAGCATAATTCGCGCAAACAATTGACAACATGAGAATATCAGTGCGTAACGTCACTCCAAGGTACTTAGGAGATTGAACTCTGTTTAACTGAATGGTGCGCGGAGCATACCCATCATTTTGGAAGGCTGAGTGAGATGGGATGGAGATACATTCAGAACACTACGAAGGGTTACGGAAAAGATCACTTCGTTGATAATAACTCAGTGTTTTCAAGGTTATCGTGTAGGTTACTTATACCTCTTTAATTGATACAGCATTGCAAGTAGTTACGACATCAGCACCGTTAATTGCAGTCCGCAGAAGCTATACATAAATGTGAGGAAAAAGGCGAAAGCATAACAGACTGAAGATCGCGAAAGTTGTTAAGTAGGAATATGTTTGATTTACCGGCATATCTAGTATTTGTGGTGCGTCCTGTAAAACTGTTCATACGTCATGTTGATAAGCTGAGTGAGCAACTTGAGAAATGAGGTTTGTGTAGTGCCAATAGTCTTGAAATGAAGATAAAGTTTGGATGGTATTTATTAAATGTGCACCTAGGAGACTTAACAATTATTTAGCAGTTTACGGTGACAATGAACTGGATGGGGTCTATCATATCATTCTATTTGTGTGCTGTTTCTGGGGTACTGGTGTGCGTTATTTTTTAATTCAGAAGAAATCATCGATGCTCCAGGACTTCCATGTTGTGATACTTCGGGCGGCTGTTTGGTAAAATATCAATTACTCATTAAGGATACCGCGGAAGAATTGTTCTCAAGTCGAAAACTGCGGAGGTAATTAATAAGTCGATTGGAAACATTTTTCGTCTCAAACGACAATGTGATATTTTCAGTAAGATGCTACGATTCTGGTTTACCGCTCTGGCGCGATGAAAAATGAGATGACGTAACTTATTACTCTCATTATACTTCATTCTTGCTCATTTTGTTATCTGTTCCATAGAACAGAACAGTGGAATCGAAGAGGAAATTCCAATTAGAATTTTAGGTTAGTGGACGTAGATAACAATAGCAAATTTTTATACAGCAGTCAGCGAATAAGCAAATAAATTAATCGCGGTTGAATTATTTAGTTCACATGGCGCATCAGATGGGTGCCGTGTCTAATGCAGCTCCTAACCAATCGATTCAAAGTAGAATACAAATGCACAAAACACTATAAGCCAGCATGACAATACGGACATCTTGACACACTTGTTTATTCACTTGGGAGACGTTTTGGCAGTCAAAAACGTAAGCAACGGTGCCATTGACTGTTCGTTCACAGGCACACTTCGTGGAATTGTCCCCCCCCAACCCATGATGATTGATTGAGTTTTGGCTACTGACAATTGTCTCAGTAGTAAAAACTGGAATTCGACGGAGCTAGATTTACGGCGACTGTCATCGGGATTAATTCGCAGACTGTCAAGTGTTTGTTCCTACGGCTATCCTTTATGTGATCAGCCAGATACAGACAATAATTCGAAGTGCCTCTAGGGCTGTGTCATAGGTGGAGATCATGTTGATGACGGGATTATATCAATAGTGAGGGTCATAGTTGTGCTGCTATCTCGATGTCCATGGTACGTATCGTGTTTCCCCAAAAGTAAGACCCAATTTTTCACCATTTTATCTTCGATGTACTCGTTTATTTATACATGCAAATGATTCCTAAAAGGTTTTTTTATTATTTACAAGAGTCTGTGGATATGAAACCATTTCTGTGGGAATCATTATTTGATCTGTTTTCTACTTCAAGGAAGTTCTTCATTTGTTTAGCTTGGTGTCTGCTGACGGAATCTCAGACTGGCATACTTCCTTGATCAACTCGCAAAATCAGGGGCTGAATAAATCGATCTAGTTTCTTCCGACTGCTTGTGCGCACCAGGCTTCCTCCATTGCAAGAACATGAGTAATTTCGGTCCCTGCACAAGCTTCTAATCAAATTTCGTAGTTGTGTGCGTGCATTGCGGTTTTTGCTTCCGGCAGGGATATTCCGACGGCTGTCTAACAATTCCAGAAAACCTGATGAGATGCAGTGCGTGATTGCATGCCGTGTGACTAGTCCACGAGGTGTGGTATTCGCTACTTTTATGGCGTCTTGGATGTGTTGCCAGCGCTCAGACAAGTCATCGTGTGTGTTGCTACTTATCTGGGCAGCAGGCTCATTCTGATATCTCTCCTGGACCGACATCCGGCAAAGCAGGCCTACGTCTATCTGTTGACGGCGGACTTTTGACTTGGTGGAAAACCGTACTATAAACTCAGCACACACTAGGGCGTGATGTGAATATCGATGTGTTTCAGTACGACCTACATGACTTGGCTGAGCCAGGCCAGTGGTAGCTTACGGCTATGTGGTTTTTTATGTCCAAGATTGATTAGCAGATAGCGATTGCCATGCGACTGTGCGACGAAAGCTGCACCAGAAGTTCGTACTCGACAAGAACAGGCGATGGTTTGTGCACAGATGGGGCAGTCGATTACCGTTATCCGTGCGTCTGTTTACACTTCATATGAATGGTTCGGGTGGGATGTATTTGATCGATCACAATAGGCTTCTTGTTAGATGATGTGGTGGAGTGACACAATCGGTGTAGGTTTCTTCCATCGTTTTCTCACGAATTCTATCTTTGTCATGAGGAGGGCAGATATATTCACTGAGTGAATTATGTGCTGTTTTGCAAGCCCCACCCTCTGATACTAAGGCTAGAAATGTCCGTCAAAGCAAAATGCGTAGCAGAGTCGGAGATGCCGCTTTTGCCATGTTCGAAAAACATTGTGAATAATCAAATTGTGTGCTGTCATTCGCCAGTGTTCCCTGTTATGAACTCTCGTTATGCTCTTCTAGTGACCAGCTTGTAAAACATCGAGCTAGTAATCACAGTTCTTAGAGACTGACGCAAACTTAAGTAAACGTGATTTGCCGTAACAAAAACATGAACCCACCATAACCATCTCATTGATTCAACTGCCTTTGCTACTAAACACGTAAAGGTCCCGCGGTTATTGGATGTAAACAGTGGTTTAGAGCTTTCGCTTACCACCTCGGTGGTCTGAGGTTCGAGTCCCACTACCACTGCTCACTTCAGTGTTACACAGTAATCCACTATAGTAGGCTTTTAGGGTTTTGATTTACCCGTTCCACTGCACTCACGCGTAAGCAAGTGATGCAAAACGGATTCGGTGGCGTCGCGTTCTTACGAAACAAACAAACAAACTGAGCTCTGGTCCTTTCAGAACCAAAATCCCCTAGGTCAGCCTTAGCACTTTTCAAGGGAGTCCATCAAAACCCGACAGCTACTGCGTTGTTTGTTTCTACTAACGCGACTTTAAGCACCAAAATAACCAATTCTAAGATGACTAATAGGATATAGTCGATCGAGTCTGCAGATGCAGTTCCCTCTTCGTTACAGAACTGGTCCATTCGGACGAACCCCTGTGAATAACCTACCCGATACTTGTAACAGCTTGACATTGCTCAGTAATGCAAGGACGGATGTTGTCTCTTCATTTCCGCTAGTTTCAACAGAATCAAAAATGATTCGCGGACGGCAGTTGAGTGATTAGTGTGATTAGTGACGGCGATTGCCGTCATATCGTTCTTTGTTATTCCATCGCTAAGCCAGCTAGGATGGTGTTCCCGAATGCGACCAGCCGGGCCTCTGGTGGTTTGGTCAGTGTAGCTTGCTCGTTTTGTGTTTACCAATTTGAGTAATGATCCATATCAAGTCATAATAGGTCAGACGTGGTAACAAACCAAGCCACGGCGCGATGTTGTTTCCTGTTGTGTATACTATTTGTTGGCTGTAGTGACACGGCCATCAGGTACTCGGATGTCCTGCTTTGAAATCTCACTGCGGCTGACGGTCACTTTCTTTTCGGTATTTCCTAATTCACCGCGATCCTGTTCCTGACGTGTTGTACCATTTGTGGAACTAGATCGTTAAAATACACTTCTGGCTTAGAGGTAGCTAAGGACACTATCACACTTTCATTAAGTTTGTTGATTGTCCGATCTAAAATCACTAACCCACCATATTTGTTCTATCTGGTTCACTCATCATCTTATTGCATTGCCGTTTCAGCAGCTAATCCAGTCTCAGTGCTGGCTCGACAAATCCCGCTCACTTTGGTTCCCATAAATACGGAATGCTCCCTGCACGATTCCCGTGGTCGTCTAATTCCGCGCGAGATGGACAACAAAATCGAGGAGGAATTCAATCGATTGTTAGGCACAGCAGCTTATTTGTGTCACGCAAAATCCATGGATTCCATAACTTTGGAGAACGGGTCCGAGAAACCGTTATCTTTGGGCGAAGTAATCGAGTTATTGATTCGGTAAGAATCGGGCCTCGGGCAATATTATGCTGGTTCTTGTGTGCTTTTATGTCTTCACACCTGTTACAAAAAAATGCTGCGGTCAAACGGTTAGGAAGTGTAGACGTATAATGCTGCTGTTTGTAACCTGATTTCAGGACGACGCTCTTGACTTCGCCACTTAGGTTTACACTTACATCTTTTGTGGTGACGCAAGGCAAACTGTTGAGAGCCAATTCGGAGATAGCACATTTGACTCACATTCATACATCCTTAGTCCGAGTCCTAGTTGGGACCCAGCGCATTTACAGTACAGTTGACGATGATGCCTGACCGGGGTAAAATAGCTGTATACTGCTTTTAATGATGAGTTGAGTTGAGCACTGGTACTGCATGATGAATCACTTCGTAAACACTTTGAACGTCCTACTCATACAAGTTTTTTGTTGTTGAAATAGTAGATCCAATTTTGTAATTGTGTGTTCCGGTTGAAACGTAAGTGGCAAACAGATTTCACATGCCGTTCATAATTTTCATAAACAGATTCCAAGGCTACCCGTCGCTTAATCACTAGTCACATGTGGAGTAGCGTTTCAGCTTCCCCTTCACATCCTTCTTACCGGGTCTGAATTAACGTCACATCTATCTGATTGATGAGTCGCCTTCGACCTTCAGCCCGTAGGCGCTGGCTGTATTGTACCACTGTCTTCTTCGGAGCTGATCCAGACGTTACACCTTACAGCGATCGTTCATCATCGGTCTGGAATATACAACCAGACACTCTGATAAGGTCTCTGTCCTCAAGCGTTGAATCACAATATTCTATTGTACTTCCCTAATCCGGACTGCGAAATCGCGAAGCATTTCCTCCTGTCTTCTCACTCACGTACAGTCTTTCTTCCCAAAATCAGGACTTATAGCCTGTTGTCAATGTTGCTCATGGACTCCTTAAAATGTTTTTAGCCCGTCGGGTTTTCCTCATTTAGTGTAAATGACCTTGTATGAGGAGTTACCGGTGGTAACCGAAATGTCGAATGATTACCAACATTTCTGACAGCGCGGTAACCGAATACCAAACACGTACATATAAACAAATATTGCTTATTTTTACTCCATACTTTCACGCTTTTAATATTGTGCACGGAATGTTACTAAACCCACCCTGTTTTTATCCATTTTTCTGCTATTACTTTTGAACCAAATCACTTAGAGTGGCTAAATTTAGCATACTAATGTGTTAACCAATTACTTTACCAAATATACACACGGACTTTGAGCGTGAAACACAACTCCATTTATCCTGGAAAATTTGCCTGAGAGGGTGCGAAATGCTACTGAACCCACCACGACAAATCGCAAAATAACAACGACCTTGATCGGTAATAACTCATTTTCAATATTCGGCAATGTGCTGTTGATCAGTCTTCACGTCACACGTGATTCGTGAACGAAGTTTACTCAAGCTATACAGTTTGATTGGAAGTAGAGATCTTTCGTTTATCAAAACAAAGAAGTGACGCGAAGTTCATGACTTTCTGAGCTAGAAAAAAGAAAGTTTACTTGTATGCAAAAATTTGGCTCCCTGACTTTTCGTCACCGAACATTTAGTCGCCGGACATTTCGATCACTGAATTACACTATATTCACTCAATATTCGCTGCAAAGCAACACTGATTATTTCTGGTTTAAAGATAAACAAAACAGGGCTTGAACGAGTGGAAAGTTTAATTTTTTCCCGGTGAATAGCTCGCATTAGACATTCTCCAGTGCTTTCTCTCTCATCCAGTGCGCGTGACAAACTGCCTAGGTATTTTCCTCTGCATTTCAACATACAGTTTGAATAATCTAAAGAGCAAGCACACCGATACTTGTAGTTTCGTAACTGAAACGTCTATGGAGTATCTGAATTTTAACCAAACGTCTTCTGGAATTGCATCAATAATAACCGGTAGATCAAACACACATGACATGTTCTGCATATATAAAGGTTTAACGCAAGATCGGTATGTCATTCAAAATACTCGACACGCATAGATTGAATTTGAGCCAAAAGGTATAAACCTCATCATTCTGAGTTGCTTTTGAGTAAACATTCCTCTGAATGGACCTTTCAGAATGTCAGCTTACTTAAATATCGGGAAAAGGTGGAAAGCTTTCTTCCTGTCCGACCAACTTTGAACGCCTGGGGACACAATCTATCTGCTTCCTTGATCGTGAGATTTGGTCCGTATGTACTGTTCTATCCCATCTTCGATGTCTTGCCATGCTCATCGTCACAAGATTGGTTTTCCAATGGATCCCAACAAACTGATATCTGTCATCACTTATGGAGTCCCTTAATTACCATCTCAGGCATTATTGGACGTTTTACTTTTCTAAATTTTTCAGATTATTTATCTGACAATAATGCTGCGCAGCAATCTTCCTGGATCTACTTTAGAAGGAACTGCTCGTACTTTACCGCGGATTGGCTATTATCAACTGACAAAATCGAGTTTCGATAGTATAACGTCTGTTGGGACCTTATTTGGTTGTCCACTCCAAGTTTCTGGGTATGGTTGCTGATTATCCCTAACAGTGCAATGGGCCTTTGAGGTTATGGGGTATATACTCCTTCCGCTGCACTCGTAGGCAAGCATATAATAGAAAAATACTTGAGGCAACCTATGACACATCGACTCGCCGATACACTCGTAACCCCGATCAGCCGAAATAATACTAACTCAGTTGCCTTTGGACAATTAAAACTCGTCCGTTGACATCATAATTAACCGAACTTGGCGTATCGCATGTACGCTTGGACAGCATTGAAAAAAGAAATACATGAACAATAGTTTTATAGGTTATGAGCAATCGCGCGCAAAAATGTACGTTGTTATGCTCGTCATACAGCTCAGCCAAACTGTGCGTTCATTGATAAGCGGATATTTGTTTTTCGACGCTCTCATAAGTATGCTGGGTGATAGTTGGTCTATTTTTAGTTCCCGTGCTGCTTGTTATTTCCTGAGCTTTTACCCAAGGCGACAGTTTGGGATGTTTCATGGGCATTCTTTGTTCAAAGCCCCTATGCCAATCGAGTTTGTTGTTCGTGGGACGCCATGTGAAAACCGCTCACGCACATTCCGCAACCTTGGCTCGTATTTTGGTCTTCATCTATTTCCACTTTCAGTTTTTTCAATCCATTTGCTTTCATGGTATAAAAGGATACCTGAAATCACGTCCTGGATTTCACGCTCAAGGTTTGACAATAAGTCACTAAAACAGATAGATACTTCGCCTACTGGTACAAATGCCAAGGCCTGAAATAATTTCACGATGATAGCGTCGGTTTGGCCATAAAACTAACTTCACAATCTCAACGACTGTATTTTCTGTCGAAGGTAATGTCCGAAGTGAAAGGAAAATCTATACACGTTAGCGCTGGGAAAGATTCCTTCAATGCTGTTCATCGCTGCTTTCTCGTAATCAGTTGTTACGGAAGTACGATAGAGTTGTGATTCTTGTTTGTACCTCTTAAAAATTACACATATATGGCTTGCGTTCTGCTACTGCTAATACAATAAACCAGCGGGACTGTGTGGTTTCCCCACAATACGGTATGGATTGTATACAGCTGGTAGTTCAATGGTGCCGTGTCGAATGTTCTGTCACATTGCCGATGATCTTTGCCTTTTAGCAGCTGCGAATTGCTGCTCGCAGCTAAAATAGTCAAATCGGAACTATTGTGAAGAACGAACTTTTCTCCACGAATAGTTTTCATTAGAGATTCTGATAATGAATCAGCATCCGGAACCATGCGTTTCCTTCAGATCATTCGAGATAGCATTTCTTTCTTCGACAAAGCGCCCGCAGTGTCAAGTGGAAAATCGCAAATACAATTCTGTACCAAACACGAGATCGCTTCGTCTGATGACGGCGCCACGTGTTTAATGTGCTGCATCATCTGTTGTGCTATGTTTCGTTCAGCATCAGGGGGATGTGAGTGGTTAACACTATGCAGAACCGTGTGGTTATGTGTTTTCAGCCTTCTACCTCATAGACCAAGTTGTTCACATTTCCAGGAGATAATGTCGCCGTTCTTTTTTCCTTCTTATAAGAGTAGCCTGGATAGAGTAGCGTCTGTCGGCCTGTACTAGAAACCATGAGCGTGTAACTGGCCGTGATTCGCTCATCGTTCGATAACGCAGCCCGTATGCCACTTGGGCGAACAGGACGATTGCTTAATTGCCTATGACTAATCAGTGTCCATCAATCAGCCGATAGGTGTTTTCTGGCACTACACCGGAATTTCTCCAGCCCTAGGCTTGCAAATTACGGCAGAATGTTCATTGAAAGCAATCGATGGTCAAGACAAGGCCAGTAATGAATCCCGTTTTGCCTGCCGCATGCAATCGGTAAAGTGGGTCATTTTGTTCACACAATGAGGTGGTTAAGTGGATTAGGTGTCTATCACCTCAAAAGGGACAAAGGCTTGAATTCCAGATTCACCGGTCACTGTTGTGGTAGACGGCACGTTGCCATTTCAGGTGACATTAATTTCAAGCCCTGGCCTTCTAGAATTCCGGTGTGGAGCTGTTGTAAGGTCACAACGGTCAAAACAATTCGACTGTGGCGCAGTTGCATTTTTTGTCTTCGAAACCGGATCAAATAGCAAAGCGCAAACTTTTTCGCCTACCGATTCGTGATCACCATATGCCTCCATAACTCTGGATTACCAAGTTTTAGCTATAGATCCCAAAATGGCCAAAGGAACGGGCTACGCTTAATTCATCTGAGTGTATATACTGTAATTCAATCATCGAAATGTCTGGCGACAAAATGTCTGTTCGACGAGATGTCCGTCCGACCAAATGTCCATTCGGCGAGATGTCCGTCCGACCAAATGTCCGGACACGCAAAGACTCGGGGATAAACATGAGCGAGATTCTCGAGAAAAATTTCAGATCGACAACAGTTATTCTTAACTTTTGGAAGGGTCCAGATTATTGTCAATATCCGCACCAAGCGTTGCAAGGAGTGTATCGAAAATTTGATGCTCCATATATTGTTTTTATTATGAAAGTTATGGTGGTAATAAAACAGCGTTGTTGGTAGATGTAATTTGCCACCGTTTCGGTTACCGTGGGTAACCTTTCTCAAGACAATTTCACGATCACCACAAAGTTGTTTGATTGCAAAATTGCCTAGAGAAAGATTACCCACGGTAACCGAAACGTTGGTGAATTACATCTACCAACAACGCTGTGTTATTACCAATATAGCTTTCACGATCCAGATTATTGTTGTTCAGCAAAACGTGGAATTCGAAAAAATCTCCGATCAGTCAAAGAGAAAACTCTTGGGCTGTTCTTCGAACCGTCGAAGCAGCAGAGGTCTTTGCAACTGAATGTAAGCATTCGGTGTATACAGCGATCTCTTTGGTGTGCATCACATCTGCTCTACAGAAAAGTGAGATCAGTGTCTTGTCTGACTGAGCTTCGGTTTCATGATGGAGTGGAATAAGCCGTGGACCACTGAATGGAATAACATGATATTTAGCGATGAGATACATTAGATATATTGGTTTTTCTGTTTCGCGCTTAATATCCGTGTACATATTTGGTAAAGTAATGGGTTGATACACCAGCATACCAAATTTGGTTTGGTTCGATAGTAATCACAGAAAACAGGAAAAGTAGACGGTGGGTTCAACAGCATTTCGTGCACTGTTCTATTTCAGTACTCGATGGGGTTGAACTCGCCGGAGTTCACTCAGCACACTGCACAGCTTTCATGGTTTTGAGGCCCATTCCCTAGTATTCCTGTACGTCAACAAAATTCCTTACAATTGGAGTCATAACGGGGATGTATGGATGTGTCAATTAAGGTTAGTGCCATAGCCGGTTCCTACGTATCTCAGAGTGATGTCATAAAGTGATCGGCGCTCAACTTCTTGCAGCTGTGCTTTGAACGTGCAAATAGCGCACAGTAAGAAGTAGGGTAGACGTGCACAATGCACGCTCGAGTCATCAGAGGCGATTCCAAGTGATGACCTCGGTTGGTGATCAGCAATGAACACGTGACCTCATCATCGTCCACGCGGTGTTCACACGAAATCCGCGGAAAGTTTCAATGACGTAAATCTTCGAATACAAAATCCGGAGATTTGGACGGAAAGGCAATGAGTAATAATGAAAAAACGGTTTTTTTTATTAATTTCAACTAGGTCCATTTATCTGACTTCAGTTTTCTATAGCACAAAAATAACTGTTTGCTGACTGTCAGACTCCGTTGAAACCGCGTTTGCATTGTGGATATGATGTATTTTAATTTATACAAATGTCTTCATTTATATTCAGGTATCAGGACAAACACCGTGTACAGCTCAAGGTTACACATCGTAAATTGATTGTCAAACTCTTGGAACGGAAAAACGAATTACTGAATCAGGTACGTTACAAATTCCCTTGTCTGTGCTTATCTCTTCAAGCAGACAGTTTTTTTCAGCTTTTAGGCCTTCTTCCTCCCGGTAACTAGCTGGCTTTTGACTCAACTTATAAATATTAATGCACCGGAAAAACCAGAAACAATAACTATTGGAGTGCAGTTTTCCTGGGAAGAGAACTCGCGACTTTGACCCGATCTCGAAGTAGTAAGTAGCGTGAAGCCTTATTAGATCACTTGCGGTGAGCTAAACCATACCAGAGTTCTTCGACATTATGGTTTTCAATGACGAACTAAAACAACCCATTCCACCCAAGATAATGAATCGTAGGAACTTTTCCTTGTTTGTCAATGTTTTGCGGCCTGTTGTATATTTGTACGCGCAAATTAAAGAAATGTTTTTTTACTCCGTGTTTATCCACGTGTGCCGTAGATTTAGGATACCCGGTGGCTTCAGAGATCTGCTGCGCTATCAAGGAGACCCGGCGTTCCGATCTCGAAACTTCGGTAGGGAACTGCATAGGATCCCAGTAGATCATGCGTGTAGATGAGCCGGGTGTCAGCGCATTACTGTTCACCAAAAGTGTGATTGTGTGGGTGAGTTGCTGAATGAGCGACAAATACGAAGCAGAATCACAGTGGTTACCTCATAGAAACACATAGTCTGAATGAGGTTGTTTACAAAGCTTCTCACAGATCAACTGAATAGAAAATGGCAACACGGTTGCTCTATCCCATGAGGCGCTAAACTATCACTCCGTATTTTACCGTTATCCTTGATGGAATCTTCCGTATTTCAATCGAGCCTGAGTGGTCGCTACAGATCAGCGATTTGTGAACCACGGTGGTTTTCGCGCGAATAAGCGTACCTGAGGTCGGTTAAATGTCAAGAGACGGTAGAAATTTTCGGTAATTTATGGTTCTGTAGTTATATTACTGTCCGTGAATCATGCCACGAAACAGAAAAAAGGGAAACAGAAATGAAACATATGTCCGAGGTGATTAACCGACAGTTTTAGATGATGAACGCCGCCTCGTATTGGTCTGAGCAAAAAAGTGGCCGAATTCAAGATGGCACACGGAATGGAAAAACCGCCCGATGAGACCACAGGCGGTAAAAATAGTCTCGTATCCCGTATTTGGTAGACAGAAGGGAAGCACGTTTGAACGAGGAATATATATTCAGTACCAATGTATAGTTAGTGTAAGTACAAGCAGGCAAGTAGGAATACAAACACATAGGCAATTATGAGTCAGAGTTGTATGCAAGCGAAAAGCGTAAGCCAAGCGTACAGTCGGACCAAGTCACACAAGGCCGTTCAACATGTGGTTCGATCTGATTGGTCAATACAATCCAGGATAAAGCACGACTAATATCAATTCTGTATATATGTGTACGATTGCTGGCGTGTGCCCATTCTTGCGAAGGATTTGGGTCAAATGTTCGTATGTGTGCGAGAATGTCTGTCTGAACGCATGGCTGTTCAAACCGAATATAACAGATGTACCTTCCGTAGGCCCACCATCTCTGTTTTTATCGAGCTGAAGGTGGCGTTATAGTCAGTCAACCACACAGTATTCTGGCGTTTCCTCTTGTGAGAGGACATTCGAGAAATTCATTTTCATCATAAAATCACTGTACCTTATTAGCCGAAGCCGAATTTAGGTTTCAGTCGTTCTTTCATCGGAGTTCACCACGAGAAGTGGTATTTGTCAGGACTGTACTCTGTCTCTCTTCTCTTTCACTTTGTGGTTGATATGGTCCGGGAGACCGCATTTTGTCAAATGAGAATAATAGTATAGAACTTTCCACAAGTAAGTAGAATATCAGAAGTCGAGCATGCGAACGGAAGTTCTGAGTGGAGGTCCAGTTTTCATAGTCTACAAGACGTGCTGGGTAGAGAAGTTTGCCAGAACCCGCTCGTTCGGTAACCGACAAATTCAGTAGACTGTTACAATGATGCTTATTTGCATATCAACTGTCCGGTCCACTTGAAAACGGTCGCTATTCAGTGTGAGGATGCAGTGATGCGGTTCACTTGCCCTCCCTCACCTCATTGCATTCGGTCCGTCTTACGTAGTCGCGTTTGTTGTCAATCCACAATTGTCCGTAATTGCGTTTTGTCCAATCAACTACTTACTTATTCAATAAGCAATACTCACACTCTGTGACACAAGTAAGTTGCAAGCTTTTCTGAACAGCTTGAACAACTGCGTAGCAGTGTTCGGCACGCCGTTCGCACCTACAAAGTGAGAAATGTTGTTGCAGGACTGGTTCAGTCGAGCGCCGAACCTAATGGTATCTGGCGGCACTGTAATCCGAGTAAATAGGTTCTGTTATCTAGGTAGCTGTATTCCTCCCGGACGTCGGATATCGGATGAAGTGTCATCGTGTATACAAAGGGCGCGTTTAAACTCTCGCCAATTTCAGCCATCCGTGATGTAGACGTGAAATCTCTACCCATCGAGAGTTTAGTGTACGTGGAAGCAACCAGGTCAGTTCTTCTGTCTGGTTTGGAAACATGGTTACTGCGGATGTAGGATACACGAAGACTATCGGTATGCGACCATTGCAATTCTCGAATCTGATGGGAACAGCGTATCAACGATGTTGAGGTTAGGTTCAGAGTATTAAACACGAAACAAATCGTGAATTAGAAAACTAGGCCGATGTGTTTTGGGGTATGTGTCACACACGATCCCAGGTGGGATTCCTCGACGCGCAACGGTCACTGAGGTAGATGATGGTTTCGATTGAGAAGCTGCTACCAAAACCGCCGAACTTAATGCATTGATTGGTCGATATGAACTGAATTGAGGATAATATCGTCATTCGCCACACACACGAAACTCGTCTGTTTGGGAACTCTAATACCATCGAAGCATTGCTCGAATCTAACACGTAAAAATGGCAGTAAGTTAAACCCATTTCATTCGATACATGGTTCAAATCACTAAACGTAACACGCACCACTCACGGTCTCTGGAACATGTTTTGAGTATCCCAAGGTAAAACCTCGGTGTATTTTTTTCGATGAGGTGGATCAAAGTTGGAAGATGAGCAAAGGTTGTCATTCCATGACGCTAGAATAATGCTTCCGGTCACGTATAACGTGTGAAATTTCTCTATTCGGGTCCAAAAATAACATTCGCTCTCCGGTTAGTAACTCTGGCTAGGATGGCTCTACTTCACCTCCGCTTTGTTCTTCAGCGAATTGCGACTATTATCAGCAGTTCCCTTCTCACTTTTCAAATTTCTGATCGTTTTGATTTCCGACTGTAGTCCCTGCTGAGAGAACCGTAACCGCCTCACTCAGCGCATAGCTTACATTTATGCTAACCGATTGAACTGAATGTCAAGTCTTTGCAGTCTTTTATTGCCTATTGATATATTATGTCTAACATTAAGACGACACTCTCAGTTCATTTCAGTTCTTTCAGTCAATAACCTCGCATCTCTTTGCTCTGGTTTCAGCTGTTACCCTACAGATTTGTCTAATCGAGATAGAAATTGGTGGAAACATAATAATAATAAAAAGTTGTAGGTGTAGTTCGTCTAGACGACGAAATAGTTTTAATACAGCTACGCCACTGATTTCACCACGTAGCCATGCCCATCATTGTATCCCACTGTCCGGTTGGCGGATCTCGTGGATCCCAACCCGGAGGTCTAACATGTCCTACTTGGTTAAGTACATTGTCCAAGGTTCTCACGTCTTTTACCATGGCCGGAACTGATCACCTCGACCTTACTCCTAACCACTACCCATCAGAGAGAATATCGTACACAGAGGAAGGCTATCGGCGGATATGCGTAACACCCGACCCAGCCATCCAGAAAGTGACATCAGACTCCCAAGCTGAACGTCCAACCTCGGCACTGCTGGCATGGTGTTCCGACCACATTGGAGCAATACAATGAAAGGCATCAGTGTTAAACAGCTTCGAGCTTCGCGCGCTTCATTCCCGGAACGACCATGTTCCTGAACCGTTTTGATAATATGACCTAATCACAACAATCGAAAAAGATACCCTTTAGGGTGCGAAATGAAGCCATTGCACTTTTTAATTTTTTTTTATTCACGCAGTTATCCGTCGTCCGTCCTACATTGCCATCTCCAGCTGTTCTAGGGTATTGTTCTGTACTATTCCAGTGTTGAAACTAAGGGGTAGTAGTGCGATACATCTCTGAGGAACTCCGTTATTTGTTCACCCGATATTCTTGCTGGACCCGAAATGTGACATATCCAAACATCGAGCATGTTTGTCTGTTAAAGTTCGCATAAAATTGTTCGCGGACATCATTAGTGTGGCAGGTTGTGTCCTACTACTACCATCGTGAATTTGTGATTCTTATATGCGGTAAGCGTCAATCGTGATTGTCTCTGCGGTATGCACGGCTAAACCTTGTTGAACGGGTACGTATAATAAAGACTCACAGGTCTCGGTGGCTGACAAAGTTGTGACAAACTGCAAAGCCCATCAGAACGCTCCAAAAGTGACTTGTCACGGAAGCTTGGCGACAGCTGAAACAGTTGTCATTCGGCATTACAGTCTATCGCTTTGTTATCAGAAGTTTCTCGTCAGATCAATCCAAGTGCTCCGGCCGAGAATGGAAATCGGCTCACAAACAGGATGTGAATAATCACGTGATTCGGTTACCTCACTGAAGCCCGTTAACTCCAAGTAAAGCCCTATTCTACTTCACACAAATCCATTTCCATTTTTAACTGTAAATTACACTACGTTTCTTTGTCTTTCCTAATCAGTCAGTGCATAATTCCTATGCGAACCAATCATTTTATTAGCTGCACACCGTTTTATTGGTAAACGTCGTCCTCATACTCTAAATGAAACTACCTATGCCAGAAACAGGCTTGTTCACCCTTTTCTGGTAACAATTTACTCAAATGCAATGCTCAATTTGATTATTTTATTACGATTCGCTCATGACCGCTTTTTAAGTAACCGAATAGAAATATTTCAATTTCTGGACTTTGTAGATGGCTATCGAGCGTCAGAACATTGAAGATGCATACGAACGCTGGCAGACAGCCAGTGCTCGAGCAAATCCCTGTTCAGTCGTCACACCCCGGGTCGAGTCACTCCAAATGGCACAATTTGGTGTTGGCGGCGAACTGAGTTTGGCCGTTCAGCGTGCTCCTGTTGCCGCAGACATCAAACCGGATGTGACTGAATTAGAACGCTACAATGAATCTCGGTAGGTGTGTGGCTGTGTGTGGGCGCTGTGGTCGTTTCTGGAATATATTCAGTCTGACCGGTGGTGGTTGAGTGGTTTAGAGCGCTCGCTTGCCATCTTGGAAGTCAGAGGTTCGAATCTCCGCAATCACCGGTTACTTTGGTGTTGGACCGTAATCCCCACTGTCGTCCGGCTCGTTACCACACTGACAGTAGAACTTAATGTGGGTCCCCACTTCAAGTTTCCCGGTTGCCGGCTGCCCCTGGTGGTGCAGTTAGCCTATGTGGCTTAGGGGTAGACTCCTTCCATTGCACTCATGCGCAAGCATGCAAAGAAAAGTATGTGGTTTGTGATGCATGTGCAATACGCTGAAAATTTCCGGGAACATTTTCTTGAGCACACTATTAACCGGAAACGTTTTTTTATGTCGTCGAGGTTTGCACCTTCACTACTTAAGTGCTCGTCAGTAGACAAAATAGCATAAAATTCCCAAAGCTGGAGATCAGGCACATGCTTGAACACTGTTCACCAGTAAAATTGGCCGTAAAGGTTGGAAACCAGTCTTTTATTTCTTTATTACCTGCTCGCGCATGAGTGCAATAGAGTGGGTGTACCCCGTAACCACAAGGGCCCACTTGGACTATTAGAGGTAAACCGCAACCTTGCCCTGAGAGTTAGATTTGCGAACCACATAAGTTCACAATAGGTCAAGTATAATAACGAGCTTTTTTTTTGGGGGGGGGGGATGAATGAACTCAAGTTATTCGTCGCCAAGACTAAGGGTTCTACGCTTCGCACTGAAGTTAATCCGTGATAGTTTACGAACTATAGGTAGATTGAGCAAACTGCCTCGTACCGAAGATGTAGTAAGAGCAAATTCAGTTGGCACCCATGGTGGCAACCCACTTGGATCACTGGCTTTATGTTTGCCCGTGATAAGCTCCACATACATTTCCAAGGAATAGATCACTTACAAGAGTGTCTTTATTCAGTCTCCATTTAACGTCAGTGCCAGGTGTACAACCCTTAATCTTAGTGACATCTAGTTTGACTCTTATAATGCCCCGAACTTGTTTACAGCTTTCACGGTTACTTTTACTGGTGAACAGTGTTCGAGCCATCGCCTGATTTCATCTCCAGTTTTGTGAATTCGACAACATTTTGCCTACTGACGAGCATCGAAGAAGTACGTTGTTAATTTCCAACACAAAAAAAAGATTTCCGGTTTATAGCGTGCTCAAAATGGTGTTCCCAGACTTTTTGAGCACACGGCACATGTGATGTAATCTATGCCACTTTGTTTAATGCATGGGTAAAGTTTAGCAAGTTAAAATGTTTGCCTGCAAATCCCGGTCTCTACCTGGTGCTCCGTTTCTATGCCCTGCTTCTTCAAATGGCGACCGTCTTGAAACACTGGACAAATTGGCGAAACCACATAGGGCTCACTGAGATATTCGAGTCTCGATAAAGCTAGTACTGATGTATACGAACCCAGATTCGATAGAGTGAGTGATGAATCAAAATCTAGGAACTAGATGGATTTATTGCTGTCATCGAGCAACAAAGTTCCCAATGTCTTCCACGCATGGGACCAAAATTCATTACTCCGACTTCTTAAATTCGGTGGAGACCTACTTAGAATCGCTCCACGTCGCTTTGCGCCTTCCTGGAGGATCTCCAGCCGCGATATCTTGTTAGACGTTCGGCGGGTACCGCCCAGCGCTAGGGCCAAAGCTACTTCGCCAGATTGGTTTGCGTTCACAAGTTAGTTTCGCGTAGTAGGGCTTAAAAGCCCATTAAAGATGACAAGTGTCCGATTCCAACATACTTTGCATGTCTGTCCATCGTTACCTTGCAGTATTTTCCCGTCTGGAGCAGCCCTTGAAGAGTGACGCGTTAGTCATCATCATCTTCATCATCATCGTACAGCGTTAAACAGCACGGCGAGCCCCGCTGACCACCGCTTTTCTCACCATGTTGCTCGTTGAGTTAGAAAGTATGAATATACAAGATGGACAAGGAGTGGACCTACAGTGGGGGGAAAAGGAAAGAACGCTCCAGTAGCCAACACACGGAATACACAGTCTCACTGTAAAAACGCACATCGACCAATCATTCTCATTCGACAGAAGGCAAAATGACCACACGATCACCACTGTTCACGGTTCGCTGCCATATCCTCCAGTGTCTCCAGCCAACTGGTAGACGGGTCTTTTTGACCCCAACCACGAAGAAGTGAGGCACCTACTTTTCATAATTTCGCTGTACATTTTCTCATTCCTGACTGCCACGTCATCTGTTGACCTCTACATGGTTTTTTCCATTCCCTAGGAGGAACAGAGAATAAAACACGGTATGGTAGACGTGTGTTTGACATACGTAACACATGCCCCGATCAATTAAGTCTACAACTGTGGATACGCTGAGTTAGTGCCCAATTCTCGCTTTCTGACCTCAGCATTGCTCACTCGGCTATTCCATCCAATCTTATCGATACTATGCAAACGTCGGTGGTCAAAAACCTCAAGACGACGAATGTCTTCCGCACGCAGACCCCAAGTCTCACAACCATGCAACAAAACTGAACGCACTACGACACAGTACACACGACCTTTCAACTTCATTTAAATATCAGGTCGGCGCCACAGGTACTTCAGTCCAGCGTACGCCACTCCAGTCTTGGATATCCGCGTGCTTACCCCTACTACTGTGGCCCCATCCGTTGTCACACTGCCGAGGAAAATGAAACGGTCAACAATTGTTAGTTCCTCCCCATGGAGCATCAAACTCGGAATCGTTGATGTCCAGTCTTGTAACATCACTTTACAATTTGAAGGTGCAAAGCGCGTGCCGAACGAAGCTAAAGCTCTTGCGAGTCTATCTAGTGCACGTTGAGCATATTCCGTGGATTCGAACAAGCCTACAACGTCGTCCACGAAATCTAGGTCACATAGCTTTTCACTATTTCCTAGTTCGACGCCTGTATACTGGGGATTTTGCAACGCATTGTCCATTATTTCGTCCATGACGAAGTTGAACAGGAATGGCGAAATGGGACATTCTTGTCAAATACCACTGGTCGTTTCGAACACACCGGATAGTTCACCGTATTCTCCTACGCGTCCAGAAGTGTGGAAGTACAGCGGAGGAAGGTCGTAAGTGATTTTATAAAAGCATTTCCACCCAGTTTGAAAAGAACTGCGGGAAGTTCGTCGGGACTGGCCTCTCTCCCACGCTTTAGTAATCGAGTACATGACTCCACTTCCACTTCCGATGGGGATTCAAATGGTACCACCCAACGAGTCGCATTTGTTGACACAGGAGTAACAACATCACCACGTGGCCAGCTGAACTGCTACTAGAAGTATTCGGCCCAGCGGCCGAGCCTTTGCGTTTGCCATGGATGGGTTCCCCAATTCTATCGCAAATCGTTTCACTGACCTGAGTGCGACGTCCCCCGGTGTCGCGAATAAGTCTGAACAGCCTTTGACTGTTACCTGAATTAGCTTCTGTTTTCGTTTCTTCGGCTACCTTGACCCACCAGTTTTCGCGATCCTTCTTAAGGCTTTTCGTAACTTACTTTTGCAGATGTCTTCGTGTCTTATTAAGCTCTCCACAGTTGGAGAGCTGACGCTTTTGCTCCATTCTACTCAACGACTCTTGCGAAATCCAGTGTCTTTGATGGACATCGGATCTATGGCCACAGACAAAACCTGCTGATACGTGCATCGCCTGTTTGATATGAACCCAGTGCTCATCTACATTACTGTTCGTCGTCGCTCCGAGCTCATGTGCTAACTTCTGCTCATAACGGGTGCGTACTTCTGAATCACACATACGTTGCACGGCTAACCGGGTTTGTGGCTTGCAACGATTACCATGGAGCTGGAGTGATAATCACATTAGAATTAATGCATGGTCCGGTTCTACGTACGTTGACCAGTAAGATCTACAGTTCTGAACAGAACTGCGCCACCAGTAGCTCACGGCGATATGATCGATCGGACTCGAATTACCTGTAGTGTTACAGCGCCATTTCGTCGTGCGACGCGAGCTGTGTCGGAAATTGGTCCTAGACAAGAACAATTGATTGTCTGCACAAAACTGGAGAAGCCTATCTCCGTTATCTGTTCGCTGAGCGGGTGAAGTACAACGTCCACCTAAACAACCTTCTGACACACTAAGTTTGCCAACTTGTGCATTGAAGCCACCAGCTAGCACTACAATGTCGGAACCTTTACTGCTGCTAACGAGGGTGGCGAGTTCATCATAGAACTCATCTTTCTGCGTGTCTCAGCTGCAGTCTGTTGGGGCGTATGCCAAAATCACAAACAAATTGCGCTTAACACAACTATCCTTTCGAACGCCGACTGACCCCTGGAGTCTCATACCACATAAACGACTGTTAATCAGGACCCACTCTAAGAGGGCAGATTCAGCCTTGCCAGTTAAAACTATTCATAAACCACGTTGACCCACAGCTCTAGCTGGTTCGTCTCCTGAGGAGCGCAGAAAATACCTCGATGAGATATCAGGAGCAGTTAGTTGAATCACACTGCTTGAATCCTAGATGCGCGTTTCACTTACGCAGCAGGCATCAATCTTAGGGGAGTTCATAGTGAGGGCCAGGAATGCCTGCTGACTGGCCTGCATGAATGTACGGACGTTGAAGGAGCCGAGATTCAGAGGCTGACGAGGCTTGAGAAAATGTGAGTTGCCAGACAGAGGATTATTCCCGACACTATTTGACAATGAACCGTTGCGAGTATCGGCCGTGTTGTCAGTGGGAATAATATAGGTGGATAGAGGGGACAAAGAGAGGTTGCTGGGGACAGAAGACAAACGTTGAGTAAAAAAGAGGGAACTCTGAGCAGTAGCCCACTTATCACTACCCACCCCGCTCGATACAATGAGGAGCGCGGTCCTGATTATCCTGCGCGACGACCGATGTAGTATGGAATTCTTTCTTTTCATGCAGTTCATGGGAGATGTTGGATGAGTACTGCTAGGATGTCCAGCCGAAAAACAGGAGAACGATTGAGGGTTTCATCCGAAGCCTTTAGTTCTAACAAGTACCTATCCACAAGGCAGCGGGGTGGCTGAGTGGAAGCCCATTCGCTTGGATCAGTTATTGTTCCACTGATTTTGCCGACTGAGTTGCCAGCTCAAATCGACCCCCAACCTGGTGGACCAGAAGACTGGACTTTGTCTGACCTCTACCCATTGATCTCCGGCTTAAAGAAGCCATCCTGCATATCGCTCTTTGGGTCATAGAAGCGCGTAAGCCATCATACCACGTCAAGGTGCAGTCTCGTCGTGATGGACGCGTTAGTCATACTCCAACTTGAATCAGGATTGCCTCTTGTTCGCTGAAATAAGCATAAAGTGATGGAGTTCATAGTATTTTCTTTCGCTATTTATTTTTTATTTCTTTATTACGCTAGGGAGTTGTGTTAGTGCACCCCAATCTTGAGTTGAGGGGAAACCACTGAAAGTCAGATTGTTCCCGTTGAAAACGGGTCACTAAGATAATGAATCGTACATCTGGAATTTCCAATGCATTTTTTTGCCAGTTTGTCAGTTTACACGACTGTTCTCTGAAACATTTTAGGGTATATTAGACCGCCGTGCAATATTGTCTTACAGTTTACCCTTAATCACCTTCACTGATCGATGCTTCTCGACTGGCTTTGTTCCTTTGACCGTCAGGGACGGCACCAAGTTATTCTCCGATTTATTACCACACTTCATCTAACTAAACAATAGTGTTGGGTAAATGGGATCGCGCGGTTCGCCAACAGGATTAAAGGTTATCTGAAACAAACAATCTAGATTGTTGGTGCTGGGACCAAAACATGTAGGGAATACTGTCAAATCAAATTGATTGTGGCGACGAAAACGTCATTGATTTCACAATTGTTGACTAACTTCCAAAATACTTTTGCAGATCTACTGATCATGGCGCAACGGGTAGGAACGAATCCAGACACTCGATGCAGTCTACTAAGCCTGCTTCACTGCCCGTGTACAACGTGAGCGCACAATTCGAGGTTCGACGCCTTCTCAGTGAACTTCATGAAGCATGGAAAAAATTTGACCCACTACAAGACGCACTGAATCGTGTTAATCGTCAGTTGGAAATTTTACTACAATACCCACCTCAGTAAGTGTTATCGGCTAGGTTCGTTGTCCTGTTACTGTGTTAGATTTTGATTTGCCGTGGCATACGTGATTGGAATCCGGTTTGCCGTAAAGATAATCTAAAAATGCGCAACATTGCCTAACCGAATGAGTTGCCTTTACCTATTTTCTAGCATTGAGACCAGCCTCGCCATCGTAATCAGCAAAAATTCCTCGGAACAATCTAGGAAGCGATTAGATCTTCGTATGCATCTTATGAATCAATTGTTTCATCGATTGGATTGGTGGGAGACAGATCCTCTTGTGAATATGATCGAGAAATTCGGTTGGATGGCATCGTCTTCAAATTACTCGCTCGATTTACTTTCCACTGCTTATTCAGTTCTGACAAAGGGCGTACGCATGAGAATCAAGTCAGTATCATATACTACGCTAGATTTTGGAACAAAGATACCTTCCATTTATTTCAACAGCTTCTGACCGCAGAGCTTGACATTTATACCGCAAATGTACTTCTTAGCGTAGATCACAGAAAGTTGTAATTTCTAGACCGTCCGAATGGCAGTAAAGCAATTTTCGGGATGCGTTTTCCGCCTTCAAGGTGTACAATGCTGCTATAGTTTTGAGTTGGCCCTTCACCAGATCTTGTCTTGGTAGGAGAACTATTATTTGCAGTAAATAAATTCCGTTACCTGGGCAGCTGAATCTCACCCGATGATAGGATATCGGACCACATGGACCACCTATCCTGTGGATACGACACTCATTTGTACACCAGGGACCAAGTGTATGCTGTGGCGGTTAGGTTGGTTCTTTTGTTTTACTCAGAAACGTTACCATTAGGTTTAATAACTGTGCTACGGACGTATAAAGAAGACAGATCCGAGGTAAAACTTTGATCTTTTAACAACGGGAGTACGAGCTAAATAGGGAAGCCTAAGATGCGGTAGATCGGTAGACAAACATTCTACGCTTTCATGGCATTCTCCTCCACCAAATGAAATGTTGTTGTAGTGTAAGGGAAGAACTTCATGATCACACAAACCGTCAGACTGCGTGGATTATATGACCTTGTACGCTGCTGTGCTTCCGTAAGCTGATGAACAATTTTTGTCTGAATAGGGAGTCTGAGCTGAATATGCCTTCGTTTTTGATTCGAATTATTCCGTGATGCAAAGGGTCGGACAGATGTTCCATTGGAGAAGTATGTTGATTCATCTGTCGCTGATATAGGACATCCGGTTTAGGGGGCAAGATACCTCAATAGCACTGTGTTCGCTGCCATTTGAGAGGCGGACGTGAGCTTAATGTGAGTGGAGTCTGAGAACCTCCGTCTCTTCTCCCTAGAGGTTGTATTTCGAAAATCGACTTGCTCTTTTCAACAACACAGACCTTGTGTTTGAGAACCAGGGAACAAGGGGTATTCAACTTAAGACTTGCGATCGAAATTTAGAGGTGCTCGTTGGGTGCCTCGCAAGTTGCACAGCAAAGGGCGAACCGAATGTCAGGTATCTAAGGTAGGAGTGTGTGCTACTGGGCGCGTCCCCGGGTTGCGGACAGATGAATCGCCCTTCCCGTGGTCATATATATATATATATATATATATATATATATATATATATATATATATATATATATATATAAACGAAGCATTCGGGAAATGGTACGTCTTCATTTCTATTTGTCATTTAACATTGATATTCACGTTATTTTTTCCACTCTTTTTTGATCAACCAGTGACTTTGATCGTCGGATAACAAGTCGACAAGTGCGCTTACCTTTAGTTCATCCTGTCTGAGTGAATAAAATGCTCTTAACAGATGATAGATTATGTTTCTGCTCGCAGTTGTACGCTCGATTTTTGTTTTGTGGAAAATAACCTCGTGGTTGACTATATGAATGGAATATCTACCACTCATCAAGGATGTGTCAATTTACAGGGTAACTATACAGGCTAGTTCTGTTGGCCGTTAGCTGGCTCCAACCAGATTTCGTTGTTTGTGAAAAGTGTTTAGAACGTTCGTCGAGTCGTTTGTAGATCAGATGCATCCGTTCTGATAATAAAAGATTTTAACTGAGATGACTTTCTGATCTTTCGCATGACGAAACCCCTGGATATTCGCGCTATCACCTCGACTTTTCGCTTGTGCCACCTCCATTCTTGTTTCTGCTCTTTCTGTATATCGTTCTTATCATGTGTTTTAAGAAAAAAAGAATAAAATCAGAGTATCCGGATTGTAAATTATTGGTAATCCAGACACTCCAATTCCCCTTGGACGGTACTATTACATACGTTTTATTCGTCCTACTACCAGCGTTTTACCTTCAACCAAATTCACTAGAAATAGACTGAAACTATCTGATTCTCGTGATTGCAACCACGTGATCCAACCCTCACAGAGATGTTTACCTGACCGAGGCAGAACGGCGCACCCTGGACTGGCATCTGGCTAATCTAGAATTCGCTAATGCGACCGAATTGCGAAATCTGTCTCTGCGACATTGGGATCAGGATGATGTTTTCGAACTGAACGGCGATCATTGCGTTGTCAAAGAAGGCTATGGGGCAGTGACAGATGCATTGGCTACGTGCATCACTAACGGATTACATGTCCCGTCGGCGACGAATGTATTGGGTACGCCAAACGTGAAACATCGAGACTACGTGACGTCCTATCAGTTTGGTTCCGGCCATATCGAATTGAAAAGTTCGGTGAAACGTATCATTCTTTCTAATAAAGGTCAGTGGAGTTCTGTTGCTTGGATTTTGGTCAGGCTAGTTTCTGACTGTTTTGCGGTAAGCATTTACTGACTTGCTTTTGCGAAGTAACAGCTTTTTACATGACCGTCACATGGAGTGTAGCCCATTCCGCTTGTTTACAAGTTCACGCTAGTTCGTATCGACACTCATTTATAACGCTGTCATTCTCCGGTTGCCCTTACGTGTCCGATGCTTGTGTTGGGTCACTTGATCTATGCCAGTGTGATAATTTATGAGTTGTCTTAATGCATACTGATTGCATACACTTTGATTTACAATATGAGGAAATCGGACAACTGTTGCCCACTTCTGCGTACATGTCAGTTTTCGAATTGCGTGGAAACGTGAATCTGACTGCGTACCTTAGTATCAGTCCCTTTCGCAATGTGTCCATACCAGAGCGCTGATGATAGTCTGACGCAGAATCCACTTAACACCAATGACAGTCCCCAAGTGAATTGGTTATGTCAGTTTTGGTCAATATTGCGAAAGCCATTTCTATGTGATCGTTTATCAAGGACTCAGCTATTATGTATATAACCTGAATGTGCCCTGCCGACTGGATGCTAGTCAGCAGTCGTCTGTGCGGTGCGGTTGGATGGTTCTGTGCATGTCAGCAGCAACAGTCTGACGCGTCGATATCTGTTGATCGTTTGTCCTAAGTGACTTTAGCCCTCCTGAAGCTAAGGACGAATTCCGCCATTTTCCCCCAACTGCTCCGCTGTTTGCGCTCTACAGACATCATAGTTGTTGCTGGTGATTTCAATGCTCAAGTTGGAATCCTAGACGAGACAGAGAGAAATATGGGAGGTTGATTTGGCGTTCCAGCCGATCGAACCGATAATGGTGGTCATCCAGACGTGTTCCGACCATGGACTGTTCCCAGCAAGTACAAATTTGTGGCACAAAACGCGGCACCGACTAACCTGGCGTCCTCCTGCGCCTTCACAGCGTTTGACTCAGATCGACCATATTGCTGTCGGTTACCGCTGGTGCGGCTCATTTCAAGACTGTCGATCTCTTTGGCCCACGTCTGTAAATTCTGATCGCGCTCTTGTAAATGCGCTTTCCGGCTGCTGCGATTGGCAACAGCCTCAACCTTTTCCGTCTGATCAGAAATATCGGTCCACGAAAGTCAGGCGTTAATAAACTGATCAAAGAGACGAACGGTTCACTAATTCAAACTCAAGAGCATCGTCTAGTTCGTTGGGTGGAGCACTTCGAGAAGCAGTTATATTGACCTTTATCCAAAACAGGTTTCTAATCAGCACCATAGACCCAGTTCTGAGTGTAGATGCCGGTCCTTCGTCAGGAGTTGAGGTTGTCCATGAGATAAGCTACTACAAACGACATAGGGCTGTTGGACCAGATGGGTCGTCTCCGTATATTTTCATAGACGGTGGCTCAGCATTGTTAGTAGAGTTGACGAAACTCGTCAGTTTGGTATGGGATAGGAAACAAGTTCCAAATAGTTGGCGTGAATCCTTGATTGTATCGATTTACAAGAAGGGTGACAGGTTCTCCTGTGAAAAGCACCGGGGGATAAGTGTGGTTAGCACCGCAATTAAACTGCTTGCTGGTATTATTCTCGGCCGCTTATCAACCGCTGGTGATTAGTGTTCGCGTGAGGATCAAGCTGGGATTAGACCTGGTCGAGGTTGTGTCGATCACATCTTCACTCTTCGACAAATTTTCGAACATAAGAACACCTTTCGCAGGCCAACTGTTCCCGTTTTTCTTTATTTTAAAGCGGCCTTCGACTCAGTAGACCGCACCGTTTTCTGGTGCTGCCTCTTGTTGAAGGGTGTACCAGAGAAATTCATTTCTGTTATAAAGCCCTTTTACATGAATAGCCGTGGCCCCTGTGGGTGGGCGGTATGCGGATACCGATGTCTTCGTACCACTGCTCGAATCTGGCGGTCACACCCGTATAAGCAATACCGAGGTTTGGTGGAAGGTTTTAGGTTCACGGAACAAATCAGTAAATGAAACAAAAGTTCACCAGGCTAAGATGGTTTGGGCATGTATTGCATGTGTCATCTGACATGATTCCTCGGAGCGCCGTGTTCGCGGAAGCGGGCACCGGTTTGAAGATGAGTAAGGGTGGCTCGTTTCTGACATGGAAGAAAGGTATGAAAAGCTTAACCTTTGGACTTGGCCGTGTAGGGCGTGTTAGACTCTCTGGGTGGGGTCCAAGAGATCCTCCCACTCTGTGGTTATATACGTTACGGAAAGTGGTTAGGTGTTATGATAAGTGGCGCTCTTGTATTTACAAACTTTTTTATGGACTTGATACCAATATTTGTGATTTTTTACTGCTCCCTTAGCATTCCGTGTTTTTTCCCGTTGTTTCTGATTAAACCTCTCACCAGGAAATAGCAGTTAAAGCCACCGCACTAAATGCTTTGTTAATGGTTGTCTGAACTGAACTGAACTGAACTGATGCTGCGCAAATCACGACTTTGAGGTCATCAAGTGCCTGAACAAGACTCCTTAAAAAATCTCACTGTACATCCTGAATCCGAAAGGCAGTCGAAGCCAACGAAAAGGATCGAAAGGGATAGCAAAAGTTGTGGAAAAACTCGATTGGTCATCGAGTTCTATTTGTCAGAAAGCTGACGGTGCGTCGACCTTGGTAAAGAAACGTGCTTCATGAAGATCCACCAAAATGTCATCAAGTATCGATAATCTGTATTGGTTCCTTCTGAGAGCGCCGTTCAGATGTTTCGGGTCTACGCTCAGGCGAATGGCTTTAGATTTCTTGACGGCTACTACAATTCTGCTAATCCTCCAGTCTCTTGGCTCGTCAACCTCGGCAATCATCTTTAGACTCAGTAAATGATCTTACTCATAACGCAAAGTTTATCGTAGAGCTACGGGGTCACCCCTAGTCAGTGACGCAACATACACGACATTGTCAGTCACTGATAAATGCACTCTACCGAAGGAACATCACAGCTGTAAATCAAAACTGATATGTACTGAACAAAACTGTCGGTTTTTCAAGACTGTTCAGAAAATCACTCTCTTTCACCATCACGAAATCAAACAGCATAAAGTTCAAGTATTGGTTGCAAATTTTATTCGGCCACCAAAAACTTGACTTTGTGTGTAACATCATTCTTCGGGTTTTTGCCGTCCAACACTACTTCATTTAGGACGTCTATTCCTCTTCCATTCTCGTTGTATCGCTCGCGTCCTACTCCTTGATTTTATGAGTGCCTACGCATTTGACTTCCGCTCGCAACGTCGCTAATGGAAAACAAAAGACAACACAATGCGCCAAAAGTGTATGTATTCGTATGAGAGAGTGATATCCTGTTTAAAGCACAAAGAGAAAACTTCGAACGTGCCCGTCCGATGGGATTTTTGCCTTGACGGATACAGCTGAATAGTTTTTTTCTCTTCTCCTGCCGAACCGGTGTTGTTTTCAATGTTCACTAGGCCAGTTCAGCCACATGCATGAGTGGAGGTGTGTTGAATGGTTGATTTGGCTTGACTTGTTGATAGACGTTAGTAACTTCGCCTCAGGGAGGTTTACACAACTCCCAAATACGTCCCTTTTTAACCGTCACGTGTACCTCTGAACTCGTGAGTCCAACTGCATTTTTTGAATTTCCTTTCCTGGGAAACTAGGCCGTCTTCGGAGTTGCATTTCTTTGTCCAAATCCTCTGGTAATGATGGCTGGCTAAATATCTTGAGTGCCCATCAACACGTTTAGCGAAACTCGATGCTCGTACATGTTCGGCGTTGTTGAGTTTTGTCCTGCCCGTAGGTGGTTTTGGTGGCGCATCCAAGTTTCTTCAGGGACTGCTACTTCCTACGAATTTTTTCCCGTACGGAAATCTCTGGCGCAAACCTGGGTCCCCACGTGGAAGCCTGTTTGATTTGCCGTACGTTTTGGGTGCGGTGAGCTTTCTGCAATCAGCTGATTATGTACAGTTTTCATCTTGCGTCCCATCAATATTTCCTCCGGTGATAGACCGTGTTTTGTGGCTTTGTCTGGTTTCGTGGGTAAGAACTGTTGCAGAATTTCTTCCGCTGTTCCCTCCCTCTGAGATTGAACCAAAACCCTTTTGAAGGTGCCCACGAAGTGTTCAATTTGGCCATTGGACTGAGCATGGTATTGAGGTAAGAAAATGTGCTGTATTGAGCACTTCTTGCAGAATTCTCTGATCACAGCGAATGTGATCCTTTGTCGGATAGTACCTGATCCGGTGGGCCATGTTGGGCGACGATAAGTCGTAGCGCGAAGATGGTGTTTTAAGCGTTGGCGGGTTGATGGTAACTACTCCTGGCCAGTTCGATGAGGGACGAAATCCACTTAGTGGGTCCGGCGAAGTCAATGTGAATTCTTTCCCATGTTCGGTCGGGTATTGATCACGGTACCGGCGGTTGATGTGGAGGCATTCCGGCTGATCGCTGATCTATGAAATATTTACGCACCATACTTGCGACCGAACGAGTTTGCCGATAAACAGGTCGGCAACCCTTCAGTTAAAGGGTAGCTGGCGTATGGGTATAGGGTCCAGCTCGTCTTTGAAAACTGGCAAATTGATTGGTTAGTTAATCTGTTGACGGAAATGTTGCCGTTGTTTGGAATTGTCCGCAGAAAGACATTATCAATGATCGCCGCAACCAGACCCTGAGACTTGGAGTGGAGGACTACACAAGATCCCAATAAGTCAGGTACTGTAACGAGCCGGATGACAATGGATTACTGTCTACTGATCAGTTGCAAAAGCGAGCAGCTGGTTACGGAAAATAGTCACCTTTATTGTCGATGACTGAAACACAGCGTCCAGATATGCTTCCAATTATATCCCGGATGGTCCTAAGATTTATGCTATCCCGTTCGTCGAGGATAGCGGACGTAAACTCGTACAAAGTGCGGGAGAATCTCCTCGCTAACAGACCCCGGGAGTTTTTAATTGTCGGGTTCCAGTCCACACTGTGAGTAGGTACTATAGCCACTTTCTGGTGAGGTTGTCGGTATGTGTGGAGGCGTTGATATATTGATATTCTGTGATCCTCAGCCAATTTTTCGGAATGATATGGAGTAAAAACCACTCATAATTCTGATGTACGGGTCTGCTTCTCTTGTCTGACAGAGCGCCCTTCGACTGACCGCGTTACGTTTTTTGTCCCGCTTCTCAGTTATCATGGCTCTTATTCTCGACTGGAATTTTCCGACATTGAGAACAATGTTATATGTTCAGTCGATGTGTATCCTTTGCTTGTGGTTACTAGGCCGAAAAATTGGACTAAAAGATTGGAACGTGTTGATTGGCGAGCCACCTTTAGCTCTGTTACTCCATCTAGAATAACGGTGCCGTCTGTGGTCAATGCTCACATTCGTTCTCTTTTCTCGAACTTGTCGTATTTAACAAGCATTTTGCGGACACGAATTATTGTTCATACATGTGCAGTATGTATTCAAGAATCCTGGCTAGATGAGAATGTTGACGACTCTCTGATTTGCATAGATGGATTCCACCGTTATCGCCAAGATCGGATGATGGAGAACAAAAAATATGGCTGGGAGTGATGACTTGCGTCAACTCACCATGGAGTGGCAAATCTGCTGCTGTTTTCAAATACTCTGAAAACGGCATTGAATGTCTTTCTGCACAGTGTTTCACTAGATCTGCTCGTTTCAGAAAGCACTATAATCACCAACGCGTAAATAGCGCCTCTTTGTGTATAATCCAATATATCCTCCTGTTATGATGCTTTTATACCATTTCTATCTCCCTTCCTAGACAAACATTCGCATATGATCGTTGGTGATTTTAATCATGCTAATACTTATTCGCTTTTGTCGTTGGGATAAACTAATATCAGAACCTCTCCCACAAGAGGGAACTCTGTTTTAGAGAAAGTCATTACCAATCACTCGTTTTTTTTCTCTTAAACTGAAAGCCCTTCTCTCCTCGAGTGACCATAGCTTGCTTCTTCTGCGACTAAAAACTATTCACACACTGTCCATAGATTATTCACGACTTCAAACCAGGCAAGATTTCGCCTTCGCATTCTTTCTCTTCACAACCTGTCCTCTCTTGATGCAGCCATTGATGTTACTTTTTCATGGTTTTCCTCTACGCCCTCAATCTTCCAGGCTGTAGAACTGTTTACGGAAACCCCATGTGCCATCTTCAACTGGTGTTGCCCCATTGAAACAGTGTTCACCTCTGGTGGCAGGGTTGCCTAACCAATATCTAAGGCACTCAGAAGACGAAGGGAAATCTCATACAATTCTTGCCGAAATTCAGAAATCAAGAGACTTTCGCTGCTGGTGAAGACAGAGGTTAAGCATTTAAATGCTTCCTTTACCAAAGAGTTTCTGCAGACCAAGAATCGTCAGCTTCTTTGGCGTGGCATAAGACTTTTATGTAATCAGAAGACCAAACACACGAATGATAAAGTAGATGTGAACCACCGCAATGGTACATTTCTACATCCCTCCATTGACAGCCCTCCTTCGTATTCCCCCTGTGTTTCTGCAGATCTGGAATTTTTTCTCGACGGCAGACATCTTTAAAATTCTTCACAGATCCAAAACGTCGTCGGCTTCTGGTCCTGATGGCCTTCCTGCAGTGATTCTCAAGTGTGGTGCTGCTCAACTTGCCACACCGATCACTGCTTTGATAACGGAGTCTCTATTCAGGTGTTCGATTCCTGATCTGAGGCGTCCAGTTACCATCGTTCCAATTTCTAAAGGTTCCAACACCCCTGGGAAGATAAACGCTTTCGCCCCATTTCCCTCATCTTCTGCCCTAGAAGTCACTGAAATGGCTGTTTTCAGCCGTCTTCAAACGCATCTCAATGTGCCACCTGACCCTTCTCAGTTTGCTCATAAACCCAAAAGATCCACCCTTGATGGTCTAGCATGCTGGGTCCATTCCATCACTAAATCTTCAAACAACTCTGAGTGATCTGTCTGCTGCGTTTTCCTTGATTATTCCTCAGCTTTTGATTCTGTGCCCTGATCTCGTCTCCTCCAGAAGCTTGAAGCTTTTGATTGTCCGGCACAGTTTCTTTCCTGGCTATTGAACTATTTTCATCATCGAGTTCGGCAGACTAAGGTCGAGCAAAACATCTCAAAACCTCTTGTTAACAATTCCGGTTTATGCCAGAGTGCAGTGTCATCCCCCTATGTATTGGCGATCTTCGGTTTCTTCTCCATTCAACTTATTCGAATATGCTGATGACGTTGTCCTTTGCCAAGCTCTATCAATTTTCCGGATTTCAGGAAATTCGATGAAAACCTGTCTTGAATAGAATGTTCCTCTTTCCATTTGGGCCTGAACCTGAATCCATCCAAACGCTTTGAATGCGTTTTCAGTACCTTTCGCTCAACTTTCCCCACTGATCCTGTTACACTGAATTCCAAATCCCTACTTAGAGTTAGTTCCATCAAGTATCTGGGTGTTAGCCTAAACACCAATTTACAATGGACATCACACATTCAGCACTGTGTCAGTCAACTGCGATGCCTATGTTTTCAAGTAAGGAAACTTAGGTAGCTTCGTGCACCAACAATAGTTGTCTCCAAGCTTGTTCTTCGGTGTGTTCTTCCGATCTTATTATATTGTTCCCCGTAATTTTCCCGGGCCTTTTGAAACAAGACTTCAAAGCCTTTCGCCGAGGACTGGTAATTATTAGTCTCGTTTCATTTCTCTTCTTTGACTTTCTTTTGAATTATTTAGTCAAATGACATATTGAATCTTGCGTAGCTCTAGGTCACGAGATATTACAGGATCCAGCGCATCCATTACACTCTCTCATCCACCAGATCTGAATTTCGACACCTTTCTCCGAAATTAACCTGTACAAAAACTCTCTTGTATCCTATTTGGCTCGAGTACTGACCCACAAGTAGAAAAGTATAACGGAATTACTTTCTAAGCTTTGGTAATGTTTCCTCTTTCTCTTTCCCTCCCACATGTCTAGCATATTTTGTTTATTTCTACCTCCGTTTTGTCAGAGCGTTTTTGACTGAAATGTAAGCATCCCGCTTGCAAAAGTCTGTCATACTAATACAGGACTGTTATCTGGGATTTTCCATCTTCAAAAATCAAAACCCAAATCACCATAGCCACCACCGAAGACCCGACGATTGAGGTTCAGCTTTTCCTGAAGTCGTGCCAGTAGTACATGATTTCATCAAGACCGTCGAAATTAGACTTTTTCTTATCCTTGCACATCAAATTTATCCACTTAAGCGTTCTAAGTGATGTGATTTCTGGCACGTTCTTCTGGGTCTTCAAAATAGTGCTCAGTCATCCAGTGCATTGGTTTAATCTTTTTGTGCGACAGATGTGTTCCAGAATGTAGGTGCTGCTGTAGACGTCGAACGCCTACGTTCCGTTGCAAGGACTTGCGCAGCTTCGGTGCATTCGTCAGTTGGTTCGATGAACCGCGCAGAAATGTTCTCGTGGCCTGCTCGGAGATTCTTCTTCGAATCCCACGTTTTTCCTTGACGATATAATGATTGAGATCCTTCAAAAAGTTACGGGTGGCTGTTATAAATCCGAAAATGTCCTTTGAAATCCGGCACGTGCTTGTCCGCGAGTCTTTGTATGTGATTAGTTTTCCTTGTGGCAGCTCAGATAACCTTGGACGTCGCGTTATTCCTCTTTCCTTAAGTGAGAGGTCATGGCTTCTAACAAGTGTGTGGATTGAGTTAACTTTGTTCATGAACCATAGATGACGTGAACAATGTTCAGCGGCACATTCCTTAGTATCAAAAATGGATCAATAACGACCAGGGTCGTTGCGTTCGCAAGGTAATTCGACGTTTTTACCACTTCCAGAGGTGAGCTTAATAACATCTCGCATCCTCTTAGGAACTTTTTTCGGGATGAGTCCAATGCTCCGTTTTATGTTTGAAGTCCGTGAGTATATTTGGTATAGTAGCGTGTTGTCACACCAACACGTCAAATTCGGTCACGTTGGCTGGCTGGATCAAAAGAATTCGCGGAAAAGCAGTAAACAGAGTGGTTTAATAGCAAATGTGGTGGTATATTTAGTGGGGGGGGGGCTTCTATTGGCGAATGGTGTACGTCGGTGCTAAAGGTGATCTGTAGAAGACGAAAATGCGTCGCTCTGCATTGCGATGTCATTTGGACGATATTTGTGTTTGTTTACCGACAAAATATGTCTCATTTGATTACGATTGACTACCCTCCTCTTTTTCATCCATCCACTCCTATAACATATGCTTATCTTATCTTCACCACATCCATCTTTTCAGGCGTTCGAGTGGAAGCACTTAATGCGGCTTTCAGCCAGGACGATCTGATTGAGCATGAGGCTCACGTGGTCGTTTGTACATTACCATTGGGCATCCTCAAAGAATCAGTCAAACATCCGCATCAAGTTCGTCCCGAATCGGCCAAATCCACTCCATCCAAATTGTCTTCGGGTCCGCAGTCAGTGTCAGGTATGGATTACACTGTGGCCGCCTTGACTCGCCTTACCTCGCCCGTGTTTCAGCCCGCATTACCGGACTGGAAAGTAGAAGCTATCAATCGATTGGGATTCGGTGTTCTGAACAAAGTAAGTTATCCACGTCAAATCTCCTCCGTCTTTCGCTTGCGTCTCTGTTCACAACTTTTCTACCTTCTGTTAACCGTTCCTATCAAGTTATGAGTGAGATTGAGACTTCGATTTTCTTTGTTGCTTATTTTTTACTTTCGTGCGCCCAATCCCTGTGTGACGATAAGTCAATAGCGAATATCCGTGCGTTTCGATCATCGGCATACAATGGAACTCTTTTTTGCACTAGACACCCATAACGGAGACCGACTTAAGTTCTGGATGTTCCACGCCCACCAGGACTGTATCAACCAACGCACTTTGTTCGTCACCAGGGCGGCATTTGAAGTCTGTTTAAGCTACCGGTAGAAGGCTTCTGTTTCGGGCCGATGAAGGGCGTGGTCAGATTGTTAGAGACGACGCGCCCGCTGTGCAAATGAGGGCAGCATTTCTATATTCGAGCAGCGTTGTCCAGCGGGGGAGTCTAGGACACAATCTTATTATTCAGAGAATGTATTGTTGGCACGAGGAGCCAGAATCATACGTTTTTGGAAAATCCACTTGCATTCTTCACATCGAAAAGTCGGACGCCGCGAGCCGGAATCGAACCGGCGGCCCTCCGCACACCGGGAAGATGCCCTACCAGCTGAGCTATCGCGGTCCGAACAGTCCGGTGTGAATAACGCTAGTGAATAATCGATATTATTGTTTTTTGGAGGCACAGATAGTCGAAGCCCTCTAGATTTTTTGTTTTCTCCGTGCTTGACGACTAGAATTTGCAAATGTACATGAGAATGCGGTGGATCGTCAACCGATAAACGCGCTTGGTTTTGATGTGTTCATCTTCAGCCATCACGGTTAGACTGCACTCTGATGTAGTGTGATGGTTTGTGTACTTCCATGACCCGAAGAACGACACAGGATGGCTCCTTAAATCGGAAGTGCATTCATGTATGTGCCCACCGCACCCAGTGTATGGGTAATGGTTGTTTACTGGTCAGAAAACCTCCTTATATACTTAGAAATGGAGCACCAGAACTTCTCGACGGTGGCATAAGTCGTCGCAACTCGTGGGCTAGCTGTCGTCCACCAACCTGGGCAGCCCCAGCCCAAAGGTTGCTGCCCCGTTCACGGTTAATGCTTCACTACCTTGTTCATCAAAGACCCCTGTTAGGTTTCCCCATGAAAAATACATCATGCGGTGTAAGCAACCACGCGGTGTCTTCCCCTGAAACCTGCCTCCTGTAGAAAGTTCTACTAATTACTCTTTCTGTAATTCAGTGCCGAGGGGAGATGCTACGGTTTACTGCGGCTTAGGAGACGTTTGATGATATATAGTGCGCGAACTGCTTCTAGCCTACCCCCATTTTTCTGCGATTTCTCGCGGATGTATACACGTGCGATTATGAAAATTGGCGTAGATACGTTTTTTTTTTTGCTTTATTGGAATGATATACGAATTTGACTTTTGACTTAGAAAAGTCGATTTTATCCTGAATAATATGTCTGAAGGGTGCGAAATGCTTTTAGCGCATCCGCGACCCAGTGGTGAAAGCAACCACCCGGTGATCAAATGCAACGAACTTTATTGCTCAGTGCAGGAAAGCAGCAACAAATATTCCTAATGAGATTTCTGATGGTCTCATTTTCGAAGTTCAGGACTTTGAGCTGTGATTATAGTATTTCGATACAATAACTGCATTTTGCTGATGTGAGCTGTAAGTATAGCGACATTGTCTCGCTGAAAAAGCATGAGCCCTTTTCATTCTTCCGGAATTGCAGGGAATAAGAACTCGTGCTGAGTTCTGATGTACGAGTCAGATGTCTGCTTTCCTCCGAGCACTGCCAGTTGTGATTTACCGTACACAAAAATAGCACCACAAACTCCAAAAGAGTCCCCACGGAAGACTCGAGGGCCGAAATCAAACTTGGCCTTCCGCATGTCATCCCAGTAGCACAATAATCCGCCGGAGGCGTTTAATTTGACATTTTTTGCTAAATATCACGTTATTCCATTAAGCCTTCCACCTGGTGTGATTTCTTACTCATTCGAGTCAATCTGAAGTATGACGTCTAGTCATCCAGTGTACCGTTGTTATTTTCTATACCGTTTTGCTATTTGTAGCACTTGCCGCACGCTGCTGTTGAACCTCCATGTGGTTTCTTCCATTCCCGAGTTGAAACGGGAAACAGGGCACTGTACCATGGACGTGTGTTTGCTATATGTTGTGTCCGCGATTAGTGGAGAACGCAATGCACGATAAAGTTATGCGACCAGAAATATGAAAGTACAATGACCTCAGTAGATTCACGAACTTCTGTGGCATACCTTCCCGGGGAAGAGCACTGAATGGCACTGTTCGATCAACTGAATCGAAGGTGCCTCTCAAGTCGAGGAAACCCATTATTATCGGTCAATGGTATATGTGACGCGCCTCAAGTAGTTGATGAAGAGTAAGAATCTGATCGATGAATCCTCGACCTGGGCGGGATCCGGCCTGTCGTTCGTGGGCGTTCTTCTCGCGAGCCCGTGTCAGGCGGTGCAGCGAAATCGAGGCTAATACCTTGGTGGCTATTGGAATTAAAGTGAACCGACGATGATTACTACAACCACTGCGAATCCGCTACTTGGAGATGAGTAGGATCAATGGCTCGCTCCGTAATAACGGAATAAGCACCGCATTCCAAATGTCACGGATCATAGTAGTGGTTTTTTCAGTGCATCTCCAACCGTTTTGTAAAGAACGGTGGGAAGTTTGTTGGGACCGGCCAGTTTTCCACTCCAGTATTCGAATGATCAACTACTGTCTTACGCAACCGACTTATGGTAAATTTCGATATCCCGGTACCAATATATATATATATATATATATATATATATATATATATATATATATATATATCACCGGTTTCAGAACAAGCATGGTGCCAGGGCTATCTTTAAATCACGTGCTAATCTACTGGGTTTGGGTCAGGTGAGATCCGTTTGGTTGATGTTTGGAGATGTTAGACCACATGACTCACTTGCATTGAGAGTTATCCTCCGGTAATTAGCTTTCCAATCTGTGCTTTACAATACGTTCATTTCTTCCTTACAATAATGTCATCTTCAAAGCGATAAAACCATTGATAATGCTGGATCTTGCAATCTCCGTCTTTTGTGACGTCCAACTAAATTCGTCCTAGGTCGTTCTCTTCTTCGAGCGGTGTTTCTGGGATCGATCTCAAAATGTGTTCGGTCACGTGGGCGAGAGTACGGATAAACGGGGTGAGTTGTACATGTTCTGGTCCGTATCTGATCGCCCGGTTCTCACTGCCCTGGTTGCCGGTCGTGCGGCTGTTGAACTTGAACAGCAGCAACACATTTCACAATCCCAGTCGGTCTCACCACAACGTGACTCTCCCGGATCACGTGCATTTCCCACAGCAAGTACTGCCCAAAAAACCTCGATCCACTCAGGTATGATTAGTGGCTTGTCTGGCTCAACCACTACCAGCTCTGCAACAGCAGGGACGGCATCCTTATCTGCACTTCAAGAGCCGATTGTGGCTCGAGCAATGCAAATTCTGCGGGCTATTTTCGGTCAGGATCCTGTTGTGAACGGGATCAGTTCCGCGAGCATATCTGAGCGGAAACGAATAGTTCCAAATGTGAGTCCAGTCAGAGGTTTGGTGCGCCTTTACTGTCTCTCCTGCTGTTCTTTGATCTCTTAGAATGCATGCGATCATCTGTTCCGAATACGTAGAGATATATTATAACTCCTCGCCGATGATCTAGTTTTTTTCTGATTACCGTCATGATGTACTTGAAAACCTAGTTTTAGGTCACCATACTGAACTGAATAGCGTTGTTGCTAATGTGGCATGTGCTAAAAGACTGGAGCATATTCCACTGAAGATCGTTCTCAAGAATTGCGCAAAATGCGAATCTTTAAGCAGTAGTAGGTCTGAATCTTCCCCGAATGATTTTTTCATCATGTAGTATCATTGCCTCACTGATGACTGAAAATCCACAGAAGCACAGCGCAGCCAATTCTTCCTTATTCAAAATCACCAGGTTCAGTTCTCTCAACCAGTAACCTCGTACTTCTGTGCCCCAGTTTGGGTTGCTACCTCACAGCATCTCCTGGTCGAAAGTAAAAAAAATATAAGTATACAAAGCAAGCACATCAATTTATAAAAGAAAATCATGTAAATCAGGTTGATTCTTCTAATCTATGGTTTCCCTTTGTTTTGTTTTTTTAATTTGTCGTTCACCCGAATTCAGCCAATCGATGCGATTGTGACTCGCTGGCGATCTGATCCGCATTCACGTGGTTCCTACTCGTACGTGGGTGTAACCGCGTCCGGTGCAGACTACGATCAACTGAGTGAACCAGTCACATTGCCTTCGAGCGAATCGGATTCGAACGTCAATGTAAAAACTTCGGTAGAACGTAGCTCACCAACAAAACAATCCACCAGCTCAGCGGAGGACGCGCCATCTAATGCGCCCGCGACCTCAATACCTCGTCTGTTCTTTGCTGGTGAACATACATGCCGTTGTTATCCGGCAACTGTGCATGGCGCGTTGCTCAGTGGATTGCGAGAAGCTGCTCGCATTGCAAACACATTCTTCCCGGGTTCGACTCCTGTTTACGATCCGGGTTTCAAATTGAACACGAATATCACACGGGTTGTGTGAGGCCCCGGCTCATCGCGCGTACCAGCACCGTTTTCTCCCATTCATATGAACATCTTCCAGTTGTGTTTATTTCCTGTATCTCTTTCCCCACCCATATTTGAATCATGTATTCATTCTCCTGTGTGGGCGTCGATAAATTATTCTACATACTCTTTTATTCGATATTGATTCAGAAAATATGATTCCTGTGCGGTTAGCCTGTCTCTCGAATGTTTTGTAACTATCGTCCATCTTGTCGAATGTCATTTGATATCTGTCGACCGCTAAGCTTGCTCAGAATGTTATCTGTCACGCGGATACGAATCACACAGATAGTTACTGTTTGGGCATCAGTATCTTCACAGCATTATTTCGATATGGTGTCACGCGTGCCCATGGATGAATTCCCTCGTACATTGTATTCCGAGGCAAGTAACGGTCGGTCGAAAAACCATAACGACGAAAAGGCCCGGTAGCCTAAACCGCTAGGCTTGTCTGTGTCGGACAGCCGGAGTCCACGCGATACGCCCGACTCAGGGGTTGGAGAAACTTGACATGACCAACTACTACGATCAGCGGTTCACAGACATTCGAACTCTTTATTTTTCCACATGGTTTTCAGTCGTACTTTTCCTAATTGCTCTTTGATTTATTTTATTTCCGTCTGGATGATTTCTGCGAGGTAACAACCGAAACAAGAGCATTGGATTCACAAGATTATCATTTCAACGAATTGAAGTGAATTGAAAGTCTGAATGCTTAATTTGCTCAAAAATGATTAGTTAAGCGTAAACATCGGATTGGTTATGAGTGAGTGAACCAAGCATGATGAATTCCGTACACAGCGAGACTTGGAATGCATGTACAACATTCGACCATGACAAGTGGTTTCGTTTTGTGGACCCCGACCGGGAAGTCTAATTGATTCTACCCGAAAAGTTCTCTTTCTGAAGTTTTTCATGTCCATTCTGCAGCTTGAAGTCCTCTGCTTCTTAATCGGTTCTTGCTTCGGTAGTTGATGCTCACTGAAAACGCCTATCGAGGAGCGTGAATAATAGGCACCCCAAACTGGTGTTTCCCTCAGGGATTATCTTCGATTTCTCTCCCAATGCGTCACTTCGAAGTTCATTATTTCGGGTCGGGTAGTCCTGTCAGAATTAACCGATACCATCAAATGTAATCGTTTTTCATAACCCCACTAATCTCCAGTCGTCTTATTGGTAAAAATCAGGTTGCTGATTCGTGTAGCGAAAAATTCCATTTTTCACTCAGCAGACTGATAAATGTCACTTACATGCCATGATGGTGCTGACCATCTAGGGCGTACGGAACTGGGGATTGGATCTAAAAGCGGATCGATAGTATGAGCACCATCAGTGACAGCATACAGATGATACAACAATCTGGTCTTGCATGGCAAAACAAAGGAGTTCCTTCACGTCTCCTTCAGTCACGTTCCCTCGCTGAGTCAACGCTTCCAACGTTTTTGCGACAAACTGTTAAGTTAAATGCTCCGGTTAGGAATCTCTTCAGTATGGGAAGCCGCGAAGTGTGAAACTTTCAGCGGCACCGGAAAACATTTCTTATCTCTGCTGATCACTCTTCATCCTCTAGTTTTAAATGGATTTAGAAAACGAAACAAAATTCGTGACCGAGAATCTACAGAACATGGAAAAGATAATAACTTAGCGAACATTTCCTCCACGCGGCTATTTTTCACGTTTGCGCACTTCACGAAACGGTATCAGGCTGGCCTAGATGGGTGTGTGGTGTATTTTTGAATCGCTTATCAAAATCACAACTTCAGTGACAACACTGCATCCCAGTGACAAATACGGTTTCTCGTTTTACTCTTGGTGTGTCAAGAGATTCAGTGAGTGGTGCTCGCTGTTATGCCGGCGTTGACATTTTTCTGAACGTCAGTCAGCTGTCGTTTATGTACAGTTTAGTTGGTTCTTCGCATGTTAACCGCAACAGGCTGATGCGTCGATACTTGATCGTCGTATCTGTGCACGCTCCGTTTTGCCGTCGCTCTCCGGCGGTCTAAGGCGTGTATCACAATTACCTCAACCTTTTGAATTGAGTTTTTGTCACAAGTCCTGATCTTTGGATCACAGCGCTGTGCTTCTAACATCAGCATTGCTGAAACGATTTTCACATCGGACTTGAGAAATACACAGTACTACAAAGATATCCAAGGTAAGACACGGATAATCTTCGCGTATTTTCCGCGCGTAACGGCCATATTTGTGAACCATACAAGACTAACCGAACTGGTGCCGTGCGATAAGTTAGACGCAGCGAACATGAATGTTGTGTATCAGCAATACGATAGAAGAAGTGAATCTATCGAGGTGTTCTACCGCAGGGTCGTGTGAATTGGCGCAAGTATTAGCTGCTGAGGCCAGAGATACGACACCATTGCATGGGATCTCATACAAAATGCAGTGGTGCAGATGATCTGCCTTTCATTGGAAATTTCCAAATTTTTAAAATTAGGATTACAAACCACAAAAAGGTTATTTCGTCGCCGAATTCGTATTACCGAAGAAACCCGTGTTGATGAATTCCACACCCTTAAGGTATCAGATTACTGTTGAGAAGGTACAATTTCGTGCAGGTGCGGGTTTTATTCGCCCTTCGACGGGGTTTTGTCCAAACCGTTAAAGTGGTTGCAAAATACGATCATCGATGACGATATGACGGCAAGCGGTGTCACGTGTTTGTGGACAGTCTCGACTGCCGTCCAGGTCAAAAGCCTTGTGGTTGGCCACTCAAAGCTCTCTGACTGGGTCGCCAGTTCCTCTCATCACTTAAATGAGCAGTCCATTAGAAGTAGACCAAGCCAACGCGGACTCGCTATCATAAATGCTCACTCGACTAGCAAAAAATAGTGGACTAAGTAGTAACATTGATTCTGTGCACTAACTCCTCGAATCTCCCTCTCACTGGTCCTGTTGTCGTCCGAAACTCAAGCATCTCCCTACTCTGACTCGACCCATCTTCATTTTTCAAACTCTCTTCTCTCCCAGTTATTTTTGTGGCCGTGGTATGTGCCAGAAATACACATTTGTCGCAGCGTCTCGCCCACCAATAAAGATATTCCAAATCGACAGTTCCCGCTCATGTATATTAAACTCAAATTTCCGCTTTCCAATTATTATCTATGTACTGTTGATCATTGCTGTCATGACACTGCTTGTTTATTTCCTGAATTATTGTCGAAGGCTGCGGATGGTATATTGGTAAATGACCCCAGCTCCAACACAACCATCTTAAGGGACTTTAATACCCACAGCAGCGACTGGTTTACATTCTCATACGGTACCACTACCCTGGGACGCGAAACGGAAGCATACGCCGTTACTAATAGCTTGTCGCACTTAGTCTCTTTCTTCACGTGTCTCCGATCGTCCTGGTGATCGCACACACCCTCATTTATATAACATCCAACCCATCCTTTTACTCCAGAATTTCTCGTTACAACGGATCATCGTCTTCTCAAATGTCCACTACGCCTTTCTACTTTCATGCCGGTCCCACCCTCAAGGAGCATTTTCTGTTATTACGATGGTGTGGATGGGAGCGCGATGCCTGACTTACTGATGTTTCATCGCTGGTCTGAATTGTGTTTCACTTCCGATCGGATCACCTCTGCCAGAAACGTTGCAGAAACTGTACTTCAATGCATGCATAAGCTCGTATCTCGCCTCTGCAAACCCGGAAGAATCAAATCCCCCAATTGGTTCACTCACACGTGTATTCGTGCAGTGCGGAAGAAAAAGGTTGCTTCCAGGCACTTGCGCCCCTCCAAAACTCAGTGCACACATGTGTGCTATGTGTGATCACGCCACAGATGTTTTGTAGCCATGCGGAAGACCAAAACAAATTTGTTCACCGTAAAGATCACAAGTAGCATCGTGTCCCTCTGGTAGCCGTTCCTGCTAGTCCCTCGCGAAAACTGTCTTCCGTAATTCTTGTCAGTCTTCGTTTCCACCTGTCTCTATTTCACAGGAAGGTGTATCCGATCTCTCGGAGGAAGCTGAAGTTTTTGCAACCATGTTTCCGTCTAACTCCGCTGTTGTTTACCCCTACCGTTTCCTTGACCTCAACAACTGTCGAACTTTCTTTAGAGCTAAACTCGCTTCCAGAAACGCCTCTCAAGTTCCGCGTTCACTCGACACATCGAAACCTCCAGACCTGGTCGGCATTCCTCCAACCCTGTTTGTGAACTGTGCACCCATTCTCCGTCTTTACGAATATCGTGTTTCCCGCATGTTGGAAGCCTGTACATATTTTCCCCGCCTCAAGTTGTTGTAATCCCTTCCAACTACCGACCCATTGCCCTCACATCAGTTTTATCCAAAGTTGTGAAAACCGTACCTGAACTCCTAGTTTTCTCAGCGGATGCTCCATTACAATCTGAGTCGACGGGGCTCCATCAAACACAAGAAGTGAATGCTGATTTTCCTAGAATTTCCGTACTTCTCCACACGCTGTTGTTGCGTACAGTCAATCAGTTTATTTTCACCATTACCAACCTTGTCCATGCTTCTGGTAATGAGGCCACCCCCCATTACTTTGTTTCCTGCCCGTCTTCTTGTGCCTTGTTATCTTAAATCTCTCCCAATCATTCCAGTGTTTGTGTTGCTAAACTCCGATCTTCATCGGATTATTATTTTGGGCTCTGAAAACTGTGTTTCCTAGTTTGTCCATTCCAATAAAGAGAGACATGGACTGCTCAACCCTCTTTTTTGATTCTCCTGCTAATAATTTCACATCTTTCTTGGTTCTTCTTGAAGTTTCATTCTCCACTTCGATTTCTCGCTTCCCACATGCAACTCCCTAAATCGAAAGCATCAAAAAGATTGGTTTTCTTTTTGTCCTAGGCGTTTTTTACACCTACTCAACGTGTTGTTCAGTACAATACCCGAGTTCGCCCCACTGTTGAACACTGCCGTCATGGTTGGGGCGGGCTCTCATCTTCATAATCCTTTGAAACCGTGTCCAAGGCAAAGCCATCCACCTCATTGGCGGCCCAACGACAAAACCAACTTTGCCTTCGCTAACGCATCAACAGGCAGTTGTTTCGCTCTCTCGTTTCCACCGGTGTTCCCATGGATTTTGTTCTAAGGAACCTGCTTCTGTGGTCCCTCTTCTCCTTGTTTTCAGTTGTTTCTCCCGTGCGCAGACAAGAATCCATCCATATAAAATGATTATCCCAGACTGCCGCACTGGTAATCCTATTTCTTCAGTTTTCCCAGAAATTGCAGAATTGTGAGACACGCTGATTGTTCTGTAGCCACCCACTAGCTCTGATAAGAAGACTTCTGATTTCGAATCATCTCGTTCGGTCAATAGGAAACAGACAGTTTACACAAAACGCAGAGGTCATTGTCACCACTCTTCGCTCCACAAACTAATTGGTCCTAGCTTAAATTGGATAATGTCTCTTCTGAATGGTTGGTTGCTAGCACGCCAGCCATCACTTGACGGAAATCCTTTATCGTCTTTTCGATCCGTTGCTCTATCGTCTGCGATGCGGTTCTTTCAAACCATGACCTGTATTGTGTACGGGCTTTGATGGGCTGACCACTAGCGAGCCTTGGCTCTCTATCGACGATGAGTCAGCCTCTACCCTCACACTAACCTTCTCTGTGCTTCTTATGTTCTGAACATTTTCAAACACAGAATCAACAGTCTGGTTATTGACATGAATATTCCCGAACCTATTCCCTATGCTACGGTAGGTCTTTAGACTGTGATTTCTCCCTAATATTGTAACTCATGCTCAATATGTAATGGAAAACTAATAAGTGTAGTTAAGGCATCACAGAAGTGGTTCATTGAAATAGGAAAATAGACAACGCAAGAAATGGAAGTAGAACTATCATGTTCGCATATCGTCACCATCAAATCTACACAGGCGGAACGACGTATTTTGTGATTTCGATGGCTGTCACCACAGATGTCATGTGTGAGTGGTTTGTTAATTCAAATTCAATTGAACCACTTCAGCGCCCTTGATGAAACATTTCTCTCATATCCGAGAAACCAAATGGGTTGAATGTCTTCGTATTTTCTGAGGGAACATTGGAAATGACCCTAGCTTCCGGTCAATCCAGCAAAGAATAGTGGAGTCTGGTTCTACCGGATAGCGTGGACAGAAACTAAAACACTTCGTTTCGGTACCCCAGAGACTGACGATCATGTGATTTGTTTCTTTTTGGATTTCATGAGAAAAGTCACATCTTGCGTGACCCAGTGAGTTTATTGACACCTGAGATTTATACCTTCGACTAGGCATTATTCAAGTAATGAAGAAAGAATCCAGGGCTCTGAATGCTCGTGGCTTCACGCATGTTTTTATTAAAAGACTGCTGGAGGTATGGGAAATCACGTTTGGTGGGCTGCCAATTATGGCGATATTGTAACGCCTCTTCATTGACACCAAAATGATAAGTTCATTTCTTGAGTAGTAGTAGAGCTAAATACATCATATACTCACCCATCCGGTTGTGAGAAAACAAAAGCCGGACACATAAATCGATCGCGCTAGACTGACGAGCAGTATATCGTTGTAACTGACTAACTGTTCTATGCAGGTTTGCTTTATTGGTCTGACGAGAAGTAATAATAAGACGTGTGTGTGTTTGTCGTTTTCGTCCTCTTTATTCGGTTCCTATAACACCCATTTGATAATTATGGAAAGAGGACAACTCCTCACTCTTTGAAATTTGTGACCTCTGTATGAAAACAATTTTAATGCGGACTGATGTCCCTTCGTTTGTTTGTTGATGAAGCTACCGTGCAACACAATTTCACCATTGGGTAATAGGATTCCACTACAGATTGCGTCTTGCGCTTTCCTCCTGTTAAAACGGTCCGTTTATCCACTTCCTATGTAGAATCATGTATTGTCCGAAAATACCACTTAGATCGTTTAGAGAATACAGGCTAGGTAGCAAGCTTGTTTCCAGTGGTTCGTAATCACCCTAGGGATCATTGATGATAGCTGTTTTAATCCGGGTTGTGGATTTTTCCACACGTTCCGAGTTCGTCAGCTTGTGTTCCAAATAATCGCACACATTCGGAAGGAGGTTTGGTTCAAGACAGGTAGAACACCACCAAGTATTAAACCCTTTAGGACTAAGTACTCGTGAACTCCTGTTTGCTAAGCTAAATTCCGGTCGCAAACATTCCGTTGCCAGTCGAGGCGGCACATTTGAGGAGCAGGTGATAAACCCTGTTTCTGTCTCGGCCTGTCGAGAGTTTGACTTTGTGTTCTCCAATCGTAAGAACAAACGATTCTGAAACAGATGCCCCACGATTTTCCAGGGTTTTTGGATGTGCAGATGAAAATTTCAACCTGGACCGCCGTTGACCCAGGCATCTGATCAGTTCAGCAAGTGATCGAAGGAAAACGTGTGGTCTATCCACTGTGTCCCACTCTACTGAAAAGAATTATTCGACTTTCAGTATCATTTTATATTTAATAACTCGTGTGTCTTGTCTCAAAACTCACTGGGAACATTCACGATAGGTGTTATGCGTTAGGTGGTCACGTTCAAATATTCCTGATACAACACCTTTATCCCTCAAAGGAACATAACGTTTTGTGGCTCATTTTTAAAGAAAATTGGCCTCTTGGTCTTTCGCGGCTTCTTCCACATTTGTAGACTGTTTCTGATGTACTTTGCGTCATTTTCATTTTTTGGAAATTTGTCTGGTGACTCTTCGATAATTGATTTCCGTTTATGTGTTCACACAGAGAATAGGTTATATTGATCCTATGGCAACCGGATTTGGGGTTCCTACTTTATATTACGGCTTTTGAGTTAACTGAGTAGCCGACTAAAGACGTCGGAATGCCAACCTACCAAGAAGATGAAGCAACTGGTAAATATCGTGTGCCCGTACAATTTGGTCGGGTCGGCAGTGTCACATGCAAATTGTGTGGAACCCCCCTGGTTGTACCTGGTGCTCAGCTAGTCAAACACTTATGGTGGTTTCTGTGCGTGTATCGGGTCCAACCAAACCGGAATGTTTTTAAAAATTGGTTCTCTTCAACATTTGTCATAGTGTGATGAGTTTTCCGATTTCCCTGTTTCGTCTAGTTTCAATTTTATACTACTGATCTATCCACATTCGTTGCTGTATGACGGAGAAACAGCCGCCCCAGCAAAATCCATTGTCTGGGATTTCGTGACTGACTGATTCATTGTTTGCCTCCGTACCAGCGGCAGTTCAGGTGCAGATTACGTGTCTATGCAAAATGTTGTTCGATCTGGTTAAGCACGAAAATACTGAAGAGATGTAATCAACAGAAAATGCAACAGCCGAAATGGTTGCCCTTCATCTAACCACTTTACCAACTCCATCGGAACATGGGACACGGACAAAATAGACGGAACGTTAACTTGGAAAGAAACCTGAGCCATAAACTTTGCACAAAAAATTGAAAACAAAAGCTGGGAAAAAGGTTTTATCATCACAGTTTGGAATATTATTAAAGTTTACCAATGAATATATGGATGTCTAGCTACGAGTAGATAAAAGGCATTTAAAAAACGATTGGAATTGCGATTTATGGTTTGGATAGCTGAGTTCGTGTAGACAAACTTTTCCAGACAAGTTGTACTTTCCGACCAAACAGCTTTCATGATGTCATTTCGTCCTGATAAGGCAATTGAGTGAGTGTGATATGTTAGAACAGAATACAAAAGTACATAACTGTAGGGTTGATTGGGTTATTTAAATAAGCATATTCAGTTGAAAGTTTCGAAACTGATTATTCTTTGTCGCTAAACGCAGTTTTGTGCAGAAGAAACAAAGGCTAATAACCGTCGAAATGAGGGTCCATCCTTAAGTGATTTTCGATAACCTGTATGTCGGATATTGGATAGAGTGGCATATTGTATGCAGAGGACCCCGTTTGGTTTTACCAAGCTCAGTCTCTTATGTTGTTGACGTAATATCCGTTCATTCATCCAGTGTACACTGTAGCAATTTGGGCCAGTCTTACTATGTGGCTCAGAATTGTATCCACTACTGGTGTATTATACCCGAGATGTGTCGTAGTTAAACATCGATACCTTTTCAGTATTGCTAGAGTACGTTTCAGTAATTTTGATTGGGGGCATAAGGAACCGGAAATCGAAATTCAAACCAAACGCCTAATTTATTCGGGTCAAGGTGGTTGAGACTCATGGATAGACTCCCTTGTGTCAAACTGTGTTCCAAAGCATGGTGTCGTTGGAGGGTGGGTAGATGTCGTCAGTCCGTGACAACGAAAAAGGTAAGCAAGTTGTAACCAGTAGGCTTAGCCGTTCAATAATTGTCCGATTTTCACTCTGGTACTGGTGAGACCGCATGAGGCATGGACAGATGGCGTAGTCTGCACTCCACGTGTATTCGGACTATTTCTCTGTGTACATATTTTTAATTTATACTTTTCCCCGCTTACGATGTACTGTTTGTGGATCGGTTTGCTTTGCCTCCGACTGAGTGTCTGAGATAACACACAATATCGAGAGTCAAACTTGGAATAACGTGAATTGAGAGTAACAAATGCTTGTTTATAAGTTTGACCGTAAACCTGCCCGTCATCCATCTGTTTGCCAAAGAGTGTTTGTTCACGACCTTCAACAGAGCGGCTAAAGTTTCAATAAATCTGTTCAAAACAAACCGTGAGGTTGAGATAAACTCTCTGAAGAAACATCGAATTGACAACATGGATGCTTTCGGACTCCCTGAATGAACCGAATGAAGGATTACGAGTGCTCGCATGCAATATGTGAACTGTTTGTTTCCGGCACTTGTTGATTTTCCAAACAATAGGTCATCACATTTCTTCTCTTCATTCGTGAGTCCACGGTTGTGCGCGCTCATTGATTTGGACGCACTCAATCAATATAATGCACTGGGATCCATTCCTACGCGACTTGTAGCAGACACAACATTTATACGCTAACTCTGTTCGTGGTCGCATTTTCTTAGGCACATAACATGCACTTTGCACATACTGTAGCGGGGAATGCTGTGGAAATAGAGTAATGCGAGTATAAAACCGATCGGGCAAATCATTCGGAAGCCACGGATAGAAGCATTCCGCAGTGGACAAAAAGAGTCATACGGACAAGCAGATGGGACGCAGCGGTTTCTTAGGAAACCAGCAATATAGCCCATATGAGGGGCAAATGATCAAGCCGTCAACCGAACTGTGGTTAGGCTAATAGAATTCAGCAAAAACTAATACCGAATTTCATCATGGATTTATTCTCGACATGAGAAATTTTTCACTTACCCAATTAATAAATAGGCTTCCACTTGCCGTTCCACACTGTAAAACGAAGACAGTAAGAATTAGTATTGTGACGTAATATGAAGTTGTCCAATAAAATGAACAGATTTTGTGAAAATTCCAATAATATAGTATTTTCTCAATAAATCTTTCGTTCCTATTTTCAGTATTATACCAAACATTGTCTGAAATTATGAAATCCTGTTCAATTGAATACTGCTTATATTACCTCTGCGTGTATAGTCGCCAGTCGAAATTATTTGGCATTGGTTGCCATGGTAAATCGGCCTGAATCATGAAATTCGAGAATCAGTAAAACTTCCAGTATGACTTTTTTGAGACGATGAAGATGGAATACATCATACTTGGTTCTATTCACTGATGAATACATACCTATCCTGCCAGAATTAGTTCTTTTGCTGACTCGAGGGATATCCGTCGGGTAGGGAAGCGTTGTCGCTTATGGTTGACAAAACATAACAGCCAATCGTATTCTGCGCGTAGGCGCTGCATCCTTCTGACTGTCGAGATTTTCAGACAGTTTCTGTCAATATATGATGCTCATTGTACATCAGAAAGCTTGAATCGTATAGTTGCCTCAAACCTTTTGCATCATTCATCTCTCCATTTGTCGTAGATTTTTCTCATAGTGTAAAAGCGATAATTTAGCCTTTGCTAAGCGATTCGTTTTTCCCACGGGGTTCGTCCCTATCTGTTCCCAATACGGATGTGAATTTCAACCATTAAGGCAGCACTGCTGTGCGTTATTATTTTTATCATTGTGAATAAGAATCCTGATTAGAAATTCATCAAATGTGTTCGTGAAAACTCCATACATGATCGTGACGTTTGTAATTCGTTTCAAACCAACAATCCTTTTCAGCTGACATAGGTGAAAATAATAACTAGCTACTGGCAACGCTATTCGTACGGAAAATAGACATCTGAAACTACCATGGTAAAATTGGAATAATTGATCATTACAAGTTGATTCGTCGTTTAGATCTACTGCGCCGTCTACGGGCTTTCAGTTTAAAATTTCCCTTTCAGCAGTCAACTCAAACGACAATTCTTTGGTTTCCTGAACGAACTCGAGAACAAGCTCACACAATGGAATGCAAACTCAAAGTGATTCTGAGACTAACAAGTAAAGGATCTGGAAGTGTAAGGCGATTTTGAAGTCAGCAGTGATTGTTAAAAGCCCTGGGATTAGAAATACCAATATACAAAAAAAAACAGGCGTAAGCGAAAGGGGTCAACAGATTGAACGACCACCTGTTTCAGACTCAAGAACGCCATCTGGAGTGTTGAACAGATTATCTGGGGTCCAGCTCATCTGCCACTCATCACCAACAGGGGTGTTGAATAACACGATGAACAGAGCCCTAAACCAGAATATCACCTGGCCGTCAAAGGCATAGATTACCTGAGAAATAAGCAAACAAAATCATAAAATTCATTGGGCTGCTGGACCAGATAAGGTGCTTTTGTCTTTTTTCAAAGGCGAATAATTAGCTTTGATATTGGAGTTGACAGACTCCCTGGTTTGATATAGATGAAGAAGTTATAAAGAAATGGTGTGATTTGTTCCTCACACCAACTAATGATAAAGGTGAAAGTTCTTTCTTTGAAAATCATAGTAGAAGAAGTCTGGTTAGAATCTCACGCAAACTGCTCGTTGGCATTATCAATCTCCGGAGCTTATCCAACGCTAGCAAACGTTGTTCTCATGGGAATCGCGATCGATTTAGAACTGACTGAGGCCGAGGTGAACACATTGTCTATCTTCGACAAATCTTGGAACGTGTGAACATTTTCCATAGGTTCACCATCTCTGTTTTTCCTGACCTGAAAGCGGCTTTCGACCCAGTCGACCGCATAATTCTCCGATGCTCAACGGTATGTCAAATAAATTGTAATCCATCATAAATCTTTGCTCAGTAATAGCAGAAGCCAAGGTTGATCTTGTGGGGCTTTTTCATCTAAGTTCACCGGGAGAATACGTAGTTTCCACGGTGTTTTGGACCGCTCTTTTTCATCCAGTTGATATGCTTGAAATATGTTATGCAATATGCCCCAGACGGAATTCCCAATGCGTTACACTGTTTGCTGAGGTATATAATGGTCCAAAAAAAAAAAACTAGTGAGGTTGCTCAGACCAAGACATGCAAAAAAGTGGTGAAAAAACTGGTCAACCAAACTGGGCCACTCGTGGCATGTTCGTTGTGATCCAAGAGATCCACCCGATCGGAGGCTGCAAACACGGAGGTTCACGTTGAGAGATAGTATTCAAAACCGTCGCACCCAAACCACAACTTAATTTGTGTTCAACGTGAACTAAACTGGACGGATTGCTGGATGCCTCAAATCTGTTCTGTGGGCGACGAATAAATAAGACGAACATGTGGAAGGGTCGGCATGTGGAGATACCATCAGAAGCAACAAAGCCGGATAAAATTGAATTATGAATAAATCGAAAAATCCTCCCACTCTTTGCACAACTGGGTGTTAGGTTAGCTTTGAGATAACAAAATAAGAAAGATATATTTAGAGATGAAGTTTACTAAAATAAGCTAATCACGTGAGCGGATCAATGAGTGGGTAAATCTAACTGACTGACTGTCTTTCCTCGTCTTTGAACTTACAAGTAGATATGAACACCAATAGATCGGATAAATAATACATGCCGTGAAAACAACTTGAAGGCACTCACTTGTGACGCGTGTTCCAGTAACTTTCTTTCCTTCGCACTTCAGGACTTCATTGAGTGATTTAAGTATATTTTTCTGCTTTGCTAGGTCATCGATGTCGTCCCGATGCGCTTGCAAGTGAGCGATAAACTTCATGTGTATTTTATTTTCCACTGGGCGAATATACACTATTTTACTAACAATGGGCTTTTCCAGGTTTGGTTCCAAAATAGAAAGAGCATCTTGTAACTGAAAATAAGGATTCATAGTGTAACACGTCATTATCATCGGATGCATCAACATAATCATTCGAATCGCTATTCAAATTATTATTTTTATTATTACCATCCATACCATCATTATAACCATCATGATCATCATCCTGATCATTGAATGCATTGCCATCAAATGCATTTAATTGATCGATATAACTTGATTAAAAATATCATTGGGGTAAACAGTCTTACAAGAAAATGTTAAGGGTCATAAGAAGTCACGTGCAATTAACGCCTTTACTTTAACTGTCTGCTACCAAATCGAAGCAGAACTGCAAGCTATTAATCTTGATAATTTCCCCAATTGCACGTTTTTCCTCATTCAAAAGCCATTCATCGATTCCGATCTTTCTGCCTTAAATTGATCAGTGATGTTGTTTTCACACAAATGCTCAGTTCAGGTGTGAATATTTCGGTTAGAGGAAATCAGGCCACAGATCAGAATCCTTGACTGAGCAGGTTTTATCGTTTGAGATTTGCCGTGTTACACTTTTCTAGGTTTTTGGCGTATCGCAAAGCGGTTGGCTTTTGGAAGAGCAGTAAAGTGACTGATGTATATTTAAATTGATAGGTCAGAGGACGATATGTTCCAACAACCAGTGCACTTACATTCGATCTCTATGAATACCTGAATGACTCTTTTCTCATGTCTTGTCAGCCACCTTTTATACTCATGAAGAATGAAACAGGAGAGGACCAAAGCCTAATGTGGGTTACGAACAGGTTCACTACTACCATCGTATTTTATCATAGCACATTTTACTGATTTCTCTTTTACCAAACATCACAAATTCCGAAACCGTTCTTTCTTCACTCCTGATTTTAGTATTCTAATCGTCGGTAAATACATAACTTTGGTCGAAAATCGAAACGCTATACATTAGTAATGATTTCATGTATTCCTCATTCTTACCAATTCAAAGACATCAATCCTACCGCATGGGAGTTCATTATATTTTTGAATGACAAAATCTATATTACGAATGTTCGTGGACCAGTGGAATAGATCAGCTACGAAACAATCATTCACGTAAATAAAGTAAGCAGCAGTATATTTGATTCATGCATAATATGTTTGCTTCATCATTGCAGTGGCAAAGCTTTAATCACTTTTCAAAATGGTGGAAGTACTGTGACACCCTTTCATCAGACTGGTTAGTAATACTCATTTGTGCACGGCATATACACCGATTTTCCACTGGAACTCGAACCCTGTGCGAACGATAGTCGGTCGTACATATAATCACTAACCTATCCGGGGTGGTTTTCTACGGCTTCGAAACGTCGGTACTGCTTACATTTATATAGTAGCTGAGATCTGTAGTTTGTTTGTATCGGAATGCCTTCGTTTCAACTAAACCCCTATGGAGAAGTCATCGTTCAAACAACGAGTTGTTAACATTAGAAAGCTAGTGACAGAAGAGCTATATTACATGGCACTGTTGTTGAACGAACCGTTTACAGCTGGCCTGGATAATGATGTGGTTGTTATATGTTCTACTCTCAGTCTTTCACACCGGGCTTGAATCCCAAGGGGAAGACTCGGTGAATGTGCACTACAGTTAGTGATTCCTATCACGGATGAGATTATCGTAAATACCTTTATCCAATTAAAATAAAATAAAAACCTATTAAACTTCTAGTACCATTTCAGGGAGAAGGGGAAGAAAGTTGAAACGGCTAATAGCACACTTCTCACATTCGTGTTCGTTTCACTCATCTGTTTCGTCAGACTACCCTGATGATCCCAGATCAATCCGTTGTTCCAATCGCTTCCAACACCGCAGTTGACTGGTCCTGTCATTTGGACACCTTCAGGCGGTTGAGAGATTTAAAAGAGGGAGATTATTGGGATTCGTTATGAAAAGGTTTTTTGTTTGTTTGTGTGCACGCCACGAAGATTCTATCCGTATTACTAAAAGTAAGTACTGAGAGCTTAGTTTAAAAGGAACTCACCAATCTCATTTTTTTTGGTAGCCCCAATCGCACCTGATTAATTAATAATAATAATAATAATAACAATAATAATAATACTAATAATAATAGTAATAATAATACCGACAATTGTAATAACAATAATAGTAACGGATTTGGGTTTTACCGAAAATTCAGAACTGTTATTTTTCAGGCTAATGATCAAGCAAATGTGACTGAAAAGAAACAGTAAAAATGAGCTACGCAGACTGTTCTCGCTTATTTTCAAATTGGTACAACTCCCTTCGAATTTCGCATAAGCGAAGGTCCATTTGTATAGTCGCGTTCTATTTCTGTACTAGATTTTGACTGTTACGAGCTACTAACTGGACTTACTCTTTGATTTTCCTCCCATAATACTGGTACCACGGCGCTGTTTGGTTTTTTTATCCAGTAGTCGTTGCAATATTAGGCTATGCCGCGTTACAGTCAAAATGATTTGAACATTATTTCTATTTCTGTGTACTTCAAGTACTTCAGGTATTCATTGTTCCGATTGTGAAGGTTTCAAGTATTAGCCCAGTAATTCATTTATTTATTCGCTACGGCCAGTCAATCAGGCACGCTTTTGTTGATTATCCATTCGTGAGAAGTGTATTTGTGATATACTATGGTTCGCTCGATATCAACACGCGGAAGTGAACTATCACTACAGAAGTCAATTCACTATGGGCCGATGGTGCGCGCATAGTGCAAGTCGTTTTATATTCACTGGAATGAAAGGTTTGACTGTACCACAGCTGACCACACTGGTAATAGCCAATAATTTACCGTCTTCCGGTTTATTATCCGCACTACAAGTCTAACGGTTAAGGTTTCCGGTTAATCCTGATAGAGTACTGGGCCTATTATGCCAAAGGATACGTCCCCAATGCTATACTTTTGAGCAGTTATGAAAAGAAAGTTTTAAATAATTTCGAATCGAAGTGTTCTTCGAGTATTTCTAAACTTCTAATTCATTTTGATCAAAAAATTGATCAGTCAGAGCCACACGTTCGAATAAAATTCGATTACTTACTAAGCACACGAAATTTGTAAGAATGCTTGTCCATATAGGTTTTCATACTTGCTTCGATGGCACTTTCTGTATCTGAGTTCAGTAGTTGGTAATCGCTAAAAATTTGCGGTGATATGCCCAGCTGCATTAGATGAAAGCGATTGTCCTGTTCACCTATTGAGGTTATGCACTTTACTCGAACAAGAGCTTGTAAGCCAGAATTGGCTAGTGCGTCGTACAGCTAAGGGGGAAAGACAAGAGGAAAAATAAGAATATACGTACACACGGAAATAAGAACAACTAAGTGAACGTGTGTATTTTTGAACCTAAATTCACGAAAATATATGCGCATGTAAAGGGATCATATTTCGATGTCATTTTTCTTCTAGTCCCATCAAAAGATGTGAAAATAAAGACAAATTTTCTATATTAACCTCTCAAACGATTATCTGCCTGGTAAAGTGCGCCAGCAGTGCCACTATATTAGCCAAACAAGGCATCAACGAGAACCGGAAGCGATGAATTCAACGCGGGGTTTTCATTTCGATCACTGCCGTTCAGTGACATCGGGACATTCGACAACAGTGGAGAAAGCATGAAGTGTCGTGCACCACAGGGTGCCACGTGATGAATGCCATGCGAAATGCTGGTGATGACCAACATGATCAATATAGTAGCTTTCAAGCATGAGTTATGCTCAAGAAAGACGTGAGTACACAAATTCGAACTTCACTGTTCAAAGACTAAGGTCGTCCCACGCGACTCCCTTGTCGATCAGGGCAATCGATTGCATCTACTTGTGAGTAGAAACGGTATCTGAACATGACACATTTAGAAAAAGTGGAAGAACAGCTGATATTCGAAAACCCGATCGATAGGGTGGTTGAGGCCCTCACAGTCCAGTTTCTGTTACCATAATTATCAAACATTTCTGCAGTGACAGCCTGTGTGAACTTCAACTGTACCCTCACATATCCGCTCAGTAAGCCCAATAGACCTAAGCGCGTTCATCGTACACTGCAATCACTTGTGTTTGTCAAGGAGTCTGCTTTTTCTGGCTTTGATTCAGTGCGGTTTTACTGCTACAAATACAGTACGGTAAATGCAAACAGCTCTTTATTACGAGTATAATGATTAGTTAAGTAAGTGGCAACTTACAGCCATTTTAAAAAAGTTCTCCATTTTCACACCATTCTTCTCGCACGTGTCTCCGCCATCAGTGTACTTCAGAGCGAGAATAATCTTAGCTTTCGGTCCTAAAATATGAAATCATATAAAATAATCACAACACACGACCCACAGGAAAGCAACACAAAAGAACGCTACATAGTAATAACTTGTGATTTTTCCAAAAGTGTACTATATTAGGCCACGAGTGGCCAGATTTCATGTATTCAGAAACTTAGTGGGATACGTCCATCACTCGGCTAGCCTCAAGAGAATCACTACTCTTGGATTGACTAAGGTCAAAATGATGGATTTATATTGTTCACAAACAAGTCAGCTGGGATCGTTGTCGAATGAATGCACCAGACAGTGTGGCGGTGTTTACATACTACTCACTAAACAGGTGAGCAGCTGATTGCTCAAAAAGCAATTATTATGGACAGTTGTTCATTGTTAACGAAGGCTGCTATGTCAAACTGACCAAACAATAAGAGCATACAAACCAAACAATTGTATTCTCCTACTAGATAACGACTGATTTCAAATGAATCGGACCGCTGGAAAGCAAATAACCATTGCTGGTGCCGTTGATCAGTTGTGATGATACTTGAATAAGTAAGCCTTAGCAACGAGCTTCTTTACTACGCACATCTCGTGGAATACAACACTGAATGCACTACTGTGCAATTGCGAAATTCCAACTGCGTTTCTGAATGTTGGCCTAACTAATGTATCTGAACGGAATGAAAATGTGTTGTTTACTACAAAAATGCTGAATTTCACTCCTACACGGATAACGTGGTCAGCATCGACTAAGGCTTGAAGTTCTTATTTGTGAATCTCATCTGAATTGAGTCCACAGTTGGTCCCAATAACTCCCTCATCCTTCTTCAAAATCACGAGTTTTGAGGTCAGAGAGTTTCAATGCAACCCTCGAACTATGAGGACACGCACAGATGCACAGAGTTCGAAGTGCACGTACCAGCGGCTGGTTCACAGAATAGATCACCTGTATAAGCTAAGTGATGTTTGTGCCTCCAACCTTTCACAGTTGGCCATTTTCCACCAAAATGATTTAAAACTGATCTCTTTTTGAATGTCAGAGAAATTATGCTTGTTAGTTTTGCCTTTATAAACTTATCCGTCATTTAGGTCGTTCTAATTCTCGTGTCAAGTGATTATTCTACAACCGCATAGTTAGGAGCAATTTGAATCTACTACTCCTTACGATTATCAGTCATTTTTTAACTTCTTCATTTGAGTAAGACTCCCTCTAAGAAGACTGTAGATTGTTTTTTAGTAGCGAGTTCCGATGACATTCTCACCGGTTCTACTCATGAGTAGTGCGCACATGTATCATGGACCTCGAATATTAATGACCTAATTTCACTTTTGTTAATGCACTGATACAGTTTATATTTACCTTTTATGATGTATACCGCACGAAAATTCTACGTTTAGCTTCCTGACTCTGGTGTCCAGCGACAGTACATTTCTATTGCGAGGAAAATTTGCCGAGCTTTTTGTCCATGCATAAAAAATGGCCGAGGAAAATACTCGATTTCGCGGCCTCAGCCCGGCTGCCACCGTACTATGCCGTTTCACAACAAAGCACATCCACGGCGTAAAAACTTATTGCCAGGTTCATGTGTTCACGTGGACACATGTCCCTTCTGTCGTTTACTAACTGCTACTATTATTATTATGACATTTGTAACTAATTAGCAATTTCAAACTATCGATTATTTTCTTGTTCTGCAACTAAAGCCATGATTTCATGTTAGCTAGAAAAACTGCTTGATTTACTGTCTGTACTGTGACCGTGCTGCGCTGCAGTGTCGCTCGACTCCTTACCGGTTGAACGGTTTTTGACTGCACTGTCCTGATTTACTAATAACCTTCTGTACTGCAGTTCTTGGTTGCTCGCCTGGCTGTAAGTCGTTTGCCTTCATATATTTACATGTACTGCATTATATAGAACCATGAATTTCCGATAAACACGGTTATTTAATTGGAATTTGTTTTTCTGCCAGTAGCCATGTACAGTCCATACTGTGCGTAAAGCTAGTGAGACTATGTTTCTGCCAGATTGACAGTCCAAGTAGTCGGGATAATTCCTACAAATACATTGATCGTGGAAGTCAGTTGCTGCGTTGATGGCGATTGAATACCTCCTTGAAAATGCACCGGACAGGGTTTTGCACCTTGTGCTGGTAACCTGAAGAAAGTTTTTGAAAATTAGCTCAACTAACCTCAAGGTGAATAAAAGTATGGGGGACTATCAAGTGATTCACCTTGCAGTAACAAAGTTTAACTCAATACTGAAAACAAAGGAAGCACTGCACAACAGTTTGATCGTTCACATTAAAAATCGTCAACTGCAGTGTATATCTATCGAGTCCCTCAACTAAAAATCGAACCCAGCGTGAATGAATGTGAGCGGAACCCTGGCCACCGATCTTGTTTCTACTGGCCTACCTAACTTGTTAAATGTTCTCCCAATGAGGACTGAACATAAGGCTCGTTGATGGAGTTTGAGTTGCTGTTACGACTCGGTGATAGTGAGTACTTTGTTAGCGATTTCCCTGAATTTTCAGTGATGCGTCCAGTGTTCAGAGTGCATTCGTAATAAGTTGCCCAGTTACCTAGTACACGAAGAGATAGTTGTTAAAATGGTATAAACTTTGGTCTCATTATGCCATTATTGTCTCCAAATAAAAACGGAGAATTGAGGATATATAATATCGGTTTGGTGCAACTTACCCTTGACATCTGCATCGGTGACCGTTTTCCAGTAACTTTGTGAATCATTAGCTAAAACATTTGGCATCAATGCAAATTTAAATTGAACAAAGGTTTTCTGTGGATAATGCATTTCATGGAAAGTTGACTGAAATTCATCTATCACAACAAAGCAAAACGTCATCTAGTGTGAATACCCTGTGCATTCTGCAAGGAGACTATACAACTGGCACAGAATCACGTTGAGTAAACTAAGCCAAAAAAATGTGGCTTTTGGCTCAGGTCGGAGATGGAAACGAATTTCACGAAGTACAGTAACCCTCATCGGATATCAGTGAAAGCCAAGAACCACGGAAAACAGAAAACAAGGAGTAGTAGAGATTTTCCATGTGGTCGCTGTTGCAAGCGAATAATGATGTGTTTCCCACATAAGATTCGCAAAATCTCATCAGCGATACAATGCTTCTGAGGCCATGAATATTTTCAGACACATGCATGCCGTTTGAAAGAAAAGGAAAGTGTAGTAGTGAACAAGATAAGAAGAATGGACCTGTCAACAAAGCCGGGAAGACATTCGCCCAAATTAGCAGGATTCGAACCCGAGGTTATCGATAAAATTATTCAGTTAGTCAAGAAAAATGAAACGAAAATTTGAAAACCGATGGGAAAAATTATACGAATGATACGCAGCTGAAAATGACGCATGCAAAAATAAAATCAACACAGGAAATCAGATAAAATTCATGAAATACATGAAAAAACTGCATTCATGAGCTCCAAAAATTTCACTTTGTGTTCACGCAAGTCTAACTATGTGTTTCATAAATTGTATACTCCAATTTCTATTTCAGTCATCTTTTCCAACCATGTTGTATGCGATGAAAAATTGCAAAGTTTAGCACAGGTGTTCATAAATGTGTCCTAATGAGTAAACTCACATGGGTTGACGTTGACTGAATTCGAAGAGAATGAAAGATCGAAAAAGAATTCAACTGTTATGGTTACTGGTTATTCGGAAATCGAATATTCGATACTGCTAGATTTGTGATCTTGAACGGTTCAGCGTGTCTCAGTACGATGTACCAAATCATTTGGATCAACTTCGATTGAAATCCATTGGAGATTTTACCATTGTCAAAACATTCGAGCACGGAATATACAAAATTTGAACCTATGATATTTATTGTCCGATTATCGCCGTTAGTTTCTCAATAAGGAATGTAAAAGTCTGACAGAGAATTTGACAACTGATAGAAATACTTACCACTTGGAGCCACAGCTACAAATCACGGATGGAAAATCAATCTTGTGAAAAGCATTCTCAATCGCAACAAGATATATGAACGTGATTCTATTGTCTCGATACCCCTAAGTTCTATCCAATATTTTCTATTCTACGACAATGAAACGATTTTATGAACTCCTACACTGTCTGTTCGGCATGTAGGTCATAAGCTATTCGTCACTGGTCTAGATGAAGTCATCAGCACTCCCTGATCAGTAGCTTACAAAATCCACCAACCTGAGTGACTAACAGAACAAGTATTCACAAACATTGTAATATGCAAAAAAGAACAAATCGAGTCCCGATTTTATTTAAATTTACCGAGATTACTGAAAATCATGTGCCAGAGATTTATTATTTAGAAAAATGTGAAAACTCCACACAAATGATTAGACCCAATTCAATTCCGTATTATTCTCATTCTCAGATTTTACCAGTTATGTGGACAAACATGATCATCCATGGATTTATGTGATGGCTTTTTCACATCTGTGCTCTGAATCATTTGTCGAATATCGTGAATTCCGTCAGTAACTCAGTCGAACATGTCTGAATTTGGTGAACTCCTTGTGCATGTTCCATCTCATTCTACGTTTTTGTCCCTTGTCGGATTCATTCAGTTTTATCAGACATTGTTTCATAGAACGAGTGCAACATACGCAAGAGCTTATCGTGACGTATTGGGGTCGAAATTGGGCTAACTTACCTGGTCGAACTACTGCTGAAATCCATTAGAGAAAGCAGTGCATGATATTTGAATAATAGCTGATTTTTGATTACATCAACTGTGGTAGTGATAGTTTCATCAAGTATAAAACGTCAGAAAGCTAGTACACATGAACCTTAAATTTTGGGTGAATTTGGGAAAAAAAAAACAAAATAAAAGTGGAACTGTAGGCATCCCCACTATTTTGGCGAACTATTAGGCAGAACAGAGAGAATTCAGATTTTCTACGATGTGTATTGAGTGACAAGTCAAAATTACTCAGTCATCGATTTCAAATGAACAATTCAGTTGTTTTGATGAGCAACCTTATAAAATCACTGAATAATTTAGTCAGCTTATTCATTCATCCTTAAATGCCGGTCAGTGGCTACATATCAAGATTTTGGTCAACAACCTATTCCGATGTTTGGCGTTCAATGATCAAATTTTGGTGCGCATTTCTCTCATTTATTTTATTCTTTCAATCCATCTGGGAGTGGACAGTCTGATTCCATTCATCTAAGTATTTGAACGGTATTTCAGTATCGTTGAAGTGGTCTCACTTTTCACATTCAAACGAGAATCAATTGAAATCAGTTTATCTCGAAGTAATTGACGTGAAATCTACCGCCCAAATTTCCACTATCCATTTTTAGTGGGTTCAGTCATTTTGTAGATTTAGAAAACCTCTCTCAATCAGTTTGTTCGTTCTGATCGTTGCTAGTCGACTGCATTATTTGCTTTTGGTTGGAATTTCATAAATAATGTTCTGCGTTTCTATTACCGTGTCGTTTCGCAGTGTCTCCTTGCCATAAACTCCACACGAAAAGTCTCTCCTGTTTGACTCGTTCATTAAGGCACGTGGTAGGAAAATGCAATGGGAGACGTGAACAGTGGGCACCTCGATAGTGATGATAAACTAATAAGCAGTTCTATCCGTTTAGACAATTCAGGTTTCTAATCCATTGCTTGAAAATTTGCCCAATCATCGGTTTCCAAAAGAGCAATTGTTTGGTTCCGTTGAGCAAACCAATCACATTGCTGAATAATTCAATCAACTTTGCACTATAATCGGTGTCCAGATTGAGTGCAGATTATTGCGTGCAATCGCTGAAACACCCAAAATATCATTGACCGATTGCACTTGATTTTACGACTGTTTGTGTCGCATATTTGTGCGTATTCGTCTCGCAGAAACGAAATCCTCGGCTGTACCGGTTCATCGGAATTCTGACACAGGCTGTATCCCAACATCCAAAATGTGGATTTCGTCCGTTACTAAAAGGTTATTTAAATTTGTATGCTCAGAAAGACTAGGCGTCGGTAATCATTGCCACTCTAACTATGCATGTTTCAAATTGATGTCTGATATGGACAAACTGGATAAGATGGTAACCTGTCTCAGTGCATTTTGGAGTCGTTGCCAACTTCCGAATCATGAGTGATATGGCACGCGAGATCTGTTATAACTGTGGCATCTACTAACGCTTTCAAATACCTCAGTATAGTCGGAATGGGTGTCTCAGGCTCCGATATAGCTACTCGTACTGAATGCCTCTCGAAATGCTCCCAAATACCATGGTTTTACTACAGCCCCTGCTGAGGAGGTCTTACTCACTGCCTCCTCGTACGGAGGTGTTCCCACTAAAGTGAGACGACCGATAACTGTCCGACGGGTTCGTTGACCGAGAGTCACTCTAGAGGGGATGCCTAAACCCTGATTGTAAACCAGCCACGGTTGACGTATGAGGTATGGGTGCGCTCACCGGCTTCCTTGGTGGAGGGGTATACTGAGCAACCAGGATGTATGGCCTCCTCTGAAGTGGGTATGAACTGGGCAATTTGTCACGGGCCCCCAGTGGGTTACAAACCCGACGTTTTGTCCTGCTGCCTTGCAGGTCATGTTTTGGATAGCTGAAGGCTTCGGTTGTGGAACCCCAAGAAAATCACCTGTTTTGGCATGGCCAACCTGGCAGTAATTTGCCGGCGCACAAATCATGGAATCGGACTATATCTGACTCATCCTCACCGATTATACAATGTTTTGATTGGCACAGAGCCTGGAATCGGCGAGGTGTGAAAAATAAATAAATATTTAGGCAGAAAGATTACGTGACCGAAGTAAGTGATCAATTCATTGTCCCCACGTAACACGACTTGAATATGTGGTCGTCCCTACGAAGATGACGGAAAGGACTACGTCCAAGCTTTACTGGAATTCGACTCGGCAGTGGTTTCAACTCGTCGGCCTGAAACTTCTTTTAGAGCAGCTCAATCTTGCTGCTTTCCCATTGTGTTCCTTCCAGGAGCTTTCCGGGATAATTCGTTGTGCCTCCATCTCCCGTGCATTCTCTAAACTTATCCTCATCATCATCACTGACCTTAAAATCAGCACACAAAAAGCCATTCATAGATCTACCGACGATGCCTCTCTTCTTTGTTGTACTTATTATCCATCTCATGCTCCTTCTCCTTCCATATCTCAAAATCCCTATGGACTGTGCCTCTCAGTAGTCAGGCCCGAATGCGATTGCTGTTTGGGAATTCAAAGATTGACTGGCTATTATTTTTATTGCTTTTGAAAACTTGTGCACACACAAGTTTCTCCCTTTTCAATTCGGATAAAAATTTGCTTCCTTTCATTTCCTCGGTGGTCACTCCAGATTTGCAGTTTTAATTCAGTATCACGGTTCCTCCACGTTTAATGAACACAAGTAAACTCCGCGTAGAGAATCTCATACTTGTTCGACGCAAGAAAATCTCTCATCTATCTCGAATTCTTACACTATATTACCCTCGAATAAGCACCACGTCTGAATGCTGCAGTCAGATTTGGGTGAAGTTTCTAGTTCAAGTCTCTCTTTTGTGGATCGGATTCAAGGAAAAGTCATCAGTCTTAGGACCGGTTCATCCCGCAAACTAAAACCATAGTCTTCCATTCCCCTTTCCATGGGCAGAAATTCTCGCTCTCTCTCTCTCTCTCCTTCAGCGTAATATGATTCATTGTGCTGTGTGAACATTCAACTCACCATCGTAAACCACGGAAGCACCTTACAGACTTTTATCATTGTGGGAAATCAACAGCAGTATACGTTTACCGGGACCCAAGTGATACTGAAATCTGAGGTGGTCGATTGTGAGTGGGTCAAATAACTACCAGGTTATCCGGGATGGATCTCAACGATTTCCTAAACTTATACACGACGTGGTATAACACCATTCCGCTATTGGCTTTTCACGTTAGCAGGTTATTTCTCACGCAGCGATCAACTCCTATGATGAACAATTTCTCAGTAGGGGCCTAAATAAAACAAAGATATTTTAGTTAAGCAAACTACAGAGCTTGGCTACTATATGAATACTAGTAGTAGTGGAGTAGCGTGAGTAGATCTAACATTTCCGTCACATGCAACTTTCTGAATTTCATTCCTTTCTGACTGTTCACGACCAATCTGGTTTATACGTTCAAAGCATCTTTTTGGGATATTTCTAGGTTTGCGTCAGACGGTGTTATTCAACAAATGACCATTAGGTAGCTGAACTGCAAAACTTTTGAACCTCCTAACACCATCTGTAATTGTCACCTTCATATCGAAATTTATCATTTCATTCCACAATCTTAAAAAGCTCGCGTTACTCTGAATGATTCATCCAAGGCTTTTATGCAATAATTTCGTCGAGCCACAAGGTTTACACAAAGAGATCACGCTTTACGGTTTTTCAAATTTTAAATTATAACTTTATCCATCAACCATGTTATATTCACACCAGCCTCACCATGTGTCTCAAAAATTGTATACTCCAATTTCTATTTCAGTCATCTTTTCCGACCATGTCGTATGCGATGAAAAATTGCAAAGTTTAGCACAGGTGTTCATAAATGTGTCCTAATGAGTAAACTCACATGGGTTGACGTTGACTGAATTCGAAGAGAATGAAAGATCGAAAAAGAATTCAACTGTTATGGTTACTGGTTATTCGGAAATCGAATATTCGATACTGCTAGATTTGTGATCTTGAACGGTTCAGCGTGTCTCAGTACGATGTACCAAATCATTTGGATCAACTTCGATTGAAATCCATTGGAGATTTTACCATTGTCAAAACATTCGAGCACGGAATATACAAAATTTGAACCTATGATATTTATTGTCCGATTATCGCCGTTAGTTTCTCAATAAGGAATGTAAAAGTCTGACAGAGAATTTGACAACTGATAGAAATACTTACCACTTGGAGCCACAGCTACAAATCACGGATGGAAAATCAATCTTGTGAAAAGCATTCTCAATCGCAACAAGATATATGAACGTGATTCTATTGTCTCGATACCCCTAAGTTCTATCCAATATTTTCTATTCTACGACAATGAAACGATTTTATGAACTCCTACACTGTCTGTTCGGCATGTAGGTCATAAGCTATTCGTCACTGGTCTAGATGAAGTCATCAGCACTCCCTGATCAGTAGCTTACAAAATCCACCAACCTGAGTGACTAACAGAACAAGTATTCACAAACATTGTAATATGCAAAAAAGAACAAATCGAGTCCCGATTTTATTTAAATCCACCGAGATTACTGAAAATCGTGTGCCAGAGATTTATTATTTAGAAAAATGTGAAAACTCCACACAAATGATTAGACCCAATTCAATTCCGTATTATTCTCATTCTCAGATTTTACCAGTTATGTGGACAAACATGATCATCCATGGATTTATGTGATGGCTTTTTCACATCTGTGCTCTGAATCATTTGTCGAATATCGTGAATTCCTTCAGTAACTCAGTCGAACATGTCTGAATTTGGTGAACTCCTTGTGCATGTTCCATCTCATTCTACGTTTTTGTCCCTTGTCGGATTCATTCAGTTTTACCAGACATTGTTTCATAGAACGAGTGCGACATACGCAAGAGCTTATCGTGACGTACTGGGGTCGAAATTGAGCTAACTTACCTGGTCGAACTACTGCTGAAATCCATTAGAGAAAGCAGTGCATGATATTTAATAATAGCTGATTTTTGATTACATCAACTGTGGTAGTGATAGTTTCATCAAGTGTCAAACGTCAGACAAGTAGTACACATGAACCCTAAATTTTGGGCGAATTTCGAAAAAAAATACAAATTAAAAGTGGAACTGTAGGCATCCCCACAATGTTGGCAAACTAATAAGCAGAAAAGACAGAATTCAGATTTTCTACGATGTGTATTGAGTGACCAGTCACAATTTCAAATGAGCAATTCAGTTGTTTTGATGAGCAACCTTATAAAATCACTGAATAATTTAGTCAGCTTATTCATTCATCCTTAAATACCGGTCAGTGGCTACATATCAAGATTTTGGTCAACAACCTATTCCGATGTTTGGCGTTCAATGATCACATTTTGGTGCGCATTTTGGCATCTAACATTTCTCTCATTTATTTTATTGTTTCAATCCATCTGGGAGTGGACAGTCTGATTCTATTCATCTAAGTATTTGAACGGTATTTCAGTATCGTTGAAGTGGTCTCACTTTTCACATTCAAACGAGAATCAATTGAAATCAGTTTATCTCGAAGTAATTGACGTGAAATCTACCGCCCAAATTTCCACTATCCATTTTTAGTGGGTTCAGTCATTTTGTAGATTTAGAAAACCTCTCTCAATCAGTTTGTTCGTTCTAATCGTTGCTAGTCGACTGCATTATTTGCTTTTGGTTGGTATTTCATAAATAATGTTCTGCGTTTCTATTACCGTGTCGTTTCGCAGTGTCTCCTTGCCATAAACTCCACACGAAAAGTCTCTCCTGTTTGACTCGTTCATTAAGGCACGTGGTAGGAAAATGCAATGGAAGACGTGAACAGTGGGCACCTCGATAGTGATGATAAACTAACAAGCAATTATATCAGTTTAGACAATTCAGGTTTCAAAGGGTAAATAATCCATTGTTTGAAAATTTCCCCAATCATCGGTTTCCAAAAGAGCAATGTTTTGGTTCCGTTGAGCAAATCAATCACATTGCTGAATAATTCAATCAACTTTGCACTATAATCGGTGTCCAGATTGAGTGCAGATTATTGAGTGCAAACAGTGAAACACCCAAAATATCATTGACCGATTGCACTCGATTTTATGACTGTTTGTGTCGCATATTTGTTCTCATTCGGCTCCCAGAAAAGACGCTAGTGAATCAGCTTGATACCGTCATATAGTACTATCCAACTGATTGGCCGCAGCTGCAAAGGTTGTTTCTGATATTTTAACAACCTAGAACACGACAGCAGTGCACAAAATTGAAAGTGATCCAATCAACCATGTTAGCTTGCTCAGTTTCGATCTGTTTTTTGGTACATGTGACCCAATTTGATGATAATTAAGTGACGAAATAACAAAAGAATGCTAATGCACCTCAAGGAATCCGGCTTCCATGACGACAAGGGAAAACGTCATTTTCCTTACTGCCAGTCCATTTTCTATATTCCAGTGCAGCGTATTCCTTCTGAAATATTTCTCTTTTTGCCGTTTTTAATGGTTCCATACATTACAGCTACTTACTTTATCTAAGTAGCACATGGAGAAATCAAAAACTGCACGTATATTGATCATTTGGCGTAGCTTATATTGATAAAATAATTTGATGCTTCTGTGTGTTTTCAATAAACTTGCTGATACTGGGGACTAGTTAGCTGAATTCACAGTTTCGAGTGCGTGTTTGTCCAGCAGCCTTCTTCGAATTCTTATTTCTATAAAGAAGTACTCTTCTGTGAGTTAATGTACAAATTCGTGGTTAGAAACATCGTTGTCAGTTCGGTGAATGTAAACTGGAGATGCTTATCTCCAATTCAGACATTTCACAAATGATACAACTGGCAAAAGGTAGAACCTAATTTACGAGTTAGTGACTCACTTGGTGGAGCTGTAACTGTAATCGATACAAATGAATTATATCATATCACATATTCATATTTTATGAATGTCTTCGAAAACCAAAGCCACTATTGTAAATGTACGGTATTTTACGGTTACTCAGCGTTGTATTTGAAATTACTGATCCTCTATTCACTGCGGTCTTTTGAACCACATTTCACAATTCAAAGTTTTCAGCTCAGTGACTTCGCGCCTTGTAGTTTTTGTGTGTGTATGTTACAGATCTCCACAAAGGCTATCCTGTAACTCAGGCATCGTTTTTCAGCTCGAACGTGTCACTCAGAGCCAGATCAGCCATCGCAATACGAGTTGGTTCCAGTCTCGTGCACGGTTATCACACATTGCGAATCGGCAGCTGCGTAACAAAGTTAGCTGCTGCCTTATCGGTCGGGGTTTATCAGCTGAACCAAATCCAACCTGCCTTACGACTCAGCTCTCCTTGGAATTACTGCTTATTCTTTAACAGTGGGGTTTTGATATTCGTACACGACGTTTGCAAACGCAATCTTGTTCTGTTCTACGTTGTCTGTGAGTTAGCATTTTCAAGACGGAGACCTAGCAAGATAGTGTTTTTTAGGAAACAGCGAACGGAACAGAATTAATTTGAAAGTGAGTGTACTTTAATTGTCAGAATCTTCGGACAGCCAGAGTTTATTGTCGGTAATAACAATAATAATATTACTAACAATACCTCTTTTCTAGCAAAGGTAGTAGGTAAGCATCGGAACGGAACTACTTTGCCACAACGTCCACTGACTAACACGCAGTTCTCTTTTTTGATTTCGTATTTTCCAATAATGGATTATGCCCGTTTTGGGAAGTCTGTATCGTCTGGTACTACACTGGGTAAAAATTCCTAGTAGCTGACACCAACAATACTCACGTGTTGTATTCAGTGCTGTCACCATTTATAACGGAAGAAAAGATTACCATCAGGATTACTCGTTCAATGCTGAAGTGTGAGTTGTTATCTTACACAAATCCTCAATACTATAAAATACATCACGATACAGTTTGTGAGATGTGACTGATTGACAAAACAATTTGCAAACCAGTTTTGGTTCTAAATAACAGGAATATAACTCTCGTACATCTTCTATTTCACCAAAAGTTCTACTTTTTGCAAGAGCGTGTGTCAAACAGGAGTCCGAGATTATTAAAGTACAAATGAATAAAAATCAAAAGAATGATATTCTCGACCAGTTTTCTCAAACAGTAAGTTCTCCGTCAGTTATTAACTACACACGCACCGTCATCCGCACGGACGAATGAATAGATAGACAGATTAGATAGATAGATAGATAGATAGATAGATAGATAGATAGATAGATAGATAGATAGATAGATAGATAGATAGATAGATAGATAGATAGATAGATAGATAGATAGATAGATAGATAGATAGATAGATAGATAGATAGATAGATAGATAGATAGATAGATAGATAGGTAGGTAGGTAGATCGTTCACGATGAATTTCATGACGTTTTTGGTGGATCTGCTTCATGGCATGATGACGTGTTGGATACTGACTATTCTATTTTTGATAACTATTTTATGAGTAGAATGCATCAATGGACATTCAAAATTGTGAACGTTTCCATGTTACCTTATTGTGCCATGCTAGGCTATGTTTAAATACAGCAACCTTATCGGTATGACGTTTGTCACAGATGTTTATTCGGTCAACTCACGTTTTTTACCTACAATTTGGATTTGTTCAAAGGGAGTAAAATATTTCAACATTTGACGTCTTGGTAAAACCAATTCCTTTTCAATAACCTATTCGATGACACTAGAAAATGCGACTGAAACCGTGAAACCGTGACGATTTTGGAAAAATGTAATGAACTAGCGTGATCAATTTTATTTCTGTGAACACAGATTCATCAGAAGTTTTTGCATTGGGTTTTGCTTCAGATATATTTATTTATTCAAATAATTCGTGACTCAAATCATGAATTCGGAAACAAGCAGTGAAAAGTGATTTATTGCGCCTATCAGGTCATCAGTGATTATTTTCCATCTCCAGCAGGTTGCTTTGAGCTCTACACATCAGCGGTCTCTCATTCTGTATTCGAGCGAGACTTTTCATATCTGTCTCTTCACTTTTCGCTTTATCTACTTTGTCTCACTCCATTCCAGTTCAACCCCCAACTAATAATTCCCGTGCTTCCTCCTTACTATCACAGATCTTTCCTCCGTAATTGGGTTTTTCATGGAATCTTCAAAGTCATTTTCTTTGAGGATCTAAAGGACGAAATGGGAGCACTTTTATGGGTTATAGCTGTGAATCTGTCGAACAGTATTCTGTAAATGACCATTATTCTTCCCAAGAGTGCAAGTTTTTGACACAATACCGTCTTTCATATTTCAAATTGCAACTTTGTCACTTCCTCAAGAGAACAGAAGATAAGTTACCTAATTTTCAACAGTTCCCAACCACCTTTGCACAGTAATTCTACAGCGTCATGAGGCTAACATCCGTCTACTGCATGACACACGATAATCTTACTAGGAAATAATTACGCGTTGAATGTCTTTCTTTTTCTCGGGAAGGAAAAATAGTCATATAAAAAAGGCAGGGATTGAGAGCGTAAAGTTGACAATCACTTGATGTTGCAGCATAATTTAGAAGGTGATCTTTTTGGTTTCCCATTTAGCAAATGCTTTCCCGACGACTGGAATCTTATTGTAACGAAGAAGACAAGATTAGTGAGGACACCTGTATTTGGGCATCTAAACAAATTTAGTCCATGAAAGGTGCTGTCGTTCATAAAACCCTTTTTGTAGACATCGAGCAGCAACATTCATCCGTCGGCTGTATGAACTTTTCGGCTGCTTTCTAGTCAGTTGCCTGTGGGCATTATCTTGACCGTCTGGCGCACTATTTCCGTTCGGCTAGTTCGATTGTTCCAGCTGACGGCTCGATCGGCAGCCCCTTACATAGGCTATCTTACTGGTTGCTTGAGATCCCGATGTTTCCCATGTGCTAGTCTGTACACCTCTTTTTGTCCGCTTCGGTATGCTTCCGAATTACTTTTCGTTTGTTTTTTGATCGGTGGCTTCCAACTGGTTGGCCCGATAGGTTTGATATACCCATCTTTCTGTTGTTCCACCATTCTTTGCTACATTTTGAGTAATATTGTGCTGGATAGTGTTTTTCCTGGTAACATGCTACTTGCTGGCTTTTCTCTTGATAACGTTATCCACTAAAATAAGTAGACATTGAAAAGCCTATCTAAACTGACTGCTGAGTTATACTACCTCTATCCACTAAGTTTGTGTGTGCCCTCATGATAACCTATAAATAAATGCCATATCCGTTTACTTGGCTATTAAACCACAGGTGGAGTAGAATTTCTCCGCGTGTCTGTCTCTTTTATTACTTCCATTCTACCCAGGCTGTACTCCAGACTAGCTGTTGTTCATTGGTTGTTTGGTTGTTCTACTAAAGTGGGATCTGGATCCTTGAGAGTTACCAGATTCCTCTTAGAGCGAAGATTTGTTTCGTTCCAGTCCAATCAACATTTGTCAAGTTTACTATCGTATTTTATAAATAAATGCTCTCTTTTTCATTATTATATGCAACAACCTACAACGATTCAGCCGCTGGATAAATCGAAACAGAACTTTAGAAATTTTCAATTCACCATGGTACGATGAATACTGGTAAGAAATTTGATTTAATTTATGAATGAGCCAATGGATTTGGTGATCTCCAAAGCCATGTCATACATTCTGGTTAGGAATTAGGAAGTATCCATTTAGCCTTGGCACACGAACCAAGATGGCAGGTCACTTATAGGTTCACGACTGATATATGTACCCCGACATTTAGTGAGCTTACGAAACGTAATAAGGCATGAACTAAAAGAGAGTTGATTGGTCTCCTGATCGTGAGTCTCTTCCTGACACGGTACGATAAAGTATTGGGCTTTTCGGAAATATTAATTCCCGGGTAGAAATTTGGGATCAGTCAAATTGCCCACTCACAATTCAAATGTTGACCCGGATTACAATATTTACTTTCATTTTTAACCTCTTAAACTTGCTCTTTTTACCCATAAACATTCCTACGAGAATTCTTTTTGCCCGAAAAGCCATCTAGCGTGTGTTGCTGCTTTGACGAATCCTTACGCTTCGTTGGTAAATTCCGTACAACTATCATAGAAAACATACACCGGTATGTTGAACACTTTGAGGTTGGTGTAAAGATAAATCAATCTAATTATGAAATTCCCACGCGAGATCTTCCTGTCTAAGTTCCTACGTTGAACCTATTGTTGCCTAGCCTTCTTTTATCGACCGCTTGTATGTGTGCGTTTTTCAGGTGGGTTGGTTTTCCACTAGGGTCAATCAAGAGAATCACGAATTCCACACTCTCGTTCGAATAATCATTCTACCCTCATCTGTGTTGACGTCGTCCTCTACTCATCATTCACCACATACCTTGTATTTGTCCCGAGCCTTTGCATGGATCTTCGCTGTTTTCACATGAAATCCCCTGACAAATTTATCCTCCGTTTTAGGCGAGTAACATAAAGCCTGCCATCTCACGCGAAGATCACGTCACATCTGCAGTTCATTTCAAATTCAAAACAATTTCCAAAATAATATTTCAGTCCCTAACTCTGTTTAGGACACGTACTGCATTGGACCATGTTCCCATTAGCTGATTCCTTTTTGCGCATCAGTTCAGCGGTGCCCTTCTTCGGTCGTGTAGTGATGACCAAATATGTGGTCACCATTGAATTACGTACAAAATCTCTTTAAATCAAATCGTATTTTCCACTCGTCATCGTTATTCTATATTCTTGTGTCACAATTATTCTTAGGTTATCATTTTATTGGTTCCAATGTAAGCATAACATCTGCACTAGATTCACAATGAAATAAAATACCCTAATTTACTGTAAGTCGATTCGACTGCTTCCCAAAACCCCATGTGATTCAGTTTTGTTGCTAACCCGTTAAGGTCAACCAAACATCTCTCTGCTCTTAGCACTGCTAATTTTCTGTCTTAGCAAAATGATTGCGGATCGATATTCACCGAACGAGACCGTTTTCTAGCCGATGGACCCAGCTAAGGGCTCACGCATCTGGTTCACATACATATGCGTGTCACCCCCTTCGGTTAACCGGATGTATTTACGACAATCATTTCCACTGCAAGATTGACTACAGTGACAAGATCGTTCCCCTGATCAATTGAGGCACGTCCACTCGGTGGTTGCGAAGGCAATAAGTTTGTCTCGACGGCGGTCTGTGCAAAAGCTGGGTAACCGTGCTTGTAGCCAGACCGTCACATCTAGACACCTGCGGGCCAGGCAGGCGTGCAATATCTTCTTTGTCATTGAACTCGCCACCCGTCCATCTGCTGTATGAGCGCTCCGTGCTCCTTCTTTGACGAGTTACTCTGCCCTGTTATGAAAACCGATTTTCGTTTTATACTGGTGACTCAGTCCGGTAGAGCTAGGCGTACTATCTCCTGTGCCCATTCGAACGATTTTATATTCATTCACGGTCTCTTGCAGTTGGATTACCCCAAAAAGTTGGGGTATGTTGTTTACATTTTTAATGATCGTCCCTTGAAGTAAAAACAGGCCATTCACTCGTTTTGATTGACTTGGGAATCGGGTGCTGGATCCAAGATTTGCTCAATCACTGGACAGCAGTTCACTTGAAGTCAGTTTTCGACTGGTAAACTCCGGACCAATGGACGCACACACGTGGGGAACAGTGTCCCACTTTAATCAGTCAAGGATGAGGCTGGTTGTTTGAGCAGTTTCTTATATCTCCATCAACGGTTTCAAGAAGTCACTGAAGGGATATCGAAAGCTTGTAAATTGCGCAAAATCGTTAACCACTATTTTTCTTGGCAGCGACGGAAACAAAATTAAAAAAAGCGAAAACTTACGACCCGCGTTCCTTTCCACCTCTGTAAAAAGTGTATTTTAAATTGAGGAATACCGAGAAAAGGAAAAACTAGAATTTGGGCAGCAAAGAAAATTCGTATACTGCACAGGAACAAAATATCCAGGAGAAAGCCTGATCCCAAATGCCATTCACTTTATCAAACAACATGTAACCAACCAGTCAGTCAATGAATGAATGAATCAGTCAATCAATGGAAACTGGCAAACAAACAAACAAACAATCGATCAATCGGTATGTTTAAAAAATGCTTCAGAAGCCAACTAAACAAACAATGATTCAAAAGAACAGTCTCTAAATTGACAACAGTTTACTCATCATTCACTTTTTCAATTAATTACTCCATAATAGGGCAAAAGACGAATGCAATCAACCATATAACTAACATAATATCCTAGGAATCAATTTTTTTGTCTTTATTCTTTCGTTCTATATCTCAGACTGGTTTGCGGTTTTTGCTATGTGCATTGCGCTTTCGAAATTTTGTGAATGGAGTTCGTGATCCCTTGAAAAATGAGATTTCTATCAGATTATTTAAACGATTAATCCTTACCTTCCGCCAACAGATCTAAAAAGTGAGGATGGTTGTTTGACATCTTTGGTTCCGAATATTCCGGATGTCATTGTCATTCACCCAGCAGGACACAGAATCGTCAATTTTAATTTTTATAAAGGTACGTATATTTGATTATTCTAGCGGAGAACGGTGAGTTTCATCAAAAAAATCTGCTAGTGATACTGATCAGATATGAGCAATTTGGTTTAGGCGTCCAAGTTTTGACTCATCACGGTGGTCTACTACTCAATATTCACTGTGAACCTATATGGAGGGAACAACTATTCTCCTGAGACACACGGCCGGAAAATGAAAGAGCAGTTCCGGTATTCAGAATGTTTGGTCGAGGTACTGTCTCTCATGCATTTCAAGCATCTAATATGACTACTGAAATAAAGCACAAGTAGCCAGTTGAACAAAAGAATGAAGCGTGGTTGGAGTCCATGACTAGGTTCGGATCCCACCATCAAGATCGACAACTTTTATTACCTGGATCATTCTGTTAGGTCTTTCCACAGAAGAAGTCCCGTGGATAGTAGACTTGACATGAATATCAGCGGAGCAAGTTTTTAAAATTAGATTTTTGAAGTTTAATGACGCGTAACTCGAGAGTTAGTCCGTACACGATATGGTCAACGTATTACAACTGCCACAGTTAGGCTTCGTAAGCGAAGGTGAACTGATTGTCTGGTTAGTCTAAAAACCACTGAAGTATATCGGTTTCTAAGAATTATTTAGTGGTTTCAAATGCGTTCTGTCGTTCATTGTCATGACTGTTATAGACCATCTGATTTCCGTTTGTTGATGTAATTTCCAGTTAGATCTGGTAATTGTTGATTGCCTCTAAAATGGCATGCAGCAATATGGATGGGGACTTGAGCCTGTTCACATTTGGCATTGATCCAACCTCGGTAAGAAATACCTGAATTTCCTTTTGATGAAAAAAATTAACTGTAAGTTTATGTCACCGACGTGAGTAAATATATTCCGCACATGTGGATAAAAAACTAAGTATGATATGCTAAGGAATACCTTTTTTACTTTCAATTTCAGGTTTATTGCCGTTCGTATTCGGTTTTTAAATCAGTGACACGTCCTGACCTCTCCCAATATGTCAATTCTAATATGTTTACGGTAAACATTTTGCTCACCTGTAGACAAATTTCCATTACGAAAATTTCAAATTCATTCCATATCACTGATTCTCTTTCTTTAATTTAAATAATTAGCATAACCCACGAGCATGTATTATTTTCCATCCTAAACACTCGTGAAACTGTGCCTACGCAAGAAAGTTGTAAAGCACATTAGGACTACCTATTTCTGTGTTGTAATTCAATGTATGAATTTGGTGCTGTATTTCATCTCGTCAGATTCAGACAGTTCTCGAAGACAAATCCCATGGCAAGCTGCGCAAAACCTGTCCAAGTTTTTCCGTTTACCATTCTTTATTACCAACTAGTAGACAGTAGGTACATACCTTATGGAACTATTTTCCGAGTCTGCAATCTCATTGGCTGGTACTGTTCTGAGCGGTCGGCAATCGGGACTTCGACCAGTTTTCTCCTAGGACTGTGTCTACTATCTGTAACTGTTGGGCTGTCACTTCCAGTACGAACTTCACTGGTCTTGGCCACGTCTGTATTTTGTAATGACGTTTGAAAGTGCCATAAATGTTTTATGATCACAAACCGAGTTTTTGTTGAAAACGTTGACTATCCTCTGGAATTTCGTTCATTTCCAGTGTGTTCATTTGAATGAGCAAACCAGCATAGATTGCAAACCACTGGTTTGTCTTCTATAATTTTTTTGAAGTCAGATTTAGAATACAGAATAGAAACAAGATTTTGTCAATTATTGAGTGAGTGTGTAAATCTTCGGCGTAAACTGCCCCTATCATCCTCACTGATGTAAATGCTGGTGCCTGCTTATACTCTTACTGAGCTTCGGCAAATCAATTTTTCTTCCTATTTCCATGCAGATGAAATAGGTGCGACCCCCACAAAAAGGAGCTGCGTCCAGGATACTATTGACGACCCTGCCATCCTCTCCTTCAGCTTCGTTAGAAGCTGGTCACGTGGACGAGTGCTGGGCTGATGCCTTTTTCGTTGTGTCATGATTGTCACTCGCCATCGTTAAAAACGATCATTTTTGGACGTCCGAAATCTCGTACGGCTGTAAAGCATGAATCATGAATTACGTGTGTGAAGGAACTCGTGAAATATTTACACAAATTGTACGTCAATGAGCATGTCGAATATAAACTGTGCACTCTGGGTCTAAGTCCAGTTTGAAAGATGATGCTAAATCCCTACAAGGTAAATGGAATATAGGTAAAATAGATTCGCAGTAGTGTTATAAGCGTTCATTCCATTACATGAATAATGGTTACAGAAGAAAATATCATTCGAAGAAATTACGACATAATAGTAAAACAACTTACCAAGTTTTACATCTTTGATCCTGTTAGCAACATCCACATGTTTTTCTAAAATAATATGGATAAATAATGCTCATACTCAGACAGTCGGAGAGAAAGGTTGAGGTGGCAAAAACAATGTCATATTTCTCTTGCAAACAGGAAGTATTCTGCAAACTTAACATCGTATACTGCACGCAGATGCATGCAACCTTCCGCTAGTATTTCAGCCATTCTCCTGTAATTCATATTTTTTGAAGTGCCCGTTACACCGAGCATATTATATATATATATATATATATATATATATATATATATATATAATATCGTCACAAGGATCGGATTTGAAGTGTCAACACTGTGAATGGATTCTCTTAATTGAAAAGTCGGAAAATTGATAATAACTGTGATTTCTGTTAGTTATTCGTATCTAGGTCACTGCCAACCCAATAAGCAACGAGGCTGCATGTGCAAGCTCCAAAACCGCTGTATACTAAAGCATTTTGACTGATATCACTGCTTTATATTAGACCCTAGTGATGATATAATACCCGAGTGTACAACGCTGAAGATGAGTAGGCAGAGGAGTACCGGGCATACCTACCTGATGAGCGGCAACTGCCAATGAAATCGGTCGTGTGCTTCCGTGGAGATTTTGTCCACCCATTTACATACTACTCGTAATAAATATGTTTATATATCCATGCTAAGAACATTGCTAAAACTGTTACTGGTGTTTTAACGGGAGAAAACTTCCAGAAATGTCTGCCTTTCATAGAAGTTATTAGTGGGTTGGAACCAAAGGTATTTTATGATGAGCTAATTAAAAACTGCAACGCATCATCCTTTCAAGGGAGATCATTTTGACGACGTTCACAGTGGAAAGATACAGTCCGAATGAGGAAAAACTTACCAACTGAAGATTCAATTGCTGAACCGGAAATGATTATCAAAAATATCAGCTTTACTGCTGGTTGCGAAGATGAGCTAGAAACAGAAAAACCCTGAGCATTCCAAAACGCAACGATAAATATGCAAGCCTTTGATATTCGTTAACCCAACGTTATCAGAAATTCTGCAAATCAGTCAACACTTCGGTTAGGACATATGTGTTTTCTAAATACCATTTTTGCCACAGATAATAATCCACTCTTGAGAAGAGCTAGCCACAGTAACACAGCTTCAGATGACTGACAACAACCGTGTTTTACTGAATATTGAACAATTGCGTACAATTGTCTGAAACGTTCCATTATCGAGCCGTGATTCCAGTCACGTTTTTCTTGAGGATAGGGAGGGTAAGAGGTGGGTGGACCAATCGATTTTTCACTCGATCGATTAGTGGACCGTTCGATTACCTGATAGAGAGTATAGTAAGTGCCATCGTGTACACAAGTAAATGACTCGGATGCGGGTACCTAAGCCTGAGCTAAGATACCGCATGTCCTCGAAATTCCCTGTTCGAAAACTGATAATAGCACTGGCCACTGCTTTGGCTATCTGGATCAATAACTGTTCACACAATGATAATCCCCAACACTGACCCGCTCTATAAATTATCAACCAGTCGATTAGCTCGCTAACCCATCGGATGACCGAGCGGCTGACAGCCTTATTGTCTGTCCTCTCAAGCTCCGATTTCCTTATAACTAATAGATGTGATTATAACGGCTTGAAAATGAATAATGGAAAATATATTTGCGTACGCTACATATTTTGATCTAAATAATAAGTCTTTTTGATGTAAATAGTATGGTATCGTATCTGGATTATAGGACAAAAAGCTAGCAGATATTGTGTTACACAGTGCATCGTTTCGTCAACGCATTCCGCAATGAATTCATTTCTGATACGTCATCTATGGCGGAGTGTTCTACTTAGCCTTCACTTAACCAAGTACTCACTCTCAAAAGGGCAAACAATGAGATACAGAATAGAAAAAAAGAAATACAAGGGCAATGGGTAGTGTGCGCCAGCATTATTCCAAATCTTGTGTCCGTTGTGATATAATAGTAACTGGGCTGTGCAAAACACTGTTAGCTGGGGAACAGTGGAATTACTGTACGCCCGAGTGCGTTCATAAAGGTGTTTGTATTGAGAGCTTTTGGAGGAGTTGAGTGCATATTTCAGAAGATCTTTGCGAAGAAAGTGAGAAAAGTTGGTAATAATCTTTATTGCTAGCTCCCGTCAAGCTTTATTACGTTGGGATGTGTTAAAGTGAGTGAAATCCACCGAGATATACCACTGCCAGACTATGTATGCTAAAAGCAACCGAGTGATAGGAGACTAGATTTTACATAATGATATCAAGCTATAGTAATTCTTCTCAACCGTGATTTTCCGGTTTCAACAACCCGTCATCCAGACAACAAGCTTCGCCCAGGATAAACAGCTTCCCTGGTGGTGTCTGAGTAAAAACGAATTTAATACCGACAGAGCCTGACTACTCATGCTTTTCGTAGGCAAGAGCTTTTAACAGTTCCATGAAATATTTCACTTCACGGTATAAACGGTGATTCGTGAGTTGATACTGCATGTCGAATCATTTCATAAGCAGGCGAAATCTGCTACAACATTCACCAATCCACGTAGTGACTAGGCTGCTAATAATATTCCAGCTAAATTGAACAGTGGCTGTCTATCTTGTGCATTTACTCTGCCGCGTTAGAAAACGAAAAACTTTGATCAGGCAGGGCTCAGTTTGGTGCTGTCCAAGTGATATGAGCCCATGTCACGTCGGAGTTACTAGGTTTGAACCGCGCCGCGGCAGTCGTATTCGTATTGGACGGTGATTTACTATCCGGTGAATCACTAACACGCTCTTTCCTCCGAGAATTTATGCTGGTCTTCAGTACAAGTCTCCAGGTCAGGTTTCCCACTGACCCAATAGCACTGAGCTTTTAGGGCCCTGGAATACAACCGTTACACTTCAGTGCTGCAAAATATGGAATAAAAATGGCACGGTGGTAATTGGCAGACTAAGCACTGGCGCGGGTTCATTCATGAGTTTCCTTGAGGCGCTGGGCGATTGATCCATGTGCTTGATGTGCAGGAGCACCAATCATTCACTGCCTTACCCACCATTACTGTTCCTGCGGTCACTGCATCATAAATTATCGAATCATGACGTAACATATCAGATATGCAATTGAGTCAAACACTTTTAATTCAAATTAAGCAAATTATCAGCCACTAGGATCAAAAAATTGACCAATTCAAGTCAGTCGCCTGTGCCATCCATTCCAACAAGGAATCTCGGGTACTCAAAAAGTGCAGCTGCCAAAAGCTCATCATTCGTGATTAGTTTTCTCAAATATCCGTAGTTCAATGATACCATTAACAGCTGCATAGTCAACTCTAGTTTCCTATGGCAGAAAAATATCAGAGGTCTGTTAGAGAATTTTACTGGTTTGCTTTATTGATCAAAATCCCAGCCAGTGCATTCTTTGGTGTCCCAAGTGTGACAAGCCGAAGCATCTCTCGCACCCTAGTATACACATTATAGACCGTTTATGATTCGACAAATCAGAAAGCTGAATTCATATCCGAGAACAATACTGCCCAGATAGAAATAACAAAAGTTGAAAAACAGCACAGGGAACACATAAACTAAGCTTATGCTCATATCGTTCAATTACTTCACAGCACCACTTACCTAATTTTGCTTTCTCTACAAAATAGAATTTTGGAAAAATAACATAAAAACAAGGATTGAAGTGCTCGAAAAGATCTTACTCTTTTTTAGCGGTGAAAACACTTAGGAAGCACATTTTGAGTCAGTTCCAACTATCTAAGATTTTAAAATGAGAATCTTTTGAATCCACCGACAGTGAATAATTTTTACTTTCGAAAGCTTAGTGGGAGGTATAGGTGAAGTTTAAGGCGCTAAATTTGAGTTGAGAACAGCCATTCGCAAACAAACATTATTATAATGACGTCATATCGACCAGTGTGGAAACTGTTTCGGTTACCACATTAACTTAGGAGGGGAAATATTTGCGGAATTCATCAAACTGTATAATAAACCGCATTTTTTATTTATTTTGGTGATGATGACAAAAAATTGGAGCACCACAAACGCATGAAGCCATTTTTAATGCAGTCGTAACAATGACAATAAATTACATTTTCTCCAGGGATTGGAAATGAATACAGATGTGTTACGTAGTTGTTTTCCCAGTGATGTGGTTCTGCAAAATCCGTCAAAACTAATCACTCGATGAACATGAACAGAACTTTTCATCTCATGGAATACGTTCGGGGAACTTGCGTGACAGATCAATACGTCGTTGAACTTACCAGTATCTTTTGGGACCTGTCTCCTCCAACTCTAATCGTGCACTCAAAACAGCGTATGTGCGTGTGTGTGTGTGTGTGTGTGTGTGTGTGCGCGCGTGTGTGTGTGTGTGTGTGAATTAGTAGGTGTGTCAGCTCTTCCGGCTGATTGCAGCCCCACAGTTGTTCGAAGATCAGTCAGATATCGAAATTTTGATCTACAACGTCTCTGCAAAATTATTCTGAAACACTGTGACTGTGAATCACAAAGAACTCGTAGGGCATAGTTTAATACGACTGGTCCGTTGTTTATCTGATCTTTGTTATCAAGTGAATTTCTCTTCTGACTTGCTGTCATTGGTAAAAAGCCACTCACTACAAATAGTGGCAATGTGATCGAAAGCAATCGGGGACCAAGGAGTGAGGTGAAATGAGCCGAGGTCGTACGGAGAAAAACGCAGTGAGTTGAAAACAAGAGGCAAGCATACGAAAGATGTATTGGCACTCTCAGGTTAAACGAGCACCAAATTATTTTGCATTTAAAATCTTTGGTGCAAAGGGCTATTTAGCTGAAACCTCATCATTTGATTCTAGATGGAACTGTAGATTATGCCAAAACTAGCACTATCAGTTGACTCCCACCAGTTGAAAATTCCGCTTCTACTTTTCCGATTAGGCGAAGCAAATGCATCCGGCTTGTTCAATTCATACAGAATACAATGTTTGCACTCCAAATGTGGAATTCAATAGTCATGAGTAGAGTTTTCCATTCTGTTTGTACTCGTTTTTATTTGTCTTATTATATGACTGGTTCGGTGATAAATGAGGAATCTGTGGTAAAATTATTAACTTTACTGTAACAAAGAGATAATCAGTGGTGTACACAACGGCATCGACCCAATCGAACAGCCGAGTTCAACAAAACATACGTGGCATTGTCCGTATCTACTGAGACAGAGTCCCAGTGAATGGTGCATCTTGCAACCGAGAAGACTTGTTGCTACATCATACACGCCCAATCAATGAATCAGATGAACTGCGTTCACGTCTACTCAAGCAAGTCTGCCAGAGGCAGCCGTTATTTAACTAAGAAGCATATTTGTGACTTCGCCTTCGCTGAATGCACGGCACAAACGCTGGGAGGATTTTTAGTTATACTCGAAAATGAGGCGTACCGGCATTTCATAAACACATTTCTTTACCTCACGTGACGACACAAAGGCATAACCACCTAGATTTATATCTGTAATAATCGACCATTAGTGACGAGGTATTTTGGCCATATCCATAAGGGTTTCCCTTTATACAGCGAGAAAATCAGATACTCATTATGGCCGCCCTCTCTTTTGGCTTCAACCGTAGCGGAATATGAGCTTAGAAGAACAATCAAAACAAGATATATTTACATTGAGGTGAATCAGATAATAAGAGGAACAAATTCTATACGCCCTAGTAGTCGATGGGCCTGCCTTTATCCTCCAATAATTTTCCCGGTCGCTTATTCACGGACTTTACCTATTGAAAGCGAGATCGCCTGGTTTTTTGTGCACCACCATAATGACACGCAGGCATTAAAATCCCCTTCAGAGCAGAGATAAAGTGTGAATATGGGCCTTGCGGGGACAATTGGATGAACAGAATCTTCAAGTTGCTCATGTTTTTACAACTTTGAAAGACGATTCAGTTACTGCAGTATATTTGCAAACCACTGGTAATATGTAGAGTGGAGCACCATCCTGGAATAGTGCTACCTTTGCAGATGGCATTTGTTCACTGAACTGGTGGGACATTTAATTCACATTGTGGACGAATTTATCACTTTTCGTAGTATCTTTCTTTGAGGTCCAACAAAGAAATTCCCCCAGCTTCTTCCTGGTCCAGATCAATAACTTGGCGTCCGGGCCAATGCTTTCACAAATGACTCCCTTCCGAGCCTTCAGCAACCAATCGTTCGTCAGTAAAATAAACTAATCTTTCAAATGTCAAGTAATTGGAATTGAATTCCCCGTCGAAATTAACACTTATTCTCATTTGTTAGGTGTTTAATGCAAACTACGCATCAGCTGATAATTGCCACATTTGCAATTTTCTCATCCTTCTTCACAGAGGAGAGCAAGAACGACCACGATGTTTTCCTCGCTGAACTGGGGACGCGATAACCGGAACTATTTTTTGGCCGTGATGTGTAAAAAGTTGTCTTTTCTACTTATACGCTGGATTTCTTTCATTTACCGGGTGTTCACGTGAAAGTTCTTCCCTGAGTTATCTTCTAAATTTTGTTCTGATTTGCTTCAGAGCACTGGGCAAGGTCCGGAACAGAAAACCGACTTGTGAGACTTTACAAACCGAATTTGTTCATCGGCACTGAGGCATCGAGAAGCTTTATTTCTATCAGCTGTTTGCATTATTATCGCGAAAACAATATGGCCATTACCGAAGGGTACCCAAGTGACAATGACTTCAAGGTTCACTTTGATACAAACTGGAATTTCCCTATTTAGGCTGTTCAGATTGTCATTAATGACAGATGATGATAAACTGCATATAAAATGGAATCCTTCAATCATCCGATAATTTCTTTCAAAGCTGTCGCGGAGAAACTTTTATGAAAACCATGTTGGGGAAAATAATGATCTCTGTCGAGATTTTCATATGATTAGGATCTATAAATATAATTGACTGTAATTCATATGATCCCGTTAACCAATTAAATTCTACTTTTACACCCTGATGATCCTAATTTGCAGTGCTCGGAAGCTTTTAAAGAGCCAACTGCAGTCTCACAAGTTAAACTACCACCGGCACAGTAAGGAAGTAGCATAAATATGGGAAAATTTGTAAATCGATTCATGTCATTCCTTGATACTATCTCTGTTGTACTTACATTATTCTAAGAAGCTCAGAATTTAGGCTAAGAAAACTTCGAACCACGTCAGAATCATTGACCTCCGTGATACTCAAATGGCTTTGAATAACACGGTATGTCCCATTATTCATCACTGTTTTCGTTATTCACTGCTTTTGTGGAATAACACAGACAAAACAAATGGAGTTAAAGATACACGAATACACTCTGACCGATCCTGTATGTTGCTTCCCAAACTAGGCAGCACAGATATGTGGCATAAAACGGATCGCGTAAGCAGCATCCAGTTAGCAAGAACGAACAACGTACAAATGAAAAGGAATCAATATACTTCCGTGATGCTGGTCAAAGGGCGATCGATTTCTGATAGATTAGGTTGTCACAAATGACTGTGCAAATGTAGCATCACGTGAACAATAAGCAAGCGAAACAAAGCGCGCAATACCCCAGGATTGTCGAACTCACCCTTGCTCGGTAAAATTTGAGAATACCAACAAACTGATTTTATCGAATCTTACTGAACTCACCTTCATCTACGTGATCCTTGACAGACTGATGAATTTCTGGAGGTAATGTGACGAAAATGCCTAGACTTAAATCAATGGCCCAAAGTTATCATATCACATTACCAAGATTGAATATTATTTGGTGCGTGTTCGTGCAGTGTGCATTTTTTCTGCATCATTCACTGAGGTCAAATCTGACCAAGGGTCGAGTGCTACGTTACCAAAAGTCGTTTCGGGGAGTGTACTGAATGTTCTGAATAATAAATATCTCAATAATATTTGCGGAACGGTTGCCACACTCGTCAGTTAGTGTACTTGCAATCGCTTTCATCACGCCATATCGATCAGATGGTGTAAATCAATTATGACAAGCGGCGGTCTGACCGAATAATACCAATTAATATCAAGATTAATCTGGTGGGTTTGAATCTTGCCACAGTTGACCAGCTTAGATAAAAAAACGAGCATTTTGGCAACGAATATGTCGTTTTTAGGATTGATGATCAGTGATAACCTCTCTACTCAGGTTTTTGACTGACGGTTTGCCTTAATCCTGCTATGGGTGACCGGTAATTTCTTTCTTTCGCAAGCCGCCGCCACGATCGTAAGTGAACATGAAGTGCAAAAAAATTCTTAAATTGATAATAGTGATCTCCGATTACTTTTTTTTGATTCCTCTTAAATGAGCTAGAGCATGCTGGCAGGATACATGGATCCAGATTTACGATCCAGTGATACGTTGAAACACTGGCATCCGTGCAATGGTATCGGTCACCAAATTGATCCTGGACACTAGACAATTGTTTTAATCTGTCTCACCAACTATAGTGAGAAGTCTTTTTTGCCAGCGAATGTTCTCATTTCTCATCCGTGTAAAACAATGAATATAAAGTATTTAGGTCCATTTGCTCGGTCGTTCTTTACAACATATTTTTCCGACCCATGTGGGCGACCGGGCCTTGAGGCCTAAACGCCACAGACATTCATTCCACCAATCCACCCCATCGATCGCCTATCCTGTCGCTTGCGGTTTTGTGGGCTCAGTACTAGGGCGGTGCTGACGCGCTGTCCGCCAGTGAGATTAAGCAGCCTATAGAACAATATATCAGAACATACCATCTTAATTATCAAAATCCATATCCAGAGCGTTCCACAGATTCACGCACATTAGGAGCCACAGGGATTAGTCGCAAATCATCACAATGGAGTTCTGTCTGGAACAATCTGCACACCTCCACTCCATTGAGTTAACATGTTTAAAAATTTCATGGTGATTTAAACGATATTAAAGTAAAAAATCAATCTCCGGCACCATTGTATTGCTTCATTATGGCCTAGTTAATGTATCTACCGAACATTTATAGAATTTCTCGACTCGATCTGAAATAGCAGCTGAGTGAAAGTGAGGAAATTCACCAATTAGCTAGCTAATATTAAGTAGAAAGCACCATTTCGAATCAAGAAGAACGATCAACATGCTTACTTATAATAACAATATTCACGATAATAGTATTGGTAATAATACTAATAATAGTCTTAGTATTAGTTATAACAACAATTTATATTGCGAATGCCAAATTCAAGTAAAACAGGACAATTTCCTTTATACCTACCGACTCGATTGTCAACTTCATTATATTTCAGCGCATTGGAAAAAAAGTTTTGGTAATTATGCCAAAGATAATCGTAATATTTATTGTAATACTGAATATATAATTGAAATACTGGATGAATACGTAGTGTGCAAATACAGAAACGTGACTGGTAGTGACAGGTAGTCACACTCTTCAATAAATTTAACTACACACCACCAACAAAACATGCATCACGATCAGGTTCACTGGTTAGGTTTTTCACTGATATTTTTTTAGTAGAGTGAAAATTCAACTGCTTTCCAAACACTACTCATGTCAGTAAACATTGCTTGTGGAAGAATTCTATTTCGGGATAAGGGTAATTCATCTCCGAATCATGTTATCCTGGATTTTCATCTACTAGCTTTTTCCTGTGCCTTGTGCCATTCACCTAGACTCAGCTTTGCTGACACGGTGTTCCCATCCGATTTGAGTGGAGCAACGAACACGTCGGTTTTCGAATACTGAATACTTCGTGTCCTTCCCTCCCAGAGCCCATGTTGCTGTGTCGTACAGGATGAACGGCCTAACTGCTACAGCGAAAACGCCTACTCAGGATAAATAAACTTATATCACGTCGATAGCCCCACTTGACTGAGATTTGCAAAATTCAAACGTGTCTTCTCCAAAAGTGATCCCTTATTATTTGATATCTGACTTCTGGTTGAAAGGTGGCCACCAAGATAAAGTCACTTATAGACTTGGCTTAACGTTTAAATTTGGAGCTGGGGCAACTTGGTCCTGTTACATCATCCTGTGCTTTAGAAGTGCAGAACAAATATTGAACATTGCTACGCACTTGTGAAAACTGATCAGAAATAACTGCAACTTATATGAATCTACAGAAGAACTGCCTCAACAGCATAATCGAGGTCTGGCCCACATCCACTTGGGAAAACTTCACCAACACCATACCCACATAAAAAATTGAATTCTTTAGGGCCATATTTATTACAGTGGTAAACACGGGATGAGCGTCGATTCTCGTGGGAAACTCGGGTAAAATATTCACTTTAAATGCCAATTCGGCTTCGAGTATTCACATATGACAGAAACAGATTTATCGGGTACTTTCGAGAACATGAGACAGCGGTGTGGTAGTACACAGGTGTGGGTCACAAATCACTTTCACTACCAGGAAAATAGAGTTTGTTGACCTATGAAATTCATGTCTATTTACTAAGATTTCTGCTCAACACAAACTTGCTCAGGTCTAAGCACAGCATCATTCGCCAGCGAGCACTGTTCTCGAGTGTTAGTTCAGCTTTGCAGAATAATACCAATAAATTTATTCCACTGCAATTTTTATATGATAATCTGTCCCATGTTTTAAAAATTGCCACTACCATCTATTCACAACGACTCTTCGAAACTTGTTCCTTCACCCACATCAAACGCAAGAGTTTTACCACCTCCAGTAATAAACCTGTATGACTATCTTTGAAAATAGGTGTTAGACAACCCATCTGGTTCTGCCCCCTACTGCGAATTGATATCTGCATGTAGAACTCTATCCCACGCGCTATTCACAACATTTATAGTAAGCGAAGGCCAGCTAAAGTGCTCTGGAGATGCTCTGCTCAGAGCTTCACGATGAGGCAGCATCTGCGATAAAAAAAATTGTCCTGATTCCATGTTCACAGAAAAAAACTGATCGAGTTGGTGACGGTATTATAGATAAAAGACCGGCTGTCGCCAAACTTGCGTGTTTGCTCATGCAAACAAGCGAGTGCCACTACTTCCCTTTCTGCTGCTAACTACGAAGATAACAATGACAAGTTCAATAAAAAAAGACAACTCACTTGACTCTTTTCCATCTAAATAGGTATCATGTAGATAAAATAAACAATTCGATTGTGGAGGAAGGCGTAGTTTACCACGGAGATTTCTTATCTAATTAAACTGTTGGCAAAAGTGTTACCCAGGGTGTTGGACGAAATAAGTAATTTGTTGATGATGTTTATTCCCAAAATGAGGTTTTTGTGTTGACCCAATTTCCTTAGCTTATTTATTCTTGACAGTAGCCAATTAGGAGCGTGCACGTAGTAGATGGTGATCAACGCACTCGATCTCTGACACCGTACAGGGCGCTAGATGGAAGGTGGATTATCTTTTGCTTCTTCTGAAGAAATTCAACAAATTCCCCAAGCCTGAACACTTTCCCTTGACTTCGATCACACTCTGTCATCAATGAAGACAAGTAACCTTCGTATCCGGTCTGGACTGTCACCCCTACTGCGCAGGCAACTGATAAACATCCGTCTCAGTTATGGACATATGTCTGTTGATATTTAATCATGCTTCAGCCCCAGAACTGTTTGTTAAAAGATCGACCCCACTGCCCTCCGAATGATCTTGTCTGACCCGAGGCGAAAGCACACTACCATATGCATGTAACTTACCTTAGAGACGTTAGTTGCGCACCTCCCTGCTTGTTTGCTGCTTGCTAACTAGCTACAGCCGGATTAGTGTTTATGTTCGTACGGAAAAAAGGAGTGCCGTCACTATTTGAGTTATTAATGATTACCAACTGAACAACAAGAACTTCGAAGAAAAAGCAACTCACTTAATTCTTCCTGAACTAAATATTATGGAGATGAAATGAACGGGTTTAATTCAAGATTTCACTGCAATCTACCATGAAATTACAACATAAGGAAGTTTGCAACGAAGATTTTTCATTAAGCGAAACTCTCCTCAAGCGTTTACCCAAGGGGATTTGACGTAATAGTTATTTTTGATTGGTTTATTTCTGATATGAGTTTCTTATGTACGTTGGACGTTGTCACTTGTAACACTGGGTGCATTATCCCATAATAACCTGCAATAAGAAATATTCTGATAGTGCCTTCAGTGTATTTACACTTACTCTGAAGGACGCTACTAGAATACCACTTTTACCACTGTAGGAGTAGGCGTTAGGGTAGTCATTAGGAACTCATATGACAAATTAGGATATCTTCCTTCCAGTAAGCACGGTAACAAATTGATTTATGGGATTTGTTTCCGTACCGATAAACTTAGGAGTGCCTTTGTCTACTGAAAGAATTGTCAGTAGCCAACCGTTTCATTCAATTATTTGGTTTCGGGAAAATTCCGGTGCAAGATATCATTCATGTTGTTGTCAACACTACTTAAACCAACTTATGTCGGTTTATAAAAATGCCTTATTCATAACCAAAACTATAATAAGGTAATGTAAGTATGCAAAAGTTACAAAAATATTTAAAAGCCTTATTTATTTTTGCTTGCCATGCGCACAATCATCAACTTATTTAATCATGATTTTATCACTGATGAATTCGTTCATCATTAAAATAGTCTAGACAAACATAGGTCTCAAAAATGCATTTTCAAACCGGAGAAGTGTAGATGAGTACGGGAAGTGGTGAAATATATAATATACTCCTTTATTCAGTCAGATTATTTTCCAATCTGTCTATTATTTAATAAGTCAATCAATTCAGAAGGGAGAGTGGGTGGGGTGCTTTGGGCGATTTTACTTCGTGACCTAAAGCGTAAAACTCACTTAAGAAAACGGATCCACTTTTGAACAAGGAATAGTGAAATCCAGTTTTGGTGATGGCTAAGATTTTAAGACCAGTATCACCAATCTCTTTGCTCTTCGCAAGAGTGTAATTTCTGACCCCGTTGGATTAGTCGCTTAGTAAACTTTATAGCAAGTGGAATGCGTCTTCTAATCCAAATCAAGTCTTTGTTATGAATAAACGGTAACTTTTTGAAGCGCCAACCGCTCCATTCTTTCCGCATCCATCTGAGCTGATTGAAAGAGTTAGTTAATCTCCGTGCTCACATTGTAACATTTTTCTTTTTTTGGGGGGTGGGGTATAGCTTAGTTGAACCTAGCTGGTTCTGATTGTGATGATTAGGCTCAAATGATGAATCACCGTATTCTGCACTTACTCATTCTTTATATAATCTATAGGCTGTTCCTGTGTAGTCATGATCATCAGTCTCACAACAAGACAAACAATAAAAAGTATTCCTGAGAATCATCTGAACTGGTGGGACACGAGAGTATATTTCCAAAAACTAAACTCCCGATAACAAATTAGAAAAGTGCTGATTTCGTTAAGCTAGGATTCACTAATATCAAGTGCATTCATCACTCAGTGTTTTCCTTGTTTTTTTCTACGTTCCTGTTTGGACGCCTTTCTATTATTTCCTAATAGTTCTATCATCAGCGTTTATGCGCTCGTTTCACGGGGTCCACAGGCTTGACATTTCCTAAGGTTGGATGGTGTGCTAGTGATTAGGGGCGACCAGTCCAAAGAAGGTAACAAACGACCGAATTTATGTATTTTTATACCAACGACTGAAAATCGGAGTATGAAAACCCAGATATCCAAAGTTGGTGTGACCAATGAAGAATTGAGTCCATGGACCACTGATATTTTCCCGCTTTCTGACTGGTTGTTGACCCCACTGCACAATTGTATTGTTGTCTTCGTACCCCATGGACACTCATCTGCGGTCTCCTGACCTGTCTGATGCGTAAGAACACTGCTGACCAGAAAAAAATGTCTTATCCATTCCATTGATCCATTTGTCCGGACACAAAGGAGAATTTTGATCAAAATTTTCGTTCTTAGATCACAGTTAATACAAATAGTAGATTTTCCGTCGCAATATATTACTTACTGGCTTTGAAGTCCTTTTCTGAAAGGGAATGGAAATTGTGAGGTTTAAGATAATCGTATTAACTGGATGACCAAAATGCATTACGTAAACCAAAAATAATAGAAGAGAGATAGCCGAAATTTCAACTTTCGGTGTAGTTCCCAAATGAGAATAACAATTTCAACTAGTTGTTACTATCTAAATAACTTTTTGATTCATACGACGGCTCTTCAGTGCTTTTCTGCATGTAAACCGTGGCGGAGAGGTCTTCTTTATTATTTGGTTGAGTGATCTGTAGTATTCGTAAACGTTTCAACCATCGTTGGTCTGTTTTACAGTGTTTTCAAACAAGTGCACTCGTGGTGCCAGAAACCCACTAGTATACTCAATCGTGAACCGTAATCCTGAGACTTGGAGTAGTGAACCGCTTAGTGTACCGAGCCGGTTGACTGCAGATGACTATTTACCTACAATTCTGTACAGAAAAGCTGATCAATTATGTTGATTGAATAAAGCGACCAGATTCTGTGCGGAAAAAGTGAGCTAGACAGTTAGAGAATATATTTCATCCCGGATGCTCGGCGGACTAGCAGTACTGATGATTCCTAATAAACACTAAAAAGACTACCAATGCTCCCTTGGTTCTCGGTCGTGAGTTGTACTTTGCAAAATCTAGATTCTCATTACTCACGTGTAACCGATGATCAATGATGGAAGAAATCTGGGGATTAGTTGAGATTGCAGCGGCCCAGTTCATCTGAATTATTGTGGTTGTGAGAGTTTATCACCTAGGAGGTGTGACGTTTGTACTTCGCTACCACCGATCTCATTAGGGGCAGGCAGGAATCCGCTGTCACCCAAATCGCTATCAATACCTGGCCCCTTTTGGGACATCATTGTGGTTCTGTGTCACCCCAAGTCTCGGAGTCAAGGTTATCGGCTCTCCCTGATGTCTAATAGAGTATTTCCGGCTACAGGGTATGTCAATTATGTTCACTTACCCTCAAGCATACAATGGAAGTAATGGTTAATCCACTGGCCGTTGTGATTGCTGTCGATAAAAGCAACGACCAGTCTCTATTTCTAACCGAAGCGGTTACCCGAAAAGTGTATAGCACACAAAGACACACACACAGACAGACTGAACCAAGTCAACTGGGAAACACCGTGTTGGTCACGAACGAGCATATCGCGGATAGCATTCTAGCATAGACGTGCACTTGTTGTGCGGAGTCCTAGGTCTGCCAATTGGGACTTGTCAATCATTTACTTTCTTCTGTATTACTACTTTCAAAGAGTCCTTCTCAAGCTGTACTTGTGTGTTCTTATTTTCGAGGGTAGACGGCGTCTTCCTCTGGATAATTCACTTATTTAGGCAGAATAGCCTGTGAAAACTGCACATTTAAACTAATTTCTTCAAATAGCACAACTGATTCAGTCAGTTGGATCCATTCTCCTGCCCAGCTTAGTTCACTCATTCACTCCCAATCATTTATTACTATCCCACCCATTTAAAAACTCTTAAGCATAAAATCCTATCCGAAAGTAAGAAAATTTTGTCGCTTCAGAAATGGTTCATCAGACAATGTGAATTTTCACTCCTCTATTGCGAATTCAACCAAGAAATGCGCAGCGATTTCAACACAGTCGGAAAAACCCGCCACAGTGTGCATCACCCCGGTCTTAAAAAGGAGTGTATTATGAGCTGCTTGGGTGCAAGCCATTCTCGTTCCCTGTGAGCTTATTTTGGCTTGCTCTGAAAGCAGCGTTTCTTGTCAAGACTAACTGATGCACCGCCCATATATCACTGACTTTATGAAGTGGCAATTTGAAAATGCAAACCTTGTCAAAAGTTGGCATGATATCATGCCGTCACGTGCAACAAACCATGAGATAGACAAGTTCACTAATCGACCCGGAACAAAACCAAGATTCAAGGTGCGACATTCATGCCGAAATATAATGCAGATTAAAAGACGGACATCAGGATGCAAAAGAGTGTATCGTTGTTGGAGGGGGCGGTGACCATGATAATGATGATGATGACATTCAGGATGCAGAAGCTGATGATAATGATGATGATTCTTCGGATGATGGTGATTACGATGATGCTGATCATGATCATGATCACGATGGCGGGAAAGATCGGGATGTTGAAGATGTTGATGACCACGATGATTTTGCTGGTGATGATGATGGTGATTCGGACAAGGAAAAATGATTCACGTGATAAGGATGAAGATGATGATGACGATAGAGATGATGATGATGATGATGATGATGATGATGATGATGATGATGATGATGATGATGATGATGATGATGATGATGATGATGATGATGATAAGTTGATCACTCAGGATTAACTCATCAGCAATACCCAGGACTGCAATGGTGTAGTCCTCCCACACTGCTACGAATATTAATACTACTACAAACACTGCTACTACTGTCAGTAATAGCAATACAAATAATAATATTACTACTAGTACCGATGATAATAATAACACTACCACATGAGACTTCCGTGGGTTTCTGGTCCTCCCTTGGTTTGTGCCCTGCTTTATACCCAAACACGGTTTAAGTCGGTTTAGACCACTTCTGCTTATCTTCAGTGACTGGTTCAGCTTCCACGAGAATCATTCTCGGAAGCATTCAATCCTACCAAAATAAGCAATCAGATCCTTCATTCAAAAACTTGTATGCAACTACAACAAGGAAAGCAAATCTACAACTTCATATCCGTTCTGTTTACTGAGATTCAAACATAATACCCGGCCTCGAACTTACCAGGCGAGCTTTTTTCTAACAAAGTTCAGAATATAGAGAAACAAAGAAAATATTCGGAAGAATAACTGACAGGAGCATAAGAATTTTTATTTAAATGCGATTTATTCAAAGAACCGACCCACAATATTTGCGGTTAAACTTAACCTTTAGTATCGGTGCTCAGCTCACTTTTGAAACTGCATGGAAACACTCCAAATGCTGCTGCTTCATTTGGCTTAGATACAACAATAGTAACTTTTATGCTTCCTTTATTTTTTATACGACTTGCTTAGTATTTCTTGAAAGAGCCGATTCAGATGGAAGGCTGCCAATGGTTGGTGGTGTTAGGGGTAGCGAGCAGGCTGTTAGCGGCCATATTGGTGTTCAACTGAAGTAAGTGTGATGCATTTGATGAGCCTTGGCGCTCGTATGGTTTTCTGTTTTCGCTGATTCAGATCAAACACAAGCAACCCCAGCAGAATTACGCTGATCTTTTGCATACTACATAGAATCGAACCGGGACTTCAAGGCCTAAATTTCTCGAACTGATCACCACCGATCACGAATCCCCATGAACAGTGGATACAAACTGGATTTCGAAAGATAGTTTTGGTCGTTTGGGCTGGATAGAGCTTTACTCGTGAATAGCTGATGTTTTATTTATTTTTACTCGTTACACGCATACGATACAACGTTTCAGAAAGAACGTCACCGCCAATCAGAATCTGCTAAAAGTTAGCGCTGTAGGATTCAACCCCTTCACTTCCAGGTTAGAGGTTTGCAATGATGATTACTTTACCAGCGCCCATCATGGTAAATATAAACTGCTGATGGTGCTGTATGAAAACAAGTGAATTAGCTACACGGCGCTGTACAGAGGCTTCCGTGAAGTCACGACTGTGAAGCTGGCACTGAAAATGAGTGGAAATTTAATCTCTTAAAGGTGGTAAACAGCCCGGCTACAGTACTAACCTAGAACAAGGGAACCACGTCCGCAATAGTACGTCTATACTGATGCTTATTGCAGAACGGCCTACTTTGTATATACGTGGCTAGAAAGGAAACGAATGAGCGGTATGGTTACGGGAATCACTGAGTGCCGTAATCTGGGTGATGCGTCGTACCCTCAGTGGTTACCGAGGAATTTAAATAAGCCGGGATATTGGGATCGCGGGTCTTGAATTTACTGATGATTCCCTCGTTGTGAGCAACGAACCAAACAGTCTACCGCCGGTTCTCAACCGTATCGAGTGCTAGACCAGAGCAATCAGTGTCTGCCACCCACCCCGTTCTCATGTACGGTTGTAAAATCTGGTCCCTGAAGGTAAAGGGTACAAAAAGGCTGGAAAGCTTTGCCATTGGTGCTTTTGGTGCACAGCCAAAATAAAAAGGCGTGGTCGAGTTTAAGACTTCACTGTACGACAAAGCTGCTCTAACATGAAGTGTTGTCCTCTTTTGTTCAACGGCTCAGTTGGCAGCTAACCAGTCATGTCCTCCGTTGACCCAAGAAGGAGCTCAGAAACAAAAGCCTTCTACGAGCATCTTGTTTAAGCTAGAACAGTCGCCTTGTCAGTAAGCCACAGGCGTGGGTCGACGCAATCAAATAGGTCGTAGGTCACGTAGGTCCTCAGTCAGTCTTTTGACTTCGGGTGTGGCACAGGAACTGGATATCAGTATATACCTACCCTGCCTCCGGCCTCAAAGCAAGGAAAGCCGCTGTCAAGGACATTGAGAAAGCTAACTTATCCCTTCGCAGAAGTTACTCGCACAAAAGCAAAAAAACTAGGAATATTCAGCATAGTAATAGCATTGCGTCATGAAGGGTTTTCTGCTGGCGTAACTGTGGCTTTCTGCAAGCTTTGACAGACTCCCTTTGCCTAGTTTGTGGACCAAACAAAAGACTTTTCCTCGGTCAAACGTGTGGTGCTTCATAATCAGATATTTGTGGGTGGATAATCCCGATGTTTTAACGGCTGATTGTTGCTAATTGCTATTTGTCTAGATGTTGAATATGAACACGATTTTTGATGCATTCCTAGGCCTGACTACGTAATCTCCGCTCTTTTCAGTCAACGCCTCTACGTCCAAACTGGCCTATAGGAGCTATTGTTCTCTTGATAGAAGAATGGGAAGTTTGAAAGATAGATACGCGCATATTCTGGTAGTTCTGAATTTTGGATGAGATAAAGCAGGTCCTAATGGTCTTTAAGATACTTTACTAACGCCGTCAGCTTTGGTTAGAAGGCGCATCTTTACCCTCAGTCTGGATAACGAGGCAATAAAATATCTCGGAAAGTGCAAACTTTTGTCCCAAATTTTAGCGCACTAAATGGCTTTATTACCCACACTAAGCCTAACAGAAGCAGAGGAATGTAACTCATTCAACAGTCGATCAACAGTTGTTGAACGGAGATCTTATCGAACAAGAACGGGAGAAGATTAAATGTCGAGTCGAATAAGGCTAAACGGATGAGCTATTCACTGTGTTTGCACATTTCAGGTTTATGATTGAGAATGACTGAGGCCTCTGAAAATCTTAGCAATCTTGTATTTGTGGTGTAGTGCATAATTTCGAAAGAGTTGCTTGGAGTTTCAGTGTTTCTGCCCAGTCAGATGAAACTGCATTTTTCACATCGGAAAGTCGGACGCCGCGAGCAGGAGTCAAAGCAGCGCTCCTGGATGTGCCGGTCAGATATTTTACCCACCAAGCTACCTCCGTCCGGACGGTCAACTGTAAATTACGCAAATGAATAATCGACAGTGCGCGAACCACTATTCCAATGATACGCAGCAACTGTTTTGGTTTTAATCATTAGGCTAGCCTCGTCGGTCACTTCCCAATGGGACGAACGGTATACGGATGAACCGGGAAAGTTGCTGTGCAACACTGGAATACCGGTTGGCGCATTATCGATTATTCACTTGCGTTGTTCACACCCGACTGTCCGGACCGCGATGGCTCAGCTGGTAGAGCATCTGCAAAGTATGCGGAGGGTCGTAGGTTCGATTCCACCTTGGAGTGTCCGACTTACCGATGTGAAAAACGCAAGTGGGTTTTTCATCACATGAGATTCAGGTTTCTCGTGCCAACAGTACATACTTTGAAAATAAGTGGTTAATTAAGCGGCTGGTTATTCGATTGACTGGTTGGCTGAATAACTGAATGAATGACCGACCGATAGTTCGTAGAATAATTAGAGAAATTCAATAAGACTTTGGCATACGGCTATCTCCGCCTGCTAAAGCTTATCATAATAAATGGTGTGGAGTGATAATATAATGTGAAAGAAAACTTACTGTCATCATCGGCTGCTAAAATTTGAGAAGAAAGCTCCCTTCATCTTTTGGAATTCGTAGAACGTTGAAAGCAAAATCTGAGAAGTGTTGGTCACGTAATTCATATTCACGGAAAAGCAGACAACGGGTAGACAGAAAGACCACGTGACTGGTCGACTGTCTGACCGACTGATTGACTCATGGACTAACCTACTGCCTGAATGACTGACTAACTGTTTGTTCCTCTGACTGTATGATTGACTGATTAAGTGATTGACTGAAGTACTGGATGAAAGAATCAATGACGGTCACACTAGGCGACGGAATGTGTGAACGAATGAATGACTGTCTAACTAACCGACAGAAAGATCGTAGAAGAATTGGAATAATTCAGCCAAACATCTGCAAACCGCTATCTCTATCGGCTAAAGCGCATCATAATAAGAGGTGTGGTGTGGTATTAAATAGAGAAAGGAAACTCACGATCATTATCACTTTCTAAAATTGATCAGAGAACACAATCAGTGGGTTTAAAAATTGAGGAACCAGCTTCCTTCATCCTTTAGAACCTGTACCTCTACGGGAACAAAAGATCTGAACCTTTGCTCAGATAATTCAGATTCATTGACAGAAAAACAGGCGGGTGAACATACGGACAGAGTGACTGACTGTTTGACCGACCGGCTGACTAAATGACTGATTAACTGATTGCCACACTAAGTGACGGAAAATGTGAATGACCGAGTGAATATTTGCAAGGCTAACAGACCGGCCGACAGATTATAGAAGAATTAGAATAACTCAACCAAACGTATACGTACGGCTATCTCTATCGGCTAAAATACATCATATTAAATGGTGTGGAGTGATATTAAAAAGTGAAAGGAAACTCACGACCTCTATCGCTTTCTAAAGTTGGTCAGAGAACACAATCAGTTGATGTAAAAATTGAGAAAACAGATTCCTTCATCCATTAGATTTCGTAGATCAGTGGAAACAAAATATTCAAATCAGTAGTCAAGTAATTCAGATTTATAGGCAGACTGACGGACAGACATACACACACTCGGACAGACTGACTGATCGATAGGCTGAGTGGCTGACTATATGACCAGCGGACAGATTCTAGAAGAACTAGAACAGTTAGAGCAAGCATATGCGTACGGCTATCTCTATCGCCTAATCGCATCATTTTAGACTGTATGGAGTGGTATTAAAAAGTGAAAAAACTCACCATCATTATCACTTTCTAAAATTGATCAGAGAACACAATCAGTGGGAGTAAAAATGAGGAACCAGCTTACTTCATCCATTAGATTTCGTAAATCGATGAAAAGAAATTGTTTGGGCCGTTGTTCATTTAGTTAGGATTTATAAGGAGGCAGATTGTCAGATAGACAAACTAAGTGACTGACTGACTGAATGACTGACTGAATGTATGAATGACTAAATGACTGACGGATCACTCAAAAATGGGTTTAGTTAAGCCAGATGTTACTGTCTCGTTTTTCGCACGACGGAATCTCATCACTTCTAAAGCAATAGAATGTGATTAAGAAATTAAATGAAACTCACGAAGTGGGTCGTCTCCTAAAATTGGTCAGAGAACACCATCATTGATAGTATAATTTAAGAAACGGGATCCTGTAATCCTTTGAATTTCGTAGGTTCATGACTCCGTAAGTCTAAAACCGTATCGCATTTCACACCTGTCAGTCAAAATAACAGACAGACAGACAGACAGACGAACTGACTGACAGACTGTATGTCTGTCTGTTTTTCTGACGGATTGACTGACTGAATAAATGAACGAATGAACAGATAAATAAGTAAATAAAGAAATGAATGAACGAGTTGATAAACGAATAAATTACTGAGTGAGTGACAGTGCTAAGAAGAAAGCTCTTTAATAGATGAGGTTCCTATGTTCTTTATTTCGTCAGCTGTATCTCATCAGTTTTAACGGTGTGGAGTGAGATCACTAGCGAGGAGCAACTTACCAAAGATATCTAAAAATGTAGAGAAACACATTCTATGAGAATAAAATTGGAAATCGCAACTCGTTTCTTCGTATAGCATTCGTAGATCATTGAAATCAAAATAATAGTATGTTGCTTCAGGTAAGTTGTTGCACTCGGTAGTTCTAATGGTCAACATTAGAAAATAAACAAACTGTGGCCTATCTAGTTTCTTCAGCGAATGATTTCTTGTTCCCGGTCATTCAGTTCTATTCGTCTGAAAGCCTCTTCAAAAATCCTTTTCTGTTGTCAAGCTTTTCAAATCAGTTTCATCTACCAAGCGGCTGGATAACAGCCTCCCTCAATGATGTTACTCTGCACAGTTATTTGAGACTTGCAAGTATTTCCCTCTTTCTCAGTTAAACGTGCAGCTGATGTTTGCAGGCTACTGAAAATTCGCCCCAGGTTTTTATCTCCCCCTCCCACCCCACCCCCCTTAGCCGAATTTTAAACAACTGCTAAAGGTTCACCACTGAAATGGTAATCCACTCCTATCTGAGCCACTATTGAATACTGTGGAGTGACTGTCTTTTTTATCACATCAACATGAACTCACTCTAATGATTTGCCAAATTCATATTCGGTGCCACGCAGGTTTAGCCTCATCGAACAATGTCAGATGATGCACCAAATGCATAATCAGGAACTGTAGAAGTCTACGCCCCTATTTCACCGCTCAAGCTTACTTTGCATATCTGTTCCATATCCTTTTTTGTTCTAATTTTACTTGGCTTTTTTGGATGATTCAATGAGCTCCATACGGAAACTGAGGATTCGATAATTCTTCCTTATTTCTTTGTTCGCATATATGGGCTCCATAATACAAGGCACGCACAAAACGTATTTCATAACAGATTTTCGGCTGAACATATTTCACATCTGCGAAGTGAAAAACCACAGAAAACTCACCTTCATAATCTTCTTCTGCAAACAAATTAAAAAGTAAAATGACAGTCGATAATAATAGATCCTCAAAAAAGACAGTTTATTAGGATTACTAATATTTAGTTGATGACAAATATTTACCTTTAATTAACTTAACATTTCTCTGGTGAACTTTTCTGGTTTGTTAAATATACGGAAATTGAGCTACGACTTGTCTAATGCTCTGGGCCGTTTTACTTCTGAAATTTCTGTTAAAGCAGGTAAGTAAAAGTTTTAAGAAGTGCAAGCATCGCGTCAGATCAATAAATACCGTTTTTTGGTGTAACATTTCTTAAGGTCAGTCAAAGCAGATGCTAACGCAATTCTAACAATCTCGTCACACAACCTCTTGTACACAGAAAGTAAATTATCACAAATTTTTCATCTCAGAGAGACCTACTGGGTCGGATAAATAAGCTGTTACTTGATCGAAGAACCATTGAATACAGTGTCCACGTTGCTAATGACATTGATTTGTTCTTGTCCACGTTGTTAAGTCAACTGATATTACCGGATATTTGTGAAATCCCGAGAGTGGAGCTCAACGTGTTTCAAGGTTTAGGATCACACCTGCGTGCGAACAAGAAAGTTCTTGTCGGGGTTAGAACAGAATAAGAGATGAAGACAGGTGGACAGACGGACAGACGGACATAGTCAAGTTCCTTTACCTCGTCGTACTTTGCACCTTCAGTGAGTAACGAAATAAGGTAAGGTAGTACTCGATCGATGCTGAATACCACTGACGTCACTATCACCAAGTCCTTTTGCGCGTGATAAACTAGACCACGATTTGCTTCGCTGACTAGAAAGCTACCAGTAAAGTATCATGAATTGAACTCCAAGTGGCAGTGAACGGTTGGAAGAAACAACATTTAGTTTCATAGTTCATAGAAAGCTCAGCTATTGGACTGGAACCAGTTGCATCGATAATCCATTCGTTTAACTGTACAGCACACGATTCCCGATGGTTTATATCCCTTTGGTATTTTCACACTGAAAGTGTGGTTCAGTTTTTCAAAATTTTCTTGTCATGTTAGATTTCTAGTCTTATCGGAAGATTAGGGCTTTCAGCGTTAGCGGCGGAATGTAGATTAACTGGACCTTGAACTAAATAATGTGCTTAACTACTCGTGAGTAGCATGGATTGAGAACAGGGTGCAACATAAGAAGGTGCATTCTAGCTCTCCTTCGCGCTCGTCCCTAATTTTCAACCGATTTAATAAGCTTTTTTTTATTATGTTTCACATAGTCTGAAAATGGATATTGGAAAAATTTTCCGGTACTAAACTGCTGTCACTCGCGGTTCTTTATTGTCCCCGTACAAGGGAGCATTTTAAGCCAGTCACTTCACGAAAACGACAAGATGAAGAACCCTTGGGGTGTTTAAATATACCCGAAAAATGGAGAAGGATTTCGCTTTCAATGGCGAAATAGTACATTTTTGTTAGAGACCTCTAGTAATGCATACTGACTTCACTTCTGCGCTAAAATAATACGCAACAAGAATAACTGCACAAACATTTTTGATTTTAGGCCGTGTCTCAAATTTCCAACCACAAACCAGTTCTGGTTATTTATTACCCTGAAGAAGCGGAACGAAGAGCACTGAAATATCCACTTACCTTCACTTCGAACCGTACCTGCATGGTGGAAAGATTAGAAAATTTGAGATAGTAGCCTCGTTTACCCTGATGTTATTCAATCTTTCTGCTGCAATTTTTAACGGACTCAAATAATCTGACCTTTCGACATTGTCCGGGTAACCGTCTAAGTGGGGCTGTCGAAGGTAAAGCAAGGTGTCTGTTTCGAGCAACTAAATTCCCTTAATCTTGTGTCGAAGCTTTTCCGCCTAGTAAAAACAAAATGGAGACCAGGAACAAGAACTATCTACTACAAACATGCTTTCGTCCGTTGTGGTCCCGCCTAAGTCTGAAGAACTACCAGTTCTTTGACACTTCAATTAGGGAGAAAACATTCTGATACACATCCACTCAGAATTCTTGATCCGGTGTGACCTTGTGATGCGAAAATGCAGAACACCAAGTGGCCAACCAGTGAAAAGTACCGGCTCTATTATCAAACTAAAACTGTTTTGTCGACGCATGTTCAATTCGACCTGTAATTGTGACTAGAAGGTAGCCATCAATAAGGGCCTAAAGGCTGACTGCTGTTTCAGGTTAAGTTTGTGACTGGCGGTGGCCAGTCTATTATCACCGTGGGTTTGTAACCCTTCTGTTCCAAATCTAAAGCCTCCAGTTGGCCGAGGCCTCCTACCTGGAATATTGGGCTATCATTATTCAATAGAAAATGAACTAAAAACTAAACGATTATCGACGGCTACTTCAAGATAACATTTGTTCGAGTGCGTTTTCGCGGTCTTGAGACCTCAACAATAACTGGCACCATGAAACTGATCTAACCGGGTCAAATACCAATAAGTTATCACAGAAAAAGCGATGTTGGGTTTCACCAATGACTATCCGATGAAGTTCGAAAGTTGTAGGCAACAGCAAACTACCGTCTACCACTTTATTGCCGGCTGCGGAAAGTTTCGGGGATATGGACTTTGTGCCTAAGAGGTGAAAGCTGATTAAGCGACTCAATCATCCCTACTTGGGTTCACGGAGCTACAATTTCATTTGCTTCTCAACAAAGTGCGGAAATAGTGGGCCAGTTGCCAATGAGAAATGTACTGCCAAACTCAGCAGACCCACTTTTCGTATCTCCACTGAGAAAATGAACCGCAAATTGCGTTATTGAAAACTGAAGGCCTAGTTGAAGTTCATTTTGTTAGTGTTATTAGTTCTTCTTCCAATCATATCTGACATATCTCAAAGGTTTATTGTTTACCTAACCAGGATAAAATTTGAATTTTGGATCTGACTAGGCGAAGGAAAAATAATCGCTCCTAAGTTGTAATGTTTCTTAGATTACTCTCACTGATCATACACACACAACAAACATTTTGACTACATAAAGAATGGTGTTGAGGTGACGACCGGTAAAGCAATTTCAGTTATCTCACGTCACCACGTACCATAAGGTGGTAAAAGTGCTATTGATCGCCATTTGTGCGCTGTTTTCGAAATAATTGGATTTTCAAAATGGACGTAGCGCGCAGCTTATGAATCAGCCACAGTAGCCTACATCTTAAAACAAACACTTATACCCAGGAATAAATCTGGGAGGGATTTTTTCTCGTTCCCTCCCTCTCTTTATCTCTCACTCTCGCTTTCTGTTAAAGTTTACCAAGAAATCTACATAATCCATTTTGCACAACTGGGGGATTCAAAGTGCATTCAAAATATCATCTAGACAGCTATGGATACGAATAATAAAAGCGTACGGATCAGCCGTATCTTTGCCATCTGACACGTTAACTTATGGGAAGTATTTATTGCCAAGGTTTTCATCACCTGCACCATAATTATTGCAAATTCTTACAGAAAAGATGGAATACTTGAGGGAGAAAAAACGTGCCCAGTGTTATCCATGTTATGCCTACATTTTACATCATCCAAGCAAATCAGTAATGCAATCGTGATAGTTGAATAAAATACTAGAAAAAGGAGTTCAAGTTAGTTTTCTTAATATAAAAACCAAAGTTATCTGAAACAGTCACTTACTAACCAACGTCACAATCCCGAACAATGCAAACAAGGTGAAAATTCTCATTGTCACAGTTAGGTGATGTACACTGTTTGATCCATTCAGTTCGCTGTTATATGGCTTTCTTGATAACCAATGAAATTTATGACCAAGCTACTGTTTACACACGCACACACACACACACACACACACACACACACACACACACACACACACGGGGTAACTGGAATTCCAAAGGCAGTTACGCAACCACGTGCTAAAAGCGCAACATACTATGCGTACCACTCAGTCACTCCCTCCCTTTTTACTGAAAACATTCACTCACATAGACTAGAATCACATACAATGTGTGCTTCATTCTATTTACTGTGGACGATTACTGTTCCAGTCGAGACAGCTGAGATGCTTTTTCTCTACTCCCTTCCACCCCAGTCAGTTGCGCATTACCTCAAACTCTATCAGAAATTACACATTCCTGCAATTCATTGTGTCATTTGCATACAAACGTGATGCAGTAACAGCATATCGACGCAAGCGCATCTAAAAACACCAGCCAGTAAACAAGCACAAAAACACCCACGTACAAAAGCCTACCCAGACTGCACGCGAAAATATGTGATGATATCCACGTGGAAGTTTATCTGGGAGTGACTACATCTTATGTGCGAAGTTTCGATGCGAACACTTCTACTTTTTCGTAGTAGTAGTAGTAGTAGTAGTAGTAGTAGTAGTAGTAGTAGTAGTAGTAGTAGTAGTAGTAGTAGTCAGGTAGGTGAAAAACACGGTAGCTGAATTCACATCCCATGGTGTGAACGACGGGATAAGAAACTATCTGGCTTAATAATCCAAGACGCAGATCTTCCGAAGGGGATAGCAGTGTCATGTCAAACACAATAAAGTCTAATATCTTTATGGCACAAAGAATAGCCCCGCACAAACAACAGGCTCGAATATCCTCGGCAAACTTCGCGGAACCGAAGACATACTCAGCGAATAACGTATGTTAGATAAACGTGAATATGGGTCAGATTACATCGTGAACACAGTCAAAACATGTTCAAGATTCATTCTAGCAATAAAGAAAGTCAGCTATCTTTAGATGGGGTTGTACTTTGAAAGCTATTCACGTTGCTGTGTTCTTTTTAAGCGCTCACTTCTGGAAGGTGAGGAGACAGAGAGAGAGAGAATGGCAGAGAGAAGAACAGAGATTAGAGGTGGGTAATTTCAATATCAAAATTTCACTACAGTGGTGGTAATACTGTAGTGAGACATTCGTATGCTACTTGATTAAGTAGTTCATTACTTGAGAATAATAAAGAACCATGGAGCACGAATGAACTTGTCGATTTCACATGGACAGAACAAAGGGAGCTGAAGCATGGCATCTGAACCATTTTGCTACATTTCCCAACTGAGGAAGAACTGACTTGAAGTATCTTAGGTTTATTTGATGCAAACGAACAGCTGCATTGTTTTCAAATAACTTAAGTGATGTCCAGATTCATAATCCTCCGTAGGCGGTTAGGTTAACTGGCACGACTTTCAGAATGCGACATTTTTTGCCCTGACCATGACGAACTCGTCGGGGCTGGAGCTGCTCAAAAAAGAGGATGTAAGGAGCTTCATGGAGGTGTCTTAGGCCTTGTGGATTTCTCGGGGATCCAGTTGAACCGGGGTAAGTTGACGGCCCTCAGAGTGCATCTTAAAAGCAGAGAGTGAGGGAAGTAAAGAGCTTTGGCGAGGGATGCTATGATAGTAGGCTACGACACCACAACCGGCCTTCAAGAGGCAATGCAGTGGTTCTCGATGGCCTGGTTCAAAATTGATACGGACCTGCTGGTGCCCTCCGTCGCTCTTCGTCCACTCCGCGATCCTGCGTTTACCACTCGGACATGCTTGGCGCGACTATCCTGAACTTCAACAGGACAGTGCAAAAAATAAAGATATATCCAATGGTCGTCATTGAGGCGTTAGACCGCGGGTCACTTCGAGCCTAAGTTGAAACCAATGACCACGGTGACCTGTTCATGATGAGGGTAGCAGCAACTATTCCTCTGACCGACCGGTTGCTAGACGAGAAAATGCAACCACATGCAGTGCAGATGTTGGCTGCGGTAGAGTTAGAGTTCTGCTCTTCTCGTAACGGACAGTGAACCTTTGTTTATCATTTCATTTTCTAGTCCATCAGTATCGTCTTATAAAATGAAAACTAATTGGAGGATGTGTTCCGATTACCTATCTGCTTCAAGTTGATATCCTTCTGCGTAAATCTCAAAGTACACTACAACAAGCGCAGCCGTGGGGTCATCACTCATTTTCACGAACGACGGTGTAAGTTATTTTGAAATCCGTTTTTACACTCCACCGCCAAAATTATTTTTCTTCCCTCAACTTCTACCCAAAAGCCTGAGTTAATGATGATTCCTTGTTATCATTATTGTATACATATCTTCTACCTGTCCTCTCAACGAACTTGATGGATTTTCTGACACTTTACTTTAAATGCATCCTCGTCATATCAATTAATCTTTGTGCATGATCCATGATGACGGCAGTAGGTCGGAAATCGTATTTTCCAACCGGACCAGACGATCATTTCGAACTCATGCTGTTTTGTAAACAATCCCTACTTGGTCTACACTACCCGTCGTTCACCGATAGGCAGCTCTGCTCCTTCAGTCGATAAATTTTCTCACACCCTCTACGGCAAGAATAATCACACTCATATCACACAGTTTTACAAACGAAAGATTTTTCAACTCAGTGGAATTCCAGACAACTCCGCGAGACACTTTCGAACATGATTGCAGGGAAGATCTTGAACATATTCTTACATGGCATTTTATCTTTATTCTACGAAAGCTTGTCGGAAAGTTCTAATTTGCGTGGTTCATTAGAAATTATACGCATCCATCCAGTTTCCGTTTCAGTTGATTCGACCATTACCCTTGCACTTTTGTGCTCTGGTTTCGATTGCTACCTTCCAGCATCGTCCAGTAAAAGGGCAAAGATAATAGAAGCATAGTGATGAAGATCCAAAAAGTCGAAGTATCAAGCGGAAATCAAGAGGACAAGGAAAGAGTCCGAAAGCAACTGAACCACTGGCCGCGACACCTGGCCAAATCAATTAATGTTTCCCATCTTTCTGTAGGTGGGTCGAGTTGACCCCAACCCGGAATTCTAACACGTAGTACGTGGCCATGTCCACTGGTCAAGGTTTTCATACCATTTTGTCATGTCATGGACTGACCACCTCGACCTACCTTACAATCACCACCGGCCTGAGAACACAGCATACGCCGAGAAAATCTATTTGTGGACATGCGCAGCACATGTCCCAACCACCCCAACCTGCTTAGGTTCAATAGTTGATCCTCTGATTCCCAAGAACTTACACTTAACATCAGCGTTGCTGATACGGTGTTCCCACCGCACTCGGGCAATGCTACGGAAATATCGGTGCTCGAACACCGACAGTCCTAGCCTGTCTTCTACCCTCAATGGCCATGTTTCGGAACCACTTAAAAAAACGGACCTAGCGGCCGCATTGTACGATCTACCCTTATCAGACAATCAGATGTTACTCCAGCGCCGCAGGTGACAGAGGTCGGCAAAGCCAAATGTACTTTCTGTATACGCGATGACACTTCATCTTCCCGAAAAAAGATCGACGCCACTATTCTCACAACAGGATAGGGCTATCTCAAGAATCAATTCAATCACAAAATTGAAGAGGAAGGGTGAAAGAGGGCAACCCTGACGAGCACCACTTTCCGTGGTGAACTCGGGTGAAAGATCACCGTAAGCACGAACTCGGCTTCGGCAGTTCGCATACAAGCGTTTAAAAAGAGAAATACATTTCTCTGGCGCATCCTTCAATAAGAAGCAGCAACAGAGAACTGTGCAGTCGGCTGAGTCGAATGCCGCTTTCAGATCAAGAAAGGCACAGATTGTGAGCCCACGGAAGATGTGTCTGTGTTCTAAGGTTTGCTGAAGAGTGAACATGTGGTCGATACAACCCCCGCCTCGTCTGAAACCGGCTTGATTCTCACGCGTACACATTTCGCGGGCACTGGATAATCGGTGGAAAATAAGACCGGTGAGCAGTTTAGACGCGATACTCACCAAGCTGTTTCCTCTGTGGTTTGCAGAAGAGGATCTCTTACCTCTCTTACAAATCAGCACAATCACTGATTCACACCATTCCCTGGGAATATGCTAACTATCCCAGATTACCCGGAGAAGTGTTGTTAACTCCGAAACCAAAGCTTCGCCTCCATCCTTAAAAAAGATGGAGACAACCCATCCGGTTCAGCGGCTTTGTACATTTTCAAGTAATCGACCTCCGCATAATCTGATGGAAGAGTGATGTTCACCTGCATCGTTGTTTCTGGCGGGTGTATTTGGAACGTCCACCGCTGAAGTGGGCCAACTGAATTATTCTTTAATGTGCTCCATCCAGCAGTCCAGACGACGTCCCTGAGAGTGAATCAGTGAGCCGTCGGACCCCTTAAATAACTCACTTACACCGGGTTTCCGTGGACCGGTGCCTCCAATCAAACGGAAAAGGTTGCGAGCATTGCCAGTGAACGCAGTCTATCCATTTCCCTACATTTCGCAATCCACCACTGCTCACGGTCATTTCTCAGGCTCCCGGCCAGTTGGTGTCTCAGGAATATACGCACTTCATTGAATGTGGCATCCGGATGAACGGATCTGCGAGCATCCAGCAGATCAACTGATGTGGAAGATATCCATCGTTTTTGAGACCGACTTGAACCAGAGTTCTGGGTGGCATTTGAAGAGGCATATAAAGTTTCCTTGATATGTGCCTAGCGTTCCTCTGGATCCTGGACATCCAGTTGCATAGATAACCATGTGGACAGCTTCGTCTGGAAATCATATCGCCAGTTATTATCCATAGGCAACGACGCAGGACGGGTGGCCTTTACGTTCGTGCAACAACAGATGAGACGCAAAAAGAAGCGAGCACGTGCCAAGGCGTGATCTGAGTCCACAGGCGTAGACCAAAATGAACGACAATCTTCAGCTGATCCGCGCCACCGGTGACCAATCACAATAATGCCAATCTGAGTGCAAATTTGTGAAGACGAGGGAGGACGCCGTGTCAGTTTATACCGCTTCTTATGGCGGAAGTTCGTACTTGCCAGAAACAATCTGTGATTGGAGCACAGCTGGATGAGACGATCACCACTGTTAGTGCAACCGGCTGGGAAAGCAAACGGGTCTCCCATGTGCCCTTCGCAATCTCCCAAACGGTCAACTTGGGCCCTGAAATACCCAGCAATGACCACCACATCCGTTGAACGCACGCTTCGAAGCAGCTGAGATAAATCCTGATAGAATTCGTCCTCGGTTTCAGAAGAACTGCAGTCAGTCGGCGCATGCACAGACACAACGAACAAGCATCGTCACCTCAGTTTGTTGTTCTTGACACGAACAGAACCGTCCAACCGAACTGCACACAAATGACTGATCACTGGAATCCAGTCCAGCAGTGCACGCTCAGTTCTCATGCTCGAAATAATCCCAACGCCAACCTGACCACGAACTCTAGACACCGAATCACGCGATCGAAGAACAGTAAACCGAGAGAATGAGGTTATATCTGGGGTGTGGGGTGTGACCACAGAAGTGGGGCCTTGTATGCGTGTTTCGGAGACACAGTATACATCTACTTTAAAAGTGTCGAGAGTTTTAGCGACAGTCGCCTGTTGTCGTATCTGACACAGTGTGCGGGCGTAAAGGAAGCCAAGTGAACTGAATATTTAGGCTTAAGGAGTACATTCGATTTATATCCAACTCCTGAACTACTGCTTTCTTCAGAGCCACAATTACCCGCGGCGTTTTGCATCGGTCTGAAATTAAAGGAGGGAAAATTGGTAGGGCCTTTACAGGGAAGATACTGGAGGCTTCTGGGAAGATCGTACTTCATTGGCTGCCCACACCACAGGAGAGGGTTTTCTTTGGGAACCCTAACCAGAGCCTTCGACTCAAAAGTCTGGCCCACAAGATAGTGGGTCGTTAACCCAGCACGGGAACATGACCGAAGTACCCCTGAAGGAACTTCTTCTGGTCTGTCAAGCAAGACCTGGTTGCTGCAAGCATTTTGTCTTGTCTTCGCTGATGCTTTGTTATTGATCCGCCTTTCGGATTCAGTCCTCAGCCTCATGCACCCAACGGAGCAGGCGGAATGTGGACGGGGTAGCATCCTTTGAGCTGGGGCTGCTCACCTTAGGCGGGCTATAGCTGACCGATGAAGTGCGATGACTTCTCTCATAGTCGAGTGGAAGTTCAGGTGCTCCACTCCTACGTCAATCTAGTGGAGGTTTTTAAATTGGTAAACTGTTTCTCTCCGTGTTTATTCATTGGGGTGTCCTCTCCAAGGGCATAGTCGTTAGAACCAGATGTTGCCCACTAACTGGTTCTGAGACTGAACTTCATCTGGTCTCGATCCATCGACTTGCTAGGCATGATTACATCTCCGACTTAAGGAAGCCATCCTGTGAAGCTTTTTGTATCATAGAGGCACTCAAGCCATCACACCACGCCAGGATACAGGCTCGTCGTGATGGACGCACCTGTCCAGAAGGATTCTCATCGCCACTTTCTACTACTGCGTCGCATGAACAGTCACACAAAATAATAAGGTATTCCTTGGTCAGATTTCTTTCTAGGTCAATCAAAGCCTAACTACATGAAATTAAAGCCAAGTACTTTTTGGCAAGTTAAAGCATTCAAGAAGCATGGAGGGCTCTAACAGAGGTAAGCAGCGGAAAATAAGAGAAACTGTTATCACTGCTAGATGTTTTGGAGCTCACTCTGAAATTTATCAGAGTCACTGAATTGGCACTTGCCTTGGGTTTTGGATGCTAACCGTCGTTTCAAATTCCCCAGCTATTTCTTCCGTCCCCTAGACGTATGTAAATGACTGTCCCAACTTCGATTTGATCAAACATATGGGTCGAACGACTTTCACCGATTGTGTTAAAGCAACGAGCAGCCTCAGTACCACCAGTCATTCTCGACCTCTTTGACTACTGTTTAACCCATCTGAACAACTCTGACAACTGGAGGTTTGACTCTATCATGTCAACACACGAGAAAAGAACAACTAAGCTTCTTCCTACTGTACATACTTCACTTGGCCTCTAGGTATTTGGAAGAATAACGCTAAAAAGACTATTTCCACAGTCTGATGTATCTGACCCCAATCAATTCGCCTACTGTCAAGCACGTACAACCCATGATGCCCTCGCTTCCCTCGCATATATTCTGTCCCGTTTTAACTCGATATAATAAGCCAGGTTGGTAGGGTTTTTCGATTATGATTTTGTGCAGTCTACGCGACTAAATGCATCTTTATTGTGGGCGAAGAAGACGGGGTGTTTTCAGTCTTCTACGCTTGAAGTAATATTTGGTAAAACTAACCCAAGCAACCCGGTTCATAACCTTGTTGGATTCTGCTCAGTGGAACTTTGGGGTGGAGCACTTCAAAGATATCTTCCAAAAAAAGGAGACCAAGAACATTTTCTGCTGGAAATTATTTACGAAACTTATGGATGAGGACACTTTTACATACGACCATGATATTATTTTTTGTTATAGAGTAGTTTCCGTTTCTTCAAATACCGGTCTTTCCATATAGAAGTATATAACTTAGTGGTGAAGTTTCAAGGAATGGAGAATATTGTAAGGATGGAATAAGAGAAAAGAAAAGTGCAACTGAATGGCAAAAGAAGAGGTTCAATTCCGCGCATTTTTCCACTTGCTGCTTGCGTTCAACTCTATAACAACTGGGGCCGGTAGCTATTCTTAGCTCCTTTCAATGGAACAATCAAAGTTCCGACGGAAAAACCCAACCCTATCCCACTTGGGAAAGTGATGGGTTTACTGTTTGTGCAGTCTCTAATTCCCGATGCATGTGAAGAATTTGCGGATTATTAGGAATTATTATCAAAGACAGTTTACGGGTATTTTAAAGAAGAACTGAAAATCTGGCAAACATGGATAGTAAGTCGATACTCATTCAATGTGGCTATCATTTTAGATGGTGAAGAACTGAGGGGAGACTTTTTAGGAATGCGTACAAACGGTGTTTTTGAAGCTCAGTTTGAAAATAATACTTCGAAATAATATTCACATTGGGCATTGAATATGTTCCCCAAACTCAATGAAAACTTACTAGCTGCGTTCATCTCATTTGCGACGACAATAATTAACCGAGTTTGAATTCTTACACCAAGCAATTCGTTATTCAGTGTGAACGTTCAAACCACTGAAAATCACGTGAGCATTTTACAGCCTTTCCATCCCTTCTAGGAATTGTCAGCGGTGCACACCTACTTAGCCTCAAATGGGACTCGAACCCAGGGTAAACGATTGTTATTCGGACACCTCAATCAAGAGACTATTTGAGTAAGCTCTCAGAGTTTTACTGAAATTACACACTACATGATATGGCGACCTCCTGACACTGGCTTCCAATTTTAGCAGAGCGTTTCCAACAAAGCTAGCTACTCCTAGGCTGGACGGCTTCGCTTTTGAAGTCTAAGTACTACGGAGACATTCCTTGAAACAACCTACAGAGCTTGGTTACTATTTGACTAGAAGGATAGCGATATATCATGCAGTGTATCAGTTCAGTAGACCGCCAGGAGTCAGGTTGAATAGCCTTGTTGTTTAGGGTGTTTGACCCACAATCTTTCACCTAGTTGAGGCTCGATAGATATGCTTTCATTGTTTTCACACGTTTGCTCGTACTTGTGGAGATTGGATTTAACGTCCTTTTACAACCCAAAACTTAGAAACAGCTTGGATGCACGATTAAATTCACGAATTGCTATGGGTAAAAAAGTATCATAGTTCGAAAAACTCATATCTAATAAACAGGAACAAAATAGTAATGTAATTTGATTGTACAACATAATTTTTGTTTTTATCATCAAACTACTCCAGGGGGAGAACATATTTAAAATTCATTAGGGCTGCGGAACATGAAAAAGTTGGGGAACTCGTGGTGTAGACAGATCCAAGTGATTAGGAACCCTCGAAGATTGTGGAATTCAGTCAAGTAACGTATACTTTCCGCCCAATTACTATTCTAGTCGACATGATTTCGGGTAGAACTTCTTCCATGTTTCTGTCCGCACAAAAAGTTTTACTGGATGCCATCCTTTTGCCGTTTTCGTTATCTCTATAAAGGTATTTTAAATTCCTGCACGCTACGTTGGTTTGCCATAAGAATACACTGAAGATACGATACTTGACGAGCCATATCCCGAATCATTCTACTCAACCTATTTACCAAGGCAGGATAACTGAGCCCTCAGACCCAGACCTGGGAATAAACGCCCAAAGCCTTCTGATATTTTGTATAGTCTTCAAGAACGGATTAGGTATTCTTATCTTTTGTGATCCACTATCTCTCTCCCATACATGTTCATAAATGGTGAGTGCTTTGGAAACGGTTCATCAGTAAAGTATCACGGTGTTAACAACAACGTTGACTCTTCTTGATCTGAGCATATTGCCCAAGTCTTCCTGAAGACAAGAGGAATTTCTGTTTATCTTTTAGGACTAAAATCCATTAGAATCCTCATTTCATCCTATTCGAAACTTTGCTGGCTCCTGCATTCTACCTCTCCGAATCTAAGCCTCTTCTGTAATGTTCCCTGCAGTGCTAGCTGAAAATATTTATCTAGTTTTTCGATCCATAGAGCATTTACATAGACGTAGTAGCATATCTGAGTATCGTTTGAGCCACTTTATGTTATCCCAACGTACCAATTCACGTGAGAATTTCTCCCGTATGATATCGGCTATTTGACAGCACGCTCCTTTCCGAATGCAGCACATTTATTTCCACTTTATCTCCCCAATATACCTGATTACATTGGTTTTTTCGCACAGAAACCTAAAAGTCCTTAACAGTACCGCATCTTCCCCTCTTCCTCTCCAACCAGGAGACTGTCACTGCAGAGATAAGCCCAACTTTAATCGGAAATACAATTCGCTCGTTTTAAGTACTGTTATTCTGCATTTGAAAATGATTATGTAGTTGCGGAATATTCACCCCTGAGGCATGAAGCAAATACATGACGGGACTTGAATATTGAAGCAGTTGTCGTTTGTTTTCTATTCAATAAGTGATTCAGAAAAATTCCACTGAGGTCATGCAGTTTTTCAGTAAAATATAGCTTACTGAATAAATGGGACCGCACTCTGGGGCGTGAGAAATAATCTGCCGTTGAAGTAAAACAGTTTTGTAGATCAAGAGAGAATTAGAAGCGCTTCTGAGAAAACCAGCTTCATTGAATCAAAATCACATGATCTTTTGCTCTCTCTCTCTCTCTCATCGTGACAATTTTGTCCTCGATTATGCGATAGAAGAAAGCCATGCAATTTTTAGAAGTAAGACTTGAAAAGGTAGCTTTTTGAATCAAGTAGTAATTGTAGTTTTACTGAAAATATTTTGAAAAGGAAGAGTGGTTTGCGATGTTCCAAATTTTAGATTCTGTCGTCAGAAAATCCGTTTATACTCACGAACCAGCTCCCCTGATTCTCTAACACTCTTTGCTCGCCATCTACCACCAGAGTTGGGAGGGCACATCTGGGATCTCAGATAATTGGGCAAACAGATAATACTACTTGCTCACTTAGACGGTAATTTTTGAATACATTTGAGCTTCTTGTGAGCTGTTGGAGGTGACTTAGTGGTGGCTCTTTGCTGAAACCAAAAAAGGAAAAATTAAACTGTGGAGTTTACAGATTTGGTCGGGCCTTCCCTTAAGTAAGTATTTTTAGTTAGGTTGGCTATCGGAACGATGGTTGCTCCTCAAGAGGTCATTCAGATCCGGCATCATCTGTTTAACTAGTTATCTCTAGTTTTACGTCCTGTATAAAATTACTAGGTTGTCTAGTCACAAGAAGTAGCTTGCAGTCAGTTACAAGTTGTTTAACTACAACCAGAGCAGACGGTTCCACTATAGGACGCCTATTTGGTTTAGGAGTGACTTTTACCAATCTTGCCCAAAAGTACAGGACCCTGACCAGTCTAACTAAAATCAGTGGTCTTTGATAGGTTAGCTACTCAGGTTAACTTCAATCTCACCAATGTACTGGTTGATTTCAGTTTGGTTTTTCAAGTTCACCTGGTGCTCTCCGGTTTTGACACACTATCATTTTTCTACCACTGGTGCTGGAAGCTTGCGCACCCTGGCTCATTAACTTCGGACACTAGCTAGCTCAGTCTCCGACTTCCTCTCAGCTCCATAGAGCCGTCAATATGTCTATAAAAAACCTCAAGACCTCTCATCTTTTCAGTTAATCGTGGTACAGAGTTCGTATCAGCAAAAATCGTTCGCGGAGCCAAAAAGTCATCGTGAACTGGTATTGAAACACTGACGCCCTGAACATCAATTTTTGAAAGAAGGAGCCTGAAAACGCGTTGCTCCTAATCCCAGCCATTAAGAACCATTATTTTACCGGTAATATTTATGAAATACTTAAGGAATTTCCTTCATATTGATATATTCTTGAAGAATTTGCGGTAAATCTCCGCTAACGGAGAAGTCATTACACTTTACTGAACTGCTCATGGCATACCGTGTTCAAGAATGCAGACATCTTATCAGAGATGATGCTCTTTCTTATAGTGGAAGAAAGATGCGCAGAAATGCAACTTGCACCATGTTTATTTACTGGTTTAAGTTGAATGTGCCATTAATTAAAAGAGTTCTATTTCATCTATATGCTACCATCCTCACTGTAGCATTATTATGCTTTTTTATTTCGAAATATTTCAAACCTAGCAATGTTCCTGAAGGGGATTTTCTCACTTGGAGAACGCAGTGCTCTGCTGAGGAATACGTCTTACATGGCTTCATTTTTAATATATAACACACATTGACTCACCAACAAAAGGTTTCCATTACGAGTTTACTTTATTATCTTCTTGAATCTTAAAGGCATAGCACTGGGGATCTAGGTGATAATTTCCGATTTCAAATCATCCTCTTGTTTTTACTTCATTGATTTGCACATTTCTTTTAGAATGATTCAGTTTCACAATTTCTCGAAGGAGACCTTCCTAAAGCGATCCCGATGCGTGAATTACCTTGCAAGCATCCACGTTATTCCTCACTTAGCTACTCACCTTTATTTGCGTCGCAAAGCTCAGCCAGTAAGTTCAACTGAAGCACTTCTCTTATTCTCTCTCTCTCTCTCTCTCTCTCTCTCTCTCTCTCTCTCTCTCTCTCTCTCCATATATATATATAGCTATCGGTGTAGCTCTAAAACTTCAGCGGCAGAGGGCATCCAGTACCTGGATATGAATGATATCCTCGAGTTGGTTTACAATTTTAATGGGACAGCGTATCTGTGTACTACTTGGATTACTTTGACTGACTTGTACGATCATAACCGCATAACCAGAATACCGCAATAAAACTGGTTTTGACTTACTTCTGTATCCATTCTTCATATCTGATTGTTCTTAAAGAAACTCACCTTGTGGTTTTGCACGCGAACTCTCATTAGCAAAGTCTGACTCCTTCAAAAAACCATTTCTACATTGCTTCTTAGTCTGCTGAATCAAATAATGACGACAAATCTTTGAAAATAACTTGGAAGACTCTAGGGAATTCTTAATGTCCTCTCCCCAAATCTTTCTCTATGTAAACTTAAATAAATATAGATAAATAAATACTCCTTTAACTTCTTTTTTTAATCACTGTACAACAAAGTACAACAGTTCACGAAGGGGGTCACGTTCAACGAACAACTGACAAGTGGAGACGTGACCCGCGGTGGCGGGAATCGAACCCGGGTCGTTATTGTTCAAATTACCCAACGATAACCGTTTGACTACCGTCGGACAGGGATTTCAAACAAGGTGTGATTCGACAAGTTCATATTTCCCGCTTGCGAAGTACAAAACCCATTGTGCATCGGAATATATCCATTTTATTTAGTCTATCGGCTTTTGCAAGACCGGCACTTACATGACCCATGCATTCTCTCTACATTCTGACCATGAGCTTGCTGAGCTTCCGCTGATCCAAGTGACCATAAAGATATTTTTTCAGTCACGTTTCTGTTTTCGGTTGGTGGTAACTCGGTGAGGTTGCAATCACTAATTAAACATACGTGGGTTTTACAGGAATTTCACACTGTATCACAAATACAACGTCGCCCATAAGGGATCATAACCCTCTCGTTGATTTCATTTGCACGCTTTTGTAGACGCAGGATGATATCCAAGATCGCAGTTTATTTGTGAGATCAAAGGAATATGAAAAAAGTGTCATGCGACGTCGTGCTTTTTTGCGTATATTGTGACCTGATTCCCTCTCTCTCTCTCTCTCTCTCTCTCGCTCTGTCACATATTGTTTACGCCAACTTCAAATTATCGCAACCAATTTGCATAAAATAATTTTCAATTCAAGGTCACTGGAGCTACTCAGAACAGAGAGCAAAGAAATAGAACAGAGGAAAACAAGCTTCACTGACCCTGGAATTTTCTAAATTTTGAAGGAAACCAAGAACACACTGACATTCCTTCAAGCTCCATTTGTTATTTTCTCATCTTAGGAAACCGTTGTGCTCAGTGCATTGTCGACAGAGTGGCGCAGTTTTACCCAGCCATAAATGATTTTAATCACACAGATCGATATGTTTGGAACTGGGCACTGCTAACAGACTTGCACACTATCTCAGACCTGTCTAAATCGGGTCATGCTACGCTCCTTTGGAACAATGTTAGCAAGGTAAGTTTCGTATTCACAGAGAACTTTTGACAATTTCATCGTACACGTTGAAGAACGAATTCACTTGTATCCCCATCAGTTGTTTGGAGAAGATTTCAACGATTTTCTACAGTGCTCTTGCTTTCGCACTGTGTGCTTGTCGCAAAATCGATCCAGCTGAACTCGCTGGCAACAACATGGGCTTAAAATCCGTTGACGTTCCAAAGGCATGAACCGGTGAAATATACTACCGGAATTTTACGAACCAAATTATCGTCAAATCCACGAGAATACAGATTTGCTATCGATCTTCTTGTGGTGTCTGTGGCCCTCGGTTGAATCAGCTGTCGTTCAAAAACAGGCATTTGGCAGCGACTCGACTGAATCATTCTTAAGCTGTACGAACTCTATCTTGAAATGAATTAAGTGAAACGATCAAATTGACGTATGCTCTTTCGTCAGAGCACTTTTATTTTTAGAACACCCAATAGCGACTGTAGATTCTTGAAACCCCTGAAATCAATGACTGACTTTTTCCCGATCACTCGGAAGCACACTCGCATACAAACACAGCAGTAGACGAGTGTTGCTATGTTACTCCTCCTAATCGAAATCTTTGTTCCTATCGATTCATCAGTGACTAAGTGTAGCTCGTTTTATCTGACTCTACTTCATTTAGCTGTCTTGTTTCGGTATCCCTAACTAATTGGGTCTCCTGGTCAAATGGTTTCTGTGCGTTCGTGCTACCTGTTGCTTGTACTTGACTGTTCGACCTCGAACCTGATTGGTGCTTGTTAGTCAAGTGGTTGACTTCCTGCTCGATCTAGTTGCTCTCATCATATCGTAATTCGTTGCGCAGCCAGACTGGCCAAGCCACAGCTCGTTGTTCTTGGGCTCACTTTCTCGGGGTCAGTTGAATGTGTGGCCTGCACCTTTCCCACTAGTTCCATGTGCGGGTTTCGTCCTCCTGTGGTACATTTGGATAAAACACGGACCACTGGGGTTTGTTCTCCATTTCCTGTCTGCTGATTGAAGCCGTTGCTTGACCGACTAGCGGTTGGATATTCATCGGACGGAATGGAAAACAACGTCGTTCTCGGTGATTCATTGTCTAGCTAGCCAGATATAGCACATCCATATAGGTGAGATAAAACAAGATTTGTTTTGGTAAAACAAATTGGGAGATACTTACAGAAGGGAGGAGTCACGACAAAACACACAAATTCTGGTCAGTTGAGCAATGTGAGATCAATTTAGTCAACGTAAATTTGGTCGAAAAATGTGTTGTCATCAGGTTGACCACAGACGGTGAGAATAAGCCTAAGGTTCCGACTGACTATCTTTGAACACAAACGGTGGGAGTTTTTCAACTGAATGGCAATCGCCTCGGCCTTGGATATTAGGTGATAGTGGATTTTTTTCTATCTCAACCCCATTTGACCGTGTAGAGATGCCTAACTGGCACACAAACTTCAATGGGATGGTTGATTCGAACCAGATTAGCAGCAGCAGTTGCTGACAAATCATCCATTGCTTTCTCACGACTAAGCCTGCTGGGATGGTGCTCTTTTATGTAGTCAGCCGAGCGTCTCGTGGTACGACCTCGAATCAAAAGGATCAAACAAATTATTGAACACAAAATGAAGTTACACTCACCGGGAACTCACTTTATCTGCTGTGAGAACGCTGCTTAGGAGAAAAGTTTTTTGCACGGCTGTGGATCAGTTTCTTTGTGATATTCGGTGATGTGCCTTCTTTAAATGAAAATGAAAAGTAAATTGGTTTTCATTCTAGCGCGGTTGAATTCCCTTTTGTCTCACCTGACTACACACAATTGAATAGACATATCAAGATAAATGTTGCGGAACCTATTTACTTTTGCCTAGCTCTTTGTTGACCACGTCAGTCTAACCCATTCTTAGAATTAAGTTGGTTATGCACTGAATGATGCCTTCATTACGCTGCGCTGGGACTAAACTATAGTAGTTTGTACGTCATCCTCTCCATTATATCTTAATGAGAACGTTACGTCGGAACCAACAATTTTGAATGTTGACTGAATGTTCTTGAAACTTACTGAAAAAAATAAACAGGTCGTTGCAACTGTTAGAGTCTTTCACCATACATGTGCTGTAGTTCACTGAATGTCAATTACGGAAGCATTTCCCAATATGTTCTATCAACTTTCCCGTCTCTAATTTTGTCATGAAGATTTCAGCCAGTAACGGATGGAAGGATGAAGAATTATCGCAGTTCTATCCTCTTGGCATTACATATGACCGTTGAACTGAAACTGCACAATAAACTCACTCTGGCCAAGTAAATTACAGATCTCAATAGGCATTTCGACGTTTTATCTTGAGGCTTAAATACTATCGCAAAAATACCGAAGTTTCTCCAAGAAGTACTGTACTATTAGAAATAATTAAAGTGAGAAATCTCATTGAAACCTGGAACTATGCACGCCGAAATAGTAAGACTATCAAAAGTGTTAATTTTATAGTATAGCTCACTAGTATGCAGGTAATGTCGAAATTTCCCAGGAATCGTTAATTTTCGCATTACTTTATCTGTCACATGAAGAATTGCGGCTTTGTAAAATTTTCTGTTACCAAGGCAAATTATGATGTCTACTTCATTAAAAGTGAGGAATAAATTATCTATCTTGTTTAAACCTGGGCTGCTAGGAGGAAATTCTAATAATCGAGTCATGAAATTTTAGAACTATAAAAACATATAGCAAATGCATGGATATGTCAGAGGCTATAATACGTACATCCTCATTTGAGACATGACCTGGTGCATTATTCTACACCAAGATAACTTCAAGGAACTTCTGGTCTGATAGAAGGGGAATCTCCACTTTTTGAGCCCCGTGAAATCCACATGGATCGCAACTTCTTGTAGCCAATTACAACCGTTGCAAAGAGTTCAACAATCTCGAAGTCACTGAAATGAGTTTCTTTGGAAATTTCATTTTTACTACTGACAAATTTGTGAGTCCTTTAGGTTTCACCGAAGATCGCGCAAAGTAAATCGATGGCCAAAACTACTTATGAAGCTACTCGAATATTTTCATGGTACAACACCCAGTCGCCTTTGTTGTTCGAATATAGTTGACTCTTAGTAGACTGAAAACTAAAACAACTAACTTCTCTCCATCCTTGTTTGAATTGGGGCCTAGGAACTTGTTGTCAAGTCGTCCCTGTGGCTATATATTTACTGGTCTCTAGATATCATTCTTTTATCCCAGTGCAGCTAACACTATCCTCCAAGTGGGACTAGTTATTTTTTACACATCGCATATAACTTTGACACCGATTTTATTTTAATAATATCGAATGTTTATCGCATGGGCAAGTGCACACTGTCGACTCTCGCCTAGTTAATGAAGTAACGGATTTTCTGCCTTTTTTATAACATTTATTTTCAATAAAGCGAAAAGAAAGTGGCTAATAAATCAGTCATGCTCACCTAGCCTTTAAGTCCAGGTTAAGGGTTAATTATTAATGAAGGAAGGCATCCTCGATGAGTTTCATCTTCCTCGGTGTAACAAAAAGCCATATTCAACATTCAGCTAATTTTGAACTTCGACACTTCGGGTTAATTTATCTAAGGTCAAAACATTTCAATCCTCAAAGAATCGCAGCAGATGTAACATTACTGCTATCAAGTCTTACTGAATTTCGCATTGCAGTCTTGTATTGTGATATATCACAGGATTTCAGGAAGAAAGATGTTCGTCTAGGGAACCTCAACAACATATATACCTACAGGGATATAATCACTTTTCAATGGCACCTTCATTGTAATGGCATTATGAACACGCATGTCAGTACGCTGGATGGGCACCTTTGGACAGATCGAGTAGAGTGCTACTTTATAATGAACTCATAACTTCCAGCATCTAGGACGAACTGATGCCGAAGGCTGCATAGCTTGCAATCCCTCAAAATGTTCAACATACATGCAGGATTGGATTATCAGGGGTCATGTTCAGAACATTTCACCAGGAATGGTGACACATTTTTGGGTTAGTGCTGGTCTTCCCACAGAAGTAGCATACAATATTGCGGAAGCGGTAGGAGATCGAAGATAAAAGTCTCCGACGAAAAACAACTATCCAGCAACGCTGGTGTCCGTTCCCTACCTGATCTCGAGCTCCAGCCTTCGACTTCGGCGTTAACCGCCAGGCGTGATAGATCGAACTTCCCAAAGTCATCGGATTGTTCGCATGTAAACGGAGCCTCAGGAAGCTTCGCTTCTACCTTCAGTTCAAACCTTTTTTCTGCAGCTCTGGATAATTGACACCAGCAGTTAGTCCCTTAGTCGTGCCTTCCACTGATCCCCGAAACGCATTTCGCCTGCGTTTGCTGCATAAGAATAAAACTTTGGAAATTCATGTTGAAAGTGGGATTAAGTATGACATGTGTGGCATCGGACACTGCTAGTTTGCATGTCACGAAAATCAATAAATTATATCAAGAATGCTATTTGCGTACCATCTGTCCAATCCATTTGAAGACAGTCGTTATTCAGAAGTAGGATACAATCCTGTGATTTGCACGTCTTCTTTTGCCTTATCACGTTCGATTACTATGATGCAGTCGTGTTCATTACCAATCCATAATTGCCGATAAATGTTTGTGAGCAATCAGCTCCTTATTTAGTCAATAAGTGGTATGCACGCTACCATACTACGACCACAGACCCGAGAATGCAGACTGATACCTGGAAATTCGCCGGAACAACGTAATCTAGTAGCAGGTTCTTTCTCATTACGAAAGAAACTGGTCCCGGGGCTTCTCGTGAAAGCAAGTCTCATCATGAACGAGTAAAACGAAAGGACGCCTGTGTTGTGTTCATCATCTGTAATGGATCACGTAATTCTTGCGCTTCATCTATTGTTCGCGCTATGTGAGTGACTGCTTAGACCTGACTCAACAGCCTTTTATCGGGAAGAAATTCGTCTGGCTTTTGTAACACCTGGTAGTGGTGGTCTGGATATGCCGAGGCTGCTGTGTTCGTCATTAGAAGTAGAGCACGCATTCATTACACTCCATTCATTTGGATGACCGTAACCACAAAACCAGACCCTAACCGAAGATCAGGTGAACAAGTACATAAGCAAGTAATCAGGCAAGTAAGTGGATTTACAATCTGTTTTACGATCAAGCCACGCGTTCTTTAGGCAGAAGCCAAGCAAGATATCATCGATCAGTGGCAACTGCCCTAGTTAAACATGATTGAATAATAACAGGCGTGCGTCCACGCCCGAGGGGGATACTGATCGATTGTCCGTGTAGTGTGCGTCACCGTCTAAATATGACACAACAGAAAGTTATCATTGCAGGCGGCTGAAGGCTGTGTCATGCGGTGTCCCGTGAGATGCACGCTGAATCACCCTAGGTGCATTAGTGAGTAATGAGAAAACGTCATGTTCTGTGAGTCGACTGGGCCCGAACAGTCAGAAGTATCACGCAAGCTGTAGATGACCAGTTCCATTCTGAGAGACACAAGAACATCGGCCGTCCAGTTTATTAGGGTGTGATACAGTCAAATACTCCTGTTTATGTTTCCCTTTGCGGTACTTTTTGTTTGTGTAGTTTCGACAGACCGCGAAGCCGGGATATAGACGTCCGGACTAGTTGTATTCTGTCGAGCTCCAAGTATTTAACGATGCCATTCTATTTCAGTTGTTCTCGGACTTCGAATAAAACCATTTTCTGTTGCTTTGGTTTTGTCCGTTGTTCTTCGAGAACCTTGGACTATCCTGCAGCAACACTCTCAAATTGTGTTGAACATTCAACTTGCCTGAGAACTTTGAATCCACAGCCAGTAATAATTTTCAAAATGATCATACATTCGTTCCTCCTGAGTTCTTTTAACCTGTTCAAATGTTCCTTATCCCTAAAACTGAAGAACTTAAACGAGGCACTTTACGTTGGCCATTTCTAGACTGGTCAGAATCTTGTCACCTCTCCTAAATGGTATTTGAGTTAAGAGAATATGATTCAAAAATGTAGTAATTATTTGATAAAAACAATACTTAAACATTTTCGTGAGGGTTAGTAGGTGGAGCATCTTTCCACATAAGACCATTCTCCCATAGGTTAAGTAATACTTTGTATGATTAGACGAGATTAACTGGTATTTTGCAAGGTACAATGTAAGGTCTATTAAAGTGGTACCAAATGAAATCTCTGGGACAAGTTTAAGGTGCGATTAATTCAGGTTTTTCAATCTGAGCTACGTGAACTCTTCAATCGGTAGAAGGGAGGAGGTGATTGATAGTAATTGGAGAGAATCACGGCCACACGAGTATTTGAACCTAATCTGGGGATAGGAAGTTCAATTACCCGTTTTCACTGTCCGCTTAACACTGATTAAACCTTGACTTTCAATCACCAATTCACCATGGTGAATAGCTTAACGGCATTGGACTACATCATCAGAAGTCGAGTTGCGTCCGAAACTCCTATGGTCGTCGTCAACCTGTCCCTGGTGTTATTTGTGATTTCCCCAACCATGAAAAGCTTCACATGTTGTTGCGTACAAACACTTATCAACTGTGTTCGTACTTGGCAAAGCATAGATTTCAATCAGATTTTCTGACAATATTTGTGGAATTGAAATTCATCTGTATGGAGTTCACGAGATTCGCCGACCGGAGGATCAGAGACACCTGGTGACGAAACTCATTGCCACGGTTAGTGAGACAATAGTATAGGAACTCTTACTCTTCGTCTGCACGATGTTTTCCCTCTGCCTTCTCATTTCTCATTTGTTTTATCTGCTTCGGTTGATATTGGAATGTAGCAACCAAAAACAGTGCCAGATTATTGGTTGAAAAAAAGGAACTGAAAGTCAAGGGTTAGATTATTGATGCATTTTGAGCAAGTCGTGAAGTGATCAGGTAATCCACCAACCGCTGTGTCAGGAGTAAAGAACACACGAAGGGGCAGGGGGGGGGGGGGTGGAAGCAGATGATGTTGGAGAATGGGCATAAAGATGTGCACAGACTGATCAAGTTTGGTGTCACACACTGTCTTCCTAGACTAGAGCCTCCGTTAGTCGGAAACACTCGGAAATAAATCAGCAAACCATGAACATGTGCGACCATGTTGCCATTTACGATAAAGTCAAACCATCTCAGGTTGTGCTTCGTATGGTGTCCAAAGAACCGGCCCGTCATGGCCTCATTCAAAGTCTTCGGACCATAGATACCAATTCTCCATGATAATGTATAAGAGCAGTCCTGGTTACCGATTTACGCTGACCACGACATCCATGTGAAATCGCGGAGTGAAAAAACCATCGTTCGTTCATAACCACGATAAGCGTTGGTCCTACATGGTGAATCCGTACTCTAGTGGTAGAATCATCATAACTAAATAGATTCGAATCCATTCTTATTCGCAAAATCACCCGATTGTTTTTTCCACAAGGTCCCACGGAAAAACCCTCAATCGAGAATGGATTCACTCCTTTTTGGAATTTGCCCGGTGCTGATCGAATCGCATGGACGTTTATCACTTTACTGGTACGAGGCACGAATCACGCCGGCCTCCGTCACATTAACACTAGCTAGACAGTGAGCCGTTGTGGTCCGAATTCCTACCACGCCTAACCTATTAGGGTCCCATGTGGTTTTACATTCTAAGTGTCAGGGTCACGGATGCCAGTTCTCTATGAAAGTGCGGTGAGCCTTTGGAGTTATGGAGTGGGCCACTTCTACTGAAGTCATGCAAAAGCATGAAATGATAAAAGGTTCAAGAGCACTGAAACAGCTAGAGGATGAAACTGGCAAGATTGGTAGCATCAGTGCAATGATTATTACCAGTATTATTACTATTGTTTTTATTATTCTCGACAAGATAAAAACCGTAGTAAGAGGCTAATCTGAGGATAAGACAAACAACAAAAGTTAATTAGGACACAAACACAAACCAATATCAGTAGAATGTTACATTTTCTAGTGAAAAAAGAAATTACCGAGTTACTGTCAAGCACAAAAGTCCGAACGGACAAAATCCAGTTTCCGAGCAAATAACTACAAGTTGTAGGTGTCTAAGACAATAAGAGTCAAACGGACTAAGAATAAAATATGAACAAAGGAACATTGGGAGGATGAGTACAGACAGTATTGTATCGCCGTTTTTAAAGGTATGCGATCAGACTGAGTGAAGTTTGGGGGTTATATCTGATGGGAGCCGAGCCGGTATTGAGCGAGAAGGACCAAGGAGATTGGATGACGAGTTCCAGCGGATGACTCGCATCTCCCCAGCACGATTAACAAAATATGGAGAGGGAGAGGACCGATCCAGCATCACAGCCGATATTCTTCTACGATCTTCTTCAACTGAACAAACATCTGTAAAAAGGAAAAATGGGGAAAACACAACGAATCGGTCAAATCAGCTCGAACCACAAACCACGTGCACAGTGTTTTTTAAGTCGAGAAAAAAATTAGACTTGCCTAAGGTCATTTAAACCACATTCTGCACTGGACTACTCTCATGTTTGTCAGTAAGCAAATTGTCAAAAACCCATTCGGGATGTGAGTATCCGCCTGATTGCCTAGGCTGTATATTTGCATACTGAGAAAATTTTCGCCAGTAAAAGTTACGATGAAACCGAGATTATCAAAGGATAGATACCAATACATAACCAACTCCTATGAAATTCACAAGGTTATGAAGTCGGTGGTTCACATTGCTTTCCAACGGTCTTATTGCATGCGGTAACAAGTTATTGTTTTTATTACCAATTCTCTCTGAATATATCAAACAATTAAAAAGCTGGATCTGTCGTACTGGTGACAGAACAAAAATTATTATCTGTATGGTACATACATAATTCATTGAAGGGAAAAAAGTCCCTGATGTGAACCATAATGAGTAGTACTCCTCACACAGCAGATCAGATACTGTAACCTCTCTGACGCCACAATTTTTTTTATTACTCACTGGGAACCGTGTAGTGTCATATTTTCAGTGCTGGGCGGATGGACTCAGCTTTATCGAGTTGTCAAACAGGGATGGGTGGTGATTACTTTTATCCGTTCTGGTGGAATACAAAGTAACTGCAATTATTGTGTGCACGATTATTTGCGCGTATAGTGTGGCATCCAGCAGAATTCGCGTTATCTCTTTATCAGTACTAGGACACCGAGAGGTTCCAGCAATTTGTTAAAATTTCGTGACTTTTTCCAATGATAAGTTCCACTGAAGTGGGGTTTTATAGTTGCGTTTTATTCCCCTAGTAGTTGTGGTATATATAAAAAGACCTCATTATTGGCTTTCGAATTTGGTCCGATTCGTTTGTGTGGGGCATTTTTTTCTGGATTTATAATGCAAAGTGTCCGTACGGATATGTTGCCATTCTGTCGAGGTTTTTTTTCTTCGTCTTTTCAGTGTGTGGCAGCTTTTCGCTTGTTATGATGAAGTAGCATATTAGTGAAATTGAAGGGATCTTGGATATATCGGCAATCGTTGTTGGAGTTCGTTATCCTCTCAGCACTTTTTCAGGTATTTTAGCGACAGATTTTGTCAATTTGGAAAGGTCCATTGAAGCAATATGACGACTCAGTGCTATCTCTCACCTTAAGTTAATTGGCTTCCTAACAGAGGAGCACTTCGCTTCACGCGACAAACCGTGCATTAATACTGCAATCTGATTCAACTCGATAAAACTGGAAAAAGTTGCAATCAACTTGCGTTAGAAGCAAGCTATTCTAGTGAGCCACGTAGTCGCCTAGATTTCTGAATGACATCAAATCGTTCTTTTATTCGACCAAATCAGCAACGATGCAGTATACAGAAATACACGGAACACGTTCGGTAGTGACACAGATCGGAAGTTAGAAGACACTTTCGAACAAACTACTGTCCACACTCATTCATCTCAGTAAAAATGTGCTAAAGACTGGTATTCCTGTCATTGCACCACTGGATCAGTCAGAAAGCTGCTTCAAAAGTGAAATGACTTGGAAGCAGGACCATATATCACGTGCGAGACAAGTGGCCCACATTTTATTATCAATTTTGATCATCCGCTGTATTACAGTCCAAATTGAAGTGACATGCTAGTTAGTTCATCAGTACGTATTCACAAACATGAAGCTACAAAAGGCGCATCTATGTGTTCGCTATAATCCCCTCAGTTAGTCATCCGAAACACGGAAAAGATCGAAATAAATGAATTAGGTTCTAGTTGTCATGATATGCACTCGCTTATATATTATCCCGTAATGGCAGCAGCCTAATTGGATAAATATGTATTGGATATACCACCATCCTCAGCCAAATATGATCTAATCACACGATCAGCGTGAATGCACATCACTGCTATTTCAATCAATCCCACCAGGACTATCACTTTCGTGTGCCAGTTGGTATCGATACTTCGCCAAAACGATGGATCTCCAACAGACTACCGCTAATTTTGCGCTTCTTAACCTACAGTTTGTCCTAGCAGTATACCATATGTCCATTCCGCTGCCCTTATGGGACCAGCATGTCGTTCTGTTACTGTCACTCAAACCATTAATGCTAGATGTTCTAAGACCCCTCCAATATTGACGATTTGCACATCCCTGACACATTTATCCTGTCAACGACCCCGCCAGTCAATGTTCGGTCACTGCACCCCTTCACACTTATCGGCGAATTGTTTTTCTGGTCATGCACACTCGCGCAGTCCATTGCATTAGAGTCCTCCAATGACTGGTTTCTTCCTACCCTCCATAAGATTATCTCACCACTGTCTGCGTTATAGATGGCGAGCACATGCACACACGCATCGGTAGTTTTCAAAAACGATGAATCCCCGACAGGCCTATTAGTTTCATTTTTCTCAACCTTCAGTCATGGAGTTTATTGAGTGTTAGTCACAACGAACAGCGGTTATCTTGGCCCTTCCATCACACCTTTCACTCTGCTGACCGCCCCAATCCGGCCCTAGCTTTCTGTCCCTCAAGCACACAGTCGACTCAGTTCACATGTTGTGCCTTAGAGGTGCAACCGTTTAGCCGTACTCATCGGCTCATCCGTAATACAGGTCCACATGGGCCATGTGCGATCCAGATCACTGCACTTATAGGCCAAAATGTTTTGCCAGTGGCCACTACCTTTGTGCGTGCATGCACGTGACCTCAAAATAAAACCAACTTCGTGTAACAGGTTATCAATGTCAATTCCGTCTGATTGGCATACTCGATGTGTATAGACTGATCGTTACATCTCCCACCACTTAGTCGCCGTTTTACTTATCACTGTCCAGATCAGACTGATGACACATTACACATTAAGCAAACTACGTAAACGGCGGTTCTCTTTCCCAAATACTTAGTGTGACTACGTTGAATAACGGTAAGTGGAAAACAATAGTAAGGGCGATCAGGTTGTGTTGATCTCCAGAAAGACCGTTTGATCGTTCTCTGGCTCTAAAGTGAACCAGTACGTCGTTCTGCATTCCCAATGGGCACTATATTTGATCTTCGAATGAGATGCCGGTTGTCACTACGTTCAAACACATGGCCCAGCAACCTGTGTATTCATTGGGCTCTACCAATAAACTGAGATGATTCGAAGGCAAAGAAGTCTTCCCACTAGGGTTAGTGGGATTGACCGAAACACCTGTTGTCCCTATCTGGCGATCAAAAGGACCACAGAACAGACCGGTCTTAAGTAAAAGCTGAATAAGCGCATCTCCGCGCATGTGCATGTGGGCACAAGCTAGGAACAAAAGTAAAATACAGTGGGGCTGGTTAGGTGCTATAACTGACGTAAGCGCCAACAGCACAGTGACGTGTGTACCCAGGTTGAGCTGCGTTCACGTGGATGAGCACGTCACTGCCAAATCATATATGCGCACCGCGCACGTTCAGGCACGAAATACTTGTGCTACATTCAGGGTAGGAGGCCTCAGTCTATGTAAATCATGCAAACAATTTCGCTGTGCACTTGTACACGTGTGCACGCACACAGGTACGCTCACTCAGTCACCCAGCTTTCAACGAAGGCCTGTCTGCTTCGTGGTCCCTTTGACCGTCAGGGTTTTAACAGTAGGTGGATTCCGTTTCGATACCGGATGGAGCTGAGCCTTTGTCCGTGGTTTGCCTTAGTCGCCCATGCTCTTACACGTCTCACGTGACGTGTTTGCGACGTTCATGCGGTGTGCAACCAGCGAGACGGCACAGAGTAGGTTTTGTAAAATGTTTTGAGACATGAAGGAAAATGTAAATGTAGATTTAACGGAGAATTAATTGAAAATATCCGGCTGAAGGATCAGAACAGTCGGTGGAGAACGAGACTGGTTCCGGCGCTTCGTAACTGGATTAATATAGCGCGTTTTATAGGCATCTGAATTAGGATTATAGAAGAAAGAACAGGGCACTTGGTAGTCAAGGTGACAACGAATGACATTTTCGTGTCCACATAGTTACAATATTATCGGCGTCACGAGAGGTAGTGTGTTGTGTGCCTGAGCCATCAATTCCGAAAGATAAGTCAGCGTAATTCGCGAAAACAATTGACAACATGAGAATATCAGTGTTTACCGTCACTATGGCTACTTAGGAGATTGAACCCTGTGTAGTTGAATGGTACGGGGAGTATACTCATCATTCGGGAAGACTGAGTGAGATGGGGTGGAGGTGCACTCAGAACACTACCAAGGGTCACGTGAAAGATCACTTGGTTCATAACTAACAACGTTTAGAAGATTATCAGGTAGATTATTTATTCCTCTTTGGTTGATACAGCACGGCAAATACTTGCGACGTTTTAGTCTCCGAGACGCTACACCAGAGGTCAATTACGTAATGAGGTGGTCCTGAACACCTTGTTTCTGTGCCCTGGAAAGCGATTAGGGGTCTCCCCGGAGTATGAACCAATTGTCGGATTTCAACGCGCATCGTACGCGCAAATGATCATCCATACAATAGTTGTAGTTCTTGTGCATCCTATCAGAACAAACTTTATTGTTTGCCAGAGTAGTCACTCTAGGGGAATTGGAAGAGAGAATCACCGCATGTTTAGTGATTATCATCCATCCCTATTTGACGGTTTCATGAGGCCTTTTGGATTAAATTGTTGCAGTCAAACACAATATACAAATTTAACCCGTATTCGGATTGGTGGTATTCACTTGGCTAATTATTAAAAGATTGATCCAAGTGGAACAACAGTTGTGCTCAGTAACCAGTAGTTGAACAAGAGCATGTATGTAAAAAGTAACGTATTCATGTACGTCGTACGATAAGTGGTAGGTTGGACTGCAACGACATGTTGTATTGCAGTTGGTTAACCAATCGCTGATTGGGAGTGGGACACCGCTTGTCGCTGTAGTATGTAACACGTTTTCTTGCTGACATGATTGAATTGATCGGTTTATTATTCAACACGTCATGACATATTTGCGATTCCCGACGAGTGATAGAAAAAAGCAATTATGGCGTTAGAGAGGCTACAACATCATATTTGCTGTTTGAGTGATAATACTCCTAATGGTTCATATCAGGGATCTTTTGAGATAAGATTTACATGCCTGCAAGGTATTTTATATGTATCATATGGATCGTATTTTTCATCCTTTTAAAAGCTCTACAGATTGAGGTTTTTACCCGCTTGATATATTCAGACGGAAGTGGTATTGATAACATTAATTTTTTACCGCATACAATGCCACTGTCGAGAAACAATCTGAACCACTAGCTCCATAACGTTTAAACTAAACTAACTCCTTGCAGAGCACACAGAAATCGACTACATGCTGGTATTTGGCCGTTGATAAGCTTGGTTTCACGGAAGCTTTTACGGGCGAGAATTCGTTTCAGCGTGCAAAATGCACGGTCTAAGCAACTAGGCAAGCCTCTCTGGACCCAAGAGGATTTTTCGACAATTTGCCTACTGAGAAGCATAGAAGCAGTCCGGTGCAGAATGCAGTTCATATGGGTTGGGGCACGTACAAAATTTTTTCACGACTTAAAAAACGTACATGACCACGCTGAAAGTTATTACTGCATGTAGAACCGTGAGTTTTCGTGACATATCAGTCGGGTCCTTTAGTTTGCTTGAATATCTCCTAATTCTAATGACAGATTTCATTGACGAGATTTGTGCGAGCATAAACAGGAATTACGCTCAAGATATTTATCTGCTCACTTGTAGCCTCCCTTTTTCCCAATAATTTGCCTAGTACCAAGCATTTAGGTAGCAAGTGTCGAATTTCGACTTCCCCAGGGTGACTGTGGACGTACAGCCCAAAAAAGCGTCAAATGACACCAAGTACCAGTATGTTAGATTGGCCACCTGTGCTCATTTACTCATATATGGGCTGGACCACGCAGCTTTCACATGGTTTGACGAGTAGTCTTATTTTATTGTGAGACCACATTTTTAGGGATACTTACTGATTTTGTCAACAATAAGCTGAATTCATTCTATGGTAGAGACGAAAAATTTACTGACGAGTTACCGCCATTCTCCGAATGATATGGATGTGGCGCGGAAACCGATCGAGTTTGAAACCTTGGTGTCCGATAACAATATTCCGACAAAAACAAATTATTAGATCAAATGGTAAATCTTAGGCTGAGGTGGGTAGTGGTCTGAAAGCGAGCAATGAGGACCATTCTGTGACATGAGAGAAAGGCACAAAAATTTTACTGTTTCATTTGGTCATACTGACCATCTCCGGTTTTTAGAAATTCGATCACACACTCGGGTTGGAGACAACAGAGGCTTTCTCGTCGTTGCTCAGCCGCGTTGCATCATTTTGCAGATGCGCGTAGTAATTCTCAACCAATAATTGCATTCAGCTTTGAATCTGTTCAACTAAATTCTCAAAATTGATTTTATGAATGAAACTTATCAGAATACCTTTTATTTCCGTATGGTTGCCCCGTCAACAAACGTGACTTTTGATGTGATCCTTCCATGAAGCCATGAAAGTTCCCTTTTGCAGATTTCAAGCTGGAATTACTTACTGGTCGAGAAATATCTTACACGGCTGAAAACCGATGCGATAAGACCTATAATTATCATATCGGGTAGGAAAACAATACAACAAAGCTGAGTAACGAGCATGCAAATACATATTTTTATTCTTAGTTATTCATGTATTTGATTATTATGATTTTTGAGTGACATCCCTGCTGAGGGACGCTAAACAAAACCGCCGCCTTCAGTACGTGATTGGTCGTTGTTTTACCTGAACTGAACAGACGATCTGACAACAACTTATCCAATGATTCGGCTACAACCTTTAGCGACCCGAGAGGGAATTTACAATCCTGCTCCGAACGCATTATTCAGATATCATGAGACTGAAAATGGAACGAGACCTGTTTTAATTCGCTGAGTTATTAGTCACGAGTGGTGGTGATTGCAGGCTTATTCGCCATATCTACCATAAAACTATTACTGATGAATGAATACGCTTCCGCGGCCAGTTTCAAGCTTTAAAAAAGCGAACCTTAGTCTGGTTCATCTCAGCTTACGCGCACAAAAAATTGTGCTCAGAAGGAAAAGTAGCTAAGCGAGTGTCGGAAAGATAATATACATTTTTGAATGATGACCAACAGAGCGTTTCATGCAGCAGATCTATCAAATGAACGAAAGCGACTAATTATAATGATGGTTATTAGAAAAAGGATTTAAACAAACTTCTTTGAATGGGAGATGAGTATACGACGTCAGGAAAACGTGACTGACCGCAATTTTCCCGCCAACACATATTGCACACTCGCCTCACTAGTCAATCATTTTTAGGATAACTTTGTGAAGCTTGGACAAACATTAACCGTGAACCACATGTGGCAACTCTGATTATTGTCTGCCAGCAAGAAACTTGGAAATGAAAAAGGGATTGAGAATAAAGTTGAGAGAGAACTACAAATGACGAAGTCAAGTATATGAAAAAACTGTGTAAATGTGACAGCGACATCCAGCCATATCGTACAGTGTTTCTAAGGTTCAAGTGGGTGGATTTTTGGACCCTATCCACTGAGCCAAGTGTAACCCACATGATCAAGTGCCTAGACAAGTTTCTCATATATTTCATGTACATCATGAATTTATACTTTCCACACCTGCCTGATTTCAGGCTGTGCCAAACAAAATATGGTGCAATCGGGGAAGAAAGGATAGATAGAGTCCGATTTTATGATTTATTTGCGGGCGCAATACTGCCAGGCTGCTCAACTCAGAGCAGGTGGCTTTCTTATGGGTCCACAACTGGAGCCTTTAGCTATCCAAAGCTTAACCCGCAGAGCAGTGGGACAAAGCATGGGGTGCGTAACCTACTGGGGGCCGGTGACTGACGCTCAGTTCATACACCCTTCGGATGAGGTCAAACATCCTGAGTACCCAGTGCACCCACGTCAAGAACTGGTCAGCCCTATTCATTTTCAAACCACTGCCCGGCCAAACGAGCATTTCAATCCAAGGAAGCCCATCAAGGGATACACTCTTCAAACACCGTACGGTGACGCTATGGACCGTCGGACGAGAATCCACGTGTTCCGAGATAAAATTAAAACATCATCTTCATCACCGATGGACTGAGATACGAATCTACTCCACTTATTCCACCGAAGCTGCAATAACGTTCACAAGGAGCAGACTTGCAAAAATCTGTAGTCCACAGTTACCCTCGACTTGAGTTCGCCTGCCTGTCGATCGGCTTACCGGGGTATTTTACTTCAGTCTAATGAAGCAACATATTCAGACAAATGAGAAAACCAGGGAGTGGAGGGATACCTCAAGAGGACAAGACAAAGACGTAATCGGATGTGTTACTCCTATATCTAACTCCGTTTACAGGTACTGTCAAAATTCCCTGTATATCAGAGATTTTCCAACCAACCAATCTCGAACGTGCCAGGTTGCATCCTCGCAAAATTGTCCAAGGTGTATGGGAGACCTGTGATAACTACTTTACAGACAGGGAATAAATTACTGATCCTATTCAAATCTTGACTTTAAGCTGGAAATTGTGAAAAGTAAGTGACTGAATTTTCCGGTGGTTTTGCTATTGTAACATTTTATAACAAACGGGTAGATTTCTCCACGTCTATAAGATGCATAACCTCGTGTGAGACACGACCTGGCGTATCATTCTACAATGAGACAGTTTTCTTTGAATAACTTCTGCTCTGATAGACTTTTATTTTTCGAACACGGTTAATCTCTGCGTTGTTCAGGGTATCTTTATCAACGCCCCACCAACAAGAGTGATCGTGATTTTTCGCAGCTCATATCAATCCTCGTGATGTGTGTTGCGACCTCAAAGTCACTACAACGAGTTTCTTCGGACATTTATTTTTACGAGGGATGTATTCGTGAGCCTCTAATTATCACCACAGTTCGTTCAAAGTAAATAGATGGTCAAAAAGATTCACGATGCGATTCGGATAATTTCGTGGTTGTACCACTCAGTCAACTTTGTTTTTCGTATAATACTGGTTTTGAATCTGTTGAACGCTAGAGCAACTGACTTTTTTTCATCATTGTTTGCAAAGGCGCACGGCAATTTTCGCCGATTCTTATTGCTCCCTGGCTGTTTTTTTTTGCCCCAATGCAGCTCACATCATTATCCAAGTCGGATATGTTCGTTGTTGCACATCAAAATATTGTTATGGCACCACTGTGTACATGAATAACGTAATGTAATGCTGTCATTCACATGAGCAATGGGAAGTATGTTTATCTCAGGAATACGTGTTAGGTGGGCTTGCACAATGTAATCTTACTCTTCTTTAATGAAATGGCAAAATTTTCCGGTTTTTAGTAAATATTTCTTCAACGTAGCAAAAACAACATAGATATTTAGCGGGCCGCGTTCATACGACCTTGACATATGGGTGACGCAGTCGAAAGAAACCAAACGTTAGTCTCTATCGGGGTTACCAATCACCGTCGGCTGGCTGTTGACCCGTTAGACAACAAGTATTCTACGTATACGTTAGCAGAAACATGACAGGCGATTCAGAAAAAATGTGTCTCGTAGGATTAGCATTTATTTCTCAATGACAAAACCACCCAAGGTGAGTTTTACCTTCATCGGTTTACCAATAAGCCACATTCAACATTTAACTAATTTCGGAATTTCGAACTTCAAACTAATTTATCACGGTGACCAACGTCACACAGTTTCAACCGTCAACGGATCGCAGAAGAACTAACGTAACTGACGTCACGTTGCATACAATTTCAAATGTCAGTCTTGTGTTGTGATATACCACAAAAATTTCAATAAAGAGGAATTAATCACCGTGAAAAAGTTCGTCTAGCGAATTTCGCCAGCACCTGCATACAAGTTAAGATCGGTGGCATTCCCATATAATATGTACAATGGAACAAGAAGCAAACACCAGGTGGGAATAACAGTACTTCTCATGGAAAACTCGAATGATAAATGACTCCCAAGCCCGAACTCGGATTCGGCTATTAACGTGCAGATATTTCGTGAAGAAAGCAGATTCCTCCGACACTGTTTAGCAAGGAGTAGAAATAGGGAATTTTTTATACGTTTGCTCATGAGCGCAATGGAAGGTCCACTGCACTATTAAAGATAACCGGCAACCAGACCGTGAGACTTGAACTGGAGAACCACATAAGGTCCCGATAGGTCAGGTGTGGTAACGAGCCGAACGATAGTGGAATACTGTCTACCACCAAAGTGACTGATGATGGCGGGGATTCGAGCCTCCGACCCCCGAGGTGAAAATCAAACACTAAACCACTGGACCATCACCGGTCCACGGAGTCGGGGGTCAGTTTTAGACTAAGAACACCAAAAATTGCAATTAGCAACGGTGAAGGCAGTAACGGTTCGGCTGTTGAATCCACCAACTGTTTGTTATTGAACGAATGACTCCATACAGCCCGGATGTGATTGGAGATTGGTCTTTAAAATCAACCTGAACCAGATCATAAACCTTCGAATGAAACTTGATGTGAATAATTTGCAAAGTACGTTGACTGTCCATTGATGTTCTCAAAACATTGACCCACATCGATTTGTTATTTTTCTCTCAGTTGCACAACACTCACGACTGTGACCGACTGATCTTATTATGGATATAGCAGACATGATTCAAAGACGGACATCCCCATCATTTTTATGTAACTGTTCATTTTGATTTGGTCCCCTTCAGTGAAACATTTAGCTTCATCAAGTCAAAAATGTAGACGATGAAAAGATATCCGGTCTCGTATAATTTCCCAATGATTCGTGAGTAGTGACGGATTTACTGACTGCTCGATTGATTGATTTGTTGAGCGAGTGACCACGTTCGCTTGACGAGTAAGTGAGAACGAATGAACGTTTAGCCATACAGCTGGACTTACCTCCTCCATCGATGTGCTCGCATCGATACGAGAAACCAAACCTTTGGCTTCATAGAACTGAATTACCGGAACACATTGTTCTTTGAATTGGCGCAGTCTGAGCAACACGCCGGACGGGATTGGATGAGGAAGAATGAAGCATTTAATGATGAAGTCTTGTTTGTTTCAGATTAGAGGTTACGAACTTCATGCTGTTATAAACAAATAGATCAACGAGGGCAGAATGAGTGCAAGACATTGACTGATCGTTTCGGAATGATGATACGCCACATTGGTATTGCTGAAATAGCAAAAGACGGCGATGTCAACCAATCCCCCCTCCCACGTGAAAGGAGCAGACATGAATATCTGTCTGTGAATTCGCTCTACCCAAGGTAACAGACTCTAGTTCACTGAAGATTACAACAATGGGTCGATAAACGATTCCAGTCAAAGACAACTGGACGCCTACATCGGCCGGTCTACTGGCCAGGGCCATTCCGACTTACTGACATCATGAACTGATCAACCTTTCTCATCTTCTGATTACGGTGAAAAAGAATTGCAATAGTTCTCCCAAGTCACCGGCAAGTGATCGCTAATGATTGAGCACATCACTTGCTTGTACTTGGGAGGAACGAAAAAGCCGTCACCAACGGTCAACCAGGACAGCACACAATTCGGCCGCCGCCATGCTACCATCACATCTGGTCTACTAGGTCTTAAAGTGGCTTTGCATTCCAAGTTTCACGGGCACGGGTGCCCGCGGTCCGTGGTATTGCAGTGCATCGTTGTATCTATGGATTTCACAGAGTATATGCGTAATTAAATGTACTCAAGAACTGGTGAGTATTTTCCGTATCCGTGAAGATGCTTTGACAACGTTAAGAGTACAATAAAAGCAGGAATCGATAGAAGTGAAGTCGGAAACAAACCACAAACTGACCTTCTTTGAAGTGTCTCCTGATTATCATCAATTCGTCCCAAACCGCGACCCATGCACCGTTTGACACAAATCTGTAGTATTGAAGAAAAAAAAAACATTGACGTCACGCGCAGGTCAACAATTGATAGAGATGGCATTACAAACTGTTCACAAACGGCGTGAATTTTCACTGAGTAATCGGAGTAGAATATTCGATTGGAATACTGACGTAAGACATCGCTCCGGTCTCTGATCTTCACCAGGGATTCAGCTCTCACTGACAGCTCTAAAATGCTGCTTCTAAAGACAGCAGTCATATTCCAACCGACAGGCCGAATCAGGATGAGAGCAGCGGAAACCTTCGGGTTTCGGCTAGACAGTACTCCGCTAACGCAGCGCTTTTCCAATTTTGTGGGAATACCGAGTCAGCGACGCTGAGGTTAGGCGATCGGTGTTAGCCCTCAGGGACTAGTCTTGAGATCAAACAAAACAGGGTCGCTGGAACTTGTTGTAGTTATTCACAGGCAGATTTTCAATTCATTGTGCACTGGTCTCCGAGGCAGGTAGCAGTTGAAAGACAGACCAGTGACCAGTCCATGACGTAGGGGAAAGGTGAGAAAATATTAATCAAAGAGCTTGACCGAGTAGAACGGGCTAGGTTGGATATATCTGAAGACACAAAAATCAGCATCAAATTCTGCGGTCAATAGCGTACTTACAACAGAATTATTTCATTTTCTTCACGATTTCCGCTAATGACTTTCATAACTGTCCATTTGTTCACTAATCTCCGACTTTTTGTTACCTACTGAGTCATACTCCGAGACAACACAATCGAAAACAGAACGCTAGTGTGTGGCTAGTACTGCATGCGAAAACCCAAGCGAACTTAACTAGTTTTCACTTAGAAAACAATTTTTCACATGTATCTAGCTGATTTTGCGAGTTCTACGAGAAAATGGGAACCTCCGGTGCAGCGTATTAAACAATGGGGTTGGAACATCGAGTCCGGTGCCCAGTTCAGCTAACAGGTTATTTCATGTTTAAATTTTTGTTATTCAGTACCACAGCAACACCGATGGTGGTTAAGTGGTTTACAGCGTTTTGCCACTACCTCGGAGGTCACAGGTTTGAATCCCGCCATCATCGGCCACTTTGATGGTAGACAGTATTCCATTGTCGTCCAGCTCGTTACCACACCCCATCTATTCGGATCTTATGTGGTTCTCCAGTTCAAGTCTCACGGTCAGGTTGCTGGCTATCCCTACTAGAACAGTGGACTTTTGAGGTTATAAGGTATATCCCTTCCACTCCAATCATGCGCAAGCATATATTTTTAAAAACTATCCTGGCAATTCGGTTACCGCGAGTAAACTTTCTCGAGGCAAGTTTACGAACGATAGCAAACGTGGCACACATGATAAATCGATGTTTTAGATACACTAATGATAATAAACATTATATACTACGATCCACCATGTAGTGTCAACGCTTCAGTCACCACTGAAAACCGAGACGTTCTGCACGCAGCTGTTCCATCCGGTTTGCTGGGAATTATCAGTTCCAATGCGCATCGACCAAGCCTCTACTGGGACTGGAACACGGGGTAGACGATTGAGTCGAACACCTAACCACCAGGCCATCCGGGTTGGTTCCCAATGGCTTGTTTAACTTCATCGCTACTTACTATAGCGCCCCTCTGTCACCGGTTAATTATGATCAGTAGCGCGCATCGACCGGGCCCCCAGTGAAACTTCAACACGGGGGTGAACGACTGAGTTGGATACCCAACAACCAGGCTATCCAGTATGGCTCTGAACGGCTTGTTTTACTTCAATACTACATGACTGATACTGAATGATGAATATTATAAATAAACCAAACCTCTTACTACTCAAATTCCTGATGAGTATAATCCAGAATTGCGGCGTTTTTCAATGCCATATTTCAGCGTAAAAATAAGTCAGAACTTAAAAATATTTCTATAGGTTCAGTCTACCGGGTGAAAATCCGTTAGTTCTGGCACTAAAGTCCATTCGCTATGTGACGCTTTCATGAGTTTCCGAAACGCTATGGACTGACAAGTTTTCACGTCTACCAAGCAAAGAGGCCAGGTCTGCAGGTTGTGGACTAATAATTGACCCAAATGTTGTGACGCATAAATGTTGGAAAATCGAGGGTCATCATGCTTTTTTCGTTCAGCTGGACGAGATAGGAATAAATGCCTCAACTGGCTGATGAAAGATTGGTTCCGTGAGTTTTCACCGGTGCGTTTGATCCGACTCTTGCTTCGCTTCAGGACGACACGAACAGAAGCCCAAACTATTCATTCTAGGTCAAAATCTTGTTTTCCTCTAAGTCAAAGACGGATCAAGTCAGCCCGGTTTCCGATCTCAGTGTTTTTCGCACGTGATCCAGCTAATCGCATTCAGGTTGGTAGGCTTTGTGCTTGGGCGACGCAACGGATCGGAGAGAACAAGACCGGTCCATCAAAACACATCAAACACACGAACAACAAGCGCATCAAAACAGCCAGTTGTTTCCTGGCTAGTATGTGTGTACCTACTTTTCTGGTTGCTCTTTCGCCAGGACAGGTTTTGAGACATCACTGGCCCAGTGAGGCGCGTACAGTTCACCATGATAGCTATGACAACTCAGCAACTATGGGGCTGTGGTGAAAGCCCCATTGCCATTAGGTTGGGACGAAAGGAATCATCTGTACCTCCCAGCCTTGCGAATGAGCTTGGAAATCAAGGTGCAAATGGAACCGCCTAGATAGGCAAATCTGCTAAGCTGAGTTACTAACATCCAAAGACAGAGAAACAAATGAACTTATATACCACCACAATGCTTGATTTTCATTGGGAGGTTTTCTGGTGTGTGCCACATTAGCATTAGATTCTTCAAACCAGACCACCTCAAAAATTGGTTAGGATAGCAACGCCTCCATCACGGGATGTGAAATACCGATACCTATGGCGATGTGCGCAAGCAACACCGTGGTCATCATCATCGAGCATTCACCCCGTGTGAACATTGATGGTCATCAGGTGGCCTACACCAAAACTTGGGCACGAAAATAATAGTCATCATCATCATCATCATCATCGTCATCATCGTACAGCGTTAAACAGCACGCCAAGCCCCACTGACCACTGCCTTTCTCACCATGTCGCACGTTGAATTAGAAAGTATGAATATACAAGATGGACAAGGAGTGGGCCTACAGTGGGGGAAAAGGAAAGAACGCCCCAGTAGCCAACACACGGAATACACGGTCTCACTGTATAAACGCACATCGATCAATCATTCTGATTCGACAGAAAGGAAATGACCACACGATCACCACTGTTCACGGTTCGCTGCCATATCCTTCAGTGTCTCCAGCCAACTGGTAGATAGATCTTTTGGACCCCGACCACAAAGACGTGAGGCACCTACTTTTCATAATTTCGCTGCACATTTTCTCATTCCTGACTGCCGCGTCATCTGTTGACCTCCACGTGGTCTCTTCCACTTCCAAGGAGGAACGGAGAATACGAAACGTCATACCAGACGTGTGGTTGCCATACGTAACACATGCCCCAACCAACGAAGTCTACTAAGCTGGATACGCTGTGACAAAACGTTCTCTGAATTAGTACCCAATACTCGATTTCTGACCTCAGCATTGCTCACTCAGCTATTCCGCCCAATCTTATCGATACTATGCAAACATCGGTGGTCAAAAACCTCAAGACGACGAATATCTTCAGCACACAGACTCCAAGTTTCGCAACCATACAACAAAACTGAACGCACTGCGACACAGTACACACGACCTTTCAACTTCAGTGAAATATCAGGTAGCCGCTACAAGTGCTTCAGTCCGGCGTACGCCACTCGAGTCTTGGATATCCGCGTGCTCACCTCTACTACTGTGCTCCCATCCGTCGTCACGCTGCTGCCGAGGTAGGTGAAGTGGTCGACAATCTCCAGCACCTCCCCATGGAGCATCAAGCTCGGAATCGTTGACGTCCACTCTTGCAACATCACTTTACACTTTGAATGTGCAAAAAGCATGCCGAAGGGGACTACAGCTCTTGTTAATCTATCTGGTGCACGTTGAGCATGTTCCGTGGATTCAAACAAGTAGACAACATCGTCCGCGTAATCTAGGTCACACAGCTTTTCACTATTTCCTAGCTTGACGCCTACATCCTGAAGATTTTGCAGCGCACTCGCCATTATTTCGTCCATGACGAAGTTGTACAGCACCACTGGTCGCTTCGAACCGACCGGTTAGTTTACCGTAAGCTCTAATGCGGCCAGAATTATGAGAATACAATGATCTCAGTAAGTTGACTAACTTCTGGGACATACCTTTTCGCTGAAAAGCATTGAAAAACGCTGTTCGATCAACTGAATCGAAGGCGCCTTTCAAGTCTAAGAAAACCATTATTGTCGGACGGCGGTGCGTGTGACGCGTTTCAAGTAGTCGGTGAAGAGTAAAAATCTGGTCGATGCATCCTCGACCTGGACGGAATCCAGACTGTTGTTCGCGTGTTTTCCTCTCGCGAGCCGGTGTAAGACGGTACAGCAGAATCGAGGCTAATACTTTGGTGATTATCGGAATTCAGCTAATCCCACGATGGTTACTACAGTCTTTGCGTATTCCCTTCTTGAAGATGGGAACAATCAACGACTCTATCCAGTATAACGGAATACGCTCCTCGTTCCAAATACCACCGAGCAAAACGGTAAGTGATTTTACCACAGCATCTCCACCCAGTTTGAAAAGAACTGGGGGAAGTTCGTCCGGACCGGCCACTTTCCCACGCTTTAGTAGTCGATTACATGACTCCACTTCCACTACCGATGAGGATTCAAGTGGTATCACTCAAGAAGTCGCAGTTGTTGACACAGGAGTAACTATATTAGCGCGCGGCCAGCTAGACTACTCCTTGAAGTATTCGGTTCAACGGTCAAGCCTTTGCTGTTTGCCATGGATGGGTTCCCCATTTCTATCGCAAATCGTTTCACTAACATGGGTGCGACGTCCACCGGTATGGCGAATAAGTTTGAACAGTCTTTGACTGTTACCTGAAGTAGCTCCTATTTCCATTTCTTCGGCTACCTTGACCCACCAATTTTCGCGATCCTTCTTAAGGCTTTTGTAGATGTCTTCGTATCTTACCCATCTCCGTGCAGTTCGGGATCTGACGCTTTCGCTCCATTATACTCAACGAATCTTGCGAAATTCAATGTCTTTGATGGACATCGGATCTATGACCACAGGCAAAACCTGCTGCAAAGTGCATCGCCTGTTTGATACGGGCCCAATGCTCATCCACATTGCTGTTCGTCGTAGATCCTAGCTCATGTGATAACTTCTGCTCAAAACGGGTGCGTACTTCTGGATCACACATACGTTGCACGGCTAACCGGGTTTGTGGCTTGCGACGATTACCATGGAGCTGGAGGGATAATCACATTAAAACGAATGCATAGTCCGACTCTACGTACGTGGACCAGTAAGCTCTGCAGTTCTGAACAGAACTGCGCCACTAGTAGCTTACTCCGATATGATCGATCTGACCCAAAGCACCTGTAGAATTAGATTGCCATGTCGCTGTGCGACGCGAGCTGTGTCGGAAATTGGTCCTAGACAAGAACAATCGATTGTCTGTACAAAACTAGAGAAGCCTATCCTCGTTATCTGTACGCTCAGCGGATGAAGTACAACGCCCACCTAAACAAGCTTCTGACACACTAAGTTTGCCAACTTGAGCAATAAAATCACCTGCTAGCACTACAATGTCAGAACCTTTACTGCTGCGAACGAGGGTGGCGAGTTCATCATAGAACTCATCTTTCTGCGTGTCTCAGCTGCAGTCTGTTGGGGCGTATGCCAAGATTACAGACAAAATGCGTTTAACACAACTATCCTTTCGAATGCCGACTGACCCTTGGAGTCTCACACCACACAAACGACTGTTAACAGGGATCCAGTCTAAAAAGGCAGCCTCAGCCCTGTCAGTCAAGACTATTCATACACCACGTTGACCCACAGCTCTAGCTGCTTCGTCTCCTGAGGTGCGCAGAAAATACCTCGATGAGATACCAGGAGCAGTTAGTTGAATCACACTGCTCGAATCCTGGATACGCGTTTCACTTAAGCAGAATAAATCAATCTTCAGAGAGTTCATTGTGAGGGCTAGGCACGCCCGCTGACTGGTCTGCATGAATGTACGGGCGTTGAAGGAGCTGAGATTCAGAGGCTGACGAGGCCTGAGAAAATGTGAGTTACCAGACAGAGGATTATTCCCGACACTATTTGACAACGAACCGTTGCGAGTATCGGCCGTGTTGTCAGTGGGAGTAATATAGGTGGATAGAGGGGGCAAAGAGAGGTGGTTGGGAACAGAAGACAAAAGTTGAATAGAAGAGAGGAAATAAGCTGTACTGTGACTTTTCCGGAATGGTTTGATATAAACTCCACCCAGAAAATACGACCAGGTCAGAAAGGCATCAGCGCAATGGCCGCATGGACGGGACCTCGTGACTCCCGAGATGACCCATTTTTCGGATTTCGGGGTAATAAAAACTCAACTTCCCACACTTACCGAATCAGCAAATATAGTTTTCGGACTCAGAGATCTTAATGAGCCATACCTTAACAACGAGCACATGATATTGTCATATTAACCACTGTCATGCGTTACGGACTGAATCAAACTGAACCATTGTGCTGTAAACGCGACTGTTCGCATTCGGTTATACTGCAAAAAGGTGTGAACTGGGTGCAGAATTCATGGATTGAAAGTTCCGACAGTTGCGTTGTCAATACAATGTGAGTAGGGTACTCAGACAAAAAGTATTTAAGAAAAATTCCGTTGCATGACAGATTGGAGTTTGTAACTCTACAGGAAAGGAATCTACAAAAAAATATAGTCTGGTGTTCGGGGTTTGATAATTTAGGATGACGTCCAAGAAGAGGACGGAATTGTTCACACGACAGTTGCTGTTGTGAATTTATGTGAATACTATGGACCATTTACTAATTCGATCAATTTTACAAAACCCTGTACGTGTACTGTATTGGCCTGGTGTGAAGTACCGAAAAGACAAATATGCGTTTGCCACATACCGTTTTCTTATTATTACAATTAGCAAATAAAACTTTGATAACCATAAACATGAATTTCTATTTACAGTTGTTTCCCCTTACAGAACGGCATGACACTTTAACTTATCATTTTGGATCTCTTCCCGAAAAAATGCAAGACATCCTTTAAGCTAGGCCCCAGTGCGTCTTTCGGATGAAGAGTTAATATGATACCGGGTCTTATTTCTGAGGAAACACGGTACTTGAGACTGAGAGGTGCTGCGGTCAAGGCAGGCTACCTTTAAAAAGGCAACAGAACGGTCGTCTGGACTATGGATGATCGGTCTTATGGACAAATCACTCAGACAATTTTGAGTAGGTCTCCAAAACAATTCGCGGTAGCGAAGAGCGTCAACATGCATGCCATGGTGGTCCAATCAAGCTTCTCCTGTGACCCAAAATGGAGCTTACCAGAAACACGCTACCAATGGTTCTACGAGGCCGGAGGTGACGGTCAGGTAAACACATGGAACGGCATGGACCGCTGTTGATACGGTGTTCCCACCGGATACGATTGCCGCTATGAAAACATCAGCGTCTAACTACCGACGATCCTCATGTATCCTTCCCCAGAAACAGCCACCTTTCTGGGATGAACTGAACTGGTCTAACTTCCCTATTGGCAGCCTTAAACTGGCCGCGACCCGTTCCTCAAATATTATGCTGTCATCATATAATAAAAAGGAAATGAAAAAACTATTGCATCGCACAACCAACGCTTGACGAGTATCAAGTCGACGCCGCAGAGCGAAAAAAGATCACTAAAGTCGAAACTAAGCCTGTCCTCTCTACACGCGATATCTGAGCTCCAGGTACTTAGATGGTGGAACTGATCATCTACCTGGTTCATTGTCTTACAGATTCCGTAAGAACTGGTGTAGGACTAACCCAATCCTGTATCAGCATCTAGCACTTTGGAAGTGCGAAAGCACTTGCCGAACATTGTCAGTTATTCAGTTTTCAGAAAAGCTTACAATTTATCTGGATGTTCACTTTGTTCGCACACTCGTACCACGTACCTCAAAAATGACAGCACAGACCTCCACAAATCAATTACCACAGAAAGTATCTGTGTAGTGTGCTAATAGAATAATTGGTCATGATTATCAGCAATTAGGTCCCGTGGCTGTGGGACTTGTCGTTCTTGCTGAACTCGTGTGCAGAGAGCATTTTACAAAAAGCCCAAACCTCAACTATGGGTATGAGAAAATTCGATGGCAGGAAATCACAACACGATCGCCACGTCCTTTCAGTGTTTCTCTCCTGTGTGTGTGGACTAACGAACAATTGCGCACCATTATCGAACAGGTGGAAAATAAATATGCATAGGCACAAATACAAACAGATTGAAAGAGAAGTACACTCACATCATCCGGACAGTCCAAAACAATCACACGTCGTACAGCAGCTTTCGAATTCATTTCCTCTTCCCAACACGTGCGATTGTCGTCATTTCGGGGGAACCCATCGATTAGGTAGTTTGTGCAACCGCTTTGCTTGAATCCATCTACCATGGCCTATGGATAAGAGCGAGAACGAAAGAAAACGATAAACACGATGATCAATAGGCTCGAAACCGGCAACCAAATCAACGCTTTTTTGTTACATGGCATACGGTGAAAAAGGGGCAAATCCTATGGCCTAACGGATTTACTGTGCAACAGCGGTGGGGAGGGGCACATTCAAAGTAAGAGCAGTTTACCGAGTGTGCTTAAAAAGGGAAAGGTTTCAAGGTAACGGGGTGGATAACTAGATGATGTTCTGAAGTTCTGTGGTCCTGAGAACCGATGATAATTTGAATAAACTAGTTCGACAGGCTTTTGGGGACACCTGATAGATATGGTTCGTTGCTTGTAAACGCATGAAGATGAACCGTTGTGAGAGAGTTTCGAAAAATTAATTCTGAACAAAATCCGTTGTGATACGGATAGAAGAGAGGAGGGAAAGTAACCTTCGATGGTGGGAGGAACGCCGCTGACTGAAAGTTAGGGATGAAAAAGCAACACGACCAGCCTCTACGAATTCGCGGTTTAAGGTTCCCGGTCTACATCTTTCGAGGATTTTTTCCCTTGGAATTTAAGTATTAATTATTCGCGGATATCCCGGTAGTTTTCCGGGGTTTTATTTGCGGTATTGCATATACACTCAAGCGTTTTGACGTTGAATTAAAAAGAATAAATAATGAGCGTCGACCGAAGTGGCTGAACTAGTTCACTCTTGGATCGCCTAATAGAAAATGTTCGTAGGACTGACCCAAATGACTCATTCAGTGTGGTGCATCAGGTTTCACAACTGATCGGATGTAGTCCAAGTCCGGGTGCCGGTCACGACGAACGCAAGCATTAATCGCTTTCCAAATTCTGATTGGTGCGTACAAATTGCAACCAGCCCCGGTGCTTCAACTACTTTGACCAAAGTAAACTTTGATGACCTGGTATCAGCGACCGAATCGGAAAACAGTTGACCCTCTATTACCACATATAGGCAAAACTCATCTTACCCACTTTACAATACTAAAAATGATCACCAACTTAGTCAACGGCTAACCAGTTGCAAATATTTGGGACGATTTTGCCAAATTTTCCGGACAAAGTTATAGGCCAATGCCTACGCCAGTTGCGATCAGCTAGAGCAACCGTGACCAAACACAGTGCGGTGGTTCTGGTTGTTACCTCGCAGCGGAACCTCAACCGGAAATATGAAGAAAATAAAGAGCATGAAGGTAGTAAGATGAAAGTTATGAATATTAGTGCCGAGTCTATGAAGAACGTTTGCGAAGGCGAAAGCGCTATTGACTGCCTGGTCATATTCTTCTATTTATTTAACCATCGAGTGGGTGGACCTCTTGGACATCAACCAAGTAAACCCAAGACGCTCTATGTTCACTAGTTAGCCTATTGATACTTGTCTTCCGTGTCACGGATTGGCCACTCTCCCAACCACTTCCCACCTCAGCGAACAGCGCGCCGAGGAATCCTACCTGGGGACATGTTTGCCAAAGTCCAAGCATATTAGCCTGGTGAGCTTCAGTGCTGCATCTAATGATTCATTTCGCGTGTTTGATGCTCTGCATATAACCTCAGCATTTCTGATACATTATTCCCATCAGATTCGAACAATGCTGCGAAGATATCGGTGGTCCAATACTGATAATCTTTGTGTATCGTTAATCAGCAGTGGAGATGTTCCTCAGCTATAAAGAAAACCCAAACTGCTGCAGCGTACACTCGACCCTTGATAAATAAACTGATGTCATGTCGAAGCCGCAAACGATTAGGGTTGGAGAAAGTCAAACGCGCCTTCTCCATAGATGATGACACTTCGTTTGACATGCGACCCCAGGATTGGAATGCAGCTGTCCATCTGATTTGTTGCCACTCCAGATACCAAGGTTTGGTATTGGACCAACTCAGTCTTGCAACGGCATCTTGTACCTCGAATATGAAAAACGCATACAGAACATTGCCACGAATGCCAGTACAGGGATAAGGCAGGGAGAGAGTGCCTGTGTCCAATGTAAAGTCAAATTGAAAACCAGTCCCTCGTGCTCCCCGACAGGTTTGGTAGGCGATTGCCGACGATTGGTGCGTCTGGGAGATTCAATTACATTGTGTTGACGCTAGAAGTAGTGGTCTCAAAAATGTTATACAGGCTGAAAGAATCATGGCATTTTGACCGTTTGCGGTTGTGATGACGTGTTAAGAGCTCTCGCATTTTTACATGCTTGTGCATAAAGCCCACCGAACTAATAGAGCCAAAAACCTGAGTGTGGAGAATTGCACAAGGTCCCAATAGTTCGGGTGTGGTTACGAGCCAGACAACAGCAGATTACCGTCTACCACCAAAGGGACTGACGGCGACGGCAGTTCACCGGCCACGATTACTGGAGGCAAGCCTAACATTTCGAAAAGCCCATATATGCCCCATTGCTTATCGTACTGGTGGCCCATGCGACACTATGATTGGTCTTTGTAGAGCCCACTAACCGAAAACTGGACACGAATCAGTTACTGGCTAACTAGAATGAAACAAATTTTGGTCAGTATGCGAAAGCAGAGGGGGCAAGCCCCACTGGCTAGCCCTATAATAGTCACGCATCTATCGACTTACCATGCCGGTCAGACACTTAGAGTTTACACGACCGATCATAACCGGTCCCACATTTTGGCCAGTGCTACTTGGGCATTCGGGCTCTACTTGGGTGACCACGTGGATGAGCGACCGGTGGTGACGGAATAACATGTACCCATCACAGGAACTAGGAGGCCACTGTCAATCCGACTAGATCCTCGATCCAACCCGGTTTTCCCAGTGTTTTCTTCCTACTACGAAGGATGAAACCACAACGGTGTTCAACAAGATACAGGTGACAGATTATCAAAGTTGATGTTCCATGTCCAAACCCAGCCACCACCGACCAATCATACTTTCACTTTCACACGATTAACTCTTGCTAGAAGATAAGTCAGTACCATGGAGACCGCCTATCATCACCGAACATGCGCGGCGGTTGAATGTGAGTTAAGTGCTAACCGTAGGCCTAAGCACCTCAAGTTCTTCTGGACGATGCCGACGCACACTCTCAGTTGACCCCAAAGATGACAGCACCGTCCCGCGCACGATGCAGAGCAGTGTTTGTGTGGACAATTCCGTGCTAGGTTGCCAGAGTGTGACTGAACTATTGAAAATCAATGGCTCTGAAGAAAGACGGAAAGTTGGTTATTATTGGAGCATCACCTTCTTATTTCATTATTTTTGGCCAGTTTTCTCAAAGAATTTAAAGCAAACATCGGTGGTGGAACGACCCCAACCTCATGGTATCCCCAGCTAGCAGTACCCAGGTTTTGCGCCCGTATGTGAGCACGGATCGGATAGTAGCACAGAAGATCCGATCCTTGATCCGAAGGCTGAGATGGTTTTCTGTTCCAATGGAGACAGCAGGCTTGCAGACGGAGTGAACGGACAGCAAAGAAACGGCACTCAAATCAACACAAGGAATATGAACTCTGACCGTCAGGTCAGTCATACAGGTACCAATCGACCAGAAAGAAAAATACGTGTACGACATGGTCAGGATTATTATATCTTCGGACCGTACAACGGAATTCGGATCCTCATCTCAATGTCTCTGTAGACAAAGCACATTCAGGAGAAAGTCTATATGGGTATGCAATACGGCAAGATAGGATACAGGTCTGGCGAGGTGAGCTACTTAGAAAGGATATGTCTCACAATTACTGGAGAGTGGTGTGACGGACTGATGATACTTTGTTTGGCTGACCGTCTTTTGGACTCCACCTTTCACGCACAAACCCCAGGTAATCCGACCAACCCTGAGCTCGGAAGCATCAGGCTAGAGTTTCTCTCTTGTCAGAGCTCATCAGTGGTGCATATCCTCCGCCGCGCCCAGGGTTCGGACCCAAGCCTTTTCACCTCGAAGACGTGTGTGCTACCACCGCGCCATCCCGCTCTCGTCCGGGCTGATCCGTATAGCCAAGTTAGGCTTGTTCAGATTTCGTCCTCTATGACAGCCAGAATTACCCAAAAGATTCAAATGGAAACACGGTATCTGTCCCGTTAACTCCAAGCACCACTAATGTAATGACCTTCGGTTTCAGTTTCAGTTTATTCGACCACTAACCTCTCACTTCTGTGCTCTGATTTCGGTTGCTACATTCCAGTATCGTCCAGTAAAGGACAGAAAGAACAGAAGTATAAAATGAAAAAGATCTAAAAAAATCAAAATAACAAACTGAAATCGAGAAGACAAAAGAGTCCAAATGCAAATACGTCACACGACGCGATACGGTGTTCCCACCATACTCGGACAATGCTACGGAGACATCGGTGTTCGAACACCGACAGTCCTTGCCTACTTTCTACCCTCAATGGCCATGTTTCGGAACCGTTTAAAAGAACGGACCTAACGGCCGCATTGTACGCTCTACTCTTAACAGACGATCGGATGTTACGCCAGCGCCACAGATGACAGAGGTTGGAAAAACCAAACGCGCCTTCTGTATACGCGATGACACTTCATCTTCCCGAAAAAAGATCGACGCCACTATTCTCACAAGAGGATAGGGCTATCTCAAGAATCAATTTAATCACGAAATTGAAGAGGAAGGGTGAAAGAGGGAAACCCTGACGAGCACCACTTTCCGTGGTGAACTCGGGTGAAAGATCACCGTAAGCACGAACTCGGCTTCGGCAGTTCGCATACAAGCGTTTAAAAAGAGAAATACATTTCTCTGGCGCATTCTTCAATAAGAAGCAACAACAGAGAACTGTGCAGTCGGCTGAGTCGAATGCCGCTTTCAGATCAAGAAAGGCACAGATTGTGAGCCCACGGAAGATGTGTCCGTGTTCTAAGGTTTGCTGAAGAGTGAACATGTGGTCGATACAACCCCTACCTCGTCTGAAACCGGCTTGATTCTCACGCGTACACATTTCGCGGGCACTGGATAATCGGTGGAAAATAAGACCGGTGAACAGTTTAGACGCGATACTCACCAAGCTGTTTCCTCTGTGGTTTGCACAAGAGGATCTCTTACCTCTCTTTCAAATCAGCACAATCACTGATTCACACCATTCCCTGGGAATATGCTCACTATCCCAGATTACCCGGAGAAGTGCTGTTAACTCCGAAAACAAAGCTTCGCTTCCATCCTTGAAAAAGATGGAGACAACTCATCCGGTTCAGCGGCTTTGTACATTTTCAAGTAATCTACCTCCGCATAATCTGATGGAAGAGTGATGTTCACCTGCATCGTTGTTTCTGGCGGGTGTATTTGGAACGTCCACTGCTGAAGTGGGCCAACTGAATTATTCCTTAATGTGCTCCACCCAGCAGTCCAGACGACGTCCCTGAGAGTGAATCAGTGAGCCATCGGATTCCTTAATTAACTCACTTACACCGGGTTTCCGTGGACCGGTGCCTCTAATTAAACGGAAAAGGTTGCGAGCATTGCCAGTGAACGCAGTTTATCCATTTCCCTACATTTCGCAATCCACCACTGCTCACGGTCATTTCTCAGGCTCCTGGCCAGTTGGTGTCTCAGGAATATACGCACTTCATTGAATGTGGCATCCGGATGAACGGATCTGCGAGCATCCAGCAGATCAACTGATGTGGAAGATATCCATCGTTTTTGAGACCGACTTGAACCAGAGTTCTGGGTGGCATTTGAAGAGGCATATAAAGCTTCCTTGATATGTGCCTAGCGTTCCTCTGGATCCTGGACATCCAGTTGCATAGATAACCATGTGGACAGCTTCGTCTGGAAATCATATAGCCGGTTGCTATCCATAGGCAACGACTCAGGACGGGTGACATCTACGTTCATGCAACAACGGATGAGACGTAAACAGAAGCGAGCACGTGCCAAGGTGTGATCTGAGTCCACAGGCGTAGACCAAAATGAACGACAATCTTCAGCTGATCCGCGCCACCGGTGACCAATCACAATAATGCCAATCTGAGTGCAAATTTGTGAAGACGAGGGAGGACGCCGTGTCAGTTTATACTGCTTCTTATGGCGGAAGTTCGTACGTGCCAGAAACAATCTGTGATTGGAGCACAGCTGGATGAGACGATCACCACTGTCAGTGCAACCGGCTGGGAAAGCAAACGGGTCTCCCATGTGCCTTTCGGAATCTCCCAAACGGTCAACTTGGGCGCTGAAATACCCAGCAATGACCACCACATCCGTTGAACGCACGCTTCGAAGCAGCTGAGATAAATCCCGATAGAATTCGTCCTTGGTTTCAGAAGAACTGCAGTCAGTCGGCGCATGCACAGACACAACGAACAAGCATCGTCACCTCAGTTTGTTGTTCTTGACACGAACAGAACCGTCCAACCGAACTGCACACAAACGACTGATCACTGGAATCCAGTCCAGCAGTGCACGCTCAGTTCTCATGCTCGAAATAATCCCAACGCCAACCTGACCACGAACTCTAGACACCGAACCACGCGACAGATGAAAAGTAAACCGAGAGAATGAGGTTGTATCTGGGGTGTGAGGTGTGACCACAGAAGTGGGGCCTTGTATGCGTGTTTCGGAGACACAGTATACATCTACTTTAAAGTGTCGAGAGTTTTAGCGACAGTCGCCTGTTGCCGTATCTGACACAGTGTGCGGGCGTAAAGGAAGCCAAGTGAACTGAATATTTAGGCTTAAGGAGTACATTCGATTTATAACCAACTCCTGAACTACTGCTTTCTTCAGAGCCACAATTACCCGCGGCGTTTTGCATCGGTCTCAAATTAAAGGAGGGAAAATTGGTAGGGCCTTTACAGGGAAGATACTGGAGGCTTCTGGGAAGATCGTACTTCATTGGCTGCCCACACCACAGAAGGGGTTTTCTTTGGGAACCCTAACCAGAGCCTTCGACTCAAAAGTCTGGCCCACAAGATAGTGGGTCGTTAACCCAGCACGGGAACATGACCGAAGCACCCCTGAAGGAACTTCTTCTGGTCTGTCAAGTAAGACCTGATTGCTGCAAGCATTTTGTCTTGTCTTCGCTGATGCTTTGTTATTGATCCGCCTTTCGGATTCAGTCCTCAGCCTCATGCACCAAACGGAGCAGGCGGAATGTGGACGGGGTAGCATCCTTTGAGCTGGGGCTGCTCACCTTAGGCGGGCTATAGCTGACCGATGAAGTGCGATGACTTCTCCCAACGTCGAGAGAAAGTTCAGATACTCCACTCCTACGTCAATCTAGTGGAGGTTTTTAGATTGGTAAACTGTTTCTCTCCGTGTTTATTCATGGGGGTGTCCTCTCCAAGGGCATAGTCGTTAGAACCAGATGTTGCCCACTAACTGGTTCTGAGACTGAACTTCATCTGGTCTCGATCCATCGACTTGCTAGGCATGATTACATCTCCGACTTAAGGAAGCCATCCTGTGAAGCTTTTTGTATCATAGAGGCACGAAAGCCATCACACCACGACAACGTGCAGTCTCGTCGTGATGACCTTTACCAAGAGCAAAACTCTAGTCTGGTGATTCCGAGCGCAGGGTTGGTCGGTTTGTGCGTAAAAGGTGGAGTCCACAGGACGGTCAAGCAAGCGAAGTATTTAAAAAGCGTTCCAACTGGCTACTGACGTCCGACATCGAATCTAGTTGGAATAGATCACTGCGTCACGTTTTTTAATGCGCGAACAAAAATTATCTATGACCATCACACAAGCACACAGAGAGAGCTAAATAACAGCTGACGAGTCTGAGAACGGACATTTCCTTATATCACATTATTATGAACTGATTGGATTACTCATTGGTATGGCCCCAAGGTTATGAAAATGTTTTTTTGTTCTTAAACCATCACAGAGAGGATCATTTTGTCTAGTCCTTCCATGCAACAAGTTCGGAGCGGTTCGACGAGGTTGTCAAGATACATCGCGTCGTTGCAGGTACATACGCGCACACATACATACGTACAGTGAAAAACAGAAACAAAGCAGTTATGTTCTGATGAAAATGGGCTGTTCTAGGGAGTTTAAGAACATTGTGCAGCAATTTAAGAACCTTGCGGGGTTCTTAAACTTTTTCTCAAGGCTCTCATACTGTGACGCGGGGCTCTTAAAGTACGGGAAATATTGTAGAACAACTAACAACCAACCCCAGGGTGTGATGAATTTGTCAGGTTACCCAAACTGAAAGAGTATGACAGAAGAAAAAAAACTGGTGGGTAACGGTTGGAAGATGAGTAAGGGTGGTCAGTCGATGACATGGAAGGAAGCTATGAAAAGCCTAACTAGTGGACTTGACCATGTAGAAAGTGCTAGACTTCCTGGGTGGGGTCCGAGAGACCCTCCCGCTATATGGTTAGATACGTTGGGGGATATGGCTAGATCAGTGGCGCTCTTGCATTCACAAACTTAATTAATCGACTTAATTCCATTAACTTAGTTCTCCTCTCATTCCTTTCATACTTTTTTCTCCTTCACTATTTCCTTGAGGTTGCCGCTAGGAGATAGCAACCAAGGCCACCGCACCCAGTGCATGGTTAGTGGCTGTCTGAACTGAACTGAACTGAACTGGCCGTCTCTAACTCGCCGTGACCCTCTTCTTGAAATATTGTACTACTACTATTTAGAAAAGAGGGATTAAAACAATACAGTAAATTTGCCACACCTAACCTGTTTAGACCTAACGTGGGTCTACACCATAAGTCTTAGGATCAGGTTTCGGTTATCCTTATTGAGGCAGCGGGCCATCCATTGTACTCATGTGCAAACACGAAATAAAAAAGGTTCAATCCCGTCTATTTTCATTTCCAGCTTTGCTACAAAGGGTGTTCTACCGAACAAACGGTGGAGTTGAACTCCTCCCAGGAAAAATAGATTTTTTAGTTGGAATACGCCAATGACAACGCCTTACCGAGTAATAACACACAGGTAATGGAACATTTCCCATGAACTGCACGACTACAAAGAATTCCATACTGCATCGGTCGTCGCGCAGGCTAATCAGGACCGCGCTGCCCATTGCATCGAGCGGGGTGGGTAGTGATAAGTGTGCTACTGCTCAGAGTTCCCTCTCTGTTATTCAACCTTTGTCTTATGTCCCTAACCATCCCTCTTTGCCCCATCTATCCACCCATAATGCTCCCATTGATAACACGGTCGATACTCGCAACGATTCACTGTCAAATAGTGTCGGGAATAATCCTCTAACTGGTAACTCACATTTTCTCAAGCCCCGTCAGCCTCTGAATCTCGGCTCCTTCAACGTGCGTACACTCATGCAGGCCGGTCAGCAGGCGTGCCTAGCCCTCACAATGAACTCTCTGAAGATTGATGTTTGCTGCTTAAGCGAAACGCGTATCCAGGATTCGAGCAATGTAATTCAGCTAACTGCTCCTAGTATCTCATCGAGGTATATTCTGCGCACCTCAGGAGACGAAGCAGCTAGAGCTGTGGGTCAACGTGGTGTAGGAATTGTCTTGACTGACAAGGCTGAGGCTGCCCTATTAGACTGGATCCCTGTTAACAGTCGTTTATGTGCTGTGAGACTCCAAGGGTCAGTCGGCGTTCGAAAGGATAGTTGTGTTAAACGCAATTTGTTCGTGATCTCGGCGTACGCCCCAACGGAATGCAGCTCAGACTTGCAGAAAGATGAGTTCTATGATGCCCTCGCCACTCTCGTTCGCAGCAGTAAAGGTTCCGACATTGTAGTGCTAGCTGGTGACTTCAATGCACAAGTTGGCAAACTCAGTGTGTCAGAAGCCTGTTTAGGTGGGCGTTGTGCTTTACCCGCTAAGCGCACAGATAACGGGGATAGGCTTCTCCAATTTTGTGCAGACAATCGATTGTTCTTGTCTAGCACAAATTTCCGACACAGCTCGCGTCGCACAGTGACGTGGCGCTCTAACTCTACAGGTACTTTTAGTCAAATTGACCATATCGCCGTAAGCTACCGGTGGCGCAGTTCTGTTCAGAACTGTAGATCTTACTGGTCCACGTACGTAGAGTCGGACCATGCCTTAGTTTTAATGCGATTATCTCTCCAGCTCCATGGCCATCGTCGCAAACCGCAAACCCGATTAGCCGTGCAACGTTTGTGTGATCCAGACGTTTGCACCCGTTATGAGCAGAAGTTAGCACATGAGCTAGGATCCACGGAGAACAGTAATGTAGATGAGCATTGGTCTCATATCAAACAGGCGATGCACTTTGCAGCAGGTTTTGCCTGTGGTCCTCGATCCGTTGTCCATCAAAGACACTGGATCTCGCAAGAGTCGCTGAGTATAATGGAGCAAAAGCGTCAGCTTTCGAACCGTAAGGAGATGAATAAGATGCGGAGAAAGCTGCAAAGACAAGTTACGCGAAGCCTTAAGAAGGATCGCGAAAATTGGTGGGTCAATGTAGCCGAAGAAATGGAAGTGGCAGCTGCTTCAGGTAACAGTCAAAGACTGTTCAAACTTATTCGTGACACCAGTGGACGGCGAACTCAGGTCAGTGAAGCGATTTGCAGTAGGGATGGAGAACCCATCCATAACAAACAGCAAAGGCTTGACCGATGGGCCGAGTACTTCAAGGAACAGTTTAGCTGGCCGCACGCTAGTGTAGTTACTCCCGTGTCAACAACTGTGACTTCTTGGGTGATATCACTTGAGCCCTCATCAGAAGTAGAAGTAGAGTCATGTATTCGATTACTAAGGCGGGGGAAAGCGGCAGGTCCCGACGAACTTCCTCCAGTTCTTTTCAAACTGGGTGGTGAGGCATTGATAAAATCACTAACCGCCTTGCTCCGTGACATTTGGAACGCGGAGCGTATTCCGTTAATATGGAGCGAGTCATTGATTGTTCCCATCTTCAAGAAGGGAATACGCAATGACTGCAGTAATCATCGTGGGATTAGCTTAATCCCGATAGTCGCCAAAGTATTAGCTTCGATTTTGCTGCACCGTCTTACACCGGCTCGCGAGAGGAATGTCCGCGAACAGCAGGCAGGATTCCGCCCAGGTCGAGGATGCATCGACCAGATTTTTACTCTTCGCCGACTACTTGAAACGCGTCACACGCACCGCCGACCAACAATAATGCTTTTCTTAGACCTGAAAGGCGCCTTCGATTCAGTTGATCGAACATCGCTTTTCAGTACTCTTCATCGAAAAGGTATGCCCCAGAAGTTCGTGAACCTAATGAGATCATTGTATTCTCATACTTCTGGCCGCGTAAGGGTTTACGGTGAACTATCCGGTCGGTTCGAAACGACCAGTGGTGTTCGGCAGGGATGCCCTTTGTCTCCATTCCTTTTTAACTTCGTCATGGACGAAATAATGGAGAGTGCGCTGCAAAATCTTCAGGATGTAGGCGTCAAGCTAGGAAATAGTGAAAAGCTATGTGACCTGGATTACGCAGACGACGTTGTCTGCTTGTTCGAATCCACGGAACATGCTCAGCGTGCACTAGATAATGTCGCAAGAGCTGTAGCTCCATTCGGCATGCGTTTTGCACCTTCAAAGTGCAAGATGATGTTACAAGACTGGACGTCAACGATTCCGAGCTTGATGCTCGACGGGGAGGTGCTGGCAGTTGTCGATCACTTCACCTACCTCGGTAGCTGCGTGACGACGGATGGGAGCACAGTAGTAGAGGTGAGTACGCGGATATCCAAAGCTCGAGCGGCGTACGCTGGACTGAAGCACTTGTGGCGCCGATCCGATATTTCACTGAAGTTGAAAGGTCGTGTATACTGTGCCACTGTGCGTTCAGTTTTGTTGTACGGTTGCGAAACTTGGAGTCTGCGTGCTGAAGATATTCGTCGTCTTGAGGTTTTCGACCATCGATGTTTACGTAGTATCGCTAGGATTGGGTGGAATAGCCGAGTAAGCAACGATGAGGTAAGAAAGCGAGTATTGGGTACTAATTCAGAGAACGTTTTGTCACAGCGTATCCAACTTAGTAGACTTCGTTGGTTGGGACACGTGTTATACATGGCAACACACACGTCTACCGTACCGTGTCCTATTCTCCGCCCCTCCCAGGGAGTGGAAGAGACCACGTGGAGGTCAACAGATGACGTGGCAGCGAGGAATGAGAAAATGTACAGCAGACTCAGGAAAAGTAGGTGCTTCACGTCTTCGTGGTTGGGGTCCAAAAGACCCGTCCACCAGTTGGCTGGAGACACTGAAGGATATGGCTGCGAACCGCGAACAGTGGAGATCGTGTTGTCACTTTCTATCGAATCAGAATGTTTGATCGGTGTACGTTTGTACAGTTAGACTGTGTATTCCGTGTGTTGGCTACTAGGGCATTCTTTTCTTTTCCCACCCATATAGGTCCACTCCCTGTCCATCTTGTATATTCATACTTTTTAATTCAACGTGCAACATGGTGAGAAAGGCAGTGGTCAGTGGGGCTTGCCCTACTGTTTAACGCTGTACGATGATGATGATGATGGTAATGGAACACGTTTTGGACCGCTTGGCGATTGAGGCCTCCATATATTGTATATGTCTTGCTCGCTTCCCTGTGGATTGTTTTTAGAAAACTGGTAGAAGCCTGTGTGTTGATTCTTTTTGGTCATCAAGTAATCTTCATTCTTAGCTCAAACCATTTTTGTGTACCGACATTTCGTTTTGCTCGCCGCATATTATTGACCATATTTCTGCTTTTTCCCAGTCGCCATTTGCGTGGTACCTTTCTTTCCAACCGCTGCTTAGATGTTCTGTGTCTATTGATATGAAACGATTTTCCGTTAAAAGTGGTCGTTCTATCTGAGATTTGAACCGCAGACCTTTCGGGGTCTCGCCTAACATCCTACCTTTCCGTCAATCCGGCCACTTCGGATGGTCGGCCAATCGTGTCCTGCCACATGCACGCACCCCACTGGTCTTCATCTGTCTCCCTTTCTGATCTCCATTTAGCGCAAGCGCGCAGTCTGACTTTGAAACGCCATCAAACCGTACGCTGCCTGCTGCTCTCTGTAAGCTATGTCCGTTTTCTCATTTGCGTGCATTTCTTGCAGTTATTCATCATTAGACTGCCCATGTTGTCTGTTTCTGACCAAGACTGCCGTTCTATCACAACTGATCGTATGTTCTGCTTGAAATTATATTAATATTTGCATTCAGTACCAGTTCCAACCGATATAACTGTATATTGAACGCCGCTGCCCCAACATGGTGTAATCTATATTTGCTGCTGTTTCACCGTTCATAAACCTATTCGATCTGTCTTCACGGTTTCTGATTGACCTTCGTCACATTGGGACTGCGTAAGATCGAGTGATCAATACTGTGGGATCCGTAGGAATCCGGGATTCTACACTATGCATGCACTCATACTTTATGGCGAGCAGTTAAAATTATCCAATATCTTTAAGTACATCGGTAGTTACACTGCAGCAGGAGATGGTGTTGACGAGACCATAGCATGGAGAGCGGAGGCCAGAATGGCATCCGTGAACCTCTGTGAATTGTGGCACCGCAGAGACATCTGTTTCTCATTGAAGAGACGGGTCTAGAATGACAGTGCAATGTATCGCCATAATGTTGGGATCCTGACTGCTTCGCACCGAGGACGCTCGGCGACTTTTTCGTTTGATCACTGTCTCCGAAGCACTGCTCGCGTTTGGTGGGAAAACTGCTTGAGCAACAATGAGGTTCGTCAACGTGTGTGGGTGTGAATATCCACTCGATGACCGAATTAATCACTGTACATCGCCTCCGACGGCTGACACGTTTTGCACATGTTTGTCCATAGCTTGCCTTACCGTGCGTTGTTTGCGCCGTCCTGAGTATGGTTGGAAGATGGGACGTGGCGGTCAGACCATGAAACGGCATCGAAGTATAAAGAACTTGAGTTCAGCTCTGGCCTCGGTGCATTCCGAGTCACCATTTGAGGCCCTACAGATAAGTAGTACCGCTGCTTCGAGACATTATGAGATACGGTTCAGAAATGAAACCAGTTACACAAATGCTGTGCGGCGTTTTGTGAACCTCTGATGCTTCTTGTTACAGAAGAACATTACCACTGAAAAAAGGAAAAATACTTTGTTCATATACATTATCATCCTGTTGTAAATCCCTTTACTCTATATGTACAGTGTGTCCAAAAAAATTGGGATTATCTCAATTCGATTGAACAAACGCAAACAATGCTGTTGCCGATCCTCTGACTGACAGCATTCAACACGATTTCTATCACTAAACTAGTGTCCATTGTATATTTCTGGCTTGAAAATTAGTAGTATAAACTGGAATTTGATCGTATGTCAGGATTTCGACCAAATTAAGGTGATCCCGCTTTTTGGACAGACCATACACATGCATCAGATCAAATCTTACAGGTATCAAACACTTCTAACGCTCAATTCATCTTAAAATCTACCAAACAAAACTTCAAAAATGAAAAAAACTAATGTTTAGTATTCAGCATTAAAGAGTTGCCGGAAATGATTGCAACCAGCCAACATTTTGATTGCCTGCTTTGAAGCAGACTACCCTCTGTAACCGAAAAGTCAGCTAATAACAAATGATCCCGAAAACCATGTTAAAACAAAAGATTTTCCCATAAAATATCACAGCGTATTGTTTTTTACATACTGTTAACCACACTCACTTTATTACTGTTAACGATTAGCCACGCACTTGTGCTCCGGATTTGGTTGTTAACTCGCAGCACCGTCGAATCGAGGGCAAAATGATTAGAAGTATAAAGAGCAGGAAAGTGATAGGTGAAAATCATAGCCGCGACACCTAGCCCTGTAACCTGATGTCTTCAAACATCCGGTGAATGGCTTTTGCGAGCTCAACCCGGAAGATCAACACATCTTACGCGGTAAAGTCTATTGGTTGGAGTTTTCTTAACTCTTTGGCGCATCATGGACTGATCTGCTTGACTGATTCTCTAACCTCCAACTGCCTCGGAGAACGATGTGCATCGAGGAAGTCTACCTGTGGGCGTGAGCATTACATGCACAACTATCTACGCCACAACCATTTCGCTACACTAAGAAAAAGTACCGATTTACGGTCATGATACCTTCAAATAAGTGAACTTAAGCCGAGAACACTAACAGTGAATCTGGCATAAATTTCAGTCATACAGTCACAATGCGAACCACCTCAGTTGTCCGTTCCGCTGAATGTTTTTCGATCAACTTTATCAGAGAAAGAGGGATCAGTAAAAGAGGCAAAAACACTCATTCGGATTTACTTCACCTGATGCAGCAGACCACAGGTCACCTTGGCTGGCACAATGGAGCCATTTTTCATATGTTGTTGAATTTCTTCACGATACGGGGAGTCTGAGCCCTCACAGGCCTTACGTAACAATTCGCCCGCGGAAAGGTGAACAAATCCGTGGTCCTGAGAAAAGAGAAGATCCGGGGAGAGGAGTTTGAATTACATGGAATCAATTTCATTTACGACAAACTGAAGAACTGAAGACCGCTGTTAAACATTCACACTTAAAAAACATTCTTTTTACTTCTTTTATGATTATACCATAGAGCGCATTTATTGAAGAGGGTCGTGGCCAATGAAAGGTTATTAAATGGGGAAGTGATCGGCGGTGGGAGGAATTGGACCCGGGCCCAAAAGATCAAAACGCTCGTGATGATAACCGTTAAAACTAATATTTGCGGTCGTGAAATACAAGAGAATCATGTTTATTCTCGATCTCGCGTAGAACTCTTCAAGGGTGATGAAATATTCCCGTTTTCAATCAGATACACGATTTGCAATAAAATAAGTAAACCATGTGATCCAAAACAGTTTACTGGTCCTATTTTGATGATACATTTTGGGCAAGAGAACCAAAAGAAGATGAAAACTCCACAGTCTGATAGCTCTAGGGAGTAAACATGAGGGCCACTGCATTGAGGATCGAGACGTTATTGGCCGCTTCTATGAAACGATGATACTGTCCACTCCGGCTTCACCGGATGCTGCGGTCGACCAAGTCAGGACCCCGCGCCAACTTTTCCATTCGAGGGTGCACTTCTATTTATTGCACCATCAAGTGAGGCCTGAAAGGCCTGCTTTCTTGCGCGATTCATGGGATTTATTAACGGAAATAATAAAACTTATCAACCCAAGCGAGTTAACACGATAACAAAGTGAGTGGCGTTTACATGTGAGTTGGATTTCCGCCGGAATCGACAGTTACCCACATTTGGATCGATTCAATATTCGTGAGATCTGCAAAAAGCGGGGTTAATACAGTGCGCGACAAAAGTATAAGACCATCTCATTTTTTCGCATAATTCCGTTTCTGTCTCCTCTCACAAAACCATATCTGGTCAGAACGATCGAATGCACGGTACCACACGGGATACCAAATATCAAAACGAAGCTATGTACTATCTGCTAGAGCAGAAAACGTGAAAAAACCAGGGCGATAGAAGCATAGGACGCTCTCGGCTTGGATTCTATAGTTGTTACTTAAAATCGTACGCAACTGCCGTTCTGCTTGAAGGCCGCCTCGGTACATCTGGACATACTTCTCACAAGACCGGTGACTGTCCCTTGGTCAGTACTCCTCAATTCTTGCTTCACAGCGGTTATTAATTCACTATTTGACTTGTGAGCCACGGAATACTTGTACACCTGGCAAGCAAGTATGCCCCCAAAGGTTCTAAATCACACTTAGACCTGGGCTGCAGACCGGCCACTGCATGGCCTTGATCCCAAGGAACAATAGCCAACATTTTGTAATATGTAAACAGTGGACAGAAGCCCCATCATGTTGCAGTATGGTGTCATCTTGTAATTTACGGGTCAGTAGCGGAAGCAAAACTGTTCCAACGGAATCTTGTATACCCTCGAGTATAAATAGCTCAATTTGGCTGTTGGCTGAGAAGGTTCTCTGAACCATCACTGATCACTTGTCGTTGTTTCTTTGACGGAAAATCTTTACCTCTTTTTCTGATATTGTAGCGGTAATGATTCCACGCATCCGGTCCATTCAGATTATTTTTTCGTCAATGAAGTAGACATTTTTCCACCTGTTTGTCCACACTACGCGTTTTAGCCCATGGTAAGGGTTGTTCGCTAGGCAGTGGTGTGAAAGTTATATGTATTTTCGTTTGTGTGCACTGAATCCACTGTACAACTTTGAGTGTTCTTTGTAACGTCTGCTTCGAAACACTGACTCTCATCAAAGCTTCCAACGTTGACAGGGAATACGCGTTATTGGAAGACAGATCCATTAATCCGCGTTCGTCCGACTTCATTAGTACTTTGGGATGACCCATTCGCTTTTAAGGTTCACATTGTTCATTACGTTCCAAATACCATCCAATGACGTTTCTCGATCTTCCGCGTAGTTCTGCGATTTCATGCAACCTGAGTCCCACTGGGTAGAAAACAGATACATCATCTTTCTCGCAATCTCTTGATTTCAGTTTGTGTGGCAATGCGTAGTGTGTAAATGCAACCAACGCGAATGATGGTCGCAAATAGGATGCATTACGTGCTCCAGTGCACGTGACTCACGTGATTCCGGCTTCTATGGCTGTCACTCGCCGACCCCACAGAACGAACTAACCACCCCGTCGGCAGGCTTAAAAGTCCGTCCGGTTTTCAGAAATCTCCTACGCAACAGTGCGTAAAATTACGGGTTCTATGCTTTTGTCACCCTCGTTTTTCATGTTTTTTTTTGCTCTGAAATTTGCAATGCCGTATTGTACCGCGCATTCAGTCGTTCTGACTTGATATGGTTTCGTGAGCGAAAACAGAGACGGAAATATGGGGAAAAATTGAAGTGGTCTTATACTTTTGTCTTACACTGTAGCAAGTCATGTCTTCGAGTAAGTCTACCCATAGGCTTTTATGACGACATCCCTTTCGCGTCCGTTGGATTTGATTCGACCCGACTCATTTGGTTAATCGGAATCGGTATGCTCCGAAATTTGAAGCTTTCTCTCTACCTGAACAGATCGGCTGAATGATCGAAGGCTTCTAATGAGATAGCAATATACTACAGTGGGAATCATTCCTCGTCAACTTAACTCCTCCAATGAAAACTGCCACTCATTATCCACTGAGGTGGACTTGAGCTCGAATGAGAAGTTAGTGGCTGAGAAAATTACAACAGGAATTTTATTGCAGTTTGAGCACCCAATTCTCCATCACCTGCAGGGTTTTCTGTCTTCATTCAGTCGCATTATTTCTCACCTGTGTATATTTATCAGTCATTAAGTACATTCTGCTTGAATTTTGTGTAAAGGACTTTACGAGTGTGGTCTCATTTTAAGCTCTAATTGTTAAATGTACAGCCCATTTTCCCAAGGGTTTGACTCTCCTCTTTCAAGAAACTTATAGGAACTTTTGAAGTAAATTAAGCATTCGCCTTGGGCCCCTAACCTTATCATTCAAACCACTGAACCTTTCCGCTATGTCTCTACACAGTTTGCCACAATTTATTCACTTTACCAATGGGTCAACTCTATCGACCGAAACACTTCGATGCTGATTCCAGCGATCCTTCGTCAGCTGAAGTCTGGGATCACTGGTTTCGCACACGTAAATCGTTCCTAACTAGCAGTGCTTCTTCAGAAGACGACAAACTAGAAATCTTCGTTGTTTGTGTAGCTCCTAACGTGCACGATCACATCGCTGGATGGAAAGCTTGAAATCGCTCTGGATATCTTTGAAAAGCTCTACGTGAAGCCAACAAATGTGATATTTGCACGACACATGCTGTCTTCATCCAAACAAGAAGCGGCGCAGAGTTTTGATCAATTGTTCCAAAAGTCGCTCGCAAAAGATTGCCATTTAAATTCCATTACAACGAACAGAATCAGAGTGATTCTATACGAGATAAGAATCTCGTATAGAATCATACATAATGATTCCGTATGCAGGGTGAACGTTCAAACCACTGAAAATTATGCAAGCATTGTACAGCCGATTCATCCCAGACAGGAATCATCAGCAGTGCACACCTGAGCCTCAACGGGAACTCGAACCCAGGAGGAACGATTATGAGCCGAACAAATTAATCACAAGGCTATCCAGGTTGGCTCTCAATGGTTCATTGGACTCACAGCACCCTTCCGACACTGGCTTCGAATGTGAGCAGAGTATTTCCCAAACAGCTAGCGACTCCTATGCTGGACGGCGGTTCTGTGGAGGCCTATGTACAATGAAGGTATTCTTTGAAACAACCTACAGAGCATGGCTACCATGGCAGAATAGTAGATTAAATGTTTGCCTAATATGATTCATTATTCAGTATGGTATCGCTCTGATCATGATGGCTGTGTGCACTGCTCGACTGAATCGCAGTCAGCAGTCATCTGTGTGCGGTTCGGTTGGATGGTTCCGTGCATGTCAAAAACACTAGACTGAAGCGACGATGCCTGTTTGTCGTTTCTGTGAATATCCCAACTGACTGTAGCTCTCCTGAGGCTAAAGACGAATTCTACCAAGATTCGCCCCAACTGCTCCGCAGCGTGCGCTCTACGGACATCATGGTTGTTGCTGGTAATATTAATGTTCAAGCTGGAAGCCTGGAAGAGACGAAGAGAAACAAAAGGCTGACTTGGCGTTCCAGTCGACAGAACCGATAATGGTGATCGACTCATCTAACTATGTTCCGTCCATGGACTATTCCTAACAAGTACGGATTTTTGGCACAAAAAGCGGCACCGACTAACCTGGCGTACCCCTGCGCCCTCACAACGTTGGACTCAGATCGACCATATTGCTATCGGTTACCGCTGGCGCGGACCAATTCAAAACTGTCGATCATTTTGGTCCACGTATGTAGACACTGATTGTGCTCTTGTCCGCACGCGTTTCAGCCTACGCCTCGTCGCTGGCCGAAGCAACGCCAAAGCCAACCGTATCCAGCAGCTGCCGCTAGATGATAACCATCGATTTGCTTTCCAAGCAGAATTATCCGACAGGTTATCGATGCAATCTAATGCCCATGATCCAGAAGGGAGATGGACAGAGACCAAGCAGGCCCTACGTGAGGCTATTGGTGCTTCCCAAGGTCCAACAACCAGACACACACAGAAACAATGGGTATCTGCATTCTCAGTTGCAATGTTGGATACGCGCAGATCGATTCCTCCGGATTCCAGATATGACCATGCACAGAGATGCCTTAAGCGCCAACTGATTTGGAGCCTGAGAAACGATCTTGAGCAGTGGTGGATGGGGATGGAAAAAGCTGTGGCGATTGGTAACAGCCGCAACCTTTTCCGTCTGATCAGAAATACCCGTCCACGAAAGCCAGGTGTTGGTGAGCTGATCAAAGAGGCCAACGGCTCGCTGATTCAGACTCAGGAGCGTCGTCTAGTTAGCTGAGCGGAGCGTTTCGAGAAGAAGTTTAATTGACCTTTATTCACAACAGGTTTCTAAGTAGCACCATGAATACAGCTCTGGTTGTAGATACCAATTCTCCGTCAGAAGCGGAGATTCTCCGTGAGACTAACTATTTTAAACAACATAGGGCTGCTACCATCTATTTTGAAAACAGTGGCTCAACATTGTTTTTGGAGCCCACAAAACTCCTCGGTTTGCTATGGGAGAAACAACAAGTTCAAAAAAGCATGCGTGAATCGGAGATAGTACCGATTTTTAAGGCGACAGACCCTCCTGTGAAAACCACAGGGGAATAAGTCTGGTTAGTATCGTATTCAAACTGTTGTTCGTATTATTTTTCACCGCTTACCAACCCCTCGCGAACAATGCTCGAGCGAAAATCAATCTAGGTTCTGACCTATTCGAGGTTGTGTTGATCACATCTTCATTCTTTGACAAATTTTAGGGACATAGGCACACCTTCCGTAGGTCCATCATCTCCCTTTTTCCTGATCTTACAGCGGTCTTCGACTCAGTCGACCTCACAGTTCTCTGGCGCTGCCTCTTGTTGAAGGGTGTACCCAACAAATTCATTCCCATCATGAAGTCCCTTCACATGAATATCCGAAGCCGACTTCGTGCTTACGGTGATCCTTCACCCGAGTTCACCACGAAAAAGGTGTACGTCGGGGTTGCTCTCTCTCCTTTTCCCTTTAACTTTGTGTCTGATATGGTCCTACAGACCGCGCTTATGTCAGGTGAGGATGGTGGTATTGAGCTTTTCCGGGGTGGAAAGGTAACAGACCTCGAGTATGCGGACGTCATAGTTCTTTGAAGTGACGATCCAGGTAGGTTGCAAGCTTTTCTAGACGGCTTGACGGATTACATAGCGATGTTTGGTATGCGTTCTCCACCTTCGAAGTGCGAAATACCGCTGCAGAACTGGGTTGGTCCAACACCTAACCTTTCAGTATCTGGAGAAACCATATACCTGGTAGAGAAGTTCTGTTATCTGAGCAGCTGCACTTTACCGGGAGGTCAGATATTGGATAAGGTGTCTTTGTGGATATAGAAAGCTCGTTTAAAATTTCTCAAATGGAGTTATCTGTGGCGTCGAGTGTATGCTGGAGCGGTCAGGCCAGTTGTGTATGGTTCGGAGACATGGCCACTACGGGTGGAGGATAGACGAATATTGTTGGTATTTGAACACCGATGTCTTCGTAGCATCGCACGAATATGGTGGGAACACCGTGTGGGCAATGCTGAGATCCGGCAGAGTCTTAGGTCCACGGATAAAATCAATGAATGAAACACTGAAGCTCAACAAGCTAAGATGGTTGGGACGTGTTGCACACGTCCCCTGATGAGATCCCTCGGTATGCTTGTTTGCTGAGGTGGGTAACGGTTGGAAGATGAGTAAGGGTGGTCAGTCGATGACATGGAAGGAAGCTATGAAAAGCCTAACTAGTGGACTTGACCATGTAGAAAGTGCTAGACTTCCTGGGTGGGGTCCGAGAGACCCTCCCGCTATATGGTTAGATACGTTGGGGGATATGGCTAGATCAGTGGCGCTCTTGCATTCACAAACTTAATTAATCGACTTAATTCCATTACCTTAGTTCTCCTCTCATTCCTTTCATACTTTTTTCTCCTTCACTATCTCCTTGAGGTTGCCGCTAGGAGATAGCAACCAAGGCCACCGCACCCAGTGCATGTTTAGTGGCTGTCTGAACTGATCTGAACTGAACTGAACTGTGAAACAGCGATACAATGCATTCTATGTTCCTGAGTGGTTTGAACGTTCAAACTGCATGGCGAATCATGTGTGAAAATCTAAACTACCACTCAAACTCGCATACGAGATTCATTTACAAGCGGCATACAACCCAGCAGTATCAGACAGCTCCTTCTGGAAATAAAAACGCTTGATCGCGAAACGACCTATGAACTAACAAGATCTCTAGAAATGGAATATCAACAGTTTAGTGTCTTTTTTCCTATCCACTTCATTAATTATGCTGCCATACCTGACGCCGATATTAAGAAATACAAACTAGGCCTCAAGCCATGACGAAACTCAGTTACGGGAAGAAAGTATATCTGCGATAATCAATGCACGATGTTTCATTTGTGGATACTCTAGGCACCTACGTCTTAAATGTTTAGTGAAAGACGATATCTGCAAACGCTGTGACAAGGCAGAGCATTTTTAGAAGACTTGCTGATCTAATCCCAACTCTAGGTTTTTTTTCTGCTAGCAGTTTTCTGACACCTAAAACAACACTCACTGCCGCTCCATCGAGCTTGACTAGCGTTGTCATAAACGTTTTTCTAAATGATGTCATACTCCAGGCTCTCACTGACACCGGAAGTTCCGATAGCTAAGTTTCTAACACTGGTTAGGAAATACGATCGAAAAGTAAAGTCTTCCAGCAATACTGTTTCTAAGGCTCCCACAAGTTTTAAAAGCCCCACTATTGGTCACTACTTTGTAAGTTTATTTTATGAAAATGTCAAACTTTTAGTTCTTACCAATCTTTGCGCTGACGTCCATCTCGGATATGATTTTCTACATTTTTATAGGAAATTAGAACTCCCCTTCTCTGGCAACAAAAACTCATCTTCAGCGTGTAATGTTGATGTTGCCGACATCGATCCCCCGTGTGTTCAGCAATCTCTCTCTTGATTGTTACTCGATAACGGCAAAATCTACTGAACACTCACCGTCAGAAGAATTATTCATCAAGATTAAAATACAAAATTTATTGAAAGACGGTGTAATAGAACGCGCACATTTGCTCTGGCGTGCCCAAGTACTTGTTGCGACTGCAGTGAGAGAAACGATTCCGAAGCTAAGTTTGCCGTCTGAGCAACTAACTAGACGAAAAGAGTGATCATAACGTTTTGTCTACCGTTTTTTATGGTTTTGCTGTCTTCCTGCTTTCCAGCTTTCATACAGGTATCGCATGAGGAATAAAACCTGAATTGTGGATCTCGCTCGCTCTGTTTTCATCACTGAATCTTGCTTTTGTTGTTGTTCATAATATATTATCTATCTGTACATGATTATCGTCCTGTAATTGAGTGACTCGAAGATAAACGAACCCCAAGTCCCAAGGCAGAGAACACAGGCCCGTCTTACTACGCGTACTATAGGCAGGGGATCAAATAATAACAATAACACCTCAACTTGTGGGAAAACTGATCACAGAATCAATACAGTCAAAAAAGGCTTGAAGACGCCCAGGCAACAATAGACAGGAAGCACTCGAGAGGGTCCTGCAAGAGCGAGCCGAGTGGTTTACAAAGCAAGTCCTTATTTACGGAGGGCATTCCGGCCAATCAACTGACGGAAGAGAATCAATGTTTCGAGGGAACACTCACACAAGCGTGGGTGAACAACAAGCGGAGTAATGTGGTTACGAGAAATTACAAGATCATTGAGAGATGGCCAGGTCAGTCATTCACACGAATAAGGCATATCGGGAGGAAAAGATAATTACGTTCAAACGTTCGTGCCTCGTCATGTAATCCGGCCAATCATTATGTGGATAATTCTAAATCCGAGGGGAAATATTACGTAAGCGATAAGATCGAGCAGATAAGAACAACAATTAGACTCGTGACAATCGGGGTCATCATCATCATCATTGTACAGCGTTAAACAGTAGGGCAAGTCCCTACAATCGGGGTCAATCGACACTTGTCATTGAAACAAGACTAAAAATTGTGTGACGCAATAGGATTGAACAACAAATTTATACACGGGTGAGGAAACGAAAGGGTTTGGTCGGTGCGGAATTTAGTGACAATGCATGAAAACAAAGCAAATCGTTTGGTGAATACAAGATAAAATTAGGATAGAAAGCATGGAGTCTGGACTAAACGAGTTTAACGGAGTTTTTCGATATGGAGAGCTGAATTTCTTTGTCCGAATTGAATAAATCTTTACACCAACAGCGCGCAGATTGTGGCTTCTGAAGCCATGAGATCTCAATGTCTGAATTGTATTCGGCGCATTTAACATGAACGAAACATGCACCAATATGGCGCATATATATGCCTGTTCCATAGTTGTCTGTTATCGATAATGCGGCGATAACAACTTCCTCCGAACCAGCTTCTTCACCTGGTTAAGCCACAATCCATTTCAGACAGATTGTATCACGCGCACAGATGTGACCGCATTACTCAAAGGTTTACACGCCCATGCATTTTCGCACGTGATACCGCTCCACTGATGGGTTGCTCTCACACGTTGTCACTTGCACATGCATGATCATTGCTTTCTGTTCCGTGATCACTGACGCACACGCGCTCATGTACACAAGCATACACTGGTCACTCCATTAACTTAAGCACACACACGCCCATGCGTCTACAAGTTGTTCTCTCGGCATACAGTCATGTGGTGACACACACATACATGAACACACGCCAGGGTGACCTGGCATCCGTCCTATGGTTACACGCGCACACAGTCCCAAGAACACAGATACAAATCGGCAGATCTTGGACTTTCACTTGTCCAACCAGTCAGCTTCGCGCATCCCGCTGCGCCTCTATCTGTTCGTCATTCACGCAATCACAACTGTTCTGTGCAGGCGGTTTGACTTGTATGTGACTCAGAAATTCGGAGACATTTGGTTGTACGATTTTTTTGGTTATCTATGAACGCTCATTAATTACAGTAAAGTATTGCGACTAACAAAGTCTATTGAACGTGCGTCCACTGGTGGTCGGGATTTAAAGTCAACCAACCCAAGCGCAATAATCTAGAAAGGCATCAAGCAGCTAGGTGGAACGAAGTAAGTTCACTTATATGGACGTGAAATGTGGAGGGAGTTTGTCAGAAAGATGTATGTGGTTCATTTTTCGTTACCATCGTGTCCGACGAGTAGTAAGATCAACCGTAAGTGCCTTGATCAAAAATTCTGAGTTCACCCGATATCACCCCACTCGACTCTTATTTGGGGGGGGGGCATTCTGAACACAAAGTTCACTCCAATTGGCCACAATATATACCACAACTGAAAATCGCAATTGTTTTTTAATACATGCTTGCTGATGAGTATGTTGGAAGAGGTATACCCTATAACCACAAAGGCCCAGTGCACCACTAGGGATAACGGGCAACTTGACCCTGAAACTTTGAACGATGAACCTCATAAAATTCTAACAAGTCCGGGGTGGTACCGAACGACAGTGCGCGACTGTCTGCCACCAAATTTACCGGTGATGGCGGGTATTCGAACCTCTGACCTTCGAGGTGGAAAAGAGTATTCTATCACAGCGTATCCAATTTAGTAGACTTCGTTGGTAGGGCGTTGTGGATGATAAACACGTCTACTGTACCGTGCCCTATTTTCCGTTCCTCCCAGAGTGGAAGAAACAACGTGGAGGTCAACAGATGACGTCGCAGTCGAAAATGATAAAATGTACAGCAAACTTAGGAAAAGTGCCTCACGTCTTCATGGTTGGGGTTTAAATGATCCCTCAACCAGCTGACTGGAGACACTGAAGGATATGGCAGCGGACAGTGAACAGTGGGGGTCGTGTTATCACTTTCTGTCGAGTCCGAGTGATCAATGTGGGGTTGTACAGTTAGACTGTATTCTGTGTATTGGCAACCAGGGTATTCTTTTCTTTCCCACCTCTGTAGATCCACTCTCTGTCCACCTTGTATATTCCTACCTTCGATTTCTAAGTGCAACACGGTCAGAGAGAGAGTGGTCAGCAGGGCTCGCCCTGCTATTTGACGCTTTGCGATGATGATGAAATAGAAGTCGAACGCTCTAATCCACTCGAACACCACCGCCGGAAGATTGTCGTAACATACCACCAAGTACTTTGATCAACGTACAAGAATCGTTTCTGAAGCGAAGGTCGAACAGGATCGGACAGAGCAGTAACTAAATAAAAAGAAACACAACACATTGAAGATTAAAAGACCAATCGGTAGGCATCAATGGGAACATGGTCAAGTCAGACCATAGTGCGTCGTAATATGTGATAGAAAACAAAGCAACTGACGGGCATCATTGCCACTACCTTTACTACCGGATGCGAACGACGGGTAATAAATCAACGACTGAATAAAAACGTTAGAAAATCCAATATAAATGGATGAAGGCACGCACTGACGATGTCATTTTAACTGATAATCAAACGTTTCCAGTTCAACAGTCTAGCCCAAAAACTCAGGACGCTTACGACGCGGTGTTCCCACCATACTCGGGCAATGCTACGGAGACATCGGTGTTCGAACACCGACAGTCCTCGCCTACTTTCTACCCTCAATGGCCATGTTTCGGAACCGTTTAAAAGAACGGACCTAACGGCCGCATTGTACGCTCTACTCTTAACAGACGATCGGATGTTACGCCAGCGCCACAGATGACGGAGGTTGGCAAAAGCCAAACGCGCCCTCTGTATACGCGATGACACTTCATCCGATATCTGTCCACCTAGTGAGATGTAACTGCCCAGGTAACAAAATTTATCCACTTCAGCTAGAGATTTCCCTGTCACGAAGAAGTTTGGTGTTGAACTAACCCGGTCCTACAGCAGCATTTACCACTCAGAGGGTGCAAAATGCATCCCAAACATTGCTACACTGTTGTTAAGGCTATCTAGAAGAATTTGCAACTTACTCAGATTTTCACTCAACAGAAAAATATCGTATGCGTATTCTATGTCAGACAGTTTACTGCCTGGAAAAAGATCGACGCCACTATTCTCACAAGAGGATAGGACTATCTCAAGAATCAGTTCAATCACAAAATTGAAGAGGAAGGGTGAAAGAGGGAAACCCTGACGAGCACCACTTTCCGTGGTGAACTCGGGTGAAAGATCACCGTAAGCACGAACTCGGCTTCGGCAGTTCGCATACAAGCGTTTAAAAAGAGAAATACATTTCTCTGGCGCATCCTTCAATAAGAAGCAGCAACAGAGAACTGTGCAGTCGGCTGAGTCGAATGCCGCTTTCAGATCAAGAAAGGCACAGATTGTGAGCCCACGGAAGATGTGTCTGTGATCTAAGGTTTGCCGAAGAGTGAACATGTGGTCGATACAACCCCAGCCTCGTCTGAAACCGGCTTGATTCTCACGCGTACATATTTCGCGGGCACTGGATAATCGGTGGAAAATAAGACCGGTGAGCAGTTTAGACGCGATACACACCAAGCTAATTCATCTGTGGTTTTCACAAGAGCACCTGTCACCTTTCTTGTAAATCGGTACAATCGCCGATTTACACCATTCCCTGGGAATCCGCTCACTATCTCATATAATTGGGAGTTCTTTCTTAACTCCGAAACCGAAGCATCACCTCCATCCTTGAAAAAAGATGGAGACAACCCATCCGGTTCAGCGGCTTTGTACATTTTCAAGTAATCTGCCTCTCGCATAATCTTCATTTCTGATGGAGCAGCGATATTCACCTGCATCGTTTGATTGGCAACTATATTCGAAAGGTCCAGCGTTGAAGTGGGCCAACTGAATTACTCCTTAATGTGCTCCGCCCAACAGTCCAGACGACGTCCCTGAGAGTGAATCAGTGAGCCGTCGGATTCCTTAATTAACTCACTTACACCGGGTTTCCGTGGACCGGTGCCTCTAATCAAACGGAAAAGGTTGCGAGCATTGCCAATGAACGCAGTCTATCCATTTCCCTACATTTCGCAATCCACCACTGCCCACGGTCGTCATAATGACTCGACCCTAGATCAGGTGGTAGCCATCCCGGCAGCAGCGAAGCAGCCTAATACTAAGACGTGTGCAATATGAGCGACTAGATGAACATAGTGACGCGTCTTTTCCCACGTGTCACGGATGGCGGTGACTATTATCGCGATTGAGGCCGAAAACCGCAAGATGCATGATGTGTAGGAGAACGAATGAATCATTTTTCGGACCAGAAAGCTGACACAATTTGATCAATGAAAAGAAGTGACATGGTGAGAAATGAGGCCAACTAGTCGTGTGTTCACTTACGTCAACGATTTTTTGACAAACAGTGCCCTTTCCAGCACCGGGTCCACCCAAAATGAAGCACACATTGAATAGCATCCTGGTCCCGAAAACACGCTTGGAAAGTGAAGCGCTGAAAGGGACAGAATGTGTGGACTTGCGTGGGTAGTAGAGATTACCACAAAAATAGTGTTTGTGTGAGGTACATGCCTCAGCTAGCGTCGTGGGGAAATAAGTCTTCACGTGCTTCCTCCGATATAATTGAACAAGTCACCCGGGGAAGATCGACGCGGGCGTATCAGTTCTACGCTATCACAAGCAGCGTACATGAACACAAGAGCCTAAATAAGGGCAGTGGCATTGGAATCATCACAAGGGAAATTGAAGATCAAAAGCAAAACTAACAGTCAGACTTCGGAGCAAAGAATGTGAAACAAAAACGGAAGAAAACATGAACATTATCTTGAAACCTGCTGTCTGTGTTGAACCAGAGATGGCATTGAGACCCCACAACTTTGAATCCTTGCTGTAGATTTTCTATTTTAGTTGTCACGCACATCCGCTCGTACTATGCCTTCCTCTACATGGTACTGCCCTTGTTCAACGTTTCTGTGCTTCGGTATGACACTCTGAGATGACAGCAAAGACTACGGCACGGATGAAACAGTTGAATGGTTGACAAAACACTGCGATCTGCACAATTAGCACGGAAATTGGTCCGAGGACAAATACATAGTGATATACCTGCGTTCAGAACGCGCAACAAGGTAGGATATTAATAAAGACAAGTCGTTTCGGACTGGATAGGTAAATTCCGAGATAATAATCTCGCAGTATAACCCAGATGGTGAGATAGAAAGGAAGTATGCAGCTTAGGATGAAATTCGATGCCAAACGAAAACAGCGACATGACTAAGCGTCGCAGCCAACGGCACAAACGCAGCCGGAAACCTTCATTAAACTAGAATGGTTCACAGTTAGCTATAAACAGCTCTTAACATATCCAATGAATAGTGTCGCATTGTATCTTGAAGAATCATCATGTGATTCTAAAGATGGACTCTTCGACCATGCACACTCAATACGGTTCAAATGAGATTATAGCGGCTTTAACCTTACATTCATCGGTCGATAACACTGATAAGATCGAACTTTGGTTACAGGTTTTAAGCTGCTGAAACAGCACGATAAAGAGCAACCGTGTGTCGAGTAGAACACAAGTCAATCAGATTTTAGGCTGACCACCAAAATCCACCTCACGTCACATAGTACTTTAGAAAACCGCCGAAGTATTAATTTTGACTGTCAACGGTCGTGATTAAAACGCTTATGAGTTACACACTTAAGAACCTCCACGATAAAATTAGAGCTCGAAATATAAATTTAGGAAAAAGATGTTCAGAAGACTTCAAAAAACCAAGATTACTGGGCACAAAGACAGGCCACTTGTTGGTAAATGGGTCGTGCTTTTACAACTGTATAAAATTAGTACAACGGTTGCATCCCAGTTCACGTGCTCCATATTAAACGAGCTAGAAGAGTGCAGAATAAACGTAGATATAACGGACAGTAACTTATATCCATGCATCGGTTCAGTCGCTACTTTGGATTTATTTAGCGACGCTCTAGTAACTACTTCGCTATACTTCGGCTTAGTCAAACCAGGAATATGATGTTTATGTAGATGCAGTTGCACCGTAAACACGTTGAAAGCCTCACAGCAAACATCTCCGAACACAGTAAGGAAAAACGCGTATTAAATCAGCTACATGTTGCAACTGGTCATTAAAGACAATCTAAAAATGATCGCGATGGAAAACCTTCAGACAATCAAGGGATTCAAGAGAAATTCCACGAAAATTTCAAGCCTGACGGATATTCAGGTACAGTGTTTGCAGATTTCCCACACGAAGATACCGAAGCAACACACCCAATCGGGGCCCAGGTGAGCCAACATCAGGCAACCGTTAGTCAGGTTCGTTGAAACTTCCGGAACCGCTGAGTAGCGGGGGTCATGCTTCATTATTACATGTTAATGCATGAATGTAGTAAAAGGGGTATGCCCCATAGTATGAAAGACTCACCACACTATTGGGGATAGTGGACGGCGAGACTCAAAGACTTGGAATGATGGAGAAATACATCCCAGCGGGTTTGTCTACCGCCAAAGTGTACGGCGATAGTAGGATTCAAACCTCCGGCCTCCGAGGTGGTAAGCAAACGCTCTAAACCACTCAAGCACTGCCGGAAGAACATAGCTCAGCACTTGATCTGCACTAGAAATGGGTGCCTTCTACTTACTGTTTCCCTATTACACGTTTTATGACTTCCTACTTCCAGCACCAGCCCCAAGCCTTTTCTTTTCATTATCATCTTATTTACTTCCTTTCCGTTATGTAATATCAGCACCGCATTTTAGGTAGGGGGGTGCGGCCAGTTTATGGCTATCAATTGGAGATTGACCGGCGGCGGCGTGGAGATTGGAATCCGGGACCGAAGAGTTCAAAGTCCACTGCGAGCACCGTTTGACCACCCCCGCCAATAATAAGTCGAAACAGAACTCGACAAATAACGAAAACAACGGCATTATAAGGAAAATTGCCGTTCTTATACGTCCAAAATATCAATCTTAATTCGCATGGCAATCTTATATCTTAAATTTAGTTCAATTTATTTAAACGTTCCCTAGTATTCTTCATTTTTCATATTACAGATAGTGGAAATCATCCCATATAAGACTCGTTACAATCCACTCGTTGGCATAAACTCAAGATTGAGTAGAACGCCATAGCCCCAACAAAGATTGGTCATGTTTCCTATTGGAAGCTTCTCCGTTTATCTCTTCTACCATATCAGCAGGTACAGAATTCCAAAGGTTTGTGGCCCACCGAGACAAGCGGTAGACTAACGGCAAACCAGTAGAATGCATCTTCACCAGTGTCATTGAGTACCCGCGCATACGACACGGCCCACGGAGCGGGAAATCAGCTTGTAACTCTGGTCCCAGATCACCCCGAATGATACGACGGATGCAGACGAGATCATCACGCATCCGCCGATAGGCTACTGATAACAAACCAGTTGCTTCAAGACGTCCGTTGTAGTTGACCCCGTATAGTCCAGAGATGAGACGGGTAGCAGACCTCTGCACTCTCTCTAACTTGGTTGATTCTGCAGCTGTACACGGATAAGCAGCCGCACCGCCATATTCGAGTCTAGGACGTATATGGGAAGTACACAGCATACGGAAAGCATCGAACTGTAGGTTCCCAAACGATCGACGAATGGAACCAAGGATACTCCAGGCGGAAGCACACACTCTGCCCGTGTGACCTTTAGTTTTCAGCGAGGAAGACAGCAAAACTCCGAGACCACACTCGCAATCTGCTGTCCGCAGCAGGCTCCCAGACAAGTGGTAACTCACTGGCAGCTGAGAGCGATCCACACACATGTGAACACTTCGACAGATTTAGTGGCAGCATCCACTCAGAGGACCAGCGCAAAAGCGCATTTAGATCTTCCTGTAGAATGACTGTCTGCATCCGAACGAAGTGCGCGACACAGTTTCAGATCATCTGCATACAGGAGACAAGATGAGAAAACTGATAAAAGGTCGTTTATGTAAATGAGAAACAATAACGATACAAGAACAGATCCCTGAGGAACACCGCTGGTCACTGAGTATCACCTGGAGATGGTTGTTGAGACCCCGACAGCAAACCGCTGTCGTCTTAGGATATCTTCAATCCATCTTAGCAAGGGAGCAGCTGTTTCCATTAATCTGAGCTTCCGAGAAGAGGGTCATGTGGAACCTTATCAGAGGTTTTGCTGAAGTCCACGAAGATGACGTCCTTGGAATATCCCTCGGTCTATGGTCCAGCCCAGCGCTCACGAGCAAGCAGAATTTTCGACAAGCAGGAACGGGATTTGTCGAAACCACCCAGTCAGCAAAATAGTCCCAAATTAGTCCAAAAATAGTCCCAAATTCGTCCCAATTTAGTCACCCTTGAAACACCCCAGGGACATTTTGGGACTATTTTCGAACACCAAGAATGCAGCGGCTTACGTGCTTTACTTTGGAACTTCGGTAAGCTCCATTACATTACTTCATCTCGAGGTACTAGTTAATGAACTTTCATTAACTTCCATCTGGGAAAATAACAAAATCTGTGAACACCCTCAAGAATTACTTGGCACGACCCGAGTACTTTCTGGTGCCCAACATCCCTGTAAAACGTAGCATATTACAAAAGAAGTCAAGGTGTACTTCCATATTACGAACCACACTTGAGCCATCGGGAGAAGTTCTCCAACTTACGCCACATCATAAAAACAGTCCCAAAATAGTTCCTTGAGGGACTTTCCTGGAACTAAATGCTCCCTCTTTGTGCTGACCGGGCTGGTAAACCATAGGGTTTTTCAATGAAGTAAAATAATTTGTCCATGTTTTACACCTGTCCAAATCTAATGGCACGGCAAAACTCTTCTCAAACTAATTACTAAAATATAGTCCCTCGCGGGACTACTAAAATGCGCACCTCTGTGATGACTGGGCATGTTGCTGGGAAATGAACAGGTGATGGTGTTCCATGTGTTCCCGCACCCGCTCGGCTAAGACGTTCCATGATCTTGCAGACGACACAAGTTAGACTTATAGCACGGTAATTACCAGCCGCAGTTTTGTCATCGCCTTTGAACAGCAAAGCAATAATAGCGGCTTTCCAGTCATCCGGTAGTTGCCCTGCTGCCAGCGAGATGTTGAACCTCCTGGTGGCTGGTGCGGCAACGATGACGAGGAAACATTTATAGAATTTCATGGGAGACTGTTTCTATGTGAATACAACGAAACGTTCTAACCAGCTCTATTCAGTTTTCGCTCAGAGTAGGCCCGCTACGGACCAGCGTCAGCCAGCTTCAATGGACCAACACAGCAGAGCGCCGGACAAGTTGTTCCGTGGATAGCTCCTTAAAATTCTGACTAAGAGAGAACATCATCACTCAGACACACGAACTAGCCCCATACAGCCCAGAAATTGTGTGCCTATGGAAAAGAATTAGCAAATCAGGCCGACGACCACCGTACGCGCCGTCACAGACGCGGCGGGTCACGAGCGGGGCAGTAAATGCACAACGAACATGTAGCGTACTAATCTTCAGTTCAGTTCAGTTCAGTCTGCACAGGATAGGTAATGGCCACGGCCAATCGAGCGTCCAGAATTCCTTCGATGGTATGCACACCAGTTATGCACCCACCACTGCCGAGTGTATTTCGTCGAATCTCCGCTAAAAATGAGAGGGAAACGGAAAACCTCATCGCACATCAACTGCGAGAGACATTATGCATCGTGAGCGTTCACTGAGACAGTATGCAATGAGGGAAAAAGTCTGCTTAAACATACTACCGAAGGACCACAGTGCTACCCGTCATCCATCTAGTTGATATTCTCAAGGCTCACTACAAGAAAAGATCTCGTACCACTTGCGATCAAGGGCATATTTGAAGGATTGGACTGTCTGCAGATCTACCATTTCACCAGGCAGACCGTTCCAACTGTTCACAACCCTGTTGCTGAAGAAGTGCGATCTAGCCATCAACCTAGATCGGGCTTTTATCAACTTCTTTTCGTGTCCCTTTTTTCTGTAGTCTACGGCCACTTGGAATAGACTATCTGGTCTAAGGCCAGAAAAGCCCTTCATTACCTTGAACGTTTCTATGAGATCCCCTCGACTTCTCCTCCTTTCCAACGAGAAGAGATTCAGGTTACAGGGTTTCTGCTCGTAAGTCTTACCCCTCTGCCCTTCAACCATTCGCGTGGCGAGACGTTGGACTTTCTCGAGGCAGGCGGCGTCCTTTTTGTAGAAGGGTGACCAAGCCTGCACCCTACCTTCTAAATGAGGTCGTAATATAGCCATGTAAACAGGTACGAATACCTCCGGCTTCCGGCAAGACAAAGCTGATCGCAGTCTAAAGAGCTCCCCACGAGCCTTATGCGCAGCAGCATTGCATTGCTCCGACCATTTGAAGTCACTTTTCATGATGATCCCCAGGTCTTCAACCCTACTGGCTGCCTCTACGGTGAACAGCCCTTGATCATGAGCGACAGTTAGGCTCTCTGTTGCCCTTGACAACAAATGGCTTTTTTGAGCGTTTAGAGGTAAGTCCCATTTGTATGCGCAGTTCAGGACGGTGCCTATTTCCCTGCCCAAGTCCGCCCTACCCTTAGATCCAACAATCTTCACATCAACCGCAAAAATAAAGCTGGGCGATTGAAGAGTGGATGCTAGGTCATTAATAAATAACAAGAATAGGACCGGGCCTAGGACGGACCCCTGAGGCACACCACTGGTGCCGTTCACCAAACTGAATCACCTGTCCCCCACTTTGACGTAAAGCGTCCTGTGGGAGAGGAAGTCCTCCAGCCACCTATATACTGGCCCATATATACCGAAAGTCTCCATCTTGCGTAGCACAAGACGATGATTAACGAGGTCGAACGCCTTGCTAAAGTCGAGGTAGCATACCTGAACTTGCTTACCTTCGTCCAGTCGTCGAGTTACTTCATCTAAGAAGCACAGGAGATTGGTCAGGCAAGATCTATTTTTCAGGAATCCATGCTGCGCCGGGCTTAGCATGGAGTGCTGCAGTAAGTGCTGGTAGATATGGGTACGGATGATCTTCTCGAGGACTTTACAGAGAATGCTAGTTAGGCTTACCGGCCTGTAGTTCTGCACATCCGACTTGGGCCCACTCTTATGTATTGCCACGACTGCCGCGACTTTCCAGTCCTGAGGCAGCTTACCCTGGTCCAACGTGGATCTGTACAGTCTGCATACCGATGGAGCTATGATATCCGCCAACGGCTTGATGATAGCTGGATGAATGCCATCTGGGCCCGCTGACTTGTGGCTGTTTAACTCCTGTAGGTACCTACGCACGCACTCCTCTGAGAGATCTAGCTCGTTTAGCTGAGGAGGATGCACCAGGGCCAGATCTACTCGTACCCCACTATCTATCCTATGTACACTACCAAAGTATTCCCCCAGGGCGTCTGCTTTGCCCTGGTCATCAGTGACAATACCATAGTCTCTAGTGGATAGCGGACCTACGGCATTTCTTGTTGAGCCTTTAGATTGTACATAGCTGTAGAACTTCTTCGGCTGTTATCCTACAGTCTGGGCCAATTTGAGCTCAAATTCCCGCTTAGAAGTTCTCAAAAGGCTTACAGTCTCGTTTCTCAGCTTTGTATAGCGGTTCCAGGATATCTGACTGCCGGGAGCTTTGTACTGGTTCCAAGAGCGGTCTCTACGTCTGATGGCCTTGGCTATTGCAGCCTTCCACCACATGGGCTTGCCCTCCCCACTCCTTCGTTTTAAGGGTGCGAACTCTTCCTGTAGGGCAGTCAGGGATCCTTTTATGGCCTGCCAGCGCTCCTCCACAGTGGCCTCCTCTGGCGCGTCCCAGGTCAAACCCATCGCCCTATTACGAAGCCTATCTATGTCCATACTACCGAAATTCCTAATCAGCCTTGAGGGTACCTTCGGTTGCCGCATGCATAGAACTATTTTGACACACACGTGGTCACTCTTTCCCAGCGGTGCACAATAATGCAGTCCAGCCACATCGTTGGGGAATTTCGTTATAGCTAACTGTCTTTCAGTTCAGTTCAGTTTGCACAGGACTTGGTGTGGCTAGAGCCAATCGTGTGTCCATATAGTTGTGTTGTTGGCGCGTTTCCGTAGCTCTTTTTCTGAAAGGCAGAAATTTTGTGCAGTATCAGCCCTGGCAGAGTAAGGTGGAAACAATAAGTAAATTGCATTTGACCCTAAAAGCTGCTTGACATAACTCGGGGTATACTGCCACCCAACATAGGTCTACTGCTTTCCTAAAAGCCTTCACGGTTGTGCTATTTATGACCTCTTCCGGGAGCTTATTCCAACGAACCCACACCACTCTCACTAGCCCCGGTATTTGTGGTCAAGCATTGACACTTGGTGAGGTTTAGTGGGAGGTCCCATTTGCGTGCCTAGTTTTGTACTGCTAACACGTCAAGTTCGATATCTACTCCAGATATCTTGACGTCATCGGCAAACATAAGGGTGGGGTTTGTAAGCCCACGTGCTAGGTCGTTGATGAAGACGAGGAAGAGCAGAGGGCCGAGCACCGAGCCCTGTGGCACCCCACTTGTTACACCTTCCGGTTTTGAAACATGACTCCCCACCTTAACAATAAAGGTTCGCCCTGCTAAGAAACTACTTATCCATTGTCTTGCCTTTCCAACAATTCCCATAAACTTCAGTTTGACGTCCAGAAATATGTTGTTCACGGAATCAAATGCCTTGCTGAAGTCCAAGCAACAGACCGCAATCGATTGCCCCTTGTCCAGACACTTGGCTACCTCATCGAGGAACAGCAGGAGGTTCGTCAGACAGGATCGCCCTGCCACAAACCCATGCTGAGCATGTGATATGAGGTTGTGTTGAGCCAAATGCCTAGAGATCTGTTTCCTGACTATTCGCTCCAGGCACTTACACAGTACTGAAGTCAAGCTAACCGGCCGGTAATTTTCCCCCTTTTGCCTTTACGGTACACTCAATTAATGTCAACAATATCTAAGACGAAACTAGCAAACTAAGATGGGCGGAGGAGCGTGCGGTGATAAAAAGGCCAAAAGGGCATATACATTAAGAATTAGGATAAAACAAAAGGTGTGACACAAACTCACAGTTGTTCAGTGTTCTTGTGATCAGGAAATGAGCGCCGAAGAGCCAATATCCGCCAACGTCTTCAGTTCAGTTCGGTCTGACGGTCATCCGTTGAACAGAACAGGATGGTATTGAGCGAAGTGCCAAGAGACGCCGTGGAAGCTTCTAAAATGTTTTGTTTCTCACAGTTAGTTCCGACCGATATAATTCCAAGACACTCCAAACCAGAAGATGAGATCGTACCAGAATGAAAGATTTATTTACGGCCTCTCTGTATTGCGCGGTGATGACGCCCAAAAGGTGTGTGTGTTTTACAATAAAACCTCGGTACAACAAAGGAGTGTCGCACCAAGGGACGTTGAAAATCATGGAAACAGCCGGAAATGTACAGGTACCTACACAATTCCCACGCCAGAGCGTTTGTTGTACAAAATAAACGCTCGATAGAAAAATAGAAAGAGAAAACTGTTAACAAAGGAAAAGTTCAACTAACAAAGTCTTGAAATCTGACAGGATGTCGAACGTTTCTGCTGGTGCGGCGGGTTACCAGGGATGGTTGTTCCTGTGGTGGTGCTGGCGGGTGTGGTGTAGTGTCTGGTGTAATGATAGAGAGTGGATCATCAACAGGAATTGTTGGTGGTGTGTCTGTGGATGCTGGAGGTGTCGGTGTTGCTGGTGATGGAAGTGTATCAAAATACGCGAGTTTCATTCTTTCAACGGAGACAGCGTCTGGCTTATCGGCTTTCTGAACCACGAAACATTTGTCTGTGCTACCAAGTACCTTAAATGGACCGTCATACGGTGGTGTGAGTGGTTTACGAACAGCATCGTTACGAATAAAAACGAAAGGTGACGTATATAAATCATTATGTGCAAAAACGTGTGTGGATGACGAGCGAGTGGGTATTGGACGGAGATGTGGCATACCATCTTTGAGTTGTTGGACAAACTGGGATGGGTTAGGACTGGCAGCAGTGCTCGGTTGAACATACTCACCTGGAATGCATATGGTGGCACCGCAAACGAGCTCAGTCAACGTGCTGTGGAGGTCGTCTTTGACTGATGACCGCAGACCCAAGAGAACTAGTGGCAGGTTGTCGCTCCAGTTATTGGGTTTTGGCTGTGATATCAGTGCTGCTTTGAGTTGACGGTGTAGGCACTCTACCATGCCATTGGACGAAGGATGGTATGCAGTTGATGTGATGTGTTTACAGCCAAGCAGTTTAGTGAACTCACGAAACAAAATCGATTGGAATTAGCTGCCACGGTCTGTGGTGACGGCAGACGGTACGCCAAATGTAGCAATCCAGTGTTGAGGTAGTACTTTCGCAATATTTTCTGCCGAGGTGTCGGAAATGGGTACTGCCACCGGCCAGCGTGTGAAACGATAAACAACGGTTAATATGTGGGTATGTCCATTTGATGGTGGTAGTGGGTCAACCAGATCGACGTGAATATGCGTGAAACGGACATCGGGAACGGTGGATGTACTGGGAGGAGAAAAAGTGTGGCAGTGGGCTTTGTTTCTCTGACATTGTAAACACTGTTTAGTCCATGATGCAATGTCAGAATTCATAGTGGGCCAAACAAATCTGGCAGAAATGAGTTTGCGAGATGCACGAATACCAGGATGGGAACGAGAATGAAAATGATCGAAAACGGTCTTCCTGTAGGAAGTTGGAAGGATAGGACGAGGGTAACCCGTAGATCAGTCACATAGGACTGTGCCATCGGCTGAAGGTAGGGGAGAATCCTTCAACTGGAGTGTTGAGGATGTGCGCAAATCGAGCAAAGATGTATCATCACGCTGGAGTTGTGCCAGTTCCGTTAGATCGAATTCTGTCTGCACCGTGTTGATGTCAGGTCTAGATAAAGCATCAGCCACAACATTATCAACTCCAAGCACGTAGCGGATGTCTGTTGTGAACTGAGAAATATAATCCAAATAGCGGGTATCTCTGGGTGGATGTCTGTGCGTCAGGGGTTTGTGGTCAGTGCGCACACGAAATGGTCGTCCTTCCAAAAGGTGGCGGAAATGACGGATGGACAAGTAAATAGCCAGGAGTTCACGAGAAAACGTGCTGTATCCTGTCTGTGCCGCCTGGAGTTTTTGCGAGAAAAACGCTAAGGGCTGTAATTGGTTGTCCACAATTTGGTGGAGCACCGCAAATACCGCAGTATTTGATGCATCAGCCTTTGGGATTAACTCAGTATTTGGATCCGAATGCGGATGATGCAGCGTGATGGCACCTGCGAGAACTTTTTTGGCTTCTGCGAAAGCTGTCCCGGCCTCGGGAGTGAAATCGATCCTCTTGAAGTTGTACTTGAGGAGATCGGTTAAAGGTGAGACGGTGGTCGCACAACGGGGAATGAAGCGGCGGTAGTAGTTCAAAATTCCCAAGAAACGTCGTACCTGTGTGATAGTCTTAGATGCAGAAAATGGAAGGATGCTGCGCAACTTATCTGGGAGGGGTGCCTGTAACAACCGGTAGTGGAAAATCCCCTTTTACCCTCGCGATTCAGTGTTTTTCCTAACATCACTCATTTGCCTACACTATTGACTTGTCTTTACGAACTGGTTGTTTCTATGGACCAATTGTTGTTTGTTCGCGCCCAGAGCGCTACTTTAGCACAGCCTTGTTCAGGACCTGCCTGACGCACGTGCTGTTTGCTCACATGCTGTTATTCGGTTTCTCGTTGTTGAGTCCTCGTGATCGTATTGTTCAGATTTGTATTCTTTTTGATGTCATTTTTCATGTAATAATCTAGTATCGTAGAATTTCACGGATAATCGCCTTTCGATTTCGGGATCCGTTACGAATTTGGCTACGCATTGCTCAACCGTTCGTTACAATACTCAATAAATCAATTTGGAACGAGGAAAAACACGCAGAATGCCAAGAAAAGAGTCGAAAACATTGGAATCCGGACAGGAAGTAACACGGTACGTCTCTGGGGAGGTTTTGGGTACATTTGATTTTTTAGTTAATGTTAGATCGCCTAGTCTTGTCAATGCTAGTGCGTGTGTTAATGAGAGCAATATGGATCGTAAGGACGTTGATATATATAGGCTGAGAATACTAGACCTAGGACAACAGTTACTATCGGCTAGACTGCAGGAACGAGAAGCATAAAAGAAGTGTACACAGGAAGAGTGAGAGCACGAGACCAGCGACTTGAACACTTCCGATAGATTAGGGTGCAATAAGATAGGGAACCCCACGCCGGTCGCCGACTACAAACCACCATCGATCGATTTGCCTAGAGTGGAACTAACGGTTTCCGACGGGCGAGCTGAACAATACTGCAAGTTTGTCAAGCAGTTAGAGAAGCTCGTTGAAAATAAGGTAACCGACCCTGGCCAAAGGCTCCTCTACCTTACTCACTACTGTCGAGGCCGAGCAAGAGAAGCTATCGACGGGTGTAAAATGCTCGACCCGGAACAAGGCTACACAAGAGCATGGAAGATTCTAAGGGACGTGTTTGGCCAACCGTCCAAAGTGGCCCGTAACCTAATAGAGGGCTTGATGGTAGAGGCAAAGAGAACCAAGGGCGACGTCTACACAATGGCCGACCTGGTGATTAAGATGCAGAACTGCCCAAAAGCCCTCAACCATTTAGGTTACAGGGCTGACCTAGATGCCATGCACACTTTGGAAAACATAGTCCGTCACCTTTCTCCCGAACTACAGGGTCGGTGGGCGGAAGAAGCAGAACGGATAAGCCGAAGCGACAGGGAAGCTAACTTCGAAGACATGACCGAATACTTGGACAGGCAAACCAAGATAGCTGACAGCAGGTTCGGCCGACTCATCCGGGACAGCAACCGGGCAAACAAGCCCAGTACTGGCCAAGCCCAAACCCCTGCACGGGAACATCCAACATACCAGCCTTGGACCAATACACATGCCAATTCACGCGATGCTACTGCGCAACCCAATTGCAGATCCTGTGGTACTAGCCATGGCCTACCAGAATGCCCTGAGTTCGGCAACGCCACAATAGACGAACGGTGGGGAATGGCGAGGATTGCAGGAGTGTGTTTTATCTGTCTCAATACCAGGCACCGGGCGGCAGCCTGTAGGGTAAGGAACCGATGTGGTTACGAGGGCTGCACGGGCAGACACTATCGGCTGCTGCATCAGGCGAGAGTAACCTTACCCGAGACGAGTACCAAACCCCGTGGTATTTGTTCAACGTCGCGATCTGCCAGTAAACCGGTACGTTTAGGCGCAGTCGCCGTGGGAGTAGTGACCCCAACAGGAGTGGTCAAAGCCTTGGCCTTCATAGATAGTGGCTCGGATGCCACGCTAGTGAGGAAAGAGTTTGTAGAGAGATATGGGATTAGAGGGAATCAATCCTCATTAGCAGTAAGCGCAGTGAGTGGCACCGAACTCATCCAGTCGACCAAACTGCACTTACAACTCGCTTCCTTGGTCGGCAACGATAGAGCAGAAACCCTAGAAGCATTCACCACAAAGAACCTGCCGACGAGAGCACTTCAGGCAATGCAATCGATTCTGACTCAGTGGCCGCATCTGGACGGGATCACGATCGAGGAGTGGCAGAGTAACGAAATTGATCTGCTGATCGGCTGCGATATACCGGAAGCGCATTGGGTCCTGGATCAAGGAATGGGAAGCCGCAAAGCACCCTATGCAGTACACACCATAGTCGGTTGGACTTTATATGGTAGTACAGACGGCAGACGCGGCAAACAAATCCAAATCAACTGCACTTCGGTGGAAACGGCGAACATCGAACAGGCATTCCAACAACTGTATAACAGAATTTGACGACCTGGCCATGGACAGAGGTGCCCCATCACGGGAAGATAGGTTGGCTTTGTAAATGGTGGCCGAGAACGTCAAGTACGCAAAAGGTCGTTTCGAGGTTCCTATCCCGTGGAGATCCAACATGAAACCCATGCCAAACAGCCGAGAAATGGCTCTGAAAAGATTACGCTTCCTCAAAACCAGGCTGCTCCGGGAACCACAACTGAAGATAGAATACACGCGAGCCATGCAACATAACATCGACTTGGGTTACATGGAAAGAGTAGATACAGCGGTTACCAGCGCAAATTTGTGGTGGTACCTACCCCATCACCCGGTCGTGAACCCGAAGAAGCCGGGGAAGGTCAGAGCGGTTTTCGACTGTGCCGCGAAAAGTCAGGGTATGTCACTCAGCGACCATATACTACAGGGCCCAGACTGGACGGCACCACTAGTCGAGGTTTTATGTCGTTTTTGGCTAGAAAAAGTGGCCGCCTCTGCTGACATACGTGAAATGTTTCTGCAGTTGAAGATGCCCGTTGAAGATAGGGGCGCCTTCCGTCTTCTCTGGTGGCCTGAAAGCAACGCAAATCGCGCACCAGACGAGTACAGGCTGACCGTGCACACCTTTGGGATGGTTTCATCCCCCATTTGTTCTAATTTTGCCCCCCGGGAAACCCTCAGGAGTTTCGGCGGCACCAGCAGCTTGTTAGGAAGAGCAATGGACCACTTCTATGTGGACGATTTTCTGTGCTCCTTTGACGATCCAAATGATGCTATTCCTTATGTGACGGAACTGATTGCCACTCTAAATGCCGGGGTATTCAACCTCACTAAATTGACTTCGAACAACCAAGAGGTGCTCAATGGTATACCGAAGTCCGAGAAAATGGAATGTACGAGGGAGCTTTTGGGATCCTCTTCACAAACGGAGCGCACGCTTGGGCTTCGGTGGAAACCCAGAAGGGACGAATTCATTTTCACTCTAGACCTACCCAAACGACCAGTCACACGGAGAGGAATCCTATAATCAGTCTCAAGCCTCTATGACCCCCTAGGTTTCGTTTCGCCGTGGTTGTTACCGCGAAAGTGCTTGCTGCAGTCGCTGTGCCAAAGAGGGACGGGTTGGGACGAACCTCTCCAAGATGACGACAATAAGCGATGGCGCGACTGGCTGCACAGCCTGGAGCAATTTGGTGAGGTCAAAATACAAAGATGCTTGACAGGAATCAAGTGCACAAACGATGGCCAACTCCACTTATTTTCTGATGCATCAGAAATAGGCTACGGGATAGTGGCTTACGGCTGCTGGGTGGAAGCAAATGGTGGGCGGCACAGTCAGATATCATTCGCAAAGGCGAGAGTGGCCCCACTGAAAATGGTATCCATTCCGAGGCTGGAACAGACGGCAGCAGTACTGGCCGTGAAAGCCAGGGGCTGATTAGGAGATGCTTCGACCGGATAAACTGGGAAACAAACTTTTGGACGGACTCAGCCACGGTACTTCATTACATAAACAACACTACCACTCGTTTTAACACTTTCGTGGCCAACAGACTCACTGTAGTCCACGAGTTGACTATGTAAAATCCACCAGTAACCCGGCCGACTTCTGCTCAGGGGGCCTGGAAACACAAGAGAGGTTGCGGATGTGGACAATGGGACCGGACTTCCAAACGGCAACTAAAGAGATGTGGCCGACGCTATTAACACCCAAGGCTGATGATGGTGATATCGAGGCTAAAAGACTGATACTGGCTATAAACTACACGGGTAGCGTTAGCCTGATAGAGAAACTGTGCCAATTCCCCAACCGGACAAAAATGTTAAGAGCCGCGGTCTGGTGGACACGGTACAAAGCACTCTTACTGATTACGAAAGGCGCAACTCCACAAAACACATTGAACGTGGGGACGATACTACCAGGCGAGCTGAATCAAGCCGAACTCGACTTTCTACACCTACTGCAACTAGACGCTTTCCCGCCCGAGGCCCGCGAGCTAGACAGGACAGATGATAACATCAAAGGAAGCAGGCTGTTGTACAGCAGTATCCCAGCACTAAGCCCATGCGAATCAACGGTTTATTGATGGTTGGAGGACGGCTGACGAATTCAAGCCTGGAGTACGAAACAAAATACCCCATAATAATCCCCGGTGACCACCACATAACGAGATGCCTGATAGATCATGTACATCGGGAAGAGGGACAGGCAGGCCTGAATCACTTATTGACTAATATACGCCGGCGACTTTCGGTGACAAAGGGACCAGCGACGGCCAACGAGTCATAGGCAACTGCATCACCTGTGGTCGCCGGAGGGTGGTAGCACGCCAACAAGTGATGGCCCCCTTCCAGCCGTAAGAGTTCAACCGGAATGTTGCCCGTTCGTGGAAAGTGGCGACTGCTTTGGCCCGTTACTCGTACGACAGAAAAGGAGCGCTCAAAAGAGTTACGGCTGCCTGATAACGTCTACAATCCAGAGCAGTCCACCTCGAAGTAGTGCATAACATGACAACCGATTCATTCCTAATGGCCCTTCAAAGGTTCATCGCGAGGCGGGGCGTCCCCAGGAATATATACTCCGACAATGGCTCGAACTTCGTTGGGGCTCATAAGGAGTTAGGGAAATGGTGGAGCCGCTTGGACCACGCCAAAATACAAAACAAGACCGTAGCAAAGGGGATAGAATGGCGCTTCAACCCACCTTATGCCAGTCATCTTGGTGGCGTTTTGGAAAGGCTGATACGATCAACTAGGAAAATACTCACAGCCCTGGTCTCACAACAAACCCTCGATGACGAGACGCTGACTACTTTACTAACAGAAGTAGAACGCATATTGAACAACAGACCCCTGGTGCCGATCGTCCCAGAACCGGAAGGAGAACCGGCATTCACCCCCAACGACCTGTTATTACTCCGGTCGGACGCAGGAGCAACCACACCGAAAACCCTGCTTAGAACGTACATCGTTGGATGGAAACAAGTGAACCACCTGGCACAGGCTTCCTGGAAACGATGGACGACGGAGTACTTACCGACACTGCAGCTTCGGCAAAAGTGGATCTCCAAACAGAGGTCGTTCAGACGTGGCGATGTGGTCATCCTCGTGGAGAGCCACCTACATAAAGACGATTGGCCGGTTGGAGTGATCAAGGATTGTCGTACAGAAGTCGATGGTCTCGTGCACACGGTGGTGGTGAAGACGAGCAAGGGAGAGGTATTGCGAGATATACGTAAAATACGTCTACTTGAAGGTGACAGCGACGCGGGCGAGGTCGACGCTACCGACCAAGCTATACCCATGTCTGCTGATACCAGATGAAGCCGAATTCATTCATTTATCCCTCATGTATTCCCCTGTAGGACCCAACCCCCCACAACATCTTTGAAGTATGTTGTGTTCAATTCCGTACAGCATTTACGATGCACTATGGAGCTACTTGTCCAAATCTTAGCTCGCCGCACGACACGACACTGCTTGTAGAAGTAACGGGGCTTAGGTCACGCACACATGCCTACATCTTACTCGTGTTTGCCACACAGCCTTTTGTGGACATTGCAGAAAGCCCTCCTTTGATGTGCAGTCATACCTGCGATTCCACTGTACACCCCGCCACGTACACACATACACACACTTACACTCAGTCAAACGCAATCATCCAGGACAGGACGGCCTCTACAAGGACAGCATCTATGTGCCCCCTTCACGCTCGCCATAGGTCATTTGGTCTTGTGGAAGATGTGGACTAGCCTCACGTCTATGTGGCCAATGGGTTAGATGTGACCAGTAGTAGAACATCGACGACGAGCATTAGGCGCGCACACTGACAGCAGGGCCTAGGTAGGTAGAAAGAATCAGTACCTTTATACCAACCTTCGACTCTGCCAAGGATCCAGGAGTATTTTGGTGGGCGGTGTAACAACCGGTCGTGGAAAATCCCCTTTTACCCTCGCGATTCAGTGTTTTTCCTAACATCACTCATTTGCCTACACTATTGACTTGTCTTTACGAACTGGTTGTTTCTATGGACCAATTGTTGTTTGTTCGCGCCCAGAGCGCTACTTTGGCACAGCCTTGTTCAGGACCTGCCTGACGCACGTGCTGTTTGCTCACATGCTGTTATTCGGTTTCTCGTTGTTGAGTCCTCGTGATCGTATTGTTCAGATTTGTATTCTTTTTGATGTCATTTTTCATGTAATAATCTAGTATCGTAGAATTTCACGGATAATCGCCTTTCGATTTCGGGATCCGTTACGAATTTGGCTACGCATTGCTCAACCGTTCGTTACTGTGTCAAACCGTTTTGACCGATATGGTGCCTGAGAAAGTCGAGGGTCGGGACGCCGAACACGCATTTACTAGGGTTCAGCTGAAGTCCGTATTGTTTGAAACGCTGAAAGAGTTGACGTAGATGAATGGCATGCTCTGATGGAGAGGCGCTGGCAATTAAGATGTCATCGATGTAGCCAAACGCGAAGGGTAGACCTCGAAGCACTTCATCGACGGATCGTTGGAACGTCTGAGCAGCGTTTCTCAATCCAAATGGCATGCGTGTGAACTCGAACAGGCCAAAAGGCGTGGCGATGGCTGTCTTGGGAATGTCTTTTTCGGCCACGGGGATTTGGTGATATGCCTTTACGAGGTCAACCTTGGAAAAGACTGTCTTCCCAGAAGGATTCTGTGCAAAATCATGAATGTGTGGGATCGGGTACCTGTCGGGGACGGTGACGTGGTTGAGAGCACGGTAGTCTCCACAGGGTCTCCAATCACCAGATGATTTCGGAACCGTGTGCAAAAGCGGGGCCCATGGCCTTGAAGACAATCGAATGATGCCAAGATTCATCATATGCTCGCATTCAAGGCTTGCGATACGGAGTTTGTCGGCGTTGAGTCGTCGTGGTTGAAAATGGACCGGTTGGTTTTTTGTGGTGATGTGGTGACGCACAGCACGAGAGACTGGGTCGGTGAACTGACACGGTTTAGTGGGGGATGGAAACTCCTTCAAAAAGTCAACAAACGGCGATTGCGGGATCGCCAGCCGAAAACCCAGGGAATTGGTGCATTTACCAATGCCGACTGCACAAATCTTGGTTGTGGTGTCTACCAGCTTGCGATTTTTGAGGTCCACAGTTAGGCCAAAGTGTGAGAGGAAATCCGCGCCAATAATGGGAGTCTGAACATCTGCCTGGATGAAAACCCATTGAAAAGAGCGTCGGAGGCCTAAATCGAGAGTGATGGACCGTTGGCCGAATGTTGCAATAGTTGTTGTGTTTGCTGTTTGCAGTGTAAAGTGAGGTGGTTCGTGGGTATGATGTTTGGGTGGGGGGATTACACTGATCTCGGCTCCGGTATCAAGGAGGAATCGAAGGCCACTGGATCGGTCAACGATATAAAATAGGCGACTTTCATGTGGAGGGCCAGCCGTAGTCGTCGCCGTTACTGGCTGGCCTGGTCGTTTGACTGTGAGGTGGAAGTGCGGAATGAACACGGAGGATCACAGCTGCGTGCCTGGGGGCCGAATGTGCGGTGATACCAACACCAGGTTTGTAAACGGCGGTTTCTGGACCGTGATCTAGGTCGACGAGGTACTTCGGCGGACACAGGTCGATAAGTAGTTAATGCGTTGCACATTGCGCCGGCCTGATTGCACAAAATGCGGACGGTTTTTTAGGTCCGTAATGTCCTTATCGATATGAGAGTGGTCGCATGGGGAAGCAGGACTGCGAGAAACGTCGCCACGGCGATCTGTGGCAGGAACTGGCAATGTCATAGGGGATTCGTGTGTCGGAGTGGTTTCGGCGGGTGATGTCATGTGAACACAGGGTCTACCAGCCGGGTAGCATTCCATTATTCTGTCGGCGTGCTGTGCAACTTTGTCAGGAGGAGAAGTGGGCTCCAGCATTGACAGGACCTGCTGCATCGGGAGAGGTAGGTTATCAATCCATATCTCCCTGAAAATGGCGTCGTCCGTTTGACTTCCGGCCAGTAGCGACCGCATGTGGCGCATAAGCTGGGACGGAGTTTGGTCTCCGGGCTCCACCGACGTGAACAGCTCCCGGAGCATTTTTCCGACTGATTTTTCGATATGCTGAATGACTGCTTCCCTAAGCTTCGTGTAAGGAGCCTCTGGTGGAATGGGATCGAGGAGATATTCCACGTCAACGGCGATGTCAAAGGGAAGCGCTTGGACAACGTGAGAGTATTTCACACGCTAGCTGACTATACATCGAGTGGTAAATACGGCTTCTATTTGTCGAGGCCACACTCGAGGGTTGATCGGGGCAAAAACGGGCAGTTTGAGAGCAACCGCGTGGATGTCTAAAGATTCGCTGACAGACATGGTGAATCGTGAGGAACTTGGACCAAAAGAATGAAGCTAGTGTCAAAGGAAGGGAAAACAACCTGGGCTCACCATTTTCGTGGCGTACTAATCTGTCTTTATGGTACACTAAATTAATGTCAACAATATCTAAGACGAAACTAGCAAACTAAGATGGGCGGAGGAGCGTGCGGTGATAAAAAGGCCAAAAGGGCGTATACATTAAGAATTAGGATGAAACAAAAGGTGTGACACAAACTCACAGTTGTTCAGTGTTCTTGTGATCAGGAAATGAGCGCCGAAGAGCCAATATCCGCCAACGTCTTCAGTTCAGTTCGGTCTGACGGTCATCCGTTGAACAGAACAGGATGGTATTGAGCGAAGTGCCAAGAGACGCCGTGGAAGCTTCTAAAATGTTTTGTTTCTCACAGTTAGTTCCGACCGATATAATTCCAAGACACTCCAAACCAGAAGATGAGATCGTACCAGAATGAAAGATTTATTTACGGCCTCTCTGTATTGCGCGGTGATGACGCCCAAAAGGTGTGTGTGTTTTACAATAAAACCTCGGTACAACAAAGGAGTGTCGCACCAAGGGACGTTGAAAATCATGGAAACAGCCGGAAATGTACAGGTACCTCCAAACAGGTTCAGTTCAGTCCAGTTCAGTTCAGTTTCCACAGGACAGGTAATGGCTACAGCCAATCGAGAATCTGGAATTCGTTCGATGGTATGCACACCAGTTATGCACCCACCACTGCCGAGTGTATTCCGCCGAACTTCAGTTAAAAATGAAGGTGAAACGGAAAACCTCGTAGGGCATCAACCGCGGGAGACATTGTGCATCGTGGATGTTTGCCGAGACAGTATGCAATGAGCGAAAAAGTCGAATAAATCATACTCCAGAAGGACTACAGTGCTACCCGTCATCCATCTAGTTGGCATGCTCAAAGCTCACTACAGAGAAATGTCTCGTACCACTTGCGATCTGAGCATCTTTGAAGGATTGGGCGGTCTACAGATCTATCATTTCACCAGGTAGACCGTTCCAACTCTTCACTACCCTGTTGCCGAAGAAATGTGATCTAGCCATCAACCTAGCTTGGGCTTTTGTCAGCCTCCTTTTATGTCCTTTTTCCTGTAATCTAACGCCACTTGGAGCAGACTATCTAGTTTAAGGCAGAAAAGCCCCTCATTACCTTAAACGTTTCTATGAGATCCCCTCAACTTCTCCTCCTTTCCAACGAGAAGAGATTCAGATCACAGGGTCTCTGCTCATACGTCTTACCCTTCTGCCCTTCAACCATTCGCGTGGCGAGAAGCTGAACGTTCTCTACGTAGGCAGCGTCCCTTTTGTGGAAGGGTGACCAAGCCTGCACACTAACTTTTAAGTGAGGTTGTACTAAAGCCATGCAAAAAGGTGTGAGTATCTCCGGCTGCCGGCAAGACGAAGCTGATCGCAGTCTGAAAGGCTCAACATGAGCCCTTTTTGTAGCAGCATCGCACAGCTCTGACCATTCAAAGTCATGCTCATGATGGACCCATGTTTTTTAACCCCACTGACTGCCTCTACGGTGAACAGCCCTTGATCATGAGTGACAGTTAGGCTCTCTAATGGCCTTGACAACAAATGGCATTTACAGCTTTCAAGAGTAGTCCCATTTGTACGCCCATTCCAGGATGGTACCTATATCCCCGCATAAGTCCATCCTACTTTCAGATCCGACAATCTTCACATCACCCGCAAAAATAAAGCTAGGCTATCGGAGAGTGGAGGCCAGGTCACTAACAAATAGCAAGAACAGGACCGGGCCCAGGACGGATCCCTGAGGTACACCACTGGTGAGATTCACCAAACTGGGACACCTGTCCCCTTCTTTGACGTAAAACATTCCGTAGGAGAGGAATTCCACCAGCCATTTATATACTGGTTCATCCATGCCGAAAGTCGCCATCTTACATAGCAAAAGACGATGATAACGGGGTGGAATTCCTAGATAAAATCGAGGTAGCATACCTAAAATTGCTTGCATTCATCCAGCTCTCGAGTTACTTCATCCAAGAAGCACAAGAGATCGGTCAGACAAGATCTATTTTTCAGGAATCCATGCTGGGTCAGACTTAGCATGGAGTGCCTCAGTAAGTGCTAGCAGATGTGGGCACGGATTATCTTCTCGAGGACTTCACGTAGGATGCCAGTTCGGCTTACCGGCCCGTGGTCATGAATAGCCGGCTTAGGTCCACCCTTATGTATTGCCAAGGCGGCCGCGACTTTCCAGTCCTGAGGCAGCCTACCCTGGCCCAAAGTGGACCTGAACAGCCTGTATACCGATGGAGCCATGAAGTTCACTAAAAGCTTGATGGTAGCTGGATGAATGCCATCTGAGCCTGCTGACTTTTGACAGTTTTGTTTCTGTAGGTACTTATGCACTCTTCCCTGTGAGAGATTTAGCTCGTTTATCTGAGGAGCAGGCTGCCCCAGAGCCAGACTTACTCGTACCCCACTATCTCCTTTGCCCTTTTAGGCTTCTGCTCAGTCCGCCGGCCCTCTTTGGTCTGCTTCAAGGGAGTTGAGGCAACGACAGCATGGCAAGCTCTCGGAACTAGCCAACTCACTCTAATGACTGTCCTCTCAGGTGTGGCTACTACTTCCGCAAACGACTCCCTGCAACCTGATTGAGGGGTTTTGTGGTATATTTCTAAGGTGCTACTTGGTGGGCCTTGGTCCTGCCCTTGGGCCTGCTATTTAATGCCAGACTGGCCGCCTCCTTGCAAGGAGCACAGACCCTCTCAACTCGTGGGTTCTGTCTACAAAGGACATTAATATCCTTTGCTATTCCTGGACACCTTGGGTGAGCCCATCTCTCGCATACCTCGCACTCTATACTATTTGCCACACGTTTTCCGCACTTAGGTGCGAGAAACGGGTCGGAAACGAGTGTCATACGAAAACCACCAAACGAAGGCGAAAAAAGCTCAAGAGCTCTTTAACCAAACACTGTGGCACTTGCAAGTAAACTCGGCTAAAACAAAAGAACAAAAATAAAAACTCCAAGCTAGAGAAGATCACTTCAAAAAACACCAAACACTACTTGGCAATACTAAAAGGATAATAAAAATATTCTCCGGATAGAACGCCCCTTAAATGCAGTCTTAATACCCTCACTAATGTGAATGAAACTAAGTTAATTCACAAAGCTATTGCAAAACTCAACTTTAAGGCAAGAGCACTGTGAATTCAGACCGCGCGGCACTCAACAGGTCAGTTCGGCTCGCACAGGACTTGGTTCAGTTCAGTTCAGTTCACTTTGCACGTGATTTGGCGTGGCTGGAGCAGCAATGTGTCCAGATAGTTGTGCTGTCGGCCCGTTTTCGAAGCTCCCAAAACTACGTGAGTTCCTTTTGTGCAGTGACAGCCCTGGTGGAGAAAGGAGAAAACAATGAGTAAATTGCCTCTGACCCTAAAGGCTGCTTAACATAATTCGGGGTATACTGCCACCCAACAATGGTCTACTGATTCCTTAAAAGCCTTCACTGTTGTGGTATCTATGACCTCCTCCGGGAGCTTACTTTAATGGGGTACAACTCTTTTTGATAAGTAACTCGTCCTAATTTGGAGCCTTGAATGCCTCCTTTTTAATCTGGGGCTACGCTCCCATGTGCCTCCCTCTGGGATCAGAGAAAAGAGGTCTTCTCCATTCATACCCGGCAATCCCTTTTTGCCTTGAATGTTTCTATCAAGCACCTGCGAACGCGCCGCCTTTTTATCGAGAAGAGATCCAGGGTACGGAGAAGCTCCGTGTAGCTAAACCCCCTTTGCCCTTTCACCGTTCTAGTGGCTAGCCCTCGCACTTTCTCCAGACTGTCTACATCCTTTTGGTAGTAAGGTGCCCAGGCCTGCACGCAGTACTCCATGTGCGGCCCAACTAAAGCTTCGTACATCGTAACGAAAATCTCCGGCTCTCTGCACGACATGATGGATCTAACTCTAAAAGAGTTCTCTCCCGGCTATATTGGCTGCAGCAGTGCACCTGGTTGAAGACTTGAAGCTTTTGTCCATCATAAAGCCCAGGTCTTTGACCTGAGAGACCACACCAATCGCACTGGCCCCTGTATTTGTGGCCAGGCATTGGCACTTCGTGAGGTTGGGAGGAAGGTCCCATTTGCGTGACCAGTTTTGTACCGCTGACAAGTCAAGTTCCGTATCTACTGTAGCCACTTTGTCGTCATCGGCAAACACAAATGTGAGGTTTGTAAGCTCACGTGCTAGGTCGTTGATGAAGATGAGGAGGAGCAGAGGGCCGGGCCCCGAGCCCTGTGGCACCCCACCTGTTACACCTTCCGGTTTTGGGACATGACGTTCCACCTTAACACTAAAAGTTCACCCTGCCAACAAAATATTTATCCATCGCTTTGCCCTTCCAACAATTCCCATAAACTGCAGTTTGACGTCCAGAAATATGTGGTTCACAGAATCAAAAGCTTAACTGAAGTCCAAGTGACAGACAGCAATCGGCCGTGCTTCCTCCAGGCGCTTGACTACCTCATCGAGGAACAACAGGAGATTCGTGAGACCAGATCTTCCTGCCACAAACACATTCTGAGCGTTTGGCATGAGATTAAGTTGAACCAAATGCCTCGAGATCTATTTCTGACTATTCGCTGCGGGCAATTACACAGTACTTGTGTTAAGCTAACCGAACGGTAATTTTCGGCCTTCTGCCGGGGTCCACTCTTGTAAATTCCTACCACTGCTGCCCTCTCCCAGTCTTCCGACACAACTCCCTCTCTAGGCGAAGTTTCATGCAGCTTCCTCACCGGAGCCTTCAGGATCTCTGCCGGAGGTTGAGCGATTGTTGGATGAATCCCATCTGGTCCTGCGGCTTTATTTTTTTCAAGGTTTTGCAGCTCCGCGTACCCCTCTTCTCGTACGCTAAGTTTGGGTATTAGGGGCGCCTGTGGTCCCAAAATTCTTCCCTCTAAATTATTTGCTTGTTGATATATGCTCCTGAAGAACGCCAAGAGCATGTCGGCCTTGTCTTCGTCGCTTAAAGCTGGTCGTCCATGTGCTCCTTCCAAAGTTTCTACACTTTCTCCCATACGTTTGTTGGATTGCATGTAGGCGTTGAACTGCTTTGGGTTCGTGCAGACCGATGCGGCTGACCGACGCTCGAAGGCATACTTCTACACTCTTTGGATCGCTTGAGCTCTGTTTCTAGCCATCTTACGGTTGCCCCATGCCACCTGAGTTTGTACAGCTTGTACGCCGCCCATCTTTGCCTACGAATGGCTATAGCCTTGCGGACTTTTGCCCTCCACCGAGGAAGTTAATTTCTACTGCTAGCGACCCTCAGAGGCGCAAACTGCTCTGTGAGTTCGAGTAGCCCCATCTTGATGGTCTCTCAAGTTTCCTCTATGGAGGTTTTTGTGTGACTAGGTGTCCACTGAACTTACTCCAATGCCCTCTTTAGTTTATCTACATTGGTTCTCCCATAGCGCCGGCGTAACACGACTTCCTTCGGAGCCTTGCTGAGTCTTAGTGCCACCCTTAGGACCACCCCTGTATCCAGTGGCCTGAGCCGCATGCTGCCCAAGTGCGTGTAACTGGACCCACTGCAGAAACTTGTCGCCCGTTGATCTCCATGGTGTGATCCCGTTTTCCCAGTTAATTTCCGGTAGGATGAGATCCTCCAACAAGACGAACTCCTTTGTTTGTGCCTGCATTGCGTCCAGCGCTTGCAAAAGCTCGACGGCTTCCCCACCTGTCGCTAGCGGTGCCCTGTAGATACAGATAATGCGTACTGTTCGCACCTCGATCCTGACAAATCAGGACAGGCGAGGCCAGGTTTCGAATTATTGTCTTGAAGTCTTGAAGCAGTACACAGTTACGAGGCTAAGGCCCAGGTTTCTCCGGGTCTTGTGACTATCTAGTTATCTAAATGTCCCCGAGGAGCTGGAAGATGGTTCACCGGATAAATGGTTATGGAAAGGGGAGAGATGGTCCAAAATACAAGTCTTGGTGGTATCTTTCATCTGGTATTGCCGGCGAGCTGGAAGGTGGAACACTGGACAACGTGGAAGGTTTCAGGGTACTGATCTTGACTGCATTTTTCCTCTTGTAGTGCCGGTGACCTGGAAGATAGACGGCTGGACGGTGAGAGGAAGTCCAGATTTTCGGCAGTCCGTTCAGCTTGTGCGGCACGAAAAATCCCGTTGCAGTAAATTTTTCAAACATCAAACAGCAAGAGCCTTGAGCCGAGCGCCGAGCGCTCGCGCGCCTTGGCCTTGCACAGGACAGATCATGGTCAGGTCAGGTCAGGTTACAGGACCTGCGGCTTGTGCCAGTAAACATCCAGCTTCTTGCACTGCGAGCCCAAGGAGTTCCAGCCGTACCGCTACTTCCGGGCATTCCGTATAATTTGGTATTTGTGGTAGATGGGGGGAAGGAAACGAAACCGGTTGGCCCTCGGGAACATTAACCGCACACTACTATAGGTGGGGCGCCACAACTCGCTGTTGTCCACAAATGAGACACCCCGAGCCCTTTGAATAATATAAAGGTGTTAATATGGTATAGAAGACGTTCGAGTGCGGCTGGCGAACGTGTCTCCTATCGGGTCTAGCAGCGAATACCAACGATATCCCCTTTATCGGATGGATAGAGAAGACGCAAGTCGGTTTACAGATGCGAGGTGTATTCTATATATCGTGGCACCGAAATAGTACCGATACGAGAGATACACCGAACGGAAAACGGAACGAAACGCGACGGCTGTGTAGAGAGCGAACCGCAAGCGAACGACCGAAAGTGAAAGTGATTTAAAACGAGGTCGACGGAAACCTCGGAAAAGTCAGTCCAGTAAAACGTAGGCAACCGGAGAACACTGAGTTCGATGTCAAACGTCGGAAAAGATCGTGGAGAAAATGGATCCAAAATGGTGTCCAGAAAATAGCCATTTTCTCAAAACGATCTAGGTCACCACAGCAGCCCCCCACTAGAAGCACGGAAAGCTTTCGAAAAAATGTCAAGGAGGAGATGGCATACAATCGGTACTCGTGTGTGCGAATGCGTGCACAATACGTGAATGTAGCTGTGCTGTAGGATGCTGACAGGCAGAATCCGTGGTATGCAGGAACCGTAGGATGATGGTCGAGCGTAAACCAGATTCGTTGCCGATGACATCGGTTGCGTGAATCGTCATCAAGGTGTGCCACACCAATAACGACCAGTGTCGGGTAACCGTTAACCAATATGATATCCGGAAGCCAAATCGATAGGTTCGTAAATGGCCAGGAAAGAGAACGACAAGGCCGATCCGGAATGTAAACGTTAGTGCTAAAATTCTCCAGATTTCGTGGGACCAGCAAAGCGTACCATATGGCGGGGTTCCATGAAACGAAAAGAAACGAAAAGCTGGTGTAGCAACCGCAATGGACTTGACTAGAACACAGTAATAACTAATGAAGTATGTTAAATCGTGTCGAAACGATAAACACGAAAGTTATTACTGCGAAGTGCAATGGTTAAGATCGTGTTTGACCTAGTCGCGAAAACGTGCTGGGCAAACGATCTTCCGACCGGAACGTGAGACGGGAGCCTCATTCACGGACGGGTGCGTAGGCGTGCTCTGCTGACTTGAACGTGAGACAGTATTCTCATTCGAGGACGTAGCAGGGCCAACTGGCTGCTGACTTGAACGTGAGACGATAGCCTCATTGGAAGTCGTAGCAGGCAATGCTAACTGCAGACCTTGACGTGACACGGAAGTGTCGTCAACAGGCCGTGCAGGGTTAACATCGAATCTCATGTCAGCGGGCGACAAGCTACCATCAACGCACGCGGCTTTGAGACGATCGATGGTAACGGTATCGACGCGACCATGTCGATCAACCTTAAAGGTCTTTTCGTGACGAAAATCACGCAAAATGGACCTTCGTAAGGCTGTTGTAATGGTTTCCGTACCGAATCAACACGAATGAATACATGCGAACAAGTTTCGAGTTCGGTCGGAACAAAAACCTGTCGTCGCTGTATTCGAGTCTGCGCCGGAGCGAGATTTTGCATGTACGTAGACAAACGGTGAACGTAAGTCTGTACGGCAAGTGAATCTGTACTCCGTGGCGTAAAGAATTCCCCAGGCAGTCGTAATGTCGTGCCGTAGACAAGTTCTGCGGCGGAACATTGGATATCTGCCTTTATGCAAGTCCTGATACCTAGCAGAACTAGCGGTAACGTTTCGTACCAGTCGGGGCTCTCGTGTGCTCTAAGAGCCGCTTTGAGTTGTCGATGAAAACGTTCAACTAAACCATTCGATGCCGGATGGTACGCAGTCGTGCGAATGCGTTCCGTACCCAGCATGTGAGTTAATGAAGAGAATCGATCGGACTCAAATTGTTGCCCTCGATCGGTAGTGATTGTAGAAGGACAACCATATGAAGCTATCCATCGTTCTATCAGATGTCGAGCCACTGATTCGGCCGTGACGACAGAGACAGGAATAGCCTCGGGCCACCTCGTAAACGTATCAATGCACGTTAATAAATTGGTATACCCATGTGATGGGGCCAATGGACCCACAATGTCTACTTGGATATGATCGAAGCGAGCACCAGGCGTAGCAAAAGTACCGATAGGCGAAGCTACGTGCCTATGCACTTTAAATCATTGACATTGTAGACACTGTTTTGCCCACATACGAACATCGTTATTCATGGACGGCCAGACGTATCGTGCAGCTACTAATCGGAGACTGGCTGCGATGCCTGGATGTGATAGTTCATGTAGGGTATCGAACATGAGACATTGATATGCAGAGGGTACGACTGGTCGAGGTATGCCAGTAGACATGTCGCAGAGTATAGTCCCAGCACTGGTGGCCAGAGGTACAGACTGACACTGTAGCGACGATGATTGAGCTGCTTCCATACATGAAGAATCCTGTGCTTGTGCGGCAGCCATGGCAGGGATGTCTAAAACCGGAGATTTAATTGCATTAAGCGAAATACGCGACAAAGCATCTGCAACGCAGTTCGACTCACCTTTAACGTGTCGTAGGTCGGTCGTGAACTGAGAAATATAGTCTAAATGTCTGACTTCTCGTGGAGAGTAACGATCAGACTTAGTATGCAATGCATACTTCAGAGGCTTATGGTCTGTAAAGAGGATGAAATATCGACCCTCGACTGCATGGCGAAAGTGCTTAGCGGCATTATATGCAGCCGGCAGTTCGCGACCAAAAGCACTATATTTGGTTTCCGTGGAATTGAGGCGTCGAGAGAAAAAACTCTAATGGCTGCCAGATCCCAGAAACAGACTGTTGCAGGACCGCTCCGATGGCAAAGTCGGATGCATCCACCGCTATGCTTAGCGTGGCGGACGGAACTGGGTGTATTAGGAGCGTGGTCTGAGCTAATGTCGCTTTAATCTCCAAAAACGCTACTCGTGCGGCATCCGTAAGCGACAACTTACGTGGATTGCCACGAAGTAGGTCAGTTAATGGAAGCAAACGTTCAGCGGCATGGGGTATGAAACGACGATAAAAGTTAACTAATCCCAAAAATGCCTTGAGCTCCTTGATTGAGGACGGTACGGCGTAATCTAGAATAGCGCGCACTTTATCCTCGCAAGGCTTAATACCCTCTCGAGTGATCTTGTGGCCGAGGAACACAAGTTCCGGTTTGCCAAGTTAACATTTATCAGGATTGACTACTATTCGATGTTCGGACAAACGTTGAAATAGTAGCGTCAAATGTTGGAAATGTTCATCTACGCTCGACGATGCGATTAGCAAGTCATCGATATAGACGTGAACAAATTCCAAGTCTCGCGGAATGCTATCGATAAACCTCTGGAATGTCTGAGCAGCATTTCGCAAACCAAAAGACATACGTAGGAACTCAAACAAACCAAAAGGAGTCGTGACAGCGGTTTTCTAGATATCTTCAACGGCGACTGAGATCTGGTGATAGGCTCGCACCAAATCGATCTTAGAAAATACAGTCGTGCCGTGAAGTGATGCCGTGATGTCGTGTATGTGGGGTATCGGATAACTATCGTGACGGGTAACCGAATTTAGTGCGCGATAGTCGCCACATTGTCGCCAGCTAACGCCATCTTTCTTAAGAACCATGTGCAGAGGTGAGGCCCATGGACTGTGAGAAGGACGAACAATACCTTTAGAAAGTAAAGTGTCAAACTCACGTTTGGCGAAAGCCAACTTGTCCGGTGCCAGTCGGCGAGGTCGTGCCGTGACTGGTGGTCCGTTAGTGACAATGTGGTGTGCCACACGATCGGTCATTGTCTCTATCTCTTCAAATGGTTTGGTCAGTGTGGGGAATTTAATAAACAAAGACTGAAAATCGTGCGGAATGTTAGAAAACAATCCTGTGATTCGGTGTGCATCTGTTCGAGCTGCAATACCCGTAAATTTAATGTCCGACGAAGGATCGATAAGCTGCAGCCTACGTGAATCAACAAGTAATTCATAGTGCTGCAGAAAATCGATTCCCAGTATGCCTGTGGGAACATCCGCAAGAATGAACGTCCACAGATACCATCGTTGTGGTCCCAGGTTGACCGCAAGCTGTCTCGTGCCGTAGGTAGGAATGGAGGAACCGTTCGCCGCTGACAGCTGAAGCAAAGAAGCTCGTGGCTTGTCTTTATCAACCGGCAAGACAGAAACTTGGGCCCCAGTATCGACTAGGAACCTAGCGTTAGTGCACGAATCATGCACGTAAAATAAACGGCCAACCTGAGACTGATTGCCGGCGAGTACGGCCGCTTCTACTCGCCGGCCGTGGCGTTTCCCTCCGCGTATGAACACGGCTGTCTGCACCTACGGGCGGCTGGTCCGAAAACGCGATGAAACCAACAAAAGCCGCTGGTAGGATGATCCGGTTTGGATGAGGCAGGTGAGGCGGATTCACGGCGGACGTGGGCAGTAGAGGGCGCCCGTCCGTGCAGTTGTTTACGTGGGCTACTGCGAGGAGTAGGTATTTTAACTTTGTCCTTGAAGGACAGGCGGCGCTGGATGGATTGAGAGTGCCGAGGCCTCTCCGGCGATTCATCCAGGTCGACACCCTAGGATTGCGCGATGTCGTGGCGATGAGGAGATTAGCCCCACTGCCGACACGTGCGACAATTTTGTCAGCCACGGCGGCTGCTCGTTCCAAGGACGAGTCCTCGAGGAGAGCAGTAACGGTGGTCTGAACATGGAAGGGTAGAGAGTCCAACCACAGTTCCTTAACTATCTCCGAATCCTTATCGGCGGGCCCTGCCAAAGACCGGAGATGAGCTAGGTGGCGGCTGGGTTTAGTATCCCCTATGGAGTGCCATGCTAGTAGCTGACGTAACCGTTCCTCCCGAGAAGGAAGGAAATGTTTAAGTATAGCCTCCTTAAGCCGATCGTACGGCTGCACTTGAGCAGGATTTAATACTAAATCCCTCACCGAGGCGATAACATCACCGGGGATTGCCTCTAAGGCATAGAAAAATCGTTGGCTTTGGCCAACAATCCTACGTGCCTCAAATTGCAGTTCTAAGGCTGCAAACCAAACCTCTGGATCATGAGGGATAAACGCCACAGGTTTAAAAGCAACCGCAGACAGAGTGAGATCTGTGTCGAGCTGCGCCTTATCCTCTGACATGGTTACGTTGCGATAATATATCGTAAAATATATATATCGTGCAACGAAAGGAGGGCGTGAAACAGCGATAAATCACAGACTCACCGAGCGGGCGAATAATCCAGGAGGTTCTGGAAGTTTTTTGGGCTCACCAATATAGAAGACGTTCGAGTGCGGCTGGCGAACGTGTCTCCTATTGGGTCTAGCAGCGAATACCAACGATATCCCCTTTATCGGATGGATAGAGAAGACGCAAGTCGGTTTACAGATGCGAGGTGTATTCTATATATCGTGGCACCGAAATAGTACCGATACGAGAGATACACCGAACGGAAAACGGAACGAAACGCGACGGCTGTGTAGAGAGCGAACCGCAAGCGAACGACCGAAAGTGAAAGTGATTTAAAACGAGGTCGACGGAAACCTCGGAAAAGTCAGTCCAGTAAAACGCAGGCAACCGGAGAACACTGAGTTCGATGTCAAACGTCGGAAAAGATCGTGGAGAAAATGGATCCAAAATGGTGTCCAGAAAATAGCCATTTTCTCAAAACGATCGAGGTCACTACAATGGAATGATGATGGGTCGGGTGATGTGAAGGCTGTGACAGAGCTAGGTGCAGTTAGGACACACTAGATTGATAAGACGTAGTAAAAGGAAGTTAGTCGGGGGGAGCAAAAGACGGATAGTAAGAACAAAGAAAAGCTTCCTAGGATGTTCAGTAACAGTCTTGGAATGCCTCTGCCCAGCAAGCGTCCAGTTTGTGCTTAGAGGCAACGCCCGAGTTTGCCTTCACTACGTGCGGCGGCAACCTTCTCCACTTGGTAATTACTAGGTGGGAAAGAAACCTGCCCTTATGCTCTTGCTCTTGGTTCGACCAATTGATACTCGTGCCCTGTGATTGCAACGTTGTGACAACGAGTCAGTAATGGTCCGTTGGTCGCGGTGATTCTCTTGTAAAACTTATAGCGCTCTATCATATCTAACCTTAGCCTACAACGACCAAGGGAGAATAGATTTAGAGCTTCCAGTCTTTCTTGGCACGACTTCCCTTGCATCCCATTTTATGCCCGAGTAAACCTCCTCTGAACGTCCCCTAGCACTTTTTGTCCTTCAATAGACTCGATGCCCACGTTTGAACGAAAGCCCCCTAGTGATGCCTTGTGGCCACCTTGTATACAGTTAGAATTACGGTATCTCTAGACGACAACGGTAACCTTTAGTTTAAAAGCACCCAGTTTGCCTTGACCGCTGCTGACGTGCACTGCTCGGCGGGAGTGAAACTCCCGTGCTCAAGCTTGCCCAGTTCACTCATCAATCCTGACTTGGACGGACAGCCCTACGTACCTGTCTTCGTTGCTTTCCTTGCCAGCCGGAAAACGTTTGCATATGGCTGCTTTCAGTGACAACTCCAACTTTTCAGCCCACGAACTAATCCTGTTTAAGTTGGTTTGCAGTGACCTTGAGGCTGGTTCACCTACCACTTTGATATCATCTGCGAACAGGAATCCCGAGCAGTCCAATGTGGTTACCAGATCTTTCACGTATATCAGGAACACCAGTGGTCCCAGCACGGAATCTTGTGGCACACCACTGCTCCCCTGGGCCAGTGTAGACCTGGTATCTTCGGCCCGTACGGAGAAGGCTCCGTTATTTGAGTAACCCTTGATACATCCCACAATCTGTGGGGTCACTCCAAGCGCACTCAGTGGGCCCAGTAAAAAGCCTTGATTTACCAAATCGAAAGGTTTTCGAAGGTCTAAGCAACATTCCTCAACTCGTTCCCTTTGGTCTAATCTGCCGGTTACCTCGTCGAAGAACGATAGCAGGTTAGTGAGGCAGGACCTTCCTTTAACAAACCCATGTTGCTGCTTAACAACCGGCTGGCGGGTCCGTAGACGCTCTGTTAGTCGCCCTCTGACCCGTCTCTCTAATAGCGTGAGGGCTATCGGTAGTAACCTTACGGGACGGTAGTTAGAGGCCACATTTAATTCAGTTTGTACAGGACAGGTGATGGTCACTTTCAATCGAAAGCCCAGTATTCTTCCGATGGCTTGCACACCAGTTACTCACTCGCCGATGAACAGTGTATTTCGTCGAATTCCCACTAAAATGTGGGGTAAACGTGAAACCCCATCGCAGGTCAACTGCGAGACATTACGCATTGTCAGCGTTCTCTAAGACAGTATGCAGCAAACGAGGACGTCGATTAAGACACACGTCAGATTGATCACAGGGCTGCCCGTCATCCATCCAACGACTGTGCTCAAAGCTCACCATCGGGAAATATCTCGTATCACTTACGATCTAGGGAACCCTTGAGGGACTGGATGGTGTGCAGGTCCATCATTCCGTCAGGCAGGCTGCTTCAACTGTTCACCCCCGTGTTAAGGACGAAATGCCACCTAGTCATCAAGCTAGCTCGAGCTTTCGCCAGCTTCTTTTCCTGTTCCCCCGTTCTGGAATCTGAAGCCACTTGGGACAGACTGCCCGGCTTGAAGCCAGGAAAGCCCTTCATTTCCAAGAACTTTTCTATAAGATTCCCCCCCCCCCCCGAATTTTCCTGCTTTCCAATGAGAAAAGATTCAGACAGCGGAGTCTCCGTACATAAGTCTAACCCCTCCATCCTTAATCTATTCGCGTAGCGAGAAGCTGAAATTTCTCCCAGTAAGCAGCGTCCTTTTTGCAGACGGGTGCCCAAGACTGCACTCTATCCTCCATGTGAGGCCGTGCTATAGCCATGTAAATAGGCAGGAATATTTCTGGCTACCGGTAAAGCGATGCTGATCGAAGACTTAAGACTTTGCCATGAGTCTTCTATGCAGTAGCGTTGCGCTGACCTGAATATTTGAAGTCACTGCTTATGACAACCCTGGTATAAAGGCCGGTTGTGAAAAAGCTTTCAAAGACTCTACCATTTCGTGTTGGTTTGATATCACTCGCTCACATACACTACTTGCGCGTTTTTCGTACACTTTATGTTTTTATGAACCAGCCTTTATTTGTTTGCGTCCAACGCGCCGCCCTGTCACATCCTATCTTGGACTGGCGTGACGCACGTGCTTGTCTGTCGCACGCCGCAACTTGGCTCTGGTTTTCTGAGTCCTTGCCGCAGCATACTTGAGGTTCGTATGTTTTATTTTATTGTCCATTTATCAACCCAGTATCGTAGATTTATGGATCAGTCTCGTTTTGACTCCGGAATCCTTTCGAATTTGGCTGCATATTGCTAAAAACGTCTTACAAAACTCAATTGGTCAACTTGGAACGAGGGAACACGCAAAATTCCCAGATAAGGATCAAAACAGTTGGAATCTGAACAGGAAGCAATATGACAAGTCACTGGGGAGGGATCTGAATGCTTTGGTCCTACATTTATTGTTAAATCACCTAGCCCCGTCGGTGCTAGTTCACATATTACTGAGGGTACTATCGACTGCGAGAGATTTGACTTATTTACATTGAGGATATTAGACTTAGAACAGCGATTGTCATCAGCTAGGCAACAGGCCCAGGTAGCAGAAGAAAAGTGTAGAGGGAGCTAGCGTGAGCATAAGCCTGGCCATAAAGATCTATCCAGCAGATCAAGGCGAACGAAAGTAGGAAACTCTACTCCGGCCGTCGAAAATAAGACAACACAACCAAAGATGGACTTTCCAAGAGTAGAACTGACGGTTTTCGACGGACGATCTGAACGCTGCTGCAATTCCGTCAGACCATTCGAAATCTTCGTCGAAAATAACATAACCGACCCCGGACAAGAGCTAATCTATTTGACCTACTATTATCGAGGCCGAGCCAGAGAAGCTACCGATGGGTATGCCATCCTTGACCCAGAACAAGGCTACCCACGGGCAAGGAGGATTTTGAAGGGCCTGTTTTGTCGGCCATTCAGGGTAGCTTGTTAACTAGTAGTAATCAGGATGCAGAACTGTTCGACAGCCCTCGAACATTTAGGGTGCGGGGCTGATCTCGTTGCAATGCATGCTATGGACGGTATAGTCAGCAGCCTCTCTTCCGAGCTGCGGGATCGGTGGGCGGAAGAAGCGGAGAGCATAATCTGGAACGACCGTGAGGCCGGCTTCGAGGATCTAACAGAATACTCAGACGTTCAAACCGGGATAGCAGACGGCAGATTTGGTCGACTCAGCGGTGATAGCGACAGGGCAAATAGACCTCGCACCAGACAATCTTCAAAGGCTGCACGGGAACACTCGAAACATCAGATGCAGACAAATTTGCAGGCCATTTCACGCGAGGTTAAAGCTCGCTCAAATTGCAGGTATATAGACGCCAGCCGTGGTTTACTAGGATGTCCGAAGCTCATCAAATCCACCATGGACGAAATTTGGGGAATGACAAGGACGACAGAAGCGCGCTTTTATATGCCTCAACACCAAGCACCGGGCGGCAGCTTGCCAAGCAAGAACAAGATGTGGCCACGAAGGTTTTTCAGGCAGGCACCACCGACTGATGCACCTGATGGAAGAAATTACTCTGGAGACTAACACAAAGCCCAGTGTGATTTTCAGCACGTCACGATCTGCCAGTAAAACTACTGTCGGTAACAGTTGCTGAAGGGGTGGTGGCTCCAAACTGGGTGGTCAAAGCTTTGGTCTCCGTCGACAGTGGATCAGACACTGCCCTGGTTAGGGAACGGTTTGCCGATAGCCACCGGCTAGCCAAAAGCTCGAAGTCTTTAGCGGTGAGTACCGTGGGCGGAAAGCAAGTGACAACTGCAGGTGGGTTGAGGTCACAGCACATCTCCACAGATACCGACGAGGAAATCAAATCAACGGAGGCTCTAACACTGGCTGAACCCAGTATGCGAACACCGGGGTAGGTGAGGGCAATTTCAACTAGGTGACTCCGCTTGAAAAATGTAACCGTCGTAGACTGGGAAGACGAAGTGGACCTCCTCATCGGCTGCGACTTGCCAGAGGCACGTACCTGACCAGCGAGTGGGCAACCGCCAGGCATCCTATACCGTACACACCACACTAGAATGGATATTATATGGCCCAGCCCGAGGGACGTGGTTCCGTAAATTACGTATCAGCCGGAGCGGACCGCAATAGTACCAGTTGCAGCGCCTATGAGAAAGGGAGTTTCATGACATCCGAGACGAAAGACTATGATTATCTCAAGAGGACCACCTCGCACTACAAACAGTGCGGCAAGGATCCAGACGCAATAACAACCCGTTTGAGGTTTCCCCCACCGTGACGCTTACAAGCCGACCCTGCTGTTGGCAACGGAACTTACGCCCTCCAAAGAATACTGCCATTAAAAGAGAGCTTCGTTAGAGATCAGGATCTGTGGGGATGATACGCATAAGTAATGACGTAAACAAAACCCTAGGCTAGGTTGAAAAGGTGCCTGCAGCCACGGATGGCCGGAAGGGGATATGGTACTTTCCTCGCCACCCGGTTTTCCGCCCCAAGAAACTCGAAAAGCGGCGGCTGGCTTTTTATTGTGCACAAAGTTCCAAGACGAGTTAATAAATAATTGTCTGCTACAGGGGACTGACTGAACCACCCCGCCGGTTGATCTGTTGTCTTGTCCCAGGGCAGGCAGAGTGGCCTCCCCAGCCGAAATCAGAGAAATGTTTCTCCGGGTGAAAATACCAGTAGAAGAACAAGCTTCGTGAGTCCTGTCGTGGCACGAGAACGACCCAGGCAAATCGGTGACAAATTATAGAATGACTGTCCATCTCTTCAGAGTGATACCATCAACGTTTTGTGCGAACTATACCGTCCAAGAATCAGCCAGCAATTATGGAGATTTGTTTACCGGTCGGCAGTAGAGGGCGTCAACAGAATTTTCCAAGTCGACGGATATCTTGGGTCTTTCGGCGATGTTGACTCGGCTCAACCACAATTCAGGCTCCTGAGAAGATTGCTGGGTAAGAGCGATTTTCATCCCACGAAAAGGATGTCGAACCCCCCAGGAGTGCCCGAATTCATTCCGTACCATGGAGGGGCCAAAGGGGACAGAGATTCGGACGGCTCTCCACTCCCAACCGGGAGCACTCCAGGAACACAATGGAACGCCGAAACGGACGACATTATTTCCGAACTAGACGTTCCCAGTCAACCAGCAATTCGTCGTGGTATACCGCCAGTCGTCTCTGGTCTGTTTGATCAGCTTGGTTTTATCTCTCCCTGGTGGTTACTCCTGCTTCAGAGGTCCCGTCACAAGGAAGTCAATTGGGACAAACCACTGGACCTGTAAGATGGGCTGGAATGGGCAGAATTTCTAACCACTTTAAAGAAACTAGGCGACATACGAATTCTACGGTGCTTGCGTAATGGTCAAACAACACAGACGGGAGAACTACGCGCCTTTTCTGACGCGTTCGAAGTCGGTTAGAGAGCAACGGTGTGCAGGCGATGGTGCACGGAAGATGGCGTATACGCTACGAGGATCCTGTCCGCCAAAGCTCGCGTTACTCCATTGAAACTGGTCTCAATTACACGCCCTGAGCTCAGCGCATCCGTGTTAGCTGTAAGGCCGATACAAGCGGTGAAGAGATGTTTCGACTTCTACTTTTGGTCGGCCAGTTTTTAAGCGGACTCGACAATAGTATTGTACTACACTAACAACGTTAAGAGTCGCTTCACTACTTCCGTTGCTAGCCGACTCACAATCGTCCACGACGAAACGGCCATGAACCAGTGGAAACGTGTCAGGTCTGGTGATAACCCAGTTGATCTGTGCTACGGAGGTGCGACCAACTTCCAGCAATTCGACATGTGAACGGGAGGGCCGAAATTCCGCCCATGACTCAACAGCGCTGGCTGGCCCACCAAATGAATCCACCTCTGAAATCAGAAGTGGAGATCGAAGGCGCGGTGGTGACGGTAACATTCGCTGAATGGACACCTATTTTGCCACGGTTGTTCAGGTTTTCCTCCTGGACGAAGAGGCTTTGGTCACTGGTATGGTCGGCCGAATTTAAGAGACACTTGCTAGTAATGAAAGGGGTTCACCCGTCCAGCCTTGTACAAGTGGGTCCAATAAACCCTGATGAACCACGAGCCACAGAGTTCGGTCTATTCAAGATGATACAAGGCGAGGTTTTCCCCCGAGTGATCAAGAGTGCCGGAGAAGCGGGACCAACCGACGAAAGAAAGTCACCTCCAAAAAACAACTTGACTCATCTCAGTCCCAAACTGGTTATTGGATTACCATGGACAGGTGGCAGACCGACCAACTCCCACCTGAGTTTTGGCAAGGAGTATGACACACCACTACCGGCTCGACAACAAGTGATCGAATTAATGACAGAGGGACAAGCCGGAGAAAGCCACTTGACAAAAGTCACTGGAAAGCGTTTCCGGTTGTTAAGAGGAAGAGCGACTGTGAAAAGCGTGATCCAAAGTTGTGTAAACTGTAGGAGATGCACTGGTGTGGCGGGTAAACGGCACATGGCTCCGCTGCCATAATGCACGGTACATTCTGGGTTGGTAGCCGTTCGCAGTTACGGGACCACACTGTATGGGAAATTTGTGGATGCGGTGTGGAAAGAGATTGGGAAAACGAAACGGATGTATCGTGACAAGCATGAAGTCACGTGGGGTATAAAGACTAAATGCTGAAAATCCTTTCAAATGTTCAACGTGCTTTGTGAAGTTGACTACATTTAACATTACCTTGAATAGCTCGCTCATATACCACACATTTTCACGTTTGTTTATCCATGTGAGACATTTGAATTAGGCCTTTAACCGTTTCTGACTGTCGTGCCTGAGACACGGGGCTTTGAACCTTTGAGTCTTACTGTGAAGTCTATTTGGCCGCATACTTGAGGTTTGTATATATTTGTACCTTTTGTGAATTTCTATTTAGTACCGTAGAAAATACGAATCAATCTCGTTCTGCTTTTGGGATTCATTTGAATCAGCTGCGCGTTGCCCGATTTACAAGAGTTGTCTTACGGTACTCAAGTAGAACCTGGACGGGGAAACTCATTGGAAATGCCCAGACGAGGAAACAAGTACGTTTTGAGACAACAGGAATTAACTTGACAAGTCTCTGGGGATGGTGTGGGTGGTATTGATTCTCTGGATAATGCTAAGTTTACTAGTTCTGTTAGCGCCAGGTCATTTATTCATTCGCGACAAGTTCACTCATATTAGCACCTGTGGAATGAGAGTGGTAAAAATAAAGAACGACCTGCGGTTATCCAGAGAGGGAGGAGAGCCTCTTGAATAAGGAACTGGTCTTAGCGAGCCAGCAAAGGGTCCATGAAGTTCACGATTTCAGCATCAAGATGGCAATGTGATCGAATAATATAAACCCCTGAGACAGCCTAAAGCTGCCGGGGTTTTGCATTCGATCTGCCAGAAGTGCAGCTATCCCCTTTCGACCGGCACCCCGAGCAGTACTGTTTATTCATGGGGCAATTCGAAAATTTTGTTGAAATCAGAGTAGCAGAGCCTGGTCAAAGGTTTTGTATATAATGCATTTCTGTCGTGGGAGAGCCAAAAGGGCTATCGAAAGCTGTGCGATGCTTGATCCACCAGTGGGGTACATCAGAGCACGCAGAATCCTGAAAGATTTGTTTGGACAACCATTCAAGGTAGCTAGAAACCTGATTGGTGTCGTTTTATTGGAGGCAAAATGGACTGAGAGCGAGGCTGAATTACTGTCAAATTTGGTGATAAAAATGCAGAATTGCAGTATAGCACTGGAGCGTTTAGGATGCCAGTCCGACCTGAATGCGTTGCACACACAGGAATGCATTGTACAATGTCTACCTATTGATTTACAGAGCCGATGGGCAGGGGAAGCCGAGAAAATAGATACGCTTGAGCGGGAATCTACGTTCAACGATTCGACGGAGTTCATGGGTCGTCAATCGCGTATCGCCAACAGCCGATTTGAACAAATCGTACGCGAGAGTTGCAGACTGGCTCGAACGGAACCAACATTAACCCAAATTGTAGGGAACGACTGCAGCCACCTCCGGTCTTCGACCAGCATGCACACGATAAGTCGAGAGCCCGAGAGGTCAACTGGATGCAAGCTGTGCAACCCACTTCATCGGTAACCAGATTGTACGACCTTCCATGGGATGAGTATGCCCGATCGGTGGTCCGCAGCAAAAAGGATTGGCTCATGCTTTATGTATTGAAACAACACTCATCGAGCCTCCGAATGCCGCTTTGGAGTGAAATGTGGCCAGGACGAATGCTTCGGTGACCATCACTCTTTACTATATTGCCTTCAAAGCAACAGGTCTACTCAGCCGGATGAACCCCGGATTGCCTGTTTAACGGAATATGATGATTTCAAACCGGCCAGATTAGGCACCGTACCTTTCGGCATCGTGACCTGCAAAGGATTGAGGCGGAGGGGGCAATTCATTTTTGGACACGGAATCGGATACCTCGCCAATTACGCGCGAGCTTGCAGAAGGCTGTGAACTAGTCGACCAGCCTACCTCGCTCACCATCAGCACGATTGCAGGGGGTCATGTTGACAATTCTATGAGGCTGATCCTGCAGTTAACGTCTTTATTTGATGAGGGGACCGTAAATATCTCGGAAACCTTTGCAATAGACAGCTTGCCAATGAGACCAGTCGACTCTATTAGATTGATCGCCAACGGATGATCTAATCTCAAAGACGCAGTGTTTGGAGAAGCGTCTGAGCCTTACGTTTGTATGCTAAATGGATGCAGTGTACCAGAGGTTCATTGGGTGCTTAAACAGAGCATAAGCAATCGAAAAGAACCAATCGCTGCGCGAACGATACTCGGCTGGACACTTCTCGGACCCTTGACGAACGAGTTTTAACAATCGGCATCAATAAATTGCCTAACTGTTGCTGAGAGAAGTGCCTCTACAGAACACAATGAACTTTCCGGTATTGAATCCAACGGTCCATCCCAGGAAAGCGAAATGCACTCAAAAGATCGGTCGGTGCCTTCGATGTTGAATTCAAAGACGGGACGTCACAATAAGCAAAACGAAGTTGTTATACCCAAGAGACCACCTTCAAGTCACCTATCAAGAAATGGAGAAGTTGTCCGGGGGAGTTTGAAATATCTCAAAAAAGGACATTTTCGAGAAGTCCTGATGAAAGTTGGACACCAGCAGGTCACGCAAAGCGGCTTGGAATTTGCCGACCTAGTGACAGTGTACGGTACCTGGGTGGAACTGCATGGCCGGCGGCGAAACAAAATACCTTTTGCCAAAACAAAAATGACTGAGCTGAAGTCAGTATCCCTAACGAACTCAGAATGACTGCTCTGGTATTGGGTTTTGAGGCAGCACCAATGCTAAAAGAAAACTGTACCACCATCAAACTGAGCCTTGCATATTGGACAGATCCTGCAGTTGTGTTACATTACAGAAAACGAAAGAAACGAAGAGCGTGTTCGAAAAATCAGAGAGTTAGTCCACTCTTAGCGAGAAACAGCGAGGAAAATGTTGGTGATTCGAGCTCGAAACCACATACAAAGGATAAAGTAGCTTGCAGACCGCCTCGCTCTGAGTTACTCAGCATTTCATCCCATTTCGTGCTTTGCAACTATTCAACTGGACTTACTTTTCCTGAACAGTTGCAAGAGCTACTTAGTTTCAGTTTCCATCCAGAGCGCACATAAGCGAAAAGGGGAAATTCACGAATATTTCACTTGAACAGTTTAAGTGAGGCTTATTAGCTGTGGGCACATTGTGAAACTACCCTTGACTTTGAAGAAGAACATTCATTTGCATTTCATACAATATTGTTTGTCACATATTTTGTACACAGAATAACTTTGAAGTACTCTGATAGATGCTAGTATTCGGTCAGTTTCCGTCTTCACGTGTGTTTCGATACTGTCCGTCGTACACTTGTTTTCGAAACTTATTCATAATCCGAAATCCGGCTTTCATTTCTTTCGGAAAATATGGTGCATTAATTTTATGCCATTCCACTGGTTTGTGACCTTTCAATTTTATGCGATATCTCATTAGGCGTTGGACCTACGTTCAACTTTTGTGCTCTAGCCTGTAAACTAAATTGGTGTAACCAATTGCTGCAATAGTTTACTGCTTGTGGTACGTAGACTGAGCTCGTGCGGCGAAATGTTTTACTCTGTAAAACCTTCATCTTCATCGTGCATCTAACTGTGTGCGTCGGTCTCCTGATGAATATGCCAATCTCAAGCTGTGCAGCTGGACTTGGAATTGATTCTTTATGGATTGTGCAAATGATGACTACGGCGGAAACCTGTTTTACGCGCAGCTAACACAGGAAGTCAGTAACCACAGGCACCGACAATAAGTTACAGATAGGTAAGGTAAGAATCATGACCCTTCCTGAACCTTGGACAACAGATTTTGCGGAAGGATTTTAGTCGGTGGTGTAAAGACCAAATGCTGAAAATCCTTTCAAATGTTCAACGTGCTTTGTGAAGTTGACTACATTTAACATTACCTTGAATAGCTCGCTCATATACCACACATTTTCACGTTTGTTTATCCATGTGAGACATTTGAATTAGGCCTTTAACCGTTTCTGACTGTCGTGCCTGAGACACGGGGCTTTGAACCTTTGAGTCTTACTGTGAAGTCTATTTGGCCGCATACTTGAGGTTTGTATATATTTGTACCTTTTGTGAATTTCTATTTAGTACCGTAGAAAATACGAATCAATCTCGTTCTGCTTTTGGGATTCATTTGAATCGGCTGCGCGTTACTCGATTTGCGAGAATTGAATTACATGTGGCACACTTGGAAGTTACGCATTTGCTGACAACAGAATCCTTCCTCGAGCCTTGCAAAGCTCTATCTACCAAAGAGGCATGCCAGTAGATACGTACTCCGACAATGGGTCGAATTTCATGGACTCCCAACGGAAACTGCAGCGTTGGCACCAAAACGTAAACACAGACAAGCTGCAGAACCGAACTTTGGCTTTTGCCATACAACAGCTCTTCAACCCCTGCAGGCCAGTAGCCGCGGTGGTGTACGGGAAAGCCTGATCAGGCCCACCAGGGAACACTGCTGTCAATATTTAAACAAAAGCAGCTCGACGATGGAAATTTGAACACCTCCATGACCGAGGTGGATAGAACTCTGAATTACCGCCCCCTGGTTCAAGTGCCAACTAGTGACCCCACCCATCTGGCGCTCACCCTGAACGGCCTGTTGACGTCAAGGACGAACTTGTGTTTCTAGGGGCCAACAAACCTTTGTGGCAGCTAGCTTCATGGATGGATATAGGCAAATTGTCTTGCCAAGGTTTTTTGGAGGCGATGACCGCGGAATACCTACAAGCTCTGCAAGCTCGACAGAAATGGCTAACCAGAGCCATACCATTCAAAGTTGATGACTTAGTTATAATCTCCGACGAACACGCTCATTTCAGCACTTGGAGCTTGGACTTTGTCATGGAAATTATCAGCAGCTCTGAGGGAATGATAAGAACTGTGAAGGTGAAGACGGCCAAAGGAATGCTGACTGGCGATGTACGCTGTATTGGCCTCCTCGAGGGCGAGGACGGACCAGCCGACGCCACAGAACCCCGGAAGGCCATTTAAAACCCCAGAGTGCCAAACCATGGTGTGCCACCCACGGAACAATTCTATGGACCGTGATTGTTACTTTCAATATCTGCTCCATGACCTCAGACGAGACATGCCATATTGTTCGCCGTTCCCCTTTCACCACCGACATTACGGAAGACGTTTCCCGTATGTGGTGGTAGTTATGGCCTATTCACACACCGAGACACACTCACTCTCAATAACAGACAGGCGCATGAAAAGCTTTTCCGCTGCACAACCTCCCACAAGCATATCATAGTTTTCGCCGTTCTTTGGTTGCCAGTGACATTATGGAAGGCTCTTACCATATGTGGTAGTAGTTGTTGCTTACTAATAAACCCACGCACAACTTCACTCACAGCACCCGCCCGCACACACCTGCAAGCACACACACTCACACACGCACACTCAGCCAATTCTCGACGGCTCTTGAAGACAACACATGGGTTTCGGAACCTGTTCATCTCCCTAAAAGCCCGCCGTTGAGCTGCAGTTCCCGCGAAGGACGTAGAGTAGCATCGCGTCGGCCTGGCCACCGGATCAAGTGCGATTTTGAGTAGAATGCCGGCGTCAGAAGTTGCGCGCATTGACAAAAGGGTCTAAGTAGGTAAGGAAAACCAGTACTCTTGTTAAAATCCTTTGACTCCTCTAGGATTTGGGAGGATTTTGGTGGGCGAGGTAGCGACCGGTTGTGGAAAATCCCTCAAATGCTCCACCATTTCGCGTTTCCTTGACATCACTCGCCCACATACACTACTTGAGTCATTTCCATGCACTTTATGTTTTTATGGACCAACCTTTGTTTGCTTGAGTCCAATGCACCGCCCTGTCATATCCTGCTTTGGGCCGGCGTGAAGCAAGTGCATGTCTCTTGCAAGCCGTGTGATCGCATGATTACTGTTTGTATGCTTTATGTTATTGTACATTTATTGACCCAGTATCGTGGGCTAATGGATCGGCCGCGTTTTACTTTCGGGATCCGTCTCGAAGTCAGCCAAGTTTTTCTCAAAAGCGTATAACACCTGGGGTCTTTAACCCCTCTGACTGCTTATATGGTCATGAGTGACAGTTAGGCTTTCGGTTGGCCCTGATGAGAACTGTTTTTTCAGCTTCCAGGGCTAAGTTCCATTTGTATGCCTAGTCCCGGACAGTACCTATATTCCTACCTAAGTCCACCTACTCTCAGTTCCAGCAGCCTCTAAGTCACCCGCAAAAGCAAAGCTGGACGATCGGAGAGCAAAATCCAGGTGGTTAGTAAACGACAACAATAGCACCGGGCTTGGGACAGGATCCCTGAGGCACACCACTGGTGAGATTCACCAAACTAGATCACCCATCCACGTTTTGTCGTAAACGTCTAGTAGGAGAGGAATTCCACCAGCCATTTATATACTGGTTCATCTATGCCGAAAGTCGCCATCTTACATAGCAAAAGACGATGATAACGGGGTGGAATTCCTAGATAAAATCGAGGTAGCATACCTCAAATTGCTTGCATTCATCCAGCTCTCGAGTTACTTCATCCAAGAAGCACAAGAGATCGGTCAGACAAGATCTATTTTTCAGGAATCCATGCTGAGTCAGACTTAGCATGGAGTGCCTCAGTAAGTGCTAGCAGATGTGGGCACGGATTATCTTCTCGAGGACTTCACGTAGGATGCCAGTTCGGCTTACCGGCCCGTGGTCATGAATAGCCGGCTTAGGTCCACTCTTATGTATTGCCAAGGCGGCAGCGGCTTTTCAGTCCTGAGGCGGCTTGCTCTGATCCAACGTGGACCTGAACAGCCTGTATACCGATGAAGCTATGATATCCGCCAAGGGTCAGTCACGAGGACTGAAGAGGCCTGGTAACGTTAGTTTTTCAGTGGCACGAGTTCTGTCTGCGGGTTGAATGCTCAGTTCTTGACAGGGTTCTTCGGAAGTTGCTATATAACCTTGGTTTCTGGAGCCAATGTTGATACTGCCTACTATCCAAAGTCAGCTGAAAAGAGTGGTTTCTATAGCGTCCGTAGAAGTCCGTAGAGGAAACACTGTTAGAAAACGTAGTAAGGGCCCCACTTTCTGGTACACATCGCAAAAATTCAATTTTATGAGCCAGGACTCCACCCGGTTCTAGCTAAATCCATGAGTGGGAGTGCAACCCAGGTGCACATGTGGGACTATTGTCAGTCCTCCGGGCAGATCATAGGTCTTTCTCTAGCACTCGCCCAAAAGCTCACCCAGGATGCCGGTAACTCCATGCAAAATCCTTTGCATGCCATATATCTGTAGACACCATTCGACGGGGAGAATTAGGAGAGAGTTATACTTGCACCACTTTGCACAGCTTGTCTTTTACCAAGCAATCGGCCTTGAACCATCAAGTTTGAAGCGTTGTTGATAATTGTATGGGTTTTTAGTGCTGGGTGCTCGTCGAATGATGCCGGGGTGGCAGAATCCTCGTTCTTGGTGCCATAAGACGTCTTTCCTCGTTGTCTTTCCCATTTGACCGGTGCGCGAGGGAGGCAACCGACAACCCTTCGTTTTTTCTCGATCACTTTCCTCTTAGGCTTTCGCTGTTTGGGCTCTTGTCCGGCTCTTTTCTCCTCCTCATTTATTGAGTTCTTTTTCTCCCCCTCTCTTCCTTTACGCTTTACAAACTTTTTCTCTTCTTTTTGTTTTATCACCTTTCTTTAACAGTTCGCATTTTTTCATCCCCGTATCCTCCATAGGTTTTCATCAGCATTTTATTATTTCTTTCCTTCTTTCCTTTTCCTCATCCTTTCTTTTTTCTGTCACTTTATTTTAATTCCCCTCTGGTTCACGTTCCCCTCCCTCTTTTCCCTCTCTTTTCATTCACTTTTGTGTGCCTAGCAGATCGAAGCTTGCCACATTGAGCATTCCTTTTGGTATCCCTTTCGGTCTGGTCAGTAGGGTTACACAGGAGGCAAGAAGCGTAGTGTTCAACTGTGGTACCCATAGGAGCTTGAAGCCGAGTGAGCAGTGGGCCTCTGTGGCGTGCTATGGTGTCCCTGCCGTCTGGCTCTTAGCCTAAAGTGCAACATACGACTGCGTGTTATCAGTCAGAAGACGAATAGATAAGAAGTATGGAAAACAAGGCAATCACACCCCAACATAACATCACTCGGGAGCGCCCGATTCTCAAACAAGTTCTAAGCAAAACCCGTCCACTTCATCACCGCACTAAATCTAGCACCCCTTAATCACTGCAGAAAGGCTGTGCTGAGTGCGCTTTTCCAAATGCCGTATTTGAGTTTCGAATGGGGCACCTGGGTATTGCCCGGCTATATGCTTTCCGAGTTGCCCAATGAATAACTGCTTGCAAGTCGTTTCAACTACTGGCCCTTTTAGCAAGCTTCACGGGCTGCAAACATGCCACGAGAAACAGCGTTCCCCGATCCTCATTTGGGGGAGTTGCCGCTCCGGCATCGGGGGTTGGCAGTGCAGCGATGAGGTGGACACTAATGTGAATAGGTGCCCACTGGGGTGTCCCTAGGAGTACAGAATGTACCGCAGGAGAATTAGGTTCTTTCCATCCCTTCGGTATTCCATACTGCACAGAGTTAGACGGCGTGGTGCTTCATGGTATGTTATGCTGGACAGTCCTTGCACGCGCTTCGTGGTTTTTGAATGAACCCTATCGATGGTGTTGATGTCTCTTCGTATTACCGGTAGACACACCCAAACGCTTAGCTCGAAGCGCAGCCTGACTAGTGTGGCAAACATTTTTGGGAATGTCTAAGGCATAAACTTGCCCAGGAATCTGCCAAGTTGATTAGGCTTGAACTTGACTTCGCCGGCCAGGATGTTGCCGTTCGTGGCCTGAGACAGATCATCTGCTATGATCTTACCAAGATCTCTTTACCGTGTAACCTGGTGAAATATGCAACCTAGTAGGAAGTACTTGTTTGTCTGATACCCTACCACATGTCTTCACTTGCATTTGGTAGAATTAAGGGGCAGGCCATCGCAGACTGACCATTTGAACAGACTGTCAGGATCAGCTACTAAAGCCCCTCTGCCCATTGCCGCCCGAATCTCCCGGCAGATAATAATAATATTATTATTGATAATAACGGTACATTTCGGATAATCCCGAAGCTTGCTGCGAAGCAAGGTCAAAAGGTATGGTTGAAAGCGGAATCCAACATCCAAGAGGGTGATTTAAGTATGTGCACTCGATATAATATGGGGGAAAATATTCAAGTTATTATTTGTGGTGGATCCCGGAAAATTTAAACTCGGTGTCGGGTGGTTAGGCCGGTCCAGTCCGAGTGAGGCTTGTTGGAAATAGTAGGCTACACACAAAAGTTACAAAAGGTAGAACTGCACGACGGAAGAATCAACCATGAATGGCGGAAATTTAGCTTATCTTGAAGAAAGAGGAATTTCCAAGGGAGACGTATACCAGTAATAGCCCTAAGAGAAGTATCACCGCAGTTTGGGGCTGGAGGTCAGACTATAAAATGGAGTGAAGTTGCGGCTACGGAACAAGAAAAGTCCGTCTAGGAATACTTCTATAACGATTAGTGAAAAAATGTCGGCTGTCAGTCACAAACCCAGTGAATAATTCGCCTTTGGAGAGAGATCGCCGAGGTGGTGGTGACAGGTGGCCGGATAGAAACAGGTAAGCGTTGTGCAGATTGTTTACTTTCAGAAAAGTGAAATATAATGCCTCAACATGAAAACGGGAACCGAGTGAAAGATAAATGTTTGACGCACACCGACAACAGTGCAGGGACCCATAGCCTGCAGAAAAGATGAAACAGCTATCGGGCAAAATACTATCTACTGATATTCCTTATAAAAGGTGGATAACGTGAGGGCGAGTGCTGGGTGCTCCTCAGATGCGAATATATGGGGAGGACATGAAGCTTTGCAAGGTGAGGATACTGCAATGCAACAGCCTCAAGGCGGCGAACAGTGAGACTGATAGAGAGAGCAAACAGTCTGTAAATCGTCGACTGTTGGGATACTCTGAGGACCACTATTTCGCAGCAAAATACACTATTTGGAGATTGCGGAACGGAAGGGTATGGCAACAATAAATATGACCCTTTTCAAATATATCAGTAAAAACGGTAAAAAAAGCGATTTTCATGTTGGAGAGGGTTGGGTTTGCGAATGTGACTAGTGGGCCTTTTGGCACGAAGCCTCGTGAAAGTGAACTACGGACGACCAACCGAGAAAGGTAATGGTTTTTCAAATATGCTCCTAATATGCGCCTAGGAAAGTAGATTTTGCCGGGCATAAGAAGCGGCAAGTTATGACGGCGAAGAAAGAGGCGAGCGCGATAAATGGTGGATGATCTGGAGGAGTTAGCTGCATACTTGCACCCTTCCGGTTGTATAAGTATTGTTTTTCAGTCTGCAACCGATGCTGTTGGGTGGGGCTGACCGCTGTCGTCGGCTTGCAGTAGTAAATTCGGCGGTACCCTAGGAGGGGGGAGTCGTTATCAAGGACTGTGAGTAACCTGGGTCCGCGCATGGGCCCCTGAATTACCTCGCTCGGTGCTCGATGGCTAACGGATACTGTCCCGTTAACTCTGACCTCGAATGCTTCGTGGGTCAGATGGTCGAGCATTCAAATGACCAGAAACTCATGGAAAACAAGTCTGGCCAGTTTGTATAGAAAGAGTGGATGGCTAATACGATCAAAATCCTAAGAGAAGTCTGGGAGTACGACCTGCATTTGAGCACTCTTGTCCAGTGCTCTGGTGTACAACCCTCATTCATTTCAGTTAGCACTTGACAGGCAACAGCCGCTGCCAATCAAGCACCCAAAACTTCTCAGGAGCAAGAGTCCAGAAGGAGGAGAAATGGACTGGGTTATTCGGGGCTTCTCTATACAGAAACTGCCCCATCGCTTCCGGTGGAGGCCCCTGAAGCTAGTGTCTCCGTCAGTCCCCCTAAGCTAGGACAGAGTGAACAAAGGGAGGAGGTAGCAAACCGAGTTGATGCCTTCGTTCCGCAGTCTAACTTCTGTGGTCTGCCGGAGAAGAGAGGGCACTTAGAGCACATCCTACCGCCAAACTCATCTACTAAGCTGGAGCTGACAGAGATGTGGCTTTGCAACAACATCCTAGACCCTGAGGCACCCCTCAGTGGCTACAGCCTATTCTTGGTTGATGGGAACTCTATCCGGTCGGGTGGCGGCTCGGCTTTGTTCGTCAGGTCGGCCACTCCAACTGCGCAGTTAGAGGGGTACGCTGAAGCAAACGGACTTCATGAAGCCATTTAAAGCAGCGTCAGGCTCACGGTGGGGAACATTAGGGCCGCTTGGGCTGGGGAGGCACAGTAAAGATTAGGGACTAGAATGAGGTAGGTTGGCAAAATACAGGTGTACAGAAATGTGGTAAAACGGAAACAAAAAAGGTGAATTACGGTGCCCTCATAATGTTCAGTGAGATGATATCAAACCGGTCAGGCGAAATTGCTCCTCAAGTTTAGTTCGATCCAGCTCTCGGTTTTGCGGTTGTATGTCGTTCAAACGAGTCGTGTGAACCCCTGGGTTGGCTGCAGGTTCGCGGCGGGTGCAGTAAACCTGCTTTTGGGATTGTATGAGTTTGGGGTTTCGGTGTCACCGGTCAGCTTACGCTCACAATCGAAGCGGAGAGAAAGAGTTGCGGTACCAGCCTGCGGATGAGATGAAAGTGTGTCCCTAAAAATTTGAAAAAACAATGAAACGCTACGCATAGTACGCTGAGAAGGAAATGGTAGAATATGCGGAGCGCACGAGTTACTACAGCGTTACCTCTTTGACATCCACGGCTGCCCTTGCAGGTTTGTTGAATTCATTGGGGAGGTGAGCCATGGCGGCTGCTGCCTTGTCCTGGGTAAGTTTATCGCCCAACATATTGATAAGGTTTCAGATGGGACCGCGGCCGGGTCATGTCTTTCCCTCGGGATTTACTGGCAGTGGTCCAAGAACTGGTCTCATGCCAGCATGTTCAGGAATCAACCCGGAGGCTACCCAGTCAGAGTCCCACCCAAGATCTGGTGATTTCTCCTAGGAGCATTGACGTCGATGAGGCCGAAGGTCTTCATCCACTTGGTAACATTGACCACATGGCACCAGCAGTTCACTGGCACAGTGGTCCTTGTGCACGCCATGGACCATTCGCCGGAATTAACCCTTGGAGCGCACCATTCGAAAGTGTCCGGAGGGCTGCCTCAAAAGTCTGCAGGTTACCCACGAATCCAGATACCGACAACGATGTAAACAAGTCTCGAGAGTTTATTCATGATGGTATCTTATACCCTATAAGCCCCTACTCCCCTGTCAGCCGACCTAGACCCTTGATAGATGGCTCACCGCGGCTTGATCTGGAGCGCAGATGTTTACTCATATAATGAAATGGGGCCTGACAGTTGTTCAGATATACAGGTGTGGGTTATGGTCTATCGTATTACTCGTAACCAGTTTACTGAACAGAAACAGATAAAGCTGAAGGTGTTCAAGAAAAACCCTGAGGTTGATGCAGCGAGAGCACCCAGCCGCATGTTTACATACCTCAAGCTCCGTACCAGAGCAAAGGTAGGTATCTCGGCGCTGATGGACAACGATGAAATGATTGCGACAGACCACCGAAATGCCGAGACAATGGCCAAAATGTTTCCGTCAGTGTATTCCGTGAAGGGAGATGCTCAAGTTCCGGTGGCGAAGGGCTCGCCGTGGCTCGCTATATATGATTATGGGGAGCCAGAAGCGAATAGCTTCGTCAAATCCATCAAACCATACAAGTCACCTAGACCGGATGAAGCTCATCCTTTGATATCGAAGGATTTAACCAATCAACGAACTCACCCGTTGGCCCGGATGTTCAACTCATCGTCGGCCGCTGGTGGATCACCTCGAGAAAGAAAAAAACGGTGATGATTTTGCTGAGCATGGGTCGGACAAAATCCCTCTTGACCAACCACCGCCCCATGGGCCTCGTTTCCGTAGCTGGTGGGGTCATGGAAAGGCTGATGGCTTCTAGCAAAAGTAAACACCTGGAGCGCTCTCAACAGCTACGCACAGGGCAACAGCGCCTACGGGGAAACCTCATGTATGACATAACCTTTGACTGTTCGTGAAGGTTATTCAAAAGCCAAAGCCGAGGGACGCGTCAGGAAAGTCATCTATGTGGACTTAAGAAAAGCTCACGATAAAGTTCTCCAAGGTAAGCTCTTACTGGAACTCCGGGCCTTGGAAAATTTCGGGTCCATAGTTCACCGAGTTGGGGACTTTTGAGTCGAGAGAACCTTTTCCTCGAGAGTTGCATAGCTCTAGTCTGAATGACATCCAGTCGGCGGTGGGGTGCCGCAAGGCCCTGTGCTAGGTTTCCTGTTGGTACTGATGTTCATGAAAGACCTACCACGGACCCTGTGATCCAATATGTACGCCGAGGACCTAAAGATCTGGTGCACCATTTGATCGGTGGAGGATCTTAAGATACTGTAGGGGGATCATCGTGCACCGGTAAGGTGGAAGACCACGTGGCGTCTACCCACGTAATACACCTTCAAGCAATACGAAGTCAAATTCGCAACGGATTCCGAAATCAGTAACAGATCATTCCTGAAATTCTACAATACGAGATCATCAAATGAACAGTGACACGAAACAGATACGAACCTCAATTATGCTATCAAAGGGACTCGGAGAGGGAGGACCAAACTGCGGCATGCCAGAAAGGAGCACGTGCGTCACGCAGGTCCAGGATAGGAGTATGACAGAGCGGCGCGCTGGACGCGAACAAACAAACGCTGGTTCATAAAAACACGCAGTGCATAAAGCAGGCCAATGGTGTTAGTAAGTGAGTAATGTTAAGGAGGCGTGGAACTGCAGTGTTTTTGAGGGGGTTTTCCACGACCGGTGGTTACAACCCATGAAAGCGTACAAATGCGTGTGCTTGAGGAACGGCAGCCCCGGTTAAACTTCCGACCACCGCCCTGGGAGTATTGTACTTCCTCAGACTGGAGAAAGAAGACCTTAGATTTGTTGCCCCCAGACACCTAAAGGCAAAAGCTTATAATGAGTCAGTCTGTGCCTCAACGTGGAGCACGCATGTTCTAGTTCGCTGTTCGTTTAGGTCCCTGGACACCTTTTATTCACTGTATGCCTTACATGTTCTTCCTAGCTTATGATGAGACGGTCCGGCTGTCTGCCCCTGCAAGGCTGCAGAGGTAGCCAAACCGGAACGAGCTCAAAGGGGCTGCCGCAGGCCTCGTAGCCAGAACACATGGGTTCGGCTGTGACAGAGGCATGAAGGCCACCGGTTTGCTTCCCACTGCCTACGGACTTCTTCGTGGTGATCTCATCCACACTAGGAGAACCATCCGCGGTGATTTAGGCCCGAGCCAGCAGTCGGAAATGCCGCTCAGGAATAATGACCTTACCAAAGGACACGCTGTGATGCTCCGTAAGGTGCTCTCCACCGGCTTACCGAACACCCGCAGATTACTGAGGACAGTGTCCGATCTCTGGAGCATTCTACCGATCTAGGTGGTGGAAGAGGAAAGCGAGACGATGCTCAAGAGCAGGTTGTACCAAAACTGGAAGGATTATTGGATGCGCATCGGCATCTGGTCGAGTTACTAGAGTTCGAAGTGATGGGACCCACTCGGGATGACTTTTAAATTATCTTTACCTAAAGACTGAAGACCGAAAATCGTATGCACAGAGGTTATGCGCCCACAATGCAGAGAGTATTTTTTCAAATTCCAGGGAAAAATAAGAAAGCAAAGTAAAACCTCATCACAGGTCAGCTGCGAGGGACTTTGTGTACAATGGGCTTTCGGTGCTTCATTTGGAAACGAGCGGGAATGTCAGTTACAATGCGTCGCAAATTGGCCATCTGGTACGCATGCTCAGAACCCACTACAGTAGATAATCTCACTCCATTTATGACATAGGGCCCTCTTGAATAGATAAACGGTCTGCGGGGCTGTTATTGCACCAGGCTGTGCCCTGGTTGCCCGCTACCCTGTTGCAAAAGACGTGCAACCCGGCTGTCTACTCAGAATGAACTTTCGTCAGCTTCCCCTCGCGTCCCCTGATTAGGGAGTCAAAAGCCATCGGAACTAGGCCTTCCGGTCTAGGGCCAGAAAGGCCTGTCATTATCTTAGGCGTTTCAGTGAGATATGTTCGAAACATTTTTACTTCCCGAGGAGGAACGTTGAGGACCACAAAGTCTTCTTAAGTAAGCCTTACTCCACAGTCCTTCGACTGTTCTCTTCGAAGGACCTTGGAATTTGGCTAAGCGGGCGGAGTCCTCATTGCCGGGAGGTGATTAGGCCCGCCTGGTCGGTTGTACCGCGGCTACGCAAGTTGATATGACCAGTTCCTGCCTCCGGGTGGACATTGCTGATCGCATCCCTTTTGTTGGCCGTACGCACCTATTTGATGAGCCTCAATCGGTCTCAGCCAGCAAGTGCCGTTTTCCAACACCTGGTAGAATTTTTCACCACTGAACTCAGTCCTTTCCGTTATCCTATTTTCACCTGTTTTTCAACCTTTTTATACGATGAAAGTATTGCAGGATCACATTAGTTAACCGGGGTATTTTTTCCACAGAACTTCATAACGACTTAGGCTCAGTAGGCAGCTGAAACGGTCACTTAGCGGCTGGTGCCAATAATGGACACCTAAACTTGGAGAACAAAGGAACAGCTTGGCTTATCCTAAATACACACGGGTTTCCCAAGTTCTTACTCGCGGGCCCAGAGTTTTGGTTGATTCGATAGAAGCTTAATTTCGGATGGCTCGCATAACCAACAAATTCACCCTGTTTACGCATCTGGCGAAGCACCCGTCGCCGGCTTTAAGCTCAAGCAGTCATGGTTATTGTATTTTACCCACCCGAATGTAGCCTGTAAGATAAACCGGGGGTGCCATACAAGGAGGATTTGGTACACCTTCGGAATATCAGCTAAAGCAACAGGTGTCCTGGCATTAGGTTCGGTGATCGTGGGGCTCAAACACCGATTTAACTTCTCCGTTTCTTGTGGGGACAGATCTCTGCCCACAAACTGGATGATACCACGATGAGCGTGCCCTGGAAGCAAGCAATTTCCAATAACAATAAGCTGATCTAATCTGTTCTTGAAAATAGGTCAGTGTTAGATAAATTAGAGGAAGCCGCTGACCAGTTGCAGGCCTGTGGCTTACCGTGTGTGCAGCGCATACCTAGGGACACTCTAGTAAGCCATGTTCACAAGATTGCGCGTTCAGCTAAACAGATGAAGTTGGCATTCGCTAAGTTTGGCGCGCTAAACCCATCGCGATCAGACTCTATCTAGCACGGCTTGCAGTCCCAGCCTTCCAGTGCAACGTAGCCCCAAAACCTCCGGCTCGTGTTGGTGCCTCGACAATCACAGTGACAAAATGAACAATGCATCAAGCCTCGCAAGTGTGAACCTGAGTACCAGAAAAACGAATAAGCCCAACGGTGCAGGCGACAATCTTGTCAAGTCTTTCAGCTCACTGTAAGCCATTTCTTGTGCCCGACCGTCATTTTTGTTAAGCGCCTAAGCACAGGTGAATGCCATTTAGTCTCACTCCGCCTCTGTCAGTCGGACATCGGGTTAGTCACGGCTAAAAAGACTTCCATAAACACCCAATGTAAGCGACCACTCAAGCTGAATGTAGATCTGCGCCGTAATCTACTTATCTATTCGTTATTACTGACCGTCCACTTTCGAGCGTTGGCGCCGATTATCACGGACATTCCTACCCCTTGGTTGATCCGTCCGGTTTCCTTCTTGTGCACAAGACTGCCGGGTTCCCAAACAAAGGGGAGCCGCCACTGGAGCCATGGCTTTCCCCAGTCCCCTTCAGTCCTGTCACTGCCAGCCGAAAGACGGTGTAAAGAACAAACGCTGAAAATCCATCCATATTTTCTACTTGTTTTGTGAATTTGACTATATCTGACATTACTTTAAAGCTTGTCCACACACCACACTTTTGCTTTTTTGTTTAGCCAAGTGAGAAAATAGAATTTGGCCTTATGTATGGGCCAGTTTGTTGGCGGCCATCTTGTTGTTTATTAAATGCGGGTGTTGATGCCGTTGATAAAATAACTGGGCCTTGGCTCTTGAAGATGCTCCTTTTGTGCCCTTGCAGGTCACACACAAGCTAACCTCGCCGAAAGAGCATTGCCCCTGCGTGTTACACTCGGACCGTTTCGGATTGTCGTGTTTGAGACACGGGGCTTTGAACCCTTGAGTCTTACTGAATGTGTATTGAACTGTTTGCGAAGCAAGTCTAAAGATGACAACAGATACCAGTAATATTTACATATATAACGAGTAAACAGTGTTTTCGGTCAGTTCCGTGCAGAGATTTAGTGAGACTGAAGGTGGACAGGCTTCCTCAAACTGCCGAAATGCAGTGATTTAACCGATGTACCGTCACTCGGATGATGTGCTCCAGTTTCGGATTAGTTTCGCAACGAACAGTTAAATTGTCCAAGTCGATCTCTGCCACATGATAATCCACAACAACCTGCACCGATTTGGCGTCTGGGTCGATTTGCTCTGTCTTCAAACAATTTGTCCCGAAAGCGTCTTGCATAGTGACCTCTAAGGCCATACGAATTTGTTGTTGATCAGGTTCGACCAGTTGGGGCAGACCTCGGGGAGGCAATCCTTGCATGGCCGCACGGAGAACCACATTCTGTACGGCATCTGCGTACATATCATTGGTTGGATTTGATTGCCATTCCAAGTGAACCTGTTGTGGCCGCCACGTGACGATTACCGCACCGAACACACCAAATTGAACCACATTTTGCTCTTCCGTGAGTAGTTTGACAGTACCCGCTAGCAGAGTTAGATGAAATTTGAGCAAGTTTGCGCTGCCAGTGAACGGAATGGAGATAAGCTGACCAACAGTCGTGGTAGCCAATTCAATATAAGTTGGTAGTTCTTTCGGTGTTAGAATGTGATAGGCGAAATTCTTCTTTACCAACACGCCGGAAATTTGTTGACCCTCTTTTGGTGGATTACGAGCCAGACTGCCCAACACTTTGGCAATTTTCTCGCCACGAAATCGCATTGTCACGGGGACACAGTTCTTTGGAGTGAATATTTCCAAGCGGCACGTTTCGTCATCTTCGTACTCACGTTGTAGCGCACCAGCCGAACGAAGCATTTCGTTTTGCTCTCTATGCACGAGAATCACATAACTTGGCTTCAGTTCACGGATAATAATAATAATAATAATGGTTTATTTCGGAGACACCCGAAGCATGCTCGATTGCATGATCATGATTGCGCTTGTTTGTTGGTAGTCTGTGTGTGCCGAAAAACTGATATAATCCACCGAACATTTCAACGGTAACGTTTGTCCAGACATTGTGGGAATCTCGGCTGGAAGAGAGAGGATTTGCTTTGCCGGCGTACCCTCAACACAATAGCCCGCGATGATTACACCGTTTCGTTTGTCGGTGCACCAGTTCTCGAACAATTCCCGACTGAGACCAGACTGCATCATACCCGGACTAGCCATAACAACGCATGGGCCGGAATCATCGAAATGTTCAATACTTTTCAGATTGGATATGTGGCGAAAACAAAACGGATTGTTATCGGCCAACTGATTTCGAATACGCTCGTTCATGGCATGAATGTACGTTTGGTAAACGGCCATACATTTTCGAGCCAACTGGCTGGCATAATAGATGGGAACATCATGCAACTCCGGATGTGCACCCCAGTACTCGTCAAGAATCAACATCAACTTCTGGGCCCGGCCGAGAGCAAACGCAGGAATTAGACATCGTCCGCCTCGACCCACGATATCGTGCACCAGGCGAGTGAAACGAGCTTCCCTTTCCTCACGTTTGTCGTGTATATGAATGCCATAAGTCGACTCTGTGATGAGAACATCAGGTCTCACGGGAGGTACCTCTGCGCACATCAGGTGCCTATCCTCCTGACGACTAAAATCACCCGTATAAAGGATCTTAACGCCTGCGATTTCAATTAGGAACATTTCAGCTCCGAGGACGTGACCAGCATGGTACGCGGTGAATTTGATGCCGTTTACCTCGAGTTCCTGGTGAAAGTCCAACGTGTCGATCCGTTCCAAGCTGGCCAGAATGTCACGATCAGTGTAGAGTGACTGGTCCGGTACACCAGATGAATTGCTGACGCGGACAAAATCAGCCAACAGATAACGATAAATTGCCTTTGTAGCATGAGTCGTGTAACATTTTGATTTAGTTCCTGTTTTCAGCAGTAGGTGTGGTAATCCACCAGAATGATCTAAGTGGAAATGACTGATTAATACAAGATCTGTGGTTTCAATTTCCGGGACGGCATCAATGAACGGAAGACTTTCCTTGTTCCGTAATCCTGGATGAATTCCACAATCCAAAATAATCTTCTTTCCCTTGAACGTCAGAAGAATACAAGAACGTCAAACTTCTTGCCCAGCACCCAATGGCATTACCGTCAGTTTATCACTTTCATCAAATCCTTCGTCGGAGTCCATCGTGGAACCAGCGCAGAACACAGGCCAAGTAGGCACACGAGACACAGCACAATCACGGGCAATAAGTAATACCTGCGACCTTCAGGATTGCTAAAAACAGACCACTCGGGTCAAATCCCCTGGACTCGTAGCCGCACAACGAAGATCAGTTCAGTTCAGTTCAGTTTGCAGAGTAGCAGAGCCTGGTCAAAGGTTTTGTATATAATGCATTTCTGTCGTGGGTGAGCCAAAAGGGCTATCGAAAGCTGTGCGATGCTTGATCCACCAGTGGGGTACATCAGAGCACGCAGAATCCTGAAAGATTTGTTTGGACAACCATTCAAGGTAGCTAGAAACCTGATTGGTGTCGTTTTATTGGAGGCAAAATGGACTGAGAGCGAGGCTGAAATACTGTCAAATTTGGTGATAAAAATGCAGAATTGCAGTATAGCACTGGAGCGTTTAGGATGCCAGTCCGACCTGAATGCGTTGCACACACAGGAATGCATTGTACAATGTCTACCTATTGATTTACAGAGCCGATGGGCAGGGGAAGCCGAGAAAATAGATACGCTTGAGCGGGAATCTACGTTCAACGATTCGACGGAGTTCATGGGTCGTCAATCGCGTATCGCCAACAGCCGATTTGAACAAATCGTACGCGAGAGTTGCAGACTGGCTCGAACGGAACCAACATTAACCCAAATTGTAGGGAACGACTGCAGCCACCTCCGGTCTTCGACCAGCATGCACACGATAAGTCGAGAGCCCGAGAGGTCAACTGGATGCAAGCTGTGCAACCCACTTCATCGGTAACCAGATTGTACGACCTTCCATGGGATGAGTATGCCCGATCGGTGGTCCGCAGCAAAAAGGATTGGCTCATGCTTTATGTATTGAAACAACACTCATCGAGCCTCCGAATGCCGCTTTGGAGTGAAATGTGGCCAGGACGAATGCTTCGGTGACCATCACTCTTTACTATATTGCCTTCAAAGCAACAGGTCTACTCAGCCGGATGAACCCCGGATTGCCTGTTTAACGGAATATGATGATTTCAAACCGGCCAGATTAGGCACCGTACCTTTCGGCATCGTGACCTGCAAAGGATTGAGGCGGAGGGGGCAATTCATTTTTGGACACGGAATCGGATACCTCGCCAATTACGCGCGAGCTTGCAGAAGGCTGTGAACTAGTCGACCAGCCTACCTCGCTCACCATCAGCACGATTGCAGGGGGTCATGTTGACAATTCTATGAGGCTGATCCTGCAGTTAACGTCTTTATTTGATGAGGGGACCGTAAATATCTCGGAAACCTTTGCAATAGACAGCTTGCCAATGAGACCAGTCGACTCTATTAGATTGATCGCCAACGGATGATCTAATCTCAAAGACGCAGTGTTTGGAGAAGCGTCTGAGCCTTACGTTTGTATGCTAAATGGATGCAATGTACCAGAGGTTCACTGGGTGCTTGAACAGATCCTGCGCAAGTTGTACGACTGACTTTCTGAACTTTATCACGATAGCTGCCATTGATAGTATGGAAGTGATCTCAGTCTTCCTAGACATGTCTAAGGCCTTCGACAGAGTCTCACATTTGTTTGTTGTCAAACGCTAGGACGTATGGCATTGTTGACCCACTATTTGCCTGGCTAGAACCGTACTTGTCCTCGAGCAGTCAAGTGGTGAACGTTGCTGACACAATTTCCACACCCAGCCCTGTAACCAGCGGTGTGATCAAAGGTAATGTACTGGGCCCGTTGTTATTTCCCATGTACGTAAATGATATACTTACCGTGGTTCGCCATGGAACTCCGTTTTTATTTGCTGATGATGTAAAGTTGTTGTGCGTCCTCGACCATAATTCATTGGGTAATACCACAGCAAAAATGTCGGTGGACTTACGGATGCTCAATTCCTGGCGTACCGATTGGGTAATGGATTTCTAGACGGACAAAAGTTGCATTCTTACATACATGTGTCATGTCCCTCCGAAACGTTCAGTATGGGTGGTCATCTGATCCCTAACAGATCATCAGCACGTGACCTGGGCGTACACTTTTCCTGTTCGTTCAACTTCTCGGAGGAAACAGACACTCGAACTGCTGGGCCCCGCAGGTTAATAGGTCTTCTTCACAAGACATTCCGTTTGCATGAAAGTAAACTCAGTGCCTATGCAACACACGTTAGACCATTGCTAGAGTATAGCTCATTAGTTGGCTCCAACATGCACCAGATTGTCAGTATCGGTACTGAAAGTTTTCAGAGCACCTTTACTAAACGATTAGTTGGCCGTTCGTCTAGTCTCAGTTATAAACAGCGCTGTGACCTGCTACACCTCGAACATCTTTGGCTCCGACGGATAAAGAACAACTTGTCCTTTTTTCACTCGCTATAAGAACAAAGATCTTGCAAAGCCTCCCCTGCGGTATGGGACCCATTAGGCTAAAGATATTCGTTACGACACAGCAGCCATTCGGTCATTGTGCCGTCCTCGAGAACCAGCCTACGGTCAAATTTCTTTGTTGTCAAATATTCACAAATGTGGAATAAACTTCCACCAAACGTCCATGCAATAGACCACTTGCCGAGATTAAAAGAGGAATTAAACAAACGTCTTGATGTCGTGACACTCGTATCAGACAATGATCCATACACTTAGTAGGAGCGAGCTTACGAAGTTGGTTTGGGTTGCTGACACGCAGGTCTGTGTCAGGGGCCGCAAGACCTACGTACCACACAAGTCGCCGTATTTATCACTCAAGTTATATTGATCTTTCGTGTACAACCTTGTTTTTGCAAAGTCGAACCATCCACCAAGTAGTTCCAGTTTCTGGATACTAGAGGTTTCTCTTTACCACTGACCGTTGACCCCCAGCTGGGAGCACCCCAGACTGCGTTTTTCGATTTTTATCTTTCCAGACGACCACTGATGTGCGCCTTCCCTTCGATGGCTCGGCATAATACCTGGCTCATGTTTCCCGCTGAAAACTCGATACCTGCCCGTCGTTCCGTCACTACCGCATTGGTCCTGCCCTCCGGGACCTCTCGAAACCTGGTCACAAGCTCCTGGACTATTAGATCTCTACAACAATGTGACAACACCGATATCACTCAAGCGAAGCCCGCCGGTGCGGGGCGCGGTCAGATCTACCACTTTGGCCGGCGCACATCGGGCGTGAAGGGCGTCTGCGTCGATGTGCGGGCGCAGCTAGGATGGCGAATCGCACCTCCTGTCACCAAAAATGGTTTTCAATTTGGGCGTCCAGCGCACGGTCAGCCCCACCCACCAGCACCGGTTGCGGCAAAAAAACATTTATACTCCCGAAATGCTGCAAATATGGGACTATCTCCCCCAGTTATTGCCTATTTTTCATCGTACTCGTCTCCATCGTTGCCATCTTAACTTACTGTTTCTTACGCCCGGAAACATTTTCTTTCCCTAGCACATAATTATCGCGGGGTTAAATGACCGTTTCTGTACTCGGCTTACCGTTCATGATCCTTTTTCCCGAGGATCCGTGCCGAACCACCCGCTTCTCCAATTAGCAAACTTAACAACTCCCCGAGATAAAACTAACCCTTTTTTATCACAGTTACTGATGTATTTGCAAAACGTCACATTTAATGTTGCCATACACTTCCGTCCCACAAAGTCCAAACAGTATATTTCACTGAGGGATATTTGTCATCAGTGCATCCAAACAGTCGGCGATACTGTGATAGTTCATTCTCTCTATCAGTCCTTCTGTTCGCCCACACGGGTGTAGCACTGCAATATCATCACCTTGCAAAGACTCATGCCCTCTCCATATATTCACATCTGAGAGACATCTGTATGGCAGCATTTTGATCTTTCGCCATCACATAATCCACCTTTTACAAAGAACATCAACAGGTAGTATTTCACCAGTCAACTGCTTCACCGCCCAACTTTGCAAACGTATTCATCGGTTGTTTGGTGCTTTTCCGTATCCGGTATTCCATCTTGGTAAATCCTCTCAGACAATTTTGATTCTCGCAACTCTCTGGTCATCATGTTCAGCCCTTAGATAACGATAATCATACGTAAATACTTACTTGTCATTTAAATACTCATCTTTGAAAACCGTGTATCTGCGACTATCATGGCTACGCATCACTAAGTGATTTGTCGCCCAGTTCCCATTTCCATTTTGGTGCATCACATTCCATCTTTCTGAAAGTAAACAATATGCGCAACGATTACACGTTTACGTCGGGCCACTTCTTTCACCATCACCTAGGCAACCCATCTCTACAAATGAGTCCTTCACTGGGTATTTACCTGACTCAGCCGACATTTGGTCACCGAACGTTACAAGTGTAATCTTCGAAAGATTTTGCTTGTTGATCGTCTGCAGATTCATCCCTTTCATCGTCTGATTTCCAATCCGAGGCCGCGCCATTCTCCGCGCAGCGCTATAGCTTGTTCATGTCTCCCTTGGAAGCTCCTTGTTCCTCATGGTGAACAAAACTTCCGTCAATTCTGTTTGATTCTGTCATTGCACAATCCCTATATTTGTAATATTTGAGTAAGAGTACACTAACTCCGACCAGCTCCACTCTGACTTGGCTGGCTTGGTCACCCGACCTTGAGTTCAAATTTGCCGAGCCTCGCCCTAAAGAGTAATTTAAGTGCTTTCCCCTGTACAATATCGAGTGCACATAAGTGGATCATCCTCTTGGAATTTGGACTCTACGTCCAATTGTACCGTTTGATCTTGCTTTGCAGCATGTTTCGGGGTTATCCGAAATAAACCATTATCATTATCACAGATCATAAGCAGTCAAAGTGAACCATTCGCTACGCGAACGATACTTGGCTGGACAATCCTCGGACCCCTGACAAACGTAGTTTAACAATCGACTTCAGTAAGTTGCTCAGCCGTTGTTTAGAGAAGTGCCCTTGTAGAACACAACCAACTTTTCTTATTGAATCCAACTTGCTATCTCAGGAAAAATAAGTTCACTCAAAAGATCAATTGGTGCCTTCAGCGGTGAGTTCAAAGACAGAACGTCACGATGGGCTACATAATGTTTCTCCACGCAAGCAACCACCTTCAAACCACCTACCAAGAAACGAAGAAATCACCTGGGGGTGCTTGAAATATCTCGAAAAGGACATTTTTGGGAAGCACAGTTGAAGGCTGAATACCAACGTCCCACGCAAAGCAGCTTGGAATTAGCCGACCTAGTGGTAGTGTACAATACATGGGCGGAACTGCATGGCCGGCGGCGAAACAAAATACCTTTTTTCAAAACCAAAATTGCTGAGCTGGGTTTAGTGTCCGTAAGTGAACTCAGAATGACTGGATTGTAACTGGGTTTTAAATTGGCAACAATGATGAAAGAAAAATGTACTACCATCGAACTGAGCTTCGCATATTAAACGGATCCCAGATTTGTCCTACGTTACAGGAAACGGAAGAAACGAAGAGCGCTTTTGAAGCATCAAAGAATGAGTTTACGCTTAGCGGGAAACAGCCATGAAAGTGTTGATGATTCCAGCTCGAAACTACATACAAAGAATGAAATAGTTCGCAGACTGCCCCGCGCCGAGTTATTCAGCATATTATTCCATTTCGTGCTGTACAAATATTTACTTTGTTCCATTTTTCATGAGCAGTTGCGAAATGTACAGAGTTTTACTTTTTAATCCAGCGTGCACAAAATTGACAGAGGAAAATTCACCAAGATTTCACCTGACAGTTCAAGTGGAGCTTATTAGCTTAAATCATATTCCGGAACTATTCCTGCCTTTTAAGAAGATCACTTATTCAAGCCTTACGCAGTTTTGTTTGTCACATATTGAATACACAGGAATACTCTGAAATAATCTGATGGGTGTCAGTATTCGATCAATTTCCGTGGTCATGTATTTTTCAATAACGTCCGTTGCACACTTGAATTTGAAGCCTATTTATTATCAGAGTCCGGTGTCCAGTTCTTTCAGAACAGTTGGTGCGGCAATTTTATGTAATTCCACTGTTTCTTGATCCTTCAGTTTTACGTGATATAATAACAGTAATAATAGTTTACTTCTGATAACTCCGAAGCATGCTGCAATGCATGATCGAACGGTACAGTTGAAATCTAAATCAGATATTCAGAGGGACGATACAATAATGTGCACGCCGTTGAATCTAAGAGAAAGCACTCAAGTCCATTTTTCTGGTAACGCCCGGGAGGTCTACACCCAAGGCCGGATGGTCCAGCCGGCCGAAGGTAGGGCCTAATTATTCTGCCAAAGCTCGGAGTGGACGGGGAATAGTAAAGATTCACGCAAGTCCTAAGCAGGAATACTGCCCTACTGCAGAACCACTCTGGATTGATGGATACATGGTTTTCGTGAAAAAGAAACTTTTCTGAAGGGGACATAATCAAACAAGAGGGCTTTGAAATGTATGAGAGAGGTTACAGTGTAAAATTAGACGATGAAATGAAAGTGGCTTTAAGCATTAAGAACAAGCAAAATCAGTCGGGGGTTAAACTTGTAAAGTTCGGTGACCTTATATCGGTTGAGCCAGTAGTATAACAAACGGACAACACACTGGACTGTGACTGCCGAAGTGGTGGGGAAAGAAGTGGCCGGATAGAATCAAGTGGACTTTGAGTGGGTTATTTGCCCTCAGAAGGGAATATAATGCATAAACGGGAGACTGGGAGCTGGCGAAAAATCGATGTGTTATGCGTAGCTATTTTAGTGGCAGGAACGTGGCTTATAAAAGAGATGAACAATTAAACGGCGCGTAAGTATTTACATACTGAAGTTCTTTAGCAAAAGCATACACGTAGTGAAAAGAGTGCATCAAGAAGCGAATGTGTTTGAGAAGATCTATCGGAATAGAGCACTGGAAAAGAAATACACAAAACAACGGATGGATAGATTCGCGGAGTTCGGCAGCTGGATTAAGGCAGAGTTTATAATAAACCTTGCGGACTACACCTCCGGACCGTCGTTGCCAAAGTGATGATAGAATGAAGTAGACTTTGAGCGGATTGTTTGGTTTCAGAAGAGGGGAATATAGTGCATTAACACGAAACTGGGAACTAGCGAAAAACCGATATGTTGTGCTCATGTACAACAGTAGGAAAGACAGCTAACAAAATGATGAAGTCACGGATAGGAAACTACCAATCTATGTTTATTACTGAAGGTGGACCACTTGATGGCGACAAAACAGAACTTAACGGTACAGGAGCTTAATAAATGTGCCTATGTTGGACACAGTACCTTGCAAGATGAGGATATTGTTATACAGCTGCCCTAAGTGATCGAACGGCGGAAATGACAGGAAACGCAAACAATCACAGAATCATCGGTGATTAAGAATCTCTAGAGATATATTTCGCAGTGTCGTATGCTGTTTGAAGATTGTGGTGCTGAGGTAAACGGCAACAATAAATGCTTTAGTCCTCGAATATATTGGTAAAAGTGGCAAAAAGGGCTGAAATTCATCTTGGAGAACGGTTAAGTTTACGAATAAGAACTGGTGAACAGTTTAGTACGGAACCACAGGGAAGTGAAACGGGAACAACAAGCTAAAAATTTTGATAGGTTTTGAAGTGTGCGATAGTTATGCACCAAAGAAAGTAGGTTTTACTGGGAATTAAAAGCGGTAAGTTTTGATGGCAAATTTGGAAGCGAGCTGGGGGAGACAGCGGCACATTTGCGGCATTCCGAGTGATTGAATGTTCTTTTTGCATGGTTTTTAATCCGCAACCGGCTGTAAAGGGTGAGGCTGGCTGTGCCTTGGACTCCCAACCTGACAACCACTCCTGCAGGCAGGAGGTGCAATCAACCAACCTATTTGCGCCCGCACATCGTTGCAGACTTTATGCATCCCCGATGTGCACCAACCAAAGCGGTAAATCCGACCGCTCCCGGCACCGGAGGGATTTGCACCGGTGATGTTGATCGAGATCACATAGCCGTAGAAATGGAGTAGTCCAGGAGATTGCGAGGGATCCTGGAGGACAGGGTCAATGGACGAGCGACGGAATGACGAGCGGGTACCAGATTTTCAGCCGGATGTGCAGGCCAGGTAGTTCGCCGGTATTATCTCTGGATAATTCCAAAAAATCAGAAGAGAGATGCGCGTCGATTTGTGTCTGGAAGCATAGGAATAGAAAGAAGCAGTCTGAGATTATCCCAGTTGAGGATTGGTGGTCAGTGGTGTAAAGAGAAATCTAGTAAGGCTGTGAGCCATTAGGAGTGAAAGGGAATACAATAATAATGGTCAAAAATGGGAATAAGGATGATGATTTGGAAGTGAGTGGTGGTAGCCGGAATTGGATTTAGATTTTGAACTCTGGGGCAAAATAAAAAAGGGAAATGAGATCAGTTCGGACCAAGTAAAGCAAATTAAGTATGATGGAGATAGATAAGAGACAAAGAAACGCTCGAATTAGGGATAGCCTAACAAGAGCAGTGTCAGTGATGTGAGTCACTTTAAGGGATACTAATGTGCTGGCGATGAAGGCACTTGGGGCGGGTGGTGTCGACTTTACATAGGATGTTACCCGGGTCATATTTTTCTTATCCTTCCAAAAATCTAGGTTACACTCATAAGCTTGTTCCAACATGGTGCGCGCATGGGTTAACTGTAGTACTTTGGCGACATCTAAATATTTCGTAAAGACGATTTTAAAACGGTTTAGTGTCCGGCAGGCCCGAATGTCTCCAGGAAGTCTGTTCCAAATTCGGGAATAGACGGTGATAAAGAACCTTTCTTTTAGTTTTATCCCGAAGTATGGAACTTTAGTAGCATGATTTCTGCTGCGAAGAGGGTAGGTGAGTCTTGAGCGAAACATAGATCAGTGATGGACGTAGTCGCCCTGGAGTGAAGGAGGTTGAATAGGAGATAAAGAATGAGTAGCATACGTCGTAGCCCCAGGTGCTGAAGTTTTAGTTGCTCACATCTCTCTTTTTAGTCCGAAGAAGATGATGAGCCGAGTAAGTGCTTGGTGGAGGATAGCTGAACTCCTCCGATCGCACGTCTATCAGGTATGGGCAAGTGAGTGTATACCAGGGGGGGGGGGTACGCGAGCTGCGGTCTGGTGTGGGACTTAAAGATCCGAAGCTGGCTGTCGAGCATTATAAACTTTCCGCAGATAAAGGCAATCTTTCTCTCAGTCTTAGCCACCTGGCAGGTGGCTTGTTTTTGACGGGTGAATAGGCAGGACTACTGCAGGCCGAGATCTGGTACTAGCGGGGTAATGAGAACGTGGAAGCAGTCAGAGGCAAGGGATTCAGGAGGAATTTGACTTTTATACGTGATAACGGCAATCTTAGCAGCAAAGAAACTCATTTTTCAAGTGTTGCACCATATTTCAAGAGCTTCCAGGTGGTCAGCTATTTCGGAGAGGGTATAGGTCGAGGTACGGGGTTCAAAGGAATATACAATTTTGATATTATCGGCGAATAGAAACGCGGTGTCGTGGGGTAATACTTTGGATACGTCTTTAACGTAGAGAAGAAATAAAAGTGGGTCTGGCACAATACCCTGTATAACTCCACTTGTGACTGACTAGTGATGAGAGGTAACCCCCGATATTTATTACTTTGTGATCTCATGCCAAGATAGGATGACAACCAAGAAAAGAGTGGGTCTGTTATGCCGTAAGATGTAACATTGGTTAGCAGCTGAGTATGAGGCACGCCATCGAATGCCTTTGTCATATCAATGTAAATAACTAAATGCCTTTCCAGAGTCAGCCGACTTTGTGATTAGATAAGGGAAATCAAGTTGGCCGGTCGCACACGACCTAGACTTTAAGAAATCGTGTTAGTTTTTATTTATTATCCCACCGGTGAGGATTAATTGGGCAAACATATCTTTGACTACTCGTTCCATTATCCTGGATATAATGGGAGTGTGGTTTATGGGCGGTAATTAGCAGGGTCATGTAATGTGCCGTTCCTTTAGAGAGGAATGATAACGGAAGTTTTCCATGGGGATGGGAAAATGCTTTGTGACATGGAGAGGTTAAGTAAGTTTAGCAGGATCACCACAACTTCCGGGCCATCAAGACGAAACAGAGCCAGAAAGATGACATCAGGTCCAGATCGGGCCAGGGGCCAGGTGTTATTTAACAGCTTTTTGACTTCGTTGGCTGAAAATACTACGGTTGACAAGGTATCGGCGGTCAAGGAGGTGAGATCCCGGGTTGGACTATTGTGGTCCGTTGTGAAGGCAGAAGCAAAGAAATTATTAGAAACCCCAGCGATTAACTGCGGCGAGTTTATATGAATGCTCTTTGATAGGAGCAAATATGGTGCCTTGGTTGTACAGCGAGGGTCTCGAGTTTTATTGAGGCCAGAGGGGTGAGCTAGTTTCTTCAACTGGTTAAAAGCGTACAGTTCGTGCTTTTCCAATCTGTCCTTCTTTTCGCTTAGTGGCTGGCGTCAGAGTTGGCTGAGGCAGAGTAAGATAGAGATTTCGTTGGTCCTTTCGTATGCAAACAGCAGCTTCTATAATTTACGTCGCATTTTTTGTCGTCGATAGGTCCTTCTCACACTGACTTTGATTATCTCGGGAACGATTATGTTAAGAGAGCAGAATAACTAGGGTACATCACACTCGACGCCAGCTGAGGATCAGAGGTTTAGAAAAATTCATCCCAGGTCTGATCACGCAGGATGGTCGGTAGAATGTCCCAATATGCATTTCGGAAAGATTTTCAATTTTGAGGACTTTCGTGGTGATGCGGTGGTACGGGAAATTAACATGTTATGACCTTGTGATCACAACCAGGAAAGTGGCTAAGGACATTTGCCTTTATATTTAGGAGGCCTACAGTACAGATAAGGTCAAGAATAGTGTTCCTTCTCGTAGGTGATGTTGCTTGTTGCGTCCACCCACCTGCATGGATACATGACAAAATTGCATAATTTTGGAGAGGAATTAAGGGTTGTCAGAAAATGCCGGGGAGGTTGAAGTCCCTCGCCATGATTCGAGCAGCGAACGGTTTTTCAGCTTCTTGACAGAACGCATCGGTGATTGCGTTTACATCGCCCACGGTATAGACCGGCGGACAGTAAACACAACCAATGACGAGCTGCCTCTGAAGCGGTAGTTAAGAGATCCAAACAGGGTCTTGGACCTTACCAGGGACGGGAAGCCGGAGCACGTGTGTTCCAAGATAGCTCTTACTATAAGCAAGTCATTTACCACCTTGTCTCTCAGATCTGTTCGTAGCCAATATATTATAACCGGGTATGGAGATGTGTCGGAGGGAAGTTTTATCGGTAAGCCAAGTTTCAGTTACGAGGATCGTGTCCGGATGAAATTGCAGCGCAAAGGAGCGGACGGATGTAAGTTTGCTCACAAGGGAGAGAACACTGAAAAGTTCAATTGCGAAACTATCATTATCAAGGCCATGACATACATTGAGTGTATGACCCCTCAAGATGGCTGCCACTTTTGGAAAAATCGTAGCCACTGTAGGATGGTGTGGGGAAAGATATGGTAAGGGAGGAGGCGGAACTTTCAGGGGGAACGGAAAACCCAGTTAATTTGGATGGGGTGACATTGAGTCCGGAAGCTCACGACTATTTGGGAATGGGGAGAAGGATGCATGTGTTTGGGTGGGTCGTACCTGGTCAACCAGAACTGCGTTGGGATAAGATACTGACATAACGATCTGGATAATCTTGTTGCAGCTTCCTTTTTCTTTGTTGAAAGAAGCGCTGTAATGTTTCACTGTACCTGGAGGCAAATGACTGATTGGGTTCAAGAGCGAGGCCCGGGCCCCCGAGACGAGATGACTAATCTTTCCGGTAAGATTACCCTATTTTCCATTTTGGTACGGATACCGGTTCAAATACAATTAGTCCATCGCTTTTCTGAGGGATGCAAGGAATGGCTAGTTCTGAGATGGACAGTTGAGGGATTACACATTTTACTTTAGGTGTTGGGTTGTTTCCTCGAGCCGACTTTGGATTTTGGGCTCCTGCGAGGGCCGGCGCTTGTTTTTACACTATATTCCGTGGGGGTAGTTTGTAAGTTTGACCGGACACTGCTGGAGATAGTCGAGGAAATCATGTCAATCAGGCTTTTGTATGATAATTTGCTACTAGTCTTCGAGTTTGGGGGGCTTTTATCAGTTTTGTGGGCGTCTAGAAGCACTTTAATTTAGACCATTTCATTGGGGCCATTCTGCGAGTTTGGAAGACTGCAATGCTGCTCAGATGGAGTGGAGACCGACGAACCATCCAGGTCAACAGCCGCTTTGCGACTAACTACTGAAGAGGTCTTTGCATTATAGCCGATGCCTGGAAAATCATCTACCTGAGAGGAACTACTAGCTAAATGTTTACCAGGGCGTTGGTTTTTGGTATGGCCTTCGTGAACCTCTCTTGTGGAGTGGTTTTGTCTGGAAGTATTCGTGCCCGCCTGAATCCTGTATTGTCAACGACAAAAGACTATCGGCCGATAGATTCTTTGGCAGCAACTTCAGTATTGAGCCGGAACAGGAGCGGACATGTGTTTTGCGGTGACGTTTTGTGGAGTCTCACAAAGTGGCACATTTGGGAATTCAGGTTGCAAGCCTTTGAGAATAAATTCTTAGCAGTGAGGAAGGGTGATCTACCTGAAATTTCGAATATTATTGCGCTATTGGCTTTTTGATGCGTCTAAAGATTTCAGAGGCAACTATATCGATGAACTTCGTGGCCGAGATCAGGTTGGCCTGTGTGTGGTGTACGGACAGGTCGAGCAAGAACGCTAAAGGATCTAGGTGACCAGTGGCTCGGTCAAAAGCGCCAAGCCTAGAGGAGAAACTATTCTTGGTTGTGCTTATTTCGGCGGTCGCTTTGGTAGCATCTCCAGGTACATCTACGAGGGGGACCGAACTACATTTGAGCGTAGTTTAGAGGTTAGGGATATTACGGCGGCTAGTGCTAGCTGTGAATTTGGGCAGGCGAGCGGCAGTAGAACTTAGAGCCAAGCAGCTGAAGTGATTGGTAATTAACTAACGATAATGAAAATGATAACGGTTTATTTTGGATAACCCCGAAACATGCTGCAAAGCAAGATCAAACGGTACAATTGGACGTAGAGTCCAAATTCCAAGAGGATGATCCACTTATGTGCACTCGATATTGTACAGGGGAAAGCACTTAAATTACTCTTTAGGGCGAGGCTCGGCAAATTTGAACTCAAGGTCGGGTGACCAAGCCAGCCAAGTCAGAGTGGAGCTGGTCGGAGTTAGTGTACTCTTACTCAAATATTACAAAAATGGGGATTGTGCAATGACAGAATCAAACGGAATTGACGGAAGTTTTGTTCACCATGAGGAACAAGGAGCTTCCAAGGGAGACATGAACAAGCTATAGCGCTGCGCGGAGAATGGCGCGGCCTCGGATTGGAAATCAGACGATGAAAGGGATGAATCTGCAGACGATCAACAAGCAAAATCTTTCGAAGATTACACTTGTAACGTTCGGTGACCAAATGTCGGCTGAGTCAGGTAAATACCCAGTGAAGGACTCATTTGTAGAGATGGGTTGCCTAGGTGATGGTGAAAGAAGTGGCCCGACGTAAACGTGTAATCGTTGCGCATATTGTTTACTTTCAGAAAGATGGAATGTGATGCACCAAAATGGAAATGGGAACTGGGCGACAAATCACTTAGTGATGCGTAGCCATGATAGTCGCAGATACACGGTTTTCAAAGATGAGTATTTAAATGACAAGTAAGTATTTACGTATGATTATCGTTATCTAAGGGCTGAACATGATGACCAGAGAGTTGCGAGAATCAAAATTGTCTGAGAGGATTTACCAAGATGGAATACCGGATACGGAAAAGCACCAAACAACCGATGAATACGTTTGCAAAGTTGGGCGGTGAAGCAGTTGACTGGTGAAATACTACCTGTTGATGTTCTTTGTAAAAGGTGGATTATGTGATGGCGAAAGATCAAAATGCTGCCATACAGATGTCTCTCAGATGTGAATATATGGAGAGGGCATGAGTCTTTGCAAGGTGATGATATTGCAGTGCTACACCCGTGTGGGCGAACAGAAGGACTGATAGAGAGAATGAACTATCACAGTATCGCCGACTGTTTGGATGCACTGATGACAAATATCCCTCAGTGAAATATACTGTTTGGACTTTGTGGGACGGAAGTGTATGGCAACATTAAATGTGACGTTTTGCAAATACATCAGTAACTGTGATAAAAAAGGGTTAGTTTTATCTCGGGGAGTTGTTAAGTTTGCTAATTGGAGAAGCGGGTGGTTCGGCACGGATCCTCGGGAAAAAGGATCATGAACGGTAAGCCGAGTACAGAAACGGTCATTTAACCCCGCGATAATTATGTGCTAGGGAAAGAAAATGTTTCCGGGCGTAAGAAACAGTAAGTTAAGATGGCAACGATGGAGACGAGTACGATGAAAAATAGGCAATAACTGGGGGAGATAGTCCCATATTTGCAGCATTTCGGGAGTATAAATGTTTTTTTGCCGCAACCGGTGCTGGTGGGTGGGGCTGACCGTGCGCTGGACGCCCAAATTGAAAACCACTTTTGGTGACAGGAGGTGTGATTCGCCATCCTAGCTGCGCCCGCACATCGTCGCAGACGCCCTTCTCGCCCGATGTGCGCCGGCCAAAGTGGTAGATCTAACCGCGCCCCGCACCGGCGGGCTTCGCTTGAGTGATATCGGTGTTGTCACATTGTTGTAGAGATCTAATAGTCCAGGAGCTTGTGACCAGGTTTCGAGAGGTCCCGGAGGGCAGGGCCAATGCGGTAGTGACGGAATGACGGGCAGGTATCGAGTTTTCAGCGGGAAACATGGGCCAGGTTTATATGTATACGGCACTGACAATGATGGACGTATGGGGAGATATCGGGGGAGAGTCATGTAGTATGCCAATCAACGTCACCATCAACAATACCAACATGACACAATTCAAATGGATGACGTGGAGACCAGGCGGAAACTATCCAGTTCAATGCGAGCAGGTTCCAGGTACTACGGATGTAGGAAGATGTTAATGCAAACAAATCTCAGAAATTCAAGCATCTTCAATAAGAAACGAGATTTATTTTAGAAAAAAGAAGTGAGTTAAACCACGCAAATATCGCGTGAAAACCAATCGAAGTATCATTCACGTCCTGTCAACTGTTCCCCGTCTCACTCTGACAACCTGGCTGTGTCCAGCATATGCTGATTCATCATTTCCACCTAGATTTGCCGGAGGGCATTTGAAGGAGCAGCAGTGGTGAACCGTGTAGATGAAAACAAACCAATGAAATTGGACCAACCATGGGAGAGAAACGCAAGAGCACACGTGCAGCACCTAGATGCCTCAAGAAAGGGACGAAGATAATCGATGAAGTTGAGTAGGCCAAAAATCTAAAAGTTTGGGCAGAACAAAAATTCCGTTGACAAATAATAAATGAGCGATCAATCTTCTAATGGGAGAGAGCATACAAGTTGAAACGAATATATGAAAAATACAAACGGGAACAGGATGCACAGATTAAGTGAATGGGGGGAAAAGAATGTAAAGCAGATTGACTGGCGAGCGATGGAAATGTCATATCGTCCAAAAGCAGCAAGATGAAAGAGAAGGAACAAAAAGACAGGAGAAAGAAGCTCATGAAGCACATTTTTATACGACAGTTTTGGTGAGGACGAAAATGTGGTGAACAAAATCACTTCACATTTGAAAGAAGCTGGAGTACGAGTGTGTCTGTGCGCGTCGGATAGGTCAAGCTAAAGCGGTCATGAAAATTTGTTCGGTCATTTTTTTCACCGAGCCCATAGGCCAACAGGTAAAACCATCAAACGTAGATATCGCAAAACGGAATCAGACACAGTGGTATCAAAACCGAACCACGCGAATATGAAGAGAAAGAAAGAGTTGACAAGTTATAAAAATATTTATAACAGGATAACTATGGACTACACTTTGTTACGTTGTGATCAATAACAAAAGTCGAGCACACGTGTCAGCAGAGGACACAACTGCTGTAACTATGGATAATTCGAACAGCTATACAAGCTTGCAGTTTTTGTACCTCTCTCTCACAAATACCACGCTCACATCAACAGCAAACCCTGCAGCTGAAATAAAACAGATACGGGACTGGATGAAAAAAAACTGGACTCCTAACATATGTAATGCAGAGTGCATAACACTGGAGAATGATGGATAGGGAGAGATGAGGGAAGGAGTGTACAGTGACATGAGTCGAGGGGACGGGGTCAAATATAAATAGACTGAAAGGCCCGATGTGCCGGTGGGTAATAATGGTGGCGGTGGTGGTGTTAACGATGATAATGATGACGGTGCAGGAGACAATAACAACCAAGCAATACAGATGACACAGAAAATGTGGAGAGAAAAAAACAAATGTTTGCTTGTGAGTGAGGGGGGGGAGCGAAGGAAGCTTCGCTTGGGGAGGACGAGATCAACAGCTCAGAAACCAGATAATTCGTGTTAGAGAAAATGTTCATCTAGGCTGGTGGTGCATGGCCAAGCGAGAGAACTCTCACATAAATAAGACTGCTCTCGATTACACTGCCAGAAACAATAAATTGGTGCGAAGGGACATAAGCTTAGATACACACATGTGTAGAACAAAAACAGTACGACGGCGGGATGATAGGATGGACAGTTGAACAAATCTACGGATTGTCGGCAGCTTCTTACAAGGCAACACCACTGAGGAGGTTCACGAGGGAATAGTGTTGTCAAATTTATACCAGATACACGGGAGCCCATACTGGTGAGGCTACAATAAGTTACGTGTCTTTACGGCCGAAAGTAGTAAACTCGCTCGCCAGTGTGGGTAATGAACGAAAGACCGTTTATGCATTGTCGGATTGAACGTTCTGTTCGTCCACGGGGACTTTCGGCGCATCGTGATTGACACTGACATCACCTACGTGTGTACCGTGAGTACTATTCTTGTTGGTAGCACTGCTGTTATTATTGTCACGGGTATTTTCACTTGTCGAAGGATTAGAGCCGGTGACTGCTGTTTCTTCTCGATCCCCGACGGTATTATGCCGAGCCATCGAAGGGAAGGCACACATCAGTGGTCGTCTGGAAAGATAAAAATCGAAAAACGCAGTCTGGGGTGCTCCCAGCTGGGGATCAACGGTCAGTGGTAAAGAGAAACCTCTAGCATCCAGAAACTGGAACTACTTGGTGGATGGTTCGACTTTGCAAAAACAAGGTTGTACACGAAGGATCAATATAACTTGAGTGATAAATACGGCGACTTGTGTGGTACGTAGGTCTTGCGGCCCCTGACACAGACCTGCGTGTCAGCAACCCAAACCAACTTCGTAAGCTCGCTCCTACTAAGTGTATGGATCATTGTCTGATACGAGTGTCACGACATCAAGACGTTTGTTTAATTCCTCTTTTAATCTCGGCAAGTGGTCTATTGCATGGACGTTTGGTGGAAGTTTATTCCACATTTGTGAATATTTGACAACAAAGAAATTTGACCGTAGGCTGGTTCTCGAGGACGGCACAATGACCGAATGGCTGCTGTGTCGTAACGAATATCTTTAGCCTAATGGGTCCCATACCGCAGGGGAGGCTTTGCAAGATCTTTGTTCTTATAGCGAGTGAAAAAAGGACAAGTTGTTCTTTATCCGTCGGAGCCAAAGATGTTCGAGGTGTAGCAGGTCACAGCGCTGTTTATAACTGAGACTAGACGAACGGCCAACTAATCGTTTAGTAAAGGTGCTCTGAAAACTTTCAGTACCGATACTGACAATCTGGTGCATGTTGGAGCCAACTAATGAGCTATACTCTAGCAATGGTCTAACGTGTGTTGCATAGGCACTGAGTTTACTTTCATGCAAACGGAATGTCTTGTGAAGAAGACCTATTAACCTGCGGGGCCCAGCAGTTCGAGTGTCTGTTTCCTCCGAGAAGTTGAACGAACAGGAAAAGTGTACGCCCAGGTCACGTGCTGATGATCTGTTAGGGATCAGATGACCACCCATACTGAACGTTTCGGAGGGACATGACACATGTATGTAAGAATGCAACTTTTGTCCGTCTAGAAATCCATTACCCAATCGGTACGCCAGGAATTGAGCATCCGTAAGTCCACCGACATTTTTGCTGTGGTATTACCCAATGAATTATGGTCGAGGACGCACAACAACTTTACATCATCAGCAAATAAAAACGGAGTTCCATGGCGAACCACGGTAAGTATATCATTTACGTACATGGGAAATAACAACGGGCCCAGTACATTACCTTTGATCACACCGCTGGTTACAGGGCTGGGTGTGGAAATTGTGTCAGCAACGTTCACCACTTGACTGCTCGAGGACAAGTACGGTTCTAGCCAGGCAAATAGTGGGTCAACAATGCCATACGTCCTAGCGTTTGACAACAAACAAATGTGAGACTCTGTCGAAGGCCTTAGACATGTCTAGGAAGACTGAGATCACTTCCATACTATCAATGGCAGCTATCGTGATAAAGTTCAGAAAGTCAGTCGTACAATTTGCGCAGGATGTATGTTTTGGGAATCCGTGCTGACCTTTATTTATAAGGTGGTTTTTAAAGAGGTGGTCTGTTAGTTTAACTTTATTAATCTTTCCATAATCCTTGATAATACTGCGGTAAGTTTCACAGGCCTGTAATTTTCCGGATCCTCCCCTGTTCCTTTCTTATTAATTGGAATAGTAACCGAAGTTTTCCACTGTATAGGGTACCAACTAAAGCAAGTAGACAAATTGAATAAATTCGATAAAAGAATTGGGATAGCTGGGCCGCCCAATTTTAAGATGGCGAACGGTAACGAGTCCAATTTGAGGTAGAAACACGTTTTGATATTTGAAATTAACGGTTCAATTTCGGAGGGCAGGAATATTACAGGTGAGATTGGCTCGTATGCTGGTGCTTGTGGACCGAAGATAAATGGTGCTGTGTCACTAGTTAAAGAATAAGCAAAAAGGTGTAAAGGACTTCTGCTTTGTCCAGCCGTTTGTCGAGCCAAGTGTTGTCGAAAGAGATAGAAGAGATAGATGAAACTGTTTTGGGGTTCCTCAACTTCATCGGTTTTGTAAGAATCTCGACTTTCTTGGAACCACGTGAGGCCCTGTGTTCTTGTTGTGTTATTTAACTCAAGGAGTACAGTTTTATCGTTTCATCTAAACGATTTAACTGTATGAAAAGCTAAAAGTCCCTTGTTTTAAGGTAAACTCTTTAGGTTCTACTTAACTTTAAGTTGAGAAGAGACAATTTATTGTTTCTAGGGCGGATTGGTAATCCTTCTGACGAGGTTGTTTGGTTGAGACATCGTTCAAAGAGAGAGTAGAGTTGATCTGCCACCAGCTTGGGATCTGCAGTTAAAAAGGTGTCTCAATTTTAGCTGCAAATCAAAGAAGGCTGTATGTTCCAGTTAGCCTTATGATGTGGGTTACGCGGGGGGTGTCGGCTGTTTATCATTTATGGGCACTGCGAAGCAACAACGGACAGTTGCGCGACCACTCTCAAGGAGGTTATTCTGAACTTCTGTTATAACCTGGGTTAATCATAGTGACAAGATTAAGTCGAGAGTGTGGTCGCGTCTGGTTGGGGACTTGACGTGCTTCTTCCATCCTCCTAGATGAATTGCATTCAAAAACTGTAGTAAATGGCGTGGTGCTGTGAGTGATGTCCAGCATATTTTTGGTGCATTTTAGTCACCAGCTGTCAATTTTGGGCCTACTTTAAGATCACTTATTAAGTTGAGTGCCTCCATAATTTGCAGGAACCGGCCAGAACTAGATCCAGGCGGACGGTACACGCAACCTAGTATCAGTTCTTGCCTTTCGACTTCAAATTTCCGCCATACAACGTCAACGATGCCGTCTGGGATAGGATGCTGAAAGCTTGTCGCCACGAGAGTTCCCTTTACATACACTAGACAGCCTCCAAAACTTTGATGTGTTCTGCCTTATCTGAAGGATTTGTAGCCGAGTGCCTCAATGTCGTCTACTAGATAGGAGTCCTGTAACCAAGATTCCTCCACTAAATTAAAGTTAGAGTCATCTGTTAATGCAGCTGATCTTATGTATTGGATTTTTTTCCCAATGGAGTGGGCATTGACCAATAGCAATGTGAAAACTCCAGTGCATCTGACGCCATCATTGATACTAGTACTTGCAGTTAGTTGACCGCTGCATTCAACCTGAAAAGAATCATCAGCGCAGGATGAAAGCCCGCTTAAGTTGTCATTCTCAAAGGGAGGACTTGGGTCTGCATGTAGAATATTTAATGACAGGGTATTAGGTATGACACTACTATACGGCTGATTAGAACGGTTCATGTGAGGCATATCCAGGTTATGGGGCCATGTTGTGCCCATGGCAAGTATGGAAAAAATAGGCACTTTGGCTAGATATGGGGTAGCCGCTGGTAGGTGGGAAGATTTACAATGCGCTCGAATAGTTTACCAAAGGGAGAGGTTGGAAAGATGAATATAATGGCAGGTTAGGCTGATAAGAAGGTTTCATTAGTCCAGGGTTAGGTATGAACGCGGTTCGCCCATCAAACCTCTTTTTTTACGGGTTTGGCTTCATTGTTGTTGTATAATCACCTTGGAAGGGCCATTTCGTTTCGTATGCTGAGAGATACGAGAGTACCCCAAATGAGGGAAGTCGGCCGGTGACGACTTTTGTTTAAAGAATTAACTATCATTGCCATCATTCATGCTTCCCCGCATCGTTCGCCCGCACCGAGACTTAGCCCTGGCATCTACCCTCTCGTTGGCCCTCTCTTCTGGACGGTTATTTATTGTTAGCGACATAAGTGGCATACGAGTAGCACGCCTAGGTTTTTCATTAGTTCCTAAATGGGGGCCTATTGGGACAGATATTAGTGTTGCAGGTTGTATTTCGTTAGGAACTTGAAGCCCCGTGAAAGGGTCGTTCGGGGCTGGAGGCCTAACGTGAGGACCCCCCGCGATGAGCCCGTAGGTGTTGTTGATATATGTTGTCGTTTTGGCCGGAGTAGCTGTGGAGAGATGGGGCAAGATTCGTCTAGGTCAACTAACCCTGTGGATCTTGTAGGGGGAGAACAGTGAGGGGTTTTGTTGATCCTTGGTAAAGTGCTTGGGGAAGAGGGTGACCTCTGAATCTTAATGCCAATGTGACTGGAATTTTTAGCGGCACATCTTATCATTTCTCTTTGCAGTGGCTTCCTGCCAGCTTGTATCTTGATTGATTTAAACCGCGAAGCAGTTGCGACTATACGCTGTTTAGTAATGAACTCTCTAGCGATTTTTTCATCAGGAAATTGGAATAGAAGGGAACAAGAGTGCTTTTGTGACTTCTTCCTGAGTCTTATAATAATAATAATAATAATAATAATGGTTTATTTCGGAAGCGCCCGAAGCATGCCATGTGCATGATCATGTAGATACAGGTGATGGAATGGACAGATATAATTCATGGAAATATGGAGACTCTCATTAAAATATTGGGTAAAAAGGCTCAGAAGGGTGAATAAGGTAGGATGAAAATAGTATAAACGTATGCACACCATAGAGATTGCGTGGAGCTTAAATGAGCTCGAGAGCGGATTTGAATGGACGCCCGGTGAGTTTGAAATTCAAGGTCAGGTGGACTGAATGGCTGGTCCCGGGCAATTACATATAGAGGCAGACTGGTAAACATGAGAAAGGCTGGAAATCAGTACAAAGAACTGCAGTAGCGAGGAACGATGGAGAAAGAGGTGAGGTGCACTGCAGTGGATTAGATGACAATGAAGCATTGGTACTTTGCAGTGAATTGTCGGCGGACAGGACACAAAACTCACCGTAAAACAGGCAGCGAGCAATGCAAGACGAAGAGGGATGATCAGATGACAAAAACAATTTAGAAGGATTGGATACGGTAGATGTGAGGCACAGATGTAGAGTTGATGGATGCCTATGATGACGGTCGTTGGGATGATAGCAAGAGAAATGGCAGGTGAGGAACTGCAAGATGCAAAGCGCGTGCACATAGATATATATGCGTAAGTTTATATATATATATATATATATAGATTGATTGTATATATATGTATAGGTTTAAGAGAAGCAGGAGCAATAACAATGGGGTCCTAGAAAGAAATTATCAGTCAATGGGAGGAGTAGGTAATGTTAGATCAATTGGTTGTAGGATTAACTTTGAAATTTTGTGGTGGATTAACTTCATGACAAGTGCACGTGGCAGCCCAACGGAGAGAAAAATAGAATGTGGAAGCACAGAAGTGATGAAGACTGTTAGGAGCAGTTCATGAAAGAGTGAAGATGAAAGACAGGATCAAGGAAAACAGGCAAGAATGGGTCTAATTATTTGATCAATGCAGGTGCGAGATGTAGTGACGGACTAGAGAAATCGGGTAGTGACAGGTCAAACAATTTCAAACTGTAAAAGAACACCGTGACGTAACGTTGTCATTACAGTGGTGGAACATGGAAAAGCGGACCACACTGGAAGGTACAGAAAAATGCCTGTAGTGAGCAATAAACGGATCAAGGGATGAAAGCAATGACCGAGGAGACACAGGTAAGAAATCAACAATCAGATCATTTTACTGCAGATGAAACACGAAGGAGGCGGACAAGGAAGCGGGAAGCCCCGAGATAAGTGGACCAGTAATAGAGCAAAAAAGCCACAAAAAAACGAACGCGCAAAGGAGTTGGGGCAATGGAGCTGGAGAACTATGTGCCGGCAGACAATTGAACAGGTGGATACTAACCAGGACACTGGAAAGAACCGCAGAGGAATCGCGGGGCCAAGTAAGGAAGATATGGTGGTGGTGATTAGATAATAAATACGACTGTCAAAGATGCGAAGTTTGGAGCGGCAAGTTCTAATATGCGGATCGGGCATGATTGCGGGTGCGATTGGTGCATCATGGCATGGGGCCCGAGGAGGGTTTAACAGGGCGACAGGTTTAAGGAAGCTATCAATGGGCGTTCTGAGCAGAGGGTAACACCAAGCGCATAGATGATAGAAGCCAGCAATGACGGCAGGTGGGAAAAGAGTTATTGGCGAGCGTCTGCAGTAACGCAGAAAGTGGGCTATGCCCGCGGCTTGAAGGATAATAAATTTAACCGATTCGATATACAGCCGATCAGGGATGTTGAAGACAACTGCATTTTTGCATTCTGCAGTCGTTGTAAGATTTCGGATGCCACTGAGTCAAGAGATTGACTGGCTACTATTAGGTTCTTGGGACCAGGGAGTGCCAAGGGCTCAAAAAGGTAGGTTTGTGATGTTAGTTTTGATAATATATTACCAACCGATGCAATAAGGGTAGACATACTTGCCAAGTTACTTTCAATGGCATTGGCCCTTCAACTGGATTCCCCAAATATTTCTATCATAAAGGGGTATCTTTGTGTTCAGGTCGTTTGGGTTTCCGATTTGCTTAGAGCGAGAAGCCATTGGTTGAGACCGTTTGCTCGTTGGCCTTGCCACTTCTTTTTAAAGTATATTGGTGGTAGGCGATATGATCTATGACGATGACTAACGGATGGACAAACCAAGGGCGGGTAAGTATAGCTACCGCTGTTTTTTGTAGCTCACTCTGGGTCGCTCACACGAATTATGAGGGGCTAGTAGTTTGGATAAGGGAGGGATTAATTAATATGGCAGTGGTGAAAAGTTTTATATAAGTTGCTGTAGAAATGTTCCTAGAATAACTGGTATGAAAAATTAGCGAAATCTACAAAAACCTCGCCACGGTTTAGCGCAGCCAAACAGCCTTACACAATACTGCAGGGAGTGAAGTAAAGCTGGTAGGGTGATAAATGACGGATAATGGGCGAATTAACGGACCATGTTAAACTGCGGGGTATCAAAAACGTGGGAGAAAAAGTAACTAATTAAGTTTGAGAGACCGGATAAGGAGACACTAGTTACGGAGGGTTGTGAACGATGGATTAAGTTCGTTAGAAACTATGAATCTCTAAAACGATCTATTGCCCTGATTAACAATAATATCTGGCGCCCGCAGGTTGGTGTGAAGCAGTTATTGCCATTATCAAATCAGTAAATCAGTTGAAATAGTGATGAATACTTGTGCTAACTAAATTCTTCATCTTAACGCCAAAACGGAAAAAGACCTTGACAAACTGATTTTCCGTGACGATGAGCCTGACATCTCCTTGTCACATAAGTGCTGCTTCTAGGTTCAACTTCTGCTCTCACCTTTGCAAACGAACTTAGTTTAATCAGTAGTTGTAATCGTTTACCATTTGAGGTGCGTAAATCAGGCTCGCTCAGCGAGATGTTCTACTCTCGAATGCCTTCTTTCTGATCGTGCATCTGACTGTGTGGGTAGGTCTTCTGATGAATATGCCCATCTCAAGTTGTGCAGCGGGATTTGGAATTGATTCCCCATGGATTGTGCAGAGGCTGGCCATGACAGAGACTTGTTTTACGCGCAGCTTACCCAGAAATATAGTAACCAAAGGCACTGACAATAAGTTATAGGTACGTCGGGTGAGAATTATGCCCCTTTTCTGAACCGTAGACAACTATTCCACACGAAAGGACTTCGGACGGCCGTGTGAAGAGCAAATACTGAAAATCCTTCCAAACGTTCTACGCGCTTCATGAATTTGACTATATTTGACATTGCTTTGAAAAGCTCCTTTACACAACACAATTTCGCAATCTAGTTTATCCATGAGACGTTCGAATTTGGCCTTGGACCGTTTCTGACTGTCGTTCTTGAGTCACTAGGCTTTGAATCTTTGGGTTTGACTGTGAAGTCTATTTAGCAGCATACTTGAGGTTTGTAGATGTTTGTACCCTTTGTAAATTACAACTCAGTTCTGTAGAAACTGCTAATGAATCATGTTCTGGTTTTGGGATTCGTTTAAATTGGCTACGCATTGCTCGATTCGCGAGAATTGACTTGCACAAACAACCCGGCTTTCTGCTGTGTATGATTGGTGCAGTATGCTTTCTGACCCTGGCGTTGTAGACTGATTTTGAAGCCCCAGCTGACAACATTCCTATGATATGCCCCTGGGTAAAGTGGATCTGTTTTTATCATGCAATTTTAGTGCACTTTCTTAAAAACGGAGACTTTCACTTCCCCGCTCTATGCCCTTCTTTAAAAAGAGCTTGATGGAGGACACCCACGATTAGCAGTTTACCATATCACACCCTTTGTCTTTGTAACTTTTTGAACTTGGCTCCCATATAAATGCTTCCTGCTGTTTCGGAACCACTAGCTGTCGACCCGATATCTATCCTCATGACTGGATTCGCATATGGAGATCGATCAACTTTCCCCCTATGTTATACCTGTCTGTCCTCAGGATAATGCCAGCCGCCTCTTAGAGCTTGGCTTTGTTTTTTGTTTTTCCCTTTTAGGCGGTCCCAAACTATATTCGTTGTTACTTAATGCACATACAATCTCCGTTCTCTGCAGCCTTATCAACAATATATTATTCAGTATCCCTTATCTAACAACCTGGTGTACTTTAGTCCTTTTGGCCCCTTTTGGTTTTGGTCGTTACACTGCCAGTCCGAGGGCCACTTCTCCATTTTAGTGATTTTCCACCCACAAGGTCATTGGTTTCTTGGGTAGCCATCGGCCAACTCGACGTTTATCCCGGATTACCGTAAAGGCTATACGATTTGATCAATGGTTTAAACCCATACTCTCGCCTGTTGATGTTTTATGGAGCACCATACACTGAGTAACAAGCCCTCATGAAAGTCTCACCGGATCGCAGAGGTGATTTCCGGCACCAACCATCAAACCAAATCCGCTCAACGTTTATTCCCAATAACCCGTTCCGAAATTTCAATTATTTCCGCGTTGCAGTACGAAACCCAGCCCTCGCCGTTGTCCACTTCGCCAAACCAGCCCCTTCTTACCTGCTACCTTCAACAGTCTACCTGCCATCACCTGTAACCAAGGTCTTTATGAAACAGAATGCCCGCCATCTGCAGCCAACCAGAATTTGGCTAATAATTTTTTGTCACATACAGTAAGGCATTTTTTCTACCATTTTCTTTACATTCTTCCAACTTCTGCCCAGCCGCACCAGTAGTGCTTGTCTCCACTAATTTATTTCTTTGACGGCTCTTCTTAGAAAGTCCGTTACGCGTCCATACACCATTCATGCTCTTCAACAGTTTACTGAAATCCTTGTGAAGTATTTCGCCTTCATGTGAATTTCCATATGACACTGAAATCACCTGCACAAAAGGTCCGTTTTACTATCGCCTTTGACTCACTTGCATTTATTTCACATGCTCTCCCCCACAATTGGTTACCCAATGCTGGATCAGTGTTCTATATTTCACTGATATCCCTGACTGCACTTTGATAGCCCCATGCGTACCTTACTTTTAACATTGTTCTTTGGCATCCCTTCCGCCCGGTTACTCGTAAGTGACCGTCAAATTATCGCTTACACCAGCAAACCCACGTTTGTCCAGCTATCCACACCGCTATCACCGAATTCGAAACCGATTTGCAATTCCCACTTCAACCACTACCACTTTAGTTCACTTAAACGCTACATGACTGTACTGTTGTATTTCGATTGCTGTGTGATTCATAAATTTAGAAGTTGGAAATACCTCACATTGACATGTACTGCTGTATTCTCTGATCTTGCCTTGTGCGTGTGTATTGACCACGGTCAGGAAATATACAATTCAATACCTGCCCCATTCTGGAGGTTGACCCGGTTCCTTGCCTTTCGTTGAAGCCTCGAGTGCAGGAAAGGCCCTCGGTTTTGTGTGGGTCTGTGTTTTGATCCGTATTGGTATTGAAACTGAAATGAGCATGCAAAGGGTGTGGAGATCAACTTCTGTCGGAAGGATCCAACTGGAAGGGAAGTTCCAACTGTTTTTACCAAGGGGACGACACCGCGGTTAGAACTTAGTATCATCGGCACTGAACCATTGCCGCGAAACCTAACTGCCTTTCTTTGCCGATAATCTGGGAACAGACCTGTTCACATTTGGTTCAGCCTGTGCTTGAACATGGCATCTGCATTACAAGAGACCCCTATTGAAGGAGCTTATTTTAAAAGTTTATAACCCAACTTGTAAAGGACCTTGATTTTGCCTTTGATGAGAATCTTTCTTCATTCAGCTGAATTTCATCCTTCTTCATACCGCTCATGGGCACAGAATGGAAAAATGTGCGGCGATTGACCGAATTAAAACTTTTCACTATCCTGAAAGTACTCAGTCAGACCTCAGCTCCTCTTCATCGTGGTGATTCGAATGAAATGGTCAGTCTCCCTCTACTTGATTTGTGTTCCAGGCACCCAACCCGAAGGCCTCGCAGGTTCACTGAGAGAGGTAGGAGTTTGCGGCTTTCGAGACGATGACTTTATTGGATCTTTCTCCCCGCACAATCGGGTGAATGACTCAGCACGAGTTCGGCTTGGTAACAGGGGCTTCGCGGCCGGGCCTTTCCTGTGGAAAACTTTTCCTGTGCATGGGTGTCGGAGGGCAGTGTGTATTGTGTCTTTAGTGAGCCAGCATTTCGCAGGTGGTGGGAGTCTCCCCCTAAACCCCAGGCTTCCAGTTACGGTTTCCGGAAAGAATGAATAAGCGGAATGTCAACAAATTTGCTGGGGGAGTAAAGAGGAATCTTGGATGGCAGCAGCGCAGGAACACGTTTCGACTGAGGAGCGAAAAAAGCGGTGAAAAGGTGATTTACACCAGTAAGGTTTTTTATCTACTCATGGAGTATCAAAGACCGTATCTGCAAAACGAAGACGTCACTTTTCACCTGTCCACCACTGGAAGTCATTGGAGGCTGCCTTATGTTGAGGGGTACATCTGGGCGGTCAGTCAAGTGGGACACCGGCTTTGCTGTGCCGGTGCATGGAAAGCTGAGATGTGGGTGCTGGCCCTGAAAATACTGGATGGGGTAAAATGGGACGGAACTGACTAGACCTGGAAAGCTGGTTTTAGTTAGTTCATTGCCACAGTATCTTTTCTACCAGTGGCTTTTCTAGGTGACGTAGAGCCCTGTGAGTGCCGAAGTAGGCAGGTTGTGAGGAAGCGCGTGCCTCTGTCCTGAGGGATACGTGTGTACAGCCTTGGAGATGCAGGTGTACTTAAGCCGTCGTGTTTTGTTTGCGAGTCACGAAAGGGTGCAACTTACCTGTCTGGTGCGTCTACCAAGCAATGTTTCCAGTGCAGCCACGGTTCAAGTTGCGCCAAACAACGAGGGCGGGCGAGTTCGCAGCAGGATTTTATGCCTGGATGGGACAAACCGTACATGGCATACAAAGATTGCGGCCTGAAAGCTGGCGGCGCGACTGCCTTGGGTGGTCTTTGGACATGTTGCACAGTAAGCGCCCTCTGGCTGAAGGAATGGGAACTGGCTGGAGCCCCAGGGCTGAAGTGCTACGGGGTTGCTCTACCTCAAGACCATCCAATTGTGCAGATGCAATAGACTCGAGTTCGATCGGGCTGGAGGTGCAGATGTCCAGGTTATGGACGCAAGACAGCGCTTCCTTGAAGAGACTATGGGCACCTGAGGCACAACTTACACTACTCGTGAACTGGGTGACGTGTTTCGGATGCCTAGACTCTGAGAAGGCATCTGTCCGTGGTGGCACACATTGCCTGGACGACTGGTTTACAGTAGGTTAAGGTCTTTAATTCGCGTCTCTCTAAAGTGTGCCCTAAAGAGCGGGTACTCATGTGGACAGTGATGATTTCTTGGCCGAAAGAGCTTTGCTTAGCTCAAAAAGGTTTAGGTTTTCGGAGGAAAATGCAACTGATTGCCTAGTGCCGGCTTGGTGTTGTCCAGGTTCCGCATCTCAAGCTTTGTTTGGCGCCCCGGTAACTATTCAGCTTGGGCCCTTCGCTCCAGGTGTGATAACGAGGCTACGTTGCTGATAACCTGCTTCACCATGGAAAGTGTGCCTCGCGCAGCTTCTGTGAGCACCAGTTACTTCATTTGGCCTCTCAACGGATCTTTGAACGGCTACAATAACTGGGGGCATTGCGTAGTGAAGCGCGGATAGAAGTCGCCTAACCCGGCCAGATGCCGTAGTTGCTGGAATAAAGTGGGTTCTTGGTACCCTGATACAGCCCACACTTCAAGTTGCAGTGGTACAGTCCCCGTGTAAGCAACCTTTTGGCCTAGAAATCAGACAGCGTAGACACCTATTCCGAAGACCTGAGGGTATTTATAAATACACACTTTAAGTACTTAATGCACTGCCTGGAAGACGCGAAGGGAGGTAGCAATGTCCTCTTGCAATCATTGAAAACTTTAGCCTCTCGTAAGTCATAGGCAATGCTGCCGATCTACACAAACCACGTAAGGCCGCTTCTGGATTATGCCGCTCGAGGTTGGCCCCGCAATCCCAAAACTGGAAGCTTCCTGGATAAGCGCAATGAAGAAATCCACATGAACATTTACCGAGCTCCAAAGCCGGCCATAGGAAGAGGGACCTAGAAGACTGGAACTGGAACGGAGGACAGCAAGGAGAGATCCGACTGGGTCGTTCAGGATTATGACGGGCTTCTCGAATCCGAAGGGGCCTCAGCTGCTCCCAAGAAACACGGATGAAAAGCTCAGGAGATGTGAGCTGAAGCCTATGAAAAGCTGCTGCTATACCGTAGTGAGAGAAGATGTCTCCGACCAGCAATTGATAAACTCAGGAAGTAAACTTTTGTCCCCTTTGGTGGAGACCAAAACAGCCGGTGACTCCAAGAGAAAGGTGGGTGTCCGTTGGGACGGCCAGTTTGAAGGCGTAGTGTAGAATGATAGGCAGCCATCTGAGTGACTGAATAAGTAGTGCCTGAATCTAAAAAAGTGTTTTGCCGTAAATTAAAGGGTCAGGCCGTGCGGCGAACTCCGGATGTAGAAGATGCCTAATTCCAACTTCCCTCACTGTCCTGCAAAACAATTGCAACCGTATTGGGGCAACTCAGGCAAAATCGTGTGTGCGCTTATTCATATCCGCTTTTCATGCTTTTACACGGCACAACCAAGGATCAAAATGCCTATGGCGGCGCACAGAACTCGTTGGTTGCGACATGTATGTCAAGACCTTATGGAAAGAGACTGGTATAAGTCGAAACAATGGACAGCGGAAAACTACTGTCGTTGCCGTCCCCAAAACGTCGCTAAACTGAAGCCGTGATCTTTGCCCTGGTGGAGGGTTCCTACAAAACCAAAAACGGTTAATGTGTTCAGCGCTCCAACTGGCCCCTATCTTGGCCATTTGCAGCCAAGAAGTGATGTGTTAAACGGAGCCGCCAAGCTGCGACTGCGAGAGCCGACAAAAAAGAGGGGTAAAGTGCTCGAGTTCCAAAAAGTGATCAGACTTGAGAGGGTCCCGGAGGACACCGAAAAAGCCTAACATCCAAAAATCGGAATTCAGCATTACAGTGAAATCAGCTAGGGGGCTAAGTTGTGCAGAGATACGACTCCCTGGAGCTACATCATACTCCACTATATACTATTTATTATCACCCAAAGTAAAACTGGTCCTCAACCTGTTTTGGGACCCAACTGAATATGCAGCAGAGATGCATTTGTTTCGTGCTGCTAATGGAGCCCTGGCAAAACTGTTTCATATATATAACATCTTAAACAGGAACACTGAAGCTTTCATTCCCGCAAATTCCAACGGACTTTCAAATCACCAAACCCCTCTTCCTTGATTTTCTCTTTTTCCACTTGTTTTTCTCGGTCTTCAGGTTCTCCATGGCACCGGTCTTGTCTATGAATCCAGTGTAGAGGTAGAAAGCCTTCAGTATCATGCTTGCGAACACCATCGCGGCACTCTAGAAAGAAGATCAAAGAACTCTGGCACCGAGATCTCACGGGCGCCGCAGGCTGCTTGTCTTATCGCCCAGTGGTGTCTGAAACTAGTTGCACTTCCTCCGGAAATCTTTGTGCTGGGAAAGAAAAAATTGACGGTCGGGTAACTAGGAACCTACAGCATTGTCCTGACCACTGGAGAGAACGCTATTTTATTTTTCTGTTACTGCAAGCCGGGATCCCTGGGACCCAGGAGGCAAGAAATTGGGTGCAACTTTGGCTCAAGCCTCCAGCTAGGACAAGGGCAAAGAATGTCCCACAATTCAGAATAAAGCTAAAGCCGAACTGCAAATTCGTACACAAGTTTCAGTTTACCGTTGGTACCATAAACTTACAGATTTGCACAGCGCTTTTTATTCAATGTCATATTGGTGGTTTTTTTCCAGGGGGTAAGTAGTTGGTACTATCGGGTCCTGTATAATGGCAGCTGCTTACTATTAGTTCTATTGCGTGCTGCCGGCTGGATAGAACTATCGGGCGGCTGGACTCTGCGGCAAACTTGTTATAGGTCAGTCGCTCACGTACGCACGACCAACCACTTTGCACCATGGGGAAAGCTTTCCTGAGGCACTCCCTTGGTTACCACTCGCTTCCCGCCCTGGATCACCAAAGGCCTCCTTCGGGACCACTTTCAAAGTTCGCCCTTTGGATTTTCTGGCCTTTTCTAGAGTAAGCCCTCTCACTTTTACTGCGCCCCTGGTTCTCGGATAAAGCATAAGTGCAATACAGGATGCAAACCCATTTATCAAGGCAACGGCCTCAAAAACCTCGACCAGTCTGAATTACCAGCACAAAACCTGTGTGAGTTAGGCTGGCAAGATCTCCCGAGAAAAAGTTTCCACGGTTTTCTTCATCTCCAATCACTGGGCTGGAACCGAGCTGGCAGAGTCGGTGGTTACGCAGCTGCAGAGGAAGGTAGATCTCATCATTCTGATACGGTGGAGATTTGGAGTATAAGCACCATCTGTTCTCCGCAAAGGTGCTGAGGCGATTGGATGTGTTCTCTTTGTGGTACTGTAATATCATTCAACCATTCCAGTGGCAGGAGTGGTCAGCCAGCCTTGGCAAGGCGTCTCCAACTACTTCGCCTGCAGTGACACCCAGCACAGTGGCAGACAACTCCAGCTGGGGTACAGTAACAGGCATCATGGAAATTGAGCGAGACTTACTGAACACCAATGCGCCGTAGGGCGATTTGTTGACTGAAACCGTTCAGGAGTAGGGCATTTACTCTCGACCAATTTCGGAGGCACTGCATGAAGCATGCACCTCGGTCGAGTCGGCCTGTGTTCTTCTTTGAGTTGCTCTCCTCTGGAGAACTTACTGTTTTCTCGACCCCGGAAGAAAAGTATTCAACTCTGACTGGTCACTTTCTGCAGTATCTAGTGATGAGTCCCAGAATCCCCTTAGAAAAGCAGCTTCATAGGTGGAAAAATGGTGCAATTAGGTCAAGAGGATCGTGCTAGAATTTCAGTTCCGACAGCTCAGCCCTCCTAGTTGGGAGTTTATTTAACAGTCAAAACTGAAAATTAAATAATTGGATCTTGTACTCACTTGAACACCTAATAGTCCCCAACAACTGGTTCCCGTCCGGGGCAGAGGAACAGGATAGCTCCTCACCTCCTGTGCCACGAACAACGTCCTAAGTCGGGCAAACTGGATACCCATTTCTCCAGCTCGAGTAGAGACTTCAATAGTAATTCAGTCCTCTCCGCCAGCGTATTCACAACCTCACGGGCAGCTAACGGCTGTAGTTGAATTTACCAGTGCTCACTGCTTCTAGCAGCCCAGCTAACGAGGCCAAAGTCGCCTCATGAGACCGTCCTGAAAAGGTCTTCCTGTATTTTACACGCTTTCATATTGGCTGCATTGGGTGGGAGCATAATTTAGCCCTCTGTGGCTCTCTCCCTCCCACCTTTGCAATAATGCAGTAAGTGTTATAAACTCTGCCCGTCGTCTCCGGGTTTTCATTGAGCATAGCCATGAAATTGATGGATAAATCAGCAGTAGGCTGTAGGCCGCCTGTTTAGGTTCAAGAGGTTGACTAAACGTACGCTCGTTCTGACACGAACTTTCAGAACTGTGTGCGTTGTCTCCATCTTGTAACCTTTTTTCTTATCCAACTGGACCCTCTTAGCCAAAATGTAACACTTTTCTGACTTCAAATTCCGAACTATCCGGTTATCAACCAGCTACTGGACTGCTTCCACCCTCCCCCTCCTGTTCTCACAACACTCTGGATAAATTACCCTTCAAGTCCCCTGCCGGCTTCGTCGATTTCAGCTCTTGACAAATTGCTCAAAGCTGGCTTGTTTGCTTTCCCTGCAACTCTGACTTCTAGTTCCATTCCCTTTATTAATAGAAGCTCCTTCAGCTCACTCATCAAAATACTCATCCTCGATTTCTTAAGAAGCAGGCTAGAACCGTTAGCCTAAGATCCATGGTTTGAAAAATCACCCATGGAGCTAGCCATGCTTCCTGAGCGTCCTTTTCTAATCCATGTTCAATTCCATCCAAGTCGCTTCGGTTCTTCATACTACTTTTAGTCGTTATGTCAAAGTGATGTTTCCGCTGAAACTTACAAACGATGGCCAGAGTGAGGCCTGTTCAACGACCCATCGCCCGATCAACCTAATAATTAAGTTCACGCCCTTTGGATAGCCCCTCGGATCCTCAGAGCACCGCGTAGCCCAGCTCGGTAATGACCCAAATCAAAATGAGATTGCTCCGCAAAGTTATATAGTACAGTTCGTGAGTTTAAAAAGCGGTCATACCTTTGACGGTGAGCTTCAGTCACTATACAGCGAAAAAGTAGACACGATCAAGACAAAAGCCTTTGCGAAATGAGCAGATGTTCGAAAAGAATTATTAAAAGTACCTGTCCTACGGTGAAGGCTTGTGAAATAAATTTCGCACGCTTGACTATGCCCAATAAACTGTTCCTTGAGGGTGGAGCCAAAACTCGGGGTAGACGAACTCAATCTCCTTGATAAAGAAATAAAGACGACAGATGAGGAATTTTCATTTATACAGGATGTTACAGTGGGTGCCGACATCTGCGCATACCACTATAAGAAAGTCGGGGACCCAATGAGCACGGCCACTATCAGTCCCGTTCTAGCATGAAAACATAAGCTCGCCTCAGCGGCAACTAATTCTGCATTGTGTGGCACCCAATACGGAGATGCATCAGGTATAAGAGTATTCTAGTATTCACTAGCTGACTGAGTCTTCACGGGGGTGGTCAGAATTTTCGTCCTCGATGTTTGCAGATGGTCTTGTAATGAGGAAGGAGGAATCTGAGTGGTGGAGGTATGTAAAACAGTAACAACTCTCTTATATTTCGAGGACGGGGAGCCGTGCTTACAGGGTTTCCGCACCACAGCTTATTTAATCCTAACTGGAATTAGTATGGAAAAGCTAAGGAGAGCAGCGGAGGGAATCTAGTGAAGACCAAACTAAACTAAAGCCTCGGTGGAGGAAAGGTTTCAGTCTTCAAGATAGGAAAACCCAGAAATACGGAGACATTTACACCTTTTGGGGTGGTTGGCGTCTAAAACTGCACCCTACGGTGGGGGTTGAAGGTCCATCAGACCACGATCATTGGTAGGCACCGATGGCCAGCGCACAAATAGCACTGAACTCAGCCATAGAAGAACAGATATAAGATGTTCAGGGATGAAACTTGTGCGATCCAGAGAAACAGATATTCGTTTAAGCACAGGTTTGCCTCACCAAGAAGTGAGATCCCTCAGTGGTCCTACACCCACATGCAATCCCAAGAGGGTAAGGGAAAATTTAAAGCTTTTTAGAGGAAGAGCAGCAATGATTAGCTCTAAAGGGAGAAAACAAAACTAGCACTTTGTCTGTCTCTGGGAGCACATACGACCAGTGAATAACGAAAAAGAGAGAGTGGATGGTACACAAAAGTCTCCCACACCAGAACCTGGTGTGGAAGAAAGAGTGTATGTCCGGGGCCACGAATCTTGAATAGAAACAAATCAGAGTGACCAGATGGGATTTACTCAGGCAACATTCAACCTACGGCAAAGGCCTTAAATGCTCCGTTGAAGCGGCTGTGTAAAATGTCACTCAGAGAGGGGAATAAGCTGGAAGACTGGAGGAAGGCTATAGTTGTGAGAATATGCAAAACCAGACCCAAGGAAAAGGAAGTGAGCTGAGGGCCGATTTTCTCGACTTCAGAACTATGGAGTGAATAGTTTGGAAACAGATTCCTAGACATTTGGTTAAATGTAAACTCATAACGGTTACAAAGCGAAGGCTTGTGGTGGAACGATCCCTAGCGAATCTCCTACCTTTCCTTGATGGGGTAACCAGGTGCCTGGACGGGGGACGGTTGCTCTTGGCCCGCCACATGGATTTCAGTAAGGCTTTTGGTTCCTTGAACCACAGTTATCTGAAGGTCAAACCACAGTTTGCTGGAATCGTCCTCAAGGCAAAACAACAGGTAAATAGCATTTTAACAGGACGAACTCTTGGAGTTAATGTGGATGATTATGTATCGAGGTCAGAAGGTGTAACTGGCGGGGCGCGGTAAGGCGCAAAAGACGTGTTTAAAATCCTTCGTCAAACTGCACTTTCACTTTCATATAAAGCAGATCTGTTCATCATGAGACTCAAAAGCTTGTAACACAAGCCATTCTGTTTATGTGACCTATCCGCTTTCCTGCACTCGGTTTTTGTTGGTCCAACACCGCCTGCACGTGCTTGACTCGTTGAAATTTCGCTGCCGCCTGGGTCGGTTGGAATAACATCTGTAGTTTTATGACTTGTATTTAGGAATTTTAGCAATCCGGTACAGTAGAATTTGACCTCAAATATTGTTCTGAATTCGGGATTTGTATTGTGAGGCTACGCGTTGCTCGAATGACGATTCTTTTGACTTACACAGGTCTCAGAGCTCGGGGAATCGCTCTTCCTTATCTTCGTCGACGATCTGCGACGTAAACGTACCAACCTTAACTTCACGTTCCCCGATGAATTCAAAGTACCTGAGATGGGTATGGAACTCGAAGTGTTAGTGTAACAAGGACGACAACATACCGTAGGATACTTGTATTCCCACGGTAACACAGATCAAGTCATGGAGCACATACTGTCGTTTATATAGGCCCTTTCCCAGACTGCGCGGCACCATTATTGCTACTGTCGCTGCTTGAGCGCTTTGGCTGCGTTCTGGCCAGGTGCCCGTGGCCGATATTTTGCTCCTTTTGGGCGTCATTTTCCTTCGGTTAATCCGATTGTCTCAGTTGATGGCTTGATCGGCAGCCCCTCACCTGGGCTATCCTGCTGTTTGCCGGAGACCCCGCTGCTTCCCCTCCGGTAGTCTGTATGCCTCCTTTTACCTGCTATGGGACGCCTCTGACATATTTGCAGCCTGTTCTTCTGTCTGTGGCCCTCTTTTGGTTCGTCCGTTCGCCTTGTTGTTCAAGCCGTTCCCTCGCCCCAGCATTCCCTGTTACGTTGACTGTACAGAACTGTTCACTCAAATGGGACCTTTCGCTGAACCTCGTCAAGCTTCAATGCCTTAACACAAACAGTAGGAACGGTGTGAGGTGGTTGCAACTGATCCTTTAGGTCAAAGACTCGGGTGCTTCACAAGACAGCAGCTTCAACCAGTCGAATCACTGCACCGCAGCAGTGAATACTATCTGGAGAGAAACTTTTCGAGTCAGATCCACCGCGTACTGTGGAAAGATGGGGAAGTTTGTTCCGACCCACCAAGCCATAGTTAGGCCGCGCATAGAATACTGCATGCATGCCTGGGCACCGTACCACCAGAAAGATAAAGACAGCCTGAAAAAGGCTCAAAGGCCAGCCAATAGAAAGCTGACTGGGCGGAGGTGACTCGACTGCCCAGGTTGTCTCCTTGCCCCGAATCTGCTGCCGACTGGAAGGCAGCGCTTTCTCTGGGACTTGACAGAAACCTCTAGGGTGGTGAAGTGACCGTCAGGCATAAGTCTTGTACACCTTTTTTCTCCGAAGCCATGTCGAGGTGTAAGAAAGCACTGCCCGAGGTTGCATGGATAACATTCAGGACTCCAAAATAGGCAGAATTCCCCTCGGATAGTGCAAAATTCTACCGAAATAAGCTCCAGGAGGTAGCCTTAAAAATCACAGCTGTTGAGACTTTTAGGAAAGTGAAAACCAGATGCTGGGTGGCAGTAAACCCCGAACTATGTTTGGTAGCTTTAAGATCAGACACAATTAACTCATTGTTTCCACCTTTCTCTACCAGGGCTGATAATGCACGAAATTCCTATCTTTTAGGAGGAAAATACACCTCACAGTGTTTAGAGCTACGGAGACTCACTGGCAGACTATACGTGGACACATGGTTAGCTCTATCCTCACAGCGTCCCGTTCCAAATGAATTAAACTGAACTGAACTAACGGGACCCGGTGAATGCCTCAATCGTCATAGTGACATATTGAAGTGAAAGTCACGAAAGGTTCATATCAGTACTGTGAATGGCAGTGATGGACTTTCTCCTTCCATTTCAGTTGATCTTGTCAACCCTGAACGAGCAGACTACCAACCGGAAGAAACTGGAAAAACTACCTATCTAAAAAGCGGTGCAAAGATGGAAGGAGGCTGAAGTCTAGGGTGTTTATATCTGTACTGTTATATCCCTCGGAGTGTGCCACATTTTTAGCTAAATGTTTACATTGCCTCGCTAACTGTTAGGCTAGGCTGCAACACCTCGAAAGTCCGGCAAGACGGCGCATGCGCAGGCAGTTGGTGACCTTATTGGGGTCAGATTACTATGAATGTGGAGTCCTGTTGGCGAAGTCATTGGGCCTTGGGCTCGAGGAGTTTATTTTATGTGATTCGCAGTTTGAAAAAGTGCGACCTCCGTGGGGGTAGTTTGATCCTTGCTTATCGAGAAACTCCCTGTGCAGAGGAGAGTTGTTTTAAAAATGTTGAATGCCTATTAAGAACTGTCAAACATATAGAGAGCTGTCACGAAGTTGTATCTAGGTCGTCCAAAAGCACGTTAGCTTTATTCCAAACGACTTACTTTCGCAGCCGTTTTAGTCAACTGCATGCTAATTCAAATTTAAATGCCGTTGTCCGTTCATCTTTACCTGGAGAAAAGTGCATTTTGAAATGCACATCTGTAGAAAGCACCCCTCCATCGCAAAACCCCTCCTGATGCAAACTTTATTCCGACAAACGTCCCCTGATGGTTTAATTTTATTATGTTTTTAGGATAAGTTTTTAACTCACCAGATTTGAACAAAAAATCCATAAAAATATAGTTTCACTTTGGTGGAAAATGATATAGTCATAGCTGTAGTGTGGATATGATCAGCTCGGTCAACCCATAGGCTGCGTAAAGTCCCAACATGGTCTCTTCGGACAGTTTTGGGGGACTGTTACAATGATGCGGTACAGGTTGGACAAGCCTTACCGTAACTTTTAAGTTTGGCCAGTGAAGTGTAAGCACAACCTGACCTCTCCGTAAAATGAGACACTTCTTGGGAATTCAGGTCACCAATAAGTGCCCGGAAAGCTCCAAAACACTTCTTCGGATAAGTTCAAGGGTCATGTTTTTTCCTCAAAAAAAAAAATAGGATTCCAGTAGCTAATATCACAATATAAACTAACGTAATATGGATTTCTAAGGTCCAATTTTATATTGCTTAGGCCATGGCACCTCCGGTACCTTGGAAATTAGTCTCAAAGTTGTCCGCGAGGAATTATATGAGACCAAAATAGGATTACTTTGTTGGCTGGATTATTCATGTGAACTCCGTCGCTATTCCATATACCTTTGCAGCACAGCTGTATTTCCAGTAAACAAAATATTGAGCCCTGCGAATAGCTGAAGTGGTCTTGTAAAACTGACTAACTATGGAACCAGCTGATACCAGGGAAAAACCGAAGTTTATACGATAGACTTACTCTGCCGTGCTCCTTTGTATTCGTGGCACGCGGGCAGTAAAATAAGGGCTTCAGGAACCTCGGCCCAACATTCTTTAATCGTGCTTCAGGATCAGGCTTAATCATATCAAATTCACACGGACTACAGCTTTACCTAGGCCTACTGCCCTGCCCATTTCTAGTCCTGCTGGCGCCCGTCTAACAGCTTCTTCTTCGAGCTGGACGGGTGACTTTTTTGCCCCCTCCCTCCTCCGAATAAGAGGAGGTAGGTGTGCTTCACCGCTGTCGTTGCCAAACACCTCTCCGATATGGCGAGGCAATACATTGGCCTTGCTTTCATTCAGTTCAGGGTTTTCGCCTCCCCAAGTCTTCAACAGTACCAACGGCAGCCCGGGAGGTTGGCGTCGACCATACTTAGTTAAAATGTGCTCGTGGGTTACTTTTCATTCCTGGAGCCAGCCTCTGTTCGTATCGGGGTCTGCACACCAGTTTGATTCTCAGAGCCCTTCCGCTAGCCATCACATATTTTTGCCGTTTTCTGTGACTCTCCTTCTTCCTAAACCTGAAACAAGCTTTGCGCTTTCTAGCCTGCGCTGTTGCGCTCTAGGCTTTAACCATGGGGGCAAGCTACTTCGCTAAGCACTCACTCGAGGTGCAAAGGCATCCAGAGTTGCCTTACGATTCCCCTTGACATGATATCACTTCTCTTCCACTTTGCGGCGAATGATCTCCTAACTTAGTTACGTTGCCGCTTCCACTTGCATCTGGATCTTTAGCCCGTCGAGCCCACCACGGTGTTTGTCATACTTATTCATCGCTGTGTCAAGAACGGCAGAGTCCTAGTTGAATCACTAAAGCATTTCCTGTTGCACCTGTCAGATAAGAGTACTTCTTGCAGGAATGGCATCTTCGAAAGAACCCGGTGTTGAATCCTTCAAACACAAATCTATTTCTGGGTCTTTGGAGCCCCTCACGATGATCACTGTTTCACCTTTGGTGAATGTATCAACTGACTCAAGCAGTTCAGTATCCCCCACTCTGGTGGAGAACGGAATTCGTTAAGCTCAGAGAGACAGGGATCTTTGCCTTTAATGTGAGTAACCGGAATGGCAAGTCGAGCAAAGCATGGCCGTTTCAAACGAATACAAAATTTAAAACAAGACTGATTCTTAGTTTCCACGGTACTAAATTGAAAATCACAAAAGGCACAAATATATACAAACTCCAAGCACGCGACCAAAGAGACTTTACATTAGAACCCATAGGTTCAGCCCCTCGTGGTCTGAGCACGATTGTCAGAAATGGTTCACGACCGAATTCGAATGTCTCATACAAACAAGCGAACGACTAACGGTTTTGTGTATAAACGAGCATTGCAAGTAAAAGTCAAATATAGTCACATGCACAAGGCGTGTAGAGAATTTAGGAGTATTTTCAATATATGTCCTATGTTATAGCTATATACCTTATACACAACGCATTTGGTGGTCCTAATTATGTTCGTTCTCGCTGGCATGTGCAATTGACAACAAGCGTCTGCGCTCCTCCTCCTGTTGGATCCTAGGACATTAAGTCCCACCGTCCACTACTTCACTCCCTGATCCTTCGACTCTTCTCTTATTTATTCTGGCTTCCGCTCCTCTCAGCTTCCTTGCTGGACGTAATTTGCTTTCTTTAATCATCCCGGTTAAAAATCTTTCATCCCATACATCCAACTTTCAATAGCTACCTGTTGGCTTCGATTTCCTCCCTTTATATTTCACGACAATAAAGCTTGTCTGTTTCGACAAGATTTCTGAATCCATCACCTAACCCAGACTGATATCCTCTCTCAGTGTGTGCAGCCTAACTCAACCACACCACAAGGGACTCTGGCAGTTTTGGGCACGGTCTGGCTCTGTACGAGACTGAAAGGTATGTGCAGGCGAGTACATTACAACACTCGTTGTCCTACTCCATGTGTTTGCTCAGCTCCATTCTGTATTTTCTCAGCCCATGCAAGCAAAACCCCTGATGTCAACGGCATTTCTACCATAGCTGCTTCCGGATGTGGGGGAAACAGACCACCCACAGCAGTTGCAAAAAAATGACATACTCGGGAAATTACAGTCGGGCGGAGGGGCTATGGAAATTTCCTATATAGGCTCAACCGCCCCTCTGTTAGAAAAAAAGTGGAGCACAAAAAAGACCTAGTGGGATCGATTTGATCTATATATACCAATAATTTGGGGCTGTGAAGGAAATGGACAAACTCCAATCATGGGTGTCTACTCCATCAGCTCAGACCTGACCGTGCTAAAGGAAAAACCCCACACCGCCCTTGTCCGCCTGATATGCTTTTGGTTCCTATGCACGACACTGACTGGGGCGATAGCAAACTGGTCTCTCCACATATGCTTACCCACATCCTACTCTAGTTTTCAACAAGCTCGTACCCTCTCAGGTACGCCTGGCATGTTTGTTGGCATCAGTTACAAAACCACCGTGGCTCTGGACAACAAGTCGATGCATCAGACGACAGACACGTCTCATCAAAGCGCTAATTATATCCTTGCATATATTATTGTTTAAGTAAACATACATGTTAGAAGGTAGAGAAAAGCGCCCGTATTTTTCGCTCACGTATCTATCTTCCCTTCTTTTCGTAAGAAAGCGGCTTTTCTCCCGTCCTTTAGTCCAGCCCACTCTCCAGTTTACAGCCCCACCTAACAGCAACCTGCAGTGTACTACTTTGCCTATGAGGTACATTAAATTATTGTCAACAATATCTAAGACAACACCAGCAAACTAAGATGGGCGGAGGAGCGTACTGTGATAAAAAGGCCAAAAGGGTATATACATTAGGAATAAAGATGAAACAAAAGGTGTGACACAAACTCACAGTTGTTCAGTGTTCTTGTGATCAGGAAATGAGCGCCGAAGAGCCAATATCCGCCAACGTCTTCAGTTCAGTTCGGTCTGACGGTCATCCGTTGAACAGAACAGGATGGTATTGAGCGAAGTGCCAAGAGACGCCATGGAAGCTTCTAAAATGTTTTGTTTCTCACAGTAAGTTCCGACCGATATAATTCCAAGACACTCCAAACCAGAAAATGAGATTGTACCAGAATGAAAGATTTATTTACGGCCTCTTTGTATTGCGCGGTGATGACGACCAAAAAGGTGTGTGTGTGTGTGGTTAGCATTAAAACGTCGGTACAACAAAGGAGTGTTGCACCAAGGGACGTTGAGAATCATGAAAAAAGTCGGAAATGTACAGGTACCTACAGACCTGTAGATACCCCACGATAGGGTTTGTCATAAATCCTCTGGATCTATCATAAAAACTTGCCGTTTGGATTCTCAGTGTGTCCCAGCTGCTTCCTTGTGACCTGTAAAACACCACTGTGGGATTTGTCATGTACCACCTAGACCTACTGTGCAAACTTGCCATTCAAGGTTCTTCGCTATGTCCAGCTGCTTTCTCACGTGGCACTCGGGCCCTATTCCAAACGCACCTTAACGGCTTTATTGACCCCTAAAGATAAGACTTCCTGGTGAAAGGCCGAATCGGTAATCAACAACTTTGCCTAGTAGTGTAAACCCAGTTAGCCCTCACGAACACCGAATCACAATACCACCGACTCCTCATTTCACTGAGATCATTGTGCCTCATTTCCAACCTCCGTACTCTTATCTGTTATTTTGCCCACTCTAACCCTCAGCTAGAACATCTCCCGGACGGCTTTCCTCCCTTTTTCAATTTCAAAACCACCCGGTCATCACGTTGACTGGCCGTAGTGTATCGTGCAGACAGCTTATTTTTTTTCTCTGCCCGTCTACAGCCGCACCAAAGGCCGGCTACCGCGAATACGATCTAGCCACCGGGTTTCGCCCGAAAGAGGTCCTGGTATTGTTCCACATGCCCCTCTGAGGCTTACCGGGGAACTCTCCCTACAAGGCCCTCCCGATGTCGAATCCACCGTGCGAGGACTCCTAATTAAATAGTGATCGGCCCAGATTCGGTGATGCCGGCCTCCTTCCCACGATGAAACAGCGAACAAAATCCGCAGCCGACCCTTACCCAAAACGCCCAACACGGACAAAGAAAAGCCACAAGAAACTCAACAGAATGATGTATTCGCCAATTTGCCAGCATAACATGGTTTATTGCAAAGGTTTTCGCCCTCGTCTTGCTTTATTTTGTTCCTCGTGGACACGGCATTCCGATTGCTGACTACTCTTTCCTGGAACTTCCTCCATTTTCCACCACGTGCGAACTGCCGACTTCAGATGAGACACAATAATTCTCATGGAAATTGTCTCACCTTTTTGGGAGGTACTATTCCTTTTCATGTCCGCAAACCTATGATGATTACTACTTCTCTGCGAACCTTCATGGAATTCGTCCCTGTCTCCTTTGTCTCAATGCCAATTACCTTTTTAAGTGAACATAAATAAGCATTACCCTCCATTTTCCTGCATCATTCTTGTGAATATTGTATTTCCTGCGTCCTAAGACAATGTCCGTTTGAACACTCCTACATCCGGCCGATTCATCACTATTGCCGTAGTTGACTCGAAATCAACTCGTATTCACAGTGTATTCTTTGGTCACTTTGATTCTTTTAAACTCTCCTCAGCCTTACTCCACTGTTGCTGTGAAGTCCGAATCTCTCTTTGAAATTTGTGAATTTTCCATTCCATTCAGTTATATTGTAAATTTTGATCATGCTAACATGCGTGCCTCTCCATCACGGTCCAGAAATATACCATTTTTATCTCTGTTTTATCTTTGGTGAATGTATCAACTGACTCAAGCAGTTCAGTATTCCCCACTCTGGTAGAGAACGGGATTTGTTAAGCTCAGAGAGACAGGGATCTTTGCCTTTAATGTGAGTAACCGGAATGGCAAGTCGAGCAAAGCATGGCCGTTTCAAACGAATACAAAATTTAAAACAAGACTGATTCTTAGTTTCCACGGTACTAAATTGAAAATCACAAAAGGCACAAATATATACAAACTCCAAGCACGCGACCAAAGAGACTTTACATTAGAACCCATAGGTTCAGCCCCTCGTGGTCTGAGCACGATTGTCAGAAATGGTTCACGACCGAATTCGAATGTCTCATACAAACAAGCGAACGACTAACGGTTTTGTGTATAAACGAGCATTGCAAGTAAAAGTCAAATATAGTCACATGCACAAGGCGTGTAGAGAATTTGGGAGTATTTTCAATATACCTCTTATGCAGTCAATTATTCGAGGCTCGTTAAAGATTACCGCGGCTTTGCTATACTTACATCCAATCGTTCACATGTCCTGGCGCCGCACCATCTTGGACTTTTTGGATAACTTAACACATCCTGGCATCCAAACCACCACCAAGCCGGTTGCAGATAGGCGCGTTTGGTACGAAGTACAAGGAGATGTTTGTAGTTGTGACCATTCATAGGTTCGGTGCCAACGATCAAAGGTAAGTAGGTGTACTATAGCCATATTGGCCCACTTTCCAGTTTTGTCCTCACAGTTTCCCCATATCCACATGGATGTCTTTGGTACTCTCAGCCCCTTTTAGGGCTTCCGTTACCTTCTTGCCGTGATCGACTGTTTATCTGTTGGCAAAATGGTGTTCTCAATGCCAAATTAGGGATGAAAACAGTGGTCGCCATTTTAAGACACAACGGGGTTCATCATACTGTTGCCTCGCAGGGGTAACTACTGATAGTGGCGAACAGCCTATTGGGCAACCGTTTAGAGAGAAGTTGCATGTGTTAGGCAGTCACCGCTGTTGTACAACCGCATATCACTCAGCAGCCAACTGTATGAGTGAGCGTTTCCATCGACAGCTCAAACCGTCGCCCACCGCTACCGAAAGCTCTAACTGAGTGCTGGAGCTTCCAGCCGCTCTGTAAAGTTTGCGTTTCTCTTATAAATCTGAGGATGACGAGTCAGGTGCGGATGTAGCTGTCGGCCAAGCACTCAGGCCACCCATCGAAATCTTTGCCATGGGTCACGTGAGTGACAGCGAACGCGCGTCACATGCTCAACAGCTGGCTGCACCGATTCCCCGTTTGAGAATGCAGTCGCCGCAACTACAGTCTCGACCGGCCTAAAGTCCACCAAAACTTTCAAAATACTCTTGCGACTCCAGGCTGGTGGATATCTTTAGGAGATCTCCACAGCGGCACCACGATGGTCTATCTAAGGTGCTCGTGCAACATGATCGTTGATCCAAAGTGAAAGCATGAAACCATATCTATCGGTCATCCTGGGATTGCCCACCATGACGTTAGTTTAGAAAAGGAAACATTGCCCAATAATAGCAAGTCAGTAGTTTCATCCCCCATCATGGATGCCAGTTCTTTGCCTGAAACATCTCTCCCGTAGAAACCGTGGAGTTATTGCGAACAAAGTGATCCGGCCGTCATGCGCATTGACCGGAGCGCTTCGTTGACTTTATTGTTTCCTCAACCACACTCAAAGTTGCTTTCATAGTCCAAGGTGCTATAAGCCATTAAGGAAATAAAATATAAAATGTTTGCACATTTTAAAATTTGTGTATTGCACCTGTTGTGTCTGGTTAGGGTCTCGCACACTACGCGGACAACCGATCAATATTCCTCTCATGAATGGACATACTCCCAATTTGCCTTGATCTTTACCCAAGCTTTAGCGCCAGCAGTATTGACCTATCGATTTTGCTGTGTACTGATTGGTCTTCCTCTGCTGCGCGTGACGGCACAAGTAGTTTAATTCTTTATGACAACTCACTTGCTTGTTTGCCGCTTAGTCGCCGGCTTCGGCCGGGTTTTGTGTTCACAGTGGCATAAGTAAATGCAAAGCCACCATTACGTGTTCTGCTACCGATTGTGGACACAACATTTGGCGTCGCGGGCAGGATTGAACCCGTGTCGTTGATTTGTACATAATGCCAGAGAAATAATTATGAGGGATTCACCTTTCACAGAAAATCCTTCGGAATTATGCTTCGGAAGTTTGCGGGAGTGCTTTGAAGACCGGCTGGCAAGTTTATCTCCGGAGTCAGGTGGACGGTATCGAGTTTACGGATTTAAATGGTGAAATTCAAAGGACCGGAACATTTGTTGACACTTACATACGTGAACTATTTGAACAGTTCACTACATTTTCGCTTCCGGCGAGTTTGTTTATTATTGACGTTTTTTTCGTTTTGGTTGTTGATTGCTTAACAAGTGTTTTATCTTTTTCGCTCGCATGTGTCCTGTATGCATCCTTTGTTACAATCGGACCTGGATAATTACCGTGCTTTGTGCCCTTCCGTGCGTACTATTACTTTTGCTACTGATACTGCCATGACTGCTACCACCAAGAACATGAGTACCGCTGTAGTTACTGTTCCAGTTACTAGTACTGCGACTGCTGTGCCCGCTACTACTGCCGAGTATTGTGTTCTGAAACTGCTACTAAATCTACTGCTACGATTACCGTTACTACTACTGATGCTGCTATTCTGGTTACTGGTTCTGACTGTACAACTACCGTTACTGCTACTGCTACTACTACGGGTACTGTGTCTGTTCTACGACTACTGTTACTGTTGTTGTTGCTACTACTACCCTTGCTGGAGCTACCACGATTGCCGTTATGACCTGTTATTATGATGATTACCGCTACTTTGGCACTGCTATGACTACCAGTGTAACTCATGCTACTGCTTTTGATAATAGCAATGCCACTACTACTACTGCCACTGCTGCGGTGAACAGTACTACATCTACTTCCGTTGGTACCGCATTTCATTTCCCAGCCATCATCTCGTTGATGAAGTTTTTTGTTCTCGTTTAACGTTTTGCCCAATTTTCCACCATTCTTGCTCGAGTATGTACTATGTGCTTTCTCAGTTATACTGGCGCTGGTTTATTCAGTGTTCTGTATCGTCACATGCGTACAACAACATCTGCTGCTGCTATTGTAACTAATGCTGTGGCCAGAGTTTCTGTGAATTCTGCTGCGAATACGGTTTCTGTTACTACTACAGCTACTGATGCAATTACTACTGGGAATGCTGCTATGAAGAACTACTGTTACAAATGCTACTACTTCTACTGCGAACACTGCTACTGCTGTGAACATAGTTCCTGTTACTACGACTTCGAACCATGTTGTTGATGATACTACTGCTTTGGATACTACCACGACAACTGCTTCTAATGAAGGTACTACTGATACAACCGTCGCTGGTAATACTACGAATACATTCATCCGTTGCAAGCCTTGGATCTTTTTCCTTGGGGGAAAGAGAGGTGATGTTGTGTCTGGTTAGGGTCTCGCACACTACGCGGACAACCGATCAATATTCCTCTCATGAATGGACATACTCCCAATTTGCCTTGATCTTTACCCAAGCTTTAGCGCCAGCAGTATTGACCTATCGATTTTGCTGTGTACTGATTGGTCTTCCTCTGCTGCGCGTGACGGCACAAGTAGTTTAATTCTTTATGACAACTTACTTGCTTGTTTGCCGCTTAGTCGCCGGCTTCGGCCGGGTTTTGTGTTCACAGTGGCATAAGTAAATGCAAAGCCACCATTACGTGTTCTGCTACCGATTGTGGACACAACAGCACCAAGCGACCGGGCCGAGTTTCTTCGATTCCTTCTTTACACACCGGCTCTTTGCTCGTTTGCTTGGTAGCGCTGCTTTTCGCTGTGCGGACACGGTGGATAAAGGAACTACCGGAAAGTCTTGTTGGACTATCTTGTACGGTATAATCTTTTTCTGCAACATCTGGGTGAGTGCCATGCTGAACACCGCTGAGATTGTGCGTGCTTCAGTAAGCTTCCATCGGCAGCACAAGTAGATTGTGGCGTCGTAGCAAGTTCCCCTGGACTAACGATGACACAAGAAACTTGTTAGCCTGATGCAGGCATGCTTGCGGTACGCCCTTGATTAGATAACAGGGTCTTTTCGAGGGTTCCTCTCTGGAGAGATGTTGCAGCTGCCTGGAGATGGCTAGGATTGAATGTGCAAGCTTGTGACCGAAAATCACCACAGACAAGCACAACTAATCAACGCTTAGCAGTAAGGGATGAGAAAAACGTAAGCCGTATCGGAGGGCGCGTGTGAGTAACGTGTTAGGAGGAAAAAGAAATAAGAAACCCTCAATCGGTGCTCGTTGGAGGGCTGTCCTTGAGCTGAACGCCCAACCTGAAAGGCACTCCAAGGACTGGAAGTAGGGGGCGCGATCAGCCATCCTAGCTGTGTCCGCACACCGTTGCGGACTTCCTGCTCCCTTGAAGTGCACCAGCAAAAGCGATGAATTTGATCGCGGCCCTTAACTTCGAGACAGTAGCCATTGTACATTGTTCGGTTCACCGGCCTGAGGCATCTGGCGAGTTGAGGCAAACCATCCCGAGACGGTTGAAGCGCCACCCGGTTCAAGCGGGGCAATTTTGGCGTCTGAAATGCAAGTAGCCGAGAGGCTGTCCGGGAGTGTCCCAGCAAACGACCAACGAGTATCGGAAATGGGGTGTACCTTGGAACGGATCCAGGTAAATGTAGGAACAAGGTAAAAGGCATAAAGGGCCACGATAAGCCGTTTAACAAGGGACCTGCTAAGTAAATTGTGACCCCTGGAAAAGTATCTAGGTTAAGGTTGTTAATTGGCCGGCAAAATACTCAAACAAAAGAAGCTGGGGGCAAAGGTAACAAAACAAAAAAGGGTTGTAGTGACCAGAGAGTGAGTTTGGTTTTTGCGGTGAATCAATTGATGGTATTGCCCCCAAGGGTACTTGCAAACTTGTGTCGAGGGTCAAAACCCAAGTTGGTAAAGCCTTGTGTAGAGGAAGGGTGAAGTGAACAGACAAACATCAAAACGGCTTACAGTAAGGGCGTCGCTGCGGCTATGCGAGGGGGTATAAGGAAAACGGTGAGACTTCAAAAATGCAAAACGTGAGACCGAGTAATTAGACAACAACCTAGAACTTGGGACCGGACTGTGGAAACAAATTGCAGCAGAGTATAATGGAATAAACGAACCGATATGATAGCAGGTAAATTAATGGACTGCAACCATGTTGAAGCTACAGCGGGTTAAACGAAAAGTACGGTTTACCTTCGGAGAAGTAAAAGCTACGAAATCCAGAAAAGAGTTCTGGTACTAGACTTACAGCACCGAGTCCGTAGAAAGAGGAATATTCTGCATGGAGTCGCGGAGCTAAATTGACTAGAGGACAGTGTGTCTGAAAAAAATAAGTGATTTCATAGCTGGAGGTTTGGTTGAGCTAATGAGCCGCTACAAGCAGAAAAAATGAGGCCGAATATTGTATTACAACTTACTGAGAAAGTTTTTAGGGCCTACATGGTGGGATTTGATGTGTAAGAGAAGTAAAATGGGTGGGAGGATATCGCGGAGCATAGATTTATTGGCAGTAATGTTGCTATGGCACATGGGATAGATGGTATGATGAGGCGGTGAAGGATTAAATAATGAAATTCCAGTAACGACTCTGAGTTCGGATTTACAGTTCCCAGCGTGATATAACCTGTTAAGTTTAATATTCTGTGGAACAGAGCAAGCTATACAGCAGAGTATGAGAAGTCCTACGGAGGCCTCCCTAAAGAGTTCAAAGAAAGTGAAAGAAATTATCTGGGAATCGATGTTTCAGGATTCAAGAAACCGGAATACATAGACAGTTAATAGACGGAGTCCCGTTTTTCGGTGTATCAGTCAGTGATTGTGATAACACAGTCAAACCAAACATTTATAATTTTAAAGCAGCCAGAGCTGCTATCTAGATAGCAACGTTGACTGAAGGAGCAGAACAATGACTGAATTGTCAAGGCTTTTTTCTTGAGCTAGGCCCCCTGTCAGGTCTACGTCCAACAAGTGCAAAATTGTTGGGACCGAAGGGGGTTTATCTAACGACTGCGCAAATGCTAACTTCGACTTAGAAGATCCAGTGGGCAGAAGGAGTAGTTGAGGGGGAAAAGTTCTAGCGTGGAACCTTTCTCGCAGGTGTGGTGGTGGGGTACCGTCTAATGCGAAGAGGGTATGCAGTGTAGAGGGAAAAACATAATTATTTAATAACTTATCCACGAAAACCGGGTTGAATATGAGGCGAATAGGCCGTAATGGTCCAATTTCATTGTACAATCACTGCTCTCTACAGTTTAGACGTGTAGCTCATCCAATAGGCCGCCTTGTAGATCTCAATGAAATCAATAGTATATTTGCGAGACTTTGGCACGCTGTAGAATATTATGGGACAATACGCGAGAAGGGGTCTGGCGTGCATCTTGTACGTGCAAAGAGCGCTTTCTTCAGGCTGGAGTTATCGGAAAGGAAGGCCTAGGCACATTTGGGCCCTTAGGGAGGCATCACTTTCAGACAGGTTGAAACAGCCCCCAACCAAGAACGGCACTCCGAAAGGTTTTTATGGAAAGATATCTTTTATGCAAGTATTCAACTCGTCACCCCGCATGACCCATTGGATCTCCGCCCAAAGTCTAGTATACAAAGCGGGTATAACGCGGACCCAGTAAGAGGTTTTTAATTAACATACTCCTTGGTTATGACACGATGCTTTAACTGCTACTTGACTACAAGCTTGCACATAAGCACGGTAGGAGGAAAATACCCCGCAGCCTCAGAGGCCCAGCGCGGGGCTAAGGATAACCGGCAACCAGGCCTCGAGACTTTACTCTCGAGCAGAGCCTTTGCCACTTGCATCGAAAGGTCATTTTTAGTTCTTTACCTAGAGACAAGAATACGAAAGCATTGGCGCCATCACAGTCGTTAATCTACGTCGCCTACTGACGTCGGTTGTCAGATTTACTGAACATTTATGTAATGTACATTTTTGGAGAACCCTATGAGATCCCAACCATAATCAAACCGGTGCCCAGCGATAACCCGACCGGATCCCAACCCTAACCCGACTGGAACCCCACCAAAATTTACAGGGACTTGATGAGTATTACGTATACTTTTTCCCGCAACTAGTAAAGAGCCAGTTCAAATATGGGCGTTCAGCCGTTTTAATATACATGATGACATTTACACCCACTAAGAAGCTGACAGGGGCAAATTATCGGCCAATGACGTATTTGACCTAAATAATCCCATGTTTAGGGTTGAGGGATGATCTCAGTGCCGGTCCATAGCGTTCCTCCTTGATGAGGAAGGTTTTGGAGCCGCTGCTCCGTAATACCGGTTTATCTTTTGCCTGGCCTTTTGGAAGCAGAGTTGAGCCCAGGCATTTGAACGAAAAGTAGTATTCAACTAGCTGGTCTTTGGCCGCCCATTTTGAATTGTGAGGCATCGATAGGTTGAAGAAGCCTTCGTTTTGGTTGAAATCACGTTTAGCCTGGTGGACTTCGCGGAAGAACTGATTCGGTCGAGGACTGGCTGCAGATTGGGGGGGCTTTTAGCCTGACGTTATCGTCCGCGCACCCAAAGTCTCGGACGTATATTTCTTGGCTAAGCTAAGCGCCATGGCAGTTGAGTAGCGGGTGTAACGACCGGTCGTGGAAAATCCCCCTAAAACCTATGCAATTAGGTGTTTTGCTTAACATCACTCACTTGCTTACACTATTGACATGTCTTTACGGACTGTTTGTTTTTATGGACCAGTTGTTGTTTGTTCGCATCCAGAGCGCTACTTTGTCATATCCTCGCTCTGGACCTGCGTGACGCACGTGTTCCTCGCTCGCACGCTGCAATTCGGTTTCTCGTTTGTTGAGTCCTTGTGATCTCCTTATTGAGGCTTGTATCTTTTGGTGTCATTGTTCATTCAATAATCTAGCATCATAGAATATCGCGGATAATCGCCTTTTGATTTCGATATCCGTTGCGAATTTGACTACGCATTGCTCAAACATGTGTTACAGCGGGTGACCCACTGGACAACTGGTGGCGTGGTTAAGCAGCATTGGCAAGGGGGGGCAGCCTGTTTAACTCTGGTTGCAAGAGTGTACTCACAAGATTCGTTGCCGTACATATGATCCGTGGCACGAATTGTCCGATGGTACCCCCTCAAAAACGGTAAAACCTTACCGGGCTTCCCAATGGATTAAAATGTCATCCAAGGGGACTTTCTTTTAACCGAATCAAAGTTGTCCCGGAGTTTAGTAAAAACTAGCCATCGTTTGCTGCTGGAGCTTATGGCAATGCTCCAGTTTTCGGAGCGACGTGCAGGTTTGATCCACACAGCATACGTCACGGTAAATCCCTTGGTTTGGGAGGGTGCGCCGGTGTCTTGCCTCGGGGAAGCAGTTCATTAAGAACATACAAAACATTCTCGGGGTGACATCGACCAAGCTGATCTTTCGGCGGTTTTCTGAGCCGATGTCCCCCTTCCTCAAAGTAGACAGCAGGTTGGACGTGCTCCAGTCGGGTGGAAATGCTTCCCAGCAACAGATGAGGCCAAAAAGTAAACGTAACCTGTTAATCGCCGAGGACCAACACGCTTTATGCACTTCTAGATGGGTGCTATCTTCCCCTGCAGCCGTTTTATCCTTCAGTTTGTTCTTTACTCCCGCGATTTCTACGGCCTTGAGAGCGCCACAGTTGCTTTCGTACTTGACTGGAAGGGTTGATATTTGTTGGTCCGTTGGTTGGTTTTTAGGCCTGTTGAGCAGCCGACCAAAGAGTTTGACTCTCCGGTCCATTTTCTTCCATTTTCGAATATTAAGTTTCCTGTCGAGTCACGAAGAAGGGAATTTTGTCCGCCGAACCTATAAGAGTCTTTGCAAATAAGGCGGAACAGTTTACCAAAGTCGCCGGTTCCGGACGGGGTCTCCATTTTTCAGCTATTTCTATCCGACGCTTTTTGCGATCAGCTTTGGCTAGGTGTGTGTCTCCGATGCACTCTGCAGCGTCCACCTGACAGTCGGGCCGAGCATGCTTCGACTGGCCCTAGCGAAACGCCCTAGGAGATCCGATCTTTATTCATCTTTTTCCTGCAGAGTACTGCCCATGCAGCTTTCTTTATTGTCAACCTTGCCCGAGCACTCTGCGCTTCTGCCGAAACTCCTTTGTGCCGGTTGCAGCCATCGATCACGAGATAGCTCGCGACAGCGCCCCGAACTTCTCCGGATCTTCTAGGGCAGCCAAATTTATCCGGTGGAAGTAGATACCCCAGCACCTGTAGACAGAAAAGTTCTGGAGCACCAACTCAGAAGGACATGGACAGCACGGTTTACCTTGCTTCTTTTTTGCACCTCGGTATGGTAAACAATCCGCCACAGATGAGGCTCAAAGTGGTCTCACCAGGATGTGGCCCAGCTCAAGGCAAGTCAAGTCAAGCATATGCCTTATGCACCCGATAGTATATATTCAGCTGCTAAATAACCACTCCAGTGCAAAATGAAGCAGTCGAAATGCAACCATCGGAATAAGGAGAAAAGTGTTTGGCGGCGCGAGTTAGAGAAGTTGGTGGTGGCGGTATTTAACTTGGTGAAGAAAGGATCGAAGTGGGGAAATACGGAAGACTTGCATGCTGCAGTGCGAGCAAGCAGACTTTCGTACTGTGGTCGAATGGCAGGTGCTGATACGCAATTGCTAACACTGGGATACAAGCGGAGTGTGCAGCTTTCCAAGATCTTTCGAGAAAAAGTCGGGCACGGCTTGTGAGGCTGGTTGTAGTAAATTGGATGACTAGGTTGTAAGTATTGCCATTATGTCAAGACAAGTGTTAAAGGACCCGGGAAGAATTTTAAAATCTTTCGCCAGCAGCTTCGATAACATGACGGCAGAAGCCCGAAGCCAGGGCGGAAGGATGAAGGTAAATACGAAGAGTCTTGTTAGATGAAATACGGTAGAAAGAGGCCTGACTTGTATCAAGTAAAAGGTGAGTGGAGGAACTTTGGAGAAGACGGCTGCGATGTGACCTGTCCAAGTAAGGTCACGGCTGGTGGTGACTCCGAGGTACTTAACGAGCAACACTCTTTTAGAGGTTCTTCGTTGATGACTATGTCTGAGTTTGGCACCGTTAGGTTGGAGTATTGATAAGTTTCGTGGAAACAGAACAGAAGGTTAGAGCACTTCGTGAGATTCATCTCTAGATTTCGATCTGAAGGCCAGCTGAAAAACTGCGTTACTCTTATTTGTACAGGGAAAATTGTGGGGCCGGTAAAGTTCAGCATTCCGAAAACCATATCAGAGGGATACTTAATAAGGAGACAGTTGTAGTAAACAGGGGAAAATGATATGTAAACGAAAATCAAATTGAGTAACGGAATGGCGCCCAGTAGAAAGCCCTGAGTGGAGGGAAGCACGGAAGAGCTTTGGCCACAGTAATCTGTATATTGCTGCTGATCGGAAAATTAGCCGTACAGAAGAATATTGTTGGATGTACTGCCGCAAGACTCAGCATTTACAAGGAGTATCTTCCATCCATCGACACCATTAAAGGCATCACCATAACCAAAGAACCAGACCTTGGCAGCTCGGTTTTCGCGATCAACAGATGATAAGGGAGGGTGAGAGAAGGCAGGGCATCAAGGGTAGATGATGAGCGAATGGGAGACATGCAAGTTGCCTCTAGCTCAAACACTGATCTGGGCGGAAAGTCTGATCGACGAACCCTTTTCAAACACCTTAAAAGCAGCTCATGTGCAAGGTATTGGGCATAATGTGGGTGAACTCCTTTTGGTACTGGGGCGATGGAAGCCACCTTTCAGCATTCTGGAATAACATCACGGTTTAAACGTAGGTCAAGTAAATCGGAAAATGCTGGGGATAAAGTACCTGTGCACCTTTTCAGCAGGACCGGCCGTAAGCAGTCTGGGACACTTGCCTGGAATGCATTGAGTTGGGTGAGCTTCTCGTAAACTTCCAGTGAGGTGGTGCTCCAGGATGCCAGGTTTTGGCGGAAATCAGCATCGTGGTTTAAAATGAATGGTAGGCATGATTTGGCAGTGAATCGACTACTGAGTTTATCAACGTCTGCTAGAAGAGAAAGCTTGTAAGGATCAGAGCCGCTTGGGCGTGTGATCGTCTTTCGTATCTCCCTGCAATTGCTGCTGGCAAGTGGCAACTGGACTTACAAGGACTGCATTCTGTGCAGCTCATTTGGTGTGCAGTTCGGCTGCCGTGCGAGTAGGCGTTTCTTGTGGTGTTGAAATGGAGTGCTACTGACAAACATTTTGTTGTCTTACTGCTAAACCAACAGTCGGCCACCATTCTCGCAGCTGTGACTGAGACCGAGTTTCCGAAAAACATAACGAGTACACTCCTTGATTACACTTGTGCGAGAGTTCCAACCCTTTGCGACGAAAAGTATGATTAGTGTGGACACCTGGTTGGTAACTTCCTGCAAGTTACGGCAGAATTCGCCTTTGGTTTCTTCACCTACCGAGTTGGCTGGGGCGTGGACTGCAGTCAGCGTCATGACCTGGGGGAGCTTTCGAAGGGCGTTAAGGCAAGTCTGGATCAGACTTGTTTTCTGGAGGCCAGTGCTTCAATAGCTGCTTTGTCCGGGACAAACGCGACGCCCTTGGGACCATGGTTGTCCTTCGGGCCACAGTGACAGAGCAAATAAATGTATTCACCCCCGGGAAGTCTATTTGTCGGTTACTTAAAATGGGCAGGTGGACTTCCAGGCGGCTAACAATATCCATGTTAAGTACTATTCGCGGTTCGAATTCTTCACTCTTCTTTGATTTCAGTTGCTTATAGGTATTGAGTACGCACATAGTGATCCTCGAAAATCATAAGGTCTTTCCTCATTTTCTAAAATATCATACTGGTTCTCACTCGCATTTTGTGGTGCCTAAAACATGAACGGTTCACTTATTCATCCATAAGTTTGTTCCTTCAAAGGTTTGCGTTTCTACTGCAAGAAAATCTTCCTGAGCATTTCACGTGTACAGCCTTGTGGAGGCTCCAGCCCCCAACCTTGACGTTTCTGCCACTGCTCTCCAGCAGAGATCATCGCATACCATTAGCAGAAACAGATCTGACTTGGGACTCGTCCATTCGTGCAGGCATGTACTCTTGTTTTTCCCACAGATTCAGCTCATTTGTACCCATTTACTACCAGCCCTTTTCTATCGCACAGCAGTTTAATTCTCACCCTCGTAACTGATTTACTGGTTTTTGGCGGTAAAGTTTCTCTGATTTGTGGAATGTACTGTGCCCCGAAAGGTTCCTGTTCCACGATTTTTTTGAAATTGCACTTCCTACCTTCTGGCGTCCCCACTTTGAAAAATGATGGATTAGTCTGCCAACTTATGTCGATAACATGTAGTATTGCTTCGAAGAAGTTGATGCTCCCGCTGAGTTTTATGTAGTAATTGATTATTGCTGCACCGGCAGGAGGCTGAAATGTGAAAATGAAATGCGCAGATAATTATCAACGTTAGCTTTAAATTTATCGGTGAAAGTTTAGTCCCGCGTAGCACTCTTTGTTGGTAATCACTCAAGACGCTTATTGGAGCGCTGATCTGATAATGAATTTTGTGCATAAGAATCTGCACCCTGCATAAGTGTCCAATGTACACGCTGACTACGTCTGTCATTAAGTTCTAACAAACTAACTTAGAGTGGCCTGTTGGTGGGATCGAAAGCTTTCTTTGTTTCTACTGTAGATGCAATCCGAGTCCGTTGGGAATCCACCAGTTTCCACTGTAGGATGTTATTCCCGGGAGACAATTCACCATGAACCACCTATGTACCAGTATTGTGGCCTCAATTTGAGTATCATGACGTTCGCGAATAAGTGGCTTTGAGCTTGTACCGTACGACTTAGAATTATTAATGGACGACCACAGGTCACAGACCGTGGAGTAGATCGAAGATAACCAGATCGAACGGCTGATACTTGGGTGCAGCTCCGTAAACATGAGAAGATTCGCGTATATAGCTGTGTGTAACGTATATAGGCAGGGGGGATTCTAGTGGTATTCTTCCCTCACGACGAGGCTCACCCCCGGTACTGTCACTGCCCCGTTCGCTGAAGCTTGCCTGCCGAAATTACTTGGGGCGCTGTTGCGAGCTGTTCGTGTTGGTCTCAACCCTCGGCGCACCAGACATGCCGATGTGCCCTGTGTCTAAATCGAGGTTTCAGCTGTGTGTGCAATCAAGAATATACACATATCTTAGAAACTCATGCAATCCTTGTATCTACTGTTGCCATGTGCAGCTGGTTTGACATTCGGTCCGGAAATGCCATGCTTTGTGGTCACAATAAACGGCCTACAATCAGGCCTATTTTCACCTCAAGGTACCCACCCGTCTAGGGAAGAGATCGGTCCGTTTTTGGGTAACCTTTGTATGACTGTCATCGGTCGTCTCCCGAAGGATGAGCGAAGCTTTCTTTCGTCCTTAAAATGCTTAGGAATCGCCTAGACTGCAGTCCCCTTCAGTTTTTCATTGTATCTTAACAGCTTTCCACTGCTTTTGTCTCTAGCTATCCCATTCTCTCATTGCCAGTTCTACAGTAGGGACAGTTCAACGAGAGAGTCTTATTAGCATATATGGGCACATCAAACCTGGTCGGATTACGTCTATCATGCCCCATGCGGGATTTATGTTGTCCTACGAGGTCACACAAGGAGTATGGTCTTTACCACCAACTGACCAAATGCAGCTCGCAACGCCAGTTACAGCTAAAGGAATCCAAACACTGACTGAGGCTGATCTTGGAATAGAATGGTGAGGTAAATCGCCGTTCTAAGCACTGCCCACTATCCCAGAACGACGATGTTCTCTTACACTGTTTTCGCGCTCACTTGGCGTCGTTAGTAAAAACTGAACTCGAAACAATCATGTACGCTTTATACTCTGCTCCTGCCTGCTCTTGATGTTATTCACCCTTAATCCGCTGTGGTTTGACTGAACAGCAGCAAACATACCGCGGTATTTGTGCACTTCAAAGTTTCAGGATATATATATATATGTATATATATATATATCAACCAGTCCGTAATAAGCTTGCCAGTGTTGAAAACGTAAACACAACTGCTTCATTACGCACAGCGAGTTTCCCGGTCCCACGTTTTATGCATGTGGATTACCGGATTTACCGCGCTGAGGTATGAAGACGATAAGCGCCACCCGCAGCTGGGCAAGTCTACCACCCATAAAACACAGGTAACTGCACCTTTTCATCTTTGATGTCCACCCTCTTGGGCACCGGTCTCCAGCTAACGAAGAGCTAAACCACCGACGACTGGACAGATAGAGCAAACATTGAAGCTTCTTGGTATTAGTTTGCACGGCGAATTCGGCAGTTTTTACTTTACAGACGATGCACTCCATTACCCGTTTTAAAAGTAGGCATGCCATTCGGAATATGCTCATCATTCGTCATACTGTTTGCTAAATTTATTTGTGTTTGCTGGCCTGGCCACTAGCGAGTGCTTCACCGAAGAATCTCGCCCCGTCATTTTCGTACAGCTTTGATGATCGGCTCACCAGCTGTTTTACTGTATCACATTGTTTATCATAGTCTGACCTTAGTGGCTGAAGCTTGACTGTGAACTACTGACGCTGCCCCAGTTTTCCACCTTGTTTCTTGGATTGTTTGACCGAAGGGATCACGGCTGAGGTTGATTTCTCATGTGTTTATGGACTATATATTTTGCGGCACCTCTTGTAAACTACTTGGAGGTTCCCAACTCTACGACGGTCTTTTGACATCAGGCCCAATGCTCTGGTCAGCGGAAATTTTGACTCCGATTGTCGTGCCGTCGTGCTGACCAGTGAGACTGACCAGTTGAAAAAGACCTTTGTGATTGTACCTCGCCTTACTCAAACGTGGTTTTACGACCTCGAAACAACACGGCTTTTGCCGCACTACAGTGTTAGTCACCAGCGGCCCCTTGTTGCGTACGCAAAACAAGGTTCGCGCACCAAAATTCCTAGCAAAAGATAATGGAAGCACCGGTAGGAAGGCAAAACCTCCCGGTACTATTCAGAACTTAGCGTCCTCCTCTGGCCGTTTTTGCATTCTCTCATCCCCGATCGTCTGTTGTCTGGCCGTAGATTACAAGCACAAATAGCTCACCACTAATCGCACTGCAAATGTTGCATGCGCGTACAGTAAAGACATAGGACAAATTCCGTTTACGGCTAACTCATTGATCCGTGAACTGCAAACGCAGAAACTTGAGCCAGTCTTTGAAAAGGTGGTTGAATGCTTCCAACTTTGAGTATCATTGGCCGAACTCCAGCCGGATCATCCACAGAACTACGATGAACCGTGACGACTACAGCAGCTCCTATGCAATATTTGATATATGACGGTTGCACCAACAAAATGTTGCAATCGAGTCGACCAGTGAGCTGAAGTAAGCTCACCAACATTTGTTTGACACAAATAACGTTTGAGCAGCTTTCAACAACAATAAAGTCATGAATCCTGACAAAGTTCTCATGTAAATAAGGACCCTGTCAGCAGCCAAGTGACTAAAGGAAAATCCATCGATAAGTAGGCAGTGCCTTACCCAAACTCAGGTATGAACAGTCCGAACTATGCTAAATAGACTGCAAGCTGTGGCCGGTGAGTGCCGCGCAGCTCGGATTCATAGTGTGTAATGCATTTCTGATTGCACATACTCCTGTCTCCTTAGCTTTCACTTTCCACGAGCCGTCGTTAAACATGAGGCAGAGCCATCCAGTGAGGCAGGCACCTCACCTCTCTCTCCCCCCGAACATTGACCCTGCCCCAGACCTCGAAAAAGTATAAGAACCCCATAAAGGCCCCCAAAGAACAAAGCTTCCGGTTTTGACCTGTATCAATCACTGTGTTGCCCTGTGCCAATATAAATTCATTGGTTCCCGAACTTTGCCTTTTAATATAGCGGATCTCGTGCTGCGATAAAATGTGCTGATCTGTCCATCCACTTTCAGACCTAAGGACCCCACGTGCATCGCTAAATTGATGACAGTGGTGGGACCCCAATAAATGGCAGACAACATTAATCCTAAGGAACCGGAAGATGATACCCCTGCTAATGCAGTCATCACGTCGATCGATGCCCTGGTGCGGTTAGAGCAATCCGCATATAATCCAATACGTGTGTCCTTACCGATACCGGATAAATTTGACAACAACGGCGATTTTATTATATGGGAGGCTAGAGTGCGTCTATTTTGGGACTTTGTGAACCTGGTCATCATCGGTATACCCTGTTGTCACTGCTGGGACCGGATGCCTTCAACTTGGTTCACGAAGAGACCGCAAAAGAGGAGGTCAGTGAAGGGGCCTCTTCACTTTTGCAAAAATATTTAACGCCCCAGAAAACCATGAGTGAGTTGGAAAACGAGTTTCGGTATCGCGCCTGAAAATCAGGAGAAGGCTTTTGACGCTACTTGTTGGAGCTAAGGAAGATCGCTCGTCAAGCTCTCGTCGAGTATGACCCGTCGGTGAGCGTGAAGTAGATAGTACTTCGGTTCGTAGGCAGAGTGAGTTCAGCAGTTGTCAGGGAGATGTTCTCACTCGACCCACCAGTAAACCTGCTCAAGGCTGTCTAACGGGCTGCTTAAAAGGAAGCAACTTTTGGGGCCCAACTATCTCCGAAGAGACCTCAGGGCATGTCCAGCGCTGGCGGCCGCAAGGGTGACCAATCCTCGAGAGGTCTGTACAACCGGGAGCGGGGGAGGCTTTTTCAGTTGGAATGTTGGTTGCATGCTAACGAACGGAAGGATGCAAACGTGACCACAAAGGAATATAATGGAGCTATCAGTAGGCCTTCCCATGTCAGTTCTGTACCGGTTATTTCTACTGTTTTGGTAACATTTCACCGGCAGTTGAAGGGTTCGGTAACGGGGTAAAGGGTTCATTTTTGATCGACGCTGGGTCCAGCTGCAAGTTAGTCTAGGAGATCCCTGCAATAACTCTGGAGGAGTGTGTGCAGCAAACCCTTTGGGCCGCTAATAATCAGGAACTCAGGACACTGGGTTTAGCCAGCCCCACCTTTCGCATAGGCCACTAGGACGTTTTCCACCAAGCCGTTGTTGTCAAGGAATTACTTTGGGAAGCTTTTCCTGGTGTCAACCCTCTAGCCCTACATCTCATAAACCTGGTGGCCCGAATTTCGGATATTGCAGGAGAACATGCTGAGTATCAACCTGCAGCTAACATACACGTACCAGAGGACTTCGAATTGCGCGCAGTTAGGGAGGCTCAACAGCCCAGTCCGGGACAACTGAAACAGCTAAGTAATGAATCGGAGACTGCTTCTTCTGAGTAACAAAGAAAGCTGATAAAATTACTAACTGGCAAATCAGAGGCGTTTTCGTGGTCTCAAACTGAACTAGGAAGCATACAGGTAGTTAAATATCATATCGACACGGGAGATGCAGCACCAATCAAGCAACGGTTCAGACGGATTTGGCACATTATGAGAACGAAGTTAGAGGAATGATGGACAATCGGGTCATCTGTCCATCAGTTTCACCTCGCCCGCCCCCGGTGGTAATTGTAAAAAAGAAAAACAGAACCCTGAGATTGTGTGTGGAGTATGAAATATTGAATTCCATCACGAAGGAGGACTGCTTCTCCGTACCCCGTAACGACAAAACATTGGAGGCCGCAGCGGGATTTGGGTACTTTTCAACCCTGGATATGGAGCAGGGTATGTAAAGTTTTGCTTGGAGGACCGGGAAGAAGCGGCTTTCGTGATTCCCTTCGACCTGCATGAGTTCCAAACAAATCCGTTTGGATTAAAAAGTAAGCCCGCTACGTTTCAGCGCCGGATGCAGAGACAGCCGGGCAATCTTACGCCGACGAAATGCCCGGCATACCTGGATGGCATTATCGTTCATAGTCAGACTTTCTAAGACCACGTTGGAACGCTACAATGCGTATTCGAACGGTTGCAGGCGGCGGGCTTGAGACTGAAACCACGCAAATGTCACTTTCTACGGACACAGGTTCAGTATTTGGGATACGTTACAGGCCGTGAGGGGATTCATACGGATCCAGAAAATGTTGATCAAATCCAACAATGGCTGAATCCTAGTAATGTGGATGGAATAAGAAGGTTCATTGGTTTGGCTTCATATTACGGGTGATTTTTACACGACTTTGCCACAGTTGCAGCCCCACTACACCAGGTGTCCGAGAAAAAGAGTCGGTTCCGTCGGACGGGGGACTGTAATAATGCTTTTCAGCCGCTCATAGAAGCCCTGACCAACTCATCTGTCCTAGCCCCACCGGTATTCTTTCCTAAAGCTGGACCCTTTGTTCCGGACACGGAATCAAGCGAGATGGAAATGCGTGTGATGTAGTCTCAGAAGCAGAACGGTATAGGACGAGTTGTAGCCCATGGCAGTCGACGTTCAAACAAGCTCGAGAAGGACTACTGCTCGACACGCAAAGAGATGACGGCTTTAGTATACTTCCCGTCTCATTTTCGCGACTACCTAATGGGAAAAGCGTTTGTCGGCCGACCCGATCACCAGGCGCTAGCTTGCTTGCTGTCCTTCAAGGATGCTACTGGTCAAGTTGCCATGTGGCAGGAAAGCTGCTAGAGAACCAGTTTCTGTGTATTCGCCGCCCTAGGAGCAGCCATCAAAATACGGACGCCATGCCAAGAGGACCCTGTAGGACACACGGCGAGTGTCTTACTCGCTTTGGCGCTCAAGTAAGGGCTACCGAGCTGCAGGCCGCGCCGTCGGGTGTTTGGAAGGAACGCCAAGCAATGGATCCGGAATTGGAGCTGACATATAGGCGGTTAAACGAAAACAGTACTAAACCGACACGAAAAGAGATGGCTGGCCATAGTTGGGAAACCCTGCTTTTGGGGAGCCTGTGAGAAGACTTGACAATCGCGGATGGCATCCTGTATTTCCAATATAGACCCGCCTATGCGAAGAGGATAGTGGTAGTCCAGGGTACAGTCGGGGCCACGTTGGCAGAATTGCATTGTGAGCTGCGGCATGCTGGACAACGAAAGATTTTGGCAGTGGTTTGCATCAGATTTTGGCGGTTATATAAGGTGAGGGATATAGTAAATTTCTGTAACAGTTGTCAACTGCGTATCACTTTTAAGGCGCCACGGAACACTAAGCGGGCGCCCTTGGCACCCATTATGGCGAAATACCCAAACGAACTTCTGTGGATTGACATTGTCGGTCCTTTTCCAGAGCAAAATGGAGGAAATCGCTTTGTTCTGGTCATGGTAGATTATTTCACGAAGTGGTTTGAAGCAGAACCAATACCACGCACCGACTCCTTAACCATAGCCCAGACAATCTTTAATACGTGGATCGCACTTTGGGGAACACCACCACCCATCCGCACGGACCAGGACTCCAAATTCGAAAGTCTGTTTACGGTCGACATATGTCAGCTACCGGGAGTAAAAAAGACCGTAAGACATCGTACCATTCTCAAGAAAAAGGAGTTGTGGAGCCAACAAACTGAACCCTGAAAAATTTTATTGAAAGCTTTCATAGAGAGAGGTACCGCCCAACACTGGGATAGTGCGCTGCCCACATAGTTGCTCGCGTACAGAGCATCGGTGCACACTTCGGCAGGGCAGTCGCCACATTTCATGATCACTGGACGGGAATTGCAGTTACCCATCGATCTTGTGGTGACACGGCTCGTCGACGACATACGCATATCAACGGGCTATGCAGTCTAGCCTTGTCGAACCATCAACGACAGTCACCACCTTGCACGTACACACTTAAGAGCATCACAACGCCATCAAAAACAGTTCTACGATCGCAAAGCTCACGGAAAGTCAGTGCAGCCGGGTGATGAGGTTTGGATGGAATCGATGACGCAGGTCCTGGTAGTACCTTCTAATCTGAAGCATAACTGGACTGGACCCTTCATTGTGATCGAAAACCTGAGCCGCACTACTTGCTGTGTTGCTCGCGTCGGCGAAGACCCAGAAACCCAAAGCCAAACTGTACACCACAACGGGCTGGAACCCGCGGCACACAACATTCCGTCAGTTGCTGAGAAAGTTGAATTGCATACGGAAGGGCTCACACTACCAAGGGCAGATACCAAATTGTGCCGGACGGGTAAAGAGTAAAGACTGGTGGTCTAGCAACGACGGTAACCTGGCTCGGCCAACCAGGGCACTGGTGAGAAACCAACAAGTTCGGCAGAATGCCATACTCGGCTCTCAGGCCCCGGCCCTGACGGTAGTAAAGAAGCCGCTTGGTTGAAGACGTGCTGGAAGATGAAGATTGGCGGTACTGCCGAAAAGTGGAGGACGGCGCAACCCTTGCCAGTCTGGATGTGATAGCAACTCCTATGGAGATGGATTGGAATTTTTCCGAAGCTTTGGATCGTCAGCCGGCGTCATGCACACTGTTGGGGACGACCGATCCAGAAACTTGTCATCGTCGCAGGCGTTGCGAATGAGAAGCAGACGGAAGTAAGTAGTAAGGGACACCTAAGAGTAGGAGCAAACGCGGTGGTGTCAAATACTAACTCGTGTAGTATTAGAAACAAATGGATGGAACTCGCGAAAACCGCTGGGGATCACAAAGCGTCAGCAGTTGCCGCTAGGGAAACGTGACTGGCAAGTAGCGGTTTTGAAGTCTATAGGCAGAACAGATAACACGATCTCCTTGGTGGAAGAGTTGCCATCCTGGTCAGGTCAGGTACAAACCTCCTTGAGTCTCAGAACAAGATGTGCGCTAGCAATGTCCAGTTGTGCGCAGTTACGATCATCCTTCCAGGCAGAAGGGTTAACGTTGTCTGTGTCTACGAAGCAACAAGTACAAACCGCGAGAAGGATGCTTGTTTGCTCCGGACTCTGATAATAATTGTATATTTCGGATGCGCCCGAAGCATGCTAGAATGCATGATCAGATGATTATAGTGATGCCGGAATGACAATTCACAAAAGGGTATAACAAGTGCATGCAGAGTATCAGAGAGAGTGTTACAGTGAACTAAAACTGTAGTAATGCCCGGCAAATTTGAAGTTCAAGATCGAATGATGTCAGTTGGTCTGGAGTACATGCATAAGTGGTATATGAAATAATTACCACTAGTGGAAATTCGAACATATTGAAAGGAAATGTTTTTGGTGCGCTACAGAATATGAGAGGCATATGGATAGAAATCTCGTCGAAGCGTTCGGTGAATTATTCACTTTACTACAGGTATGTCAAGAAGTATTAACATGGAAATATTTCAGTCTGCAAAGATGGTAGTATATAAAGTGGTGGCTGTATACTGGAGGAATCATATGTGGCAAACAATTGCGTATTTCTTGGGAGGGATACTACCAGAGTGATTGTGGCAGGGAACGGCCGGAGTAAAACAGGTGAGCGTGCGGCAAGTTGTTAACTTTATGTAGGGTTGGTATGAAATGTCAAAGCGGAAGTGGAAGACTAATCAATATTGACCGTGTGGTTACATCCATTATACAGGTGTTCAGTTCTGCGAGAGGAAAGGTAAAGTAATCCACAGATAAGTGTACGTCAATAGATGAATGCTGTGTGGTATGCACCATGCAAAAATGACAGATCAATAAAACTGCACAGGTATATCGCGGGAAGCGGCCGTGGATCAACGAATATAGAAATAAAATGTATCAGCCGGTGCAGATAGTGGTGTGATTTAGAGGCTGCATACGGGGTCAGTTTCGGTAATATGACACGAATGCAACATCTGGAAAATCAAAGGTCTCGATAACGGTGATGGTATAGTAGGTAGACGGTGAGTGTCACATTTCTAATGACCAATTTGACAGGTGTAACAAATGATGGGAACGGAGCGGCGATGCAGCATGGGAAGTGTATCGAAGACGTTCAATCGTGGAGGGAACGCAGTGATCTACAGAGCCCGAACACTCGATGAAACAGCATTGCGGATGCGATCGGATGGACCGATGAAGAGTGCAGGTAGTTACTAATTACTTCGCTGCCCACTGGAGGACTACTGAAAGTTATGTCAGCGCCGGACGTTTTTTCTTTGGTGACCGATGAAGCAATGAACAGTGACAATAAAGGTGCCAGTGTTTGAACAGTATTAGCGGGTTCTAACACGGAACGGGCATAATGACATATGGGATTAAAATGAGTTCTATGAATGCAGTGAGATCAAGTAGTCCAGGTTCAAGAAGTCCGATGGCGGGAATCTTGGGGAAAGCGATCGTGAGACGGGCGAAAATGAAGTTGTGTGTAAATCTCGTTTGTCCTTTCCAGCAAGAGGGGGTCCAAGTTATTCCTGGGAAGTGGAAGGCGACAATCGTTCTTAGGGTGCAGGTTCTGAAAACAAAACGGAGAGGGCTGCAGTCTGGCAATTCTACCAGCTGTGGGTTAGGGGAGAAAGACAGAACACCAATATCATGCCAGTAACAGAAATGGGTGGTCGCGACGTTGAGGTCTTGTTTTTTGGATTAAACAACATACGGTAAGCAGAGAAGACCGGTACTAGCGACTAATTCTTGTGAGGCTTAGTGAGAGTTACCAAAAAGCAAGGAAGCGAGAATAGGCGACACTGGGGGCAAATACTTATGTGTAGTTCGACGAATGGTTTATGGAAGACCACATCGATTGTGGCGATTCGTTCATCAGAACGAGGCCTGGAATCTTGTGTGTTGAAATAGGGTCTCAATGAGTAAGTAGTTGAAGCGTGGATGAGACTGGTACCTTGAGGACCATATTATATATGCTGCTATGTATTTTCTAGCATTATAAATGCTCTTATACCTGGCGGCAGCTGATAAAAAAAAGAAGAACCTAACCGACTATGGTAAAATCTGACAGCATGAAAAAAGAATCACCGGAGTAACGGTGGCCAGTAGGGGGTCGTGGTCAGAAGCGTTGAAAATAGGAAGTGGCTAGACAAACACGTGGAGTGTGCTGTTGACAGTCATGGAGTATAGGTTGGACTGCTTTTATTTGCTAACTATAATAAAGAATGATCCTTACCATCCGTTGGTAATAACTGTCTACTGAACAAAGTTGTTAAGCTTTTGGTTAGTATCCCAGGCCCAGTTCGTAGGCTCGGGTAATAGACATGTAGGGATCATGCATTCGGATGAGTTTTTGGACAGTTAGATGTTTATTTATTTCTTTTTTGAATAATAAAGAGGCCGAAGACATTGACCTAAGTTGAGGTGGGAGTTTGTTCCAGAGGGAAGAATATTTAACAATAAAGAAGTTTTACCGCATCGCAGTCCTGGATACTGGAATCAAGACCATAGAGTCCCTATGTCGTAAAGAATAGTTGGAGGGAGTTTTGACCTGGGGGGCTGAATTGCAAGATGTACGTTTTACAATATTGCAAAAGAAAGACAGGTTAATTCGTAGACGGCGCAGCCATAGGGGCTCTGGGTGCAATATTTCACACCTTTCCATATAATTTAAAGGCGAGGAATATCCCAGTAGTTGTTTGGTAAATCTACGTTGTACATTCTCAATTGCAAATCTGTCAATCTGCCGCATGTTAGAAAAGACGACAGTGCAATATTCCAGAAGTGGTCTGACATGAGTTTTAAAAATGCTTAGCTTGCTCTCTGTAAGACTGAAGGTTCTATTAATCAGACCAATTAGCCGTCTAGCTTTAGCAACCTGCACGGCCGAATGTTCGGAGAAATTAAATGTACAAGAATATTGTAATCCCAAGTCCCTTACTTCCGGACTGTTGGGGATGAACTGATCATTAATTTTAAACATTCCCGCGGGAACCTGACACTTATACATAAGGATACAACTTTTGACAGCGGAGAATTTCATCAACCATTGGTTGCTCCATGAGTCTAGCGATAGTAAATCGCTCGTTATGCTAGCAATGGTAGAAGCTAAGGCGTCAGGTTCAAAGGAGTACATAATTTTTATGTCATCTACAAAAAGGAACGCAGCCCCGTGTGTGATGACGTTGAAAATGTCATTAACATATATAAGAAAAAGTAAGGGACCTGGTACACTACCCTGAACAACTCCACTAGTAACTGGTTGAGGTGATGATAAACTGCCATCAACGTCCACCACCTGCTTTCGGGATGTTAGATATGATGAAAACCAACTCAGGATCGGGTCAACAATTCCGTAGGTTTTCATCTTCGCCATGAGCCTATTGTGGGATACTCGATCGAAAGCTTTAGTCATGTCAAGGAGGATTACAATCACTGATTTACCACTGTTAGTGGCCGTAGTTATTAGGTTAAGGAAGTCACACATACAGGTGGCACAGGATCTTTTTTGAAGAAAACCGTGCTGTCCAGTGTTGATGAGGTTATTGTTTAGTAAATGAGTTGTCAGCTTATTTTTTATCAGTCTTTCCATAATTCGGGAAACTATAGGGGTGTGGTTCACTGGTCGATAGTTGGTTAGGTCCTGGCGTGAACCTTTCTTATGAATTGGGATAATAACTGATGTTTTCTAACGGGAGGGGAAAACGCTAATGCTCATAGATAAATTAAAAACCTTTGATAGCAAGAATGGGATATCAGTGCCACCTAGACTAAAAGTAGCCGGTGGTACGGCATCTGGCCCGGGGTGGTATGACCTCCTAATTTTAGTTAGCTGTACTGTTAAGTCGTTCGGGTGAAATGTAACCGCTGAGAACTGTGCAGATGTCAGCGGCTCAACGTGATATAGGCATGGGGAGTCATCGGTCGTTAGAGACGAAGCAAAATAGGCACTGAATGCCTCGGAGATCTCTTGGGAGTTCGTTATATAATTGATGTTATATATAATGGATGAGATAGGAGAACTGCATTGGCTGTTTCTCAGCTTCAACAGCTTAGATAAAGCTTCGGACCTCTTGGGGTGACTCAGCGCCCTTAATTCCTGTTTTTTACTGCGGGACATTTCAATCAATTTCATAGAATTAGATAAACGGTTCATTAGCAAGAACAACGAAAAGTCTCTCGACCTAAGGAATTTGCGTTGTAGCATAGAAAGCTTCTGCTTTAATCGACAAAAACTGTTTGGTTTATCTCGTCCAGGTAGACCTTGGGTTGGGGAGATTACGTCAAGACATGCATTTAGTGTGAAGTAAAGATGATCCACCACGGTATGCAAGTCATCAGATAAGAAGAAAGTATCCCAGTTCTGCGAGCGAATGAGTGAGGGTAATTGATTCCAGCTAGCTTGGTGGAACGGTCTTTTAATGGTTGGTTTGTGAACGGTTCGTGCTGGCACTGAAAACTCACATTTTACCGGCAAGTGGTCACAACCTGTGATGCTGTTCACGATAGATGTGTGTACGCGAGATAATCCTACCGTAAAAATGAGATCAAGGATGCTACTGCCTCTAGTTGGGCACATCACATGTTGAGTCCATCCTCCTAAACGAATGCTGGTCAAGAAGTGTAGTAAGTGATGTGGAGCTTTCAAAGTGGACCAACGTATGCCTGGTGCGTTAAAGTCGCCGGCCAACAGTTTTGGGCCGGGTATGTCCGCAACAACGTTTAACGCCTCTATGATAGGCAGAAAGTCGTTTTGACTAGTATTCGGGGGGCGGTAGATGCAACTAACAATGAAGTCAGAACATCCTGTAGTGACCTGTAGCCAAACTGAATCCGGCAAGTTATCGAGTATGGGGTGCTGAAATATTTTCGCTCGCATGTTTTGTCTTACATATATAAGACGGCCTCCCCCTCTCTGAGTGAGTCTATTTTTCCTGAAAGCTTGGTATCCGGTGCTAGCGATATCCTCGTTTGGAGTGTTGTCTGTCAACCAGGTTTCGGTAATTAAAATAAGGTCGTAATCAGACGTGAGCAGTAATATACGCAGCATTCGCATCTTATTCACTATTGAGCGTGCATTCAGCATAAACAATGAGAACTGTTTAGTGGAGTCAAGGTTAACGTTAAGATCTTTATAGGATTCCGAAATTGCATTTGCTGAAGGCGGATCGGATGACGCAATCATTATTCCTTGAGATGGAGTAGTCGGTAATGTGGATGGTGAAATAAGCTGAGTAGAAACACCTGGCGTGGCAGTCAGCTTGGTTGTTAAGCTAAGCTGGGTGTGGCTAGTACTGATGAGATTCGTTCGATTGGAAGGATGTCGGCGGTTGGTAAGTCTACTTATTGCGGAACAACACCGCGGAAGATCACTATCGAGTGCTTTACTATTGGTAGATACTGGTGGCTGGGACGTAGAAATATGAGGAGGGAGGGTTAAGTAGCTGTTCAGTGGGAAAGAAAAAGGACGTGTAGCAGCCTCAGGTATCTTGGCACCTGCCTTAATACGGGCGGTAACACAGGTGCCCTCTTGCCATCAGTAATTTGATGGGCTGTAACCTGGAGGGGGAATGTGAAATGGAAGTGGGATATACGGGTGTTGGTTGGCGTAGAGACTGGGAGGTCGTGGGTACTGTTGTAAGTGGCCTGCGGTAGAAAAAGGATTCGGGGTGGGTGAGATATGTGAACGATAAAAGGAAAGAGATTCATGTGAGAAAATATTACTTAGGCTACGATAGAAGTTATGTAGAACACTAAAGTAATCGTTTGGTATAAATGGTGGCGTTGTTGAAGAGGCCCGGAGGTTAGTTGTACCAGCCTGATGAGGATGATAACCAGGTGAAGAAAACGCGATACTGGGTGGAATGTACGGTGCAACTAGTGGTTGGTGGTTTGGATTGGGGAGATAGGTCTTGAATGACGTTTTCTTGTCCATTGTTGCACTCCGTGTTGCCTCGCTTGGGGTCCTTAGCCGTTGGAAGTGTGGCTTGATGAGTGAGTTAGGATTGACCGTAGTGTCAACAATGTGCAGTCCACCTAGTATTGATGTTTTCGCCGGTTTGGGGGATGGCCCAGGCACCGTAGATTGCCGAGTGGCTATTGGAGCCGAGTGGAGAGATGGCAAAGAAGAATTTGGGGTGACTCCGCTGATGGGTTGAGGATTTATGGGTATGGCTGTTAAGCCAGTTAGGCGGTTCGCATCGTCATCGATCGTGGCCGATATTTCGGTGATAGGTAATGGTGGAATCGAGTTAGTCAGCCCAAGAGAGGACAGCTTGCCAGGGGTAAACTCTATGCTTCTTGGTTTCTTAGGCGCTGGCTGGTGAGGTGACGTTGAACTGGATATATCTAAAGCGACGTCAAACATATGGGATCGATGTTCTGGTGAACATGAAGCCGAATTGATATTGCATGCATTTTGCGCATCGTCAGACTGAGAAGAAGCGGATAGTTGATGGCGGACAATTTTTGACGAAGCTGAATGCGTGCTGGTGGACCTGGCGAATTCCCTTTGTAATGGGGTTTTGTCGGCAGCAATTTTAATGTTCTTGAACGGGGATCTCAAAGCGACGGTGGATTGGCTCTTAATGAATTGTTTAGCGGGTTCCTCTTCAAGAAATTTGAGCAACACTGGACAGGATTTGCGTTGAATGTTCTTTCGTAGCCGAAAGCACTGGCAGGGGTGGTGTGCCATATTAATAGAACTTAGAAGGTTATGTTTTACTTTCTCAACAGGGATTCTGTCGGGAATATTAAATACCACAGCATTTTTTGAGTTACTGATTCTTGGAACTATTTCTGAGGCAATGGCGTCTATGAAACGCCCAGCCGTGACTAGGTCTAGGGCTGACGGGTTTGTTGGAGGGTCAGAGATATACGTGAGCGGAATTAGCTTGGATAGGGTCGTATCAATCAAAGAAATGTGGCTACTGAGATTAAGGAGATTGTGTTCTATGGTCTCTGCCCTTTTGTTTGCCCCGCCAAATACATCGGTCAGGCTAACGGAACAAGGATTCAGTGGGAGTTTTGCGACTTTCGACTTGGCGAGTACTTTTGGTCGGATGTTGGTACGACCAACCAGTGAGGATGCGGTTTGTCTAGCCGGCAGTTTGGGCATTGCAACACTGACCGCGATTGCACTAGAGAGCTAAATACACAGAGTGGTCTTACGTTCCCCAATGTACAGGCTTACTGAAATAAAAACGTGTAACTCTGTGGCTCTGGATCAAAGAAACTTAAAACTATGGAACTGTTGATATAGAGTCTCTGAAATTAAACGAGGACTTCTTTCAGGGAATTCCCTGAATTAATATGCTGAATTGGGTGGTAGACCGCCACGCAGTCGCGCACGATGGTGCCAACGTTTTCTTATTTTAGACACAAGTTTCCCTCAGTTCATATCCTGGGAAGCAGTTCAAAGACTTCTTTTGCAAGAATTTTTAAATTAGCTGTTTCGGTCAAGATTTCGCTTCCGGAGGAAATCCTTAGAAACTTTTTGGAGTTATGGGACCACACTAAAAAGCCGTAATTTTTTAGTATTACTCTAGATAGCTAAGCAAAAACTATACCGATTTAAATCGATAAACGAGTTGATGTGATGGTTCAGTTATTCCCGTGAATTGTTCGAGAATCGACAATGGTTTCACAGTTGGAGTCGCCAGAAATATTTTAAGTTAGGCTTCATACCTAATTTCCTAGAAAGGTCTTGTGCTGAAATTTTACGATCACACTGTGGGGTGGCGCCAAGGAACGGACGATCACCAAAAGAGTTGAGCTAGTTACAGAACGCTGGGTATTTTAAGGTTGGGCTTGCAAAAGGCTATTTGTAGTAGTAATAGATCTAGATTTCTAGGTAGAGGGTTTTGTAGATTTCTCGCGGTAATAAATTACGGACGCACAATGATGTGTCACAGTTATTGTCACGGGTAATATGACGCTTTAGTGTGGATAAATGTTGCTACTAGACGTGACCCAAAATCAAGCCCTAACGACGGAAAAGGGAAAAATTTGAGACAACCTGATTCATGCGTCAAGATGACCTTGACCTCGCTGTTGTTGGCGGAAATTGTTAATGGCAAACAAAAGACCCTCATTTTGGGTGACTTCAGTCTTCCGCACATCGGCTGGACCGCTGAGGTCTGCGTGCCGGGATCGGAGGAGCAAACGCACTTAGAATGGCTGCATGCCAGTGCTTTGCACCAGCATGTTAGGGAAAATACCAGATACAGGATTGGGTGCGTTCCGTCCTTGTTGGATCTAACGATAGCAAATCTCACCAACGATGTGTCTGGACCACATTACTGTACACCGCTGAGCAAGATTGACCACGTGTGTGTCAAAATAGCCCTATGCATGCGGCAACCCGAGGTAACCTCAAGGCCGGTTGGACATTGGCCCAGTGCTTCAGGCAGAAACCGAAAAATCCTTAGCTACGTACGGTCGAAAGGCCCAACAAAGAATGGCATAGGTCCACTGTCCACTAGGGACCACGGTATTGTCACTGATGACCAGGGCAAAGCAGGGGCCTTGGGAGAATAATTTGGTGGCGTGCATAGGGTAGGTAGTGGGATACGAGTCGATCTGGGTCTGGAGCATCCGACTTCACAGTTAAATGAGCTAAATCCCTCAGAGGGAAGCTCGCGTAAGTAACTACATAAATTGAGCAACCACAAGCTAGCGGGCCCAGATGACATCCACTCAGCTATTACCAAGCCGGTGGCGGATATCATAGCTCCACTGGTATGCAGGCTAAATAGGTCCACGTTGAATCAGAGTAAGCTTGTAACGGTTATTCTGACTGTGAGTAACGCGCAGCCAATCCAAAAGAATCCCAAAACCAGAACAAAATTGATTCGTAGTTTCGACGGTACTGGATTAACAAGTTATAAGCACATACATATGTACAAACCTCAACTGTACGGTCACAACGTCTAACAACGAGGACCAGAATTCAATAAAGGCCAAGTTCAGGTACCACCGTCACGGCAGTCCAAGTTTGAATCAAGATTATGCCGCTTCACGTGAGCAAAATATAAACAAATGTTGAAGTGTAGTGATTGATGCATGTTGTACTTGTTCGATGGTCAATAAAATAATGTGCATAGTCTCAACAATACAAGTATATGGCAACGGCTATGGAGGGTTCCCACGCATGTACTTTACACCGCCCACCAAATCCTTCCATGAAACGGTCAACATCCAAGGAGTAAATAGGGGTGCTGATTCGCCCTAACCTACCTAGACCCTAAGTCAGTGCATACGTGGGTCGCTATGGGCTTCGTCTATCTTTGGACAATCGCAGACAAGCTTGCAGGTTTCTTGAGGTTATGCTCCATCTCTCGACGTCTTAGAGTGTTTTTCTAATAATGATGCGACTTTATGCGCATACCAAAAAAGACTTCGATGTGAACAAGATGCGTAAAAAGGTCACGGAATGTGAGGGAAAAGGCTGCCCGAAAAAGAGTAAAATTCGTGGCGAGATAAAGACTGAGAATTCTTGATGAACACTACAGATGGCTACAGGATACTTGAATATCAGGGGCTCAAAGTTTGGCGTTATCACATTAGAAGTATGTTTGACTCACAACTTATATCCACTTAGACACAAGTTGAATAATAATACAAATAGGTCACGGAAAAAGAGATATATTTTTACAAACGGCCAACAAGTGCTTGTTAAAGAGTTTCCGCTACTTCACAAACAGTGTCGTGTCATGTGATAACTAAGGTTTTGACAGCTAACTCCATGGTAAATGGTGAACACTGCGAAATTCGACACAAGTATACTTCAAAGACTGTGAGGAGTTGGGACTTACAGAAGAATGCATGTGGGATAAATAAATGAATTCAGCTTCATTTGGTATCAGCAGACTTGATTTTAGCTCCGCCTGTAGCGTCGACTTCGCCCTCGCCATTGTCACCTTTGAGCAGGCATATCTTGCGGATATCACGCAATACGTCTCCTTTGTTCGTCCTCAACTCCACCGTGCGCGCGAGGCCATCGATTTCTGTACGGCAGTCCTTGATCACTCCAACCGGCCAATCGTCTTTATGTAAGTGGCTCTCCACGAGGATGACCCCATCGCCACGTCTGAACGACCTCTGTTTGGAGATCCACTTTTGCCGAAGCTGCAGTGTCGGTAAGTACTCCCTCGTCCATCGTTTCCAGAAAGCCTGTGCCAGGTGGTTCACTTGTTTCCATCCAACGATGTACGTTCTACGCAGGGTTTTTGGTGTGGTTGCTCCTGCGTTTGACCGAAGTATTAACAGGTTGTTGGGGCTGAGTGCCGGTTCGCCTTCCGGGTCTGGGACGATCGGCACCAGGGGTCTGTTGTTCAATATGCGTTCCACTTCCGTCAGTACATAGTCAGTGTCTCGTCGTCTAGGTTTTTTTGTGAGGTCAGGGCCATGAGCAATTTTCTTGTCGATATTATTAACCTTTCTCAAGTGCCACCGCGATGACTGGCACAAGGTGGGTTGAAGTGCCTTTCTATCCTCTCTGCTACTATTTAGTTTTGCATTTTGGCTTGGTCCAGGCGGTTCCACCATTTATCTAACTCCTTATGAGCCCCAACGAAGTTCGAGCCATTGTCAGAGTATATATTCTTGGGGACGCCCCGCCTCGCGATGAACCTTTGAAAGGCTATTAGAAATGAATCGGTGGTCATATTATGCACCACTTCAAGATGGACTGCTCTGGATTGTAGACATGTTATCAGGCAGCCGTAACTCTTTTGGGTGCTCCTTTTCTGTCGTACAAGTAACGAGCCAAAGTAGTCGACGCCAGTTTCCACGAACGGGCAACATTCCGGTTGAACTCTTACGGCTGGAAGGGGGCCATCACTTGTTGGCGTGCTACCACCCTCCGGCGACCACAGGTGATGCAGTTGCCTATGACTCGCTTGGCCGTCGCTGGTCCCCTTGTCACCCAAAATCGTCGGCGTATATTGTTCAATAAATGATTCAGGCCTGCCTGATCCTCTTCTCGATGTACACGATTTGCCAGGCATCTCGTTATGTAGTGGTCACCAGGGATTATTATGGGGTACTTTGTTTCGTACTCTAGATTTGATTCGTCAGCCGCCCTCCAACTCTCCGTAGCCCGTTGGTTCGCATAGTGTTTAGTCTTCGGATACTGCTGTACAACAGCCTGCCTCCTTTGGTCTCATCATCTATCCCGGCTTGCTCGCGGGCCTTGAACGGGAAAGCGTCTAGTTGTGGTGGGCGTAGAAATTCGAGTTCGGCTTCGTTCAGCTCGCCTGGTGGTATCGTCTCCACATTTATTGTGTTCTGTGGCCATGCGCCTTTCATAATCAATAGAAGTACTTCGTATCGTGTCCACCAGACCACGGCTCTTAACATTTTTGTCCAGTCGTGGAAGTGGCACAGCTTTTCCATTGGGCTTACTCTTTCCGCGGAGTTTGTAGCCAGTATCGGTCTTTTGGTCTCAATATCGTCATCAATACTCTTAGGCATTAGTAGCTTTGGCCACATCTCTTTAGCTGCAGTCAGAAAGTCCGGCCCCATTGTCTACATCCGCAAATCCTCTGGTGTTTTGAGGTCCTTTGAGCGGAATTCGGCAGGGTTACTGGCCGATTGTACATAGTGTCATTGATCGGCTTTAGTCGACTCGTGGATTAAAGTGCGTCTGTTGGTCAAGAAGGTGGTAAAGCGAGTGGTAACGTTGTTTATGTGATGTGGTACCGTAGCTGAGTCCGTTCAAAAGATTGGTTCCCAGTTTATCCGGTCGAAGCATCTCCTAATCAGCCCCGCGGCTTTCACGGCCAGTACTGCTGCCGTCTGTTCCAGCCTTGGAATGGATACCATTTTCAGTGGGGCCACTCTCGCCTTTGCGAATAATATCTGACTGTGTCGCCCACCATTTGCGTCAACCCAGCAGCCGTAAGCCACTGTCCCGTAGCCCATTTCTGACGCATCAGAAAATAAGTGGAGTTGGCCATCGTTTGTGCACTTGATTCCTGTCAAGCATCTTTGTATCTTGATTTCACCAAGTGGCTCCAGGCTGTGCAGCCAGTCGCGCCATCGTTTATCGTCGTCATCTTGGAGGGGTTCGTCCTAACCCGTCCCTCTCTGGCACAGCGATTTCGGCCACGGCAAAACAAGACCTAGGTGGTCAAAGAGGCTTGAGACTGATGACAGAATTCCTCTCCGTGTGACTGGTCGTTTGGGTAGGTCCAAAGTGAATATGAATTCGTCACCTCTGGGTTTCTATTGAAGACCAAGCGTGCACTCGGTTTGTGAAGAGGATCCCAAAAGCTCCCTCGTACATTCCATTTTCTCGGACTTCGGGATAACATTGGACACCTCTTGCCTGTTTGTAGTCCATTTAGTGAGATTGAATCCCCCGGCCTTTAGAGTGGCGATCAGTTCGGTCATTTGAAGGATATCAATATTTGGGTCGTCAAGGGAACACAAAAAATCGTCTACGTAGAAGTGGTCCATTGCTCTTCCTAACAAATTGCTGGTGCCGCCGAAACGCTTGAGGGTCTCCCGGAGGGCGAAATTAGCACAGAGGAGGGATGATACCGTCCCAAGGGGGTGCAAGGCCAGCCTGTACTCGTCTGGTGCACGATTTGCATCGTTTTCAGGCCACCAGAGAAGACGGAAGGCGCCCCTATCTTCAACGGGCATCTTCAACTGCAGAAACATGTCACGTATGTCAGCAGAGACGGCCACTTTTTCTAGCCAAAAACGACATAAAACCTCGACTAGTGGTGCTGTCCAGTCTGGGCCCTGTAGTATACGGCCGTTGAGTGACGTACCCTGACTTTTCACGGAACAGTCGAAAACCGCTCTGACCTTCCCCGGTTTCTTAGGGCTTACTACCTGGTGACAAGGTGGGTACCACCTCAAATTCACGCTGATTACCGCTGTATCCACTCTTTGTGTATCACCCAAGTCTGTGTTATGTTGCATGGCTCGCGTGTATTCTATCCTTAGCCGTGGTTCTCGAATTAGCCTGGTTTTGAGGAAGCATATTCTTTTCAGAGCCATTTCTCGGCTGTTTGGCATAGGTTTCATGTTGTGTCTCCACGAGATAGGAACCTCGAAATGATCTATTATATACTTAGCATTCTCGGCTACCATTTCCAAAGCCTACCTGTCTTCTCGTGATGGGGCATATCTATCAATGGCCAGGTCGGCAAATTCGGCGTCATAAAGCAGCTGGAATGCTTGTTCGATGTTCGTCGTTTTCACCGGAGTGCAGTTGATTTGGATTTGCTTGCCGCATCTTCCATCTGTACTACCATATAAAGTCCAGCCGAATATAGTGCGTACTGCATAAGGTGCTTTGTGGCTTCCTATTCTTTGATTCAGGACCCAGTGCGCTTCCGGTACATCACAACCAGTCAGCAAGTCAATTCGTTATTCTGCCACTCCTCGATCGTGACTCGGTGGAGATGCGGCCGCTGAGTCAGAATCGAATACACTGACTGGGGTGTTCTCATCGGCAGATCCTTTATGAAGAATACTTCTAGAGTTTCTGATCTATCGTTGTTGACCAAGGAAGCGAGTTGTAAGTGCAGTTTGGTCGACTGGATGACCTGGGCGCCACTCACCGTGCTCACCTCTAATGAAGGTTGATGCCCCTAAATCCCTTAGATCTCTGCGAACCCCTTCCCTACTAGAGTGGTATCCGAGCCCCTATCTGAGAAAGCCAACGCTCTTATAACCCCAACTGGGGTTTCCACGCCAACCGCTATTACTCCCAGGCGAAAGGGCTTGTTAGTGGAGCGAGACACTGAGCAGACCACACCTGGCTTCTTCTTTTGTGTGATAGATAATGGTGCTTCCCGTGGCATCCATCCCGACTACAACTGGGTTTCTTTCGGCACATCGCTGCTCGATGTGAATCGTTGAGACAAACGGAGCACTCGCCCAGACTCTTAGCCATTTCCCATCGTTCGTCGACGTCTACGTTGCAGAAGCGAGGGCATTACGCTAGGCGATGAGGCGCCCCAAAATCTTTACACACCGGTGAGTTTTCACCTTCGCGAAATAATGCGTGTGTGTTTGCTCATGGTTGGCTTCTACTTGGTTCCCTGTTCCAGCTTAGCGTCGTCGTAATCCTAGGTAATTCGCTCATCCCACGCACAAATTGACCGAAACGACTGTTTGTTATTCGAGCATGACGGTCTATAGACTGCGTCAGATCTTCAAAGGTGGTTTCTGGCCCAAATCTACTGATCCCTTCGGCTTCCGCGGCCCATCTACCTTGTAGTTCTGTGGGTAAACTGAGCACTATGGTCTCCAATGTGTGCAGTGCATTTAGATCCCATCGGTAATCTAGGTGATTCAGTGCGATGCTGCAGTTCTGCATTTTTATCACCAGGCTGGTTAGAGAGCCCGACTCGCCTTTGAAGCGTTTTGCTTTTGATAGCACACTATCGATCAAATTTCGGGCGACTTTAAATGGTTGTCCAAATAGGTCTTTCAAGATTTCTTGTGCCCGAGTGTAACCTTCTTCGGGATCCAGCATCAAGCACCCATCGATTGCCTCCCTGGCCCTTCCACGACAGTAATGCAGTAAATACAATAATCTCTGTCCTGGATCGGATATTCTCCTTTCCACAAAGTTCTCGTATTGTTTAAAGAACCTACAGAACTGTTCTGCGCTCCCGTCAAATACGGACAATTCCACTTTTGTTAAGCCAATGGCGTTGCTTACACTGGTGCAAGTCGACTTTAATCGTTCCACGGAACTGCCAGGCTGACTGGTTGTATGATTCGTGGTCTCCAAAGTCACCTTTCGCCAACGTCTTTGGAGATGATCTTTCCTGGCAGACTCAGCTTCTTCCCCAGCCTGCCTAAGCGGGGTTCCTAACGCAAATATTCTCAATCGATAGATATCATCACCTTCAAATTCTATACCACTAGCCGAGGTACATGAAATTGCACTGACAGGACTGGGAAATCTAGCAGTGTCTGAGGAATCAGTGTCACCCAAAAACACCGCGGGGACTTGCCGGGTTACTTCATGTTCAGCTTCACTTTGTCTTTGTCCTCTTGTTGGCATTTTTGATTGATTTCCTCCCGGAGATTGCAAGTTGAGTACTGTAATGGTTATTCCGACTGTGAGTAACGCGCAGCCAATCCAAAAGAATCCCAAAACCAGAACAAAATTGATTCGTAGTTTCGACGGTACTGGATTAACAAGTTATAAGCACATACATATATACAAACCTTAACTGTACGGTCACAACGTCTAACAACGAGGACCAGAATTCAATAAAGGCCAAGTTCAGGTACCACCTGTAAGTCAATTCTCGCAAATCGAGCAACTCGTAGCCAATTCAAGAGAATCCCAAAACCAGAACAAGATTGATTCGTAGTTTCTATGGTACTAAATTGAAATTCACAAAAGGCACAAATAGATATACACACCTAAAGTATGCGGCCAAATAGACTTCACAGTAAAAGTCAAAGTTTCAAATCCCCGTGGCTCAAGCACGACAGTCAGAGACGGTTCAAGGCCAAATTCAAATGTCTCACATGGATAAACAAACGTGAAAAAGTGTGGTATATGAGCGAGCTTTTCAAGGTAATGTTAAATGTGGTTAAGTTCACAAAGCACGTTGAACATTCGGAAAGATTTCCAGTATTTGTTCTTTACACCGCTGGCCAAAATCCTTCCGCAAAAATGGTTGTCCAAGGTTCGGGAGGGGGTCATGATTCTCACTTTACATATCTGTAACTTATGTCGGTGCCTGTGGTGACTAACCTCGTGTGTTAGCTGTGCGTAAAACAGGTTCCCGCCGTAGTCATCCTTCGCACAATCCATAAAGAATCAATGCCAAATCCAGCTGCACAACTTGAGATTGGCATATTCATCAGGAGACCGACGCACGCAGTTAGATGCACGATGAAGATGAAGGCTTTGCAGAGTAAAACATTTCACCGCACGAGCTTGGTCTACGTACCACAAGCAGTAAACTATTGCAGCAATTGGGTACACCAATTTAGTTTACAGGCTAGAGCACAAAAGTTGAACGTAGGTCCAACGCCTAATGAGATATCGCATAAAATTGAAAGGTCACGAACCAGTAGAACTACATAAAATTATTGCACCATATTTTTCGAAAGAATTGAAAATTGGTTTCTGATTATGAATAAGTTTCGAAAACAAGTGTACGACGGACAGTATCGAAACACACGTGAAGACGGAAACTGACCGAATACTGGCATCTATCAGAGTATTTCGAAGTTTTTCTGTGTACAAAATATGTGACAAACAATGTTGTATGAAATGTAAATAAATGTTCTTCTTCAAAGTCAAGGGTAGTTTCACAAAGTGCTCACAGCTAATACCGAAGCACCACTGCCCAACGTCTGCCCAATTGGTCTAGGGTTGGACAAATGTTTTGCTTGCCCACCACAACGTTACGCAACTTTATTGAAATGCTTTGGGCGCCGCCACCAGCATCCAATTGGGCTAGGGTTGGGCATGCCCAAAGTTCTAGGAAAGTAGCGGAAAATAGTTCCCTTGATTCCATATTCACCCAAATTTTGCTTCATTGCTGGATCGGCTATTACAATTTTCTCCCGCGTTTCCAATTCAACTACTAAGTTGCCCATATGTATAAACAAGTAAAACTGCCACTTGTAGAAGAGTAAGAATACCCGGTCAGCACAACGGCCCCCAAATAGTCACTAAGCAATCCCTAGGTCGACCCTGTTTGATCCCCAAAACGACCCCAAAGTGACCCCGCTGATGCAAATAAGGGTCGGTTTGAGGGATTTTTTCGGCCGACCACGCAAAAAACCCTCCGATATTTGGGTACCTTCTGCAATACATTATAAACTTAATTTCCCGTATCTATTTTTATAGCACTGCATAAACGACCCCAGAGCGAGCGATAACAGTCCGGTACGTCAAATAACTAAGAGGAAACATCCCATTTCACAGCTCTCATTTCTCACTTCCCAAGGTACCTTTACCACTTTCGGAATCAATTCCCTGCCAGTAACTGCAAGCTGCTTTTCCATTATTAATTTTGGAAGAGAAAGGACAATATTTTTTACGCAAGAAACATGTAATGATAGGTAAATTGTACAGTGGTAGAAGGGGTTTACTGCATATACCGAGTTTTGTCGTCCGTACTCGTTAGTCGCATGAGAACTGTTCGCTGGAAATGCTGTTTTCCAATGCCTGAAATAGGAAGAGGGGCATTTTTTTATTGATCCCTCATTGTAAAACAAAGGGCAGTGAGCAAAATTTTAACATCTTTGTGAACTAAAAATCGAAACACTTGTACCGTAATCCAATGGCAAATTTATTCCGACGTGGGAAAGTGGTTACTGTGAATATGAAAATCATTGAGGCAGAAACTGGGCTCTCTTGCTGTATGGAAGTGGAAAATATCGCAACGGATGCATAGCGTGATATAAGATAAAGCTTTGGGAAATATATCGTGAATAGAAGTCACTCACGCCGTAAGTACTGCACTGAACGCCGACGTCGCGATGCAGTTCATACCGACTCTCTTGATGACTATCTCTACTCTTCCGTGAGCAACGACGCATTTTCTCTCGGATGAACTGCGTTGTGGCTCCAGGGTAATTCTTCCGGCACGCAGCATCTATAGCAATGTGAATTCAAAATCTCATACTCACCTGTCACAAGAGAACAAACTTTTGTTCTCGCCAGGACAGGTCTTCCGTGTGCATCCTTTACGTTTACATGCGCGAGAACCTTTATCGTCATTAGATGGAGCATCATGTCCCTTGTGAAATCTCCAAAGTTGGTACCGGAAACTTTCTGCAAAAATATAGCTTGAATAATAGAAAATAAAATGAACTATCTCTCACCACTTGCTCGTAGTCGCTGTCATTTTCCAAGCGTTCATTCAGAGAAGCGAGGTCATCAACTTTGTTTACGGGGATCCCCCATTGGGACACGATCTTTGAAGTTGAATTGGCATTTTGCCTCTGCAATCAGGCCATTTTGCACTTCAACTTCGAAGTATCTTTCTTGATTGAAGCTAAGAAAGATGGCGTCAGTTAATAGGGATTTAGTGAAGCTGCTCTTATAATACTCTCACCGTAACTGACTTCCTTGCTAAGAGGACTAGGCTTCTCACGAGATTTGGAAGCGGATGGCGTTTCCTCGACCGCATGGCTTCTTAATGCCATGGGACTCACCGTTGGAGTGGAAGTCCAAGGTCCCCCGACGGAAACCACTTCATGATTTGTGAGAATACAGCGATGGTACCTATGCTAAGGTTGCTGGCACATTAGGATTTGTGCCTAGTGACTTCAACGGGGTACGCGGAAAGCAAATTGATTGGTCTTCTAAGCAAGGTGGCTCGAGAGACCATAGTCTCTTACTGGCCCGTGCTGAAGGCTCCAGATCATCACTGTCACATTCCGAAAAAATACGGGTTTACTGCAAGTATATCTTCATTAGCAATTAAACACATACTGTGGTCGTTTCCCATAAAGTTCCATGGGCATCGTCGCATCCGTGGATGGTAAGTCGGACATTTCCTCTAGTATTCGTTGCAACTTCACAGCCTGTTGATACTCATCTAAAAAAGGAAACTGAATGATAGTCACGTTCTCTTACCGGCGGCTTTATGGACCTTTACTTTATATGCTTTTGAGTTAACCGGTGGTGGATGACCATCGCGTACTAAGCGCCCCGCCCGAGAAGAGCCAACGGAAGGCCACGTAGCGTGGTCTGACTTCACCATCCATAGGTCATTGACAACGGTAACGGTGTTTTCTCCCACGGACTCAACTACTGTGAACATCTAAAATGTAAAGGTTGTTCACAATCTATTTTACTTACTACCTTCATGAACGCCAGATACGCCCAATAAGATAAAATACCAGGTGTTCGTGTTATGGAATCAATAGCCCTTTACACCGCATATCGTTACAGCTACATGAGCAAATTTCCTCAGATGGCTGTTCACAAAGGTATGCGTTGAGATTCACAGACGAAATGCGGTTAGTGAAAAAATTTCCATTCCTTTAGAAATAACGGTACTTCACAGTGTGGCCATGATGTCAACGATGATCGCTGGTTGGCTGTCAATCAGATCAGTTCATCCCCAACAGTCCGGTGGTAAGGGACTTGGGATAACAATATTCTGAACTGCGGTACACCAGCGGTGCGGTCGTCTCCCTCGGTGAGTGTAGCTGCTTTTGAAATTTTTAGAACACACAGCTCGTCCCCCTTCATTTAAGTTTATCTTTATCTGTGCTGACTGGATCCTGAATAATGTCAATGCCCCTCACCGTTGATATAACCGCTTTCTCAGATGAGGCTACTTTCCCCATGAGGCAGTGCGATTCCCCCTCCGTGGCCAATGCCTCACTCCTCAATCAGGACTAAACGGTCCTTCATAATGAGCTGGCAACGGATGCACTAAAATGTGCAGTCCAAGGTCAGGCTGCAGAGATAGCCGAGCTAAGGGCCACTGTCCGCACCCTTAAGGATGAGCTGACCAGCCTGAGGAGTTTGGTAGTCAAATCCCTCCCGGTGTCCCAGGCAGCGGATCAGGTGTGTAGAGTTTCTGAGCAGCAAAATCTTGACGCCGCAAAGATTTTACAAGATACCGAGAACTGCTCCAAGCGAGTCATCCTTTGGGGCCGCTTCCTCAGTTCAAATCACCCTCATGACACCTATGCCCAGGTGTTTAATCGCCTTAAGCTCCCTTTCCCACTTAAAGGTCGGTCCACTTGGTTGGTAGCCAAAGGCACCAACCGGGTTCACGGTATTCTAATTGTATTGGGTTTCACAGATGCAGCCAAACGAATTGTTTCCTTGGCCGCAAAGCTCAAGGAGGAAATTAAAGGGCTCAAGGGCATATCCATTGATAAGCCACTTCATCTGAGGCTCCGCAGTGAGAAGGCTAAGCCAGAAATTCCACAAAAAGCCGATCCTAAGCTCAGAGTGCTGCCAGTTTTCCAGGTAACTCACCTTGAGGACCGAGCTGCATGCCCACCATCCCTCGCTTCCCGATTGACACCATTTCCCGTCGCCAAAAGTACTCCCAGTAGTTGGCCTAGTGCCTCTAAACATCTGTCGCCTACGAAAAGCATACCAGGTCCCATCATAGCCAACAAGACTGTTTCAACGGACGAGACTCACTCATCCTTGAGCCCAGACATGAACCTGCAACCTGTTTCTACTGAAAGAAGCAGTGAAGAGGTTAAAGCACCAGATAATATATCTGGTGCTGTCATGAAAAATAAGCTCACCAACAGGGAAACTCAGAATAGGGCATCAAGCAGTGCGCAGAAGGGCAAACCCCAAAAGCAGCCCACCCTTTTCGGAGACCGAAGGATGTAGACCGTCCACCTAGATTGATACCCCCCAGGTTACTAGACATCAAAACCTACCGGTCCAGTCTGCTTACCCTCTGGCCCCCCAATATCTTCAGCCCCCGACTCTCCCAGGACCTCCTTTCCATCCTCAAATCCCCCTCTTTCCCCCTCCTCAAGTCCAAAACCGGCTGCCTCTGGCGATTCTGCAACAACTCCTGAGCATGTGCTCAAGTGTTTTTACAGCAATTGCCTGAGTGTGTTGAATAAGATCCCGGAGCTTCGGCAGCTTGCAGTGGATAAGGAGCCTCAGATCATAGCCCTCACAGAAACCTGGCTCACCTTTGACATACTTGATGCCGAAATATCCATTCCGGGATACTTCACAGTAAGGCAGGACTCCAGTAGAGGTCGTGCCGGCGGGGTCATCATATGCTACGATAATTCGATCCCTCCTCCCACCTTACTGACAACCCCAACCTTTTCATGTACTGATTGTTTGTGGGTTGTGTTTACCCTCTCTAGGACAGAAACTCTATTGTTTGGTATAATCTATCGTCCTCCTGCATGCGATTCAGCCGATAGCCTAGGTCTCATAAATTTATTAGGCTCCCTGAGAAGCTACACAGACTTCACCCATCTGTTAGTCACCGGCGACTTCAACTCACCCAGTATCGACTGGTAAAGAGCTGATGCCTCTGATATCACCTTTGGTAAACCCCTTCTAGATCTCGCACTCAAGAATTCATGGTTGTAAAACGTAAGAGATTCGACTAGATATCGCACAGGACATGCCCCGTCCCTACTAGACCTGGTCATCACCAATGATCGGTTCCAAATAGATGTGGTGCATTACTTGCCGCCCCTCGGCAAAAGTGATCACATTCTCATTGGATTCGATTATATCGTGAAATGGCCTCCTCTTCCCTCAGAAACCAAAATTTTGAGATCCTTCAAAAGGACCAATTTTGACTAAGTCTGTGCATTTATTCGCTCCTAGCTAGATGAAGCTAACCTGGGTGACTCTGCCGAAGGAATCGCAGAGAATCTCAGAGAGTTGATCTCCTTAGCTAATAGGCTATTTGTCCCCAGAATTCGTCGTCCACAGACCGCTAAGCGACACCTCACTCGCCCCATTAGGCACATTCTAGACGAACTCGCACGCCTCTTTGCTAGATATAAAGCCACAGGCCTTACCCGTGATGCAGAAGACTTCAGGATCATACGAAACATATGCAAAGACAAGATTGGGTCCTACCAGAATGCAGTCCAACAATCTGTACTTGATCGAGCACGGACCAATAAGGCATTTTTCTTTCAGTACATGCGCCGTCTAAGGGGTACAGCTCCGACGCCATTAGCTCTCAAAGATAGTGCTGGATCCCCAATCACTTTCCCAAACCAAGTAGCCGAGGCACTCAGCTCCTACTTCCGTACAATTTTAAGCTCCCTACCCATATCATCCCACCCTACTATGCACCCGTTATCTCTGACCACTACCCTTAACCTCGTCACTATTCCCATTGGTGCAGTCTCTCAAGGCTTCCGACGGCTCAACCAATATTGCTCTATGGGTCCTGACCTAATCAACCCCCGTATTCTCAAGGAAGCCGCGGATACATTAGCTGCCCCGCTTCTTCAGCAACGTGTTGACGATGGAGTTTCCCCCCGTAACTGGAAAAAGCAGTGATCGCACCCATCTATAAGAAGGGTAGTAGACACCTTGCTTCTAGTTACAGACCCATAAGCCTCACTAGCATCCTCAGCAAAATGTTTGAGGGACTTCTTAAGAGTGAGATTCTTTTCCATCTTCATAGAAATAGGATCCTCTCCCCGTCCCAACATGGGTTTCTCCCTGGCAGGTCATGCGTCACCAGCATGCTTACTGTCATGGATAGTCTAACGAAAGCCTATGATGATGGCCAGCTCTCACACGCTGTATTCATCGATTTTGCTAAGGCCTTCGATAAGGTCCCCCATGCCCCTCTTCTTTACAAGCTGCAGACATACAGGATCACAGGCTCCATGTTGGCCATCCTACGTAGCTACCTTACCGACCGCACCTTTGTGGTTAAAGTCGGGAATGTTTTGTCTCAACCCTCCCCAGTAACAACTGGGGTCCCCCAATGGTCGGTCTTAGGTCCTCTTCTTTTCCTGATCTATGTAAACGATCTACCGACAGCCATTCCTGCGAACATTGCCATGTATGCAGATGATGTAACCCTCTGGAGTTCAAGCGTTGAAGACCTGCAAATTGCAGTCTATGAAACAAAACGCTGGTCCGAGGATTGGAACCTCCCAGTCAATGATGACAAATGCGTGAGCATGTCTTTCGGCAGAGAGAATGGTCACACGTTTTCCAATAACGGAGCAGTCACATTGCCTAGGGTTGACCGACACAAGGTGCTCGGTTTCTGGTTAGATCGTAACTTTTCCTTCTCTCATCATCACAAACTTGTGAGCAAGTTTGCCTTTCAAGTCCTAAACATGATTCGAAGGTCCTTCCCGCGCATATCTCAGAATGATTTCCCCATAATTTTCGGCACGTATATCCGACCTCTGCTAGAGTACGGTAGTCAGATAGTGCACTCTGGTCTTGTCCGATACCGTGAGATCCTAGAAAGAGTTCAGCGGGCCTCCACCAAGGCAGTAAGGGGTCTATCCCACCTAACTTATCCCGTCCGCCTCTCACTCTTCAACCTCTATCCCCTTGACGTAAGACGCGTAAGAGGTGATTTGTTTTTGATGTTCCACCTTTTTGAAACAGGTCGAAGCGATTGCTTCTTCTCCGTCTGTCCAGCCTCTTCTCTCCGTGGTCACGGCAGAAATGTTTTCAAGCCGAGGCCACGTACTTCTACAAGGATTACCTTTTTTAGCTATAGGGTTATTACTATGTGGAATGCACTTCCGGGAGATATTGTTCTCTCGCAGAACAGAACTATCTTCAAGAAAATGCTAGACCTCTACCTGGGTCTCTCCTAATAATTCCCTTTGTCAAAAAAACAAAAAAATAGTTGTCTTTTGTCGCATATATGTTCATGAATGCCGCACCCCTACTCAGCTTAAGGCACTGTCCACAGTGTGACACTGCATGGTGTTATGAGTATCTTGTTTTCGCTGCCACCACCGCCCCCCCCCCGCGTCATTTTACTCTCGTTTCAGCTCGGTGAATCCGATAAAAGATCAAAGATTTCCTCAACAACCGGGACAATTGGGCTCAAAGCCTCGAACCCGTGTAGTTTTTCAAGACTTCAAGAGACAGACAAGACTCTTTGACATTTAATTTCTCCGAACATCCGGCCGTGCAGGTTGCTAAAGCTAGACGGCTAATTGGTGTGATCAATAGAACCTTCGGTCTTCCGGAGAGCAAGCTAAGCATTTTTAGAACTCATGTTAGACCACTTCTGGAATATTGCACTGTCGTCTTTTCCAACAAGCGGCGGATTGACAGATTTGCAATTGAAAATGTACAACGTAGATTTACCAAACAACTACTGGGATATTCCTCGCCTTTAAATTATATGGAAAGGTGTGAAATATTGCACCCAGAGCCCCTATGGCTGCGCCGTCTACGAATTAACCTGTCTTTCTTTTGCAATATTGTAAAACGTACATCTTGCAGTTCAGCCCCTCAGGTCGAAACTCCCTCAAACTATTCTTTACGACATAGGGACTCTATGGTCTTGATTCCAGTATCCAGGACTGCGATGCGGTAAAACTTCTTTATTATTAAATATTCTTCCCTCTGGAACAAACTCCCACTCCAAATTAGGTCAATGTCTTCGGCCTGTTTATTATTCAAAAAAGAAATAAATAAACATCTAACTGTCCAAAAACTCATCCGAATGCTTGATCCCTACACCTCTATTACCCGAGCCTGAGAACTGGGCCTGGGATACTAGCCAAAAGCTTAACAACTTTGTTCAGTAGACAGTTATTACCCACGGATGGTAAGGAGCAAGTGGATTCATTCTATGCTATAGTTAGCAAATAAAAGCAGTCCAGCCCATACCCCACGACTGCCAACAACATACTCCACGTGTTTGTCTAGCCACTTCCGATTTTCAACGCCCCTGACCACGATCCCCTGCTGGCCACCAATACTCTGATGATTCTTTTCTTCATGCTGTCAGATTTTACCATAGTCGGTTAGGTTCTTCTTTTTTTTATCAGCTGCCGCCAGGTATAGGAGCATTTATAATGCTAGAAAATACATAGTAGCGTATATAATATTGTCCTCAAGGTACCAGTCTCATCCATGCTCCAACTATTTACTCGTTTATACCCTATTTCAACACATGAGATTCCAGGCCTCGTTCTGATGAACGAACCTCCACAATCCATGTGATCTTCCATAAACCATTCATCGAACTACACACAATTATTTGCCCCCGGTGTCGCCCATTCTCTCCTCCTTGCTTTGTTGGTAACTCTCACTAAGCCTCACGATAATTAGCCGCTAGTACTGGTCTTCGCTTTCCGTATGTGGTTTAATTCAAAAAACCAGACCTCAATGTCGAGACCATCCACTTCTGTTGCTGGCATAATTTTGGTGTTCTGTCTTTCCCCCCTAACCAACAGCTGGTAGAATTGCCAGACTGCAGCCTTCCCCATTTTGTTTTCAGAACCTATCCCCTAAGGACGACTGTCGCCTTCTTTACCCCAGGAATAACTTGGAACCTCTCTCGCTAGATAGAATAACTGAGATTTACACACGGCTACACTTTCACCCGTCTCGCGATCGCTTTCCCCAAGATTCCCACCATTAGACTGCTTGGACCTGGACAACTCGATCTCACTGCATTGATACAACTCATTTTAATCCTATATGTCATTATGCCCGCTCCGTGTTAGAACCCGCTATTATTGTTCAATCACTGGCACATTCATGGTCAATGTACATTGCCTCAAAGGTCACCAAGAATAAAAAGTCCGGCGCTGACATATCTTTCGGTAGTCCTCCAATGGGCAGCGAAGCAGTTAGTAACTACCTGCACTCTTCATCGGTCCATCCGATCGCATCCGCAATGCTGTTGCATCGAGTGTTCGGGTTTTGCAAATCGCCACGTTCCCTCCGTGACTGAAAGTTTCCGATACACTTCCCATGCTGCATCGCCGCTCCGTTCCCATCATCTGTTACACCTGTCAAATTGGTCACCAGAAAAGCGACACTCACTGTCCACTTACTATACCATCCCCCTTATCGACACCTTTGATCTTTCAGATGATGCATTCGTGTTATATTACCGAAACTGACCCTGTATCCAGCCTCTAAATCACACCACTATCTGCGCCGGTTGATATATTTCATTTCTATATTCGTTGACCCACTGCCACTTTCCGCGATATACTTGGGCAGTTTTATTGGTCTGTCGTTTTTGCATGGTACACACCACACAGCGTTCATCTATTGACGTACACTTATCTGTGGATTACTCTACCATCCCTCTTGCAGAAGCGAACACCTGTATAAAGCCTGTAACCACACAGTCAACATTGATTTGTCTTCCACTTCCGCTTTGACATTTCGTACCAACCCCATATAAAGTTAACAATTTGCTGCACGCTCACCTGTTTTCCTCCGGTCGTCCCCTACCACCAGCACTCTGGTAGTCTCCTTCCCAAGAAATACGCAATTTTTTGCCACATATGATTCCTGCAGTAAACAGCCACCACCTTATATACTACCATCTTTGCAGACTGATATATTTCCATGTTAATACTTCTTGACATACCTGTCGTAAAGTGAATAATTCACCGAACGTTTCGACGAGATTTCTATCCATATGCCTCTCATATTCTGCAGCCCACCAACAACATATCCTTTGAATATGTTCGAATTTACACCAGTGGTAATTATTTCTTATACCGTTTACGCATGTACTCCAGACCTTCAGCCGACATCATTTGACCCTGACCTTTAAATTCGCCGGTCATTACTGCCGTTTTAGTCCACTGTAACACTCTCTTGGCTACTCTGCACACACGTGCTGCACCCTTTTGTGAATTGTCATTCCGGCATCATTATAATCATCTGATCATGCATTCTAGCATGCTTCGGGCGCATCCGAAATATACAATCATTATTATTATTACAACACAGTTGTTCGGCGGTTCCGAGGCATAAACCGTTTTCTGCAGACGAAAAGCCTTCCCGTGCAGCCCACGTTTGGTGACAGAAGATAGAGTGTCATCCCAAAATTGAATGTCGGCGTGCATTATCGCTTCCGTGGAACGTTCTATTGCCCTACGAAAAATTTGTTCCGCGACCATGTTTCGACTGGTGACACTCTGCCTTATAGTTTGCATATATGACTCAAAGGAAAGCGCCGAGAATGAATCCACAGAGCCGTGAATTCTTGCACCCTCGCATATATGCACCCGAGCGTGAACACTGAAAACCGCCTCAGTCTCACCATACAACTTCGCGAAGTCCTGCACCATCGAGCGGCAGCGATTGCGCATAGCGTCTATGTAGTGAGAACCCCACTCATCGCTGCACAGTACGTGTGCACAAATCGAAAAGCTGAGAAAGTTAGAGTAACTCTCAACAGACAGCACATCTTTCATAACAACCGGTCCGATATACAACAAGAAATGCCTGTACTCGGATGCCTTCCAGTACTCTAGCTCATCCAGCTTTCGACTAACTCGTGGAAACTCACAGGGGATACATTTCCGAACAATCCGAAAATGTTTGTTCACGGTTGCCAACGACTGAGCCGATAGCAGAGCTCTCCTTGGTTTGCCAAACTGGCGCCATACAAGAATGGTTCGCTTCATTATCCCAAGATATAACATATGCATGTAGTCCGTTGGGAACTGGTTTATCATATCAGTTGACAAACTCTCGAAGGGTGAATCCCCCGTGTGGTGGTCCGGTTGTCTTCGGCAGCTGTATTCAAGGTCAGTTCTTGCTTCTCCTAGGTTGCCTAAGAACACCAGTCGTGCACCAATGCTACTGCCTTGTAAGGTGCACCGTGGGAAACTGAAATAGCCACTACGGTGCTTTATTTGTTTTATCAAGGCTTTCGCCGGGGCATCAGCTATAAAGCTAGACGAAAATACACGGAAACGTCTGTATGCACTTCGAACATAAATGCCATGAGTGAGTAGAGATTTTAGTTCTCGAAGGCAATCATCCAAGTATTCCATCACATCTGCGGGTTTCTTCGTCCCACAGTAGAGACCCGCCAAAAACACCCGTGATAACGGTCTGAACACGGCCTAGAATAGGCCACAGATGACCCACGAAACAAAGTCAGACCGTCTACATGCAAGTGAATGGCTATATCATCGGTTGCGTGTATAGCACTGGAATCCATTGCACGCTGCAAACATTCATCGAGCCCAAAGTGGACGTATTTACCGTTACCTACGGACTTTTTTGGCGTTTGACGTGGCGATCCCAAGAACGTTCGTGGATCTGTCGGTGAATCCGGGAGAACCTGCATGAACATACGGAGCAGGGTTCTCACTGTCGCCATTGAGAGACGCATTTGTATGTCTGCCTGTCTTGCAACAGAAAGTGCCGAAGGTCCTGGAATTAAGTCTGAATTAATGGGTGGAGTAAGTAGACACAATAACGAACCGTCTTCCTTCACATTTGTGCTCTCCGCAGGGATCTCTGGGATATTGTCTTTTAAGAAAGGTCTATGCTTTAAGCAATCAAGTTACCTGAGGAGTGAAAAGTATGTGCAAACCACGAGTTATCCTAGTCTTCGCTGGCTTGTAAGTCTTTTGCATCGTCTCCAGCTTTCTTCAATATCTTACTAGAAGAATAATTTGAATAGAATACCTATAAAAGCTTGTTAAAATGTTCGGTGCACCGACATTGGTCGGCTGATGGACAGCATCATGCTCAACCTCGCAGTCCGTATTTATTTCCCCGGATGATCACATCCTCACCAAATCATCTGGTTTATGTGAACATTAGGGTTCACAAAGCGTGGAAAACATTACCATTTACAGCTTTCAACCAATCGTCAATATTCGAGGCATTCAAAGATTCCACTGTGGCATAAGCGGCTCCGACGGAAGCTTTTTGACGTTGCTAGATGGTAGTTTTCGAGCACCCAGGAACAGACACCTGCTAACGGCTGTATCGTCTCATTTTGTGCAATGATAGCTACCAGATTGGGCTCGAATTTAAAGGGCATATAGCAGTACATAAAGCGTATCTCGTGAATAATTGTAAAAGTTTACTAGCCACTTGAAAATCTTAGTTTCTTCCACCAAACATGAAAACGAATATATCCATTCCGTTAATTAGTCAATACTGAGCTAGTAAGGAACAGACGAACACTGCAGTAGACATTAAAAATCTACGAGATACATATTGACTGAAATAACAGCACAAACGTGACACATACTGTCGTTATTGACGAAAGTGAAGACTCGCTACAGGACGACTTGCGGCTAGCGTGTAACCCTCGACGGATCACGTGACAGAATGGCGCGCCTCAGTAAAACACAAAAAAGGCAAAAACGTCAGTGAAGGTGTTTCATGAAGAAACTTGCTCGAGGTGTCGAAAAAAGAAAGGTACTCATTTGTTGTGATAAGTTTGGGTGCTTATATACTTGAAAAATCAAGACAACCACCGGGAAATGACAAAACGCAGCTAAACAATAAAGTGCATATATCTCCAAAACCATGAGGTTTACGAGAATAAAACTTCGCAGTTGGCCATTTCGGGCTTATTAGTACCATTGCCGAACTTATTTATCATAAAAATGGGATTTTGAAGAACAGCCCCGGAAGGTACCGTTTGGGGGCGTTTTTTCGACCCCTTGTGCTGACTGGGTAGATGTTTTGCATAAAAAGCGGTAAGAGTGTACGTAAAACTCCGACATTTGTTGTTGGTCATTCTTGTATTCCACAGAACCTTGTTGGGTCTTCTTACTGTTCACGGGATCTGTAAAATAAAAGTGTGGAACGCGATGCGTTAACTGTTCGAAAAACATGGAATAACTTGATTTTGTATGTTTACCTCAGAAACGTATATACTGCGCACAAAAGTATGCGGGTGCTGTTTTTCAACATTATACGAGGCAGTCTACTTGTAATAGGTTCAGTACGCATGTTGTTGGATGAAATTCTGCACCATAAGTTTGAAATGAAGCAATGGTTACGCAGAAACCCTGAATGAATGAACACAAAAAATAAAAAACAACGTACCGGTGTAGCCGTTTTCCTTCGCCTCGATCCCGAGCGCTGATAAACCAAAGCTTAGTGTCTTTTTATGACAGACCTCGGTTCACCTGCGAATAGTTCCGTCCCAAGCACAGCTTCTGTTGTCTCGTGTTATTAATTGTATCTACTTGCCCATTACGACCGCAATCAACCTACGATGGTAAACCGGTTTCCTTTGCGGGCTCCCTAGCCAACAGCAAGTCATATCAACCTCTTCCTCAATGCTTGCTGCCAGCGTACCGTGCACTGTTTCCCACAGATCTGTACAGGTGAACCTTTTGAGCAATGCAACCTGAAAGTTTTTGTTTCATATGTAAAAGATTACCAAGCTAGCATATGCTTTTCGTGAAGCAAGAGTGTCGTTTAGGGTTCCCAAGTCCCCCAACGTTTCTGCTCGCAGTGCCTTGGGTCGAACGGCTGATTCATGGGTGGCCCCTAATGCAACTGCCGGCGCGTCGAGCGCCCGTTACACCTTGCCCAAACGGTTCCACATAAGTTGCGTGGTCACTATGTGGGTGTTGAATAAGTCAGAAGGCCACTCACGGATTAGCTCACTCAACTTTTCAATATTTGGTTCAATATGACTCCACCCTCAAGTGTTTCGTTGCTATCAAAAAAAATTATTCGTCTACTTTTAGGGTGACCACCTTTTACGGAACTTTGATAAGGGACTGCCGTCACTGCCGGTCGGATACGCCCCACGGAATAGCACGGACGATGATATCTCGCAGCGAGCGGTATTTGAAGTACTGATAGAAAAAGCTCATTGATAGGAAACGCAAACTTACGAAGCAGCTTCCATAACTCTTTGCAGCTCCGGCAGCGGACTGGAAGGCAGTTCAAAATACTTTCGTGGTGTACGCGATAATGCCATGTGCTCCTCTTGAAAACTTACATCGGAGGCTAGTTGCGTCGGTACCCTTACACAAAGTTAACTGATAAACTTTGGTACCTTCTCCGAAATGAATACCGTCGGCTAAAAAGCGTTTGTGGCACGGTTTCGTCTGCTCTACAGGTGGAAGCGTCTGGGAGTAACCAACTTCCTAAAATAAAAGCTCCTCCAAAATCGTCTGAGAGAACGTCACATGTTAAACGATTTACCTGTGTAAAACAACTCCACAAATGCGTACGCCTGGATAGAGTCCAACTGTGGTGCACCGGACAGAAGCATTCGGCGGTATTCCGTAAAAGTTGCAACCCGAGGCTACCTTACGAGGTTGCCGTCGACCACCCATTTGCTGTGAACCACGGCGTAAGAATTTTCCGCCAAAAATTCACTACCAAGTACATCTAAAAGAAAGCACATTAGAAAAGGAAGAAACAAGTTCCCCTGGGTTTCCCGTTTCCAAACTCAACAGAGTGATGCAAAACATACATGCTACCACAGAGAAGTTAGGATGACGACAAATCCTATATGAAACTTGCAACATAGAAACACGAATGATGACAGTGGACAGACTACAGAAAGCACTTACATGCGTGTGATAAAATAGTTACAAAAAGTATGCAAGACAGGGATACGTACGTGTAACAAATTGACAGAGAGGAGCAAGCATTTACATGCAATAGTGTGAACGGGTGCGTGCAAAACAGCAGGCTCTAAGCTGTTCGCTGAAAAAATGTACAAATATGTTGAACGCAAAGGGTGTGTGAAAATATCCCCCAGGACACTGAAGTACTGAAAGTAAATCTCATCGTTCAGAACATTCAAAATCATTGGGGGTTTGCCATTTGTTATCAAGAAGTTGTCCGGACGCACGACGGAAAAAAATATCCCGTTTATCAAACAGGAACAGGGCTTTTTACACATACGGGGTATTGGTAGGAAAGTGTAATCTACGGGGAGCTTTCCTTCATGCTGAGAACAGAAGGTACTCAACTCGTGTAAACGGTTGTACAACTGTTCGGCTGGTTTTGCAGGCCTATTAATCAAGTGCTTCGGCTCGCTCAAATGGGATTCACATGGGAAGCTGGAGAAGTTGTCCAGCGTTCCGTGTATTCCAACATCCTCAGCTAGACGGATCAAACAATGTACGTTGTAAACAATGTGCTCGGGGCCATACAGGGCCGCAATTTTTTGTACAAAAACACGCAAAACACCTTGGGCAAAATCCAACGTGCGGTTATGCAAGACGGAATGTAAAAAGACACGTACTGAAATAAATAGAAGCATAAAATGATTATATAAATCAGAAGGTAATAAATCACGTAGATTTAGGGGCCAAGATATAGGGTGAATTGGCGGAATTCCGTTGCCTTCCAGAGCTCAATGTCACGTGTGTGCCGGCATTTACGCTGAAAGTCACACAAAAGAGAAGTGTGTGTTCGTAGGATTCGATGGCCCAGTTATTCCGCGGCAGTGCGACCTAGACGGTAGCCTGATGAACGGCTACCCTTTCGCCAGGCGGTAAGCAGTCGTTGGGTAACCCCGAGACATACTAAATGCATGTAGTCCAACGGGAACGTATGTACCATATCTATGGATACGGACAAAAATGGACTGTCACCAACGTGGTGGCGACGATACTTTCGAGCGCAAAAGTTTCCCTCCGTGAGTGTTCTGGCTTCAGTGACGGAAAACGTCATCCTTCCATCAATATACACTCTGCGTTGGTTGCATTTATCACAGACAAAACAGCCAGCAGGGCCTTTGGCTTGATGAACAAAGCTCTAGCAGGTGTATCACAGACAATGGCTAGCAAGAACCATTGTATGGGGGCATTACGATAGATGAGGCCTTTTTGTAATGTTTCCTTTAACTTTTCCACAGTAAGACGCATGTATTCATACAGGTTTTGTGGTTTTTTCGAGCAGCAATAAACCCCCACAGTTACGAAGGGCGTACTTGCCGGCCGCACTACCCGCGCCAAAATTGGCCACAGCTGGAGAGCAGATGACTGATAAATGGACCTTTCATCTATATTCAGCTGAATATCCACGTAACCCAGTACGGCAGCCATGCTTTTTATGCAGTTATTCAAGCCCTCTTTCAATCCAAGATGGATGTACACACCTTGGTCAAACTGGTTCTTTTGACATAAACGTGGTGTATGACAAATGGTGCGTAGGTCGCATGGGATGCCAGGAACATATCGACTTATGAATGACAGCACTCCGAGTCGCTGTTTCAAAGTCAAATTGTAGTTTACAAACAAATCAGACATAGATCGTAGCATTGCGTCCTTGTTTACGGTAACTGATATTATTTCCCCAAGTTCCACTTGTTGGTCTGGTAATAAAATATTATTGTTACATCCTTAAAAACGATCAAACCTGGTGAGGTTACAGCGAGGGATGTGGATGCAATCAGCCGCATAGCATTTCCCATTAGGTAACCACAGACCTCCTCAAATGCTATCCGAGAGAATTCTGGGATGGCTTCAACGGAAGCTCCGGACATGCAAGCTGCAGCTAGTGCCGATGCTTCAGGAAGCTAAATAGTACATTTCTGCCGAATTAACCTAACCTGAGTCTTTGCTTTTGGACACGAAACTCTAAGCTCCCACAGCGTGGCCTCGTGACAAACGGGACACTGTTGGGCACTGAGCAGCTTCTTCCTGTTCCGGTACCTCTGGTACTTGCTCTCTTTCGGCATAATTACTTATATCCTAGGAATGAAATCCACAGTGTGATAAGCAAACATATTAATTTATATATATACATATATAATAACTTCGACAATACACACCCTACAAATAAATACGAATAACGGTGAAGCAATATAGTGCTTTATTGTCTGCTAAAGCCGCTGTAATGGGTTTACCTCTAACTGACAAACGTAAAAAATGTACCAATATTTCTTTAAAAAATCAAGCAAATACAGACCTTCGAAATCCTGCCACGAAAAAACAAAGACAAAACTACTTAAAATAGTCGGGACATAGCACACTTGGTACATAAACGTTGACAATGAAGACCCCAAATACTCCGTCCAAGGGATGAAACCACCTTCTACGAAGGAATACGGCAAACTAATATGGCACCGCCTGATCACGTGTGAAGTCAGCAAAACAGAAAGAGACCTAAATGTAAGGAAGTCATGTCTGACAACTTGGTAAAAAACATATATAACAGTTGCTTTTCGTGTTTCACGAAAATCTGTGTTGATCATGAACAGAAACGATGGTGATGTACTCCACCCCAAAGCTTCGTTGGGGAGTGCCCAACAGGGTTGGGCAATGTGCTACTTGGGTAAGCCTCACTTAAACTGTTCAAGTAAAATATTGGTGAATTTCTCCTTTTCGCTTATGTGCGCTCTGGATGAAAACTGAAACTAAGTAGATTTTGCAACAGTTCAGGAAAAATGAGTCCAGTTGAATAGTTGCACAGCATGAAATGTGATGAAATGCTGAGTAACTCGGAGCGAGGCGGTCTGCAAGCTACTTTATCCTTTGTATGTGGTTTCGAGCTCGAATCACCAACATTTTCCTCGCTGTTTCCCGCTAAGAGTGGACTAACTCTCTGATTTTTCGAACACGCTCTTCGTTTCTTTCGTTTTCTGTAATGTAACACAACTGCAGGATCTGTCCAATATGCAAGGCTCAGTTTGATGGTGGTACAGTTTTCTTTTAGCATTGGTGCTGCCTCAAAACCCAATACCAGAACAGTCATTCTGAGTTCGTTAGGGATACTGACTTCAGCTCAGTCATTTTTGTTTTGGCAAAAGGTATTTTGTTTCGCCGCCGGCCATGAAGTTCCACCCAGGTACCGTACACTGTCACTAGGTCGGCAAATTCCAAGCCGCTTTGCGTGACCTGCTGGTGTCCAACTTTCATCAGGACTTCTCGAAAATGTCCTTTTTTGAGATATTTCAAACTCCCCCGGACAACTTCTCCATTTCTTGATAGGTGACTTGAAGGTGGTCTCTTGGGTATAACAACTTCGTTTTGCTTATTGTGACGTCCCGACTTTGAATTCAACATCGAAGGCACCGACCGATCTTTTGAGTGCATTTCGCTTTCCTGGGATGGACCGTTGGATTCAATACCGGAAAGTTCATTGTGTTCTGTAGAGGCACTTCTCTCAGCAACAGTTAGGCAATTTATTGATGCCGATTGTTAAAACTCGTTCGTCAAGGGTCCGAGAAGTGTCCAGCCGAGTATCGTTCGCGCAGCGATTGGTTCTTTTCGATTGCTTATGCTCTGTTTAAGCACCAAATGAACCTCTGGTACATTGCATCCATTTAGCATACAAACGTAAGGCTCAGACACTTCTCCAAACGCTGCGTCTTTGAGATTAGATCATCCGTTGGCGATCAATCTAATAGAGTCGACTGGTCTCATTGGCAAGCTGTCTATTTCAAAGGTTTCCGATATATCTACGGTCCCCTCCCCATCAGACAAAGACTTTAACTGCAGGGTCAGCCGCTTAAAACTGTTTACATGACCCCCCGCAATCGTGCTGATGGTGGGCGAGGTAGGCTGGCCGACTAGTTCACAGCCTTCTACAGGCTCGCGCGTAATTGGCGAGGTGTCCGACCCCGTGTCCAAAATTTCACTGACCCTCCTCAATCCTTTAGGTTTCAAGATGCCAACGGGTACGATGCCTAATCTGGCCGGTTTGAAATCATCATGTTCCGTTGAACAGACCATTCTGGTTTCATCCGGCTGAATAGGCCTATTGCTGAGAGGGTCATGTAGTAACGAGAGATGATTACCAAGTATCCGTCCAGGTTACGTTTCACTCTTAAGCTGCTTTCAGAGGCTCGATGAGAGTTATTCAGACACACAAAGCTTGAGCCAATCCTTTTTACCGCACACCGCCGATCGGGTATACTCATCCCATGAAAGGTCGGACGATCCGGTAACCGATGCAGGGAGTTACGTAGCTTCCATTCAGTTGGCCTCTCGGGTTCTTGACTTATCATGCGCACGTTAGCCAAAGACTGGATTCGGTTACAGTCCTTCCCTACAATTTGAGATGTTGGTTCCGCTCGCGCCAGCCTGCAACTTTCGCGTGCGATTTGTTCAAATCGGCTGTTGGCGATACGCGATTGACGACCCATTAACTCCGTCGAATCGTTGAACGTAGATTCCCGCCCAAGCGTATCTATTTTCTCGGCTTCTCCTGCCCATCGGCTCTGTAAATCAATAGGCAGACATCGGACAATGCATTCCTGTGTGTGCAACACATTCAGGTCGGACTGGCATACTAAGTGCTCCAGTACTATACTGCAATTCAGCATTTTTATAACCAAATTTGACAGTAATTCAGCCTTGCCCTCAGTCCCTTTTGCCCCTAATAAAACAACATCAATCAGGTTTCTAGCTACCATGAATGGTTGTCCAAACAAATCATCTAGGATTCTGCGTGCTCTGATGTACCCCACTGGTGGATCAAGCATCGCACGGCGTTTGATAGCACTTTTGGCCCTCATACGACAGTAATGTAATAAATACAAAAACCTGTGACCAGGATCTGCGACTTTGCACTCAACAAAATTTTCGAATTGTTTCATGAATAAACAGTTTTGCTCGGGGTGCCCGTCGAAATGGGGTAGCCTCACTCTTGGCAGGTCGAATGCAAAATCCTCGGTAGCTTTGGGCGGTCTCGGGGGTTTTAGTGCGTCGATCACAGTGCTGTTTCGATGTTAACATCGTGAACTACGTGTACCTTTTGCTGGCTCGCTGAGACCAGATCCCTGTTTAAGAAGCTCTGCTTGCTTCCTGGCTAACCGCAGCTCGTTCTCTAATTCCATCACTCCCATTCTATAAGTACTAATATCAATAAACCCATGGCGACTAGAAATATATGACATGGCATGGACAGAACTACAAGACTTAGCATTATCCAGAGAATGAATACCACCCAAACCATCCCCAGAGACCTGCCAAGTTAATTCCTGTTGTCTCAAAACGTCCCTGCTACCTCGACTGGGCATTTCCAATGAGTTTTCCTGTCCAGGTTACACTTAAGTTCTGTAAGTCAATTCTCGCAAATCGAGCAACTCGTAGCCAATTCAAGGGAATCCCAAAACCAGAACAAGATTGATTCGTAGTTTCTGTGGTACTAAATTGAAATTCACAAAAGGCACAAATATATACAAACCTAAAGTATGCGGCCAAATAGACTTCACAGTAAAAGTCAAAGGTTTAACTCCCCGTGGCTCAAGCACGACAGTCAGAGACGGTTCAAGGCCAAATTCAAATGTCTCACATGGATAAACAAACGTGAAAAAGTGTGGTATATGAGCGAGCTTTTCAAGGTAATGTTAAATATGGTTAAGTTCACAAAGCACGTTGAGCATTCGGAAAGATTTCCAGTATTTTTTCTTTACACCACCGTCACGGCAGTCCAAGTTGGTATCAAAACTATGCCGCTTCATGTGAGAAAACTACAAGCATTTGTTGAAGTGTAGTGATTGATGCATGTACTTGTTCGAGGGTCAATAAAATAACGAGAACGGTCTCAACAATACAAGTTTATGGCAACGGCTAGGAAGGATCTCCACGCATGTAAGTTACAAGGCTGCCCCAAGACTAGAAGGTCGAGGCCGTCTTGGCGATACAAAAGAGTAGACCTAAGTCTGCTATGCATAAAAACATGCCGGTAAGCCGAGCTAGCACCTCACGTGAAATCCTTGAGAAGATCATCCATGCCCACATCCGCCAGCACTTACTGGAACACTCTATACTAAGTCCGGCCCAGCATAGGTTCCTGAAAAACAAATCTTGTCTCACCAGTGTCTTGCGCTTCTTAGGTCAAATAATCCGACGACTGGATGGAGGTAGGCAAGTTGAGGTACGCTACCTCGACTTTAGCAAGGCTTTCGACTCCACTAATTATTGTTTTTTGCTATGCACGATGAAGACGTTCGGCATCGGTGGGCCAGTACAAAATTGGCTGGCGGATTTCCTCTCCCACGGGAAGTTTTACGTCAACGTAGGGGACAGGTGTTTCAGTTTGGTGAATGTCACCAGTGGTGGACCTCAGGGATCCGTCTCAGGCCCGATGCTATTCTTGTTGTTTAATAACGACCTGGCATCCGCTCTTCATTCATCTGGCCTTATTTTTGCGGATGATGTGGGGATTTTTGGATCTGAGGATAGGGTGGACTTGGGCAGGGATATAAGTACCGTCCTGGACTGGGCTTACAAGTGGGACCCACCCCTGAACGCTGGAAAAAGCCGTTTGTTGTCAAGGGCAACGGAGAGCCCAACAGTCGCTCATTATCAAGGGCTGCTCACCATAGAAGCAGTCAGTAGGGTTAAAGACCTTGAGGCCATCACCCAAGCAGCTCGACCGTCACCTGAGCCTCACCCGAACGTCACCTGAGTGTCGTTCTGGCCGTCCCCTGAGTGTCATTTGACCGTCACCTAAGTGTCCCCTTTGAAGCAGAAAATAGACACTCAGGTAACAGTCAGAGGACGCTCAGGTGACGGTCACGGAAGCCTATCGAAACGGACTCCCCTGGTCCGAATAAATTTGTAATACTAACTACGACACCGAAATACGTACATGCTAAATAATATTCTGGTAATCTACGGAATAGCCGAAGTTCAGAGCAAGCGCACAAGCACGACCATCTTAAGTAAGCACAACCATAATTCAGCATACAAAATTTATAGGAATCAATCCCTGGAGTTCAAATAAAATACAGGTTTTAAGGGGGATAATTATATATTTCACTACTGGTAAATCTTTGTACACTGGGCTCGTCAGCGAACCATTGCCATCCAACCATGGGTCATTTTTGTTTACTTTGCAGTACCTGGAACAAAGGAAGTGAGATACTTGTTGAATCGGTGCAGTGCGGAGTCGTTATAATTGTCAACTTTAGAAATCGGCTCATGAGAGGGTTCAGCGATACATAATATATTAACGATGTTCAAGTCAAAACCGACCTCAGCACTTTCGATTTGGACGGCCACGTCCTGATATGGTGGATCAGCGCTAATAACCTCAGCCGGTTTGCACTTTTGAATCAAACGTTGGAGCTTTTCGTTTATACAAAGGTGTTGTAGCTCCGGGAAACTTGTGCTTCCTTGCTGCTTCTACGAATACAGGATAGGATAACACAGAACGGCATACTCACCGACAGTTATTCTACAAAATCTTGTATCGGCAAATGATTGACGCCCGTGGACACCGCGCCAGTTCAATCTGTGCAAATCAATCGGAGATCAATGTACGCATTATATGGCGTACACAATCCACAACTGTTCGAGTTCCCGTTGCAACAAGGAAATGCAACTTCTAGTCTGAAAGTTATGAACAATTTAAGTTACCATTTGTTTGTAGAAAGTTTCACCTTCCAATTTTTCGTTCAACCTCCTGAACACCCATGTATTTTGCACGGGAATAGAGCACCGCATGAACTGCACCGATGCACCCTCACCTCGTAAAAATTTGCACAGTTTGGACTTGATGTCCTCCATCGTCTTCTGCAGTTCCACAACCCGAGTGATAAGATCATTCATCCAAGCTACAATTAACCAAAAGTAACATCAGAAGTTGGACGTACACACCAAAGTTTTTCCATAAGTAATGCTTTCCAAAACTCGATCTGTTGCTTTTCTTACCTTCGTAACTTCTTCTGTTTTCCTAAATGTAGAAAAGGTGACAATCTATTTTAAACATGCACGTGCTGTAAACGTGCCTTCGAGGATCTGAAATAGGGGTTGCTGTTGCCGGTATAATGGAGTGAGTTGTGACCTGGGATCTGAACACGTCATCAAAATAGATAAATATGTACATGATGACTACTGAACACAGACGACATCTGACCTTAGCCGTTAATTCCAGTTGACTCCGTTTCATTAGGAAACAGGTCTATCATATCCACCGGTGGTAATTCAAACGGAGAACTGCCAGTATGATGACAGCGTTGGTGACGATTTCAAATGTCAACGTCATTGCGTAACCTTCCTGTGGTCGATGGGAAAATGAGACAGAGCTGAGGCATCAGCCGCGTTGTGTGCATCTGTGACAGCTGTATGACCCAAAATGATGCCTAACCTGCTTATTCATTGCCTCGGCTGGATTATTACTATTATTATCTGCCGCAACACTCAGCAAACCAACTCTGCAATGAAGACCACTCCCACGAATAATGATGCCATCGGATAATAATGATGCCAATTCCTGTATCAGATCTTCCAAATATTGATGCGCTTCAGTAGGTTTGGACATTCCACAATATAGACCATTAATAAATGCTCGCAAAGTGGGGTCCAAGAGGCGACACAATATTGGCACAACTGGTGCGATGCGCCACGAAGAAAGCTCACACGGCCACTGTGTAAGTGAATATAAAAGCAGCAGCCGGATGTGACGGGTGTACACTCCAGAGCTCGTTGGAAGGTTTCATTTAGTCCAAAGTGTACGTATCTACCGGTGTCAAGGTTTTTCTTTTGGTATCTCCTTGGTGACCCCAGCGACGACTCGGAACTAAAGACAAGTCAAGCTTTAACTGACTCAGAGCTCGTAATGAAATCCTCAAATCGGCCATTGATGATTTCATTTGTACAGCGGCCCGCTTCACAACATCTTTGGCCGAAGGAACAGCTGGAAAGTATAGATTTATTAATTCAGTTGCCTCCTGTGAGGGTAGTCACCATTTTGATCCGTGTTGCAAATTTCATTTCTCCATCCATCAATGATGATTCCGTTGCATATATTGGTGAATAACACGAAGCTTACTTTTCGTGAAAGTGGTAGCCGCCAAATAAGTTGACTCCCACTCCTCCTTTGGTATGCGCGAGTTATGCTCCTCCTGTTCCCACAACTATCCATATTTAGAAATTCACAGTACATTAACTTGTGGCGGTGGAGGTTGTGGCAGCTGTGACTTGTTGCTCCTCAATTGCTGCGGATGAGACCTTCGGTTCTTCAGGACTGTCGATGTCACCGGACTAGTTCGTAGGAACGGAATAATTGCCTGGGAATTTGCAACGAACTTCATAGAAGTTAACTTTTCACACCATCATCCCATATGAGGGATAAGTTGAAAACGCCCCCAATAATCCTGCAAAATGCGATATGCTTCTTGCGCCTCCATATAGTGGTTCTGGAACAGCCACGCAATTTTGGGTGGGTCTTTTCCATCTACAGATGAAGAGATAAATGAAAATAAATGAGATTTACCCACCGAAAAACATCAGAAACCGACCACACGCAGTGAAATGTTTAACAGCATAGCCTGGGAGGCAACAGCAAACAACCAACGCCAAGGACTGGCCGCCACGATAGGAATGCATTAAAACAAAGGGAACATCCAAGTCTATAATACACAGTAAAATGGATATTCGACTTCAAATTTTTTTCTTATTACGGTTTTTTACCAAAGAATTCTCAAGCAATCTCGATTCCTGGGGCTTCTGTATCTAAATCCAGTGGGGACCAAGATACTAAATATTCAAAAAAGTGGCTTCACGGAGAATCTCTTTCGATTTTTTTTGCATTTATGACGGATTCTCAGGTTTTCATAGAGGTTTCGATTGCTTTTGGGAGAGTTGCACAGATTAACTGCCACGGTCCCCTAGGGGGCACTCAGGTGACGGTCGAGTATCCCTTTGTGCTGCCTGGGCATGAACAGAGACTTCAAATGGTCGGAGCAGTGCAACGCTGCTGCACAAAAGGCTCGTGGTGAGCTTTTCAGACTGCAATCAGCTATGTCTTGCCGGAAGCCGGAGATATTCGCGCCTGTTTGCATGGCTATAGTACGACCTCACTTAGAAGGTAGCTCGCAGGCTTGGTCACCCTTCTACGAAAAGGATGCTGCCTGCCTAGAGGAAGTTCAGCTTCTCTCCACGTGAATGGTTGAAGGGCAGAAGGGTAAGACGTATGGGCAGAGACTCTGTGATCTGAATCTCTTCTCGTTGGAAAGGGGGAGAAGTCCAGGGGATCCCATAAAAACGTTTCAGGTAAGGAACGGCTTTCCTGGCCTTATACCGCATAGTCTGTTCCAAGTGGCATTAGATTACAGGACAAGGGCGCGCGAAAAGAAGCTGGCGAAAGTCCGAGCTAGGATGATGACAATATAGGACTTCTTTAGCTACAGGGTAGTGCACATTTGGGACGGTGTGCCTGGTGGGATGATAGATCTGTAGACCGTCCAGTCCTTCAAAGGTGCCTTAGATCGCAAGTGGTACGAGATATTTCCCTGTAGTGAGCTTTGAGTATGGTAACTAGATGGGTGACGGGGAGGGCTGTGGTCCTTCTGGAGTGTTCTAATCGACTCTTTCGCTCATTGCCTACTGTCTCCGTGAAAGCAGATGAGGCATAATGTCTCTCGCAGTTGATTTGCTATGAGGTCTTACGTTTCACTCTCATTCTTAGCGGGAATCCGACGGAATGCACTCGGAAGTGATGGGTGCATCACCGGTGTGCATACCATAATAATTCTGGACTCTCGATTGGCAGTGGTCATTGCCTGTCATGTGCAAACTGAAATGAACTGAATAGCACTGTACTTGACTGCGCTACAGTTTCGTTCAGCGGCTTGCTAAGTAGGCTTTTTCTTTTTAACATAATTTGTTGTCAAAAACAGCGATGCCGGTAGAAATTTTATTCAAGCGACGTTCTGGTGATAACGGCTAACCATTTTCAAGGAATTATTTCTGATTGAACATTTGCCTTGAAAAAGGTTACCCGCAAGGTTACCGCGGTAAACGAAAGATCGGCTAGTTAAAGGGTAGCGGCGTCGGTTCCGACCTGAAGACTTTGAATTGGCGCGAAATCCTGGTACGAACTAAACATCCGGGCGCGGGAAAACGCTACTTTTGGCGCGTCTTCCAAAGCCGCGCGATAACTGATACTCACTTTGGTGAATTAGACAGCCAACGGTAACTACACGACCACAAATATAAGAAAAAATTGAAGTTTCGCATTGAAAAATCGGAAAAACTTCGTATCGCGACCTGGGCGACGAGATACCACAGAACCACCTACCGAAGCCACGCCCGCGGCAGCCGCTGCCGGTGGCGTTGCTCACCTTGGTCACAACGCTTATATACCCCTGTGGCACGCATTCAAACAAACATCGCACCATGACATTCCACGTGGATCTCATTTTCTACGGGCACCGATGCATTTGTTCCAACCGTTCCACATATAACAGCTGTTATGTGGGACTAGTCCCACAACTTTAGTGGAGCTATGTATAAGCCCGTATGCCAAGGTTATTGTGAACTGCTAGATACTTGCTGAGTTGTAAGTGACTTACCTATTATTATTTACAATGAGAAGACATTAGGCGATTTTTCTTTGGTAAAAATATTCCGATCAACGAAATGGTAGTCATTTATGTATAGCGGACTATAAAATTGACCTGCGATGTCGATTCGTATCTGGTAATGGCAAAGAATGTGTGAAATATTTTGGAAGCCTTGGACTGTTTCCTAATTATGATTTGGAAACGTGGTCCTTACTACTCATTAATGAGTAGTAGAGATTTCGGGACAATTGTCCCGAAATCCCTATTTCGTGTGAAAAACGTACCACTACAGTGGTGGTGCGCTTTGAAGAGGACCAGTGTATGATGTGATCTGACCAAGTGAATTTGGGCTAAACGAATAACTGCCAGCACACGAAAACTGTTTTCTCTTCTACCTGCGTGTACACAAGTGGCGTAAGGAGTTACGTAAGTGCTGGATGGAAGTCAAGCAGGTTTGGTTTCGCGTTCACCGGCAACCGATTATATATATATATATATATATATATATATATATATATATATATATATATATATATATATATATATATATATAGTTATGTCCCGCTGTCGAGACTGGGGACTCTAAAAACACACCTGGCTGTATTAATGGAAATACCATTGATCGAAAGTCGACGGACTACTTCCTGGTGACGGAGGTGTTCGGCTTCGTCTGTACTGACAATCAGAATATCGTCAGTACAAGCGAACACAAAGTCGAGACCGCGAAGAACTTGGTCGACAAATCGCCGGAAGGTTTGTGCCGCGTTTCTCAAACCAAAAGGCATGCGAAGGAATTCAAACAGGCCAAACGGTGTGATAATGGCAGTTTTTGGTATATCCTCCGGGGCCATCGGAATTTGGTGGTAGGCCTTGACCAAGTCGATTTAGGAAAAAAACGGGTTTTCCCGACAAGCCAAGAGAAAAATCACGGTTGTGGGGAATTAGATAGCGGTCTGAGATCGTAGCGTCGTTTAGTGCTCGATAGTCGCCGCACGGCCTCCAATCACCGGGAGTTAATTTCGAGAACATCTATAGTGGTGAAGCCCATGGGCTGTTCGAAGGACGTATAATACCAAGGGCTAACATGAGGTCAAACTCGGCTTTCGCCATCTTCAGCTTCTCCGGGGTGGGGCGTCTAGGGCGAGCAGCGGTAGGGGGTCCCTTAAGGGACCAATTGGTCGTCATATGGTAAAATACGCCATGAGCTGGTTGCGATATATCGTTTGTGGGGCGGGTGATTTGAGAAAACTTTGACAGTACTGACGCGTAAGTGTCATGTTGGCACAAGCGATCGGATGCCGACTGAATTTATGGTGACGGATTTGTCTTGAACGGACAATGTAGTAGCGTTATCACGCACGGTCCTGTGTTACAAATCAACCACCAGACCAAATCGTGTTATAAAGTCGATGCCCAAAATGGGGTGACTGACATCAGCGATTGTGAAAATCCATAGAAAGCATCGTCGGAAACCGAGATCGAGAGTAAGCAGCTTTTCACCATATGTGGGAATGATAGAGTTGTTTGCCGCCTGTAGTGTGAAGGAGGGAGGCTAGAAATGGCGTTTTTCACGAGAACGTGGGATAACACTGAACTCTACACCAGTATCGACAAGGAGTCTGAGGTTGGTTGATTTGTGGTATACGAAAAACAGGCGACTTTCCGATTTGCCAGCTGCAGCTGTCGCCATTACTGGCTGGCTCGGCCGTTTCCCTGTGTCTGTGGGGGATTTGTGTGCGGGGTTTCATATGCGCACGGCTGCATGCACTTCCGCGCATTTTCTCCGAACCGACGATGATAGAAACATATGTGGTCTTCGGTTTGATCGGCTGTGCGATTGGAGCGAGAAGTGGACCTGGATCGTGGTTGACGGCGCGTTCTCGAACGGCTGAGAGCGTCGATCTGAAGTCGCATTTCATGCAACTGCTGTGTAAGACCATTGAGCCGATCAGACGTGGTAGATGTTACATCTACGTGATTCACGGTTGGCATGAAAAACTCGCGTGTTTTGTCTGCTGTTTCGGCCAGCTTTTCCAGTGGGGTGCCAGCAGCATGTACTGACAGGATGGCTCTAGTGTTAGCCGGTAGTCGGTTTGTCCGCAACTGTCGACGTCATGTTTCACCGACCCGACGTTGTGCATCAAGAGAACGCATATGACGCATGGGTTTAGACGGGGTGCGGTCGCCTTATTTTGCACCAGCCAACAATTGCTGTAGGCGAGCTTCATCTGACAAGGTCGTTCGCATTAGCACTGTGGCTTTGAGCTTGTCGTATGGAGCATCGGCTGGCGTCGGATCTGTAAGGTCTATTACTTCGGAGGCTATTTCGTTGGGAAGTTGTGTCACAACGTATGAGAACATAGTGATCTGAGAAAATATTTTGCGACAGTGGAAGGAAGCTTCAAGCTGAATGAACCATACACGGGGATTCGAGGAGCCAAAAATGAGGGGCTTAATCGAAATGCTGTTCGTGCTTCCCTCGACGTCAGTATTATCGTGCAGTTTCAAAGTAGGATCCATAATTTTAAAAAACGCAAAAAATAATACCGAGTGCAGAAAGCTTAGGAGCAACCGTTGGAGTTCTGGACGAATCACGTCGGGTTCACCAATTATGTGGCGGCTCGATAGAGATACGAAACAAAAGGGGGTATGAAAACAATGCCACTGTACGGAAATGTGGTGCATTAGAAATAGAAAAAAGGTGACTCAGAGTATGTTCACAATGTTCAATGAGTTGACATCAAACCGGCCGCATAAAAATCGCTCCTCAAGTTTGTTCGACGTAGCTTTTGGCCCGCAGTATGGGCCCCAATAATTTCACAGTTGACTGCCGGGTTGTGGTAGGTGCGCTAAAATGGCGTTTGGAACCGTATGGATTCGATCTTCATCGCCACAGGTCATGCAACGCTCACAAGCAACGCGGAAAGAACAATTCGCGTTACCCACTTGCGGGTCGGTTGAAAATGTCTTTAATAATTTGATAAAACAATAAAACGTGTACAGTACAGTGAAAAGAAAATTGTAGGATATGTGGGATGTACAAGGTACCGCAAACCTGTTGCGAGCCCAGCCCATGGAACGAACTGTGTGCTGCATGGGTGAAGTTCATCGCTGACTCGCCATTGTTTTTATTTCAATGGTTGAGGCTGTCTCCACTGTTAGCAGTCGACTGGTTGTTTGTAGTTCGACTTTTTAAGTTTACCTGGTATCTTCCGGCTTTTCATCACCTCTGTTTCTTCTGGTGCATCTGGGTTCGTCAGTGGTTTTGTCGTGTTCGGAGTACTAAAACGTGATTACATGATTTTCTGACCGAGAAACGTGAAGTCTGCATTCACCGTCATATGAGAATCTAACTTATGTTATCATAATCACCGCATCAGTCTCCAACATTTTCCAGCAGTCACCAACTTTTAGTTTATTCCGTTTCCAGAAACTCCGATTTATCAGCTAAAAATATCCTTACAATTGTGAATCACAAGCAATGCATCTGAAAAACGGTGAGTCCTTCCACTGTATTCTACCAGCAGTATGCCACTGATGGCACAGTTATCAAGGTTTACTTGTTTTCGTAGATCTCTGACAACTCACGGTCCGTTTTTAAGATGTTGTGTCTCGATTGGTGGTGGTTGAATGACCGACAGTCCGCTTTAATGATGGAAAACACTTCTCTGTCACTCGCGCCATTACCAAGCAGGACCCCAAATGACTATTTACTTCAAAGTTTCGTTCATTGTTTTTTTCTTCACCAGTTTCAAATCAAGCATGATGCTAACGCAACAAAACAGTTATAAAGTGGGAGTGGGAAATACAGCAGAGCGTAGCAGTCAGTCTTTGTATAGTTGGTATGCCCCATGGTTGTTTGTGTTGTGGGCTGTTGGTCACCGGCATTCCTCGGGAAGTATAAAATAGCTGGAGTATCTCTAAGTTTCTCTACGGTTAGTAAGGCGTATTTTTAACCGTCTCACTACCTTCAATGAGAAGTCTTTTCTGCCTGCAAATCATCTTTGTGTTATTGGTGCAAAACGGTTGTTGGTTCATGTACCAGCTCGTTGCACACAACCCATTGGTCCGCCTGGTTTGGGCCCCCAAGCCTTGAGGCTTAAACGCCGCTGACTGGGTTCATCTATTTTCTGTCGATCGTCTATCCTGTCGCTCATGATATCATGGGCTCCGTACTGGACAGGTGTTCACTCACTGTCTACCAGTGAGACTAAGCCGTCTATCGAACAATGTATCAAACTATATCCTCACAGAGCGCTTATGCCCCATGATCAGTTACTTTGCGAACAACGTTTGAAAGTCGTTGAACGACGGTTTTTCAGCGGCATTCGACAAATGCCATTTGGCAGCGCGTGTCAGATTCGTATGAAAAACAAAGTCGTTCGTTGTTCATTATCTGATTCACTCTCACAATTAGTCCAAAACATTTTCATTAGCTTCTTATCGCAGAGATTGGGATTTCAGATATTAGCGTGTAATATTGTATGGGTTAATGAAATGGTGGTGGCCGAATGGTTTAGAAGGTTTGCCTACCACCTCGGAGGCCCGAGGTTCGGATCGCCGCCATAACCGGTTACTTCGGTGGTAGACAGTAATCCACTGTCGTCCGGACCGCTACCACACCTGACCTATTGGAACCTAATGTGGCTCTCCACCCACTCCAAGTCTCAGGGTTTGACTGGCGTTTATCCTCAATGTTGTAATGGGCCTTCGTGGCTACGGGGTGTATACTCCTTTTTTGCACTCATGTCCAAGCATGTGATAAAAAGATTATCGTGCGCGGTTTATCGTGGGACCGGAACACGAATACTATACACAACACACCGTAATATTTTGTGATACTCACGTGTGTCTGTAGTATCGTTGTATGGGAAAACAATAAAAATGGTAAGAGTCACACATATTCAGTCATGGATATCACATCCGTCACACTTTCAATCAAGTTTCAGATGCTTGTAGTCTTTCACAGGCATTAGTTGTATCCTTTCTAATCTGACAATAGATTCTTTATATGCTTCGCTGGATGCGGATTGAATGCCAGCATCTGGAATAGAAGCATTAGTGGGCTGAACAACCGTCGAATTATTCTCAGACTGACCTGTGCTGAACCGTACCTGATCGATACATCTTCGACGATGCGACAAATCATAACAATCAAGTATGGTCACCATTCCATTACGGTTTAGTTCCAAAATTGAGCCACTGAAGGACCGCACATCGCTTCCTCTGAAAAAGCTTACAACAGCATAAGAAACATTCAAAACCGGTTCTCAAACGATTGTGCTTGAAAATTTGCGCTGGACTCTTACCAGTAGTACTGTGAAAAGCCTTTCGGCATTGCATCATTAAATTATCAACAGCTCGATCTATTTCAACAAACGACAGGGAATTAATAGATTGTACACTGCTCTTTAGAGTAAAAACAGTTCTCAGCAAGTTCATTAGACCGACGATGATGGGGTGCAGTATCCATGATATATATATATATATATATATATATATATATATATATATATATATATATATATATATATATATATATATATATATATATATATATATATATATATATATATATATATATATATATATATATATATATATATATATATATATATATATATATATATATATATATATATATATATATATATATATATATATATATATATATATATATATATATATATATATATATATATATATATATAGTTTTATCCCGGATTGACAATAAGCCTGGAGCCAGCAGAACAACATCAAATATAAAATATCGGGAGTGGGAAGTACAACAAGAAATAAGTATTCAGTAGAAGGGTTTGATGAATTGTTTTCTTGCTCTCTCACGGTACACTCTTTGGTTTTCTACTTTGTCATTTTGGTTGTTTGGATGATATTTTTGTGATTATGGGGCTGAGAGTTCAACAGACAGGCTGTACAGCATTTGCGCCACTGGCTTCTGTTATAAGCTGAGTGCCTCAAAGTCTCTAACCAACAACAGTTGTCTCTCTTGGGCCCACCCAGTTGTCAAATGACAACAGCTAAGTCTTTTTAACCAGTCACCAGTTACTTATCGCAAAAACTCGCTAGAGATACGTGCTTCTAATAAACGTCTTTCGAAGGTCCAATCCGGACAAAGCAGCATTGTATTCGACCGGGCGCGTCCTCAAGTCACGGATGGGGAACGGTTGCTCCCGCAGCTAACCGTGAAGAAGGTGTACTCATCAAGTAAGTGTTTGTTGACGGTCAGCGGCATCGGTCGAAGGTGTGATGGGTTTTTCGCTTAACCAGCGTTCTCTGCCCTAAAGCGCCATACAGACCTGTGGATAGCACTGTGACGTAATGAATAGAACGCCACTAAATATCATCATAGCCCTTTGTCATGTTCTGTTTATCTGACGAGGTTTTCCAGAGGAGGCGAATGAACCATTCAGTTCTGTTGTAAACAGTAATCCGCTTTCTTTTGACTCGGTACCACACCTGACCTATTGGTACGTATTGGTTCTTCACTCCAAGTCTCAGGGTCTGGTTGTCTGTTATCTCTGAATATTCAGTGGGCATTTGTGGCTGTGGGGTATGCCCTTTCCATTGTACTCGTAAGCAGGCGTATAATCTAAAATAAATTAGCCAGCGTCTCATGTGGACCAATACTGTAGCCTTGCAGGACGCACTTGGTTGCCCAAAGGACAGAGGTGCATCTTCGAGTAAATAAGGCTATTCTGGGCTGGGTGACAGAGTAGTACAGCTGCACGCAGTGCAACCGACAATGATAGATTTTTCTATGACTGATTGTTCTTTAATGAGCACAGACTACTCTCACATCCTGGATTATATTCTCACATCGTACACCGAAATATGCTAACCTATTCACTCACTTTCTCATTATTTTTCTTTTCAACGGAAAATCCGGTTGACCGTACTATCTCCCATGGAAATCTTTGTCATATACTTCCTCTGCCCGATTTCGAGTCCCACAGAATTCGCTATGACTGACTGATGTCAATTCAAGCTAGCCACGTTCAGTGTGCGAACTCTTATGCAGGTTTAGATCCAACGCTTGAAACCCTTGCCATCGATGTGTGTTGCATTCAAAACTCCTGTTCCATCAATTGATTGATCCCTCCATCTAATTCTTCCTTGAAGTTTCACTTTCGCCCTTCTGGGGATTCTCAGGCTGTAGTTTCCGGTCCCGCTGGCGCTAGCGTGGTTTTTAGTGCGAGGACTAAAGCCAAACTATTGGACTGGATCCATGTAGAGAGTTCATTGTTTTACTGCATATTTGTGCATGAGTGCAATAGAAAGGATATACTCCATAGCCATGAAGACCCACTGCAGCATTTGGAATAACCAGCAACCAAACCCTGAGACGGAGTGGGTGGAGAACTACATAAGGTCCCGATAGGTCATATGTAGCAACAAACCGGACGACAGTGGGAGAGACGTTGGTGTAAAGTAAGAAGTCGCCATCTTGATGGACGCAACTTGTTTGTAGTTTTGGTCTGTGCACCCACCGATTGCAGTCGGGGCGCAATCAAAGATGATTTGTACCAAAAGCTATACGGCCTGTTACTCAAGCCGAGCCGGGCTGATATCGTGATTTTGGCAGGAAATATGAATGCTACAGTAGGGCTGGCTGTCATCAAACGAGGCGCGTTCGGGAGGCATTTTGGGGATAGATTGCTGTCGTTCGGAAAATGAGGGGTGGCTTTTGGTTGTGTGCTCTTATCAACATTTGTTCCTCACCAGAACGAATTTCAGACGCTCCAATCACCGATACGCCACTTGGTGTCCACGCTTCTCGAGTCAGCAATGGATTTACATTGAACACATCACAATAAACCACAGACGGCGGGATTGCATGCAAGACTGCCGCTCGTGTTGAAACACCGCTGTTGACTCTGATTATGCACCAGTTTGTACTAAGTGACGACGGTTTGACTGCCATCAGCTGTTTCAGTCGGCTTGACTATCCGTCTTCCAAAATGCGCTGATCGATAACACCAGTCAGCATCGGTCGCTTGTCACGGATGCACTACATTCCGCTGGTCTGGTGAGTTGTGGCCCTTTTCATTGGGCCGTTCAAACGTGGATTTCTGCTGAATCTCTGGGCCTTCTCGATGCACGGCAGTCAATCCGGGCTGAGAGCGAGTTAACGAAGCACGGCTTGTAAGGAGACGAGCACTGGATGCAAGTCCACCCAAGGATCGCTAAATCTTGTGATCACGACGTGCATTAGAGATGAGGCGTGCGGCCGCCACGGGAAATTCCCGTATGCTGTTCTGTCTCAATCGAGTTATTGGTAAGTGGGATTGAAACGATCTGTGAAGTAGACGATTTTCCAATTCACAGTCAGCAGCGGCGGGTCGAATGCTGGGCGGACTACTTTCAGACCGGTGGTGGTCGTGTGGTTTAGGACGTTTGGTTACCATCGGACGTCGGAGGTTCAAATCCCCGCTACCATCGATCACTTTGGCGGTAGACGGTAGTCCCCACAATCATCTGATTCCTTGTCACACCTATCTTATTGGGACCTAAAGTGGTTCCCCATCATCTCAAGTCCCAGGGTATGGTAGCCGCCAAGTGGCACAAGACTGAAAATGTGTTTATTGGCCATTCTGGATCATTTTCAATACTTCTTCCTCAGTTCATTTTAATTCTTTCACTTCTGGCAATTTTGTACTCTGGTGTTGGTTACTACAATATTCCACGTTTAAGATTCTCCTCAGTTAAGTCGGAACCTTCTCCCGTATATAGTCTATAGCCCCTGGTCCTCAGTTTGTGACACGATAGCGAATATACTCGGCAGCGCGCAAAACAGAACTCAAAACGCTGGAGCGGGACAACGTGTGTATTGAAGGAGCGCAACGGCATGCAGACGACGTACACAGGCGGAGCAAGTGGCGCCACCAAAACCAGTAATTGTTCAAATAAACAAATTTGTTAGTCTTTGTCATCGAGTGCTGTATTGGTAGCACTACACATGGACAAGTCGAGAGTAAAACGAATAGATGCTTCGATGGAAACGAGAAATAGAGAAACGCGTAAATATAAGTCATGTTGACGAGGAAAGAGTTCGGATGCAAGTACTCCACTGATGGTAGCACTTACCAATGCTACATACTGTCTGCAACCACCCAGTGGTCATCATCAACATCGTACAACGTTAAACAGTTGGGCGATCCCCACTGACCACTGTCTTTATCACCATGTTGCACGTAGCAATAGAAGAATAAATATACAAGGTGATGGATCTCGTGAACAGCAATCCGACAGATTAGCGCGTTCAATTCAGCCGAGTTCACTGGTTAAAGTTGTCATACCTTTTTTAACTAGTCATTGACTGACCATTTCGAATTTTCCTGCATCCACTACCTGTGTCGATGAACGGTGTACACCGAAGATGTCTATCTGTGGGCATGCGTAACATCCCTATCAGAGCATCTGGTTTGGCAGACGTCGCCAAATTGTAGATAGTGAACCTAGTCTGTTTCGGGAATAAGCTTAATTGCCGGCCTCACCGCAATAAATTTGAATGCCATATCTTTGATGCCGAAGTTTTCATCGGTTACTCGGGACATATCATCCGGTGGTAGGCATCAGATGGGCTTAAAGCTGTTTGCACTGTTTTTGTCCCTATTTTTACTGTAAACCAGTCGACAAACAGTAAGACCATGGCAATCCCATCTTCCGTGTGATTGTAATATAATCACTGGACTGTCGAAAAATATGCGTAATAAGTCTTATGAAAAATTATGATCCTTTTAGGTTGTCTTTGGACGAGCCCGCTCTTCGAAAATGTTGCACAACATTGAATCGCGTTAATCCTGATCATCGCTTTCGGCTACTCGGGTTTTTTTGGTTGGAGGAAAACTGAGATCCACAGTTAGGCTCTCTTAATGACAATAACGTCGCCCGTGGGCTTTTACAGTCAGCTTGTATAACTAGGGACAGTTGACGGTTTCCTGTGGTAAATGCTTTCACTACAAATTAACCATTTGAGTCGATCGACAAGAACAATCTCAAGATACAATCACAACACCCTACCCCTCGGTTTCGTCCAAAAAAGGAAGTACGCCAATATTAAATTAGTTATTTTGAGTATTTTGATCGGACGAAACACCATCTGAAAAGCAGATCAGTTATTCAATCGGTCACCCACTCGCAACACCAATTTGTCTTATAGCAGAAAGGGCTTGGTTCAGCACGATCCAAAAGTATGACTGAGTGCCTTCAAAATTGACTTCCTCTTGCAACTACGCGCGGAATTTCAGCCTAGCTTCACAAAATAAGAATTGAACGAGTGTTCAAGGTTCGCTAATGCCTGGGGGGGGGGGGGGGGGGGGTTACCACAAGGACAGCATCGATTCGATCGCACGTGACTTGTGCACTCATTTACTTTGTGCATTTATCATATTCTATTGACTCTGGGTGTAATTCTACGCACTGAATGACTGAAAAATGCCTGTGCGTTAATCTGACCGCACCATCATCCCACAGCGTTAAACAGCGGGGCAAGCCCCACTGACCACTGCCTTTCTATCCATGTTGCGCGTAGTAATAGAAAGAATGAATATACAAGATAGATAGAGTGGACCTACAGAGACGAGAAAAGGAAAGAATGCCCTAGTAGCCAACACACGGAGTGCACGGTATAACTGTACAAACATTGATCAATCATTCTGATTCGACAGAAAGGGACAACACAGCCACCACTGTTCACGGTTCGTTGCTCTGTCCTTCAGTGTCTCCAGCCAACTGGTTGAGGGGTCTTTTGGACTCCAACCACGAAGGCGTGAGGCAACTAATTTTCCTAAGTCCGCTGTACATTTTCTCATTCTGCGTTGTCACGTCACCTGTTGGCCTCCACGTGGTTTCTTCCACTCCCTAAGAGGAACGGAGAATAGGGCACGGTACGGTAGACGTGTGTGTTGCCATGTATAACACGTGCCCCAACCAACGAATTCTACTAAGCTGGAAACGCTGTGATAAAACGCCCTCTGAATTAGTATCCGATACTCGATTTCTGACCTCAGCATTGCTTACTCGATCATTCCACCAAATATTAGCAATACCACGCAAACATCGATGATCGAAAAACCCAAGGCGACGGACATCTTCCGCACGCAGACTCCATGTCTCGCAATCATAGAACAAAATTGAGCTCACCGCAGCACAGTACACACGACTTTTTAACTTCAGCGAGATACCAGGTCGGAGCGACGAGTGATTCGATCAAGGGTACGTTGCACGAGCCTGGGGTATACACGTGCTCACCTCTACTATCATGCTCCCATCCGTCTTCACGCTGATGCCGAGGTAAGTGAAGCTGTTGACAATTGCCAGCTCCTCCCCATCGAGCGTCAGGATAAGAACCGTTGAGGTCCAGTCTTGCAACATCACTTTGCATTTAGAGGGCGTGAAGCATATATCAAATGGACTTACAATACTTCCGAGTCTGTCTACTGCATGTTGCGCATGCTTCGTGCATTTGAACAGACAGATAACGTCGTCTTTGTAATCTAGGTCACATAGCCTGCCAGTTCGACACCCACATTCGGAAGATTTCGTAAGGCATTCTCCCTTTACCCGTCGATGATGGAGTTGAACAAGAATGGTGAAATGGGACATTCTTGTCGAATACCGCTGGTCGTTTCGAACGGACTGGATAGTTTACCGCAAACCATTACCCAGCCAGAAGTATGATGGTGACCACCTAATTTAGGCGTGAATAACAAAACGTCTCCGGTTCGTATTGCTTTTCAATCCCAATCCAGAAGTAGGAGGAGCACCGACCACATTGTAAATGTCAACTATGTTCATGGCGTTATTATTCCGTATAACCTACGGACATTTATCATAAGGTCTCCTTCGGTTGGCTGTTTGAATCCCAGGAGTAAAATGCAATCTTTTTTCAGTTCTTTTTTAGTGTCTTTAGTAGCACGGAATCGACATTTCGAACACTACCAAGATCGCTGCTCTTGGGCGGCAGTGCCTCAAAAATAAGGAAGGCAAATTTTCTATTATTTGTCATGTATAAATTGTGATAAACGACAATTTAACATCGGGACGTATAAATGTCAACGTACCTTTTGCAGTTCTTAGTGAGTTACTATTTTCCAGGCATACCACCAAAACAGGATACCCTAAAGGTTCAAGTAAGTTGTGTATCGTTTAGCTTCGTACTGTTTATGTTCCTGTTTTGTTCATCTCTGTTACCGTTCATGGTCATGCTTTCAATTCGTGTTTCATTTCTTACTTTACCAAAGGTGACCCAAAACCTACCATCAAGCCTAATCACTGTACTCTATTTGGTTTTCGATTCTGTCCCTATGTGGATCGTGTCAGAATGGTACTCCAATATTACAACGTCCCGTAAGTCGAACATCTTCGGTATTGCATTTCGTTACTTCCTATTTTATCTTCAAACGGTAGTAGGATGTATTAAGCGTTTTCAGCTAGCCTAAGAGTGGACGTGGAACTGATGTCACAGAAGTTGAATAGTGTAATAGGATTGGAAATCATATCTGTGATGCCCATGATTTCAATTGTTGAATCGCCCAATTGACGGGTGATTGTCGAGTGGTATGAGTCTTTGTCACCTCCAAATCTTAAGATTCGAATCTTATCATCGCCGTCATTATTGGTAGATAATAATTCACTTGCTCGCGCTCAGCTTGTATTACTGGGAATTTATCCATTCCAAATCTCAGGATCACAATTGACATTTGTCCTTGTTGGTTCAGCGGATTTTCGAGGCCGTGGGTAATGTCCCTTCCACTTACAAAAGTCGGAAGTTTGACTATCGAACCTCCACCGGGAGCTTTTAGCTGAAGGTTCGATCCGCAAGGCAACGGTCTTAGCACGAAGTCTGCATTGTATTGTGGGCTTGTCTTCAGTGCGCCAGGTTGTACTGCAGCTTTGCGGAAGGCAATAGCTACCAAAGTTCATCAGAATTCGGCACTCAGACTACTCTTTAGCCCATATGAAATATATGTAGGACGTGTGAGACTTCTGGGCTGACGTCCACGGGACCTACCTACCAGATCGTTTTTGATTACACACAGAGTGATTTACAGTAGGGGGTTAAACCCCATAGCCAGAAGAGGTATTGTCAGCCAGAGTTTGGGAGAGCATGCACGCCAGGACCAGCTTGTTGATATTTTTAAAGAAAGTTTGTAGGTGGGTGGAAAGGCTGAAAGAGGTAGATTGTTCCGCATTTTGGGCAATCCGGGGTAAACAGGAAGATAGAGATACGAAATTTTGGAGCAGAAACCTGATAAGGATGACTGGCCGCCCGTGTACGAGAAAGGTGAGCAAAGGTTAGAGGAAGAGGAATCTTCAAGGCAAGCTCCGAAGAACACAAGCTGAAATAGTAACGGTGGTAAACAGATAACGAAGCAACGGCTCAATCGCGGCCAGTGGCTTCAGCTTGAAGGTTAGAGAAGGATTATTGATCAGCCGGATGGCTCTGCGCTGGCCGTGATTTAGAAGATAAAGGTAGAAAAAGAACCCCCATCCCGCACGTGATTGCATTATTCGAGTGTGGGGTGGATTTGAGCTTTGTATAATGGGAGAAGATGAGCTTGAGAAAAGAAACGTCTATTTCGGAATAGGAAACAAACTTTGCGCGTAGCATGAGAAACAGGCAAGTATACGAGAGGGACCAACACAGTGGATAGGCTATGAATAAACGCAGCAGAAGTAGAGTCTGTTGAATACAAACACACTGAATCAAAAGATAAATGTGATGAGAACGAATGCTGTTTGAGGTGAATTGAAAGGAGTTTTGGAAGTATTGAAGTTAACATCATTGTCGGAGCCCCGTGAGAAGATGTGTTCGCGGTCGGAATCCATTGATACACTGACTACACTACAATCACGACCGATATTGGCAGTGACATTGTGGGAGGTAAAGCGAGGAAGTAGACATTGTAGGGCGGCATTATCGGCAAAAGCGTTGGTTGATTTGGGAGTCTTGGGCAGATCATTCATGAATAGGAGAAGGTGGCCGCAAGTACGGAAATTTGGGGAACGCCAACATTCACAGGGAACGGCTGACATAGAACCCCGTTGACTGGGATGGAAATGATTCGCTTACTGAAGAAACCTGATATCTATGGTGCGAGAGCTTGGGGGGAGGGGGAATCCGAACGTTGGCAGTTTCGCTAATAGACTGTACCAGACTCGGTCGAAAGCCCTTGAGATGTCAAGTGAGGCCAAGTGTGATTCTCCGTGGTTATCGAGTGCAGCCGACCAGAAGTATGAGACGAGAGCTAGCAGGTCATCCGCGGCAAGTCGGAACCAGAAGCCGTATTGATGACCGCTTAGTAGTCCTCGTTCGAGGAACATGCGTAACTGGTCGGACATAATGTTTTCGAAAACTTTGGAAATAACAGCTGTGAGAAAGAGGGTTGGAGAGATCGCCGTGTTTATGAACAGGATAAGTCACAACGTGTTTCCAAGAGAATGGAAAAACAGCACGAAAGAACGAGAGACAGAAAAAATGGCGTAAAAGAGGAGCCAGCCTCCGGGGCGCACATTTTGAGGACGATGAGTAGAATACAGGCCGGACCGGGTGATTCGTGTACGTTGAGAAAATGCAATGTTTACCGGACTTTCATGATGGTGATACAAGTGGATAAGGATAGTTATTGGAAGAAGAAGCCGGATAAGTGAAGTTGTTAGCTAAGGTGGAATTAGAGGCAAACTGGTAAGTAAAGCAGCTTTCTCCTGTGGCTCACAAACAAAATCACCAGAAGAATTACACATTGACGAGACATTAAACGGGCAAAAATTCCAGAAAACCGCTTTGGCAAGGAACTAGAATGGACGACTTCCGATGACGGACGAGACCAAGCGTTCGACTTAGTAGCGAACGAAGTGTTCTTTGGTTACGTGTATGGTAAGCGAGCTTTTGTTTCTAGCTTGCACGAGGCGGTGGTGGGAAGTGGGAGTGAGCATGCGGCGCCAGCGACGGGTTGCTGAACGTTTCAAGCGAACAACACGATCGCATGCATGGTTAAACCACTCAGGAGATTAAGGTCTGCAGGCTTTAGTAAAGTATAGAATAAAAAATTCACACCTTGAAGGTCAACATCCGTGAAGATAGATGCATCGGAAGCGAAGCAACAGTGGTTCTAGAGATAGGAAGCCAGAAAGTCACGAGAACCCCCTCTTCCCTCAGTCGACAAAATTATAGCGCCAAAGTATCCGTCTTCGGGTAAGCGTAGGAACAAAACTTAAATTTAATGGAACAAAACGATGGGCCAATGTGCCAAGAGAGAGCTAATGTCCGAGAAGAGAGAACGAATGAGGTTGAGAATAAGATCAAGGATGTGAGCTGGGTTATCAGATCGATCGGCGATATGTGCGTTCTAGTCAACTAGTTGACTCAGGTTGTTGACCACAGCGAAAGTTTCGACTTCGCGCCTCAAAGCCAATCGTTTCCGTCTGAGAGTATGAAAATCTCCTAGGATAGTAACGTAGCAGTTGGGTTCTCGATGTTTGAAGATAAAAAATTAAAAATAGCAGAGTCATCACTATTGGGAGAGCGACAAACAACAGAAAAACTGATTGAAGGAGAAAAAACGGAGTTTCAGTTCCAGTTGAAAATCACGACTGGAAAAGTCAAGACATGGCACTGACTGGTTGTTGGACAGATGCACAGACACCGGCTTTGGGTAGAAAGGGGGAATGCAATATATAATGGGGAACTGAAGTTGGATGGTATCTGATGAGGGGGAGATTTGGGTTTCGGTAAAAATAGAGCAAGGGGAAAAGATTAAAAAAGTTGGTAAACAGGATCAATGTTGCGGTTCACTTCATGAAATTTGGTGAGTGCCTGATTTGTTTTCGGATAAGCGGAGCGAGAGTGAAAACGAGCATTTGTATGATTGTGCATTGCCGCGATCGTTTTTTAGGAGAATCGGCAACCATAATCCTGAATCACATAAGGCCTCAATAGATCATGGGTCGGGCGACAGCAAAGCCGTCTACTACATGCAGAAATTAAGTGATGTGGATAGTTGTCGCATCCAGTGGCGATGTTGCACTCGTGCCCCTTTCTTTGTCCCCATGATTTCCACTTATAACTTTGTTTTCGGCTGTTCTTGGCTTCAACTCGACGATGCTGTGAGGTAGCAACCTAAACCAAAGCACAGAAGTACGAGGTTGGTTTTTAGTTGAACTGAATTGAATTGAATCCCTCTTGGCGAAAAGAGTTTTCGCATTCGGGTTGCGCCGATAACGTCATTTCGTTGGATGATGATACGTGCGATGCAGCTTGCTCTAAAATCCTTAGCAATTGGGATGTTCAAGTATAGAAATCTGGGGCTTTGGACCAACCCAGAATATTGATTTGGAACCACCCGTACTCGGAATTACGCGCACCGGGAACTGCTAACAGTTTTCACTGACACATGCTTTCTTGGTGCTATTTATGCTTCTATTCGTTGAACTGTCCACCGCGTGATGCAGCGAGGTAGCAACCAAAACTAGCGCACGGAAGCGTGAGGTTAATGGTTGAAATAACTTAACCAAATCAAACCAATTTCTGTCTACGAATTAGTAGTCAAGAAATTGTAACACTGCACCGCGTGCAGAATCGTGCAAAACACTGCAGGAATCCGTTTTGATTCAGTCAGATGCAAGGTGTTTCCACAAGACTGACAGGGACTCTTGCTTTTGACTAGTCTGTTTGATGATCTGGTTGCTTTAAGTTCTTCGGATGCTAAATACAGCGGTGTGTCAGATTTTATCCCATGGATAGAGAAGGCCAAAGTTGCTCTCGTTAACCTGCGACTTATGTGGCACCACCACGAGACACAACTTTGTTTGAAAAACTAGATGTACAGTGTCACAGTGCCTAGTTTTGCCCTACTTCTGTAAGACCTGACAGCTCCTCTTTGAGGAAACTTGCTGGCTTTCTGTATTCGACCGTTGATGTGTCGAATGTATGGTAAGACCACTGAGTGGGCAACGATGAGGCCCGCTGTCGTGTATTGTTTGAGATTAACTATCCTCGAAGCGGGGTAACTCACTCTGCACTGCCTTCGGTAGCTCGGGTGTGTTTTGCATACAACCGCCTATCGCCGACTTCTGCGTGTTGTACTCACATGCTCTTGACGAGATTAAAAGGCCTCAATAAGAGTATAGTTTTAGGCATGAGTATAAAAGACAGTTCCTATGGCCGTGATTATTCCAAGTGAGAATGGTTTACATGCATAAGTTTGTTGATTTTTTCATTTGTTGATCGAGGTCTGTAACCTTTAAGGTATTGGAAAAGATTTAAAAGTCGTCTTAACCAGAAAGTGAACTAGAATAGTCGGTTCTTGAAGCGTTCTTAGTTTGGTCGAACCTTTTCCCGTATATTATTTAGTACTCTGGGTCCTCGGTTGGTAATACAATAACGACAGTACTCAGCAATGTGCAAGCAGAAAGAACTTGGAACTTTGGGACGAGATAACTTATGCTGGAGGAACGCGAAAGTGTGCAGACAGTGGACACAGGCGAGGCAAGTGGTACTGCCGATTAAGTCATTGTTCGGTTAAATGAAATTGTTCGTGTACGTGTGGCTATCGTATCAGTAACACTACACGTTTCTCCAAACCAGTTGGGAAGCGTTTTCCACCCCGCATATTCAGCCCTTTCATTGGTGAGCTACCGTTCACATTGTTTGATGCACGGAGCTATCAGCTATCACCATTAGGCTATTGAAGTCATTAGACTACTGTTGGTCTTGTAGAACAGCGAATACTCAACGTCGGGCATTTAAATAAGGGCTCGGATCTAACGTTTTTCGAATCGTGCACGTGATGCATATCTGGGTCGACTGCTGTTGCTGGTTCATATTCTTTGTCGACATGAGACTGAACTAACCAAACAAAACCTCCGTCCCGAGCCATACTCTGAATGGCTATGCCACCTTGATGACCAGTTAAAACATAGATGAGTGCGATCAAGAAGGACAGAACCCCTAAGTGTACATCAGTCTGTGGTGCCCGCCGACGGAAGAAAACTTGGGTCTTGTTCTGCACCTAACTGGCTTACAGCCGCCGAATGTGGTCAACGATAATCCGTGATATCCATCGAGCCGACATTCTCCAGCAGGAGATAGTCACGTGAAAGTAAAGTAATGACTGATAATATTGTAAAATGCGTTGGAAACGCTACGTCTGTTTGATCGCTGCCAAAAATCCTTACGTACGCATGCTCAACTAGTTTCCCGTTTGACCAACTTGAACTGGCCATGTCTAACGCTATTAGACTCCCAATCAACGATTGTTTTATGTAAGTGTCGTATTTTACTGGTTGCTCACTGCTTCATTTTTCAGGCATGATAATGTTTGGATACATTTATACTCAAAACCGGATTGGTATCTGGAATTATATCCGGTCGGCAAAGTACCTCTTTTGATTACCAAAGAGGGGAAGACAATTGTGGAATCGGATGCGATTATACGGTATTTGGACGAAACGATCGGAAACAAGTCTCTGATGTCTTTGTGTGGTGAAGCGGAGTTTGAGCGGGCCGGGAAATTGGCGTCTAAAGTAATTTTTACCTCATCTCTTTTCATTCGAGCGGTCTGTCTGACGCTTCTTTCTCATGTAATGGAGTTTCTGGTGCTCTCGTATCTGTCTAATCTCATCGCGTGGATCGATTCCCTAGAATGAAAAGAAACTGAATGGGTGACTTTTATCAACCTGGCTAGGTATCAATATGACCTGACATAACACTCAAGAGAGCAAATCGATGTTGATGCCGGCGAGAGTAAAATAAGTCAACGGCATTAGCTTGCACGATTTATTCCGAAACATTTCACAGCATCTTTACTAGTGCATATTGCAGTCAAGATGATCTTTTTTACATAGTATACTGTACGTTCTCCCAAGATCAAGACAGTCACACACACCGACATCTTGTTCTTTACCACACATTACCAATTGAGACCTTATATAGTTCTCCACTCCAAGTCGCCTATGGTTGCCGGCTATTCCTGATAGTGCATTCGGCCTTTGAGACTATGAGGTAAACCCCTTCCCCTGCACTCATGCACAAGCATGTAATAAAAAGTTACCAAACGAGGAGGAAGTCTACGATTTGAAACACTACCAAGACAAGGCTAGCCCAACCAGTTATTCTCGCTGTCTGCCCAGTTGTGAATGATGATGCCTAATCGCTACCGCATCTGCGTGTCTCATCAGTCCCCGGTTGTGTGACGTAAATGACGGTGAACGCTGTGCTCAGATTGACACAGCGCTTTGCCTCCCACACGTCTTGCGTAATCGATGTCGATCTTTGCGACGTAATATGTGTGGTTAATAGCGCAGCTGAGACGCCTGTCGAGTCAGCTGATGAAATCATCACTTTCGTAAGGCAATTACAGTATATATGTCACGCAATTACTTGCGAGTAGTGTGGGATTGTTTAATTTTCGTTTGATTGACTGTCCTTTTGGACTCCACGTTTCACGCGCAAACCTCAGGTCATCCGACCAACCTACACTCGGAAGCACCAGACTCGAGTTTCGCTCTTGTTAGAGCTCATCAGTGGTGCATATCCTCCGCCACACCCAGGGTTTGAACCCGGGCCCTCCCATCTCGAAGGCGTGTGTGTTACCACTGCGCCACCCCGCTCCCGTTCGAGCTGATCCGAATCACCAAGTTAAGCTTGTATAGATGTCGACCTCTATGACAGCCAGAAGGCGGAGGATATGCACCACTGATGAGCTCTAACAAGAGCGAAACTCGAGTCTGGTGCTTCCGAGTGTAGGTTGGTCGGATGACCTGAGGTTTGCGCGTGAAACGTGGAGTCCAAAAGGACAGTCAATCAAACGAAAATTACAGTATGACCGTTAGTTTTGAGCTGTGGTTTTTTGGCTTTGTTGTGAGCTTGCCTTCGAGTCGCCAGCGGACAACTCAGAGACGAAGTGCACAAAATGCATGGAAGAATTGTGGTTGTCATGTCCCTCATTTCATCTAATGGATTGCATGTTAGAAGATCGCGCTATCAATCAGTTTGATTTAGTGGAAGGTATAGCAACAAGCCTTAGACGGTGGTGTTCTTGTTGTCATTTTCTATTACCCAGTCTTCGTATTTTGTGTGGTGGCTTTTGGGTTTTTTGTTATTCCTCTGTTTTCATTACACAGTAAGGGAATTACACTGAAAGAGATGAACCTCAAAGGTCGAAAACATACTGTAAGAGGAATTGGTAGGGAACGATCTCACCCAAACCAGTGTGTGGAATCCGCTTTTAAAGGCGAAAGGAAGTAGGTGGATGGAGCGATACGGAATGGGTTAGTGTGCCAAAACCGAGATCGGTTCGGAGTGTATCGAAAAATCGATGTGCCATGTGAAATATTATGGTAAAATTTTATTTAATAACAGCGCAGTCGAAATCGTTGGTAGGTTGTCGACGTTTTGGTCACCACGGGTAACCTTTTCCAAGACTGGTTTTACTACCGAATGAAACTGGAACAATAAAATTTTACCATAGGGAATGGGTGTTCCATAACAGCTGTCCGGAGAAAGAAGAGATCGAAGGGTTCAGGTCCGAGATCTAGTGACAAAAACCTGATAAGGATGACTAGCTGGCTGTGCTCGGGATTGGCGTTGAAAAATAAATGTAATACGAAAAGATGAGGCAAGCTTCTAGGAACGAAAGCCAAAATAATAGCGTTAGAACAAGGGCACTGATGTAACTGCCCGGCATTGGGCAAGCGAGTGTAAATTGGATGTTAAAACTGGGTCATCTACCAGACGAATAATTTTACATTGGAATCGGTTGAGAAGAGCCGAAAAAGACCAAGCTTCACCTTACACGTGGCTACAGTATTCAAGTGCAGGAGGAATTTAAAGCTTCTACAGTAACAGGAGGTTGATTGGTTTGAATGAGCGTCTGATGCGGGTTAGAAAACTAATCTTGCGCTGAGCACGAGAAGCAAGCGAACGTGCGTATGGAGACCGGGGCGGAGAGGAAACTATCGAAAGACCCAGGAGAGGCATCACGTTGGAGGAACAAAGGGAAGCGGAATCAATATGCACGCAGAAGATAAGGAGTACTGCTTGAGATGAGTCGAAGGAAAGGATGTTCGAGAAGCGTTGGTAAAAGCACGATTTTCGGAGCCCCAAAAGGAGATGTGTTCAAATTCGAACTGAGCCATTTTACTAGAGCACTACAGTCATGGTCACCATTAGTGATAGCATGACGGCAGGTAAGATACGAAGGGGAGTAGTGCAGGGTGGCATCGTCAGAAAAAGCATGAGTGGGATTGGAAGTGATGGACAAGAGGTCATTACTGAAAAGCAAAAAGAGGATAGATGAAAATACAGAACCTTGGGGAACACCAGCATTGGCGGGAAAGGGCTGAAATTATACCCCGTCGGCTCGATTGGAGACGATGCGGCTACTTAAAAAAATCGACTTCACAAGATAAAGACTGAAAGAAACCCAAGTGCGGGCACTTGAGTCAGTAAACCGTTGTGCCAGACACGGTCAAAAGCCTTTGATGGGTCCAGTGAGACCAGGTGTTTTTCTCCGTGGTTACGGCTGACCAGGAGTGCGAGACCATAGCTAGCAGTTTACCCGTAGATCGACTGGTCCGCGGTGCTTATTGATGATCACTTAGCAGTCCCTCGCGTTTGAGGGACGGTCGCAGTTGGCTAGAAATTATGATCTCCAGGACTTTCGAAATGACGAAAGTTAGGAAAAGAGGACGGTAGTCTTGGGAGTCGTGGAGTCGCCGTATTTGGGAATAGGAAAAATTACAATTTCTTTCCGTGGGCCGGGAAGCGTATCAGATTTGAGAGGAAAATAACAAGATGACGCAAAATTGGTGCCAAATCTGGAGCACATTTTCAGGACGATGGTTGGAATATCATCCGGACCAAGTGGTCTGTTTTCATCGAGCGATTTTAAGGTTTGATGGATCTTTCTGGTTGTTATAAAGGGAATGAAAGGGTGGCTAGTAAGATTGGTTGGAAAAGGAAGGATAAAAGAGTCGGGTAAAGTATAATCAGAGGCAAACCTAGAAATAAAACCTGTTTTCTCGCGGGGTTCGCACACTAGAAAGCCAGAGAAGGCACATATGGGGAAGAAATTTGAGGGGCAAAAATAACGAGAAACGGCTTTGGCGAGAGACCAAAATTATCGGCCACCGGTAACAGAAGCCAGATGTTCGGCACTGCAGCGGATAAAATGATCATTGACTTTCTGAATGGGAAGCGAGAATTCGTTTCTGGCGTGCCCGAAGCGGCTACGTGTTTGAGAATCAAGGAAACGGCACCGCCGTCTAATTGCTGATTTCTTCAAGCGCATAGCGCTATTGCGGGCTTGTGTAAATCACTCAGGAGATAGTTTACCAGGCTTTGAAAAGTGCGGAATAGAAAGAAACGTTTGGAGAATAGTCTCTATACGTAGAAACATCAAATGTAAAGCGACAGTTACCACAGAAATAAGAGGTCAGAAAATCACGAAACACAGCCCAGTTGGCTGAATCATGACGCCCAAAGGTGCGTCTGGAGTCGCAGAAAGGAACTGGGTGAGAAAAGTTAGTGGAGAATGATATGGGCCTAGTGGAGGAAGGGAGGTAATATCAGAGAATAAAGAGGGAACGGAAGTGGGTAGAAAATCGAAGGTATGTATGCAGTTTCCAGTTCACTCGCGAATGATTGTGGGGAAATGAACGAGTTGATTTAGATTGTTGACCAAAGCGAATAGTTCCATTTCGTACCCCACAGCCGTATATATAATGTCAGTTATTTCCGCTTACTCCATTAAGTAGTTGTAACAGTAACAGACCAGAAGCTTTGTTACTTTCATATACTGGTTCCATCAGTGTGTGGTTCTTGATTTTTACTCTGAACGCATCATGTTCACATTCTTGTTTCAGGTCAAGTTACATCAAGTACATTCTTTATGCACCCCGAAAGGTGAATGTTCAGCTTTGTTTCCTATTGGTTTTTTTGTTGAGAGATAAAAACGGTAACAGCAATACTGAACTGATTGTAATCACCCTCGGTGCGCAAAATTTTTCCGCTTCACCTTATTTTTTCTGCCTCCCAGCTCATGGCTCAATCGCATGGTATTTTATTCGGCGCCAGTGTCGCGGAAGCTAATGCATCTGCGTATCGTGACGTCTGTCAAGAAATAAATGATACAATCAAGGGACCATACTTGTTGGGTAAGTTAATGTGATCGTGTTTTAAAGCTGCCCTCCCCGTCCGTTCATGCAAGGGTTCTTTTACACAGGTCTTAATTTGCCTCAGCTGACATTCATTTTGTCACGCGGTAACAAACGCGCCCACGATACGATGGAAACCACGACAACGACGGTCGTTCAACACGGACACAGACGAGCACGGTTGTCGGATGTGTTGGATGCAGCGCTCTTCCAGGGAGGGAGAGGGGGAGGGAAGGGGGGTTGCACGTGCACGATCTGCAAGAGTGCAGAAAGAATGAAAACCCGATGAACCGAAGATCAGTAGATAGATGCAAATAACTACATAGGAAAGTATGGGAATGGCGGTCTATGCCAATGAGTTACAGTTTAACCTTGAAGTTGATTCACGACTGATTAAAATCATATATTCTCATCAGGGTTCACACATTACACGTGGTCAGTTTGAACGATCATCTAGATGAAAGTAGAGCATCAGCCGGAGGTAACAAGTTCGGGGGAACTTGGATGTTAGTTGAGGAGGGACGCGAGAGAACATGACCAGTATTTCCTTCGGAAGCGTTGCAGTTAGTACGGTCGACCAAAGTTCCCGTTTGAAGTGAAAATGTCTGGCAAGGACAGAGAGGATGCTCGGAGTTGAAGTAATTTTTTGTGTGCAGCATATATATGAGAAATGTCAGTGCGCAATAAAGTTCACTCAGTCATAATAAGATCTATCGTTGTTGTTTGCTTTGTGGGTTGTTGTATCACTCGATAACCTGGTCTAGAGTAGGCTCTTTTTGTTCGAGGATGCATCTCTAGCTTATACATAACCAAGTGTGTCCTGCAAAGCAACAGCGGTGAGTCGGGAGCCAGTTGTACGGTTCATTCGTCCCCTGAGAAACCTCGTCGCTTAAATCGAACATGAAAAGGGGCTATGACCATACTTAGTGGCGGGTTATATCATTCATGTCACAGTGCTGTGCACAGATCTTTGTGGTGCTTTAGAGCGAAGAATACTAGCCGAGCGAAAGAACCCGCCGCACCCTCAAACTCTGACGCTGATCGTCCACGGCCGCTTATTTTGTAAGTCTACCTTATTCACGGCTAACTACGTGCTAGAAATTTCCATCGTTTAGTAACCATTGGTGGTTATGTAGCGACCAACACCTTCCGACACATCCATACCGCACATCGTGTGAGTTTTCGCCCCCTCTGATTTGGGTACTTGGTGGCCTTGTACGAGCCACGTGAACGGCTGCGTGTGCGATGCAGAATCAATCTCCATCGTGTTCCAAGTCACCATCAGAGTGGGTGTATCAGCATCCGATAAATTGCTGGTGGAGGAAATTAAGATATTCAACCTAAGCGAACAAGTGAACACCTTCGCATCGCAAGGGGAAGACAATCAGTGATGAAAACCGCAGAGGAATTGCCCAGTGTGCAACAAAATGTGATGGTTTAAATGCTCTTGCTGTCTCTATTGCCCTATGAATACCAGTCCACCGTGAACACTCATATTTTAACAGCTTTCTGGGTAGGCGTTATTCGTAAGTGGCAGTTGAACAACCAAATACTGAAACCGTCCTTTTTGACAGTGTTCCAGCTCACCGATGGCGTTTGAGGTAGTACTGACAACCGGACATGCTATTCGCTATCTTCCTGTTGTGAGACTGGGCCACGCAGTTGACACTGAATGTTTCTATGACCCGCGACCGATGAAACAAATTTTGCTGGCGTTAGTACGCCACACACAGAACACAAAGTACAGAGCCTAATCGACACAACACAAGATTCACCGCATGTTTGGTCTCGCAGGATATCAACACACTTGATTACTATAACGACACAGTGCCACTTAGTCTGAATCTTCCGTATTCGTAATCGCACAACAAAATGACCCTCAACTGGGCGATAACTCGGAATTCGATAAGACCAGCCCACTCGCTAGATTAAGGACACAATACAGTACCGCACATTTATCAGTGACAACCGTCACGCGTCAAAGTCATCGGCTGTACCATTTATTAGTCTGCTCGGACGACCTTGTGAAAACCGCAGATTGACCAACCGTAAACGTAAAACTGCAATGCAGGGAATTAGGAAAACATACAGTAACGGAAATAATTTAGTACAAAAGTAGAAGAATCAGATTACTCGGTACTTCAATTGTTTTGTAAGTTGAAAATATTTTGGTTGGAATCTGTGGGTCCGAATACAGAGGTAACGTGTATTTATTCAAACAGAAATTTCTCGAAACACTTCCTCCCTATATTCCATTCCTTAATTTGATTGAGGGGATATTCATTGTGCTTAAGCGAACTGTCTAATCGCTTCTACAGAAAAATGAGGACCTGATTCACAGCGTCCTGGAAGACATGATCACCAGAGAGTACAGGTTCGGGATATTGGTGCAGTCGTGCAAGCAAGCAGTGGGTCGAATTTCACCCGCTTCCTTGCTCATTTTGATAAGCACAGTTTCATTTTTGCTGAATGCAAGGATTTATTGAAATTAGATATGGAAATTCAGCTCGCCATATGAAGGAACTCCCTTTAACTGGTTCAGCCCAGATCCCATGTTATCCACCACAAATTTTGTCTTTTATTTACCAAACGGTTCCTTCGTTGCCCATGCGCTTAGACCACAGGTTTCCACGCCAACCGCCATCCCCTCGCTTCCGCGCCTGTGTGATAATTGGTTTGCTCAATCCCATTGCGTCACGCAATTTTAGCCTTGTTTCTGTGACAAGTGTTAATTGATCTTTATTGTCATGGGACTAATTTTCGGCTTTATCTGTCTGTATTGAACTCTGATTCTAAACAGATTTTATCGCTCGCGTAGCCTTTTTCCTCCATTTTGTTATCTATGTGCTCTGAACCACCGGTATCCCTGACCCGTTCTGTCATTGAGTCACAGTTGCCTGGGTTACTTGACAAAGCCCAAGTGTTTGGGCGTAGTTATCTTTCTCCATCTATCTACCTTATGTGTATCAATGACTGAACTTCGGCCATCCCGTTATGACCATGCGACTTTCTCATAGCCATGCTATTGCGTTTTCCCTTTACCGCGCCTGTGTTTCCTGAGACACTTCTCTTCGGACCATTGGTCGAAATGGTTCCCATGAATGACTTTTCTTGTGAACTCGCTCACGCATCGTTGTCTCGAGCGTTTCCTGTCTTTTGCCGCCTAGGCGTTTTGAAGCCTTGGCGGACTGTTTTGATTCCGTGAGCGGTTCGCCCACAATTTGAGGTGCATTATTGCTATTGTTTGATAATTTGTCTTATACTACACGTAGTAAAGCGAGTTTGTGTTCTCCGCCATGGGACCCGGGTTTCGTTTATCTACGAGTCACTCAATTACGGGACGACAATCGTGCACACTGAACCGTCCAGGGAATTATTCATATTTGTAAACCTATGCTCTTTTATTTATTAGGTCATTTTTTTATTAAATCAGATAATTTTCGCATTTAGTCCCTGCATATCCAAGTTGGTGATTCTCATAAGGCTTGCCCCGTTGCTGGGAACCAAAAATCATGTAATGGGATTTTGTGCGTAGGAGTGTCCGAGGAGTTTGTTTACTGCACCCTGGGCTTGGATAGCTCAGTAATCGTCGATGTTTACTAAACGATCGTCAGTGGCGTCTAAACAACAGGAAAACCTCTGATGGTTGAACCACTTTGCTAGGGGGCATGATTGGTCGGGTGAGTGATGGTTTACATGCAACATGAACTGCTGTGAACTCAGTCGCTTAATTTTTTTCCATTTGTCCTTTCTCTACTCCATCCACTCTTTCCTAACTCGCTTATCGGACTGACCTAAACAGGCGACAAGTTGACATTGGCCGATTTTCTGTTATTCTCTCATGTGAACCACTTCGAACCGATCATGGCTCGTTTAGACGGTCTAGCACCCAGTGACGTTCATGATCTGAAAGCGACCGATCAGTACAGGACGAAATGGCCCCGGTTGACCACCTTCTTGGATGTTATGCGTCGTTTGCCCTGTGTGCTTACCGTACGTGAGCCGTCCCAAAAGCTTGCCCTTTTTGCGGAAACATATCGTCAAGGTCAACCAAATCCGGATCTATGATATTACAACCAATTCGAAGCCAGCGCAGTCTGAAGACTGTTTTGATTGACTTACTTTTTTGCGCAGCTACTAATATCGTTTGATTTGTTGTCTTCCCATTGTTTCCCCACTCTTGAGCGTCACATGGTCGAAATGTCAACCATCTGATTACACTTTTCAGCGTTAAAAATTGTGGCGTAGAATGTAAACCCAGTCGATATTTTTGGTAGACATTCGACTTCGAATCTCTTTATTTTTCTGCAATGGATGTTTCCTATTTTCTTGAAATCTTATATCAAACAAAGGTTGGAAGTTGAAGCAAATGGTTTACGTTACTTATGTGGTGATTCGTGGGCAGTTAAACGTGCGCACTCTTGCTTGTCGTGACAAATTTGCCTGAAGTTTGGGAGTTTAAAATTAACAAGATGTCGATTGTTGATACTTTTTAAAACTGAGGGTGAGATTCGTTGCAAATTGCTTTCTTCACCTATGAAAATGCTGAACCTAGCAGAGGCATTACTTTTGTCGAACTGTTGGCCTTGGACTTCTGTCTAAGAGATGGAAGAAAAGTCAGTTGGAATACATTTAGACAGTATTGCATTACCCGGCATCTCAACAGTAAACTCACACCTAATAGCAGTTCCACCGGAGGAAAAAATGGTTCATTCCGAGCAAATGACTTTCACATCAAAGTCATATGAACAAAGCCAGCTGACTATATGGTTTTCGTTACTTTGTTGAGAACCAGAAAATTCCACCAGATTAGTTAATGAGAAAGGGACAACATTTTGCGAACTTATGGGGCACTTGTTTTGTGACAGACCCTGCTCGAAATTTTTTCGTGAATAACACACCAGTTGATATGGGTGGCATGACATCATGATCAAACTTGTCGGGGGAGTGTTTTTTAATGATACCCTAAATATGTCGTGAATCGTAGCTTTCTGTCCCAAATTCGAAAGGTAACTGGAAATACGCTAGACGTACACGAGTATTCACAGGTTAATTATACGATGAGAGAAGGGCTTTACATTATACATAATATATTGTCGTTGACAATATGTATTTCCGCTTGAAGTAGTTGGCAGGGAGAAAATTGATAGCTTGAATCATTATCTGCAATCGCTTGCAATAGAAATAAGGACAAGCGTTGTTCATCCTTCAATCAGTAACTTTGTCCAATATATTGGAAGCAAACCGCAATAAGCGCAATATTTTATTTTTATAAACTGAAAATCCAAATAGTTGTTTTATGTGCCAATTGTAAGATTATGTTAACGTAAGGAAACAGCTGTCGTGCAAATGGCAATAAATGGATGTGAGGCATATATGCTTCACATGCGTTTATTGAATTAAAGTTTATTACACAGAATAAGAATGTGGGACTTTGTGAATCGTGATATCAGAAAAAAGTTTTAGAAATTCCACCGGTAGCGACTGTCATTCATTTGGTCTGTATTGCACCGAAAGCCGAAGTCCCGTATATGATTAGGTTCGGCTCTGTTATAGACTGGATCCACTGCCTTGACAACAACGACACATTCTCCCGGATTAATTGTGTTGTTGGCCCCGGGTAATTTGTGCAACGTACAACGTTTGTAGCATGATGAATTCAACCGCTCATGCTCACTTATCTCAAGAAAATAAAACTTTGTTCCGGCTAATGCGGGCTATCCGTGCGCGCACCTCATGTTCAATCGGCGCAGGATTTTATCGTCATTAACAATCGCAACATATCTATGTGCAATCTCCGAAGGTAGTTTCCGAAACGTTTTGAAAAAAATTGGCCTGAGTGACGAAGAGTACAATGAAATATTACTTAACACGTGCTTGTAATGGCTGTCATTCTTTCAGCGGCCATACAGTAGCATAATATCAGCAACGTTGTTTACGAGGATTCCCCACTGCGGCGCCTTAACATAGGTTTTGCTGGAGCATCGGCCATAACGCTGGATAAAGCCACGCGGAAACGTTCACGTGCATTTTGATTAATAAGGTTTTTAACTCCCGTATACAGTCTTCTAAATATTCTCTCATCCAAGCAGGCTTAGTCATCACCAAAATGCTTCAGTATGGTTGAGGGGGCAGGGGGGGGGTCTCAGGCTCCGAGTTGGCTAGTCGCCCTGAAAGCCTCTCGGAATGCCCTCAAATAACCGTGCGTCCCAAATAGCTTCCGCTGAGGAGGTCTTAAACACTGTCTTCCTGTGGCGGAGGTGTTTCCACAAAAGTGTGTGGGCGAAGGTGAACGCCCGGCGCTCTCCACCGGGTTGACTGACTAATACTTAGTCTAGGCGAGGTAGCTAAATCCTGATTCCAAACCTACCATGGGTGGCGTATAAAGTGTACAACACTATGTTGGCCGGCATTTGCGGTGATGGGGTGTACTGGGCATCCAGGATGTCCAGCCTCATCCGAAGGGAGTATGAACTAAGCAATCAGTCACCGGCTCCCAGACGTTCCCGGAGAAGGCGAATGAACCACACAATTGGCCACCGGCTCATCTGGACCAACACTGCTGCCTTGCAGGACGCGCGTGGTTGCGCAAAGGCTATAGGTGCATCCTCGAATAAAATGCGTACTCTGGAATGGGTGAGAGTAGTGTGATAGCCCACAACGTCAGCAACAATGCAAGTGATGGTATTCCTAAAGAGAATTTAATACGCCTTTCGAAGACATGCTCGCACGAGCTGATCTTCGTATCCCTCTGCTCACCCCGCACACACAAATTTTCATATTCCTCGGGAACTGCAGTCGGTCGTACTTGCGGAAGCGTCTCTGAGGAAAGTCCTGTTCCCTGGCGTCCTCCTTCGTCTTATGTCCAAGTCTCACCGAATCCCCTTCTGCCAGCTGATGCTCTTCTTCGCCCCAGGCGTCCCTTTAAAATGGCCACCTTTGATGTGTGGACGCTGATGCGTATCGGACAACAGGCTTGTTTAGCTCGTACGCTGTGGACCCTTGAAATCGACGTATGTTGTATTCAAGAGGCTCGCATCCATGACTCCAGCTCGATCGTTCGATTGATACCCCCATACAATCCTTCTGCATAGTTTTACTTGCGTTTGTCTGGGGACCCCGAGGCTGCGGTTGCCGGTCTTGCTGGTGTAGGCGTAGCTCTGAGTGAGAGGGCTGAAACTGTACTTTTTGACTGAATCCCAGTTAACATTCGCTTGTGTGCAGTGAGACTCAGAGGTTCGTGCAAAGTAAGTGAACGTCGTCCCGATAGACGCAATTTGTTTGTCATCTTGGCTTATGCCCCTACAGATTGCAGCCCAGTTGCAACCAGAAATGTCTTCTACCAAAACTTACACGATCTTCTACGTAAAGCAAAGCGGGGCGATATCGTGATTTTAGCTAGAGACATGAATGCCAGAGTCGGTCGGCTATCTTTGAACGAGGCGCATTTGGGTGGCCCTTTTGGCCTCGATTCCTGTCGTTCAGAAAACGAGGAACGGTTTGTAGCTGTGTTCAGATCACCGCCTGATTCTCGCCAGTACGAACTTCAGACGTTCTAATCGCCGGTATGCCGCGTGGCGTCCGCCCTCTTCGAGTCAGCAATGGACCCAAATAGACCACGTCGCAATTAGCTACAAATGGCAGGGCTGCATAAAAGGTTGTCGTTCGTACTGGAACACTACCTTTGACTCTAACCACAGGTTAGTTTGAACTAAGCTGTCCATGTGTTTCGGTGCACGTGCCAAACGTGCGATGCTGTATAGTCCGCCTTGCTTCTCAACTCTCCGGAGCGCTCAAGCTAAAAAGCTAGGATCAACACCACCAGATAGCATCAACCAGTGCTCGTCGCTTAATAAGTATTCTTTGTATGTATGCTGTCAAAGCGAGTTGGAGCTTGACTCGTTGTGTCATGACACCCTGAATTTCTGTTCTGTCTCTGCGCCTTCTGAATGCACGCCAGTTCATCCCTGCTGGTAGTGGGCATAGTGAAGCACGGCTCACAACGAGACGTGAACTCAAAGAAAGCCTGCATAGGGATGACGAAGTCTGGTGGTCTCAGGAAGCATCAGAGATGGAACATGCTGCCCCTGTGGAAAATCCACTCAAGCTTTTATTACCTCATCCGAGTCACCGGTAGGAAGCCATTGGGTGTGAGCGAAACAATATGTGAAGCTGAAGGTTCCCCTACCCACAGTCTACAGTGATGTCTTGTACGCTGGACGGAGCACTTTAAAGCACAGTTTAGCTGGCCTCCAGCGTCGGCCCCTCCGATAGCTGTTCCGGCGCACGTCCCACGATCTGTTTCGACAGATCCATCTTCTAAGGTTGGGATCCGCAAGGAAATCCAAGCCCTAGATTGTCAAGAAGTGCCGGGTTCTGATGGCCTTCCTCCAGCCCTATTTAAAGATGGTGGAATGCAGCTCGCCTGAAAACTTCAAGCTTTGTTGTTCAAGGTCTGGCACTCCGAGGAAGTTCCCTCATTGTGAAGAGCTCGCGCAGTGACTGTGTCAACCATAGAGGTATGCACCTAATGTTGATTGCGTCTAAGCTGCCAACGTCTGTCATTCTTCACAGGTTGTACAACACGCGTGATGAGCAGATTCACGAGGAACAGGCTGGATTTCGTACAGGTCTTGGATACATCAATCAAAACTTCACCCTCCGATAGCTATTAGAGTACTGTTACACTTTCCAAAGGCTAACGACCATTGTTTCTAGACATTCTCTCAGCCTGCGACTACGTCGATAGGCCTGCACACTGGCAGTTTTTTAAGGAATGGTGTACCACAGAAGTATACGTCGGTCCTCAAAAAGTTGTATCGTCACGCCTCGGGTCCGGTTAGGGCTCACTGCCAGGTTTCGCCACCCTCTGCCGTCTCCAGTGAGGTATGACAAGGCTGTCCTGTATCCACGTTTCTTTTCAACTTTGCTATGGAAGATACCTCAGAACACTGGCTGGTTTTCCAAACGGTGGGGTTGAAATCCTTCCGAAGAAGAGTCTTTGACTTAGAGTACGCCGATAGTGTCACCTTGTTGAACGACAGTGCACAGGCAATTCAGCACGCATGGGACCGCTTGACGAATAAGGTGTCCCGATATGGTATGTGCTTTGCGCCTTCAAAATGCAAGTTACTTCTTCAAGACTGGCAGGAGCCTGTGCCTGCATTCGCTCTTTGTGGTAATCAGTTAGAGGTAGTCAACAGCTTCAAGTAAATCGGGAGCTTGATCACAGCTGGTGTTGGTGTTGGGAAGGAGATCACCTCACATTGTAAGGGCCAGAGTAGCTTTCGCTAAGGTGCGTCATCTACGGCGTCGCCATGATATCCGGCTTTAGCTCAAGGGAAGAGTGTACAGTGTTACACTTTATAGTGTTATTCTTTACGGTTGCGAGACTTGGCGCCTCCGCGTTGAGGATGCTCGAGGATTTTCTGTATTCGACCACTGATATCTCCGAAGCATTGCTTGTGCCTGGTGGGAACGTCCAGTGTGCAATGGCGAGATTCGTCGTCGTGTGTTCGGTGCCGATAGTTGCTCTGTGACCAGGATAATCGCTCTACAACGCTTCCGGTGGCTCGGGGACGTTTTGCTTGCGCCTACCCATCGTTTACCCTCTCGTGTTTTTTCCCCACGTGCCGGGCAAAACTAGAAGAAACGGCGCGGCGGTCAAGCTATGACTTGGCTCAGGGGTATGAAAAAGTTAGCTTCGGCTTTGACTTCGATAGATGCTTCCCACCTTCCTGGTTGGGACCGAAGAGATGAGGATTGCCGTTTTTATAGACGCTAAGAGATATGGTCCTTAGATGAATCCAGTGGCGCTAATCCTGTATGGCCTGTCTGTTGACTTCCCGTTCCCCCAAACAAACTGAAAAACAGACAACAGGGATTCACAAACGTGTACAGTGGAACTATAAAAAAACTGCCTCTATTTGTAATAATTACGTCGAGTCTTAATTGCCCCCCCATTCTGAACTTGGGAATAGTTTTTTCTGATGTGGCGTTGGCACCATGCTTCCCGCGTAATATATATATATATATATATATATATATATATATATATATATATATATATATATATATATATATATAACGAACGTTTGAGCAATGCGTAGCCAACTTTGCAACGGATCCCGAAATCAAAAGACGATTATCCGTGATATTCTACAGCACTAACCGCACTCAAAAAAGCAAGATCACAGACGATTTATACAAACGTATGAAACCCATGGAAGGTCCAACTCCACGACTCTACGGACTTCCTAAGGTTCACAAACCGCAAGTGCCACTACGACCAATCGTCGCGTCCACTACAGCCCCGAACTATCAACTAGCCAAATATCTTTTCAGCCTCCTGCGCCCGACTCTTCCAGAGGACAACTACGACACAAAAAGCTCCATTGCTTTTCTGAAACAAATAAGAAACTTCAGAATGAAAACAGATGAAATAATCGTTCCCTTTGATGTGACATCACTGTTCACGAACATCCCAAGGCAGATGGCCTTAGACGGAATCCGAAGCCTGATGGAAAACGACTCCAGTCTACAAGAAAGAACGATGTTATCAACAAGAGACCTAATGGGTCTGGTGGATCTCTGCCTGGAAACCTATTTACAATTCAATGAAAAAATATACAAACAAATACGAGGCACACCGATGGGGTCGCCGCTTTTAGGCCTGTTAGCAGATGCAGTCATGAAGCAATTCGAAGCCAAAGCATTCGAAACAATCAGACCTCGTTTGTGGATCAGATACGTTGATGACACATTTGTGTTACTAAAAAAGTCTGAACTAGATCGATTTCATCAACATCTGAACACGCTCGTACCAGGAATAAAATTCACAAAGGAAGAAGAATGCGACGCAAAACTGCCGTTTCTAGACATTCTGATCATGAGACAAACAAACGGAAATCTAGAAACCACGGTCTATCGGAAACCAACGACAACCGACCGCATACTGAACTTCCAAAGCAATCACCCAACATGTCACTTGAAGAGCTGTGTGCGCACCCTATTCAACCGGGCCGACACACTGCAGCACACCCGAACTTCGAAAAAAGGAACTGATCAGGCTTTTCAAGTTACCCAAAAAGCTTCGTAAACTCTTGCATCCGAAATAACAAAAAAAGCCAAAAGAAAAGTAGCCCAGAAAGCATGGTCGTGCTACCATACATACGAGGAGCATCAGAGGCAGTAGATCGTATGCTAAAATCGTTGGGCATCAAAGTTGCCCACAAACCCGTCAGCACCCTGCGGACCACCCTATTCAACGGAAAAGACCGTGTGGACCAGCAAGATCAATCAGGAGTGGTCTACGCTATCCCATGCCTAGGATGTGATAAGGAGTACATAGGCGAGACAGGTAAACAACTACGTACTCGCCTACACGAACACAAACTAGCATTACGATGCGCCGACCCACACTCACAGATTTTTAACCACTGTGCAGAGACAGGTCACGAGGTCAAAATCGATAGCGCAAGGGTAGTCGCCCGAGCAAAGAAGAAGGGGGAGCGCCTAATCCTCGAAGCCCTCCATTCGATCAACTCGTTCAACCGACACGTCGAGGTTGATAAGCATTACGTCACCCTGGCAAAACCGATGACGAAAAATCGAGAAACGGACAGACGAGCAACATACCGAAAACGTGCGGAACCAGCCGTCCCATTCACACACTCATTCACTCACGTTTGACAACGAGTCCTAGTTTGGATCGAAACGTCACAATAAACGTTTTACGACTCAGCGTATGTCTTGAGTTATATATATATATATATATATATATATATATATATATATATATATATATATATATATATATATATATATATATATATATATATATATATATATATATATATATATATATATATATATATATATATATATATATATATATATATATATATATTGATAAGTAGTGTTTAGCCGCGTGGAATAATTTCTCCGTAAGCGCATCACCGGTTTCGCGGTTGTTTCCGCTCATCGGGTTTACGTACCCCGTACTCCTTGTTTGTGGGCTCTTTAATGAAGTTTATCTATTCACACTCCAGACGATTCAAATTCGGTCCTAATGAAGATATAGCACCGGAGTGTACAAGTATTTACCGCTCCCCACATATTTCCTTGGCGTCTGACGTGGTAACCCCAACGAATTCCGTGAATCTGCCGTCAAATCCGGAAGAACCTGCCTAAGTATACGAAGCATGGCTCTGAAGTTTTCCTTTAAATGCATGTGTAAGACTGCCTTTCGTGCAACAAAGCTTGTAGAAAGTCCGGGAATTAAGTCATGTGACAGAGTTAGTGGATACAACAGCCGACATTTCGGTTTTTCCGAGGGATATATTGGACAAAATCTCCTAACAAAGGTCTACATTATGCACAAAATAGATGTGCCAACCGTGAAAATTCCAAGCTTTCACTGGTCACAGAGCAGGCATGTGGAGCTTGTGCACCGTCTTCATTGCTCCCTGAAGTATTACTTTCAAAATAATTTCAAATAAGAATACTTAAAAAAGTTTTCGGAAATATGTAGTGCTTCCATTTCCGTAGGCTTCCTGACAACTTCAGACACATGTTCAGAGTCCGGACTTTTTCTCTGGCGAATGGCTCATTTCGCAAATTACCTGCTTTATGTAGCAATATACAGTTCTTCATATGAAGAATATATTACTGCTTAGATTGTTAAGCCAGTGGTCAGTAACCGACGCGCTCACGACGAGGCTGCACCCTGACGTGGTGTGATGGCTTGATTGCTTCTATGACCCAGGGAGCTGTACAGGATGGCTTCTTTAAGCCAAAGATGCAATCATGTCTGACAGGTCAATGGGTAGAGGCCAGACGAAGTCCAGTCTCCTGGTCCTCCAAGTTGGGGGTCGATCTGAGCCGGCAACTAAGTCGGTGATATCAGTGGAAGAATAACTGATCCAAGCAAATGGGCTTCCACTAAACCATCCCGCTGCCTTGCGGATAGGTTCTTATTAGAACTGAGGGCTTTGGATGAGGACCCTAATCGTTCTCCTGCTTTGTGGCCGGACACCCTAGCAGTACCCGTCCAACATCTCCCATGAACTGCACGAATACAAAGAATTCCATACTGCATCGGTCGTCGAGCAGGATAATCGGGACCGCGCTCCTCATTGTATCGAACGGGATGGGTAGTAATAAGTGGGCTACTTATCAGAGTTCCCTCTCTTTTATTCAACCTTTGTCTTCCGTCCCTAACCACCCCTCTTTGCCCCATCTATCCACCATGATGCTCCCACTGATAACACGGCCGATACTCGCAACGGTTCATTGTCAAATAGTGTAGGGAATAATCCTCTGTCTGGTACCTCACATTTTCTCAAGCCTCGTCAGCCTCTGAACCTCGACTCCTTCAACGTGCGTACACTCATGCAGGTCGGTCGGCAGGCGTGCCTAGCGCTCACATTAGATTCTCTGAAGATTGATGTCTGCTGCGTAAGTGAAACGCGTATACAGGATTCGAGCAGTGTAATTCAACTAACTGCTCCTGGTATCTCATCGAGGTATATATTCTGCGCACCTCAGGAGACGAAACAGCTAGAGCTGCGGGTCAATGTGTTGTAGGAATAGTCTTGACTGACAAGGCTGAGGCTGCCTTTTTAGACTGGATCCCTGTTAACAGTCGTTTGTGTGGTGTGAGACTCCAGGGGTCAGTCGGCTTTCGAAAGGATAGTTGTGTCAAGAGCAGTTTGTTTTGTGATTTCAGCGCACGCCCGAACAGACTGCAGCTCAGACTTGCAGAAAGATGAGTTCTACGATGAACTGTCCGCTCCTGTCCGCAGGAGTAAAGGTTCCGGTATTGATTTGCTAGCAGATGGTTTTATTGCACGAGTTGATGAATTTAATGAGTCAGAAGCTTGTTTAGGTGGGCGTTGTGCTTTACCCGCTGAGCGTACAGATAACAGGGATAGGCTTCTTCAGTTCTGTGCAGACAGTCGGTTGTTCTTGTCTAGCACCAATTTCCGACACAGCTCGGGCCGCACAGTGACATGGCACTCTAACTCTACAGGTACTCTAAGCCAGATTGATCATATCGCCGTAAGCTGCGGGTGGCGCAGTTCTGTTCAGAACTGTGGATCCTACCGACCCACGCACGTAGAGTCAGACCATGCATTAGTTTTAATGCGATTATCTCTCCAGCTCCATAGTAATCGTCGGAAACCACAAACCCGGTTAGCCGTGCAACGTATGTGTGATCCAGAAGTTCGCACCAGGTATGAACAAAAATTAGCACATGAGATAAGAACTACGACGAACAGTAATGTAGATGAGCATTGGGCTGAAATCAAACAGGCAATGCACGTGTCGGCAGGTTTCGCCTGTGGTCCTAGATCCGATGTCCATCAAAGACTGGATTTCTCAAGAGTCGCTGAGTATAATGGAGCAGAAAATCAGCTATCAAACTGTAAGGAGATGAATAAGATACGGAGAAATCTACAGTAGCAAGTTACGAAAATCCTTCAGAATGATCGAGAAAGTTGGTAGGTGAAGGTAGCCGGAGAAATGGAAGTAGCAGCTGCTTCAGGTAACTGTCAAAGACTAATCAGACTTATTCGCGATACCGGTGGACGAACCCCGGTCAGCGAAGCGATTTGCGATAGAAATGGGGAGCCCATTCACGGTAAAGAGCAAAGGCTTGACCGTTGGGCTGAATACTTAAAGCAGCAGTTTAGCTGACCGAGCGCTAATGTAGTTACTCCTGTGTCAACAACTGCGATTTCTTGGGTGGTATCATTTAGGCGCCCATCGGAAGTGGAAGTGGAGTCGAGCATTCGAATACCGAGGCGGCGAAAAGCGGCAGGTCCCGACGAACTTCCCCCAGTTCTTTTCAAATTGGGTGGAAATGCTGTGATAAAATCCCTTACGACCTTGCTCTGTGACATTTGGAAAGGGGAGCGTATTCCGTTATAATGGGGTGAGTCATTGATTGTACTCATCTTCAAGAAGGGAATACCCCAAACATCACAACACCCAATACTGTTGGGCTAAAATGACTTGTAACAAGTGCCTTCAAAGATTGTACAGCAATTAGTGAAATTTTACAAGAAATATAATAATAATATTACCACAATATTAAAATATATCTGCGTTACGTAAAAGGCATATTTTGTTTTACAACTTTTCAGTATACCATTTTTATAGTGGACTATCTGATTTTCAAACCAATGCTTTTCATCAGTGTTAATTTGGTGGTTTCGATCAAAAGGATGGGTAATGGGCAATTAAACTAAGGAACAGGCTGTCCAGACGGATTAGGAAGAGAAGAGGTACTCATTCCTTGCGAATTTTCCCAGCGGTGGGCTAGTCGAACGCGTTCCCTATTCGGCGCAGGTGGCGCTGTTCAGCGTTTCTAATGATGCCGCCCAAAGTTCGCCCAACTGGGATCGCGTAAGGCGTGCAGCATGGGACGCAATGACTGTATTAGCCATCGTGGGATTAGGTTAATTCCGATAGCCACCAAAGTATTAGCCTCGATTTTGCTGCATCGTCTAACATTGTCTTGCGAGAAGAACGCACGCGAAAAACAGGCAGGATTCCGCCGAGGTCTAGGATGCATCGACCAGATTTTTACTCTTTGCCAACTACTTGAAACGCGTCAGACGCACCATCAACCGACAATAATGGTTTCCTTAGACTTGAAAAGCGCCTTGGATTCAGTTGACCGAACAGAGCCTTTCAGTGCTCTTCATCGGAAAGGTATGCCTCAGGAGTTTGTGAACATACTGAGATCATTGTATTCTCATACTTCTGGTGCCGTAAGATGAACTACCCAGTCCATTCGAAACGATCAGCGGTGTTCGACAGGGATACTCCGTTCCTCCATTCCTGTTCAACTTCGTCATAGACGATATAATGGTGAATGCCTTGCGAATACTTCAGGATGTGGGCGTCGAAATAATAAAGTGCTGTGTAACCTCGATTATGCAGACGACATTGTCTGCTTGGTCGAATCCACGGAATATGCTCAATGCGCACTGGATAGACTCTGAAGTGTTGTAACTCCGTTCGGCTTGCACTTTGCGCTTTCAATGTGTAAAGTGATGTTGCAAGACTGGTCGCCAACGATTCCGAGCCTGATGTTCCATGGGGAGGAGCTGGCAACTGTCATAAGCTTCAATTACCTAGGCATCAGCGTGAAGACGGATGGGAGCATGATAGTAGAGGTGAGCACGTGTATACCCCAGGATCGTGCAACGTACCCTTGATCGAAGCACTCGTCGCTCCGACCTGGTATCTCGCTGAAGTTAAAAAGTCGTGTGTACTGTGCTGCGGTGAGCTCAATTTTGTTCTATGATTGCGAGACATGGAGTCTGCGTGCGGAAGATGTCCGTCGCCTTGGGGTTTTTCGATCATCGATGTTTGCGTGGTATCGCTAATATTTGGTGGAATGATCGAGTAAGCAATGCTGAGGTCAGAAATCGAGTATCGGATACCAATTCAGAGGGCGTTTTATCACAGCGTTTCCAGCTTAGTAGAATTCGTTGGTTGGGGCACGTGTTATACATGGCAACACACACGTCTACCGTACCGTGCCCTATTCTCCGTTCCTCTTAGGGAGTGGAAGAAACCACGTGGAGGCCAACAGGTGACGTGACAACGCAGAATGAGAAAATGTACAGCGGACTTAGGAAAATTAGTTGCCTCACGCCTTCGTGGTTGGAGTCCAAAAGACCCCTCAACCAGTTGGCTGGAGACACTGAAGGACAGAGCAACGAACCGTGAACAGTGGTGGCTGTGTTGTCCCTTTCTGTCGAATCAGAATGATTGATCAATGTTTGTACAGTTATACCGTGCACTCCGTGTGTTGGCTACTAGGGCATTCTTTCCTTTTCTCGTCTCTGTAGGTCCACTCTATCTATCGTGTATATTCATTCTTTCTATTACTACGTGCAACATGGATAGAAAGGCAGTGGTCAGTGGGGCTTTCCCTGCTGTTTAACGCTATACGATGGTGACGATGTGGTAACTCAAAAACTTCACTTCGATGTAACCTGCTCTAATGGACTCTGAAGTCGACAATCGGTTGTTCTGCAGTGACTAGTGTAAGGCGTTTGCCCACTGGATCGTAGTTACTTGTTGTACGGTTAATTAGGAAGTCTGAGGTTATTACGCATGCAAAAAACATTTATTGTATGCCAGTGAAAATTATTCCATTAACGTGCTGACCACAATAAACACTTAAAGTTTGCTTTATCAAGCGTGATAATTCAGATGATTGATTTCGTCACTACTGTAATGATAATCAGTCGATAGTAGGTATAAAACTGAATATTAAAATTCAGAATCAGTGCGTAATACAGACACAATGCTATCATTGACAAAAAGTGAGATAGGATGCAGAATGACTTATGGTTAGCGGGTAATCTCCAATGAAATACGTGACAAAATGGCGTACCTCAGTAAAACAAAACGAGACGATAAATGTCCAAGAAGTTGAATCATTGAGAAAATATACTCTGAACGTAGAAAAACAGATTACCTTTCGTGTTGATGAATTTATGACAGTTTTGTCGGTAATCATCATAGGAAACACTGAAAAATGAAAAAACGCAGTGAAGCAGTTGAAACGATATATGCCAGAAATCATGACGTTTATGGAAACGAAAAAATTCATATCTGGCCGTTTCTAATCCATTGCATCCCACTGCTTGGGTGGATCTGTGTTCTATTCTGTGGACAGGTCATTTGGTGTTGCACCCGACCGTTGCCATTTTCGTGGAGTGAGAATATTGTGACATTTGTTTTCGTTTCAGAATCTCCGATTTGTTTCAGAATATCGGTGGAGTTATGCATCCTTCAAGGACATGGTGGGAATGGGTGCAGGGAGGGAAATGTCACCTGGGTCGTTAGTAGTTCTGATTTGTTGCTGATGTAGTATTTGATCTTTGAAGGCACTTAAAACTTGATACGTTCGGGAAGTTCGTATGGCGTTTGTTGATGGCCATGGTTCATGTTGTTTTATTGCATCTGCATCTGCCGTTTATGATCCACGCACTTCGTTAGCGAAATCATCCGCAGCTACGGTTCAACGGTGGAATGTTGCTCTTAACGCATATTCTTATGATATTCAGCACTGTAAATCAGAACCTATTCCTCAAGCAGGCTAATTATCTCGGTACGCTACATCTGAGGAAACCTCCTCTGACTGTTCATAAACCCAACCACTTCATCTAAATCGATCCAATTTTGTTCATGAAACTCGGAAATGTTGCCGGGCTACTTTGTTTTTCCTTTGACATGGTTGGAAAGCGGATATCAAACATCGATTACCGGAGTTTTACAAGCGTTGCAAAGACACTTCTGTGACTTGTGGTGGTGTTTTGTGTTTCAATGATCGCATTGTCATTCCACCTACATTGCGGTCAGCCGTTCCGACTGATTTGCATTCCGGACATCTTGATATCGAAAAGAAGAAATCCTCGGCCTGATTTACTTGTTGGTGACCTGAACTGAACAGTGATTTATTCCAATTTATTAAACGTTGTACTGACTGTGTGCATAAAATTCACTACCAAACTTCCAGGTGGACTCAGTAGCCAATATCACGCGAGGCCTGGCAGCTGACCATTCCCGAGTAAGTACCACGCCCTCGTTATCATCGATTCTTATTCCACGTGGCCAGAAGTTATTTCACTACCTCACAGAGCTCCAATTTCACTATTACTGCACTTCGCATGACGTTTAGCCGAGAAGAAGTACCATATGCGTTGGTCACTAATAACGGAAGTCATTTAACTGTTCAGAAGGTGACAGATGAGATGAAGCCTATGGGTTGCCATCACGTTTTAACCCCTCCACATCATCCACAGTCGATTGGTATTGCTTAAGATTTCGTGCGAACATCAAAGAGTGCTGTCAATTCCACGAATACAGGAACATTGAGTGAACCCGAGAGAACTGTGGACAATTTCCTAAGGCACTATCGTGATCCTGTCCATTCAACTACGGGTAATAGTCCGGCGAGGCTGTTCAAGAGCCGCACACTACCCATCAATTAACTCCAGCTCGAGTCCTCGGAAGCTGTGTACCACAGAGCGAGTAGTTTGAGACCCTTAACAGACATTGTACTTAAGAAACTAGGGAAAAGACTGTCAGATTCTGGATCTTACTGATGGTTCCATTCAACGACGACCTGTAGATCAGATTGCCTTTAATTCTGTTTCTGACTGTAATCCAACTGATACTAATTCCGATCTTTCTGAGTCTTTTCTAGATGTAAATGATCTCAGTGGGGACTCCAGTTCAACAGAAACAAACCCAAGATCTGAACGTTTACAGAACAAAGAACGCCGCGGTTACAAAAATCCAGAACTTCGTTCAAGCTGCAGCTGGTGTGTAAATTGGTAATGACAATACTTCATGTTGTTTTATTGCATCTGCATGTTCATGTACATTACGGTTACACAGTATACGAGTTCAAGAGTGTGCTCGTTCATTCGGTGTTCTTGGTCCTCGATTACGTCTGGTTCGGGCAAGAGCTATATTGCGTTCATTGTGAATAGTACGAGTACTCAAGTCTAATTCTTAATTAAAAATCTTTCAGGAAATGTTAGTTTTAGAATTTGTACAGTCAAATTTGACTCGGCTCAACAAGACCGATATTTCAGCTGTTAGGTTGCACTACATCTCAGTCGAAGCTTGATCACTCCTTAATCCACAAAAAGTTCTCTGCCAGGGATTGACAAGAAAGATGTGATGAATAATCCTGTGAAACATTTATAATAATGTAGGTCAAACGATTGATTTTGACAGTCAGTTGCGTATGTCATGGTCGAAATAGTGGAAAGGCTTGGTCCTAACAATATGGGAAAAGCGGCGTGATTGTTTGTTTTTATTGCCGTATGGTCTTGTTAGCTTCTGATAATTCTGCATAGTATGGTAGGCCGGGAAAAGTGTTTTCCAAAAGGATACTGGAAACGGAGCTGGATAGAATAAACTACTGCGAGGGAACAGGTGTCCTGACAGGTTCGTTGACCAATATCTTGCAAAAAGAGGAACCCAGCAACGCTCCTCAGAAGGAATTTTATGTCACTCTTGTCTTCATAAACATGGCATGTGGTGAAATTCAAAAATACAGGTTTCTAACTAAGGATGTTCAGGTCAATCAGCCAACAACTCCAAGATCGGCTTACACAGTCAAGTACTTCTGTATGTATTTATTTGTGGAATCAGCTATATCGGTCGTACCAGTCAAAAAAGAAGGTACAAGAACACCGTCTTGTGTGGCTGAAGGAAACAGTAGTGAACATCGGGGAAAGCTTTGCTGTGGATCAACTTGCAGACGCAGGGCATTCAGTGGATATCGATGGAGACAACCTACAACTTGGCGAACTAGTAGTATTGCATAGATCACCTCGCCTCAGTCTCGCGTCCATGATTCAAACCATTATGGTCACAATCCCAAAATTACAACGAGACATAAGGTGTGGTGATTTGGAGCCTACTCACAAACAACATGAAAAATCCTGTTTAGACTAATCACCGTTCATCTGTTCAGTGTATACTCCAATCTTCGTCCAGTGTTCTCATACTCAACCAAGTAAGTGGTGTGCTTCTAAATCTTTCCATAACAACCCTGGAGATTGATTATAGCAATATGGATGATCCACCCATATATCACGTGGGAGTGTTTGGCCAGTTTGTGTCTGCTGGTCCCACTGTTCATGAATCAATAGCTGCTTATAAAAATGTCATATCTATATTTCTAAAGATCCAGTACATTCTAGTGTCAGTTGGCGTACGTTCTGATTTTTTTTTTTGAGTAATCTGGCCGCTAAAATTTGCGTGGCGGGCAGGTTCGCCAAAAATTTAGTTTGCTAGATGCAGTACTGTTCCGTGGGGGTGCACTTGTACGATCTATAAGAACTAAAATGAAAAATACTCGGTGAACCGCAGCTCAGTAAGTGTATCAGCAGGAACTAACACTTACACCGGAGAAGATGAGAGTGGCTATATATGTACGAGCGTTACACTGTTCCCTCATGGAAAAGCGCTGCATACCAACGCTTTTATACATTGTACTAATGCAGATCAGGCCACTCGCAAACTGTCATAAGCCCTCCATGTGGCCCCCTAGTTAACCTGACAGGGTGCATGTGGTAAAAAAGTATTGAAGATCATTAAAAAAATGGCTGAGAACCCCGAACGTGTATTCTATAGAGTCGGGTAGTGAACTTCGCACGAAATCCGCTCAGTCGACTGAAGAAAGAAGACTCGAGTAGTTAGACGGATGTGGGAGCTTATTGTGTACATTGTGGTACAATAGCAGTTCCGATGCGAACATTACATGAGGGTCAAACTTAAAAGCTACTTCAAAATAAAAGCGGAGGGGTTGGAAATTTCGTATTTTTTTAATTCAGTAAACTTTAAGTCACTGAAGAAACATAGCAGGGTCAAAATCGAGGGTAAGAGCAGATTGAAAGGGAAAGTAGGTCACAGGTGTCCGGAAAACAGTCATTCACTTGGGGAGATCGATAAGACTATGATATATATATATATATATATATATATATATATATATATATATATATATATATATAGTCCATTCTTTTACATACTACTTACTATCAATATGAGCGCTTGCACATGCAGCCTCGTTGTTCGTTTGGTTAGCAGTGATCCAGACACGGATAACTATGAGAAATCACAGTTGTGATTTATTTGTGGGCTCTTCAATGAAGAGCATCCATTCACACTCAAGACAATTCGAATTAGATTCTAGTGAATATATATATATATATATATATATATATATATATATATATATATATATATATATATATATATATATATATATATATATATATATATATATATATATATATATATATATATATATATATATATATATATATATATATATATATATATATATATATATATATGGCATACAGTTATTGGCAAACGAAGTACCGACCAATCACAGAGCGACTCCCTGCACCTGCACGAACTGACTGTCAAGGTCTGCCTTCGTCTGATTGGTTGTATGCTGGAAATGAAGTCACTGCGTACTGGACTGCGCGCGGAAGCATCCGAATCATCGCAGGAACCCGTTGATACACTTACTGAACTCTGGCTCATTCACTTTTCATTCTTTTTGACTTTTCAGATCGAAAACGTGCAATGACCATCGAAAGAACACGACCCCAGCATACTGCGATTTCTGACGTTTCAACAAAATACCATCAGCCGTGGTGATATCATTCTTTACGTACTGATGGCATTATCTTCCCTGATGATAAGACTACACGCAACCTCCTGCTTTTTCGCCTCCCCAAGGTTTTTGAAAATTGGATACATTCTAGGAATTGCGACATATAGTTCGTTAGTAGTACGTACTTTCGTAATTACGGCGAAAATTTGCGTCGGATATTTAGGATAAAGCAAACAAAAACGACGAAAGCCATCCAGCTGTTGTTACTTTGTTCTTCTGTTGTGAGAATTACTTACTGTTTGTTTTAAGCTGAATTCCCGATTTGTTCAAGTAATAGCTAAGGTTCACACAAAATGACACAACAATAAATGCCTCGGGTTGAAGCACACACTTATTGAAAATGGCTTTCAGGGTAACTGAAAAAGTATCGCTGTTCGAAGTAACTCATGTTCAAATAGTTCTCCGCTGACCCCTCACAATATGCAGTCTCACGTAGTCTTGGTTAGCTTGAGAGTATGACGGGAAATCCCAAACATCTGACGCGCAACGTGAACATGCCCAAATCTTGATGTGCCATGCGTACCCCACAGCTCACTTATAGTTGCGCCATCACGTGAAAAACCGGTGTGACTTCAAGTTTAGTCAATCAAAAGACCTAGGCTGAGTTGCCCCAAATGACCGTGAAGTTCACAAGAATCATCGCTCTTGTTACGTGACCGGAGATCAACCACTTTCATCGTCCACCTGCTTGCACAAGCTAGTGAAAGTGACTGACTTAGGTTTTTCCAGGTTTGTCACGATCAAACATCAGATTCGAATGATGGTGCTAAAACGATGATGGCAGGTTGACGAAGTCGTTCTAGGTAAACCAGGAAAAACTGTGGAAGATCGGGGGGGGGGGGGATCTGAGGCGAAAAAGCACTGAAATGGCAAGGACGGCATTACTGACCGAGTACACTCAGTGACAGTGTTTACGACCATAACTCTCACTCCCAAATCCTGGATATTTTCGCACTGAGATGAACCCTTGGAGTTCCGTCTCTCACGAGAAACTAGGAAGCTCCATTCTAGAACACTAGAACTGAAGTAAAGTCGGTAATTTGGTGAAAATGGGAGAACAAATTGCGAAAAAAGTATCCCGATAAGGACAGCCTAGTTGAATCTTCTTGGAAGTCTGTGTTATGCTCAGTGCATTTGGAGAACTCAGTTCACCTCGTATATATCTCACCAGGGGTTGGATCATATCCTGATCTATACTGCTCGTTTTTCGTCCCAATATAAACGGGATTTCAGCTGTTGACGCCTAAGCCTTGGCATTTCTGAATATTCGGCGAGTAAACATTCTTCTTAGTTTATCGAGCGGTTTGAGATCGGAGTTGTACCCTGGCTACATAATGACCTTGACAGTAAAGAATAGTGACCAATATTTGACCACGTGTTTAATGCTGTTAAATATTATAACCCATTATCCCAACAGCAGCTTCAATTCAAAAGCATGGCCGAAACCAGTATTAAGATAAATTCGCCTCCAACTCACCAGAACGATCAGCGACGATAGACTAGTTGTCAGTCACGTAGAGCCAAACATTTGCGGTTGATTCGTCGTTCCACGATGTTGCATTTCAAGAATAGGATAAATTTTTTCACATCAAATCTGTCTGTCGAAGTGCTCTCGGTTTGCATAGTCACAGTTCCTACGCTCAGTTTCGATTGTCCTCCGATTTTCAGTCTCTTTCCTCAGCTGCCTTCAGTTCGAATTCCCCCCGTCAAATTACCAGCACATACTGTCAAACATTCGACTAAGCATTCATTCTTACTGGATACTTTGAATGTAGAATAATTCAATTCTAACTCGGGTAATCAGCTTCCAGTAAATACTAAGAAGAGTACCTTTTGTGTCAATGGACTTATTTTCAAGTGTTAGAATCGTATGAACTATCTACTCCTGATTTGCATTCTGTTACTCATTCATGCTCGTTCCGTCATTGTCGCCCGGTTCTCCACTACTGATCTTAATTATATGAAACAGCTCCTTGTAGTTCTATCATTCGTTTCTGATTGTCATCAGTCCCGTCTTCGAAAACTGGTTGTTAGGGTTTAAAAATATTCAGGTAGCACCAAAGTGGTACCCCTCAATCTTGAGATATCGAAACCATCAGTGTTTCTAAAGTGAAGCATTTTATCTTTGAGATTACGTGAATCAGTGAAGAAGGCAGTCAACCAGTTAGTTTTGAAAGATGTCCTCATTCCGAAGAATACACCCCTTCGGGCTAAACCAATTACAGCTCCACCGCAGACAGACAGAAAAACTCAAAAAATGGTAGATACCACCGAATCACCATGAACAAATTCCTAAAGTAGATCAGTTGTTCTACCGTGGAACTGGGAGAAATTCTGCATCAACTTCATGGTTTGAAGTTCTATTTTAAACATGATCTTTAGGATGCCTTTCTACAAATACCACTTGGCCGGTTGAGAAGCTCTGTACAACTACGCTCAGACTGGTATACACAATATAGCATAAAATGCTAAAGAGAAAATTCTGTAAGCTCGCAGTACTCCTTTTGGCCTATTTCTATATAACCTTTTGCCTTTTGGTCTCAGTTTATCGCCTGCCTTTTTCGAAACTGTCAATGATTCCCTCTGTTCTGGTTCACGAGGTGTCAGTTCTTATCAAGACGTCATCATTGTTTACGCACGGATGAAGAAACCTTTTTCAAGATTGGTTTTACAACCGAATAAAGTATTTCAAATCAGCCATTTCGACTACACTGTGTAAATAAAAAAATACTTATTTGGTTTATATTACACAGTCGTGACAGACCATGAGGCATTACAGTCCATCTACAACCACCACAATTTCGTGAAATCATCCGCAGCCATCGTTCAAAGGTGCAATTTTGTTCTCAATGCATATCCCCATGATATTTAGCACATCAATGCTGAACCATTGCATACGTAGACTATTTCTTTCATTGTGCCATTTCTGAGGAAAATTCTTCTGATTGTTTGTTGACCCAACCACTTCCTCTGAATCGATCAGCTCTAGTTCGCGAAACTCGATAGTATTGCTGTGATAAGTTCATATCCGACCAAAGTGCATTCGATCGATGCAAAAACAAATTGAGTCGTCTGTCTGAGGCCTGTTTACTTTCGTTTTGTATTCGCTTCATCACGGACCACAATTGATCCGCTTTTAGGATCTGATTCATCTGTCCTTGATTGATTTGCAATCAAGAAGAACGGAAAGAAGACAGATATAGCTAGATGTAAGCATTTCGTTCACGCTTGTTAATCGCGTACGTGAAACATATCAGTTTATATATGATACGGTACATGGGATAAACAACAGAAAAATGGGAAAAATATTTGTGACAAAGAATACAGCAATTCGTTTGGGGTTTGTGGCTAATGCCAAGGGGGGCAGATTGTTTGTAGTGATTGTTTCTGTGCACAGAGGGGGGTTTTCTGTCTTGATCACAGTAGCTTCGCTGGAAGCCGGCAGTTTCGTATTTCCGTTGCGTAATCGTACTTCGAATGATCGGATTGGGTCAACCCGATGACCTGTTGAAAGTAGATGCCTCGAGATAGCCGACTTTTGGTTTCTTGCCGGAACGTGTCTTGTGCAGTCCAACTGAGCTATTGAGTGTAAAAGCCATTTCGGAATGTGTTCAGTCACTCTTTCAGTCAAGAATCGTTCTGCTCTGCAAACGTACATGTCGACGCGACTTCAAGTGAACTGATAGACATGTGAGGCTTTTGGAGCATTATGACTGTCAGAGTGATCTTTTAATCTCAATTCTCTAGTGGTCTGCACTATGAGCAATGAAGCTGCCATATATTTTCCACATATAGTTCGAAGCTTACGTTCTGGTGTAAATGATTAGAAATGTGATCACCTTTAGAAGTAACGAATAAAATGACTTACTTTCGTTCAACCGGTAAAATCGACTCTGTTTTGCATCGTGATTTGCTGTGGTACTCGGTGCACGCTTCTAGAAAACCACTGGCCAAAAGGGTTTCCTTGATAAAATCTTCCCATGGCAGCTGATCAGGAGTACAAATGTTTCAGGCCCTGTGAAAAAGCGTTCTGACCAAACCACGTTTGTACGCCACTGGGACGAAACTAGAAAACTGCATATAACGTCCACTCCATGTCGCTTTTCTGTGAATGGCCCTTCTTAGTGTGCTGTCCGGAAGCCTTGTGAATAAAATGGCTAGGAAGGGTAAACTCAAGTTGGATTCGTTCTCATGAGATACAAATAAATTTACAATCACATGTTGTAAAGACTGTTATTGTGATGGTGCCAACTACTTGATGAAAAACCAACTCTTGCATCCAGTTTCAGATTGAGTGTCACCTCTACATGTAGCAACCTTCATTGGCAAGGAATCCGACCTCTGTAAGGAAAACGGGCTCGGTCAGTGCACCATAACATAGGAGCTGACGGCGCCCGGACTTTTGTCATCGGGTATTTGGTCGTCGGACATTTGGTCGAATGGACATTTGGTCGCCAGACGTTTCTATGATTGAATTACGCTATATTCATTTAGGTCTGTCAAATTTCACACTCTCAGAAAGTAGAAGGAACCCAGTCCAGAACCTTTTTTCATTTGTTTTCAACCTGGAAATATAGTACTTCCAAAATGTCGCAGTCTGTGTAATGTTCCCATTAACGGCCAAACCAACCTGTCTCTCAAATGTAACACCCGACTGATTATGACAAAGCCGGTGTTTTGCTTGTCGCATGTAATCGTAAGGGCGAGTCATTTTGTTCACATACTGAGGTGGTCAAGTCGATCAGGTGTCTGTCACCTCAAAAAGGACAAAGGCTCGAATTCCAGATTCACCGTGCACTGCTGTGGTAGACCGCACTACCATTTCAGTTGACCTTAGTTTCAAGCCTCCGGCTTTGGGAATTCTGGTGTGATGCTGTTTTGAGGTCATGACGGTCAAAAGAATTCGACTGTGATACATTTGCATAACAGAATAGTGCAAGCCTTTTAGCCTACCGATTCGGGATCAATGTATGCCTTTGTAACTTTGGATGACCAGGTGTTAACTATAAATCCCGAGAATGGCCACGTCTAATCCACTTTCTGAGGGTGTGACATTTGACAGACTTAAAAGAATAAAGCGTAATTCAATCATCGAAATATCTGGCTATCAATCGTCCATTCGACCAAATGTCCGGACACGGGAGCTGACAGCCGTGGATACTCAACAGGATTGCCATCCGATCATTGACGGGATAACAGGCAAAGGAACCTTAGTCCCACGCCAGAAAACACATGCTCACTTTACTACTTGTACTGTAGGACAAAGTTATCAAATAATGACATTACCGCAATTCGAACCGTGGGAAAACCGACCACAGAATCAAGCAAGGTCAAAAAGGGCTTCAAAACACCCAGGCGACATTGGACAACAGGCGCAAGAAATGGCGATACAGGAGCAAGTACAATGTCTCACAAAGAGAGTAGTTATTTATGGGAAGCTTTTCGAATAATCAACGGTCAGAAGAGGAGTAGGCGCCTGACACATACGAGCATGGTAAAGGACAAAAGTGGTAGCATGGTTGCCGGGACATGATGTTATCAGACTGGGAGGCCAAGGCCAAAGGTCAGCAATTGGCACAGACAAAGCACAGAGGGGGGGGGGGGGGAGGGACGGAGGGAAATACGTCCAAGCGTCGCTGCCAAGCCAATTAACCCAGACAGTCATGAGAAAATAACAGTGGGTCAAAAAACAATACAGGAATGGAGAGAAGGGTGCGCGACCAGCAGCATTGACGGAGTCGTCGTGGCAGACAGTGAATTACTGCGCGAAGAGACGCAACGGAAAAGAAAGATTGCTTAGGAGATAATATCTGTTAGGTATCAGGGGTCGTTGGCGACCCGTAAAAAACAGGTAATACCAACAAATGGACCGACCACAGATATGGATTAGGGACACGAGGATAACGTCAGTCAACACTGCCGTAGGAATAAGACGAAGAAACGGGTGACGAAATGGGAATGGACAAACAAATTATCACGTGAGAGTAGATACTGGGGTGAGTATGGCGGTCGGCCTCGAAACCAGAGGTGTTGTGCGTTTTTGATTGGACATAATCCTATTTTGTGCATCGACTCACATATGTCATTCAAAGCGCAAGCTGAAGTTAACCATTTTATTGTTTGAATAACGTAACTGTAGGATCCTGTTGATGCGCTTACTGGGTTTCGGTTTATGGAGTTTTTCTCGCAGTGATTTTCAGACTGGACAATGTAACTCCTTGCATAAGACATTCCTATTTTGTTTCCCTTTGCCTTGCAGGTGCCGTCGCTAACCATAAAGCGGAACCACGAAGTGCGGCGTGGAGGTCGTCATCCTCTCCTCCCGAACAGTGATCTTGTCCCTAGTCGCAAGAATACGTGAAGACACAGCCCCCCCCCCCCTCCCCCACCCGTGGGCGCTCGCGATTGACGTCACTTCCGGCCTCGATTTACGTCTTCCGTTGCTTTATTCTGTGCTAATACAGGCGCACTTGTTCTCCAGCTTTGTCTTCTACCGTGATTGACTTCGTGCCGTGTTACCGATTGAGCAAATTTGTGAGTCTATTTTCAGACCCATGAACAACTCCGAGCATTACAGAGGTCTAAGAGCATGAGTGACAAAAGAACTGGTTGGCAAATGCAATACAGAAAATTCATGTGAAGAGCAGGGTTCAGAATGAACCAGAGTGAAAGTGATCCCTAATAAGTGAGCTAAATGTTTTGTCCAATCTAAACAAATCTGTACACCGCCCACCGAATTCACTCTCCAGATTGTCACATTATACCGAGTTGGCCGTGGCCCCACCTTTTATTCTTATTCGGCCTGTAATCCACAGACCTTCCTTATGCCTCTTGGAAGAAAGCCTTTTTAAGTCTGGATTTGAACCATCCGTACCAGGCTATTTCCGTTGACCCTGTATTTGATAGAATACGCAAGGGACAGCTATCTCTCAGTGAGTCATGTGAGGTTATCGATAGGACTTCATCCTTTTTCTATCTCATATTTGGTCGTGACCAACGCTGGCAAATTTCAGGAATATCGATAGACTTTCGCGTTCATCTGCGCCAGAACGTCCTTGCCGTCTCAGTAAATTCAGGTTTCTCGGCACACCACACTTCTTTATGATTCTTGAAGGATCTCGTCCCTTCAGGCGTACAACAACAGGAAACACCTTGACAGAAGGACGAAGTTTCCGTAAGGACACCTTCACTCGGAAATTCGGAAAGATCCTAAAAATCATCCTGATCGCGTTTGAATGCTACGCCACAGATACCGGTGAGTATAGTGTTGTACACCTCACACGCCATCCATGGTGGTTTGGAGTAGGGGCTTAGCCATCGCCCCCAGACTAACTATTGTTCAGTTAACCCAATGAAAAGTGCCGGACATTCGTTTACGTCCTCTCACTTTAGTGAGAACACCGCCACCAGGAGGTAGTGAGTAAAACTTCCTCAGCCGAGGCTGTTTGAGATGCACGGTTATTTGGGAGCATTTCGAGAGGCGTACAGGGAGAGTAGCCGCCTTGGAATTTGAGACATCCACCCCCGACCATACTGAGGCATTTTTAAAGATACCGAAGTTTATCTGGAGAAATGGAGCGTAAATGTGAATCGCTACTTTGAATCCATTGCCATATTGGCTGGAACGTCGTAATTATGTTATTCACCAATAATCTCGTAATGAAGTGACTCAAAAACAATATTTTACGTAACTTCGAATAATGAATGTTAAAACACTGTATACATACGTTTACAAGGGATTTTTGTGCTTGCCGGTTAAGCCCACCATAGCAATCAGAACACGAATTGTAGGGGAACATGTTTTCGGTGATTTCATTCTCAAGCCATTACAATCACATATATATGAAAACGAATTGATAAGAAAAGTTGAAAAAAGTCACACCAAGTCGATACGGATAAAGAAGGTTGAGGGTGAACGGACAAACGTAATAATTAGCTTGCTTCACCACTACGCCCCACTGTGCAACACAGTTGGCTATTAGCCATGGGAGTTGGAGTGTTTGGACTAATTTTCGTTGTGCGCAAATCTCAGGGTTCGAGAGGCGGATAATAAAAGCTGAGATAGTTGCTACTATCCGAGCCTAATTGCTCTTGCTACGGGCTGTGGGACCCGGTAGACGTCTTTGAAAGCAGGCTGGAAGTCGATTGAATGCCCAGTTTCTACCACGTATGCAGCGATCAAACATGATACTACTCCAGTACTTTCAAGTTTAAGCCATCGTGGGTGATATTCCTTAGTGCTTCCATCCCTTTCGTCAATGCATTTTGTTTCTTCCTTGTTCGAGAATCCAGGTTAGCTCCGGCGTAGTTAAGAAACATTACTTTCAAGTCTCCATTTAAGCAATCTATGAAGTGCTGACGTTGTAAAATATTCCGTTCGTATTCCGATAGTTTAGAACGTAAAGTGTCACACTGATTTAACACACACCGCCGTAGTGATTTACTATTTGGGTAAATCCGATGTCGTCGGAGAGAGTTCCAATATTGTTTCGGATACTGATTTCGATGTACACAGTTCATTAAAAACTGAAGAACGGTGTTCGCCTCAGCGCGTCTGTTATTATGCAACAGAAGCGAAACTTAGTAAAATGCCTGGCCTTCAGAGCGAGGAAAATTTGTTCCGTAGAGACTTTAGATGACGAATTAATGCTTATATGAAACACCCTACGTGAGAACAGTCACCCGGATCGGTTTATCGAAAGAGTGCCAAAAATCACCGTGGAAACCGTAAGGAGAAAAGATCTTTATATTAGTTTGCCAATAAAGGCGATATTGTTAGTGAAATCTTAAACCGTCGACTGGGGAGAGAAATTTGAAATACTTTCAATGCCGCCATACTACGTTGTGTGTTCCGAGGTGCTCCTCTAATCCAGATTCAGAACAAGGTTAGACTGCCGATGCTGACCTCATCAATGGTCGCATACTCTTTCAGATGTGTTTGTGACGCATCTTATGTAGGTCGAACGGCACGACAGCTGTCAACTCGGATTAAAGAGCATCATCCAAGCTGGTTGAGTCAAGGACAAATCGGATCGATAAATAGCACAACCTTAGCACATTTGGTCGACACTGGACATCAGGTGAATCCGGAAGCTGCTTTCAAAGTTCTTTATCGTGTCCCCCCAAACAAATGCAAACGTGTTCAGTTGCGCACTCTAGCGATAGCCGAGGCAATCGGAATAAGGAAGTTGACCTCTGACCTGTGCGCCCAAAAAGCGTTTGGTCCGGGCGCTCCAACTCCCCTGGCCCAAGATTGACCAAGGCCGCATGAATCTACCGTCCGGTTACCTAGACGGCGTCAGCTAGATAGACCAATCACATGATAAGGATAACTTGACTGACAAACCCCTGCCCATGATTGGTGTTTATTCCATGTCTATGTTCATGATCTTTTGTCTAATGTCTACTATGTAATCTGTGAATGGCTTGAGAATGAATTACTGAAAACCAATTGTTTCGCCGATTTGGACTTGTATATGATGCAATGGGTATTTTTCAGACATTAAATATACATCAAGAGATGATAGGTAATTTTCTTCTTGCGTTTCGGAGGCGAACTTGGTCGCGGAATGCGTAGTGTTGAATTCGCGTGAGATATCATCCAAATCGCTTTATGCATTTGTTATGCAAAATGTCATCCCCATATCGATAGTAGTGGTCAGATCGACTTATTGTTCTGTGTTATATTTGAGTTCCCAGCTTTTCCATAAAAATGTCGGCAAGAAGTGGTTCTGGCAGTGAGCGCATAGCAATTCCATCCTTTTGGAAATAATAAGTGTTACTGACTACAAACTGTGCAATCATAGTGCATTGAGGAATTAGTTCTCTTAGACTGACGGTCAGAATTGCTACCGGCATCGCTTTTTCACCAACAAATAAACAAATAAAGTCTACTGTTTCAACCAGAAGTGCAATAGCGAACGATGAAATCACTTTCAAAGAGAACATTTGCTTCGCTGCCATATTCACATCTTCATGCCGTGACTAATGACGACTTGATACATTCTAAATCCTCTGCCGACTTTGATTTGTGTTTAACAGTTCGCCCTACTAAGTTCTCGAAAAGTAGTTTCAAGTCAACCTGGTTTTCTTTTCGACTTGGGCAGCAAAACTTATAACCAAGGAAAAATGCTTCGGTTAAAAAAAGTCGATTTGTGAACCAGAGAAGTTATATACGCACCGTTCGGGTTCACTTGTGAACTGAGTATGGGGTATCAGTTGATTCAGTGTCCTCTTCAATGACGGCTATTTCTCTCATAGCAACTGTTTATGATCTTATGAGCGTATTCCAAGAACTGGCGTCTGTTATTTTCTTCTGGTATTGCCGTGCGCGGTTGCCATTGAAGCACATTCTTTTCAAACACAATTAACGAAGTTTTCACAGTATCCAGTTGATTAACAACATGGCGTTTTAATGTCTTACTGTTAGGATAAATCAGGCAACGACGCAGATGTCTCCAGTAAGTGGTAGGATATTGATTGCGAGAAACTTATTCCTCGATGAAATCAGCGGCGCAGTTAGCCTCAAAAAGTCTGGTGGGAAGTTCAGAAACTGATTTAGTTCCCGTATCACCGTATATATATATATATATATATATATATATATATATATATATATATATATATATATATATATATATATATATATATATAAACTTCTTTGATCGAGCTGAAAGGATTCACCGCTTTTTCGACCATCGAATCGAATATAACGCTTCGGTAGACAAAATCTATTACGGGTCATTACTCTTGGAAACAGTTGTGATCCAAAGTCTGTACTGCATAAGAAAGAAACGGCATGGTGGTTATCATATGAATCGCACGCATATTATAGTCCAGGAAAACCTTCAGTTCGTGCATCGATAAAGGAAATTCTGATTTCTCACATATTGCAGCACAGTGCGTAGCAGTGAGTCGCCAGCAATTACACTGAAGGCTTCGAGTACAGTGTGCGCATTTTTGCACGCACTTTTAAAAGTCCTGAGAGAACTCTGAATCAGTTTTCCCTTGAGCTTTTGCCACAGATTGGACTAACATCTTTGTTATTCAACGATATCCAGTTTTGGCGAATCCGACCTATAGCATTCATTCATCCATGGAATAAAATTATCCCAGGATTCCAGTTTACATCCTACACTTTCCGTTCACTGAAGAGTTAGCCACATAGGTTACTGTCGAGTCACAACTCAAGTTGACAACATGAACGGAAGGATTTGAGTTGAATATATTCTCGTGTGAGTCCAGCTAAAAACTGCTCAAAAATTATTACCTAACTAGCATGTACTATTAATCACATTCAGAATGACAGGTTATCGATACATGACCGTGGGGAGCAGGAAAATCCAACGCGGTACCGGTGTCAAACTCAGTTTCTATTTCAAAAACGTAATGGGGTCACAAGTTAATCGGTACAGTTGGATGAAATAATTTGTTTGACGGCCTAGGCGAGGACGGATCAGGTTACGCAAATCGCTATTAGTGTCCAGGTGGACACTTAGTCTTTGTTCCCTCGAAATTGACTTTGGATGTTCCTAAAGTGTGACCCGATAAACAGATTTCAGTGGGATTCGGAGAAACCATGAGAAATGTAAAGTTAGGAAGAGCTGAGAAAGTTCGACGAACTGCTCTGAAGACAATGAAGTCCATCAGCTTTTACTACGAGCCAATGTCCCATTGAACTACCCTGTCGTTCTAGTACTAAACAGCAGCGAGGAGTTCCGAAATCGTATCTCCGTAAATTTGGGTCTCTTGGTATACCATACATCTTTTGATTCGCAACGGATGTCGTCTTTTTATTATTCACGCATTGAACATAGTTTCTTTAGCGTAGCCATTTGTTTACCACTGAAGAGCTAACCGCTAAGTAGTATGAAGATCCTTGCTTCTTTTATCCTAGGACACGAAAAATCATGGTCCTGGGAGCTCATATCAGTTAGCACTTATTTTATTTCATTCTCGTCACGATATGAAGTAACCCACTATCTGGGCGTCTTCCTACCAAAAGAGGCTTTTTTCCCCACACATTTGGATCCACAAATTCCAACCAAAATCTTTCTACAAAACCGCCTAATTACCGGGCAATACAGCTTTTAAATTTTTACTATTTTTAATTCCCCCCTCCCCCCGAAACTGTAGCTCTGCACGTTTCTTTCTATCGTATTTTTTTAGATCTTAGCATTTCTGACTAGTCAATTTACGGTTTTCACAAGGTCACCCGAACAGACTATAAAAGCCGTAGGCCTGATGACAAGCTTCGACTTGTACCCGTCGATGCCAGTAAACGCGCGGTTTCGAGTAGTGTCCGACTTTTCCCTCTAGCTACCGTGTGAGCTAGTCTTATTAAAGTCTGCACTGTGTCCGAGCTATTACCCGATTGAGAGCCATTCAGTTGTGCGATTACGTGTCTTGATATTTGGAGCAGAGCGATCAGCTGTGTCGTTAATCTGCGAGGCCGCATGTATTGCGCGCCTTCTGTGTCGTGTACCTTTTAGGCTTTGTGCATTGTGTCCTGTGTCCCACGTGTGTGTGCGTATGCGTGTATGTGGTCAAGGAACGCCAGTACAATTTTTTGTAGTCACCGACCCGTGTGCTTAATAAAAGTCACAGTCACCTCACAAAACGCTTGTTATTTTTAAAGAGTGTACACCCCCTGGAAGTTCAACGGTATGAAACAGGAAAAAAACAAACTAACTGTTTCACATGAGACGTCCATCAAACTTGATGCCCAAAGTAATCGAAAACAATGCTGAACAGTCAATTGAACTTGTCATAGAAATCAAAGTGCACACGTGAACAATCGATTTACTAGGGATGTCCAACACTTTACTTTTATTTCATTTTCATCTTGGTGACCAATGAAATTTGTCGCGTCAAGCATTTCACTATTTCGCTTGATGGAAATCTCTGCGTCTTCGCATAAACCTTGATGTTTAGGAGACTGAGAGCACGTCGATACCGACGTCACTAATTCCGATTCTTGCTCCTCATCTGAATCTTCTTGTTCAGTCCTTTTCCGTCGTTTGATATGGTTCGAAATTTGTTCGCCCCAAATATAACTAGAAGCATATATTTCATGAAATTATTTTAAAATTACCTCAACGATGTCCAAGTCAGTGTGCTGCATCTCCTCTTCGAAATGCTGATGGTTGATTGTACTACAATCTTTAAGTGCGCTGGTGATGTTGAATGTGATTTTCGGCCAGAGTTCATGAAAAGCCTTGATGACGGTATCAACATACAGCTCTGCCTAAGGTCATCTGATGAAGTACGTTGCTTTAAAAGAGTAAAAACTGCCCATCAATGTTGCCCGGGCTTGTTTTTCTACGCCGTTCACCTTGTAGTCAAAGAGAGATTTTGGAAATGTATTTGAAGTGTCAGAAACTCCTTAGTTTATAGGCTGGCGAATGAATGGCAACCGGGAGGCGGAAATATAACCTCTACATTGGACAATGCGGCATTGGCTCGATGGTAGGCTTCGATGTCAACAAAGGGAATTTTCGGTTTTTCATGATTCATTGAGTTGATTGAATCTTTTAAGCAATTTCACCATAGGGCAGAAGCCATCCGTGTATTCCATGCACTGATTGAAAAAACACCTCGCCCGAACCCCAAAATCTCTAGGATTTGCTTATTTTCCAATCAGAACCGGGGAAATTTTTCGCCAAAGTTACTGCAAAAAGCAAGATTAATAATGTGGCTTTTGAAACGTTCTTTCCAGGAGCTCAAACAGACTCTTTTGGTATTCTTTCGGGAAAGGCACAACGATAAAACATGTTTTCACCAGCTGTGAAAAATAGCTGATTCCGATTCCGTAACCCATTAAAAACCCCACTAATTTCACCATGGCTCATGTATTATTCGCAATAACTAAACTGATAAAACGTACTGAAATGGCTTCAACGTGGAATTACGCATAAAGAAATAGCAAGAAGATCGAGGCTACTGAACTGTATATTAATCCTAACGTAGAATTGATTTGCATAAATGTTTCATCAGGGAAATAATTGGTTGATCAGATCTTAGCCGACCAAAGTGGGCTTTCGTTGTACTTGTACTTCAAAATTTGTATTGCTAGGTCTTAGCAGCACATATGACCGCGAAGCCGTACTTTGTCGTATACCATGAAATGTCAGCCGAATCACCGCAACAGTCCTCCGTAAATGGTTCCTCGTCAATTTGACTCTTTAGTCGTAACGATCTCCGAAATGGAATTGGTTAGTAGGTCACGGTCTCGTCAGTAACCTCCACTGGCGGAACAAGTGGGCTGTTGACCTCAACTCGACCCTCATCTTCCTTTTAGAAGTGAATCTGACAAAGATGGCGTCGATAAATCACCTAGATTAGTAGACAGGCCACGTTATCCGGTGCTGATTCAGTGATCTGATCGAAGTTCATTGCCACGGACATGGGTGACATCACTAGACTCAAGACACATGAAAGATGATCGCATTTTTCTTGATTTGAATAAGATGGTTCGGCTATAATTAAGGTAGAATGTACCGCATGTCGGTGTAGTACCAGGAAATTGTTGGAAAACGTCCCCAAGTCAAGCAACATTCTTGGGTTGGCTGACGTCAATGTACTTCTCACGGAGCGTACAGTTGGCTTAGCACCGTATGCAGATGCAAATATCAAATTTTTATCGAGTCATATTTTCAACTGGGCTGTGGAGAACTGTTATCACTTATTAGTGACGAGTATTTGAGAAACTCCTCCCCGGCTGAGGCGATTTTGTAGCACGAATTACGAACGAAGTAGTTGCTGTATTCGCTAGGAACGACTCTGGCCATTTAGAGTATGAGTCTACAGGTACAAAGAAGTGGTGTCGGTTCACGATTGGTTCAAAAAAGCTGGCATAGACCCCCTGCTACAGAATGTATCATTCCGACAAAGGTTCCAGTTATTTGGTCTTGACTTGGCTCTGTGCAGAAACGCAAGGCAGTTCTTCATCTCCGTGCAGACGTCCACAACTAATTCTGACCATCAATACATATGTGGAATCAGTGACTTCCTCTTCTCGACGACTAAGCGAACCTTTCACAGTTCATCCAGTTTACGCAGTGAAGGTGATATGAAAATTCGGTCATCATGATACAGCACTCCGTTCAGTTGTATTCTGAGCTTCCCTCAGAACACAAAGCAATATAGATATTTCGCATTTAGTCCTTGTTTCTAATCCTTCTTAACAGTTGGAGAGATAGATGAACTGCAGCGTCTTTTATATTTTCTCTACCCTTTCTTCGACAAGGGATGAACCAGTAACGTAAATTTGAATTGTCCTCCCACGGCGAAGCGTGAGTATCTTGACAAATAGTCAACTTGGGGGATCGGCTTCCCAGGTCGATGCACAATATCTCAGTTAAACTCAACTGCGTCACTTCTTCATCGCTGAATCATGGCACACGTTGAGCTGGCGAGAGATTCGTTTTAGTTGAACAGGAAACTGAAAAACTCGGTGGTATGTGATAATCGCAAACTTAAGTTCAGCTGTATTGTCGTAGCCCATCCCAGATTAAGACCGAGGCTTCCTTCTGCGTCTGGACATAACCCCCATATCCAGCGCTGAAAATACGTGGGATACGAGTTATCGGAAACCAGTCCTGCTCCAGGAGGCTACAATCCCCACTTCAAACACGTCGGTTATGAACATGTTGAGTGAATCTTTATCGCAGGAACCAACGGTGGATCGCTCCGTCCCATTAACGGAATACTTCCATGAACACGCCCTGCGGATGCGTGCGTGCACTTGACGATGGGATCCGAAGGTGCCTGAACACCAACTGATCTGTAGCCCAAGAAACTTACATGAGCAATGGTGGATTGCGAAGTGTAGGGAGCTGGGAAAAGCTGCAGCGATCGGCAATAACCACAGTCTTTTCCGTCTAATCAGAAATACCGGCCCACTAAAGCCAGGCCTTATTGAACTGATCAGCTAGGCGAACAGCTCACTAATTCAAACTCGGGAGCGTCGTCTAATTCTCTGGGCGGAACACTTCGAAAACTAGTTTGACTGGGCTTTATCTCCAACAGGTTTGTCAAGCAGCACGATGGTCACAGCTCTAGTTGTATACACTAATCCTCCGTCAGAAGCGTAAGTTCTCCTTGAGATAAACTGCAATAAACGACATAAGGCTGCTGGATCGAATGGGTTGCCTCCTTCTACTTTCAAAGACAGTGGCTCAACATCTTTACTAGAGTTGACGAAACTCACAGGTTTCATATGAGAGAAGAAACAAGTTCTAAAGAGTTAGTGTGAATCGGTGATCGTGCCGATTTACAAGAAGGGTGACAGGTCCTCCTGAAAAAACCACAGGGAATAAGTCTGGTTAACATCGCATCCAGACTGCTGGCTGGTATTATTCTCCATCGCTTATCAGCCACTCGCGAACAGTGCGTGCGCGAGAATCAAGATGGATTTAGACTTAGTCTAGGTTGTATTGATCACAAATTCACTTTTCGACAAATTTTAGTACATAGACTCACTTTCCGTAGACCCATTGTCTCCGTTTCTCTTGGTCTGAAAGCGACGTTTGACTTAGTCGCCCGCAAAGTTCTCTGGCGCTGTCCCTTGTTGAAGGGCGTACCAGGTAAGTTCATTTCCATCATAAAGTCCCTTTATATGAGTAGCCGAAGCCGAGTTTGGGCTTTCACCCGAGCTCACCACGAGAAGTGGTGTACGTCACGGTTGACCCCTTTCTGCTTTGTTCTCTAACTATTTGGTTGATATGTTCTTATAAACCGTGCTTTCGTCCGGTGAGCGTAGGGGTATTCAAAATTTCCCCGGTGGAAGGTATCACACCTTGAATATACGGACGACATAGTTCTTGCAAGTAAACATTGAGGTAATTTGCAAACTTTTATGAACAGCTCGAGTAACTGAGCAGCGATATTCGGTATGCGTTTTGCACCTTCAAAGTACAAAATACTGTTGCAGGATTGGGTTGGTCCAAACTGAACCTTTCTGTATCTGGGGAAACTATACACTTCGTAGACAGGTTCCGTTATCTGGGCGGCTGCATTCCACTCGGAGGTCAGATATCGGAGGAGGTATCTTTGTGTACACAGAAGGCTCGTTTGGCGTTTGCCAATCTGAGTCTTCTGTGGCGTCTACATGACATCCTTCTATCTATCAAAGGTCGGGTGTACACTGCAGCAGTCAGGCCAGTTCTTCCGTATGGTTCGGAAATATGGCCACTGCGGGTGGAGGATACACAAAGATTGTCGGTGTTTGAACACCGTCATCTTTGTAGCATTGCTCGAATCTCATGGGAACGCCATATAAACAAAGCTGAGGTTCGGCGAGGAGTCTAAAGTTTACGGATTAAATCATTGGATGAAATACTTAAGCTCACCAGGCTAAGATGATTAGGACGTGAGTTGTGCATGTCCGATGACAGTATCCCTCAGCTCGCAACGTTTGTTGAGGCGGGTAACGGTTGGAAGATAAGCAATGGTAGCCAGTCCATAACAAGGAAGAAAGGTATGAAAAAACTAACCTGTGGACTTGGCCATACAATGCTTGTTAGACTTCCCGGGTGGGGCCCAGGAGACCTTCCCACTCAGTGGTTAGATACATTGGAGAATATGGCCAGGTGTCGCGACCAGTGGTACTCTTGTGTCCACAAACTTTTGTTATCAGCTTGACATTAAGATCTGTAGTTCTTTTATGGCTCCTGTCGTATTCCTGTTCTCATTATTTCCAACCGAGGCTGTCGCTAGGACGTAGCAACCAAAGCCACCGCACACTATGCATGGGTAAAGGTTGTCTAAACTGAACTGAACTGACACATATGCAAAAGCGTAACAAGTTAATTGTGCTATAATAACCCATTTGTCTTATCGATCCACCGATGACATCGTCCGACTGGTTCTGTGTCTGTCCTCCGTTGCTCGTATTTTTTCGGTCAACCAATTTTTGTTGCTCACGCGTACACGTCCAATCTTCAGTTTTACTAACAAGTTTCTATTGGCTGGTTTACGCCCATCCTCCATTGATTTTATTTTCACTCAGTTGTGTTAGCTTTCTGTGAGAGTGTAATATTGATTCCGTTAAATGCCTTCATCATGCCGCACTTTGTTAGACCGGCTGACTGATAGGTCATTGGGTGACATAGGCGCATTTCCTGGCCTCAACTATACGCCGGCTCACACCTTTCTGCATTGATTTACTATGTACAGCGGTGTTTGTACTTCGCCTGAGTAACTCGGAAAATATCTATTTGAGTTCCGGCATAATTTATTTTTCTAATTTACTCGATGCTTGTTCATTTATTCTGCCTGTTCTGGTCCGCAGTCTTTGTACTGGAGCCACTGTCTGATGAACTGACGTTCTCAATTGCCGTCAGCACGTTATTTTTTCGAATTTACTTATTCGGTACTTATGCAGAACCAGTTCCGACTGATGCGGTTCTGTCTGTTGTTCATTGGACGTTTCTCTCCGTTTCCGCTCTGCTGTTTCTGAGCTGCTTTGGTTCGACCGAGATTGTTTGTAATGGGGAAGCCCGTGTCCTGTAGAGTTATCGAGTTCTAGTGGGTTTTGTTGGTAAAAATCGGGTTAGCGTCGGTCAGTGAAGAGTATTTTGTGTAGGACGGAGTAGTGCCTCCACACAATTCCCATCACACTTCCACACCCTCGATGACTGAGCGCGGAAGAATGGATGTGCCGGTGTTGCAAAGTGTGGAATGAATCCAGGACAGTACTGCAAATATCCCAGGATTGAACGCAACAGTGCCTAAAACAAATCGGAGGTTTGAGATGGTTCGCATCCAATTGATACCCATTCACACTATCTGATAAACCGGGAAAATTTAACTCGGTGACACCAAGCTTGCACTTCGTTGCTTTGATCAGTACGTTCCAGGAACCTCTTCAGTAGCTGTTTTAGTCGGCGACCATACTCCTTTTTGGATCCAAAAAAGCACGTCATCCTGATATGCCAACATCTTGTCGATGCCATGAATCACATTTCCGACTGCTGCCTGGAATATTGTGGACCACACATGCAGTCCCAACGATCATAAATTGTACTGGAACATGCTCCAATAAGTGTTTGTAGTTGTTAGTGTTTTGGAATATCTTTGTAGTTGAATCTGCAAATATGCGACAGCCAAGACAGTTCTCGAGAAGCGCTTGCTACCAGGCCTGGATTTCATGAAATCTTTCGGCTCCAAGTAGTTGTTGTCCATCTCCGTAACTGCTGGTACACTTTAAGGGGATAATCACTGCGAATTCGGGGTGTTTGTTCATCGTCCTTCCTAACCACCACGATCGGAGTAACTCATGTAGATAAGTTCAAAATTGTTGAGTCCCTCGAGTTTTATTACGTAATTTTTATGGGTGACTTGTTCATTTGATCTCCATTTCCAAAACCAGCTTCAGAATGTATTCAAAGGGAAGGCATGTAAAATGGGTCTGGTTTGCACAAATGAACAACAAAATATATTTGAAACAAGAAGAGAACAATCCCAAATCTGGGTGTCCAGTCACATTCGTGCCTTATCGGGCCGATTAGGTTGCCAAGACGCAAACTAGCATGATAGGTTGATCCTTTGGCTCCAGCTCTGTTGAACTGCTCACAGCATTCAGTTAACTGAGAAAAAATGACCTATCTAAGAATTTCCAACCGCTATTCATGACTCCTTTTTGATTATCTCGTGCTACTTTTTTACTGTTTAGCTGCCTCTAGCATTTATAGGTTTCGTTTACTTGGCGCAGTTCAAATGGTACCCCACCTGCCTGTTAGACGCATTGTGAGTTGACCTGGTTTGTATGGAACACGATTTTACAACCAATCAAGATTAGTAACTAGGATAAATAAACATAAAACTGATAACCTCCAAGCGCACCTGTTTTCAGACAGCCCACAAGTTCAAGAAAGAAGACCTCTTTGCTTCCGGACCATCTAGGCTTACTGGTACAAAAAAGAACGTCTATATAAGTGTGGTGACCCTAACTAAATCCTTGCACGGAAACATTTTAGTTCAATCGTTATCCATAAGTGGCCCTTCTGTCTGGTTGGTCTGGTTGCAACCTGATTGGCTGATTCGGCTCCAGTCCGTTCAGACCACTATTGGGTACATAATGGCTCATCGTTCCGCTTCGCTGGCTCCCATCTCGTTCTCGATCGCGGATAAGCGATGGCGTGCAGTTCACGGGCCGAATTCACAAAATGCTTCGCTGAGTCCAACCCTGATCTGGATCATGGATGGACGAGGAATTGCTGTCTGCTACACGAACCAGACCACTTATAGGCGACGTCTCTGTCATTATCCACATAATGTAGCACGCAAGGGCCAGTGCTCCTCCACGGGGGCTTTTTGTGTTTGATCTGCAAAATACAGGAAAGAAAACTCCATGAACAATCAGGCTCAGTAAGTGCATCAACAGGACCCTACACTTACATTAGTTGAACGTCAATACGGCTGACTACAGCGTGCTCACTACAATAGTACCGAGATGTAATGGTTCCGAGTGGTCACGACAAAATGAGAGATTAAAACAAAACACACCCAAGGGATTGGGAAATAAGTATGTATTCCTCAAGGAAAGACACCAGATATGCTTAAAAGTATATAAAATGCAGTGTCCGGGAGTACAAGAAATTAGTTCTTCTTGAGCGTAGTTTGACCAATCAGACTACGAGTTAGCCTGTCTAGAAGAAATCCAAGAAACAATAAAGAAAAGGAATGTTTGGAAAGTATTGTCCACCTACTGTCAAGGGATAGTAGTGTAAATAAACAAGTTACACATGTCACTTACAAGCCCCATATGTTGTGGATACAATGGTTATTGGTTTGATCGGCCTAACTTGGCATTTTAAACTGATTACTAACTTTGCCTCAGGGAGCCGGTGACAGATTGCTCAGTTCATGCACCCTCCGGACGGGGGTAAACTTCCTTGGTGACCAGCCTCATACGCCATCCATGGTTGGTTTGGAATCCCGGTTTAGCCATCTCCCCTAAACTGATTATTATCCAGTCAACCCAGTGAAGAGCGCCGGGCAATCGTCTACGCCTCCTCACTTTAGTGGGAACACCTCGGTCACCAGAAGGTAGTGAGTGGGACTTCCTCAGCAGAGGTTATTTGAAACGCACGGGAGCATTTCGAGAGGCGTTCAGGACGAGTAGCCACCTGGGAGCTTGAGACATCCACCTCCATCCATACTGAGGCGTCTGGACAGGAAGTAACTCAATAAGACTGGTCTGTTTTGGACCCCTTTGTGTTTGTATGACGTACTTGGTCACTTAGTTGTGCGAGTGCTACGGTAGACAGCCTCGATTTTAAGGAATACACTGAGTTGGAGTTCTTTTTGCAATACACGAATTGAGAAAATGTAGTAAAATCGCTCCAACCAGGAACTACATATACTGAACTAGCCAGAAGACCAAGGCTGCAGAACTGTGCGGTAATTTTACCGTAAAACTGATCTGTCTGAATATATTGCATCAAAGAAAATAATTGATTGAACCCAATAACCAATCATAACCTGATATTTTTGTTCATGTTCACTCTGTTTCTGACTGACTGGGTCTTCCCAGAGTAAATGGCATCAAAACTGCATCATGCTGTGTCCCGTGAAATGCTTACTAAATCACCAGTTAGATTAGAATGGCAGAACTGGAACATCAGATTAAGTTGGCTAGAAGTACAGTTAGACCAATTAGGCAGGATAAATGTAACAAGGATGAACTTGAATGTGAATTGGCCCATGATCCCGCAGATCGAGACCAGCCTGGATAAGAACGGTGTTAGGTCGAACAGAGCGCAAATGATTCAGATCAGATAATTTTGTGCCTGCTGCACTATTGTCAAGGTAGGGCCGGGGAAGCGATTGACGATGGCTTGATGCTAGACCGGGTGGAAGGCTATGTGTGAGCTTAAGCAGTTCTAATGGACCTGTTTGGACAATCGTACAGAGGCGCCCACAATTTGATCGGTGGTGTGCTGACAGGAGCTAAAGGCACAAAAGATGAAACGACTTCACTACTCAAACTTGTGATCAAAATGTACAATTGCGGCATCGCTTTCAGTCACCTATATTACTGATCAGCTGTCACAATCATGGCATTGAAACTACCGTTTTAATTTTGATTTATTTCCTCAGTATTCAATTTCATTTTAGTCATATCAAAAATTAATTATGATTCCCTGGAGCTGGTGAGTTTTTCCAGCGAGAACGCTAGTCATGCGGAAAACCCAGAACACCAGAGTACACTGCCGCTGATCATTCGCAATGGCCCATTCATTGGGCGGAAAACCATCTCACTTACGATTTGCCGCGAAGTTGGTTGCCATTACCCTACCTACCCGCGACCTGCGGACGAGTCTGGTAGCGCACAGTTCTGCTACTCCGGGGGCCTTCATCTGGCTAGCATGATGCTTTAGTTATTCTAATCAGCTTTATCATGTTCACTTTCTATTCTGTCTTTTGATATAATTTTTCATCGATGATGTTTCTAAGTTTTCAGAAAATATACTAAAAGTGCAGGGGAGAAATATTTTTGTGGTTGGTTGAGAAGAAAGAGATTGAGGCTCAGAAGACCCATTCCAGCATAGCGTTAGGAATGTTAATTTTATTTAAAAGCGACAGTAGGATTGACAACACACAAACTCACGCTATCTGAAGCGGTGGTAACTACCACATTTTAATCCTAACGTCCATTGCTTGATTAGTTGGCTTGATTGTCCGGTCGGTCGATGGAATACGTCACTTATCAATGAGTGTGTACATTTATCCCCGTGTGCATTGGAATGCCATAATGTACTTCTGCGTCCATTTTAGTACATCATCATGGCCACATACAGAGAAATGGGTGGGTGATTAAAAGAATTAGAACGCGGGATGATCACAGTACAAAGGCCGTGTGTTCATCCTTATGTGGGTCATTTCCAGCTTATTTTCTGTCAACGTATCACGAACATTCACTGTGCATTTCCCTGGAATTTTCGAAAAGCGATGTACAGGTACAATAAAATTCATCTTTGTGCACATGCTTACAGCCTTGTAGGTAACGGTTCCCATACTGATGTTGTCGACAATTCTTTTCGTGAATAATTCTCACCAGTGAATTTCCCAAAAAACCTTGAGCGATCGATTACCAAGATGCAACCATTTTCACCTCTCCTACCCCCCCCCCCACCCTTCAGGGGTATTCACACTGATCCAGGTTTGATCCACGGCGAGTTGAATAAAATATACTTGACCTCGGCAGCTGAGATACGTGTTTTTGAACATGAACGGTATTAGTTCAGTTCTAGCCGTTAACCTCACACTTCATTGTTGTTGTTTGGCTGCAACCTCACAATCTCGTTCAGTCGAAAATGAAATGAATCGAAGCAAGCAAACGAAACACAAAGTTCTGAGTGGAAATCATATACCCGAAGCAATAGCTCGATAGCAATTACAAAGCTGATGGCGGAACTAAGCCCGTCGTCTAATGGTTCCAACAATCCGGTGGTCGGACCTCGTGAATCCCAAACGAGAAGCCTAGCTTTAGCTAGTGGATCAAATTCAATTGTCAGGATTTTGATTATTTCTGCTAATGTCATAGACCACCTGCATCGACCGAAACTTCAACCGTTGTTGGCTTCGGAGAACAATTTACACTGAGGGCGTTCCAAATGTCCTGACGACCGTACTTTGGTCTAGAGACCGACTTCTGGCTGCCAACACACTACACCTCACATGATGATTCCCATTACTGCGAATGAGAAATGCTGTGAAGACACTGATGCTCATACAAAGACAGTCTTCGCATACTTTCCACTTATGAGGGTAACGGTTCCGGATCACATATAAGGACGAACTTAAGTACTACACCGTACACTCAGTAGTTAGGAAACTTTGGAGCTACCAGACCATACATTTGGTAAGTGGTTACTGGTAATAATATTAATGAAAATAATAATCTTTTACTCCCTTCATTTCCTATACGACAATGTACAACAATGCAAAGTATCTCTGGAAGAGGGTTGCGGCCAATCGAAGGCTACCGAGTGGGAAAGTCACCGGCGGTGGCGCGAATAGGACGCGGGATGTCACGGTCTCAACTCCAAGACGATGACTGTTTGATCATTGCCGGTCAAATGGTAACAATGTAGCGGCTGTGAAACAAATGGACCCTTTATCTGATGGAGTTCTCTCCGGCGTAGAGGTTAACGAAACTCTTTCAAGAGGAAAGGAAATCTGAGTGAACTATACAGATTTACTAGCCACTAACAATAAACTAGTAGGATGCGGGCAAAGTTTCAATGGGGGAAAACAATACTTGTTGTGCAAGAAAAGGCCATACTGGAAGCTAATGATATGTTTGCGGTTACCGTGTCTGAGGTATATAAAGTTGACGTATTCTACCTACTTGGTATAAAGAAAGAATGCCACATTTTAAAACTAAGTAAATCTGAAGTTAACAGAACTTTTCTTTTTTGACGAACAAATTGTTTGAGTGAAACGATGTGCGAAACTATTCTTATAAATGAAGAAATGCAAAGGACCAAATCAGAAGGGTAAAAAACCCACAATACAGGGATAGAAATGCTTTTCAGTCCGATTACCCGAATAAAACTCCTTATAATTCACGTGAGGCAGTTGGTGCGCACTGTTGTGTGGTCGAAATACAGTTGCCGGTAAACAATCGAGAGACTAAGCCGTTTGACAATTTTATTGACCGATTCAGATGCTCAGCAACTCCTGATCCCTAAGCTTGACCTTCGGATCGCAAATAGTTCATCACCGGCCGAGATGACATTATTAGTGTGCAGCCGCCTCGACTGGCGACGAAACATTAGCAATCTGAGGTTCAAGCTCAGGAGCCCATAGCTTATGAAAACCATTAACCTGAGCTACGAAGAACATCAGTTTTCAAAACCACTGTCATATTATCCCACGTCTTTGTCTAGTGGCTCTATCACTTAGTCAGTGGACGTTTAGGTGGGACTGTAACCGAAAGGTGAGCTATGGAATAGTGTGCCGAAAGAGTTTGGTCGACCAACATTTACTGTTCGCATTCTATTTCTCATCCTTCAGGTGTGGTAGCGCCAGTGGTCAATGAACTGTTGATGTGCGGTGTGAGACCATGAGTAATTGTGCAGAAGAAAAAACGACGTACGGTTGTTGTTTGAAAGATTTGATGAACTTTGACCTATCTTCCCTTGTGGTTTTGAAAGTTCGATGACGCAATCGGCTTGGTAGCCACCTCTTGTTCTCAGAGCACTCACTGCTTCAATAAAGTTCGAGAGAATTTATGAGTGGATTGAACATCATCAATACTGCTGTTTTAAAGCGGTCATGTATCAAACATGATGCATAACTTACTCAAACAGAATCAACAATGCTTGCATGCTCCAGAGACAGGAACTGATCGCTTTGCACTGGATGGTGAATAAAATCCGGAAAAGTGAATTCATATATTGGCGAGCAGATGGAAGCATTGAAATCTAGTGGCAAAATCTATCGGAGGCTTATGTTTATCTGTAAGGTATAATAATCATCTGGAATCGCATTTTTCTCTCTCTCTCTACCGACTGAGAACGTTGCTACAGGGACGTTCACGTATTTATCTGTCGAGTAGTATTGCGGGCCTCCTTCCCGATGGAAACGCAGTGCATGACCCAATGCTACCAGGTAATGGGTGGGAGGGTGGCCATCGCCAGAGGGCGTGGAATCACACTGACCACTGTGGCGGTAAGCATCTATCCTCCTGATGAGAGGTTCCTTAATTCATTTTGATAGTATCAACAAACGCAAATGGTCAATTACCTTGACCATTAAGTGAAAATGACTCTTGCATAAGTAAGTGACGTTCACTGGCTTGTCGTCGACGAATACTTACCCCTTACCGCTGATTATCAACGTCACTCTTTGTCAAATACAACTGATGATTGAAGAATGTGAAATACACAATAAATTATAAACTGCTTCTGTATATTCTAACATTCCTTCGGAACGCGACCATGCGTACCTACGATACGGCTGTCTACCCTTTTGTACGAGACGTAGAGAGATAGACTATCATCCCACTGAAATTCTAGGATGAAAATTCAGCTCCACAGATCCTTTTTATTGGTTTTCACTGCGTGCATAATTATCCGAATAAGTAATCATAATCCCGGTATCTTTGGAAAGCATCAAGTGATACGTACGTTAACACTTCTTCTTAGCCTAATCGACATGCACGTGCTTGTTGTTCAGTTCTAGTACCCGAGTTAATAGAGACAGCGTGAAAACAAAAAAAGAATTCAGCATTTCTTCGGGGAGCACAAGTATTCAACAAAACGGAGATTGAAAGTGGGGAAGCATATTAGGCTTCTACAAACCAGATAACGTAAAAATTTCGTCGAGTGAAAGATTGCTGTTAACCACCAACCAATGCGACCGGTGGTGGTGATCGGGACGGAAAGTTTTAGCTCCGACGCAAAAATCTGAGACGGGGAGAGATTCAAGTCACTCATCCATTACTGCTCAAGTACATACATCTTCCAGTATGAATAGTCCCAGAAGACACCATGTATTTTGTGGCGACTCGCGCTCTACTTCTCGTCAACTGCTTTGATTATTAATAAAGTCGAAACAACCAAAAACAAAAAAAGAAACATTTTTCTTCAATTGGGATTTACTCTGGATGTGGTGGTTGCATGCTGCTGAATCGTCAGTGCAATTCAGGTGAAATCCTCGGTGTACAACTTTCAATTTTGCTATTTGTTTATACGGTAGTACAAACAGCGTTCATTCGGCCGCAAGCCTATGATCTAATAGCGTTGAGTTTAAATCGGAAATGTCTCATTAATTGTCAAGGTAACACGACTTCAGTGTGCAGGTGTCAGTCACTGAGTCGTTCATTCGATTTCTACGAGTATTGACCCTAAAATATCACCTCCTTAGGAACCCTGAGAAATTACCTTCACTATTTAGCGAGACTTGACTGTTTGACCTCCCGTGTTTGTTCCTAACTTTGATACCTTGATATTTGACTTTTGGAATATATATATATATATATATATATATATATATATATATATATATATATATATATATATATATATATCGATGGAGGGAAGCACCCACCGAGGCTTACTTCTTTATGCCCCTGTGTCAAGTTATAGCCTGACTGCAGCGCCGCTTCTTTCAGCCTTACCCAGCATGTGCAAGAGGAACACGAAAGGGTAAACGATGGACAGGACTATCCGAAACATGCCCGAGTCGTCGGAGGCGGTGTAGAGCGATTATCCCGGTCAGAGGGCGATTATCAACACCGAACACACAAAGACGAACCTCGTCATTACTCACCCGAGGATCCCACCAGACAGAAGCAATGCCTCCGAGACATCGGTGGTCGAATACAGAAAGACGCCGAGCATCCTCAAATCTCCTCAAGTCATGTGCATTCATCAACTTATTCTTCTATGCATGTGTTTACTTTTTTTACCAAATACTTGGACATGAGTGCAGTGGAAGGGATTTACCCCATATCTTCAAAGGTACACTACACTATTGAGGATAGCTGAGAACCAGGCCCTGAGTGAAGAAACGCATAAGGTTCTGACAGGTCAGGTGTGGTAACAAGTCAGACGATCGGGGATATCTGACGGGATTCGAACCCCCGATTGAAAAAAGTGATAAACAGACGTTCTAAACTAATGAACCACCACCGACCGACTGGTCACTCGTTTCGCCATCCGGATGAGGTTTACCAGATCATTATTAGGCCGATGCGGACAAAAGTGCACTCCAGGTTCGTAAATTCACTTGTGCAATCTGCCAATTGTCTGATTCAAGCGGGGTTTTTTCTGGTTCAGACATCCGAGACACTTTTGTGTATTATTTGCTGTTTGAAGTATACAGAATTTCTGCAGAACTTTTGTTGGTAAATCTGTTGGGTCTAGTTGCTAATGGGTACCTTTATGTTACTAAATGAAATGATGAAGTGATGTGATGAATCCTTTCAGCAGGATGTCAACCAGAAATGAACACACCATAAGTCTGACCATTCGAAGCCCCACCTAGCATGAGTAGCACTGAATGATGAGTTGCAACCCACAATGTGATGAGAAAATGACTTCGTAGAATAATTTTGAAAAACCACTGAATGACCTTCCGTTTAAAATGATATCATTCTCCAAATAACATGGAAATTACCTATTAGGGATTCAAATAGGAATTCGTATCGAAAATTGTATAGAATACAAATCTCTATCATCCTGATTTGAAAGCAATTTCCGATCACAGATGCCCACTGAGAAAAGGATAAAGAAAGTGACCGCGCACAAATTCAGAATTCTATGGAAAATCGACCATAACTGTTTTGCAATACAGTAGGGACGAATTTGCAAAGCCGAATTTCATGGCCTTTTGAATTACGGTTGCGACACCTGGCCACTCCACGTTCGGGATCCTCAGTAGCTTTCCGTGTTTGACAACGAGTGTCACCGAAGCATTGCTCGTGTCTAATGGGAACATCGGTTGAGTAATAAAGAGGTAAGCCATCGCATGTTAGGTGCGGTAATCGTCCCCCGGCCGAGGTTATAACTATTATTATAACCAAACACAGAGCCTGAGGTCAGGCATGATGCCAACATCACAAATATACAAACGGGGAGCGGAAGCGAATAAAAGCTGAAAAGGTAGCTGTTTCACCGCATACATTGCTGCAATTTTCCGGAAGTTTGGTTTGATATATTTGTAGGAACTGAGAGTTTCATAAACACACTACACAGCATTCGTGCAACGGGTTTCGGTTGTAAGCCATATCGCTGGACCAAAAATATCACGTCGTTTTTCACTGACCGCTCAGCACGATAATTCACTTTATTTCTCCAATTTTTTGTTGAGTTGCTACCTTGCGTCATTTCATATATATATATATATATATATATATATATATATATATATATATATATATATATATATATATATATATTATAGAGAAGTCAAGGCGTACGCTGAGTTGTCAAACGTTTATTGTGACGTTTCGATCCAAACTAGGACTCGTTGTCAAACGTGAGTGAATATATATATATATATATATATATATATATATATATATATATATATATATATATATATATATATATAATACAGACAATAACCATACCATATCCCTAATACTTATGAAAAAGTCAAAATCTCATGCAATTCTTCATACTAACATCGACTAATTTTCATGAGGCAGATAGATCTGGATTCTCATGAATTATATTCACAACCACAACACAGTTGTCATTTAATTTGCATTCAATTCAATCTATATTTCAGTTGAGTGCGTCTGACCGTCCCCGACAACTCAGTTGATCATAAAAATCGTAAATACGACCGAACTATTCATCAAGTGATGGTGTTACAATGGGTCAGTGTTGATCACATGGAAACGATTGAGGACATATTACTAGAATATACATAATTGGTCGGGTGAAGGACAAAGTGATGCCACTGGATGATCGATCACGTCACTACATTCCGAAGGCTACTGAAACATCGAATTCTCCGAACCAATATCAAGTAGTGGACTATTCGGAATACACACCCAAACCATAGTTGTCACGTGATTCGCATTCCAAGGTGTTCAGACCACACTCGGCTGTATCTGCGTACTTGTGTACAAAAATTCTGGTCCCAATCCTAGAGTTTTAAATCCACATTTTGGCTACTGATAGGGAGTGTAGTAGCTACTTGTTGGATTTCATTTGTTAGCTAATAAAAAGGGATTGGGTCATCCTCTTGAGACGAAAATCAACGACACGTATTTACAAATAACATTTAGGAAACTGCGATATTGACTGCCGTAATAGTGTTGAGTAGATGAACATGGAGCCATTTACTGTGATTACCTCGTCACATTGGTGCACAATCGCTTTGCCAATTCTACCGAGCCAGCCTTTAAGTGGAAACCAGAACAGGTGAGCACACGCCATGAGAGGTGGCCAGAGAACGCTAAACTTCGAATTCAAAAGGAAATCTCCAACAATGCTCCAACACGCAGCAATTAAGGTCACTCCTTTATTGGGCTGATGGAGTTACTAAAGCAGCGAATCAAACTGCTGACTGAATATCACCCAATTCCGTGAACTATTCACGACAGGATCTGTTGGGTAACCCGTTGAGTTATTAGGCTTGAAAAGAAGCCTATTTTCCGGAGGGGTTATCACAGTTTTGCGACGAACACTCTCTATCAGGCTTACTCTGCGAGGCACATAAATTGCTATAATATTTACCTTAAACGTGCATATTGCGGTACGGTGTAGGGCAGGGGTTATGTCGGTCGCCAACCTTAATAGTGTTACCAAGCCCGCACGCATGTTCGGAGCAAATCACTGCCAGTGACTCGCATCGGGTGGCGTGAACAAGTCTAACTGAAGTGATGCCGTATTCCTGCGGTTCAAATGGTCAACGGCCAGCCGAACACAGAAGGGATGCAGCAGCACATGGACATAACCCTCGTTCACGTAGATACCGTTTCGTTTCTTCACAAACGAATTGTTTTACAGTTGTCAGTTTGATAGCAAAGATTTATGTGGTTGTCTACATAGTATATGTCGCCTTGCTACACTTTGAGAATTACGAACAATCTCTAATAGTTGCTTTTAGAATAGAAGCGCCCATCGGAAATGTTCGTGGTATGATCCATCCCGCCTTGTTCTTCTTTGCCATTTTTAACCCCCGCTAAAGCTTACCTACCAATAACAGCCCACTCCTATCTTACGCACTATCGGAGAGACCTACGATACCGTTCGTTTATCGTTTCCGGACGACCTCTCCCCTGAATTATCTAATTCCTTTTCGATACAACGCACACTGAATCTCATCGACGGCCAGACGACTGATCCAGTCCTGTTGTTTGACTACTGCTGGGGTTCGCAGTTTTATCTCGTCTCACTCCCGCGTGCCTTAATGGTATCGTATGTTTGACAATGAAAAATCCACTTGCACTTTTCGTGTATAGAAGTTCAACGCCTCAAATGGGAATCGAACCGGCGACAGTTCGCTTACCAGGCAGATGTTCTACCAGTTGGAATATCACGCTACGGCCAGTCGGGCGTGAATAACGCATTTATATTTGCTCAGAGACCACATTCGATTCTGATCGGGTTCGCTTTCATTCTGTACCTAACTGAAATGGCTTGATACGGCTGTTGCAGAATTGTTGCAAAACAATTCATCAAACTGAATCTCTTGAAACACAACTGATTCACGCAGACTGAGTGAACGACAGCGACAAAATGACCTGACAGGTAAAAGCGTAAGGAACTAATTTCAGGTGTGAAAAACAAATAAAAAACGGCAGATAGAAGTTTGGTTTCCGTTCCCGGCACGACGCTGGCGACGACAATGGATGAGTTAGTAAAACGGCAACGCATGATTTACGACGAAATAGGTAGGATATGATTGGCCAAGTAACACTGATTTTGCGGACGGATGACATATTTACGCAACTCCGGATTATGTATCGAAAATCAGAGTTCCAGAGATGGTTAATCACGTGCATGAAGATGGTGCAAAATCCGACCAAGGGGAGAATAAATATGGTGCAACCGTTTAAAAGTAAGAAGAAAGGGAGAGGGAGAAAAAAAAATACAGATGATTGAGCCGTAAGTTTAGCCCACAATCTCGGGGCCACGAACAACGAAGACGCCATCCAAGCGGAGTCTGCCAGGTGAAAGGTAGTGAATAGAATGGTAAATGGTAGACGGTTGATACAGACAGCATCTACGGTAGATGGGTTATGCTGTTGTTGATTGGAATGTTTCCAGTGATTCGTTTAGTGGTGCAAAGCTCGTGGAATCATCCCGTCGTCGACGTCGTCGCACAATAAGGAGAATAAGGGAACCGAATAGTAATGAGGCCAATATCACACAGACAGAGAAACTAATCATTCCGATCAGAAGACTGGACATGAAATCTTGCGGTGGATGACCCAGACCGAACGACAAGGTCCTGCGAGAGTATTTGTTTGTTTTCACCGGGCAGTGACGTACAAAGAAAGAAAAGAGTAAAAATAAATGTGTATGTATGTTACACGGCAGACCGAAGAATAAAGCACCGGAAATCAATAAAATGAGTAGTTCAATGCTCGAAAACAATTTTAAACTATGGGATGACAATGAACGTTGAAACGTCGCACACTGAACGCCGTGTGACAAATCGTGCGATTGCATCTTCTAACCAGATAATAACTGACATAAATAAGAGTGCATATCACTTATGCAAATGAGCAGTTTAGTAGTTTTCTAATCATTTTATTATTGTCTTAAAGTATGCTTCAAATAGACAAACAATAAACTGACACATCCTCTGCATCGTAGCAATTGGTGCCGTGACTAGGATAAAGATCTCGTGACTGTTGGAGTTTGATGGGGGGAGGGGACATGAAGAGTTTCTTGTAGGATTCTAAGGATGTGACGCAGCAGGGGATATGGTCGGATCAGGGGAAGTTGGTGACGCTTCTAGGGCTTCTGAAGGACAGAGCACGGACGGTGCTAAATGTAGAGAAGAGACCCGGAGATGAAGTGGGCCATCGCTAAGGGCGACCCAGTCGTAGGATACGACAGCCGGCCGACCGTTCCGAGCCAATTTGGCGGTTCAAGGCGGCCCGGCTGGGGGTTTATGCAGACCCAATGGTGCACGTCGTTGCGCTCCGTTTCCTCCCGGACCGGGTGTTGCCCGTGTTTGACGCGATTTCACGGGATGAACTTCTGGCGGACTGATGTGTGAACAGTTTACCGGAACTCCAGCGAGATGCTACGCGTCACTCGTATCGGTCGTTCCATGGATGTGCTCCAGCTCGCGGATGCGGTTCGTGAACTGACCAGTTTTCATGTGCCTCTGAAGAAAACTCAAGAATTGACCAGGAGTCTGTCTTAGATCTAACAGTTGTAGGTTCAAACTATATTTTATGAAGTCGTGAGCGCTCGAAAACGAAACCAAACCCGCTGCGAAAACTTGGAATAGTTTTCTCGCGACTACCCTAAGCATGAACAAGACGAATTCGTGTCGTTTGACACAAGTGTCATTGAAGACGTAGACTGTGATACAACTGCAACTCAAGTTGAGATTCAGGACTAGAATGAATTTAGGCTAGAGACTGCAGTAACAATTGTTATTTTGCCTGAACAGTTGCCAAATGAGGAATGTGAACCTGATGACATTCGGATAAAGACTGTCGATTAATGTTGGGACGGCATAACGCGTGGTTCGAACTGGAAATGAAGTGATTCTGCATTATTCCGTAGTAACCTCCCACATTGGTGGAATAGCCAGTAGTGGATTGAACTGGTAGTCAACCGTTGATGTCGATGTGAGGGTGATGGCTGATTCGTCCTCAACACGAAGCCTGTTTTTCCTAGAAGAACGCCATTGCAGTGAGTCAGCGGATACGTAAGCAGAGCCTGTCCAGCGTCGAGGTATAGGCTTCAAACAATGGGACCACGGGCGACGGTAAAGCGGAACTATGGCGTGGACCGATGAATTTTGTCAAGCGGCGTTTAGTTTCAACGCCAAACAACTGGAAGGCTCGGTCGTCCACACTAGTCCGGTCAATATGTTTTGTGCAACGATTGAGTGCAAGGAACAACACCCCACACAGTGTTTTACGCCAATAAAACGGGATGATTCGAAGGCAGAAAAGTATTTTTACTAAATCTAGTAGAACGGATAGAAACAGTTTGGTTCGACAAGCATTGCTGACCGAACGAAGCACGCCACGGAAGTAGCTGTTAGCTTGATGACAACACCATCACAAACCGGTATTGGGGGAATAAACCCCGGATCGAGAGGAGAATTAGGACAAAGAAAACACGGACCATTTTTGACAGAGAGAGTGTGGTGGGGTACGCATACTGCTCACCGAATAAGTAGTTGATTGCGCAAAGCACGAGCATGGACAGTAATTGTGCCATAAGGGACGTGATTACGTCACACAGGCAGAACGGAGCAAGATGAAGGCATACAAACCACGTTACGGCATCCTTCGATCGGATTACGGCTGTCTTCAAGCGGACTGGATCGCCGAAATACAAATAAGCATTGTCGTTTCATTTGACTGATTTTGATGACTTCTGAATGAATGATTTCCAACAAACCACCGATCTACCAGACACGCCTTCTGGATTATGATAGCAGTAGTACTAGGGTACCAATCCGTTCATATGAATAAACGCTTTGGGACTCCAATCAAATGATTAAGATATAATACAATACCTCACCTGCATCAATGGTGTACAATCAACATGAGCCAAGTATTCTTTCGGCCGGAGGGTCTTACTACATGTTTCGTAGGTCTTCTTCTTACTTTACCGTATGGTATTCTGTCGGAATCACATCTCGTTGTTGATTGCTCCAGTGCTCATAATCGAATTCTACCACAGATATCACTTCCAAGTGGTATACGGCATACTCCACGGTAGTAGTTCTAGGAACATCAATCATTCTTAAATGACATCATTTGTGTACTTTACCCTCAGTTTACCCGGACAATCAATTCTAAGTGCGTTAGTCTTCATTTATTTTTTCAACTGTTTTGCTCAACTCCCATTACTCGTCGTCTCCCCCAACCTAAATCAGGATGTGCAGGGAAGGTGCACCCGAAGCATTCGCGAGTCAAAGCGGAGTGGACGCCGAGTAGTATGGGAATTCCTCACCTCAGAAGTCGTAGGTTTGGACCCCGCCGCCACCACTGTCTCCCGCCTCGTTACCGCACACTTGACCTGTGGGGACCTTACGTGGTTCTCAAGCACTCCAAGTCTCCGAGCCATGGTTTCCGGTTATAGCCAGTAGTGCACCCACGACATTCAAAAGATAAGAGGGAAACTATCTGCACTCAACATACGACGAAGAATAGCATTCAGTGTTCCTACTAAAAACGAGTACCGTATCGTTTATCAATAGCCTCATACTCAGAAACCCCGAACCTCTTTGGTAAGAGGCCGGGTCTCACAACCACCCCTCCAAGGAAAGTCGAACTGGCTAACAGATATTCAAGTTAAAGAAAGCCGTACTAATGTTCTCTATTCCTGAGGCAGGTGTGTCAATAACACCACATCCAGCTGAAGTATTGACCTCGAGGAGCCAAAGATACTCGACTGACACTCTGCGCGAGAAAGCAGGATGAGATAAAGGGCAAGCCACACCTACAAAATCCGTTCATCAAACCATTCGTCTTACCTGTGCGTCAAAAACACAAGGTAACATCAACGGCATGGTCTCAATTACAAATTCCGTCTCCAGTGTGTTCAACTAAACTGATTGGTGGTCTAGAAAGTGTGCCCCACAATACTCCATGGCATCACTAAAGAGCTACTTTACCATACTCCGCAAAAGACGCAAACTGGTCGGTGAAATTTGTTCACTGATCATGACCCAACCTGAAGTATAACCAAAATCGAACCATACACCCCAGAAATCCCACCACTCAGCCAATGTTTTCACGATACAATTCTATCAGCCCAGTTGAGGGTGGCATGAAAGTCCCGAAACGCACCAAATATCGGTCTTGGGAGATCCTGAAACAGCTATTGGAACGTGAAGACTTGATCAATGCACCTGCAACGGTCATAAACCCAGTCTGCTTTCCGGAAGACCAAAGACGCTAACAGCCTGAGTGCTACTGGGATTACGCTAATACTGCCTCCGTTGGCATAGTCGTTTTGATGACCTTTCCTGAAAACGGGGGTAACAATCGATTCGCTTGATGAATGGCCACTGGACTCGAAACCTTGAAGAACCAATCGGTAGGCTAGTCAAGAACAGACGAAGCGGATACAACGCAAACTCAATCACATGGAGGAGTATCATTCAACAGAATCGAAAACATAGTATGAACAAACCAGTAACCGATTACTTGACTAGAGGAACCAGTATTTTCTCAGTTACGACCGACCCTTTAAATAAGGCCCCTTCTTCTGCAATGTGGGAAGCATCGAAGTACGATTCGCACAAGAACGTTCAGTCTCCTCCTTGCAAGATGCGACACTGATTGTTGCGGCCACACGAGACATACGCAAATTTCATGATGGTTTAAAAATAGAGCAAATACGAAACGCATTACTCAAGCCAGAATGCTGACTCTCCTGGCTGCCTTCAAATTCCGCACACTAGGGTCACAGAGCAACAGGCTACCTTAGCCAGCACTTACTTCTCCAATGGGCGCATGCTGTGTCTACGAATCCAGATGTACACACGCAATCAGATGATCAAGAACAAAGTGAACAATGATAACCGACGAAAGAAGCTCGATGCCTTATTGCCAACGCCACGCAAGACATTAGTTCAAGCAGACCCCAAAACGATGAGCTTCAGTCGACCTGTTCGATGCTCCCGAAATCGCAACTCCGTCCGACAATAGTGGGACAAGAAACTCAATCCCACGTCAACTACGTAGGAATCTCGAAAATGAAAAGGTACCCAAGCAATGGTGTGAGTCGATATTCGTGCCGATTAATAAGATGGCAGGTCCTCCTGTGAAGAATACAGAGGACATAGCTTGATAAGTATCGCATCCAAACTCCTCCTCGGTATTATTCTCCGTTGATCATCCGAAACTCGCGAAACGTGCATGCGCGAGGCTCAAGTCAGTTTCGGACCAAGTCGACACTGCATCAACCTCATCTTCATCCTACGACAGATTTTAGGGTACAGACACACCTTCCGTAGGCCAAATATCACTGTCTTCATCGACCAGATAGCTGTCTTCGATTCACTCAATTGCACGGTTATCTGGAGCTGCATCGCCATGGAAACCCAGTGGTCCACTGCCATCTGGCTCGCTACCACAACTAACCTACTGGGACCTTATATTGCTCGCCACCTCAAGGCTCGGGGTCTGGTTACCGGTTGTCTCTAATAAAGCAACGAGCATTTATGGCTATGGGGTATACCCTTACCACTGCATTCATGCGCAAGCATTTAATTAAAAAAATCCCATTGGAGGAGGTGCCCGAGAAATTAATCTATGTGATCCAACCATTGTATGTGAACAACCAAAGCCAAGTTTGGGCTTACGGTGATTTCTCACCCCAGCACACCACGGGAAGTCGTGTGTCATGACTATTCTTCTTTATCCGCTTCCTTTCAGACCCTGTGAATGAAATGATTCCGAAAACAGTAAAATCCTCGAGTGAGAAAAGCTCTTTGCTTAGAACGTTTGACTCAGGATACGTGGATTATGTGCCACTAAGTGAAGACCTAGATAATTTGCAAGATTTTATGGCTGAACTGAGTAGCCTTGTAGCAATATTTGAAATAGTTCTCATGTTTTAAAAATATAAAATGCAAATACACAACTGGGTAAGCCTTAGAATAAACACTTCCCTGGCAGCAAAAACCTGAGCTGAAGAAGATGAGCTTGGTTACCCGGATACCAGATGAAGTGTCATCGCGTATATAGAACACGCGTTTGGCTTTTACCAATCTAAATCATCTGCGGCGTCGACGTGAAATCAATTTGTCGATCACAGGTCAAGGGCACACTATGGCACTTAGGTCCGTCCTTCTGTCATGGCCCTTACGAGAGGAAGATACGCAAAAATGTTGGTGTTTGGGCAACGATATCTTCGCAGCACTGCTCGAATAAGGTGGTAACCCCGGATCAAATATCAGCGTGTTCGGTACCACTCGTATTTTATTATATGCTTGCACCGTCAGGGATAACCGGTACCCAAACCCTGAGACCTGGAGTGGAGAATCCCATGTGGTCCCTATAGGTCAGATGTGGTAGCGATTTGGACGACAGTGGGGGGATTACTACTCACCACCAAAGTTACCGGTGATGGCGGGGATTTGAACCTCGGACCTAGGAGGTGATAATCAAATGCTCTAAACCACTCAACCACCACCTGTGGTTGGATGATGTGCTACCCATGCCCACCGATAGATCCCGTCGAGGTAGGTTGTTCTCCGAGTCACGCAGGGGCAAAGGGAGAAATCAAGGTGGTCGTTAGGTGACAATGTAAAAGGGGGTGAAGGCATGAACCAGTGAACTTGATAAAGTAAGATGTGTTGGGCCCGGAAGACCACAAGACTGGTTCACAGGATGATTGGAGATGAAAGTTGCCGTGGCTAGGTACTTTGCGCAGATGCGTAACTGCGTCCGAGCTCTTTAATCATCTCCATTATTCCCACTTATAACGTTGATCCAGGTTTGTTTCCTCTTTACGTTTCTATACACTTTGGTTTCGGCTGGCTAAATCAGGTCCGGCTAACTGGCGAACCCAGTGATACCAGATCTAATCAACCGCAGAGTGATCGACAGTGGTGGGCTCCGAATCGGATTATTCAAGTTCATTAGGGGATGCTTTTCATTAATTGTCTATCGATGGTCCGATTCATACTGAGAAGCATAAAAGTAACAAAATATAACACGTAATGCAAAAACCGCTCACCACACAATGTAACCCGAAGCTTTGTAGAATCCATCCTCCGTTGTGCCAAACGACACATTCTGCAAACGAATTCCCACCGGTGATGGAACAGTACCCAGAAAGCGCTCGTAAAACGTTTCTCTTGACCGGATACTGTTAAACTGTTGATAAAACCGATTACCATAGAAGTAGAACGGGATAGTTTTTCGTAGGTAAGTTCGTTGCATTTTGGTTGTTACATTCCGGAACTGAGCGACCTTGGCATTTCGACTATTTTTGATGTTTCGAGCAGTCCCCGATGTGTAGGAAATGGGACGTGTTTGAATGAACGCTGGTGGTTCCGGATTATTCTCTGGCACATGTGATTCGGTGTTGTTCACAACAATCTTCCCTAGATTGATGTTTACTGTCTAGGAAGGAGAATGACAGGACAAGGACCTGAGAGAGTTCGTCAATAGACCACGCATATGCATGAGAGCACAATGGAAGAGAGTAATTGTAGTGCCTCAACGGCCCACTTGCACTATCACGAAGATCGAGTGACCGTGATCCGGAGGCTTGAAAGCGACAACGACATAGAGTCTGGATACATTTGATAAACATTTGACACGTTAGAGAAGAGCAAGCCCCATAGGGTTCGGTTGTTTATATCTTTAGCCAGTGAACGTAAAGACACACACGTACGCACGAAGCGCAGATCATGCAATGTTTCTGCTCCAAAATGTGGCTTTGCTTGTACAGTTTCTAGGTCTATGAAGCCGAGGCGCTGGATCTTAGATATAAACTGAAACTGGATTTTCCAATATTTGTTTATCATGTACACCGTCACTAGTCCCGGTGCAATGCGCTCCCCATGGTGAGGGCAGTATGTGATCTTGCCCTAGTCAGGTGTTTTCGATTCATTTTAAGCCCTAAATGCACCGGTTGGCACTCCAGTCTCAGTCTGGAGAAACGTTAATCAGCAAGAGAACTGGTCGATGAGCCATCTAGTCATTCAGTTCATGTTTACGTATGAAAGAATCCGGTCCGAAAAATTTGATCGCCACCGGGATATTTATGGTACAAGTGTGGTGGAATACATATGCCACCCGACAGAAGCAACAAGCAGTTAGTTGTTGAAAGACAATGACGAATCACGGAGGGATAACCAACGTCACTACGTCACAGACCGAACGCGATGAGGCGAAGCAAAGAATAAAAACCACGTGGAGGCTTCCTCCCACTAAATAAGAACTGGTTAAAAGTGGACTGAATATTGTTGAGGCAAATGAAAAGTTTCGTTGGTTGAATGATTTCGTTGTTGGTCGAATGTTTAACCCACACGTTTACTGGGTTGGACGTTAGTCCAAGATTCCTGATCTGTGCCAAAAAAATCGGATTTCCAGAGCAGTAACAGTTCGGTTCAATCAACTAATAACGGTATTACTAGACCCTAGTTCCGGTTGCTAACCAGCCTGATCGTCAGTCCGAAAGGAAATAAACTGAAACAGTAATGAACAAATGAAAAGCTGCGGTAGGTAGAAATGAGAACACTGTAGTCAAAGAAAGAATTCAAATGTAAGTACGGCACCGACTGTGGCGTCCATCCTTGTGTAACTATTTAGCGAACCCTGACCAGTTTACTTATCTCAATGGCAAAAATTTCTCTGCAAGTTAACTCCGGAGTGTTTCTGAGTGCCATTCTATGTCCATTGTTTTTCTCTCTTTATAATGGAAGATTTTGAATCCCCTCTGCTCCCATCTGGCTGTCATCATTACGGCACTCGTGCTTGCTCCAACAATTAAACCACTCAACAGATACCACGGGGTCTCATTCTGAACTACAGTATATTCCGTTGATCAAGAACCGTAGCACCGTAGGTTAGGTGCTTTGGAGGTTGGTAAACTGTGGTGAAAGTCTCTTATACTGTAGCAGAATGCTCCTAAAACTTTGACACAGGGTTCTTAAACTACGATGTCTCACTCTTAAACTAAGGAAAATATTGCAGAATACCGAATTTCAATCGAGAATCTTACGTTGCAAAGAAGATATAGAGAAAAATGACAAAATGAACCCCGACAACAGTACGCGGAACCCAAACAAACGACCTGGTCAAATCCGCTTACAATCAGTTGCTACAGTCATTCTGTTTGAAAGCCTCGATAAACCCTCTCGCGTGATCTTTAATAGATACCAGGATATTAAAGCTTTTGCCAAAAAGACGATGAATTCAAAACAGGACCGTTCTAGTGAATGCCATAGGTCTCTACCACATAAGCCCGACAAAAGATAGGATGTTGACCGGACATTGACTGTAAACATGTCGAGATCACAGGATTGATAACCCAGTCAAAGTGAACCTGAGGAAATCCGTGCTGACTGCCGTCCCGACTCACCACGTCCCACTGGTAAAATACTAAGTTTATAAAAGACAGGATGTCAACATTTCACCAACGTACATCGCAGTTTACATGAAATTTCTAGCATATAACACGGATCAAGGGAAAACATACGGCGATATTTGCAAGGAGACTAAGGAAAACTAAAAATGTATGGTACACCTTGAAATACTTTCATACCCGGATAATCGCAGGATACGTAAAACATACCTTGCCTTTGACCCATTTCAGTAGAGCAAGTGAAACAATATGGGCAGAACCGCTTTTGGCCATCAGTTTCGCGAGCTCTCAATTAACTACTGACGCACATTACATATCTTTACATTAAGTTTAAACAACAGGCAACTGTACGCATACAAACGAACAGAAAGTCACTCGTGCTAAAACGCGCGACATTATTAAGACCAAAAAGGGAATGGGAGACAAATCAGGATGAGGTCACAGGTCACTACCACGGCAACACAAGTTGCGTAACAAATATTTTTTTGGATACACAGTTCAAGCTTTGTCCTGTGAATGATTAGTGTCTCCATGACCTACTGCAAGTTTTTACTTCTTGATCTCGTGATGATCCTGAAAGCACTAGTCGGATCAACACAATGACCTGAATCCAACAGATGACGAGCCCCTTTTTATCACGAGTGCAGTGGAAGGGGTATATACCCCATAGCCACGCAGGCCCACTGCACTATCAGGTACAACCGGCAACCTGAATCACATAAGGTCCCAATAGGTCAAGTGTGGTAACGATCCGGACGATAGTGAAATGCTGTCTACCACCAAAGTAACCGGCGGTGGCGTGGATTCGAACCTCGGACCTCCGAGGTGGTAACCAAACACTCCAACCCACTCGACTACCACTGCACTAGATGGTGTTTTTCCGCCACAAAGAGTCAAACTGTTCGGGATATGTCCACACATTCTGGTAGAGACTGCGTTCTGTCCTTACCACGTACCTCATACCACAGGTACATTGAAACTGGTAAATACAATTAAAGATGGCATAAACCTCCAGTCTACCTAAATTAGTGCGACTGAGATAATGACGAGTTTCATGCACTGTCTTTAGTTTGGCTACGCAGGAAGTGCTTTCGACTTCGGTAGTGAGTCAGCGACTTATTCTAGTCAACACATTATCAACTTTGAAAGGCAGATGGATGAATACATCTTTCTTTTTTGCTAATGGACATCTTGGTTTGGAATTTAGAGAGGAACTGTACTTGCGGATAAACGCCATCGGATCGTCATTGTCCATCAGTGTATACGCTATTCTTTCTGTTTCAATCGACACAACTGTTGTAGTCGGTAAAAATGTTCTCATCGGATTCCTTTTGTAACCCATGTGACAGAAGCTTCGAAAATGTAAGTATTGTCCTGTCCAAGTAGGCCTGTGGTAAATGGATATTTGCAGTTTACCCTTTGGTAACCGATTGAGAAGTAGATCTAGGAACGGTAATTTAGCACTGATTCCATATTCCACCGTAAATTTCATACTGCAGTGCAGCGAATCCAACTTTCCTAGCAATATGTCAGCATCTGCTTTGCTCCTCCGAATAACCAACCCTTTGTCAACGTACCGGCGATATAATAAAACAGAATTCAACTCAGTCTGCAGTTCATTCTCTAGTGTTGACATGAAAATATCCCCAAGGATCGGTCCAAGTGGGCCCCCCATCAGTTTCAGTTAAAACAAACAACAGCCTCGCACTTCTGTGATCCGGTTTCTCTTTCTGCCTTCCAGCATCCTCCACGAAGGAACTATGCATTCATTCGTTAGGGAGAAATACGACTGATTCCGAGGTCTAAATGTGCAATGTGGTTACAGGAGCATGGTTACTCTCCGTCGTACATTTTTACATGGATGAAACCGATGAAAACATATGGTACTCGCGGACACGAGGGCAATCAATGAAGGGCGAAACCGTGCATCAGGGCTATCCCATCAAAGGTGCGGACCTGATCTTTGTTGCTCGCTGCTCTACGCTAGGTACGCTACGAAATGAACACTCACATTTTGACAGGTTTTTGGAACTTTTCTTTGAGAGTGGTAGCTGGACAATAAAAAAGTCAATGTATTCCTTTTCAACAATGTTTCATTTAATCCATGAACGGATGTGGCAATGTTGGCAACCGGTAATGCTATTACATATCTTCCTCCCTATAGTCTATTCATCTAATCCAATCGGCGTGTTGAGTACTTTTAAAGGATCTATCACTTCTGCAAGAAAAAGGGGATCTGATTCACAACGCTCCGGAAGATCAAGCCATCAAATAACACGGGTACGGGATAACGATGTAGTTATACAAACAAGCAATGGATCGGATTTCGCCCGCTTCATGTGCTGCACTCGATAGCCACAATTTCACTTTTACCGGACCTCAGCGATCAGAACATCATGGCAACCAACAACCTGAGCTACGACGAACACAAATATTTTAAATCATTGAGATTCGTGAACCTGTATTCTTGTGTTGACTTAGGTAATATTTTAGTACCAAATCACCTGGGGCAGGGGGTCCTCTTGTAGTCTCTGAGTATCTACGTTAAGGACTCACACAAGGCAGCCAAGTCCCTAACTGCAAGCAGAAACTTACACTTGACGTGACCACATGTTGTATGGGTGTGTCGAAGAGGTTTGATTAGTGTCCTAGGTCGTAGTTGCTAGATAACTGGCAGTGGCAACTAAACGATCGTCAGGAGCAACTCAGTGATCGCCAACGGCTACCGAAAAACCGGAAAACGTTCAGTTCAGAATGATTCCCCTTAGTCCTCAGAAAAAGATGGAATTTTCGGAGCAAGTATAAGTGCTTAGATGATGACAGTCAAGACAACAAGGGAACTTTTGTTGCGGGATGCATAAGTAAACTCCCCGGTCCCCATAAGCCCACTGATTGCGAATGCGCTGATGACGCTGTCGAATGGAAATCTAAGTCCGATTATTCTTCGAGGTTAGTATGAACTTTGTAACTGGTAGTCCGTGCTCAAAAGTATCAATGTGTCCTTCAATCTACACTGAAACTTGCATTATCAAAATGGCACCATTATCTTTCCCTCGATTTTATTGGTAGCCAATGTTTTCCTGGAGAATCTTTGGTACGCTAATTTAGAATCATTCTGACAAAAACTTCTTAGGCTAATCATTTTAAAACATCATGGTCCAAAGTTCAAAAACCTAACTTCCTATCGTTTGAACTCAAAATTTTGTAATTCAACCCTAAACTCCATGCCAGATGGTAGGTGAAATCATTCCGTGGAAGTCCCTTCAATTTGTAATCGCTTGCAATCTTACCCAGGAATCTCCCCTATTTTAAAGGAAAGAGATTTTGTTCTACCCACCAAATCTCAGTATCAGCTTTCACGTTGTAGCAGTAGTAGTCATAACAGAAATGCCCTAGCTGATTTCGTCAATCAGGATTATTTTGATGCTAGCTGGCTGTTTATCCGGCACTGAACCCCGCCTTCATTTTACATTCTTCAAATGTGTCGCTTACACTTCCAACAGTTCGGAATTCAAAAGGTCTACCAAAGGAAGAGTTGGATGAACAGCTAAGTGCAGCGGTCAACGGCGAAGTTGAGTTCGAAATCTTTCTCCGTTCCCATGACTTCCACGTTTAAACTGATCTTTTTTTGCTCCTCAAGCATCTATTTGTTTTGCTCTGATCTAGCCGAACCTACAAGATACCAACCAAAACCAGATGACACAAGTGTGCGGTTATTGGTTGAAAGAGTTGAGCTGAACTAAGTTAAGATGCATACAACAAAAAGAAGCGGCGAAGATGCAAACAGGAGAATCCATCAAACAATAAAGTATTAAAATACAAAAGAGAAGAAGAACAACAGAAATACCTCGAAATTTCCTGGCGTGCTTTCATCATCAATTCGGAACACGGATTTTAGTACGTAATCTTCATCGTTGAACAAGGTCGCGTTCGATAACAGTGCCAATTGCAAACCAAATCGACCTCGATCGTATTGGCTGACCAGATTGTCCAAAGCCAGTTCGATTTGAAGTGATAAACCGGGTACGAAAGACAACTGAGGCATTTGTGGATTCCGTTGATCCGAATTGGACAGCATGAACTGTTTTAACACAAGGAAAGGGGGACAGCAAAGCAGGAAATCTGGTCAAAATATAGGGTTGTCAAAAGATTTATCCTGCAGTAGTGAAGCTCCAATCACTATTGAAAAAAGGAAGCTTCGTTGCTAGGATTCACCAGCAATGCACATCCAGCAAAGCCTCAGTGGAACTTCAACTCAGGATGAACGATTGTGAGTCAGACATCTTACTCTTACAGGTTTCTCTCACTTCATTACTAAAGGATATAGCGCCCTTCCGTCACTGAATTTTCAAGAGTAACAACCACTTGATCGGACAGCGATCACCTCCTATGACAACAGCCTCTCGGTAGGAAGCCCGATCGACAAACACTACGTTACACAACCCGGAGCTTGGCTAATTGATCGGTGCAAGTTGCGGGAGAACAGATTTGGTTGTCAAATCGAAATTTCTGCATCAGCATCACAATCGTACAGCAGAGCAAGCCCCATTGACCACTGCTTTTCTCGCCATCTTGCACGCAGAAACAGAAACTAGGAATATACAGGACGAATGGGGAGTGGACCTACACGGGTGGGAAAAGGAAACACTACCCTAGTAGACAACACACGGATTACACAGTATAAATGTACAAACACATATCGCTCAATCATTCTGATTTGACAGGTCACAACACGACTACCACTGTTCACGGTTTGCTGCCGAATCTTCAGTGTCTCCAGCCAACTGGTTCAGGAATCTTTTGGACTCCAACCACGAACACATCAGACACCTACTCTTCCTAAGTTCGCTGTATATTTCCACATTCCGCGTTGTCATGTCACCTGCTGACCTACACGTAGCTTCTTCTACTACCTAGGAGAAACGGAAAACAGAGCACGGTATGGTAGACGTGTTTGCCATGTGTAAGACGTCCCCCAACCAACGAAGTCTACTAAGCTCAATACGTTGTGACAGAACACTTTCTGAATTAGTACCCAACACTCGATTTCTGACCTCAGCATCCTTTACTCTGTCATTCCATCCAACCTAAGCGATACTACGCACACATCGACAGTCGTAAACCTCAAGGCGACCAACATCTTCCGCACGCGAATCCCATGTCTCAACACCGTCCAACAAAACCGAACACACTGTGGCACAGTACACATGACCTTTCAACTTCAGTGAAATATCACGTCGGCGCCACAAGTGTTTCAGTCCAGCGTACACCGATCGAGCCTCGGACATACGCGCGGTCACCCCTACTAGCGTGTTTTCATCCGTCGTCAAGCCGATGTCGAGGTAAATTAGGCGGTAAACAACTGCCTATCCCCGTCATCTGTGCGCTGAGCGAGTAATGCACAACGTCCATCCAAACAAGCTTCTAAAGTACCAAGTTTGCCAACCTGTGCATTAAAATCACCTGTTAGTATTACAATGTCAGAACCTTTGTTCCTGCAAACGACAGTGGTGAGTTCATCGTGGAACTCATCCTGCTGCATGCGAGAGCTACAGTCTGTTGGGGCGTACGCCGAGATCACAAAACAAACTGCGCTTAACACAGCTATCGCTTCGAACGCCAACTGACCCCTGGAGTCTCACACCACATAAACGAACATCACCGGGATCGTCTAAAAAGGAAGCCTCAGCCGTGTCAGTCAAGACTATTCCTACACCACGCTGACGCGCATCTCGAGCTACTTCATCTCCTGGGGTGCGCAGGAAATACCTCGATGAGATACCAGAAGCAGATACTGCATACAGATACCAGATATTGCTCGAATTACTGACAATATTTGACAATGAACCGTTGCGATTATAGAGCGTGTTGTCAGTGGGAGAATTATGGATGGAAAGAGGGGGAAAGAGACGTGGTTGAGGACAGAAGACAAAGGTTGAATAAAACAGGGAATTCTGAGCAGTAGCTCACTTATCACTACCCACCCCGCTACATCCAATGGGCAGCACGGTCCTGATCATCTTGTGTCACGACCGATGCAGTATGAAATTCTGTCTATTCGTGCAGTTTATGAGAGATGTTGGATGAGTACTGCTAGGGTGTCCAGCAGCAAAGCAGGAGAACGATTAGGGTTCTCAACCAAAGCCTTTAGTTCTAACGAGAACCTGTCCACAAGGCAGCAGGATGGCTTAGTGGAAGCCCGTTTGCTTGGATCAATTGTTCTTCCACTGATTTTACCGACTAAGTTGCCAGCTCAGACCGACCCCCAACCACGAGGATTCAAAAGTGATCGCAATCTAGGCAGTTTTATGGATTTTGTGATCGAAAGCAATATTTTACCTGGGGTCAGAGATTAACTGCGATTCAATTCACGACAAGAAGATGAGAGGCGGTGGATTCAAAGTTTCCGTTCTACACACTTCCTGCCAGATAGTAATAGAGCATACTAGGAAATAGGAGAGTTTCCTAATGTTGGAACCGCTGCTCCAAGATTGAATGTTAGTTATAAGGAGGTAAATACCATAGGCGGTAGAAACCCCAGCACAGTCGGGCACTTTGCGTTGTTGTGTAACCAATGGTGATGGCACTTTGCAAGTGAATGCATGCATATGCAAGAATGAAACCCTCGTGATGTTGACTTAGCATCTCACTGAAACTGGAGGGTTGTGCCTACTACAATACAATTCAATCAGTTGCGAGGAAATTTGAAATCGCACAAGAAAGATGGTCATCACCATATATACAAAGTACAGCTGTTGGCGGAAGCTCTCTAGAGTGGGATGGAACGATAGGGTTGATGACAGTTAGACAGCATATTTGAAATCTGGTTTATCATTGGAAAATGTATTGTCCCATTCAACCCAGCAAACGTTAATCCTGCTGGTTAGAACCTGTGATGTGAAATCGACTAACGCATCACACTCATTGTCATTTTTTCTTTGGGACCAAACAGTCAGGACAGTGTGTTTATGCCTCTTGTCTTCCTAGGTGAGTTCCAAGAAGTCCTATCATCAGCTGGTTGGAGAGACTGGGATATATCGCAGAGAACCGTAAACAGCGTCGATGTTCATGCTGTCTCCTATCATGTACGTTCGCACTACAATTTATGCATGAAAAAATAATGGTCAAGCCGTGTACTCGGTGTGACATTTATAAGTTTTCCTTCAAATGTGTATGAGCTTTGCGCTACATTTACAAGGCTGGGAGAAGTCTGTTCAGTTCAGTTCATTCAACAATTGGCCTTTCCCTTTGATGCATCAGTTTCAGTTAATACCTCCCGGCATCATCGAGTAAGGAGCAAAAAGAATAGAAGCATGGAACGAAAAAGAGCCGGGAGCGAGGTAACAAACGGAAACCACGAAGACAAAGAAAACAGTTCGAATAAAACTAAGCCACTGGCCGTGACACCTGGCCATATCACTCAATGTCTCCAATCGTGTGGTGGGCGGGACAGGTGCACCCCAACCTGGAAGTCTCATACGTCCTACCTGGCCAAATCCATTGGTCAAGGTTTTCCTACCTTTTTGCCATGTCATGGACTGACCGCCTCGACCTGCCCTCCAACCACTACGTGACTCGGAGAACAGCATATACTGAGTAAGACTATCGGTAGGCATGCGTAACACATGTCCCAACGACCTTAATCTGTTTAGATTCAATATTCGTGTTGTCTTTAACAACAATCTCCGAACGCCGAAACCTTCCATTGGATCAACCAGATATTAGACGCTCGAACGTCACCTAGGCGCGTACGAGCACTGTCCCCCGTGGTGAGCAGTTATAATTAGTCAACGGCTTGAAGTACCTAGGTAGCTAAATTGCATCTGGAAGTGGCGTTGCAGAGATCAAATCACCATTAGCGAAAGCAAGACTGGTTGTCGTGCATCTGCGTCACTTGCGGCACCGACATGACACCCTTCTGCCATTGAAAGGACAAGTCTACAATGCCACATTACAGTTTAATTTTAACGTTGCGAATCCTGGCCGCTCCGCGCTAAGGACGTCCGGCGACTTTCCGTATTCGATCACTGATGTCTCCGAAGCACTGCTCGCTTCTGGTGGAACTACCGCGAGGGCAACGATCATGCTCGTCGCCGTATGTTGGGTGTGGATAACCGCTCTCTTACAAAGATTATCACTCCGCGCCACTTCTCGTGGTTTGGACGTATACCGAATTCCTAAAGATCGTCATCTACATTGGTAATTCCACACCCTATCTACACAAAGTAATTCATCATTCGTTTAAATCAACGATGAGCAACGCACCGTTCGGTGTAGTATACTCACCTATGTCCCGCTGTAAGAGGATGCTGCTACAAATTCTTTTATCACTGACCACTGCTAAGAAAAAATGCGGGTAAACAACCGTTCCCAATATAATGAACATGCACCCTGTCAAACCGGCTTCAGGGATCTCATCGATGAGCTTTCCTGGTTTACTTATCAGGGATCGGAAACTTATCTGCAACGGCCATGAAGATCTGTCTAATTAACAGCACGGCATGGAGCCCTGGGTTGGACTTCATCCAACCAAATGGCAAAAGAGCTCCCAGGGAACCAACGGCAACTATGCATCAACAAGCCGCTGCCTCGCAGTCCATACTTGGTTGTGCAAAGGCTAGAGGTGAGCCCACGAAAAAAAGCCGAGTGACGCTGGGGACGTCTCTCGTATCAAACACCCACGAACATTCATCATTATGTCTCCTTTATAAGATGCTGGAACGTGGGAAATTTCACGGACATTGAAAGTCAGGCAGTGACTAAGCACACACTACACGACTATCAAGCAGAAAGTGCCTGCTTATTTGAAGTCAGACTAGGCGGTACCGGCTCTCGTAACATCAAGAATCCCCGCGCAGAAAGCCATTAATGGCTTTATCACAGTGGCCCAGAAACGCCAGGCCAGCAAGGAATAGCGATGGCTTGAGGTCACAGCGCCTATTTCGCTTTGCTCTCTTGGGAACCGATATCATCAGGAATCATAGCGGGGCGTTTCAAAGGTTAACCAATCAACGTTACCGCGGTTGCGATCTACGCCCCAACCCTAACATGCGACACTAGTGCGAAAGACGAATTCTACCAAAGTTTTCTAACGGTGGTTATTCGCATTCCCGAAAAAGATATGCTTATCACAGTGGGTGACTGAAACGCCCGGACAGGCGCGCAAGGTGTCTCGACACGCCACATTTTCGGGAAGGTCAGCCCAGGCCAGTGCTGTGAAAACACCGATAGGCTAATCAATTTCTTCGATTTGAACCAGCTGTTCATAAACATTACACGGTGTCAGCACCTTAGAAGGTATCTTCTCACTCGGTATTCCAACGACGGTAGAACAGCTCACTAAATTCACCACGTGCTAATCCGGTTGCGATGGATCTCTACAATCGAAAAACTACAGATCGTACCACGGCGCTGAGGCAGGCAGTCAGGGAGGATCAGAACACGTGCTGGTACGCGCAAAACTTCGCCTTTGACTACCGACCCGAACAAAGACAACTGGCCCGAAGCGCCTCAACGTCGAACTGATAAACTCCCGGGGGAAAACGAAGGAGATTGAACTGCAGTTATCGACCAGTGCATCCCATCTCACACCGCCCGACAGACTCGGTCGACCTGATGTGGGCTTAACTGTAAGTGGCAGTACATAGGGGGGCAACAGGCGAGTTAGGTTTCACGAAATGCCGCTATAAAGACCGGGTATCTGATAATACTGTCCATTTCTCCACCTTGACTAAATATGCCTGTTTATCCGACAGTCCTTAATATCAACCCCTTAGACGCGAAGAAAGATCAACACAATTGCTGGCACGAAGTCGCAAATAAGATGGAAACTGCAGCTAGTGCCAGTCACTTCGTAAATCTCTTTCGTCTCATAAGATCGGCGTCGGGCATAAGAAAGTCCAGTCAACCTATCTTCCGCAATTCCGCTGGTGTACCCATCCCCGATATAGACGGTAAGAGAACTAGATAGGAAGAACATTTAAGCCAGCTCCTTAGTCACCCACCCACAAGATAGACCAACAGGTATCGATTCAAATTCAGCTCCCCCATATAGCACCAACTGTGATTCTTCGTCTTTAGATGAGACAGCGAATGCGATTGACCATTTAAAATCTGACAAGTCTCCCAATGGAGACGGAATCTACAAGACATGTCTTCCGGTGGTCACCGAGCCACTTTGTACCCTATTCTGCTTGATTTGGGAAACTGAAAATGCCCCTCCGATTGGAATACCTCGGTTCTGCTTCTATTTCCCAAAGAAGGCGGCAGAGCGGCGTGCGGAAACCGCCATGATATCAGTCTGCTAGACGTGTTTGCAAGAGCGTTCACCCAGCTCGTGCTAAATCACCTCGCTGAATCGAGGCACGAACATACTCGTATCAATCAGGGAGGGTTCCGTCCAGGCATTGGATGCGTCGACCAAATATTCATCTTCCAGAGGATCCTGAAATATCGATACAAATCCGCACGCCCTATCACCGCATGCTGTGTAGACCTGCCTACCGGTGATGGTCGAGTGGTTTAGAGCGTTCGCTTATTACCTCAGAGGTCCGAGGTTCGAATCCCCGGTTACTTTGATGGTAGACAGTAATCCACTGTCGTCCGAATCGTTACCACATCTGACCCATTGGGACCTTATGTGGTTCTTCGCCACTCTAAGTCTCAGGTTCTGGTTGACGGTTATTCCCAGCAGTGCAGCGGGCCTTCGTGGCTATGAGGTAAATGCCCCTTCCATTGCACTCATGCGCAACCACGTAATAAAAAAAGGATTTTTGCGCCGCCTTGGATCAACAAATTCCGTATCATTGTGGAAGCTAATACTTGCAGACGGCGTCCCATTCAAACTGGTCAGCCTAATAAAGTCGTATTATCCTGGAACCAAAGCACGTGTTTGAGCTTACGGCGAAGAGCCATGTCCGTTTGAACTGAAGTCAGGAGGACGACAATGGTGCCTGTTATCTTCAGCGCTGTTCCACTTTGCTGTATATTGGATAGCGTAACGTACAATGGACGGCTATCAGGGCGTTCACGTTTCCTCAGGCTGCAGTATTACGGATCTTTTTGCAAACGATGCAGTGGTGCACGGGGAGGACCTGACCACCTAGCAAACGACCCTTGATTGGGTAAGTAAATATGCTTTGGAGATTGGTCTTCAGATTATCCCCAAAACCAAGGTGTCCGTATTATCTATTTAGCCATGTAAACCGAGCCCTACAAGTGAATGTTCAGTCAATAGAAACGTCTCGGGTCTTAAGTACCTTGGCTCCACCATCCTGCCAAACTGACAAGCCGCGTATGATGTCAAACGGAGCACTGATGCGGCCCCAATGGCGTGGCTACACCCCCGAAACACCATCTAGGGACGGAATGACATTAGTCTTAAGACCAAGCTCAGAGTGTTCACTACCGCAATCCGACCAGTCTTACTATATGGTTGCGAAACGTGGCCATTAAGGGCTGAGGATACAAGGCGACTAAAAGTTTTCGATCACTGGTGTCTCAGATCTATTTTGAAAATAAGATGAGTGACAGAATCTCGCATGAAAGCATTCGAAATCGCTGCTGCATAGCCCGACTTTCAACGCGCATACAACTCCGCCGACTGCAGTGGTTTGGTCACGTACTCCGTAAACCTGACCACGCTCTAACCAGCTTTGTCCTGACACCATCTCCATGCCCAGACTGGTGTCGCCGACGAGGACAATTAAAAACCTGACCGGATACCGTTTTCGAAGACGTAAACCAACTTGGCCTTCGTATGGTGTACTGTACTCGCCAGTGGAAATCGAGCTGCATGGACATATGCAGGGACCTGGCTGCTAACCGTCTAGCATAAACAGCCGTGATCAGAAACATTCACGAAGCCGGCCCATTCTCTCCAACGAGCTAGCCGCAGTAAAATAGTAGTGATATCTATTTGCGACGATGATTGACCGTTGGACCAGCCAATCAGAAGAGACGTTACCCGATGCCAGTTTAGACCAATTAGTTGTTGTGCAAGATTGGTGATAGTGACTCTTTATCCCAGTAAGGAATATATTCTGGGCTAATAAGTTGAGCGGGTTTGAAGGCAGAACAGTCTTCTTACTACAGCCTGCGGGACAAACTTGAAAACTATTGACCATCAACTCAGATGCGGCGGTGTACCGAGTGAATATCTTATTCAATGCACTAAATCACAATCTTTTAACAAATGAAACAAGTTTCCTTGAGAAATTTAGGCGACTGATCTACTTCACTATGACCCAGTCTATTGCGCCACTACTTCTACCAGTCTCAACTAAAACCTTTTCGTTATGGTCTTGCTAGATTACTTAACAAACCGGAAAAACCATGCTATGACTTTTGTGGTGTTCACGTTATTGTGTGGAATCTGAATAAACACTTATCGTGGAACGTGAAACACTTACTTAGCTCTACCAGTATAACCAGAACCACTTGTAATCATCTGTCCTATTCTCGGTTATTTGGCGGATGATGGTTGTAGGATCCATCAAAATGACGTTCTCACTGCAGTGCATCACGATCCAAAGTCGGCTAGGATCTAGCTCCGGCTACAGTGGAGGGATATCACTATTGGCCTAATGAAGCGATTAAATGCACTAACCAACAGCGGAACTCGCGGACCGAGAACTAGATTTCTATAACCCCATACCGGAGCGGATGCGAGATGAACTCTCGTTGTCGCACAAGTTTATCAGAGCCTCAACCTCATATGCCCTACATAACACTGTGTTGAAGATCTGCAAATTCAATCGACGGCTAACCAGTAACACTGGGCAAATCCTGTTGTAGGCAAACAAATTACAATTTAACTGGGGCGGATACCATTTGCTAACGCAATTTGAGTAAGCGGTATGATGACCCATTGACAAGTATCAAAAGTTCTCGACGTGGCTGCGTAATTCAGCTGCTAGAGCATATGCGATACTAAAGCGTGGATGGCGCCCATGAGTAGGTTCGAATCTCACCGGGAATCGAAGACAACCTCCCGGTAGTGGTTGGGTTGTACGAGTTTTCAACATCAAAGGAACATCTTAAGACCCCAGCACGGACAGTCAGTCTTGATGACAAGCAAAACTTCTTTATCGCCGAGATCGTCACTATGACGGATTAAGTTGATACAACTGTTCGCTTTCTAGTGTTCCCGTAGTAAATATATACTTTTTTATATTTCACACTGTACTTATTTTGTCATACAACAATGGTACTATATTTCAGGAAGGAGGCCGAGGCTGATCACGGTCTGCCACAGGGAAGATTGATCAATGCAAGCAGGATTCAAACAAGTGAAGCTACTTTGGTCGGATGATTATCAACAACCTACGACCATAAAGCCAATCCGAGGACAGATCACAGGGAGCGGATTCCTATTTGATCTTGATCACGCTCGCCAAAACGACTGGAAGTATCAATGTTAACTTCTCACATATGCCATCGACCAGAAGAGCTACCAATGCCTTTGATGTTCAGTGCTTGCATTCTGTGTAATCACAATGAGCCACTTGGCATGGACCAGTTGATTGGTTCAATCTCTCTTAACTTTGTTAAATGTCGAAAATTTACGAACCGGGCTAATCTTTCAACCACTACTCGTCTGAACAGTTACCACACAGGGAAAATGTTCAAGCAAAGATGTGTAAAGGCCATACATTTCAACTAAAAGGACTTGCCGGAACTCAGAAGCGATTTGGTCTCCACCTGATCTATTGGGACCTCCGAATGCCTCAGTATGGTCGGGGGTGGGTGTCTCAGGCTCCGAGTTGGCTACTCGTCCTGAACGCCTCTCGAAATGCTCCCAAGTGACCGTGCATCTAACACAGCCTCTGCTGAGGAAGTCCTACTCACTACCTTCTCGTGGCGGAGGTGTTCCCACTAAAATGAGAAAACGAAAGCGAATGCCCGGCGCTCTCCACCGGGTTGGCTGACTAATAGTCAGTCTAAGAAAGATGGCTAAACCCTGATTCCAAACCAACCACGGGTGGCGTACGAGGCGTACAACGGTATGCTCACGGGCATCAGTGGCGGACAGGTGCACTGGGCACCCAGGATGTTTGGCCTCATCCGAAGGGCGAATGAACCGAGGAATTAGTCACCGGCCCCCCGTGGGTTACGGACCCTACGTTTCGTCCCGCTCCCTTGAGGGTTAGGCTTTGGATAGCTAAAGGCTCGGGCTATGTACCCCTTCCCCCCCCGATTGTACCATGTTTTGTTTGGCATACAGTCTGAAACCAGACAAGTGTGAAATATATATATATATATATATATATATATATATATATATGGTGGTTATCCAGCACTTCAAATCTCAAACATGGTAGTCAAATATCCTCAGTATTACAGTGGGTCTGAAGTTATGGGAGATGCTCTCTGCAATGCACTCAAACATAAGCATAGAATAAACACAAAACTACTTGTCTGGATAACTTTAGTCAAGTTCTTTTGTGTCTCATTCGAAATACATGAAAATGGTGGAGAGAACAAGCCCCATTATTACCTCAAAGCACATTGCACGACCAACGAAAATTGGTCGTTTGGTTACGTTATCATTATTACCATTACTGATATCATACACCGGGTCTGAAATCAGGCGTGGTGCCAGCACCGCAAACACAGAGAGATAACAAGAAGGGAAACGTCAGTAATGGTGGCAAAAGAATCGAGATCCACGAGAATTATTTGAGGTGTTGCATGCTAATGAACTATTAGGTCGCCGTTCAAAACAGAGGGATGATTGACCAAACGTGGACCAGCCCTTTTGTCCAAGGATGCATACCTGGTCTTTTTACCACCGAATGCGACTTGTAAGATAGCACGGGGGTGTTTCAGACGACCTGGTAGCCATTAATGGTTCATGCATCTCATCTGAATTACTTTGCCGGGTGTGCAGCACGGCTAGAAGCTACGGCTTCATTCGGTGGCGAGTCACATACACCACGTCACAGTAGTACCCTCAGATATACGTGGCGTTTTGACAGGCAGCGCTTGCTGGACGGAAAACCTAGAGCACTGCCTCCGATTGAGTGGGATATGAAGTACTGATTCTCACGAAATCTCATCAAGTGGGGTTTACAGGTGATATGGAAAATATCTGAGTGGTTGATCAGTGAGAAACGAAATAGAGAACCAATATAAGTAGAAGGTTAGATTTGAGACTGAAACTCATGAAACCACTCAACAACTGTTTAATCCAGCTTGTTAGGAACCAATGACAATGCATAATGCACCGCGTCTTAGCTCGGACTCGGACCCGGAGTGTAAATGCTGTGATTTTAGCATCAGAATCTGTCCAGGGTGGTTCTCGGATAAGTTTGCCTTGTGTCACTGCCACATGCTACGGAACTTGTCTATCATTGACATATAGAGTTGATGTGAAACGAACCGCTGTTACCGTGTGGGACTTAGGTCCAAGTCTTCGTTGAGTCCGAGTGAAAACGCCCTACTGTGCTGCTAACAAGAATGAAATAAAGCTGTACAGTGCGCTTCCATAATTTTCAATGATTGGTTGTGCGTTAAAAACACAATCAACCGAGAAACAAACACATCGACAAAAAAGACATCAGATTAGGATATCATCCAAGTCATTGGAACTCACCCATAAAGTAAGATGCGCAGAAAACAGACCGAATGAGAGTAATCACATGGCCACAAGGAACAGTACGATGCGAACACACCATGAAAACCGGGCAATCACAAGTGTGTCCTATGAACTGACTCAGTCCGGCCAATACAATTGTCTTCTCGTGGCGTTATCATCACAGTAGTGTAACACATGTTGAACAACATGCAGTAAACAGCGCCTTCAAAACACAGTCAGAAGTCCCACTGACGAATACCAATTTGCGTATGAACCCCGGCGTCCCACGATCGATACAGTAGCGTGCATCGTCCATTCGATTCCAAAATCCCTCAATGATTTGTGCAAATCAGTGAGGTGTGCCCTCCTTGATTACTAATCATCCTTGCTTCTCAAATGATTGGAATCTTTTAGCTGCCCCACATGCCTACTTAACCGGCTGAAAGACTACTTTTTGCGTAGAACCCAGTGCACCGAAGTTGGAATAAAAGTTTCCAGACATCTTTTAAGCAGTGCCTGTGTTTTCCGAGGAGCTGTTCCTTCTCCATACTTACTCACTATATGCATGAGCGACTCAACTGCAACACACCCAGTTCGCTTAGTCAAGTATGCCAATTGCGTTGTTTCGGTTCGGTCCTTCTCCCAGCAGCCCGATTCAGATGAGTTTCATGAAAATGTTGCACATATTCAAAACCTTTCTGAACAGTCAGGTCTTCTGTCAAACACTGCCAAACGTCAAGAGTACATTTTTCCACTTTGCGATCGCGTTTTATGGAAAACAGCACCACTAATAACTCTAGTCCCCTGGCACGTGTGAGCCATGTAAAATACCTCGATGTAACTTCATTAGCGAACTTGCATTGGTCTACATATAGAAATCACTGTTTGAATATTGCGAAAACTTCGACAGTTCAGTGTTCCGCAGTGTCATCTCTTCCTTCGTACACCAGTGTATATTTTCCATTAATGAAAAAGGATTACATCAGCCGTCGTAGAAGTCTGCGATAGTCATGCTATTTCCTGGTATAGCCTTAGGAGACTTCATATGGAATTTATGTAATAAGCACACAGTAGCATCTATTTCATTTGCAGAAAAGATCGTTGCGGACTGTTCACGCCCACTGCATTGTGATGTTCTTCTGAGCTAATCACGCCCGCTAACCCGTTTTATGTCTCAACTGCTTCCTTTCAAATTATCGCTGTACAGAACTTCTGCAGTTCCCTTCCCTGGACGTGTTTTAACAAACAAAGATGAAGTTTTATCTGAACTGTTAACCCGTTTTGGCGTGTAGAACTTTTCTTTTTTTCTCGACAGCTGAAAAGCATCGTAAAAACGTAAACGTGTACTAAATAAAACGCACACACACAAACCCATTAACAAATGCATACTCCGTCGTTGCGACACAGACATCTGCGCCCAGTTGGGTAATTGGATTCGAAACATTTCATTATCAGCCGAGGTGACGGCATCCGTGCAAAGTATGATCAAGATACAACAACGGCTAAAGACAGCTGATGAAAAAACTATTTTGAGGAGAGAAAGAGGCTACTCAAACACTTCAGCTAATGAGGAAGCATTTGTATTCCGATTTCCTAGCTCAATAAAAGTGACAACAACAACAACAGCAACAACCGGTGGAACCCGTGCAACGAGACAGAACATGTTTCCATCCCTGTGCGTCAGGACAAGTTCAGCACAAACCAGCACCAACAACCAACTGCCATGCCCTGGATGTGGTGATTCTGATTGTCATTGCTCTCTCTCTCGCACACAAACAGCAGGAACTACAATCAGGAATTATGCCAAACAACTGTATGAAAAAGAAGACTGCAAATAAACGTGTCAAGTTGATAAAGTATGCGAGCACACGAGTACAACTGGTAGCGACACCAGGCCACATAGTGCGACGTATCTAGCCTGAACTCGTGGATCTCTTGGACTCCACCCAAGAATCCTAACACGTACCAAGTCGTCAAGTTCACTGGTTATGCTTTCCGTCCCTACCCTCCATGTCACGGACAAGCGAACTTTGATCCCCCAAACAGTGCAAGCCCTAACGAATACTGCGTACCAGGAAATCACGTGCGGGGACCTCCACTGGGCAAACCTTTTTTCTAAGAATGTTCGTTGAACCCAGCATTGTTGATTAGAGTTCGCATCAGATTCGGGCAATGTTACGAAGACATCGATGTTCGAATACCGATAATCTACATGTATCCTCCACCGGCAATGACCACGTTTCTGAACCACACAGAAGGACTGGCATAACTTCCGCAGTCCTTGATAGATGGGCAATTTTTCAAAAAATAGCTGTATAACCTCACATTTCGTCATAGTGAATGGCCACTTTTCTTTCCATCTTGCTAAATTTTAGATCCTCAATTTGACGGACAATAAATCACCAAAGCGTGCCTACCGACCGAATGTGTGACCAAATGATGACCACATACGTGCAGACGGTGGATCACTGGAATATGCGAATGTAAACCCCCTTTTTCTCCCTTGGCTCGGATATATTCAGTTCACAGTGATTCATCAGAAAAACTTATCAAACGGACTTAACAGTCGTTTTCAATTCGGATTTTTTACGTTCTCCCAATCGAATATGTCCAAATTTGACAAACGAATGCACGTCCGAACACGAACGCAAACCCAATACCGTAGCAATATGATTCATACCATAGATGAATGCAGAAAAATGATACACTATGTCAACTGTGTGTTTGAGGAGGCGGAGAGAACAATATTGTTCGGGTTCAAGCCCGCAGACTCGAGCAAGGCACGGTCCCGTCAACATCGTACCTATAATTGCACTTATACGAAGACCGATTGTCCCCGCACACTCGTTCTCAGGTGATCAAAATCGAACAATTTCCAGTGCGGAACATCCACCTCATCTAAAAAAGTGATAAACGCCCAAAAACGAAGATCAACACAACAACCAGAACAAAGCAGTTAGACGTCAACATCAAGCACAAAACGCATGCAAGCGGTGAAGAGTATCCTGAACGTCAGCCACAGTGGCAGACGCTCACGGATCTATCAGTTACAAATTCAGGCAATATTTTATCTGGTGAGTTTATTTCAGACAACCATTACCCAGGTACTAGGCATGGTGGCTTTGGTTCCCATCTCATAGCGGCAACCTCAAAAGAAAATAATGAAGAATAGAACATGAAAGGAGTAAGAGGAGAATTAAAAGTATTAGTATAAAGTAGATCAAAAGCCTGTAAAATGATCACATCAAGAAGCGGGTTTGGGATTAAGTTTTAATCAGGAAGGTCGTATCACGTTTTTTTGTGCAAGCTGGATGTTTAGAAGAAAGCGTTCCTGCGGGAACTTCAACGTCAACCGTACAAGACAGCCTCAAAGTCTACGGAGGGAATGGTCGCTATTCTATGCGGCATTAAAATGAAGGGAACCGCCCACAGTGCACTGTGGTCAGCAAGTTCAGAATACACATTTGTTGAAGTCTGACGGGTGAATCAATCTCTTTGCAATGCGTATATATATATATATATATATATATATATATATATATATATATATATATATATATTTGATAGGGTCTGATTTGAACCGTCAGGATTGTGTATGGATGTTCTCACTGAAGATTGCACAAATAAATCACAAGTGTGATTTCTGTTAGTTACTCGTATCTAGGTCACTGCTAACTCAGCAAACAAATGCGGCTGAGTGTGAAACTGCTCATACTGATGGTAAGTAGTATGTGAATGGGCGGACAAAATTCCCTGGAAGCACGTGACCAGTTTCGCGGTTGTTGCCGCACATCAGGCATGCGCACCATCCCATATACCTACAACTTTCTATCAATATATTTATATATAATTACCATTACTTGCGAGTAGTGTGTGGGATTGATGGCACTTTGTTTGCCCGACAGTCATTTCACGCACAAACCTCAGGTCATCGGATTAAAGATGCGCTCGGAAGCATCCGACTCGAGCTTCGCTCCTGTTAGAGCTCATCAGCGGTGCATATCCTCCGCCACATCCAGGGGTTAAACCCGGGCATTTTATCTGGAAGGCGTGTGTGTTACCGCTACGCCAGCCCGCACCCGTCCGGGCTGATCCAAATCACCAAGTTAAGTTTGTTCAGATGCCGTCTTCTATTACAGCCAACAATGCCCGACAGCCTCATCAATCTCGCACGCTACTCACGAGTAACTGTGATATATATACAAATATCAAAGATGCGAAAGCATACGACCGGTCCCGCGGTTGTTGCCGCCTATTAGGTATGCGTACCCGGTGTTGTTCTGCTCAATCGTCCCTAAAAGCGATCCCTCTACAATCGATTTGCAGCAGCAATCTCATTTGAATCGTGTAGAGCGTGCATGGACGAAGAGTCCATTTTTAGAATTAGGCGGTGATTTTTGCAAGATTCACCACCAAACAAACTGTTTCTCGAAGCTCACCAACAGTACCAATTAGATTAACAAAGAGCAAAAGAGTTAATTTGAAGAATTCCACAGAGCAAATCTGACGAACACGCTCGTTTTCAGTGATCCTTAATCATGCCAATACAATACAATATATATGACAAGATACTTAAGGGATACATCCAGCCAAAGAAGGGAGTGTTATGGATCCGTGTTTACATCTTATGTGACACGTTTATCCGGAGACCGAGTATGAACGAATTATCACATGCTCAGCGTGTAAGCCATCGGACCATCTAGCACCTGTCCTTGGGTGGTGAGTGGATCAGGGTGGACTGAGTGTAAGCACAAATTGCTTCTGAGCACACAATATTGTGTTGCATTGGCATGATCGAGAAGCACCGAAAACGAGCTTGTTCACAAACCTATGTTTTTCAATCAATTGTTGTTGCCTCCACCCCAAGGCATGTCCGACAACGAAACGAGACAAATGATCATCGAGGTGCACAAGGTGGGAGGTGGGTTGAGGTAGCCAAATCTCGCACTGCACTGCGTAGCATCGACTTATTAGCTACAGGTCACGCATGTTGCGGTGCAAATTAGCAAAAAGGTGTTCTGTAGTGAGCACTGTTGCAACCCTGTTGACAAGTAATTGTATCGCATGAACTTGGTTCCAATCTTGCATCGCACGCCTTATCGCGAATGTCCCAAAGAAGACAGACAGACCACTTTTGCGGTCGAAGTTCGGGCTTTTCTGTCGTTAAGTGGACATTGGTGATCGTCTAGTACTCACTGACGATCATTTGGTGGGTACTGACGATTATTTGGGAATCACAGCCGATGGAACAGCAACCAAAGCTTCCCTACACACCCATACCGCGCGAGGGCACATCACATGTAAGGCTTCCGTCGTAGTTACGGAGCGTGACAGGCTTGTGCGACTCAATAACTTGCGTACGCAGTGACTACAAAGCGAAATCTCCAGATTGATTAAAAAGCATCACGTGAATCATCAAAAAGGAAAACAGACTTGCATATCCAGTTAAATTTACGAGGGTTCAATAAAATTGAAGGGGGCAAAATCCAATCCACTGTTGCCTTGCCTACTCAGATCGCCAACCCCCACCTATTTTTTGAAGGTTCAACCTTATAGAACGCTATGACCCGGATCAATCCGATGACGAAAGATCACAAGGTGTTTCGCGATCGATGAAGCCGGGTTTCTAGTCATCGTCTGTTGTCCGGGTGGAGGACGACTCATCCACTGCACTAACCACTTCGGTACATGCTCCCCCATTCTTTGACTGAGGCAACGATCCGTTTTGCCCACGTAGGTGTCACCGCAGCTGCAGGTGAACTGATAAATGATGTGAGAGGCATTCAGGTTCGCGACACTGTTTGAATGTGCTTGGAGGTTTAGTCGTTTGGTGGTTTGCGAAATCTGCAATTCAGCCGCCAAGTAGGTGTGCTTTAGCACACACTTTAGATTTTGGCTAATACGACTGAACAGATGATCCCCTTTAAATGGCAACGCTAGAGTAACTCGTTTCTTCTCGACCGTGTCGACTCTTACGGTCTTAGGCCTTTCTCTTTTGTGGATCTCAATGAACTTATCCGAGTATCGATTGGCACAAAGAGTTTGGGATAAGAACTCTTCTCCTTTTTTCAGTTGGTCTACACTGAAAAAGGAAGTGTTGCCATTTAAAGGGGATCATCTGTTCAATCGGATTAGCCAAAATCTAGAGTGTGTGCTAAAGCACACCTACTTGGCGGCTGAATTGCAGATTTCGCAAACCACCAAACGACTAAACCTCCAAGCACATTCAAACAGTGTCGCGAACCTGAATGCCTCTCACATCATTTATCAGTTCACCTGCAGCTGCGGTGATGTTTTGATGAACTGGATCAAGGGGACCCAATGTTTCAAAGAACGTTATGAATCAGATCCTTACACAAGGCTACGAAGCCTCGTGACGGGGAACGAAACCTCACACGTGATGTGCCAATGCGCATTTCGTGTATTGGAAGGGTTTGGCTACTGCACCCTAGGCCGAGATCCCTACATAACCGTCAGCGCCGACTAAACGATCGTCAGAGGCTACTAAAAGACAGGAAAACCTATAGAATAGGCACAAGTCATCTAAGATGCCAAACTGGGTAAACTGGAGGCCTCATCTTTGTTCTAACGAACTCAAAAAACGGGCCAAAACCCAATGAGATCAACTGACCCATCCATAGCTAAGAACACTAATTCTTCCGGATCCATGAGACTTGACTGATGTGGAACAACTGCATAAAAGTCAGAAAATCAAGTGTCCAAAGTTAGGAGTAGTCGTGTAAGGTTAACAAGTAAAGTTGCTAAACTTTGAACTGCGAAATATAGAACTGTCAGATTTCCATAATTAGTATCCTGCGTGGCTTTCAAACTTGACCGTGCTGTCCGCAACACCTCCGGACTATATTACTAAATCATCACTCCATGCGAGCTGTCACGGAAACGCTGAACTATTAGCCACATGCATATTTTTGTACCATATACGAGTGATTTCATCAGTTTTTTGAACCAACATTAAGATCAAAACAAGTAATTTTTTTATTTTTTATTCGAAGAAAGAGCTGTTCGTGAAGCTTGGCATTCGAAGCAGTGTACAACAACGACCGGATAGAATGTAAAGCACCTAGCAGCGCAGACTCCCAGTGGGATACAGCAAGACCCTTCGATTGTAACGAGTTATGGCTTTCCAGATGGTTCCGTTCATTCTTTCAACTTGTCTGTTTCCTTGCGGATTATATGGCGTAGTCCTACTAATTGCAATCCCTTTCTCGGCAAGGATTGATCGAAGTTCTTCAGACACGAACGAGGCGCCACGATCAGAATGTATCTAGAGTGGCAAGCCGAACAATGCGAATAACTGACAATCGCAGACATGCAAACAAAGGAAAACGGAAATCGGGAGTACTCATTGACAATAGTTAACATATTTCCTCTGTGATGAAGAAGGTAAAGGTCTCTTGAAATCCATGTTGAGCCTTTCGAACGGGTAAATCGTGGTGACGTTAATTCATGTGGCATTGACTTTCGCTCGTGATTCATTCCAACCACATTCGCATTGCACTCGCACGTACGATGCCTATCTGTATCATCCTCTGGTTTGTTCGTCTCTGCCAATCACACGCAGTTAGCTAGGTGTGTAACTAATATCGATTACCCACTTTCGGCCGATCGACACATGCTTACGCATGCGCTTGCCGAACAATGATCCGGAATGAAAGTTCTGCCGTACATACGTAATTTTGTTCCGTTTGCTCTCCTGGACACAACACAAATAGTCTCGATAAAAATAACTGATGGTTTGGGAAATCTGAGGTTCAACTCGGAACAGACAGTACAACGAGATGTCATAAGTCTTCTCATCTACAGACAACGGTAGATTTCTTGAGCGAATGAAATGTAACATTCTGCTAACACCATGGTGGTACAAGGAATCGTGCAGCTTCTGAAGACTCGAGGCTTGTGCGCATGATGCACATATGATGCAGAACAAACGCGTGATAGCGTTGGCGGCTACGTTGTCTTTCTTCTGTCTGCACATGGTGTAAAAAGTGTAGCAGGGAAGTTCGACACACCATCGCTGGATTTCATCGTTTTTTATTTTGCTTGTATGAGTAGGACTGGACACGAAAGACACTGATTTTTGGATCTATGATAATGGTAAACCTAGACCCAGTAAGATAGTGACACCATTTTCTTACCGATCCAACAATAGCATGGGCTTCTTTCTCAATCACCTATTGGTATCACTCACTAGGTCCAAGAAAAGGCAAATGGTCGTCCATTTTGTGTCAGAGTTGCCGCGACAGCAGCGTCAGAAGCATCCGTCTCCACAACAAGAGGAATGGTTTCGTCGACAGTTACGACAACAGACTGCCTGATTCCTTCTAACGAATCACAGACGGTTGGAAGGGGAGGAAAACAACGATTATGGACAAGGGGGCGGATTTTGTTTGAAAAATGTGAGTTTTGCATTGGCGACCGAGTAGCGGCGCGATTCGGTTACGATTGGCTTACAGTCGGAAGTATTTTCACTGAACAGGGAAGAAGTAGCATCAACGGCTAGCAAACCATACATAGAAAATGGAAGTTTTATTCCAGAGGACCGGATTACAACTGATTGATACATTTCGAGAAAATCGTGTCCTAGAAGACTATCGGAGCAAACAGTTGTGAGTAGGGATAGTTTGACGTTTATGAACTGGCACATTTTATGTTGCACAGTACCGGAATAATGGCCATTAGTGAAACTCGTCAGATGCGTGTTCGCCATAGAGATTTTGTTACCAGATTGTTTTACCTGCTAATTAAATTGCTTGACAACAGATGCAATTATATGGCTCTCATAACTTCCCGTGTAGATCAGGGTCTTCAGCAAAATGTTGTTGATGAAAACATCGGCTACAGCATGAAAGAGACTGTTGGGTGACGGAGTGAGAGTTACTGGTGACAGGCAGTTCCGGACCGAAGACGCGGTGTTCCTAGAAGAACGACATACCTTCTGGTAATGACTCTTCTCACCACAGCCCTTGCAAATCACCTCACGGAAAGGATACCGTGACCTAGTGTATCTGCCAAATTCACAGAAAAAACACTTGCTACGGCCCGAATTAGTAGATGCAGAAGTACCAACATATGCAGTGGGAATAGATGATCTGTGGGCTGTTTATTCTAACTCTGATGAATTGTTTGTAGAAGCCGTAAAAACACCTTCCGTTTTGTACAATCGTGAACAATGCTGGGTTATCTCGCGATCGCGGTCGTTCGAACGCCGTTTGCAGATAAAGTGAAATGTTTTCAGGGGCCGCTGTCGTATCATCTGAGACTGGAGTCCAGTGATGAAAGCATCTCCGATTGCATGTTGATTTTTCTCCGCCCTTACAGTTTGAAATTCCAGTCTTAAGCTAATGACTTTAATTTTTCAAGGATTGATGTAGATTTTCGCCCGTTTTTTGTCGACATGTAGCCAACATGTGGTGAGTAACAATCTCGTTCCTTGGTTATATATATATATATATATATATATATATATATATATATATATATATATATATATATATATATATATATATATATATATATTCACTAGGATCTAGTTTGAATCGCCTGGAGTGTGAATGGATACTCTTCATTGAAGAGCCCAGAAATGAATCACTACTGTGATTTCTCATAGTTATTCGTGTCTGGGTCACTGCTAACCCAACGAACAACGAGGCTGCATGTGCAAGCGCTCATAGTGATAGTAAGTAATATGTAAACGTGTGGACACACTCCAAACGATTCAAATTAGATCCTAGTGAACATATAACATCGGAAAATACAAGTATGAGGACGAGTGGGCAGAGGAGTACCGGGTACGCATACCTGAGCGGAAATAACCGCGAAACCGGTCGTGTGCTTCCGGGGAAATTTTGTCCACACGTTTACATACTACTTACTATCATGGCAGCCTCATAATTCGCGTACCCCCTGATATAATCATACACGTTGGGAAACACACAGTCTGTGAGAGTTCTGAGTTTCTTGGGATTGAATGACTCGATACTGTCCAGAAAGTAAGTAAACATACCCACCTAGTAAACCCATTGCAGTTGGAGAATTTGGATCATCATAAAGCTTTCGGGAAGCAGAGTTGGATCTATTTGTTTGTCGAATGACTGCTCTGCACTGCGACGATTGAATACCTCGGTTGTTTGCTAAATAAACTAGAATAGCGTCACAACGTTCAGAATGGGAGTCAAGGACCTAAAAATTAGGCTTCATTCAACAAACAACTAAAGTGTGCAATCTGTAAGGCGAATAGAGAAGCGCTAGGATGACAAGCCAACCAGATAGTCCTAAAATAGTGTTTACCAATTATCATAAGCTTCAACGTTCGATCACTGCTTGAAAAACTAAAGAATTGACTGGTTTTGTCCATCATCAGAAGTATAGTCATCTGGGTGTCATTTTCCTGCAAGAAACCTGGCGCCACACTGACACTGATGATGAAACATCATACTGGGTAATTTTGCTACCTTTCGCGTCGACCGCCCGGCTCTGTACCGTAAGCATGGTGGAGGCGTCATCACTTTTATTACTGAACGATGGTGTAAAAGGACGAAATATATTTCTACGCATTCCACAGCTCACGTCCGTGCTTCTGTTCTAGAGTGCAAACCAAAACACCTAAGTCATTACACTCCCATAATTTTGTTAACATAAATTTCCCCAACTTGTCCTATCTCTGAGCATGATGAATTCCCTGGTATTGCCTCTACAAAACTACTGGACTTCATTGATTCTTACCTGTGTTGTCTGTGGTGACTTTAGCAGATTTAACATGAGATTCCTTACATCCCTCAACATGACCAATATTGTCCTCTTCCCCACGAAACTCCACGCCGCGTTCGATCTTTGTCTCGTTAATAAGCTAGACTCGTTTCATGTTGCCTGCCGTCCGTAGAGATATAGTTGATAACTCTAACCTAGGTATATTTTCTCACTCAAGCCCATCATTGTTTTGTGAACATTTAACCGAGCACCTTAAATTCTACTTCAATGTTAGATGCCCCAAGGAAACTTTATACATTCAACCTAACAGTGACTATTCTCAGCCAAAGCGATGGCGTTGTATGAAGAAGCGTAGCTTCCAGGTCTCAGACCGCGATATAGTAAGTACTCTAACAAAACCCATCAAAATTGAGCTTCGAAGACTGAACGCCCTGTGAGTTCAATCACTAACCATCGGCAGAAATTTCGGGGATACATGGAAGTCGATCTTTCATCTAAGAGGTGCTAACTATCGTAAGCAGTCACCCTTAGCAGACGTTCATAAACTCAATCGTCGTTTCACTACTGGTTCAAACTGACCGGTCATACCAAACAACAATGCTGACTTCCACCAGAACCTTACCATACGGGGTACCATATTCTTGGACACATACAAATAGCCCACTCATCTTCATGCACATAACGCATGCGGCCCAGACTGCCTACAACCGAAACTGTTGAAGGAATGCGTGAACGAAGTACCCGTATTTTCTGGTCTCTTTAGCCTATGCTTGAAAAGTGATATTATTCCCCATTGTTGGAAAGCAGTTTCTATCACTCCAATACCTTGAAAGGGTACATCCAAACTACACGCAACAGCTCGTAGATCGATGGCTTTTAAAGTGTTTTAAAAGATTATACTGAAAAGACTATCTACCCAGATCAATGTATTGAACTCCAAGCAATTTGCATCCCGCCGATCATGCTGAACTTTCGGCGCCCCGGCCTCTCTCATCCAGTCTAATTTGTCATTTATTTATCGCAAAAGTCAAGCAGTCAAGGTCTGTTTCTTTAATTATAGTGACGCGTTTAACTACGTTGACAGAGCAAACTTATTACAAGTACTTATTGACTTTGGAGTTACTGTTTATGACATTATTCTTTTGTCTAACTACTTTTCCATCGACAACAATTTACACGAAACTGCCTTTACACAAAGCGTCCTCCAGGGTGTCGTTCTATCGCCGTTTTTGTTTTCTGCTTACATATTATCCATGTCCGCTTAGGACGATTGTCTCCTCATTAAACACGCCCATGATGTGATCTTCGGAATCAACTGGTCTTCAGGTTGAAATCTCAGGATGAATCCCTCAAAGCTCTCTGATATTCTCCATAAAAACCAATGAATACTCCAATCCAATGGTACCCAATCGAGACTGTCATCAATGGCGAACCCATACAGAACACCCTCCGTCAGGTACCTCGATGTGATCACCAGCCAATAACATACTTGGAAAAAATCATGTTGCGGCAGTCTTCTTGAAGGTTCGACGACTAACTGTACTTGATACGACTCACGTCATAATCTAGCCCCGATTCATCTAATAAGAGGCACGGTATTTTCTTGCACCCTTCCGTACAGAGGCTCTGGCTCTATACTTCCCTCGTCATATTTTCACAGACTGCTTGCGAAAGATTCTAAAGTTATCGTCAGGCCACTTAAACATGTGTCTCGACATTGTGGCATCATTTATGGCCTGCCCATCCACTTAATCACAAACCAACATGACGAGGTTTGCGGTCATGGGATGGCGGCTCAGCGTTGGTAGACAGCCGAGTCTCGTCCGGTACCGAGCCCAAGGCTTGACACTCAAGAATCACGAGCATCAACATAGCCGATCGGTGGCGTGGATCGATAGAGTGAGAGATGAACTCTTTATATATATATATATATATATATATATATATATATATATATATATATATATTAGTGCTTCATGTGAATAATGCAAGATTGTTCTTGAGCAAAGCGTTCTTCTTCGCTTTAGTGAGACATCAGAACACAAGGGGTCTGAATTTCTCTCGTAATACCTTGAGTGACAGCAACCACAACCTTCATTCTGGTCCTAGCACTCGCACACCGATATCTGCCACTCGATCCCAGTACAAACGTGTTTGCCCGCGCTAGAGCTTCAGTAGCCCTTTACTACATCGCTCATTTCCTAACCAACCCATATTTTTCCGCCACCGATTTTCTTAGCTCGTTTGATTAAACTTGCTTTGTCCCTATTGCTGTTTTTACTGATGACTTTTGCAGTGCAATGGTTATGTAGCACCTGAATATTCCACCCTAGGGTGCTCAAAGCATACAGTTGACTCGACTTGAGGCCAGTTACAAATCCAAAGACGAGATTCCTATAAAAACCGACGGGTACAAGGATCACCGTCTTTGCACTAACGACGTCACCTCGACTGGTGATGAAATATCTCTGATATAAATGCCAATCTCAGCGACCGGGAACTCATGAAAACCACCAACGTGAACCGCAAACAACACCAATATTCAAAACCGTGGTGAATATCGTTCCCCATTTCGTAGACTGCCTAGATTGTGTGATGGACCTGAGCCAACACACTCATTCGTGTCTTTATTTCAGAGATATTCCAATGAACAGCTGAAACCGCCGTACATTTTGAGCTATAAATTTGTTCCACAATTCCATAACTTATGCGAAATATGCATTCATGTATTTTGCTTTACAGTAGCACTAAAGCCCATTTGCTAACTGATTGAGGCCTGCTGTTACACCACCACTCCCACTTTTCTGTGAACATTGAACCGAATGTTGATCCATGACACACGTATTATTCAAGCTCGGCTAACTGTTCAGTTCAGTTCGGTGCAGATCGAACAACCACTAAGCATGTATCAGCTGAAGCTGTACTGTTTGGTACCTCACCATACAGATTTGAAGTCAAAGCCGAACCAATAAAGAACATGACAAACATAACGAGAAGGCTACAGATAACAGTATCAGATAGATGAAGAAAGTGGGCCAAAGAAAGAGTCTCATTGATCATAAATAGATATTTATATACTGCAATGGTTATACCCACTGAGTAGGTGGATCTCTGGGGTCCCATCCAATCAGATGTTCCATATCCTCCTTCTACGTCATGGGCCGGACGTTCTTATTATTCTCCTTCTCGAACACTGCCCATTTTAGCGAACATGACATGTCGAATAAACGCAAATGGAGACATGGGCAAAATCGAATCATGATTCATCTTATAACGAACAGAACTTTATGCAACTCCAATAGCCAAAATCGATAAGCATTAGCTGTTAAAAACAGTCCATTCTCAATAACTAGGACTGAGCATAAATTACACGGTCGATAGAGACTGAGCAGAAACACACTGACCATATAAATAATACATATGTGCCTTAGGCTCTACGTATTTCGTGTGCCCCGAAATTCAGAGCATACAAAGCGGATCCATGCATGACAACACGGACATCGGAACGCAAACGAAATACTCAAATGATTGCAAAAAGATATTTGGACCATGCCCTCACCGAAATGCACTTTGAAACTAGTTCAATCAACTTCGGCATTCTATCCAAATGAGCTAGATCGTAGCACCGCCGCTTGCACCATCACCACCACCATCAACAGCAACCCAGGAGGTTGGTCAGATGCACCAACCTGTTACGTGTTCACGATCCGACCATGAGAACACCGTAAACTGCACCCTACCGCCCGTGAACTACAAAGCGTGGTGAAAACGAAAAAAAAATCTCAGTGTGAATGATAATGAGATACACATGTGCTCGTGCTCAACAGATTCTTACTGTTCATGATTTACAGGATGACTCCCCGTACCACACTATATCTCAACGTACCCGTGAAAACCACTGAAGTAACGTGCAACGCTGATCCAACAGGTATGTTCGAAATGCTCAGTGGGGCATAGTTACCCCAGTACTGTCTCGCCCGTGGAGTATTCGACCCGCACAGTCGTAAACCAAATTCAGTCGACCAATCAACGTTATCTTATTAGACAATGAATTGGAACGATTCATTAATAGAAGTGATTTCACACGTATGCATGACTGTAGAGGAAGAATCATGTAGTTATGAGAAGGTAAACTATAGGAATAGCAGTCGTGTTTATTGAACCAGACAATTCAAAATGACACGCCTTCACGCATGCACTCCAGCACCCGATCGATCGTCATGCGATCGCGCACTTCAGCAACTTTTTTAATCGTGTGCTTTTGAGTTTTGAAGTAAATCTTATGCGCACCATTCTTGCTACTTTGGATTGACCACACCGACCGACGCCTTGGTCGAATAATTGAATGATCTTGGCCCTAAGAGTTGAATTGATGAACTCTAAAGAGTACTAGCGTTTCGGCTACCATTGTGAATGGAACAACACAGTAATCCCCCCTCCCCTCCGGATTACAACAACCACCCTGCAAGAAACGCATTTGCTGTTCACGAAGCCTATTTCTATAGGAAACTTTTCACCAAACGATAAACCCTCCAGAACCGATGGGGAAACATTTCCTCTAGAATTTCACCGCACAACAAGAAACATTTTCTGATAGGTGGCTGTTAATCATGATGTTAGTAAGACGTTTTTGTATCAATTTCCGAGTATCATTGAGATCACGCATCGTAATGTCACGCGTTTTGCTAACGAATCGTACTCAGTTGGTATCAGGGTTATCAAGTCGACATAAGTCTGCAACGACGATTCAGTCGGATTCGTGTAGCCGTACTTGCATCATGGGTCCACTAGGCCCGAACCGTTACCCATGATTCGAAAAACGGAAGGAATCCAATTGAGTGCATCTAGAGAAAGTAATTGAGATAGTGCAGAAGTAACAGATGTCAACCATTTTCAGATACGATGCAGCCTACAAAGGCGGACCTACTCAAACGACAACGACAAAAAGATACGAATTCAGGATAAAATAATGTTATCACCCCAGCCCGGGAGTATCTTCACCTCGAAGAGAAAATATTCCATGGATTTGTAACATCCAATCTGTATGTGATTATGATGCAGCTCGATTAAAGAGATGCTGCACTAATTATATCCCCTATTCTGTAACGAAAGAAGCTAGGTCTTAAGATGTTATCCACAACTTTCACAAGTTAGACACGGCGTGGATGTTACTACTTTAATTGTACGAAAACGTTTCGATAATAAAAGATGAGAATGTTGGATAATAAAAGATTTTTACGGTTGTTTATTTTTTAGAATGAGACACAAAACGTATGCTTTTACTAAAAACCACTTCACAAATGACACTAGTTGCGACTGCTTTTGACCATCTCCCTCTCCCAGCAAGACACAGTTTCAGCGATCTCGATTGTTGTTTCTTGCTGAGGAAGGGATTAATATAGTTGATTGCGCACTCCTACATCACCGAAGTTTGAACCCATTCAGATTCAGACGCAGTAGTTAGCAACTGATACTAATCGATTACTGCCGATCATAATGCGAAAAAATTGAGAAGCCGTAGATGCGCTGAAGTGCGAAATCAGTTGTTCCGGCCTATTCACGGTAGTAATTTGTGACTCAGCTATTTCAACACACAACCAGACCACCCTCCATATTCACGAGAGGCTGAGCGTGACTCACGGGTCGTTCGTTAACATCACGACTTTGCACATTCTGGCGAACGTGTTGACCTGAAATTTCACTTGTGAATAGACCAGAGTTCGAACATGGTCGTCAAGCACACGGCTTACCCCCACCTCCCCCACCCCGTCCTACTAAATCAAATACAAATACATTTATTTGCATAAATTACTCGTGGTTCTTGATGCTAATGATTCACAATTACAATAGAATCTCAAATTAGCGAGAACCGTCTACTTTTCAGTGCATGATCAGAACTGTTTACATGGTTCTTTAAATAAGAACTTTGACAGTCCAAAACTACCAGCAGTATCAAAGCAATATGTGTACCAGTGGAGATCGAAGGAAACCAAAGGTGAATGAATGAACGTAGTACAAACCAACAGCAGCATGCAGCTGAGACTGTGTATGTGCGTGTCTGTGTATCGACGTAACTGGGGTTAGTATGCCGACAAACGGGTAACTGTGAGCCGCGGGTTGGAAGTGGTTATAGGACAACTAACTTTAAAGAAAAAACCATATAACAAATAAGCGTACGACAAACATAAGCTTTCAATATTGACATGTATTAAAGATAACATTGAGAAGTTTGCTGGTAAAAACGGTGGAACAAGAGAAGGAACTTTGATATCAGTTCAATTTAAGCTGATTCAGATGTTGGTATAATCACTGCGATGGTCGCATACACCGGCACAGCAGTAAGGAAACCAGAACAAAATACTCCTAGGCGGTTATGTGGCAATTAGGTGAAACATACTCTTCTACTTTGGATTGCTGTAATTCGTTATTTTGCCGCAGAGTCGAGTTTCATAAGCTCCAGATCGTTAACCTTGGCGCTTACGTTACGAACAGTGACTATCCATCATGAATATGATAATCCAGAGGACGTGTCTGGTAATGGTTCTTTTATTGCGCATCCTTTAATACAACACGCAAGAAGGCACAAGAAACCAAGCAATTCCTCATTTGCATTGTCAATTACATATCTCACTGCTATTATAAGCACTACACATGCCCCTGATTTAAGTAGTACCTACATATGGGTGGACGTCTGTTTTCTGTGTGTGTAGTGTATTTGCATTTGAACCACTTCTTCGTTTGCGTGACTTTTAAATCTAACACAGATGCACTTTTAAATGCTCAAAGTCATTGGCCCCGCCAGAATTCGAACCCACACATGGACGCCACCCACAATTTGGTTCCGCGCGCTCTGTCAGTTAAGTTACGAGGCAAAAGCAAACAATGCATTTGTTTACTCTTTATACTTTGAGTTACTTTCTCTCTGAACACTGAGATGTGAGGATATCGATCGAATGTACTTAAGTAAACTGAAATATCGTCTAGTGAGAAGCCTCACGCCCATTGGTCTATTCTGTTCGTGTGTATGTGTATATATATATATATATATATATATATATATATATATATATGCAAAAAAAGCAAAGGAGGGATAGACACAAAGCATGAGTCATCTTTCAAGACAGACAGACAGACAGACTGGATGGCTGACCGACTGAGACTTACTTGGACTCGAACAGAACCAGAGTGGGAGAATAAATTATCCGTGTTATTGCCCACAAATGTAACTTTAAAAACCTCACGCCCAATCGAATAAGATTTGTTCGGTTGAAGTTGATGTATACCGTACCATTGCCACGACGACATGGGATGAGAGTGCATCTGTCCGTCACTGACCCCAGAGAAATCAACCGTATCGGTTGTGTCGTTGTAGTCCACAAGCTACACGCAAGTAGTCATGGAGATCAAAGATTGTACGGGTTCGATGAAGTATGAACGGACGGGAAGGTAAATACTGAACATCATATACAGCAAAAATATCAAAATCCCAGAGTAAAACTCTATAAATATGAAACGAACACCTTCTGGAAACATTATCCTGCGGATAGATCAGGCGTGTTTTTCTACCATGGCTTTTGCATACCACCATCCCAGACCGGTGGATTTGGTATTGTAGAGCATGCTCCGCGTGCTGAGTCCAAAAAAGAATCGACCCCAGTTTAGCACAGAAGCGAGGGTCGAACACGTTCACGGAGATCGCTGCATACTTAGTACGAGAGCTGCATACAGAAATCAATCTAAGCAATGAGTAAAAAACACGCTGCAGTTGAGTTTGGTTCTGTTCGAGCAACTAATAACCTAAATCGAAAATCAAAACAAACGACGGTAGAAAAATGATTGAGAAAACTACAAGCAATGATCTCAAGCAGTTGAAAAATTTGTGTAAACAGAAAGGTGCTATAGATTGCGACGCCTCGCCACATGCTCCAGTGTATTTACCCGCTGATCGGGTGAATCTCTTCGACCCCGATCAGAAAGTTCAACAGCCGAAATCCTCAAGTCCACTGGTCAGACTTTTCCTACAAAACATTACTTACTGGTAATATCACACTTCACTAGCCACTTTTATATCTATTGGAGAAGCAATTGCATAAGCAAAGCATAAAAAATTGGAATGCTGACAACTGAACTGTGAGGTCATACATCACCTTGTTCATCGATCTCATCCCTCATCCATAAGCGTTTCTCATGAACAATCCGTTTTCAATTTTTTTTCTGTGACATGGCTGGTCATTTTTACTCGTCTTCCAATCATACCCGCCTCAGCGAAAATGGAACAACGAATGATTCTATTCGAAGGGATATGCGCAACACAAATCCCACCCATCGTGGTAGTTTCAACTAATGATTTGTACTGTGTGTACCTAATACTCGTCACCTAACCTCAGCATTGCTAACCTTCAGAATGAAACAACGCTACAAAGATAACACAGTGCGAATATGGAACCTCATGTCAAGTAAACACATTATGCACCCTGAGGTGATTGTTCAGCAGCTATAAAGTGTGTGACAAAAGTATAATGCAACGAAAAGACGGGACGGGTGAAGCACAAATGTATCCGGCCAGCCGGACAACTTCAGTTGGTAAAGCGTGTACAAGGATTTTTTAGTTCTTTTTCCAGACCGCACTACAACAAGATGGATTCCCTGCTGCTTGAGCATTCTAACTTTGTTCTAGCCAAGTGCTTGTGGCCATTCGGTAGGTTCTCTTGCACACCATTCCCGTTTCATTCGTCCTGTTGCCCCAATAACGGCTTGATCGCCGGTTCCCCATATGAGCTATCCTGCTGACTGTCTGGAATCCCACTGAGCTTCACCTATGAATCCGCAGAGCTCTTTTATTCTGTTGCGAGACACTTCTAACGTATTTCCTGTCCCTTCTTTTGCGTGTGATTCTCGACTAGTTGGCCCGATCCGTTTGACACTCGCTTCGCTTTATTGTAACAGTACCCCCCGCTACAATAGCACCCCACCTTTTCGTATTTTTACGAATATTTCCGGTTCTGTATCTGGCCACAACGACCGAAAGCACGGCAAGATAGGACATGTCCAATTTCAGAGCGAAACTATGCACTCTGTACTAATTATATCAGAAAACGTAAAAAAACAAGGGTGACAAAAGTATAGAACCCCCTATTCCGGTGCGCTATCCTATGGACGAGTCCGCAGAACTAGACATACCACTGAGCTTAGCAACAAGATTATCATTTCGATCTGTGGATTTGGCCACTGACAAATCCATGAGAACTGAGATCATGAGTCACGTGCACTAGACTACGTGATACACCTCATTAGCCTAGCCATTCATTCGCGTTGATTGCACTTATCCCCCCCCCCTACAGAACTCATACCGAATCGTGTTCGTGCAATGCCACACGGCAAGAACTTAACAGTACAGTTCAGTCTATTCAACCATTAACCTCACACTTCTATGCTCTGGTTTCGGTTGCTACCTACCGGCAACGTCCAGTAAAGGGCAAAAAGAATGGAAGCATAGTGATTGAGATCCAAAAAGTCGAAGTACCAAGGGGAAATCAAGACGACAAGGAAAGAGTCCGAATGCAACTACGCCACTGACCGCGACACTTGGTCATATCACTTAGTGTCCCCAACCGTTTAGTAGGCGGATCGCGTGGACCCCAAGCTGGAAGTCTAACACGTCCTACTTGGCCAAGTCCACTGGTCAAGGTTTTCATACCTTTTTGCCATGTCATGGACTCACCATCTCGACCTAAGTTCCAATCACCACCTGCCTCAGAGAACAACGTACGCTGAGGAAGTCTATCCATGGGCATGCGTAACACACGTCCCAGCCACCTTAACCTGTTCATATTCAGCACTTGATCCAGAGACTGACCTCTGGTTCCCAACACCCTACGCCTAACCTCAGCATTGCTGATGCGGTGTTCCCACCATACTCGAGCAATGCTACGGAGACATCGATGCTCGAACGCCGACAGTCCTCGCCTATCTTCTACCCTCAACGGCCATGTTTCGGAACCGCATACAAAATGGACCTATCCACCGCAGTGTGCACTGTACCCTTAACAGACAATCGGATGTCGCACAGACGCCACAGATGACGGAGGTTGACAAAAGCCAAACACACCAGTATGCGCGATGGCACTTCATCCGATATCTGTCCACCTGGTGAGATATAAGTGCCTAGGTAACAAAATCTATCCACTTCAGCTAGAGCTTCCCCGGCCAACACAAGGGTTGGTGTTGAGCCAACCCAATGCTGCAGCAGCATTTTACACTTTGAAGATGCAAAACGCATCCCAAACATTCCTATACTATTGTAAGGGCTATCTAAAATAGCTTGCAACTTACCTGGATCTTCACTCAGAAGAACAATATCGTCCGCATATTCCAAATCAGACAGTTTACTGCCTGAACAAAGATCGACGCCACTATTCTCACACTGGGATAGGGCTATCTCAAGAATCAATTCAATCACGAAATTGAAGGGGAAGGGTAAAAGAGGGCAACCCTGACGAACACTTTCCGTGGTGAACTCGGAGGACAGATCGCCGTAAGCACGAACTCGACTTCGGCTGTTCGCATACAAGCATTGGGAAAGAGAAATAAGCTTCTCTGGCACACCCTTCAATGAGCGGCAACTCCAAAGAACTGTGCGGCCAAGTGAGTCAAGCGCCGCTTTCAGATCAAGAAAGACACAGATTGTGAGCCTACGGAAGATGTGTCTGTGCTCTAAGATTTGCGGAAGAGTAAGGATGTGGTCGATACAACCCCGACCGGGTCTGAAACCGGCTTGAACCTAACAGGTTTCGAGAAGGGGGATATATGCGCGTCCTTTCAAATGAGACTCAGTTTGCGTGAAATCGGACGAACGCAGATGAATCCCTCTAGTTTTCAATAAAATATGCTCTATATCGACGCTAAAAGCTTTGATCGGACTCAGCGCTTCGAAACGAATGTTACAAAGAATGCTCAAGGATGTGTCGTGAACCAAATACAAAAAATGAAGAGATACATACCCCTCATACCGCCACACAAGTACACGTAGCATGGACTTAGTCTGAATGGACTGGACGTTTGGAATTATTAGTGGCATGATATCAGAAAAAAGAGACTATTTTCATTGGAAGAAACAACAACAGCAGCCAGTGATGGTTTTGGAAGCCTTCCCAACTAACGGCCCAAATTGAGCTAGTTATACCTGAAGGCATATGTGATTCGGTTGCATATACTCATATGATGGAGCAGCTTTTGCTCCCGCTACTGACCAGCGGACTACTTAGTCTGCGTTATATGATATGATATGATATATTATAATGCTTCTATTTCCCGCTCATACAACATAGAATGTTGACAAGGTCATGAAATATCCTGCATGAAGCCGATAACTAAACCCGACTGAGAACCTATGGGGCATGCTTGTTCGCAGGTGTACGAGGATTCCACGGTTTACCGGTCAACGAGTGAATTCATAACCGCTCTTGAGCGAGAATGAGTGAATCCTGATCAAAGAACAATCAGTGGTCATGTAGACAGCGTGCCAAGAAGATATATTAAGGTTCACAAGCAGAATGGTGGTTGTACAGGATTTTAAGGAGTAAGTGCTGTAGCCCAGTCGAGGGACGTCCTATACTTCTGCCTCCCTGTTTTTTGGCACATTCTGATTAAATTTGCTCACAATAAATTATTTTGTTGATAAATTTTATACTGTGCAACGTAATGGGTATTCGGTCGTTCCGATTAGATGTGATTTCGTTAAAAATACTTTTGTCGCGCAGTGTATAAAACGCTGCATCCTGAACAAACATTTGACGCAGTGGCTAGGCTGCGGCCCGGATCTTAATCCGATTGAGAACCTATAGAGCACACTTGTTCACCAGGTGTACCAGGATTCCATGGTTTACTGATCGAAGAGTGAATAATGACCAGGGAACAATCACAGGTCTTGTGAGAAATATGCCGAGAAAGTGTACCAAGGTCCTCAAGAATAATAGCGGCTTCACATGATTTTAAATGGACCACCTGAGGGATGTCTTATGCTTCTATCACACCCTTTTTCGCATGTTCCGATTTAATCAGCTCATAATAAGTTATTATATCGTTCTGACCAGATACAGTTTCCTTGGAGAATACATAATGAGAAAAAGGCGGAAAATTGAGAGGGGTTCTGTACTTTTGTTGCGCACTGCATAAACATTCTAACGCAGGATCAACAAAAGCAAAAAAAACATGCAGGGAAAACGAGCGTTCAGTATGACCTGCGTCTTCGTCCGTTGGTCACAATGTCGAGGTTTGTAAAGAATCTGGTAAGATACGGAACTTGAAAATTTGTACGTATCGATACTTACTATTACTTTTACGCGACTATCTCCCGCTAGCGAATACGTCAGTTCCATGAATATTTTGAAAAGTATTCATGGAGATTCTGGGGAATATAGTACGAAGCGGTTTCCAGCACCGTATGGGACTGTTGTACTACTCGGTGGCCCAATCCGGAGCAGGAATTAAGTTGACGATACCTTATCCGGCCTTTTTGTTCGAAGATGCACATCTAGCCCTTGCACGATCAAGTGCGGCCTACACAGCAGAGTTGTTCCAGATGAGCCAGTGGCCTGTTGTGAGACGTTCACCTCTTCCGGAATACCGGGCAGGGTAGATTGGAAAGTTTTCCCTTGTAGCCGCTGATTCAGTAGATTTCGTCCGCCCATTCAGGAGTATCTACCTTCACACGCCGAACACCACCTTGCCGAGATATTTAGGCTCGTAGTTATCCTCAACCTGGTTTAGGCCACCTGTCTAGCGATTTGCCGGGGTGAGGCCGCTGATGCGTCCATCAATTTGGTGGAGCTACAGGTGAGAGCTGGGTAGATGATGAAGTCCAAGATGGAAGATGTCCGAAGGGACACGACAGTCTACCAACTCAGAGGTGGTACTTTTCTTGGACACCCCATACACACCTCAGATACTCCATATACCGGTACTTATTGCAAGTGCAAACACACTTAATAAGATCTGGAAAAACAGGCTGTGACTGGTCATCCAGTATCCAGGATGAAACCTTAAGACAGACTTCATGTTGTTGGAACTTCGTATATTGAGTGGGCTGATCGCGGGGAATCATATAGCATGGAAAAAATATTTGAATCATCGTATATTTAGCTTGAAATATTCAGCAAGAAATTCAGATGAAGTACAGAACTAGTGTGGTAAGACACACGCAAATACAAGATTTACAATTAAGTCGTAGTATGTAAAATGTTGAACATTTGTTTTTCCGACAAAATAAAATGTCGCGGCACTTGGAGGGGTTCATCTTCAGGTTGAAGATGACAGGTCATTTAGTGAGTTCAGTGACTTTCAGTACAGGAGTGGGGTAATACAAGCAGCAAAATGATGCATGCCAGGGATTACGTCACTAGCATACTTCATAAGTACTCATATTACATAGGCGTGGAAGACATGCGTAGAAAGTAGGACACCTTGTGTGAGGGTAGGGTCCGACATAGTTCGATGGACGGTTTAGTCCCACTGGCAGACAGTGCGTCAGTACCAGCCCCTATCGAGCCCACGAAATCACGGACGACAAGACAGTCGATCAATGGCGCGAATCAACAGACGAGACGAATCCTGCCAGCGGCATTCAAGCCTCAAGGCGTGGCCATTCACACTAACCAAACCAGTGCAATGTGTGCAACGCGTGGGCGTGTGTAACGGCAATCTATACATATTCTTTGTTTTTCACTAGTAAAACTGAATGATTCTGAGGCGAATCTGAGTTCTCACTGGAGCCAGTGGGATAGTTTGAAACACCTGCTGTAGAAGGGAGCTTTAAAAAGGTTCGTTCGTAGCACTTGAGGAATTCCTTTCCCATCGCCTGCAGCGGACATGGCTGCGAACGACAAGGGACAGTGCTGCATAAGCTCAACGCTTGATGGGCAAACATATTAATCAGAATCCACAGGCGACTGAGGTTAGCAAAAGATAAAACCCGCCTTCTGTATTCGTCAAGATACTTTATACAGTATCCAAACCATGAATCGTGTTATTTGAGCTTAAGGTAATCACTATTGCTAGCCGAAGCAGGACCAAGCGCTATTTTTGCTGGCTTGTTTTTTCTTCTCCAAGTTACCCAATATTTCCGGGGTAAGCGATTCGATTTGTCTGCTGTTTTGTGGCAGTCGGGCTCAGGCGAAACAAGACTGTACCGACTGAACTGGGACTCGGTTCTGATTCACATTTCATTATCAGGAGATCCGAATAGTGAGAACGATATTAACGCTCGAGTTCAGGAAGGGCTGCACAGTCGTTTCTTTATTCTTGCGAGTAGAACCTAGTGGTGCACACCGAGCGTGATCCATCTGAGATTTAAACCCGGAGTGTCAGAGTACGAATTCCATGTTACCCATTCGTACTTCGTTCCCTGTTTGTGCATGAGTGCAGCAGATGGGGCACAGTCCATCGACTCAATCGTATCAGAGGTCGACTGCACCACGTGGGATAAACGACAATCGTGACCTGACACTTCGAGCGGAGAGCCGCATTAGACCCCAATAAGCCAGGTTTGGCAAAGCTATCTGACAACAGTAGGTTGCTGTTTGGTGCCAAACCGGCTCGCAGCAGTTCGCTTCACGTATGTGATATCTCCGTTGCACTTGGATCTCCATTGAGAAAACATCAACAACAGAAGCCAATCGCTGTATGAGAAACAAATTGCTCACGTTTAACGGGTGGGCGCGGTTGAAACACTTAGCTTCGGGCCAACATATTGGTTTTTGGTTGATGTAAGTATGGGAACCCAGCCAATACATTGGGCTTCAGCTCACGAAATTACCTGTTTTATTGTTCTTCAACAGACTGCACACGTGCGACTGCCATCGGAAGGGCACAGTCTCAAAATGCTACATCATAGCTCAAAGCATTGACGTGAAGTCACCTGTATATAGTTTGCCCCGGATATTTGTGATCCAGTCACGCACTCCCAGTTAGAACCCAGAAGATGCACACAATGTTGATGATTCACAAGAACCCAGATGAGAAATAGGCCTGCCAATGTTTCACTATGGTCTGGGATGGGTCGGCTACTCGTCTTGAACGCACCCCAAAGTGCTCCCAAACTGTGCGTCTGCCATACCATCTGCTGAGGAAGTCCTACTCATCACCTTCTCGTGGTGGAGATGTTCCCACTAAAGTGAGAGGACAAAAGCGAATGTCCGGCACTCTTCACCGGGCTGGTTGACTGATAGTCAGTCGAGGGGAGATGGCCAAATCCTGATCCCAAACCAACCACGGGTGATGTATGAGGCGTGCAACACTATGCTCATCGGTGTCTGTGGCGGCGGTGTGTAATGGGTACCCACGATGTCTAGCTTCATCCGAGGGGTGTGTGAACTGAGCATTCGGTCACCGGCTCCCAGAGGTGCCCAGAAGAGGCAAATGAACCACACAGTTGGCCACCGGCTCAACTGGACCAACCCTGCTGCCTTGCAGGACCTACTTGGCTGCTCAGAGGTTAGAGATGCATCCTCGAATAAAAGTGCCCACACTGGACCGAGCGACTGAGCAGCACAACAGCCCGCAACGTAAACAACCACGAAAGATCATACTAATATGATTGAATGCTCTCCATACGCACGAACGATCATTCTCCTGCATCGTACTCAACTTGCTTTCCCATCTCACACGTCCCATCGTCTTTTCCATTTTTACACCCCACGGGTTCTTCGGTCTACCGTGCTCGCCGTAGTGCCACGGAAAAAAACTTGGCTATGTTCTCTTTTGTCCTTCTTCGATTAGCGTACGAGTTTCGCCGAACCTGGGAGACGCCGGGCCATCCTTTTTTAGTTTTGATGGCCTTTGCATTGCCTTCAATGAAGGAGCTGAAGCGGCGCTGCTGGACTGGATCTCAGTCGCAGTGAAACTCAGGGGTTCACGTAAAGTGAGCATTCGCCGTTCCAACAGACGCAATCTGTTCGCCATTTCGGCGTATGCGCCCATCCATTGCAGCCCAGATGCAATGAGAAATAACTTTTACCAAGAGCTCCACAGGTCAGGCCGATATCGTGATTTTCGCGGGAGGTCTGAATGCTAGAGGAACATTTAGGAAGTCCCTCAGGGCTATATTCGTGTCGCTCGGAAAAAGGGGAACAGTTGTTGACTCTATGTTCGGACGACCGCCTGTTCCTCCCCAGTACGAACTTCAGACGTTCTAATCGCCGGTACGCCACGTGGCGTCCACTCTGTTCGAATCAACAGTGGACCCAGGTCGATCACGTCGCCATAAGCCAAAAATGACGGACTTGCATACAGGACTGCCACTCGCACTCGAGCAGCCCCTTGATTCCGACCACGCATTAGTTTGCCCTAATCTGTCCATGTGCATCGCTAAGCGTTTTAAACGCACATTGCAACGACGGTTAGAATTCGATAAGCTTTCCGATCCATCTCGTTTATCTATCAACCGAAACTACGCTATCAACTGGATAATGCGGCAGGCGCTCATCGATTGTTCTAGTGCACATCTCGGCCCAGACGTTTTCTAAGCTGATTTGCGATTCACGGACAATACCATTGTCCTAGGGGACAGTCCGACTACCCTACAACCAAATCTGAATCGTGTAGTTTACTCCGCGAAAATCATGGGGCTAGAAGTCAATATATCAAAAAGACTACCTTTTTGGCTTGGGCTTCAAAGTTCACACAACCAACATATTTCAACGGCGAGCTAAGTAAGCACACGCAGACATTCCAGTACCTGGACTCCACGATCTTTCCAAATGGCCAAGTTAAAAACGAAGTTAAAGTGTGAAACGACAACACCAGGAAAGCGTTTTCCCAGGTACGTAAGTAATTTTGGGTGCGAAACGAGATCAGTCTTCGAACCGAAATCTGCGTCTTCTGAGCCGCCATCCATCCCATATTAGCCTACGGTTGCGGAACGTGGCTATTACGCGTCGACGCCACCAGAAAGCCGGAAGCATCTGACCATCGATATCCACAAATGACCCTCGAAATGTCTTGGCGCGAAAAGATATCAAACAGCACGATAAGATAACGAAGAATCTACACTGAAAGGCTGTCGGTATTTCTTCAACGGCGACGTTTGGTGTGGTTTGGCCACATCTTGCGACGCCCGAACACCGAAATCTCAAAAAGATTTCATCCGTTCCAGGCCAAGGTTAGCGGCGCCGCCTTAGACGACGAGTAAAAACATGGATTAGCACTGTCAAGTCAAACAAAGAGCGATTGGAACTCCGTTCTGTTTACGGTGCCCGTCTTTGGAACCAGAAGTGGATCTCCCTGTGTTCCGATCTCGCCTCTGACCGCCGTTCATGGGCAGGCGCAGTTCACGACATCTATGAAGTAGGCTCTTTCTCTCTCAAGAGATAGCCGCATGAAAGTAAAAGATCTATGACATCCTTCTAAGTTTACCTATGCCACCCCGGAATAGTATACTTCCTACTTTTTGTGAGATCCAGGAATCTTCCCTTTTCAGTTAAAGATGCAAACAAAACGGCTGCTCCGCCTGTGCTAACCTGAAGCCAAGATTCTGAAAAACATTTACTAAAAACATGAACAACGTTTAGACATCGACCGCAAAGGACCATTGTATGGGGCTACTCGTAGTAGGCACATGTGTAGTGCTGTTCAACTATAGCTCTGGAAGAATGCTTCTTTGTCCGAGAACAATATCGTTTTATTAACATAAAACAATGATTATGAAGGGTGTTGATCTTTGTAACCCGTATTTGCACAAAACGTATTGGTCCGACTGGTGCGAGCATCTTGAGGATAACCACCGCTTGACATAATTCATTTCTCAATCTATCGATCCGCGCTAACGGTCGGCTATCCTGCGCTCGTGGTTGCATTGTCTCGAGCCTTGGGCTCGATGGTGGTTAGGTTCTGCTTGAGCATCCCCTGACTCACTGAGACGACGTTGGTCTGTTAAGGACAGACTGGGTGTTATCCCCGAATCAACCACTACCTTTATAGTACTTGCTTCAAATAAAGGACCAGTATTCTAGTTTTTTTAATCGCCTTTTTGCCAGGACATGACAACGCCAACAATCATTGGCCGGTTTTTCCAATTTTTCACATGGTTGGCATGCCTCCCTGCAACTACTCCGGCTGTGATCCATCATTCATGCCTGTACAACTGAAACATTTCTTGTATCCTAGAGGAATTGCCGTCAGTAGGACGACAGCTTTAAAAAACTAAATAAACAAATGGAACGTCTAAAAAGTATGATATGGCGCGGTATCTCTCTTTCCGCTGAATTCGAGTCTCTTCCAATCATCGATTGGGTAACTGTCCCCCAGATACACCCCATTCCATTCATTTCCTGTCGCACACTGCCACTTCACTCCACACGAGTGTTCGCTACGATACAACAGGAAATCCACGTCAGAATCGGGTATCGACTTACTACCGCCGTTGAGCTTCAGTGGCCATGTGATACTAGTCATCCTCTAGAGGCGCAGCTCACTTGGTCATCAGAGACCCCATTGTGCACTGAACGCATGGCGACCCCCTTTCGGTGAAGCCGGAGGCCGTTGCTGTCCAGCCATGGGATAGTGACTAAACAGAAAAAACCCGGAATTCCTTCAAAGTGGAAATAACCGCATTGGTGAGCTTACTTGCATTTTCACACAAACGACGCAGACATGTAAAGGGCCCTTAGGAGGGTAGTCTTTATCCCAAAAGCGTCAAAGCTGCTTGCATCTGTCACACGTCGCAGGTCGTACCAAACGCGTAAAGAGCAAACTCGAGAGGAGAAAGTTGGGTTTTGTGTCAGTCGTGAATGTACCGATCAAATCTCCACCTTCCCACAACTGCTAGAGCACTGTCACACTTCCCAAAGACCAACGATTATCGTGTTCCTGGACATTCGCGCAGCCTTCGACCCTGCCGATATGGAATTGTTTGTTGAGAAATGGAGTAGTTCAGAAGTATGTATCAATCTTCAAAGAGCTCTATCGTCACACCTCAGGTCGGGTAAGGACCTACAACCAGCTTTTGTTCCCTTTTGGTGTCTCCAGTGGAGTTCGACAAGGTTACCCTATATCCCTATTCATATTCAGCTTTGCCATACAGGATGTTCTACGGAATGCTTTATCTGGTCTTCCAAACGGTGAAGTTGAACTCCTCCCAGATGATAGAGATTTCGACTTGGATATTGCCTTGCTGAGCGATAATGTACACACAATACACTACAACTTGGACTGCTTGGCACATGAGATATCCAGATATGGTATGCATTTTGCGCCTTCCGAGTACAAAGTGCTTTTGTAAGATTGGCAGGAGGCTGTGCTTGAACTCGTCCTTTGTGGTGATCAGCTTGAGTTATTCGACAACTCTACTTCCATCATCACAAACCGATCTAGAAAATCTCAAATCCACCTTGGTGAATACAAGTTATCAGTACAGTGGGGCCAAACCAACAGTGAGAGGCTTGCTGACAATAGATCATATTACAAAGTTAAAAGAGTTACAAAAGAACAAAGAAGTGATTATAACAAGACCTGACAAGGGGGCGGGTATAGTGCTTCTTAAAAAGTCGGACTACGTTGAAAAGATGGAGGCCATACTTAACGATGGTTCCAAATTCTTGAAGACGGAAACCGAGAAAGACAGAACTAGGCAAATAGAAAAGTCCCTGGCTAACAGGCTACGGTATCTTAAACAAAAAGGCGCTATTGACTGCGTCACATTTGAAAGAATTCGACCCACAGGAACTATCATCCCAAGACTATATGGATTGCCAAAAATTCATAAGACAGGAGTCCCACTAAGGCCCATTTTAGACATGTGCAACTCACCGTATCATGCCGTAGCCAAGTGGTTGACACATCTCTTGGAGCCAGCTAGAGCGGCAATGACGAAACACAGTCTAAAGGATACTTTTGAACTTGTAAAATGTGTGAGTGATCTCAATGTGGAAGGACAACATATGATCTCATTGGACGTCACGTCGCTATTCACTAACGTCCCAATCAAGGAAACCATTGACTATCTTTGTGGCTTCATACAAGCTAATGAGATTGAAACAGGTGTGCCATTGGACGACCTGCGACAGTTACTCTTTGTATGTACCCAGAATATTCAATTCAAGTTTAACGAGCAGATTTACCGCCAAAAAGACGGTGTAGCAATGGGGTCTCCACTCGGGCCACTGTTTGCTGATATCTTTATGGCAAAATTGGAAAACGGCCCGTTACAATCATCGATTCGCGGACTTCGGTTGTACAAGCGATACGTGGATGACATTCTATGTATAACAGACCAATTTGTCCACAGAGAACAACTACTAAACAGCTTCAACTCAGCACATCCGAACTTGCGATTCACACTAGAATCGGAATCAGACAACTCACTGGCCTTCTTAGATGTATTTTTGACCCGTCGAGAAGATGGCTCAATACGGCGGTCAGTGCACAGAAAATCAACATGGAATGGACAGTACATCCACTTCCGTAGTTTTGTACCGCTCAAATTGAAAATAAATCTAATTATGTGCCTATCGAACAGAGCGAAAAAGATCTGCACCGAAGATACCATAAAAGAAGAGCTTGTTACGGTGCGCAATATTTTTATTCAGAACGGATACCCGGAACGCCTAGTCGACCGGATAATGCAGTTGGATAAAGAAATTCCAAGGAAAATGGTAGTTGAAAAGAAATCAGTATACATCTCTCTGCCATTTAAAGGCGACACTCTGGCAGATGTAATTCACCGAAGATTGGCGAGCGTCGTCAACAAAACATTCTACGCTGCTAAACTGCGTGTTTTGTTCACCTCTAAGCCAGCGGTGTGTTTGCGGATAAAAGACAATGTGCCTGTTTCTGCAGCCTCATTTTGTGTGTATTCTTTCACTTGTTCCTGTGGAACAACGTATATCGGCCGCACGACCAGACGCTTGTCTGAACGCATCCGTGAGCATCATCCAGCGTGGTTGAGGACTGGAACAATTAGGTCAATTACTAGCGCAGTCGTTTCACACCTAGCTGAAACTAATCACATGGTGAACGTGGATCAAGCATTCCGCCCCCTGTATAGGGTCCGAGGTCGGCTTTCAAGATCGGTGAGAAGTCGCATCTTGGCCACAGCGGAAGCGGTCGGGATTCGCCTCCACAACCCCCCTTTATGTGCTCAGAAGAAATTTGTGCATGCACTCAACCTACCCTGGCCCACTCACCACCCAACGTCAGGTCCACGAACGTCCGAAAGCCTACATGTTGAGAACGTGTTAGTCCATTCACACCTGGTTTCCGGATAATCCTGTACCACACTAGGTGTGAACGATGATCCCTGACACGATTTTTGTTGACTGTATCCCTTATGCATCTAGTCCTATATATTGTGTTGTATTGGCATGATTAAGAATCACTGAAAACGAGCTTGTTCGCCAACTTGTGTTTTCCAAATGAACTCTAAGTACCTTGAGAGATTGATAACCGCTGAAATTGGTGTTGGGGAGGAGATCAACTCACGAATAGTAAGAGATAGAGCAGCTTCCGCAAACCTGCGATACCTGTGGCGTCGCCCTGGTATTCAACTCTCTCTTGAGCGATGGGTGTACATCGCCGCGATTCATAATGTTTTACTCTAGGGTTGAGAGACCTGGCCACTTCGCGTTGAGGATGCTCGGCATTCTTTCGTGCTCGAAAACCGATGTCTCCGAAGCATCGATCGTGTTTGATGGGAACATTGAGTGAGTAATGACAAGGTGCACGGTCGCGTACTAGGTACGGTTAGCTCTACATTGCTTCCGGTGGTTCTGGTCACGTTCTGCGAATGCTTACCAGTCGTCTACCTTTCTGTGCTCTATTCGGAAGTGCTGGGCAAAGCCAGAAGAAACGAGGCGGCAGTCAAGCCATGATGTGACGTGGAGGTATGAAGAAGTTAGCATCGGCACTGACTTTGGTTGGTGCCTCCAGACTCCACTTTTCGGGCCAAGTAGACGAGGATTGTCGCTGGTTTCAGACGTTAGGGGGCATGGCCAAGAAGAGAAGTCAGTAGCACGAATGCTGTGTGGTTTGCCTGTCCAACATTCGTGCCCCGTAATCATCGTACAGTATTAAACGGCAGGGCCAGCTCCACCGATCACTGCTTTTTTTTCACCATGTTGCACGTAGAGGTAGAAAGAATGAGTGTACAAGATAGATAAGAAGTGGACCTACACGGGTGGGAAAAGGAAACACTACCCTAGTAGACAACACACGGATTACACAGTATAAATGTACAAACACATATCGCTCAATCATTCTGATTTGACAGGTCACAACACGACTACCACTGTTCACGGTTTGCTGCCGAATCTTCAGTGTCTCCAGCCAACTGGTTCAGGAATCTTTTGGACTCCAACCACGAACACATCAGACACCTACTCTTCCTAAGTTCGCTGTACATTTCCACATTCCGCGTTGTCATGTCACCTGCTGACCTACACGTAGCTTCTTCTACTACCTAGGAGAAACGGAAAACAGAGCACGGTATGGTAGACGTGTTTGCCATGTGTAAGACGTCCCCCAACCAACGAAGTCTACTAAGCTCAATACGTTGTGACAGAACACTTTCTGAATTAGTACCCAACACTCGATTTCTGACCTCAGCATCCTTTACTCTGTCATTCCATCCAACCTAAGCGATACTACGCACACATCGACAGTCGTAAACCTCAAGGCGACCAACATCTTCCGCACGCGAATCCCATGTCTCAACACCGTCCAACAAAACCGAACACACTGTGGCACAGTACACATGACCTTTCAACTTCAGTGAAATATCACGTCGGCGCCCCAAGTGCTTCAACCTAGCGTGCACCGATCGAGCCTCGGACATACGCGCGGTCACCCCTACTACCGTGTTTTCATCCGTCGTCAAGCTGATGTCGTGGTAAATGAGGCGGTCGACAACTGCCAGCACTTCTCCATCGAGCATCAAGCTCGCAATCCTTGAATACCAGTCTTGCAACATCACTTTACACTTTGAAGGCGCAAAGTGCATGTTAAATAGAGTTACAGCTCTCGCAAGTCTATCTGGTACATGTTGGGCATGTTCCATGGATTCGTCCGCGTAATCTAGGTCACACAGCTTTCCACCATTTCCCAGTTCGACGCCCACGTCCTTAAGATTTCGTGAGGCATTCACCATTATTTCGTTAATGACGAAGCTGAACAAGAATGGAGGAATGGGACACCCTTGTCCAACACCGCTGATCGTTTCGAATGGACTAGATATCTCACCGTAAACCCAGCCAAAGGTATGTGAGTAAAATAATCTCAGTAGATTTATGAACTTCTGTGGTATATCATTCCGGGAAAGAGCACTGAAAAGCGCTGTTCGATCAACCAAATCGCGATCATTCTTAGGGCTTTTTGTAACTTGCCTTTGTAGCTTTCTTCGTATCTTATTTACCTCCTTACTCTTCCAGAGCTGACTCTTTCGCTCCATTAGACTCAACGACTCTTAAGAAATCCAGTATCTTTGATGGACATTGGATCTAGGACCACAGGCGAAACCTCCTGCCACGTGCATCGCCTGCTGGATGTGGGCCCAATGATCATCTACATTATTGTTCGTCGTAGATCCTAGCTCGTGACAGTTTCTGTTCATAACTGGTGCGAACTTCTGGATCAGACATACGGTGTACGTTCACGACCATAAAGCTGCAGCGATAATCACAAAACTAATGCATAGTAAGACTCTACATTAGTGGACCAGGAAGATCTACAGTTCTGAGCAGAACTGCGCCACCAGTAGCTTACTGCGATAAGATTAATCCGGCTCAGAACACCTGTAGATTTAGAACGCCATGTCGCCGTGCAACGCAAACTGTCGGAAATTTGTATTAAACAGGAATAACCGATTGTTTGTACAAAATTGGACAGGCCTATCCCCATCATATAAGCGCTGAGCGGGTAACACACAACGCCCATCCAAACAAGCTTCTGAAGCACCAAGTTAGCCAACCTGTGCATTAAAATAACCTGCTAACACTACATTGTCAGAGCCTTTGCTCTTGCAAACGACAGTGGTGGGTTCATCGTAGAACTCATCCTTCTGAATTTTAGTGCTGCAGTCCGTCGGAGCGTACGCTGAGATCACAAAACAGCCTGCGCTTAACACAGCTTTCCTTTCGAACTCTAACTGACCTCAAAAACAAAATGACAAAAAGGAACATGAAAAAATTGTACGGTGAAAACGAAAAGACTCAGCTTTTTATTTTTGCTAATTGTCTCTTCCACTGTATTCTACTCCTCTCCACCTTATTGGTGAAATTTCTGAATCAAAAATTCGATCAAAATTAATGAAAAAACAAATCTCCGTTCTAATACCCTTGCAGCTTCATAGCCAACGCCAACGGTTAGGGTTTTCATAGTTATGCGACAAACTGTTAATTACCATTTGCCCAGAAATCTCTGGCCCCAGCCTTAATCATCAAGATTTAAGCGGTTGTGATATAAGTTTGCAGTGACCTCGATCGTCCTGAGAAAATGACTATTTTCTGGACACCATTTCGGATCTATTTTCTCTACGATCTTTTCTGACGTTTGACATCGACCTCATAGTGTTCTCCGGTTGCGTACGTTTTACTGGACTGGCTTTTCCGAGGTTTCCGTCGACATCGTTTTAAATCACTTTCACTTTCGGTCGTTCGCCGATTGTACACGCTCGCGGTTCGCTTTCTGCACAGCCGTTGCGTTTCGTTTCGTTTTCCGTTCGGTGTATCTCTCGTATCCGTACTGTTTCGGTGCCACGATATATAGAACACACCTTGCATTTGTAAACCGACTTGCGTCTTCTCTACTCGTCCGATAGAGGGGATATCGTTCGTATTTCGCTGCTAGACCCAATAGGAGACACGTTCACCAGCCGCTCTCGAACGTCTTCTATATTGGTGAGCCCGAAACCTCCAGAACGTAACCATGTCAGAGGATAAGATGCAGCTCGTCACAGACCTCACTTTGTCTGCGGTTGCTTTTAAGCCCGGGTCTCGCAGCTCGAAGAGATACACACCGAATCACAGGATTGTTTTCTAACATTCCGCACGATTTTCAGTCTTTATTTATTAAATTCTCCATATTGACCAAACCATTTGAAGAGATAGAGACAGTGACCGATCGTGTGGCACACCACATTGTCACTAACGGACCACCAGTCACGGCACGACCTCGCCGACTGGCACCGGACAAATTGGCTTTCGCCAAACGTGAGTTTGACACTTTACTTTCTAAAGGTATTGTTCGTCCTTCTCACAGTCCATGGGCCTCACCTCTGCACATGGTTCTTAAGAAAGATGGCGTTAGCTGGCGACAATGTGGCGACTATCGCGCACTAAATTCGGTTACCCGTCACGATAGTTATCCGATACCCCACATACACGACATCACGGCATCACTTCACGGCACGACTGTATTTTCTAAGATCGATTTGGTGCGAGCCTATCACCAGATCCCAGTCGCCGCTGAAGATATCTAGAAAACCGCTGTCACGACTCCTTTTGGTTTGTTTAAGTTCCTACGTGTCTTTTGGTTTGCGAAATGCTGCTCAGACATTCCAGAGGTTTATCGATAGCATTACGCGAGACTTGGAATTTGTTCACGTCTATATCGATGACTTGCTAATCGCATCGTCGAGCGTAGATGAACATTTCCAACATTTGACGCTACTATTGCAACGTTTGTCCGAACATCGAATAGTAGTCAATCCTGATAAATGTGAATTTGGCAAACCGGAACTTGTGTTCCTCGGCCACAAGATCACTCGAGAGGGTACTAAGCCTTGCGAGGATAAAGTGCGCGCTATTCTAGATTACGCCGTACCGTCCTCAATCAAGGAGCTCAAGGCATTTTTATCGTCGTCTCATACCCCATGCTGCTGAACGTTTGCTTCCATTAACTGATCTACTTCGTGGCAATCCACGTAAGTTGTCGCTTACGGATGCCGCACGAGTAGCGTTCTCGGAGATTAAAGCGACATTAGCTCAGACCACGCTCCTAATGCACCCAGTTCCATCGGCCACGCTAAGCATAGCGGTGGATGCATCCGACTTTGCCATCGGAGCGGTCCTGCAACAGTCTGTTTCTGGGATATGGCAGCCATTAGAGTTTTCTCTCGACGCCTCAGTCCCATGGAAACCAAATATAGTGCTTTTGGTCGTGAACTGCTGGCTGTATATAATACCGTTAAGCACTTCCGCCATACAGTCGAGAATCGATATTTCATCCTCTATACCGACCGTAAGCCTTTGACGTATGCATTGCATACTAAGTCTGACCGGTACTCCCCACGAGAAGTCAGACATTTAGACTATATTTCTCAGTTCACGACTGACCTACGACACGTTAAATGTGAGTCGAACTGCGTTGCAGATGCTTTGTCGCGTATTCCGCTTAATGCAATTAAATCTCTGGTTTTAGACATCCCTGCCATGGCTGCAGCATAGGCATAGGATTCTTCATGTATGGAAGCAGCTCAGTCATCGTCGCTACAGTGTCAGTCCGTACCTCTGGCCACCAGTGCTGGGACTATACTCTGCGACATGTCTACTGGCATACATCGACCAGTCGTACCCTCTACATATCGACGTCTCGTGTTCGATACCCTACATGAACTATAACATCCAGGCATCGCAGCCAGTCTCCGATTAGTAGCTGAACGATACGTCTGGCCGTCCATGAATAAAGATGTTCGTATGTGGGCAAAACAGTGTCTACAATGTCAACGATCTAAAGTGCATAGGCACGTAGCTTCGCCTATCGGTACTTTTGCTACGTCTGATGCTCGCTTCGATCACATCCACGTAGACATTGTGGGTCTATGGACCCCATCACACGGGTATACCTATTTACTAACGTGCATCGATAGATTTACGAGGTGGCCCGAGGCTATTCCCATCTCTGTCGTCACGGCCGAATCAGTGGCTCGACATCTGACAGAACGATGGATAGCTTCGTATGGTTGTCCTTCCGCAATCACTACCGATCGAGGGCAACAATTTGAGTCCGATCTATTCTCTTCATTAACTCACATGCTGGGTACGGAACGCATTCGCACGACCGCGTACCATCCGGCATCGAATGGTTTAGTTGAACGTTTTCATCGCCAACTCAAAGCGGCTCTTAGAGCACACGAGAGCCCCGACTGGTACGAAACGTTACCGCTAGTTCTGCTAGGTATCAGGACTTGCATAAAGGCAGATATCCAATGTTCCGCCGCAGAACTTGTCTACGGCACGACATTACGACTGCCTGGGGAATTCTTTACGCCACGGAGTACAGATTCACTTGCCGTACAGACTTACGTTCACCGTTTGTCTACGTACATGCAAAATCTCGCTCCGGCGCAGACTCGAATGCAGCCACGACAGGTTTTTGTTCCGACCGAACTCAAAACTTGTTCGCATGTATTCATTCGTGTTGATTCGGTACGGAAACCATTACAACAGCCTTACGAAGGTCCATTTCGCGTGATTTTCGTCACGACAAGACCTTTAAGGTTGATCGACACGGTCTCGTCGATACCGTTAGCATCGGTCGTCTGAAAGCCGCGCACGTTGACGACAGCGTGTCGCCCGCTGACATGAGATTCGATGTTAACCCTGCACTACCTGTTGACGACACTTCCGTGTCACTTCAAGGTCTGCAGTTAGCGTGGCCTGCTACGACTTCGAATGAGGCTATCCTCTCACGCTCAGGACAGCAGCTAGTTGGTACTGCTACGACTTCGAATGAGGCTATCGTCTCACGTTCAAGTCAGCAGTCCATTGGCCCTGCTACGTCCGTGAATGAGGCTCCCGTCTCACGTTTCGGTCGGAAGATCGTTTGCCCAGCACGTTTTCGCGACTAGGTCAAACACGATCTTAACCACTGCACTTCGCAGTAATAACTTTCGTGTTTATCATTTCGACACGATTTAACATACCTCATTAGTTATTACTGTATTTTACTCAAGTCCATTGCGGCTGCTACACCAGTTTTTCGTTTCTTTTCGTTTCACGGAACCTCGCCATATGGTACGCTTCGCTGGTCCCACGAAATCTGGAGAATTTTGGCACCAACGTTCACATTCTGGATCAGCCCTGTCGCTCTCGTTCCTTGTCATTGACGAACTTACCGATTTGGCTTCCGGATATCATATTGGTTAACAGTTACCCGACGCTGGACGTTATTGGTGTGGCACACCTGGATGACGATTCACGCAACCGGTGTCATTGGCAACGAATCTGGTTTACGCTCGATCATCACCCTACGGTTCCTGCATACCCCGGATTTTGCCCGTCAGCATCCCACAGCGGAGCTACATCCACGTATTTTGCACGAATATCGTTTTCATGCTTTCTCCTCCTTGACATTTTTCGAAAGCTTTCCGTGCTTTCTAGCGGGGGGCTGCTGTAGTGACCTCGATCGTCCTGAGAAAATGACTATTTTCTGGACACCATTTCGGATCTATTTTCTCTACGATCTTTTCTGACGTTTGACATCGACCTCATAGTGTTCTCCGGTTGCGTACGTTTTACTGGACTGGCTTTTCCGAGGTTTCCGTCGACATCGTTTTAAATCACTTTCACTTTCGGTCGTTCGCCGATTGTACACGCTCGCGGTTCGCTTTCTGCACAGCCGTTGCGTTTCGTTTCGTTTTCCGTTCGGTGTATCTCTCGTATCCGTACTGTTTCGGTGCCACGATATATAGAACACACCTTGCATTTGTAAACCGACTTGCGTCTTCTCTACTCGTCCGATAGAGGGGATATCGTTCGTATTTCGCTGCTAGACCCAATAGGAGACACGTTCACCAGCCGCTCTCGAACGTCTTCTATATTGGTGAGCCCGAAACCTCCAGAACGTAACCATGTCAGAGGATAAGATGCAGCTCGTCACAGACCTCACTTTGTCTGCGGTTGCTTTTAAGCCCGGGTCTCGCAGCTCGAAGAGATACACACCGAATCACAGGATTGTTTTCTAACATTCCGCACGATTTTCAGTCTTTATTTATTAAATTCTCCATATTGACCAAACCATTTGAAGAGATAGAGACAGTGACCGATCGTGTGGCACACCACATTGTCACTAACGGACCACCAGTCACGGCACGACCTCGCCGACTGGCACCGGACAAATTGGCTTTCGCCAAACGTGAGTTTGACACTTTACTTTCTAAAGGTATTGTTCGTCCTTCTCACAGTCCATGGGCCTCACCTCTGCACATGGTTCTTAAGAAAGATGGCGTTAGCTGGCGACAATGTGGCGACTATCGCGCACTAAATTCGGTTACCCGTCACGATAGTTATCCGATACCCCACATACACGACATCACGGCATCACTTCACGGCACGACTGTATTTTCTAAGATCGATTTGGTGCGAGCCTATCACCAGATCCCAGTCGCCGCTGAAGATATCTAGAAAACCGCTGTCACGACTCCTTTTGGTTTGTTTAAGTTCCTACGTGTCTTTTGGTTTGCGAAATGCTGCTCAGACATTCCAGAGGTTTATCGATAGCATTACGCGAGACTTGGAATTTGTTCACGTCTATATCGATGACTTGCTAATCGCATCGTCGAGCGTAGATGAACATTTCCAACATTTGACGCTACTATTGCAACGTTTGTCCGAACATCGAATAGTAGTCAATCCTGATAAATGTGAATTTGGCAAACCGGAACTTGTGTTCCTCGGCCACAAGATCACTCGAGAGGGTACTAAGCCTTGCGAGGATAAAGTGCGCGCTATTCTAGATTACGCCGTACCGTCCTCAATCAAGGAGCTCAAGGCATTTTTATCGTCGTCTCATACCCCATGCTGCTGAACGTTTGCTTCCATTAACTGATCTACTTCGTGGCAATCCACGTAAGTTGTCGCTTACGGATGCCGCACGAGTAGCGTTCTCGGAGATTAAAGCGACATTAGCTCAGACCACGCTCCTAATGCACCCAGTTCCATCGGCCACGCTAAGCATAGCGGTGGATGCATCCGACTTTGCCATCGGAGCGGTCCTGCAACAGTCTGTTTCTGGGATATGGCAGCCATTAGAGTTTTCTCTCGACGCCTCAGTCCCATGGAAACCAAATATAGTGCTTTTGGTCGTGAACTGCTGGCTGTATATAATACCGTTAAGCACTTCCGCCATACAGTCGAGAATCGATATTTCATCCTCTATACCGACCGTAAGCCTTTGACGTATGCATTGCATACTAAGTCTGACCGGTACTCCCCACGAGAAGTCAGACATTTAGACTATATTTCTCAGTTCACGACTGACCTACGACACGTTAAATGTGAGTCGAACTGCGTTGCAGATGCTTTGTCGCGTATTCCGCTTAATGCAATTAAATCTCTGGTTTTAGACATCCCTGCCATGGCTGCAGCATAGGCATAGGATTCTTCATGTATGGAAGCAGCTCAGTCATCGTCGCTACAGTGTCAGTCCGTACCTCTGGCCACCAGTGCTGGGACTATACTCTGCGACATGTCTACTGGCATACATCGACCAGTCGTACCCTCTACATATCGACGTCTCGTGTTCGATACCCTACATGAACTATAACATCCAGGCATCGCAGCCAGTCTCCGATTAGTAGCTGAACGATACGTCTGGCCGTCCATGAATAAAGATGTTCGTATGTGGGCAAAACAGTGTCTACAATGTCAACGATCTAAAGTGCATAGGCACGTAGCTTCGCCTATCGGTACTTTTGCTACGTCTGATGCTCGCTTCGATCACATCCACGTAGACATTGTGGGTCTATGGACCCCATCACACGGGTATACCTATTTACTAACGTGCATCGATAGATTTACGAGGTGGCCCGAGGCTATTCCCATCTCTGTCGTCACGGCCGAATCAGTGGCTCGACATCTGACAGAACGATGGATAGCTTCGTATGGTTGTCCTTCCGCAATCACTACCGATCGAGGGCAACAATTTGAGTCCGATCTATTCTCTTCATTAACTCACATGCTGGGTACGGAACGCATTCGCACGACCGCGTACCATCCGGCATCGAATGGTTTAGTTGAACGTTTTCATCGCCAACTCAAAGCGGCTCTTAGAGCACACGAGAGCCCCGACTGGTACGAAACGTTACCGCTAGTTCTGCTAGGTATCAGGACTTGCATAAAGGCAGATATCCAATGTTCCGCCGCAGAACTTGTCTACGGCACGACATTACGACTGCCTGGGGAATTCTTTACGCCACGGAGTACAGATTCACTTGCCGTACAGACTTACGTTCACCGTTTGTCTACGTACATGCAAAATCTCGCTCCGGCGCAGACTCGAATGCAGCCACGACAGGTTTTTGTTCCGACCGAACTCAAAACTTGTTCGCATGTATTCATTCGTGTTGATTCGGTACGGAAACCATTACAACAGCCTTACGAAGGTCCATTTCGCGTGATTTTCGTCACGACAAGACCTTTAAGGTTGATCGACACGGTCTCGTCGATACCGTTAGCATCGGTCGTCTGAAAGCCGCGCACGTTGACGACAGCGTGTCGCCCGCTGACATGAGATTCGATGTTAACCCTGCACTACCTGTTGACGACACTTCCGTGTCACTTCAAGGTCTGCAGTTAGCGTGGCCTGCTACGACTTCGAATGAGGCTATCCTCTCACGCTCAGGACAGCAGCTAGTTGGTACTGCTACGACTTCGAATGAGGCTATCGTCTCACGTTCAAGTCAGCAGTCCATTGGCCCTGCTACGTCCGTGAATGAGGCTCCCGTCTCACGTTTCGGTCGGAAGATCGTTTGCCCAGCACGTTTTCGCGACTAGGTCAAACACGATCTTAACCACTGCACTTCGCAGTAATAACTTTCGTGTTTATCATTTCGACACGATTTAACATACCTCATTAGTTATTACTGTATTTTACTCAAGTCCATTGCGGCTGCTACACCAGTTTTTCGTTTCTTTTCGTTTCACGGAACCTCGCCATATGGTACGCTTCGCTGGTCCCACGAAATCTGGAGAATTTTGGCACCAACGTTCACATTCTGGATCAGCCCTGTCGCTCTCGTTCCTTGTCATTGACGAACTTACCGATTTGGCTTCCGGATATCATATTGGTTAACAGTTACCCGACGCTGGACGTTATTGGTGTGGCACACCTGGATGACGATTCACGCAACCGGTGTCATTGGCAACGAATCTGGTTTACGCTCGATCATCACCCTACGGTTCCTGCATACCCCGGATTTTGCCCGTCAGCATCCCACAGCGGAGCTACATCCACGTATTTTGCACGAATATCGTTTTCATGCTTTCTCCTCCTTGACATTTTTCGAAAGCTTTCCGTGCTTTCTAGCGGGGGGCTGCTGTAGTGACCTCGATCGTCCTGAGAAAATGACTATTTTCTGGACACCATTTCGGATCTATTTTCTCTACGATCTTTTCTGACGTTTGACATCGACCTCATAGTGTTCTCCGGTTGCGTACGTTTTACTGGACTGGCTTTTCCGAGGTTTCCGTCGACATCGTTTTAAATCACTTTCACTTTCGGTCGTTCGCCGATTGTACACGCTCGCGGTTCGCTTTCTGCACAGCCGTTGCGTTTCGTTTCGTTTTCCGTTCGGTGTATCTCTCGTATCCGTACTGTTTCGGTGCCACGATATATAGAACACACCTTGCATTTGTAAACCGACTTGCGTCTTCTCTACTCGTCCGATAGAGGGGATATCGTTCGTATTTCGCTGCTAGACCCAATAGGAGACACGTTCACCAGCCGCTCTCGAACGTCTTCTATAAGTTCTTATCAACTCTGAGGTACGTAGTTCGAACCCAACCACCGTCGGTCATTTTGGTGGTAGACAGTAATTGGCTGTCGCCTACATCCCTACTATACTCGCCTCATTGTGACCGTGCGTAATTCTCCACTCCAAGTCTCCGGTTCATGGTTGCCGGTCTTTCGTGACCGGTTGTCGTCGAGTGGTTCACAGCTTTTTACTACCACTTCGGAGGTCCGAGGTTCAATGCTCGCTGTCGCTAGTTACTTTGGTAGAAAACAGTAATTCACTGACGTTCGACTCGAGACCATACCTGACCTACTGGGACCTTGTGTGGTTTTCCACTCCAGTTCTCAGGGTCGGCTTTCCGGCTGTGCCTAACAGTGCCGTGGGTTTTTCAGGCCATGGAGCATTTCGTCTCCACTGCATTCATGCGCAAGCATGTAATAAAAAATGCAGTTATTCTATCTACTTCAATCATGCATAAGCATTATTTTTTTCAAAAATAGGACGTAGAATAGCGTCATTCTGTGCACACACAGCCATAGGCAGGGTGAAAACGACAAAAAACGAGATGACCTACCGATAAAAATGTTAACGCATAAGACTGTGTCACATTGGGAATCTGAATGGATTCAGAAGCAGCTGTTGAATTGAACAAAGTGGTCCAGTCGAAATTCGGTCTTGCATCCGGGTCGGAAGAGTGTACTAGTAGCACAGACGGAGATGATAAGGACGCGTCGATAAATGTATGGATGGACGTTGACTGATTTTTCGCGTTCACATACATCAAATTGTATCGTTCACAATCACTCAAGCAATCCGGATTAAGATGGGCAGAAACCTAAGTATAAGATCACGAACGATCTGTACGAATAAAATTTCGGACTTACCATCCATTCGGAATGCATAGATAGGACGACACGTGAGGTCATGATAATGACCTGGAAGCACCGGAATGCAGACTGACTGCATGCAGTCCATGGCGCATACATCGATCGCATTGGTGTGACTTTTTGATAAAGAAAACTAAATATTGAGATTGTCTGCACGAATGGCTGAAATTCGAGAGTGGAATGTTTGGAAACAATCGAGGTTGCGGTTGATTTTCTTCATATATATATATATATATATATATATATATATATATATATATATATATATATATATATATATATAACGTTGCCTTAAGATTCCCGGGTTTAACAATTACTCAGTGGGAATGCGTACCTGCTGACGCGTCAAACACAATAAATACTGTAACCCCACAAGATCAAATGTTTATCTAGCACAGGAAATCGCAATTAAGGACTTTCCTCCCTAATTAGCCTGCAACGCATGGGCCTGTTCGAAAACGTCAAAACACTCGTCAAAGGAGCTATGATCCATAGTATAATGAGTTGATCATGCTAACTGCTATCCTAAAAATGCGCATATCCGTCACCGCTACGGGCGCGGAAAACCGCTTTTACTACAGCATAAGACACCGCTGATTACCTGCTTCGAGGGACGTGTGAAAGACACTACTCAAGAACTTCCTCACACAGGCACCGAACTTCAACATATGTGCTCACGACACAAAATCACACACCCACACACACCGTATATCATTGAATAAACTACCACTAGAGAACAACGAGCTCGTTCCTGTTGTCTGCCTGGTAGAGAAGTGCAGTATACATCCACTGCATTAAATCTTAATCATTTAAACCCTACCTTTTGCGAATTTTGCAGGCTGGGAAAAATGTTACGAATATTCCCGATTCCTAAACCTCTGCTTTGATAAACCATCTAACGTATTTATTACGTTCTGCTTGTAAAATATTTCCATACGAACGACGCCTGATTGAAACAGACATTCTTTTTCACCCTTTCACAATCGAGTCTGGTGAATCCGTGGACGACTATTTAGCAACATAAGCAGGGGCTATGGAACACACGTTAGGTATACCGATAGACAGATTTCTTCAGTGGACACAGTTCTACAAGGCAGACAATGAAGGATAGGTTAAAGGGGCCAGTCTATGAAACGGCACAAAGCCATGGTAGCCTTGAATAACTGACTTGGCCGAGTAGGGCCAGTAAATTCAGTTTAGTTTAGTTCAGACAACCATTAACCACGCATTGTGTGCGGTGACCTTGGTTGCTCTCTAGTGACAGTCTCAATCGGAAACAATGAGAACAGGAATATGAAAGCAGCAATAAAAGAACTACAAAATCAATACCAAGTAGATGAGGAAAGTTTGTGGATACAAGAGCGCTACTGATCGCCAATATCGTGTAATTTTCTTTGTTTTTTTCTTACCTATCTTACGTCGTACCAATTTCTGTTTCAGATCATTTACTTTCATTATTAGTCAAGTAGAGCGTGACATTCCTATCACCGAATCTCGTTTCCTCTGGTAAAGCTGTCACCGTCTGTTGCGAACCGTACGTATCAGCGATATCTAGTCATTTTCTCTACCGTATATAACCACTGAGTGAGAGGGTCTCTTGGACCGCATCCAAGAAGTCTAACACGTCCTACATGGCCAACTCCACAGGTTAGCTTTTCATATTTTTCTTCTATGTCATGGACTGGCCACCCTTACACATCTTCCAATCGTCGCCCGCCTCAACGAACATTGCACGCCAAAGAATCCTGTCAGGGGACATGCGCAACACGTCCTAACCATCTTAGGCTCGTGACCTTTGGTGATTCATCTAATGATGTGATTCGTGAACCTAAGGCTCACCGCCGAACCTCAGCATTGCTTATACGGTGTTCCCACCAGATTCGAGCGGTACTACGAAGATACCGGTGTTCAAATGCCGACAGTCATTGTGTATCCTCCATCCACAGTGGCCATATTTCTGAACCATACAGAAGAACTGGCCTGACTGCTGCAGTATACATTCAACCTTTGACGGATAAACGGATGTCATGTCGACGCCACAGATGACTCGGATTGACAAATGCCAAACCAGCCTTCTGTATACGCAAGGATATCTCGTCCGATATCTGACCTCCGGATGAAATGCAGCTCCCCAGATAACAGAACTTCCCATCACGTCTATAGTCTCCCCAGGTACGGAAAGGTTTGGTGCTGGACCTAATCCTGCAACAGCATCTTGCACTTTGAAGGTGCAAAACGCATACCGAACATTGCTACGCAGTTACTCGAGGTGTACAGACAAGTTTGCAAATTGCCTGGATCATCATTATGCCGCCTACATTTTTAAGGTCTGATACCTTTCCACCAGGGAAATTTCCAATGCCGCTATCTCCATATGACGAAAATGAGGTCTCTACGACCACATCAATTACGAAGGTAAAGAGAAAACGTACACCACTTTTCGTGGTGAACTCAGGCGAAAGATCATTGTAAGCCCGCACTCGGCTTTGTCTGTTCATGTGAAGGGACCTGACGATGGAAAGAAATTTATCTAGTATACCCTTCAGCAAGGGACAACACCAGAGAACTTTGCGATCGACTAAATCGAAGGCCACTTAAAGATCAGGAAAAACGAATATAGTAGGCCTATGGAAGGTGTGCCTGTCACTTAAAATTTGTCGAAGGGTGAAGGTGTGATCAGCATAACCTCGACCAGGTCTAAACCCGGCTTGATTCCCGCGCACGCATTGTTACCGAGCGGTTGATAAGCGACGGAGAATAATACCAGCCAGCAGTTTGGATACGCTGTTAACCAGACTCATTTCCCTGTGGTTTTCACAGGGTACGATCACCGATTCACACTAACTCTTTGGAACTTGTTCCCTACACTATACCAAACGGAAGAGTTTTGTCAAATCCAATAACAATATTGAGCTACCGTCTTTGAAAACAGACGGAGGCAACCCATTCGGTCCAGCAGCCTTATATCGCTTATGGCAGCTTATCTCACGGAGAACTTATGCTTCGGACGGAAGATTGGATACAACTAGAGCTGTGACCATTATGCTACTTAGCAAACCTGTTTTGGATGAAACCCAGTCAAACCAGTTCTCGAAATGCTCCGCCCAACGAACTAGACGACGCTCCCGAGTTTGAATCGGTGAGCTGTTCGCCTACCTGATCAGTTCAATAACGCCTGGCTTCAGTGGACCGGTATTTCTGATTAGACGGAAAAGATTGTGGTTGTTGCCGATCGCCAGGTACTGGGGTGAGTTCCATGAGATCAGTCTATCGGATGGATAGAGATTAGGTGACATGGCAAAATGCCGCGGTCAGTGCAGCGGTTACACCCAAGCCCGTTTCATTTTCATGATCATCACTAACAACTCCCTCTGCAAGACGTTAATTTCGCGTGGTTTCATTCGTTTTGCTCTCGAATAGACGGTGTTACGAGGTAATAACCGAAAACAGATACGAAATTGCAAGGTTATTGGTTGAAAGAATAAAACAGAACTCATCCATTTACTCTGTTCATTTCAAATAACCACTGGTCATGCAATGGTGGCAGCGGTTCTCGTAACCATCTTTCAGTGGAGACCTCACTCCAAATCAAACCACTTGGTGATTAAAGAAAATGGAAGGCTTGATTAGGCGTCGCGATCAGCGACCTCGCCGTATTTCAATTTAAAGGACCGGTGACTTTCTCCTGGTCTTTGTCGTTATCAGCGATAACCTCAATCGGATATCACAAAATCAAGATAAGGGGGAAAGTAGTAACAGAATTAAAGTTAGTATTAATTAGACATGGAAATTACGTGAATACAAGAGCGAAACTGGTCGTAACACTGAGCAAGACCCTCCAACGTATATAATCAACGAGGGAGTGGATCACTCGGACCCGATTCAAGAAGCCAAACGAGCCCTGCATGACCAGGTCCACTGGTCAGGTTTTTCATACTTCTATTCCAGATCACGGATTGGCAACCTTTACTCATCTTCCAACCACAACCCGCACAGCGAACACGACAAACCGAAGGAATCAACTTGGGGGACATGAGCAAAACATGTCGAAACACCCTTAGCCCAGTAACGTTTGGTGCGTCATTAACTAATTCGCTTAGGACGACTAACACTCCTAGCATAATCTAGGGAATGCTGATATGATATTCGCCCCTGATTCGAGCAATGCTACGAAGACATTTGTTTTCAAATACCATGCCCACCGTGGCTGCAAAGATATTCTCCGTGCTCCTACTGAACTGCTACTCAACCTTGAGGGACGCACGCACTCGTCTCAACCAATGGGGCTTCCACCGCGTTAGGGGATGCGTGGACGAGATATTTACTCTACTTCGAGTACTAGAACATCGCTACAAATTTCAACAACCGACACAAGCTTGTTTGGTTGCATTACGCACAGCATTTGCCTCAACGGACAGACACGCTTAAGGGCCATTCTGCAAGCAAACGGCATGTCGGCAAAACATGTCAGTTTCATGAAATTGTGTTAGCCAACTAAGTATGCAGGAATACGACTTCATGAAGAATCCCGAGAATTCTCTCAACTCCGGTTTCCGACAAGGTTACCCGTTGTCACCAGTTCTATTTAACTACGCTATCAACTGGATAATGCGGCAGGCGCTCATCGATTGTTCTAGTGCACATCTCGGCCCAGACGTTTTCTAAGCTGATTTGCGATTCACGGACAATACCATTGTCCTAGGGGACAGTCCGACTACCCTACAACCAAATCTGAATCGTGTAGTTTACTCCGCGAAAATCATGGGGCTAGAAGTCAATATATCAAAAAGACTACCTTTTTGGCTTGGGCTTCAAAGTTCACACAACCAACATATTTCAACGGCGAGCTAAGTAAGCACACGCAGACATTCCAGTACCTGGACTCCACGATCTTTCCAAATGGCCAAGTTAAAAACGAAGTTAAAGTGTGAAACGACAACACCAGGAAAGCGTTTTCCCAGGTACGTAAGTAATTTTGGGTGCGAAACGAGATCAGTCTTCGAACCGAAATCTGCGTCTTCTGAGCCGCCATCCATCCCATATTAGCCTACGGTTGCGGAACGTGGCTATTACGCGTCGACGCCACCAGAAAGCCGGAAGCATCTGACCATCGATATCCACAAATGACCCTCGAAATGTCTTGGCGCGAAAAGATATCAAACAGCACGATAAGATAACGAAGAATCTACACTGAAAGGCTGTCGGTATTTCTTCAACGGCGACGTTTGGTGTGGTTTGGCCACATCTTGCGACGCCCGAACACCGAAATCTCAAAAAGATTTCATCCGTTCCAGGCCAAGGTTAGCGGCGCCGCCTTAGACGACGAGTAAAAACATGGATTAGCACTGTCAAGTCAAACAAAGAGCGATTGGAACTCCGTTCTGTTTACGGTGCCCGTCTTTGGAACCAGAAGTGGATCTCCCTGTGTTCCGATCTCGCCTCTGACCGCCGTTCATGGGCAGGCGCAGTTCACGACATCTATGAAGTAGGCTCTTTCTCTCTCAAGAGATAGCCGCATGAAAGTAAAAGATCTATGACATCCTTCTAAGTTTACCTATGCCACCCCGGAATAGTATACTTCCTACTTTTTGTAAGATCCAGGAATCTTCCCTTTTCAGTTAAAGATGCAAACAAAACGGCTGCTCCGCCTGTGCTAACCTGAAGCCAAGATTCTGAAAAACATTTACTAAAAACATGAACAACGTTTAGACATCGACCGCAAAGGACCATTGTATGGGGCTACTCGTAGTAGGCACATGTGTAGTGCTGTTCAACTATAGCTCTGGAAGAATGCTTCTTTGTCCGAGAACAATATCGTTTTATTAACATAAAACAATGATTATGAAGGGTGTTGATCTTTGTAACCCGTATTTGCACAAAACGTATTGGTCCGACTGGTGCGAGCATCTTGAGGATAACCACCGCTTGACATAATTCATTTCTCAATCTATCGATCCGCGCTAACGGTCGGCTATCCTGCGCTCGTGGTTGCATTGTCTCGAGCCTTGGGCTCGATGGTGGTTAGGTTCTGCTTGAGCATCCCCTGACTCACTGAGACGACGTTGGTCTGTTAAGGACAGACTGGGTGTTATCCCCGAATCAACCACTACCTTTATAGTACTTGCTTCAAATAAAGGACCAGTATTCTAGTTTTTTTAATCGCCTTTTTGCCAGGACATGACAACGCCAACAATCATTGGCCGGTTTTTCCAATTTTTCACATGGTTGGCATGCCTCCCTGCAACTACTCCGGCTGTGATCCATCATTCATGCCTGTACAACTGAAACATTTCTTGTATCCTAGAGGAATTGCCGTCAGTAGGACGACAGCTTTAAAAAACTAAATAAACAAATGGAACGTCTAAAAAGTATGATATGGCGCGGTATCTCTCTTTCCGCTGAATTCGAGTCTCTTCCAATCATCGATTGGGTAACTGTCCCCCAGATACACCCCATTCCATTCATTTCCTGTCGCACACTGCCACTTCACTCCACACGAGTGTTCGCTACGATACAACAGGAAATCCACGTCAGAATCGGGTATCGACTTACTACCGCCGTTGAGCTTCAGTGGCCATGTGATACTAGTCATCCTCTAGAGGCGCAGCTCACTTGGTCATCAGAGACCCCATTGTGCACTGAACGCATGGCAACCCCCTTTCGGTGAAGCCGGAGGCCGTTGCTGTCCAGCCATGGGATAGTGACTAAACAGAAAAAACCCGGAATTCCTTCAAAGTGGAAATAACCGCATTGGTGAGCTTACTTGCATTTTCACACAAACGACGCAGACATGTAAAGGGCCCTTAGGAGGGTAGTCTTTATCCCAAAAGCGTCAAAGCTGCTTGCATCTGTCACACGTCGCAGGTCGTACCAAACGCGTAAAGAGCAAACTCGAGAGGAGAAAGTTGGGTTTTGTGTCAGTCGTGAATGTACCGATCAAATCTCCACCTTCCCACAACTGCTAGAGCACTGTCACACTTCCCAAAGACCAACGATTATCGTGTTCCTGGACATTCGCGCAGCCTTCGACCCTGCCGATATGGAATTGTTTGTTGAGAAATGGAGTAGCTCAGAAGTATGTATCAATCTTCAAAGAGCTCTATCGTCACACCTCAGGTCGGGTAAGGACCTACAACCAGCTTTTGTTCCCTTTTGGTGTCTCCAGTGGAGTTCGACAAGGTTACCCTATATCCCTATTCGTATTCAGCTTTGCCATACAGGATGTTCTACGGAATGCTTTATCTGGTCTTCCAAACGGTGAAGTTGAACTCCTCCCAGATGATAGAGATTTCGACTTGGATATTGCCTTGCTGAGCGATAATGTACACACAATACACTACAACTTGGACTGCTTGGCACATGAGATATCCAGATATGGTATGCATTTTGCGCCTTCCAAGTACAAAGTGCTTTTGTAAGATTGGCAGGAGGCTGTGCTTGAACTCGTCCTTTGTGGTGATCAGCTTGAGTTATTCGACAACTCTAAGTACCTTGAGAGATTGATAACCGCTGAAATTGGTGTTGGGGAGGAGATCAACTCACGAATAGTAAGAGATAGAGCAGCTTCCGCAAACCTGCGATACCTGTGGCGTCGCCCTGGTATTCAACTCTCTCTTGAGCGATGGGTGTACATCGCCGCGATTCATAATGTTTTACTCTAGGGTTGAGAGACCTGGCCACTTCGCGTTGAGGATGCTCGGCATTCTTTCGTGCTCGAAAACCGATGTCTCCGAAGCATCGATCGTGTTTGATGGGAACATTGAGTGAGTAATGACAAGGTGCACGATCGCGTACTAGGTACGGTTAGCTCTACATTGCTTCCGGTGGTTCTGGTCACGTTCTGCGAATGCTTACCAGTCGTCTACCTTTCTGTGCTCTATTCGGAAGTGCTGGGCAAAGCCAGAAGAAACGAGGCGGCAGTCAGGCCATGATGTGACATGGAGGTATGAAGAAGTTAGCATCGGCATTGACTTTGGTAGGTGCTTCCCGCCTCCTCGTTTTTTCCTAGAGTGTTCTGATGTCCCTCTCATTTTTTGTAATTGTTTTTGCTGCGTTGGCACCATGGTTGAGTTTAGGCCGATGTAAAATTTAATACGGATATCCGCTTGGGGCCCAAGGGACGCGTATTATTGTTGGTTAGAGACGTTGAGGGGTGTGGCTCAGAACAGAAGTCAGTGGCGCGGATACTGTGTCTGTCAAGCACGCGTGCCTACGGCCTAACCTTTACACTGCCTCCTCCGACGAAACGATGCTGTCCGCAGCGTTATATACTCCTTCAATCGATCGCGACGAGACCGCACCTTGACGTGCAGTGATGGCTTGCGTACCCAAATAACCCTAAGGGCTATCAGGATAGCCTCCTTAAGCAGGGGATGCAATCATGTCTGACAGGTCAATGGGCAGAGGCCAGACGAAGGCCAGTCTCCGAACTAGTTAATGGACAACATCTGGTTTTAACCATTATGCCCTTGGAGAGGACACCCCAACGAATAAACACGGAGAAACAGTTTACTGGTCTAGAAACCTCCATTAGATGGACGTAGGAGTGGAGTACCTGAACTTTCTCACGACGGTGGGAGAAGTCATCGCACTTCATTGGTCAACTTTCGCCCGCCTAAGCTGGGCAGCCCCCGGCCCAAAGGATGCTGCCCCGTCCACATTCCGCTTGTTTCATTAGGTGCATGTAGCTCAAGACAATCCGAAAATCGAATAGATAACAAAGCACCACCGAAAAAAGAATAGAATGCATGCAGCAATCGGGTCTCACGTGACAGACCAGAAGAAGTTCCTTCAAGGGTGCTTTGGTCGTATTCTCGTGCTGGGTTAACGTCCCACTCCCCTGTGGGTCAGCCTTTCGAGTCAAATGCTCTGATGAGGGTTCCCAAAGAAAACCCCTTCTGTGGTGTGGGCAGCCGCAAAGTATGATTTGCCCAGAAACTCCCGGCATCTTTCCTGTAGATGATCTTACCAACCTTTCCTTCCTAAATTAAAAACACAAAACGCCACGGGTTATGTGGCTCTGAAGAAAGCAGATCAGGAGTTGGGCATAATACGAATGCACTTCTCAAGCCTAAATTTTCACCTACTTGGTTTCCTTTAACGTCCTCACACTATGTCAGATAGGGCAACAGCCTACCCTCACTAGAACTCTTGAGACTTCCAAAATAGATGTATGCTGTCTCCGAAACGGGCATACAGGACCTCATTTCTGTGATCAGTCTTTGCACTCCAAATACGACCCGTCTCTTGCTTCACTCTCCGAGTGTCGGATGATCCATTGCCTAGTGCACGTGGTCAGGCCGGCGTTGAAATCGCTTTCAGCATGAAAGCTGATCATGCACTTCTAGACTGGATTCCAGTCAGCAGTCGTTTGTGTGTAGTTCAGTTGGACGGTTCTGTGCATGCCAACAGCAACAAACTGAAGCGTCGATGCCTGTTTGTCATGCTCTTGTATGCGCCCACTGACCGCAGTTCCTCTGAAACCAATGATAAATTCTAACAGAATATGTCGCTATAGCTTCGAAGTGTGCGTTCAACAGATGTGGTGGTCATTGCTAGGGATTTTAATGCCCAAGTTGGGCGTTTGGGAGATTCCGAAAGGCACATTGGAGGCCCATTTGCTATCTCAGCCGATTGTACTGATAACGGCGATCGTCTTATTTACCTGCGTTCTGACTACGGATTGTTTCTGGCGAGTACGAACTTCTGCCATAAGAGTCATAAACGGACATGGCGTCCTCCTACGTCTTCACAACGTTGGACTCAGATTCATCATATCATTGTTGGTCACCAGTGGCTTGGATTAGTTAAAGGTTGTTGCTCGTTTTGGTCTATCCCTGTGGACTTAGAACGCGCCTGATTACGTGCTCGCTTGTGTTTACGTCTCGTCCGCGGTCGCACCAACGTAAATGTCACCCATCCCGCGCAGTTGCTTCTGGACGAAAACCCGACGATCCGCTTTACAGGCGGAGCTATGCACGCGATTATCGATGTAGCCGGATGTGCGCGACCCAGATGAACACCGGCCGCAGATAGAGGAAACCTTGTATGCAGCTTCCAATGCCACATAGGACTGTTTCAAGTAGGCCTCACTAACGATGGATGTATTCAACATCACCTGCTCAGCTGAATGGTCGCAAGTCCGTCCCTCCAGATGCCACATTCAATGAAACGCACAAAATCCCACCGATAGCCTTCCTCGGCGTACACTGTTCTCTGAGGCACAATGGTTGGAAGGTAAGTCAAGGTGGTCAGTCCATGACATGGCAAAAAGGTATGAAAGCCTTGACCGGTGGACTTGGCCAAGTAGGACGTGTTCGACCTTCGAGTTGGGGTCCACATGACCCGCCTACCAAATGTTTGGGGACACTGAGTGATGTGACTAGGTGTCGCGGCGAGTGACAGTTGCATTTTAGCTCTTTCCTTGTCTTCGTAACTCCCGCTTATCACTTTTATCGTTGGACCTTTCTCACTTCGTGCTTCTATTTTTCCTGCCCTTTATTGAACGATGCTGAGGGGTAGCAACCGAAATCAGGGCACAGAAGTGTGACGTCAGCGACTGTATAAAATGAGACTAAAACTGGTACTCCCACATTTCACCTAAAATGAGAATTCAGTTCGCGGAGCGAATTACCGATAAGGCAAAGAAGTCGGCATTTACACAGCGCCTTAAAATCTCGCAATTTTCACTGTTTCCTGTTCTACTCGGTCCCCCTGACAGGGTCACTTAAATGCAATATTCAAGGACCAGCATTCTTCCGCCGGCAGGTTGCTCTAATTCCATCTCCGATACAAAAAACAAGAAGAACTCCATGAGTACAAAGCTTCGTAGGTTCGTTATCAGAAACCCATAAAGGCATCCGTCGTCCACTAAAGCGGCTGTCCTCAGTGCAGCAACCACACCAAAGCAGTTCCGTTCAGTTCAGTTCAGTTTGCATGGATTGTTCCTCAGCGGGGGGTGCTTGTAATCGATCTGCAAGATTCAAAGAATCGAAACTCCGTGAGCACAAACGCTTAGTAGGGGCACCAATCGAATCCAACACACGTTAGCCGAACACCAATAGCGTCCCCAACAGCCCGCATACTACAACGCAAAAAAACGCCCCAGTGCGTCCGTTCTGTGGTCCACGGCCTTCAGTTTAATTCAGTTTACACAAAGGAGGTAGTCTTGAAGTCTTGAAGTACTACACGGGTTCGAGGCTTTGAGCCCAATTGTCCCGGTTCTCGAGCGAATCTTTGATCCTCTGTCGGATTCACTGAGCTGAAACGAGAGTAATAAAAGGCGGCGAGGAGTGGGGCGGGGGTGTAACAGCCGGTCGTGGAAAATCCCCCTTTTTCCCTCGCGATTCTGTGTTTTTTCCCAACATCACTCATTTCCATACACTATTGACTTGTCTTTACGAACTGGTTGTTCCTATGGACCAATTGTTGTTTGTTCGCACCCAGAGCGCTACGTTGTCACATCCTTGTTCTGGACCTGCGTGACGCACGTGCTCCTTGCTCACACGCTGCCATTCGGTTTCTCGTTGTTGAGTCTTTGTGATCGTATTATTGAGGTTTGTAAATTGTTTATGTCATTGTTTATTTTAATAATCTAGTATCGTAGAATTATCACGGATAATCGCCTTCTGATTTCGGGATCCGTTACGAATTTGGCTACGCATTGCTCAAACGTTCGTAACAGGGGGTGGGGCGGGGGCGGGGGTGGGGCGGAGGCGGCAGCGAAAACAAAATACCACATCTTGTAGTGTCTCACTGTGGACAGTGCCTTAAACGGAATGAGGGTGCGTGGTCGCGGTTTGAAAACCTTTCTGTTGTGACCACGGAGAGAAGAGGCTGGACAGACGGAGAAGCTATCCCTCTGCCCTGATTCAAAAAGGTGAAACATCAAGAACAGATCAACTCTTACGCGCCTTAAGTCTAGGGGATAGGGTTTGGGGATTGAGAGGCGTACGGAATATAGTAGGTAAGACAGACCTCACACTGCTTTGGTGGAGGCCCTCTAAACTCTTTCTGGGATCTCACGGTCTCGGACAATACCAGCGTGCACTATCTGATTACTGTACTCCAGCAGAGGTCTGATATACGTGCCGAAAATTATGGGGAAATCATCCTCAGAGATACGCGGGAAGTACTTTCGAACCATATTTAGGACTCGGAAGGCAGTCTTGCTCGCAAGTTGTTGGTGATCAGAGAAGGACAGGTTGCAATCTAACCAGAACCCGAGCACCTTGTGCCGGTCAACCCTAGGCAGTGTGACTGCTCCATGATTGGAAAACTTATGGCCAGCCTCTCTGCCGAAATAGATGCTCACGCATTTGTTGTCATTACCTGGGAGGTTCCAATCCTTGGACCAGCGTTTTGTTTCATCAACTTCAATTTGCCGGTTCTCAATGCTTGAACTCCAGATGGTTGCGTCGTCTGCGTTCATGCGATGTTCGCAGGAAGGGCTGTCGGAAGATCGTTTATGCAGACCAAGAAAAGAAGCGGACCTAAGACCGATCCTTGGAGGAACCCAGTTATTACTGGGGAGGGTTGAGACCAAATACTCCCTGCCTTAACCACAAAGGTGCGGTCGGTAATGGAGCTGCGTAAGGTTGCCAACATGGAGCCTGTAATCCCGTGTGTTTGCAGCTTATGGAGAAGTGGGGCGTGAGGGTCCTTATCGAAGGCCTTGGCGAAATCGGTGAATACTGCTTGTGAGGGCTGGCCAACATCATAGGCTTCCCTCAGACTATCCATGACAGTAAGCAAATTGGTGGTGCATGATCTGTAAGGAAGGAACGCATATGGGGACGGGGAAAGGACCCTACTTTTATGCAGATGCAGAAGATCCTCACTCTTAAGAATTCCCTCGAAAATTTTGCTGGTGATGCAAGTTCGACTTATGGGTCTGTAACTAGAAACAAGATGTCTGCTACCCTCCTTATAAATGGGTGTGATGACTGATTTTTTTCTAGCTACTGAGGAAAACTCCATCGTCAGCACATCGCTGAAAAAGCGAAACACAAGGAGCAGCTAATGTGTCCACGGCTTCCTTAAGGATGCGGGGGTGGATTAAGTCAGGACCCATGGAGCAGTACTGGCTGAGCCGTCGGAAACCTTGTGCGACTGCACCAATGGGAATTGTGACGCGGTAAAGTGTAGTGACCAGAGATATTGGATGCATGGTAGAGTGGGATGGTATGGGTAAGGAGCTCAAAACTGCACGAGAGTAGGAGCTGAAGGCCTCAGCTACTTGGCCGGGGGAAGGGAGTGGGGATCCGGCACTATCTTTGAGAGCTAGTGGCGTTGGAGTTGTGCCCCTTGGACGGCGCATGTACTGAAAGAAAAATGCCTTATTGGTCCGTGCACGATCAAGTACGGATCGTTGGACTGCATTCTGATAGGACCTAATCTTGTCTTTGCATATGTGGCGTATAAACCTGAAAAAGTTTTGCATCGCGGGCAAGGCCTGTGGCTTTATATCTATCAAATAGTTAATGGCCGTAAGCAGTCGAGAGTCCAGAATTCTTTCGATGGTGGGCTCACCAGTTGTGCGGTTAACACTGCACAGTGTATTTCGTCGAGTCCACGTCGAAAATTAGAGAGGGCTCAAAACCTCAACTGCAAGAGACTATGCATCCCGAGAATTCACCGATGCAGTAAGCAACGTGTAACGAACGTTTGAGCAATGCGTAGCCAAATTCGTAACGGATCCCGAAATCAAAAGGCGATTATCCGTGATATTCTACGACATTAGATTATTGCATGAACAATGATACCAAAAACATACAAACCTCAATAAAGCGTTCACAAGGACTCAACAACGAGAAACCGAATTGCAGCGTGTGAGCAAGGAGCACGTGCGTCACGCAGGTCCAGAACAAGGATGTGACAACGTAGCGCTCTGGGTGCGAACAAACAACAATTGGTCCATAGGAACAAACAGTTCGTAAAGACACGTCAATAGTGCAAGCAAGTGGGTGATGTTGGGAAAAATACTGAATCGCAAGGGTTTTAGGGGGATTTTCCACGACCGGTCTTTTCACTGCCCTCCAAAATACTCCTGAATCCTTGGCAGATTCAAAGGTTTGGTATAAAGGTACTGATTCTTCCTACCTACCTAGGCCCTGCTGTCAGTGCGCGCGCCTAATACCCATCGTCAACGTTCTACTCATGGTCGTACCCAATCCGTTGGCTACATAGACGCGAGACTAATCTACATCTTCCACGGTAACGAATGACCGATGGCGGGCGTGAAGGTGGCACATATATGCAGTCCTTGGAAAGAACGTTCTGCCCTGGCCGTATGTGCCTGCGTGAGTATGTGTGTGTGTGTGCATGATATAATCACCGCTATCTTCACATATGCAAAGGAAGTTTCAGTAGGGTAAACAAAGGTAAATTGCGATCACCGTTACATGTTTGATAGGGGTTGAGGGACATAGCGTGTAAAGAACAAATAGTGAAAATCCTTCCAAATGTTCAACGTGCTTTGTGAATTTGACTATATTTTACATTACCTTGAAAAGCTCGCTCATGCACCACACCTTTTCACGTTTGTTTATCAATGTGAGACATTTGAATTTGGCCTTGAATCATTTCTGACTTTCGAGCTTGAGCCACGGGGCTTTGGACCTTTGGGGTTTACTGTGAAGTCTATTTGGCAGCATACTTGAGGTTCGTGTATATTTGTATTCTTTGTGAATTTCAATTTAGTACAGTAGAAACTACGAATCAATCTTGTTCTGGTTTTGGGATTCACTTGAATTGGCTACGCTTTGCTCGATTTGCAAGATCTGATTTACATGGCGTGCATCGGGTATGTGTGTATGTATTGGGATGTATAATGGAATCACAAGTATGACCACACAACAAAGGAGGATTTTCTGCAATGTCAAAGAAAGACTGTGTGGCGTAAACGAGTAAAAAGTAGGCGTATGTGCGTGACCCAAGCCCCGTTATTTCCGCAAGCAATATCGTGTCGTGTAATGAACTAAGGTTTGGACAACTAACTCCATAGTACATCGAGAACACCGTATGAGATTAAACATAAATACAGTTCAAAGACGGTGTGGGGGGTTGGGTCCTACAGAAGAATGCATGAGGAATAAATAAATGAATTTAGCATCATCTGGCATCAGTAGACATGGGTATAGCTTGGTCGGTAGCGTCGACCTCGCCCGCGTCACTGTCACCTTCAAGGAGATATATCTTACGAATGTCTCGCAATACGTCTCCTTTGTTCGTTCTCATCACCACCGTGCGCACGAGGCCATCGATTCCTGTACGACAATCCTTGATCACTCCAACCGGCCAATCGTCTTTATGTAAGTGGCTCTCCACGAGGATGACCACATCGCTACGTCTGAACGAGCTCTGTTTGGAGATCCAATTTTGCCGAAGCTGCAGTGTCAGTAAGTGCTCCTTCTTCCATCGTTTCCGGAAAGCCTGTGCCAGGTGGTTCACTTGTTTCCATCCAACGATGTACGTTCCACGCAGGGTTTTCGGTCTGGTTGCTACTGCGTTTGACAGCAGTATTAACAGGTTGTTGGGGCTGAGTGCCGGTCCGCCTTCCGGGTCTGGGACGATCGGCACTAGGGGTCTGTTGTTCAATATGCGTTCTACTTCTGTTAGTAAAGAAGTCGGCCTCTCGTCATCCAGGGTTTTTTGTGAGATCAGAGCTGTGAGTATTTTCCTAGTCGATCGTATCAGCCTTTCCCAAACGCCACCACGATGACTGGCATAAGGTGGGTTGAAGTGCCATTCTATACCCTTTGTAAGGTCTTGTTTTGTATTTTGGCGTGGTCCAGGCGATTCCACTATTTCTCTAACTCCTTATGATCCCCAACGAAGTTCGAGCCATTGCCCGAGTATAAGTTCTTGGGGAAGCTCCGCCTCGCGATGAACCTTTGAAAGGCCATTAGGAATGAATCGGTGGTCATATTATGCCCTACTTCAGGATGGACTGCTCTGGATTGTGGACATGTTATCAGACAGCCGTACCTCCTTTGGGTGCCCCTTTGCTGTCGTACACTAACGGGCACCTTCCCGGTTGGACTGTTACTGCTGGAAGGGGGGTCATCATTTGTTGGCCTGCTACCGCTCTCCTGCGACGACAGGTGATGCAGTTGCTAATGGCTCGCTTGACCGTCGCTGGTCCCTTTGTCACCCAAAATCGTCGGAGTATATTGTTCAATAAGTGATTCAAACCTGCGTGTCTCTCTCCCCGATTTACATGGTCTATCAGACATCTCGTTATGTGGTGGTCACCGGGGATTATTATGGGGTGCTTTGCTTCGTACTCTAGATTTGAATTCGTCAGCCGCCCTCCAACTCTTCGCATTCCGTTTGTTCGTATGGGTCTTAGCCCTCGGATGCTACTGTGCAACAGCCTGCTTCCTTTGGTGTTATCATCTATCCTGGCTAGCTCGCGGGCCTTGGACGGGAAAGCGTCTGGTTGCAGTCGGCGTAGAACGTCGAGATCGGCTTGATTCAGCTCGCCCGGTAGTATCGTCCCCACATTTATTGTGTTCTGTGGCCATGCGCCTTTCATAATCAATAAGAGTACTTTGTATAGTGTCCACCAGACCACGGCTTCTAACATTCTTGCTCAGTTGGGAAATTGGCACGGTTTTTCTATTAGGCTTACGGTTCCCGTGAAGTCTATAGCCAGTGTCAGTCTTTTAGTCTCCATATCGCCATCATCAGCCTTGGGTATTAATAGCGTTTGCCACACCTCTTTAGCTGCAGTTAAGAGTTCCGGTCCCATTGTCCACGTCGGCAACCTCTCTAGTGTTTTCAGGCCCCTTGAGCAGAAGTCGGCTAGGTTACTGGCGGATTGTACATAGTGCCATTGATCGGTTTTAGTCGACTCGTGGATTATAGTGAGTCTGTTGGCCACGAAAGTGGTAAAACGAGTGGTATTGTTGTTTATGTAATGAAGTACCGTGGCTGAGTCCGTCCAAAAGTTTGTTTTCCAGTCTATCCGGTCGAAGCATCTCCTAATCAGCCCCGCGGCTTCCACGGCCAGTACTGCTGCCGTCAGTTCTAGCCTCGGAGTGGATACCATTTTCAGTGGGGCCACTCTCGCCTTTGCGAATAATATCTGACTGTGCCGCCCACCATTTGCTTCCACCCAGCAGCCGTAAGCCACTATCCCGTAGCCTATTTCTGACGCATCAGAAAATAAGTGGAGTTGGCCATCGTTTGTGCACTTGATTCCTGTCAAGCATCTTTGTATTTTGACCTCACCAAATTGCTCCAGGCTGTGCAGCCAGTCGCGCCATCGCCTATTGTCGTCATCTTGGAGAGGTTCATCCCAACCCGTCCCTCTCTGGCGCGGCGATTGTATCAAGCACTTTCCCAGTAACGACCACGGCGAAACGAAACCTAGGGGTCATAGAGGCTTGAGACTGATGATAGGATTCCTCTCCGTGTGACTGGTCGTTTGGGTAGGTCTAGAGTCAAAATGAATTCGTCACCTCTGGGTTTCCACTGAACACCAAGCGTGCACTCCGTTTGTGAAGAGGATCCCAAAAGCTCTCTCGTGCGCTCCACTTTCTCGGACTTCGGTATAACATAAAATACCTCTTGGCTGTTTGAAGTCCATTTAGTGAGGTTGACTCCTCCGGCATTTAGAGTGGCGATCAGTTCCGTCATATAAAGATTGGCAGCATTTGGATCGTCAAAGAAGCACAGAAAATCGTCCATGTAGAAAGTGGTCCATTGCTCTTCCTAACAAATTGCTGGTGCCGTCGAAAAGCTTGGGGGTCTCCCGTAGGGCAAAATTAGCACCGAAGAGGGATGATACCGTCCCAAAGGGGTTCAAGGTCAGCCTGTACTCGTCAGGTGCGCGATTTGTGTCGTTCTCAGGCCACCAGAGAGGACGGAAGGCGTCCCTATCTTCATCGGGCATTTTCAATTGCAGAAACATTTCATGTATGCCCGCTGAGACAGCTACTTTCCCTATCCGAAAACGACATAAAACCTCGACCAGCGGTGTTGTCCAGTCTGGGCCCTGTAGTATGTGGTCGTTAAGTGACACACCCTGACATTTCGCGGCACAGTCGAAAGACACTCTGACCTTCCCCGGTTTCTTTGGGTTCACTACCTGGTGATGCGGTGGGCACCACCTCAAATTTGCGCTGATAACCGCTGTATCCACTCTTTCTATATGACCCAAGTCGATGTTATGTCGCATGACCCACGTGTATTTAATCCTCAGTTGTGGTTCCCGAAGTAGCCTGGTTTTGGGGAAGCATAATCTTTTCAGAGCCATTTCTCGGATGTTTGGCATAGATTTCATGTTAGGTCTCTACGGGACAGGAACCTCGAAACGACCTTTTGCATATTTGACTTTCTCGGCTACCGTTTTCAAAACCGCCCCATTTTCTCGTGATGGGGCATCTCTATCAATGGCCAGGTCGTCAAATTCTGTGTTGTACAGTTGTTGGAATGCCTGTTCGACGTTCGCCGTTTCCACCGAAGTGCAGATGATTTGGATTTGTTTGCCGCATCGGCCGTCTGTACTATCGTATAAAGTCCAGCCGAATATAGTGCGTAGTGCTTAGGGTGCTTTGCGGCTTCCTGTCCTTTGATCCAGGACCCAATGCGCTTCCGGTATATCACAGCCGATCAGCAGATCAGTTTCTTTATTCTGCCACTCCTCGATCTTAACCCCGTCGAGATGCAGCCACGGAGTCAGAATCGATTACATTGACTGAGGTGCACACATCGGCAGGTCCTTTAGGGTGAGTGCTTCTAGAGTTTCTGCTCTATCTTCGCTGACCAAGGAAGCGAGTTGTAGGTGCAGTTTGGTCGACTGGATGACTTCGGTGCCACTGACCGTGCTCACTGCTTGTAAAAATTGATTCCCTCTAATCCCATATCTCTCTGCGAAGTCTTTCCTCACTAGCGTGGTATCCGAGCCACTATCTATGAAGGCCAAAGCTTTGACCACTCCTGTTGGGGTCACTACTCCCACGGCGACTACGAATAAACGTACTGGTTTTTTGACAGATCGTGACGTTGAACAAATAACACTGGGTTTGGTACTCGTCTCGGGTAAGGTTACTCTCCCCTGGTGCAGCAATCGATGGTGTCTGCCCGTGCAGCCCTCGTAACCACATCGATTCCTTGTTCTACAGGTTGCTGCCCGGTGCGTGGTGTTGAGACAGATGAAACATGCTCCTGCCATCCTCGCCATTCCCCACCGTTCGTCTATCGTGGCGTTGCCGAACTTGGGGCATTCTGGTAGGCCATGGCTAGTACCACAGGATCTGCAATTGGGTTGCGCCGTAGCATCTCGTGAAATGACATGTGTTGTGGTCCAAGGCTAATATTTTGGATGTTAACGTACAGGGGTTTGAGCTTGGCTAGTACTGGGCTTGTTTGCTCGGTTGCTGTCCCGGATGAGCCGGCCGAACCTGCTGTCAGCTATCTTCGTTTGCCTGTCCAAGTATTCGGTTAGGTCTTGGAAGTTAGCCTCCCTGTCACTTCGGCTTATCCGTTCTGCTTCTTCCGCCCACCGACCCTGAAGTTCGGGAGAGAGGTGACGGACTATGTTTTCCAAAGTGTGCATGGAGTCCAGGTCAGCCCTGTAACCTAAATGGTCGAGGGCTATTGAGCAGTTCTGCATCTTAATCACCTGGTCGGCCATGGTGTAGACTTCGCCCTTGGTTCTCTTTGCCTCTACCATCACGCCCTCTATTAGGTTACGGGCTACTTTGAACGGTTGGCCAAACAAGTCCCTTAGAATTTTCTTCGCCCTGGTATAGCCTTGTTCCGGGTCGAGCATGGCGCACCCGTCGACAGCTTCTCTTGCTCGGCCTCGACAGTAGTGAGTAGGGTAGAGAAACCTTTGCCCAGGGTCGGTTACCTTATTTTCGACGAACGTCTCGAACTGCTTGACAAACTTGCAGTATTGTTCAGCTCGCCCGTCGAAAACCGTTAGTTCCACTCTAGGCAAATCGATCGATGGTGGTTTGTAGTCGGCGACCGGCGTGGGGTTCCCTATCTTATTGCACTCTGATCTATCGGAAGTGTCGTAGCCACTGGTCTCATGCTCACGCTCTTTCTGTATACTTTTCTTTTCTGCTTCCTGAGCCTGTTGTCTAGCCGATAGTAACTGTCGTTCTAGGTCTAATATTCTCAGTCTGTATAGATCAACATCCTTACAATCCATATTTCTCTCATTAACGCATGAACTAGCACTGACAGGGCTAGGCGATCTAACATTAACTAATGAATCAAATGTACCCAAAACCTCCCCAGAGACTTGCCGTGTTGCTTCCTGTATAGAGTCCAATATTTTCGATCCTTTTCTTGGCATTTTGCGTGTTTTTCCTCATTTCAAATTGATCTATTGAGTATTGTAAAGAACGTTTCAGCAAGGCGTAGCCAAATTCGCAACGGATCCCGAAATCAAAAGGCGATTATCCGTGATATTCTACGACACTAGATTATTGCATGAACAATGATACCAAAAACATACAAACCTCAATAAAGCGATCACAAGGACTCAACAACGAGAAACCGAATTGCAGCGTGTGAGCAAGGAGCACGTGCGTCACGCAGGTCCAGAACAAGGATGTGACAACGTAGCGCTCTGGGTGCGAACAAACAACAATTGGTCCATAGGAACAAACAGTTCGTAAAGACACGTCAATAGTGCAAGCAAGTGGGTGAGAAAGTAGTATCACGAAACACGAAATTGAAAGATCTCTACAACCGATCTTCACGCCGCCAACCAAAACCCTTCCGACTTCTAGGGGGTCAAATTGTTTGTAATAAGGGTACTGATTCGCCCTACCTGCCTGGACCCTGCTTTCAGCGAGTAATCACTGCTGCTGACTTCTGTACTCTATTCACGTACTCACGATAGCACTTGACTCGGTGGCCAGGCCGACGGGATATTCCTCCGGTTTGTCCACTGCAGCTGCTGCTCTGCTGCAGGCGTGAAGTGACACGTGTGGATTCCGAATACGTGAGCTGTCTTCGAGAGTGCAGTAGTGAACGAATACATGCCTGTGTGTGTTTGAGAGCATTTGTGTGGGTGTGTGAGCGAAGAAACCACAGTAGGGAACACGTAGGCAATTGTCCACATCGAGGTCAATAAGAAAGTGGGAAATGGTCGTAGTGGCATTTAATGTTCTGTATACGCCCAACTGTTCAAAGCGAGAAAACGACAAGACGCGGCTTGGGCTCGGTGACATGTATTGCATTCGCTAGTCAGCAATCAAGTGTTTACAGCACAAGCACGTGGCAAGCGTGACAACAGAATATGAGCAGGGACACGAACATGTAGGCGAGCCCGCCAGTCAGAGTCATGTGTTAACGGAAACACAAGGCAAGCCTACAGTCAGAGCAGGTCGCGATAGTCCAATGTCTTACGAGGCAGCGTCATGTGGAGTGGAGTGTGACTAGCGCCAACTTGCTTGCTGGTGTGTTACGTCTGCACAGGGGTAGGATATGAATCAATTGTCGGTAATGTGCGTGTGTGTGTATCAGACGGATTTTGCTGGGCCTGTGACAGTTTGGACTGAATCATAGGCCAAAAATAGAAATGACAGAATGCGAGCGATTGACTGAAGTGAACTGAACTGCACTGACTGGTGGTCTGCGTGTGGATCTTCTCAAAAAGGCAACGACTTTATCGATCGCTAATCGTGGACGGGAAAACAGATTGGTTAAATGCCAAAAAATGAGAGCTGAGATTGTAGCAAAAATCAATGCCTGCACTGCGTGGTGGAAAAATGTCATGTCCTGGTGAGGGTCTGGAGCGGAAAAGTGTTTCATGTGCGTGCGGGTGACGTAAGTGGAGGTGTATACCGGTGTCTGAGTAAGTCGCAAACACTGCCACAAAAAGAGGCACTCCTTAGACAGTGTCAGTAGTTAAAGAGAAACTGTGAACCCCATGACGTCTTGTTGGGGGTCATGGAGCAGAACCGTGTTTCATGCGTTCTTGCGTGATTGTGAGTGTTGTTGTATTTGGGGGTGTGAGCAAATCATAACTACTTCTACCTATGGGGATTTCTTCAGCAATATCGATGACAAACGAGAACCGGTGAACACTATGACATGTCTTGTGGGGGATTTGAGGTGCGTATATCGAAAGCAACAATCACTGCTCTTAGAACTGTTCCGTGGATGGCACACAGTGGTCTGGCATTCGCGGGATTAAAAGATCTGCCTGGATTCTGTGATAAGCATTCTACTAACCCATCGAGTGTTCGCCAACCAGTGTGAAAAATTGAGCACATATGCATAGAAATGTCATTATACAGGGGGATTCCGTGATATTGTTGCGTGGGCCTGTTACTTGGATCGAAATTTGCAGCTGGAAGTTATTGGGCGATTGATTCGGTGCCTTCGGCTGGTTCTTCTTCGCTCTGAAGGCGGCTGATGCTGCTCACGTCGCGAGCCAGCTTTCCCTTTGGAGGTCCTCACCTAGACCTTTCTTATCATTTTGTCTGAGCTGCTGATAACTTCCGTGACAATACTCAAGGATCGCTTGCTAAACTGAGCGTGCTCGTCGGAAATCATCAAAGCGTCACCAACTTTGGGTGGTCTTGGTTTGGCTGGCCTCTTCTGTAGAGTTTGCAGGACCGATAGGTGTTCTCGGAACCATCGCTTCCAAAAGAACCCTAGCTAGATAATTTGCCCGCTTCCATCCGTGTACATATCAGCCGCGGAGTTACGTCGGACCCTAGAAACCGGTGAGCGACCGTAACTTCAGCAGGTCACTCGGGGTGAAAGCCCGGCTGGTGGAGTCGCCCGCAGGAACTGAAATTAGGGGTCGTTGTTCGAGTTCCTCTCGACCTCGGTCACCACAGGGCTTAGAGTCTCATCGTCCGTTGTTTGATTATCGACAGCAGTATTCGTCTGGTGGACCTGGTCAGGTGTTCCTACACTCCTCTGCGTTGTGTGGCCTTCCGGGGGGGGAGGGTTGGAGTGCCATCGCACAAAGTAAGCCACGGTTTGATTCTGCTGCTCGTCTGAATTTGTTTTGGTGCCAACACTGCAGTTCTCGTGGAGAGCCCAAAAGATTTGACCCACTGAAAGCTTGACTTCCAAGTGTGCCGCACGGGACTTCATAAACGTCATGATTCTCTTCCACCTTCTTCCTCAAGTGGCCCACACGCGTCTGAAATAGTCAAGCCTGGTATTACTGAACGACCACCACCTTAGGACGGTCTACATTCTGGCAGCGGAGCCACATGTAATTTGCCAGTAACAGAAGTACATCTCCCACAATGAATACAACTTTGAACTAAACTTTCCACGGTTGCCCTTTCTGTCTGTATCCAAAAGCGCTTTCCAACGACGCTCTAACGTGGCTTTCCCCAGAGTTTTGAGGTGATCCAAATGTGAAAAGTCTTTGACCTCGACGGGATTCGAACCCACGCATGGTCACCACCCTCGCTTTAGTACCGCGAGTGCTCTACCAGCTGAGCTACGAGGCCACGCCGGAGGACCTTCGACTTTCTTCATATGGATCACAATGTACCCGCCCAAATTACAGTAGAACATGGCATCCACCACAGTGAACTAGCTTGTAATTTGACTGCCTACAGCAGGATTTCCCTTTGTACTAACCGGAATCCACCAGTTAAGTGCATTGGGCATGTTTACTAATCGAATCGAATCCCGCCGAGGCCAAAGACTTTTTACATTTGGATCACCTCAAAACATTATCAAAATATGCCAACCATCAATACGTTTCCCAGTGTCAACCTACTGAGTGCATGTGTTGAATCATCTATTCATCTACATGTTTTCGAGCCTGTGGTAATATGGGACACTTCGCGTCAAAACTCGGGTGAGAGTTGGCCAGTCTAACGCCTACCCGTAGTAACCCACCACCGAGTTTGGGATTTAGAGGTTTCAGGTAGTTTTTTAAAAGTGATGTTTTGCCGATTGGTCTCGCTCCGCCAGCCTTCTCGAGTTTCTCAAGGGAGAGCCTTGGTTTGTATTATCTTGTGTGAGTCATACTCTATAGATCGTATTTCATCAGGATTTATCGGAGCATCTCGTACTTGGCTGAATGGAAGTACCCCTTTCATGACCAGCAAATGCCTCCTAAACTTAGCCATCCACACTAGTTATCGGAGAAGCTTCATCCAGGAGGAAAACCTGGCTAACCTTGGCAAAATAGATGACGATTCGGCCGCTGCCACCGTCATCTTCACGCCTTTGATCTCCACTTCCTACTCCAGAGGGGGCTTTGGTTTGTAAACGGGTCAATCCTGTTAAATCATGCGCAGGAATTTTGGCCCTCCCGCCCATGTGTCCGGTTGCCGGAAGTTGGTCGCACCTTGGGAGCACAGGTCGGCTGGGTAATCGCCAGACTTTACATTTTTACACTGGTTCATGGCAGTTTCGTCGCGGATGATCGTGATCCGATGAGCAACGGAAGTACTGAAGCAAATCCTGACGTCATCAATGTATAACAGCACCATTGTCGAGTGCTTCCAAAATCTAGCTGACCAAATGTCGAAGTCGAGGCATCTCTTTACCAGCTTGTACCGCCTTTTCTGCCAACACGGCTGCACCGAGTTCGAGACACGTGCCCAAGACCGATTTCAGTGAGGCAACGAGAGCCTTGGTGAACAGAATCCTCGTAGCATATTGTCCATCTCCCAAGCACCTTCGTCCATACACTACTGCTCCGTACCCGAATTCGGACGCTTCAGAAAGAGCACGTGGCTCTCCCATCTGTGTTGTGTGACCACAGGGCAGGCACTGGAGGATCCATATGTCTCCTAGTTTCTTTAAAGAGATCAGAAATTCTTCCTATTTCAGCCGATCCCCCTGATCCACAGGATTGTCTCAATCGACTTTTCTACTACAAGGCCGCCGCAGCAGGATCTCTCTGGGTAGCAACCAGGGAGAGGCAAAACCGAGCGGCTGGAACAAGCTAGAGACAGCCGACAGTTTGCCACAATGAGTAATCTGTTGATCGACAATGTCTGGCTCGAAAACGATGTCGTCTGTTGCTGCACTCCGTTGTGTTCCTAGCGTGTGTTCGGTGGGGGATGGAGACCCCTCCAGATCTCTGGCCTCGAGCACTTCCGAAATATCGGACATCCATTTCGTGAGCTGGAAGCAGCCCTTCTCTAGCAGTTCTGCTGAGGACCTAAGTTGCATTAGGGCCAAATTAACATCATCGAAAAACCCAGGGTAGTCTTCGGCTCGGAAATTTCTGCTGACGCTGCCCACTGCCGACCGGTGCACCAGGACCTCATAATTGTTCGCGGTTTCTCATTGGGCGTGGCTCGCACAGAACGGTTATGATAAGGCTCCCGAAGGATGGACTATCAATCTATAATCTACAGCCGATTTGTTCAGGTCGGCCTCTTCTCGCCACAGGAATCGCTACATATTTCGTTCCTTCACTGGTATTACCATCTGAGGGAACATTCTTCTGACTTCGGCTGGCATGACCACTCTCTCTAACCTGAAGCGGCTTAAGACTTCAGCCAACAGCGTGGTTTAATCAGGCCCCTGTAGTGGACGATCATTCAACGATTTGCCCTGGGAAGTGGCTGAGTGATCGAGGACCACTCGTAGCTTTTCGGGTTCTTAGGGTAAAGAACCGAGTAATGAGGCGGGGACCATATCCCTTCCTGGTCGCCGATGTTTGCGGGCACCTTTTCAAGGTGGCCAAGCGCTATATTTTGCATCATCACTGCTGCGTACCTTTTCCAGTGTTTCTGATCCCGGCTGTAACGTTTTTTCAATCATCTTAGTCTTTGAAGAGCACAAATCCTGTTATCAGACGAGGGGTTAGCTTGTGTGCGCCACGGGAGGAAAATCTATGGCTGGACTTTAGGGCCCTTGACTCCTTGTCGCTCTGCCTGCATTGTGAGGTGATCCTCTTGATACAATGATAGTCGTTCTTCTCGGACACCACGAAACTCCTTTTTGCATGGGCGCTGCAACTGGTACTCTTTGGGGTCCGTTTCCGCTGATACGTAATTTATGGAACCAAGTCCCCCGGGTTGGGCCGCATAATATCCATCCCATTGTCGTATGTACGGCAACGGGGTGTTTGGCTGTAGTCTACTCCTCGGTCCAGCACACAGTGTACTTCTGGCACGTCACAGCCGATGGGAGGATCTACTTCGTGGCCCTCCCAGTCTACGACGGTTACATCTTGCAAGTGGGGCCACCCAGCTGAAGTTGCACTCACCGACCCTGGTGCTCGCATGGGAAGATCGACCAACTTGGAAGCCTTCGTTGATTCGATTATCTCGATGGTATCTAAGGAAACGAGCTGCAGTCTCAGACAACCGGAAGTTTTCACTCGTGGGCCGCTCACCATGCTCACCGCTGACGACGTCAAGCTTTTAGCGACCCAGGGTTTATCGGCAAACCGCTCGTTCACCAGGATGGCCTCCGATCCGCTGTTGACGAGGGCCAAAGCTTTGGCCACCCGTTTGGGGTCCTCTCTCCTGCAGCCACTACCCTTAAAGATATTGGTTTATTGGCACACCGTGAAGTTGAGCAAGTCACACTGGGCTTCGTGTTCTTACCTGCCGTAGCTTTTTCACCTGTTGTATTAATCGGAGGTGTCTGCCTGAACCACCCTCGTGGCCACACGTGGTTCTCGTCCGGCTAGCTGAGGCTCTATACGGGGTGTTAGGACAGGTGAAACAGGCTCCCGCCGTCCTTGTCCTTCCCAAACGTTCGCTTACTTTGACTTTGATGAACTTCGGACTTTCTATTACCGCATGGCTGGCTTCAAGGTACCTGCAGCTAGGGTGGGCTATGGCCTTGCGTGGAATGGAATGCGTGTTCGCCCAAAGCCTGCTTTTTGTTTGTTCCCGTGCAGCTCTTTGAGCTTGACTGGTGCTAGGTCTATTTGCCCCTTTGCTACCACCGATGAGTCAACCGAATCTGCTGTCGGCTCTTCTGGTTTGCCTGTCTGAAAATTCGTTCAGTTCCTCGGTTTCGGCCCCACGGTCACCCGTGCTTATGCGTTCCGCTTCTTCGACCCAACGACCCTGTAGTTCTGGCGAGAAACCGCGGACTATCCCCTCCGATGTACCCATTGCATCAAGGTCCGTCCTGTGCCTTAAGTGATCGAGGGAAACGGGCGGTTCTGCATCTTAATTACGAGATCGGACATTGAGCGGACTTAGCCCCTTGCTTATCTGGCCTCTCACATCAAGCCCTCAATTAGATTGAGGGCAACCTTGAATGGCCGGCCAAGCAGATCCTCCGTGGTCTCCCTTGCACATGTGTGGTCCTGTCCCGGGTCAAGCATGGAACACCCATCAGTAGCTTCTGTGGCCGTACCGTGAAAACAGGGGGTCAGGTAGAGCAGCTTTTATCCGAGGTAGGTTATCTTATTTCCGACGAAGGTTTTGAATTCCTTATTAAACTTGCGGCGCTATTCTGGTCGTCCGTCGAAGGCCGTCAGCTCTGCCGTTGGTACATCGATTGTTAGTTGATTCGGTGCTGAATGTTTAACGGCCTGCGCAGAGCTCCCCATTTATATCTACCCTGGTCTGATGAAGGGGTCTCTGTCACTAGTTTTGTGCTCACACTACCTCCGCCTGCAACTTTCCTCTGCCCCCTGTGCTAGCTGGCTAGGGTGGAAAAAATGCTGCTCTGGGTTTAATATCCTCAACTTAAGTAACTCAAAGCTCGTGCAATTATTAGTGCCTTTGGTAATACATGAACTGGCACTGACAGAGCCATTTGATTTACCACTAACTATTGAATCAAAAGTACCCATACATTCTCCAGTGACCTGCCGCACTGCTTCCTGTCCAGGTTTCTATTGCTTCCATCCTTTTTGGGCATATTGCCTACTTTGTCGTTTCAATTGATCAAGATAGGATAAGAAAAGTTAGTGTGTTGGGCGGGAACGAGCAGAAGCTGGCCCACAGAAACATTAAGGGTACGGAAAACACCGAAGTAGTGGGTAAGAGCGAGTAATTGCAAGGAGTCAAGGAAATACAGTGTCTTCGAAGGATTTTATACAACCGATCGGTACACACCATGCCCAGAAGAGAAGAAAAGAAACCAGAGCGGAAGTAACTCGACTAGTCACTGGAGAGGGTTCAGCTGCGTTCGATTCTTAAGATACCGTTATATCTGCTAGTCTTTCCGGTGCCCAGTCAGGTTCTTTACCAGATAACATAGGATAAAAAGATACTGATATCTGCTAGCTTAGAATATCTGGACTAGGGCACAAGCTTAAGTTGACTAAGAAAAGATTGATAAGGCCGAAGGAAGTTCTATCGGAAAAACTTCCTACGGAGTTTTCACCAGATTTATTGCAGATCCGGAGGTCCACGATGATCGGAAAAACAAAGACGGATAGTGAATGAAGTCTCGGAGGCTTCGCTGGCCGCTGATCAATCAAGAGCGGAAAAGACGTCGTTCGATGGCCGTCCGTATCAGCATTTTAGTTTCATGAAACAGTGCGAGAACTTCGCTGGGACCAAAGGCCCCTCTTTTCTACGCATTATATTCGAGGACGTGCTAGGGAGTCAGTAGAGGGTGTAACAGCCGGTCGTGGAAAATCCCCCTTTTTCCCTCGCGATTCAGTGTTTTTCCCAACATCACTCATTTCCATACACTATTGACTTGTCTTTACGAACTGGTTGTTTTTCTGGACCAATTGTTGTTTGTTCGCGCTCAGAGCGCTACTTTGGCACATCCTTGTTCTGGACCTGCGTGACGCACGTGCTGTCTGCTCACACGCTGCTATTCAGTTTCTCGTTGTTGAGTCCTTGTGATCGTATTATTGAGGTTTGTATATTGTTTATGTCACTGTTTATTGTAATAATCTAGTATCGTAGAATATCACGGATAATCGTCTTTTGATTTCGGGATCCGTTGCGGATTTGGCTACGCATTGCTTAAGCGTTCGTAACAATACTCAATAGATCAATTTGGAACGAGGAAAAATCACGCAAAATGCCAAGAAAAGGATCAAAAGCAGTCGAATCCGGACAGGAAGTAATACGGCAAGTCTCTGGGGAGGTTTTGGGAGCATATGATTCTTTAGTTAATGCTAGATCGCCTAGCCCTGTCAGTGCTAGTTCATGTGTTATTGAGAACAATACTGATCGTAAGGATGTCGATTTATATAGGCTGAGAATACTAGAACTAGAGCAACAGTTACTTTCGGCTAGACTACAGGCGCAGGAAGCAGAGAAGTGTACACAGAAACAGCGAGAGCATGAGACCAGTGACTTCGACACTTCCGATAGATTAGGGTGCAATAAGGTAGGGAACCCCACGCCGGTCGCCGACTACAAACCACCATCGATCGATCTGCCTAGAGTGGAACTAACGGTTTTCGACGGGCGAGCTGAGCAATACTGCAAGTTTGTCAAGCAGTTCGAGACGTTCGTCGAAAATAAGGTAACCGACCCTGGGCAAAGGCTTCTTTACCTTACTCACTACTGCCGAGGCCGAGCAAGAGAGGCTGTCGACGGGTGCGCCATGCTCGACCCGGAACAAGGCTATACCAGGGCGAAGAAAATTCTAAGGGACTTGTTTGGCCAACCGTTCAAAGTAGCCCGTAACCTAATAGAGGGCGTGATGGTAGAGGCAAAGAGAACCAAGGGCGACGTCTACACCATGGCCGACCTGGTGATCAAGATGCAGAACTGCTCAATAGCCCTCGACCATTTAGGTTACAGGGCTGACCTGGACGCCATGCACACTTTGGAAAACATAGTCCGTCACCTCTCTCCCGAACTTCAGGGTCGGTGGGCGGAAGAAGCAGAACGGATAAGCCGAAGCGACAGAGAAGCCAACTTCGAAGACCTGACTGAATACTTAGACAGGCAAACGGAGATAGACGACAGCAGGTTCGGCCGACTCATCCGAGACAGCAACCGAGCAAACAAGCCCAGTACTAGCCAAGCCCAAACCCCTGTACGGGAACATCCAAAGTACCAGCCTTGGACCAATACACACGTCATTTCACGAGATGCTACGGCGAAACCAAATTGCAGATCCTGTGGTACTAGCCATGGCCTACCAGAATGCCCCAAGTTCGGCAACGCCACGATAGACGAACGGTGGGGAATGGCGAGGATGGCAGGAGCATGTTTCATCTGTCTCAACACCACGCACCGGGCAGCAACCTGTAGAACAAGGAATCGATGTGGTTACGAGGGCTGCACGGGCAGACACCATCGGCTGCTGCATCAGGCGAGAGTAACCATATCCGAGGCGAGTGCCAAGCCCAGCGTGATTTGTTCAACTTCACAATCTGCCAGTAAACCGGTACGTTTAGGCGTAGTGGCCGTGGGAGTAGTGACTCCGACTGGGATAGTCAAGGCGTTGGCTTTCGTTGATAGTGGATCCGACACCACTTTAGTGAAAGAGCGGTTTGCCGACAAACACCAACTGGCTAAAGGTGCGACGTCGTTAGCAGTGAGCACGGTGGGCGGAACACAGGTAATGACTGCCGGTAGATTAAGGCTGCAACTCATCTCTCTAGACACTAACGAGGAAATTGAACCAACGGAGGCATTCACGTTAGCGAATCTCCCCATGCGAGCACCAAGGTCGGTGAACGCAATCTTGACAAGGTGGCTCCACCTGCAGGATGTAACCGTCGTAGACTGGGAAGATGATGAAGTGGATCTCCTCATCGGCTGCGACGTGCCAGAGGTGCATTGGGTGCTTGACCAGAGAGTGGGCGACCGCCAGGCACCTTATGCCGTACGCACGGCTCTGGGATGGATGTTATACGGCCCAGTAGGGGTACGCGGTTCCGTGAATTACTTATCCGCCGAAACGGACCGTATAGAGTATCATCTGCAACGGCTGTATGAAAAGGAGTTTCATGACATTGGAGACGAAAGACCGACGTTGTCTCAAGAGGATCACTTCGCTCTACAAACCGTGCGGCAAGGCACCAGAGGCTTCGAAAAACAGTTTGAGGTTCCCCTCCCATGGCGCACATCGCTCGACCCGTGGACTGACAACAGAAATTATGTTCTCAAACGATTACTACGACTAAAAGAACGCTTCATTCGAGACCAGCATCTGTGTGAACGATACGCGGATCTAATGAAGCGAAACGAGGCCCTCGGTTACTTTGAAAAGGTGCCTGTTAACACCGACAGCAAAAGGGGTATCTGGTATCTGCCTCACCATCCGGTTATCAACCCCAAGAAACCCAATAAACTGCGGGTGGTTTTCGACTGTGCGGCCAAGTTCCAGGGCAAGTCGTTAAACGATCGCCTACTACAGGGGCTTGACTGGACCACACCACTGATCGATGTTCTGTACCGTTTCAGAGTGGGTAAAGTGGCTTTGTCTGCTGACATTAGGGAAATGTTCCATCAGGTGAAGATTCCGGTAGGAGAACGAGATGCGTTGCGTTTCCTGTGGTGGGAAGGGAGCGACCGGGACAACGCAGTGGTGAATTATAGGATGACCGTCCACCCCTTCGGAGCCATATCGTCACCATTTTGTGCCAACTACGCCCTCCGAGAATCAGCGAACAAACATGGCGATCTAGTACATTGAACAGTGGTAGAAAGCGTCAGCAGGAACGTCTACGTCGACGAATACCTTGGGTCATTCGATGATGTGGAATCAGCTCTAGAGCAGTTCAGGGGTCTGACGGGTCTGAGCCGGACATGTACGGGCAGCATTCTCACGTTTCATGCCACAACTGAAATACCAGAGAAAAGCCGTACTGGCCGTGTTGTTGCACACTAGACAAAACCTCAAGATTTTCCTTCCGGCAACATCCCGATCTCTGTCGTTGGCAAACCACCGTTGAACCTACCTGTTCACCTCATCGCCCGACAAACCCGCTAACAGTGGATATGCATACATAGCGTCTGTATTGAACTACGCACTTATAAGCGACAGCTTACCTTTGGTGGCGCTAGTGACATGCGTTTGTGCCACAGATTTCCATCACGTAAGATTCCTTTTCTCGCCGTCTGCGCACATATACAACAAACAATCGTGTTATTGTTTTATATAGCGTACTCGATGCGTCCATTCCGCCCGTTACGACACTAGACTTTGTTGCTATAGGCGTGGAAGCCTCCATCTATTCCGCAAATAGACTTTGTTTCTTGATTGTTGTTGAATCCATCCGCATAGCTCATTCATGAGCTGCTGACAGATATGAAAACAAAAGAGCAATACACTCAACGACTGTCGACTTTCTTGCATTACCGTAAATCCTTTCGTCATATTTCCATATAAATCATGGAGTAGCACAAGCAGATATCCATGGGTTATTGCACAATCTTATGAAGTTGTGAAAACAATTTACCAACAGGCTTCGGTCTTCTATTACGTAAATTACCAACATAAGATGACTGAGAACGACAATAATGAAGTCATTGTAAATGTACAATTAGCATGAACCGCAAAACGGCTAAACATTGCACACTGCGGATTATCTTTGAGATTTATTAGAACAAAATATTAACGGTTAAAAGCCGTGTCATTACTTTAGCAAAACCTGGAAAAATTTTGATCTGATGAAATACATCCACCAGATCACTCAAACCAACTGACACGAAGCCAAACACCTTTAGATTGCGGTTTCCAGGGTCCACAGCCCTATGGCTGGCAATAACCCACGTAGGCAAATGTATCACGAAAATAAAACGTAATTTTTGAATACATTTCCGTAAAAGTTTTATATTCTCATGATATTGTTTCTTTTATTTGCTTAAAAATATGATTTTATTCTTGGTAAAACAGATATTAGGAAAACCTACCGAACACATTCTGAAAACTGATTTTGCGGTTGGGCTTCGTGCTATGGGGGAAACTTTTCCCGGCTCAGAAATAACCTGCGCGCGGTTTATGAGCACGGGTGCCTCTGTTTCAGACCCTGCACTGATGTCTTAGTCTGTAGCTAAGAGTTTTCGTCCGCCTGGGTCAAAACGAACCACTCCGGCCTACATAGCGAAGAAAAAACAAACGGTGACATGACGGCAGCTGTCAATACATGCTCCTTATCACTCGTTGATGTATACAGCCAGGCCGAGGATGAAGTGAGGGATTTGGAACAGAAAGCAAACGAATTATACAGTGAACGGCAAGCCACCAGGTATGCCTTATCAGAGATTTCTCTACTGACAAAGGATGCCGAAACAAAAGATCATTCCAACCCCTAAAAGCCATCTAAAGAGTGCTGTTATGTGGATTCAATCGCCTCGGAAGCTCACAGAAGACCAATAAACGTTACCAGTGCTTTGGTGGTAAACGCTCCGCACAGTATACCCGTACAGTTGTTTAGAGACACAATACTGACAATTTTGGGCTCGGGAAACGGTCTTCGCGTTATCCCCGTCCTTCGCCCTTTGCTATTTTCTGCCTATTATCAGCAGCTAAGTTCATCAAAATTTGTCAAAAAAGTGCTGGAGCAACTTTACTTGAAAAACATCAAAATGCTTGCCACTAAGTCCCCGCCAGTTAAATTTTTAAATGCTCTACACTGAAATAAGCCCTGAAGTGTTCCCCGGGGTAACGAAAGTTACTACGCACCACCACACGTACCAGAGCGGCTTTGAGGTATGCCTTCTGTTCCGATATGACCCATGTGATGGGTAGGTCTGTGCAGACGGATCTGGCGCCGGGTTTCAAGGGACATAACCCCCCACTGTGCCCTACTGTAGTCTAAGTCAACGGTAGCTCCTCTGAAGACCGTAACGATCCCACGGTTGGAGTTAGCCGCGGCAAGACTGGCCGTTGGAGTCTCTCGGATTCCAAAGGAAGAAACTGGAAGCAAGTTTGATAAGACTTACTACTGGACGGACTCTGCTATAGTTCTACTATAATCAAGCCTCAATAGTGTTCATTCTGGGCTCTTACACTCCAAATTGGACAACAAATCAACAACTGCACCTGAATTACAGCAAAAGGTTAGATACGGAAGATGAGATTACCAAATACAGTCACAACGAAGTTCAAACTGGGCGACTCACGCTCGAAGCAACGGTGGGGGTCCGGTTTGTGACGAAGATTTGGAGCAATAAAACAAACGGTCGGAATTCCAGAAAAGATATTTCATACGAACGATAAATGTTGTTTGTAACATGGATGCTAATGCATGGAACGGGGTTTCCTGAACTTCTTTACACCCGCCCCCCAAATCCGACCCGGACGTTTCTTGCGCACCGATAGGTGTGGTCGGCCTCATGCATCGGCTCGCCCTACGGTTTCTCAATGCCTAAAACTTATCACCGTCAATAGCAGCTTCCAGTCGGACAGGTGGATTATTTCTCAGTGGTCCCTCTCGGTTCGGCAGATCCGAAAACCAGCCTCCCACTTGAGGAGAGTTGGCCTTTGTACTTACACTACCACTGTCCTGTTTGCCTCCAATAAGACTAATATTTCTAATGCCACGGAGCATTAATCCCTCCTCAGTTCGCTCGGTTGCTGCTAGTACCCAGCCATCTTCCGAAACTGAGATGCTTTCGATGACTCCTATCGGTCACCGGCCACCGGCCACGCGGCAAAGCCTCCGAAACCAGTAGCACTGCATCACCCGATCTAAAGTTGCTTTCTCGAGTTATCCACTTCTGCCGCTGTTGAAATAGTGGAAGACATTCCCCGATCCATCTCTTCCGAAACACAGATGTTAGGTAGCTTGCCTGCCTCCACTGACGAACCATTCTATCGCGCAACGAATTCGTCGGAATATCTCGTGGGTTCGCCCTCAGGATAGGTAGGTCATTGGGCGTGAGTACTGGCAGATCAAGACAGTCTGAGGTCAAAGGCACTAGCGGTCGTCCGTTTACTATCCGCACACTTTCCGTAAGGAATTTCAACAATATTTCGTCAGTCTTTGGCTGCTCGTCACAAATTGAAAGAAGTACTCTACTAGCCGAGCGCACCATGATCTCCCATATGCTACCACGGTGACTAGCATGTAGAAGATTGAAGTGCCTCTGCACGCCCCGTTGCAACAATCTATCAGCAATCTTGTCACTAGACCAGTTTCCCACTAGGTTCTTCAATTTACTTTGACCATCAACAAAGTTTGTACCATCACCAATAACAATCTAAGATGGTGCCCCCCTCCTGGACATGAAACGCAGTAATGTCATAGTGAATGAATCCGTGATTAGAGAATGAGAAATCTCAATATGTACCGCCAACATCTGGAGGCAGGTGAAGATGTATCCATATCTGTTCTCCAAGCTGCTCCCATGTTTAACCAAAAATGGGCCAAAGTAATCTATTTCGACCTACTTGAAAGAAAACCAACCTTGTTGGACTCTAATGGCTAGTAGGGGAGTCATCATCTGTTTGCCTACGACCGCCAAATGCTTTCGACATTTTCAACATACTCCGAGTGCACGCTTGACGGCAGCTCCTCCCTGTACAATCCAAAATATTTTGCGAGGCTTCGCGAGCAACCAAGGTGGCTCTGCGTATCCTCCCACTGCGCGATACTATCGGATTACCGAGTCTGCAATCGAGTGAGCCTTGGGTAGCATCTCCAGATATATTACCCCATGAGGCTGATTGGTGTAGCTCGGTCGTCCTCCAAAACAAATCATTCCGCTCAACAAAACTGGATCGAGTTTCAATAGAGCCTTGGTCATTGGAGATTTGTTAGCGCGTGGGCTATTATTCCTGCCCCGTAACCATTCTAACTCTTCACCATAGACCTTAGCTTGTACAATCAGAATAACACTTTCCTCCACCTCAGCAATGTCGTGTAACCTCAACGGCCCAAATCTCAATCCTAGGTCCGAGCGCCCGCCTCTCATGACTGCAACGTACATTTTAAAACGGGTTAACCACGCTGCGGACTTCTGCAAGGGAAACCAATTGGAATACCCAGCTAGAAGTGCACCCGTCCATGTATCCTGCAACATTGTGAGAACAATTATACTCGAAGGCTGCTTCAACCCCAAGTTTAGTGGTGCTGCAGCAACCGTGGGACTGGTCGGCCATAAAGTTTCATCGTTCATCAAGAGGTTAGGACTTCTGAAACTGCAGGTGATATCACTTGGTGATGTTGTGCCTCTTGATGCCAAGTCTGCCGGATTAGCCTCCGATCTGACACGATGCCATTGCCAGGGCTCCGATTACTGATGAATTTCAGCCAAACGATTCGAAACGTACGTACAAAATCCCTTTTTAGTGTTGCTTATGTAGTGCAAAACTATATCAGAGTCCATCCAGTAGTATGTTTCATCAAACTTGCTTCCAGTTTCTTCCTTTAGAATCCGAGAGACTCCAACGGCCAGTCTTGCCGCGGCTAACTCCAACCGCGGGATCGTTACGGTCTTCAGAAGAGCTACCGTTGACTTAGACTACAGTAGGGCACAGTGGGGGGCTATGTCCCTTGAAATCATTCTGGAATACCACACCACCCCATTGTCAACTTCAGAAGCGTCACAAAATACATGAAGCTGCACACTTTCGTTCAGTGAGTCACCTCTAATCACAAAACGCTGAATTTTGAATGCGCATAGTTGTTCCATGCTTCGTGGCAACTCATTCCAGCATTTTAGGGGTTCTCCTCCAGTTGAGTTGTCCCAACCAAGCTTCAAGCGACACAGTGATTGCAATAACACCTTGCTTGGCAGAATGAGAGGTGAAACCATCCCCAGTGGGTCGAACACGGATGATACTGTAGACAACAAACCAAGCCTTGTTTGAGGTTTTTGTGTTATAAATGAAAACTGGAACGTGTCTTTTATTGCTTTTCATTCTAACCCCTAAGTCCTCTCCTGTACAGGCGCACCATCATCCGTTTCCAAAGTGCGATGGGCCAGCTCCCACTTCTGTAAAATATACAGCACCTCATTACGATTACACACCCAATTACGAAGCCGGAATCCGCCTCGTGATAGTAACTCAATCATCTGGATGGCAAATCTTTTGCATTCTCTGGTATGGGAAAAGAAACAAGACAGTCGCCTAAATAGAAGTTGTGATACACGGCCCTGGAGACGTAATCCTCATACTGTCCTCCCCAGTCGTCTGCCGTGCGACTTAACGCAAAAGTTGTATAAAATGGGGAGGAGGTGGCACAAAATGGGCGGGCATTAATTTGATATTCAACAAGATTATCACCTAGTCGACCATTTTCCCACCACAAGAACCTAAAAGCCACTTTGTCTCTCGTCGGCACTCAAACCTGCATGAATATTTCTTCAATATCCGCAGCCAACGCGACAGATTCCTTTCAAAAACGAAGCAACACTCCAACTGAGCTTGCTGTCGTATCCGGTCCCTGTAGCAAGTAATCATTCGAGCGGTGTCCCTGAAATGCAGCCAAACACCACCCACAACTTGATATGCTTTTAAGGGTTTGTAACTGCGTGATGCGGTAAATACTGCTTTGGCTAAAAACCCATTTTCAACCGTATATCGAGCACCAACTGGACGTGGCCCTTGCGCACAGAACCCTCTATTATTGTACAGTATTTATCAACGAATTCAGGGTCACGCGCAAACCTTTTCCTCAAGCCCTTCGATCTCCATTTAGCCACAACATAATTATTTGGAAGTCCTACTACGGGATTCCTCCATGGAAATGCAACTTTATGGTGTCCGTTCAACAAGGTTACGGCATTGGAAACCATATAAACGGCCTGTTTGTCTTCTAATGAAAAAGAGTTTTTCGATGCATACCTATGGCAGAAATCGGCTTTGTATAGTCGACCGATCTGTTCCGCTAAGAGATCGATTTCCCTCTCAACGCTGTTTGCTGCCCTCACAGAGCTTGGTTCCTGGTCTATCGGACCAAGAATAATCCGTCCTAAAATCGTCCGCACTACACAATGTTGTTTTACCGCATCTTGGCTCTAATGCCCGATGTGCTTCTGGGACGTTGGCACCTATCAGGATTCGCACTCCCGAATCC